>JAZHRO010000022.1:82440000-84940000 GCA_037157565.1 Thalassia testudinum
AACCTAAATTGAAAAACCTAAGGAGAAGCTACTTGGTGAGTTGATTTTAAGTTATGTGGTGCAACCCAAACAACTCAAACAATAGGCCACAATTGCACCACTGAGTTAGGCACACAAAGTGATTGATCTAGACTGATTTCTACTCTTTTATATGTTGATTTTTGTGTACCGGTTCCACAGATCAGAATCCAGTTGAGTAGATAAGAATCAATTAAGTTATGTGTCTTGAATGTGGGTGCATGTTGTGTGTATGTTTGATTTATCCCACAAAAATATCTTTTTTATTTTTTTTATGCGAGGGTGAAATGAATGTGGGTGGAAATCCAAGCAACCAAACTAATCCTAAGATTTATGCAAACAACTAGGTTAATTGGAGTTTGAATTAATGTGGTGAAATGGAATCTATTGAGGGGGAAGAATGGGGAGCACTTACAGTTGTCTTCAACTGCACTTTACTTCGATCTACGGCTTGACAATTCCTGATAGAGGTATCTGCAAAATAATAGACACGAGATAAAGCAAGTTAGAAAACGCTAAAGTGCGCAAAATGCGAAAAGAAGATCGAAAAATCGTTACCTCTTCGACAACGGCGCCAAAATATTGAGGGTGGAAAACTATGCGTTCGGAGTTGGATTCGAAAACCCGTCGTTGTAGTTCGAGTCGCGAAGAAATCCGTTCAACAGATAAAATTTATACTGAAAAATCCGTAAAGAAGTTCCGGGTTGAACACAGGGAAGCTACTTCGATCTCAAAGTCCGCAATTATATTTTTTTTGTATTTTTGTTTAAAAGGCGAAATAACCACAATAGAATCGATATAAACAATAAAAGATAGAGAGAGAAAGAACAATCACTTGGTATTTAAATAATGTTTTACAACTAGGAAAGCGGGAAATGATTACACTAGAAAGTAGGAAAATGTTACAACTAGAAAGCAGGAAATTCTACCCTAGAAATCGATAAAGGAAAGGAGAGAGATGCTATCCTCCTCGACGAATGCTTGGAGGACGAGCCGGACGAAGGTGACTCTTAGAAGATGGAGGACGAGGCAGGAAGAAGGATGACGAAGTCGGAAGAACGAGAAAGAGGTAGCACGTCGTCGTCGTCGTGGGATCGACTTCTAGAACGGGGGTGAAAACTTGGTTTTAGCTCTTGAGGAGCATCTCGGGTGTGGGACAAGCTTCTCTTAAGCTTTAGAGAGGGAGAGAGGAGAAGGAAGGGATGAAGAAGAAGTGGAGGTCGGAGGGCTATATATAGGTGTAGATTGGAGGGGGCAAATGGGTCATTTCATCTCAAATCATTAATTCAGGGCCTTTAGTGACGATTTATCCGTCACTAAAGGTCTGAATGTGGCCAACGTGCGCGTGCCTCCCTGCCTTCCGCACCTAAACGCACCCGCACATGTTTGGGTGATCTCAATCGTCCGATATTGAGATCGGATGGTCAAGTTGATCCTCGCAGCGCCCGTTCAAAATGCCTTTACCGCACGCTGCGTGCGATGAGGCGTGCAAATGTGCGTCATCGCATGCGTACGCGATCGAAGGATGCTTCGCGCGCCACGCCTCCTCCACTTGGCCGCTCGATCTTCATTTGACCGTCAAATCGCACCCACGCCCACTCCCATCTGAATTAAGGTGCTCAGCGCGGCTCGATCGCGCGACCCTTCACTCGCCCACAGGGGCACGACCGCTGCGTTGAGGCCTCCACTTTGTCGCGTGGAGGGATTAAGCATGCGCGATCTGCGGTCGTTGGATGGGCATCCAATGGTGGAGATTCGTCGAACGGTTGAAGAAGAAAAGCAGAGGCGAGTCCTTGGGGCTGGTTGGGCGGCTGAGATGGCACCATGTGGCGTCATATTGGCCTTCCATCTTCTGTGTGTTGCAGATGGTGCTACGGATGTCGAATTGGATCGATTTTCGTATCGTTAGGCTGCAATCATCTATCTAAACCCATCTGTTTGGTCGGATTTGTCGTCTGAAGTGTGGATTGGCACCATCTTAGCCCTTGATCTTTAGGGTTCCTCGGTCTCTATCTGGTGCTACGGATGTCCGATCAGGACAATCTTGGTGTCGTTGAACTCCAATTGTTACCCTAATCAGATCCATATGGTTGGATCTTTGATCCGAGGCCTTAATAAAAAGTTACCCTGTCCCTAACCATAAAAGGAGACAATTACTATTAAATTTATACAACTTGACCTAAATGTATGATTATGCATGTTATGCAATATTTACGATGTATGGTACTAATATGACACTGAGAACATGCATTAATAGACATTTTAGGTTAATCAGATGTATGCACATCACCTACGCACTTACCCTACATCGAAACGAAACCTCCTTGGTCAAGCAACCCTTGAAGAAGGCATACCCATTCTAGACGTATAAAGAATGTTGTTAACCTCAGTCAGGAGAGTAGGGCCTCTTACCTAGGCAAATGCATTGCGACAACGAAGAGTAACCTCCATTTACGTCTAGCCAGGCCTAGTCATAGATCATTCTAGATCGCATCACAGAGTTGGCTAGAATTGTCGGGTTACACCAATGCTCCCGCTAGGAGCATAGTTTTTGGGTGCACCCTCTCAGTTCGTCATTGGATGAGATCTCAACCAACCCATCACGATACCTCGATGACCTTCGCACACATGGGTGCCTAGTGATCCTCTTGCTACAGGTACCATTGCATTGAGTCGGATTCGGGTACATCCAAGTACCTTCATTTTATGGGGACCCATGGCTCGCCACCATACTTAGGAACTCTTCAAGTCCCAAGGTAGATCTTTGGTAGCTTCTAGCTATTGCATTACCTTAGGTCTCTAACCTGAGTAGTAAACCCAAGATTCACCAAGTCTAAGGGTGCAGTCCTACAAGCTCACCTAGCAGACCTCCTAGATTTTTAATCCATTTGGTTCCATGCCTGGAACGAAGTCTTAGGGACCTAGTGGATTGCTTGGGGTTTGATTTTAGACCTTAGGATCCCGATTGTCCTTTAATAGACTCTAAAAGAGTCATCGAGTTCGATATCACCAATTTTCGCTTTGAACTTAGCCACTTTTCTTAAGTTTCTTCTCTAGTTTTCCAAGACTTATTAGTCACTTATTTCATACATTGATTAACTAGACATCAAGTGGAGTAAATCCTTTTTCACTTTACACCCCATATTGGGCTTACGTTCCTACGTTTGGTTGTCAAATTAGGGTAGGACAAAGGTGGTTTCCGAGGCAACATAGGTGCTAATATCAGTGCTAGTTATCAGTATTGATAATATGCACATTTCCCCCGGTAGTCCTTTTTCTTTTTGTTAGATACAATGTATCTCATTCATCCCTTTAGTATGTTTGTCCTATTTTTAGTATGTCTTGTTACGTACACATCCACAGCCAACAAGGAAGTTGTTCCTTCTTTTTGGAATATCACTTCTTTAGTATGTCCCATCTCTTTTGAATATATTTAAATATTACTGATGATATTGAGTAATATTTAAATATTTAGATACTTTTGAACCTCTATCCTTGACCATTTAAATTTCACGTACTAATAAATTTGTCTATCGCAACTCACAACTTAGTGTTTAATCTATTATTTGGTTTCGTCATCTGGATTACCCACTAAGAGACACCAATTAAATTGCCTATTCCATGTGGTTAGAATTAAGGACACTTGATTGGGAAATAAATAGGAAAAGACCTTTCGATAAGTATTATTGGAATGCAAAAAAATGAAGATATATTTTTTTCATTAAAAGAAGTTTTATCATGATTCTTAAATAGTGACCAAAGCCTTTTCGCGGTGGTTTGAAAATTGTGACCAATAATTAATGGTCAAGGTGACGTGGCTTTGATCGCGACTTTAGGTGATACCATAATGAAAAGCTTTCAAGCACGATTCATCAGCTGTGATCAAAAGCTTTTATTTGCAATTTAAGCCAAACGATCGTGTGATAGGTGGTATGGGTGTTTGGTTAGGATTTTAGGTAATATCGTGACTAAAATCCTTCCACTACACAATTATTGGTGATGTTAATTAATAATGGTTTTTAGACTTTTGATAAGAGTTTTCAATCATGATCAAAATCTTTTTTTGTTGTAATGTTTGAAAATGAATGATATAGTTTGGGGGATGAAAGTTGGGAATGATTATAGAAGTTTCCAAATTTAGGAGATGAATTTGATATACGAGATTGTAATAACATTTGTATACCTTGCTATAATTACTTTTGTAAAATTTGTATTCTTTATTTCTTTGCATTTTGCTTCTCTGAGTCCTCTCTACTTGTATACCCATGGGTGAGATGAGCATTTTATACTTGATTTTTCTAGTTTGTTCAAAATAAAACAAAATCATATATCTCGTCTATTATACCATGCTTTAGGATTTGATAATAATCTCTAATTAGGGATGCTTGTAACAAGTAAATGCTTTGGAATCTGATAATAATTATCTCTAATTAGGGAAGCTTGTAACAAGTAAAAAAAGTATTGTGTAATAGCTTACTATTAAGCTCAACTAACTTGACTAAGAGCAAAATTGATCGTCTATTACTTTTTAATTAACTTTTGTTAGAATCATAATACGAACTGACATATATTTTTATTATGGAATTCTACATTATATATATACATACATTTAGACATCACAATTGTGATCATTAAAGTAGTCTAATTATATAAATTTACCATTCACATCTCATTAGGATATGTGATTTAATACATAGAAACCTTAAGGGAAATGCAAGTTTGTGATGGGTGGAATTGTCATTTCATATTTTGCGGGTATAGTCCCTGGAAGGGTGCGAGAGAAGTGGGCATTCAATTTTCTGTATCGCATCGCAAAAATATATAAAGTGCCCATGACAGAATCCAAGGGATACGCTAACAACGACCTCCCATTTTTTTTCTGCTCTCGCTGTTTGAACCCTCTGGAAGCACCATCACCATCACGTCTAGTTGGAGATGCAAACCTCACAGCTCCAGAGGATCTCTGAGATCTCCTCAAGTCTTTCGTTGTGATGGATTCAGGTATTTCCCCATCGTTTCCCTTTTCCATTTTCATTTGGTTGATAATATGATGATTAGATCGTTCTTCGGATTGTATAGAAACTCATTCGATTTTGATTTCTATTCGGATATTTTGTGGATATCAGGTTAGGTGTCCACTATCTATGTGGGCACCAGTCACCAATTAGATTTGAAAAAAACATTTATTGTGACATCGTGTACACGAAATTTAGTGTTTCTTTATCTATTGGACAAATATGTTATTCTTATTCATTTGGAGATGGACAATTTCAATTGTTTGTTAATTCAAATTTAGTTGGTTCCGGTTCTTTATATGTTAGTGATAAATTATATATGATGATATGTTTCCTTTAATTTAAAAACCTTCAATGCAACTTTGAGTAGTACAAAACGTAAAATAACCCAGAAAAATTCCGCTTTATTATGGCATAAGCGTTTAGGTTATACCTCTAAACAGAGAATGGATATGTTTATTTCAAATGGACTTTTTTATTCCCTTGATTACATAAATTTGGATATATGTGTAGAATGTTTAAAAGAGAAAAGAACAAATAAGAGAGGTGTAGGTGCTACTAGAGCTATAGATGTCTTAGAACTAATATATACGGATATCTATGACCCATTCCCTATGGCTTCTTGGAATGGCCAATAGTACTTTATTACATTTCTAGACGACTACTCTAGATATATGAAATGACCCGTTGCATTTTTAGTCGGATAAGACGTCTGGAGTTTCAGTCAGACGTCTGGACATGTACCTGGATGTCTGAAAGTGAGATTTTCGTATGGCACTTTGCGCTTTGCGTGCGGGTAACGCGCAGAGGCCTCTCTCTCCCCACACCCTCACCCCCTTAAACCCTAAACCTATCCTATTTAAACCCTTCCTCCTCACCACCCTCACCCCCTCACCACCAGCCACCACCACCTCCAACTCTTCCTCACTGTGTGGTAATGGCAAGGGAGAGCGAGAGTGACGAGAGGGAGGGTGAGCAAGAGAGGATGGGAGGGAGAGAGGAAGAGAGAGAAGAAAGAGCTTGTCCGATGTCTGGGTTGTAGGACCTTCGGGAGCTCAGCGGAACTTGCACAGCCGGCGACAGGCGTGTGCGCGAGGAGGAAGGGCTCGGGGAGGCGGCCTCCTAGCCCTCTGCAGCTGCTGAAGCTACTGCGGCGCACTACGGGTGACGATGTGAGGTGAGAAGTGTCGCGGAGCAAGTTCTAGTACTGGAAGTTTTTTAGTATCAGACGTCTGGATTATCGTCCAAGCGACTGGCGAGGCACCAGGACGTCTGGAGCTGAGGCTGACAGTCTGAAAGCATAATATTGCGAGGTACGTACCTTCCTGCACTGCTTTCTGCCATGCAGAAGATTTCAGCGTAGGAGGTGTTGGGCTTAAACTGTGCCTACATTTTTGTACGCAGGTGAAGGCTTTGGGAAGGTGCATGGTGCACTTTCCCAAATACTTTTGGACGTTTGATCACGTCGTCGGACGTCCGGAGGTACTTCAACACGACCGGAGACCTTGTCCGATGTATAAAACTGCCTCCAGACGATCGCAGAGGGAGTCTAGACGTCTGAATCAGTCGTAGGAAGGGTAAGGTGAGATCTGTCATCTTTTATGATGTCTGGGACTAGTCCCAGACGTCTGATTTTAGTCAGTAACCGTGTTTTTGGCCCGTTTAAGGCCTAAACGGAATCGAAATTCCGCAAACGAAGTACTGCTGTTTTCCACACGAGTTCCTCTATGTGTTAGTGTTGAGTATATACTATTTTGAGCTTGTCTAATGTACATTAGTCGCTGGTACAGGTTACTAGCTGGTGGCATGTTTGGGTCCCGTGGAGATGACGAGATCTGTGGCACAGGCCCCCATTCCTCACATGATACTTGGTGGAGTGGTTTAATGCATTCATTAAGACATGAATAAAGAATATGACTACTTAGATTAAATTGACTGAAACTCTAGGATGTGGAATGAACCCTAGGGTAGAAATGTATGAGCATGATGTTGAACTACTCTAGTTTACTTGAGATGCATGTTAAAACACGAGCTGCTTGTATGTAAATGAGAAATTGAACTGTGAAACCATAAGCTGCATGTATGAGATTGAGAATTTAATTGTGAAAACACGAGCTACCTGTAGGTGGATGAGAAACGAGTTTTGGAACATGAGGCCTAAATATGGATAAATGAAATGAATATGAGCAGGAACCCTACGGGGAATTAGGAGTAGGACTCCAGTGGATGAAAGGAATCTGGAATATAGATGGGAAGTGTGCTGGCCCTTGTGTACGCGGTACCAAGGAGAGCAACTGTCCCTTTTTAGTGTACAGCGGAACTAGCCTCCCTTGGGTTGAGACCCGGGGTTAGGACTGGCCACTTTACACCGACTCTTGTTGGCCCTCGCGTATGTGGTACCGAGGTGAGCTACTATTGTAGGGAAGGAGCTAGCCACCCCACGGGGCCCGGGGTTTAGCTAGCCACCCTACACCGACTTGTTAGGCCCTTTGGGCAACTCGGGGTAGTCGGACGAGGGTATGCGGACTGTGGAGGGGCGATACCCCTGTTTGGTTCTGTGGGGCGACACCCTATTCTGAGAGGGAAAGGCCCTATATTGTTCTGTGCTATACTTTGGGAGTACCCGTTAACGAAAATGACTCACCATGTGTCAGTGCAGGGTAGCTACCCTTGCGCTTATCATGCATGTCGTAGTCACCGCCACGTCACGACAGTGACCTCGGGGTTGTTGACTGGGTGTAGGACTACCATGGAGGACTCTCTCGGCCAGGAGAGCACCACGTGTACCTTCCACTCTACGGAAAAGACTACAATCAAGATCGTTCCCACGAGGAGCATGCAAGATCAAGAAATACCTAGATACTTTGAGAAATAGATGAACCAGAAACACATAAATGAGATAAATAGAAATGAGAAATAAACCTGTCGTTGTTCTTACTTTAATTGCACTTAAATAGTGTAAACACCACTCTACTCAGCGTTCGCTGACTCCATCTTTTCGTAACTCTGTTCAGGACCAGGAGTTCAACAGCCCAAGTTTATGGCTGCAGAGGGTGCTGGGCTCAGCCGAGCCCAGCCATAGTCGTTCTTTCAGCTCTTTTGTTTTTCTGCTGTTGTAATGAGTAATGGACATATATTTTACTATTCTTGTTACTTTCTGTTTCCTTTCCGCTTTTGTTGTTGCTGTGGTGGCATGTACTATGTTTTGAGACAGTTGTTCTACTTTTGTTTACTGCTTCGTTCTTTCCTTCTACTTAGTTATATTGCATGTGTGAATGTGGTTTATTTCCCTGCTTTTGATTATTTCTCGTTGGACGACTAGGTCTTGGGATTAGTCGAGGTGAGTCTGTCTCGGGTTTTGTAGGGATCTGGGAATCGAGTCGTAACAAGATGGTATCAGAGCAAGGTCGTCCTGAGAAATTAACCAATTGGTCCGAGAATAACGACTCACGTGCATATAACTAGGATAGCCACCACAACGTATCGCTTTGATATTCGCTTCTGAGTCCTTTTCTAGATGTATTCCAGTATCGTTGACAACTGTTGTTTTACCTCTTGCATCTCCTTACATGAGATGCCTTATCGGGGAGTTCCTGAGGGAGGCCGTGGCCGTGGCCATGGACGAGGTTGGAGGGGCGAATGTGTCAAACCTGAGGCACCAGTCGACCCACCTCTTCTCCTGGGCATTCGGGCCCAGGGTCTCGCCCAGCTGATCAGAGACATAGTGCGAGAGGAGCTCCACCAGCCTTCACGAGCACCTCTCCCTGAGGACGTGGAGGGGGAGTCCTTGGTGGGACAAAGAGACCGTCGCAATGCCCGATGAGCATGAGGGGGAGGGGGTGGTCCTCCACCATCCCCATCACACTCTGACACTTCCAAGCACGAGCCCTCCTTGCCTGGAGGCGTGCCCGTTCCCCCACTGTAGCTACACCACGAGCTTTTTGGATAATTCCGGAAGTTGAAGCCCCCCTCCTTCAAGGGGGATGAGGACCCATCTGAGGCAGAGGACTGGCTGGATCAGATAGAGAAGGTGTTTGACACCCTTTGCCCTCCCACAGAGTGTTGCGTGGCTTTTGACACGTACTAGCTAGAGAGTGTAGCACATAGGTGGTGGAGGGTAGTAAGAGGCCAGGAGGGGAGAGAGCCGACGTGGGACTAGTTCGTGGCTCTTTTCTACAAGCAGTACTTTCTGTAGACCTGGTAGGACCAGAGGAGGTAGGAGTTTCACACTCTCCGCCAGAGGACATTAACTGTTAGCGCATACCGCCCACGTTTTTTGGAGCTGTCACGTTTTGTCCTGACAGCTACATCTACTGAAGAGGAGCGCCTGTGGAGGTTTACTGAGGGGCTCCGACCTGCTATTCGAGGGTATGTCAAACCCCTGAAGTTGCCCACTTTCTCTCGTGTGGTTGAGGCAGCCATGAATTACGGGGAGACCAACCCGGCCACACGAGACACTGATAGCGGACAGAATAGGCCCTACCAGCCAGAGTACTCTTGGGGCTGTTGGGAGAGGAGGCACACGGCGCCCGCAGGAGAGCCGTCTTATTCTGTGGGGCTATCAATGGCCTTTGGGGGACCTAGACAGGGGCCAGTTGCCAACACCAGACCCTTGCCCAGCCGCCAGTAGGGACCGACGAAGGGAGGAGGTCGTGTACCCCTTTGCTACCCGTGTGGCTAGTCTGACCACATCAGGAGGGACTGCCCATCTAGAGCCGGAGCACAGCAGATGCTCCCCGCACCGAGCATTGGAGGCCGAGCTAGCGGTCGAGGTCACTAGGCGCGTAGGGGAGGACAGCGGTCACAAGGAGGGCACCGGCCAGCTGTTGCTTGCTCGACCCAGAGTGTAGTTGCTTCTTTTGCACCGAGAGCTGAGGGGCGTAGCAACGCCCTAACACACAAAGACGCCAGGGCTGCGGGTTCAGTGGTGGCAAGTATAGTTACTGTTTCTGGGGTATTAGTGTACGTACTTTTTGATTTCAGTGCCACGCACTCCTTCGTCGCTATGAGTTTTGCCGTCTGTTTGAGGCATGGCAGTGTACTGTTAGAGGATCCGTTTGTGATCAGAGGCCCAGGTGGCCAGTTGTTTGTAGCCGAGGAGGTCTATACGGACTGCGAGGTCAGCATAGGGGGACATAGCCTTCTCGCTGACCTGATTGTGATCCAGATGGAGGACTTTAGCATGATCTTAAGATTGGACTGGCTGTCCACCTATCATGCCTTGGTAGACTGTTTCGGGAGGAAGATCGTCTTCTCCATACCGGAGTTGCCACCCTTTGAATTCCATGGACAGCCGGTGGACGAAGGTTTCAAATGCATCTCTGCACTTTGGGCAGCCAGGCTTTTAAGCCAGGGATGTGAGGGCTTCTTGGCCAGTGTAGTGGCAGAGCCTAGCGCCGTGGCTGACTTTCAAGGTATCTCGGTGGTTTGCGAGTACCCCGACGTTTCTCCAAAGGAGCTGCCTGGACTACAGCCTGAGCGTGAGATTGAGTTTGAGATCTCACTGGTACTAGGGATCAGCCCCATTTCTACTGTACTGTATCGGATGGCACCGCTTGAGCTGCGAGAACTCAAGTCTCAGCTACATGACCTGTTGGAGAAGGGCTTTGTGAGGCCCAGTGTGTCCCAGTGGGGAGCCCCTATGCTGTTTGTAAAGAAGAAGGACGGTATCCTATGACTTTGTGTCGACTACCGACAACTGAATAGGGTCACTGTCAAGAACAAGTATCCGCTGCCGAGGATTGACGATCTCTTCGACCAGTTGCGAGATGCCACAGTGTTCTCCAAGATAGATCTGAGGTCAGGTTACCACCAATTGAGAATCAGGGAGACCGATGTCTCCAGGACAGCTTTCCGTACCCGGTACGGGCACTACAAGTTCTTGGTCATGGCGTTTGGGTTGACCAATGCTCCCGCTGCCTTTATGGATTTGATGAACCGTGTTTTCAGGCTGTACTTAGACCAATTTATGGTGGGGTTCATCAACGACGTACTTGTTTACTCGTGAGATCAGGCACAACATGGACAACATTTACGTATGATCCTAGATACCTTGATGTGACGCAGGCTGTATGCTAAGTACAGCAAGTGCGAGTTTTGGTTGAGGGAGGGGACCTTCTTGGACCACGTGATTTCAGGAGATGGATTGGCTGTGGATCCAGCCAAGGTAGAGGCCGTACTCAGGTGGGAGAGGCCACGCATAGTGATAGAGATACGCAGCTTTTTGGGACTGGCAGGTTATTATCGGCGATTTATCAGAGGATTCTCTCAGATTGCGCGTCCTATGACCCAGCTGACCCGGAAGGACGTGCCCTTTTCTTGGATGGATGAGTGCGAGGCATGTTTTCAGGAGTGGATGGAGAGATTGACTTCACCTCCTATACTTATCATTCCAGACAGCAGTGGCGGTTTTGTGGTGTACACTGACGCTTCGGTGCAGGGGTTAGGGGGTGTGCTCATGCAGCGGGGTCACGTTATTGCTTACACTTCGCGGCAACTAAAGCCCCATGAGCATAGCTACCCTACCCATGACTTAGAGCTGGCAGCAGTTGTCTTCGCGTTGAAGACATGGAGGCACTACCTTTGCGGTGAGACTTTCGAGATCTTCAAAGATCATAAAAGCCTCAGGTACTTGTTTGACCAGAAGGAGATTAACATGAGACAGAGATGTTAGTTAGAGCTCCTGAAGGACTACGACTACAGCATCTCCTACCACCCAGGGAAGGCCAATGTGGTGGCCGACGCCTTGAGCCAGAAGGCGTTTGCCTAGTTGGCCAGCCTACAGGCACAGAGTTGGAGACTCATGGAGGAGTTGGGCAGTTGGCGACCCCGGGAGTCACGGGGGTATTGTGGGGCAGTGACAGTGACGCGGCAGACACGACCAGAGCTGATACACCACATCATCGCAGGGCAGATGACCGATCCGTACTTATAGACGCTGTAAGACAAGGTGTTGACAGGGGTCCCAGGAGACTTTTTCTTCTCAGACAAGATCCTACGTATGAGGGGATGTTTGTGCGTTCCTAGGGACGAGGAGTTGTTGAGAGAGCTCCTGGATGAGGCTCACGGGTCTAGATTCACTATACATCCCGAGAACACAAAGATGTACCATGATTTGCGACGCGACTTTTGGTGGATTGGGGATGAGGTGGGATGTTGGTGAGTTTGTGCAGTAGTGTTTGGTTTGCCAACAGGTGAAGGCCGAGAACCAGAGGCCTACAGGGCCATTGCAGCCACTTCTTATGCCTGAGTGGAAGTGGGAGAGCACCACCATGTACTTGGTGGTGGGTTTGCTAGTTACCGAGCGGGGACACGACGCAGTCTGGGTGGTAATAGACAGGTTGACGAAGACGGCGCATTTCCTGCCGATCTGAGTCACCTTTGGACCAACACAGTTAGCAGAGAGATACATCAGAGATGTGGTGCGCCTGCACAGAGTTCCAAGTGAGATTGTATTCGATAGGGATACTCGTTTTACTTCCCAGTTCTAAGCTGAGTTTCAGTAGGCCTTGGGGACACGTTTGAGGTTCAGTACCGCTTACCACCCCCAGACGGACGGACGGACAGTCAAAGCGCACCATACAGACACTTGAGGACCTTCTGCCCACCTGTGTACTAGATTGGAGAGGCTCCTGGGAGGAGCATTTTCCGCTGACAGATTTTGCATACAATAACAGTTACCACTCGAGCATTGACATGGCACCTTACGAGGCTCTGTACGGACAGAGGTGTACTGCACACTTGAGTTGGGTCAAGGTGGGCACCAAGTGGGAGGTTGGACCCAGGCTGATCCGGCAGAGTCAGGAGGTGATAGGGTAGATTCATAGACGACTTCGCACTGTCAGGAGTAGGTAGAAGAGCTACACTGACTAGAAATGCAGAGAGGTGCTGTTCGAGGTTGGGGATCACATCTTTCTCTGTGTTTCATACATGAAGGGCTTGCACTGTTTTGGGGTGAAAGGGGAGCTTACGCCGAGATTTGTGGGGCCCTTTGAGGTCCTGGAGCAGGTAGGACCCATTGCTTACCGGCTTGCCCATCCTTCTCATCTTTCTGGAGTGCACGACATGTTCCACGTGTCCAACCAAAGGAAGTACATCGTCGATCCCAGTCACGTTCTAAGCCATGAGAGCATCGAGGTGGGTGCCAACCTGACCTATCCTGAGAGACCAGTACAGATACTAAATAGAGCCGTCCGAAGTCTGAGACGGAAGTAGGTACCACTGGTGAAGGTTCTATGGAGAAGTAAGCGCTACGAGGAGGCGACTTGGGAGCCTAAGGCGGCGATGTGAGAGCGGTACCCAGAGCTTTTTGAGGGTATGTCTTTTCATACCAACTTCGGTCATCTTTAAGTTTGTTATGCATTTTATGTTCCCTTTCTGCACCCTAGCTAGCTCAAGTTTTGGGGATGAAACTTCCTTTAAGTTTGCTATGATGAAATGACATGTTGCATTTTTAG
Source organism: Thalassia testudinum (assembly GCA_037157565.1). Taxonomy (NCBI): domain Eukaryota; kingdom Viridiplantae; phylum Streptophyta; class Magnoliopsida; order Alismatales; family Hydrocharitaceae; genus Thalassia; species Thalassia testudinum. Next base: position 82,453,490 of record JAZHRO010000022.1, read on the forward strand.
CCGGATAAGATGTCTGGAGTTTCAGTCAAAAGTCTGGACACGTGCCCGGACATTTGAAAGTGAGATTTTCGTATGGCGCTTTGCGCTCTACGCGCGGGCGGCGCATAGAGGCCTCTCTCTCCCCGCACCCTCACCCCCTTAAACCCTAAACATATCCTATTTAAACCCTTCCACCTCTCCACCCTCACCCCCTCACCACCAGCCACCACTACATCCAACTCTTCCGCTCTGTGGGACAGTGGCGAGGGAGAGTGAGAGTGACGAGAGGGAGGGTGAGCGAGAGTGGACGGGAGGGAGAGAGAAAGAGAGAGAGGAAGGAAGAGAGCATGGGAGGTCGGAGGACCTTCGAGAGCTCGGCGGATCTCACACAGCCGGTAGCGGGCGTGTGCGCGAGGAGGAAGGGCTCGGAGAGGCGACCTCCCAGCCCTCTGCAGCTGTTGAAGCTACTGCGGTTCCCTGCGGGCGACAGTGCGAGGTGAGAAGCATCGCAGAACAGGTTCTGGTACTGGAAGTTTTCCAGTATTAGACGTTTGGGTTATCGTCCAGACGACTGGCAAGGCACCAGGACATCCGAAGCTGAGGTCGGACGTCTGAAAGCATAATATTGCGAGGTACGTACCTACTTGCGTTGCTTTCCGCCATGCAGAAGATTTCAATGCAGGAGGTGTTGGGCTAAAACTGTGCCTGCATTTTCGTACGCAGGTGAAGGCTTTGGGAAGGCACGCGGTGTGCTTTCCCAAGTACTTTTGGATGTTTGATTACGTCGCCGGACGTCTAGAGGTTCTTCCAGATGACCAGAGACCTTCTCCGACGTCTAGAACTGCCCCGAGACAGTTGCAGGGGGAGTCTGGACGTCAGAATCAACCACAGAAAGGGTAAAGTGAGATCTAACATCTTTTAAGACGTCTGGGGCTAGTCCCAGATGTCTGATTTTAGTCAGTAACTGCGTTTTTGGCCTGTTTAAGGACTAAACAAAATCGGATTTCAGCAAACGAAGTACCGGTGTTTTCCACTCGAGTTCCTCTACGTGTTCGTGTTGAGTATATATTGTTTTGAGCTTGTTTAATGTACATTGGTCGCTGGTATAGGGTACTAGCCTGTTACGAACGCGCGGTTTCAGACGTCTTTTAAGACGTCTGGGAGGTGGCCCAGACGTCGGACCAGACGTCTGGAACCCCTTCCAGACGTCTGGGATTCGGTTTCGACGGCACGTGCGGTTTCGTCTGCGCGCCTGTGTGCGCAGACCTGCAGATGCTCTTTTTCCCTCTCCTCCGCAGGCGCTGCCCCCTCTGTCTCGCTCTCTCTCTCCCCGCGCGGCTTTAAAAAGCCACGCCCTCTCCCTCACTCTCATCACCTCTGCTCCCTTCCTCTTCTCTTTCCAGCCGATGCGCGAGTGCGAGCGTGAGCGAGCGGCGGCGGCGACAGCCGCGGAGAGTGTGGGAGGAGGTGCTGCGCGAGGGAGGAGGCGTCGACCGTGAGGGCTCGAGCCTGCCGGGGCAGCGGGAGCCGGCCGGTGGGGGCGCAGCGGGCACGGAGTGACGTGGGAGGCCTGCTACAGCTCGAGCAGCAGGTGGACGAGACGCGGCGCGGCCGAGCGTTGCGAGCGGAGGGCGAGTCACGCCCTGGTTCTGGAAATTCTTCCAGAATCAGACGTCTGGGCTTCCAACCAGACGACGGGGAAGACGTCTGGAGGACTGTCCAGACGCCTGGTAAGTAAGTTATTTTTTGTACCTTCTTCCTTTCCTTTGACCGTGCGTACTGAGCACGAGGATGGGTACGCGCACGTTCTGAGATTCGCATCCAACGCGAATCAGACGTCTGGCTGCAGTGCCAGACGACGGGAGCGACTTCCAGACGTCCGGGGTGACCATCGGACGTCTGGGAACTAGGCCAGACGCCCCCGCAGGCTTCTGGACATCTGAGAGACCACGCAGAGCAAAGGTAACCTCTGATCCACTCTTTAAGACGTCTGGAAGAGGTTCCAGACGTCTGATTTTGCACTGTTTCGTCGTTTTCGACCCGTTTAGGGCCCGTTCGGAGTCCGTTTTCCACGTTTCGAGTTGTGTGCTCTTCGAAATTAAATCCTCTACCCGTCTACAGTAGTTGTATGCTGTTTTGAGAAACTCCTTGTGTTTGATCCTTGTCATAGGACCCCGTTCCGTTGCAGTCTCGGGGGTTGCGGAGGTACGTAGGATTCCCGACCACGCCCCCAGTACGCCTGTCGTAACCGGTAGAGTGGCTTTTAAGTTTATTAGTATAATCTGTTAAATTATGGAACCATAAATAGAACCTAGGACATTGCATGAATCCTAGGAATGAGAAACTAGAATGAATGGTAGATCCTAGGGAGTTGCATGAATCCTAGGGCTGGAAAACTAGATTGTATGATAGATCCTTGGGTATGGCATGAATCCTAGGATGGGAAGAACTAGTGGAATATATGAATACTTCAGTCTTGGAAAATGTGGAAAGGAAATAATAGCTACCTGTAAATTGGTTTAACAGCTACCTGTTATGAATAAATGAGCATGTCTGAGAATATGGGATGTATGAACGTGAAACTGGAAAGGTGAAACCTGAATGTGCTGAGTTAAAAGAACTGGAACCCTACGGGGAATTAGGAGTGGAACTCCTGGAAAGAGAAAGGAATGGAACTGAGAAAGAAAGACGTGGTAGTGTGCTGTCTCTTGGGTACGTAGTACCAAGGGAAGTACCTGTACCTATTTAGTGCAGAGCGGAGCCAGCCGCCCCAGGGACCCGGGGTCAGGACTGGCCACTTTGTACTGACTTGCTGGCCCTCGTGTATGTAGTATCGAGGAGAGCTACTAGTGTAGGGAGGTACTAGCTACCCCACGGGCCCTAGGGTTCTGCTAGCCTCCTACACCGACTTGTTAGGCCCACTGGGCAAACCAGGGTAGTCAGGCGAGAGTGCGCGGACTGTGGAGGGGCAAGGCCCCTGTTTGGTTACTGTGGAGGGGTTGGACCCCTGTTACTAAGAGGGTTCTGCCCTGTACTGGTTCCGTGCTGTGCTTTGGGTGCACCCGTTAACGGAAACGACTGATCGCGTGCCAGTGTGGGTTAGCTACCTGTGCGTTTATCGCGCGTGCCGTAGTCACCGTTACGCCTGTCCGTGACCTTGGGGTGGTTGACAGAGAGTAGGATCACCACGGGGGACTCTCCCGGCCAGGAGAGCACCACGTGCTACTTCTATTGTTCGAAAAAGACTGCAATCAAGATCGTTCCCACGAGGAACATTCGAGATCAAGTGAAGGATCTGAGAAATAAGTGAAACCGTGAGACAATTGAAAGGCGTAAATAAAGAAAGTAACAGAACATAACAGCTACTGTACACCCTACTGTTTCTTTTGTTTAGCTGCCACTCTACTCAGTGTTTTGCTGACGTGTTACACTCGTTACTTTTCAAGACCAGGTGTTGAGCAGCCAGGGTCAACGGCTGCAGAGGACGCTGGGCCGAGTAGGGTCCAGTAGAGTTACCACTGTTCTCTTGTACCTCTTTTTGGTTCCACTGTAGTGAGTAGTTCTTGTTACCGCTGTACTTTTCTTTACCCGCAGTTCATATTATGTTATGAATGTTGTTCTTCTGTTGTGGTGGTATATACTGTAGTGGTTTCTTTCCTTACTACTGTATTTTCTTACTGTTAGTTATATTCATGCTGAATGTGGTTTATTTTACTGCTCTTTTGGTTACTTCCTCGTTGGACGACTAGGTCTTGGGATTAGTGGAGTCGGTCCGGTTCTCGTGTCTCATAGGGACTCGGGAATCGGGTCGTTACACAGCCGGTGGTGTGTTCGTGGCCCGCGGAGACGACGAGATCTACGGCATAGGCCCCTGTTCGTCGCGCTTTTGTGCGGTTTGTTAAAAGATAATATCGCGTTGTAGTATAGCCGCGAAAGCGTTCAAAACAAATAAAGATTTTTATTACTCGAAAACCGGAGTATCCGAGGTCGAACACAGGGAGCAATCTCAGTACTTTGGAAAACCCAAGAATACAACTGTTACATGCAAATATAATTGATTCAAAGAGTTTTTAGAAAAAGTAGAATTAGACGTCTGATTTATGTATCAGACGTCTTAAATGTGATCTTTCTTTCTTTCTTCCTTCTCCTTTCTGCTTCTGTATCTTTCCTTCTGATTTGCCGTTCTGATCTCTTTGCAATCTTCCCTTGTCCTTCTTCTTCTTCTCTGCGAAGACTTCTAATCTTTCTGCTTTCCTTCTCCTGCGAAGGCTTCTTTCTTCTTCTTCTGTCTTCTTCTTTGGCTTGCTTTTCCTTCTTCTGCAGCGGCCAAGTCCTTCTCCTGCGATCAGCCTGCCTGCACAGGAGCAAAACCTAACCCTTCTCCCTCTACCCGCGCGTCTCTCTCTCTCAAGCAATTCACTCTGACCTGCTCTCCCAGAGCCACAAGCATTATCGGGTCGGATCGTACCCGCGACCAGGCGCACCTGAAGGTGGTGTGATGCGCGAGGAGTGCGTAGGTCTAGGTCGGGTCGGATCCGCCAAGTCCGCGTGGTCAGGCCACGGACGAGGCGGGTGGGGTCAGTGAGGGACCTCACCCCTGTGCTTACTGAGGCGATAAGAATATATCACAAAAGAAATTTATAGTATACCTGAGGTTTGTAATCCCACGATGTGGGACTAAAGGTTTCGGCCTTCCCTCACGCGCGCCCGCAGACTCTCGTGTGCAATCGCCCACGCTGAAGGCCCTGCTGGTGCTCCTCGCTGAACTCAGTCACCTCGCGACACTTGCGAGAGCCTGCTGCACCTGCCGCCTGGGAAGCCTGACGCCTGCTGCTGCTCCAAGCTTCCTGCTGCTTCGGCTATTAATGGCGGCCGGGGCGTTCACCTGAGATTCCACAGAAGGGCCTATTGGCCCAATCAGAATAGCTGGAAACCTTCGCCGTAGCACGGCGAAGGCGGTGGGTGATGCTGCAGGTTGTCGGTCGGCCTAGGCGTGCGCGCCTAGGTCAACCTGTGGCCGGAGATGGTGGGTTGTTCGGGGGGTGGTTATGGAGGTCTGGAGTGGCAGTTGTGGGGTGGAGCGAGTTCCTGGTGGTGAGGCGGAGCTCACGAGGTGGTTGGCGAGCCGTGTGGAGTGGCGGAGTGGTGTGGGCGGCTCGCCGGAGTGCGGTTGGAGGCGAGGAAGATGAAGGCGGTTAGGTACCGTCGAGGGGTAATCAAGTAAAATAGTTGAGGGAAAAGAGAGAGGAGAGGATGGAGAACGTATCTGGGGTTGTCTGGAGGGAAGGGAGGCAGCGGAGAGGACGGCTTGTAACTGCCGTCGTCGGGGAAGAAAGACCCTGAGGGAGGAAGCGGCGACGAAGACGAGGTCAGAAGCGCGTGCGCGGGGTACAGCGCGACGCGGGAGGAAGCGGCGGAGAGGACTCTGCTGCTGGTATGGCAGCAGAGCGACGAGAAGGAGGGAAGGAGGTCGCCAGAGCTTGTGGGTCGTTTGGCCGGAGATGGGAGAGGGAGGAATTTGGAAGGGATCTCCGTCAAAATCAAGCTTAGCCTCTTCGGCCGGAGTTGTGGGTTCTTATATAGGCGCTGGACTGGGTGTGCAGGGCGTGAAGGGCACGTAATTGCCTGAGGCTGATCGCCGGAGATGGAAAGGAGTTAGGATACCCAAATCTCTCGTGCGTTCGCACGAGAGATTGAGTTCACACCAGCGATTGTAATTGACTTTATAAGGAAGGGAATTCCTCAGAGAATCCTCCTTCCATTTCTGGGAGGGAATCTCTGAGGGATTAGAGAGCAATCCCTCTCCGAACCTCGCCGGAGCTCGGTTCTGCCCTAGCAATGGCGGCAGGACCGGTTTGCAAAGGAGGCGAAGAATCTAGGGGGTTCTCTGCAACGGTATTCAAAAGATAGGGACCAATTTGTGATTTGGGTGTACTAAATTGCAAAGTAGGTCAAGATGACCTCTCCTTAGGTCCAAATTTTGGTACAAACCTAATTTGGACCTAAGGAATCCAATGGTGAAGTTGGATTTTAGGTTTGACCTCGTTTGACTGGACATTTTGCGTAAAAACCCAAATTAGGTTAATTGAAGAGCTAGGACCCTAATCTAGGTCAAACTAGGTTCCAAAGGCCAAATTAAGTGTTCCAAACCCTAGAGGATGTTTTTCCATGATTTTTAGATGATTTAATTGCTTTTTGTTCTGACCGGAACCTTGTTAATTTAAGCGGGTCTGTTTTAGGGTTACCAAGTGTCATTTAGTTCTTAGATTGCACATGAACCCATTTCTGATTGACTCAACCCACTTTTTATCTCATTTAGACCATTTGACCTATGTTTTGCCTCTGAGAAATCCTGTTTACGTACTGCAATGGTAAAATTGCAGTTTTAACCTTTATTTCATGTTTTCTTCTCAGGGCACTTGTTCCTTCAGTTAGGCCTTCTTCTAGGTTATGTAGGAGCTTTTATCTTCTTTATTGGGTCAAAATGAGCTAGTTATGGCTCATGATGAGGCTCTCATCATACCCCCATGCCTAGCTTTTGCTAGTCCCTTAGCAAAATTTCAAAGTTTTAACTTCCATTCTAGACCCTGAGTGTCTGTCAACAATGATAAGTGCTTCTCCTTTTCTTTTGTGATTAGGTGGGAATGCCGACAATAGGCCTAGAGGTACTCAAGTACCAACCAAAATCCGGACCTGTTCCACTTTAGCCTCAGTCTTCTGCAAAGGTTTCTACGGCCCACAGAAACTAACCTAGGGTTTGTTGGACTCCGCGGTTAAAGCACCCGTGCTTGAGATATTTTTAGCCTAAGTTCTGTTTGCAGTGCGTTTTTTTTTTGTAAGAGAGAGATAGAAGATTTATTTGTTTGGAGAGCTTTTCTCTCTCTTTTCTTTTTATTTCTAGCTTCGGATTAGCTTCTCAACACGGTCTGTATCGGATTCCTCGTCCCCATCATCAATCCTCAAGGGTCCCTGGCTTTCGAGATTTCGAGATAATCCCGCCCATGGCAACCCCCGGAACCCTGGCTTTCGAGATTTCGAGATAATCCCGCCCATGGCGTTCCGTGGCCGAATCCAGACCCTGGCGATCGACATTTCGTGATAATGCCGCCCATGGTATCTGAACCAGCAGAGTGCTTACATGCCCCCGGTGGGATATTTAACTATCCCAAGAGACAAGCACCGAGGAGACGATATGTTGTTACGCATCTTCGAGGGAAATTTCCCGCCTCTCCGCGCTGGGAACTCGTCCAAATCAATTTGTGTTGATTGATCGCTCCTAATCTAGGTGACTTTTTCAGAACATTAAACGCTTTTCGCGTGATTTGGATGTTTATGCGCACTGAACCAGACTGTGTGTGAATTTGGGTGCTTAGGTTACCGAATCCCGCAAATCGGAGGTCAGTTAACGAGGCCGAATACTTCCTAAGCCTTAGACCTAATACTCAAGCTTCGCATTTTCCTCAACCTCTTGAGGATTATCCAGATTTTAATGGATACGTGAATTTTTAAGCTAAAGGTACTAGCCCAAAAAGCCTAAGACCAGTGTTCCCGCTAATCTCTTGTTATATCTCCGTGGCACTTTTCTTTTCTTTTTCTTGTTTCGGTCTAGAACTTCAGTTAACCCCTTAATCTTTTACTAATGACTATTTCTTTTCATTTTCGTTTTGTGCTCCTTTTTGTCATTTTTTCTTCTTTTCCTCCTCTCATTTGTATGACCCTGAATTGTTCCTCCCCTCTATCAAGTCTCTTTTTTTTTTTTCTTTTGTGAAACCCTTTCTTGATATGAATTTTCTGACATTTTGCACTTTCATACCCCCCCATGCCTAAGATTTGCAATGTCCCCATTGTAAATTAGGTGGGTTCGAATTCAGCTTAGTTCATGTATTAGGACAGGTGTGTGGTGAGTGAATGGGTCGAAGCGACTTGTTGCGAACGATTTCTAATCTCGGGTAGGTATACCTGAGGTGAAGTCGGCTGTTCTAATGGATGAACCCTAAAGTGCAATATGAGTTCCGCATAGAGATGTCAGAAACGGTTTCAGGTTTTTCAAAGAATGACGGGTTGCCTCCCGTTAAGCGCTGAGTTTCACGCCATCGGCTGGGCGCAATGAGCTCAAGAGGAATGGAGGGTAAAGGATGACTCAGTCAAATCTATATCGGTCATGTCAATGAACGGCTTGAGTCTCTGCCCGTTCACGACAAAGGGCTCAGAATCGTGGCTGAGTGGGCTGATTTCAATAGCTCCATTTCCGAAGATTTGTCGGACTAGGTAGGGTCCGACCCACTTGGATCTTAGCTTTCCTGGGAATAATTTGAGTCGAGCATCAAAGAGTAAAACTTTTTGACCAGGATGAAAGACCTTTCTAGAAATGTGTTTGTCGTGAAAAGCTTTATCCCGTTCTTTGTAAATTCGCGAGTTCTCATACGCGTCGTGGCGTAATTCATCGATCTCGCTCATTTGAAATCTTCTGTGGGTTCCAGCCTTAGAAAGGTCGAGATTACAGGTCCGTACTGCCCAATAGGCTTTATGCTCCAATTCGACGGGGAGGTGACATGCCTTCCCGTACACTAGTCTGAAGGGAGACATTCCTAATTGGGTCTTGTGGGTGGTCCTATAGGCCCACAATGCTTTTGGAAGCCGAGAAGACCAATCTTTTCTATCAGGTCGAACAGTAACCTGAAGGATCTTCTTGATCTCTCGGTTAGATAGCTCAGCTAGATCATTAGTTTGGGGGTGGTAAGGAGTAGAGATTCGGTGTGACACCTCGTATTTGGTCATCAGTGACCTGAACTGAGTGTTCGTAAAATGGGTCCCTCCGTCGGAAATTATAGCACGCGGAATCCCGAACCTTGAGAAAATGTTTTGATGGAGGAATTTTATAGCGACTTTATGATTGTTGGTTCGGGTCGGAATGGCTTCTATCCACTTGGACACATAGTCAACTGCGAGTAAGATGTATTCGAAGCCATCCGAGGTCGGAAAGGGTCCCATGAAATCAATCCCCCAAATATCAAAAATTTCGCATACCAAGATCGGCTGTAGAGTCATCATGTCTCTATAGCTCATGTTGCCCAGAGTCTGGCAACGGGAACATGCCTTACAGTGTTCGTATGCATCCTTGAAAATTGTGGGCCAGTAGAAGCCACACTGGAGGACTTTCGATGCGGTTTTATGTCCAGAAAAATGTCCACCGCATGCCTGGTCATGGCAGAATGAGAGTATGTCTTTGATTTCCACTTCCGTGACGCACCGTCGGATTATCTGATCAGCACCAATGAGGAAAAGATACGGGTCTTCCCATAGGTAATACTTGGCATCGGAATGCAATTTGTCCTTTTTGGCCTTCGACCAATCGGGCGGAATCTGATGTGATGCCAGGTAATTAACAATATCGGCGAACCATGGAAGACTTGTACTGATAGTCAGGAGGTGCTCATCAGGGAAATGTTCTGTAATAGGTCCGGAAGGATCAATAATTTCAGAAGGAAGGCAGGACAAGTGATCAGCTACCACATTGTGCTTTCCCGCCTTGTCGCGAATCTCGAGGTCAAATTCTTGCAATAGCAAGATCCAGCGGATTAGTCGAGGTTTCGCGTCCTTCTTGGCAAGGAGATGCCTTACAGCTGTGTGATCTGAGTATACGATAATACGGGAACCCAAAAGGTATGATCTGAATTTTTCCAGGGCAAATACTGCGGCCAGCAGCTCTTTCTCAGTAACCGTATAGTTACGCTGAGCCTCATCCAGTGTTTTGCTGGCGTAGTAAATGACCACAGGTATCCCGTCAATTTTCTGCCCCAAAACCGCTCCTACAGCAAAGTTAGATGCATCGCACATGATCTCAAAGGGTTGAGACCAATCAGGGGACTGTAGGATTGGGGCTTGGGTGACTCGGTCACGTAGGATCTCAAATGCTTGAGTGCATTCCTTGGAAATTTCGAAAGGCACATCCTTGGAGAGAAGATTGGTCAGGGGGCGCGCGATCTTGGAGAAATCAGGGATGAATCGACGGTAGAAACCGACGTGCCCCAAAAAAGATCGGATGTCCTTAATCGAGCTAGGCATAGGGAGCTTGGAAATCAGGTTAACCTTAGCTTGATCCACTTGGATGCCTTTCTCTGAGATTAAATGTCCCAGGACAATTCCCTCAGGTACCATGAAATGGCTCTTTTCCCAGGAAAGAACCAAATTCACCTCAATGCACCGCCTGAGTATATGGACCAAGTGTTGGAGGCAATCGTCAAATGATTGTCCAAAAACTGAAAAGTCATCCATGAAGACTTCCAGATAATCACCTACCATATCTGAGAATATGGCAAGCATGCACCGCTGAAAAGTTGCAGGTGCATTGCAGAGACTGAACGGCATCCTTCGGAACGCGTACGTCCCAAAGGGGCAGGTGAATGTGGTCTTTTCTTGGTCCTCTGGATGGATTGCCACCTGATTGTAACCGGAGTACCCGTCAAGAAAGCAGAAGAATTTATTTCCCGCTAGTTTCTCGAGGATCTGATCAATAAATGGTATGGGAAATGATCCTTCTTCGTGGAGGAATTTAGTCTTCTGTAATCAATGCAGACTCTCCACGAATTAGCTATTCGGGTAGGAATGACTTCCCCGGTTTCAGTCGTGATGATGGTAAGTCCTGCCTTCTTAGGTACCACTTGTGTTGGACTCACCCAACGACTGTCGGAGATCGGGTAGATGATCCCTGCATCTAACCACTTAATGATCTCCTTTTTCACGACCTCCTGTAGGTTAGGGTTTAGGCGTCTTTGCATTTCTCTTGAAGGTCGTGAGCCTTCTTCCGTGTAGATTCGATGTGTGCAGTATGAAGGGCTTATACCAGTCAAATCATCTAGAGTCCATCCAATGGCTCTACGATGTTGTTGGAGAACAGAAATCAAACGGAGTTCCTGGTCAGGTGTGAGTCGAGAATTGATAATCACAGGAAACGTCTGATTTGAATCCAAAAAGACGTATTTTAGATGTTCAGGAAGGGGCTTGAGTTCCGTGACAGGATTGTCAGCAGCAGCGGGTGGTTCGGGGTTTGTATCGGGAGCAATGGTAGGAGTCATAGGTGTGTCTAGATCATGTCCGCACTCCTCTGTTAGCGGTTTTTGCTTCTCTAGTGGTTGATCAGGAATAATCAGGTTGTCCTCTATATGCAGTTCATCAACCACGGCTTCGACATCACAAATTTCCTCTATCACCCCGCAATTAATCCCTTGATGGGCCTTGAAAATGTCTATCTTCAGATTTTGATTCCCAAATTTTAATTCTATCTGGCCCTCTTCGCAGTTTATATTGGCCCTAGCAGTGGCCAAAAAGGGTCTCCCTAATATGATTGGTGTGTCCCTTGGGTTCTTAGGTGCATCCATGTCCAGTACTATGAAGTCCACTGGAAAATAAAAATCTCGTACCCTAACAATGACATCCTCGAGTATTCCTTTGGGTGACTTGATGGATCTATCGGCTAACTGCAATGTCACCTCGGTGGGTTTAAGTTCAGATTCTTCAAGGTGGTCAAGGAGGGATGTAGGTATTAAATTTATGGAGGCACCTAGGTCTAGTAGGGCTCTATCAAGTTGGGTTTCACCAATTTTACAAGAAATCAAGGGAGTTCCTGGGTCTTTAGCCTTAGGTGGGAGTTTGCTCAAGATGACAGAGCTGGCTTGCTCTGATAGTACGATTGGGTTCCCATCCTTGGTTCGCGGCTTACGTTTAGGTGTACATATGTCTTTCAAGAACCTTGCGTAAGCCGGTATGTGGCGGATTGCATCCATCAACGGGATGTTTATCTGGACCTGTTCAAAGAGCTTGACCAGATCCTCCTCAGGAGCCACAGGTTTGGTTGTCCTTTTTCCTTTGGTCAAGGCCTCAGGAAATGGGATCCTAGCTGGTTCCTCTAGGATAGGTCCAGGTTCTTGATCTGGGACAGTAGTATCTTGGATGACTACCCTAGGGTCTTGGCGATTATCAGGCTTGGAGTGGTTCGGATAGTGTGGGTCTTGTGTTGTTTTACCACTACGTGTTGTTACAGAGTTTAATCCGGCCTGACTTTGGTTTGGGTTAGGTAGGAGGGGTGGCTGCTGCTGCAATCCTGCATAAGATGTTGACGCCTCCATCCCGTCTGGTGATGGAGTAGCAGGGGCCTGATAAATCAAATGTGCGTGGCCTGGATTTGGATTCATAACACGCCTCTGGGTCGGCACGTTATTTGGGTTGGGCAGAGGTTGCGAAGGAAGGGTGCCAGGTTGGCGGGAATTTGCCATCTGGGCTAGTTGGTTGCGAACCTCTGTGATCTCGTCCTTGTGCTGTTTTTGCATTGCCGCATTCGTCTTTTGAATGTCAGCCAGTGTTTGAAGGATAAGAGTCAGTTGATCCTGATTTTGCCCGGATTGGTAGGTGGGATTGGGCCGAGGCTGAGGCGGCTGATATGGACGAGGAGCTTGTGGGCGGGGTTGATATGGTGGTTTTTGAGAATTTCCTGCCCACTGAAAGTTAGGATGATTTCGCCATCCAGGGTTGTAGGTATTGGAGTATGGGTCATTCTGGATGGCGTTGAGGTCCTCGCAGTTCTGAGGAACCTCAGGAAAGTCAGAATACGAGGGTTCAGAGTTCCCCCAACTCGAATAGAAGGGATCAGAGGTCACTCCGGTCCGAGAGGTAGACGGGGGTGGATATGGGTCCATCCCCTTGGCAGGTTGGTGATAGATGTTTTGCACTGTTTCCCTTGCCAGAGGAGGTCGTGTAAAAGAATTTTGTGCAGAGGTGGCTTGCTGCAAATGTCGAGTTAGCTCGTCCGCCTTCTTTTCTATGATAGAGACCTTGTCCAACCGACTGGCCATCAGTTCCAGGTCGACAGAAGTGGACAGGTCCTGCGTCTCATGTGTCCATCTTAGATTCGTCGATGCGCGGGCATTCGTCCTGTCGAATAAGCCCAAGGAGTCATTGTTTATGGAGTTCTCGCACATGTTTTCGAGAATCTCCCATACCGTGTCCTCGTGTTGGCCCATGATGTTTTCTCCACATGTTGCATTGACGAATAGACGAATATCCTCACGGAGTCCCTGGTAAAAAGACTGGACTTGTTCCCACTTAGGAACTCCGTGATGGGGGCACTTTCGCATGAGATCTAGGAATCGATCCCAAGCTTCATGAAGAGGTTCTCCCAGTTGTTGAGTGAAATGAGTGATCTGGTGGCGCAAGGCATTTGTCCGGCCAACAGGGAAGAATTTTTTCAAAAATTCGGACTGTAATTCCTCCCATGTGTTGATCGGGCGGGTCTGAGTCTGATACCAGTGTGCAGCCTTGTCCAAGAGGGAGAACGAAAACATTTTCATGAGTAGGATATCCCGGTTTTGTACATCTGACCCGAAGGTCTGGGCCAAATGCTTGAGTTGTTTAATGTGTTGAAATGGATCTTCAGAGTTAAGCCCATGGAACTTCGGTATGGCATGAATCATATTGGGCTTCAGATCAGAATCGGGTCCTCCAATTGGGATTCGTACTCGGGGTTCGATTGCCACCGCAGCAGGATTATAGTGATCTCGCATCATAGGTCGCTGCGGTGGGTTTACAAAGTTCTGAAAGAGATCGTTCAAGCGTTGAAGTTGGTGTTCAAGATTATTCTCCTCTTCAATGGGTTGTGCCATGATGGGAGAAGAAGGAGAATCAGGGTCTGAGTCAGATGAAAGATTTATGTGGCGGGGTTGCTTCACAAACAAGGGCGTCGAGGCTTGGCCTCGACGAGAATGAATTTCTAAGGGAGGTCTTAAAGGTGGTCTTAAGGACCTCCTACCGAACATGCACCAAAAGATGTGATGAGATCAGAAGGTGCTGGACCCAATCAAGACACCCAAGAATTGTTGGGTGACTATAGAGGTTCGGGGCAGATGGACCCCTGGATCAGAAGATCGTCCACCTGAGAAATACCTGGGCAGCCAGAGAGGGAGAGTCCCGCAAAGACCCCTACACGGTAGAGCGTCCCCACGGGTTACAGGGTTTCCCCCACCCGACCTCTCTTGTCACTGCGGTTCTAGGTAAACCAGAATGGGGATCTTTACCTCTTAAGTCTACTTTTTTTATTTTAAGATCAAGGTGCTTAATGTTCCACTTGAACTTTTAAGTATTTTGAGTGCAAAAGTGACCTAATATTAAGGTTGGTTGACCCGAGGGATCAACTTCACCTCTTGTTCCTTTGAGAGATTTTAGGTCCTTCCTTTTATGGTTCAAATGGATTATCAGCCTGATTTGCTTAGGGTTCCTCTTGTATAAATCTTTTCAAACACGGTTTAGGCACACCTCTTTTTGGAAAGTTTGTTTCTTTGTTTTAGAGAAGATGTGTCTCTAAAAACCCTAGCTTTGCAATCCCTAACTTGGCTCTAGTGGGTCCAATTTAGTTGCCGTAGAAATTAGCACCTAGGGCTCAATCAAGAAAGTTTTAGCCCTAGTTGCCTTAGTTGGATGAACAGATAAAAATATGTTGAAATGAAAATCAGGCAACTTGATGAGTTACTAAATATGAGACAGGTAGCCCTAAGTTGATTTCCCTCCTTTTTTTTAGATTGTGAGAGGGTTAAGAGAGAGGACTTATGGAGATTACCTGTTCCTTGGAGAGTCTGTTGTGCAGTTGCTATTCTTTCCTTTTTGTTTTGCTTTCCCTGAATGAACACAACAAAAGAGAGAAGTCAAGTCGGATATTAGATAAAAAAGTTGTACTCAAAAGTTTTAAAAGTGCCCGTTGCTCCCCGGCAACGGCGCCAAAATGTTCGTCGCGCTTTTGTGCGGTTTGTTAAAAGATAATATCGCGTTGTAGTATAGCCGCGAAAGCGTTCAAAACAAATAAAGATTTTTATTACTCGAAAATCGGAGTATCCAAGGTCGAACACAGGGAGCAATCTCAGTACTTTGGAAAACCCAAGAATACAACTGTTACATGCAAATATAATTGATTCAAAGAGTTTTTAGAAAAAGTAGAATTAGACGTCTGATTTATGTATCAGACGTCTTAAATGTGATCTTTCTTTCTTCCTTCCTTCTTCTCCTTTCTGCTTCTGTATCTTTCCTTCTGATTTGCCGTTCTGATCTCTTTGCAATCTTCCCTTGTCCTTCTTCTTCTTCTCTGCGAAGACTTCTAATCTTTCTGCTTTCCTTCTCCTGCGAAGGCTTCTTTCTTCTTCTTCTGTCTTCTTCTTTGGCTTGCTTTTCCTTCTTCTGCAGCGGCCAAGTCCTTCTCCTGCGATCAGCCTGCCTGAACAGGAGCAAACCCATGGAGCTCACGAGGTGGTTGGCGAGCCGTGTGGAGTGGCGGAGTGGTGTGGGAGGCTCGCCGGAGTGCGGTCGGAGGCGAGGAAGATGAAGGCGGTTAGGTACCGTCGAGGGGTAATCAAGTAAATAGTTGAGGGAAAAGAGAGAGGAGAGGATGGAGAACGTATCTGGGGTTGTCTGGAGGGAAGGGAGGCGGCGGAGAGGACGGCTCGTAACTGCCGTCGTCGGGGAAGAAAGACCCTGAGTGAGGAAGCGGCGACGAAGACGAGGTCAGAAGCGCGCGCGCGGGGTACAGCGCGACGCGGGAGGAAGCGGCGGAGAGGACTCTGCTGCTGGTATGGCAGCAGAGCGACGAGAAGGAGGGAAGGAGGTCGCCAGAGCTTGTGGGTCGTTTGGCCGGAGATGGGAGAGGGAGGAATTTGGAAGGGATCTCCGTCAAAATCAAACTTAGCCTCTTCGGCCGGAGTTGTGGGTTCTTATATAGGCGCTGGACTGGGTGTGCAGGGCGTGAAGGGCACGTAATTGCCTGAGGCTGATCGCCGGAGATGGAAAGGAGTTAGGATACCCAAATCTCTCGTGCGTTCGCACGAGAGATTGAGTTCACACCAGCGATTGTAATTGACTTTATAAGGAAGGGAATTCCTCAGAGAATCCTCCTTCCATTTCTGGGAGGGAATCTCTGAGGGATTAGAGAGCAATCCCTCTCCGAACCTCGCCGGAGGTCGGTTCTGCCCTAGCAATGGCGGTAGGACCGGTTTGCAAAGGAGGCGAAGAACCTAGGGGGTTCTCTGCAACGGTATTCAAAAGATAGGGACCAATTTGTGATTTGGGTGTACTAATTTGCAAAGTAGGTCAAGATGACCTCTCCTTAGGTCCAAATTTTGGTAAAACCTAATTTGGACCTAAGGAATCCAATGGTGAAGTTGGATTTTAGGTTTGACCTCGTTTGACTGGACATTTTGCGTAAAAACCCAAATTAGGTTAATTGAAGAGCTAGGACCCTAATCTAGGTCAAACTAGGTTCCAAAGGCCAAATTAAGTGTTCCAAACCCTAGAGGATGTTTTTCCATGATTTTTAGATGGTTTACTTGCTTTTTGTTCTGACCGGAACCTTGTTAATTTAAGCGGGTCTGTTTTAGGGTTACCAAGTGTCATTTAGTTCTTAGATTGCACATGAACCCATTTCTGATTGACTCAACCCACTTTTTATCTCATTTAGACCATTTGACCTGTGTTTTGCCTCTGAGAAATCCTGTTTACGTACTGCAATGGTAAAATTACAGTTTTAACCTTTATTTCATGTTTTCTTCTCAGGGCACTTGTTCCTTCAGTTAGGCCTTCTTCTAGGTTATGTAGGAGCTTTTATCTTCTTTATTGGGTCAAAATGAGCTATTTATGGCTCATGATGAGGCTCTCATCAGCCCCCATTCCTCCCATTATGCCTGGTAGAGTGGTTTAATGCATTCATTAAGACATGAATAAAGAATATGCCTACTTAGATTAAATTGACTGAAACTCTAGGATGTGGAATGAACCCTAAGGTAGAAATGTATGAGCATGATGTTGAACTACTCTGGTTTACTTAAGATGCATGTTAAAACACAAGCTTTCTGTATGTAAATGAGAAATTGAACTGTAAAACCATAAGCTGCATGTATGTGATTGAGAATTTAATTGTGAAAACACAAACTGCCTGTATATGGATCAGAAACAAGTTTTGGAAACATGAGGTCTGAATATGGATAAATGAGATGAATATGAGCATGAACCCTATGGGGAATTAGGAGTAGAACTCCTGTGGATGAAAGGAATCTGGAATATAGATGGGAAGTGTGCTGGCTCTTGTGTACGCGGTACCAAGGAGAGCAACTATCCCTTTTTAGTGTAGAGCGGAGCTAGCTGCCCTTGGGTTGAGACCCGGGGTTAGGACTGGCCACTCTACACTGACTCTTGTTGAACCTCACGTATGTGGTACCGAGGTGAGCTACTAGTGTGGGGTGGGTGCTAGCCATCCCACGGGGCCAGGGGTTCAGCTAGCCACCCTACACCGACTTATTAGACCCTTTGGGCAAACTAAGGTAGTTTGACAAGGGTACGCGGACTATGGAGGGGCGAGACCTTTGTTTGGTTCTGAGGGGCAAGTCCCTTGTTTTGAGAGGGCATGGCCCTATACTGTTCCGCACTATACTTTGGGCATACCCGTTAGCGGAAACTACTGACCGTTTGTCAGTGTGGAGTAGCAACCCGTGCACTTATCACGCATGCCGTAGTCACTGTTACGTCTCGACAGTGACCTCGGGGTGGTTGACTGGGTGTAGGACTACCATAGGGGACTCTCCCGGCCAGGAGAGCACCACGTATACCTTCCACTCTACGGAAAAGACTGCAATCAAGATCGTTCCCGCGAGGAGCATGCAAGATCAAGAAATACCTAGATACTTTGAGAAATAGATGAACCAGAAATACATAAATGAGATAAATAGAAATGAGAAATAAACCTGTCGTTGTTTTTACTTTACTTGCACTTAAATAATGTAAACACCATTCTACTCAGTGTTTGCTGACTCCATCTTTTCATGACCCTATTGTTACGACTTAGTTCCTGAATCCTTACAGGACCCGAGACCGGCTCGCCACGACTAATCCCAAGACCCAGTCGTCCAACAAGAAATAACCGAAAAGTAGGAAAATAACCCACATTCACTATGCAATGTAACTAACAGTAAAAGTGTATAAGCAGTAATGGAAAGTAAAGTTGCAAGTTCAGTACATACCACTACAACAACAGGAAAGTAGAACAAAAGCAACAGTAACAGGAACAGTAAATAAAAGTCTGAAACTCACTATAGCAGAAAGAGAGTACAACAAAAGTATGGAAAACTATGGCTGTGCTCAACTAGGCCCAGCACCCTCTGCAGTCGATAGCTCGGGCTGCTCAACTCCTGGACTTGAACAGGGTTATGAGACAACGGAGTCAGCGAACGCTGAGTAGAGTGGTAACTAAACTATCTAAAGTAGTAAAAACTAGCAGGTGTATTTATCCTTTTCCAATTATTTATTTTACATGTAATTTCTTTTCACCCCATTGGTTTACTTTCGGATTTTTTTCTTGATCTTGTATGTTCCTCGTGGGAACCATCTTGATTGCAGTCTTTTCCGAAGAGTAGAAGGTGCACGTGGTGCTCTCTTGGCTGGGAGAGTCCCCTGTGGTAGTCCTACACCCAGTCAACCACCCCGAGGTCACTGTCTAGACGTAGCGGTGACTACGACACGCGTTATAAGCTCACGGGTAGCTACCCTGCACTGACACGCGGTCAGTCGTTTCCGCTAGTAGGTATGCCCAAAGTACAATACGGAACAGTATAGGGCTTAGCCCTCTCAGAAATAGGCGTCTAACCCCTCAAAACCAAATAAGGGTCTCGCCCCTCCATAGTCCGCACATCCTCATCTTACTATCCCAGTTTGCCTAGAGGGCAAAAAAAAAGTCGGTGTAGGTTGGCTAGCTTAACCCCAGGTCCCGTGGGGTGGCTAGCTCCCTCCATACACTAGTAGCTCACCTCGGTACTACGTATGCGAGGGCCGACAGGAGTTGGTGTAGAGTGGCCAGTCCTAACCCCGGGTCACAACCTAAGGGAGGCTAGCTCCGCTCTACACTAAAAGGGGACAGTTGCTCTCCTTGGTACCACATACACAAGGACCAGCACACTTCCCATCTACAATTCCAGGTTTCCAACCAACCATAGAAGTTCTACTCCTAATTCCCCGTAGGGTTCATTCTCATGTTCACCATATTATTCCACTCCAGGTTTCATCATTCACCATTCATTTCTCGTTATACACAGGCAGCTCATATTTCCACAATTTAATACATGCAACAAATGATATCACAGGTAACTGTTTAGTTATCTCAGGCAGCTCATATTCTAACAGGCAGCTCATACTTATTTACAAGCAGTTGCTAACAATTTAGCTCATTCATGTATATACAATTACAATTATGCAGAATAATTTGTTCAACCATTTCTCTGTCCTAGGGTTCATGCCACATCCTAGGCTTCCAGTTGACTAGTTTTCATAGATGTATTCATATTTATTAAATATAATAGGGGTGGACCACTCTACCAGACAATTCGGGAGTATTGGGGGCTCGAATTGCAGGCCCACGCACCTCTGCAAGCCCCAGACATGCAACAGGTCGAAGTCGTATACCAAGGAACACATCACAACGGAAGGTTCAGAACAGTATATAAAGGTTTCAAATACATAGAGGAATTCACAAGGAAACCATAGATACTTTGTTTAAGTAAAACAGATCCTGATCGGACCCTAAACGTGTCAAAAACATGTTTGCAGACCCAAATCAAACATTTGGAAACAAGTCCAGATGTCTTAAAAGTCACAGAAACTCACCTCAAGCTCCTACAGCGCCCTCAAACGTCCAGGACTCCCCCGCGACTGTCTGAACATAGTTCCATAAGTCTGACCAGTCCTCCGGTCGTCTGGTAAGCTGTCCAGACGTCCGAAAGTGCATGGAATGTCATGCCGCGCACCTTCCCAAAGTGCTCCTGTGCACAACAGAGTAGCGTGCCGCATTTAGCCCAACAATCTCAACTACGGTGAGGCTTGCATGGCCGTAACCGTGAGGAAGACGTACCTTCGTGATACACCCTCTTTGAGACATCTAGTGTTGACGCTAGACATCCAGCCAGTCGTCTGGAAGGCACTCCGGACGTCTGATACTGGACAAACTCCAGTACTAAACCGTGCTCCTGCGCTTCTTGCCGCGCTCCGCCACGGCTTCTTCCGTTCTACTGCAGCTCCGACTGCTGCAGAAGGTCGGGGACGACGCCCCAACATCCTCCTCCTCCCGCACGCGCTGCGGTGGCCGTGCGAGCCTCCACGAAGCTCGCGACCTCAGCCCTCTCCTCCTCCTCACGCCTGCTCCTCCTCCTCGCTCTCACCTTTTGTTCCTCACGCGTCTCCGCTCACGCAGTGGAGTGGGGAGGTTTGGTAGTAGTGGTGGAGTGGAGAGGGGAGGGGAGGGGGCCTTTATAGGCTGTGTGGTTAGGGTTCGGAGGGGGAAAAAGAAGGAAGGAGAGAGAGGAAAAGAGTCTGCGAGCCGCCTGCGCGCAGACCGCAGGGTGCGTATAGATTTTTCAATTTCCAGATGTCCGAGAAGGGGTCCAAACGTCTGACTGATACTCCAGACATCCTAAAAGGCTCAAATCAGAACGGGTCTTTACACCTATTCAGGACCATGAGTTGAGCAGGCTGAGTTTCCGGCTGCAGAGAGTGCTGGGCCCAGCCGAGCCAAGCCATAGTCGTTCTTTCAGCTCTTTCATTTTTCTGTTGTTGTAGTGAGTAATGGACATATATTTTACTATTCCTGTTACTTTCTGTTTCCTCTCCGCTGTTGTTGTTGCTGTGGTGGCATGTATTATGTTTTGAGACAATTGTTCTACTTTTTTTTACTGTTTCGTTCTTTCCTTCTGCTTAGTTATATTGCATGTGTGAATGTGGTTTATTTCCTTGCTTTTGGTTATTTCTCGTTGGACGACTAGGTCTTGGGATTAGTTGAGGCGAGCCGGTCTTGGGTCCTGTAGGGATCCAGGAATCGGGTCGTAACAATATAGATATCTCTTCCTCCTTCAGGACAAGTCACAGTTTTTAGACACGTTGAAGTCCTATAAGATTAAGGTGGAAAACCAACTCGGGAAAAAGGATTAAGGCTGTCGAATCTGACCGTGGTGGTGAGTATTACGGTAGATGTGATCGATCAGGAAAACAACATCCAAGATCTTTTGCTTCTTTTCTAGATGAGTGTGGCATAGTGCCTCAGTCCACTGTGCCTGGGACACCATGCATGAATGGTGTTGCTGAACGTCGCAACAGGACTCTTAAGGATATGGTACAGAGTATGATTAGTGATATCTCTTTACTTGAGTTTCTATGGGGAGACGCGTTGTGTATGTTCTCAATCGAGTATCAACTAAAGTAGTGCCTAAAACTGCATATGAAATGTGGACTAATATGGTACCTAGTCTGAAATATTTTCATATCTAGGGGTGTTTAGCTGAGGCTAGGCCATACAGGCTTGTTGAAAGGAAATAGGACTCTAAGATAGTTACTTGTTATTTTGTAGGTGGTGGACGACTTTCGATTTGCAATAAAAATGATGTTTAAATGCTGTTTAATTGTAGTATAGATGTCACGAATGCAAATTGATGTCGCGTCAATTTTATTTATTTACAGGTTTTACAGGTTTTACTACTTTTCGTTGAGTTTAGGGAAATGCATTGTAGTACAGTCGACAAATAGCTCTTAAACAAATAAAATTTATAAGCTCAGAAGCTACAATGGAAAGTCTAAGGTCGAACACAGGGAGCAAATGTAGAATTCACAACATTAATCGCATTCAAAATCAATGAGCACAATTACTTGATCATTCAAGTAGATATTCAACGAATAATAACCTATCACATTAGTTATTCAATGAAATCTAATGTATCTAGAGACAAAAATAATGAGAAAATCTAAAAAAAATGGTGATTTCAATCGCCAATTAAATCCTTTAATTAAGCATGCATCTCATAATCAATATCAACCATAATGCAACAGTAACTCAAATAATACCATGTTCTCAACCAAGTCAGACGTCGGATCTGATGACCAGACAACTTAACAGCACAAACACAGGGCTTCTTCTTCTTTACTTCTCTACTTCTCTTTCTCTTCTTCTTTACTTCTCCTCTTCAGCTTCTCTTCTTCAGGCCTTCCTTTCTTCAGAGACATGACCTTTCTCTTCTTCTTAAGGCTTTCTAAGCCTTCTTTCCTTCCTTCACAGAGCTTAAGTGTTAGGCGTTTCAGCACAAGGCATGCACCCTGAAGCAATGGTACAGAGAGCGAAACCCTCCCTTCCTCACAATTTCTCCTTTCTCTCTTTCAAACCTAGGGTAATCGCGTACTTAGGTACACGGGCAATCAGTTATCGGATCCAGAATAGTGGCCAGACCCGCGTGCTGTGTGCATGGGCGAGGCGTGAGGCATTTGAAACGAGGACCTGACCCCCGGTGGCTTGGGCAACGAGGCAACGCCACAATTTCCTTATGTATGCAGTGAGTAGCTCATCAGTTGAAGATATGGCACTAAATGTGCCTGCACCTTCTCTGTGCTACTGCATATGGTTTGCACGTTTAATTGAGCTACTACTTTGCTGCTTTGCCTCGATCGCGAGTTGAGATGCCTTCCTAAGTTCAAACCGCACTTGCTAGTTGTGGAATTATGGTTAGTGGTGCTTGATTGATGGAAAATAACGGCAGAGGTGAAGCTCATCGGCAATGGTACCTGAAACACAAGATACGGGCTAAAAGCTCAAATTAAAAGGCTTAGAGGTATCACCAAAGCATGGTGAAGGTGGTGGCGGTGATTTCATGGTGTGAGGGTGTGTGTGGTGGTGTGCCGGAGTCAAAGAGGGTGGATGATGAAGGAGGTGTTCAGGGGAGGTCGTGAGTGGATGTTTGGCAGATTTGAGTGAGGAGTTTTGTGCGG
Source organism: Thalassia testudinum (assembly GCA_037157565.1). Classification (NCBI taxonomy): domain Eukaryota; kingdom Viridiplantae; phylum Streptophyta; class Magnoliopsida; order Alismatales; family Hydrocharitaceae; genus Thalassia; species Thalassia testudinum. Next base: position 82,476,287 of record JAZHRO010000022.1, read on the forward strand.
GGATGAGCAATGATGCTAATGGGAGTTGTGGCTTGGAGGATGGTGGCATGTAGTGAGCTCACGACCTTGCCAGAGCTTGGCCAGAGTGAAGGAAGACAAAGGGGGAGGCTGGTGATCGTAGGTCGAATCGAGAGTTTAGATAGAGGAAAATGATGTAGAGGAGGAGAGGAAGAAATATAACCTAATTTAATGGACAGATGGGAAGGAATACGAACACCGATGTGATGGCCGGTGTTGTGGAAGAAGCATGTTCGTTGAGGGAGATGGCGGTGAAGAGAGGGGGAGATTGTTGGTGCTAGAGCACCACGATCGTCTATTTTTATGATAACAAAACACGTGTTATTTAACATTTGCACTTGAAGCCTTAGATTTAAGGATAATTGCAAATGGAGACGTGTTTAGATGGAGTTCGAACTCTCACCGATGGCGGATTGGAGGAGCTTGACAAAGGTGGAGGAGCTTTGCGAGGAGCGAAAGCTTGAAGAAGGAATGTGATGAAGAATAGGATAGATTTCCTTTTATCTTGTTCTATGTAATTTTGTTTCTTTGTTTTGCTCCTTATTTCTTTCTTAGATCTTATGTTAAAGATCCTCAAAGAACCCTTAAAGTAGTCCTAGGAACACCTGCACTACCCTAAGATACCCAGCTTTTCTGTAAAGAACTTAGAAAACCAAAATAGTATTCAAACAGCCTTATCAAGCGTCCAATCTGGAAATCAGACGTTTGATAGTAACTTTTAAGACGTCTGACTGTTTGGTCAGACGTCCAAAACATCTAGGCTAGACATAATTGGTTTTGTCTGTTAGAATCCGTTGTCCAGACCTTAGTCCAGACGTTTGATGCCTTTACCAGATGTCCAATTAGTGGAACGTTGGCTGCCTATGTAAACAATGAGGAAAATGACCGTTAGCCTTATATCAGATTCTGTAGAGGACCCTAGACGTCTGATATGTGACTGTTTTGCCTCGATTGACCCAAAATCTCCTTTGAGATATTTTCTAGCCGTTACCTTTCTTGGGAATCCATTTCCGCTGAACAAATAGATTTCCAGATGTCCAGACCTAGTGCCAGACGTCCTGTAAGTCGTTTGATTTCCATACACTAGAACCCTATTTAGGTCTGATTCAAGTTAGGAAAGAAACCCGCCTAGAATCAGACATCTGGCTTAGTTCCCAAACGTCTTAAACAGGCTTTCCAAACGTCTGATGCCAGGACCAGATGTCTAATGACCCTGTCAGAATCTTGATTGATTCTGATTACGGCCTTTTTTGCCTTGGGTTCAACCCCAACGGCTATGGAAGCCTTCTAAGGCCTTCCAAAGACTTCCTAGGCCCTCTATAAATAGAGGAGGACCCCTTGGCTTGCAACACACACCAAGACACACCAAGAAACACACCTTCATATCAATTTGTTTCTTTTGATCTTGAGAAGAAGGGTTTAGCTCTCCAAGCCTAGTTCTACATCCAGAGAGCTTCATCTGAGTTGTGCACCCGCTCTCCCTCCGCGTTTATGAGAGTGTCGTTGTGCGAAAGCATGTTTACGCACCCGCGTCGTCACTCCGACGCACTTCCAAGCAAAGGGAAGCATCTTTACCTGTAGTAGCTAGGTTCATCTTTGTTGGCTCTATAGGTTATTTTGTAATATATCTTTGTTAATTGTGTTGGGTATTCACATTGCGAATTCCCGTCTCCTTCGCGAGACAAAATCCTTATTTTGAAGAGAAGGGGTTTTGAGGTATACTACCCTCGGTCTAAGTAGTGTTGTTGTAATTGAGGTTCAGTCACCCTCGTTCAAGTGACTGGGCTTAGAGGTTTTGATCGACTTTGTCGATTGGGAAATCCTAACTCAAGAGGGTTAGGTTGTGGTTTTCACGTGGTTCGGGTTTCCACCTAAAAATTACTTGTGTCTTGTGTGAATGCTTATTTTGTGAGATTGTTATCTTTTTATTCCGCATTTTCTACATTACGCACATCTCACCCCCTCCAAGTAGGGAATTACAGAGACAACCCTCAGTTTGGCTGGTGAGGCGTAGAGGGGGATGAGGAAGAAGATGGACAAGCCAATTTGACCATTGGCTGTTTGTAGGACGAAGGGGTATGAGGTCGTCAGAGCTAGGGCGGAACTTAGCCGGAGATGGGGAAGGAAGAGTTATTTAGCCTTAAAACCTAGCTAAGGATGTAAGGTTTGCATCAGGGGGTCTTTTATAGGCCTCAGGGGGGAATTCCAAGCTTGGAAACCAAGCTTGGAGCTTTTGCGAAATAGGAATACCCGAATCTTCGATGTGTTTGCATGGGATATTGGGAAAGACTTGGGATCTAAGGTCGGATCCATTTGGAAGAGAATTCCTTAAGGAATCTCTTGTTCAATTTTGGGATAGTTTTATTGAGAATCGAGCGAGAAATCCTCGCTCGAATATCGAAAGAGCTTGGTGTGTTCACACCAATGGTGGTAGGGACCTTTTTGAAAAGAACAACGAGAAACCTAGTGGCCTGAATGCAAACAATTCAAAAGCTGAGGGGCTTTTTAAGAGAAGAGGAGTCAGACTTAACCAAAATGCAAATTAGGTCAAGATGATCTCTGATTGGGTCCAAATTTTGGTACAAATCTAATTTGAACCAAAGGAATCTGATGGTGAAGTCAAAGTTTGGTTTTGACCAAGTTTGACTGGGTAAATTACGTAGAAACCCAAATTAGGGCAACTTTCTATCTGAAACTCTGTTTTAGGTCAAAATGGGTTCCAATGGCCAAATTAAGGATAGTAAACCTTATGATATTTTTATATGATTTTTAGAAGGTTTAGATGAATTTATCTTGACCATAACCTCTGTTTTTTAAGTGGGTGTGAAATTAGGGTTTCGGATGTCTGTTAATTCTCGAAATACGTGAAAATCCGTTTCTGTTTGTACAGGTCCTCTTATTAGTTATTAATGCACATTTGACCTTCATTTAACTCCTGGAAAATCCCATTATTGTTATAAATTTATGATCTTTTGTTGAAACTGCAAATTTAATCCTAACTTAATGCATTTTTCTCAGAAGAGATATGCAATGAATTACGACTCTCCGGTAATTATGTAGGACCAGTTGTCTCTTGATTGTGACTAATTAAAGCTAGTTATGACTGATGATGACGTTATCATCATTCACTGGTAGGTAGTTATTGATATACATCTCTCTAAGTCCAAAAATGTTCTTTTAAGTTAAAAACTGTTGATTTTATTTATAAAATGAATGAATGAATCAATTAATGAATGAATGGGTTAATTATTTACAAAAGAATCAATTAATCATTATTACAATACCTGAAAATATCTGTACACAAACAAGCATCAAAGAATATATATAATTACTCTATGTTAGTTATATACAACTACTATAAGTAATACCTAAGTATAGGTACAAAAATAGTTAATAATATCTACTATACTAAATCATGATAACATTCTAATATCTATAGTAACATATATTATATATATAGTAACATATATAAGCATCGCTAAAGCCTTAGTAAAATTATATACAAAACATAAGAAAAATAGTTGTCTATACCGACATATGTAGCTATGTACAATGACAGATCTAATTGTCACTAAAACTTTTGTTATTTATATATATATAAAAGCTCAAATATATTATACTCTAGTTATATTACACATATATACTTATTTTACATATATATATAAATATATGCACTATATATACATATACTTATTTATTTACATTTAATTACATTATTTATATACATATACTTATTACTGTATACTATATATATATACACATACATAGGCACATACACAGGCAAACACTCGACACTTAGTCGCTCACCGACTTCTCTTCTCCTCTTTCTCTTCTTAGTTTCTCAACACTCGGTTCAGCTCACTTAATAGAAATTAGGTTTTTTTAGTTGGCGAACCAGCCTTTCATGGGATACACAGCACCCTCTCAGGTGAGACTAGACCACTATTAAACCCACTTCTTGTTATTTAATTATACATTTTATCTGATTTTAGGCTCAATAACAGGCCCACATGCCTACACACACCTGTGCACTCACGCGCACACGCACGCACCTATGCACGCTCGTAAGCGTACGCGGTACGTGAATCAAGACCAAGACCTATGTTTTCACGTTTTTATGCGGGTTTAAAGCGTATCACGTTGTAGTATAACCGACAAAACGTTTAAACAAATATAAAGAATTTTATTACTCGAAAAACTAGAGTATCCGAGGTTAAACACGGGGAGCAATCTCAATACTTCTTAAAACCAAAGCATACAACTGTTAAATGAAAATGATTGATTCAAAGAGAGAATTTTAAAAAGGATTTGTGAAAGAAAAATAGAATTGGACGTCTAATTTCTGTATCAGACGTCTTAAATGTAATCTCCTTTCTCTCTTCTTCTTCGTGGCTCTTCTTCTCCTTTGCACTTCTTTCTCTTTCTGCCTTTGCTTAAAGGCTTCTTCTTCCTGCCTTTGTTTCTTTTCTCTTATTTCTTCTCCTGCCTTGGTCTTCTTCTTTGTCTTTGTTTCTCTACAAAAGCTTCTCCTTTCTCTGCTACCCAGCCTCTTCTTCTTTCTTCTCTTCCCTTGCTGCAGCGGCTAAGTGTTCGCTTCTTCCTCTGCTCCTTCTTTCCTGCGCAAATCACAGCCAATGCAAAACCTACCCCCGTCCCTCTACCCAAACATCTCTCTCTTTCTCTGCAATTCGCTCAAGGACGCTCTCCCAGAGCCACACGGGTAATCGGGTCGGCTTCGCACCCAGGACCAGGCGCACCGGCAGGTGGTGATGCACGAGGAGTGCTCAAGGTTAGGGTCGGGTCGGATCCCGCCAGATCCGAGAGGTCAAGCCGCGGACGAGGCGGGTGTGAGGGTAGGTGAGGGACCTCACCCCTGTGCTTACGGAGGCAGTGAGCTTAAAACACAAAAATAATTTATACTATACCTGTGTTTTGCGCTTCCACGATGTGGGACTATCTGGTCAGTCCTGATTTCGCGTGCGCCCGCAGAGCTTTCGTCGTGCAATTGCCCCAGCTACTGGCTTCGCAGCGTGACTTGCTGGCCTCAGTCGCTTCGCAACACTCGCGTGAACCTGCTGCACCTGCAGCCTGGGAGCCCTGGTGCCTGAAGCTGCTACGAGCTCCTCGCTGCTTCGACCGTCAATGGCGGCAGGAGCTGCAACCTGTCATACACAAGAACGGCCTATTGGCCCAATCAGATTAGCTAGAAACCTTCGCAGTGGCACGGCGAAGATGATGCATGGTGCTGCAGGCCGCAGGTCGGCCTAGGCATGCGTGCCTAGGTCAACCTGTGGCCGGAGGTGTGGGGTTTTTCGGGGGGCAACTGTGGAGGTCTGGAGTGGCAGTGGAGGGGCGGAATGAGTTCCTGGTGGTGAGGCGGAGCTCACGAGAGGGTTGGCGAGTCGTGTGGAGGGGCGGAGTGGTGTGGGTGGCTTGCCGGAGGGCGGTCGGAGGCGAGGACGATGGAGGTGGTTAGGCACTGTCGGGGGGTAATTGGATAAAATAGCAGGGGGAAAAGAGAGAGGAGAGGATGAAGAGTTTATCTGGAGTGATCTGGAAGGAAGGGAGGCAGTGGAGTGGACGGCGCGTAACTGCCGTCGTCAGGGAAGAAGGACCCTGAGGGAGGAAGCGGCGACGAGGATGAGGTCAGGGGCACGCGCGCTTGGTACGGCGCGACGCGGGAGGAAGCGGCGAAGTTGACTCTTCTGCTGGTATGGCAGCAGAGCGACGAGAAGGAGGGGAGGAGGTCGCTGGAGCTTGCGGGTCTTTTGGCCGGAGATGGGAGAGAGGAAATTTGAGGGGATCTCTATCAAAATCAGGCTTAGGATCTGCGGCAGGGTCTGGGGAGTCTTTTATAGGTGTTGGCCGCACCTTCTAGCACGTGGAGACCGCGCAATCAACTCTGCCGGCTCGCTGGAGAAGGAAAGCTGGTGGGTACCCAAATCTCTCGTGCGTTCGCACGAGAGATTGGGTTCACACCAGAGATCGTGATTTGCTTTAGATGGAAGGGAATTCCTCAGAGAATCCCCCTTCCATTTCTGGGAGGGAATCTCTGAGGAATTAGAGAGCAATCCTTCTCTAAACCTCGTCGGAGCTTGGTTCTGCCCTAACAATGGTGGCAGGACCGGATTGCAAAGGGGGCGAAGAACTTAGGGGGCTCTCTGCAAAGATATTCAAAAGATAGGGACCAAATTGTGATTTGGGTGTACTAAATTGCAAAGTAGGTGTAGATGACCTCCCCTGAGGTTCAAATTTTGGTATAAACCTAATTTGGACCTAGGGAATCCAATGGTGAAGTTGGATTTTAGGTTTGACCACGTTTGACTGGATATTTTGCGTAAAAATCCAAATTAGATGAATTGAAGAGCTAGGACCCTAATCTAGGTCAAACTGGGTTCCAAGGGCCAAATTAAGTGTTATAAACCCTAGAGGATCTTTTTCCATGATTTTTAGAGGATTTACTTGATTTTTATTCTGACCGAAGCCTTGTTAATTTAAGCGGGTCTGTTTTAGGGTTACCAAGTGTCATTTAATTTCTAGATTGCACATAAACTCATTTCTGATTGACTCAACCCACTTTTTGTCTCATTTAGACCACTTGACCTATGTTTTGCCTCTGGGAAATCCTGTTTATGTACTGCAATGGTAAAATTGCAGTTTTAACCTTTATTTCATATTTTCTTCTCAGAGCACTTGTTCCTTCAGTTAAGCCTTCTTCTAGGTTATGTAGGAGCTTTTATCTTCTTTATTGGGTCAAAATGATCTAGTTATGGCTCATGATGTGGCTCTCATCAACCTATATGTAATGTTTGGTGCCCAACACCTAACGAACAAGTAGCTAAGGTGAGAAAAACCATTTATATCGCCACGCCCGCACAACAGCCACCGATGTGGCGCTATCCGGCAGTGCCTAATTTGGTGCTACGCATCGTCTGCAGTGCACGAAATCAGGGGGTTTGGCCCTCGATTTGAGGGCCCAAATTAAATCCAATTTTACAATAAATTATAATTTTGAAAAGCCCTTATATAAGGTATATAATGGTATAGTTAATTAAGTGAAATGAATTTTTTAAATATATGATGAGAGCCTCATCATGAGCCATAACTAGCTCATTTTGACCTAAGAAAGAGAATAAAAGCTCCTACATAACCTAGAGAAGGGCTTAATTGAAGGAATAAGTGTTCTGAGAAGAAAACATGAAATAAGGGTTAAAACTGTAATTTCACCATTGAAGTACATAAATGGGATTTCTTAGAGGCAAAACATAGGTCAAATGGTCTGAATAAGATGAAAAGTGGGTTGGTTCAAACAGAAATGGGTTTATGTGCAAACCAGGAATTAAATGACATCTTATAACCCTAAAACGGACCTGCTTAAATCCCCTTCCGTGCTGCTTATGACGACGTGCAGAACTGGGTTTATGATGACGTGCTGCTTCGTTTCCGTTCCTTCTGCTTCGTCCTCCTTCTTCCCGCTTCGTTCCCTGTCTTCCAGGCGCCGTCCCGTCCGGCTCGTCCTCCAAGCGATCGTCGTGGAGGATATCTCTCTCTCCATTCTCTTTACTTCTTTCTAAAGTAAATTTACTGCTTTCTAGTATAGATTTCCCGCTTTCTAGTCGTAATGAGTAGTGTAATGAACAATTTCTGATAATGAAATCCATGTTCATTTTGCATCCCTTTTGATTTTATTTGTAATATCCTCTCTCTCTCCCTTCTATTTATTATTTGTTAAATAGATAGCTAGTTTCCGACCATCTATTATGTTTCGTGACAAACAAAATAAAAGGCGTATTTTTAATCAAACGTCCGCCTCCCTGTGTTCGACCCAGAACTTCTTTATGACCTTTCGGTATAAATTTTATTTGTTGAAAGAATTTCTTCGTGACTCGAACTACAACGATGAGTTTTCAAATCCAATTGCGAACGCGTAGTTTTCCGCCATCAACATTTTGGCGCCTTTGCCGGGGAGGTGACGCTCTTTGATTTTTTCGCGTTTTCCGACTTACGAATCGTTTACCTCACTTCTCTCCTTTCTTATTGTGATTGCAGGTATTCTTTTGAGACAAGCAAAAGCGGTAGATTGGAGCAAAGTGCTGTTAAAGGTTCTGTAGGTTTACCCCCACCTCCTAACCATTAGATTTCATTCCACCGCATAATAACACAAACATAAATCAACATAGGTGTTCTTATAAACCTAAGGATAGTTTTGATTGTTTGTTTAACACCAACACCCACCTTACCCTCCACATTTAAAAAGAAAAATAAAAAAAATCTCACAGAGGTACACAACCTCGTCTGATTTTCAAATTCAACTGGTAAACCGATCTTTGGAACTGGTACACACACCCAAACACATAATTGAGTAGAAATCAGATTAGATAATCACTTGTGTGACTAAATTAAGTGGTGCAACAGGCCGATTGTTTGAGTTGATTGGGCTACACCACTTCAACTAAAATCAACTCATTAAGTAGCTGCCACATAGGTTCAACTCTTAGGGATTTACCAGGCACTCCACATTCTTTTAAGCTTCAAAGGAAAACATCTTCACCTGTGCTTTCAAAACCTGGTGTGTCAACAAAACTTGATTGAAAATACCTAAAGTTGAATCCTAAAAGCTACTAGGCAATATTTGAACCATAGAATTCACCGCATCAAAAATAATCTTGTTTGAAAATCACTAGTTGTGCACGCACACACACATCAATCAATCATTAAGGGCACAATCCAGATAAAGGGCCCATCACATTCCAAAGCACATTCAAACCTAACCCTAATTAAAACAGAGTAGACGTTGGCCTTAAGGATTGGACTTGCTCTTCGGAGCCCAGAATGAGATTATTTTCGATTAGTCTATTTCCACCATTCAATCTGATGTCTAGCTAGGGGAGCATAATCAAACGATCGCGGCTGGGGGGTGTTGGTGCTAAAGCACCACGATCATTTATTTTGATGATAACAAAACACGTGTTACTTAACATTTGCAATTTGAGTCCTAGATTTCAGGTCAATTGCAAATGTGGACGTGTTTAGACGGAACTCGAGCTCGCATCCAGGATGGATTGGAGGAGCTTGCTGGAGAACAGAAGAGATTCGCGAGGAGCGATATATTAAAGATGGAAGGAAATGAAGAATAGGATAGATTTCTTTCTTTTGTACTTGTTGTATTTTTCGTTTCTTTTATTGCTCTTTATTTCCTTAGATATTATGTTAAAGAGCCTCAAAGAACCCTAACAGTAGTCCTAGGAACACCGGCACAACCCTAGGATACTTAGGTTTTCTGTAGAATACTTAGAAAACCAATATAGGGCTCAAACAGCACTTCCAGACGTCTAATTCCAACATCAGACGTCTGATAATGTATTTTAAGACGTATGACTGTTGTTTCAGACGTCTGATAACTGTTAGGCTGGACATAGTTAGTTCTGTCTGATGAAATCAGACGTCCAGACCTTAGACCAAACGTCTTAGGAGACGTCTGATGACTTTGCCAGACGTCCAATTAGTGGACCATTGGCTGGCTTAGCAAACACTCAAGAATATGACCATTAGAGCCTTATCAGACGTCCTTAGGCCTTTCCAGACGTCTGATAATTGACCGTTTTGCCTCGGCTGACCCAAAATCTCTTCTCAGAGATTTTCTAGCCGTTGCAACGTTTGGAAAATCCATTCCCACAGTAAAAGTTGGTTGCCAGACGTCCATACATAGTGCCAGGCGTCCTGTATGTCGTCTGATGGACTTGCGTAAAAACCCTGTTTAGATCTGATCCAAGTCAGGAAGAGACCCGCCCAAAATTAGACGTCTGACCTTGAAATCAGACGTCTTAAAGTGGCCTTCCAGACGTCTGATGAAAGAATTAGACGTCTGATAACCCTGTCAAGTGTAATCATTGTCCTGATTTCGGCCTGATTCTCTTGGGCTTTGTTCCCAACGGCTATAGAACCTTTCCTAAGCCTTCCAAAGCCTTCCTAAGGCCTCTATAAATAGAGGGGAGCCTTTACACACCTAGATATACAAGAGACACACCAAGAGAAACACAAGACACACTTAAGCAACATAGTTCCACTCTCTTGTGTCCTAGCTAGCTCTTGCTCTCCAAGCTCAAGCTCCATTCTCTTGAGAGCATCAAGCTTCGCCCACCCGCTCTCCCGTCGTTGTTTACGAGAGCGACATTGCGTCATCACGTGGCACACGCACGGCGTCATCAACTCGACGCACTCCTTGCAAAGGGGAGTTTCCTATTTCCTATAGAAGCTAGGTTTAAATTCCTTTGTTGGCTCTATAGGATTACTTGTTTTATTTTATCTTTGTCTTTTGGTTGGGTATTCGCTTTGCGAATTCCCGTCTCCTTCGTGGGACAAAATCCTTCTCGTGGAGAGAAGGGGTTGAGGAACGCTACCCTCGTACTTGTAGCGTGGTTGTATTGAGGTTGAATCACCCTCGTTTAAAGTGATTCGGTTAGTGGATTTGATCAACTAGGTTGATCGGAAAATCCTAACTCGAGAGGGTTAGGTGGTGGTTTTCACCCGGTTTGGGTTTCCACCTAAAAATCTTTGTGTACTTGCGTGATTGATTTTTTGTGAGATTGCTTTATATTTTATTTCCGCATTTATTACGTCACCCCTCCTAGTAGGGCTGAAATTACAGGGGGTACAGTAGGAACCGGTGGTGAAAGCCGAAGGAAGGACCTTCACCCCAGTCCCTCCCTCTAACTGGTTGGATTGAACGGAAAGAAGTAGATCAAATCATTTCTTTATCTCAAGACGGGTTCTAGGAGTCTGTAGATCTTTAGGCTAGCCCACTTAAGGACATGTTTGATTGTTTGTATTGCAGGGTGCCTTTGTTCCTCCCATTTGTCATGAATCCTTCCACATCCTACACACATTCCCGCTCTTACCCTCCTGTTATGTCTTATCGTCAACATGATGATTATCCCAACTCGTATTGTAATCAACCTGTTGGTGCCAGGGCACCACGATCATTTGTTTTGATGATAATAAAACACATGTCATTTAACATTTGCACTTGGAGTCTTAGATTTCAGGTCAATTGCAAATGGAGATGTGATTAGACGGAGTTCAAGCTCGCATCCAGGATGGATTGGAGGTGCTTGATGGAGAACAGAGGAGATTCGCGAGGAGTGATGTAAACACATTTACACTACTTAAGATGTCTATTTATGCATGTTCTTAAGCATAGGATTGCATTTCATGATAAAAATATTGCATAACATGCATCATCTTGCATTTAGAATAGTTTGAATAAAATGGAGGTTAATTATCTCCTTTTATGTACTTGGACAGGTCAAACATCTTATCAGGGCCTCAGATCAAAGATCCAACCGTATGGATGTGATCAAGGCGACGATTGGAGTTCAACGACTCTAAGATCGCCCTAATCAGGCATCCATAGCATCAGTAGTGACCTGGGAACCTTAGAAGATCAAGGGCCAGGATGGTGTAAATCCACACTTCAGATGATAAATCTGACCCCACGGATGAATTCGGATCAACGATCGTAGCCCAACGACACAAAAATCGAGTCAATCCGACATCCGTGGCACCATCTACAACTTCCAGAAGATGGACGGCCAAGATAGCACCACGTGGCGCCATCTCAGCTGCCCAAACGGCCGCTTGCATCTTGTGAAGGCCCCGCACCCGATTTCTCTTCACCGTTGGATCTTAATCCAACGGCTGTGGGCGCTCGCGCTTAAAAGCGTCCGCTCGACCATCCGCGCCCCATAGCGCAGTGGTCGAGCGCGCTATCGCGAGCGTCGGGCGCGGGTTCGAGCAGTGGAGAGGGGCTGAAAGGCGCGGCGATTGGGGGCGGGTGGAGCGTCAGATGGAGATCGGACGGCCGTGCGCGCCCGATAGCGTCGACGCCCTCCATACGAAATTCGGATCCCTTCCTTCTCCTCTCTACCCCTCCAAAGCTCAAGAGAAGCTTGTCCTACACCCGGGATGCTTCTCACGAGATAAAGTCCAAATTTTCGTTCCCCTTCGGAAGTGGATCCCGCGACGACGACGGCATGCTGCTTCGTTCCCGTTCTTCTGCTTCGTCCTCTTTCGTCCTGCTTTGTTCCCCTTCGTCCAGGCGTCGTTTCGTCCGGCTCGTCCTCCAAGCAACCGTCGAGGGGGATTTCTCTCTCCCTATTCTTTTTACTGCTTTCTAGTATAGATTTACTACTTTCTAGTGTAAATTTATCACTTTCTAGAGTAATTATTTTATGCTTTGTAGTTGTAAGAGTGAAATGAACAATCTCCTTAATGATAAATTCCTTGTTTATTCTACATCTCATTTTGATTTCTCTGTGTAATATTCTCTTTCTCTCTTACTCTCTCTCTCTTCTATTTATTGTAAATAATTAGATAGTTTTAAATTGAATTATTCTGTGACAAATAAAAAGAAACGCGTAGTCTTTAAATCAAACGTCCGCCTCCTTGTGTTCGACCCGGAATTTCAATTTCGGTATAAATTTTATTTGTTGAACACGAGTTCTTCGCTTTCGAACTACAACGCAGGTTTTTCAAAACTAAACACGTTAGCGTAGCGTTTGCATAACGTTTCAACATTTTGGCGCCGTTGCCGGGGAGGCAATGATCGATCTTTTCTTCGCATTTCTTGCACTTTATTTATTTTTCTAACTAGCTTTCTCTTGTGTTTATTGTTTTGCAGAGACCTCCATCAAGGAATCAACAAGCGGTAGACTGGAGTAAAGTGCAGTTGAAGACAACTGTAAGTGCTCCCCCATTCTTTCCCCCTCCATAGATTTCATTCGCCACATTAAATCCAAATCCCAATTAACCTAGGTGTTTGTATAAATCCTAGGAATAGTTTGGTTGTTTGGATTTTCACTCACATTCATTCCACCCTCATTCATAAAAAAAATAACAAAAAGATAATCTTGTGGGGTAATTTTCAACAAACACACACCCACAGTCAAGGCACTTGATCAACTTGATTTGTTTTCTACTCAACTGGGTTCTGATTTGTGGAACCGGTACACACAAAGTAACATATAACAGAGTAGAAATTATTCTAGGTTAACCATTTTTGAGTGCCTAACTTAGTGGTGCATTTGTGGCCAATTGTTTGAGTTGTTTGGGCCGCACCACTTTATTTTAAAACCAACTCATCAAGTAGCTCCTCAGGGTTTTCAATCTAGGTATATTCCAGGCACTCCACTTTCTTTCTGATTTTAAAGGAAAACAATCTTCACCCGTGTTTTATAACTTGGTTTGCCTAGAAACTTGATTGCAATTCACCTAATTTGAAACCCTAAAAGCTACTTAAGCAAGATTTGAACATTAAAATTCACACATTATCAATAATCTTGCTTGAAAACCCTGGTTGTGCATGCACTTACACAAATCTCAATCAATCATTAAGGGCACAACCCGTTGTAAGGGCCCATCACATTCCATAAGCACCACAATCCCAGGCCTTAATAAAATTGAGTAGACGTTGGCCTTAAGGTTTGATTCGCTCTTCAGGGCCTAGTCTGAGATTATTTTTGATTAACCTACTTATACTGATTAATCTGATGTCTAGCTAGGGGAGTAGCGTCAAACGACCGCGGCTGGGGGGTACACTAGGAACCGGAGGCGAAAGCTAAAGGAAGAACCTTCTCCCCAGTCCCTCCTTCTAACTGGTTGGATTAAACAGACGTAAGTAGAGTAATTCACTTACAGTCTTAAGGCTGGTTTTGGGAGTCAGTAGATCCTTAAGCTACCCCACTTAAGGACAGCCTTGTTTTGTTGTGCTGCAGGGTCCCTATCCCCAGTCCCTCCGACCTTCTCCTAGTTTATGCTGGGAAGACGGTTATTGAATCTCCGATTTGAAGGACCGTTAGAGCATTCTAGGAGGCGCAAATTAGATTTTGATCAATTTGATCCCATGGCTGAACAACAGCCTCCTCTGCTTGAAAATCCACAGGAAGAATTTCGAAGGCAGCTGGAACAAATGCAGAGAATGCAGGAATGGTTCCAGAGAATGCAGGGCGCTCAGCCCTTGAAGGATTTTTATGATCCTTCAAATTACGGGGAACGTCCCGGTGTCCAGATTCCAGCCGGTGACGTAGAAATTAAGCCCCAGGTGTTAAGCCTGATTAAACATTATCATGGGCTTGGCTCCGAAGATCCGTTTCAACACTTGGAGGACTTGACCACTTTGGTCCAGACCACCAAGTCTCGAAACGTAAACGAGGAGCAAATGATCATGAGGCTCTTCCCTCACTCTCTTAGGGATAAGGCCGCGCATTGGTATAGGACAATAGGAAGACCAATTACAACTTGGAATGAGTTGAAATCGGCCTTTCTGAAGAAATTTTTCCCAGTCGGTCTTACCAATGCTTTGAGACGGGCAATCACTACTTTTACCCAGCGGCCGGGGGAGCAGTTTCATGTGGCCTGGGAGCGATTCCAGGACTTATTGCGGAGGTGTCCACACCACGAGGTGCCGAAATGGCAACTCGTGCAGATTTTTTATCATGGGTTGACTGAGCAACTCAGAAACCATGTGGATGCTTCTTGCGGAGGCAATTTCCTTAATAAAGATGCAGATAGTGCACATGATTTATTTGAGGAAATGAGTGAGAATTCAATAAATCATGCCTCCATGGATACTTTTAACCGGTCCCAACAACCCAGATCAAATGTCAATGAAGTCCATGACTCTCATTCATTTGATATGGAATTGATTTGTAATAAACTTGACAAAGTGGACTTGGTTGCTAAAAGAATGGAAGAGTGGATGGCTGGCAATTCTATGAACAACTCTCAATCCACTCAATCCCAAAATTCGGGATTCCATTCTTCACGAGCTCTTTCTGGACGGGAGTTCGTGAATCAACTTGATGCGACTCAACCTGAGTCAGCATTTTTCGGAACCCCATGGGTTCCCAACTGGGGCCTTTGATCCCAGTTTTTCTAATCCTTCCTTTTCTTTCTCTCCATCCTCACTTTATGAGGATGTCTGTGCTGTACAAGAGAATGTTAGATCCAACCCCTACTCGAATGCCTATAATCAAGGTTGGAGAAACCACCCTAACTTCTCTTGGAAAAATCCGGGGCAACAGACCCAATTCCGACCCAGCAATTATGCTCCGCAACGACCAATGGGTCAGGGTCAAGTATATACTCAGTTGCCTCCGAATCAGGTCAATCAGCCAGCTTGGAATGCCCGTCAACCCGCAGGGCAGGCTGATTTGAACCATCAAATAGTAGAGATGCAAGGATCTATGCTCCAGCTCATGCAGCAAATGAAAAACTCACTGGACAACTTGCAATCCGGGCTCATTGCTAACTCTCGCCAACCCGGATCTCTACCATCCCAACCCGTACCCAACCCACGAAACATTACGAATTCGGGCAATCAAGCCCAAGGGTACGGAAATCAGAGGGACCCACACACGCATGCTCAGGTGGTTGAGCAGGGTTCCTCGTCTTCTTCTTCTGTAAATCAACAATTCATGGTCAATCAAGTGCCTCCAATCTTTTCTAACCCTCCTCAAGACCCAAATTCTTACGCTTCTGCAAATTCTGTCACTTTGAGAAGTGGTAAGAAGACTCAGGATCCACAACCACATTATTCTAATCTTTTGAATCCTGAAGAATCTGAGGAAAGAGAAGAGAATTCTAAAGGAGAAATCAAGGCTCAGGAATCCGATTCCAAAGATCTGACTCGTGTTCCTTTTCCTGAAGCCTTAACCAAAGCAAAGAAGAAGAAGTCTGTTGATAGCAATGAGGAGCTTCTGAATTTATTTAAGAATGTTGAGATCAATATCCCGCTCCTTGATGCTATCAAGCACATACCGACTTACGCAAGATTTTTAAAGGAATTATGTACACAAAAGCGTAAGTCGAGAGAATCTGTTCCGAGGAAGGTGGTACTCTCCGAGCAGGCTAGTTCTGTTATCCTGCACTACCTCCCTCAGAAAAAGAGAGATCCTGGTGCTCCTTTGATTTCTTGCGTTATCGGAGATTACACATTTGATAGAGCACTTTTGGATCTCGGTGCATCCATCAACCTAATTCCGACTTCTCTTTACAAGAAGTTTGGGTTAGGCGAACTTCGTCCAACTTCAGTAACGCTACAGTTAGCGGATCGTTCGGTCACAAACCCGCGAGGCGTTATTGAAGATGTTATAGTTAAGGTCAAGGATTTTTATTTTCCTGTAGATTTCCTTGTCCTTGACATGGATGTAGCAGATAATCTGTGGAACACGCCCATCATTCTGGGGCGTCCGTTCCTGGCTACCGCAAAGGCCAACATTAATTGTGAAAGCGGTAGCATGGAAATCGCCTTTGGGGATCAACAAATGAAATTGGATATTTTTAAGGCGATCAACAAATTTGAGGATTGTGGATTTATTGAGGGACTTGATGAGGATTATGTTAATATTGAAACTTGTTTGACAGTTTCTTCAATTGAAAGTTCCTCTTTGGTTGATGAATTTGACCCGCAACCCTCTGACCTGACATCTTCGGAAGAGGTTACTGATTTTGTTCACTGAAAACCTCTTCCTCTTGTTGAATCTTCAGCATCTACCCTACCATCAATCATTACCCCACCCCAGCTTGAATTGAAACCATTGCCCAAGAATTTAAAATATCAATTTTTAGGACAGCAGAATACGCTCCCTGTGATTATTAGTGCTAAATTGACAAAGGAGCAAGAGATTAAATTAATTAAGGTCCTAAAGGAACATAAGGAGGCAATTGGTTGGACCATTCATGACCTCAGGGGGATCGAGCCATCTTACTGTAATCATAGAATATTTTTGGAAGATGGATCCTGCCCTTCTCGCCAGATGCAGAGGAGATTGAATCCAAATATGCGAGAAGTGGTCGAAAAGGAAATCATCAAGTGGCTCGATGCAAGAATTATTTATCCAATCTCTGACAGTCCCTGGGTAAGTCCCGTTCAGATTGTTCCAAAGAAAGTCGGGATTACTGTTGTGACTAATGAGAGAGGAGAATCTGTCACAACTTGTTCGGCTTCCTCTTGGAGAGTTTGTATTGATTACAGGAAGCTGAACACAGCCACTAAAAAGGATCATTTTCCCCTTCCCTTCATTGATCAAATCTTGAAAAAATTAGCTGGGCAGAAGTACTTCTGTTTTCTTGATGGCTACTCGGGATACAACCAAGTTCCTATCCATCCCGAGTATCAGGAAAAAACTACTTTCACCTATCCCTACGGAACCTTTGCTTTTCGTAGGATGCCTTTTGGGTTATGCAATGCACCTGCGACTTTTCAAAGGTGTATGCTAGCCATATTTTCTGACATGATGGGAGAGTTTATGGAGGTCTTCATGGATGATTTCTCTATTTTCGGAGAATCATTTGACTCTTGTTTGGCTAATTTGGAAATGATTCTTAAGCGATGTATCAAGACACGACTGATCCTTAGCTGGGAAAAGAGTCATTTCATGACCTAAGAGGGCATCGTTTTGGGTCATGTAATCTCTAAATGGGGAATTGAAGTGGACAAAGTTAAGGTTGATGCTATCGCTAAACTTCCTCCTCCCACATCTGTTAAACAAATCAGATCATTTCTTGGCCATGTGGGATTTTATCGAAGATTCATCAAAGATTTCTCGAAGGTTGCTCGTCCTTTGAGCAATCTTCTTGCCAAAGAAACGCCGTTTGTTTTTGACGAATCATGCCGAAAGGCATTTGATTTTCTGAAAATGGCAGTCACCTGTGCTCCAATTTTGCAACCACCAATTTGGACAGCCCCATTTGAGATCATGACCGACGCTTCTGATTACGCGGTCGGGGCTATCCTGGGTCAGAAAATTGACTGAAAGCCCTCTGTCATTTACTACGCTAGTAAAACTCTGGATGAAGCCCAGAGGAATTACACTGTTACTGAAAAGGAATTACTCGCTGTAGTATTTGTGTTGGAAAAATTCAGGGCTTATCTCTTGGGGTCTCATGTTATTGTTTATACCGACCACTCGACCTTGAGACATCTCTTGGCAAAAAAGGATGCTAAACCCCGGCTTATTCGTTGGATTCTTCTTCTTCAAGAATTTGATCTTGAAATCAAGGATAAAGCCGGGGTGCAAAATGTGGCAGCGGATCATCTGTCCAGACTCCTAGATGATTCTTCTTGTCCGGACATTCCGATTGCTGACACCTTTCCGGACGAAACCATTCTTACAGTTTTAGGTGTCCACACCCCATGGTTTGCTGATATTGTTAACTATTTGGCCGTTGGTAAAATCCCCCAGGATTGGACCAAGCAACAACGGGATAGACTCAAATCTGAGGCCAAATACTACTTTTGGGAGGACCCTGAACTGTATCGCATCGGCTCTGATCAGATTATTCTCCGATGCATACCGGAGAATGAATTCAACAATATACTCGAGTTCTGCCATGCATCTGGGTGTGGTGGACATTTCTCCAGAAGAAAGACGGCTGCAAAAATCTTGCAATCTGGCTTCTATTGGCCGTCTTTATTCAAGGATGCCCAGGAACATCTCTTGCCCATGTTCTCGATGTCAGTCACTCGGGAACATAACTAAGAGAGACATGATGCCCTTAAACCCTATTCTTCCTGTAGAAATTTTCGATGTTTGGGGCATCGATTTCATGGGACCCTTTATCCCTTCATTTGGACATTAGTACATTCTTGTTGCTGTTGATTATGTGTCCAAATGGATTGAGGCAATTCCCACCCGAACAAATGACCACAAGGTGGTCATCAATTTTGTCAAGAAAAATATCTTCAGTAGGTTCGGGATTCCGAGGGCTATCATCAGTGATGGTGGCACTCATTTTACTAATGCCCAATTCCGAAATTTATTGGCTAAATACGGGGTTAATCATCGAATTTCCACACCTTACCATCCCCAAACGAATGGACAAGCCGAGATCTCCAATCAAGAGATCAAGAACATTATGCAAAAAACGGTTAGGCCTGATCGCAAGGATTGGACTCAAAAGCTTGAGGACGCTCTTTGGGCCTACCGTACGGCGTATAAAACGCCCATCGGCATGTCTCCATTCCGTTTGGTGTATGGAAAGGTGTGCCATCTACCTATAGAGATTGAACACAGGGCATTCTGGGCAATCAAACAATGCAATTTAGATCTGAATCTAGCTGGAAAGACCAGGAAACTCCAACTATCTGAGTTGGAGGAGCTTAGAAATGATGCTTATGAGAATGCTAAGATCTACAAGGCTCAGACCAAAGCTCTACATGATCAATTGATTTCCCGCAAGAGCTTTGAGCCAAACCAGAAGGTCTGGTTATTTGATTCTAAACTTAAGCTCTTTCCTGGTAAACTTAGATCTAAATGGAATGACCCATTCATAATTGATCAGATTTTTCCTAATGGTGCCGTTTAGATTTCTGACCCAAAGACGGGTAACACCTTTAAAGTTAACGGTCAACGTTTGAAGCCTGTTGTTGACCGTAATCTTCCAGAACCCGTCTCAGACTCTGTTGCTCTAGCCATTCTGTGACTTCTTTGGCTGGACTTCGCCTAGCTAACGGCATTAAACTCAGCAGTTGTACATATGACACAAGGCTGATACGAGCTTCTTATCCAGGTGACATCTTTCATATTCTACCCTTTCTTTCATGTCTCTTTTTCAATGAGGACATTGCATCAGCTTGGCATGGGGGGGTGGATTCATTCTTGAATTATTTGGTCAACCTTGTGAAATCCATGTAAATTGTCTCTCTTCTTATTTAAAAAAAAAAAATAGGAAGGATTAGTTGGACATTAGGACTTTTCAATCCCTAGAAATTTTACATTAGGATCTGAACACAAAGACCCGTCAGGTCTTTGGACTTAATCAGCCCATGTATCCACTAAAATGTGGATTTGTTTTTCGAGTTCTCGCCAACTTGAATTTTATTTTAATTAGAATAAATAAAGTTTGGGGGATAAGTACACGACTTATCAACCCGCCCTCTGATTTGAGGGAATTTTGAGTTTTAAGCATTTACACACTTTCTTTGCACTAACTCGTTGTTCGGCGATTCTAACGGAAGTTGGGTAGCTAATGAACCTTCTAGGATGATATGGCTGGTAAGTTATCGTGGGTAACAGCTCATAGGTAGGTTGTCCAGAGCCTAGTCACTGGACCTTTCTTAGTTTGCTGCCTTTAGGTAAATCTTAGACTAGGGAAGCCACCTACTTAAAAAAAAAAAAAAGGAGAAAAGAATAAAAAGAAATAAGCCACACTTCGCCGCACGAGTATGGCTGGCAAGTTGTCGGTGGTAACAGCTCATCGACCGGTTGTCCAGAACCCAGCTCAGAAAATGCACTAAAAATTCCCAAAATACTTAGGAAGAAGCGGAGAAGTAGAATAAACCGGGGAGATATAAACTAGATTCACCCTTGTGTTGACCCCATAAAAAAATAAAAATAGGGAGAAAGCTACCGGTTGAAAAGATACACCTTTAGGCAGAAGTCTTTTTAAGGTCACCTAAAGGTATAGAAATCCGAAGTCCGTTTTAATTGCCGGTCAACGAGTCTATCACAATCACAATAAGATGCTTAAAACTTAGGGTTCTCATCAAATCTTGGGTGAGTTAAATGGCCGTAGAAAGCCACTCTTAAACCCTAAAATTTGAAAACCCAAAAAAAAATTAGAAAAGAGTAAAAAGAGAAAAAGAAAATTTTCTTTGAATAAGGCGAGGGCTTGAGGCGGTCTGCATTTTGGCTGATACCCGGGCACTATTGTGTCTTTGAAAGTTCAGTTCCTAAGTAGATAATTTCTTAATGATTGAAAATAACCCAAGTCCAAATAATCCAACCTAATTCTTTTATAAATAGCATATAGTTTTTGCTAGGGATTAGCAAAAGATAGTCATGGGGGTATGATGTAAACACATTTACACTACTTAAGATGTCTATTTATGCATGTTCTTAAGCATAGGATTGCATTTCATGATATAAATATTGCATAACATGCATCATCTTGCATTTAGAATAGTTTGAATAAAATAGAGGTTAATTGTCTCCTTTGATGTGCTTGGACAGGGCAAACATTTTATCGGGGCCTCAGATCAAAGATCCAACCGTATGGATGTGATCAGGGCTACGATTGGAGTTCAACGACTCCAAGATCGCCCTAATCAGGCATCCGTAGCATCAGATAGTGACCCGGGAACCCTAGAAGATCAAGGGCCAGGATGGTGTAAATCCACACTTCAGATGATAAATTCGACCCCACGGATGAATTCGGATCGACGATCGCAGCCCAACGACACAAAAATCGAGTCAATCCGACATCCGTGGCACCATCTACAACTTCCAGAAGATGGATGGCCAAGATAGCGCCACGTGGCACCATCTCAGTCGCCCAAACGGCTGCTTGCATCTTGTGAAGGCCCCGCGCCCGATCGCTCTCCACCGTTGGGTCTTAATCCAACGGCTGTGGGCGCTTGCGCTTAAAAGCGTCCGCTCGACCATCCGCGCCCCATAGCGCAGTGGTCGAGCGCGCTATCGCGAGCGCCGGGCGCGGGTTCGAGCCGTGGAGAGGGGCTGGAAGGCGCGGTGATTGGGCGCGGGTGGAGCATCAGATGGAGATCGGACTGCCGTGCGCGCTCGATAGCGTCGATGCGTGATTGGACGCGCAATCGGACGCGCAATCAGACGCGCGGGGGGGCGCGCAACGCAGCGGGCGGAGACACATCTTATGTCGTTCGATGTCGCGATCGAACGGTTGAAAATCGGCGAACGTGCGCAAGTTGTTGAGCGCGCGAGCAGGCCAGGAGGCACGCGCGAGCCGCCCATGACGGCCACGTTGGGGGCTTTAGTGACGGATTTATCCGTCACTAAAGACCCCTCTTTTATTATTTTGAAGTTATAATGTCCATTTTGCCCCCACTCCTTACAACTATAAAAGGAGACCCCCTCCATACGAAATTCTGATCCCTTCCTTCTCCTCTCTACCCCTCCAAAGCTCAAGAGAAGCTTGTCCCACACCCGGGATGCTTCTCACAAGATAAAGTCCAAATTTTCGTTCCCCTTCGGAAGTGGATCCCGTGACGACGACGGCATGCTGCTTCATTCCCGTTCTTCTACTTCGTCCTCTTTGGTCCTGCTTCGTTCCCCTTCGTCCAGGCGTCGTCCCGTCCGGCTCGTCCTCCCAGCAACCGTCGAGGAGGATTTCTCTCTCCCTATTCTTTTTACTGCTTTCTAGTATAGATTTACTACTTTCTAGTGTAAATTTATCACTTTCTAGAGTAATTGTTTTATGCTTTGTAGTTGTAAGAGTGAAATGAACAATCTCCTTAATGATAAATTCCTTGTTTATTCTACATCTCATTTTGATTTCTCTGTGTAATATTCTCTTTCTCTCTTACTCTCTCTCTCTTCTATTTATTGTAAATAATTAGATAGTTTTAAATTGAATTATTCCGTGACAAATAAAAAGAAACGCGTAGTTTTTAAATCAAACGTTCGCCTCCCTGTGTTCGACCCAGAATTTCAATTTCGGTATAAATTTTATTTGTTGAACACGAGTTCTTCGCTTTCGAACTACAACGACAGGTTTTTCAAAACCAAACACGTTAGCGTAGCGTTCGCAAAACGTTTCAACAAGGAGCGATGGCTTGAAGAAGGAAGGAGATGAAGAATAGGATAGATTTCCTTCTCTTGTACTCCTTGTATTTTTTCGTTTCTTTTGTTGCTCTTTTTGTTCCTTAGAAAATCATGTTAAAGAGCCTCAAAGTACCCTAACAGTAGTCCTAAGAACATCGTCACAACCCTAGGATACTTAGGTTTTCCGTAGAGAACTTAGAAAATCAATATAGGGTTCAAACAACATTTCCATACGTCTAATTCCAAAATCAGACGTCTGATAATGAGTTTTAAGACGTCTGACTGTTGATTCAGACGTCTGATAACATTTAGGCTGGACTTGTTGTTTTGTCTGATGAAATCAGACGTCCAGACCTTAGACCAGACGTCTTAGAAGACGTCTGATGACTTTGCTAGATGTCCAATTAGGGGACCGTTGGCTCGCTTAGCAAACACTCGAGGATATGACCGTTAGAGCCTTATCAGACGTCCTTAGGCCTTTCCAGACGTCTGATAGATGACCGTTTTGCCTCGGCTGACCCAAAATCTCTTCTCAGAGATTTCCTAGCCGTTACACTCTCTTGGAAATCCATTCCCAGGAAAAAGTAGGTTTCCAGACGTCCAGACATAGTGGCAGACGTCCTGTATGTCGTCTGATGGACTTGTGCTAGAACCCTGTTTAGATCCGATTCAAGTCAGGAAGAGACTCGCCTAAAATCAGACGTCTGACCTTATTTTCAGATGTCTTAAAGTGATCTTCCAGACGTCTGAGGCCAGGATCAGACGTCTGATAAGCCTGTCAGGGCAATCATTGTTCCTGATTTCGGCCTGATTCTCTTGGGCTTTGCACCCAACGGCTATGGGAGCTTTCCTAAGCCTTCCAAAGCCTTCCTAAGGCCACTATAAATAGAGAGGAACCTCTTGCACATTAAGACACACCAAGTAATACATTTTCACACCATTTTGTGTCTCTTGATCCTAAGAAGCAAGCTCTTGCTCTTCAAACTCCAATTCTTCATCTAGAGAGCATCAAGCTTTTGCTTACCCGCTCTCCCACCGTAGTTCACGAGAACGACGTTGCGCCATCGCGTGGCTCACGCACCCGCGTCATTGATCCGACGCACTCCTTGCAAAGGGGAGTTTCCTAATTCCTATAGAAGCTTAGGTTAAAAATTACTTTGTTGGCTCTATAGGATTATTTGCTATTTTATCTTTATTATTTGGTTGGGTATTCGCTTTGCAAATTCCCGTCTCCTTCGAGGGACAAAATCCTTCTCGTGAAGAGAAGGGGTTGAGGAACGCTACCCTCGCACTTGTAGCATGGTTGTAATTGAGGTTGAATCACCCTCGTTTAAAGTGATTTGTTTAGTGGATTTAATCAACTTGGTTGATCGGAAAATCCTAACTCGAGAGGGTTAGGTGGTGGTTTTCACCTGGTTTGGGTTTCCACCTAAAAATAATTGTGCACATTGTGTGATTGAATTTTTTGAGATTGTTTATATTCTATTCCGCATTTTATTACGTGACCCCCTCCTGGTAGGGAAGAATCTACACAACCATCTCTTAGTTGGGATAACTCGGATTGGGGATACAGTTCCGGACCTTCGTGTTCGGGGTCAAA
This sequence comes from Thalassia testudinum, assembly GCA_037157565.1. Taxonomy (NCBI): domain Eukaryota; kingdom Viridiplantae; phylum Streptophyta; class Magnoliopsida; order Alismatales; family Hydrocharitaceae; genus Thalassia; species Thalassia testudinum. The sequence goes on from JAZHRO010000022.1 coordinate 82,500,482, forward strand.
TCTTGAACACCATAATTTTGATTTCTATCCTTCTTCGAGCCACATCGATTATAGATTGTCACCCTTTCATGGACAACCTAATACGATCTACAATCAAGAAGGATACACTAGTCCTTACCCATCCTCTCAATACACTACCTTTAGGTCATCACCACCTTTTGAACAATCCGAAATGACCTATTATTAGGAAGGGTAACACGAATCTCAATTCATTAATTCCTTTGCACCGATCCCAAACCTGCCTAACCCTGAACCAAACTATTTGGTTCAGGTTAACCAGGTCCAAGACAAGGTTTTGGCTAACTTGAGGAATACTATACAATCTTTAGAAGCTCAGTCAATACCTTGCAATGAAGAATTGGAGCCCCTGACTGAAATGTTTGATGATTTGAACAAGTATTTGTTGGATTGGCTCTAGGATGTTAAGGATAAAGACTCGGGTGAGTTTTTACTTGGGAAGTTAGTGAAATTGAGAATGAGATTTGTGGTTGCTTTAGTTCAATTATGGGATGATTCCCAAGATGAACCCCCTTCAGGAGAGCCAATGTCAGAACTCGTTCAGGCACCTGTTGGGGGGGACACGTGTTACGAGGTTAACCAGATTGATTTAGAGCAACCAATTAAGGATGATCCGATTTCTTCACCTGAGATCCCTGAGCTGGGGTACGAGAAAACGTATGTCTCCATGGACCATAAAGTGATGGATGATTTTGGGACGTACATTAATACGGATTTAGATTTCTTTGAGTCTAGGGATGAAGAATCAATTTACAAAGTCTCATGTGAGTTTACAGAACACGATTTCTATGTGATAACTGGGCCTGAGGAATCCGATAGATCATATGATGGCCCAATAACTGAGGAAACTGATCTTATTGGGGCTCACATGATAGATTCAGAATCACATTTTCTAAAGGATTCAATTCAATGCCCCGATTGTCAATTACACCCCATTGAGCTTATTGAAGATTCTATTTTTGAGATAACTAGACCCAAGTCAATTCTGATTCAGTGACATCTTTTAGATTTGGAAATTTCAGACGGAGTGATTAATAAGCAAGAGGTCCTGGAATTTGACATTCTAAATGAGGAGGATAGAAGCTGGGAAATTTTGATTTGGGAAGCAAACTCGGGAGGAAGTAGAAGACAGTCTAAGGGTTCCAATTAAGCTGAAACCATCAAACCAGGACCCTTACAACATTTGTTCTGAGGATGACCAACCCAAGCACACATTCATTGATTATCCTTTTGAGCTTGATTTCTCTATAACCCGACTTTTTGGTCTTGGGTTGCATCCTCATAAATCGCAGGCCTGACACCACTTACATACTGATTTTAGGTTTTGGGTAATTTTTATCCAGAACCTTAGATATTCTAGACCATGGGATATGGGTCTACATCACAATCTGGTCCACATCTGTGGACATCTGCTGGGAGGTCTTAGGTTGAATCTTTTTATTCTGATTTTGACCTACACCTGTGAATTCTTTATTTCTCTTCTTTGTATAGTGTGCCTAGCTGAAGGCAATAAATTCATCATGTATACAGTTTATGTTTATCTCGGAGCGGACTCGTTATCCACATAATTCAGGTGCTCTCTACTCTACTCCACTCTGTTTCATGTCTTTTATTCTCAATGCGGACCTTGCATTTGCTAGGCATGGGGGGGTGGATTCATTTCTGAATCATTTTATCAGCTTTGTGGAATTCTTGTAAATTCTATTTGTCTTCTTATATATATATATAAAAAAATTGAATTAGGAATGAATACTTGGACATTAGGACCTTTCAATCTTAGGAAATATTACAGTAGGATCTGAACACTAAGACCCTTCAGATCTTTGGGCTTAATCAGCCCGGGTATCCACTAAAATGTGGATTTGTTTATCGAGTCGTCACCATCCTGAATTCTATTTTAATTTGATTAAATAAGTTTGGGTGATAAGTACACGACTTATTGTTGAACAATCGAGTTGCTACGCTAACGTGTTTGGTTTTGAAAAACCTATCGTCGTAGTATGAAAGCGAAGAACTCATGTTCAATAAATAAAATTTATATCGGAATAAAAATCCTGGATCGAACACAGGGAGGCTACATCGATCTATATTCGCAATTATATTTTTTTTAAAATTTTTCTTGAAAAGTGAGGCGATGTAATTACAATGAAGCCATAACAACAATCAGACTAAACAAAAGGGAGAGGGAGAGAGAGGAAACATGCATTCAATAATTCAAAATGTTTATACAATAAAATCAAATAAGAATTACACTAGAAAGAGGGAATCAGCTACACTAGAAAGCAGGAAAATTCTACACTAGAAAGCTGTAAAGAAGAATGGGAGAGAGAAGTTATCCTCCTCGACGATTGCTTGGAGGACAAGCCGGACGAGACGATGCCTGGACAAAGGAGGACGGAGCAGGACGAAGGAGGACGAAGCAGGGTGAAGGAGAATGAGGCATCGTCGTCGTCGTCGCGGGATCCGCTTTCGAAAGGGGACGAAAATTTGACTTTATCTCGCGAGGATCATCCTGGGTGTGGGACAAGCTTCTCTTGAGCTTTGGAGAGGTAGAGAAGAGAAGGAAGGGATGAGAATTTCGTGTGGAGGGGGTCTCCTTTTATAGTTGCAAGGAGTGGGGGCAATTTGGTCATTACAACTCTTAAAACATTAATTCAGGACCTTTAATGATGGATAAAACCGTCGCTAAAGTTCTGAACGTGGGCGTAGTGGGCGGTGTGCGTGCGCCTCTTCGCCTGTCACGTGCTCAACGCACGCGTACGTCCAGCCAATCTCAGTCGTCGTTCGCGAGATCGGATGGGTTAGATCGTGCCTCCGCCGGCCTCCTCTGCGTGCTCGCCGGCGTGCGATGCCGCATCTTCGCCGCGCGTCTAATAGCGCATGAGCACTATCGGGCGTGCATAGCCGTTTGATGACGATCCGACGCTCGCCCGCGCCCTACGAATTGAACGCGCATCTGAAGGTAGCCGAGCGCCTTATCCACTGCGCTACGTGCAAGGATGGGCGGGCGGTCGAAGTTTTGAACACACGTTCAGGACCGTTGGATCAAGATCCAAAGGCCCAGATCACGCGTTGGATTCTCTTTGGAGAGGCAGCAGCGGACCTGAGGGACAATTGGATGGCTGAGATGGCACCACGTGGCGCCATCTTGGCCATCCATCTTGTAGATGATGTAGATGGTGCCACGATTGTCGAATTGAGTCGATTTTCACGTCGTTAGGCTGCGATCGTCGATCCGAATCCTTCCGTGCGGTCAAATTTGTTGTTTGAAGTGTGGATTCGCATCATCTTGGCCCTTGATCTTCTAGGGTTCTCCAGTCTCTATCTGATGCTACGGATGCCTGATTAGGGCGATCTTGGAGTCGTTGAACTCGAATCGTCGCCCTGATCACATCTGTACGGTTGGATCTTTGATCCGAGGCCCTAATAAAAATTTTTCCCTGTCCATGAACATAAAGGAAGACAATTAACCTCCATTTTATTCAAACTACTCTAAATGCAAGATGATGCATGTTATGCAATATTTATAGTATGAAATGCAATCCTATGCTTAAGAACATGCATAAATAGACATCTTAAATAGTGTAAACATATTTACATCACTTATCAACCCGCCCTCTGATTTGAGGGAATTTTAAGTCTACCCTACCCTACAAATTTCTCATCCCTTCTTCTCTTCTCACCCCTTCCAAAGCTCTAAGAGCTTGTCCCACACTTGGGATGCTCCTCTAGAGTAGAAATCTTAATTTTTCCACCTTCATCTCCCTTCGTGGAGCATCCTGCGGTTGTCTTCTCTGCATTCGAAAAGCGGATCCCGTGACGACGACGACGTGCTACTTCGTTTCCGTTCCTCCTGCTTCATCCTCCTTCCCACTCCATTCCCCATCTTCCAGGCATCGTCCCATTCGGCTCATCCTCCAAGCGATCGTTGTGGAGGATATCTCTCTCTCCATTCTCTTTACTACTTTCTAGAGTAGATTTACTGCTTTCTTGTATAGATTTCCCGCTTTCTAGTCATAATGAGTAGTGTAATGAGCAATTTCTGATAATGAAATTCATGTTCATTCTGCATCCCTTTTGCTTTTATTTGTAATATTCTCTCTCCCTTTTATTTATTATTTGTTAAATAGATAGCTAGTTTCCGACCATCTATTATGTTTCGTGACAAACAAAATAAAACGTGTGTTTTTAATCAAACGTCCGCCTCCCTGTGTTCGACCCAGAACTTCTTTACTATTTTTCAGTATAAATTTTATTTGTTGAGTGGATTTTTTCGCGACTCGAACTACAATGATGGGTTCTCAAATCCAAATCCGAACGCGTAGTTTTCTTCCATCAATAGTATGCAAACATTTAAACATGATTTTCATCTTGATTTTCATTAAAAAACTCATTTGGACAGTTATACCCAAGCAAGTAGCTGACATAAGAGATTAAAAATGAGATTTACAAGCACTACTAATTAGAATTTTGTAAACAAAGTGTACATGAATTCTTGTTTCAAATAGTTCTAACACTGAATACAGGTCAGTTTCATATCCCATTTCAAAACCAACCAATTTCAGTCAATCAATGGCTGGAAATGCATGCTCAGTACAACAACCAAGACTTCTAGTAGCTATTGCTGTTGTGCTGCTTCAAAACAACAGTTGCTGCTACTGCTTTCAACTAAAATCAGATGATGAAGCGACTGATTAGGCATCTTAAATTCATCTGCCACCAGACTCTAGCAGCTACTGCTATTTCAGTAGCAATGATTAGCAGCAGTTGCTGCTGATGTTTGATGCTTGAGTCAAAATTAAGATCAAATCTATTATCAAGTCAGATCTACAATCTCCAGTTACAATCAAAAATATTTTCATCCTCAAATTCAATTAAAATCCCTCAAACTCAGTGTAAACTCTTTTTCATCAAAGTCTAAAAATCTATCTCTGAGTTATGAAATTCAAAACATTTTAATCCAATCCATTCTCTTTATCATAGACAATAAAAGAGATAAATTGGATTAACAGTGAATCCCCTTCCCATTAGACTCAAAATCCAACATAGATAATTCAAATTTCTTAGTTAAACCTTGACTTTCAAATTAAGAGTAATCTCCTGAATGAGAGTACAATGTTGCCCTGATTTGGGCATTTCCTTTGAATTCATTACTGATCTGATCATTTAATCGTCATGAATACCATTAATTGGTGATGTAGACACAATTATTGAGGGTAAAATACCTATTCATGCAAGTTCCTAGGCTTAGATTTGCATTTCATGTCATAATTATTGTATAGCATGCATCATTCTACATTTAGAGTATTGTATATATTTAGGTTAATTGAGTCCTTTTTGTGGTCAGGAGCGAAGGATATTTATTTTGGAGCCTTGGATTGACGATTCGCCTGTACGGATCTGATCAAGACGATAATCGGAGTCCAACGCCTCTGAAATCACCTCGATCGGAGTCCCGTAGCACCATATGCAATCTGAGGAAAATCAACGGCCAAGGGACTATGTGACATAATTTGGAGCTTCAAATGACAAATCCGACCACACGGATGGATTCGGGTCAACGATCGCAGCCCAACAGTGCAAAAATCGACTCAATCCGAGCTCTGTAGCGGCCCCTACAATGAAAAGATGGAAGGCTAGATCGTGCCACATGGCGCAACCCAGGGTGCCCATGCACACGCACGCACACAGTAGCGCACGCGCAGCGACAAGGTGCGTAGGTGTGTGGCGCGTGGAGGCTCGCGACACGGGCATGCGCTAGCGCAGTGTTGGGTGGGCGCGTGGGCTGTCTTCAACGACATTTGTGGCGGATCTTCAGCGACGTTTATGACCGTCATTAAATGTCCTGTATACGAATTTGATTCTTTCCTCCACTATAAGAGGACCCCTACCCCTCACATTTTTCTTCATCTCTTCCTTTTTTTACCTCAGCACCTCTAAGGCTCTAGAGAGAGCTTGTCCCAAGCCCGGGATGCTCCTCTAGAGTAAAAGCAAATAGTTTTCCCTCCCCTCATCCCCATTCATGGAGCATCCCGTGGCCATCCTCTCACCGTCCTTCGGGAAGAAAATCCTCACCGCGACGCTGTCCTGGCCCATCCTCCGTCCTCCGGCTATGTCCTCCTTCGACCCGCTCCTCACCATCTTCCTCCAGGTGACGTCAGAGCGAGTCGTCCTCCAAGCGACCGTCGAGGGGGATTTCTCTCACCTCATTCTATCTTTTTACGCTCTCGTAGTGTAGATTTTCCTCTTTTATAGTGTAACAAACAATTCTTTATGAATATATGATTGTTTCTCTCTCTCTTATATTATTGCAAGTAGATTAGCTAGAAGTATCAACCTGGCCTCTTGCTTGCTAAAAATACCAAAAAAATTAGAAAAGACAAAAAAATGACAAAAACAAATAAAAAGCGAAACGTGGATTTTTACAAAACCAAACGTTCACCTCCCCAAGTTCGACTCGGGACTCACTTTTTGAGTTTCGATTAGAAATTTGATTTGATAGACACGTTTTGCGAGCTACGACAATGGGTTCTCCGAACCCCGATTTTAATCGCGAAGCGCACCCTCATCATTTTGGCGCCATTGCCGGGGATGCAATGCTCTTTGATTTTTCTCACGTTTTTTCCGCCTTACCTAACTTTTATCTCACTTTTTCTCTGATTTTACTGTGATTGCAGGTACTCTTCTGAGGCGGGCCAAAGCGGTTAGATTGGAGAAAAGTGCGAGTGAAGGTTTTGTAAGTTTATCCCCACCACCCCCACCTACTAGTTCATTTCACCACACTAATAACTCAAACCCAAATCAAGTTAGGTGCTTTTTATAAACCCCAGGATAAATTTTGTTGTTTGTTTGCCACCTCCACTTGTCTCACCCCCACATATATTAAAAAAAAAGAAAGAAAAATATACTCTTCTCTTGTGGGATTTTCTGAAAGCTACACACTTAACACCCACAACTTCTCACCTTAAGGCGCACAATCACATTGATTCTACCACTTAACCAGGATCTGACCTGTAGACCCGGTACACTTAACTCAACACATAATTAAGTGAGTAGAAATCTAATTACGTTAGGACTTTTTGTGTGCCTTAATCAAGTGGTGCAATAGGATAATTGCTTGAACTGTTTGGGTCGCACCACTCAATCTAAAATTGATCCATCAAGTAGCTTGCCACTTAGGGTTGATTCTTAGGGCAGAACCAGGCACTCCACATTATTTTTTATTTTTAAAGGAGCATATCATCATCCGTGTTTTCAGAACTTGGAGTGTTCTACTAAACCTTGATTGAACCAACCTAAGAATTAAACAGTAAAAGCTACTAAACAAGGTTAAATCCTAAAAGACACATCATCAAATAACCTTGTTTGCAAACCCTGGTTGTGCACGCACACACATTTCAACTGATCATTAAGGGCACAACCCATCTTAAGGGCCTATCACATTCCATGAGCGCAATCATCCCAAGCCTAATTAAAATTGAGTAGACGTTGGCCTTAAGGATTGATTCGCTCTTCGAGGCTCAGACTGAGATTTTTTTTCGATTAATCTGCTTCTGCTGGTCCATCTAATGTCTAACTAGGGGAGTAGCATCAAATGACCGTAGCTAGGCGGTGAAGGCGCTGGCGGGTGCGGCGTGCGCCGGCGAGCGGTGCTATGCCTGAAGGCGTAGGCGTGCTGCAGTGGATGGGCAGGCATGCTGGAGATGGGAGGAAGGCGCGCGGTGTGCTTGCAGAGACTGGAGTGGGCGTTGCAGGGTGGGTGGTGCTGCGGTGAGGCGTGTCTAGCGTCTGCAGGTCCCGCTGAGGTTGCGGTGCGGGAGAGGCGCGCGGCAGGGGTGGCGTGAGCGCCTGTAGCAGGGGGTGGTGGAGGGCTTGGTGTGCTGGAAAGGCAGGAAGGCGTGCGGTTGCGCGTTGCGTGTGGCTGCAGGGGCGCATGTGCGCGCAGTGGACTGGAGAACTACCTACAGGCAATGTGGGAGCAGCCCTGCGGGCGTGCAAAGGTAGAGACCCTGTGGGGGGGCAGTGCTGCGCCTGCGGGCTCTTGGGAGGGCAATGGCGCGGTGGCGTGGCTAGGGAAGGTGGGGGTGGTGCGCCTTCTCCACAATGCATACTCTCTCCACAGTGGAGAGGAAGGATACCCCCCAGGGGGAGGAAGAAGAACCCGTAGATGAAGAAGATCCTCTCCTTTGCTCCCCTCCTCTTCCTTTTAACTTCTCCGTTGCGCCTCTGAGAGTTAAGGGATTTTCAAATCCCTTAACTATCTCTGGCCGGTGGCTGTTGAGGGTTCCCCGGAGAATGAGGAAAAGAACAGCCGCCGGTGATTTGAAAAAAGGATAATTTATCCTTTTCCCCTCATTCGATTACCAATTATTTTTCCTGCACATAAAAAGAACATATTAAGTTATAGAATAAATGTAAACCTAAATCATGATGCATGCAAACCTTCTATAACTTAATATAGTTATTAAAAAACCTAAAAGACATAATTAAAGTTACTTAGGCGTAATATTAATCCATTAAAATAGACTTATCACGGCTCAGGGCATGGGGCTTGCATTTCTTCGCGCCATTCCCCTGCCAGCAACATGCTCTGCCTGCAGCATGCCTGTGGCAGGCTCCTTCTTCTTTAAAAAGCCTTGCCCTCTCCCTTTCGCAAAGGGAAGCCTAGAATACACACCACCCGCAGACACCTTCCTCCAGGCCATCTTCCTCCCCTCTCCCCTCCATACGCAGTATCCCTTCCCACTGAAGAGATACACTGCGGGTAGGAGAAGGCTCACAGTGGTCCTACGACCACCACTGTGAGTTCCACCACCGCCTAGCTCCTTCATGAGCTGGTGGGCGTGGTGGTTCACCCTCTGTTTTCACCGCTGAACCCCATCGCCATTGTCAGAAGCTCCAAGCTCCGGAGCTCCAGCAGCAGCGCAGCGGCCTCCAGCAGCCGCGCAATCCACCGCGCACACACCAGCGACATCTGCAAGCTCTCCTCGCGCGCGCAGGCGCCTTCCAGCGCACCCACGCACGCAGAATCGACCGCAACCGGTTGCTCACTTCACGTGGCACTGTAGCTACTGTTCACGCCTCTTAGCGCGACACTGTAGCTACAGTGCGGTGACCAAGTTGTTTCTCAGTTATCCGGTCACCGAGTGCTCTCTCTCCTCCTCGCGACCGCCTGCAACCAGTCTGTGCCCGCGTCCTCATACGCCCGTGCCCATCTGCGCCTGCGCCCGCGTCTTTGCCTGCATCCACTCCCACCTGCAACGTAGTGCGCTGCGCTACGTAGTACGTTGCGTTGCGCTCTCTCCCACCCTCCCGCACCCGCCTGCACGCGACAACAGCAGGCGCGTTCCCTCTACACTCGCGCCCGCGTCTATGCCCTTGCGAGATCAGATGACGCCTGTCCCCACCAGACGCCTTAACTTGCCCGCTCCCTCTCACAGCAACCCGCTAGTACACGCACACACACTCACTTGTACACACTCATACACTCACTTGTACACACCTATACATACTTATATATATATATACACATACATACATACATACATATATATATATATATATATATATATATACAACTATATATAAGTATATATACATACATACATATATATATATTTATACCTATATACATACATAAATACATATATATCTATAGATATAAATACATACATACATACATACATACATATATATATATATATATATATATATATATATATATATATACATACATATCTATATATATCTATATACATAGATACTTATACAAATATATCTATATACATATATTACTATATATATATATATATATCTATATAGTTAAATATATATATATATATATATATCTAGTTATAAATATATATATATATATATTTACATATATATATATATATTTACATATATATATATATATATATACATATACACCTATATAGTTACAACCCTATCTATATATATATACATATATACATATATATATTTACATACATATCACCTACCGATATCCATACGCACTAGTCACTCCACCACTCGTTATATCGCAGGAATATCTGCACCAGTTGCTGATATTCCCCGATACCCGCGCAAAGAAAGCTCCTCCGCACACACTCCCACACATCCATCCTACACTCTACGTGGCACTTCATCTTGTTGGTTGCATCTTTCTAGACGTGGACCAACTCGATACTGCTACACGCCATTTCCACTTCCACCCCCACCCCTATATATATAATATATATATATATACTATATTTATTTCTCTACAAGCAACCTACCTGATTTTTATTTCTCTTCTATTTCCTGCTATTAAAAAGATTAAAAAAAAGAGTAAAAGAGAAAAGATAATCCTTGTCTTGCAAGTACTCGGTCTCGCGAATAGCAAGACCAGTTTTTTTGGGAAACCCTAAGTTGGCTCAAAGCCAAAAATAATTTGGCTCGAAGCCAAGGACCTGATTTTGAAGGTGTACCTCAAGGACAAAATTATCAGCAAAAAGATCTTAAATAGAAACAAAACCAAAAACATAATAAACGCATGGAAGAGATACGTTTTAGGTAAGGCGTAGAAACTTCTTCACCTTTAATCCCCGCCTCCCTGAGATTGACCCCGGGCGTAAAAGTGACCAAGATAAAATTAAGTAAGCCAAGTAAAAAAAAAAAGAAAAATTTTTGTGAAAGATGGTTAGACTCGATTTAGGTTAACCACTATACGCACTTCAACGATAATTTCACCATATTAATACAACCTATTCTAGTCCTAACACACCTTTTTCTGGCGCCGTTGCCGAGGAGGAACGCATTGAGGTAAGTTTCTACTCCATTCCTTTATTTTTCTCTTCTCACACCCTTCTCTTCACGGGTGTTTTTGTTTGTTGGTGTGTAGGAAAATCAGTTGCAAGGAGGAGGCAAGCAGAGGAAGTCGGGGACGTAGGCAGATCCAAGGTGGGAACGAGAGCGTGAAGTCGCCAGCACCACACTGGAGCTTCGCCCACGTTGCTGAAAAGGTAGGTCTCTCTCTTAGCAACTTAGGTTAACTTGCCACCTAAATAAATTAAAAAAACCTAAAAACACTTCTTGGGATTTCTTGGGGCAAGTGGAGTAAAAATCACTTGCTTGATTGCTTGCCATCACCCCCACTGCCCTTGGATTTCCCGCCAAACTTCGCATAGCGAAGATCCAAGAATCTTGATTCTTGAATCTTTCGTCGTATGAAGTATTCTTTGAGGCAAGATTAAATAGATTGACTGCTATCCCTCCTTGCCTCATTTATCCGCAATTCGGGATCACATTTTTGGTGGGGAGACTTAGAATTGAGTTGATTCCAACCCCACCACGACCTTTCACGTGCCTTAGATTTGATCCCGAATACTTCAACCCCAACATTTTGATTTTCTCTTTACATTATCTTGTGGTTGAGCCTTGTGTGTGGAACATCATTTTGGTGATTGGGAGCACTTGAATTGAAGTGCTTTGGCTCCCTTTCACACTAACCTAAAATTGACTCGTGCATCCACACATAGAAATTTCTGCTTAGGGAAGCCCATTGCATTTTTAGCATGCATTAACTAACTCACATTGAAGAAGGGTTTGTTGGGCATAGAAGAACTTGTATTTACTCAAAACCCGGATATTGGTTGAATTGGTAACTCAGCGAAATCTTAAAATCCATACTACTTAAAGGTTGAAATTCTAAAAACCATTCACCAACTAAAACTTCAATTCGTGGAGATTTCCCTGTTGCATGCTTGGTTTACACACTTTCTAAAATCAACACACTTGGGCATTACCCGTATACAACACCCTTCACATTCCTGAAGCACTTGATCTTCAGCCTCTAATTAAAACTGATAGCAACTTAACCCTTATTAAGGATTGGAGGTCTAACTACCTGCGTGTAGCGCCTGCGTGCTGGTGCAGGTTCTCGCATGCTATCGGGTGTCTAAGACTAGGGCAAACGGCCTTTCAATCTGGCCCGGTGGTTCCACGGTGCTTGCATTTGGTTCCGTAGGTTGTGATAGTAGGTAACTTAGATCTTTAGGTATAAGGGCACGCTGTAGAGGTTAGGACTTTGATTGCCTTGATTTGTCATCAAGTGTACCTTTGCGGCATCATTTCTCTCATCCCCTTTTCCCTTCTTATCTCTCCAATTCTTCCTGCGGTAGTGCATGTTTGGGAGGAGGTCACAAAACCATGAATTGTTTGAATTTTCTGATAATTTTTGAAGGACAGAAACTAAATCGTCATCCTCCTCCACAAACATGGCTTCACGCCCACCCCCAAATCCCGAGGGAGGAAACCACCCTCAAAACCCACCAGGTGGTGGAGCCATGGACCCCATAACCTGCCTCCAAGCCCAAATGGAAATGTATAATAAACAGATTGAAGCCATTAGGGAAACCTTGGAGGAAATGCAGAACCCTCCCGAATGGGAGGAGCCTAGGTCTCTTAACTCTTATCAAAATCTCGCTGCTACAGAGACCATAGGACAAATTTGGGTCCCCTTGGGCGGGGACGATTTTGAATTTAAACCCAATATAATTTTCCTGATTAACTTTCACTTCCATATTCTTGCAAGTGAAGATCCTTTTCTCCATTTGGAAGACCTAACCCGATTGGCTGAAACTGTTAAACCAAGAAACATCGGGTTACCAATTGTCCTCATGAAAATGTTCACGTTTTCTTTGTGGGATAAAGCGTCGCAATAGTTACGCACCCATGGGAGAACCATCCATTCTTGGGAAGAGATGCGAACAGCATTTCTCAAGAAATTCTTCCCAATCAGGCGAACCAATGCGCTTCGCCGTGCTATAACCTCCTTTACGCAACAAAATGGCGAATAGTTTCATGAGGCTTGGGAGAGCTATAATGACTTCCTCCGGAAGTGTCCGCACCATGGTCTGCATAAGTGGCATATAGCCTAGATTTTTTACTATGGGTTAAATGAGACTTTGAAGCAGATTGCAGACGCTTCTTGCGAAGGGAATTTCATGAATAAAGACGAGAATGGAGCGTTCGAATTATTTGAAAATATGAGCGAAAACTCAATGAACAATGCCTCCATTGTCGCCTTTAATCGTACCAGCCTGCCCCGTAATGTTCACGAAGTTGACACGGGACCCTCTCATTCATCCACTGATCTTAGCCTTATCGCACAAAAATTCGATGAAGTCTCCGTCGTGCACAAGAAGCTGGACGAGCTTCTGGTCAATCCCGCCTGTTCTATGGCAGACACCCCCACCTCACCACTTTGTCACAATCCCAATCCTTCCAACACCAGGCTTATCCCCAAAAACCCCGTGAGATCTTCCTCACCGAGTGTCACGCCGAGCGATTCGGTAAGTCATGTGGATCTGGCTTCTGCAAGCCAGTATTTTGACACGGAGGACCAAGCCTTCGTGTGCTCGGATGCATATTTACATGTTGACTCATCTTCTGGCTTAGAAGACGCTTGCGCCCTGGGGAATAACCCGTTCTCTGCTACTTATAACCCAGGGTGGCGAAATCATCTGAACTTTGCATGGTCCAATAACCCACTGCGCCTAAACCCCGCGGGTGGGCCAATGCAACTGTTCGCACTCGTCATCCCATGGGCGCAGTCTAATCCTGTGGCGAATTCGCCATCGGGTCCTTGCATATCGCAAATAGAACACGCATCAAGTCCTCTTGATAAATTGATGCGAATGATGACGGACATGTCTAAGCGCCATGAAGAGAACATGACCTCTCTTCAGCACCAATTGGAGCAGCAAAATGCTGAGATCAATCAACTACGCATGGTGACTCGATCTCAGGGCACTCTTCCAGCCCAACCTGTTTCCAACCTGCGAAATTTTGTACCCCGTGGTCCTCAACCATAGGTATGACCTTCTCAGGGGCAAGTTCATCAGATTCTGCAGGCTCCGAGTATTCCACCGAGATTTCAGGCTAATCCCGCTGCAGCACCTCACCCTTGTGTCCCTATTATGAACCCTCCTCCGCCTTATGATCCCACTGGACCCGCGACGTCCAATGCGATTACGACGAGGAGCGGTAAGCAAACCGTCGATCCGCCTCGACCTGATCCTGGCCCATCTTTTTCATCGCCCTCTCATTCGGGATGCGCACCGCATTCGCGAGAAGACGATACACCCAAACTAGTGCCAGAATCGATCCCATTCCCTGAGGCTCTACTGAGGGAGCCAAAAGGAAAGAAAAGGGATACGCAGGCTTTTGATAACCTACGTAATTTATTCAGGGATGTTGAAATCAAGGTACCCCTGTTAGAGGCTACCGACCACATACTTACTGTCGCCTGATTTTTCAAAGACTACACTACACCAGGGCGATAGTCAAAGAAAATAAAGAATCCGGTGGTTCTCTCGCCTCATGCGAGTTGTGCTATACTGTCAAATCTACCACCGAAGCAGAAAGATCCGGGCCCACCGCTTATTTCTTGTAGCATCCAAGGCTGCAATTTTAATCGTGCCCTGCTTGATCTAGGATTTTCCATCAATCTTATACCGACCACCATGCTCGAGAAATTTGCCTTAGGAAATCTAAAACCCACCCCTGCCACGTTACAGTTGGCAAATCGTTCTGTCAAAATACCAAAGGGTGTGGTGGAAGGCGTGGTGGTTAAGGTCAACAGTCTCTGTTTTCCTGTTGACTTTCTTGTTTTGGATATGGAAGCTCCTAGCTCACTTTCTGATTGTCCGATCATCCTTGGCCGACCTTTCTTGGCCATAGCCCGCGCCCATATCGACTGCGAGTCGGGTTGTATTGAGATTGCCGTTGAATCTGAGAAGCTCAAGCTTAACATCTTCAAGGCAGCCAAGAACTTTGATTACGATTACATCGAGGATGACACGTCTGACGAGGACATGGCCGTCAGCGCATGTATCGAACTAATAGGGACCTATTCTGACTACTGTGGATTGCCTTTAAACATGGACGATTGCCTGACCAACACATATTGTGACGTTCCCTCATCCCTCCTTTTCCTGTACCTTCTCCTGACCAGACTTCTGACGAGGTTTCCTCCACTTCCCATACCTCGTGGTCTGAGTCATATTCGGGCTACTCACCGCCAGTCCACACTCTTAAAAACCGGATTGCCCTTTCTTTCCCACCAAATCAGGCGGAATTGCAACTCCACACTGGGATCTTGAGCCCACATACTACTCACTAGGGCTATCCCTTTTTGGATCCATCTATCCAAGATGCCCCTCTTCTTGGCCAAACTGAGGGCCAACTTCTTCCTCTTGACTTGTTTTCTTCTGATCCGCTTGGGACACTCTCGTCCCAAGAAATGCCAGATCTCTCACCATCCACTCCCGAGCTGAAAGAGTTGCCTGATACGCTTAAGTATGTTTTCTTGGGACCAAATGAAACGCTACCCGTAATCA
Source organism: Thalassia testudinum (assembly GCA_037157565.1). Taxonomy (NCBI): domain Eukaryota; kingdom Viridiplantae; phylum Streptophyta; class Magnoliopsida; order Alismatales; family Hydrocharitaceae; genus Thalassia; species Thalassia testudinum. The sequence goes on from JAZHRO010000022.1 coordinate 82,515,883, forward strand.
TTAGTTCAAAATTGACCAGGGAGCAAGAGTGCAAACTAACGAAGGTCCTTATGGGACACAAGGCAGCCATTGGATGGTCCTTATCAGACTTGACTGGCATTAGCCCCTCCTACTGCACTCACCGTATATATACGGAGGAGGAGGCTTGACCTTCTCGCGAGATGCAGTGACGTCTCAACCCTAACATGCGGGAGGTCGTTAAAAAGTAAATTATTAAGTGGCTGGATGCAGGTATAATCTACCCGATCAGCGATAGCCCCTGGGTGAGTCCGATTCACGTCGTGCCCAAAAAGGCGGGACTCACCATCCGTATCAATGACAGGGGTGAATCCATCCCTACACGCACTCCTACATCTTGGAGAGTGTGTGTAGATTATAGGACACTTAATGCTGCAACTAAGAAAGATCACTTTCCGCTACCTTTCATTGACCAAATCCTGGAGTGGTTAGCAGGAAATAAAATTTTTTGTTTCCTGGATGGATTCTCTGGATATAACCAGATGGCAATTGACCCCCAGGACCAATAGAAAATCACCTTTACCTGCCCCTTCGGCACGTTTGCATTTAGAAGGATGCCGTTCGGACTTTGTAACGCGCCAGCAACTCTCCAGAGATGTATGCTGGCGATATTCCATGACATGTGGGTGACTTTCTCAAGGTTTTCATGGATGATTTTTCGATCTTTGGACCCTCTTTTGATGATTGTCTTGCCAACCTGACCCGTATCCTTAGGAGATGTATTGATGTGAACCTCGTGCTTTCCAGGGAAAAAAGTCATTTTATGGTACACGAGGGAATTGTTCTCGAGCATATCATCTCCGATAGGGGTATCGAGGTTGACAGAGCTAAACTTGATGTAATTGCTGATTTACCTGTGACTGGCTCTATCAAACAAATCTGCTCCTTCTTGGGACACGTCGGTTTCTACAGGAGATTCATCAAAGACTTCTCCAAGATTTTTAGACCTTTAACTCATCTCCTATCAACCGATGTACCTTTTGATATGGGATCCAACTACATACGGCCATTGACACAGCTGTGTGATGCTGTCACCAAGGCCCCTGTTCTCCAGCCACCTGATTGGTCCCTCGACTTTGAACTCATGTGTGACACTTCCGACCTTGCAGTCGGAGCCATCCTGGGGCAAACACGCGATAGACACCAGTAAGACGTTGGACGAGGCCCAGCGTAATTATACTACTACCGATAAAGAACTACTGGCGATCGTCTTTAGGCAGGAGATATTCCGCTCTTACCTTCTGGGCTCGCATGTTATTGTATTCACTGACCATGCGGCCATTCGCCATCTCATGCACAAGAAGGATGCCAAGCCTAGACTGATTCGTTGGATCCTTCTACTCCAAGAATTTGACATTGAGATCATCAATAAGGCTGGAGCCCAGAATGTTGTGGCTGATCATCTCTCGAGACTAGACCCTGACCACATTGGACTTACCCTACTGGTGGCGACCTTCCTCTATAGTTCTATTATTTCGTCGTAGTATAGTATAGAGAAGTGATTACCAGTTTAATACAATTTGTTACTCAGAAATAAAAGAGTTCCCGAGGTCGAACTCAGGGAGCAAGTTGTATTCTAGAGATACAAGTTTCTTTTACAAAAAAAAAAATAAAGAAAGAGAGAGAGAGAATTTGTTGGCTTCTTTCTTCTTCTCTTCTTTTCTCTTTGCTTATCTTCTTCTGCTTGGCTCTTCTGCTTTATCTGCAGCAGTAGTGATGCTCTTCTTCTTCTTTCAGTTCTTGTTTCTACTCGTCTCTTTCTTTTTCTTCTCCCTTGCGGTCCTGTTCTTCTTCTTCTTTCTTTCTTCTTTTCCTTTCTTCAGATCTTCTTCTTCTCGTGCTCTTCTTCTTCTTTCAGTTCTTCCCTTGGCCTCTCTGTGTTCTCCTCTGCCTCGCCTTCCTTCTCCTTCTTTGCCTTTAGGACGTCGTCTGATTTTCCAATCAGACGACTTAAACCGCCGCTGCTACAGTGCTCCTCCTTCCTTCAGCTTTCGTCGTCCTTCTTCTCTGCCTCGCTCGTCTTCTTCTTCTTCGCCTGTGCCTGCACACTTCAAAGCTCTCATCAGCGGGCAAAAACCTACTCTACCCTCCCCCCGCGTTTCTCTCTCACAGAAGTCGCTCTTAGGAAAGCTCTCCCAGAGCTGCCGGGTAGTCGGGTACGGGTCGCGCCCGGGTCCAGGCCCACCGGCGTGCGGTGGTGGGCGAGGAGTGCAGGTCAGGCTAAGTCGGGTCGGGCCAGGTCCGCGAGGCGTGCGTGCGGACGAGGCCGGGTAGTCGGGCGGGTGAAGGGGACCTCACCCCGTGTGCTGAGGCGATAAGCCTTCAGCACTTTTTCTATTTGTACCGCTTTGTTCCTTCAGAGCCTTCCGAGGTGGGACTAAATGTCCCACCTCAATTTGACGCCTGCGCGGAGGAGGCAGCGGCGGTCGAGGCTTCGCACGAGGGCTTCGCGCGAGGGATTCTCCTCAACTGCAGCCTGAGGCTTTGCGAAGACACCTCGCACAACCTGGGAACGTGACCTGGGCGCGGCGCGCCTGGAGCAGCAGGTCGAAGCAGCTTCTTCCGCACAGCAATGGCGGTGGAGGACGGGTGACCTGTTCACAGCAAAATGGCCTCTCGGCCTAATCAGAAGGTGCCGGGAGCTTCGCCAGAGTGCGGCGAAGCTCGTGCGGGTGGTGGCGAGGCGTGGGGCGGCGTACAAGGGCTGCCCTAGGTCGGACTGTGGGTCGGGAGATGGGTTTGTTCGGTGGAGTTGCAGAGGGTGATTTGGGGGAAGTGGAAGGGCGGAGGTTGATCAGGGTGAGGAGGCGGAGGTTCTGTGGGGGTCAGCGAGTCGTGTGGAGTGGCGGAATGACGGGAGCGACTCGCCAGAGGATGGCCGGAGGTGTGGAAGATGACGGTGGTCGGGTCGGTCGAGGGTTTAATTGAATGTAAAATAGCGAGGAAAAGAAAGAGGGGGTAGAGACGACTAATTCTAACCTAAATAAATTGACGAAGGGGACGAAGTGGCTGCCGGCTCGTACCTACCGGAGCTGGAGAAGAAATGCCCAGAGGGAGAGAACAGTAGCGACGACGGGGCTGAAGCAGCGCGCGCCGGTATTGCGCGACGCGGAGGAGAATCAGGAAGGAGTCTCTGCTGCTGGTATTGCGGCAGAGCGAAGAGGAGGAAGGGGAGAGGCCGCCGGAGCTGGAGGGCTTCCTGTCGGAGTGGGAAGAGAGGAAGTGGGGGTCTTTCTCCGTCAGGACCGAGCTGCTCAGAACGGCGGAGCGACGGGGGTATTTATAGAGGCGGAATCAGAGAGGAGGGCGGAGGGAGACGACGTGTCTCCCTCGCCTGAGGACGCCGGAGATGGAGACCCATACCGTCCGTGCGTTCGCACGGCCGGTATGGTGGGTTGCAGCGACCAGGGGGGTGTTCCTGCGACGGCTGACGACGCAGGGCACCCCCGGTTTACTTGCCAGACCCTCCCCCTTACCCTGCGCGGCGCCATGCTCCGCGCAAGGTCGCCGGAGCATGGTGCTGGTCAGGTTTTGGCAGGATGGACCTGAATGCAAAGAACGAAGGAGAGTTAGGGGTAGAAATGTGAGGGTTCAAAAGTTGAGGGCCAAAAAGTAAATAAATGAGGACCAAAGTGTAAAGTTGGTCAAGAAGGTTTCCTCTTAGGCTCAAGTTTTTATACATGACTAATTGGGGCCTAAGGATTATGATGGTGAATTTTATTTCCAGATTAAACCTTGTTTGACCGGTCAATTTACGCAAAAATCCAAATTAAGTTGTTAATTGGGCATGGTTCTCAATGTAGGTCAAAATGGGTTCCTAAGGCCAAATAGAAGGTTCTGAACCCTAGAGATTATTTTTCTATGAATTTTAGAGGATTTATTCTATTTTTACTTTGCCTCGAACCTCGCGAATTGAAGTGGGTTTGTTTTAAGGTTACACATTATCATTTAGTTCCTTGGAATTGCTGTAGCCCTTGTCAGATCATCTCATCCCACTTTTATTCTTATTAGGTTGCTTTGACCTATGTTTGGACCCTGAATTACCCTGTATGCAGATTATACTGGTAAAATTGCACTTTTACCCCTTATGACTCGTTTTCTCCTTAAACTCAGAATTCTCTGAGTTAAGCCTTTCCTTGAGTTATGTAGGAGCTTTTATCCTTTGTATTAGGTCAAAATGAGCTAGTTATGGCTCATGATGAGGTTCTCATCACCTACCAATCAACGAGGTTTTTCCCGACGAGCACCTATTGGCAATTAATGTGGCAAGTGGACCTTGGTATGCCGACATTGCCAATTACCTTGCTTCTGGTTCCCTTTCACGTGGTTGGCCTAAAAACCAGCGCGAGCGTCTCATTGCAGAAGCAAATTATTATTTCTGGGATAATCCACTTCTTTTTTGAATAGGTGCTGATCAGATCATCCGTCGCTGTATTCCTGACAGCAAATTCCCCAGTATGCTATCCTTCTGCCACGATCAGGCCTGCGGAGGCCATTTCTCTGGGAGGAAAACTGCAGCCAAGGTGTTGCAGTGTGGTTTCTTTTGGCCCTCCCTTCACCAGGATGCACACGATTATGCAAAACATTGCACTAGATGTCAGTCATTAGGGTCAATGTCACGTCGTGACATGATGCCCTTGCAACCGATCCTAGCTGCTGAAATCTTCGACATTTGGGGAATCGATTTCATGGGTCCCTTTCCTCCTTCCAACGGCTTCGAATACATCCTCGTTGCTGTTGAGTATGTTTCGAAATAGATCGAGGCTATTCCCACGCGCCATGCTGGCCATGTCATATCCACTCGATTTGTCAAAGACCACATTTTTGCACGCTTTGGGATCCCTCGAGCCATTATCTCGGATGGAGGAAGCCATTTTACCCATGCTTCTTTTTGGGCACTTCTGAGGAAATATGGAGTCCACCATCGTATAGCATCTCCGTATCATCCTCAGACGAACAACCAGGCTGAGGTGTCAAACTGGCAAATCAAGCAAATTCTCCAGAAAACGGTTCGGCCTGACCGTAAGGATTGGTCCGACAAGCTGATTGACGCACTTTGGGCGTATCAGACCACCTTCAAGGCTCCCCTAGGTATGTCTCCATATAGAATCATTTACGGGAAGCCTTGCCATTTGCCCGTGGAGTTGGAGCACCACGCTTATTGGGCGGTTCGTTAATGTAACCTCGACCCAGACCTGTATGGTCGAGAAAGGAAACTCCAACTCCAAGAGCTGGAAGAGATCCATCGTGAAGTCTATGATTCTGCCTTAACCTTCAAGCAACACACTAAGGCTTTTGACGACAGCTGAATTCGGCGGAGGGAATTTGAGCCATCTCAGCAAGTTTGGCTTTACAATGCCCGGCCCAAATTCTTTCCGGGGAAATTGAAGTCCAAATGGATTGGTCCCTTCCTGGTCTCGAGACCATTTCCCAACGGGGCCATTGGAATTGAAGATCCTAAATCTGGGCATAAATTTACGGTCAATGGGCAGCGTTTAAAACCTTATCTTACTCATGAACCTGCCCCCGTTGGAGAAACGGTTGCCCTGCTGGAGGGTAACTAATGTCGTGCCTTAGTCTGAGTCCAGTTGGGGACGTTAAATTCAACGCTTGTTGGGAGGCACCCCAGCAACACTCCTCCACTGTCACGTACACTTGACTTCGCACCTTTTCACTTCACCACCCACCATCCACCCACCCTACCACCCTGCTATATACCCTTCACCTCAGCTCTTGCTCCCCGATCTTTGGACCTTCCTCTACCCTGCATGCATATGACGACATAGCATCGTTTGGCATGGGGGGGTGGATAGGCATCTATAGGATCTGGGTATTATATGGTATCATGCAGCTTCCATCCATCTATAAATATGTACATAAAAAAAAAAGAAAAGAAAACGGTGTTCAGTAATGATCTGAAGGCTGAAACAAAAATACAATAAGTGTAGATGGATATTCAACGATTGTTTTGAAGACTTTCCAGGCCACAGAAGCTTGATTCGCTCAGGCTCGGCTTAATTCACTTGAGCATTGACAAGATAGATCAGAATCTCTCCTAACTAAGGACATATTCTTGTACCTGAGACATCAGTACAGGATCCGTTGGTATGCTTCTACTCGAGAGCCTAAGTAATCTTGGTTCACACTACACATATCAAGAAAGACCAGGTGAACATAAGATCCAACCCTAGTGTTCATTAGGGAAGGTGGAGTCCTTACCTGTGCGCGCAGGTAGACTTTTTATCTCAGGCTTTATTCTTGTGTCTAGGAGAAACTCTTTCCACCAAAAAGGAACTCTCCCACCAAGAGAAAAGTGTGCTCCTCTAAATAAAGTTGTAAGAGATATACTAACACTTGTTTCAAAAAAAAAAAACTGTGCAAATAAGTCAGTATATCTCGCAAATACCTGTAAAGTCTTCTCCCTAAAAAGTTTTTCAGGGCAAGTTACAAATACCCTGTTTCTACCATATATTCTTTGAGCCACAAATGTGATAAAATGGGAGTTGAGTTTTCCATCATCTTTTTAAGGGTCAATCCGAAGACACGAGCTGAAACTGGGACCAACCTGCACTTAAAGATTCGTGAAACCCTGGACTTGAGTCTTAATGTTCATCTGGTCAGTCTTGATCCTTCACTATTCACAAGCCATAATCTCTTGAGCTCTCGAGTACGGCAAAAACCTTCTGAGTCCTGGAAATCGTACTTAAGGTTTAAATATCAAGAGTCCAGGTTAGTTGAGAGATGATCTATGTCACATAAGACTTAAAGTACTGGTAGTCTTCTCTTCAATTGGTTCTCACAATATCCAACAAATAAACACACCCATGTCGCCTCAGAAGAAAATCTTCAGCTTAAGATCATTTCTAAATACAATACAAAATGTTTTGCTAGGGACTAGCAAAAGATAGGCATGGAGGTATGATTGCACAGCAAATATACACCAATAAATATGCCATCTTGTGTTATTTCTTAGCACTGCCATTGCATATTAGGTAGCTATAGTTGCATTTGTAAAATTTACACATGCATGCATTTATTTGAGAAGGGAGGATAATGAGAATAGTTGGCCATGTAATTAACATCTTCATCAAGGGTTGCATTGCAAATTTCATCTTCTTCATTTTTTTATTTTTACTTTGAAATCGTCTCCCTCGTGCGGCTCAGGGCATGGGGCTTGCATTTCTTCGTGCCATTCCCCTGCCAGCAACATGCTCTGCCTGCAGCATGGCTGTGGCAGGCTCCTTCTTCTTTAAAAAGCCTTGCCCTCTCCCTTGCGCAAAGGGAAGCCTGGAACACACACCACCTGCAGACACCTTCCTCCAGGCCATCTTCCTCCCCTCTCCCCTCCATATGAAGTATCCCTTCCCACTGAAGAGATACACTGCGGGCAGGAGCAGGCTCAAAGTGGTCTCACGACCACCACTGTGAGTTCCACCACCGCCGAGCTCCTTCGTGAGCAGGTGGGCGTGGTGGTTCACCCTCTGTTTTCACCGCTGAACCCCATCGCCATTGTCAGAAGCTCCAAGCTCCGGAGCTCCAGCAGCAGCGCAGCGGCCTCTAGCAGCTGCGTAGGCCACCGCGCACACGCCAGCGACATCAGCAAGCTCTCTCCGCGCACGTAGGTGCCTTCCAGCGCGCTCGCGCACGTAGAACCGGCCACACCGGTTACTCACTTAGCGTGGCACTGTAGTTACTGTTCACGCCTCTCAACGCAACACTGTAGCTACAGTGCGGTGACGGGGTTGTTTCTCACTTATCCGGTCATCGCGCACTCTCTCTCCTCCTCACGATTGCCTCCAGCCAGTCTGCGCCCGCGTCCGCATACACCCGTGCCTGTCTGCGCCCGCGCCCGCGTCCGCTCCCGCCCCTCAACGCAGTGCGCTGCGTTGCGCTCTCTCCCACCCTCTCGCACCTGCCTGCACGCGACAATAGCGCGCACGTTCCCTCTGCGCTCGCGCCCGCGTCTGCGCCCTTGCGAGATCAGATGACGCCTGACCCCACCAGACGCCTTAACTTGCCCGCTCCCTCTCACAGCAACCCTCCAGTACACGCACACACACACTCACTTGTACACACTCATACACTCACTTGTACACACCTATACATAATTATATATATATACATATATACATACATATATACATATATATCTATAGATACAAATACATATATATATATATATACACATATACACGTACATATATTACTATATATATACATATATACATATACATATCTATATATATCTATATACATATATTACTATATATATATATATAGTTATATATATATCTAATTATAAATATATATATACCTATATATATATTTACATATATACATATATATATTTACATACATATCACCTACCTGTATCCATACGCACTAGTCACTCCACCACACGTTATATTGCGGGAATATCTGCACCAGTTGCTGATATTCCCCGATACCTGCGTAAAGCAAGCGCCTCTGCACACACTCCCACACATCCATCCTACACTCTACGTGGCACTTCGCCTTGTTGGTTCCGTCTTTCTAGACATGGACCAACTCGACACTGTGCTACACACCATTTCCACTTCCACCCCCACTCCTATATATATAATATATATATATACTATATTTATTTCTCTACAAGCAAACTACCTGATTTTTATTTCTCTTCTGTTTCCTGCTATTAAAAAGATAAAAAAAGAGTAAAAGAGAAAAGATAATCCTTGTCTTGCAGGTACTCGGTCTCGCGAATAGCAAGACCATTTTTTTGGGAAACCTTAAGTTGGCTCAAAGCCAAGAACAATTTGGTTCGAAGCCAAGGACCTGATTTTGAAGATGTACCTCAAGGACAAAATTATCAGCAAAAAAATCTTAAATAAAAAAAAAAACCAAAAACATAATAAACACACGGAAGAGATACGTTTTAGGTAAGGCGTAGAAACTTCTTCACCTTTAATCCCCGCCTCTCTGAGATCGACCCTGGGCCTAAAAGTGACCAAGATAAAATTAAGTAGGCTACGTAAAAAAAAAAATTTGTGAAATATGGTTAGACTCGATTTAGGTTAATCATTATACGCACTTCAACGATAATTTCACCATATTAACACAACCTATTCGAGTCCTAACAGGACCCGAGAACCTCGATATCTTAACTCCCTTAGGTTTAATTCAAACCTACCCAACCTTGAACCGAACCAGTTGGTTCAGGTGAACCAGATCCAGGATAGGGTGTTGGCTAATTTGAGGAATACTATACAATCTTTAGAAGCTCAGCCAACACCATCCACTGAAGCATTGGAGCCTATGATCAAAATGATTGAACTTAATTGTTCTTTGTTGGATTTGCTCCAAAATGTTAGGGATAGGGACCTGGGTGAGTTTCTTCTTAGAAAATTATCGAGGTTGAGGATGAAATTTGTGGTTGTCCTAGTCAAATCTTGGGATGATTCTCAAGATGAACCCCCTTCAGGAGAGCCAATGTCTAAACCCACTCAGGTGCCTATCGGGGGGAATACATTTTCTAAGATCAAGGATGACCAGGTTAGCCTAGAGCAACCTATTGAGGATGAACCGATTGATTCACCTGACATCCCCGAGCCAGGGAGCGAGGAAAAATATGTCTATTTGAACCAGGAAATGACAATCGATTTTAAAACATATATAAATGAGGATCATGAATTCTTTGACTCTGAGGGTGAAGAATATTTTGGTGAAGTCTCACTTGAACTTAAGAAAGAGGATTTTAATGAGACAAATGGGCTTGAGGAATCTGAAGAACCATTTGATAGCCCAATTATTGAAGATTTGGATTTGGTTGGGGCTAACTTGGAGGATTCAAATCCTCATTTATTAGAAGATTCAATCAATAGCCCCATTCCTCAACCATACCTCGAAGGGATTGATTTTGATTTGGAAATCATTGTAAACAAGTCAATTATGAGTTAGCCACGATTTCTTGACATGGGTAAATCTTATGGGGTGAATGATATGCTAGAGGTCCCGAAGCCTGAGCTCTTGATGTTGGAGGATAGAATTGTTGAAATGAAAATTTGGTAGGCTAAGTCTAAGGGAACTTTGATTTTAGATCTAAGGGTACCTATTGACCTGAAACTACCTACTTTCTACCAGGACCCTTACGATATCTTTCATGTGCAACCCAAGTTCAAAATAGCTGATTATTTTTCTAAGTTGAATGTTAAGAGGACATCTAAACCTATTGAACCATCTTTACCTAATGTCTGACACTTTGCTCTTGGGTTGCACACCATAAAACTACACGCCCGACCCCACAAGCTTAACAAGCTTCCGTTCTGGGTGATTTTTGATGAGAGCCTCATCATGAACCCTAACTAGCACATTTTGATCTAAATAAGTGTACAAAAGCTCCAACAAAATCTAAGGGAAAGCCTAAATCAGAGAATTCTAAATTTAAGAATAAAATAATTCACAAGGGACAAAACTGTAATTTTATCAATGCAGTACACAAACGGGGTGTCTAAGGGTCTAAACACAGGTCAAATGGGCTTAATAAGAAAGAAAGTGGGTTGACCTGATCCGAAAAGGGTTATAGCAACTTGTAGGAATTAAATGACATTCTGTAACCCTGAAAAAAATCTGCATTAATTCACGAGGTTCCAGGCAGGATAAAAATCAACTAAACCCCCTAAAATTCATGGAAAAATATTCCCTAGAGTTTAGAATCTTCAATTTGGCTTTTGGAACCTATCTTGACCTAGATTGAGAACCATGCCAAATTTTTGACTTAATTTGGGTTTTTATGCAAATTGACCGATCAAACGTGGTCAAACCTAAAATCCTTTGGTCCAAATTAGGTTGGTACCAAAATTTAGGGCTAAGAGAAGAACATTTTGACTGACTTTACAAATTGGTCCTTATGAATTACTTTTTGACCCTTAACTTTTTGAACCCTTTCACTTTACCCCCTAGCTTTCCTTTCGTTCTTTACAGAACGGTTCCTCTGCCAGCCCGCGCAGTTGCCTATACCTTCGGCGACTTTGCGCGGAGGATGGCACCGTGCAGGGTATGAGCGCCGCTCTCAGAGATGAAGGGGGAGTTCCCTACGTCGTCCTCTTCCGCGCAGACCCCCTTGATGGCGGATTTCACGTGGTTTGTTAATTAGGTCGTTGTAACGCGTAAAATCGATCAACTCTTAAATTTATATTCCTAGATAGGAGAGTATCTATGGTCGTCCAAGGAGGCCAATTGTTTGCAAAATTGATTCTCTTGCTTGGAATAAAAATCTCAACTTTCTTTTTTGGTATTTTTCAATATATCATTTTTTTATTTTTGAATTAAGACAACATGCGAAATGGTAGCGGGAAGGTGATTTACACTTCAAATTTAAAATACTACTTCTAAGTGGCAAGTAGAAACTCTCCCTAAGCTCACTCTAGGCAAGTGGAGGCCTAGAATAATTAGGGAGAAGGAGTGAAGAATGCTAAAAATAAGCAAGTAGAAATGCAAATTAGAAACGGCAAAGAAGGCAACTAGATAAATGAAAAGTGTTTTACAAAAAAAAGCCTAGTAGAGGAATGCTTCTACTACTAGAAAAATTAAAATAAAGAAAAGCAAACACAAATCCTCTAGATAGATGGTGAAGAAGAGGACTTCTTGCTCCAAGGTTGGTGGCTCCCAAGCTTGAAAAGAATCCTTCAACTCCTTCCTTGCTGTGCTCCGCCAAGGTGATGTCCTCCAAGGCAAGCCCTAAGGGGGCGTGCCCTAAGCTTCTCCAAGGGTGGACGTCCACCCTAGGTCTTTATCCTTTTCCTGGCCATCCTCCTTGAAGTGGAAGAGTCCTCCTCCTTGGCGTGGCCCAAGTTGAAGAGAGTGGGGAGAAGAAGGCACCAAAAGGGCTGGTGATGTGCCCTTTTAATCTCCTTCTCTACTCCTTCTTCTTGGCCGTAGGTATAGGTGGTTTAGGTAGCAAAATATACTAAGGGAGGATGCCCCAAAATGGTGGTAGGTGGTGGGTTTTTATAGAATAGGAAGGGGGCTAAGGTGACCCTTGAAATGGAGGGCTAGGATGGGGAGATGGAGGTGGTTAAGGATCCAATGGCCAAGGGTGTTTGGCGCCACCTTAAGGGACACCTAAGGGGTGGTTATGGTGGTTGTCACCCCTTGATGTTGGTGCCAAAATGGATTCTAGAAGAGGGTCTAAGTTGGCGCCAAGAAGGATTCTAGAAGGAGGGTTAGGTGGATGGCTAGGATGGATTATGTGGGTAGGTGTAGGGTGGATGAAGGGCTGAAAGTTGTCGCCAAAATAGAGGTGGTTAGGGGTAGTTTTTGGTGCCAACTTGTAGTGTCTTTTGGTGGTGATAATGGGGTGAAGGGGTGGCTAGGAGGTGGCGCCAACTTGAGTAGGGTAGCTAGCTTAGGTAGGCTTAAGTTGGTGGAGCTGGCTAGGGTTGAATTTGAAGGTGGTGGATGGCCAAGGAGCTGGTTGCTAGCTAAGCTAAGCTAAGCTAAGCTAGCTTAGCTAAAGGTGGAGTAGAGGAGAAGGTGTTGGAGCTAGGGTTTGGAGGGAGGAGCTAAGGAAGAGAAGTCTGGAGCTGGAGCTGGAGCTAGCTGCTGCTGAAGAGGCTGGCATGGAGCTACTCTAGCTGGCTTAGCTTGCTAATTCTTTGCTAGCTTCTAAGCCAAGCTAAAGTAAGCTAGCTTCTACCATAATGAGCTGAGGTGAGCTAGGTCTGGTGCTCCCGGGGAGAATCAAGCTGGTTGAGGCAGCTAAGGTAGCATAGCTCAACTCAGTTGAGCTAAGCTAAGTCCCCGGGAGTTGGACTTGAGCTTCTTGAGCTGGGATGAGTTCTTCTTCAGCTGGCTGGAGTTGAGTGGAGTTGGATCTGAGTTAGGGTGAACTCCTGTCAACTTAGCTGAGCTAGCTAGAGCTCCCTGTGGACTAGTGGGAGCTGGGATGAGCTAGACTCAGCTAAGTTGAGTTGGATCTGAGCTGATTTGAGCTAGGGTGAGCTAAGATGAACTCTCTTGGGCTGCCATTCAGCTGAGATTAGCTGAATGGAGCTGGGATGAGCTAACCCTAGTTCAAGTGAGCTAGGTTCCAGCTGTGGTGAGCTGGATCAAGTTGAGTTCTAGCTAGTCTGGGCCTCTTCTTCACCATTTGCCTTCTTGAGTGCTAGGGTTTTAGGGATCTGTATATCTGTACATCCCTAACACTCACAAAAACATATTAAAAAGTCAACAAAAAAAGTAATGCATGCCTAACCTAATTTATGCCTTAATGCAGCCCAAAAACCCGTTTGCAGAGTAAAATCGTAAGAGCTAGGTTTGTTTTAATGCATAAGAATGATGATAAACTGGCGTTTATCACACCCCCATGCTTATCTTTTGCTAGTCTCTTAGCAAAACTTTAATTTTTTGGAAAATGGAGTTTTTGGGAAATCTAATTTTTTCGACTTTTGAGGAGAAAAAGAGATTAAGGGACCTTGGTAGATTAAAGCACAGGAGGTACGGGATTTATTAAAGATAAACATCAGGATTTATTTTTGGATTCAACCATTAGACAGAATGGGATCAATATATCCTCCAGAAAATTCACAAATTAACCCCTTGTTAATTCAGATGACTTGAAATGTTTGTTTTTAGGATTTTTCTGGCTCATGAATCTGATTCTTAACTTGCAAAATCCTTCAAAACTTGTGTCTGTGCTTGTGAAAAGCCAACATTTATAAGGGCGTGTTAATTTATTTATTATTACTTTTTTTTTCTACCCCATGCTTATTTTTAGCTTAGTCTTACAACAGATGTATCGGGATTATCATTCCCGTTACCATTCTTCGAGGGGGCTCTGGCGCCAGTACTTCGGGATAGCACTGTCCATGACACCACCCAGGAGCTCACAACCCCAAAACACGATGCGGTGAAAAGGGGCGCTCCAAGCAAACTCAAGCTCTTGCTCCGACACTATAGGTAGAGCACCGTCCAAGATACTTGAGATGCTAAAATGCGCTTTAATGCTCCGTCTAAAGATATGAAATATAGATATGGAGCAGCGCCGAGGCGGTAACATGTTGACATTGCGTCCTCAAAGGAGGCATTTTCCTCCTCGGCGGTGGGAACTCAAACCAATGATCTGCTTCAGACTTTTACTAAGTCCAAACAAGGGAGTTTTTCAAAGTTTTAGTTATTTTTTAGTGTTGGCTTGTGTGTGAAGAGTGACACAAGAAGTTTCTCAAAACATGCAAGTTTTTGAATCAGAAGGTAAGTCAAATACTTTCCGTATTACAAAATAGGATCAAGTCACCTAAACTACCGTGAGTTCAGGTGGAATTCTAGAGAAGGATATCTGATCTAGTCTAAAATAGACCCTGTAATTCTAATGATCAGATCCATGCCCTCATCCTTAGTTTGTTAAAGATTAAATCCCATTGTACCAAAAGTGAATTTTTAGACCTTAGTCCCGATTTCAAAATTTTTCCTTAAAAAGTTTTTCATCATTTTTTTTTGGTATGCAAGCAGGAAATAAATTAAAGAAAATTGCATGTTTTTAGGTTTTGAACATCCTAAATCGATCGTCAAAATTTAAAAACACCCCCCCATGCTTAAGATATGCCATGTCCTCATGCATTAAGAGGGAAAAGGGATCACCTTAGTGAAGAACGATCGGGTTTAAGAGGAACAAAACCTGGAAAAAGAAGAAAAAAGGGAAAGCAAGAAAAAATGATGGGTTACCTCCCATCCAGTGCTATCTTTTACGCCATTCAGCCGGGCGTGAAGGTATGCACGGAAGACGTAAAATCATGTAGATAATTGGACACTTGGATGCCTGCAAAAAAGGTGTCTTCTTCTAGATCCCTAGAAAATTGATTAGAAATAATATCGGGATCAAAGTTGGATGGAAAATGATAAGTGTAGCCTGAGTCTGGCCATGGTTTTAAATCAGGTTGGATGCCAAACTCGGGCGGGGTTGGTGGCAGGTCCGTAAGAAAGGAGTTGGGGAAGGAATGGCGAGGATTGGGAGAAGTTAGTGTGGAAGAATTAGGTGCGTGAATAGTGGGTGGGTTAGGGGGGGTATCAGGAATAAGTTTGGGGTCAAGACAAGTTTCCGGATCACAGATTTTGCCGACCACTGATTCTGAATCAGAGTCCTCAAAAAAATTATGGTCGGTAAGGGTATCTATTAACATTGTCTCCTCCACCATATTGGAAATTTCAGTATCTGAGTCCTCAAAGAAGTTATCATCATGGAATCTCCTGGAGGATTTGAAAATATCTAAAGTGAGAGTTTGTCCTGCACAAGTGATATCCATTTTTCCTGTGTGGCAATTGATATTTGCCTTTGCAGTGGCCAAAAAACGGCGTCCAAGGATTATTGGGGAGTCCAGTAATGATTCAGGTGCCTCAATGTCAAGAACCAAAAAGTTTGCAGGGAAGACACAATTCTGGATCTTGACTAAAACATCCTCAACAATCCCACGAGGTTTGATTGTAGATCGGTCGGCTAATTGCAAGGTAACCTCGACGGGTTTTAATTCATCGATCTAAAATTCTTCGAATAAACTCATGGGAATAATATTAATTGAGGCACCAAGATCAAGGAGGGCGCGATTAAATGTAGTGTCATCAATAATTACATAAATTAAAGGCGCCCCCGGATCTTTCATCTTAGGAGGCAGCTTACTTTGTATGACAGAGCTTACTGTCTCCGAAAGATGCACCTGTCTTAGATTTTTGGCCTATCTTTTAGGAGTACAAATCTCCTTCAAAAATTTAGCATATGCAGGTATATATTTGATGGCATCTAGGAGAGGAATATTGATATGAACTTGCCCAAATAGCTCCATGAGTTCTTCTGTAGTGGGCTCAGATTTCTCTTTTTTGTTGTTGGTGGGGTAGAGAGTTTGTGGGAAAGGGACAAGAATCTTGTCCTGAGATTTTTGTATTTCTTTTTCTTCCTGATGGGGAGGTGGGGAGTCAATTTGCACAAGTATTTTACCAGGTTTGTGTGAAGGCCTGGGATCAGTGGTGGTTTTCCCACTCCTCAAAGTAACTGCATGTGCAGTCGGATTATTATTTGGAGGAGGTGGGGGGGCCTGTGATTGCAGAAACCTGGGAGGCTGCTGAGGTGGTGGATTAGGAGGAGGCTGATTCGGATAGTGTGGAGTTCTGCCTGTATAATGGTTTCCTTGGTGATTAAGGTTGGGCATGGGTTGGGATGGAAGATGCCCTGCAGGTCTTTGCGTGGGAGTAACCCCAATCTGATTGTTCATATTTGTGATGGTGCGGGTTACTTCCATCATTTTTGTTTGCATATCCTGCAGGGTTCGCATCATCTGGGCATTGATGTCTTGTTGGGATGGCCCAGGATGAAAGTTTGGATTCGACCCATACCCGTTAAAATGATATAGTTGGGAGGAAACTTGATTATTCCAGGAGTAGCTCGGGTAATTTTTCCAATTGGAAAAATTTTTAAAGGGCTCCTGGATGGCAGAAATATTTTGAGTGGGGTTAAGATTTGAATAGTTGTAATTCCCCAGTGAATCATGGGCAACCTCAGAATAATCAGCAGGAGTAGTGTTGAGATTGTGCAAATTTTCTCTTCGTGGAAAGTTAGGTTGGGTTAGATGTGGGTGTGGAGCTTGAGTTGATGTGGCCAGTCTTTCCTCAATTTTCTTTTGATTAATATGCATCTGGTCGAGTTTTTGAGCGATCAATTGAAGATCGTCTTGGGTGACAGGGATAGATTGAGTGCCTATTTCATGAACACCGAACTGCGGGTTTTGTGTTCTGCAAAATGTGTTCATGGAAGCTTGATTCAATGAGTTTTCACTCATTTCTTCAAACAGGTCATAGGCACTTTCTGCATCTTTATTTAAGAAGTTGCCGCCACACGAGGCGTCGACAAAATGTCGGATTTGATCTTCTAATCCATGATAGAAGATTTGCACGAGTTGCCATAAAGGAATCTCGTGGTGCGGACAACTTCTTAAAAGATCTTGAAATCTTTCCCAAGAATCATGAAACTCTCACCAGATTTTTGATGAAAGGTCGTAATAGATCTTCGAAAGGAATTGGTATGACCTATGGGAAAGAATTTCTTGAGGAAGGCACTCTTGAGCTGAGGCCAAGTTGTGATGGGTCGGCCAATGGTCCTGAACCAATAAGTGGCCTTATCTTTAAGAGATAATGGAAAAAGCCGCATCAGCCATATGTCTTCTTGCACATTTCGGGAACGGGTTGTCTGTGTAAGAAGAGTTAGCTCTTCAAGGTGGCTGAAAGGGTCTTCCCTAGGAAGGCCATGAAAGTGTTTAATTAGGTTCAGGACCGCAGGCTTGATCTCAAAGTCCCCCTCCGGTATGACCACTCCTGGTCGTTCCTCATAATAAGATGGATCATAGAAATCTTTTAAAGGAACAACAGGCTGCTGACGGGGTGGTGTGTTTGGCCTTGGATTGGCTAGGTTTTGGATGTTCCTAGTCAATGTTTGCTGATTGGAATTTAATTTATTAATCTGATCGGCCATCAATTTTAAAAGATCAGGTAGGGGGTCTTGATATGTGTGTGGGGCAACTCAAGATTAGGGAGCTCCAAGTGTGGGAAGTTAATGGTGGGTGGGTTTTGGGTGGAAGGGTTAGAATTAGGGTTAGTGGTGGGGTTAGAGGTGGAAGTGGAAGGGTCAGTGGACCTATTTTGTTGTGTTTCCATTTTTTCAGGAGAAGACAGAAAAAGTGGTCTTTTTGCATGGGGGGTAAAATCAAATGGTCCTTCCAAGTGCGGATTTTGAGACCGTCGCCCGTGCATAAAATGGAAGAACGGGAGGGGAGAAGAGAAAGAGATGAGAGAAAGTGTGCAATTCAAACAAACAAAACTAGACCTAACTTAAATGTGACTCCCTAATAATAACCTAAGACTTGGTCTATAAAGGAAATAAGTAGTCAATAGTGAATACCCGTTCTATCAACAAATCTAGCCAAGTTGCTTAAGGGGAGGTTTGGGCCCAAACGTTTCCCAGGGAAAACCCCAGGTGCTTGTACAAACCTGCGCCTGGTCATTTGACACGACCCCTCAGCCTGAACACCAGATATAGATGACAGAATTGGTACTAACTACAGAAAACTTAAGACCTAAATAGCAAGCCTAAGTTGATAAAGCCTTAGGGGTCAAGTTGCTACAAATTTTAATTAAGTCTAGGATGTTATAGTGCACACGGAATGTGGAGGGCGTTTATTGGGATGTTGCCCTGTTATTTTGATTTTTTTGTGTGTGTGCAGGAATTGGAGAGTGGCTCCAATGAAAATCAAGTTGTCACATAATTTTTTTGTATTTTTGTCTTTTAAGATTTGATTTAATTAAATGTGTTTTAGGGTTTTTCTCTTTAAATTTTCAAACAAGTTTGAAATTTCACAATTAAAGGAAAGACAAGTTGTATTGGTGATGGTTAATTTCCTTTAATGTGAGTCTTTAAAAAGAGAGAAAGAAACCCTATGTCAATTATCCCTAAGACAGAAATTTACTACCAATGAATTAATTTTAGGCTTTCTGTATTAAGTAGCGATCCAAACAAGTCAAAAAATACTACTACTTTGAAGAAAATAAAACAAGGATTCTAAGAAATATTTTTGTAAGATTTTAGAAATTTGTTTGATAATTATTTTGAATTTTTTATTGTACAGGTGTTAAAGTCCAGAAATGATATCTGTGAGTATTTTGGACTTTTTAGTATTACCACCGACCTCAGAAAATTTTTGTGATTTTATATGATGTGTACAATTTCACAAGGATTCCATCAAGATAATTTTCACAAAAATTGGATGAGTATAAAAATTCTGAAAATTCGTGGACTGTAGCAAAACAGGAAGATGGGAGGGTGTGACCCCTTTGCAGTCCACGAATTTTAAAAAATTAAATGCAAATCCAATTGATCTGAAATTTGGAACAGATGTTTCTAACTTAATTGGGAATCATTGTATGAAATTTTATGATTTTAGGAGGCTTGTGGTGTTAGGAATCGATTTTGCAAGTCCGGATAGAAATCTGGACCCGAAAAATAGAACACCAATACTTGTAATGGAGTGGTGTCAAAGAAGCAATCAAGCAAACAATGGATTTTATATGGGCACCACTCCACTTAATTAAATTGTTTATGGCCCTGAAAGCCAAGTTTAATATTTTTTGATAGTCTTTTAGCCTAAATGTAACAAGAAAGGGCAACCAACCTGAATTTCACGGGAAGAAAAGGATCTTTGAGCTCTCGCTTCCAGATTCCTGCCTTCCCGCTGTAATTCCTGCACACACAAAAGAAAGAAAGAGAAGGGGATGAGATCTACTTCAAGCAAGAGAAAATTTACTAATGCAAAGCCGTGCCTCCCCGGCAACGGCGCCAAAAAGTGATGGCGGATTTCACACGGTTTGTTAATTAGGTCGTTGTAACGCGTAAAATCGATCAAATCTTAAATTTATATTCCTAGATAGGGGAGTATCTAGGGTCATCCAAAGAGGCCAAATGTTTGCAAAATTGATTCTCTTGCTTGGAATAAAAATCTCAACTTTCTTTTTTGGTATTTTTCAATATATCATTTTTTTTATTTTTGAATTAAGACAACATGCGAAATGGTGGCGGGAAGGTGATTTACACTTCAAATTTAAAATACTACTTCTAAGTGGCAAGTAGAAACTCTCCCTAAGCTCACTCTAGGCAAGTGGAGGCCTAGAATAATTAGGGAGAAGGAGTGAAGAATGCTAAAAACAAGTAAGTAGAAATGCAAATCAGAAACGGCAAAGAAGGCAACTAGATAAATGAAAAGTGTTTTACAAAAAAAAGCCTAGTAGAGGAATGCTTCTACTACTAGAAAAATTAAAATAAAGAAAAGCAAACACAAATCCTCTAGATAGATGGTGAAGAAGAGGACTTCTTGCTCCAAGGTTGGTGGCTCCCAAGCTTGAAAAGAATCCTTCAACTCCTTCCTTGCTGTGCTCCGCCAAGGTGATGTCCTCCAAGGCAAGCCCTAAGGGGGCGTGCCCTAAGCTTCTCCAAGGGTGGACGTCCACCCTAGGTCTTTATCCTTTTCCTGGCCATCCTCCTTGAAGTGGAAGAGTCCTCCTTGGCGTGGCCCAAGTTGAAGAGAGTGGGGAGAAGAAGGCACCAAAAGGGCTGGTGATGTGCCCTTTTAATCTCCTTCTCTACTCCTTCTTCTTGGCCGTAGGTATAGGTGGTTTAGGTAGCAAAATATACTAAGGGAGGATGCCCCAAAATGGTGGTAGGTGGTGGGTTTTTATAGAATAGGAAGGGGGCTAAGGTGACCCTTGAAATGGAGGGCTAGGATGGGGAGATGGAGGTGGTTAAGGATCCAATGGCCAAGGGTGTTTGGCGCCACCTTAAGGGACACCTAAGGGGTGGTTATGGTGGTTGACACCCCTTGATGTTGGTGCCAAAATGGATTCTAGAAGAGGGTCTAAGTTGGCGCCAAGAAGGATTCTAGAAGGAGGGTTAGGTGGATGGCTAGGATGGATTATGTGGGTAGGTGTAGGGTGGATGAAGGGCTGAAAGTTGTCGCCAAAATAGAGGTGGTTAGGGGTAGTTTTTTGGCGCCAACTTGTAGTGTCTTTTCGTGGTGATAATGGGGTGAAGGGGTGGCTAGGAGGTGGTGCCAACTTGAGTAGGGTAGCTAGCTTAGGTAGGCTTAAGTTGGTGGAGCTGGCTAGGGTTGAATTTGAAGGTGGTGGATGGCCAAGGAGCTAGTTGCTAGCTAAGCTAAGCTAAGCTAAGCTAGCTTAGCTAAAGGTGGAGTAGAGGAGAAGGTGTTGGAGCTAGGGTTTGGAGGGAGGAGCTGAGGAGGAGAAGTCTGGAGCTGGAGTTGGAGCTGGCTGCTGCTGAAGAGGCTGGCATGGAGCTACTCTAGCTGGCTTAGCTTGCTAATTCTTTGCTAGCTGCTAAGACAAGCTAAAGTAAGCTAGCTTCTACCATAATGAGCTGAGGTGAGCTAGGTCTGGTGCTCCCGGGGAGAATCGAGCTAGTTGAGGCAGCTAAGGTAGCTTAGCTCAACTGAGTTGAGCTAAGCTAAGTCCCCGGGAGCTGGACTTGAGCTTCCTGAGCTGGGATGAGTTCTTCTTCAGTTGGCTGGAGTTGAGTGGAGCTGGATGTAGCTGGATCTGAGCTGGGGTGAACTCCTGTCAACTTAGCTGAGCTAGCTAGAGCTCCCTGTGGACTAGTGGGAGCTGGGATGAGCTAGACTTAGCTAAGTTGAGTTGGATCTGAGCTGACTTGAGCTAGGGTGAGCTAAGATGAACTCTCTTGCACTGCCATTCAGCTGAGATTAGCTGAATGGAGCTGGGATGAGCTAACCCTAGTTCAAGTGAGCTAGGTTCCAGCTATGGTGAGCTGGATCAAGCTGAGTTCCAGCTAGTCTTGGCTTCTCCTTCACCATTTTCCTTCTTGAGTGCAAGGGCTTTAGGGATCTGTATATCTGTACATCCCTAACACTCACAAAAACATATTTAAAAGACAACAAAAAAAGTAATGCATGCCTAAACTAATTTATGCCTAAATGCAGCCCAAAAATCCGTTTGCGGAGTAAAATCCTAAGAGCTAGGTTTGTTTTAATGCATAAGAATGATGATAAACTAGCGTTTATCACCCCTCCCATGATCTGCTACTGCCCATGCCTCTCGTGCGAACGCACGAAAGGAATGTGTCTCATCTCCGACCATTCTCCGGCAAGCTCTCCACACTCTCTCCTCGAGATCCTCTCCTCGCCGACTGCTATTTAAGGGACAGCAGGGCCCTCCGGTCAGGGCAAGACTATTTTGGCCGAGGAAAACCCCCAAAGTTCGTCTCCTCCTCCTCCGGTCAAGCGCCCGCAGGCTCCGGTGACCCTTCCTCCTCCCCTTCGTCTCTCTGCTGCCATACCTGTAGCAGAGTTCACTCCGCCTCGTCCTCCCATGCCAGGCCGCACCAGCTGGCATCTTCCTGGCCTCCTCGTCGCCGTTACCCCCCTCTAGGCATCTTCATCTCCGGCGTCGGCAGGCACGCACCGAGCGCCTCCTCCTCCCCTTTCGTCAGTTAAGTAGGTAAGCACTCTTCCCCTTACTCTCTCCTTTATTTCCCCTTTATTAATTTGTTGTTTCCACCCATCAACCACCACTGTCAATCGCCACCTTCTCCATCTCCAGTCGCCCTCCGGTGAGGCATTCCCGCCACTCCACGCCTCCATCTACCTCGCCAGCTACCCCTTAACACCACGACACCTCACTGACCCTAAATCCGCACTCCATTCACCATGCCACACTTCCAGAACACCCCCTGAACACACCCACTCTCATGCACACAGTGTGCCCTAGGCACATGGCCATAGGCACTCTCACATCTCGCCGACCACCTCTGCACACTCGCCACACCTTGGCTAACCTCCCTGAGCCTTTTGACGTGGCTGCGAGGCCATTTTAGTGTTTTCAGGACCCAGGTGCTCGCCGCCATTGACGAGCAAGTTGAAGCTGCTTCGCGAGCTTCTTCAGGTCCATCCGCTCCAGGCGTAAGCCCCAGGTGACGTGGAATTGAGGCGCGAGCGTGTCCAGGTCTTCAATTGGGGTCATAAGTTTCGGCTACTGCCCTAAATCGCTCGAGCCTCCTGCCTGCAGATGCACGAAGCAGTAGGTGGGACTTTAGTCCCACCTCGGAAGTGTGTGGGCGCGCGTTCACACATAAATTGAAAAGGTGTTCCTGGCTTATCGCCTCGAAACATTGGGGTAAGGTCCCTCGCCCTCACTCATTGGGTCTCGTCTGCAGCACTGCCCACGCGGACCTGACCCGCGACCCGATTACCCTGATCTGTGCACTCCTCGCGCACCACACCCACGCCGGTGCGCTGGGACCTGGGCGTGAAACCGACCCAATAACCCGAGAGCGTACTGAAGAGAGATTGAGAGAGAGAGAGACGTGTGGGGAGGGTAGGGGTAGGTTTTGCGCTCGTGTGTGCAAGGAACAGGTGAGGAAGAAGAAGAAGAGCGGGCGGCGAGGACTTAGCCGCAAAGCTCCTGCAGCAGAGAAAAAGAAGAAGAAAGGAGGAGCGAAAAGGAAGATGAAGAAGGAAGGAGTTACTAAAGAAAGAAGGAGAAGAAGACGCAGAAGAAAGAAGAAAGAAGAAGAAGAAGAAATAGCAGAGAAAAGGAAGAGAAAAAGAAGAACCGCAGCAGAGGAGAAGAAGAAAGAAGAAGGCAGAGAAGCTGACTGAAGAAGAGAAGGCACAGTAAGAGAAGGGAGAAGAAGAAGCCAAGAGAAAGAAGAGAAGGAAAAGAGAAAGAAAAGAACCGGAGCTGCTGAAAGAAAAGAAGCACAGTGTGAGATGGGAGAAGAAGAAGAAGCCAAGAGAAAGAAGAGAAGGAAAAGAGAAAGAAAAGAACCGCAGCTGCTGAAAGAAAAGAAGCATAGTGCGAGAAGAGAGAAGAAGAAGAAGCTAAGAGAAAGGAGAGAAGACGAAAAAGTGAAATTTTTGCTCACTCTCTCTCTCTTAAATTTTTGTAACAGTATTGTTAACCTATATGTTTCTAAAATGATGTGTGCTCCCTGAGTTCAACCTCGGGATAATCTAAATCTCGAGTAATAAATAAATTAAACTGGTGATCGTTTTTTGCAATATACTACAACGAATATATCATTAAAACACCGCGAACGACGAGCTGACCAATTTTTATCCAGAACCTTAGAACCACTCGACCCTGGGGCATGGGTCTGCATCATAATCTGGTCCACGTCTGTGGACATCTTCTACTGGCAGGTCGGAGGATTAATCTTTTGATTTGATTCTGACCCGTACTTGTGAATTCTTAATTTCTTCTTTGTATGTATATTATGCCTAACTGAAGGCATTAAACTTAGCACATGTGTATACTCTCTTCTCTCTGTGGAGCTGACCGAGTTGTCATGAAATTCAAGTGATATTCTGTTTACTCTGCCCTTACCATGTCTTTATTTTTACAATGAGATCATTACATCATTTAGGCATGTGGGGTGGATAATCAATTCCTAAAATCATTATGTTAATTCTGTAGAATTTCTTTTAGTTTCTTATAAAATTAAAAAAAATTTGAAAATTTGAAAAAGATAAAAAAAGAAAGAAATTAGGAAAAGGAAACTTAGGCATTTGGAAGTTATTAACTTTAGGAAATGATATGAGAGGACCAAAACACTTAGACTCTTTAGGTTTTCGGGCTTAATTAACTCGGGCATCCACTCGAATGTGAATTTCTTCTCGAGTCCTCGCCAATTAAAATTCATTTTAACTTGGTAAATAAATTGGGATGATAAGTATGCGACTTATTAACCCGCCCTCTGATTTGGGAGGACTTTAAACCTAAGCATCTACATACTTTTTTTTGCACTGACTCACTTTTCAGTGGTTTCTTCAAAAATTGGGTAGCTGATGAACTATCTAGGGTGGTATGGCTGGCAAGTTATCGGTGGTAACAGCTCATCGGCCGGTTGTTCAGAGCCCAGTTACAAGACCATTTTCATTGTATTGCCTTTAGGTAAATCTTAGATCATGGAAGCCACCTACTTAAAAGAAAAAAATTAGAAAAAGGAGAAAAAAATAAAAAATAAACAAAACCACACTTCACCGCATGAGTATGGCTGGTAAGTTGCCGTGGGTAACAGCCTATTAGCTGGTTGTCCAGAACCCAGCTCAAAAAAAATGAACAATAATTCCCAAAATACTTAGGGAAGAAGTAGGGAAGTAGAATAAATCGGGGAGATATACACTGGGTTCACCCTTGTGTTGACCCCATAAATAAAAGTAGGGAGAAAGCTACCAGTCGAGAAAGATAAACCTTTAGGCAAGGTCACCTAAGGTTGTAAAAACCCGAAGTCCGTTTTAACGATTGCGTAGTGAGTCTTTCATTATTTTCACAAAATGCTTAGCACTTAGAATCCTTTTCGAGTCTTGGGTAGGTTAGGTAGCCGTAAAAAGTTATCCTGGAACTCTCAAACTCCAAAAGTACAAAAAAATTAGAAAAGAAGAAAAATAATTAAAAAAATGTATATTTCCCTTTCAAATAAGGCGAGGACTTGGGCGGTTTGCATTCTGGTAGGCACCCGGGTACTATTGAGTTTTCACTATTTAGGACCTTAGTTGAAATTTTCTATTGTTAATAAACAACTTAGGCTCAGCGATCTAATCCTAATTTTGATTTTATACATAGCATGTAGCTTAATTTTGCTAGGGACTAGTAAAAGATAGGTATGGGGGTATGATGTTGACACATCTATTTAGGCTAAAAAGCCTATTCATGCATGTTCCTAGGCTTAGATTTACATTTCATGATATAAATATTGCATAACATACATCATTCTGCATTTAAAGCAGTTGTATATAATTTAGGTTAATTGTGTCCTTTTTATGGTCAGAAGGGAAGGAAATTTACTTTGTAGCCTCGAATTGACGATCCAACCGTACGGATCTGATCAAGATGACGATCGGAGTCTAACGCCTCTGAAATCGCCTCGATCGAAGTCCCGTAGTACCATACGCAATCCAAGGAAGATCAATGGCTGAGGGACTAGGTGATGCAATCCAGAGCCTCAAACGACAAATCCGACTACACGGATCGATTCGAGTCGACGATCGTAGCCCAACGGAGTAAAAATCAACTTAATCCGACCTTTGTAGCATCCCCTACAAAGGAAAGAAGATGGACGGCCCAGATTGCGCCACGTGGCGCAACCCAGGCCGTCCATTCACATGCACGCGCCAACTCACATGCACTGCAGCACATGTGCACATGCGCGGAGGCACGCACGTGCAGCAGTGCAGCATGTATCACGCAGGAGCGCACGACAAGGGTGCTTAGAATGCATGCCAACAGTGCGACAGTAGGGGCGCATGAGCGGGATCTTCGACAACGTTTGTGGTGGATCTTCAGCGACATTTATGACTGTCACTAAATGTCATGTATACGAATTTGATTCTTTCCTCCACTATAAAAGGACCCCTACCCCTCCCATTTTTCTTCATCTCTTCCTTTTTTCACCTCAGCACCTCTAAGGCTCTAGAGAGAGCTTGTCCCAAGCGTGGGATGCTCCTCTAGAGTAAAAGCAAATAATATTCCCTCCCCTCATCCCCATTTGTGGAGCATCCTTTGGCTGTCCTTTCACCGCCCTTCGGGAAGAAGATCCATGCTGCGACGACGTCCTGCCCCATCCTCCGTCCTTCGGCTACGTCCTCCTTTGTCCCTTTCCTCACCACCTTCGTCCAGGCAACATCAGAGTACGTTGTCCTCCGAGCGAATGTCGAGGGGGATTTCTCTCACCTTATTCTATCTTTTTACACTTTCGTAGTGTAGATTTTCTGCTTTCATAGTGTAACAAACAATTCCTCATGAGTAGATGATTGTTTCTCTCTCGCTCTTATTTTTGCAAGTAGATAAAGTTTTCATCGACCGAATCTCTTGCTTGCTAAAAATACCAAAAAATTTAGAAAAGATAAAAACAACTAAAAACAAATAAAGTGAAGAGCGGATTTTTATAAAGCCAAACATTCGCCTTTCCGTATTCGACCTGGGACTCACTTTTCCAGTTTCGATTATAAATTTTATCTGATAGACACGTTTTGCGAGCTACGACAATGGGTCCTCCAAATCCCGATTTTAATTCGTGAAGCATGCCCCTATCAATTGGTGATCAAGGCGATCTAGTGATCATCTCAGAATTCATTGAGTCTTCGTTTAATCTCAAATCAGTATCATTGATTATCCTTAATCAAACTACCCAAAACAAAGCTTAAATTAAGTGCATGCTCATCCACAAATTAAAAATCAAATCCAAAACCTTGGATTCATTGCATTACACCTAATTTACCGATTAAAAACCTCAAATAGTTTGATTGAATTCAATGAAAACCAAATGAACTCTAAATCATGAGATTGGGCATTAAAAGAAAATCTGAAAGAAATCGAGCAATTCGAGATAATAAAACTAGATCGGAGGGTCTTTGTGAGTTTTTGGAATGAAATGACCCTTTTTAGGGGCATTTGGGATTTTCCTAAACTTTATGGGGTTTGGCGTAAAATTTTGTGCACAAGGAAATCTACATAGGTGATGAGAACCTCATCATGAGCCATAACTAGCTCATTTTGACCTAATACAAAGGATAAAAGCTCCTACATAACTCAAGGAAAGGCTTAACTCAGAGAATTCTGAGTTTAAGGAGAAAACAAGTCATAAGGGGTAAAAATGCAATTTTACCAGTATAATCTGCATACAGGGTAATTCAGGGCCCAAACATAGGTCAAAGCAACTTAATAAGAATAAAAGTGGGATGAGATGATCTAGCAAGGGCTACAGCAATTCCAAGAAACTAAATGATAATCTGTAACCCTAAAATAACCCACTTCAATTCACGAGGTTCGAGGCAAAGTAAAAATAGAATAAACCCTCTAAAATTCATAGAAAAATAATCTCTAGGGTTTAGAACCTTCAATTTGGCCTTCAGAACCCATTTTGACCTACATTGAGAACCATGCCCAATTAATAACTTAATTTGGGTTTTCGCATAAATTGACCGGCCAAACAAGGTTTAATATAGAAATGAAATTCACCATCAGATTCCTTAGGTCCTAATTAGTCATGTATAAAAACTTGAGCCTAAGAAGAAACCTCCTTGACCAACTTCACACTTTGGTCCTCATATATTTACTTTTTGGCCCTCAACTTTTGAACCCTCGCATTTTGGCCCCTAACTCTCCTTCGTTCTTTGCGTTCAGGTCCCCCCTGCAAAACCTGCCAGCACCATGCTCCGGCGACCTTGCGCGGAGCATGGCGCCGCGCAGGGTGAGGGGGAGAGCCTGGCAAGTAAACCGGGGGTGCCCTGCGTCGTCAGCCGTCGCAGGGACACCCCCCTGGTCGTTGTAACCCACCATACCGGCCGCGCGAACGCACGGACGGTATGGGTTTCCATCTCCGGCGTCCTCCGGCGAGGGAGACACGTCGTCTCCCTCCGCCTTCCTCCCTGATTCGGTCCCTATAAATACCCCCGTCGCTCCACCGTTCTTCCAAGCTCGGATCTGACGGAGAAAACCCCCAACTTTCCTCTCCTCTCACTCCGGCAGACGCCCACCAGCTCCGGCGGTTCCTCCTCCTCCTCCTCTTCGCTCTGCCGCAATACCAGCAGCAGAGACTTCTTCCCCTGCTCTTCCCGCGCCACGCCGCACCCAGCTGGCGCCTCTCCGGCTCTCTGCTCGCCGCCGCCCCTTCCCCTAGGCATCTTCTTCTCCGGCGACAGTCGATACGACTGTCGCCCTGCTCCGGCCCCTTTCGTCTCCGTAGCTAGGTCAGAACTCCTCCCCATCTCCCCCTCTTTCTTTTCCTCACTGTCTTTTATTTGATTAAACCCTCGACCGCTCCTGTTCACCCTCACCTTCTCCGCCTCCGGCCATCCTCCGGCGAGCCGCTCCCATCACCCCAGCAACCCACACGGCTCGCCGACCACCGCAGAACCTCCGCCTCCTCATCCTGATCAACCCCCGCCCTTCCACTTCCCCCACATCACCCTCTGCAACCCCACCGAACAAACCCATCCTCCGACCCACAGTCCGACCTAGGGCAGCCCTTGCACGCCGCCCCACGCCTTGCCACCACCCACACGAGCTTCGCCGCACTCTGGCGAAGCTCCCGGCACCTTCTGATTAGGCCGAGAGGCCGTTTTGCTGTGAACAGGTCACCCGACCTCCGCCGCCATTGCCGTGCAGAAGGAGCTGCTTCCGCCTGCAGCTGCAGGCGCGCCACGCCCAGATTCGACTCCCAGGCATTGCGAGGCATTTCGACAAAGCATCAGGCTCGCAGCTGGGGCGAAGGCCTCGCGTGAAGCCGCGATCGCTCGCTGCTTTCTCCGCTGCGGGCGCTCAATTGGGGTGGGACATTTAGTGCCACCTCGGAAAACTCTGAAGAGGCGCAGCGGTATAAAGCGAAAAAGTGCTGGAGGCTTACTGCCTCAGCACACGGGGTGAGGTCCCCTTCACCCGCCCGGTTACCCGGTCTCGTCCGCGCTCACGCCCCGCGGACCTGACCCGACCCGACTTAGACTGACCTGCACTCCTCGCCCACCACGCACGCCGGTGGGCCTGGACCCGGGCGCTACCCGTACCCGGCTACCCGGCAGCTCTGGGAGAGCTATCCTATGAGCGATTTCTGTGAGCGAGAGAGACGGAGGGGAGGGGGGGTAGAGTAGGTTTTGCCCTCTGACGTAAACTCTGAAGTGTGCAGGCACAGGTGAAGAAGAAGGACCGCGGAAGAAGAAGGAAGCTGAGGGAGACACTGTAGCAACAAGCGGTTTAAGTCGTCTGATTGGAAAATCAGACGACGTCCTGACAGGAAAAAGAAAAGAAGAAAGAAGGAGATCTGAAGAACAACAGAAGAAGGCGAGGCAGAGGAGAACACAGGAAGAACTGAAAGAAGAAGAGCACGAGAAGAAGATCTGAAGAAAGAAAAAGAAGAAGAACAGGACCGCTCTGCAGAAGAAAAAGGAAGAGCAGGAACAGCTGAAAGAAGAAGAAGAACATCACCACTGCAGATAAAGAAGAAGAAGATAACAGAAGGTCTGAGACGAGGAGAAGCAAAGAGAAAAGAAGAAAAGACAACAAATTCTTTCTCTCTCTTTATTTTTGTAAAAGAAACTTGTACCCCTAGAATACAACTTGCTCCCTGAGTTCGACCTCGGGAACTCTTTTATTTTCCGAGTAAAAAATTTATATATTTGAAATGATGGCAATAACTGGCTATACTACAACGCTTTAACAATAAAACCCGGTTATCTCTCGAAGCCAGCGTTTCATTTTGGCGCCGTTGCCGGGGAGCAACGGCTATTCTAGAGGTAAACATTCCTGTTTCTTTTTAATTTCTGATAATCTCCTCTCTTTTGTGCAGAAAACTACAGGAAATCAAGAAGACAAGCAACCGCACGACAACCACTCCGAGGACAGGTAAATTTTTCCTCTCGCTATTAACCCCTAAACTCTAAAGAGGAAAAAAAGAAAAGAACAAGCAATATAGGGCTAACCTGTCTTCCATACTTAGTAACCATAAAGAGTTGCATGTTTTCAACTCATTAGTCCTGCACACTATTAAGGGTATTTAAGGGCTAACACATTCTTGCTTGAGCCCTAATTACCCAACAAAGAACTAACTGGACCAAGTAGAGCCAACATAAGATTCAACATTAGGGTTTTAGAGACACACTACTTAAATCAAGAATGGAGAAAATCCAAAAGAAGTGTGCCTAAACCATTGATTGAAAATACCTATTCAAAAGAAAACCTAAAACAATTGGCTCTCTAAACACTTGAAACCTAAAAGACAAGACCTAAAAGCTCTCAAAGAAAACAAGAGGTAAAGTTGACCCCTTGGGTCAACCAACCTTAAATTAGGTCACTCTTTGCACTTAAAAGACTAAAATTCAAGTGAAACCTTAAGCACCCTGATCTTAAAATTGGTAGACTTAAGAGGTCAAGATCCCCATTCTGGTCTACCTGGAACCGCAGTGACAAGAGAGGTCGGGTGGGGGAAACCCTGTAACCTGTGGGGACGCTCTACCGTGTAGGGGTCTTCGCGGGACTCTCCCTCTCTGGCTGCCCAGGTAATTCTCAGGTGGACGATCTTTCTGATCAAGGGGTCCATCTGCCCCGCACCTCTATAGTCACCCAACACATTTTTGGGTGTCTTGATTGGGTCCAGCACCTTCTAAACTTACCTCTTCCAACAGTGCATGTACGGAAGGAGGTCCCTAAGACCACCCTTAAGACCTCCTGTAGAAATTCGCTCTCGTCAAGGCCAAGCCTCGACACCCGTGTTTGTGCAGCAACACCCTCACATTATTCTCTCTTCTGATTCAGAACCAAGTTCTTCTTCTTCCCCCATCATGGCTCAGCCAGTTGAGGAAGAAAATAATCTGGAACACCAGCTCCAGCGACTCAATGACCTCTTCCAAAACTTCGTGCACCCACCACAGCGTCCTATGATGCGGGACCACTACAATCCTGCTGCGGTGGCCATTGAGCCTCGAGTCAGAATCCCGACTGGAGGACCTGATTCCGAATTAAAGCCCAACATGATTCATGCTATACCTAAATTCCATGGGCTTAATTCTGAAGATCCCTTCCAGCACATCAAACAGCTAAAGCATCTGGCCCACACTTTTGGATCAGATGCGCAAAATCGGGATATTCTTCTCATGAAGATGTTCTCCTTTTCTCTTATGGACAAGGCCGCCCATTGGTATCAAACTCAGACCCGGCCGATCAACACTTGGGAAGAACTTCAATCCGAGTTTTTGAAAAAGTTTTTTCCCGTTGGTCGGACCAACGCCTTGCGCCATCAGATTACACACTTCACTCAACAATCAGGAGAACCTCTCCATGAGGCATGGGATCGTTTTCAGGATCTCATGAGAAAGTGCCCCCATCACGGAGTTCCTAAATGGGAACAAGTCCAATCTTTTTACCAGGGACTCCGTGAGGACATCCGCCTTTTCGTCAATGCAACTTGCGGAGGAAACATCATGGGTCAACATGAAGACACCGTATGGGAGATTCTCGAAAACATGTGCAAGAACTCCATCAACAATGACTCCATGGGATTATTCGACAGGACGAATACCCGCGCAGCGACGAATCTTAAGGGAGCACATGAGACGCAGGGCCTGTCCGCATCAGTCGACCTGGAATTAATGGCCAGTCGATTGGACAAGGTCTCAATCATTGAAAAGAAGGTGGATGAGCTGACTCAGCACTTGCAGCGAGCCACCTCCGTGCGTAACTCCTTTGCACAACCTCCTTCCACACAGGAGACTGTGCAAAACATCCTCCACCGATCTTCCCCTAGGATGGATCCATATCCATCCCCATCTGATTCTTGGATCGGAGGATCATCCGATCCTTTCTACACCAGCCGGGGGAACTCCATTCCCCCTTTCCCTGATTCTCAGGAGGTCCCTCAGACCTGCGAGGACCTCAACGCCATCCAGAACGACCCATTCTCCAACACTTACAATCCTGGATGGCGAAACCATCCCAATTTTCAGTGGGCGGGAAATTCCCAGACCCAAAGACCACCTTTTCAGTCCCGCCCACAGCCCTCTCGTCATTACTAGCCGCCTCAGCCTCGGCCCAACCCTACTTATCCATCAGGGCCAAATCAGGATCAAATGTCCCTAATCCTTCAGACTCTGGCTGACATTCAAAAAACGAATGCGGCTATTCAAAAACAGCACAAGGACGAGCTTACAGAAGTTAAAACTCAACTGGCCCAGTTGAAAAATTCTCGCCAGCCAGGCACACTCCCTTCCCAACCTCTTCCTAACCCAAATAACGTGCCAACCCAGAAGCGCGTTATGAATCCAAATTTAGGCCACGCTCAATGGATTTATCAGGCCCCTACTGCTCCATCTCCAGACGAGATGGAAGCCTCAACTTCTTATGCGGGATTTCAGCAGCAGCCACCCCTCTTACCAAACCCAAACCAAAATCAGGCCGGATTAAATTCTGTAACAACACGTAGTGGTAAAACAACTCAAGACCCGCATTATCCAAACCACTCCAAGCCTGATAACCATGACCCTAGGATAATTATCCAAGATACCGTTGTTCCGGATCCACAACCTGGACCTATCCTAGAAGAACCAACCAAGATCCCGTTTCCCGAGGCCCTGACCAAGGGAAAGAAGACCACCAAACCCGTGGCCCCTGAGGAGGACCTGGTCAAGCTCTTTGAGCAGGTCCACATAAACATCCCCTTGATGGATGCAATCCGCCACGTACCAGCTTACGCACGATTTCTAAAGAATATATGTACACCCCAGCGTAAGCCGCGAACCAAGGGAGGGAGCCCAATTGTTCTGTCAGAGCAAGCCAGCTCTGTAATCCTTAGTAGACTCCCACCCAAGGCAAAAGATCCTGGGACTCCCCTGATTTCCTATAAGATAGGTGGTACCCAATTTGATAGAGCATTGTTAGACTTGGGTGCATCCATAAACCTGATACCCACATCCTTACTTGACCATCTAGAAGAATCTGAGCTAAAACCAACCGAGGTGACATTACAATTAGCAGATCGATCTATAAAGTCACCAAAAGGGATTCTCGAGGATGTTATCGTAAGAGTGCGGGATTTCTATTTTCCAGTGGACTTTATAGTCTTAGATATGGATGCACCTGAGAACCCTAGGGATACACCAATCATTCTAGGGAGACCTTTCTTGGCTACTGCTAGAGCCAACATCAGCTGTGAGGAGGGCCAAATAGAGCTTAAGTTTGGAGATCAAACACTGAAAATTGATATATTTAAGGCCCAACAAGGAATTAATTGCGGCGTCATCGAACAAATTTGTGACATCAAGACTTTGGTTGATGAATCACACCTCCAGAATGACTCAATTATGCCTCATCAACCACAGAAGGATCTTGACCCGCAAACAGAGGAGTCGAATCCAGATATGAACAACCCAGTAACTCCCACCCTTGAACCTCACATCTATACTGAACCACCCGCTGCTGCTGAAAACCCCATCCTCGAACTGAAACCCCTTCCTGCTCACTTGAAATACGTCTTTTTGGGTTCTAATCAGACCCTTCCTGTGATTATCAATTCCAACCTCAGTCCTGAACAGGAATCCCGTCTGATTGTTGTCCTCCAGCAACATCGCAGAGCCATCGGATGGACTCTCGATGATTTGACTGGAATAAGTCCCTCTTATTGTACTCATCATATCTATTCAGAAGAGGGCACACGACCTTCTCGTGAAATGCAGAGACGCTTAAACCCCAATCTGCAGGAGGTCGTGAAAAAGGAGATCATCAAGTGGTTAGATGCCGGGATCATCTACCCGATCTCCGATAGTCGTTGGGTGAGCCCAATTCAGGTCGTGCCCAAGAAGGCAGGACTCACCACTATAACGACTGAGACCGGAGAAATCATTCCTACCCGATTAGCCAACTCGTGGAGAGTCTGTATAGATTACCGCCGACTAAATTCCTCCACGAAGAAGGATCATTTCCCACTACCCTTCATTGATCAAATTCTCAAAAAACTTGCGGGAAATAGGTTCTTCTGCTTTCTTGACGGGTACTCCGGTTATAACCAGGTGGCAATCCATCCTGAGGACCAAGAAAAGACCACGTTCACCTGCCCCTTCGGAACATACGCTTTCCGAAGGATGCCTTTCGGTCTTTGCAATGCACCCGCTACTTTTCAGCGATGCATGCTTGCCATATTCTCAGATATGGTAGGTGATTATCTGGAAGTCTTCATGGATGACTTTTCAATTTTCGGAGCATCATTCGACGATTGCCTCCAACACTTGGTCCAGATACTCAGGCGGTGCATCGATGTGAATTTGGTTCTTTCCTGGGAAAAGAGCCATTTCATGGTGCCTGAGGGAATTGTCCTGGGACACTCAATTTCGGAGAAAGGTATCCAAGTGGATCGAGCTAAGGTTAATCTGATTTCTCACCTTCCTATGCCTAGCTCGATCAGGGACATCCGTTCCTTTTTAGGGCATGTCGGTTTTTATCGACGATTTATCCCTGATTTTTCAAAAATCGCGCGCCCCCTGACCACTCTTCTCTCCAAGGATGTTCCTTTCGAAATTTCCAAGGAATGCACTCAAGCATTTGAAATCCTGCGTGACCGAGTCACCCAAGCCCCGATCCTACAGTCCCCTGATTGGTCTCAACCCTTTGAGATCACGTGCGATGCATCCGACTTCACTGTAGGAGCGGTTTTGGGGCAGAAAATTGACAGGAAACCTGTGGCCATTTACTACGCCAGCAAAACACTCGATGAGGCTCAGCGTAACTATACGGTTACTGAGAAAGAGCTGCTAGCTGTAGTATTTGCCCTAGAAAAGTTCATCATATACTCGGATCACACAGCTGTGAGGCATCTCCTTGCAAAGAAGGATGCGAAACCTCGATTAATCCGATGGATCTTGCTGTTGCAAGAATTTGACCTTGAGATTCGCAACAAAGCGGGAAAGCAAAATGTGGTAGCTGATCACTTGTCCCGTCTTCCTTCTGAAATAATTGACCCTTCCGGACCCATCACTGAGCATTTTCCCGATGAGCACCTGCTGACTATTGGTACTAGCCTTCCATGGTTTGCTAATGTAGTAAATTACTTGGCATCTCATCAGATCCCGTCCGATTGGCCGAAGGCCAAGAAAGACAAATTACGCTCCGATGCCAAGTATTACATTTGGGAAGACCCGTACCTCTTCCACATAGGTGCCGATCAGATCATCCGGAGATGTGTCCCGGAAGGGGAATTCAACAATATCCTCTCTTTCTGCCATGACCAAGCATGCGGTGGCCATTTCGCCGGGCATAAAACCGCATCAAAAGTCCTCCAGTGCGGCTTTTACTGGCCCACACTGTTCAAAGACGCATACAATCACTGCAAGGCATGCAGTCATTGCCAGACTTTGGGCAACATGAGCCATCGCGACATGATGCCTATGCAACCGATTCTAGTATGCGAAATCTTTGATGTTTGGGGGATTGATTTTATGGGCCCCTTTCCTGTTTCGGATGGTTTCGAATACATTCTGTTGGCTGTGGACTACGTGTCCAAATGGATCGAAGCCATACCGACCCGAACCTGTGATCACAAAATCGTTCTCAAATTCATTCATCAACACATTTTCTCAAGGTTCGGGATTCCTCGTGCA
This sequence comes from Thalassia testudinum, assembly GCA_037157565.1. NCBI lineage: Eukaryota > Viridiplantae > Streptophyta > Magnoliopsida > Alismatales > Hydrocharitaceae > Thalassia > Thalassia testudinum. Next base: position 82,551,570 of record JAZHRO010000022.1, read on the forward strand.
ATAATCTTTGATGGGGGGACCCATTTCACAAATGCTCAGTTTAGGTCACTGATGACCAAATACGGGGTGTCTCACCGAATCTCTACTCCTTACCACCCCCAAACTAATGGTCTAGCTGAGCTGTCTAATCGGGAGATCAAGAAAATCCTGCAAGTCACTGTTCGACCTGACAGGAAGGACTGGTCGTCCCGACTTCCGGAAGCATTGTGGGCCTATAGGACCGCCCAAAAGACCCAATTGGGCATGTCTCCCTTTAGACTGGTGTACGGAAAGGCATGCCACCTTCCCGTAGAACTGGAGCATAAAGCCTATTGGGCAGTACGGAACTGTAATCTAGATCTTTCCAAGGCTGGGACCCACAGAAAACTCCAAATCAGCGAGATCGATGAATTACGCATAGACGCGTACGAGAACTCGCAAATCTACAAGGAGCGGGTTAAAGCCTTCCACGACAAACACATCTCGAGAAAGATCTTTCATCCTGGTCAAAAGGTCCTACTCTTTGATGCCCGACTAAAACTCTTCCCAGGAAAACTGAGATCCAAGTGGGTCAGACCATATTTGGTCCGACAGGTTTTTGGAAATGGAGCAATCGAAATCAGTCCTCTCAGCCACGATTCTGAACCTTTCATCGTGAACGGTCAGAGACTCAAGCCGTTCATTGATGTAACTTCTACTGATTTGGCTGAAGCATCTTATATCCTCCTTTCCCCTTGAGCTTATTGCGCCCAGCCGATGGCGTAAAACTCAGCGCTTAACGGGAGGCAGCCCGTCATTCTCTTTGAAAACCTGAAACTTGTTCTGACACCTGTTTGCACTTGAAGTTCACACTTTAAGACAGCCGACTCCACCTCAGGTGCTTGCATCTGAGATTAGAAATCGTCCGCAACAGTCACCCCGACCCATTCACTCATCCACATTTCTGTCTTAAGGAATGAACTAAGTTAAATAAAAACCCCCTAGGTTACAATGAGGACATTGCAAATCTTAGGCATGGGGGGGGTATGAAAGTGCAAAACTTGTAAGAAAAGGTTTCAAACAAAAAAAATTCACATATGCCAAAAACACCATAAAAATTAAAAAATTTTTCGAAAAAGAATAAAAGGAGAAGGAAATTTTGTGAAGGAGAAAAGAAACAAAATGAAAAAGGAGCACAAAATTATGAGAAGAGGTGATAGTCATTAGTAAGGAACTAAGGAATTAACCTAAGTTCTAGACCTCATTCAAGAAAATAACTGAAAAGTGCACAATGAGATTAGTAAGAATGCAAACCTTAGGCATTCTTGAATAGACTCTTAGTACCCATTAAGATCTGGACACTCCTCAAGAGGTTGAGGAAAATGAAAAGCTGAAGTATTAGGTCTAAGGCTTAGGGAGTATTTGGCCTCATTAACTAATTTTTGGTTTACGGGACTCAGTAACCTAAGCACCCTAACCTCACACAGAGCCTGGTTCAGTAAGCGTAAAATTCAGAATCACGCAGAAGCGTCGCAAAATTCTGAAAAGAACACCTAGAATAGGAGCGGCCGATCAACACAAGTTGATTTGGACGAGTTCCCAGCGCGGAGAGGCGGGAAATCCCCTCGAAGATGCGTAACAAAATATCATCTCCTCGGTGCTTGTCTCTTAGGATATTTACATATCTTACTGGGGGCATGTAAGCACTCTGCTGGTTCAGATTCCATGGATGGCATTATCTCGAAGTGTCAATTGCCAGGGTCTGGATTCGGCCACGGAACACCATGGATGGGATTATCTTGAAATCTCAATAGCCAGGGTTCCGGGGGTTGCCATGGGCGGTGCTATCTCGAAGCATCGATCGCCAGGAACCCTTGAGGATTGATGATGGGAGCAAGGAATCTGATACAGACCGTGTTGAAAAGCCAATCCTAGGCTAGAACTAAAAAGAAAAAGAGAGAGAAAACTCTCCAAACAGAAAAACTTTCTATCTCTCTCTTACAAAACGCACTGCGAACTGAGCCAGGGCTAAAATCATTTCAAGCACGGGTGCTTTAACCACAAAGTCCAATAAACCTTAGGTTAGTTCTTGTGGACCTTAAAAACCTTTGCTAAAGACTGAGGCTAAGGCTAGACAGATTTGGATTTTGATTGGTACTAGAGTACCTTTTAGGCCAATGGTCAGCATTCTAACCTAATCTATGCTCAAATCAAAAAGGCACTTATCTAAAACTATTAAAAACTTCATGGTCTAGAACAAGGGTTGAAACCTTAAGTTTTTGCTAAGGGACTAGCAAAAGCTAGGCATGGGGGTATGATGAGAACCTCATCATGAGCCATAACTAGCTCATTTTGACCTAATACAAAGGATAAAAGCTCCTACATAACTCAAGGAAAGGCTTAACTCAGAGAATTCTGAGTTTAAGGAGAAAACAAGTCATAAGGGGTAAAAATGCAATTTTACCAGTATAATCTGCATACAGGGTAATTCAGGGCCCAAACATAGGTCAAAGCAACTTAATAAGAATAAAAGTGGGATGAGATGATCTAGCAAGGGCTACAGCAATTCCAAGAAACTAAATGATAATCTGTAACCCTAAAATAACCCACTTCAATTCACGAGGTTCGAGGCAAAGTAAAAATAGAATAAACCCTCTAAAATTCATAGAAAAATAATCTCTAGGGTTTAGAACCTTCAATTTGGCCTTCAGAACCCATTTTGACCTACATTGAGAACCATGCCCAATTAATAACTTAATTTGGGTTTTCGCATAAATTGACCGGCCAAACAAGGTTTAATATAGAAATGAAATTCACCATCAGATTCCTTAGGTCCTAATTAGTCATGTATAAAAACTTGAGCCTAAGAAGAAACCTCCTTGACCAACTTTACACTTTGGTCCTCATATATTTACTTTTTGGCCCTCAACTTTTGAACCCTCGCATTTTGGCCCCTAACTCTCCTTCGTTCTTTGCGTTCAGGTCCCCCCTGCAAAACCTACCAGCACCATGCTCCGGCGACCTTGCGCGGAGCATGGCGCCGCGCAGGGTGAGGGGGAGAGCCTGGCAAGTAAACCGGGGGTGCCCTGCGTCGTCAGCCGTCGCAGGGACACCCCCCTGGTCGTTGTAACCCACCATACCGGCCGCGCGAACGCACGGACGGTATGGGTTTCCATCTCCGGCGTCCTCCGGCGAGGGAGACACGTCGTCTCCCTCCGCCTTCCTCCCTGATTCGGTCCCTATAAATACCCCCGTCGCTCCACCGTTCTTCCGAGCTCGGATCTGACGGAGAAAACCCCCAACTTTCCTCTCCTCTCACTCCGGCAGACGCCCACCAGCTCCGGCGGTTCCTCCTCCTCCTCCTCTTCGCTCTGCCGCAATACCAGCAGCAGAGACTTCTTCCCCTGCTCTTCCCGCGCCACGCCGCACCCAGCTGGCGCCTCTCCGGCTCTCTGCTCGCCGCCGCCCCTTCCCCTAGGCATCTTCTTCTCCGGCGACAGTCGATACGACTGTCGCCCTGCTCCGGCCCCTTTCGTCTCCGTAGCTAGGTCAGAACTCCTCCCCATCTCCCCCTCTTTCTTTTCCTCACTGTCTTTTATTTGATTAAACCCTCGACCGCTCCTGTTCACCCTCACCTTCTCCGCCTCCGGCCATCCTCCGGCGAGCCGCTCCCATCACCCCAGCAACCCACACGGCTCGCCGACCACCGCAGAACCTCCGCCTCCTCATCCTGATCAACCCCCGCCCTTCCACTTCCCCCACATCACCCTCTGCAACCCCACCGAACAAACCCATCCTCCGACCCACAGTCCGACCTAGGGCAGCCCTTGCACGCCGCCCCACGCCTCGCCACCACCCACACGAGCTTCGCCGCACTCTGGCGAAGCTCCCGGCACCTTCTGATTAGGCCGAGAGGCCGTTTTGCTGTGAACAGGTCACCCGACCTCCGCCGCCATTGCCGTGCAGAAGGAGCTGCTTCCGCCTGCAGCTGCAGGCGCGCCACGGCCTTCTGGGTTCCCGTGTCATCATATACTCGGATCACACAGCTGTGAGGCATCTCCTTGCAAAGAAAAGACAACAAATTCTTTCTCTCTCTTTATTTTTGTAAAAGAAACTTGTACCCCTAGAATACAACTTGCTCCCTGAGTTCGACCTCGGGAACTCTTTTATTTTCCGAGTAAAAAATTTATATATTTGAAATGATGGCAATAACTGGCTATACTACAACGCTTTAACAATAAAACCCGGTTATCTCTCGAAGCCAGCGTTTCATTAGGGACCCCATCTGGGTTATTTTTGGCTCGTAGGGGGATTAATGAAAATTTTACACCCCTACTTCCCACCTTTTCAACCCCACGTAAACAACCCTAAGAACCTAGGACTGTTTTCACAATTTTACCGAAACCCTACCCGCTACCCTTTAAAACCCCTCCCACACACCACCGCTCCACCCTCCACACCACCTCGAGTGGCGTGCCCTAACCCCCCTTTCCTCATTGCAAATCATGAGTGAGGGAGAGGGAGACCAGCAAAGAGTGAGGGAAAGGGACGACGAGTGGCTGGGGAGAAGGTTGCAGTGGCGCGCAGTGCGAGGAGCGCGTGGTGCGAGGCACTGCAGCCGCTATCGCGGCACGTTCGGTGCTCGAAGTGGGGGAAAGATTCACGAGCATCGGGCGTCTGCCACACCCTGCAGACGGTTGGGGGGCTCCGCAGACAGCTAAAGCTAGCTTTGGACGTCCGGAGACGCGTGGAGCACGAGGCACGGTCTGCCAGAGGCATCTACGGCGTGTACAGGATCGAAGTGCGAGCCTATGTACAGAAGCAGCGCTTGCAAAGAGGAGCTACAAGGGGGAGCGCTTGCGCACGGCATCCAAGGCATTTTTGGACGTTTGGAGGGGGTATTAAACGTCCGAGTAAGGCCACGAACGACTGGGACTGGCAGTAGACGACAGAGGGGGAGCAGAACCTTAGGTGGGATTCTATGTGCGTTTATGACATCTGGGACTCACTCTAGACATTTGATATCGGCAAGGGGTGTGCGCTTGCTGCAGAGGGCGGTCGGTCCAACCAAACCAACTCGCCCGACCCGATTCAAACAAACTAGGGAGGGTTTCTAGGCCGATTCAAGGCCCAATCGGGGTTCGAATCACGCAACCAAGGTTTCGTTGGAAAGCCTTCAAATTTTCCTACATTTTAGTGTCGTTTCTACAATATTCTGAATTAATTGTTGTGTACTAAATTGTCGGTCAAAGTATTGGAGGTTCCTTTTGACCATTAATTTGGTGTAGGCTCCAAGTCTGTGGTATGTATGAGACCCATAGAGGCGTTGGGATCTACCGCTCGTGCCCCCATACCTCTCGTACCCCTAGGTAGAGTGGTCTTCTTGTCCCAACATGTTTAGTTTCATTTTGAAATGCATGTTACAAGTAACTACTTAATGCACTATAATGTTTCTGCAAATGCGTTAGTGAATTAAATCGATAATTGCTTTCTTAGAGACACACACACATGCATGTCCTAACTTGTAATCTATGAGCTTTATACTTGTCATATATGTGAAGAATGATTAATATTATTGTGAGAGAATGATAAATTTAATAATTGAGATAAATGACTCTCTTGTAATGCGTCCAAATGTCTATTTCCATTGGGTGGAATCTAAATATGAATGGAGATGCAATGTTAACTTGTGGGTATGTGAACCAGAATTAAAGGAATTATAAACCAATCTCATGAAGTAGAATAATGAATTATTTACTATGGTATGAACTTGGATAATGATGGAATGACTTATCTACGGTGTGGTATGATTGTTGCCTGAACTTTAGTTTGGGGGCGAGTTGGCCTTTGTGTACATACGTACCGAGGAGAGCTATTCACCCTACGTGTAGGGAGAGAGCTAGCCCATCCTTGGGTTGGGACCCAGGGTGGGAACGACCTCCCCACACCAACTCCTGTTAGGCCCATGGGGCCAACTGAGATAGTCAGGCAAGGGTATGTAGACTGGTGAGGCGTGCGACCCCTGTTCTGTTCTGTGTGGTACTACTTAGTGTGTACCCATTAGCAGAAAGGACTGACTGCGTGACAATGCGGGATAACTTCCCCTGTGTTTATCGCATGTGCCGTAGTCACCACTACGTCGCGACCATGACCCCGGGGTGGTAGACTAGGTGTAGGACAAACACGGGGGTGTTCTCTCGGCCAGGAGAGTACCACGTGCACGTCTTGTATCGCAGGAAAAATTGCAACAAGATCGTTTCGTTAGGAAACATGTGAACCAAGAGATAACAAGACCCTTATTAAAATTTTCAAAACATAGAACATCTAGTACTTAGAAATGGGAACAAATATGAATTGTGTGAAACGTTTACAATTACTTGAAATGTTTATTGCTTTTTTAAGTTCAATTGCATTAGTTATCTTTGCACTTACCACTCTACTTAGCTTTCGCTGACTACTACAACTTATTTACAGGTTAAGGAGGTGAGGAACCAATACCACTTGCTGCAAAGGATGCTGGACCTAATCGAGTCCAGCCTTAGTCCATTTTCGTTTCTACTATAGTTGGACTTTTCCTACTACTGTTGTGAGTACTCTGGTTTAGAACCTTTAGTTCTGTTTCCATTTTCATTTATGGTTGTGATGGCTATGTTAAGGATCTTTTTTCTTGTGGCTTTGTGTTGACAGGGAAATTGAGGAGTTTAAATGTTTCGTCGTTGTAGCAAATTCTCTTAAGTAGCTCAAACAAAAAATACAATTTATAACTTGAATATCAAATTGAAGTCTGAGGTCGAACACAGAGAGTGACTGCGGTGAATTCGCACGTGGAAAGGTTCGAGTTTGGAAACTCGTTGTAGTTCGATTCGCGAGAAAATTCGTCGATCAGATAAAATTTATAACCGAAACTCGAAATGTCAGTCCTGGGTTGAACATGGAGAGGCGAACGTTTGGTTTTATGAAATCCGCATTTCTCTTTTATTTCTTTTTGTCGTTTTTATCTTTTCTAATTTTTTGGGTATTTTTTTAGAAAGCAAGAGATCAGATCAACAATTGCTTATCTAACTAATTTACTTGCAAAATATAAGAGAGAGAGAGAATCACATATATTTCTGAATCAAACGTTTGCTACAACTAGGAAAGCAGAAAAGATTACACTATGAAAGTAATAAAGATAGAAAGAGGTGGGAGAATCCCCCTCGACGGTAGCTCGAAGGATGACTCGCTCTGATGTTGCTTGGAGGAAGGTGATGAGGAGCGGGACAATTCACCACCTTCTTGATTATATTTTGGCGCCGTTGCCGAGGAGCAACGCCTAATTCACTGCTATTCTTTGCTTTATCTAATTATATTTAAGCACTAACCTGCCCTATTTGATTTCTTGTGTTTTTGCAAGGGACATCACGTAGAGATCTTCCACGCAAAACAACCACTCCCGGGGCAGGTAATTTCTGTTCTTCCCTAATCAACCTCTAATTGCGTAATAATCATAGGTCTTAATTGACCTAAATTAGGCTAGGACTTAGCATAAGTTAGGGTAGTTCATGCATGCATAACCATTATTTGCATCTTTACTGTTCTTCCTATAGCTATGCATAGAATAATGCTATAATATACTAATTAGGTGCATTATATGAATTGCAGGAAATAAGAAGCTCAGGAGATGGATCTGAGACTGGATTTGAAGTTGGACCTGAAGCCAGAGTTGCAGCATAGCTGGAGCAGAAGACCTAGAATAAGATGTAGTAGACAATAATGTAAGGGGTTGAGGTATGCTATTTTGTTAAGCAGGAACAAAGTAATAGATTACGAAGAACTTAGGTCCATCCTAGCCCTAGAACATCCTAGAAGCTTCCCCAAGCATTAGCCACCATTAGATTAGGTCACTGTACCCTAAGAAGCCCTAAAACCCTATTTTCAGCCTCTATCTGGATGTCCAGATGAGTTATAGGACATCCTGAACCCTTAGCCATAACCCGTGCACCTAAAACCCACTTTTGCAGCATTATTGGACGTCTAGATACTTGGTCAGACATCCAATCTCTGCAAATACCCAAGACAGAACCCAGAATCCCTCCTGACTTTGATTGGACGTTTATACAATAAGTCCGGACTTCTGATTTTTCATTATAAGACGTTTGATAACTTTATTGGACGTCTAGACCTGTTCTCCAGTTCCTGTTTTGGAATTTAAGCCTTGATCTTGAGTTCTTAGGTCCCAAAACCCAATTCTAACCCCCTAGGAACCTAAATTAAGGTGCCCTAACCCTAGTACATCACCTATAGAACTCCCTAAGGACATAATTAGGTCCTCACTAAACCTAATTGACTTGGATTTTAGTCAATTCCATCAGCCTATTCAATTGGACTCATTGAGTCCAATTAAGCCCTGGTCTCAGCACACATTGTCCAATTAGACTTAGTGAGAGTCAAATTGATCTAGACCTAACTTAATTGAGTTGCTTTACTCTCAATAAGGTTTTCACACACCCAATTAAACTTGTATCAAGTTTAATTGCATTTTACCGTAATGAATTAGGGTTTACAACCCTAATTTGAGACCTACCTTGACCTAAACCCACTAGAACCTAACCTGATCAACCTAGCCACCTAGGTTTCGACCCACACACACCATCTACATGAAAATACCTAGTATAGAGTTCTCTAGAACTCTCTACCATGTGTTGTTGCCTTGGTTGCTAAAAATAGCAACGAAGATGCATTCAATTTTTAGATCCACCAAATGTGGATCTAAAAACCACCCATCCATCCTTTCTCTCACTCCCCCACGAGCCCCCACCATAGGCCTCTCTAGAGAGTTTCACACCTCTCTAGAGAGGCTCCCTTGGGTCTACTTAAAGGACCTTTGGGTGGCCATTTGCACCCATCTAGCCTTCCATCTAGTTTTAGCTTCATTCCACCTCCATTACTCTACCTCCATCTCCATGAGCACACCATGGCATCTCCATCACCTCCAACCTCTCCCAAGGGTCAGCTTAAGAACCATTGGCCACCTCTCCTTATCCTCTAAACAAGTCAAAGGCCATTGGAGTCACCTCTGAATGCCCTTATTTCTGTTAGCTAAGTAGAATAGTTCTTCGCAGATTTACTGCTTTACTATTACTTAGTAGTGTAGTTCCATATTCTCCCCCAATGATGCATGCATAATCCCCCCCATAGATTCATGTATGCAGTCATTTTCTGTTAGCTAAGTTATTGCTTTCAAGCTTTCCTGTACAAGCTTTCTACGAGCTTCACTCTGTAGCCACCATGATGCAATCAATGAAATCATCTTTTATATATCTCTATGTCTATGTGTGAAGATCACCATGAGTTGATTGCCATATTTCCTTGTGATTAAAGTTGCATGCGTGAAATTTGTATTCTTTTGCAACTAAGCATGTCGTGCATCAATATGAATTATTGTAAACTGGCATGCATTTCTGAATAAGTAAAGTGAGCTAGATCGAATTCAAATCTACATTTTCTAAATGCCTCCAAGAGACGAACAATAGGGATTCAAGTCTCGTTATTTTATAAGTTATTTTTGACGAGCATTTTAGCTCACTATACTACGATGAGATCTATATTTTCAAAACATACGCGATAACTGCTATCTATCAACCTCCTAATCTTGGGAAGATAAAAAGGAAACAATCAATTAGGATTCATTTGCCTTATTTTCATAGTAATTTTCATTTGAAGGCAAGATTTCCTAATTTACGGAAATTTTCATATCTAATTGAATATTGAGACGATTCTAAGTAGAAACTCCCTACCTTAAGCTCATGTGCCTATTAAGGATTATGCTTAAATGTTGAGCATCTTGGACTACTCACCTTCTTGTTTGAAGTCCAAGGTGTACATCTTGAGATTTAATTGGACTTGAAATAGAGCCAACTAGGGTTTCTACTCTAGGGTTTTAAAGTGTTAGTTCACATTTGCCTGTATTAAAGGAAATTAACCCTCCCACATTTGTGTGCTACCCAAACCCCTATTTGAAAAGATCTAATCAAGAAGAACCCTAAAAATCAGGGTTCAATTTCACTTGAACCTTAAAAATTGTGGACCTAAGAACCTGAGAGTCAATTCAGGGTGAGTTCTGGGTCTTGACCTAGACTTCATTCTGCCATCTGTAGGGCAGGTCAAGTGAAGTTGGTCTACTTGTTGGCCAACCATCCTCCAAATTAGGTCACAAGTCAAATCAACTTCTAATCAAGTGAAATTCAAGGCACTAATTAGGCTAAAATTGGTACACTTAAGGTCTTAAGTCCGTACATTCCGATCTACTTGGAACCGCAGTGACAAGAAAGGTCGGGTGGGGGAAACCCTGTAACCCGTGGGGATACTCTACTGTGTATGGGTCTTTGCGGGACTCTTCCTTCCTGGCTACCCAGGTATTTCTCAGGTGTGCGGATTTCTAATTCAGAGGTATCATCCGCCTCAAAACTGCCCTAGTCATCCAAAAATCTTTGGGTGCCTTGATTAGGTCCAAATGACGTCCAGTTCCTCATCTTTTCTATAGAGCACATACACAGCAAGGTCATTAGGTTTTTAACCTAAGAGACCTCATTAGATCTTCTTGGGAATCTCTATTTGATCTGATCAACTTTGATCTGACATGAGTTTTGATTCTACATCTTGATTCCACCACCTGATTTGAAAATGCAACTTGACATGTGAGGAAAAGTGATTAGGAAACCTGAGTCCCAAAACATCATGAAAGAGAAAATGATTGAAGATGCTTACAAACATCATGAAGAATACTATAGGTCTTCAAAACCATTTAGGGAGATTCAGGTTAATAGCACATCAAAATTCATTTTTAACCATGCTTAGATGATTTTGTTCAAAATGAAACATGGTTCAACCTGGGATGATCTTTTACGAGAATATTTTAAATTGAGGACATTACATGACAATGAGTATTTACAATGTTGGTCAAATTCCATACTTTTAGAGAAACACCAAGATCTCATGGAGGCACGTAGTACAACACTGGATGCATTATATGGAGGCATTAATCAAAAATACCCGTCAAAGGATAATGAGACACCTTAGAGCAACACTAAAAATCAACATTTCTCAAATCCCGGGTTCGAGAATCAAGGTTATAGTGGAGCCCCAACCTAAATGAATTGAGATTCAAATTTCATAACAATTGACATTCCTAATCTTAATGAGGGTGGGGGGAATCTAATTGTAGGTGTTCCCGATTTTGTGCCAGCTGTTACGACCCGGTTCCCGAATCCCTACAGGACCCGAGACCGGCTTGTCGACGGGCTAGATCGTGTTTTAACAGATACCTCATTGTAATATAGATGAACTCTCCGCGAAAACAAATAAAAATTTATAACTCGAAAATCAAAGTATCCAAGGTTGAACACAGGGAGCAAATGGAATTTATTCACTAATCTCAATAGTGTAATTGAACACTTAGAATTACTCAAAACGTAAGTCAGAATATAATGCAAGAGTTTAAGAGTCAAATGTGGCAAAAAGAGAGAAATTGGACGTCTGATCATGGGATCTGACGTCTTAAAAAGATATTTTCTCTTTTATTTCTTCTCCTACCTGCTTCTTGTTCTTCTTCTTCTGACTTTCTTTCTCTGATTTTCCTCTTTCCTTAGCTCTTTTTCTTCTGTTCTTCTTTGGCCGTCTGCTTCTTCTTCCTTGTTTCTTCCTTTCTTCTTATTTTCCTTTGTCTTCTGCCTTGCCTCTCTTCTACAATGTCTTTCTCCTTCTTTTCTCTGTGGGTCTTCTTCTTCTTCCTTCTCTTCCTTAGCTCTACTTCCCTTGGCTTCAGCTTTTCTTCTTCTTCTTCTTCTTCTTCTTCTTCTGCTTGTCTTTCTCCTTCTTTCTTTCTTCTTCCTTTTTCAGCCTTAGCTCTCTGACTTCCTCTTCTCTTTGGCTTCGCCTCTTCCTTCTGCCTTGTCTCTCCTTCTCTTTTTCCTCTACGAGTCTTCTTCTTTCTTCAGCCTTCCTTCCATCTTCTTCCTTTTGCAGCTAAGTGTCAACTTCACTTCAGCTGTGCCTTCCTTCTCCTTCTTCCTTGCGCAAACCGAAGAGCAAAACCTACCCCTCTACCCACACTTGCATCCCTCTCTCTCTGTATATCACTCTTTAGTACGCTCTCCCAAAGTCGGGTAATCGGGTTGGGTCGCATGCCCAGGTCCAGGCACACCGGCGTGGGTGTGGTGCGCGAGGAGTGATCGATAGTCTAGTCGGGTTGGGTGCCAGATCCGCGGAGGAGAATGTCGTGGACGAGGCATGATAGGTGAGGGACCTCACCCCATGTGTGTCTCGAGGCAAAGAGACTAAAACACAAAATCAACTTATTCCATGTGCTTCACTAAGACATTTACGAGGTGGGACTAATGTCCCATCCACTTTTGCTCGCACGCCCGCAGGAGCTCTTTCCTCCTATTATTGCAGCTGCAGGCCTCGCATCGCTAATTGCTTGGACAGCTGAATGCACGAGACTACCCCAAGCCTTCTGGATTTGGGACCCTGAAGTGCTTCAACCTGGAGCAAGCTTGCGACCTTCTCGAGCCGTCGCTAATGGCGGTTGGTGCTCAGATCCTGCATGACACAAAAGGAGCCTTGCGGCTCTATCAGACCACAGGAGGACCTTCACCGTGTCACGGCGAAGGTGAGGCGGTAGGTGGCAGGCCACGAGGTGGCCTAGGCATGCGTGCCTAGGTCGCTCTGTGGCTAGGTTTATGGGTTAGGTCGGGGGGCGTTTGTGGTGGTGTAGGAAGTCTGTGAGTGGGTGGATGATGTTCAGTGGATTGTGGCAGAGGTTGTGGGGTTGGTGGCGAGACATGTGGAGTTGTGGAATGACGGGTGCGTCTCGCCGGAGGTTGGCCGGAGATGGGAAGATGGCGGTGGACAGTGGCTGTCGAGGGGTGTTTTGTGAAATAGGTTGAGGGGAATTGAAGAGGGGATAGAGATGAGTGGTTCTAACCTAATTAAGTGGATGAAGGGGGAGAGAGGGTGGCTGGCAGTACCTGCTGTCGCCGGAGAAGAAGGCGTCCAGTGGAGGAAGACGGCGGTGACGACGGGGCTAAGGATGCTCGCACGGGTGTTGCACGATGCGGAGGAGGATGGTGAGGACAGCTTTGCCCCTGGTATTGTGGCAGAGCGACTAGAAAGAGGAGGGAGGCTCGCCGGAGCTCGCTGGACCACTTGGCCAGAGGAGAAGAAGAGGAAATCGAGGTGGATCTCTAGCCAAGTCGAGCTGATGAGGTGCGGCCAAGGTTGAGGGTCCTTTTATAGATGCTGGCAGGGGTTCCTGTGCTTGGAAGGCAAGCTTCCAAGCGCGTGAATCCTCACCGGAGATGGAATCAGTTAGAGACCCAAATCTCTCGTGCATTTACACGAGAGATTGGGTGCAAATCAGAGAGTAGGATCACGCTCAGATGGAAGGGAATTCCTCAAAGAATCTCCCTTCCAAATCTGGGAGGAGATCCCTGAGGAATCTGGGAGTACTCCCCCTCCATTCCTCGCCGGAGCAGGATTTCTCCCCATTAATGGCCGAGGGACCTTCTTGTAAGAGTGGCGAGGAAGTTAGGGGGGTCTGTGCAATGGTTTTCAAAAGATAGGGACTAAAATGTAATTAGGTGTACTATTTTGCAAAGTAGGTCAAGATGACCTCCCCTTAAGTCCAAATTTTGGTAGAAATCTAATTTGGACCTAAGGAATTCAATGGTAAAGTTGGATTTTAGGTTTGACCACGTTTGACCAAACATTTTGCACAAAAACCCAAATTAGGTCAATTGATAAGCTAAGACCCCAATCTAGGTCAAAATAGGTTCCAAAGGCCAATTTGAAGGTTCTAAATCCTAGGGGATATTTTTCCATGAATTTTAGAGGGCTTAGTTGATTTTTAACCTGACTAGAACCTTGTTGAATTAAGCGGGTCTGTTTTAGGGTTACAGAATGTCATTTAATTCCTAAATTGTACATGAACCCTTTTTTGATTGAACCAACCAACTTTTTATCTTATCCATACCATTTGACCTATGTTTTGCCTCTGAGAAATCCCGTTTACGTACTACAATGGTAAAATTACAGTTTTAACCTTTATTTCATGTTTTCTTCTCAGAACACTTGTTCCTTGAATTAAGCCCTTCTCTAGGTTATGTAGGAGCTCCTATTCTCTTTCTTAGGTCAAAATGAGCTAGTTAGGGCTCATGATGGGGCTCTCATCACGGCTCGGCTCGACTAATCCCAAGACCCACTCGTACAACAAGAAATGACCGAAAAGTAGGAAAATAAACAACATTCACTATGCAATGTAACTAACAGTAAATGCGTACAAGCAGTAAAGGAAGTAAAAGCTGCTAGTCAGTACATACCACCACAACAACAAGAAAAATAGGACAAAAGTACAGAAACAATAGTATGAAACTCACTAGTAGAAAAGAGAGTACAACAACAGTAAGAAAACTACTGCTGGGCTCGATTGGGCGTAGCACCCTCTGCAGTCGGTAACTCAGGATGCTTAACTCCTTGACCTATAAAGGGTTATGAGAAAATGAAGTCAACGAACGCTGAGTAGAGTGGCAACGAGACTATCTGAAGCAGTAAAAGCTAGTAGGTAAATTTATCTTTTCCAGTTATTTATTTTCTAAGTAATTTCTTTTCACCCCATTGGTTTACTTTTAGATTTGTTTCTTGATTTCGCATGTTTCTCGTGGGAATGATCTTGATTGCAGTCTTTTCCGAAGAGTAGAAGGCACATGTGGTGCTCTCCTAGCCGGGATAGTCCCCCATGGTAGTCCTACACCTAGTCAACCACCCCGAGATCACTGTCTAGACTTAGCGGTGACTACGGCATACGTAATAAGCACACGGATAGCTACCCCGCACTGACACGTAGTCAGTCATTTCCGCTAGCGGGTACACACAAAGTATAGCACGGAACAGTATAGGGCCTAGCCCTCTCAGCAATAGGGGTCTAGCTCCTTAGAACCAAACAGGGGTCTCGCCCCTCCACAGTCCGCGCACCCTCGTCTTACTACCCCGGTTTGCCTAGAGGGACAAAAAAAGTCGGTGTAGGTTGGCCAGCTTAACCCCGGGACCCGTTGGGTGGCTAACTCCCTCCCTACACTAGTAGCTCACCTCGGTACTGCGTACGCGAGGGCCGACAGGAGTCGATGTAGAGTGGCCAATCCTAACCTCGGGTCACAACCCAAGGGAGGCTAGCTCCGCTCTACACTAAAAGGGGGAAATTGCTCTCCTTGGTACCACGTACACAAGGACCAGCACACTTCTCATCCATATTTCCAGACCTTTCCATTCATCCACGGGAGCTCTACTCCTAACTCCCCGTAGGGTTCATGCTCATATTCACCATATTATTCCATACCAGGTTTCATCATTCACAATTCTGTTCTCGTATTTTACATATGAAGCTCGTATTTCCACAAGTTAACACATACAACAAGCGATATCACAGGTAACTGTTTAGTTATCTCAGGCATTTCATATTCTAATAGACAGTTTCTAACAATTTAGCTCATTTATTCATAAATACAGTTTCAATCACGCAAGCAAGCGGTTCAACCATTTCTCGTCCTAGGGTTCATGCAACACCCTACATTTTCAGTTATCTAATTTTCATAGATGCATTCATATTTTATAAGTAAAACAGGGGGAAACCACTCTACCAGACAATCCGGGACTACTGGGGGCTCTAGCTGCAAGCCTACGTGCCTCTGCAAGCCCTAAACACGTAATAGGTTGAAGTCCTATACAAAGGAACACATCATAGTGGAACATTAAGAGCAGTATATAAAGGTTTCTAAGATGTAGAGGAACTCACAAGGAAACCACAGATATTTCATTTGCGTAAAACGGATCCCAATCGGACCCAAAACGGGTCAAAAACGTGTCTGCACACCCAAATCAGATGTCTGAAAACAAGTCCAGATGTCTTAAAAGTCATCAGAGACTCACCTCAGGTTCCTGTGATGATCTCAGACGTCCAGGACTCCACCGTGACCATCTGGACTCAGTTCTAGACATCCGACTAGTCCTCCGATCGTTTGGAAACATCTCCGGTCGTCTGGTCAGCTGTCCAGACATCCAAAAAGAGTGGGAGGGCGTGCCACGCACCTTCCCAAAGCTGCTCCTGTGCATGATAGAGTAGCACACCACTTTTAGCCAAGCAGAGCACCTCTGAGGTGTGGCCTGCATGGCCGTAACCGTGAGGAAGATGTACCTTCACGATACACCCGCTTTCAGACATCTAGTGTCATCGCCAGACGCCCAACCCGTCGTCCGGAAGGCACTCCAGACGTCAGATACTGGAAAAACTCTAGTACTAGACCGCGCTCTCGCTTCTCTTGCCGCGGCTTCTCCTGCTCCGCTGTAGCTCCGACTGCTACAGAAGGTCGGGGACGACGCTCCGATGTTCTCCTCCTCTCGCACGTGCCGCGGTGGTCGTGCGAACCTCCGACGAGCCTCCACGAGCTAGCGACCTCGGCCTTCTCCTCCCCCTCACGCCCGCACCACTTCCTCGCTCTCGCTCTCTCTCTCTCACACGCCTCATCTCACGACAGTGTTGTGGGGAGGATGGTGGTTGTGGAGTGAAGAGGAGAGGGAAGGGGGCCCTCTTATAGGCAAGGGGCTAGGATTTCAACGGGGGAAAAAGGAGAAGGAAGAGAGAGAGAGAGGTCTGCGCGTTGAACTAACTGCGTGTACATATTTTTCAATTTGCAGATGTCTGGGAAGGGGTCCAGACGTCTGGCTGACACTCCAAACGTCTTAAAAGGCTCAAATCAGGACATGTCTTTATATCATAACAAACTTAAAGGAAGTTTCATCCCCGAAACTTGAGCTAGCTAAGGTGCGGAGAAGGAATATAAAATGCATAACAAACTTAAAGAGGACCAAAGTCAGTCCAAAAAGACGTACCCGCAAAAAGCTCCAGGTACCGCTCTCGCATCGCTTCTCAGGCTCCCAGGTAGCCTCCTCGTACCACTGGCTTCTCCACAAAACCTTCACCAGAGGTACCTGTTTCCGTCTCAGACTCCGGACGACTTTGTCTAGTATCTGCACTTGTCTCTCGGGGTAGGTCAAGTCGTCACCTACCTCAACACTCTCATGTCTCAGAACGTGACTGGGATCGGCAACGTACTTCCTAAGGTTGGACAGGTGGAACATGTCGTAACCACCAGAAAGCTGGGGAGGAAGGGCAAGCCGGTAAGTAATGGGTCCTACTCACTCCAGGACCTCAAAGGGCCCCACAAACCTTGGCGCAAGCTTCCCCTTCACCCCGAAACGTTGCAGGCCCTTCATGGGCGAAACGCGAAGAAAGACGTGATCCCCAACCTCGAACTGTACCTCTCTGCATTTTCGGTCAGCATAACTCTTCTACCTGCTCCTGACAGTGCAGAGTCATCTGTAGATCTGCTCTATTACCTCCTGACTCTGTCGGATCAGCCTGGGGCCAACCTCCCACTTGGTCCTCACCTTAACTCAACTCAAGGGCACAGTACACCTCCGTCTGTACAGAGCCTCGTAAGGTGCCATGCTGATGCACGAGTGATAAATGTTATTATAATCAAACTTTGCGAGGGGTAAGTGCTCCTCCCAAGAGCCTCTCCAGTCTAGTACACAGGTGCGCAAAAGGTCCTCAAGTGTCTGTATGGTGCGCTTTGACTGTCCGTCCGTTTGGGGGTGGTACGTGGTACTGAACCTCAACCGAGTCCCCAAAGCCTACTGAAACTCAGCCCAAAACTAGGAAGTAAAACGGGTATCCCGGTTGGATACAATCTCACGCAGAACTTCATGCAGGCATACCACATCGCGAATGTACCTCTTTGCCAACTGTGTCGGTCCCAAAGTGACTCGGATCGGCAGGAAATGTGCCGTCTTCGTCAATCTATCCACTATCACCCAGACTGCGTTGTGTCCTAGCTGGGTAATGGGTAGACCCACCACCAAGTCCATGGTGATGCTCTCCCACTTCCACTCTGGCACAGGAGGTGGCTGCAACTGCCCAGCAGGCCTCTGGTGCTCAGCCTTCACCTGTTGGCACACCAAACACTGTTGCACGAACTCACCCACATCCCGCTTCATCCCTCTCCACTAGAAGTCGCATCTCAGATCATGATACATCTTTGTGTTCCTAGGATGTTTGGTGAATCTAGACCCGTGCGCCTCCGTCAGGAGTTCTCTCAACAACTCCTCGTCCCTGGGAACGCACAAGCGTCCCCTCATACGCAGCACCTCGTCTGTAAAAGAGAAGTCTCCTAGGTCTCCTGACAGCACTCTGTCTTGCAACGTCTGTAGGTACGGATCTGCCATCTGTCCTACGATGACGCGGTCTGTCAGCTCTGGTCTCGTCTGTCGTGTCACCGTCATTGCCCCACAAAACCCCTGTGATTCTCAGGGTCTCCAACTGCCCAACTCCTCCATAAGTCTCCAACTCTGTGCCTGTAAACTAGCCAAGTAGGAGGGCGCCTTCTGGTTCAAGCGTCAGCCACCATGTTGGCCTTCCCGGATGGTAAATGCTGCAGTCATAGTCTTTCAGGAGCTCTAACCAACGTCTCTGTCTCATGTTAAGCTCCTTTTGATCAAACAAGTACCTGAGGCTCTTATGATCCGTGAAAATCTCAAAGGTTTCACCGTAAAGGTAGTGCCTCTATGTCTTCAGCGCGAAGATAATAGCTGCCAGCTCTAAGTCATGGGTGGGGTAGCTATGCTCATAGGGCTTCAGTTGCCGCGAAGCGTAAGCGACAACGTAACTTCACTACATGAGCACACCCCCTAACCCCTGCAACGAAACATTTGTGTAACCATAAAATCGCCATTGCTATCTGGGATGGCAAGCACAGGAGCTGAAGTCAGTCTCTCCTTCAACTCTTGAAAACACGCCTCACAAGCATCTATCCAAGCAAAGGGCATGTCCTTCCAGGCCAACTAAGTCATAGGAAGCGCAATCTGTGAGAGCCTCCTGATAAACCATCGGTAGTAACCTGCTAGTCCCAAGAAGCTGCGTATCTCTGTCATTGTACGTGGCCTCTCCCATCTGAGTACGGCCTCAACCTTGGTTGGATCCACAACCAAACCATCCCCTGAGATCACGTGGCCCATGAAAGTCACCTGCCTCAACCAAAACTCTCACTTGCTGTACTTGGCATATAGCCTGCGTCATCTCAAAGTGTTCAGAATCATTCATAGGTGCTGTCCATACTGTGCCTGATCCCACGAGTAAACGAGCACGTCATCAATAAATACCACCACAAACTGATCCAGATACGGTCTGAAAACCTGGTTCATCAAATCCATAAAGGCAGTGGGGGCGTTAGTCAGTCCAAACGGCATGACCAAAAACTCGTAGTGTCCGTACCGGGTGCGGAAAGCTGTCTTGGAGACGTCGGTCTCCCTGATCCTCAACTGGTGATAGCCTAATCTCAGATCTATCTTGGAGAATACCTTGGCACCTCACAACTAATCGAAAAGATCATTAATCCTCTGTAGGGGATACTTGCTCTTGATGGTGACCTTATTCAGTTGTCTATAGTCAACACAAAGTCGCAGGATACCATCCTTCTTCTTCACAAACAACACAGGGGCTCCCCACGGGGACGCACCGGGCCTCACAAAGCCCTTCTCCAACAGGTCCTGTAGCTGTGACTTGAGCTCTCGAAGCTGAAGTGGTTCCATCCGGTACAGTGCAGTAGAAATGGGGATGGTCCCCGGTACCAGTGAGATCTCAAACTCGATCTCACGCTCGGGCGGTATTCCTGGCAGCTCCTCTGGAAACACGTCGGGGTACTCACTAACCTCCGGAATGCTCTGAAAGTTCGTCACGGGGCTAGGCTCCGCCACCACACAGGCTAAAAAGTCCTCACACCCCTAGATCAAAAGTCTCGCTACCCAAAGCGCAAATATGCACCTGAAACCTCCGTCCACCGGCTGTCTGTGAAACTCAAAGGAAGGCATCTCTAGTATGGAGAAGACGATCTTCCTCCCAAAATAGTCCACCAAGGCGTGGTAGGCGAACAGCCAATCCATTCCCAGAATCATGCCAAAATCCTCCATCGGTATCACAATCAGGTCAGCGGGGAGGCTGTGTCCACCAATACTGACCTCACAGTCCATGTAGACCACCTCAGCTACAAACAGCTGGCCACCTAGACCTCTTATCACAAATGGATCCACTAGCAACACGTAGTCCTGTCCCAAACTGATAGCAAAACTAGCAGCGACAAAAGAGTGTGTGGCACCGAAATCAAAAAGCACGTAAACTAATCTACCGGAAATGGTAACCATACTTGCCACCACTGAACCGGATGCTCTGGCGTCTCTGTATGTCAGGGCATTGATATGCCCCTTAGCTCTCGGTGTAGAAGAAGCAGCAACACTCTGAGTTGGGCGAGTAGCTGCTGGTCGGTACCCTCCCCGTGACTACTGCCCTCCCCCATGCGCCTGGGGACCACTACCACCTCCTCGGTCTCCAGCACTCGGTGTGGGGAGCATCTGCTGCGCTCCAGCCCTAGATGGGCAGTCCCTCCTGATGTGGCCCGGCTGGCCACACTGGTTGTAGAGGGGGGTCTTGACTCCCTCCCTCAGTAGGTCCCTACTGTCGGCTAGGTGGGGGTCTAGTCCTAACAGCTGGCCCCTGTCAGGAGCCCCCAAAGGCCACTGACGGCCCTGCAAAATGAGATGGCTCTCCCACGGGTGCCGCGTGCCTCCTCTCTCGTCAGCCCTGAGAGTACTCTGGCTGGTAGGGCCTCTTCCGTCCGCTGTCGGTGTCTCACGCGGCCAGGTTGGTCTCATTGTACGTCATGGCTGCCTCTGCCACTCTCGAGAAGGTGGGCAGTTTCAGGGGCTTGACATACCCCTGAATAGTAGGCCAGAGCCCCTCAATGAACCTCCATAGGCGCTCCTCCTCCGTAGCTACAGCTATCGCAACATAACGTGACAGCTCTAGGAAGTGCATGCGATACGCACTAACAGTCATCGTCCCCTGGCGGAGAGTGTGGAACTCCCGCCTCCTCTGGTCTTGCCAAGTCTGCAGGAAGTATTGCCCGCAGAAGAAGGTCACGAACTGGTCCCACGTTTGCTGTCCCCTCTCCTGACCTCTGACTGCCCTCCACCACCTGTGTGCTACACTCTCTAGCAGGTACTTGGTAAAGGCCAGGTGGCACTCCACAAGGGGGCGAAGGGTGTCAAACACCTTCTCTATCTGCTCCAACCATTCCTCTGCCTCAGACAGGTCATCATCCCCTTGATGGAGGGGAGCTTCAGCTTCCGGAACTGTCCGAAAAGCTCGTGATGCAGCTGCAGTGGGGGAACGAGCACGCCTCCAGGCAAGGAGGGCTCGTGCTCAGAAGTGTCAGAGTGCGGTGGGGGCGGTGGAGGACCACCCCCTCCCCCTCATACTCGTCCAGTGTTGTGGCAGTCTCTTAGTCCCACAGAGGACTTCCCCTCCACGCCCTCAGGGAGAGGCGCCTGTAGAGGCTGGTGGAGCTCCTCTCGTACTATGTCTCTGATCAGCTGAGCAAGGTCCTGGGCCTGAACGCTCTGGAGAAGTGGTGGGTCAACTGACACCTCAGGCCTGGCACATCCACCCCTCCTACCTCGTCCATGGCTGCATTTGTGGCCCACCTCGAGAACTCCCCGACGAGGCATCTCCTGCAAGGAGAAGCGGAAGACAGAACAAAAGAAGTCAACTCTAATGGACTTCTGCGAAAGGGACTCAGAATAGATGTCAAGCGGTACGTTGTTGTGGTTACCCTAGTTACATGCACGTGAATTGGTTATTCTCAAGCTAGCTAGTTCATTTCTCGAGATGACCTTGCTCTGATACCATCTTGTTACGACCCGGTTCCCGAATCTCTACAGGACCCGAGACCAGCTCGACTCGACTAATCCTAAGACCCAATCGTCCAACAAGAAATGACCAAAAAGCAGGAAAATAAACCACATTCACTATGCAATGTAACTAACAGTAAAAGCGTACAAGTAGTAAAGGAAGTAAAAGCTGCTAGTCAGTACATACCACTACAACAACAGGAAAAATAGGACAAAAGTACAATAACAGAAACAGTAACAACAGTCTGAAACTCACTAGTAGAAAAGAGAGTACAACAACAGTAAGAAAACTACTGCTGGGCTCGACTGGGCCCAGCACCCTTTGCAGCTGGTAACTTGGGCTGCTCAACTCCTAGACCTATAAAGGGTTATGAGAAAACGGAGTCAGCGAATGCTGAGTAAAGTGGCGACGAGACTATCTAAAGCAGTAAAAGCTAGCAGGTAAATTTATCTTTTCCAGTTATTTATTTTCCAAGTAATTTCTTTTCACCCCATTGGTTTACTTTTAGATTTCTTTCTTGATCTCGCATGTTCCTCCTGGGAACGATCTTGATTGCAGTCTTTTTCGAAGAGTAAAAGGCACACGTGGTGCTCTCCTGGTCGGGAGAGTCCCCCGTGGTAGTCCTACACCCAGTCAACCACCCCGAGGTCACTGTCTAGATGTAGCGGTGACTGCAGCATGCATGATAAGCACACGGGTAGCCACCCTGCACTGACACGCGGTCAGTCATTTCCGCTAGCGAGTACGCCCAAAGTGTAGCACGGAATAATATAGGGCCTAACCCTCTCATCAATAGGGGTCTAGCCCCTCAGAACCAAACAGGGGTCTCACCCCTCCATAGTCCGCGCACCATCGTCTTATTACCCTGATTTGCCCAGAGGGCTAAAAAAGGTCGATGTAGGTTGGCTAGCTTAACCTTGGGCCCCGTGGGGTGGCTAGCTCCCTCCCTACACTAGTAGCTCAGCTCGGTACTGCGTACACGAGGGCCGACAGGAGTCGGTGTAGAGTGGCCAATCCTAACCCCGGGTCACAACCTAAGGGAGGCTAGCTCCACTCTACACTAAAAGGGAGCAGTTGCTCTCCTTGGTACCATGTACACAAGGACCAGCACACTTCCCATCCATATTTCCAAGCCTTTCCATTCATCCACAAGAGCTATACTCCTAACTCCCCATAGGGTTCATGCTCATATTCACCATATTATTCCATACCAGGTTTCATCATTCACAATTCTGTTCTCGTATTTTACATATGCAGCTCGTATTTCCATAATTTAACACATACAACAAGCGATATCACAGGTAACTGTTTAGTTATCTCAGGCATTTCATATTCTAACAGACAGTTTCTAACAATTTAGCTCATTCATTCATAAATACAGTTTCAATCACGCAAGCAAGTGGTTCAACCATTTCTCGACCTAGGGTTCATGCAACACCCTACATTTTCAGTTATCTAATTTTCATAGATGCATTCATATTTTATAAGTAAAACAGGGGGAAACCACTCTACCAGACAATCCGGGACTACTGGGGGCTCTAGCTGCAAGCCTACGTGCCTCTGCAAGCCCTAAACACGTAATAGGTTGAAGTCCTATACAAAGGAACACTTCATAGTGGAACATTAAGAGCAGTATATAAAGGTTTCTAAGATGTAGAGGAACTCACAAGGAAACCATAGATATTTCATTTGCGTAAAACGGATCCCGATCGGACCCAAAACGGGTCAAAAACGTGTCTGCACACCCAAATCAGATGTCTGGAAACAAGTCCAGACGTCTTAAAAGTCATCAGAAACTCACCTCCTGTAATGATCTCAGATGTCCAGGACTCCTTCGTGACCATCTGGACTCAGTTCCAGATGTCCAACAAGCATAGGAGGGCATGCTGCGTGCCTTCCCAAAGCTGCTCCTGTGCATGACAGAGCAGCACACCACTTTTAGCCAAGCAGATCGCCTTTGTGATGCACCTGCATGGCCGTAACTGCGAGGAAGACATACCTTCATGATACACCCGCTTTCAGATTTCTGGTGTCGTCGCCAGACGTCTAGCCCATCGTCCGGAAGGCACTCCGAACGTCTGATAGTGGAAAAACTCCAATACCAGACCATGCTCTCGCTTCTCTCGCCGCGCTCCGCCATGACTCCTCTCACTCCGCTATAGCTCCGATTGCTGCAGAAGGTCAGGGACGACACCCCGAGGTTCTCCTTCTCCCACATGCGTCGCGGTGGCCGTGCAAACCTCCGGCGAGCCTCCATGAGCTCGCGACCTCAGCCTTCTCCTCCTCGTCACACCCATACCACTTCCTCGCTCTCACTCTCTCTCTCTCGCACGCCTCAGCTCATGGCAGTGGAGTGGGGAGGATGGTGGTTGTGATGGAGTGAAGAGTAGAGGGAAGGGGGGCCTCTTATAGGTGAGGGGTTAGGGTTTCGATGGGGGAAAAAGGAGAAGAAGGGAGAGAGAAAGAGAGGTCTGCACACTGGCTACACGCAGAACCTACTGCGTGTATAGATTTTTCAATTTCTAGACGTCTGGGAAGGGGTCCAGACGTTTGACCAGACATCTGGCTGACACTCCAGACGTCTTAAAATGCTTAAATTAGAAAGGGTCCTTCACCAGCCCTAGAAAATCAAGAGCCTAGTTCAACAAGCTTAGATTTCCCCGACACCTATGATGATGAGTTTAACACGGACATTCTTGGGAATGTAAATCCCGAGCCCTATCCTATTAAGGTAATTCTCGAGAATGATTCTGACATCTCTGTAGAGCCCAGCCTAGATTCTAGTGATCCAACCTTACCCTTAACCTAGAATCTGGATTCGAGCCTACCTGGGATAATCATGAGGTCCAAAATGATGAAAATCAGATTTTGAATTTGAATTACGATTCTAGGCCTATATTTGATGAATACATCTCTCCAACTTTCTCTGAGACACAGATCAATCTTTCGAAAGTCACGCCAATTTACGATACAGAAACTGAGGAGTTGGAAGAGTTGGGAATTGATTGGGTCTACCCTAGGAGCCAAGAACTTGATCCCATGCCTAAAATGGATACCTTTTTAAGCTTAGAATCTGAAATTAGGTTAAATCCAAGACAGATTGTTGATACTACATATCTTGATCCTTTCTGTGGTGGAACCTCTGATCTGGAATCAAGTTCAAAACATGATCTTCACAAGTTCTACGACAATTTCAAATCTTACTCTGATTTCGAAGAACTGTTATTTCCTAATGACTTTAACCCAGTTTACAACCGCAGTGACTACAACCCGTCCTTTGATTCTGACACTGAGGTCATTGATTTGAAAGAAACCACCTCTTCTACACCACATACAGAGCCTTCTCAAATCCGATCCGAACCTCGACCTGCAACCAGAATCAACTTCTACTTTGATTCTCCTCTCGATGATCCAATCACATATGATTCTCCTCCATCTTTTGATTGGGATTCGGACATTGATCAGAATGCAAATCATGCCATATCCTTCTCTAATCACTCTTGTAGGTGTCTCACATCCTCCACAAATTAGTTCTCTTTTGAGGATCCCTACTCTGACCAGGTTGATCCGATTCAACTAAACCTACGATTCACAGTACCATAACTTTTTGAGTCACAAAACATCTAGTGGGCACCACATCTATTAATTCACATCCATCAACCCACCATAATGATTGGGTTTGGACTGCATCATCAGCCTGTAAATCTGAACAAGCACCTGGTTGGACCAACCAGACTTTTGATTAAGGTGCCTGTTCTACAGAACTCTTCTCATTTGACCACTCCTTATCCGTGATCACTTTCTTCTCGGCTGAAGGCATTGAATTTAGCACTTAATGAGAGGCAACCCATCATTTCAAAAACCCAAGACCCTTCTGATCATCCTTTTGAGCTTGACGTCTACTACACTTTGAGTTCAGGACTTCACCTTTGGTATTCGTATCAAAGCTTGAAATCATTTGCAACAGTTATCTCGACCCATTCAACCACCCATTAAGCCTATTCGAATCCATGAACCCAAGCTGATTTCATACCCTCCGATTTACAATGAGAACATTGCAAAACTTAGGCATGGGGTGTGTTAAAGTGCAAACACATAAAATGTAAGTTTCTAAAGGGTTCTCACAAAAAAATTACTCACATTCAAAAAAAACCAAAAATAAAAAATAAAAAAGAACAAAAAAATGGAGAGCGAAGGAAATTTTGTGAGCTTAAAATTACATATCATTCTTGAGGAGGAAATGGGGAGGTGTTTTAAATGATAAAAAGGAACTACGATTTGAAACAAAAATGTGATAGTCATTAGTAAAAGATTATGGAATCTACTTAAGTTCTCGACTAAATCAAAAGAAAAAGAAAAAAAATTAAGTCTTAAAAGAACAGAGAGACAAAGAGATTAGTATAAGTGTTAATCTTAGGCCTCTTGGGCTTATTTTAGGCTTAAAAATTCACGTATCCGTTAAGATCGGGATATCCCTCAAGAGGTTGAGAAAAAAACAAAGCTTATGTATTAAGTCTAGGGCTTAGGGATTATTTATCCTCGTTAACTGACCTTTGGTATGGGGGATTCGGTAACCTAAGCGCCCTAATCCACACACAAGTCTGGTTCAGTGCGCTTAATAATCAAAATCACGCAAAAGCGTTTAATTCTGTTTTTAAAAGCTTACCTAAATTAGGAGCGGCTTATCAACACAAGTTGATTTGAATGAGTTCCCAGCGTGTTGAGGTGGGAAATTCCCTTCGAAGATGCGCAATAACATATCGTCTCCTCGGTACTTGTCTCCTAGGATATCTAAATATCCTACCAGGGCATGTAAGCACCTTGTGCCAATTCAAGTGCCATGGACGGGATTATCCTGAAATGTTGATCACTAAGGCCTGGATTTAGCTATAGAATGCCATGGGCGACACTATCTCGAAATGTCGAAAGCTAAGGTTCTGGGGGTTGCCATGTGTGGTGCTATCTCAAAGCATCAAAAGCCAAGGACCCTGCGAGGATTGATGGTGGAAGCAAGGAAACCGATACAGACCGTGTTTTTAAGCCAATTCAAAGCTAAAAATAAAAAAAGAAAAAGAGAGAGAAAGATCTCCAAAAATAAAAAAATTCTTTTATCCCTCTCTCTTACAAAAGTGCACTGCAAACTGAACCTAGACTAACTATGTTACAAGCACAAGTGCTTTAACCACTAGGTTCAATGAACCTTTGGTTAGTTTCTGTGGGCCTTAGAAACCTTCATGGCAGGTTGAGGCTAAAGCAGGTCAGGTGTGGATATTGGTTAGTACTTGAGTACCTCTAGGCCTATTATTAGCACTCTGACTTAATTTCTAAAAAGAAGAATAAATCAAGACTTTGAGCATCAAAGGCATGGTCTAGAATTCAAGTTAATTTCATAACATTTTGCTAAGGGACTAGCAAAAGTTAGGCAAGGGGTATGATGATAACGTCATCATCATTCATAACTAACTTTAATTAGTCATAATCTATTTATAAATACTCCTGCATAACCGCTAAAGGGCCATAATTCACTACATAACCATTCTAAGTGATAAACATGAAAACAAGGGTGAAATTGTAGTTTTAACAAAATATCTTAATTGCAGAGGAATCACGGGTTTCTCAGAGGTTAATTGAAGGTCAAATGGTCATAAATACCTAATAAGTAGGTTCATGCAGTTTTCACGCATTTTGAGAATTGAATGACATCCGAAACCCTACAAACAGACCCTCTTAATTAACTGAGGTTTCGGTCATGATAAAATTCACCTAAACCTTCTAAAAATAATATAAAAATATTTTATAAGTTTTTGTACCTTTTATTTGACCATTGGGACCCAATTTGACCTAAAATAGAGTCTCAGACCAACAACTGCCCTAATTTGGGTTTCTATGCAAATTATCCAGTCAAACTTGGTCAAAACCTAAATACGACTTCACCATCATATTCCTTGGGTTAACATTAGGTTTGTACTAAAATTTGGACCCAATCAGAGATCACCTTGACCAAGTTTGCATTTTGGTCCTGTTTGACTCTTTTCTCTCTCACACACACCCCTAACTTTTGAAACCTTTGCAAAAACACCCCTAACATCATCAATAGATCCCCGCTGCCTTCAACTCCTAAACCCACTTCGCCAGCGACCTTCAATCAGGGATTACTCCTTGATTTTGCGGCCAAACCCTTCCAAAATTGGCAGGAAGATTCATGAGAGGATCCTCTACGATCTAAACCTATTCTTGGGCTCTAATTCTTTCCCAATCTCCCATGTGAACGCATGGGAGATGTGGGTATCCTACATGTGCATAAGACCAAGGCTTTCAAGCTTGGTTTTCAAGCTTGAAAGGTCCTCCTATGTTTTATAAAAGGACCCCCAATGCAAACCGTGCATCCTTAACTTGTTTTTGGCCGAAGAATCTCCTTCTTCCCTCCTCTCCGGCTGAATTCTCCATGAGCTCCAGCGACCTCCTTCCTCGTCTCCTCACACAAACCATAGTGAGATGATTCTTCTTCCTTGACTTCTTCCGCGTGTCGCAATACTCGTGGCCGCCGCCTATCTCTCCTCATCGTTGTCGCTCCTATCACTAGAGGTTTCTTCTTCCCCACATCCGGCATAGGCATTCCCCCCTTTCATCTGTTAGTTTAGGGTTAGATTAGGTTTATTTAGATTCCTAGGTTAAATCCCTCTATCTAAAACCCAAAAACAACCCTCGACCTCCATGCACGCCACCTTCATTCTTCGCTCCGACCACCACTCCGACGAGGCCCATCTCACACCACAGGCTACCAATCGCCTCGTTGAAAACCCCATAACCTCCGCCACATCACACTCATCAAAACCCCCCTCCTATTTCTCCATTCCACCCACTCAAACCTTCCATCGACCAACCCACTGTCGCGCCTCCTTCCGCGACTCCGTCCGACCGTTCCACGCACTATCACACCCCACAGACACCGCCATCATCTTCCACACCATTCGACGAACCTTATGAGCTTGTTTAATGTGGCTGAGAGGCCGTGTTCTTGATTCTTAGGTACTCGTCATTCTCCTCCACTGCCGCCATCAATGCTATTGTGTTCTTCGAGCTCCAGGTCGTGCAAACCCCAAGTTCAACCTCCAGGTAGCACAGAATTGCTCCAGGCTTCATCCCAGGTCATCGATTGGAGGCCACTCTTGGATTCCACCTGCAAATGGAGACGTCTCCCTGCTGTTGGCGCATGCAAAGGAGTGGCTTTAGCGCCACATTGTGAAGAGCTAAGTATCTATGTATGGATAAGAGGAATTTCTACATAGGCTTCTTTGCCCAGTACACAGGGGTTGGGTCTCCAACACCTTACCCACTTACTGACCCGCCTATGCCTACTCACTCCTCGGCTACTACCCACCGCCGATAGCCCTGGACTCGATACTGTGCATACCCGAATACTCGATTGGTTACCCGGTTATCTAATGTAGAGGAGGAAGGAAGGAGAGAGAGAGCAGGGGAGGAGAGGGTTTTGCTCCTCTGTGTAGACGCTCAACAATTAGTCGCTAAAGCCTTGGCTTCCCCTGTGCATGAGAGAAGAAGCTTTGTAGGAGAAGAGAAGAAGAAGAACAAAAGAAGAGTATTGTAGCATAGAATGTTTAAGTCGTTTGATTTAAATATTAGACGTCTGAGTACTGTTCACTTATTTAACATTGATTGAACATTTGATATACATGTGCTTAGACTAATAATTTGTGATCTAAATCACTATTATTTTATCTCGGTTATCCTTTTGGTCTTGAAATACATTGAGCTTCATTGAATATCTTAATGTGACAGATTAATATTCATTGAAATATCATTATTATGCTTAATTTCTTGTGCTCATTTATTTATTAATTGAAATTAGCGTGTAAATTCCTATTTGTTCCCTGTGTTCGACCTCGGACTTCATTGTTAGATACTCGAGTTATAAATTTATTTGTTTGAGCACATTTGTCCTATACTACAACACATATCTTAAACAAAGATGAATTCACTTAAACACATATTTTGTAGGAAAAGCATTCCTCTATTAGGGCTTTTGTGAAACGTTTTTCCCCCATTGATAAAAGTTGCTTTCCTTTAAATTGCATCTCTATACTTTGCTTTTCTAGCACTTCTCACTCTCTCTCTAATTACCCTAGGCCTCCACGTGCCTAGGGTGAGCTTAGAGAAATGAATTATTTGTCACCTTAGTGTTAGTTTAGTAAATTAGGTGTTAGTCTCTTTCCCGTCATCTACGTCGCATATTTGCCATTATTTCAAAACATAATAATTATATATTTGAAAATACCAAAAAGAAAGTTGATTTCCATTTCCAAGTAAGAGATTTATATTGCAGCAATTGCCTGCTTGGACGACCCTAGATACTTCCCTATCTAGGTCTTATAAATTCAAAAGCGAAACGGTTTTACTCGTTGCAACGACTCATAAAAATCTAATTTTACAAACTGCGTAAGAACTTGTATCAGACGCAAAGAAAATGATTTGAAAGTTAAAGAAAGCTATTTATGGATTAAAGTAAGCTTTAAGACAATTGTAGTACAAATTTCACCAAATTATTGTCTCATTTGGTTTTAAGACAGATCCGGTTGATGATTGTGTATATCACAAATTCTGTAGTGGAAAACATATGTTTTTGGTTTTATATGTGGATGGTATTCTTTTTGCTTGTAATGATAATGTTTTGCTTCAGGAAACTAAGACATTTCTCTCTGGTAATTTTGAAATGAAGGATCTTGGTGAAGTCTCTTTTGTATTAAGAATCCAGATACAACGAGATCGTTCTTGTGGTATTCTTGGATTATCGCAAAGGAGATATATTGATACCATTCTAAGGCGTTTTGGCACAGAGAATTGCAAAGAAGGATATACCCCAGTGGCTAAGGGAGAAAAGTTCTCTCTTAACCAATGCCCCAAGAATGAATTTGAAGCTAAAGAGATTGATAATATTCCCAATGCATCGGCAATAGGAAGTTTGATGCATGCCTAAGTCTGCACGCAGCTAGACCTAGCATACATTGTTGGCATGTTAGACAAATATTAGGCAAGCCTGGACCCGACCACTGAAAGGCAGTCAAATGGGTCATGCGCTACCTACAAAGAACAAAGGATTTCATGCTCACATACAAGAGATCAGATCATTTGGAGGTCCTCGGATATTCTGACCTGACTTTGTAGGATGTCAGGATACTCAAAGATTTACTTCGGGATAAATTTTTCTGCTGGCTGGAGGAGCTATCTTGTGGAAGAGTGCTAACCAAACATTGACAGCTACCTCCACTATAGAAGTAGAATTTATAGCATGCTTTGAGGCCTCAAATCATGGAGTATGGATTAGGAATTTTGTCACAGCATTACGGATCATTGATAGTGTCGAAAGACCACTTCGACTTTACTGTGATAATAATTTAGCAGTGATATACTCCAACAACAACAAAAGTTCTTCGAAGTCAAAGTATATTGATATCAAGTTTTTAGCGGTTAAGGAAAGAGTTCAAAGTAGACATGTGTCTATTCAACACATTGGGACCAACTTAATGGTGGCTGACCCGCTTACTAAAGGACTAATGCCAAAGCCTTTCCATTAGCATGTTGTATGTATGGGTGTTGTATCTATTATGTAATACAACAATTCAGTGGGAGTTTGTTTTATTTTGGTGTTTCATGTATGAACATATTTTGGATTATGCTAATAACAATAAAGTTTTTCATTCTTTGAATTCATTAGTCCTTGCCATGTGATCTCTTGTATGATAATGTTTTGGAGTAGTTGAAAATAAGCATGTGTAAATCACATTGACATACAATTTTTATGCTATGTACCTATATCAGATTTATGTCATTACTGTGTTAATGTATGTGATCATTGTTTGGTCTAGTCGATTTTATAATGGCGAAAATTAACTTTGGTTGTATGTTAATAGAGTATGGATGAGATTGGTGATGTGATTTTTGTATTAATGAGCTCATATAGGTATATATGAACGTATGATTATAATGATGATATATGTTGTTCAAGTGGGAGATTGATAGAATCATAATGCGAACCAACATATATTATTATTACGGAATTATACGTTATATACATACATACATATAGACATCACATTTACGGTCATTAAAGTGGTCTAATTATGTAAATTGACCATTTACATCTCATATTTATATCTTATTAGGATATGAGATTTAATACAAAGAAACCTTAAGAGAAATGCAATTCCATGATTGGTGGAATTGTCATTTCATATTTTGAGGGTATGGTCTCTGGAGGGTTGCGAGCGAAGTGGACATTTAGTTTTCTGCATTCGATCACAGTAACATATAAAGGGCCCATGACAGAACCTAAGGGGTATGTTAACAACGTCCTCCCATTTAATTTTCTTCCGTTCTCACTCTCTGAACCCTTTGGAAGCACCATCATCACCACCTCTCATTGGGGAAGCAAACCTCACAGCTCCAGAGAAGCTTTGCGATCTTTTCAAGTTTTTTGCTACGATGGATTCAGATATTCCTCCATCATTTCTCATTTTCATTTTCATTTTCATTTTGATTGATAATTTGATGATTACATCATTCTTAGAATTATATAAAAGATCATCCGATTTTAATTTCTATTTGATAATAATTCCATCAACTTTTTCCCGGTTACCATAGGAATTGACTCTACCGTCAAACATCACAAGTGGAATAAACTTTCTCAATTTCTCGACAAAACAATCAAATTAACCAAATACCAAAACTCCTCAATCACTCCAGTCCTTTTACTTACCTTTTATTGCTCCCGGTAATTTCCCTTAAAGGATCCTATGGTCCATTAATTGTTGTTTAACAATCTATAACTTAGCATATGTTCTAGTTTAAAGAAACGATAAAAGGCAAACATAATATCCATAAAAGGCACATGAAAAAAACCGACAATCTTCGAAGAAAAAAAAAAAGATAATAATGAAAGTTTGCAAGGGGCATAACATCAGTGATCTAAAGTAAGCTCACTCTGTTGTGACTACAGCTAACTAATCATAAGATGTAGTGGCTAATGTGATCGAAGTAAACTTATAGAATAAGACAATGGGACCAAAGAAGGTTTTAAGCATGAGGGACCATGCGGGAGTTGTTGGAATGCAGGATTGTTAGTTGTACCATAATGGCAAAGTGATGTGGGTGGGACTCACCCTTGCAGTGGAGAAGAGAGGATGATGCCATTGCCTATCGGTAAGATCCAGCAGTGGTTGAGATGGGCATTGTAGTTAATTAAGAGCCGACGCAGATAGATTGGACGGCAAGTTAGGCCGGTTTTCAGACGAAGGACGTGAGGTTATATTGGAATTCCGAGGAAAAGAGGATGGGATGTGCATACCCAACTTTCACTTAATTGTGATAGGAATGAGTATCTTGAGAGTAGTTGATTTGTTTATTTATTAATCAAGTAGGCGAACATCTTATTATATCCTTATTCATCGAACCTAAAAGCCAAGAAAACGAAGGTGACCAACTAATCGAAGGGCACGTATACAAGCCAAAAGAACTTTAAAATCTAGACGTCCATCCTTTCTTCTTCGTCGCATACATCCCTTTTCTCCTTTTCTTATGCACAAAACCTAATTGCTACGGTATGGGGTCCCGATCGGCCTCCCATGGCTGATCGGGTCCCCCCACCTATCGAATTATCCCCTTCATCCTTTGGACCTCACCATCTTCGTTGCTTGGATCTCTACCTCGACATGCACAGCCATTCATGGCTTGTAGCAACGGGTTGACTCGCAGGGGGCGGTGGACACCACGAACGGTGTGAGCAGCTCTGATTGTATACGTCGGCGGCCGTCTTACTTGGCTGCGGTTGACATGTGCGACTCTGGTCGTGTGCAGCAGTGGTGGTGCGGGTGGGCAGTTGCAATGGTCGGACAGCCGTGTGCGGATGTGGTCGTGGCCAGCTTCGTTGTCTTTAGTAGCGTCAATCGGGGGCTCGCTAGTCGTGTGATGTTGCGGTGCGTGTTGCTCCGACCATGAGCACCTGCTACAAGCGTGTGCGACGGTCCTGTTGTGCTCAACTGCAAATGGTTGTTGCATATTGCGGGGGTTTAAGATCTGTTTGTTGTTGGTGGTTTGGTCCATGCTTTTTTCTTGTTTTTGTAGTTTAGGTTGTTTTGTAGGGGACCACATGTGATCTCGTGTAATTACAGTAGAAATTCCTGACGCGAGTTAGGGGCTAATTCATTTGGTTACTTGCCATTCTATGAGCGTGGGATCGTTTTCCTTAAGAAGATTGTCCGATTCTTGATCTTGGGACGTTTATTTTTCTTTTTTCTTTATTTTTTATCTTTTTGTTTTGTGTTTTGGTATTCCCCCATTATACGGGGTATTTTTCCCTTATGAGGGTAGGTGTTTCTTTCTTTCCTTATGTCTCTTGTATCGAAGCTTTCCCTTTTTAATGGAAGTTATTAAAGAAAAAAAGAACTTTAAAAATTACCTGGGCCAATATGATCCCTTGTTACTTTGGAAGCATATTGAATTTTATTTTAATTAATTTTTATTGTGTGTTGTTGTGAAAATGTAAAAATTAATTACTATAAAAATATAAAAGTTAATCATATAAAAGTCTAATATAATTTTCAATCGATATATCTTAATTTTTACTACGTGAAAAATTAATACACTGTACGTTATAAAATATTTTTTTTAATATATCTTAATTCTTGATTAATGAAAAATATAAAAATTGATAGAAAATAAAAAAATAATATATATTACAAAATATATTATTCATTGTATTTGATTTATAATCGACATCTTATATTATATTTATATTATTTAATTATATATATTATTTCATATTTTTATAAAAATATTTTTAATATTGATTTTTAATAAAGAAAATATAAGATAAAGAAGATCGACGATAGTGATAGAGTTCGAATCGAGTAGAATGTACGAACTGAAAAGTACGTGATAAAAATAAAATAAAATAAAAAAGAAAACAAAATTGACGAGAGAGAGAAAGAGAATAGCCACTCTAGTTTGTAAAACCGAAAGGCAACGTAGTGGATAAAATAAGAAAAATAATAAATGAACATGAACCGGTACAGTAGCTGTCCCACGATGGGGGTGATAGTATTATAAATTGGACGCACCTATTTGACGCAAATGTTTTAACTGGGAAGCTCAAACATTGCTATAAAACTTGGATTTTTTTTCTCATGGGATAAAAAAGTTTGTTCACTGGGAGATGATGATCAGCCTTGAAAACAAAATAGACAGATCAGTTACATCAAGTTGCACTGATAAGGCTCCAGTATGAGAAATTATTATATATAGAATCTTCTCGAATTGGATTCAAAGTTGAAAATGATTTTGCTGTGTTGGCTTCAGATTGTCCACCGTAGAGCCGCAATTCAAAGTTGGGCAATTTTTACGTAATATTATAACTTACGTTGGATAGGGTTTGCTAGTAAGTTTGACGTTGGATTGTCTTTCACTACTCCAATGCAAGTTGGAAGCATCGGAGTGCAACTTCGAGAACTTAGAAGCATCTTTGAGGTGATTTTCAACGAGATGTGCGTTGTAAAATGTAAATATTAATGTAAATAAATGATTCCGAGGATTGCGAACATGAATTTTATTTGATGCATTTTTTTATATAAAAATATATTCATAGGAGGTGAACTTTATCATTCTTAAAAGCATAGTAAATTATCAAATCATTTAAATTATTTTTAGAATTATTTTATATTATTATAAAATTACTTTACATTTTTAAAATAATTTTATATCTCATGTAAAATAAGATTACATCGGTGTAAAATTAAATTTTAAGTATTTCTTCACTTATGATAAATAATTTTACATTTGAAAAATGATTTTTTACCTTAAGGTTTAGATTAAATCGTTAGTGTTAAAGGTTTAGGTTCCCTAAATCCTAAATCCTAAACCTTAGGTCCTAAGGTAAAAAATCACTGCTCATAGGTAAAATCACTTTCCAAAAACTTAAATCCTAAATCTTAAACTTATAGGTCAAAATACTTTACACGGGTGTAAAATCACCTTGCATGGTTTTGCACCGATATATAACCACTATATCACTGTTGGAATAATTTTACACCGGTGCAAAATAAAATTACACTAGTGCAAAGACAGTTTAAAATAATTTATCACCAATGTAAAATCACTAAAAATAATTTTTCGTCGATGTAAAATTATTTATCACCTGTATATTTTAATTAAAATAGTGTGATGATTTTTTCAATGTAATGAAACTTAATACGTAACAAATCCTATATTTTTTTATTTTTTTACATTAAATATCATTTATTAAATAAAACCTACTCTCACACCATCCTAAGCCATTTTTTACATTTTTATAATATATATACAGATGTAGTGTACCACCGTAAAGTGATTACAAAATATCTTAGGTGATTTTTTATTGATAAAAAATAATTTTATAATAATATAAAATAATTATAAAATAATTTTATATCGATATAAAATAGTTAACTCCTCTTTATATCGTAAATATGTTAATTATTACGTATTTATACCTACATCCTTACTGTAAAGGATCCCTGGATTGAATGCACCGTAGAGTTAATCATCTTCTTGACTGGATACTCTAATCGTACCGATTTCTGGATCCTGGCCATCTTTTCTATGTTCTTATGCACGTTGTGGTTTTACTGCATACATCATGGATCTCGCCCTATTTTTCCTTCTGTGATTACATAATAGCATTGATATTTCTGTAGAAATTTGTTGAAATTGCATAAAATGGCACACGTGTGTGATTAGTGTCTTTAACCTTCCTGTGTTGGTACTTTTATATTAGTTTATGCGTTGGATCCAACACACTCACCTTTCCCAAACATATTGAATATCGCGGTTTATATACGGTTTCAAATCTAGCCCGTACGATATACCACGAAGACTTTACAGATTGGTAAATTGATTAACACTTGGCCTTAAAATATGATGTAGTCTGCCAGAGTTCAAGACTCACTGGAGAATATTTGAGGTCTAGTATACCAATATATTCTAGTATTAATTATTCCTTCGTACTAGGGTGGGCCACAGAATCTCGACGATGAAAGGAAATTAATCCATTTCCAAAATTTAAAATTCTTCTGCAACCTCGATCCTTTTGTGTACAGGAACCCACTCGAGCCATCACCATACTCTCTGTTGATGTCTATTATCTTTTATCGGAACATGTACATGGAAAAGAAAGGATGCGGTCACACACGCACATGCACTCTTAAAAGTGAAGTAAAATAAAATATATGAAGATGTAATTGTGATTCTCATTTAATTTTACGATGTGCGGTAAGATTTATCATTATTTAAATTAATAATAATTATTTTATATGAGTGTAAGTCATTAAAATTATCTTTAAAAGTATTTTATATTTGTGTAAAAGTTATTTCATATATATATGTGTAAAATTATCATATTATCTTTGAAATCATGTTATATTTTTAATATAATTTTGTTTTAGTTTAAAATCATAAAAAGAAATTTATCATTTATGTAAAATTATCTGATAATAATTTTACATTAATGAAAAATCATCTAAAATTATTTATCATCAATGTAAAATAATTACACATATTATTAGTATAAAATAATTTATTACTTATACATTTTAGTTAAAATTATGTGATATTTTTTTTTAATATGATAAGATCTATCATTTACTTTTTTTTTTTTTATACATTGAATGGCAATTGTCAAGTGAAAATCACGATCTTAGGTTGCAAAACATGCTGTGACAGCAAGGTATGATTGCAATATATTTGATTGTTATAGCCACGAAGAAATTGACTCTTAACTTAAACGTGGAGGGAGGAGTAATTAGCAGATTGACAACCTTTCATTCGCGATCAGACCCCATCTATTTATGCAACTCCCCCACGTGATGCTAATTGACATTCTAAGATTCCCCCAAACCAATGCTCTTGTCTCAGCCGAGAGAGGTATCCCTACCAATGCTCGAGCCTTTATGTATGGTGCAAACTACATAAATTTATTTCTTCGAGAAACTAGGCCCTTGAATTCACTATAACTTTGGACTTCCCATCTTCGATAACCCAACTCAACTTGTTGTGGATCTTCCTCTGGTGCTCATTCTCCTTTACTTAAATTTGGTTTCTCCATTTGTTTATTTTTGATTGAACTACAATTTGCTTGAAAGTAAAGTAACATGATCTAACTTTTAATGTGAATGACAAATCTTGTATTACGTGTGCTAGTGTGATGATCTGAGCAACCTTAGATTGGAGTCCATGGCAAGAAAATTGACATCGATGAGTTGTCCGATGTTTTCTCTTCAATAAAGACTTTTCAGTAATGGGAATAAAATAGTTACAAGGACGCCACAAGGGAAAAAGGAGAAGGTTAATTGAATTCCACCAGTTCAAAGATGGGGAATACAACATCCTACCTTGAGGGAAAATTTCAAATAAGGAGACAAATTGGTAAAAATTAAAATAAGAAAATAAAATAAAATTATAAAGAAGATGTTCTTATAATCGGTAGTAGCAATTCTATGAATACCTCATGTCATAAGATGATGACAATGTTATTGAAGAGATTACTTCAGCGATTCATACCAATGGGATCTGAGAGACCCAAAGTCGAAGTAGATCTGATAGACTCTCAATTGTATGTAACCCTTAGTTTTGGCATGCTCCCGACACAAAAAGGCTATAGGGTGGATGACGAAGCCCTTGCAACCCACCCTCACGTAATCACATCCCTTCCTCACCACCCTTGTCCCCTTCCTCACAGAGGTAGGGACGGAGAAGGAGCAGCAGCACTGGAGGATGAAGAAGGCGTCGGAATCGCCACGTCGAATTCGGAGTCGCCACGTCGGATTCGGAGTCGCATGTAGCTGGACGAAGAAGCGAAGCTAGAAGACCAGAAGTCGGAGGAGTTGAGGCGGATGGAAAGGCCGCAACTTGGAATAGGCAAAATAGGGCGAGGCAAGGTAGGAGGAGAAGGAGCAAGGGGGACCCGGATCGGCAACCAAAGGCCAATCGAGGGCCCCATGCAGGAAGCTTGAAGCAAAATGAGCAGGGGAGGAAACTTGGGGTGGGGGTGGTGAGGGGAGGGGGGCAGTCAGAAACTAAGTTGTTCGATGTTGAACAAATAGGCCAAATGCATGCAACTACCAGTGACGTACCATACGTATCACACCATGAGCATGCGATTCCATGAACCTAAAAAAAAAACTCATATATGGTATGACATTAGTTAGTAAAGACATTAATTTTGAACCTACAAAATTTTAACCATACAAAAAGTTAAAATTATATCAAAATTTTAACGCTCAATAAACTATTGCGGTAAAAAAAAAAAAAAGGTGAAGTGCCATCTGTCACAATGATGAAAGGTTCATCTCTTCATGCCCTGGTGGTTAGGATCCTCTATGCTGATCATCCTAGTGCTGTATACCAATCACAGGCGACAAACCTCCGAATATTTCAGTTCATTACAATAGACTTAAGCATTTATGTCCACTTTAGATTTTCAAGCCCATTTGATTTGGGCCCGACATCATAGATCTAACTACATCCCCTGAAGATTTAACCGTAAGGCGTTGCGCTTCTACAAAGGCAAATTGGGTGGGCAAGTCTTCCTTTGTATGGGACCAACGACCAGCTAAGAGGGCTGGCTCCAATTATGGTGACTTGGCTGGCTTTTGCTGCTCTTTATCACTAACTTCCTTAAATTTGTTTGCGTGGACATGTGCGATTGCTTCTTCACTTCCCCCACAAGGGATGGAAATGGGCCCTTGCCATATTAAATTTGATGGGTACATGTACCAAACTATGCCACCTCAGAGTTGTGAAGGTCTCACTGCTATTTCCACTACACGACATGCATGATGGTGTGGTGTGCAACCCTATAAATTAGTATTTTTATTTTTATAGTTATTAGTGTCCATGCAGAGGATATAATTAAAATTGATTGGTTTTGTTAACGGACGTGTAGACCAATCAGTTGGTGGGAATTATAATATATCTGTGCAAGCAATGGGCGTGAACTCTTGACAGCTACAGTTTAAACATTTAAGTTGGAAAAATAACTGGCAAGGAGTCCATCTCGGAGAGTTGGCTCAAATGTTTTTTTTTTTTTTTTTCCCTTGCCCGTCGACTTGTCAACGTTGTCATACAATTTCCTGTTCCATGGACTGGAAGAGATAAGGATAATTGTGATAACTTTGACACGAAATCCAAACAATTGTAGACCGGAGACATGGTAGAACGACCAAGGCGCCATTTGTTTTGGATGGTTGCTAGCAAACACACGAGGCACCTTGAGATGATTTCTTCCTCAAGAAATGGAATACTAATCGTGTTATATCCTTGAGCCAAAGCCTCATTTTTCGTCGAAAACTTAATATTTTAAACAGATCACATTCTAATGATACAGAAAGGGTAGTATCAACTTCCATCAAAATCAAACAGTTTTATCAGAAAGATAAATTGCTATCATTAAATTCAAATATCATTTTAAGGAGAAGTGCTTATGATAACAAACCTTATGGACCTAACTCAATTGGTGTGACGGTACTCTATGTAGTGGGAAATCTCATGTTTGAGATTTGGATAGGGAGGTGCTGGTAGGAGTGGCTCTGCAGAAGAAGTGACTCTATAAAGTGTTTTATTTTGTGACCAAAAATCCTTTTGCAGGTAAATTGGAGTAATTGATATTCTGACAACACTAACTCTCGGGTAACGTAAGGCCATGGCTCGAATTCGAGACCCCTCTGTTAGGTGCTTGTCAAATTTACAGCAAGAGTCCTAGAAAAGAGGGAGTTAGGCAGCTCCTTGGCTGCCCAATGGGACAGCATATTCCAAGTTTTCAAAAAGAAAAAACACGCATGCCTCACGAGTGGCGTGTGCGATAGAGAGTCGATCTCAATCTAACGTTGCAAGAAGCAACAGCTAATGAAGAAAAGATGCCATGTAAGGTTTTGTAAGAGCAACATGACTTGACAGCCAAACAAGATCAAAATAATAAGATAACCAAATGAAATCTTAATAAATGTCTGCACCAATTCAAGACAAAAAGGCTGGGAAGGGAGAAGCTCATTATCCCCAGGACCATCCATTCACATTCCACGAACACTTTGTTTCGTTTGCTGCAATTATGCTCCTTCCTCGAGAGATCAAACACAATCCTTTTTAGTTGGATGATATTAAATGAACAGTTGGGAGACCCATCTCATTCAGCCTTCAAGAGCTTTAAATTGTTGGGGTATTGTTTGGCTACACGCCATTGAACGTGAGCTAATCTACATATGAATCCACCGCCTTCCTGTTACGTGACATTATTTTACAACTAATGCCATGGGTCATCAATAAAGGAGGCAAGTATGAAAATTTTGTATGAAACGTGGTTAGTTCTAACTTAACTCTCCTAAAATAAGTGGATGAATAAAAAATGAGTATAATAAATAATGAAATAAGTAAGTTAATTTATTTAAATATTTTAACAGATTTAAATTATTTTACAAAGAAGATAAAATAATTTTATCACGAGTTAAATTTCCCTTTAACTCAGTGCATCTTAAAGTTGAATAGTAGGTGATGGTTTAAATCCTGACAATCAAACATCTCGAATGAGTTTTGCAGTATTAAATTATGAATACTGATATATTAAAGAAATATGCCGCTCATAGCTTTGTAAGTGCTAATGATTAAAAA
Source organism: Thalassia testudinum (assembly GCA_037157565.1). Taxonomy (NCBI): domain Eukaryota; kingdom Viridiplantae; phylum Streptophyta; class Magnoliopsida; order Alismatales; family Hydrocharitaceae; genus Thalassia; species Thalassia testudinum. Next base: position 82,593,067 of record JAZHRO010000022.1, read on the forward strand.
GTGTGCCTTCTCCATTTTCTGCATCCCCTTCTAATTTCTCCCCCAATGTATAAGAAGAGAAAAATGCATAAGCTCTTGATCAAACTCATCTTTCCTGCCTCTCAATTAAAAAATAAAATTTTCTCAATTAACCATTTTTTCTATAAGTAAATTCTCTCGATTAACGTGAATGGATTCTTTAGATAGTTGGAACTACAATCTCGATGATATTCTGGAGTGAAGCAACTCGGTTTCAAGCCTGGTTTGGTCAAATGGCGTATCCATGTCTGTGTTGGAGTGTAGTGATTTAAAAAAAAATCACGGGATTCCTAGGAGTAGCCCCTCTTGATTGGAGGTGGAATAATGAATAGAATAATTTGGAGAAAAATCTCCCCAGACATTCACCTATATTTCTATGCAATTCTGCCCCCAGTACATTCAGAAACACCAATCACTACATCCACAGTTAGGGCTAAGGATGGGAAGAAGCAGATGAATCTCGGTAAGTGTATTTTGTGTGGCCCCGATTTTTTTCTCAATAAGTGACATATCACATTGGTGCTTTGGAATAACGTAGGGATCAGATAATCCCTCGGGCGCTCTGAGAAGATGAAATCGTTGTTACCATATAAAAATTAGAGAAAGACATGCCCTTAAGGCAAGGGTCTGGAATCAGTCATAACCGCGTGAAACTAAGGAATATTCTTTGCGTTTCTCCCTCAGAAAAAGATGAGCTCCATTTGCCGCACTTAAGGACGATGCATACTCTATCTATTTTCTTATTGGGTATTTAAATTTAAATCCACATTCATATTTATTTACCTAACATATAATTGTCTACCTATTAAGTGCTCGTTTATCCGGGCACTGCTAAACAAACTAAATGTTACGAGCTTTCGATCACAAGATAACCTGATTAAATAAGGTGATGATATGGCATTAGAGTATTTAGAAGCAAATTATGGTACATACGTATGTATTAGGTGAATGAGATCACTAAAAGAGCGATATCCCAAATACGTACGGCATTTTTCTTGATTTGTGAATTTAAATTAACACTCACCTAAAAATTAAGTTGGTTAGTTCGGGTCAAGCGAACCGAAATCCACATTCCTTGCCAGCCTAACCCCAGATCCCCCGATTCCCCATCGCTGCCCACCCTTACAGGCATGGCAACCGTACGATATGGTGGGCCCCCTCGGGCAACGACTCAAAGACACGTACCAAAGCAGTAAACTCCTCCAATTTACTCCCCCGGCAAAACCAAGAGATCCCCACCACTCCCTCGACTGGTTAGTGCTGGCGGTGCGCCCCTGTGGGCTTCACAAAAGCTTGGCATTGGCTTTGATTTCGGAATGAGTCTGTGGGTGTATGCTTTGGCAGTTGCCTCTCGCATGTGGGACATGTCAGAGTAGGGAGATGGAGAAACCCCACACACCACCCCCGGTAGTCATGCGTGTGCAGTAGAAGATTAAATCAAAGGAGAAGAAGAAAGAAAGAAAGAAGAAAAAAAAAGGGTGTAATTTACAAGAAGGGATGCTCACTTTATATTCATTATCAAATTAGCTTCCGATGAAAATATTTTCCAATACTACCTCATTTTTTTTCATTATTTGTATTTATAAGGGACCCAACCTGATGGAGCCTTCAATCTTGTGGCCATGCAATATCATACGGATGATTGCCATTGAGTGTAAGATGGAAATACTTTTACCGTAAATGTCTACCTCCCTTTGCACATTTCAAAGAGACGGATGGATCATTGTTTCCCTCATCCCATCTTGATCTCAAATGCTTCAAGGCAAGGAGGATCGCCTAACTTGTTGGAGGTAATGAGGTCACAAGGTTGCAACTGCAAGGAGGTAACACGATTGCAATGTCGACCTTGTAGTTGTGCACCCGATTGGGGGTCGGGGCTACACATCTCCCTGCAATTGCAGCCTTGTCACCTTGGTGAATCAGACGATCTTGCTTACCTCAAGGGATTTGGATTAAGATAGAATGGGGGAGATGTGATCCATTGTAGAGTAGATATTTAAAATAGGACGTGTTCTCATCTCTATGACAAGTGGCTGTCGAGATTGATGACTTGGTTGTGTGTTGGTTATTTTTCTTGTTACAAATAATGAAAATGAGACCTTTATTGGAAGATAATCTTTTTTGGGATCAAAGTTTCAAATGACCATAATGTTGGGAACCTTTTTTATAAATTACTCAAGAAAAAGAAAACAAACAAGTAAAGCAAGCACGCATAGATAGCTGGACATCATAGGTAGATAAAGAAATAGATAAATAGACAGTGAACGTAACCGTTACTTCTCAGCTCCCCCCGTCCATTCCCCTCTCCTAAACCCAAGTGACAACTCAACTTCACCCCCACCTCCTTTGAGAGAGAGAGAGAGAGAGAGAGAGAGAGAGATGCCCTCCCTCTATTTCTCCCATACCCTACTGCCACCGTAAACGCCACAACCAGTCGTGTTGTTGTTGTTGTTTTGGGCTCCTCCACGAGCTCCACCACCCCCCCTCCCCTTCTGACACTCCCCTGCCCCTTCACAACCGACCAACCCCAAAAATGCCTGCTGCCTCCCTTCCACGTCTTCTCCCGGAGGAGCTGCTTCTTCTTGGAGGCGCCGCTGCTACTATCAGCAGCCCTTGGTGAGGTGAGCCGCCTGCAAGCCAAACGAACCATCATCATCTATAATCTGCTCCTTCCTCCTCCTCTCTTTGCCAGCTTCCGAGTGGGGTGGGATAAAATTAGGAGGGAATGAGGGACTTCCCATCGTGCTTCGGGGAGAACGGTGTCCAAGTAGCGGACTCGTCGTCCTCCTCTTCCTCCAACAACAACAACCACCACAGCAATGCCGCCGGTAGGAACGGCCAGAACGTGGTGTCGTGCATCTACCGGGCCCACCTGAGGGGTGGGGGGGCCCACCACCGCTGCCTGATCAGCGTCACCTGGAACCGCAACCTCATGGGCCAAGGCTTCTCCATCTCCATCGACGACGATAACACCAGTAACTGTAACACTCACAAAAACAACTCATCGTCTTCTTCTTCCTCTTCCTTGTGCTGCTGCAAGGTGGAGATCAAGCCCTGGCTCTTCTCCAAGAGGAAGGGCTCCAAGACCCTCGACCTCGGGGACGGCAAACTCGACATCCTCTGGGACCTCTCCTCCGCCCGGTTCGGCCCTGGGCCCGAGCCCCTGGGGTCCTTCTTCGTCGCCATCGCCTTCGACCTCGAGATGGTCCTCCTCCTCGGGGACCTCGTCAAGGAGGCCTACCGCAAGGCCAACGCCAACGCCAACGCCAACGCCAACTCCAACGGCAACGGCAACCCCCCGCCGGTCCTCGTCGCCAAGAGGGAGCACATCTTCGGGAAGAGGGCCTACTCCACCAGGGCACAGCTCTGCGACAACGGGCAGTTCCACGACATCGTGATCGAGTGCGAGACGGCGGCGCAGGTGGGGCTCAAGGACCCCTCCCTCGAGATCCGCATCGACAGGAAGAGGGTCATGCAGGTGAAGCGCCTCGCCTGGAAGTTCCGGGGCAACCAGACCATCCTGGTGGACGGCCTCCCAGTCGAGGTCTTCTGGGACGTCCACAATTGGCTTTTCGGTGCCCCCGTCGGCAGCGCCGTCTTCATGTTCCAGACCTGCCCCTCCGATAAGCTCCTCGGGACCGCGCTGCTGCCTTGCTCCGACGCCGCCGCCGCCACCGCGCGGGAACCCGCTGGGTTCTCGCTCGTATTGCACGCTTGGAAGAACGAATGAACGGATGGATGATAACGATCGATGGGGAATGTGTGTTGTGTTGTGTTGAGTGCGTGTTTGTGCACAAACAGAAGTTGTTCTTACAGATTGCCTCCTCCGTCTTCGCTTCGAGCGCTAACATGATGATATCTCGCCTTTGGCAGGCGGCGCTCTCGATTTTTAAGTAAAAAAGCTTGTTGGAGTTAGGATTGTTTTTTCTTTCCTTCTTTTTTTTTCTTTTTTTTTTGTTTAGTCCTCTATACTAGATATGTCAAATTTCATCAATTGAAAGGAACTTGAGAAACAACTATGGTCCGGGATGGTTCGTGGAGTGATTTTTCTTGCTGTTCCCCTTTTCTCTCTTTCCTTTTGGCAATTTTAATGTGAATATTAATTTTATGATTTATGGCGTTTCCTTCTTCCACAAATTTTGATTGGAATCACATCTTACGTGAACTTCACGCTCTTGTTGAGTGGTTCCTGCATGCGGCGAGATCTATGGAGATTTGGCCTGCTTTGGATGTTGGCTGGGGGAGGTGTTTGCTGAGATCTTTCTCACAGACTACTGACATTTTTGTGACAGTGCAGGGATGTAACCATTGGGTTGTTCTGCAATTATGCGAGGGTATTTGTCCTTTTCCTGGTAATTACCATGCTGGATGCAGATTGCAGGCCGTTGATGATATGGGATGTTTTTGTCCTCTATTCCCCATTGTTTGTTGTCTTATTGGTTGGTCTGCAATTTTTGCGAGTATTTGTCCTCTTTCAAGTGATTTTCGGTGAAGCATATGGATTGCACGGATTTATGATGCAATATACTTGTTTCCTTGTGGTTTTATTTCTTTTATTTGTGCTTTGCAGGTTTTTCAATCGGATGAATTTCTTAAAGCAGGATAACTGGGGACGCACTGTCTTCATCAGTTTCAGAGGGAGTCGAATAACTGGTATGTTAAATAGGTAACTTTTTTTCTCTGAACCAATACACAATGATCTTCTCTGTTGAGAAGTGAGCATGTTATTCTGTTCATCCCTTGATGGTTTAAAGGGAAATTGTAGGAGATAGCAGTTTCCAATGTATTTTGGCCTTCTCCTCTAGGTCTAAATCATTTATAAAAAAATTTGACAATTTTTTCAAGAACGAAAAGCATTCTTCTATGATTATAGGAATTAAAGTTTTAGATTGAGATGTTATTACTAGTCCCGGACAGCTTTTTCCATTTCTGTGATGTCGAAGAGCACTCAATGGCCATAACATAAGGCTCTTTTTATATGCTCTTAGTGCCTTAATTTGCTCTTCCATTTGGTAAGGGAAATAAGTTTGTGAAATAAGTAGAGGGATAAGAAATGAGTGGAATAAATGGTGGAATAAGTAAGTTAACCTGTTTAAGTGTTTTGCATAGGTTAAAGTTTATTTCACAGAGAGAGTGAAATAACTTTAACCCGGTGCAAGTGAGGGACGGGTTACGTGGCGGGTTACCAACTTGGTTAGTTGTTGACCTAAAGGTGAGAAAAGCAGATGTGAATGGATTGTCAAGGTTAATTTGGAACCTTTCAATTGCCACTCCTATCTGTGGTAACAAAAGCAGATGTGAATGGTAACAAAAGTGGATGCACCCTATCTGTGGACACCCATATTTTTTGGGTCCCTCTTGAAACTTTGAATAGCTTGGTCTTATCACATCATCACTATTGGTTTGGCATCCATGTATGCAACATGGTCGTGGGAGATCGGGTTGGGTCAAGAACATGGGGCTGATAGGCCATAACCAGATAGTGTTTCTAGGCCTAGCCCATGGTGTTGAGACAGAGTGGCTAGTGAAGACTTTTTCGGGTGTGCTTCTAAGTAAATAGGTAGAGAAGCTCAGGTAGAGTGTGATGAAAAATGGTTTGGAGTTTTCTTTCACTTGGGAAGAGTCTACATGGACAACTCGAGGTGGAGAGAGCCACGTGCGATGTGAAAGTTGGCGAGAGAGAGAGAGAGAGAGAGAGAGAGAGAGAGTGTGGCATGTGGAGGAGAGAGGAGAGGAGTTCTTTCAGATGATAGAAAATATTATTGATTAAACTCAAGAAAATAAGTTAGTGTATTGCCCTCTTTTTATAGAGAGGCAATCACCATAGCAAACTAAGTAACTTGCTAATTAAGAAACAATCAAATACTAAAGCAAATCCTAATCCTAAACAAACTTTCTTAAAGGACTCTAAGTAGTTCAAAATAATAAAGTTGTCATACAAGGTGCCAAACTCTAACACAACTCACGCCAACCACACACACACACACACGTGCACATGTGCACACATGGACACGTGCACCGACTACCATGTGGATGATTCTTCCAAGCTTCTCACCCTTCCAAGTTCGACTCCTGGAGAGGAGGAAAAACTTGTTGAACATTTTTTTTTTTTTTTGAGCGAAAAAAGGACGGTTACCGGTCACCAATAACCATCTAGTTGTTGGAGAAGAAATTGTAAAGCTAATTGCCCTGCCATTGGATTCCTTGGAGTACCTTTTCTCAAGAGCGTCCTATGTATCCTTAGCGGTGTTCTTGTATTGCATAACATATTGGCTATAATAGAAGGATCAATGGAATTCATAAGTTAGTTCATTATCAAATAATTCTCATTCTCCTACTTCACCTTTTCTCTCTCACGAGCCTTAGGAGCCCTATTGGCAAGCAAGTGGAGCTTCTCCTATCCGCCTACAAAAAATTTGAAGGCACGTGCGCATAGAATGTAGTTCAAGGCTTGTGGTGCCTTGAATAAGGATCTTTTTTTTGAAAAAGGAAAGGGTAGTTATCCAGAGTGATAACTACCCAAATATATAAATTATAGAATCAACAGCCACCACCAATACAAATGGCAGACCCTAAGGTCCCCCACTCACAAGGATCCACTCCAAAGATTAAACAAAGAAATAACAGACTCAACAAAATTCTCCACATAAGGTCTCTGGCCTCTGAAGACCACAGCATTTCTGCCTAACCAAATGCCCCATAACATCGCTAACGGTCTGGCCCTCTCCTTCTTTGTACGAAAGACAATCCGTCCAACATCACCTCCTCCACTTCTGAAGCTGTGCTAAAAATCTTCAAAAGATCGACATTCCCACCACCCCACTCGCACCCGGCTCCATATCTACTCCACAAACGGGCAAGTGAAAAAAATGTGGTCTATCTCCTCTTCCCCACCTCTACACAAAGGGCAAACCTTACTCTCTCCAGGAGCCCATTTCGCCTTCCAAACCTTGGTCACAAGCCTTCTCCTCCTAAGTAGCCAGACAAAAATCTTGACCTTTAAAGGACATACGGCCTTTCAAATCTGTCTGCAGTCCCTTACCAGATCCAGCTCAACCATGGAATCTCCAGTGGACAATCTCTTGTAGGCAGCCCTTAACGAGAAATCACCTTCATCCCAACCAAACATATCCGTACTAGAAGCCAGTTGCAGCCATTCTAACTCTTCAAGCAAAACCTGAAAATTATGAGTTCTCGCATCTGAAAGGTTTCCTACAAAGCGTGGGCACCACCCACCTTCCCACACCTTGGCCACAGATGCCTCTTTGTTCTGGGACAAAGTAAACAATCTCTGAAATCTTCTAGCAAGCACACCTTGTCTCGTCCAATCATCCTGCTAAAATCTAAAAATCTCCCCTGTTCCCACCACAGGAACAAAACAGTTCTGCACCCTAGGAGCCACCACTGACAAACCTTTCAAAAAATGAGAAGCATCCCTTGGCGGAGATATCAGGAGATCCCACTACACCGGGCCACCATAAGTTGTCCTGAACACCTTGCCCACCAAATTCTCCCTACATTCCAAGAGGCTTCCCACCTATTTCGTCAACAGGCTGTCATTAGACCTCCCCAGGTCCCTTACCCCAAGTCCCCCTTCTTCCACCGGCCTGCAGACCTCCTCCCACGCAACCAACTTGGCACCCGGTTCACTCGTCCCCTGGTTGGACCAAAAGAAATTCCTCATAAGTCTCTCTATCTTCCCGACAACCTGTCGAGGCATCTTCAGGACATAAGTGAAATACGACGGCATTGCTGCCAAAACCGCCTTGAGCAAGATCAACCTTTCACCCCTTGACAGAAGCTTGGATGCCCACCCTTCCAGTCTCCCCTCCAGTCTCTCCACCAGGGGAGCCCAATCTTTCACCAGAATCCTGCCATCTGTCAATAGTAAACCCAGATATCTGATTGGAAGCTTTACCTGCTCTGTGCCAAGACCCAAGCTACACCCCCTCGCCTCCGCCTCAGTCAAATTGAAGGGGATAAAATCAGATTTAGACGGGTTGATCTGTAGTCCCGAAGCCTCACCAAACAAGAAGAGTAGAATCCGCATTCTCCTGGTTTCCACTTCCCTACCTTCAATGAAGAAAATCGTATCATCCGCATACTGTCGCAACGGGATGCTCGTCCTATCTCTCAAGGAGAAACCCTTCACCAAGTTCCTCTCACACGACCTCTTAGCCGCCCTCGCAAGAGCATCTGTTGCAATCACAAAAAGCATCGGGACCAAAGGACACCCTTGCCTCACCCCCTCATCGGCTGAATCCAACCCCCTACCAGGTTTCCATTGATAAGAACCGAGAAAGATGTCGTGGTGACACATCTCTTCATCCAGTCAATCCACATCGGCGGGAAACCTCTCTTCACCAGGGACGCCCAAAGAAACGACCACTGAACTGAGTCATAAGCCTTGCTGAAATCAACTTTCCACAGGAAGGCCTTCTTACTTCTCTTCCAGGACGATAGGATCTCCGAGGCCAACACATAACCTTCCAAAATGTTTCTACCGGGGACAAAAGCCGTCTGCACCGGGTCTATAATCCCAGCCAGCGTCCCCCTCAATCTATCCGCCAGAAGCTTCGCCATAATTAGGTAGATAGCATTCGAGAGGGCTATCAGTCTGTACTCCTGGATCTCCTCAGCACCCTCCTTTTTCGGCAGCAGGAACATGTAGAACTTGCTCAGCCTATTGAAACCCAAATTTCCAGCTCTAAACTCTTGCACAACCTGCATCACATCCTCCTTCACCACTTGCTAGAACTCTTTATAGAAGGCAACTGGAAAACCGTCCAGCCCCGGACAACCATCAGCGTTTAGCCCCCAGATTGCCTTGCGGACCTCATCTTCCTCAAACAGACCCGTCAAGAAACTGGCTTCTGCCTCCCTGATCCACGGTACCTCAGACCCCAACCATCTCCATCTTCCCCCCCGTCTTCTCCCAGTAAACTCTCTGAAGTACCTCGTAGCTACCCCCCCAACGCCTCTCTTCCCACAAACTCCTCCCCATCCACCACCAACCTGTCAATCCAGTTCCTCCTCCTTCCTGATGCAGCCATATAAAAAAATCGAGTGTTTGAATCGCCTTCCTTCAGCCACCTCTACTTGGACCTCACCATCCACTCCATCTCCACCTTCCGGTCTTCCTCTTGTATCACCTATATCTGCCTTGCTCTGCAAACCCTGTCAACGTCAGAAAGGAGACCAACATCCTCCACCATGTCCAAACGTGCAATCTCACCAAGAGCTTCCTCTCTCTTCTTCCCACGTTCCTCCCTAATCTGCTTCATATGGATCTTCAAGAAAGATCTCAAATCCCGCAGCTTATTTTCCAACCTGACAGCCGCCTAACCATCCACATGAATCGACCTCCATCGCTCTTCTACCAGCCCCCTGAACCCCTCTTCCAGGAGCCATGCCTTGTCGAACTTAAAATACGTACCATGCCTCCATTCCTCGTTTGACGCCCACAACAAGGGAGTGTGATCCGAGAATGGCCGCTCCAGGAGTCTAACCTCCGCCATCGGGAACAACTCTGCCATCACCGTTGAGGCGAAAAATCTGTCGATCCGGGATCGATGTCCTCCAGAACTCCTCCAAGTGAAAAGATAAGACGAAGGTGGCATGTCAACCAGCCCCTGCTCCGCAACAAAGCCTGCAAACGCCTCAGAGCCTTGGTCCATTCCTCCACGGTCATCTGGTCTATCCTTTGCCAGCAAAGTAACATTAAAATCGCCACCAATCAACCAAGGTATCCCTTGAAATGCTGTCGCAACCTGACTCAGATCTTCCCACAAAACATACCTCCTCCAACCCTCCGTCGGGCCGTAAACCGAAGAAAAGAGCATACACGTATTATCCCGGCGCCTTTGAAGCCTGACAGTGACAACATGGGACCCAACAGAGTCCAACAAGGAGAAATCATCATCCTTCCACCACACAACAATCCCCCCCACACTTCCAACCGCATCCAGGGCCAAGAACCCCCCAAAACCACCTCCCCCCAACTCCCTCCATAGCCTCCCATCACAGCTCCCCCACTTTGTCTCCTGGAGAAAGATCACATCAGGCCCCCATCTCTGAACATACCCCCGCAGAGCCACCCGCCTCGATGGGTCATTCAGACCCCTCACATTCCACGACAGGACCTTAGTCATGTAAAGCCCCGGGAAACTCCTTGTGTCAACCGCCTAAACCCCATCTCCGCAGCCACCTCATCCACCTCTCCCTCCTCCATCAGCACACACCGACCAGGCGAGCTCCCCTCACAATCACCCCTCGATCCACCTTGCCCTGCAGTCTCCCCCCCGTCTGTATCCAACGCCTGTGTTTCCCCCTGCGTCAAGATCTCCCCTACAGGCAGCCCAACTGCCGCGTCAGCCACTCACACCTTCATCGCTTCCTCCAAAGCCCCAGCGCCGCCACCAGCTCCCACCTCCCGCTGTCCCTCCACAACCGCAGAGACCCCCAGAACAGCCTTCGCCCTGTCTTCGCCCCAGCCAAGTCCACCGTTGGCCCCTCGCCTTGTCCTCCACAAGGCGGAGCGACGCCTAGCTCCACCCGCCTCCGACGCTGGCTCTCCCCAATCACGCTCCCAGTCAGAGCCTTCGCAGTGTGCCCCCTTCGGTAGGACCACTGCGGCCTGTAAGTGAGCCGCTGTGGCCCTAGCAACCTCGGCTCCCGTTGCCGCTCGCATCCCACCTCACCTACCGCACTGCGCCCCACGCCCAGTCTAGTTTGTCAGGAACGTGTCGCAAACCTCCAGCCACAGCTCCCTGTCCGCCAGCTTCAATGGTCCTAAATCTCAGATCCGCCCGTGAGGAGTGACTTGAACCGATATCTCCACCGATGCCATCGTCCCTCGTAATCGGGTTAAGCCCGCCCGACCCGGGTCCGTCACGGTCGCACCCCACTAATCCTGGGGCCACCTCAGCGTCATGTTTGCACCCGTAAACAGCGGAGTCACCCAGCTTCAGCGTCGTAGACTCCTCCATCAACCCCTCCGCAAGACCCGCATCAGCCTCCAACATCCCCGCCCTTTCACTTGCCTCAGATCGTGCCACGAGGATCGTAACCGCTGCACCATCCTCACCGCGACCTTCGGGCTTCCCAAAAGCAGCCCGCCCCTCCTCCGCTCGCCCGCCACCATCGCCTCCAAGCATCGACGTCGCACGGCCAACCACCGCCTCAGCGAAGGACCTAGGTCTCCCGGATCCCCGCGAGACGCGAACCAGCCAGGAGGAGCTCCCCTATCTGAAGATCATCCTCTCCACAAGCTGTCGCCCCGGCCTCATCTCCACCCACGCTTCGAATCGCGACAAGTCTACCGACCTCAGGCCCATGCCTTCACAAGTCCGGAGCCTCGCAAAAGGGGCAACCACCGTCGCTGCCACCTCCACCATGTGGAGGAAGAGGGGAACCCCCTCAATCAACACCTTCTGTCTCGCGTCAGTTGGCGGTCGCTCTGCCAACGCGCCATCCGACCTCACTGGCTAGCGACACCGCACCATGCCCCGGCCACACCGCAACACCTTGAAGGCCAGACGCTGCAGCTCCTCTCGACCATCCCAGCAGCACCAAACACCCACTCCCAAGGGAAGCCACCCCAAAGGACCTCCCGCCATTCCCCAAGAAGGCGACGACCGCCCTTCTCAGAGCTCCCACATCCACCTCCCACTCCAGCACCACCGCCACCAGAGCCGACGCCTGCCTCCCTTCCAACTCCCTAATCTCCTCCGACCATGGCGCCTCAACCTCCACGAGAGGTGCCCCCCTCCGGGGGGGATGGAGGCATCCCCTCCCTCCTCGAAGAGACCCTGCCACCCGGCCCACGGAGCCCGCAACTCGACCTCCGATGCCCTAGACCGCCACAGCGCAGGCACCTCACCGGGTCTCTGCAGTCCACCGCCACATGCCCCCTCCCGAGGCATTTGAAGCACCTCACCGGCTCCGCTCCCCTCCGCGACCTCCTCACCACCGTCCAGTCAGAGTTGCCTCTCCCCACCCCACCCGCCAGTCACCCCGCGAACCCCCACTCGCTCTCCCTCTCGCTCATGTTTCCATTAAAGGTCTTGAACAAGGATCTTTGCCTTTGCAGTAACCGAAGACTACATTCGCAATGGCCTATGCACAACTTGTAATATTTTATTTGATTAGATGCAGTTATAGATTCCAACAAGATGGTCTTTCCATCATAATAAAAATGGAAATTTATTATTTGCCTTCTTGTGAAATGCATCCACCCATCACATTCCATAATCCGACCACAACCTCTTCAACCTATCTTTATATTTGTTGATCTCATCCTTCGCCATGTATAAATACTTATTCATGATCTCCTTAGGGGTAGGGCCTTCACCCATATTTCTGCTTAGGTAATCTCATCCATAGTGTGTTATAGAAATGGTCTACTTGCCACATTTATTGGAATTGCATGTGCAAAGAAGAGTGTAGAGATGGTCTTCCCTTTCCAAACATACCCTTGGTGGTCTTCTGTTTGTTGTCTATACTAGGCACATATCTCATAGTAGCTGATCTCCCAATCCCAACTTCTACCCCCTTTTATTTTTTAAATGCAAGATACTCGAGGCTGGTGACATGGGCAGTTACACTTCTCTCATAAAATGATCTTCTACGGGCAAATTCTTCTTCTTGCCTCTCATGTTCACTCTTTAAAGATTACTTAAATGGCATTCCTATATACCCATCTATGTGCATGAGTTTCAACATCATTAGGGCAGTGAATATTGGAATCATCATTAGAGTCATCTATACAAATATACTCTTTTCCCACATTCTCTCATGAAACATCCTGCCTTGACTTTTTCGTATCTTTTGTTTTCTTTCCTTTTAAATTTAGTAGCACCAATAATTTGTTTTCCTCAGGAATACTATGACACTTGGCCACATTCTTGTACCTACCTACCAAGTATTGCTTTAACCTTGTGATTTCTCCTCCCATCATCTTCTTACCCTAATAGTTGCATTGTGTCTTTGCTTTGTCTTCATTTATGAGAGTATTGTAATTCCAATCAATTTCTGCGAGATCCTTGAGTCTCTTCATTTTCTCGATATGATTGAACACCTACAAACATATATCAACATTTCAAGCCATTAGTTATCCCCAACGAGATGGGAGTTTGGCGCCTGATCAGTCTCCTTAGCGAAAGGAGGATTCAACTTAACAAATAAAGCAACGCAATCATAGAAAATAGACACGATAGTTGGTGACCCAGTTCCACCCGAAGGGGTATACGCCTGGGGGGAGGGCAGTGCTCCTGAACTTCCACTCAAATTAGTAGGTATTATAGAATCTCTAGTTTTCTCTCAGATTGCGTGAAGACAGGCTCGGAGGGCTCTCTTCCCTATTTATAGTACAAGAAATATCCCAACAACATTAAATACTTTATAACGGTCCTCGCGAATTCTTCGGCACGTCTGTTATTTGGCTATTAATAGCACAGGTAACACCACTGTTAATGCCGACGTGGGCGTCATGGGTGTTGTTGCCTCTTCGACTGCGGTCAATCCAGGTCTTTCAGCAGGTCCTATTCAGATCTGCCCAGATGGTGGGTTCGGATCCATCTGAGTATAGGTAGGTCAGGAGAAGTCGAATTCGCCTATTTGCTTGGTATCCGAATCCTTGTTTAGGTTTCATGCGAAGTTTTAAGTCCAATGGTGCTTTTTGCCCCTCATCAACGTTGATGCTTGGCGTTGGGAGGGGTATGAAGGTGGCAGAGTTATCCCCGACGAGATTTCTTGTCTTTGGACTACGACAGTTGGAGGTGCAAAGGTTGACTTTTGAAGTCTTCTCTATTGGCGGAGCCTTGGTGCGGTGGAGGCATTCAACGAGGCACGATGGCGCTATCTCGAAGAGGTCGTCGAGGAGGGCGGAGTTGTCGCTTACGGTGGAAGGGGTCCTACTCTGGCTCTGCACTAGGGAGGTTCTGGAGGCAATTGTGGTGCCTTTTGCGAGGCTGAAGAGGTGGCAGGACTTAGGTCTTGTCGAGGGAGACTTGTCAATGGTGAGGGTGGAGGTGGAACGAGTTTCGGGGGCACAGATGCCTTCAAAGATGATGTTGCGCCTCGGGTAGTGTGGGTAGTGAAGATCTCAGAGGTTGGAATGGAAGGCAGGACCTACGCACAGGTGGTTTGTGGCCACTGGCGGGGGCCATGGCTACGGTGGTGGAGGCGTGGAGGTGCACTTGGAGAGAGGTGGCAACTGTGAGGAGGGATTGACAAAGAAGTCTGGAGTGGTGGTCATGGCGGTTGCTGCGACAGAGGCCCCACTCGGAGGAGCCTTGAAAGGGGCTGGGCGGCATCGGCACCGCCGCGGAGCGAATAAGATTGATTTGGAAGGCAAAAGGGCATTGCACGAATCTCTGAGAGGGTGCGACATTAGCGGGGTCGGTTACGCTCCCCAATGATCACGTCAAGGTTTGTGCGATTTTAAATGGCGTGGATGGAAGGGGAGATTTTTTCGGGGCGTTGGAATTTAATGAGGAGCGGCGCTCCTTGGAAGTTGAGGTGTCACTTGATGGTGGGGCTGTTAGGCCTGGACTCTGCTTGGATCTGAATGTGCGAAACCTTAGTTTGATTTGGGCCCTTGTGTCCGAGAGGGATTGGTAGACCAATTGGATTGTTGGGCTGCTGGGCGTCATAGTGACCCAACACTTCAGGTGGCCCACAAAACCTACTTTGAGGGCGTGGTCCTGAGCAAGGGAGCCCCTCTGGATTGGAGGACTGAAGCGATCCTTATTCGTGGTCTTGAGGTTTTCAGCGATACCCCTAATAGGCGTGATGGAGAGGGCTCGGGAGGAGGAAGGCTTAGGCTGATGTGTTGGAGACCGACGTGTGCCCAAGCCCTGAAGCTGTGCTTCAGACCCAGGTGAAGGTACGACGATCTTGTTTCGAAGGTTCCGACGCAGAGGTTGTTAGGGAAGGGGATCGGGGAATTTGGTGTGACGAGCTCTAGAGGGGGAGGAACAACATCAAAGGGCATCTGCGACAGTGAAGATGCAGCTCGCCGTAAGGGTGTTGTGTCGCGGCGTGATGGAGGTGATCGAGTAGAGGCTTTGTCGGACTATGGTGAGGCTGTTGCAGAGGAGCGTCTATGGTGAAGGCAGCCGGGTTCGATTGCGCAGTTGAGGGGGATTCATCGTTTCCCTCATGTTAAAAGTTCTCTCATGGAGCATGAGTGTTGTGTCGAAATTTGTTGTAGTTTTGGAAAACATCGCGTCGTAATATAGCGATGAAAATTGATACGATGTTTAAATTTGTAAAGCTCGAATAATTATGAGTTTCGAGGTCGTTCACAGGGAGCAAGTGTAGCAATTCAATTCATTAATCACAACAATAAGAAATAATAATGCAATAGCTATTCAATCACAAATATGATAATCAATTAATGCTTCAAAAATTGTATCCCAGAGTAAAACAAAAGAGATAAAAATGGTGATTGAAACAACGAAATAATCCTCAATAGTAAGTACGAATCCCAATATCAATATCTTAATTTCTCAACAGTAACCTCAAACCAAGTCAGAGTCAACCATCAGCCGTCGAGGCCAAGGTTCATATGGCTTAAGTAACAAGCCCTACAACTCTGAATTCGCCCAAGTGTTGGACATGAAACCCGAGGTTCTACAGTGTAAAACCCCCCCAATCCTCTCAGAATACCCTTCTCTCTCTTTAGGCCAAACCCATAGCACTGTTCAAACCCAAGTTAGACTGGTTCAGACTGGCCCCAAATTGGCCCAGACCTGCGTGCACGTGAGCGCAGGCGAGGGCGTGTGTGAGTGCTTGTGTGAGACCTTACCCGTGCGTTTGAGGTGATGAGGCTACGAAGCAAAAACCATATAAACCAATTTCAGATTAAACACTCCCGTTGTGGGACTAAATCCCAGCGTCATCTTTGCATAGCTGTAGGTGTTGTCGCTCGATCAATTGCTACTGGTGTTGTCGTTGCTTTGGCCAATTGAAGGCCCAACAGTGCTACTGAGGGTAACTCGCATCGACTTGTAGTGGTGGCAGGGTAATTGGCAGTTGGAGAGAGGTGGGCGTGATCGGGGAATACGGTGGTGGCGGCGGAGCTCCGGTGGAGTACCTGAGACAAGAAAACAGGCGAGGAGCCCCAATTAAATAGCTCAGAATGATTGCCGGAGGATGGCGAGTGTTGTGAAGGTGGTTTCGTGGTGTTTGATGGTCGGTGGTGTGTCGAGGTCGGAGAGGGTGAGCGAAGGTGGGTGTGTTCGATGGGGAGGAAGAGAGCTTAAAAGCCCAAATTTCTTTTGGGCTTTTGCTTAGTGAGGCACGGCGAAGGTGTGGGAGGTGGTGGAGGTGAGTTTACATGTGTGTGGTGCCGCCGCAAGCTCGTCGGAGCTCGTGCCGGACGTGGGGAAGATGGCGGTGGAATTGCGTATGTAGTGACTGGACCTAGAGGCTAAGGGCGTAGAAATGATCTAGAGAGGGAGAGAGAGAGAGTTTGATTGGACTTAAGAGGAGAGAGAGGGAAGCGTCCGGCGTTGGCCGGCTGGATGCGAGGGAGACGATAGAGTTCGGCGAGAGAGAACGGTGACAACGAGGGCAAAGAGCACGTCCGGCGAGGGAGATGTCTTGTTGTGGTTGGCGAAGAGCGGAAGAGAGAGGAGGAAGGAGGGTCATCTAATTTGATGGCTGGACAGCCGGAGGAGGGAGGCGGAGGTCATTAGAGCTCAAGAAGACGGTGGTCGGAGGAGGAAGGAGAGGGTAGTTTCCTGCTTTTTATTGGCTCAGGAGGATGGGGAATTGAGGTAGAGTTTAAATAGAGGTCTCGATCCTTAATTGTGAGAAAATTATGGGATTTCCTCACGAATTTCGCAAGAAAGATCCACTAATCTTTGAGCTTCGCCGAAGACTATTGGGCTAAAGAAGGATCTCGAAACCCAGTTCAATCGATTTGTCTTGATCTTGCGACCAATCCCTCCAAATTTGGAGGGATTTGGTGCTGATTCGAGGGAGTTCTTCTCCCTTGAATCTCGGCAGCGGTGGGTTGAGATACTGTTCGCACAGTAAGGGCAGTAGTGACTTAAACGTGAAGATGATGACAAAGTTAGGGGCTTATATGCAATAAACTTGAAACCTAGGGGTCTGAATGTGAAGGACAGAGATTTTAAGGAGTAAAATGCAAACTAGGTCAAGATAGACTCTGATTGAGCCTAAATTTAGGTAGTAACCTAATTTAGATCCAATGAATCTAATGGTAAACTTGGATTTGAGTTTTGATCACATTTGACTGGGTAAATTGCATAGGAGCTTAAATCAGGGTAAATTCCTATTTGAATCTCTGTTTTAGGTCAAAATGGGTTCAGATGGCCAAAGTGAATGTTTCAAATCTCTTAGAATATTTTTCAATGATTTTTAGGAGGTTTAGATTGATTTTATCTCAACCAAAACCCTTTCAATTTAAGCGGGGCTGATAATTAGGATTTTTAGTATTGTTTTCACCTTCGAAATGCGTGAAATCCTGATTCAGTAAATGTGAACCCATTTTTTAGTCTTTTATGTTTATTTGACCTTCAATTAACTCTTGAGTAATCCCGTAGTTAATCTGCATTTGTGATGTGCTATTAAAACAACTGAATTAACTATGTTTTCTTGTCTTCTCAAATTAGATTAGTGTGGAATTGTGACTGTCAGATGATCATTTAGGAGTATTTATCATTTAAATCTGATTAATTTTGGCTAGTTAGGACCCATGATGGTGTTACCATCAATGAGGAGCTTGAATGATCGCTCCAGGAGGGTGGCGCTTAGGAACTACTTAGGCTTGTGGGGCCCGAATGTGGTCATGCTCCAAGAGACCAAGGTTGGGTAGTGTGATGCTCGATTTTGGAGGGAGATTGGGGGTGGCTCCTTCAATGGCTTTGTTTCTTTGGATGCTGTTGGGTGATTGGGAGGGATTATTGTGGGGTGGAAGAAGAGGTGATGGAGGACTCCCTCCTAGGCTCCTATGTTGTGGCTGCTCTCTTTAAGTGGCATTAGGGTGGATTCAAGATGGTGGTATCCTCTGTTTATGGACCATGTGAAGAGGCCGACAAGCCACACTTTGGGTGGAGCTAAATCAAGCAGCAGACAAGTTTGACAGTGGCCCTTGGCTTATTAGGGGGGATTTCAACGTCACTCTACATCCTGAAGATAGGCTTGCTAGAAGGGGGCAGGGATCGCAGGTCTAAGGCTTTTGCAGTCTTAATTGCTGCACGTGGCCTCCTTGATCTTCCCTCGAGCTCATGTCCCTTCACCTGGAGAAACTTTGCAAGGTAGATGTCTCGGATTGACATGTTCCTCTCCACTGTGGAAGTTGCAAAAGCTTTTCCCATGGTGGGAGTGAAGCCCCTGGAGTGACCCTTCTTTGACCATACCCCATCTTCTGTGGTAGACGAATGAAGGGGAGCGCTTTGGGACCTATTTCAAATTTGATAGGTCTTGGTTATTGGAGGAGGGATTTTGGAGTCGGGTGGAGTGGTGGAGGTCCCTCCGACCTGTCGGATTGGCAGCGGCAAGATTGGAGTCGAAGTTGCGCGATCTGTAGGGTCTCTTGAGGACATACAGGAGACAGATCAGAGAGGAGAGAGGTAGAAGGAAGGCTGAATCTTTGTCAGAGGTTGAGGGGTTGGACAGAGAAAAGGACAGGGGGGTTCTTACTGAGGAAGACAGGGTAACTAAGGTGGCCCACTTGCATGTGGTGCAGGTTGAAGACTGCAAGACTGAGGTGGAGTGGAGAACTAGATCCAGGCAAAAATGGCTGAAGGAGGGGGATTTTAATATTAGATTTTTCCGCATGGCAGCTTTTGGGAGGCGCAGGAGGAATTTGATTGAGAAGTTGTAGGTTTATGGCAGGGTTTTCTTCGGTAGAGAGGAGGTCGGTGCCATGATTGCTGGCTACTACGGAGACCACTCGGAGAAGGATAGAAGGTAGATGGAGGTGGTTAGGGGCTGGCGTGCTAGGTATAATGGGAGACTAGGCAAATAGCCTCGTCTTGCCTTTTTTAGAGGAGGTAAGGAAGGCGGTTTGGGGATTGAATACTGATAGTTGTCCTGAGCTTGACGGTTTCCCAGTCCTGTTCTACAAGGAATTTTAGGAGTTGGTTAAGAATGATGTTCTTGAGGTACTAGATGAGTTCACAGATGGCAACTAGGGCTTTAACAAACTCAATAAATTTTTTATGTTTCTCCTCCTGAAGAGAGATGGGGCAGAAGACATCAAGGATTTTAGGCCTATCACCCTCTCCAATGCTGCGTATCTAATCGTGGCAAAGGTTCTCATGAACAGGCTGAAGAAGGTTCTGGATGGTATTGTTTCACAGGTAGTGATTTAAATGCCGATGACATACCGTCGGCAAGGCTATTTCTGGGAGGGGGTAGTGACATCACGATAATAGTGTTGATTTATAGGTGTGCTGTCAGCATGCCGAGGATTTCGTTGGCATGCCAACAGCTGTCGATGATTTCGATGGCATGTCGGTTGACGCTGCTACATCTAAGGCGGGAAAGATCGGTGCCAGTTTCGAAATTGTAAATTGGAAGGGAAGGTTGGAACAAGGAAGAGGCGGTAGGCCTGAAATTCGAAATTGGGAGAGGTGGTGAGGGGAACACACACACACACACACACGAAAAGCAGCATTTTGAGCATTTATGTGATTTTTTGTCAGCATGTTGTTGACATGCCCTCGGCATTCCCACAGCATGGCCATCGAAAAATGGGCATTTCCATGGCATGCCTTTGGCATGCTCACGAAATGCACAATCAGAATTTCATCGACACTGTCGAAATTGGCATTTCAAACCTTGTTCATAGGTGCACATAGCTTGTGTCTCGGATCGTAATATCTTGGATGGCTTTGTTGCAGCATTGGAGATACTCACTTCTTGGAAGCGACAGAAGAAAAAGGCTTTTATCTGAAAGGTTGATTTTAGCAAAGCCTATGATTCGGTCCAATAGAACTTCATTTAGGTCTCCCTATTGAGAATGGGCTTCCCTGAGCGATGGGTGCCATGGATGAAGCGATGTCCTTCTCTATCCTTATTAATGGTAATCCAACTGGAGGATGGATTCAGCCCAGGAGAGGGGTTAGGCAATGGTGTCCACTGGCTCCTATGCTTTTTGTTTTGGCGGCAGATGCCCTTGCGAGATCAGTGGATGGAATGTGTGAGAGAGATTTGATTAGAGGCTTCAAATTATCAAGTGGAGGTCAGGTCCCTGTGCTTCAGTACGCCGATGACATCGTTTTTTTTATGGAAGGATATGAAAACGAGGTGTGGAGACAACACATCTTGTCGGATCTTTTTGGGGAGGCATCGAGCTTGTAATTGAACCTCTCTAAGTTTGCATATATCCTGCTGCGGATGACTTCAGAGGAGGCCTACAAATTTGAGGGGAGGGGGGCAGTCAGAAACTAAGTTGTCCGATGTTGAACAAATAGGCCAAATGCATGCAACTACCAGTGATGTACCATAGGTATCACACCATGAGCATGCGATTCCATGAACCTAAAAAAAAAACTCATATATGGGTATGACATTAGTTAATAAAGAAATTGATTTTGAACCGACAAAATTTTAACCATACAAAAATTAAAACTCATAAATGGGTATGACATGTACAATTGTATTGTGTACAACCAAATTCTGGAATTATTTGTAAAAAGAAGTCGTAATTCCTCCTATCTCTCTTCCAATTTGACTGGTTTCATCAAAGACTCACGTTTGGTTGAAAGTGCTGCTTGGAGTTCATTTTTCATTGGAAGCAAATGAGAAGCTAAGGCCTTTTGTGGAAGGTGGATTTTGCATAAGTGTAAGGCTCCTCAGATTGGGCTTTCTTGTGGACCTCTCTTCGTAAGAGAGGCTTCCCTGATGTTTGGATTGCTTTGATGAAGAGGTGTGCATTAATGATTTTTTTTGTAGTCTCAATTAGTGGTAGGCTAGAAGGTAGTTGGGTCCGGTCATAACATAGGGTGTGAAAGGGTTGCCTGCTTACACTTATCCCTTTTCTTCCGGTAGTGGATGCTTGCGCAATTTGTGCTTTTACTACTTGTGACAGTTGTTTACTTAGGGAACTTCAGCCTAGGGAACGACATTTATCTTGTGCTAATTTTGTAGTATGTTGTTGACACAATATTCTTCAATGAGGGGTATGAAGAGAGCAGGGAATGCATCTATCCTTGTTATTTTTGGGTGTTTCTTGGGTCTGTGAGTAGACAGGGAGGAGTCATCCTTTATGCTATTTGGGATAAAGGAGTCAGAGGTGGTTCTATGTGTTGACATATGCTCGGGACTCCTAAGGTACCGATGCAATACTTGGGCTTGCCCCTTTCCAACCATCCTTTGAGACTTGCAGATTGTGATGTGTCGATGCAATGGGTTGAGAGCAGTTGGAGGGTCAGAAGTGTCACTTGCTTTCCAAAGTGAATTGCTTTGACCATGGAAGGTGGGGGCGATTTCTTTCCCACTGTGATAGAGGCTTGCCATGGTAGAAAGTTGGGTCGGGCAGATAGGGTGGTTTCTCGAAGAGGAGATTCTGGCTTTTGCAAGGGGTTGTTGGATGTAATGCCACTGGTGATTCTATTTATCATGACCAAGTCGGGATGGAAAAGATTCCAGCTTTCAGATGGATGATTGGACTAGGCAGGGGCTTTTGGCAGATGGGCACCTGCAGTTTTTTGCTTTATCATAGAATTTATGTGCATTGGTGATGGATTGCTGGGATATGGATTGAGCTGTGAGGAGTCCTCTATTTTAGGGAAACCTTTCTGAGCAAAGATTGGACCCTAAGAAACATTTTGGATGGAGCTGTGTAGAGTCCAATCTGTTTCTTTTGTGGACAACACTGGAAAATTATGCACATTTGTTTTTAGATTGTCCTTCTGTTAAGGAGTTACGGATTTCTGGTTTTCTTTTTTTAGTGACATTTAAGATGAAAAGGGAGAGAGCTAGTTGTTTTTTAGGCATCTTTTCTTAGGAGAAAAAGGTGGCACTTTAAGGAAAAAAATGCAACTTCTTGCTCTACACAAAATGACTCCTGGTGGGTGGGTCTTCTATGTCATCAATGGATCTACACATACTTCTCCGACATGCTACACTGCTGCTGATTATATAACTGGTCAGTGACTAGTCTTGTGATAGTGGGAAAAACTTGTATGAATCTCATGTCTCCTGTTAAATGCTTGTTGATGTATAACTTTGAGCTTATCTTGTCTTCATACAAATAAAAAAAAAGGTGAAACACCTTCTATTCATAATCTGCTAGAATCTGCAGGAAACACAACTGAGGGACATGCTCACCTTGATGGCTAAGAGTGCAATGCAACAGAGGCAAACATACCCTCCGAATCAATAGTCTTATCTAGTTCTCCACAGTATTTGCAGTGATAGGGCTAAATATGGGGATAAGTGCCTCTACATTATGCTTAAATTGCAATTTAGCTTGAAAACATGGGGCCCTCATTTTTGGGCACATGATGGTGGTTTTGGAAAAAGATTTGCTTACATTGCTTGCATAGTCTCTTTCAAATTGCTGCCAGATGTCATGCAGGAATAATAGAATCTCTCATGATGTGTGACTTGAAAGACACATCAGACCCATGAGATGCTCCTACATAGACCGACAGTAGCAGTAGAGCTTCATGTTTCAGTGGGGAAGCCACAAGTAGGCTCTAGTCCAGAAATTGTTGCCAGCAAAGACCAGACATCAATCTGCAGCAATCATCCTTATCGATCTTCGTCTCTGATATTGCCAACCTTTGCCAACGTTGCATAGACCCTTGCTCTCCCTTTGTGAACCTCAATCGACTGCTGACCTGTACCTTGCCTACTCTCAGCATTCATTGTGCCAATCTTCAGCATTGACTGTTGAAACTCGACCATACTTTTTTTGACCCTAAGAAACATTTTGCTAACCCTTAATCGTGTATTGCCTACTGTAAGAAGGTCAATCAAACATTGAGATTCAAAGCCTGACCATGCACCATTCCTGTTGGGAGCCATATGCAGCGAATCATCTTTGCGAAGATAAGTGACGATGCCCCTCTATTTCTCTAATGTTCTTTGATTCCCCTTTGAGACTTATATGACCAAGAGATATGATGGTGATGCCATTTGATTGGATTCCGTAGTCATGGTTGATTATTTGATCATTGTTTATTTGGCCAACTTTTACATAGTTGAAATCATCTTGATTTATGTTTAGGTTACATACCATTGAATACCTTTCAAGCTGAGGAAAGAAGCTGTATTGTTGTGTAAGAATGTTATATGGATTGGATAGGGTCTATCAAGGTCTATTCTCAGTCACATCGCCTAAGTTTATTGGAATGCGATTTATGCATCTGGATATTCATATACATACAGACATGGTCACAAAAATGTAAAACTGAGGGACCATGTAGACTAGCGAGGTCTCATGGCACCAATTCTTGAGCCCTAGAATGTTGCTGGATGCTAAGCCTGACAACTTAGAGCATAAGGCTTGAGTACTCAGGGCATGCCTGGACTCAAGGTCGACCCTTGTCAAGCAGCCTCTCATATGTGAATAGGTTAGCAACGATGTGAGTGTGTGACCCTAGATGCAGGCACTGAAAAAGAGTAGTGCTTTTAGCATAATCTAAGTATACTGGACTGTAGTGGAAGTCATCTAAGTCAGGCACCATTACGAGAACCCTTCATTCTGAGTTAGACTTTGGGTTTCAACATTTATTAACAAACAAATATTGTTGACCAGATATTGATGATGACCAATTTTTCTTAATCATTGAGAATGTTTAACGCATTTGCATCAAGTACAAGCACATTCAAGGATGATCTTTTAGGCGACTAAGGAGCACGTCACTCCAGCTCCTTGTATACATCTATGATAAAGATTGCTATGAGTCTGACTCACACTCTCACACTTCTCTGCATACTTGGCTGAGTGCGGGACAACAGTCTAGCTATGACATCTAATCTAAAAGATGATAATGCTCATCTTGGGCAGAGAGGATAAATAGCCTTCAAACCTATCCCCCTAAGTTAGTCAGGACTCGAATTGGGGGCCTGTCATTCCCACCAAGGTGGTATAAGCTTGCTCACCAGCTGAACTATCTGGCGGCTGAATTATTTGATTGGGAGTAGGGGCAAATAAAGGGTGCTGGTTCCTCTGCCATGTGTCGCATTCTGCTTTGATAAAGGGATGCAGATCTTGTTTGTGATGCAAGGCCATTAGTGGCATATTATTATTGGACTGCTAACTCAATTGGTGTCTGATACCTCCTATGTTGATCACAATCTCCACCATGTCCTTAATTATTACCCTTGCGCTATCTACATCACAGAAAATTTTCCAATTGAGTGATTTGCATTTGTTGTTTGTTATTGCATTTTTTCCTTTTTTGGGGGGCTCTGTATTTCTCTGGAGTTGTTTGCTGTTTTTTGTGGATCACGTTCTTTGGAAGAGAGATTCTGTTTTGCCTCTCATCTAGGAATCTGGATTTTCTGAAGAGATCACCCTATACTTTCCTGATGCTTTCCTTTTATAAGTTGTGCTCCACATTGAAGGGAGATATGTAGGCACATGATTGCAATTTGTATGTCAAATATGTGGGTTTCATTTCCACGCTTGTCCTTCAACGTACATAAACAATTCGTTAAACTTGGATGTCCATTTGTTTATGAATTATAGATAGCAAACAAGATGTGGTTCAGTCGCTCATATTTGATGAACAAACACACTAAGCATCTATATAGAGAAATTAATGCAACCGTGCAGAGCCATCACTCAGTTTTGCAACTGGGTAGACCTGGCATTAAAGGGTAATGGGTTTTGTCGCCCCTATGAATATCATGAAGTGAATCTATGTGTTAAGCTATTAGATTCAATAGTATCTTTAATATCAAAAACAGATTTTTGGGAGGTAGTATTGGCAAGCCTAGATGCAACAATTTGTGGCATGTTATTTGACAGTTCTTTTTTTTTTCTCCTTGAAATTGGAGTAAACAAGCAGAGTAAGTGCAGTTCTAATTTAGGATGGAGGGTTTATCAGTGGACTGCAAATGCAAATTAAATGAAGTTGAAGTAGTCAACGGAAAGCTTAGTTGCATTTGGCATGGGAACCGATGTAGTTCAGTTCAGTTCAGAAAAATATCAAACAAAATTATATCATGTGTAATTATTTAAGTTGAAAGAACCATATGCTACCGAAGTTTGCAATTGTTCAGGTAAAAGAAT
Source organism: Thalassia testudinum (assembly GCA_037157565.1). Classification (NCBI taxonomy): domain Eukaryota; kingdom Viridiplantae; phylum Streptophyta; class Magnoliopsida; order Alismatales; family Hydrocharitaceae; genus Thalassia; species Thalassia testudinum. Next base: position 82,618,313 of record JAZHRO010000022.1, read on the forward strand.
ATCATATTGAAATTCATGTGACAGCCTCATCTATTTGTCAGAATTGGATGCCCTCTTCAAATCCAACCCAGCATGTTGATTGGCTGTTCAGTGTGGATCGTGATTAGATCTTTCCATTTAGGGATGTATGAAGGCGCGTAGAACACTAGTCTTCAGTTACCTGAAATCATCCTCGTCAATTATGATGCATAGGATTTGCAGAACATGTGCTGTGGTGATATATGGGGTCTCCAGATGATGCTGTTAAGAGCTGGCTAAAGTGTAAAGCTTATTAAGATATCTATATGCATAGTTTTTTCTTCTATGATGGATTTCAGCTTGTGAAGATCTTGGGCTGTTGGAATGTCTCACGTGCAATAGTTGCATGCTTGAGAGGAGAAGAGGTTTATGCGTGGAAGAGGGAAGATGGTTGGTGTGGAGTTGGTGGTGTGGAGAGGAGTTGGCGTGAAGAGGGAGAGGAATAGGGTAGTCTTGGTCGCTACGAAGAATTCTATTGTTGAACTCAAGAAATCAAGTGGATTTGGTCTTTATTTAAAGAGATTCAATTTTAATTACAATTCTAACAAACTTAGCATTTGAATTCTAGTAATCCTAATCCTCTTTTTTAAATAAAATCAATCAAATCATTAACTAATCCTAAATTGACTTCAATTTTAATTTGGACTATAATATAAAAAATAATCTTGGCTTACAAGCCAAACACATGCACACACGTGCACACACACACACAGTTACACCCACACATGAGCATGCCATTGATTGCCACATCACACGCCGTGTGGCACCTTCTTCGTTCTCAAAACTCCACACTCCCTTCCAAGTCGAACTCTCGGAGAGAAGGCAAAACATGTCGAATTTCATGCTAGTTGCCTCACAATTGATCTTTATCGTCTATGGAGAGGAATGGACCTGATAACATATTGGCTATGATTGAGAGGTCAATGGAGTTCATAAGTCAATTTATTATCAAATAATTCTCTTTTTCCCACTTCTTTATCTTGGCTCCTTCTTGCACTTCTGGTGCTTTTTCTGTGATCATGTAAAGTTTATCTTGACGTCCAACGAAGATCATAAGGCATGCTCCCATAGAATGTAGTTCGAGGCTCTCATCAACTTGATGGTAGTGTCTTGAATAAGAACTTTGATTTCTGTGGTGATCGGTGTCTTACTATCTACCATGGCTTGACTTTTTTTACCCAGAGTCGGGAAACACCTCGTTCGTTCCTAGGTGTATGAGAGTTCACATGCCTTTTCTTCAACATCCTAGAGTCAAGGCGACACCTTGATCCTTCTAAGGTATGCGTAAGGGGACACCTCACTTTCTCAAGCGGTTCACGTGGCCTCTTTTTCAACTTAGGAGCTGGCTTTGTGCTTGACTTTTTGCTTCATGTGTTCCATGCCAACAAGTAGTCCATGTGTGGAGCCTCTTGATGTTAGGGTTGCAGGAGTGTTTGCTTTGATACCATGTGAAGATCTTGGGTCTTTGGAATGTCCCACGTGCAATAGGTGCACGGTTGATGGGAGAGGGTCACACGTGGAAGAGGGAAGATGGTTGGCGTGGAGTTGATGGTGGTGTGAAGAGGAGTTGGTGTAGAGAGGGAGAAGAATAGAGGAGTCTTGGTGGATATAAAGAATTATATTATTGTACTCGAAAGAAAATAAGAGGATTTGATTTCTATTTAAAGAGATCCCATCCTAATTACAATCCCAACAAACTTAGGATTTGAATTCTAGTAATCTCAATCCTCTTTCCTAAACAAATTTAATCAAATCACTAACTAACCATAATAACTTACCACATGCGACATAAAATAATCTTGGCTTGCAAGCTAAACACACACACATGCACACATTCACACCCACACATGGGCACGCCATTGATTGCCACATCACACACCATGTGGCAATTGCTACGTGAGACCTTTATTTTCAAAACTTCACACAGCTTAATGGCGTAGATGAAAGGTTGACTTTTTGTTTTGGTGCTTTGAAATTGTTTGTTCTCTTTGCTGGCTTTCATTGTTTGCTTTGTGTCTTCCCACATTTGTTTTATTCTTGCACAAAATTTGATTTGGAACTTTTGCAATCAATATGCCGAATCGTTCAAATTTCTTTTTCAATCAAGGCTTCTTTTAATATTTTTGGAGAAAATAAAGCCTTATTCTTGTTATGGAAATTTGGAATCCTAATCTTCTTTATATAGAGAATTAAGTTAGAACATAAGAGATCGGATAGGAATAGGAAATAATAACTAATAGAAATAGAAAAGGAACCAGGACTCTCAACTTAATTAAATAGACTCAAATTTAAATATAATAGAACTCATAACTAAATAATCCTAATATTCTAGCACTTTCTTAGTACTCTTAACACTTCCACCTAAGTTAGAGCGTGGATAACAATTACATGTAACTTGTTATAGTAGATAAAATTTGACTCCCCCTCCAATGAAGATATTTTTTGGTTGGAGGAGTAGGCAGGTAGGTAGTAAGAGATGATCCTAAGTAAAAATTAGTAGTTGTAGAGTTGGAGGCAATCCAAAGTAGATCGTAGTAGATAGGCAGCCTTAAAAGATGTGTGATCTCGTGCTTAGAAGCACACACACTACACAATTCATGTGCAGGTAGAGCCACGCACCACGTTCCACGCGTGTAGCAGATAGGTAGGAATAGGTAGATCATGCATAGGGAAATTGAAGAAGATCACTAATAGGGTACGTAATCAAAGTGCACAGTAAGGGTGCACGATGCACGTAGAATTGGAGAGTTATCCGGTTAGTAGCAATTGAACTGGGTGAATCCAATTTGTTGATTCAATTAATAGAGAATTGTACCCTCATAGAGGGCATAGAGTTAGCTTTAGGTCATATGCATGTGCAAGGCTCGCGCAGAACTGACCATATGGGAATGATGCAGATAGAAGGTTGCCTTAGTGGCCAGCCTAAGGTGTTGTTGGTTAAGGGTGGTGGTTAGGGATTGTCGTTAATATGAGGTGGCGGCCTAGGATGCTAGTATAGGGATTGGGTGATAAGAGGGAGGGCTACTAGCTGCCCTAAGAGGAGGTTGGTGTTGAGAGGGGAAGTTCGACAATGTTAGGGTAGGTAGAGGGATAGTCATCAGTGAGTCGCCGTGCGAGGAGGTACTCTGGGTAGGATTGGTGGCATAGGGACCACCACAAGTCTTGATGGTGGTCAGAATAGTCGATAGAACTGACTTTCTCATGATTTCTTGTTGTCGGTTAGCGGCCGGCATCAAGGAGGTCACCGGAGCTGGGTGGAGCCCTGGTAGGGTAGGGTAGCATTGGAGAGTAGTAGCAACCACAACATTAATAGCAATGGCAGCATCAACTGCAACGGTGGCCCTTTGGTTGTTGGCTAGAGGTTGTCAGAGGGCTGGTGATGCTGAGGGAAGGGTCGCTAGGGCTAGGCAACCTAGTGGTTGGCTGTTGGAGCCCTTTGACCTGTCAAAGGATGGCATTGGAGGTCCTTTTCTAAGTCTCTAGGATTTTGGCAGCAAACAAAGTAGAGGGGGAGATGGGAAAAAAAAGGGATTAAGGTTTGTAAGCTTGTTTTGATACGATCTTGGAGAATATAGTCTTATTCTTTGTTATTGAAGTTAGGAACCCTTGCCCCAAGAGATCTAACAGAAATAGTAAATAATAACCAGTAGGAAGAGGAAAGAAACTAGGATTCTCAACTTAATTAAATAAACTCATATTGAATCACAATAGAACTCATAATTAATTAATCTTAGTACTTTAATACTTTCCTAACACACTAACAAATACATAGGCAAAAGTTCTTTTATTACTTCAAGAGTGTATAGAAGTTTCCAAATAGTCATTTTATTTTATGAAATATCAAACCATCCATCATATATTTTTTCTTGTTCTCCTCCTCCTCTCCTGACAGGCCTCATATTTGATTAAACTTTTGTTTTACAACTCTCTTTGATTTGCCATGAGTTATTGAAATCGCATAGGACCTGCTTTGTTGTTGTCGGCTGTTGCTAGGGTTGAGCACTAGGCTTGGCCCTCTAGGGGCATCAAGGCTTGGCTTAAGTCCATTTAGTTAAGAGGGTTCATGAGTTGGGTCCAAGCCTTTTTAAGTTGTGAAATCTAGGCTCAAACCCAAGCTTGACCTAACATAAATGGGCCAGGGTTAGGATGGGTTGGACCCATTTATTATCAAAAAGAAAAATAAAATATAAAATTTATTAAATAAAAATCCTAAAGATGATAGGATTAAGATTTGTGTAAGAAGAACTAATTAATAACAAATACAAAAGTATTGAACAGTGGAATAATAAATTGATTACAAGGTTGGAAATGCATGTGTGATGGGAGTGGGAGTCTATGGATTGTGGGGTTTGGGTGAGGAGTTATATGGTATTTATATTGTTAGCCTTGAACACACACACGTTGTGTGTGTGTGTGTGTGTGTGTGTGTGTGTGGATTTTAAACGAGTCAGGCCGGGTTTAGGCCTATCTAGGTACTAACTCTAGTTCGTTTAATAAATAGGTTAAAATCTTGACCCAAATTCAACTCTTGGATTTGCTTGGGCTTAAGTCGAGCCTAGCAAGCTGTGCCCGTGGTTGGGTTAGGGTAGCTCTGCTCGATGATCAGCTCTAGCTGCTGTGCGGGGAATTGTTTTAGGTACCCCTTGGATTTGCAACAATTTAGTGTAATCACATGGAACTGATTTCAGGTCTCCTCCCTTTGGTTTGCTTTAATTTAATGTAACCCATAAATTCTCTCTGATGCAGGAGATGACTTAGGAATACATGAGAACCATTTTCACAGGTACCATTTGATCGACGGGCCACAGCATGGAAACTGATCAAAAGTATTCCGTGTAAATTTTTGGAATAAATCAATTATAAAATTAAATTGTAGGTTACCTTAAACGCCGACCGTTGGGGCAATTAACTGCGAACTATTTTATATAACCTGATTGTATTGTCTATGGTTATGCAAATGAACCTTGTTGCTTTTATGCTCTGCTTGTCATAGTGCTAGTTCTCTTATGAAGATATTATGATTTTTATTGGTATCACGGGAAATATTTAGAATAAAAATCAAGCGGTGGAATTCGAAAATAATCTTTCTGGGATTCCGATATTGAGGTAACATTGCACGTCATAACAGGCTAGACGAGCTTCCTACCGCATCACATGGTTGTCAATTCAACCATTGCCCTCCATTGCTGGTCTTCAGAATCGAAAACCCTAATATGACTAGAGGTCCTATATATCGATTTTTACTGAAATACCAATATCTCTAGTGCTGTCCTGATCATTATTGTTGGGAATGTTGTAGGGGCTCAGCTATCTAGTCGTCTCTTTGGCTCTTAGGCCATTTTACCTTCAATTTTAGGAATTAACTTGGCCACCATGTGGACTATGTTTTCCAATTTAACTGCCACCTTTAAGGCAGCTCTCCCTTTTGTAAAATTCTACATGGTTGGAGGGGGCCACGGCGGTGGGAGGCGATGTGGGTGTACTTCTCTGGAAGTCTTTAGGGGAAGAGAAGTAGGTGACATTCTCGGGGAGGAGTAAGAGATTGGGGTGATGGGTTGAAGAGGTGGAGGCATGAAGGAGGATGTGGATGCGAGACTTTTCAAATAGAGTCTATGAGAAGAAAAAGAGAGAGAGAGAGATGTCAAAAAAACTTGTTGCCTAACTCATTGCACATTGGTTTTATAGTATTGTTAGGTGTGGCTTTCGTTCTCTTTACTTTTGGGCTTGAGCTTCGCTTCCCTAAGCTGTATAGCATGAGCCTGTGCTTGCGCAGAACCTATTGAGTTTGGGCTTTTTTTTTTTTTGATAGTCTTGAGTATCTCCGTTATACTATTGTACTGGTATTATTTATGAATTTTTAGGCATTGTTGCTACATAGCAATGATGTTATGACACTTTGAACATAGCATCATCGCTAACATGAGTGAGCGTAGTGAAATTGGGTATCTTTGAAGGGATGTCTTCCTTTAGCTATCTGTCGATATCCCACTTTGCCACTAACTCCTCGTTTATTGTCAAGATGGGCTTGGTACACTCACTATTCGAGTCAGGTAATTTACAATTCAGGCCTTTAGAGCCCACTGCTGCATGGCCTAGTTACTTGTGAGGTAGAAGGTGTGCCTGTACATGTCTATGGCCTGCTGGTTCACATTAACATCCCCGGGGTACGTACTCATTATCTAATCTATAGGTCATGGCTGCGTAGATATAATAAATCTGATATAAATGGGTGAAAATGTGGATCACATTGGAGATTTCTGATGCAAAATTTAAAGATTTAGTAGAAATACAAATCAAAGTCAGAAATCATTTGGAAAGTGTACCACAAGCCCTGTATTTAATAAAAACTGCCAAATTTTGATCAGGCCTATTCAGCTTTTTAGCCATGCTTAGACAAGCCTATTAGGCTTAAAAATGAGTGATTAATGTGGAAGGCCTTAATCTAGTTGTTAGTGGGCTGGATGAGGTCATTTTTTATTGGGCCCAAACCCTGAACCCCTACTCAACTTCTGACCAATCAAGTTGGCCAACAACAAGACGGTCTTCTAGGCTTAACCAGACAGTGCAATTTTGTTTTGAGTTGGCTAATGGCTTGAGTCGCAAAAATAAGAAACAAGGAATTATATCCTGCTAGAGCGATGGCAACCTTATTATGGATATATTGAAATCTACATCTTTAGCCTGGAACAAATTATCGGTTTGGAAAAAGTTTGGGACATCTCACTCTTCACGGCCCCAGTAAAAAGTAAAGAAATATATTTTATAACATACGGATGAAGGTGGTGATGTTAATTTATTTTAACTTTTTTATCGATGAAAATTATTATTTTTTTATGTATAAAAAGATAAAATATATTGTCATATTTTGATTTTTAATCGATTTATTTTAATTTTAAATTATTTAAAAATTATTTTTAACATATGTATTTTAATTTACTTGAATTTTAATTAAATTTTATTTTCGATAGAGTAATTCTTATTTTTAATCGATAAATTTTTTATCATATATTATAAAATACATCGTATCACGTATTTTCATATTCACATCCTAAAAAAATATTGACTTGACCAGTAAACACTTCGGATTCACGCAACAGCACGTTCATAGTTGGTCCTTATTGGCCGCAGGATGCGAAATTTAAGGATCGTCTATCGCAAGGTGTACGTGTTTGCCTTCCACTTGCATGCCATGAAGTCACATCATCTCCATCAATTATTTGGTCGAAAGAATACAGGAATGGTTGCCAAATAGCCTCCAACGTGAAATCCTGAGCTCGGAAAAGGTACGCAGATTTTGCTGTAACAGATCACAAGATATGACACAATTTCAAATGTATGGCCACTCAGAGATTTTGATGCTTTGACAAGATATATGACTCAATTCAACTAATTGATCCCTTGGTTTAATTCTTCGTACCTACGATCAAATATTGAAAACTTAATCTATCGGTCACCAAGATTGATGGTGGAGATATATTCCCACGCAAGATTGTGCGAAAGTGAAGGCACTTAAGAAATGTGCAAAGTTAGAAGGGAAGAGAGGCTTGAGGAGGAAGAAGGTGAAGGATAGAAAATAGCAACATGGGCCTCCAAGTATCGAGTTCCCATCCTAAAATATAAAGTTCTCACATTCCTCTAAAATTTTAGCCTCGTTAAGTATTGTTATCCAGGAAAGGCGGACTGCCGGTTATTTGGCAATATGTAAGAACAAAAGCCTTATAAACATCAACTAAGAGGGGTATTGCAAATATATGGTTACCCTAGATTTAAGAATTTAGCACCAGTGAAGAAACTCAGAAATTTACTACCAAGTCGGAAAAGGGTGGTGACCTTGGGAGAAGTGTTCTACGTTAGATAGCACATTACTGGGAAAGGTGATGCGGCTGGCTAATAATTTTTGCAACACATTGACACCACGCTCACTTTAACCACAAGTGGAGTTAAGTATGGAGAGGGGCTCTCAAATTCTTTTCCTAAACAATAAACACTACGTATGCTCTTTACAGTTTTACGGTCACTTTTCCTGCTACGTATTACCTTTCTTACTCTTCCATCTCAAACAAAAAAAAAAAAAAAAGTTGTTACCACCTGAAACAGTGTGGAGTGTACTGCTGCCAACCAAAGGAATGAGATGATCTCCATCCAACCTTCACAAATCCAATGAAGTAACGCACAAGCAAACCATAATGTCAAGATGGGATTACGAGGTTCACACCTCAACCGTTGCCATTTCCTTACCTTTTTAGCCTCTAGCACAATGGATTGGATTCGCACACAAATTAAGCAGTCTAGATTTTGGGATGGATAAGCCCTTCTTTTTTTTGTGTATAAATTCGTGCTCCTTCCCTCTTGTCTCCCTCCATTGGTTGGGAATCCTAAAAAACCTCTTTGTAAGGCTAGAGATCATGTTCACTGAATCTTGGCAAATTCCCCTGTTCAAGGCTCCCTACTACCCGTGGCCCCCATTGAGGAATAAAAGTATGAACTCAGCATATTTCTCTTGCTGAGTTGAGCTCGAATCTTAGGCAGCATTCGGTATGTAAGTTGGATTGGGAAAGTAGGATAACTTTCATTGGATTGTGGGAGAAGTCAAAAATTATGAAATAAGGGTACTCTTTTCTTTTTAGGTGCACGGAATGTTATTTTATGGGATAAGTTGGACTAATTCCACATAGGTTTGCGAGACTGACGGTGGGAGAAGTTATCCCGCAATCCTAAAAATTTTTAACCCATAAAATATGGGGTACTTACACATATATGCCCACACATCAAATTTTTGCGAGACGATGTGTACTTACGCATAAAATATGGAGTAAACGGATTGGAATCGCAAGAATCGTTGGGGGGTTAACCAATGGAGACTTTCATTTCCATTCACTGCATGTGGTAAACAACTGAGATTACCTCCTCCCCAATCAAAAAATTAGAAAAAAGTCTTTCCCATCCCAACCGTCCAGCTTTTAACCCTACAAATAACTTTCCAAATGTTATGGATCCTGCCTTTTGGCTGCCACCACATCAAAGCCTCTCTGGATCTCTTCCCTCTAACTCTCTCTATCCCCCAACCCTATCATCCCACCTGGTTCCACAACACCATGTCGACATTTATCACAGAACCCATTATAAGATGTTGTGAGGTTAGTCCCCATCTCTCTCTCTCTCTCTCTCTCTCTCTCCCAAATATTTGAAATTCTATTTCAAATTTCGTATATGTACACAAATGGGGCTGATTTTAAACTACTAATTTCCTTTTTAGTTATTTTGATATGTGTGGGCATATACGTACAAGTACGAGGAGTAGTGCATTTTACTAATGAGAAGAAATCTTGTTCCCTCTTCTTTTAAGTTAAAAAATAGGAAATGTAGATACTAACGTAAAAAGAGAAAATTTATAGGTGTAATTTTTATGATTCACACAATATTGTGAATATGGGTCTACTTGATAATTAATATTTAATAAAAAGAAATAAAAGAACGTAAATTCTATTACATTATGAGTTCTGCCATATTCAAAAAAATCATCATACTACTTTAACCTAAAATGTATAGATGATACATAACTTTGCATCGATGATAAATTATTCTGAGATATCTTTGCATTTGTGAAATCTCATTATGCATCGGTGTACAATTATTCTAAAGGTGGCTTCACCCGTGCAAAGTAATTTTGCACCCGTGCAAAGTAATTTTGCACCCGTGTAAAGTGATTTTGACTTATGGATTTAAGGTTTAAGTTTGTGGAAAGTAATTTCACGTATGAGAAGTGATTTTTTACTGTAAGGTTTAGAGTTTAAGATTTAGCAAAGTTAAAACTTAAACACTAAATACTAAACCCTAAATCATAAAGTGAAAAAATCACATTTCAAGTATAAAATCACTTGTCATGGGTGAAAAAATACTTAAAATTTAATTTTACACCGGTGCAATCCTACTTGCACCAATACAAAATAGTTCAAAGTATGATTGCATTGGTGCAGTGTAATTCAAAGTAAGATTTTATTGATGTAAAATAAGATTGCACTGGTACAAATAGTTCAAAGTAAGATGTTATTTTTCATTAGTGTAAAATTATTTTAAAGATGAAAAGCTATTTTACACCGATGCAAAGTGATTTCAAAGATGATTTGAGTAATTTACACCTATACAAAAATAATTAGTTGTTGGTTTCAAAAGTGGTAAATCTTTCCATGTGTTAGTACTTTTTTTTACATAAAAAAAAAATCAAATAAAGACTATGTTCACAATGATATATATCAACTTTTATATCAAATTTTACATTTTTCAACCAACATCCTTTCTTTAAATTATGCATTTTATATAACTTACTTCAAAATGCACAAATTTCATACACAATCGATTTGTCATCTTCTTATTCGAAGAACTTATATGAATACTGAAGTCTTTAATCCTTTGGAAAAGAAAAATCCCTTTATGGCACTTGGTCGAAGATGTAAGTAAATCAAAATCTTTTCAATATTTAAGCAGTCAAAGACTCTCCCCTTATCTTTTAAGTATTCACATTCAGTTGAATTTTTCTCTCTCTTTTCAAAGATAAGTTGCATAGAAGAATGCTTAGTTTGGTAGGGAAATTCTAGGTCCATATTTTTCCTGTTTTTTTTTTTGTACTTGTTTAGTATAATGTCAATTGCCATCTTCAAAAGAAAGAAAAAAGGCCAAATTGTCAATTGCTCGTTTGTTAATGTTTTTAAACTTTTTCCCTGGTTCTCAACAGATAAGGGGAATCTATCTAGCTTTCATTTTACTTTTATAACTAATAGGTTTTAATTTAACCCATGGACCATCTTGGCATTGTGACATATATCTTTTCTTTTCTTTTTAACTAATTTTATATAATAATTTTCAAAGATGGTGATTATAAATGTGTAATTAATGTCAATTAAGTTAAAAAAATGTAATTCGTTACCCACAAAATAATTTTGGATCGGTGAGTTGAAATTTGAACAGCTTGGAAGAACGTGAGGTTCACACACAAATAACATGCATGCAGCACCAACTAAGTTGAGGTAACTTTTCTTATTTTTCTTTTGAAATAGGGGAAAGATGCTAGTGGTCAAACTAGACCCGACAAGCATGAAAGAGAGGTGACATTGTCCAAGAAAGGAGACCCCACCAACATCATACCAACAGTACTACTAACTCATACCTCAGCAGGTAACATTCTTATATCACTTACGTGAAAATGGGATTGTTGAGATGATTGCGATTTTCTAAAATTTACCTCCCAAGAGAGTTATTCGTTACATAAAAAAAAACAAAAAAAACAGAAACCTCTTGGGATTGCTCAAAAAAGTACTACTCTTGTGTGATCTCTTACCCAACCACCTCCCCCGCGCCTGATTGATATGCTTTGCCCACCGAGGCCCAGCCACGGTCGGACCGCAACCCAGTCGATCAAATTAAGCCAACTTATTATTGTTCGTCGGTGTCCAATGTAACATGACAACGTCCTCATTACTGGTCATCAAATTTGTTTATTACATGTAATATATAGGTGCATGTGCATGAGGAGCCATCAAATAGAAATTTCCGTGAGATTGGCGCGAATGAATGCGTTTCAAAATCTCTGACCACATATTTAATTCGCAAAGAAATCTTTCGGAGAGCGGATTGGATGCCGGACCCATTATTTTGGGTTGCAATATATATAGTCTGATGGTCGTTCGTATAAAACCAACGATGACTCAGCAGTCGTGACAATTGGAATATATTTTCCGAAAGGATCGCGCATGGGACCTTTAGAATGGTAAGGACTAATTTAATCGAAAGGTCAGAAAAATAGTATTAAAAATTATGTAATTGATGTTGATATGTAATTATATTTAGTTGTAGAATAGTTTTGTTACATATGAAAATTCAAGTTAAATCATATTATCTATTTCAAGATCCCACCATCCAATAAAAAAATGAATCAAATCATAAAATTACCACATATGCATTATTTCAAGAGTGAAATAATTAATGACAGAAAAAAAAAAAAAAGAATATGCTTCATGTACAAATGTTCATTCTCAAAAAATAAACACAACGTCTATACATAACTATCACAATTCAAAGATAAGAACTAAAGAGTAGAAATTAAAAATTATGAATAGAACAAAATATTCATTATAACAGAATAAACACATGCTACAACATAAACCAAACTCTCTCTGCAGCCGTTCAAAGTATCGAATCAATCTCCTTCCCTGATAGGTATCAATAAAAATTGAGTATAATAATACATCTATTTATTTCCTTCGTATTTTATTTTAAATAGTCTAATATTATCCGATCACATTAGACTCAACCCCCTAAGTAAATTTACAGTTAAATACTTATTTGTAATGCATCTGTCTAATTTCATTTCTTTTGTAAAATTACATACTCTAAAGATATATATGTTATACATACACTGTGGATGTTCCTTTTCATTCCATTAAGCGTTGTGGATGGGTGTATATATATATATATATATATATATATATATATATATATATATATATATATATATAATTTTATTTTATTACTGCCGTACGTGGTGGAGGAACGCGTTGGGACAATCTTGCCACCTGTGGGTGCCTCCACGAGTGGAGAGGGAGGTAAATGAAATAAAAAAAGAGGGGGTGTTTGCTTCTATGGGTTTCCCTTTTTATTGGTATTACAATATAGATATGACACGACCTATGACATAGTGGCGTGTAGCCTTGATGATATGTGGGTATCGGGAATTTCAGCGGATGTGCCGACAATGTATGAGCATGTGTGTTTTGGGTAGAATATCGATCATGTACCTGTGTGTATATATCTTCGTAGGTGGAATAAAGAGGGAAGTCACTCTGCATTGCAATCGTTCGGAAAATTTATTATAGGCCAAGCTGTTGGGTGTGTAGTTTTAGCGAGATAACAGAAATAACTTTTTGCTAACAAAAGAGATATGTCGGAAAAATATTAATATTTATTGTTAGAGAATTTTTTTGGTATAATTAATGTTGCTAAAATTTTACGGGTAATTTTAGATTATCAGTATTTTTTGAATACTTAATGACAATTATTTTTTGTCAATATTTTTGTTGATAAATTTTATTTTTAATGATTATCTTTTTGTTGCTATAATTAATGCTATCGTAAAAGAAATTATGATAAAAATAATCATTACACCAAATTGATGATATAAGATATTTTAGAGGTAATTACTTTTTGTCATTAATTAATATTATAATTCTTTTAATTTTTATTATGACAAAATTTGATGTCGTCAGTAAAGATTATTAAAGATAGTAAAATCTATCACTAATTTTAGTTAATAAATTTTTTATTCAATATCATAATTTTATCACTGATAGCATCGTTATTTTATATAGTTGAATAATTAAAATTGATTGCTACCGAATTCTTATTACACTTTAGCTTACAATTTTAATTATGAAGTATATATTATCATTAAGATGACTTCTAAATTAAAATAAATAAATATTTAAATTATGAAACATTATAAAGATTTATCAAAAAAAATATTTTTATTGTAAAATTAAATAATAACAAATAAGAATTCTAAATCATCTGCATATTTTTATAATTTAATTGGCGAGAAGAAAGAGTAAACATCTACAATGATGACAAGTCAATCATAATAATATTCATTCATCAACCAATAGTCTTTTATTAAAAGAAGAAATTTAAAAAATAAGTCAAATTTATAGGATAACATAATAAAATAAGATACATGTCCAACATAAAGTAAAACAATATATGAAAAAAATATTTTGACTAAATTAGAAGCACGTAAAAGATTTCTACCAATGACTGGAGTGCATCTTCTATTAGTAACATTAGAAGATTCTAAAAAAAGAAATCTATCAGAAAATAATTCTGAGATACATTAAATAAAGGAAATGTTATGGTTATATATAATGATTCAAAATAATTTCATTACAATAGCTATCGCAAAATAACAAACATCTTAAGTTAGCTCCAATTGTGTCACCTAATACTTCATCAATTAATAGTTGCAAAAATACATCTATGAGCTTTTGGATTAGATGGACCAAGAATTAATGTTGATAATATGAAATTTGATTGCTTCATGCATAATCGTGGAGGCAAATTGTAGGAAATCAGGATAACAGGCCAAGTACTATGTTGTGTTGTCATTGTCCTAAAGGATCAAACCCATCAATAGCCAAGCCAAGGCGAACATTTCGAGGCTCTGAAGCAAAATAAGGATTGATAGAAAGTATATAACTTTGATTCTGTCGTTAAGCAAACAATAGTTTAATTCATAAATGATGTTGTATGCCAAGACTAAATGTAATATTTAGAATACTTCACAAGACTACTCACAAGATTACTCAATGAATGGAGAATAAATAACATCAAGATGAAGTGCATAAGAATGAAAAAAAACACAAATAGATTTCTTTGGGGAAAAAGGCAGTGGTGGACATCTTATTTTCATGCAACTCTCGGTAGGATTAGATCTATAATTGATAATCCAAGTTCAGGGAATTTAAACAACTAAAGGGCTAAATTTTGCCAAAAACCTATACCTGTAAAGAAGTGACTTATGTAAGAATTGTTGGATTTTTAATCCAACGTATGGACTAATATATGCGTAAAGTATACATATAGTCAATCAACATATAAAAGACTGTGATATAATGCCCACCATCAAAGTGATCAATTTAAGTTCTAATGAAGGTATAGGCATAAAATGCAAAGAGGTAATAAGGTTTAAATTATATACATGCAGAGATCGATTTTGCATTTATAATTCCTTGATGGATAGATTTTTTGCTAATAGTAATTAATTTTATTTAATTACTAATATGGAAATTTTAAGCCCCCAAGGATTTCTTACCTCATTCTCCTCCATCTTTCCCATCGAGTGCTGAGAGAGATAGACAGATAAGGGGTGGCTCGGTAATCGACCTAATTGTGACATTTGTCAAACAATTACAATAAAATGTTATTGATGAACTTTTTTGTCCTGGACAACGATGCCAAAAATATGATTGTCGACGATTGGTTCGTACTGAAAAGGATTTTAAAATGTCGTTGTTGTAGTATATGCCACAAATAATGATTTATTTCAGGTTGTTCATTGGAAGACAGTTATTGATATATATCTTTCTAAGTCCCAAAACATTGTTTAATTCCAAAAAAGTTGATTTTATTTGCAAAAAATGAATGAAAAAATCAATGAATAAAAAATCTGATTAATTATGTACAAAAGAATGAATTAAAACACATTATAATGCTTGGAAATAAATGTATACAAACAAACATAAAAAATTATATATAACTACTCTATATTAATTGTCTACAACTAATATGGTTAATACCTAAGTATAAGAATAAAAATAGTTAATAATACTTACCATACTAACTCATTATAACATACTAATATCTATAGTAACATATATAATATATACAATAATATATATAAGTATTATTAAAACTTTAGTAAAATTATATATATAACATAAGGTAAAACACTGTTTATACTAACATATATAGCTATCTACACTAAAGCTCTTGTGTTATATATATACATATAAGAACTCAAACAAGCTTACTTACACTACTTATACTACACACATATATATCTATACATTAATTTATTTATTTACATTATATTATACTATTTATACTTATACTTATCATATATCATACATGTATATATATACATCTATAAACAATACACACACGCGCGTGGAACTCATGCACTCAACACACAAATACGCACTAACACACAACTCACACTTAGAGAATTTTAGCCTTGCTCTCCTCTTTTAGCCGGTTCAGACTGGTTCAATTTAAGTCAAAAATTGTTTTAATATGGGCAGACGACCTTTTCGAAGGATACGCAGTACTCATTATTGGGTGGGATCAGACCTCTACTAGGGCCACCCTAGTTGTTATTAGGTGTATTAATTTCGATTTAATGCTAGTTAATGAGCCCACACAAGTCCACACATAGTGCACGACCCCCGACCCTATGCACTGTTGGTGCTAGAGCACCACGATCATTTGTTTTGATGATAACAAAACACGTGTCATTTAATATTTGCGCTTTGAGTCCTAGATTTTAGGTCAATCGTAAATGGATACGTGATTAGATGGAGTTCGAGCTCGCATCCAGGACGGATTGGAGGAGCTTGATGGAGAACAGAAGAGATTCACGATGAGCGATATATTAAAGATGGAAGGAAATGAAGAATAGGATAGATTTCCTTCTTTTGTATTTGTATTTTTCGTTTCTTTTGTTTCTCTTTATTTCCTTAGAAAATTATGTTAAAGAGCCTCAAAGTACCCTAACAGTAGTCCTAGGAACACCTGCACAACCCTAGGATACTTAGGTTTTCAATAGAGAACTTAGAAAACCAATATAGGGTTCAAACAGAGTTTCCAGACGTCTAATTCCCAAATCAGACGTCTGATAAAGTATTTTAAGACGTCTGACTGTTGTTTCAGACGTCTGATAACTATTAGGCTGGACATAGTTATTTCTGTCTGATGAAATTAGACGTCCAGACCTTAGACCAGACGTCTTAAGAGACGTCTGATGGATTTGCCAGACGTCCAATTAGTGGATCGTTGGCTGGCTTAGCATACACTCAAGAATATGACCGTTAGAGCCTTATCAGACGTCCATAGGACTGTCCAGACGTCTGATAATTGATCGTTTTGCCTCGGCTGACCCAAAATCTCTTCTCAGAGATTTTCTAGCCGTTGCAACATTTGGAAAATCCATTCCCACAGTAAAAGTAGGTTTTCAGACGTCCATACATAGTGTCAGACGTCCTATATGTCGTCTGATGGACTTGCACTAGAACCCTGTTTAGATCTGATTCAAGTCAGGAAGAGACTCGCCCAAAATCAGACATCTGACCTTGGAATCAGACGTCTTAAAGTGAAGTTCCAGACGTCTGATGCCAGAATCAGACGTCTGATAAGCCTGTCAGAACAATGATTGTTCCTGATTTCGGGCTGATTCTCTTGGGCTTTGTTCCCAACGACTATAGAACCTTTCCTAAGCCTTCCAAAGCCTTCCTAAGGCCTCTATAAATAGAGGGGAACCTTTGCAACACAAATACACACCTAGAAACACCAAGACACCTTGCAATATACTTTCAAACCTTTTTGTGTCCCTCTTGCTCTCTAAGCTCAAGTTCTACATCTTGAGAGCATCAAGCTGTTGCGCACTCACTCTCCCGCCGTTGTTCAAGAGAGCGACGTTGCGCCGTCGCGTGGTACACGCATCCGCGTCGTCGACGCACTCCTTTCAAAGGGAAGCATCCTATTTCCTATAGAAGCTAGGTTTAAAATTACTTTGTTGGCTCTATAGGACTTGTTGTTTATTTTATCTTTGTTATTTGGTTGGGTATTCGCTTTGCGAATTCCCGTCTCCTTCGCGAGACAAAATCCTTCTTGTGGAGAGAAGGGGTTGAGGTACGCTACCCTCGTGTAAGTAGCGTGGTTGTATTGAAGTTGAATCACCCTCGTTTAAAGTGATTCGATTTAGTGGATTTTGATCAACTTGGTTGATCGGAAAATCCTAACTCGAGAGGGTTAGGTGGTGGTTTTCACTCGGTTTGGGTTTCCACCTATAAATTCTTGTGTACTTTGTGTGATTGCTTATTTGTAAGATTATATTTCAATTCCGCAATTATTACGTTACCCCCTCCTGGTAGGGCCGTAAACTACATTTGGTATCAGAGCAGGTCTTGCGAGATCGGAGTAACACCCGGCAAGAGATCAAATGGAGGGAAGCACATCAGCGATCAAAATATCCGAGGGGCAGTCCACCGTCCGACCACCCTACTTTGACGGGAACAGCTACAGCTACTGGAAGCTGAGGATGAGGATGTGGCTTCAAGCCACGGACTTCGCTCTATGGGGACGTTGCGAAGCCCCATATGAGATCCCGGAGCGACCTGACGCAGGATACTCGCAGCAGCAGATTCGGGAACTCTCGCTCAACGCGAAAACAATGAACGCGTTGTATTGCGCGCTCAGCTCGGAGGAGTTCAACAGAATCTCGCAATGCGCCACCGCATACGAGATTTGGCACACACTTAAGGTAACTCACGAAGGTACCTCTAAGGTAAAAACTTCTAAAATTAATTTACTTTCTCAAGAATTTGAATCTTTTTCTATGAAACCTAACGAGTCTTTAAGTGAGATGAACACTAGGTTCACTCTCATTGTAAATAATTTGAAAGCATTAGGGAAGACCTTCATCAAGGGGGAGCTTCAAGGGAAGCTTCTTCGTTCCCTTGGACCGGAATGGGAACAGAAAGTTACCGCCATCGAGGAGGCGAACGAAGTAGAGGAGCTCAACATGGAAGATCTCCTAGGCAATCTAATGGCCTACGAGACAAAGTTGAAGCAGAAGAAGGATACACCGGAGCCCAAACTGAAGAAGACTCTCGCCTTCAGAGCCGCGTCGGATAGCGTGGTAAGTTCCGACGACGAAGACTTTAGAATTTTACTTAAAAAATTTTCCAAGTTTTGTAGGGAATTAAAGAAAGAGAAAAAGGAGAAGGAAAGCCCGAGACGTTGCTACCACTGCAACGAGAAAGGGCACCTACGACCAGAGTGCCCTCTTCTCAAAAAGGAGAAGAAGAAGGAAAAGGAAAAGAGATCTAAGAAGAAGGCGTTCCAAGCCACTTGGGACGATTCCAGCTCGGAGGAAGAAGAAGAAGAAAAAGAAAAAACCGCTTACTTTGGTTTCATGGCCAGAGGAAGTAATAGCGACAGCGACAGCGGAAGCGACTCAGACAATGAGGTAAGTTATGATTTACAAGAAGCTTTTAATGAACTATTTGAGCTTAGTAAATCATTAAAAATAGAAAACAAAAGCATGAAAAAGAATCTTAGTTTTCTTAAATCTGAAAATGATAGGTTAGAAATAAAACTTAAGGATTTAGAAGCTAGTCCTAAAAAGAATAACCTATTATTAGAAAATAATAACCTCATCAATGAAAATAATAAATTGATTGAGGAAAATGTTAGTCTAAAAATAGAAATTTCTAATTTAAAGACTAAGATGGATATTATAGAAAAAGAAATCGCATGTCTTAGGGAAAACTCCAACAAATTAATCAATAAAGTAGATAATTTTTATAGCCCTAAGGTTGAGAAAGGATCTCCATCAAGGAGACCCGCTAACAGATCCGGATCAAAGCCCACTTGGATACCGAAAAAAGAATTAGAATCTTGTTTTGTAGGGTTCAGGGATAATTACAACACGAAGGACTGGACCTATAAACTCAAAGCTGGTCAACTCAAGTTGGGAGAACCAAGGAGTAGACCAAGGAGGAGAACAAGAAGGCCGACGAGATGGCGAACAAACGACGGACCCGCCGCACGTCGACCACCAGATTGGAGACCGGTGCCAATGCCCGGGCCTCCAAGCTACGGATGGGAGCCCCATCCGATGTGGCATCCACCACCATTCGGGCCATTTTATTGGCCATGGTAGGTGAGGAAAAAATCTTTTACCCTATCCTCTTATTAGTAGCATTTAGATAGGGGGAGTTAAAAACTTATGAGCTAATTGTCAATTTTTAAGGGGGAGATGCAAGTTAGCTAAATTTCCTTTAGAAAGGGGGAGAAAAATAATAGCTATCTTGTTGTTATAAAAAAAAAAGGGGGAGGACATTACCTTTGTCAAAAGAAATTTATAGAAGAGCATGTTTTAAGGGAGAGTTATAGGAAATGTAAAATCAATTCAACCTTTTTGATAATGTCAAAAAGGGGGAGGATTTTTTGCATTATTATCTATGATTTTGTCATCATCAAAAAGGGAGAGATTGTTGGTGCTAGAGCACCACGATCATTTGTTTTGATGATAACAAAACACGTGTCATTTAATATTTGCGCTTTGAGTCCTAAATTTCAGGTCAATCGCAAATGGATACGTGATTAGATGGAGTTCGAGCTCGCATCCAGGACGGATTGGAGGAGCTTGATGGAGAACAGAAGAGATTCACAAGGAGCGATATATTAAAGATGGAAGGAAATGAAGAATATGATAGATTTCCTTCTTTTGTACTTGTTGTATTTTTCGTTTCTTTTGTTGCTCTTTATTTCCTTAGAAAATTATGTTAAAGAGCCTCAAAGTACCCTAACAGTAGTCCTAGGAACACCTGCACAACCCTAGGATACTTAGGTTTTCTGTAGAGAACTTAGAAAACCAATATAGGGTTCAAACAGAGTTTCCAGACGTCTAATTCCCAAATCAGACGTCTGATAAAGTATTTTAAGACATCTGACTGTTGTTTCAGACGTCTGATAACTATTAGGCTGGACATAGTTATTTCTGTCTAATGAAATCAGACGTCCAGACCTTAGACCAGACGTCTTAGGAGTTCTGATGGATTTGCCAGACGTCCAATTAGTGGATCGTTGGCTGGCTTAGCATACACTCAAGAATATGACCATTAGAGCCTTATCAGACGTCCATAGGACTGTCCAGACGTCTGATAATTGACCGTTTTGCCTCGGCTGACCCAAAATCTCTTCTCAGAGATTTTCTAGCCGTTGCAACGTTTGGAAAATCCATTCCCACAGTATGGCATATCATGTTCCCACAGTATGGAAAAACCATAGTTAATGAGCCCACACAAGTCCACACATAGTGCACGACCCCCGACCCTATGCACCGCACACTCAATGTATCACATATGGCATATCATGTTCGAGAGAGAGAAAGAGGTAGGATGTGTATTGGTGTCCAGCACCTGACAACTGGGTAGCCTGAAACAGAAAAACAATTTAAAGTGGTGTGGGCACTCTACCATTTCCGATGTGATGCTAAAACAAACGCTCGATTGGCGCTGTAGTTGCGTAATTGCTGTATTTATTAGGCGATTTTGCCTCTCGATTTGAGAGCCATAATTTATTCTAAATTAAAAATAAATTATAAGGTTGTAAAGCCCTTACATAGAGCTACATAATTATGTAGTTACTTTATAAAAATAAGTTAATTTATTATATAATTAAATTACCTAAATTTACCATTTATACATGTTAAATTAAAGTTTAATTCATTAATTAAAGTATAAATTAGTTAATTAATTATCAAATTGACTTAGTATAGTATTAATATACATAATAAATTATTTATTACATATTTTTATTATATTTTAGAAGCTTTATTTTAATTTATATAGATTTAAAGACATGTTTTAGTTAGTTATACATATAAATAAACTCTAAATACTATAATGCAATATAAATATGATATAAATAAGTTGAAAATACATAGTACAATATATTACAAGTATACACTATAAGTTATCTCATATTAACTTAATTTACTAATTTATTTTATTTTAACTTAATAAATTACCTAGTTAACTTAATAACTTAATTATTTACTGTAAATATATAATTAAATTATATTACAAGCATTATATTATTTATATTATATAGATAAATATGTGTGTACAACATAAAGTACCAATATGTACATATAAACATGTTTGTATAATTACTTAGTTATTATACATTTAAGTTATATAAATTAATATCTAATATTACAATAAAGTTATATATACAATAAGTTACTTTAAATACTTAATTTAATATATATATAATACATATATAAGTTATTTATATATATATTATATACATATTATACAATATTTACTTATAACTTAGGTTTAATTATTATATATAAGTATATACATAGTATACATAGTATTTTTCAGAGTTTTTGGGTATTTTCTGATTTTTATGAGTTATATATATATATATATATATATATATATATATATATATATATATATAGGAGATGGGAGAGAAAGTGAGACGAGAGAGAAGAATTGTCTTTGATGTTTTTAATATTAAGTTCTTTTATTAAGTTCCAAGGTATACTAAATCGTTGGCTGATATGTTCTATCAAGTCAGGGGTTCAGAGTGCCTTGAAACTTAACACACACCTAAAAATATACCTAATCCTGACCAATACAAGTTTATTTCATTCTTTTGGATTTTTTTAAATATTTTTATTTATTTACAAAGTTAACCAATATTAGGCCTTCAAAGGGTTTTCAAAGTGGAACCTAAGGTACTAAAAAGAGTTTTAGTGGCTGGAATAACAGTTAAAACCTCAAGATCATCTAACACACTATGTGAAACATATATGAATGATTAAACCAAGTTTTCATTTCAGATTTCATTAATATTCTCATTTGGACAGATTATGCACATGTAAATAGCTGATAATGAAGTTGAAAACTAAATGACAAGCAATTCTAATTAAATTTCAATCACTTAAAAACACTTGAATGATTGTTACAATATGTTTTAACACTATATAAAAGGTCAGCCTCTCAAAAACTCCAAAACCCAGCCAAAACCACTCTGATTAGATTAGCCAATACAGTCAAACAGTGGCTGCTGCAACACACAACAGCAGCTGCAATTTAGCAACAACAGCTGCTTCTACCAAAATTAGATGCTGGAATCTTTGATTAGACGTCTTAAAATCAAGTGCAAATTTTTCAACAGCCAACATCTGCTTCTGCTGTACTGCAATTAACCCAAATCAGACATGAAAAAGTCTGATCTAAAGCCAATTACATCTTGACAAATCAATTTGTCTAAATATCTTTCGAAAATCATATATGGAGATCTGAAAACTTACAAATCCATTCAAATATTTCAAAATCCTAAAAGATTCTAATATAATCTTTTCCTTACATCATAGACAATGTAGAGGACATAGATCATGCTAGATTACTGAAATCATTTCAAAACCACATCAGATCTTCATTAACATACTCTAAATCTCCATAAACATTTGCAAATCAGTTTAGAACCATTTTTAAAATTTAGAAATCCTTTTAGAGTGAAAATCAAATGTTGCCCAGATTGGGCCTTTTGTTTTAGAATTTGCATATGTGATCTGATCATTAGAATCTCCCAAACATTAGAAATCAGTATTTAGGGATTCAAGCAATCCTATAAAAACTAAATGAGTCATGGTAATGCTTCATCTCAGTATTCTAAGACTCCTTAGCAAAACTACTCAAAGCAAGGCTTAAATTGGGCATTTGCTCATTTGATAATAAATACCTCAATCAAATCACCTCAAACTCATCGCAAAATACCCAATTGAGCAAATCTGAACTTGAATCACTTGATTAAATTCCATTAAAATCAAATTAACTCCAATTCATGAGATTGGACGTGAAAACCAAATCTAAAAGAATTGAGTGAATCGATTCAATAAAAATCAGATGGGGGGTCTTTGCGAATTGGAGTGAATGGGAGACCCCTTAAGTAGGTTTTTAGGTGTAAATTCAAATCTAGAAGCCCAAGCTTCAGATCTAAATTTGACCTTGATGGATGGGTGGATGATGAAAAGATTGCGAGGGAAAATCAGAAGTGAATCGTGAAGCGTAAAGAAAGCTGTATGCGTCGAAATGGAGGTGGAAAAACAACTCTCTGATTTGATCAGAGAGGGCGGAGATTGAATTTAGGCTAATCTACTCCTAAGCTACACTAATCCACCAACCAATGAATCTAACATTTAATCTACTCCTAAATTACTCCAGCTAACACTACAATTAATCTAGAAAGCAGGAACTCTATCTAACAAAGCAAGAAACCTATCTAAGGGAAGAAGTTGTCCAAGGTCACCAGCCAGCGGCTGATGACGACGAAAGGGGAGGAGACCCTCCAGCTGAAGAAGATGTCTGTTACAAACGCGTGCCCCATACATCTTTTAAGACATCTGGGATCAAATCCAGACGTCTGACCAGACGTCTGGGATCGTTTCCAGACGTCTAGAAAATAGTTTTTTTTCGCACGAAAGATTCGTCTGCGCGCCTGTGCGCGCAGACCCGCGATTCCCCTCTCTCTCTCTTTTTCCCTCTCTCTCTGCGGCTGCAGACCTGCCGCGCTCTCTCTCCCTCCTCCTCGTGCGACCTTAAAAGGCCATGCCTCCCCTCCCGTCTCCACCGTCTCCTCCTTCTTCTCCTTCAGCCAGTGAGCGTGAGCGCGAGTGCGAGGGCGGCAGCGGCGGCCGCAGTGAGCGCGGAGGAGGTGCGGCGTGCGAGAGCGGAGCTCTACCATGAGGGCGAGCTCGCCGGAGCGACGCGGAGAGGGACCTGCTGCGGTCTGAGCAGCAGACGCGCGAGGTACGACGCGCGCGGCGTCGCGAGCGGAGGCCGAGTAGCGCCCTGATTCTGGAAAAATTTCCAGAATCAGACGTCTGGGTTGATAGTCAGACGGCGAGGGCGACGTCTGGAAGCTCATACAGACGTCTGAAAGGTGAGTGTTCCGCCTTCTTCTTCCTTCCTGTCGACTGACCGTACTGAGGGAGGCAGTTGGCTGTGCACAGGTTCGCTGATTCGCCATCCTTTGCAAATCAGACGTCTGGAAGTTGTACCAGACGGCGGGAGTGACCTCCAGACGTCCGGGGTGACCATCGGACGTCTGGGAGCTAGGCCAGACGTCCCCGCAGACTTCTGGACGTCTGGGAAACCACGCTGAACAGGTAATTCTCTGATCCACTGTTTAAGACGTCTGGAAGAAGTTCCAGACTTCTGATTTTGCACAGTATCATCTTTTTCGACCCGTTTAGGGCCCGTTCGGGCTCCGTTTTCCGTGATTCGAGTTGCGCTCTTTTCAGAATTAATTCCTCTACCCGTCTACAGTAGCTATACACTGTTTTGAGACACTCCTTGTGATAGGACCTCGTTCAGTTGCAGTCTTGGGAGTCGCGAAGGCACGCGGGATTCCCGATCACGCCCCCATTACTCCCGTTGTACCCGGTAGAGTGGCTTAAGTTATTAAAATCTGTTAAAGTATGGAACCTTAACTAGTGATGTAAACACATTTACACTACTTAAAATGTCTATTTATGCATGTTCTTAAGCATAGGATTGCATTTCATGATATAAATATTGCATTACATGCATCATCTTGCATTTAGAGTAGTTTGAATAAAATGGAGGTTAATTGTCTCCTTTTATGTGCTTGGACAGGGCAAATATTTTATCGGGGCCTCGGATCAAAGATCCAACCGTATGGATATGATCAGGGCAACGATTGGAGTTCAATGACTCCAAGATCGCCCTAATCAGGCATCCGTAGCATCAGATAGAGACCGGGGAACCCTAGAAGATCAAGGGCCAGGATGGTGTAAATCCGCACTTCAGATGGAAAATCCGACCACACGGATGAATTCGGATCGACGATCGCAGCCGAACGACACAAAAATCGAGTCAATCCGACATCCGTGGCACCATCTACAACTTCCAGAAGATGGACGGCCAAGATAGCGCCACGTGGCGCCATCCCAGCCGCCCAATCGGCCGCAGGAGTCCTGTGAAGACCGCGCACCGTCTCCTCTCCGCCGTTGGATCTCGATCCAACGGCTGCGGTCGCTCGCGTTTAAAAACGTCCGCGCGACCATTTCGCCCGCGTAGCGCAGCGGCGACGCAGCCGCGGGCGAAGCGGAGGTCGCGGGTTCGAGCCGCGGTGAGGGGGTCGAAGGCGCGGGCGAGCGGGCGCGCACGATAGCGCTGACGCGCAATTGGACGCTCTGGTGGGCGCGCGATCACACGCGGGCGGCGCGCTACGCAGCGGGCGCGGACGCGTTCAAGCCGTCCGATCTCGCGATCGGACGGCTGAGACGACGCAGACGTGCGTATGCGTTACGCGCGCAGGCCAGCCGAGCGGGCGCGCGTGGGCGCGGCGGCGACGGCGGGGCTTTAGCGACGGTTTTATCCGTCACTAAAGACCCCTTATTTATTATTTTGAAGATGTAATGTCCATTTTGCCCCCACTCCTTGCAACTATAAAAGGAGACCCCCTCCATACGAAATTTTCATCCCTTCCTTCTCCTCTCTACCTCTCCAAAGCTCAAGAGAAGCTTGTCCCACACCCGGGATGCTTCTCGCGAGATAAAGTCCAAATTTTCGTCCCCCTTCGGAAGTGGATCCCGCGACGACGACGGCGTGCTGCTTCGTTCCCGTTCTTCTGCTTCGTCCTCCTTCGTCCCGCTTCGTTCTCCTTCGTCCAGGCGTCGTCCCGTCCGGCTCGTCCTCCAAGCGACCGTCGAGGAGGATAACTTCTCTCTCCCATTCTTATTTACAGCTTTTCTAGTGTAGAATTTTCCTGCTTTATAGTGTAATTGATTTCCCGCTTTCTAGTGTAACTTTCATTTCGTTTGCTTGTATAAACAATTGAAATATTGAATGCATGTTCTCTTTCTCTCTCTCTTTCTCTCTCTCTCTCTCAATTTGATAGCTCCATTGTAATTATTTCGCCTTGTTTATCAAAAATCCTAAAAAACATAATTGCGAATATAGATCAACGTAGCCTCCCTGAGTTCGACCCGGAATTCTTATTTCGGTATAAATTTTATTTGTTGAACACGAATCCTTCGCTTTCGAACTACAACGACGGGTTTTCCAAAACCAAACACGTTAGCGTAGATTCTCGTTCAACATTTTGGCGCCGTTGCCGGGGAAGCAACGATTTCCGATCTTTTCTTCGCATTTCTTGCACTTTATTTGTTTTCTAACTAGCTTTCTCTTGTGTCTATTGTTTTGCAGAGACCTCCATCAAGGAATCAACAAGCGGTAGACTGGAGTAAAGTGCAGTTGAAGACAACTGTAAGTGCTCCCCCATTCTTTCCCCCTCCATAGATTTCATTCGGCACATTAAATCCAAATTTCAATTAACCTAGGTGTTTGCATAAATCCTAGGTATAGTTTGGTTGTTTGGATTTCTACTCACACTCATTTCACCCTCATTCATAAAAAAAAGGAATAATAACAAAAAGATAATTTTGTGGGGTAACTTTCAACAAACACACAACACACACCCACATTCAAGGCACTTGATTAACTTGATTTGTTTTCTACTCAACCGGGTTCTGATCTGTGGAACCGGTACACACAGAGCAACACATAACAGAGTAGAAATCATTCTAGGTTAACCATCTTTGAGTGCCTAACTTAGTGGTGCAATTGTGGCCAATTGTTTGAGTTGTTTGGGCCGCACCACTTTATTTAAAACCAACTCATCAAGTAGCTCCTCCTTAGGGTTTTCAATCTAGGTATATTCTAGGCACTCCGCTTTCTTTCTGATTTTAAAGGAAAACTATCTTCACCCGTGTTTTACAACTTGGTTTGCCTAGAAATTTGATTGCAATTCACCTAATTTGAAACCCTAAAAGCTACTTAAGCAGGATTTGAACATTAAAATTCACACATTATAAATAATCTTGCTTGAAAACCCTGGTTGTGCACGCACTTACACAAATTTCAATCAATCATTAAGGGCACAACCCATTGTAAGGGCCCATCACATTCCATAAGCACCACAATCCCAGGCCGTAATAAAATTGAGTAGACGTTGGCCCTAAGGTTTGATTCGCTCTTCAAGGCCTAGTCTGAGATTGTTTTTGATTAACCTACTTGTACTGATTAATCTGATGTCTAGCTAGGGGAGTAGCGTCAAACGACCGCGGCTGGGGGGTACACTAGGAACCGGAGGCGAAAGCCAAAGGAAGAACCTTCTCCCCAGTCCCTCCTTCTAACTGGTTGGATTATACAGACGCAAGTAGAGTAAATCAGTTACAGTCTTAAGGCTGGTGTTGGGAGTCAGTAGATCCTTAGGCTACCTCACTTAAGGACAGCCTTGTTTTGTTGTACTGCAGGGTCCCTATCCCCGGTCTTTCCGACCTACTCCTAGTTTATGCTGGGAAGACAGTCATTGAATCCCCGATTAGAAGGACCATTAGAACATTCTAGGAGGCGCAAGTTAGATTTTGGTCAATTTGATCCCATGGCCGAACAACAGCCTCTTCTGCCTGGAAATCCACAGGAAGAATTTCGAAGGCAGCTGGAACAAATGCAGAGAATGCAAGAATGGTTCCAGAGAATGCAGGGCGTTCAGCCCTTGAAGGATTTTTATGATCCTTCAAATTACGGGGAACGTCCCGGCGTCCAGATTCCAGCCGGTGACGTAGAAATCAAGCCCCAGGTGTTAAGCCTGATTAAACATTATCATGGGCTTGGCTCCGAAGATCCGTTTCAACACTTGGAGGACTTGACCACTTTGGTCCAGACCACCAAGTCTCGAAACGTAAACGAGGAGCAAATGATCATGAGGCTCTTCCCTCACTCTCTTAGGGATAAGGCCGCGCATTGGTATATGACAATAGGAAGACCAATTACAACTTGGAATGAGTTGAAATCGGCCTTTCTGAAGAAATTTTTCCCAGTCGGTCGTACCAATGCTTTGAGACGGGCAATCACTACTTTTACCCAGCGGCCGGGGAAGCAGTTTCATGTGGCCTGGGAGCGATTCCAGGACTTATTGCGGAGGTGTCCACACCACGAGGTGCCGAAATGGCAACTCGTACAGATTTTTTATCATGGGTTGACTGAGCAACTCAGAAACCATGTGGATGCTTCTTGCGGAGGCAATTTCCTTAATAAAGATGCAGATAGTGCACATGATTTATTTGAGGAAATGAGTGAGAATTCAATAAATCATGCCTCCATGGATACTTTTAACCGGTCCCAACAACCCAGATCAAATGTCAATGAAGTCCATGACTCTCATTCATTTGATATGGAATTGATTTGTAATAAACTTGACAAAGTGGACTTGGTTGCTAAAAGAATGGAAGAGTGGATGGCTGGCAATTCTATGAACAACTCTCAATCCACTCAATCCCAAAATTCGGGATTCCATTCTTCACGAGCTCTTTCTGGACGGGAGTTCGTGAATCAACTCGATGCGACTCAACCTATGAGTCAGCATTTTTCGGAACCCCATGGGTTCCCAACTGGGGCCTTTGATCCCAGTTTTTCTAATCCTTCCTTTTCTTTCTCTCCATCCTCACTTTATGAGGATGTCTGTGCTGTACAAGAGAATGTTAGATCCAACCCCTACTCGAATGCCTATAATCCAGGTTGGAGAAACCACCCTAACTTCTCTTGGAAAAATCCGGGGCAACAGACCCAATTCCGACCCAGCAATTATGCTCCGCAACGACCAATGGGTCAGGGTCAAGTATATACTCAGTTGCCTCCGAATCAGATCAATCAGCCAGCTTGGAATGCCCGTCAACCCGCAGGGCAGGCTGATTTGAACCATCAAATAGTAGAGATGCAAGGATCTATGCTCCAGCTCATGCAGCAAATGAAAAACTCACTGGACAACTTGCAATCCGGGCTCATTGCTAACTCTCGCCAACCCAGATCTCTACCATCCCAACCCGTACCCAACCCACGAAACATTACGAATTCGGGCAATCAAGCCCAAGGGTACGGAAATCAGAGGGACCCACACGCGCATGCTCAGGTGGTTGAGCAGGGTTCCTCGTCTTCTTCTTCTGGAAATCAACAATTCATGGTCAATCAAGCCCCTCCAATCTTTCCTAACCCTCCTCAAGACCCAAATTCTTACGCTTCTGCAAATTCTGTCACTTTGAGAAGTGGTAAGACGACTCAGGATCCACAACCACATTATTCTAATCTTTTGAATCCTGAAGAATCTGAGGAGAGAGAAGAGAATTCTAAAGGAGAAATCAAGGCTCAGGAATCCGATTCCAAAGATCTGACTCGTGTTCCTTTTCCTGAAGCCTTAACCAAAGCAAAGAAGAAGAAGTCTGTTGATAGCAATGAGGAGCTTCTGAATTTATTTAAGAATGTTGAGATCAATATCCCGCTCCTTGATGCTATCAAGCACATACCGACTTACGCAAGATTTTTAAAGGAATTATGTACACAAAAGCGTAAGTCGAGAGAATCTGTTCCGAGGAAGGTGGTACTCTTCGAGCAGGCTAGTTCTGTTATCCTGGACTACCTCCCTCAGAAAAGGAGAGATCCTGGTGCTCCTTTGATTTCTTGCGTTATCGGAGATTACACATTTGATAGAGCACTTTTGGATCTCGGTGCATCCATCAACCTAATTCCGACTTCTCTTTACGAGAAGTTTGGGTTAGGCGAACTTCCGCCAACTTCAGTAACGCTACAGTTAGCGGATCGTTCGGTCACAAACCCGCGAGGCGTTATTGAAGATGTTATAGTTAAGGTCAAGGATTTTTATTTTCCTGTAGATTTCCTTGTCCTTGACATGGATGTACCAGATAATCTGAGGAACACGCCCATCATTCTGGGGCGTCCGTTCCTGGCTACCGCAAAGGCCAACATTAATTGTGAAAGCGGTAGCATGGAAATCGCCTTTGGGGACCAACGTATGAAATTAGATATTTTTAAGGCGATCAATAAATTTGAGGATTGTGGAGTTATTGAGGAACTTGATGAGGATAATATTAATATTGAAACTTGTTTGACAGTTTCTTCAATTGAAAGTTCCTCTTTGGTTGATGAATTTGACCCGCAACCCTCTGACTTAACATCTTCGGAAGAGGTTACTGATTTTGTCCACTCACAACCTCTCCCTCTTGTTGAATCTTCAGCATCTACCCAACCATCAATCATCACCCCACCCCAGCTCGAATTGAAACCATTGCCCGAGAATTTGAAATATCAATTTTTAGGACCTCAGAATACGCTCCCTGTGATTATCAGTGCTAAATTGACAAAGGAGCAAGAGATTAAATTGATTAAGGTCCTAAAGGAACATAAGGAGGCAATTGGTTGGACCATTCATGACCTTAGGGGGATCGAGCCATCTTACTGCAATCATAGAATATTTTTGGAAGATGGATCCCGCCCTTCTCGCCAGATGCAGAGGAGATTGAATCCAAATATGCGAGAAGTGGTAAAAAAGGAAATCATCAAGTGGCTCGATGCAGGAATTATTTATCCAATCTCTGACAGTCCCTGGGTAAGTCCCATTCAGATTGTTCCAAAGAAAGCCGGGATTACTGTTGTGACTAATGAGAGGAGAATCTGTCACTCGTTCAGCTTCATCTTGGAGAGTTTATATTGATTACAGGAAGCTGAACACTACCACTAAAAAGGATCATTTTCCCCTGCCCTTCATTGATCAAATCCTGGAAAAATTAGCCGGGCAGAAGTACTTCTGTTTTCTTGATGGCTACTCGGGATACAACCAAGTTCCTATCCATCCCGAGGATCAGGAAAAAACTACTTTCACCTGTCCCTACGGAACCTTTGCTTTTCGTAGGATGCCTTTCGGGTTATGCAATGCACCTGCGACTTTTCAAAGGTGTATGCTAGCCATATTTTCCGACATGGTGGGAGAGTTTATGGAAGTCTTCATGGATGATTTCTCCGTTTTCGGAGAATCATTTGACTCTTGTTTGGTTAATTTGGAAATGATTCTTAAGCGATGTATCAAGACACGATTGGTCCTTAGCTGGGAAAAGAGTCATTTCATGACCCAAGAGGGCATCGTTTTGGGTCATGTAATCTCTGAACGGGGAATTGAAGTGGACAAAGCTAAGGTTGATGCTATCGCTAAACTTCCTCCTCCCACATCAGTTAAACAAATCAGATCATTTCTTGGCCATGTGGGATTTTATCGAAGATTCATCAAGGACTTCTCGAAGGTTGCCCGCCCTTTGAGCAATCTTCTTGCCAAAGAAACACCGTTCGTTTTTGACGAATCATGCCAAAAGGCATTTGATTTCTTAAAAACGGCAGTCACCTGTGCGCCAATTTTGCAACCACCTATTTGGACAACCCCATTTGAGATCATGACCGATGCTTCTGATTACGCGGTCGGGGCTGTCCTGGGTCAGAAAATTGATCAAAAGCCCTTTGTCATTTACTACGCTAGTAAAACTTTGGATGAAGCCCAGAGGAATTACACTGTTACTGAAAAGGAATTACTCGCTGTAGTATTTGCGTTGGAAAAATTCAGGGCTTATCTCTTGGGGTCTCATGTTATTGTTTATACCGACCACTCGGCCTTGAGACATCTCTTGGCTAAAAAGGATGCTAAACCCCGGCTTATTCTTTGGATTCTTCTTCTTCAAGAATTTGATCTTGAAATCAAGGATAAAACCGGGGTACAAAATGTGGTGGCGGATCATTTGTCGAGACTCCTAGGTGATTCTTCTTGTCCGGACATTCCGATTGCTGACACTTTTCCGGACGAAACCATTCTTACAGTTTTAGGTGTCCACACCCCATGGTTTGCTGACATTGTTAACTATTTGGCCGTTGGTCAAATCCCCCAGGATTGGACCAAGCAACAACGGGATAGACTCAAATCTGAGGCCAAATACTACTTTTGGGAGGACCCTGAACTGTATCGCATCGGCTCTGATCAGATTATTCGCCGATGCATACCGGAGAATGAATTCAACAGTATACTTGAGTTCTGCCATGCATCTGGGTGTGGTGGACATTTCTCCGGGAAAAAGACGGCTGCAAAAATTTTGCAATCTGGCTTCTATTGGCCGTCTTTATTCAAGGATGCCCAGGATTTCTCACAGTCATGCCCTCGATGCCAGGCACTCGGGAGCATAACTAAGAGAGACATGATGCCCTTAAACCATATTCTTCCTGTCGAAATTTTTGATGTTTGGGGCATTGATTTCATGGGACCCTTTATCCCTTCATTTGGACATCAGTACATTCTTGTCGCTGTTGATTATGTGTCTAAATGGATTGAGGCAATTCCCACCCGAACCAATGACCACAAGGTGGTCATCAACTTTGTCAAGAGAAATATCTTCAGTAGATTCGGGATTCCGAGGGCTATCATCAGTGATGGTGGCACTCATTTTACTAATGCCCAATTCCGGAGTTTATTGGCCAAATACGGGGTTAATCATCGAATTTCCACACCTTACCATCCCCAAACGAATGGACAAGCCGAGATCTCTAATCGAGAGATCAAGAACATTCTGCAAAAAACGGTTAGGCCCGATCGCAAGGATTGGACTCAAAAGCTTGAGGACGCTCTTTGGGCCTACCGTACGGTGTATAAAACACCTATCGGCATGTCTCCATTCCGTCTGGTGTATGGAAAGGCGTGTCATCTACCCGTAGAGATTGAACACAGGGCATTCTGGGCAATCAAACAATGCAATCTAGATCTAAATCTAGCTGGGAAGACCAGGAAACTCCAACTATCTGAGTTGGAGGAGCTTAGAAATGATGCTTATGAGAATGCCAAGATCTACAAGGCTCGGACCAAAGCTCTACATGATCAAATGATTTCCCGCAAGAGCTTTGAGCCAAACCAGAAGGTCTGGTTATTCGATTCTAAACTTAAGCTCTTTCCTGGTAAACTTAGATCTAAATGGAGTGGCCCATTCATAATTGATCAGATTTTTCTAAATGGTGCCGTTCAGATTTCTGACCCAAAGACGGGTAACACCTTTAAAGTCAACGGTCAACGTCTGAAGCCTGTTGTTGACCATAATCTTCCAGAACCCGTTTCAGACTCTGTTGCTCTAGCCATTCTGTGACTTCTTTGGCTGGACTTCGCCTAGCTGACGGCATTAAACTCAGCAGTTGTACATATAACACAAGGCTGATACGAGCTTCATATCCAGGTGACATCTTTCATATTCTACCCTTTCTTTCATGTCTCTTTTTCAATGAGGACATTGCATCAGCTAGGCATGGGGGGGTGGATTCATTTTTGAATTAGTTGGTCAGCTTTGTGAAATTCATATAAATTGCTCTCTTTCTAAAATAAAAAAAAAAGGAAGGATTAGTTGGACATTAGGACTTTTCAATCCTAAGAAATTTTACATTAGGATCTGAACACAAAGACCCCTCAGGTCTTTGGACTTAATTAGCCTGTGTATCTACTAAAATGTGGATTTGTCTTTGAGTTCTCGCCATCTTAATTCTATTATAATTGGAATAAATAAGTTTGGGTGATAAGTACACGACTTGTCAACCCACCCTCTGATTTAAGGGAATTTTGAGTTTTAAGCATCTACACACTTTCTTTGCACTGACTCGTTGCTCGGCGATTCTAACGGAAATTGGGTAGCTAATGAACCTTCTAGGGTGATATGGCTGGTAAGTTATCGTGGGTAACAGCCCATAGGTAGGTTGTCCAGAGCCTAGTCACTGGACTTTTCTCTTTTTGCCGCCTTTAGGCAAATCTTAGACCAGGGAAGCCACCTACTTAAAAAAAAAAAAAAAATTGAGAACAGGAGAAAAGAACAAAAAGAAATAAGCCACACTTCGCCACACGAGTATGGCTGGCAAGTTGTCGGTGGTAACAGCTCATCGACCAGTTGTCCAGAACCCAGCTCAGAAAATGCACTAAAAATTCCCAAAACTCAGGAAGAAGCGGAGAAGTAGAATAAACCGGGGAGATATACACTGGATTCACCCTTGTGTTGACCCCGTAAAAAAAAAATAAAAGTAGGGAGAAAGCTACCGGTTGTAAAGATACACCTTTAGGCAGAATTCTGGTTAGGTCACCTAGAGGCGTAGAAATCCGAAGTCCGTTTTAATTGCCGGTCAACGAGTCTATCACAATCACAATAAGATGCTTAAAACTTAGGGTTCTCATCAAATCTTGGGTGAGTTGAATGGCCGTAGAAAGCCACTCTTAGACCCTAAAATTTGAAAATCCAAAAAAAAAAAAAAAAAAAAAGAGAGTAAAAACAGAAAAAGAAATTTTTCTTTGAATAAGGCGAGGCTTGAGGCGGTCTGCATTTTGGCTGATACCCGGACACTGTTGTGTCTTTGAAAGTTCAGTTCTTAAGTAGACAATTTCTTAATGATTGAAAATAACTCAGGTCCAAATAATCTAACCTAATTCTTTTATAAATAGCATATAGTTTTTGCTAGGGACTAGCAAAAGATAGGAATGGGGGTATGATGTAAACACATTTACACTACTTAAAATGTCTATTTATGCATGTTCTTAAGCATAGGATTGCATTTCATGATATAAATATTGCATTACATGCATCATCTTGCATTTAGAGTAGTTTGAATAAAATGGAGGTTAATTGTCTCCTTTTATGTGCTTGGACAGGGCAAATATTTTATCGGGGCCTCGGATCAAAGATCCAACCGTATGGATATGATCAGGGCAACGATTGGAGTTCAACGACTCCAAGATCGCCCTAATCAGGCATCCGTAGCATCAGATAGAGACCGGGGAACCCTAGAAGATCAAGGGCCAGGATGGTGTAAATCCGCACTTCAGATGGAAAATCCGACCACACGGATGAATTCGGATCGACGATCGCAGCCGAACGACACAAAAATCGAGTCAATCCGACATCCGTGGCACCATCTACAACTTCCAGAAGATGGACGGCCAAGATAGCGCCACGTGGCGCCATCCCAGCCGCCCAATCGGCCGCAGGAGTCCTGTGAAGACCGCGCACCGTCTCCTCTCCACCGTTGGATCTCGATCCAACGGCTGCGGTCGCTCGCGTTTAAAAACGTCCGCGCGACCATTTCGCCCGCGTAGCGCAGCGGCGACGCAGCCGCGGGCGAAGCGGAGGTCGCGGGTTCGAGCCGCGGTGAGGGGGTCGAAGGCGCGGGCGAGCGGGCGCGCACGAGCGTCAGATGAAGATCCGACGGCCGCGCGCGCCCGATAGCGCCGACGCGCAATTGGACGCTCTGGTGGGCGCGCGATCACACGCCGGCGGCGCGCTACGCAGCGGGCGCGGAGGCGTTCAAGCCGTCCGATCTCGCGATCGGACGGCTGAGACGACGCGGACGTGCGTATGCGTTACGCGCGCAGGCCAGCCGAGCGGGCGCGCGTGGGCGCGGCGGCGACGGCGACGGCGGGGCTTTAGCGACGGTTTTATCCGTCACTAAAGACCCCTTATTTATTATTTTGAAGATGTAATGTCCATTTTGCCCCCACTCCTTGCAACTATAAAAGGAGACCCCCTCCATACGAAATTTTCATTCCTTCCTTCTCCTCTCTACCTCTCCAAAGCTTAAGAGAAGCTTGTCCCACACCCGGGATGCTTCTCGCGAGATAAAGTCCAAATTTTCGTCCCCCTTCGGAAGTGGATCCCGCGACGACGACGGCGTGCTGCTTCGTTCCCGTTCTTCTGCTTCGTCCTCCTTCGTCCCGCTTCGTTCTCCTTCGTCCAGGCGTCGTCCCGTCCGGCTCGTCCTCCAAGCGACCGTCGAGGAGGATAACTTCTCTCTCCCATTCTTATTTACAGCTTTTCTAGTGTAGAATTTTCCTGCTTTATAGTGTAATTGATTTCCCGCTTTCTAGTGTAACTTTCATTTCGTTTGCTTGTATAAACAATTGAAATATTGAATGCATGTTCTCTTTCTCTCTCTCTTTCTCTCTCTCTCTCTCAATTTGATAGCTCCATTGTAATTATTTCGCCTTGTTTATCAAAAATCCTAAAAAACATAATTGCGAATATAGATCAACGTAGCCTCCCTGAGTTCGACCCGGAATTCTTATTTCGGTATAAATTTTATTTGTTGAACACGAATCCTTCGCTTTCGAACTACAACGACGGGTTTTCCAAAACCAAACACGTTAGCGTAGATTCTCGTTCAACAACTAGAATCTAGGACATTGCATGAATCCTAGGGCTGGAAAATTAGATTGTATGATAGATCCTAGGATATGGCATGAATCCTAGGATGGAAAACTAGCGGAATGTATAATACTGCAGTCTTGGAAAAATGAAAAGGAGTATAAAGTTGCCTGTTGATGAGAGCCTCATCATGAGCCATAACTAGCTCATCTTGACCTAATAAAGAAGATAAAAGCTCCTACATAACCTAGAAGAAGGCTTAACTGAAGGAACAAGTGCTCTGAGAAGAAAACATGAAATAAAGGTTAAAACTGCAATTTTACCATTGCAGTACATAAACGGGATTTCTCAGAAGCAAAACATAGGTCAAATGGTCCAAAGTGGGTTGAATTAATCAGAAATGGGTTTATGTGCAATCTAAGAATTAAATGACACTTGGTAACCCTAAAACAGACCCGCTTAAATTAACAAGGTTCCAGCCAGAATAAAAATCAAGCAAACCCTCTAAAAATCATAGAAAAACATCCTCTAGGGTTTAGAACACTTAATTTGGCCTTTGGAACCTAGTTTGACCTAGATTAGGGTCTTAGCTCTTCAATTAGCCTAATTTGGGTTTTTACGCAAAATGTCCAGTCAAACGAGGTCAAACCTAAAATCCAACTTCACCATTGGATTCTTTAGGGCCAAATTAGGTTTGTACCAAAATTTGGACCTAAGGGGAGGTCATCTTGACCTACTTTGCAAGTTAGTACACCCAAATCACAAAGAGGTCCCTATCTTTTGAATATCCTTGCAGAGAGCCCCCTAGGTTCCTCGCCTTCTTTGCAAACCGGTCCTGCCGCCATTGCTAGGGCAGAACCGAGCTCCGACGAAGTTTCGAGAGAGATGGCTCTCTAATTCCTCAGAGATTCTCTGAGGAATTCCCTTCCTTCTAAAGCCAATCAAATTCGCTGGCGTGAACCCAATCTCTCGTGCGAACGCACGAGAGATGTGGGTATCTTTCTTCCTTCCAACTCCGGCAAACCGGCTGACCTAATTGCGCGTCTTTCACGCACTGATAGGAGCGGCCAGCACCTATAAAACACCCCTCGGACCCGGCCACTCATCTTAAGCTTGATTTTGACGGAGATCCCCTCCAAATTTCTTCTCTCCCATCTCCGGCCAAACGACCCACAAGCTCCGGCGACCGCCTTCCCTCCTTCTCGTCACTCTGCTGCCATACCAGCAGCAGAGTCCTCTCCGCCTCTTCCTCCCGCGGCGCGCTGTACCCTGCGCGCAAGCTCCTGACCTCATCTTCGTCGCCGCTTCCTCCCCCAGGGTCTTTCTTCCCCGACGACGGCAGTCACGAGTCGTCCTCTCCGCTGCCTCCCTTCACTCCAGACAACCCCAGATACGTTCTCCATCCTCTTCTCTCTTTTTTCCCCCTGTTATCTCCCTTGATCGACCCTCGACAGACGCTAACCACCTCCATCGTCTTCGCCTCCGACCGCACTCCGGCGAGCCGCCCACACCACTCCAGCCCTCCACACGGCTCGCCAACCACCTCGAAAGCTCCGCCTCACCTCCAGGAACACACTCCACCCTACCACTGCCACTCCAGCCCTCCACAACCACCCCCCGACCAACCCACCATCTCCGGCCACAGGTTGACCTAGGCACGAACGCCTAGGCCGACCTGCGGCCTGCTGCACTGCCCACCGCCTTCGCCGTGCCACGGCGAAGGTCTCTATCTATTCTGAATTGGCCGAGAGGCGCGTTTTGTGTACGACAGGATTCGAGCCACTGCCGCCATGGACGACCTCTGATGAAGCTCCCGCGAAGCTCCAGGCACTCGGTCTTCCAGACTACAGGTGCTGCATACTAACGCAAGTGTCGCGAGGTGAACGAATCCAGCCGAGGAGCGCTAGCAGAGCCAGCAGCTGCGGGGCAATCGCACGACGAGGTTTCTGCAGGCGCGCGTGAAGGCGAGACCAGATAGTCCCACATCGTGGGATTGCAACCGTCAGGTACCGTATAAGTTGTTTTTACGCTTTACTCTTATCGCCTCAGTAAGCACAGGGGTGAGGTCCCTCACTGACCCCACCCGCCTCGTCCGCGGCCTGACCACGCGGACCTGGCGGATCCGACCCGACCTAGACCTACGCACTCCTCGCGCATCACACACCTGCAGGTGCGCCTGGTCCCGGGTACGATCCGACCCGATTGAGACTGTGGCTCTGGTAGAGCGGTTAGAGTGAATTGCTTGAGAGAGAGACACGCGCGGGTAGAGGGAGAAGGGTTAGGTTTTGTTCCCTGTGCAGGCAGGCTGATTGCAGGAGGACTTGGCCGCTGCAGAAGAAGGAGAAGCAAGACAAAGAAGAAGAAGAAGAAGGCAACGAAGAAAGGAGAAGCAAGACAGAAGAAGAGGAAAGAAAGAAGTCTTCGCAGGAGAAGAAGGAAAGCAGAAAGGTTAGAAGTCTTCGCAGGAGAAGAAGAAGAAGGACAAGGGAAGATTGCAAAGAGATCCGAAAGGCAAAGCAGAAGAAGAAAAAGAGAAAGAAAGATCACATTTAAGACGTCTGATACATAAATCAGACGTCTAATTCTATTTTTTTTACATCTTTCTTAAAAAATCTTTGAATCAATTATATTTGCATTTAACAGTTGTATTCTTGAGTTTTACAAAGTACTGAGTTTGCTCCCTGTGTTCGACCTCGGATACTCTAGTTGTTCGAGTAATAAAATTATTTATATTTGTTTAAACGTTTTGTCGGTTCTACTGCAACGTAATACGCCTTTAAATCCACACAGAAACGTTGACAACACCTGTAAATTGAATTAACAGCTGCCTGTTATGAATAAAGAAACGTGGGTGAGAACATGGATTGTAAGAATGTGAAACTGGAAAGTGAAATCTGGATGTTTGAGTTAAAAGGATGGAACCCCTACGGGGAATTAGGAGTGGAACTCCTGGAAAGAGAAAGGAATGGAACTGAGATGTTGTTCGTACTGTCTCTTGGGTACGCAGTACCAAGGGAAGTACCTGTACCTGTTTAGTGCAGAGTGGGGCCAGCCACCCCAGGGACCCGGGGTTAGGATTGGCCGCTCTGTACCGACTTGCTGGCCCTCGTGTACGTAGTACCGAGGAGAGCTACTAGTGTTAGGAGAGTACTAGCTACTGTTGGTGCTAGAGCACCACGATCATTTGTTTTGATGATAACAAAACACGTGTTACTTAACATTTGCAATTTGAGTCCTAGATTTCAGGTCAATTGCAAATGTGGACGTGTTTAGACGGAGTTCAAGCTCGCATCCAGGACGGATTGGAGGAGCTTAACGGAAAACAGAGGAGGTTTGCGTGGAGCGAAAGATTGGAGATGGAAGACAAGAAGAATAGGATAGATTCTTTTTTATCCTTTCATGTATCTCTTGTATTTATTTTCTTGCTCTTTATTTTCCTTAGACATTATGTTAAAGAGCCTCAAAGAACCCTAACAGTAGTCCTAGGAACACCTGCACAACCCTAGGATACTTAGGTTTTCTGTAGAACACTTAGAAAACCAATATAGGGTTAAAACAGACTTTCCAGACGTCTAATTCACGGATCAGACGTCTGATAAAGGATTTTAAGACGTCTGACTGTTGTTTCAGACGTCTGATAACTGTTAGGCTGGACATAGTTAGTTCTGTCTGATGAAATCAGACGTCCAGACCTTAGACCAGACGTCTTAGGAGACGTCTGATGACTTTGCCAGACGTCCAGTTAGTGGACCGTTGGCTGGCTTAGAAGACACTCAAGATTATGACCGTTAGAGCCTTATCAGACGTCCATAGGACTTTCCAGACGTCTGATAAATGACCGTTTTGCCTCGGCTGACCCAAAATCTCTTCTCAGAGATTTTCTAGCCGTTGCAACGTTTGGAAATCAATTCCCACAATAAAAGTAGGTTTCCAGACGTCCAGACATAGTACCAGACGTCCTGTATGTCGTCTGATGGACTTGCACTAAAACCCTGTTTAGATCTGATTCAAGTCAGGGAGAAACCCGCACAGAATCAGACGTCTGACCTTGGAATCAGACGTCTTAAAGTGGCCTTCCAGACGTCTGATGCCAGAGTTAGACGTCTGATAACCCTGTCAAATGCAATCATTGTCCTGATTTCGGCCTGATTCTCTTGGGCTTTGCACCCAACGGCTATGGAAGCTTTTCCAAGCCTTCCAAAACCTTCCTAAGGCCTCTATAAATAGAGGGGAACCTTTGTAACAAAAATACACAAGAAGAGAAACATAAGAGAGACATATACACACTAAGACACACACCTTGCAATACACTCTCTTGTGTCCAAGAAGCACTTGCTCTCTAAGCTCAAGCTCCATCATCTTGAGAGCATCATTCCCGTTGCGCACCCGCTCTCCCGGCGTTGATAACGAGAGCGACGTAGCGCCATCGCGTGGCACACGCACCGTGTCATCGTCGACGCATTCCTTGCAAAGGGGAGTTTCCTATTTCCTATAGAAGCTTAGGTTAATTACTTTGTTGGCTCTATAGGACTGTTGTTTTATTTTATCTTTGTATTTTGGTTGGGTATTCGCTTTGCGAATTCCCGTCTCCTTCGTGGGACAAAATCCTTCTCGTGCAGAGAAGGGGTTGAGGAACGCTACCCTCGTACTTGTAGCGTGGTTGTATTGAGGTTGAATCACCCTCGTTCAAAGTGATTCGGTTAGTGGATTTGATCAACTAGGTTGATCGGAAAATCCTAACTCGAGAGGGTTAGGTGGTGGTTTTCACCCGGTTTGGGTTTCCACCTAAAAATACCTGTGTACATTTTGTGATTGCTTATTTTTGTGAGATTGCTTTTTATATTTTTATTTCCGCAATTTATTACGTCACCCCTCCTGGTAGGGACGAAACTTTCAGCTACCCCACGGGCCCCGGGGTTCTGCTAGCCTCCTTCACCGACTTGTTAGGCCCACTGGGGCAAACGAGGGTAGTCAGGCGAGGGTGCGCGGACTGTGGAGGGGCAAGGCCCCGGTTTGGTTACTGTGGAGGGATTGGACCCCGTGTTACTGAGAGGGCTCTGCCCTGTACTGGTTCCGTGCTGTGCTTTGAGCGCACCCGTTAACGGAAACGACTGACCGCGTGCCAGTACGGGTTAGCTACCTGTGCGTTTATCGCGCGTGCCGTAGTCACCGTTACGCCTGTCAGAGACCTTGGGGTGGTTGACTGAGGGTAGGATCACCACGGGGGACTCTTCCGGCCAGGAGAGCACTACGTGCTACTTCTACTTTTTGGAAAAGACTGCAATCAAGATCGTTCCCACGAGGAACATTCGAGATCAAGTAAAAGATCTGAGGAATAAATGAAATAGTGAGATAATTGAAAAATGTAAATAAAGAAAGTAATAGAACATAACAGCTACTGTACGCTCTACTGTTGTCTTAGTTTTAGTTGCCACTCTACTCAGCGTTTTGCTGACGTGTTACTCTCGTTACCTTTTTCAGGACCAGGTGTTGAGCAGCCAGGGTCAGCGGCTGCAGAGGTCGCTGGGCCGAGTAGGGTCCAGTAGAGTTTACCATAGTCTTTTGTACCTCTTTTGTTTCTGTTATAGTGAGTAGTTCTTGTTTCCACTGTACTTTCTTTACCTGCAGTTCGTGTTATATGATAAATGTTGTTCTACTGTTGTGGTGGCATCTACTGTAGTAGTTTCTTTCCTTACTGCTGTACTTTCTTACTGTTAGTTATATTCATGCTGAATGTGGTTTATTTTAC
The DNA here is from genome assembly GCA_037157565.1 of Thalassia testudinum. NCBI lineage: Eukaryota > Viridiplantae > Streptophyta > Magnoliopsida > Alismatales > Hydrocharitaceae > Thalassia > Thalassia testudinum. The sequence continues at coordinate 82,660,501 of JAZHRO010000022.1, forward strand.
TGCTCTTTTGGTTACTTCCTCGTTGGACGACTAGGTCTTGGGATTAGTCGAGTCGGTCCGGTTCTCATGTCTCGTAGGGACTCGGGAATTGGGTCGTTACAATGTCCAAGAGCCAACGACCGGTTGACAGGAGGTGATCGACGGAGGGAGGAAAATGGTCTTTACCACCGACCATCGAGGAAAGAGGTGGGGATGCTGAGGGAGTAGACGCAGGGAACCAATCAGGGGTAGGGAGTTGGTTAAGTGTGCGCACAGCTTAGGGTAGGTGCTTAAGTAGGTTGATCACTGGATCTGGGCACCACAGTGACGGAATCAAGCGCCTAGGTCTTGGGCAGTGGAGATAGAATCGAGAAGTGTGCGAGCGTTCAAGTCAAAATGCCACCGTTGGATGAGATCTGAGCAAGGTGGTGAACACACGTGCTACGACCCAATCTCGACTCCTTACAGAACCTGAGAACGACCCGCTTCGACTAACCCCAAGATCCAGTTGTCCAACGAGAAACAAATCAAATGCAAAGATAAACATTTTCACAACAATACATGCAATGTAACTAAGAAAAATGATTAAAAGTTGGCAACGGAAAACAAGAATAGAGTTCAATAGAAACATTCCACAGATGAGAAATAAAGGTACAGTTCATTAGCTAGACATCACAACCAACAAAAGCGTAACATAAGCCAAAATACCCACTAACAATAGCGTAAATGGAATAGGATTAAGTACAACTATTGCTGGGCTCGACTACGTCCAACACTCTCTGCAGCTGATTGTGCTAGCTGCTCAACTCCCTGATCTGAACAAGTTACATATATCTGTGGTTAGCGAATGCTGAGTAGAGTGCTGTATATGTCATTTACATACAATTAACTGTAAAGGAACAAGCAGTTAACTAATCACACAATTTCCACTTATGTATTATTATTTGTTTTCGTTTTGATTTCTAGTAAGGGTCCACAACATTTCTTAATCCATTTGTTCCCTCAAGGAATGATTTTGATTGCAGTTTTCCCGTGATGTAGGATGTACACGTGGCACTCTCCTAGTCGAGGGAGTACCTCGTGGTAATCATACACCTTGTCTACCACCCTATGGGTCATAGTCGCAATGTAGCAGTGACTATGGCATGTGCGATAAACGCACCGGTAGCTGCTCCGCACTGGCACTCGATTAGTCCTTTTCACTAGCGGATACGCCCAAACGTACAGCACAGAACAGAACATGAGCCTCACCTGTCAACAGTTTACGTACCCTCACCTGACTATCCCAATTTACCTAGTGGGCCTAACAGGAATCGATGTAGGGTGGTCATTCCTAACCCCAGGTCCCAACCAAGGGGGTGGTTAGCTCCCCCTACACTAAAGGGACAATAGCTCTCCTCGATACCACGTACACGAGGGCCAGCTCACTTCCTATATCCAAGTCCAAACAATCGACCAACATGCTCGTAGGCAACAAGTCCCATCATATATCGAATAGCCACAAGAGTCGATATAGGGTGGTCAATCCTATCCCGAGTCCTAATTCAAGGGGCAGTTAGCTCCTACCTACACTAAAGGGACAATAGCTCTCCTTGGTACCATGTACACGAGGGCCAGTTCACTTCCCATATCCAAGTCCAAACAACCAACCAGCATGCTTGTAGGCAACGAGTCCCATCATACATCGAATATCTGCATTACTACACTATAATTCCTTTCCTAGTTTCCCATAGGATTCATGCATAGTACTCGGCTTATTTCATTATAGGGCATGTATCTATCTCGCATTTCGATTTCATATAATAGGCAGCTCATGAATAAACAAGATAAGCAATCATCCTTTTTAACATTTTATTTCTCACAGTAAGGAATTTAACAACATGCATTATTCAGTTTATAGCAAACGAGGTTCATACATTAACGTAACAATCACATTCTCAGTCCTAGGGTTCATCTCATACTTAGGTTTCAAGCAGATATTTCTAAATTAACAATGCATCTTACTAATTCAAACCACAGAAATAGAGATGACCACTCTACCAGGATATACGGGTGGTATGGGGGTTCAAACGGTGGATTCCGACGTCTTCGCAAATCCCATGTGCACCATGGACTAGAGACCTATATTGTTGACCAGTATGTCAAACGAGCTCAAAATAGTATAGATACTATACTAACATTAGAGAATTCTAAAAGAAAACCAACGATACTTGGTTTGCGAAAAATCAACTTCGTTTGGGCCCTGAATCGACCCAAAAACACGCATTATGACCAAAATCAGACGTCTGGAAAGTCCCAGACGTCTTAAACAAGCACGGATCTCACCTTACTTTCTACGTCTTTTTTAGACGTCTGAAACCCTTCTCCGCCGTTGAGGATGTTTCCAGATGTCTGGCACTAATCCTAGTCGGACATTCTAAAGCACCTTAAGCATTATGCCAACGCGCCTTCCCAACGTCTCTGACACCTCGGTACTTTGCGTGCTTTCCAGACGTCCCACCAAATGTCTGACAAGTGTTGTAGATGTCTGAATCTGTGGAAAAATGACTCTACAGAACCTCCTCGCAAGCTTTCCTTCTTGCTTCAGGAGCTGCAGCAACTCCTACAGCACCTACAGTCTCCTTGCAGGCTCTCTACACACACAGCCTCGTCCTCTCCTTCGATCTCCTGCTCCTCGCTCTCCCTCTCCTTCTCCCTCCCTCAACTGCTTCGGTGGAGAATAAATGGAGGCGAAGGGGGGTTTTTTATGGATGGTGAGGTATGGTGTATGGAGAGCATAGAGTGAGGTGTAAGGGCATGGGGGGAGCTACATGGGGCATGGAGGGATGTTGGGGCATGTGGTGATGTAGGGGCATGGTGGGATTTTTTTGCATTAAACCCCTTAAGGACTAACATATTTCGCACGAAACCTTTTGGTGCGTAGAAATTATGATAAGGCCCCTAATGTTCGGAAAGAAAACAAAAGGACCCTTGGAAAGGGTCATTTCAACACGTGCTGAAGTGTGCGAAGCTTCTAATATGATTGCATAGCAATCATAGGTCTTAATTGACCTAAATTAAGCTAGGACTTAGCATAAGTTAGGGTTATTCATGCATGCATACACATTATCTACATATATACTACTTTCCTTTAGCTATGCATAAAATAATTTTATAATGTGCTGATTAAGTGCATTATGTCGATTGCAGGGAATAAGCTGATCAGGAGCTGGATCTGAAGCTGGATCAAGAATAATGGGAGTTGCAGCAGAGCTGGAGCAGAAGGCTTAGATTAGATGTAGGAATAATAATGTAAGGGAGTTAAAGGTTTGCTATGCTATTAAGTAGGAATAAAGTAGTAAAATGTGAAGAGCTTAGGTCCATCCTAGCCCTAAGATAGTTTAGAGACTTCCCCAAGCCTTAACCACCCTTAGATTAGGTCAAAACACCCTAGGAAGCCCTAAAACCCTAGTTCCAACCCTTATCTGGACGTCCAGAAAAGTTATAGGACGTCCAAGATCCTTAGACATCTCCCGCACACCTCAAACCCACTTCTGCAGTGTTATTGGACGTCCAGACACTTTGTCAGACATCCAATTTCTGCAGAATACCCAAAACAGAACCCAAAATCCTTCCTGACTCTGATTGGACGTCCAGACAACAAGTCTGGACTTCTGATTTTTTAGTATAAGACATCTGATACTGCTCTCCAATTCCTGTTTTGAGATTTAAGCCTTGATCTTGGATCTCTAGGTCCCTAAACCCAATTCCAATGCCATAGGAACCTAAATTAAGGTGCCCTAACCCTAGTACATCACCTCTAGACCTCCCTAAGGACCTAATTAAGTCCTCACTAAACCTAATTGACTTGAATCTTAGTCAATTCCATCAGCCTATTCAATTGGACTCAGTGAGAGTCCAATTGACCTAGAGCTAAATTAATTGAGTTGTTTTACTCTCAATTAAGTTTCCACACACCCAATTAAACTTGTATTAAGTTTAATTGCACTTTACCTTAGTGAATTTGGGTTTATAACCCTAATTTGAGACATATTAAGTTTAATTGCACTTTATCTTAGTGAATTAGGGTTTATAACCCTAATTTGAGACATACCTTGACCTAAACCCTCTAGAACCTAACATAATCAACCCAGCCACCTAAGTTTCGACCCACACACACCCACACACACCATCCACACAAAAATACCTAGTCTAGAGTTGTTAAGACCCGAGGCACCAAGACCGCTTTAAGACATCTGGGAGTTGGCCCAGACGTCTGATCAGACGTCTGGATGCCTTCCCAGACGTCTTGAAATTAATTTTGCGTGCATACAGGAGCGAATCTGCACGCAGGCACGTGCAGACTGACTTCCTAGCCACCCTCTTCTCTTTCTTTCTTCCCCCGCCGACTTGTAGAGCCCCCCTCGTGCCTACATATACCCCTCCTCTCCCTCACGCCACCCCACTCCCTTCCACCCATCTTCTCCTTCTCCCTGCTAGCGAGAGCGCGAGCGAGAGAGAGCGGCAGAGCGACTGCTGCGAGCTTGTGGGGAGAGAAGCTGCTGCGAGAGGAAGTAGAAGCTCGACTGTGAAGGTGCGAGCTTGCCGGGGCTGCTAGAGCTGGCCGGCGAGAGGACGACGAGCGTGGGGTAGTGCGGAGGAGCTGCTGCAGCTCGGGCAGCAGGTGGGCAGGGCGCGGCGCGACCGTGTGTCGCGGGCGGAGAGCGGATCGGGTCTGGTTCTGGAAAATTTTCCAGAATCAGACGTCTGGACTTATGTCCAGACGACGCCGTAGACGTCTGCAAGACGGTCCAAACGTCTAACAAGTAAGATATTTCTTGCCTTCTCTTTCTTTCACGTGTATGGCCATGCAGCCATCCGCTGCGATTTCTTCTGTGTTTCGTCGTACTAAGAGTAGGAGTGTGTGCGCAGGTTCTGCTCGGGAGGGCGCGAGGGCTTGCCATCCCACGAGAATCAGACGTCTGGCCGCAGTGCCAGACGATGGAGAGAACCTCCAGACGTTCGGGGTGACAATCGGACGTTTGGAAACCAAGGCCAGACGTTCCAGCGGGCTTCTGGATGTCTAAAGGACTGCGCAGACTGAGGTACGACCTGATCAACCTTTTAAGACGTCTGGAAGAGGTTCCAGACGTCTGATTTTGGACAAATTCGTCGTTTTTGACCTGTTTAGGGCCCGTTCGGAGTTCGTTTTCCGCGTTTCGAGTTGCGTTTTTTCCAGAATTAATTCCCCTATCCGTTTACGGTAATTGTATACTGTTTTGAGAAACTCCTTGTGATTGATCCTTATGTTAGGACCTCGTTCCGTTGCAGTCTTGGGAATTGCGGAGGCGCACGGGATTACCGACCACGCCCCCAGTACTCCCGGTTTCGCTGGTAGAGTGGCCCTTTAATTTATTTAACAAAATTTGTACAATTATGAAACAATTAATAGAGTCTAAGGCATCGCATGAACCCTAGGATTGAGAAATTAGATTGAATGATAGATCCTAGGGCATTGCATGAATTCTAGGGCTGAAAAACTAGATTGAATGATAGATCCTAGGGTACGGCATGAATCCTAGGACTGGAAAACTAGTTGAATATACAACCATTGCAGTCTTGGAAAAGTAGAAAGAAAATGATAACTGCCTGTAAATTGGTTAACAGCTGCCTGTTAGGAATGAATAAGTATGACTGAGAACATGGATTGTATGACCGTAAAGCTGAAACGGTGAAACTTAAATTGGCTGAATTAAAAGAGCTTGAACCCTACGGGGAATTAGGAGTAGAACTCCTGGAAAGGGAATGGAATAGAATTGGGGAAGTGAGCTGGCCCTTGAGTACGAAGTACCAAGGAGAGCGACCGTCCCCCTGTTTAGTGCAGAGCGGAGTTAGCTGCCCTAGGGACCCGGGGTTAGGACTGGCCACTTTGTACCAACTTTTGGCCCTCGTGTACACAGTACCAAGGAGAGCTACTAGTGTAGGGGGAGCACTAACTACCCCATGGGCCTCGGGGTTCTGCTAACTCTCCTACACCGACTTGTTAGGCCCACTAGGCAAACCAGGGTAGTCAGGCGAGGGTGCACGGACTGTGGAGGGGCGAGACCTCTGTTTGGCTACTGTGGAGGGGCTGGACCCCTGTTACTGAGAGGGCTCTGCCCTATACTGGTTCCGTGCTGTGCTTTGGGCGCACCCGTTAACGGAAACGACTGACCGCATGCCAGTGCGGGGTAGCTACCCGTGCGTTTATCGCGCGTGCCGTAGTCATCGTTACGTCTGACAGCGACCTTGGGGTGGTTGATTGAGGGTAGGACCACCACGGGGGACTCTCCCGGCCAGGAGAGCACCACGTGTTACTTCTACTTTTCGGGAAAGACTGCAATCAAGATCGTTCCCACGAGGAACATTCAAGATCAAGAGAAGGATCTGAGAAGTAAATCAATAGTGAATAAATGGAAAAGTATAAAAGAAGAAAGTAAAAATATAACTATTGTCCACTCTACTGCTTCTTTTAGCCTATAATTTCCACTCTACTCAGCGTTTCGCTGACGTGTCACTCTTGTTACCTTTTTAGGACCAGGTGTTGAGCAGCCAGAGTCAGCGGCTGTAGAGGGCGCTGGGCCTAGTAGGGTCCAATAGGGTTACCGTAGTACTTTCTGTACTTTCTTTCCGCTTGAGTGAGTAGTTTTCTGGTACTCCTTGTATCCTCTTTAATGTAAACTTCATGTTTATATTTATGTTTATTTCTCTACTGTTGTGGTGATGCATACTGTAATGGTTCTTTCCTTTACTGCTATATTTTGTTACTGTTAGTTATATACATGGTGAATGTGATTTATTTTACTGCTCTTTTGGTTACTTTCTCGTTGGGCGACTAGGTCTTGGGATTAGTCGAGTCGGTCCGATTCTCGTGTCTCGTAGGGATTCGGGAATCGGGTCGTTACAAGAGTTCTCTAGAACTCTCTACCATGTGTGGTTGCCTTGGTTGCCAAAATTAGCAACCAAAAGTCATTCAATTTTTAGATCCACATTTGGTGGATCTGAAAACCACCATCCATCCTCTCTCTCTCACTCTCCCACGAGCTCCCACCATAGGCCTCTCTAGAGAATTCCATAATTCTCTAGAGAGCTTCACTTAGGTCTATAAAAAGACCTAAGGGGTGACCATTTGCATGCATTCAGATCCCTTGACTTCCTTGGCACCACTCACCTCATTAGCTCCATACACGCCCACCTTCACTTAGGTTAGCTACTCCACCTCCACGAGCTCATCACCATCATGGAGGACATCATGCCGAAATGCTGGATCACTCCTCCCTTTCTCTAAGGGTCCGCCTAAGCTACATTGGCCGCCCCTCATTCTTCTTCCGACCACTCCAAGGCCATCGGGGACCACCCCTGAATGCCCTTTATTCTACTAGATTTAGTTTATGCCCTCCATAGTTTTACTGCTTTTATTACTGCTTAGTAGCGTAGTCTTAACTTCTCTCCCAATGATGCATGCGAAATCCCCCCATTGATTCTTGTATGCAATCATTCTCTGGTAACTAGATTTCCGTTTCAAACATTTATGTACAAGCTTTCCTCTAAATTTCTTGTGCAAACAACTCCCCAATGAATGAATGAAAATGCATTTTTATATATATATACATATCTCTTTATGTATTTGAAATCACCATGAGCTTATTAATTAATATTATATTTGCGTGATTCAAGTTGCCTGTTTCTAACTCCTAATATTCTTGCAACTAAGCATGTCATACTTAACTACGTAATAATCACGAACCGACATGCGATTCTAAACAAAGTAGAGCAATAGAAGATCGATTTCAGAAGTAAACAGATGCCTCCCAGAGACGAACGACCGGGACTCAAAGTCTCGTTATTTTTACAAACTTAATTTTTGACAAACATTTTTGTGCGACTATACTACGATTCCGACGATTTTCAAAACGCGTGAAAACGATTTCCGTCATTAGGGAAGGCTGTCAGATCATGAGAACAAAGAAGCGATGGTTGCGATTGGGCAAGTTCTTGAGACGCTACAGTGGCTTGCAATTGTAGGTGAGTTGGTAGAATTGCGGTGAAGCCCTTATAGGCGAAGGGGTAGAGGTTTTGTAGCGAGACCCACAAGTGGTGAGAAAGTAGTTCAGAATAGTCCCTATGATTTGCAAAGAGGCCCCCGCTGCTTTCAATATGGTCCTTGAAAGTTTTAATGTGAATAAGACGTATGTAAAGAAAGGACCTAAGTGAAAAATTATTAATGCAAGGTCTTAATGATGTCCAAATGCAATCAAATTTTTATTTAAACTTAATTGAACATTAAGGAAGTTAATTATACTTTTGATTTGAACTTTTGGACTCAAATATTTGTTCAATTTGCAAATAGATAATCATTTTACAATAATGAGTAGAATATCTCATTTAATAACATAATTTCGCATTTTTAACACAGATTTGATGTTTTAGGCCTTTTTCACTATTTCTCACACTTAACCCTTTTCATGTGTTAATTCAATAGTGTTTAACCTAATTTCTAACTTAACTTGGACATTTTAACTTTGATGAGCCACACCTCATCACTGAGCAGCTGTTATCACAGGAGAAGGTTACCTCCTTATTACTCTTGATCTAAAGGAAGTGAGAACACTCTTAGAAGAGCTTAACTTGTGGCCTCTTCTTCTGCAATCAATATGAACCCAAGTATGTCTTCTATATTCAATGTATGTTGAATAGAACTTAAATTGATTAGAGATTCATGTTTGTGTTTTGTTTATATGAATCATGCTTGGATATGTTATTCAGTCATGTAATCATCAGATCATATGCGTGTTTAGATCTTACCTTTGGTATTCTCAAAAAAACCAAGATACATCTCATAACCGCAGGTAGTACCGGTACCACTTTATGAGTACCAGTACTCAGCTGTTATAGTTTTGGACCTAAAGTGTACTGTAGTTTGCTAGTAGCGGAATTTTTCATGAGTATCGATACATGCGTGCTATAGATCAGCCCCAGGTCATCCTAGGTCCAAAACTGGGACCTACATGTACTGGTGTACTCATCATGAGTACCGATATGCATAAGTCTCAGATCAAGTTCTAGACATGAAGTCACCAGAACCTGTGGCTTATAAGTACAGGTACTGGTCACTAGTACCGATGCTGGTAGGCTGCAGGTGGTGTATCTAGTGGTCAACAAATGCTGGTACTCGTTGAGATCAGTTCTTTCCTGAGGTGGTACCAGTATTCACTGAGTATCGGTACTCAACATGAGTACCGATACATAGTGAGTACTGGATGAGTAATCATCTACGCATGAGATCTAAACTGTAACTTATGGGTACCGGTACTTAACATTAGTACTGGTACTTATAAGGATATAGAACTCATACCTATGACTTAAGGATACGGGTACTGATTCATCAATATCAGTACTCAGCATATGTGATACTCGTATTGGTATATGCCACGACCCACTCTCGGGTCTTGTAGGGAGCCAGGGTGACCTCCAAACGTCGAGTCGGACGTCCGAAGGAAATCTCAGAAGTCTGAGAGTACATTTTTCTTGATTATTTTTCCTGTCAAAGTTTTAACCGTGCGCACGCGTATGTCAGAGGTTTGGGAAGCACGCTGGTGCGAGGACTAAGGTAGTCTCAGACATTCGAAAGTGTCTCCAGAGGTCTGAAGCCACCCTCAGATGTTTGCACGAAGTTCCAGACGTCCGGAAAATGTGCCCCGAGTAAGGTGAGTCCCTGAGTTCGTTTAAGACATCTGGGACTCTTCCCAGACGTTTGATTTTGATCAGGGTTGGTGTTTTTGGACCCCTTCAGGGTCCAAACGGAATCGATTTTCCTCAAGCGAAACGTCGTTGGTTTCCCTTCGAGTTTCTCTATATAGTGATACATTGTCTATATCATTTTGAGCTCATTCAACCTGTCAATCTATATCATAGGTCTCCAGTCCATCGAATATACAGGATTTGTGGAGACGTCAGGAGCTATCATACGAGCCCTCATTTCACCCCGTTACCTTGGTAGAGTGGTTCTCACATTAATCTCAGAATTAATAATTAATTACCTACATAGAATTAATTGAACTTAGGTTGTGCGATGAACCCTAAGACTGAAAAGAAATAAATGCATGCTACTCTAGAATACATTCGAACGAACCCTATGATTGTGAAATGAACACTAGGATTGGAAGAAATACATGTATAGTTAATGAATGATAAGTTACCGTGAAGCTTCTTGAAAAGAAATAAACCATGGGCTGCCTGTACTACCTTAATGAATGTCATAAATGAGAATGCATGCTTGTACTAAATAATAGATGATGGAATTTGAGTTACCTATTCTACGTATAACGAACCAAATATGCAAATAAAAAAATCCATATATGAACCCTACGAGAAATTTAGAAAGAAATCAGGAATACGGTAATACGAAAAACCTGATGGTGTTGGGAATATGTCCCCTACGGGCGACTGTTCGAACTTCGTTAAGAGAAGTGAGCTGACCCTCGTATACGTGGTACCGAGGAAAGCAACTATCCCTTTAGAATAGAGGGAGTTGCCTGGCTATTGGGTTGAGACTTGGAGTGAGTTTGGCCACTCTACGTCGACTCCTGTTTGGTCCTCGCGTATGTGATACCGAGGTAATCTACCTAGTGTAGGGGGAACTAGTCACCCCATGGGGCCCAGGATTAAGTAAAGCCACCCTACACCGACTCTTGTTAACCCGTTGGGCAAACCAGGATAGTCAAACGAGTGTACACGGATTGTGAGGGGCGAAACCCTTGTTTTAAGAAGGACAAGGTCATGTGTTGTTCCATACTGTACGTTTGGGCATACCCGTTAGTAGAAATGACCGACCGCGTGTCAATGCGGGGTAGTTACCCGTGCGCTTATCACGCGTACTATAGTCACTGCTACGTCACAACCGTGATCTTGGGATAGTAAGCTGGGTGTAGGACTACCACGGGGGACTCTCTCGACTAAGAGAGTACCACATGTACATTCTGCATCACGGAAAAACTATAAGCAAGATCGCTCCCTTAGGGAACAAAAAGATTGAAAATGCCATGGAATCTAATTAGAATACTCGGATCAGAAAAACGATAATTGAAAACGGATGAAAATCAGTAAATCGTTAAATACATGTTTAGCTAGCTGCCTGTTTAAATTATATGATTTAACCACCACTCTACTTAACGCTAACTGACCACAAATTTTACAACATTGTTTAGCTCAGGAATTCGAGCAGCCAGAGCTACTGGCTGCTAAGGGTGCTGGGCTCAGTCAAGCCCAACTGTAGCTTTCTTCTGTTTCTCTTACAGAGAATTTTGTGGTAGTGGGTACGTGTAGCTCATAGTTATGTCCAGTTATATTTGTGCTAGTTTCTAGTGTAATGGTTATGTTTGTACTCATACTTTCCGCTGTACAATGTGAAATACTAGTGGTTTGCTGTTTTCTTTCCTTTATTATTAGTCATATATTTTCTACTTGGTTACATTACTCATGTAGTTGTGGAATGAATATGATTTTTGATTATTTCTCGTTGGACGACTGGATCTTAGGGTTCGTTGAGACAAATCATTCATGGGTCCTATAGGGAGCTGAGAGTGGGTTGTGACAGTATACTAGTACCGATACCCAATCAGTATCAAATCCAGTTGAGACAAGTTATTGTACATGTCCATCCTAAATCAGAGATAAGTTAAATTACAGTGATGCCCCTAGGGTTTAAAGAATACTAACAAGAATATATAATAATAAGGTAGGTACACCCAATAATCGCATTCACAAACCACCAGAAAGATAAAAAAGCACATTTACAAGTATAGACACACCCGACCACATACTATTTGTCACAAAATAAAGATCCCTCCAAATAAAATATTACATCACATTTTTACGATGTTATACAAAAATTAAAGGCCCAAATTAAGGAGTCACAACATTAAAAGCATGCAATGTGTCCAAGTTGAAGTCCTATTCTAAAGTATGCTAATCTCTTTTTTGAAAAACATTCACAAAGAGAAAAGCGAACAAAACTGATATGTCCCAACTCTAGGCACACTGCACACATATGGGTCATGGATTTAGAGAATGTGTTAAGTCGGTACTTTGTAAATGCCAATTTGACATTAATAAGGAAAAAATCAAATACTTTGCAAATCTTAAGAGGGTTGCGAGCACAACACAAGACACAATTGAAAAGCACAATCATCTCAAACCACAACTGGAATGCTTACAAACCACACTTCATCTTCAATGCAGATTATCATAAATACAGTATTTGCAATTTCTAATCTCTTTAAAAAAGCACTCGCAAGTGATGCTTTGAACGGAATGAATATTTTTCACTAGTCTAAATAAAGTACGATATCATAATTAGTTTTGACATTATCTTAATTATTTTCCAATTGAATTAATTAAAATGTGCAAACTATATTTGAGAAATCCTTACAAACTAACACGCATCAAATAACAACTTGTACTTGACAATAATAACTAAGGAAAAAATCAATACATTGCAAATCTCAATAGGTAGGCAAGACCAACACAAAGGCACAGTTGGAAAGTTGAAATAATCTAAAACCGCAACAGGAATGCCTCCAAACCACTCTTGCTTTCAATTGTTACCCATATCCTATATGAAAATTTCCCTGTTTATCCCAAAAGACATTGTCCTACTAATCAATTATGTGGATACAATGCCCACTCCATTATGATCACCCATTTGTTTTAAGCAGACAAGCAGTAAATTACATCAATAGTACTTCTCTCTCTCATGATAAGGGTAGATTTTCCCTTACTAATTGATCTTTAAATTGCATTAATAGATATATGTAGCATTGTATGGTCCATTTCATACAAGTTCCATGACAATGTAAATGTTGTTGAAGAGCTAGTTGAGTATAAGGATGAAAATAAAATATATCCAAGTGCAATTGTCATGGAACAAAGAAACTCGATTATGAAGGGCATGACACCTTCAAATGATTGCTATTACAACCTTATTTACCGGTAAGATTTCTATATGTGACCAACCTTTTATCTTGATCTTTAGAAGGTGAATAAGAGTTAGTGGAATACATGTGAGAACCAATTCAATCCTGCTACTCATGAATATGCCTACCCTGCCGATCAGTGCCTTCAATACATGCCCTTTAAAATGCTAAATCCTGAATATGCCTACCTTGTCGATCAATGACTTCAATACATACCCTTTAAAATGATAACTCCAGGCTATCCATATGATTTTCAGATTCAAGAATTTTAGTATTTCGTAGTTATGGATTTTGAAGCTACATGTGACAAAGAGCAAGTTCTTCATCCCCAAGAAATTATTGAATTTCCTCCTGTTCTAGTTAATAGTGTTACTGGTCAGCTAAAAGCTTCACTTCGAACTTATGTTTGACCTGCATATCATCAACATTTAACTGATTTTTGTAAGGAGCTGATTGGTATCCAGCAGATTCAGTTAGATAAGGGTGTTCCACCGAGTGAAGCTTTACTCATGCATGACAAATGGTTGGAAGACAAAGGAATCAAGCACACAAATTTTGTTGTTGTGACATGGGGTGATTGGGATTGCCAAATGATGCTAGAATCTGAGTGCTATTTCAAGAGGATTAGAAAGCCACTGTATTTTAATCAGCATTGACCCTTGTGGATTAACTTAAGGATTCCTTTTAAAGAAGTGTTTGGAGTCCGTTGCAATCTCAAGGATGTTGTTCAACTGGCTGGTCTATCGTGGGAAGGCTGTCCTCACTGTGGTCTTGATGATGCACAAAACACTGCACGCATTGTTGCTCTCATTATACGGAAAGGGTTTACATTTTCAATAAAGAACTCTTTGGTGTGGCAATTTGCTGATGGTCCAAACAGCATGCCCACCTTACGTCAACGTACACCAGACATGAATACGCAAACTAAGAAGATGAACCACCTTGTGTGCCATGCTAACTCCCCTCAGTTCCATCCCTTCTTTGATCCCACCACCAAGGAAAGGCGTGCATACTGCTTTTGTGGAGACCCAAGTAGCAAATGCATGGCTCGTTAGAGAGAGCCGAATCAAGGAAGGTACTTCTTTGGTTGTGGGAATTGGACAACAAGAGGGGGTGCATTGTGCTCCTACTTTGAATGGGCTTCCTAGCGGATAAGGGTACCATGTGGATAGGCTAAATATTTTTACGAACTCATTCAGTCTAGAATCTTATTACACTTGGGATAAAAATAGTTGCTAAGGTGAACTATTCATACGGATAAGTGAGACAAATAATTGCCATACTTGTGCAAACAGATAGATGAGTAAGGTAAATATGATATTCAAAGTTATAATGAGATGGTTAGTTTCAAGGTTTGCTACTTTATAAGTGATTTTAGGTTTAAATCTCAACTTTAACACATTGGCACAAACATACCATGAACTATGTTTTGACTTTATTTTTTAATTTCTCCAACGTATGCTAAACTTAGTCATAAAACACATGCTCGAGCAAAAAAAAATTATTATTTTCAACTCCTAAGTTTAAACCAAACTTAAACCAAGCCTAACACATACCGCACATTCATCATTTACCATGCAAGAAACAAATGGTGAAGTTCTCATATACGACACACATCCCACCTTTTTAAGTGGACCAAATTTGCATTTTACCACTTAACTTCTTGCTTTCGAAATTGCATAATCTACTAAAAATACGTAAAGGGTAAAAGCTACATTGAAATCTGAGCATTAAACGATGGTTGCCAGCATTCAGAGATAATGTTGGTTCATCGAAAACTATCGTATAACAAAATACCACAAATCCAAACCAGCAAGACATGGGTGTGGAACCTGGGTAGAACGAAGACAAGCAACCTTGCAAGATTAACGAGAGCATGCAGTCAGCTGAGTTCGGTGACGAGCGGGCTTGTGAGGATGAACGGATTTGGGGGAGGGGGCTGAGGTTGTTAATGAGTATGGAGATCGGAGTGGGCACTCAAGGGTTTTGGGCGCCAGAGGTCACGAGGGAAGAGAACGGTGGCAGAGGTCATGATTGGGGGAGTTGGATGGGTCAGGGGCGGTGATGTCGATGGTGAAGCGGGTAGGGGGAGGGAGGGAGAAGGAAAGGGACCAGTGGTCGCGAGCCTTGGAAGTGTGAGGGGATTCGTAAGGGGATTTCGCGGGGGTGGCAGAGGGGATTCGTAGGAGCATGGGGTGGTCGCAGGTGAGCGCGAGGGGAATCGGAGGGGCAAAGGGCGGTGGGGATGCTGCGATGGGACGATCGAGGGAAGCCTTTGCGAAGGGAAGATGGCGGCGGAGATCGTGGGGAGATTCGCGAAGGATTTGGAGCACCATGGAGGGTTTTGCTTCTGGAGGCGCGAGGGGATTGAGGGGTGGCAGAGCGCGAGGTGGTGGAGCGCGGGCTCTTGGTTGCGGGCACGAGGGGATTAGGATTTGCAGGGTGGAAAATTTGGTTTTGTTGAGGCGGCACGAGTTTTTGTGCTTGCTGGGGAGTTTCGTTAAAGGTTAGGGTAGAATTTAGCTATAAAGTCATAGATTTTTGTGATGGCGTCATCGAAAGGGATCAAGGAATCATCGGACACTTAAGAATAATTGGCGTCAAAAAGTTTGCTACAATTTTTTTTTTTCTGTGAATGCAAATTTTAAGTTATATCTTGGTGGATGAATTAATAGTAATTGAATTAATATATACTATGAATATGATTAATATATTTTGTTTAAATTGTAATAATATTGATATTTATATTTATCAAAGTAGTAACAAATATATGAATCTTCTTAACTCATAAAAATATCAATGAATAAAATTTGATGTCAAAAGTATTTGTCAATCAACATATTTATATAGCGGTAAAAGATATAGTTATGTCGTTAATGCATAATTTTATGGATATAAAAATTTCTTGTTAAAAAATTATGTTAGCTAACTTTATTTTTAGTGATAAATTATTTGGACATGTCACAAGAGGATATTATTAGCAGCATATGTTTTATTCGTTGCAAGGTGAAATGTGGCTAAATCTATATTTTGTTGTAATGAGGGGATGAGATGGCCCTCGAATACACAAGTACTAAGGAGAACTGACCATCCTGTAGTATAGGGAGTGAGCTGACCTTCTCGGGTGAGGACTCGAGGTAGGCATGACCTCTCTGCATTGACTCCTGTTAAGTCCACAAGGCCAATTGAGATAGTTGGGCATGAGGGACGCAGCCCTATTCTGTTTTGTGTTGTACAACTTAAAGCGTATCCATTAGCGGAAACAACCGACCTCATGCTAGTGCAAGGTAGCCTTCCGTGTGTTTATCACGCGTGTCGTAGTCATCACTACGTTGCGGCTATGACCCTGTGGTGGTAGATCAGGTGTAAGGCAACACGGGGGCATTCTCTCAGCTAGGAGAGCACCACATGTACGCTTTACATCGTGAGAATATTGCAATAAGATCATTCCATTAGGAATATGTGAATCAAGAGAAAGTGAGACTCTTTTTCTAGAATGCTTGAAATCAAGAAATTAATAGTTAATTACGAAAACAAAACATACAAATTACCTGCAACTTCATTATTTTCTTTTTAGCTTAAATTATTGATAGCTTAATGTACACTTGTTGCTCTACTCAGCTTTTAATGACGTCTACCACATGTATTTAGGTAAGGGAGAGTGAGCAGTCACATTCATCGGCTGTAGAGAAAATTGGACCCAGCTGAACCCAACCTTAGCTTTTATGTTTCCATTCTATTGTAGCACATCTTTCTTTCCGTTATAGTGAGTATTTTGTTCTATTTAGAACTAGTAGCTTCTACTGTTTCGTTCTTACCTTTTAATTGTGATGGCTATGTCTAAACACTGTATTTATTTCCTAAGAATGGACATTTGTGCATGAATCATGTTCTTTTTCTTTTGTCATTAATTATTTCTCTTTTGCTATAATACATGTGTGGCAAAGTTATGATTGGGTTTATTTCTCATTAGACGACCGAATCTTAGGTTAGATGATGCAATCCGACCTGAGTTTTCGTGTGAAATTAGATCGGGTCGTAACATCTGTTAATATTTATTTATATTTATTTGAATTAGTGTTAAGTTGCGATGTTAATTCTTGTAAATTTTATTTGATAGTAGTATCTATATCTTAAAAATATGAAATATATATATGAGAAGTGTTAGAGATAAGATTGGTATATGATTTTAATATGATTTGACTGACATCAGTGGAAATTGATGTTAAATAAATTCATATTAAAGTATTCAAACTTGAGTTATCAAGTGAAGGATTAAGTAGTAAAGTAAATGAAGATTAACTTTCCTTTTAAGAAATTAATTTTTCAAGTAAATTAAACCTTAAGAATCTACCATTTAACCTCAAGAATTACAACCCAACTTACCCTGTGCTTGGCAAGACTTTCCTTGGGTTAAAGTGAACTGATCAGAACAAGAACCTTAATTTATTCTAGGAAAGAGTTGTTCCATCTCAAAGACCTTACAAACTTAATCATTTAAGATGTTCGATCCTTGGTATGATATTGTTGAGTATTCAAACTGTATATATATAGTTGCATCTCGTCTCCTAGATAAGATATCGTTATAAATTTATTCTTTGATCCGATACTTATCTAATTAATTCAAATGTAAAAAAGTTATTTATATATTATTCACTTATTTCTCACACTTAATTTATCCATCTTTTTCCTATATTCCTGCGAGCAGTGGAGCGGGAATTGTGCTGCTTTGTCGTTTTTTGCCCTTTCATTAACTTTTCTCTGTTTTTTTTTTTCGGTGCATGAACTTCTCCGTTGATTCCCGACGCTGACTAGTTTTATATATTTCAGAATTTTCTTTTACAGGTGAAGAGAATTATTTGCTCTCACAGGCAACAATGCTTTGGTAAGATCTCCTAATATATATATATATAGAGTTAGGAGAGATGTTTGATTTGTTTCAATCCGATCAGGATGGAATAGGTTCTACAACTCCCTGACCAAGTAATTTAACTGACTAAAGGATAAATTAAAAGTTGTCCCGAGAATTCTATCCTACGGGATCTTCTCGATCATCCTCCTAGAGGATAATCCAAAAGTTCCAAAGAGTATAACCATGAAATCGTTATAATTCTCTATAACTAACCTAATTTACTTAAATTTTAAGGTTAAATTTATATAAATAATACATAAAAAGATACAATATAATAAAGAGAAGAAATCATCAGAATAAACTAAAAGACAACTAAATGGATTCAAAATAGTCAATTTAAGATTTTCTTTGGAAATCAAGCTATTAAGATCATAATTAAACTATATTTTTAATCTAACTCAATTTGACATGATTCTGATGGAAAATTCACAAATTAAACCTCCTAAAAATTATAGATAAATATTCTATAAGGTTTAAAGTGATTAGATGGGTCAAAGGAGCCAAGTTAACCTAAAACTATAACCTAGGTGAATAATGACAATTGGGTTTAAATATGAAATTGATCAAACAAATAACTTCAAAATCCAAATTTGAGATTGCTACTAGATTCTGTAGGACCTAATCAAGCTCCCTTAAAAGGTTGGATCTATTCTGACAATTTTCTCACCTATTTTGCATTTAAGTCCTTAATTTTCTAAAGAAGGTTTGCAAATAGGCCTGAATTTATTACTTCTGGAACCTTCCCTCTAGAAAAACGGTCCCCAGGTTCATCTTCTTCCTCGCGCAACCCACCAGTCGTTTGACTGACCTCTACACTGAGTTTCTAGCACGGACTACGACCGCCTCGAGCCTCGATTGACCTCATCCCCTAAGGTGAAGTTGTTCGCTTGTTGATTCCGCATCTAACTACGGTTGTTTCATCGCCAATAGTCGCCTCGTTGATTCTCTCTTCTCGGTCAAAGCCAGTGCGGTCGTTGCGAGTTCCTCGAGCTTATCTCGCAACTTCCAACAGCTCCTAAGTGTGGCAGCAATGATATAAAGCACTGTTCTTTGCTTCCGAATTCCCTCATCTGGGATTCAAGTGTAATAGCCTCCTCCATCTTCTCCATGCGTCGCCATTGCCAGACCTTGAGGTCTCCTCTGCCCCTTCGCTCCACTGCCTCTCACCATCAAACGAGTGCATGGTCCTCATCACCATTCTCTTGTCGAGCTTCTCGGCCAAAGAAGCTAGCCCTCCGACCCCTTCTTTGACCTCAATTCCTCCTTCAACTCCTCGCCGGCGACCTGCCAACGCCACCGGACTTCTCACCCCCTTCTCTTCAATAAGGTTAGGGTTTCTCTTCTTCTTCTCTACCTTCTTGTCTCTTTAATTTCTTCTTTCGACCCTATTTTCACCACCATAGACCACCACTACTTAGAGCTCTGACGAGCTTCATCGTCACGCACTTACACACGATTGAACACCCAATAGAATTAGGACTTGCCTTCAGGGCTTCATCCCGAAGCTATTGCATCTAACGCGAGGTCGAAAGGCCTCTTATTCTATCTGTAGGACCCCACTGGAGTAGGTCGTCATCTTCACCTTCGACAGCAGGATCTCCAGCCATCTTCGATGAAGCCTTGCACCACACAGGAAGCTCTGATCTACAGAGAAGAATGCCAATCAGAACCTCCAACGATCCTTCAAGCCATCCTCGCCCTCATCTAGAAGATCAAACAGACGAAGAACGCCAATCGAACCAGCTTTCTTTGCTGCCAAGAGACGCAAGGAAGCAAAGGACATTAGTCCCACCTCGGATGCAACTGAAGGAGAAGCAGGGTTTATTACGAAAACGTGCTCTGGGCTTACTACCTCAGAATGCACGGGGTAAGCTCCCCTCCGCACACCCATACGCACGTGCTCAGTCACGCGCACGCTCACACGCCCTCGCTCGCGAATACGCCCGCGGGCCTAGGTTGTGGATCCAGTTACCCACGTCCGGCTGGATTTAGAAGAGATCTTAACTGAGGAGGGAGGCGGGTTTTGCTACTTGAGATCTGTGCCTTCCCCCCTCAAGTCTTGGCCCTCGCGCTACTGGCTTCATAAGTTTAAGGCATCTGTGCCTAATACTTGTCGTCTGAGGGTAAAGCCTGACTTGGTTTTGTGAGCTTAAAGTGAAATATTTGATAACTGGAACCGTTCAAACATTAGGGGGTATTTGGACTTAAGTATTAAGGCTAAAATTGGTGATTTAAACCACTGCTTTTACCTTTGTTTTTATACCTTTATGTCTAAAGATACATTTTATATTCATTGAACATCTATTATATTGTGATAGTGATTATTTACGTGATTTCTTGCTCCTAGAGACGACCTCATTTTTTTTTTTAATTCGAGTTATAAATTAAATGTTTGATTTGCTTTGATCATCTATACTACGACGCGAGTTTTCGAAATATGATCAAAGCGACCGTAAACACACAACACCACTCAAACGTTGTAGCTAGATGCTATTGTCATTGTTGTTGCTAACTAAGGTTGCTTATCGAACTTAATGGGTAGATCAGTTTAGTTTGTTTCAAGCTTGGCTTGATAAGGTTATAAGCGAGGTTTGTGAACATTTATCAACTCCCTTAACAAGCATAATATTGGCTAAGCTGCTGACTTGATTGGGCTTGCACTAGAATAGCAATTATTATTCTAAGATGTGCGAACCCTTGGTTAATCTTCGATGACTTGGGCTCTTTATTGGTGAGGTCGTGTGAGCTTTTGAAGTTACATACAGGTGATGTTTGATGAGAGGAATATATCTGTGGAATAAGTAGAGGAAGAGGAAAGAAATGGAATAAAATGATGAAATAAGTGGATTTTGACATTTAAGAGTATATGTGAGTTAAACTTATTTTACAAAGGGGGTAGATTAAGTTTACATTGGATTAAATTCACTTAACCTGACATAAATAAATGGTTGATTAAATGGTGAACAAACACAAATTAAGCCATCAAACAATGCCTTAATGTCCCTTATATATAGTTGATTTGATGGCTTTTGGTTATTTTAGCTTATAGACTAACACCTTTTTTTTTTTGCGAAAAAGTACTTCTATTAAAAAGGGGAAGAACCCAATACAAGAGACGTAAGGGAGAGACAAAAATGCCTAGTCCTCAAGAGGAGAAGAAAAAACGATCTGTAGAATGGGAAACTCCAAAATACAAAACAACAAGACAAGAAATAAATAAAAAATAAAAAGAGACGTCCCGAGGTCGGGAACCGGATGATCTCTCAAAGAAGATTGATCCCACACTCATAGAACCGGCAAAACACCAACAGGCAACCCCTGAAGCCACATTAAGGAACTCTGCTAAAAGAACACGGGGTCAAACGTGGTCTCCAAACAAAACTAAACAACACTAAAAAAAAAAGAAAAGGACCTAAAAGTCCCAACATCATGAACTCAACCCAACAACACAAGCACGAACAAACCACCCACAAAGCCGTCGAGCTTCTAAGCATCAACCGGTCACCACCAGCAAGCATCCCAATGCCACGTGACTTCAAGATCCTCTCACATCGAGCGTCCGATCCACGATGTGCCAAGCAGCAACCATCGCGCCCTGAGCGTTCAACCAACACACGGCCTCCCGGATTGCTGACGGTGTCGCCATGCTGATGGGAACATCATCATTAGCCATAACTAGCTCAAGTTAGTCACTATAAAGGAATAAATGCTCCTACATAACTGCCAGAGAGCCTTAATTCACTGTAAATCCATTCTGAGGGAAATATAAGAAACCAGGGTTAAAACTAAAATTTTACCATCATATCTTGAATGCACAATAACCATGGGTTTTCTAAGGGGTTAGATAAAGGTCAGATGGTCTTAAAAGTCTAACAAGTGGGTTAGAACAGACAGAAAAGGATTTTCGCATGTTTTGAGAATTAAATGACTTCTAAAACCCTAAAAATAGACCTGCTTAATTAACTGAGGTTCTGATCAGGACAAAATTCACCTAAATCCTCTAAAATTCATAGAAAAATATTCTCTAGGGTTTGGTACCTTCAATTTGACCATCAGAACCTGTCTTGACCTAAAATAGAATCCTAGAAAGACATTTGCCCTAATTTGGGTTTTGGCATAAATTACCTAGTCAAACGAGGTCAAAACCTAAATCTAACTTCACCATTGGATTCTTTAGATCCAAATTAGGTTTGTACCAAAATTTAGGCACAATTTGAGATCATCTTGACTAAGTTTGCATTTTGGTTCAGTCAGAATCTTTTTATCTCATTCAGATCCTTAGCTTTTGGAATTCCTTGCAAATGGCCCCCCAGTTTTGTCGTCTTCTTCACAAAAAGGGCCCTCCGCAATTATCGCTCAAGACTCCTACTCCTGCGAGCTTCATTTGGAGAGTTCTCCTTGTTTGATTGATGAAACCTTCCCAAAATCAAACCGGAGACTCCTTAGGAAATCCTCTTTCCAATGGGACCAACCTTGGATCCCAACTCCTTCCCAAAAGCTCGTGCAAACGCTTTGGAGAAATGGGTATCCTATTTTTGCGTAAGCTCCAAGGTTCCCAAGCTTGGAACCCCCTCCTAAGCCCTATTTAAGCATGCCCAATGCATGGTCGTGCTCTTCAACTAGTCTTAGGGCCAAAAACCTCTTCGAAACTCTCCCTCCAACCCTCCTTCGACTTAGCTCCGGTGAGCTCCTCCCCCATCCTCCTACGGACGACCAACGGCTAAATTGGCCTATCCTCCTTCCTCATATTCGTCTGCGCCTGGTGGGCCAAAGCCAGGGCATCCAGATCCCCTTCTTTGCCGCCATCCCCCTTTTGGAGGATTCATCTTCCCCATGTCTAGTCATCACACCAACGTGGGCTTTCTACCTCCTTCAACCGTTAGATTAGGTTCTTTAGCTTCCTTTACTTCCCTCCTTTTTCCCTCTTTCTATCTCTCAAAATGATCGTTGACCACACATCTCCCCCTCCGTCTTCTTCTGCTCCAGTGAAGCTCTAGCAACGCCCAACCGTCGCTCCACCACACGATCCTCGCCGCTATCGCCCCCATTAGCATCGCCACAACGTCCCCAACAAAAGCCCTCTATCAATTAGGGCATTCACCCTCTCCATCACTGATGAGCACCTCATCATGAACCCTAACTAACACTTTTTGACCTAAATAATTGAACAAAAGCTCCTACAAAACCAACGGGTAGACCTAAATCTAGGAATTACAAATCTGAGAATAAAATAATTCATAAGGGGTAAAACTGTAATTTTACCATTACAGTGCATAAACGAGATTTCTAAGGATCTAGGCAAAGGTCAAATAGGATTAATAAGAGAAAAAGTGGGATGATTTGATCAAGAAAGGGTTATGATGAAATCTGGGAATTAAATGACATTCTGTAACTCTAAAACAAACTCACTTTAATTCACGAAGTTCCAGGTAAGATAAAAATAAATTAAACCCTCTAAAATTCATAAAAAATATTCCCTAGGATTTAGAATGTTTAATTCTGCCATTGGAGCCTATCTTGACCTAAATTGAGAACCATACTCAATTTTTGACCTAATTTGGGTTTTTGTGCAAAATGCTTGGTCAAACTTGGTCAAACCTAAAACCTAACCTCACCATTGGATTCCTTAGATCCAAATTAGGTTTGTACCAAAATTTGGACCTAAGGGTAAGTTGCCTTGACCCACTTTACAAAATGATTCTCAACAATTACTTTTTGACCCTTAGCTTTTTGACTTTTGTAGAGACCCCCCTACCTTTCTCGTCTCTTTCTTCAAAAGGGACCCTCTACACCCACACTGCGCAGGCCATACCTCCGGTGACTTTTCGCGGAGGATGGCACTGCACAGATCTGGGGAGCCGGCCCCAGATTTGAAAGGAGGACTCCTTGCGTTGTCCTCTTCTGCATGGGCCGGCTCCCATGCCCTGCTGTTCACCATACCTCTCGTGCGAACGCTCGAGAGGTATGGGTCTTTTTCCGGCCATGCCTCGGGTGAGGAGCCCATGTCTCCTCCTCACGTTTCCCTCCCGGCCAGCACCTATTTAAGGAACGGCAGCCCCTGCCTCTTCCTTCAAGCTCGACTTGGCCGAAGATTTCTCCCCAATTCATCTCCTCCTCCGGTCAAGAGTCTAGCGAGCTCCAGCGAACCCTCCTCCTCTTTTTCGTCGATCTGCCACAATACAAGTGGCAGAGCCACCTTCACCGCCTTCCTCCGCATCGTGCAACACCTGCACACGCGTCTCTAACCCCATCGTCATCGCCGTCACTCCTCCCCTGGACATCATCTTCTCTGGTGACAGCAGGTACAGCCAGCCACCGATTCTCCCCCCTTTCGTCCATTTAGTTAGGTTAAATTTATTCCCCTTTTTCCCTTCTTCATTTCCCCCTTATCTATTCCCTAAATCACTCACTGCCACACGACGACCACCATCACCTTCTCCACCTCAGCAGACCACTGACAAGGCACAGCCATCGCATCACACCTCCACATGCTTCGCCAGACACCCCACGAGCAACGCCACGACTCACTGATCACAACCCCCTTCTCCATTCACCGCCACACACTCCCGACACACTCCCCAAACAAACCCACCTGCACAGCCACAGGGCGACCTGGGCATGCACGCCTAGGACACCCCGTGGCCAGCTGACCCCCTCTTCACCTTTGTCGTGATAAAGCTAAGCTTTTCTCGTAGTTTGACAAGGCTGCAAGGCCATTTTCGTGTCTTGCAGATCTTAGCCTCGGCCGCCATTGATGACCGCAAGCAGCTTGCTTGCTTTAGCTCTCCAAGCCACGACAGTCCCAGGTCTCTACCTCAGGTTGCGCGGAAGACACTCGCGCATGCTTCGGGGCTATCAATTGGCATCAAAGTAGCAGCTGCTGCGATCAGGGAAGCCTTCTACTGCAGGCGCAAATGCAGAAGCAGGTGGGACTTTAGTCCCACCTCGAAAGTTTGCAAGTGGGTGCCCGTGCTTAAATTGAATTTGTGTTTCAGGCTTATTGGCTCGAAACACACTGGGGTGAGGTCCCTCGTCCGTGACACTTCCCCGTGGACCTGGCAGCCGGATCCGACTAACCCTGCCTATGCACACCTCACGCACCACCCACGCCGGTGTGCCTGGTCTCGGGCACGTCACCCGACCCGAACCCGGTTAAGGCTCTTGGAGAGCTAACCCTGGAGTGAATTGAGAGAGAGAGACGTGGGGAGGGTAGGGGTTAGGTTTTGCCTAACTGTGCATTGTGCAAGAAAGTAGGAGAAGAAGGAGGAGGAAGGAGTGCAATAGTGAGAAGAAGAAGAGAAGGAGAAAAGAAGGAAGAAGAAGAAGTTAGGAAAGAAGCACTTGCATAGCAAAGGAGAAAGAAGCAAAGGAGGAAGATGAAGACGACACTGTAGCCGCAGAGAAGCTGAGGCAAAGAAAGAAGAAAAAGGACTTGGCGCAGCTCAATAGAGAAGAAGAAGCCAAGAGGAAGAAGAAGATCCAGCGGTAGTGGCAGCTGAAATGAAGAGGCAAAACACTGCAGCAAGTGGAGTTTAAGTCATCTGACCCTTGGAGTTAGACATCTGAAAAGAGAAAGAGAGTGGCAGACAAAAGGGGAAAGAGAGAGAAGAATAGAAAAATCAATTTTCCTTTCTTTAATCTTTTTTGTAAAATAGTATATATATTATAAATTGTGATTTTGTACGCTTCTAGAATCAAGTGTTGCTCCCTGAGTTCGACCTCGAAGATTTTCTATTTTCAAGTAATAAAATACATAATACAAACTGGTCCCTCGCGGACCAGTTTTTGGCACCGTTGCCGGGGAGCAACGGGCATTCTACAAGCTATTAAATCACAATTTTTGATTGACTACTGACTTGCTCTCTCTTCTGTTGTGCAGGCACAGGAAGGTAAGAAGGAACAAGCAGCGGCACAACAACCACACCTATGGACAGATAATCTTCTATCCTCTCTTTTAAGCCCCTTAAATTCTAAAGAGGAAAAAGAAAAAGAAAATCAATCTAGGGTTACCTGTCTTCTATACATAGTAATTCACAAAGTTGCTTGCTTTTAAATTTTAACACATTTTATCTGCATATCCACTCAAGGTAATTAGGGCTAAAATCTTCTTGCTTGAGCCCTAGTTACCCAATCTTGAGGCAACTAATTGGACCAATTAGAGCCAACCTAGGATTCAAAGCTAGGGTTTTAGAGACACATCTTCTAATCAAGAACTGAAAATTCCCAAAAGAGGTGTGCCTAAACCATTGCTTGAAAAGACCTATTAAGGGAAACCCTAAGCAATCTGGCTCTTAGTTCACTTGAACCATAAAAGAAAGGACCTAATAAGCTCTCACAGGAACTAATAGGTGAAGTTGATCCCTTGGATCAACCAACCTTTAAATTAGGTCACTTTTTGCACACAAAAGGTTGAAGTTCAAGTGAAACCCTAAGCACCTTGATCCTAATTAAAAGTGGTAGACTTAAGAGGTCAAGGTCCCCATTCTGGTCTACCTGGAATCTCAGTGACAGGAGAGGTCGGTTTGGGAAAACCCTGTAACCCGTGGGGGTGCTCTACCGTGTAGGGGCCTTCGCAGGACTCACCCTCTCTGGCTGCCCAGGTAATTCTCAGGTAGACGACCTTCTGATCAAGGGGTATCATCCGCCCCAAACCTCTATAGTCACCCAACATCTTGGGTGTCTTGATTGGGTCCAACATCCTCTAACCTCGTCCAATCCATCAGTGCATGTTTGGTAGGAGGTCCTTGAAACCTCCTTTAGAAATTCACTCTCCCCGAGGCCAAGCTCAGTACCCTTGTTTGTTCGACAACTGATGTAAACATATTTACACTACATAAAATGTCTATTTATGCATGTTCTTAAGCATAGGATTGCATTTCATGATATAAATATTGCATAACATGCATCATCTTGCATTTAGAGTAGTTTGAATAAAATGGAGGTTAATTGTCTCATTTTATGTGCTTGGACAGGGCAAAAATTTTATCGGGGCCTCGGATCAAAGATCCAACCGTATGGATGTGATCAAGGCGACGATTGGAGTTCAACGACTCCAAGATCGCCCTAATCAGGCATCCGTAGCATCAGATAGAGACTGGGGAACCCTAGAAGATCAAGGACCAGGATGGTGTAAATCCGCACTTCAGATGACAAATCCGACCGCACGGATGAATTCGGATCGACGATCGTAGCCCAATGACACAAAAATCGAGTCAATCCGACATCCGTGGCACCATCTACAACTTCCAGAAGATGGACGGCCAAGATGACGCCACGTGGCGCCATCTCAGCCGCCCAAACGATCGCTTGCATCTTGTGAAGACCGCGCACCCGTCTCCTCTCCGCCGTTGGATCTCGATCCAACGGCTACGACGTGCCCGCGCTGAAGTCAAGCGCTCGACACAAACGCGACCGCAGCGCAGCGGTCGAGCGCTTTAATGCGAAGCAGGGACGCGCGTTCGAGCCGCGCCCCGCAGAAATTGGAGCGGTGGCGCACCTCCAATCGACCGCACGATCGCGATCCAACGGCCGCGCGCGCCCGATAGCGCCGACGCGCAATTGGACGCGCGCGTGAACGCCCGATCGCACGCATAGGCGGGCGGGCGGCAGCGGTGAAGGTGCGATTTTAAGCCGTCCGATCTCGCGATCGGACGGCTGAGACTTCGCGGACGTGCGTAGGCGTTACGCACGCGGGCAGCCGAGCGGGCGCGCGTGGGTGCGGCGGCGACGGCCACGTCGGGGCTTTAGTGACGGATTTATCCGTCACTAAAGACCCCTTATTTATTATTTCGAAGATGTAATGTCTATTTTGCCCCCACTCCTTGCAACTATAAAAGGAGACCCCCTCCATACGAAATTCTCATCCCTTCTTTCTCCTCTCTACCCCTCCAAAGCTCAAGAGAAGCTTGTCCCACACCCGGGATGCTTCTCGCGAGATAAAGTCCAATTTTCGTTCCCCTTCGGAAGTGGATCCTGCGACGATGACGGCGTGCTGCTTCGTTCCCGTTCTTCTGCTTCGTCCTCCTTCGTCCCGCTTCGTTCTCCTTCGTCCAGGTGTCGTCCCGTTCGGCTCGTCCTCTCAGCAACCGTCGAGGAGGATTTCTCTCTCCCTATTCTTTTTACCGCTTTCTAGTATAGATTTACTGCTTTCTAGATTGATCTACTCGTCCTCAAAGCAATCGTCGAGGAGGACATTTCTCCCTCCATTCTTTTAATGCTTTCTAGAGTAAATTTATCGCTTTCTAGAGTAATTATTTTATGCTTTCTAGTTGTAATGAACAATCACTTCAATGCAAAAATTCCTTGTTTATTCTACATCTCTGTGTAATATTCTTTTTCTCTCTTACTCTCTCTCTCTTCTATTTATTGTAAATAATTAGATAGTACTAAATTGAATTATTCTGTAACAAATAAAAAGAAACGCGTAGTTTTTAAATCAAACGTTCGTCTCCCTGTGTTCGACCTGGAATTTTAATTTCGGTATAAATTTTATTTGTTGAACACGAATTCTTCGCTTTCGAACTATAACGACAGGTTTTCCAAAACCAATCTCGTTAGCGTAGGTTCGTAATCGTTCAACATTTTGGCGCCGTTGCCGGGGAGGCAACGATCTTTGATTTCTCTTCGTGTTTTGTAACTTACAAATCATTTACCTCACTTTTCTCCTTTCTTATTGTAATTGCAGGTACTCTTTCGAGGCAGGCAAAAGCGGTAGATTGGAGTAAAGTGCTGTAGAAGGTTTTGTAAGTTACCCCCTACCTCCCACCCATTAGATTTCATTTCATCACATAATAACTCAAACATCAATCAACCTAGGTGTTTTTTATAAACTCTAAGGTTAGATTATTTGTTGTTTGACACCCATACTCACCCCAACCCCCACATTAAAAAAAAAGAAAAAAAGAAAATCTCACAGAGGTACACAACCTCATCTGATTTTCAAACTCAACCGGTAATCCAATCTTAGGAGCCGGTACACACATCCAAACACATAATGGAGTAGAAATCAGATTAGGTAATCAATTGTGTGCCTAATTAAGTGGTGCAACAGGCCAATTGTTTGAGTTGATTGGGCCGCACCACTTTAAATAAAATCAATTCATCAAGTAGCTGCCAATTAGGTTCAACTCTTAGGGATTTACCAGGCACTCCACATTCTTTTTAAACTTTAAAGGAAAACATCTTCACCTGTGCTTGCAAAACTTGGTGTGCCAATGAGACTTGATTGAAAACACCTAAAGTTGAATCCTAAAAGCTACTAAGCAAGATTTGAATCTTAAAATTCACCACATCAAAAACAATCTTGCTTGAAAACCACTGGTTGTGCACTCACACACGAATCAATCAATCATTAAGGGCACACCCATTTAAAGGGCCCATCACATTCCAAAGCACATTCAAACCTAGCCCTAAAAAAATAGAGTAGACGTTGGCCTTAAGGATTGGACTCGCTCTTCAGAACCTAGAACGAGATTATTTTCGATTAGTCTGTTTCTACTGTTCAATCTGATGTCTAACTAGGGGAGCAGAGTCAAACGATTGCGGCTGGTGGGTACACTAGGAACCGGAGGCGCAAGACGAAGGAAGAACCTTCTTCCCAGTCCCTCCTTCTAACTGGTTGGATTGAACAAACGGAAGTAGATCAAATCGTTCCTTTATCTCAAGACGGGTTTTGAGAGTCTGTAGGTCTTTAGGCTAACCTATTTAAGGACAGGTTTGATTGTTTGTATTGTAGGGCACCTTTCTTTCTTCTGTGTATCATGAATCCTTCCACATATTTCACGCATTCCCGCTCTTTCCCTCCTATTGTAAATTATCCTCAACATGACGATTATCCCAACTTGTATTGTAATCGACCATCAGTTAGTTGGGATAATTCGGATTGGGGATACAATTTCGGACCCCCGTGTTTAGGGTCTAACCCTGAACACTTTGATTTTGATTTTTATCCTTCTCAGAGCTACATCGATTATAGATCGTCTTCCTTTCATGAACAGCATAATACGATCTACAATCAAGAAGGATACACCGATCCTTACCCATCCTCTGATTTCACTGCCTTTAGGTCATCACCATCTTTTCAACAATCTAAAATGACTTATTATCAGGAAGGGTATAACGAATCTCAATTCATTAATTCCCCTGCATTGAGCCCAAACACGCCCAACCCTGAACCAACTCATTTGGTTCAGGTTAACCAGGTTCAAGATAAGGTTCTGGCTAACTTGAGAAATATCATTCAATCTTTAGAAGTTCAGCCAACACCTTGCATTGAGAGATTGGAGCCCCTGATTCAGATGATTGATGATTTAAACAAGTCTTTGTTGGATTGGCTCCAGGACGTTAAGGATAAGAACCCGGGTGAGTTTCTACTTGGGAAATTAGCGAAATTGAGGATGAGATTTGTGGTTGCTTTGATTCAATCTTGGAATAATTCCCAGGATGAACTCTCTTCAGGAAAGCCAACGACAGAACCCGCTCAGGCACCTGTTGGGGGGGACACGTGTTACGAAGCTGACCAGATTGAATTAAAACAACCAATTAAGGATGATCTGATTTCTTCACCTGAAATCCCTGAGCCGGGTTACGAGGAAACGTATGTCTCCTTGGAACGCAAAGTGACAAATGATTTTGGGACATACATTGATACGGATCCTGATGGTGAAGATTCAAGTTGCGAAGTCTCACGCGAGTTTTCAGATCACGATTTTTGTGAGATGATTGGGCCTGAGGAATCTGATAGATCATTTGATAGCCCAATAACTGAGGAAACTGATCTTATTAGGGCACACGATACGGATCCAGAATCGCATTTTCTGGAGGAATCAATTCAATGCCCTGATTATCAGTTATACCCTATTGAGATTATTGATGATTCTAATTCTGAGATAATTAGACCCAAGTCAATTTTGATTCTGCCACATCATTTAGACTTGGAGATTCTAGACGGGGTGATGAATATACAAGAGGTCTTGGAATTTGAAACACTTAATGAGGAGGATAGGAGCGGGGAAGTTCTGATTTGGGAGGTTAATTTTGGAGGAAATGGAAGATTGAGTCGAAGGGTTCCTTTTAAGATGAAACCATCAAATCAGAACCCTTATGACATTTGTTTCGAGGATGTTCAACTCAAGCACACATTCAACGATTATCCTTTTGAGCTTCAATTTTCTGTAACCCGACTTTTTGGTCTTGGGTTGCATCCTCAGAAATCGCAGGCCCGATCCCGCTTACATTCTGATTTTAGGTTTTGGGTAAGTTTTATCCAGAACCTAAGATATTCTCGATTATGGGGTGTGGGTCTGCACCACAATCTGGTCCACATCTGTGGACCTCTGCTGACAGGTCAGGGGATTCTTCTGTTCATTCTAATTCTGACCTGCACATGTGAATTCTTCATTTCTTTTCTTTGTATAGTGTGCCTAGCTGAAGGCACTAAACTCAGCACTTATACAGTTCTTTTTCGTTTTCATCTTGGAGCAGACCTGATATTCACGCAATTCAGGTGCTTTCTACGCTTTTCCACTCTGTTTTATGTCTTTTTAATACAATGAGGACATTGCATTAGATAGGCATGGGGGGGTGGATATTCATCTCTGAATTCATTCGTCAGCTCCGTAGATTTGTTTTATATAAAAAAAAAAATCAGAATTAGGAAAGAGAATTTGGGTTTAAGAAAATTTTCAATCTTAAGAAATACTACATTAAGATCTGAACACAAAGACCCTTCAGGTCTTTGAACTTAATCAGCCCGTGTATCCACTAAAATGTGGATTTGTTTTTCGAGTTCTCTCCAACTTGAATTTTATTTTAATAGGAGTAAATAAGTTTGGGTGATAAGTACACGACTTATCAGCCCGCCCTCTGATGTGAGGGAATTTTGAGTCTTAAGCATCTACACACTATCTTTGCACTGACTCGTTGTTCAGCGATTTTAACGGAAATTGGGTAGCTAATGAACCTTCTAGGGTGATATGGCTGGCAAGTTATCGTGGGTAACAACCCATAGGTAGGTTGTCCAGAGCCCAGTCACTAGACCTTTCTCTTTTTGTTGCCTTTAGGTAAATCTTAGACCAGGAAAGCCACCTACTTAAAAAAAAAAAAGAGAGAAAAAAAAAATCAAAAAGGAGAAAAGAACAAAAAGAAATAAGCCACACTTCGCCGCACGAGTATGGCTGGCAAGTTGTCGGTGGTAACAGCTCATCGACCGGTTGTCCAGAACCCAGCTCAGAAAATGCACTAAAAATTCCCAAAACACTTAGGAAGAAGCGGAGAAGTAGAATAAACCGGGGAGATATATACTGGATTCACCCTTGTGTTGACCCCGTTAAAAAATAAAAGTAGGGAGAAAGCTACCGGTTGTAAAGATACACCTTTAAGCAGAATTCTTTTTGAGGTCACCTAGAGGCGTAGAAATTCGAAGTTCGTTTTAATTGTCGGTTAACGAGTCTATCACAATCACAATAAGATGCTTAAAGCTTAGGGTTCTCATCAAATCTTGGGTGAGTTGAATGGCCGTAGAAAGCCACTCTTAAACCCTAAAATTTGAAAATCCAAAAAAATTAGAAAAGAGTAAAAAGAGAAAAAGAAATTTTTCTTTGAATAAGGCGAGGGCTTGAGGCGGTCTGCATTTTTGCTGATACCCGGGTACTGTTGTGCCTTTGAAATTTCAGTTCCTAAGTAGACAATTTCTTAATGATTGAAAATAACTCAGGTTCAAATAATCTAATCTAATTCTTTTATAAATAGCATATAGTTTTTGCTAAGGACTAGCAAAAGATAGGCATGGGGGTATGATGTAAACATATTTACACTACTTAAAATGTCTATTTATGCATGTTCTTAAGCATAGGATTGCATTTCATGATATAAATATTGCATAACATGCATCATCTTGCATTTAGAGTAGTTTGAATAAAATGGAGGTTAATTGTCTCCTTTTATGTGCTTGGACAGGACAAACATTTTATCGGGGCCTCGGATCAAAGATCCAACTGTATGGATGTGATCAGGGCGACGATTGGAGTTCAACAACTCCAAGATCACCCTAATCAGGCATCCGTAGCATCAGATAGAGACTGGGGAACCCTAGAAGATCAAGGACAAGGATGGTGTAAATCCACACTTCAGATGACAAATCCGACCGCACGGATGAATTCGGATCGACGATCGTAGCCCAATGACACAAAAATTGAGTCAATCCGACATCCGTGGCACCATCTACAACTTCCAGAAGATGGACGGCCAAGATGATGCCACGTGGCGCCATCTCAGCCGCCCAAACGGCCGCTTGCATCTTGTGAAGACCGCGCACCCGTCTCCTCTCCGCCGTTGGATCTCGATCCAATGGCTGCGACGCGCCCGCGCTGAAGTCAAGCGCTCGACACAAACGCGACCGCAGTGCAGCGGTCGAGCGCTTTAACGCGAAGCAGGGACGCGCGTTCGAGCCGCGCCCCGCAGAAATTGGAGCAGTGGCGCACCTCCAATCGACCGCACGATCGCGATCCAACGGCCGCGCGCGCCCGATAGCGCCGACGCGCAATTGGACGCGCGCGTGAACGCCCGATCGCACGCACAGGCGGGCGGGCGGCAGCGGTGAAGGCGCGATTTTAAGCCGTCCGATCTCGCGATCGGACGGCTGAGACTTCGTGGACGTGCGTAGGCGTTACGCACGCGGGCAGCCGAGCGGGCGCGTGTGGGTGCAGCGGCGACGGCCACGTCGGGGCTTTAGTGACGGATTTATCCGTCACTAAAGACCCCTTATTTATTATTTCGAAGATGTAATGTCTATTTTGCCCCCACTCCTTGCAACTATAAAAGGAGACCCCCTCCATACGAAATTCTCATCCCTTCTTTCTCCTCTCTACCCATCCAAAGCTCAAGAGAAGCTTGTCCCACACCCGGGATGCTTCTCGCGAGATAAAGTCCAATTTTCGTTCCCCTTCGGAAGTGGATCCCGCGACGACGACGGCGTGCTGCTTCGTTCCCGTTCTTCTGCTTCGTCCTCCTTCGTCCCACTTCGTTCTCCTTCGTCCAGGCGTTGTCCCGTCCGGCTCGTCCAACGAGCAACCGTCGAGGAGGATTTCTCTCTCCCTATTCTTTTTACTGCTTTTTAGTATAGATTTACTGCTTTCTAGATTAATCTACTCGTCCTCCAAGCAATCGTCGAGGAGGACATTTCTTCCTCCATTCTTTTAATGCTTTCTAGAGTAAATTTATCGCTTTCTAGAGTAATTATTTTATGCTTTCTAGTTGTAATGAACAATCACTTCAATGCAAAAATTCCTTATTTATTCTACATCTCTGTGTAATATTCTTTTTCTCTCTTACTCTCTCTCTCTCTCTCCTATTTATTGTAAATAATTAGATAGTACTAAATTGAATTATTCTGTAACAAATAAAAAGAAACGCATAGTTTTTAAATCAAACGTTCGCCTCCCTGTGTTTGACCTGGAATTTTAATTTCGGTATAAATTTTATTTGTTGAACACGAATTCTTCGCTTTCGAACTACAACGACAGGTTTTCCAAAACCAATCTCGTTAGCGTAGGTTCGTAATCGTTCAACAACAACCACTTCACATAGACCTCTCTTCTAACTCTAAACCTACTTCCCCTTCTTCCACAATGGGTCAACCTGTTGAAGAAGAGAATAATTTTGAGCACCAGCTCCAGCGACTCAATGATCTCTTCCAAAACTTCATGAACCCACTGCAGCGCCCCATGATGCGGGATCACTATAATCCCGCTGCGGTGGCAATTGAGCCTCGAGTCAGAATCTCGACTGGAAGACCTGATTCCGAATTGAAGCCCAACATGATTCATGCCATACCTAAATTCTATGGGCTTAACTCTAAAGACCCCTTTTAGCATATCAAACAGCTTAAGCATCTGGCCTAAACCTTCAGGTCAGATGTGCAGAATCGGGATATCTTGCTCATGAAGATGTTCTCTTTCTCCCTTATGGACAAGGCGGCTCATTGGTATCAGACACAGACCCGTTCGATCAACACTTGGGATGAACTTCAGTCTGAGTTTTTGAAGAGGTTCTTCCTCGTTGGTCGGACAAATGCCTTGCGCCATCAGATTACTCACTTCACGCAACAGACGGGACAACCTCTTCATGAGGCATGGGATCGATTCCAGGATCTCATGAGAAAGTGCCCCCATCACGGAGTTCCTAAATGGGAACAAGTCTAGTCTTTTTACTAGGGACTCTGTGAAGATATTAGACTGTTCGTCAATGCAACTTGCGGAGGGAATATCATGGGTCAACATGAAGACACCGTGTGGGAGATTCTCGAGAATATGTGCGAGAACTCCATCAACAATGACTCAATGGGATTATTCGACCGGATGAATACCCGTGTAGCGACGAACCTTGGGGGAGCACATGAGACGCAGGGCCTATCCGCATTAGTCGACTTGGAATTAATGGCCATTCAATTGGACAAGGTCTCAATTATTGAGAATGTGGATGAGCTGACTCAACACTTGCAGCAAGCCACCTCTGCACAGAACTCCTTCGCATAGCCACCTCTCGCACAGGAAATTGTGCAGAACATTTTTCACTGACCTTCTCTTAGGATGAGCTCGTATCCACCCCTATCTGACTCTAGGATTGGAGGGACCTCCGATCCTTTCTATTCTTGCCGGGGGAACTCTATTCCCCCATTCTCCGACTGTCCTGAGGCTCCTCAGACCTACGAGGACCTCAACGCCATCCAGAATGACTATTTTCCAATACCTACAATCCTGGATGGCGAAACCATCCAATTTCCAGTGGGCGGGAAATTCTTAGAATCCAAGACCACCCTTTCAACCCTGTCCACAAGCCCCTCATCCTTACCAGTCGCCTCAGCCTTGGCCCAACCCCACTTATCCATCCGGGCCCAACCATGATCAAATGTCCCTTATCCTCCAGACTCTGGCTGACATTCAAAGAACAAATGTGGCTATCCAGAAACAACATAAGGACGAAATCATAGAGGTCCGCAACCAACTAGCCCAGTTGGCAAATTCTTGCCAACCTGGCACACTTCTTAACCTCTGCCTAACCCAAATAGCGTGTCGACCCAATGGCGCGTTATGAACCCAAACCCGGGCCAAGCACACTTGATCTATCAGGCCCCTTCTGTTCCATCACTTGACGGGATAGAAGCTTCAACTTCCTATGAGGGTTACTAACGTCAGTAGCCCATCCTACAAACCTCCAACCAAAACCAGGTAGGACTAAATTTAGTAACAACTTGTAGTGGTATGGCAACCCAAGATCCACCTTATCCAGACCACTACAAGCCTGGTAGTGACCCAAACCCTAGGACAGTTATCCAGGATGTTCCTATCCCTATCCCAGATCAAAAACCTGGACCTATCCTAGAGGAACCAACCAAGGTTCCATTTCCCGAGGCCTTGACCAAGGGAAAGAGGACAGCTAAACCCGTGGCTCCTGAGGAAGACCTGATTAAGCTCTTTGAGTAGGTCCAAATAAACATCCCCT
The DNA here is from genome assembly GCA_037157565.1 of Thalassia testudinum. Taxonomy (NCBI): domain Eukaryota; kingdom Viridiplantae; phylum Streptophyta; class Magnoliopsida; order Alismatales; family Hydrocharitaceae; genus Thalassia; species Thalassia testudinum. The sequence goes on from JAZHRO010000022.1 coordinate 82,696,882, forward strand.
TGATGGATGCGATCCGCCACATACCGGCTTACGCACGATTCTTGAAGAACGTGTGTACACCTCAGCGTAAGCCGTGAACCAAGAGTGGGAGTCCCATTGTACTATCAGAGCAAGCTAGCTCTGTAATCCTGAGTAAACTCCCACCCAAGGCAAAAGACCCAGGCACTCCTCTGATTTCATGCAAGATTGGTGAAACCCAGTTTGATAGAGCAATATTAGACCTAGGTGCCTCCATAAACTTGATACCCACATCCCTACTTAACCACCTAGAAGAATCTGAACTGAAACCAACTGAGGTGACATTGCAGTTAGCCGATCGATCTATCAAGTCACCTAAGGGAATTCTCAAGGATGTTATCGTTAGGGTGTGGGATTTCTACTTCCCTGTAGATTTTATAGTTCTAGACATGGACGCACCTGAGAATCCAAGGGATACACTAATCATATTAGGGAGACCTTTTCTGGCCACTGCAAGGTCCAATATAAGTTGTGAAGAAGGCCAAATAGAGCTAAAATTTGGGAATCAGACTCTCAAGATTGATATCTTTAAGGCCCAACAAGGGATTAATTACGGTGTCGTTGAACAAATTTGTGACATTAGAGCCGTGGTTGATGAACCACAAATTGAGGACAACGTGACTATCCTTCATTAACCACAAGAAGATTTAAAATCGCAATTAGAGAAGTTAGAACTTGATCTAGACAGACCCATAACTCCTACCCTTGTACCCCACACCCACTCTGAACCACCCGCTGCTGCTGATAACCCCATTCTTAAACTCAAACCCCTTCCTGATCATTTGAAATATGTCTTTTTGGGTTCCAATCAGACACTTCCAGTGATTATAAACTCTAAACATAAACCTGACCAGGAATCTCGTCTAATTGCTGCTCTCTAGCAACATCGCAGAGCCATTGGTTGGACTCTCGATGATTTGACTGGAATAAGTCCCTCTTATTGCACACACCGCGTCTATTCTGAAGAGGGCGCATGACCTTCACGTGAGAGGCAGAGATGTCTGAATCCCAATCTGCAGGAGGTCGTGAAAAAGGAGATCATTAAGTGGTTAGATGCAGGGATCATCTACCCGATCTCCGACAGTCGTTGGGTGGGCCCAATCCAGGTTGTGCTTAAGAAGGCAGGGCTCACTACCATCATAACTGAAACCGGAGAGGTCATACCTACCTGTATAGCCAATTCGTGGAGAGTCTGCATAGATTACTAAAGACTCAATTCCTCCACGAAGAAGGATCATTTCCCACTACCACTTATTGATCAGATTCTCAAGAAGTTAGCGGGAAATAGATTCTTCTATTTTCTTGACGGGTACTCCAGTTCCAACCAAGTGGTGATTCATCTTGAGGACCAAGAGAAGACCATGTTCACCTGCCCCTTTGGGACTTATGCATTTCGAAGGATGCCTTTCGGTCTCTGCAATGCACCCGCGACTTTTTAGTGGTGCATGCTTTCCATATTCTCTGATATGGTAGGTGATTATCTGGAAGTCTTCATGGATGACTTCTCAGTTTTTGGGACATCATTTGACAATTGCCTCCAGCACTTGGTTCACATACACAGGCATTGCATTGACGTAAATCTGGTTCTTTCCTGGGAAAAGAGCCACTTTATGGTGCCTGAGGGGATCTTCCTAGGACACTTAATTTCTGAGAGAGGCATCCAGGTGGATCGAGCCAAGGTTAACCTGATTTCTAAACTTCCTATGCTTAGCTCGATCAGGGACATCCGATCTTTTCTGGGGCACGTCGATTTTTACCGTCGTTTCATCCCTGATTTCTAGAAAATCTCATGCCCTCTGACTACTCTTCTCTCCAAGGATGCACCCTTTGAGATTTCTAAGGAATGCACTCAAGCTTTTGAGATCCTTCGTGACCGAGTCACCCAAGCCCCGATCCTACAGTCCCTTGATTTTTCTCAACCCTTTGAGTTCATATGCGATGCATCTGACTTCGCTGTAGGAGCGATTCTGGGGTAGAAGATTGATGGGAAACCCATGGTCATCTACTACGCTAGCAAGACACTTGACGAGGCTTAGCGTAACTACATGGTTACAGAGAAAGAGCTGCTAGCTATAGTATTTGCCCTCAAAAAATTCAGATCTTATCTCCTAGGTTCCCATGTTATAATCTACTAAGATCACACAGCTGTGAGGCATCTCCTTGCGAAGAAGGATGCGAAGCCTTGATTAATCCAATGGATCTTGCTATTGCAAGAATTCGACCTCGAGATTTGTGACAAGGCGAGAAGACAGAACGTGGTAGCTGACCACTTGTCTCGCCTTCCTTCTGAGATCATCGACCCTTCTGGACCCATCACGGAGCATTTTCCTGATGAGCACCTCTTGATTATTGGTACCAGGCTTCCATGGTTTGCTGATATAATAAACTACTTGGCATCACACCATATCCCGTCTGATTGGCCGAAGGCCAAGAAAGACAAGTTGCACTCTGACTCCAAGTACTACATCTGGGAAGACCAATACTTGTTCTGCATAGGTGCTAACCAAATTATCTGGAGATGTGTCCCGAAGGTTGAAATCAATGACATTTTCTCTTTTTGCCATGACCAGGCATGCGGTGGCCATTTTTTTGGGTATAGAACTGCGTCAAAAATCCTCCAGTGTGGCTTTCACTGGCCCACTATCTTCAAGGACGCATACAGTCACTGTAAGGCATGCAGTCGTTGCCAAACTTTGGGCAACATGAGTGTTGGACGTATGAGTTGCTACGCTAACGTGTTTGATTTTGAAAAACCTGTTGTTGTAGTTTGAAAGCGAAGAACTCATGTTCAACAAATAAAATTTATATCGAAATTGAAATTCCAAGTCGAACACAGGGAGGCGGACGTTTGATTTAAAAACTACACGTTTGATTTTATTTGTTACGAATTAATTCAATTGATTAAAACTATCTAACTATTTACAATAAATAGAAGAGAGAGAGAGTAAGAGAGAGAGAGAATATTACAAATAGAAATCAAAACGAGATGTAGAATGAACAGGGAATTCACCATTAAAGAGATTGTTTGTTTCACTAAACATTACAACTAGAAAGCATAAAATAATTACACTAGAAAGCAGTAAATTTACTCTAGAAAGCATTAAAAGAATGGAGAGAGAAATATCCTCCTCGACGGTCGCTTGGAGGACGAGCAGAACTACTCTAGAAAGTAGTAAATCTATTCTAGAAAGCAGTAAAAAGAATGGAGAGAGAAATATCCTCCTCGACGGTCGCCTGGAGGATTAGTCGGATGGGACGACGCTTGGACGAAGGAGGACAAAGCAGGACAAAGGAGGACGAAGCAGAAGAACGGGAACGGGGCAGCACGTCATCGTCGTCGCAGGATCCACTTCCGAAGGGGGACGAAAATTTGACTTTACTCGCGAGAAGCATCTCGAGTATGGGACAAGCTTCTCTTGAGCTTTGGCGAGGGAGAAAAGAGAAGAAAGGGATGATAATTTCGTGTGGAGGGGGTCTCCTTTTATAGTTGTAAGGAGTGAGGGCAATTTAGTCATTTAAATCTCAAAACATTAAATAAGGGGTATTTAGTGACGGATAAAACTGTCGCTAAAGCCCCATCGTGGGCATAGTGGACGCTCCCCGCACGGCTGCTTGCTTTCTCGCGTGCTCAACGCACGCTCACGTTCGCTGAATCTCAACCATCCGATCGCGAGATCGGACGGCTTAAGTTGCGCCTTCCCCACTCCTCAACGCGCGCCCGCCTGCGTACGATCCTGCGTGAGGCGCGGGCGTGCGATAGCGCGTGGGCGCTATCGAGTGCCCGCAGCCACTCGATCGAGATCTGATGCTCGCCCACGCCCGCTTGTCCGCGCCGCTCGCCCTCTTGTGCGATTCGATCACGCGTCACCTGCTCGCTATGAAACTCTCACCCACTACGCTGCGGAGCGTGGATGGGCGCGCGTATCCACAACTGTTACGACCGCAGTTTCAAAACATCTTTTAATACGTCTGGGAGGTGGCCCAGACGTCTGACCAGACTTCTGGAACCCCTTCCAGATGTCTGGGATTTGATTTTCTACGACAGGATGGATTTCGTCTGCGCGCCTGCGCGCGCAGACTTGCAGATACCTCTTTTTCCCTCTTACCTCCGCAGGCGCTGCTCTCTCTCTCTCCGCACGCGGCTTTAAAAAGCCACGCCCTCTCCCTCACTCTCATCGCCTCCGCTCCCTTCCTCTTCTCCTTCCAGCCGGTGCGCGAGTGCGAGCGTGAGTGAGCGACAACAGCGACAGCCACGGTGGTTGCGGGAGGAGGTGTTGCGCAAGGGAGGAGGCGTCAGCCGTGAGGGCTCGAGCCTGCCGGGGCAGCGAGAGCCGGCCGGCGGGGGCGCAGCGGGCGCGGAGTGATGCGGGAGGCCTGCTGCAGCTCGAGCAGCAGGCGGACGAGGCGCGGCGCGGCCGTGAGTCGCGGGCGGAGGGCCAGTCGCGCTCTGATTCTGGAAGTTTTTCCAGAATCAAACGTCTGGGTTTCCAACCAGACGACTGGGAAGACGTCAGGAGGACTGTCCAGACGTCTGAAAGGTAAGTTATTTTCGTACCTTCTTCCTTTCCTTCTACCGTCCGTACTGGGCACGAGGATGGGTACGCGCAGGTTCTGAGATTCGCATCCAACGCGAATTAGACGTCTGGCAGCGGTGCCAGACGACTAGAGGGACTTCCAGACGTCCGGGGTGACCATCGGACGTCTGGGAACTAGGCCAGATGCCCCCACAGGCTTTTGGACGTCTGAGAGACTACGCAGGATAAGGTACCATTTGATCTCCATTTTTAAGACGTCTGGAAGAAGTTCCAGACGTCTGATTTTGCACTGTTTCGTCGTTTTCGACCCGTTTAGGGCCCGTTTGGAGTCCATTTTCCACGTTTTGGGTTGTGTTCTTTTCGGAATTAAATCCTCTACCCGTCTACAGTGATTAGATACTGTTTTGAGAAACTCCTTGTGTTTGATCCTTGTGATAGGACCCCGTTCCATTGCAGTCTCGGGGGTTGCGGAGGCATGCGGGATTCTCGACCACGCCCCCAGTACTCCTGTTGTAACTGGTAGAGTGGCTTTTAAGTTTATTAGTATAATCTGTTAAATTATGGAACCATAAATAGAACCTAGGACATTGCATGAATCCTAGGAATGAGAAACTAGAATGAATGGTAGATCCTAAGGTGTTGCATGAATCCTAGGGTTGGAAAACTAGAATGTATGATAGATCCTAGGGTATGGCATGAATCCTAGGATGGGAAAAACTAGTGGAATATATCAATACTGCAGTCTTGGAAAATGTGGAAAGGAAATAATAGCTACCTGTAAATTGGTTTAATAGCTGCCTGTTATGGTTAAATGAGCATGATTGAGAATATGGGATGTATGAACGTGAAACTGGAAAGGTGAAACCTGAATGTGCTGAGTTAAAAGAGCTGGAACCCTACGGGGAATTAGGAGTAGAACTCCTAGAAAGTGAATGGAATAGAACTGGGGAAGTGAGCTGGCCCTTGAGTACGGAGTACCAAGGAGAGCGACTGTCCCCCTGTTTAGTGCAGAGCGGAGCCAGCCGCCCCAGGGACCCGAGGTTAGGTTTGGCCACTTTGTACCGACTTGCTGGCCCTCGTGTGCGTAGTACCGAGGAGAGCTACTAGTTTAGGGAGAGCACTAGCTACCCCACGGGCCCCGGGGTTCTGCTAGCCTCCTACACCGACTTGTTTGGCCCACTGGGGCAAACCCGGGTAGTCAGGTGAGGGTGCGCGGACTGTGGAGGCGCAAGGCCCCTGTTTGGTTACTGTGGAGGGGTTGGACCCCTGTTACTAAGAGGGCTCTGCCCTGTACTGGTTCCGTGCTGTGCTTTAGGCGCACCCGTTAACGGAAATGACTGACCGCGTGCCAGTGCAGGTTAGCTACCTGTGCGTTTATCGCGCGTGCCGTAGTCACCGTTACGTCTGCCCGTGACCTTGGGGTGGTTGACTGAGAGTAGGATCACCACGGGGGACTCTCCCGGCCAGGAGAGCACCACGTGCTACTTCTACTGTTCGGAAAAGACTGCAATCAAGATCGTTCCCATGAGGAACATTCGAGATCAAGTGAAGGATATGAGAAATAGATAAATTGTGAAACAATAGAAAGACGTAAATAAAGGAAGAAAGAAAATAAAACAGCTACTGTACACTTTACTATTTCTTTAGTTTAGCTGCCACTCTACTCAGCGTTTCGCTGACGTGTTACACTCGTTACTTTTCAGGACCAGGTGTTGAGCAGCCAGGGTCAGCGGCTGCAGAGGATGCTGGGCCGAGTAGGGTCCAGTAGAGTTACCACTGCTCTTTTGTACCCCTTTTGTTTCCGCTGTAGTGAGTAGTTTTTTTTACTCTCTGTACTTTTCTTTACTAGCAGTTCTTGTTATGTTATAAATGTTGTTCTACTGTTGTGGTGGTACATGTTGTGGTGGTTCTTTTTCTTACTGCTGTATTTTGTTACTGCTAGTTATATTTCATGTTGAATGTGGTTTATTTTACTGCTCTTTTGGTTACTTCCTCGTTGGACGACTAGGTTGGGATTAGTCGAGTCGGTCCGGTTCTCGTGTCTCGTAGGGACTCGGGAATCGGGTCGTTATCCAACGGCCCAGATTGCGTGCCAAATCTTCTTTGAAAAAGCAGCGGTAGTCTTGAGGGCTGGTTGGACGACTGAGATGGCGCCACGTGGCACCATCTTGGCCATCCATCTTCTGGATGTTGTAGATGGTGTCACGGGTGTTGGATTGAGTTGATTTTCGCGCTGTTAGGCTGCAATCGTCGACCGAATCCATCCGTGAGGTCGGATTTGTCATTTTAAGTGCGGATTTACACCATCTAAGCCCTTGATCTTCTAGGATTCCCCGGTCACTATCTGATGCTACAGATGCTTGATTAGGGCGATCTTGGAGTTGTTGAACTCCAATCGTCACCCTGATCACATCTGTATGGTTGGATCTTGGATCCGAGGCCTCGATAAAAAGTTTACCCTATCTAAGCACATAAAAGGAGACAATTAACCTCCATTTTATTCAAACTACTCTAAATGCAGGATGATGCGTGTTATGCAATATTTATAGCATGCAATGCAATCCTATGCTTTAGAACATGCATAAATAGATATCTTAAGTAGTGAAAATGTGTTTACATCAATGAGCCATCGCGACATGATGTTTTTACAGCTGATTCTCGTATGCGAGATTTTCGATATTTGGGGGATTGATTTTATGGTCCCCTTCCCTATCTCGGACGGCTTTGAGTACATCTTACTCGCTGTGGACTACGTGTCCAAATGGATCGAAGCCATTCCAACCTGAACCTGTGATCACAAGATCGTCATCAAATTCATTCATCAGAATATCTTCTCACGGTTCGGGATTCCTCGTGCAATCATCTATGATGGAGGGACCCATTTTACCAATGCTTAGTTCATGTCACTGATGACCAAATATGGGGTGTCTCACCGAATCTCTACTCCTTACCACCCCCAGACTAATGGTCTAGCTGAGCTATCAAATCGGGAGATCAAGAAAATCCTGCAGGTTACCGTTCGACCTGATAGGAAAGACTGGTCATCCGGACTTCCGAAAGCTTTGTGGGCCTATAGGACCGCCCACAAGACCCAATTAGGCATGTCTCCTTTTAGACTGGTGTACGGGAAGCCGTGTCACCTTCCCGTCAAACTGAAGCACAAAGCCTATTGGGCAGTATAGAGCTGCAACTTAGATCTTTCTAAGGCTGGAACCCACAGAAAGCTTCAGATAAGCGAGATTGATGAATTATGCCTTGATGCATATGAGAACTCGCGAATCTACAAAGAGCTGGTTAGAGCCTTTCATGGCAAGCACATATCTAGAAAGGTCTTCCACCCTGGTCAGAGGGTCCTACTCTTCGATGCCCAACTCAAACTGTTCCCTGGGAAACTGCAATCCAAGTGGGTCAGACCATATCTTGTCCGACAGACTTTTGGAAATGGAGCCGTCGAGATCAGTCTGCTCAGCCATGATTCCAAACCTTTCGTCGTGAATGATCAGAGACTCAAACCGTTCATAGACGTAACCAATACAGAGTTGGCTGAGTCATCATTTATCCTCCATTCTCCCTGAGCTTATTGCGCCCTGCTGATGGCGTAAAACTCAGCGCTTAATGGGAGGAAGCCCGTCATTCTTTTTGAAAAACCAAAACCTTTTTCTGACATTTCTTTGCACTTTAGGTTCATTCCTTAGGACAACCGACTTCACCTCAGGTACTCATACTTGAGATTAGAAATCTTCTGCAACAGTCACCTTGACCCATCCACTCACCTAAATATCTGTCCTAATGCTTGAACTTGACCAAATAAAAACCCACCTAATGTACAATGAGGAAATTGCAAACCTTAGGCCTGGGAGGGTATGAAAGTGCAATGAAATGACATAACAAGAAAAGGTTTCAACAAAAAAATCTGCATATACTAAAAAAAAAAACTTTGGAGGAGGAAAGAAAGTGTTGGTAAACTTTACAGAAGGAGGAGAAAAAGAGCAGAATGCTAAAAAGGAGCACAAAATAAAAAATAAAAGGGATAGTCATTAGTAAGAAATTAAAGAATTAACCAAAGTTCTAGACCACATTAAGGAAAAGTAAAGCGAAAGTGCACAACAAGATTAGTAAGAACGCAAATCTTAGGCATTCTTGGCTAGACTCTTAGTACCCGTTAAGATCTAAATATTCCTTTAGTGGTTGTGGAAAATGAAAAGCTTAAGTATTAGGTCCAAGGCTTTGGGAGTATTCGGCCTTGTTAACTGACCTTCGATTTACGGGACTCGGTAACCTAAGCACCCAAATTCACACACACAGTCTGGTTCAACGAGCATAAGTATCAGAATCACGTAGAAGCGTTTCAAATATTCTGAAAATGACACCTAGATTAGGAGTGGCCGATCAAAGCAAGTTGATTTAGACGAGTTCCTCGCACGGAGAGGTGGGAAATTCCCCTCGAAGATGTGTAACGACATATCATCTCCTCGATGCTTATCTCCTAGGATATTTACATATCCTATCGGGGGCATGTAAGCACCTTGCTGGTTCAGATTCAATGGATGGAATTATCACGAAATGTTAATTGCCAGGGTTTGAGTTCGGCCACAGAACACCATGGATGGGATTATCTCGAAATCTCGAAAGCCAGGGTTCTGGGGGTTACCATGGGCAGTGTTATCTCGAAGCATCGACTACTAGGGACCTTTGAGGATTGATGATGGGGACGAGGAATCCAATACAGACTGTGTTGAGAAGCCAATCCTAAGCTAGAATTAAAAAAGAGAAAAAACTCTCTAAATAAATAAACCTTCTATCTCTCTCTTACAAAATGCACTGCAAACTGAACCAAGGCTAAAAATGTCTCAAGCACGGGTGCTTTAACCACGGAGTCCAATAAACTTTAGGATAGTTTCTGAGGGCCTTAAAAACCTTTACTAAAGACTGAGGCTAAAGCTAGACAGATCTGGATCTTGGTTGGTACTAGAGTACCTTTTAGGCCTATGGTTGGCATTCTGACCTAATCAAGGATACAAGAGAAAAAGCACTTATCAAATTTGATGAAAGGAATTCATGGTCTAGAATAGAGGTTAAAACCTTAAATTTTTTCTAAGGCACTGGCAAAACCTAGGCATGGGGGTATGATGAGCACCTCATCATGAACCCTAACTAGCACTTTTTGACCTAAATAATTGAACAAAAGCTCCTATAAAACCAAAGGGTAGACCTAAATCTGGGAATTACAAATCTGAGAATAAAATAATTCATAAAGGGTAAAACTGTAATTTTACCATTACAATGCATAAAATAGATTTCTAAGGGTCTAGGCACAGGTCAAATGGGCTTAATAAGAGAAAAAGTGGGATGATTTGATCAGTAAAGGGTTATGATGAAATCTGGGAATTAAATGACATTCTATAACCCTAAAACAAATTCACTTTAATTCATGAAGTTTCAGGCAAGATAAAAATCAATTAAACCCTTTAAAATTCATCAAAAAATATTTCCTAGGGTTTATAACATTCAATTTGGCCATTGAAACCTATCTTGACCTAAATTGAGAACCATACCCAATTTTTGACCTAATTTAGATTTTTGTGCAAAATGTCCAGTCAAACTTTCTCAAACCTAAAATTCGACCTCACCATTGGATTCCTTAGGCCCAAATTAGGTTTTTACCAAAATTTGGACCTAAGGGTAGGTCACCTTGACCCACTTTACAAAATGATCCTCAACAATTACTTTTTGACCCTTAGCTTTTTGACTTCTGCAGAGACCCCCCTACCTTTCTCGTCTCTTTCTTCAAAAGGGTCCCTCTGCCCCTACACTACGTAGGCCACATCTCCAGTGACTTTTCGCGGAGGATGGCACTGCACAAACCTGGGGAGTTGGCCCCAGATTTGAAAGGACTCCTTATGTTGTCCACTTCTGCATGGGCCGGCTCCCATGCCCTGCTGTTCACCATACCTCTCGTGCGAATGCTCGAGAGGTATGGGTCTTTTTCCAGCCATGCCTCCGGCAAGGAGCCTGAAACGTCGCGGCAACCGGATTTGAGGGTTTTGGTTTTGTTATAACGTTGTAGTAAAGCCGGTTATTACCAACATTTCAAATATAAATTTTTTACTCGGAAAATGAAAGAGTTCCCGAGGTCGAACTCAGGGAGCAAGTCGTATTCTAGAGATATACATGTTTCTTTTACAAAAAGAAAGAGAGAGGGAAAGAATTTGTTGTTTTCTCTTTGTTCTGCAGAGGGGATGTTCTTCTTCTGCAATGGTGATGCTCTTCTTCTTCTTCCTGCTGTTCCTGCTTTGGTGATGTTCTTCTTTCTTCAGAGCTCCTTGTTCTTCTTCTTCGTTCTGCAGAGGTGATGCTCCTCTTCAGATCTCTTTCTTCTTCTTCCTTGGTTTCTGTCTTGGCCTCTCTTCTTCTTTTTCTGCAATTGTGGTGACCCTTTCTCTTTTCCCTTTTCTTCTTTATGGCTGCAGAGCTTCTGCCTTCAGCTACTAAGTCTTCCTTTCTTCTTCTTCTGCTTTGGCCGTTGCTCTTCTTTTCTTTCTTTCTTCAGCCTGCCTTCTTTCCTGCTCTGGCTGCTGACCTTCCGTCGTCTGACCCGGTGCTTCGACGACTTAACTATGCATTTGCTACAGTGCAGCTCCTTCTTCTTCGCCTGCACTTCTTCTTCCGCGGGTCTTCTTCTTCGCCTGCACACTTCAGAGTTTCTCGTCAGAAGCAAAACCTACTCTACCCTCCCCCCCCCGCGTCTCTCTTTCTCTCTGAAACCACTCTTGGGAAAGCTCTCCCAGAGCTACCGGGTAACCGGGTTCGGATCAGGCCCGGGTCCAGGCCCACCGGCGTGCGTGGTGGGCGAGGAGTGCAGGTCAGTCGAGTCGGGTCTGGTCGGTTCGGGTCAGGTCCGCGGGGCGTGAGCGCGGACGAGACCGGGTAACCGGGCGGGTGAAGGGGACCTCACCCCGTGTACTGAGGCAGTAAGGCTACTACACTTTTGCATCTTATGTCGCTGCGGCTCTTCAGGCGTTTCCGAGGTGGGACTAAACGGCCCACCTCAATTGCGCGCCCGCAGCGGGGAATTCAGCAGGAGATGGCAGCGTCACGCGGAGTTTTCTTCCTCGGCTGCGAACCTGGTGTTTTGCCAAAACTCCTCGCAAGGCCTGGGAGTGAATCTGGGCTTGGCGCTGAGCGTGGCGCGCCTGTAGCTGCAGGCGGAAGCAGGTCCTCCTGCGCGTCAATGGCGGCGGAGGTCGGGTGGCCTGTCCACAAGAAAACGGCCTCTCGGCCTAATCAGAGAGTGCCAGGAGCTTCGCCAGGGTGCGGCGAAGCTCGTGTGGGTGGTGGCGAGGCGCGGGGCGGCGTGCGAGGGCTGCCCTAGGTCGGACTGTGGGTCGGAGGATGGGTCTGTTCGGTGGAGTTGCAGAGGGTGATGTGGGGGAAGTGGTAGGGCGGAGATTGATCAGGGTGAGGAGGCGGAGGTCCTGCGGTGGTCGGCGAGCCGTGTGGGTCGCTGAGGTGATGGGAGCGGCTCGCCGGAGGGTGGTCGGGGGCGAAGGGGGTGAAGGTGGTCAGGGTCGGTCGAGGGCTTAATTGAATAAATTGAAAGTGGGGAAAGAAAGAGGAGAAGAAGGGGAGTAGCTCTAGCTTACTTGCAGGGACGAAGGGGGAGGAACAGGGCGACAGTCGTATCGACTGTCGCCGGAGAAGACGATGCCCAGTGGGGGGAGGACGGCGGTGACGACGGGGCAGAGGCAGCGCGCGCCGGTATTGCGCGACGCGGGAAGAGCAGGGGAAGAAGTCTCTGCTGCTGGTATTGCGGCAGAGCGAAGAGGAGGAGGAGGAATAACCGCCGGAGCTGGTGGGCGTCTGCCGGAGGAAGAAGAGAAGAAAGTTGGGGATTTTCTCCGTCAGATCCAGGCTGCCCTGGTCGGTGGAGCAGCGGGGGGTATTTATAGGGATGAAACAGGGAGGAAGGCGGAGGGAGACGACGTGTCTCCCTCGCCGGAGAATGGTCGGAAACACGAACCCATACCGTCCGTGCGTTCGCACGGCCGGTATGGTGGGCTACAATGACCAGGGGGGTGCCCCTGCGACGGCTGACGACGCAGGGCACCCCCGGTTTACTTGCCAGGTCCCCCACCTCACCCTGCGCGGCGCCATGCTCCGCGCAAGGTCGCCGGAGCATGGTGCTGGCAGGTTTTGCAGGAGGGACCTGATTGCAAAGAACGAAGGAGAGTTAGGGGCCAAAATGCGAGGGTTCAAAAGTTGAGGGCCAAAGAGTAAATATATGAGGACCAAAGTGTAAAGTCGGTCAAGGAGGTTTCTTCTTAGGCTCAAGTTTTTATACATGACTAATTAGGACCTAAGGAATCTGATGGTGAATTTCATTTTCATATTAAACCTTGTTTGACCGGTCAATTTGCGTAAAAACCCAAATTAAGTTATTAATTGGGCATGGTTCTCAATGTAGGTCAAAATGGGTTCTAAAGGCCAAATTGAAGGTTCTAAACCCTAGAGATTATTTTTATATGAATTTTAGAGGGTTTATTCTATTTTTACTTTGCCTCGAACCTTGTGAATTGAAGTGGGTTGTTTTAGGGTTACAGATTATCATTTGGTTTCTTGGAAGTGCTGTAGCCCTTGCTAGATCATCTCATCCCACTTTTATTCTTATTAAGCTGCTTTGACCTATGTTTGGGCCCTGAATTACCCTGTATGCAGATTATACTGGTAAAATTGCACTTTTACCCCTTATGACTTGTTTTCTTCTCAAACTCAGAATTCTCTGAGTTAAGCCTTTCCTTGAGATATGTAGGAGCTTTTATCCTTTGTATTGGGTCAAAATGAGCTAGTTATGGCTCATGATGAGGTTCTCATCATACCCCCATGCCTAGGTTTTGCTAGTCCCTTAGCAAAAACTTAAGGTTTCAACCCTTGTTCTAGACCATGAAGTTTCTAATGGTTTTAGATAAGTGCCCTTTTTTATTTGAGCATAGATTAGGTTAGAATGCTGACCATAGGCCTAAAAGGTACTCTAGTACCAATCAAGATCCAAATCTGTCTAGCCTTAGCCTCAGTCTTTTAGCAAAGGTTTTTAAGGCCCACAAGAACTAACCTAAGGTTTATTGGACTTCGTGGTTAAAGCACCCGTGCTTGAAATGATTTTAGCCCTGGCTCAGTTCGCAGTGCGTTTTGTAAGAGAGAGATAGAAATTTTTTCTGTTTGGAGAGTTTTCTCTCTCTTTTTCTTTTTAGTTCTAGCCTAGGATTGGCTTTTCAACACGGTCTGTATCAGATTCCTTGCTCCCATCATCAATCCTCAAGGGTTCCTGGCGATCGATGCTTCGAGATAGCACCGCCCATGGCAACCCCCGGAACCCTGGCTATTGAGATTTCGAGATAATCTCATCCATGGTATTCCGTGGCCGAATCCAGACCCTGGCAATTGACACTTCGAGATAATGCCATCCATGGAATCTGAACCAGCAGAGTGCTTACATGCCCCCAGTAGGATATGTAAATATCCTAGGAGACAAGCACCGAGGAGATGATATTTTGCTACGCATCTTCGAGGGGATTTCCCGCCTCTCCGCTCTGGGAACTCGTCCAAATCAACTTGTGTTGATCGGCCGCTCCTATTCTAGGTGTTCTTTTCAGATTTTTGCGACGCTTCTGCGTGATTCTGATTTTTATGCTTACTGAACCAGGCTGTGTGTGAGATTAGGGTGCTTAGGTTACTGAGTCCCGTAAACCAAAAATTAGTTAACGAGGCCGAATACTCCCTAAGCCTTAGACCTAATACTTCAGCTTTTCATTTTCCTCAACCTCTTGAGGAGTGTCCAGATCTTAATGGGTACTAAGAGTCTATTCAAGAATGCCTAAGGTTTGCATTCTTACTAATCTCATTGTGCACTTTTCAGTTATTTTCTTGAATGAGGTCTAGAACTTAGGTTAATTCCTTAGTTCCTTACTAATGACTATCACTTTTTCTCATAATTTTGTGCTCCTTTTCATTTTGTTTCTTTTCTCCTTCACAAAATTTTCCTTCTCCTCTTTTCCTCTTATTCTTTTTCGAAATTTTTTTTTTTAATTTTTATGGTATTTTTGGCATATGTGAATTTTTTTCTTTGAAACCTTTTCTTACAAGTTTTTGTACTTTCATACCCCCCCATGCCTAAGATTTGCAATGTCCTCATTGTAACCTAGGGGTTTTTATTCAACTAAGTTCATACATTAGGATAGCTGTTTTGATGAGTGAATGGGTCGGGGTGACTGTTGCGGACGATTTCTAATCTCAGATGCAAGCACCTGAGGTGGAGTCGGCTGTCCTAAAGTGTGAACTTCAAGTGCAAAAGCTGTCAGAACAAGTTTCAGGTTTTCAAAGAGAATGACGGGCTGCCTCCCGTTGAGCGCTAAATTTGATGCCTTCAGCCAAGCGGGAAATGCGATGGAGAGGGGATGGTCAAATCAGCGGAGTTTTGTAAGACAAGCACCTTGATTAAGAGCCTGGTTGGTCCAACCAGGTGCTTGTTCAGATCAACAGACTGATGATGCAGCCCAAACCCAATCAATTTGGCGGGTTGATAGATGTGGATAAAAAGGTGTGGAGCCCACCATAAACTATGAAGCTCAGATGGATGTGGAAGTGTAAACGCAGGGTTTGGCTGAGTCGAATCAGCCTGGTCAGAGTAGGGACCCGTAGAATAATCAATGAATGACACGGAAACCCTACAGGGGTGATCAGAGAATGATAGAGCATGGTATGTAGTCTGATCAATGTTCGAAACCCGATGTGGAAATACAATTGGCTTGGTGAGAGGTGAATCTGAATAGAAATTGAGTCCGGTTGCGGGTCGGGGTTTGGGAGAGGTTTTGATCCGTTCTGTGTGTGCGGACGAGGTGGCCATTGTGTACGAGGGCTCTTCTAGAAACAGATGATAGGTGGTTTTCTGTAGAGAGTCCTCTGGGTAACTATCAAATGCCGGAAGAGTGTTTGTAGGATGAAAGGAATCGGATTCGAGAAAAAATTTGGATTCTTGGTTGCAATCACTCTTGGCATTTTCTGTTTTTGGTTCCTGAGGATCGAAAAGGAATGATTCTGTGTTATTGGTGATCTCGGGAATCAGGACCTCAGAATCGGAGTTAGAGTCATGAGAACTGAGGTCGTAGATAGGCCTGGCGTGTTCAGGAAGGGGAATCTCTCCGCAATTATAGTCAGATTTGAAATTGTCGGAGAGTTGGCGAAAATGAGATTCATGATCATGAATTCCACCACAGCAAAAATCATCAAATGTGGAATCAGCAGCCTGACTGGGTTCTAGCCTATATGTCAATTCTGGGCTCAAAAAGGTGTTCTGTTCAAGCTCGAAGCTGGTAGGATAGACCCCATTAAAACCTTGCTCATCCAACTCCTCAGTTTCTGTATCATAAATTGGCATGTTTTCTGAAAAATCGATCAGATTTCCTGAGGATGTTGGAGAGGGATATTCACCAAATAGAGGCCCGGAATCATATTCTGTAAAAATTTGATCTTTCTCATAAGGGGCCTCATAATCTTCCCAATAAGTTTCAGATCTAGGTTCTAGGCTTAGGATGTGGGTAGAATTATTAGAACCTAAGTCCGAATAACCTTCGAGGGCCACCTTATCAAAATAAGGGGCGGAATTTATACCCTCAGAAGGTTCAGTTCTGATCTCATTATTGCAGGAGTTTTGAAATTCTAGGCTTGGCAATTCATGGTCTAAGTTTGGCTCATCATTGTGTTCTCCTGCAATATCCCAACCTAATTCAACATTGTCTTCTATCTGGGTTGGGATTTTACAACCACTTTGTGCCTCAATCCCGAGATCTGGGAAACTGGATTGTTCCTTAATACTGTTCCAAGATGGTTCATCCTCTGTTTCTGGTATATACGGGTATTTTTGGTTGATAATTTGTTCTACTGATTTCATCATTTCTACCCGTTTTGTAAGGGCATCTTGGTGTTGTTCCCAAAGTACAGGATTTGTCAAGCATTGAAGGTATTCAGATTGGTGTAATTTTTCTATCTCAATGTATCCTGTCATGAGCATATCTCGGGTTGATCCTTTTGTAACTTCTGTCAAAAGAATTTGGGCACAGTTTATGATGAAAGCTGTGGTTGTTGGGACATCAACCTGAATGTTTTCTATTGGTGTTGAGGGTTTATATTTGATTTCATAGAATTCAAGGGCATCCTCAATCATCTTATTTTTCATGGATCTCAGATATTCAGGTTTTTTATGTGGTAGTCTTGCTAGGTACTTAGGCTGCATCTTCGAATCTGGTGGTGGAATCAAGATATAGAATCAAAGTTTGAATCAAGATGGAAGAAGGGGATTTTGTTCAGAATCAGAGGAAAGAGGGGCTATGTGAATGATTTCTGCAAAAACAAAGGAGCCGAGGCTTAGCCTCGGGGAGAGTGAATTTCTATAGGAGGTTTCAAGGACCTCCTGCAAAATACTGAAGGACTGGATGAGATAAGCAGGTGCTGGACCCAATCAAGACACCCAAAAATTGTTGGGTGACTATAGAGGTTCGGGGCAGATGGACCCCTTGATCAGAAAGATCGTCCACCTGAGAATTACCTGGGCAGCCAGAGAGGGAGAGTCCCGCGAAGACCCCTACACGGTAGAGCGTCCCCACGGGTTACAGGGTTTCCCCCACCCGACCTCTCTTGTCACTGCGGTTCCAGGTAGACCAGAATGGGGATCTTGACCTCTTAAGTCTACCAATTTTAAGATCAGGGTGCTTAAGGTTTCACTTGAACTTTAGTCTTTTTTAAGTGCAAAGAGTGACCTAATTTAAGGTTGGTTAACCCAAAGGGGTCAACTTTACCTCTTGTTTTTGAGAGCTTTTTGGGTCCTTTCTTTTAGGGTTCAAGTGGTTAGAGAGAGCCAATTGTTTAGGATTTTTCTTGTTAATTATTTTCAATCAATGGCTTGGGCACACCTCTTTTGGATTTCCTCAATTCTTGATTAAGGGGTGTGTCTCTACTGAAATCCTAATGTTTGACCTTATGTTGGCTCTACTTGGTCCATTTAACTCTTTGTTGGGCAATTAGGGCTCAAGCAAGAATGTGTTAGCCCTTAAATATCCTTAATAGTGTGCAGGAGTGATGAGTTGAAAACATGCAACTCTTTATGGTTACTAAGTATGGAAGACAGGTTAGCCCTATATTGCTTGTTCTTTTCTTTTCTTCCTCTTTAGAGTTTAGGGGTTAATAGTGAGAGGAAAAATTTACCTGTCTTCGGAGTGGTTGTCGTGTGGTTGCTTGTCTTCTTGAGTTCCTGTAGCTGCACAAAAGAGAGGAGATTATCAGAACTTAAAAGAAACAGGAATGTTTACCTCTAGAATAGCCGTTGCTCCCCGGCAACGGCGCCAAAATGAAACGTCGCGGCAACCGGATTTGAGGGTTTTGGTTTTGTTATAACGTTGTAGTAAAGCCGGTTATTAACAACATTTCAAATATAAATTTTTTACTCGGAAAATGAAAGAGTTCCCGAGGTCGAACTCAGGGAGCAAGTCGTATTCTAGAGATATACATGTTTCTTTTACAAAAAGAAAGAGAGAGGGAAAGAATTTGTTGTTTTCTCTTTGTTCTGCAGAGGGGATGTTCTTCTTCTGCAATGGTGATGCTCTTCTTCTTCTTCCTGCTGTTCCTGCTTTGGTGATGTTCTTCTTTCTTCAGAGCTCCTTGTTCTTCTTCTTCGTTCTGCAGAGGTGATGCTCCTCTTCAGATCTCTTTCTTCTTCTTCCTTGGTTTCTGTCTTGGCCTCTCTTCTTCTTTTTCTGCAATTGTGGTGACCCTTTCTCTTTTCCCTTTTCTTCTTTATGGCTGCAGAGCTTCTGCCTTCAGCTACTAAGTCTTCCTTTCTTCTTCTTCTGCTTTGGCCGTTGCTCTTCTTTTCTTTCTTTCTTCAGCCTGCCTTCTTTCC
Organism: Thalassia testudinum; assembly: GCA_037157565.1. Classification (NCBI taxonomy): domain Eukaryota; kingdom Viridiplantae; phylum Streptophyta; class Magnoliopsida; order Alismatales; family Hydrocharitaceae; genus Thalassia; species Thalassia testudinum. The sequence goes on from JAZHRO010000022.1 coordinate 82,715,383, forward strand.
TGCTCTGGCTGCTGACCTTCCGTCGTCTGACCCGGTGCTTCGACGACTTAACTATGCATTTGCTACAGTGCAGCTCCTTCTTCTTCGCCTGCACTTCTTCTTCCGCGGGTCTTCTTCTTCGCCTGCACACTTCAGAGTTTCTCGTCAGAAGCAAAACCTACTCTACCCTCCCCCCCCCCGCGTCTCTCTTTCTCTCTGAAACCACTCTTGGGAAAGCTCTCCCAGAGCTACCGGGTAACCGGGTTCGGATCAGGCCCGGGTCCAGGCCCACCGGCGTGCGTGGTGGGCGAGGAGTGCAGGTCAGTCGAGTCGGGTCGGGTCGGTTCGCGTCAGGTCCGCGGGGCGTGAGCGCGGACGAGACCGGGTAACCGGGCGGGTGAAGGGGACCTCACCCCGTGTACTGAGGCAGTAAGGCTACTACACTTTTGCATCCTATGTCGCTGCGGCTCTTCAGGCGTTTCCGAGGTGGGACTAAACGGCCCACCTCAATTGCGCGCCCGCAGCGGGGAATTCAGCAGGAGATGGCAGCGTCACGCGGAGTTTTCTTCCTCGGCTGCGAACCTGGTGTTTTGCCAAAACTCCTCGCAAGGCCTGGGAGTGAATCTGGGCTTGGCGCTGAGCGTGGCGCGCCTGTAGCTGCAGGCGGAAGCAGGTCCTCCTGCGCGTCAATGGCGGCGGAGGTCGGGTGGCCTGTCCACAAGAAAACGGCCTCTCGGCCTAATCAGAGAGTGCCAGGAGCTTCGCCAGGGTGCGGCGAAGCTCGTGTGGGTGGTGGCGAGGCGCGGGGCGGCGTGCGAGGGCTGCCCTAGGTCGGACTGTGGGTCGGAGGATGGGTCTATTCGGTGGAGTTGCAGAGGGTGATGTGGGGGAAGTGGTAGGGCGGAGATTGATCAGGGTGAGGAGGCGGAGGTCCTGCGGTGGTCGGCGAGCCGTGTGGGTCGCTGAGGTGATGGGAGCGGCTCGCCGGAGGGTGGTCGGGGGCGAAGGGGGTGAAGGTGGTCAGGGTCGGTCGAGGGCTTAATTGAATAAATTGAAAGTGGGGAAAGAAAGAGGAGAAGAAGGGGAGTAGCTCTAGCTTACTTGCAGGGACGAAGGGGGAGGAACAGGGCGACAGTCGTATCGACTGTCGCCGGAGAAGACGATGCCCAGTGGGGGGAGGACGGCGGTGACGACGGGGCAGAGGCAGCGCGCGCCGGTATTGCGCGACGCGGGAAGAGCAGGGGAAGAAGTCTCTGCTACTGGTATTGCGGCAGAGCGAAGAGGAGGAGGAATAACCGCCGGAGCTGGTGGGCGTCTGCCGGAGGAAGAAGAGAAGAAAGTTGGGGATTTTCTCCGTCAGATCCAGGCTGCCCTGGTCGGTGGAGCAGCGGGGGGTATTTATAGGGATGAAACAGGGAGGAAGGCGGAGGGAGACGACGTGTCTCCCTCGCCGGAGAATGGTCGGAAACACGAACCCATACCGTCCGTGCGTTCGCACGGCCGGTATGGTGGGCTACAATGACCAGGGGGGTGCCCCTGCGACGGCTGACGACGCAGGGCACCCCCGGTTTACTTGCCAGGTCCCCCACCTCACCCTACGCGGCGCCATGCTCCGCGCAAGGTCGCCGGAGCATGGTGCTGGCAGGTTTTGCAGGAGGGACCTGATTGCAAAGAACGAAGGAGAGTTAGGGGCCAAAATGCGAGGGTTCAAAAGTTGAGGGCCAAAGAGTAAATATATGAGGACCAAAGTGTAAAGTCGGTCAAGGAGGTTTCTTCTTAGGCTCAAGTTTTTATACATGACTAATTAGGACCTAAGGAATCTGATGGTGAATTTCATTTTCATATTAAACCTTGTTTGATCGGTCAATTTGCGTAAAAACCCAAATTAAGTTATTAATTGGGCATGGTTCTCAATGTAGGTCAAAATGGGTTCTAAAGGCCAAATTGAAGGTTCTAAACCCTAGAGATTATTTTTCTATGAATTTTAGAGGGTTTATTCTATTTTTACTTTGCCTCGAACCTTGTGAATTGAAGTGGGTTGTTTTAGGGTTACAGATTATCATTTGGTTTCTTGGAAGTGCTGTAGCCCTTGCTAGATCATCTCATCCCACTTTTATTCTTATTAAGCTGCTTTGACCTATGTTTGGGCCCTGAATTACCCTGTATGCAGATTATACTGGTAAAATTGCACTTTTACCCCTTATGACTTGTTTTCTTCTCAAACTCAGAATTCTCTGAGTTAAGCCTTTCCTTGAGATATGTAGGAGCTTTTATCCTTTGTATTGGGTCAAAATGAGCTAGTTATGGCTCATGATGAGGTTCTCATCAGAGCCCATGTCTCCTCCTCGTGTTTCCCTCCCGGCCAGCACCTATTTAAGGAACGGCTGCCCCTGCCGCTTTCTTCAAGCTCGACTTGGCCGAAGATTTCTCCCCAATTCGTCTCCTCCTCCTCCGGTCAAGAGTCCAGCGAGCTCCGGCGAACCCTCCTCCTCTTTTTCGTTGCTCTGCCATAATACCAGTGGCAGAGCCGCCTTCACCACCTTCCTCCGCGTCGTGCAACACCCGCACGCGCATCTCTTGCCCTGTCGTCATCGCCGTCACTCCTCCCCTGGACATCATCTTCTGCAGCGACAACAGGTACAGCCAGCCACCGATTCTCCCCCCTTTCGTCCATTTAGTTAGGTTAGATTTATTCCCCTTTTTCCCTTCTTCATTTCCCCCTTATCTATTCCCTAAATCACTCACTGCCACACGACGACCACCATCACCTTCTCCACCTCCGACAGACCATAGGCGAGGCGCAACCATCGCGTCACACCTCCACACCCTTCGCCAGACACCCCACGAGCTCTGCCATGACTCACTGATCACAACCCCCTTCTCCATTCACTTCCACACACTCCCGACACGCCCCCTAAACAAACCCACCTGCACAGCCATAGGGCAACCTGGGCACGCATGCCTAGGACACCCCGTGGCCAGCTGACCCCCTCTTCACCTTCGCCGTGATTCGGCGAAGGTTTTCCTGTAGTCTGACAGGGCCACAAGTTCGTTTTCGTGTCTTGCAGATCCTAGCCTCGGCCGCCATCGACAACTGCAAGTAGCTTGCTTGCTTCAGCACTCCAGGCCATGACAGTCCCAGGTCTCTACCTCAGGTTGCGCGGAAGACACTCGCTCACGCTTCGCGGCTGTCAATTGGCATCAAAGGCAGCAGCAGCTACTGTGATCAAGGAAGCCTTTTGTTGTAGGTGCAAGCGCGGAAGCGAGTGGGACTTTAGTCCCACCTTGGAAGTTTGCAAGCGGGTGCCCGCGCTTAAATTGAATTTGTGTTTCAGGCTTATCGCCACGAAACACACTGGGGTGAGGTCCCTCACCCCCCGCCACTCCTCGTCCGCGACACTTCCCCGCGGACCTGGCACCCAGATCCGACTAACCCTGCCCATGCACATCTCGCGCACCACCCACGCCGGTGCGCCTGGTCCCGGGTGCGTCACCCGACCTGCATACCCGGTTAAGTCTCTGGGAGAGCGAACCCTGGAGTGAATTGAGAGAGACGTGGGGAGGGTATGGGTTAGGTTTTGCCTAACCGTGCACTGTGCAGGAAAGAAGGAGAAGAAGGAGGAGGAAGGAGTGCAGCAACGAGAAGAAGAGAAGGAGAAAAGAAGGAAGAAGAAGTCAGGAAAGAAGCACTCGCACAGCAAAGGAGGAAGATGAAGACGGCACTGTAGCCGCAAAGAAGCTGAGGCAAAGAAAGAAGAAAAAGGACTTGGTGCAGCTCAACAGAGAAGAAGAAGAAGCCAAGAGGAAGAAGAAGATCCAGCAGTAGCGGCAACTGAAATGAAGAGGCAAAACACTGTAGCAAGTGGAGTTTAAGTCATCTAACCCTTGGAGTCTGACGTTTGAAAAGAGAAAGAGAGAGGCAGACAAAAGGAGAAAGAGAGAGAAGAATAGAAAAATCAATTTTCCTTTCTTTAATCTTTTTTGTAAAGCAGTATATATATTGTAAATTGTGATTTTGTACGCTTCTAGAATCAAGTGTTGCTCCCTGAGTTCGACCTTGGAGGTTTTCTATTTTTGAGTAATAAAATACATAATACAAACCGGTCCCTCGCGGACCAATCGCTCCACCGACCAACCCACCCTCGCACCACCTTTGCTGACTTCGCCACATGCACACACACCTTCTTACAGCACACCACCACCACCATTGCAATCGTCGTTGACCAGCAATCTCTTGAGCTATTCTAATGTGGCCGTGAGGCCTTATTTAGTGTTTCCGGTTCTCGTCGTCACGCTCCACTGCCGCCTCCATCTTCAACCTTGTTCCTCGTGTTCAAGGCCACGATATTCCCAGTTCTCGATTCCAGGGGTTGCGGGACCTTCTCAGCAACACAGGTAGTAGGTCAATTGGGAGCATTGACTACTGCCCTGACCTCAATTGAAGGTGCCATCCATTGCAACTGCACGTGAAGGAGGACTGGATAGTCCCACCTCGGGCGCTGATTGCCACACCACAGGCACAAATTGTTTTTGTCCTAAGGACTTATCGTCTTAGCAAGCACAGGGGGTGAGGTCCCCGTACACACCTCACATGCGGCTCACCCGTGACACTGCTCACACGGGTTTGGCGTTGATGCGATTACCCGCCTAAACCAAAGCACTCCTCGGCTGCCACTCACGGCCGGCGGCCTTGGTCACAGGTGCACTCTACCCGAATACCCGATAGCTCACTGTGGCCCTGGGAAGGCGGATCCCAGAGAGAGGAGAGAGAGAGAGCGGGGGCAGGGGGTTTTACCCCTTGCACCACTTAGCCAAATCTGAGATGGTCGCCCTCTATGCGTGAAGAAAGAAGAAGAGGAGAAGAGGCTGAAGACAAGCAAGAAGAGGAGGAAGAAGATCTAAAGAAGGAAAAGAAGAAGGCCTGTAGAAGAAGAAAGAAGAGAAGAGGAAGAAGAAGAACAATGTTAGGGAAGCACTGTAGCACTTGTTGGATAAGTCGTCTGGTCATCAGACCCGATGTTTGATTTGAGACTTGATATTGTGAAAGCTTGATTTGGAATTACTGTTGAGATATTTAAATTGATTGAATGCTTGATATATATGCTTAGAGAATAATTAGTGACTTAAATCACCATTGTTTTAGCTTCTCTACTTTTTTATTGCCTCAAAGATACATGAGAATTCATTGAATATCTAATGTGACAGATTAATATTTATTGAATATCATTATTTGGTTTAAGTTCTTGCGCTCAGTTATATATTATCGGAGATTAGTGTGTGAATTCCTATTTGCTCCCTGTGTTCGACCTTGGTCTTTATTTCTGATATTCGAGTTTAAATTTTATTTGTTCTCAAGCGATTTCGATCTATACTATGACGCAACTTTTACAACATTGATCTTGCTCTGTTAACACATGCCTCAGCCTCAAATGGCCACTCCAGGCAGCTACTGCCTCTACAAGTCGAGTTGAAGGTCTACACCGCCAAGAGGAATGGACCATGGAGGAGGAGGGGAAGTTCGATGGAGAGGGTGGGCTCTGATCGACCTGCACTTCTGCAAAACATTTCGACAGGGAAAAAAAAGTGACTGCAAGCCTTGGGCTCTGATAGACCTGTACGGTTGATCAGAGCCCAAGGCCTGCAGTCACTTTTTTTTCCCTGTCGAAATGTCTTGCAGAAGTGCTTGCGTGGTTCTGTATAATGCGTAGCTCCACTTATAGACTAACACCTGATACACACTCTCTAGCTACTTTGCAGTTAGTCTTTTTTTTGATAGGCCAAGAGTTGGGATCAACTTTTGTCCTTTTTGTTAGACTAGGTAGGTCTTGACCTTAGCTCCCTCTACCTTGTTTTGATGGAATAAAGTCTTTTTTTATTAAAAAAGAAAAGCTTGATTTGGCTTCGAAAACTTCGCCCGGACCTTAGGTCCTCATCAAAATTAGGTGGATTAATCGAGAAATATAAATCATATTTAGGTGGAACTTGAACTTGCATTCTCTCTCTCTCTCTCTCAGCTCATGTTCTTAACCGTTAAATGTAAGTAACCCAAATCAAGGCTCTTGATAAAAGATAAAATCCTCTCCCACCCTCATCCTTTGCTGCTGTTGTCTCTTCTGTCATTGTGACTCCCCACCCTCTCTTTGACAGTGAGGACTCCCCACTCTCTCCAACAACATTGCCCCCTTGCCCCAACTCGAACTCGACAATTCTGTACCTCCTCCAGTGCCGCCATAACCCCCCATCGAACACGGTACCTATCTTCTACCCCCTCCCCTTTCCACCATTGCCTCCCCCACCATGACCTAATCCCCATCTCCACCGCCGACCTGCACCACCAACGTGCCCCCTTAATTCCTCTCCCATGCTCACCCCTCCCCCTGTCCGTATGCCCATTGCTGCCTCCCCATGACCCTTCCACCGCTGCCACCTTCACCAGAGAATGTTGATTTTTCATTTTTTTAAGAACATTGAACTTTTAATGGCATCAAAGAACTAGTTTGTTAGAATGAGTTCCAACCAACCATACATGTCTCTGAACTTCAGTCAATCTATCCACATGTAGCAGCATATTTTTTCTCTTGACTGTAGTCCCTTCCATTGCATTGCTTCATGTTATTGTATTGTTCGCAAGTTCTAGCAATGACTCAAGAAAAGGCTATGAGCTTATGTAGAGAGGATGGCCCAAGTTGACTGATATGACTACAGTCCTTGAAATCTCAAGTTGTTTCGTAGAGCCTCATTTATGAAATAGTGCTAAGAACTTAAGTGAGTTAACTAATAATTGTTTGAAGAGTTTGCTTATCTGGTTAATCATCTGTTAGTTGAAATGAAACCTTGTTTGTAGCCAGCTAATCATCTCAAACTCATGGTTGAAGCAAGTATTTTCCCAGATGGGGTTGTTTTGTCGCCTTTACAACTTGTTTGAAAACTAAGGCTGTATTTGGCTCCAGAGTGGTAATTTTAATTTAATTACAGGTTGTCAGGATATTAAGAAAATGAGCACCAAATTATCGTCTCAAGGTTGTGTGATACAAAAGTGCCACTGTGGATTAAACGCAGCATTGTATACTGTTGGTGCTAGAGCATCGCGATCGGTTGTTTTGATGATAACAAAACACGTGTCATTTAACATTTGCACTTGGAGTATTAGATTTCAGGTCAATTACAAATGGAGACGTGATTAGATGGAGTTCGAGCTCGCATCCAGGACGGATTGGAGGAGCTTGATGGAGAACAGAGGAGATTCGCGAGGAGCGATAGATTGAAGATGGAAGGACAAGAAGAATATGATAGAATTTTGTTTATTTCTTTCGTGTACTTTTGTATTTATTTCCTTTCTCTTTTTGTTCCTTAGAACATCATGTTAAAGAGCCTCAAAGTACCCTAACAGTAGTCCTAGGAACACCGGCACAACCCTAGGATACTTAGGTTTTCTGTAGAGAACTTAGAAAACCAATATAGGGTTCAAACAGCCTTTTCAGACGTCTAATTCCAAAAATAGACATCTGATAATGGATTTTAAGACGTCTGACTATTGATTCAGACGCCTGATAACATTTAGGCTGGACTTGTTAGCTCTGTCTGATGAAATCAGACATCCAGATTTTAGACCAGACGCCTTTGAAGACGTCTGATGTTTTTGCCAGACGTCCAATTAGTGGACCGTTGGCTGGTTTACCAAACACTGGAGGATATGACCGTTAGAGCCTTATCAGATGTCCTTAAGCCTTTCCAGAGGTCTGATAAATGACCGTTTTGCCTCTGCTGACTCGAAAATCTCTTCTCAGAGATTTTCTAGCCGTTGCAATCTCTTGGAAATCTATTCCCTCAGAAAAGTAGGTTTCCAGATGTCCAGACATAGTGCCAGACGTCCTGTATGTCCTCTGATGGACTTGCACTAGAACCCTGTTTAGATTTGATTCAAGTCAGGAAGAAACCCACTTAAAATCAGACGTCTGACTTTGTTCCCAGACGTCTTAAACTGATCTTCCAGACGTCTGATGCCAGGATCAGACGTCTGATAACCTTGTCAGTGCAATCATTGTTACTGATTTCGGCCTAATTCTCTTGGGCTTTGCACCCAACGGCTATGGAAGCTTTCCAAAGCCTTCCTAAGGCCTCTATAAATAGAGGGGAGCCTTTGCCACTCAACACACACCAAGACACACCCAAGCAACATACTTTCTACTCTTTTGTGTCTTAAAAAAGCTCTTGCTCTCCAAGCTCAAGTTCTTCATCTTGAGAGTATCAAGCCTTTACGCACCCGCTCTCCCGCCGTAGTTCACGAGAGCGACGTTATGCCATCGTGTAGCTCACGCACCCGCGTCATCGATTCGACGCACTCCTTGCAAAGGGAAGCATCTTAATTCCTATAGAAGCTTAGGTTAAAAATTACTTTGTTGGCTCTATAGGATTGTTGTTATTTATCTTTATTCTTTGGTTGGGTATTCGCTTTGCGAATTCCCGTCTCCTTCGTGGGACAAAATCCTTCTCGTGAAGAGAAGGGGTTTGAGGTATGCTACCCTCGTATAAAGTAGCGTGGTTGTAATTGAGGTTAAATCACCCTCGTTTAAGTGATTCGTTTAGTGGATTTGATCAACTTGGTTGATCGGAAAATCCTAACTCGAGAGGGTTAGGTGGTGGTTTTCACCCGGTTTGGGTTTCCACCTAAAAAATCTCTGTGTACTTTGTGTGATTATTTATTTTGTGAGATTGGTATATTTTCAATTCCGCATTTTTTACGTCATGCTGATCTCACCCCTCCAGGTAGGGAATCCACATATACGTCTTGCAAGGAATTCATTAAAGGACAAAAATTTTATCGATGTCCAAGATGGCAGGTAATATATATTAAAATGTTAATCATAAAATGTTGAATACCTTGTTGTATTTTGTTCATATTTGTAACTTTGCAATTTTTTTTCTCTTTCCATATAGGAAATGAACTCGTGTAAATTTTTCAAATGGGTTGATAGCTAGTACGTTCGCACCTTTGATAGTTAGCATAAAATTAATACAATGCAAGAACTTCAAGAGAAGTTAATGATGAAGATTACTTTAATGGGAAAAGAATTACAAGAGTTGCAAGGACAAGTGGAAGGAGTTGAAGCTATGGAAGTTATCTTAGGGAACACAATTGAAGCTATTAAGCACTATATGATAGGTTTTGGACTTGTATTTGTCATGGTCGTAGTTTTACAAGTTGCATTAAATGTATGAGGGGATGCTTACCAACTAGACATGTATTTGTTATGGCTTAAACTATAAGTAATATGATTATAAGTGATGGATATTTGCCTTTGTCAATTGAGTTGCTTGCTATTGATGGATGATGGCATCGTCATCATCTGTTATATCTAACCTAATTTAGCTATGTTTTAAAGTTAAATTCACCTAATTAACACATTAAAAGGATATAACTCAATCAAAGCTGAAGAGAGAGGAATTGGTAAAAATAAAGGTTAATTCTGTAATTTTCACAAACAATTATAAATGCAGAATGGCTAAAGGGTGAACTATGATTAATCAAAGGTCAATTGAGTTTAAATTTTCTAAAAGTGGGTTGTTATTGAGTAATTTAGGATTTTCATTCAAATTGAATGTTAATTCTTAATCAAAAATCCTAATTTCAACCTCACTTCAATTAAAACATTTTCAATGGAAATAAATGTAATCTAAAGTTTCTAAAAATTAATTAAAAATATTTTATAAGATTTAAAATAGTCAATTTGATAATTAAAATCCATTTTGGCCTAAAACTGAAACGTAGGTAGGTATTTGGTATATTTTGGGAAAAAATATAAATTGACCGTGCAAACATCATCAAAACCCAAAATTGAAGTCACCATTGAATTTTTTAGGCCTAAATTAGTCTACCATAAAGTTTGGCTCATTTGGACATCATTATGGCCAGGTTTGTAATTTGGCTCTTAATTCTCAATTTCTTTACAAATATCCTCTTAACTTTTGATTTCCTTACAAATATGTCCACTTCAGCATTGCCTCGCATCCTCCGGCTGCGAACTCTGGCGAGGTCGTTCCCGCGCCTGCTAACCCTCTCTTCGTGCACCAACGGGCAATAAATATTCCCCATCTCACACTGCTTCTCGTCGTCTAGTCACGATGCGTCCCTAAACCCCTTCTTATTCTTCCCTGATGTCACCAACGACAATAACCTTGGAGCTCCTCGACTTCACCTCTTTGACGCTCATCGCCATCAAACGAGAGCATGGTTCTTCTCCCCTTGTCATCACCATTCTTCCTATCACAGAAAATGACTCTCCTACCCTCTTCCTCGCTCCAAACTCCTCGCCATCTTCTTCTTCTCCAACTTCGATGCCACTCTGGCCACCCTTCCCCCTTGCCCTTCGATCTCCTCTCCTCCTCTTAGGTATCCTCTCTTCCTCCACATCATCTCTAGAGCAACTTAGTCTCTTTAGTTGTAGGTTTAGACCCTAAAACCACCTCGACCACCGTCATCTTCGGGGTTTCAATCATTAACGGTTGAACCTCGAGAAATGTATCTTCGGGGTCTCAGCCGGCAAATTTTTAGGGTTCTTGATTTCCTATAGAGGAATTGAAAACAACCCCGACGATATCCAATCTATCATGGACCTTCAGCCACCAAGCACGCTAAAAGGGATGTAGTCATTGGTCGGCAAGATTACCTGTTTAGGTCGATTCTTATCTCGATCCTCTAACAAGTGCCTCCCTTTCTTCGAGTGTATCAAGAAGGGTAAAGGTTATACTACTGTTAACTGGACTCCTCACTACCAAAAGGCCCTACAAGACGTCAAAGAGGCACTTCAGTGCCCCCCTATCTTGACAACTCCTAAGTTGGGGGAAGCTTTTTCTTTGCACCTGGCGGTGTCTCTAACTACCGTCAGTGCCGTTTTAGTCGGCGAACGAGAAGGGACACAATGGCCTGTATACTTCATCAGCAAAACCTATCAAGGTGCAGAAGTTAAGTATACGATGATTGAGAGGCTTGGACTGGCGTTGGTGACTGCTGCCAGAAAACTACGCCCATATTTCCAAGCCTACACTATAATCGTTCTATCTGACTACCCGTTAAGCAAATGTTACATAATCTCATAGGGTCAGCATGACGAGTAAACTGAGCTATGGAATTGGCCGAATTTGATATCAGTACCAGCCGAGAAAGGCAATCAAGGGATAGGTCTTGGCAGACTTCGTGGCAGAATTCACAGACCTGGATGCCTCCCTCACTCTACCCTGGAAGTTATATGTAGACGACCCGTCGATGATAGCCGGGTCTGGGTCCAGCATAGCCTTGATTGCCCCAGATGGTGCTACTCATAAGTATGACATTAAACTGGTTTTTCCAACATCCAATAACTAGGCAAAGTATGAGGCCATGCTAGCCAGCATCCAGGTGGCCAAATCAAAAGGTGTCTCCTCTCTCGAAGTCTACACGGATTCCTAGCTGGTCACCAATCAAGCTGGTCACCAATCAAGTCAATGGCGAATACCAAGCTAGGGACCCAAACATGATCTTGTACGCCAACAACGTCAAGGAGGAGTTTTCAGACTTCAAAACTGTCTCAATTGAGTGAATACCTCGATCCGACAACCCCCTGGTAGACACCTTAGCTTGCTTAGCTTTGGCGTTCCCTCTTGACCAAGAGGAGGATATCTGTCTCCAAATAATGAAGGAGCCAACAGTACTTGCTCCCGAGATATTCATAGTAGAGCAATCCTCATCATGGATGGCACCCATTGTCACCTACTTGAACACTGGCGAGCTGCCCCCAAGGGAACCACGCCTCAAGGCATTTCGCCTGAAGGGCTCTAGGTAACCTTGGTAGACGGGCGATTATACATGCGAGATTTTTCCACCCCCTTATTGCATTGCCTTACAAAGGAAGAAGCATCTAAAGTCCTCCAAGAAGATCATGGTGGTACTTGCAGGAACCACAAAGGGCATAAAGCCCTCTTGGCCTGGCCATTCCAGGTAGGGTATTTTTGGCCCCAGATGACACAACAATGTAAAGACTTCGTGCATAGGTGTGATAAGTGGTAGCGGTTTGCTACCCTACACCACTTGCCGCCTGGAAAGCTGGTGCCTATAATGTCACCCATGCCCTTCGCAAAATGGGGGATGAACTTCATTGGACCTTTTTCGCCAGCCCCGACTCAGAAGCGGTTCATACTAGTGGCAATTGACTACTTCTCCAAGTGTGTCAAAGCTGAGGCTATGGCTAGCCCAACAGTTGACAAAGTTATCTCTTTCGTTTGCAAAAACTTTATAGCTCAATATGGGATACCTTAATACATTGTCATGAACAATGGCACCTAGTTCGCCTACAAAAAATTCAAGAAATTTTGCGCCAACTGTGATGTTCGTGTATGCTTCACATTGTAAAGACCCATTCTGTTTCGAGCCTTTTAAGACGTCTGGACTGTCAGTCAGACGTCTGGCCAGACATCTGGACCTCTTCCCAGACGTCTGTTAATTGAAAATTCTGTATGCGAAGTCGGTTCTATGCGCAGCCAGCGCACAGGCCTTTTCCTTCTCTCTCTTCTCCGCTTTTTCCCTGTCGAACCCTAACTCTCCTTACCTATATAAGAGCCCTCTCCCCTTCCTCTCCTCTCCACTCCACCACTACCACCTTCCTTCCTCTCCATTGCCGTGAGAGAGACGAGCGAGAGAGAGGGAGCGAGAGCGAGGAGGAGGAGCAGCATGAAGAGAAGGAGGTTGAGCTCGCGAGCTCGGAGAGGCTCGATGGATTGCGTACGGCCGTCGCGGAGCATACGGGAGGAGGAGAGCGTCAGGGAGTCGTCCCCGACTTCTTGTAGCGGCCGGAGCTGCAACCGAGAGGGAGAAGCTGCGACGGAGTGTGGCGAGAGGAGCAAGAACTCATTCTGATACTGGAACTTTTCCAGTGTCAGACATCTGGAGTGCCTTCCAGACGACGGGCTAGACGTCTGGTGACGACACCGGATGTCTAAAAGCAGGTATTCCCGAAGGTACAACATTTTCGCGGCTGTAGCCATGTAGGCCGCACCGCAGTATGATTTACTTGGCTAAATAAGGACGTGCTACTCTGTCGTGCGTGGGAGCAGCTTTGGGAAGGTGTGCGACATGTCCTCCCACACATTTCGGATGTCTGGACAGCTTACCAGATGACCAGAAGCACTCTCAGACGACTGGAGGATAGGTCGGACGTCTGGAGCTAAGTCTAGACAGTCAAGTAGGGGTCCCGAACATCTGAGGTCGAAGCAGGAACTTGAGGTGAGACCCTGGTGACTTTTAAGACGTCTGGACTTTGTTCCAGACGTCTGATTTGGTTCTGCAGTGTTGTTTTTGACTCGTTTAGGGTCCGTTTGGGGTCCATTTTACGCAAGCAAGATATCTATGGGTTCCTTGTGAGTTCCTCTACATGTTAGAAATTCTTATATAATGTTCTGAATGTTCCATTGTGGTATGTTCCTTGATATAGGATTTCGATCCGTTACATGTCTAGGGCTTGCAGAGGCACGTGAGTCTGCCATTCGAGCCTCCAGTACTCCTGGATTGTCTGGTAGAGTGGTTTCCCCTTATTCTACTTATAAAATATGAATGCGTCTATGAAATTTAGATAGCTAGAACCCTAGGATGTGGCATGAATCCTAGGACGAGAAATAGTTGCACTGTTTGTATGCGTGTTTGAGATTGCAGTCATAAATGAATGAGATGAATTGTAAACAACTACCTGTTAATAAATACGAGCTGCCTGTTATAACATGAACTGCCTAAGATAACTAAGCGGTTACCTGTGATATCACTTGTTGCATATGTTAAACTGTAGAAATACGAGCTGCTTGTTAGATTATGAAATGCTTGAGATAACTAAACGGTTACCTGTGGTTTCACTTGTTGCATATGTCAAACTGTAGAAATACGAGCTGCATGTGTATAATACAAGAATGGAATTGTGAATGATGAAACCTGGTATGGAATAATATGGTGAATATGAGCATGAACTCTATAGGGAGTTAAGAGTAGAGCTCCTGTGGATAAATGGGAAGATCTGGAAATGTGGACGGGAAGTGTGTTGGTCCTTGTGTACGTGGTACCAAGGAGAGCAACTGTCCCCTTTAGTTTAGAGCGGAGGTAGCCTCCCTGGGGTTGTGACCCGGGGTTAGGATTGGTCACTCTACACCGACTCTTGTCGGCTCTTATGTACACAGTACTGAGGTGAGCTACTAGTGTAGAGAGGGAGCTAGCCACCTCATGGGGCTCGGGGTTAAGCTAGCCAACCTACACCGACTTTTTTTGGGCCCTCTAGGCAAACCAGGGTAGTAAGACAAGGTTGAGCGGACTGTGGAGGGGCGAGACCCCTGTTTGGCTCTGAGGGACTAGACCCCTGTTACTGAGAGGGCTAGGCCCTATACTATTCCGTGCTGTACTTTGGGCGTACCCGCTAGCAGAAACCATTGACCGCGTGCTAGTGCGGGGTAGCTACCCATGCACTTATTGTGCGTGCCGTAGTCACTGCTACGTCTAGACAGTGACCTCGGGGTGGTTGAATAGGTGTAGGACTACCACGGGGGACTCTCCCGGTCAGGAAAGCACCATGTGCGCCTTCTACTCTTCGGAAAAGATTGCAATCAAGATCGTTCCCATGAGGAACATGCAAGATTAAGAAAGAAATATGAAAGTAATCCAATAGAGTGGAAAGGAACTACTTGTAAAATAAATAATTGGAAAAGATAAATTTTACCTGTTAGCTTTTACTGCTTTAGATAGTTTGGTTACCACTCTACTTAGCGTTCGCTGACTCCATTTTTACATAACCCTTTACAGGTCCAGGAGTTGAGCAGCCCGAGTTACCAGTTGCAGAGGGTGCTGGGCCCAGTCGAGCCCAGCAGTAGTTTCCTATTGTTGTACTTTCTTTTCTACTAGTGAGTTTTAGACTGTTATTACCATTTCTGTTATTGTACTTTTGTTCTACTTTCCTGTTGTTGTGGTGGTATGTACTGTTTAGCAGCTTTTACTTCCTTTACTGCTTGTACTCTTTTACTGTTAGTTACCTTGCATAGTAAATGTGGGTTATTTACCTGCTTTCAGGTTATTTCCTATTGGACGACTGGGTCTTGGGATTAGTCGAGTCGAGTCGGTCTCGGGTCCTATAGGGATTCGGGAATTGTGTTGTAACAAGATGGTATTAGAGCAAGGTCGTCCCGAGAAATGAACCAACTAACTTGAGAATAACTAATTCACGTGCATGTAACTAGGATAACCACCACAACGTACCGCTTGACACCTGTTCTGAGTCCCTTTTCGTAGAAGTCTGTTAGAGTTGACCTCTTTTGTTCTGTCTTCCGCATCTCCTTGTAGGAGATGCCTTGTCAAAGAGTTCCCAAGACAAGCCGTGGATGTGGCCGTGGACGAGGTCGGAGGGGCTGACGTGTTGGGCTTGGATTTTGTGCTACCCCTTCTCTCCTCCTGAGCGTCCAGTCCCAGGACCTCGTCTAGTTGATTCAAGAGGTCATTCAAGAAGAATTTCAGCTTCCGCCTACTCCGCCGCCCCCGCATCTTCCTTCCGAGGGTGTCAAGGGGGAGTCTTCCATGGGACGGTAGAGTCACCGTAGCGCCAGGCGAGTCAGAGGAGCTCAAGGAGTCACGTGGCACCCGCGGGAGAGCCGTCTCGTTTTGTAGGGCCGTTAGTGGCCTTTGGGGACCCTCGGCAGCCGTCAGCAGGGACCTACCGAGGGAGGGAGTCGAGTCCCCCTCTACTACCAGTGTGGCCAGCCGGGCCACTTGAGGAGGGACTGTCCCTTTAGGACTGAGGCATACCAGATGCTCCCAGCGTCGAGTATTGGAGGCCAAGCTGGCGGCCGTAACTACCAGCCACGAGGAGGATACCGACCAGTGATTAGTCCATATTTGTGGGCTATTTAAGTTTCTAAATGTTTAGACATTAAGTTAATTTTAACATGTAGATAGCATACATTAGGATGTAAATAAATTAATTCATATTTTTATCTTAAGTACATAATTCATGCATTTAGAATTAACCTAAGGTTGCATACATTTAATTAGTTAATTAATTAGGTGCATTATTTTAATTAACATAGAAGTTAAGGAGTTATGTATAAATAACCCTAATTATTTTATTCTTTTATTCTTCTCCTTTGCACAGGTAACTCCTCCGGCTCCGCCTCCTCCTCCTGCGCATCACATTCATTCTACGGTGTTTTGAATTTCAAATCTGTGTGGCCATGGCTGCAAAAGGAGAAGGAAGAGCTACCGTTGAGGAGGAGGCCCCCACCCCTATTCATCACTGTGTAGAGAGTGCACCACTCTCATCCACTCCACCACCGTGGGCGTGTGTTGTGACAGGCCGCACCGCCATTCGAAGCTTGCTCGCATCACCGTGAATTCACGCTGCTCCACCATAAGCACACACAGGCATGCATGCTACCATCTTCACTGCCATCACCAGCATCCACCTCCATCTTCTTCCCTATCCTTTGTTTTTCCTCCATGCCACCAAAAAGAACCCAAAAACCATGCCACTTCCACGCACAGCTCCCAGCTGCTGCACACACCTGCCTGCTCCTCACCACAACCACCTTCAGCCATGCCAAGAGCGTCATTGCGCGTCCATCCAGCCAGCGCACTTCATCTTCTGCAGCAAACCACCCGCGCGCACTACACCTCCATCGCAGCAGGCGTGCGTGCCCACCTCAACCACCGCCCGCACCTCCAGCTAGCGCACCACCCGCGCGCACGCTGCATCCAACCCTCGCACCTCCTTCTGCTCACGCGCATAGCAGCTAGTGTGCGCCTTCACCTCCAGCACCCGCACTAGTGCTTGCGGCGCCCTCGACTCAGTGCCTATACGCGCCCGCGCCATCAGAACCACCGCACACGCCTGTGCGCTCTGCAAAGCCTGTGCCTCCACCCACCCCTGCTGGAGCACCCACGCGTCACCCACTGCAGCGCCTGCAACCGTACAGCCACAAGATCTCGCGCACCCAAGCGGCCTGCAGAGCGCCCACACGCCCACTCGCCCACGCCTTCGCGTGCCTGCAGCACCCCCAGCACCTGTGCACTGCACCTGCAGCACGCGTGGCCAGTAGCAACAAATTCCACCGCAGTCGCTTCTCTCCTCTGTCTGGCTGGCTCCGGCCGGCTCTGGCTGTCTAGCAACTTGCTGTTGCCACCGTTGCGGAGCCTTCGCTCCAGCCAACCTATTCCTAGAAGAGTTCCTTGAATGAACCTCTCTCCCGTGCGAGAGGAGGAGAGAGGTAGAATCCTCTGCTTTTACTCTAATTAATAATTACATTTGAATGCCATTGCCAAACTTTCATTTTTGTTTTAATATTTGAAATATTGAGTGAAATTGTGACTTCATACTCAAGCTTTCTTATAATTGCGTGGCTTTTGTGATTCACATCTTTTGACATTGGTTTTGGATTAAGATGTGCACAAATTTCTCTAATGCATGTCAATTGGAAATTACATAGATTCATCACATATTTGTTGAATATTTCAGTGAGGAAAAATTGCACATCTACCCTTACATTTTCAAGTTATTGTGCATCTTCTTTTCATCTCATTTCATGTCAGATTTGACTATGAATTTCGCACTTGATTGAACGAATACAAGAAAAAAAATATTTGTGATTTTATTGCATCATTACCTCCCTGTAGACACGACCCGCTCTTCTGTGAGTGGTTTAATTTTAATTTTAATTATTTTGTTAAACGATTTTCCACCACCTTGATCCTACAACGACAAATCATCTTAATACATTATTCAAAAGAGAAAATCATCTTATCAACCAGCTGTCACTCGCCCAGCCCCAGGCTTTGCTGTTTTGTCTGCACCCAGGACTTAGAGGCGTCACGACGCCTTGACTCACGGAGACGCCAGAGCTTCAGTTTCTGCGGTGACAGGTATGGTTACGATTTTTGGCCTTTTTGGAGTACGTATTTTTCTTGTTTCTCGTACAACGTACTTTCTTGCTCCACAAGTTTATCGCTAATTTGGGGTCCGATAGCACTCTATTAGGGGATCCGTTTGTGATCAGAGGTCCAGGTAGCCAGTTGTTTGTGGCTGAGGAGGTCTACCCGGACTGTGCAGTCAGTATAGGGGGACGCAGCCTTCCCGCTGACCTGATTGTGATACCAATGGAGGATTTTGGCATGATTCTGGGGATGGATTGGCTGTCTGCCTACCACGCCTTGGTAGACTATTTTGGGAGGAAGATCAGTTTCTCCATACCGGAAATGACTTCCTTCGAGTTTCACGGACAGCCAGTGGATGGAGGTTTCAGGCGCATGTTTGCGTTTTGGGCAGTGAGACTTTTGGGCCAGGAGTGTGAGGGCTTTCTATCCTGTGTGGTGACGGAGCCCAGCCCTGTGGTAGATTTTCAGAGCATCCCGGTGGTTAGAGAGTACCCCGACGTGTTTCCAGAGCAGCTGCCAAGACTACCGCCCGAGTGTGAGATCGAGTTTGAGATCTCATTGGTATCGGGGACCAGCCCCATTTCTACTGCATCGTACCAGATGGCACCATTTGAGCTGCGAGAGCCCAAGTCACAGCTACAAGACCGATTGGGGAAGGGCTTTGTGAGGTCCAGTGCGTCCTTGTGGGGAGCCCCTGTGTTGTTCGTGAAGAAGGATGGTACCCTGCGACTTTTTGTTGACTACAGACAGCTGAATAGGGTCACCATCAAGAACAAGTATCCACTGCCGTGGATTGATGATCTGTTTGACCAGTTGTGAGGTGCCACGGTATTCTCCAGGATAGATCTGAGATCAGGATACCACGAGTTGAGGATCAGGGAGACCGACGTCTCCAAGATAGCCTTCCACAACCGGTATGGACACTACGAGCTTTTGGTCATGCCGTTTGGGTTGACCAACGCCCCCGCTGCCTTTATGGATTTGATGAACCGGGTTTTCAGATCGTATCTGGATCAGTATGTGGTGGTATTTATTGATGACATGCTTGTTTACTTGCGTGATCAGGCACAACACAAACAACACTTATGGTTGATTCTGGATACTTTGAGACGACACAGGCTGTATGCCAAATACATCAATTGCGAGTTTTGGTTGAGGCAGGTGACTTTCTTAGGCCATGTGATCCCAGGGGATGGTTTGGCTGTGGATCTAGCCAAGGTTGAGGCCGTACTCAGGTTGGAGAGGCCACGTGTAGTGATAGAGATACGCAGCTTCTTGGGACTGGCAGGTTACTACCGACGGTTTATAAGGGGATTCTCGCAGATTGCGCATCCTATGACACAGTTTACCTGGAAGGACGTACCCTTTGCTTGGACAGACGCTTGTGAGGCGTGTTTTTAGGAGTTCAAGGAGAGGCTGACTTCAGCTCCTGTGCTTACCATCCCAGATAGCAGTGGCAGTTTTGTGGTCTACACAGACGCTTCGTTGCAGGAGTTAGGGGGTGTGCTCATGCAGCGGGGTCACGTTGTCACTTACGCTTTGCGGCAACTAAAACCCCATGAGCATAGCTACCCTACCCATGACTTAGAACTAGCAGCTGTTGTCTTCGCGCTGAAGACATGGAGGTACTACCTTTACGGTGAGACCTTTGAGATTTTCATAGATCATAAGAGCCTCAGGTACTTGTTTGATCAAAAGGAGCTTAACATGAGACAGAGACATTGGGTAGAGCTCCTGAAGGACTATGACTGCAGCATCTCCTACCATCCGGGGAAGGCCAACGTGGTGACTGACGCCTTGAGCCGGAAGGTGCCCGCCCACTTGGCTAGTTTACAGGGACAGAGTTGGAGACTTATGGAGGAGTTGAGCAGTTGGTGACCCCGAGAGTCACAGGGGTATTGTGGGGCAATGACGGTTACACGACAGACAAGACCAGAGCTGATAGACCGCATCATCACAGGACAGATGACCGAGCCATACCTACAGTCATTGCGAGACAGAGTTCTGTCAGGGGACCCAGGAGACTTTTCTTTTACAGATGAGGTACTGCGCATGCGGGGACGTTTGTGCATTTCCAGGGACGAGGAGTTATTGAGAGAACTCTTGACGAAGGCTTACGAGTCCAGGTTCACCACACATCCTGGGAACACAAAGATGTATCATGATCTGAGATGTGACTTTTGGTGAAAGGGATGAAGCGGGATGTAGGTGAGTTCGTGTAGCAGTGTTTGGTGTGCCTGCCTTCTCTCTCCTGCCACTCCACCGTATCCAGCCGATGTCCCCACTCTCCACTGTTCATGTGCCCCACACATTTTCCTGCTCCTTCCCTCTCTCACGCACACATACATCCACAAGCACACACACAAACACACTTACGCACCCGCACACTCTCTCACCTCATCACCATCGCACTCATACACACACCAACTGACAGACGCACTCACGCGCACACACATACACCCACCCACACAGAGACATATATTTACGTACATACTTATATATATATACATATAGTTACATACATATATATTTATATATACTTATAGATATATACATATTTACACATATACATACATATATACATGTATACATCCACATCCATATAGATATACACATATATATACACACACTCTCGTTCATGGACACATTCACATATATATTTCCCACTCACGATACCACGCACTCATCCCATTTTTGCGTATTACATCGTAGGTATATTCGCACCAGTTGTGCATATATTCTTGATATTCATGCACATTAAGACATTCCACACACACCTACACATTCGCTCCATACCCGCACGCGGCACATAGCTAGGTTAATCGCGTCTCTCTTGACAACGGTAAACCTCGCATGGTGCTACATTTCTATAAAATCTTTAATTCGATATTTCCCCCACCTTATTATATATTATATAGTTATATATATATACCTATGTTATATATCAATACCTTATATATACATATATGTAAATAATCTAAGTATTTCCATTTTGTATTATCTTTTCCCATTTCTTTTTCTTATTCTCTTTATTTTGTTGATTAAAGAAAAGACAAAAAAATCATAAAATAGAAAAGATAACTCTTTTCCTTGCAGGTACATGCGAGATCAGTTTTTGAACTTGATTTTGACGAATCACCAAGACCATTTTTCTTTTGGTGTGTAGCAAAGGACAATTTTAAGGGTGCACCTCAAGGATAAGACTATCCAAAAAAATCTAAAGCTAAAAAAAACCCAAAAATACAATAAGTGAACGAAAATCACCCGTCGTTAGGAATCTCGTAGAAATCAACTAACACTAAAATTGAATCCTTGTGCTCAACCATGGGCCTAAAACTGATAGGTTTAAAATTTGATTTAGTCTAGGTAACAAATTTCGATAAACTGGTGTAGATTCGCTTGTAGGTAATCACTCCACTATATACATTTCGATGCTAATATCACCTAATTAAATAATCCTACTCACATTTCATCACAAGTTTTTTGGCACCGTTGTTGGGAAGGCACCATCTGGAGTCTGTTTCTATTCTTTTCCTCTGATTATCTTTTCTCCCACCCATCTCTTCACGAGTGTTTTTGTTTGTTTTCGTGTAGGTGGACCTGTTGCAAGAAGGAGACACGCAGAGGAGGCCAGAGATGTGGGCGAGACCAAGGCGAGAGTGTGAAGTTGCTGGCACCGCTTGGACCTTCATACGTGTTGTTGAGGAGGTAGGTGTCTGTTCCTCTTAGCAATTTAGGCTTGCTTGTCACATTAAAGATAAAAAGATAAAAAAACCAAGAAATCAAAAGCTGTAAAAAGTCTTCTTGAGATTTCTTGGGTGTGTGGATTAAAATCCACTGTTTGATCCTTAGGTGAGCTGCACAACTCCACCAAGGTGCGTTTGCCCTTAAGAAGGGCTTGTACCGCCGCCAGGTATGCTTCCCCATCTCCCTCGAGATGGCCTCCCGGTTCTCTTCCATCAATGGGTCTGTCGCAAAGAACCCCATCACCGTGTCCGGATCAAGCTAGCTGGGCAGCATTCTCCAACTCAAGCACTGTCTTGCCCTGGTCCTCCGCAAGTTGCTGAACCTTGTCAATGGCCATGCCCAGGCAAAAGAGCTATTCTTGAAGGGCCACCTCTTATCCCTCCACGACCAAAGAGTGCTCGCCCCTTGCACTTGTACCTCCTTCAGGGAAAGGATGGTGGTGTAGGAACTCTGCAAGCACCCGGACAAGTCTCGCAGAACCACAACTTTAGTCTTGTGCGCTTTGGCGAGACTCTCCTCCATCTTCCCACTGAGGGTGACAATCTGCCTCCAACCCAGGCGAGCTTGCCTTAGCTCCTCTAGCCGGGAGACTTGACGGGCCACCTGCTGCTGCGATAGCAGCTTGCGAAGGGCGTCCTCCGCTCTCTCCTACACCTTCTCTCGGGCGGCGATTGCCTCCTTACACTACTCTGCCTTGGCCTTCACGGCCCACTTGGCAGTTATCTCAGCCACCCCAAAAGACCCACTAGGCCTAGCGACATCTGCAGGAGCACCACCACGTGGGACAAAGGTACTCCCAAGAAGCTCCACCTATTCAGAACTGTGGGCGGGTATAAGGAGAAGATTCCTCTCCAAAGTATAAGTAAAGGGCAAGAAAGGGAAGTCTTATCGCTCGGAAGCAGTAGTAGAACTCATGGTTCAGGTTCATGACACCCGGTCGGGAGGCAACCCAAAATACGACATCATCGGGAGGCATCCCAAAATACGGCATCCTCCAAATGCCAGATCACCTGCCTCTCCATGCTAAGGCCTCCACTCGAACTGCCCGAGTAGCCCGAACTACTTGCCTAGTTCGGAACTACCCAACTAGATGCAGGCCCTCCACGAGGAGCTTCCAAGATGGATCCCTTGGTAGATCCGACCGTCTACCCTATTAACCCCAGCCCCCTTCTGCCGGAAGGATCCACTGGCATCCTTGCCCCCATCGAGCTTCTCCTATAGTGCGACTGTGAGAAAATACTCCCACTGAGGATGCCACTAGTGGCGGCCACCTCCTGTGCCAGCTGAAACAAGGCACCGGCTGATTCAAACAGGGCACTGGAGGCACTGGATCTTCCCCCTCGAGCTATCTCTGTTGAAGTAGCAGGTGGAGAATCTAAGAGTATATGTCTTTCTAGCAATTCGGGCGGACTTGAGGAGACAGGCGAATTCACTAGGGCTTCCCCTGCCTCAGCCTTGCTCGAACTCTCACGAGCAGACGATGTCGGCTGAGCACTACGTGAACCCTTCTTCAGGCACTTGAGATGGGTCACCACCTTCTCCTCACTCCCCTCCCCCTCCATTCTCTTGGGCTCCTTGGAGTGGTTGGATTGGTTCCCCTCGCTCTGCTCCATAGGCCTTTCCTCCCTGCAGTGTGGCCGATGCTGGGAGGAACCGTTGCCTCAACGCCTAGGAGTGTCTGGTTGAGAAAATCAGCCAAAGGCTACAAAGAAACAACAGAAATGTCAAGCCATTAAGTAACGAGCGAGGAGGATACGCGTTCTAAAGCTATCACCTCCCCCCGACTTACATGGAGTGGGATAGGAATCCGCAACCTAGGACAAAGTCGCCCAGATGTCTTCTCACTTGAGCTCCGAGCAGGCAATTAGTCCAAAGTTAATAATCCTATCATTGTTCACCTGAGCAGCCGAATCAAGATCCTCAGGTCTAGGTGACAGGTGATGCGCCCTCATTTGTGGGCTATTGTTGTATTTAAATGCCTAGACATTCAATTGATGCCTGTATGTATAAAATATGCATTAGGATGTAAATAATTAATTCATATATTTGATTGAATAATGGATTCCATCATATACTGAGCAAGCACTAAGTGGTTTACTCACTAATATGCATAGTTCATACATTACAAGTAAATGTAAATATGATAACATGCATTAGAAATAGGATTTCTTTTAGAGTGTTGTATATAAATAATCCATTAATTAATTATTTACTCTTTTCTTCTCTCCTACTAGAATCGTATAGCAATAACAGTTGGGACATTCACTCTTTCGTGTGATTAGTTGGCCAGCCAAGCACCATCACTCTTGGGCAATCAAAGAGTCGGAAGGAATGGATCTGGCCTTATTGGCCTCGATGCTCCACTTGGTACATTCAAATGCATCCCTACTGCTATAAAGGAGCAAGGCCACCAAGCTTGGGAGGCCTCACCCCGACCATACTGTGCTTCACCTCCACCACCGCCAACCTTAATAGTGGCGACAAGCCTCCATCATCAAGGGCATGTGGTGTGACGGGCCACACCGCTGTTTGGAGCTTGCTCGCATCACCATGAGTGTACATACTGGTGCACAACCACAACAACAACACCCAACTGCCACCGCCTTCCTCTATTTCTTCTCCTTTGCTTTCACTTTCACCTTTGTTCAACAACAACACCTACGGCCGCAACCAACATAGACCCCAACATCTCCACCACCATCACCAACTCAACACCACTGTTCACCTTCTTCCCCATCTTCTTTCCCTGATACCCACCAAAGAACCCATAACCTTCACCTCTAATACTACTCACAACCACCATCTTCGGCAGCCATCGCCGCCACCCGCGCACCACCAACGGCTACACTCACCACCAGCCATGCACCGCTGTCTCAACTGCCACAATCAACTGCGGAAGCCGCCCCCGAGCTCCACGTCGGTGATAGCTCTTCCTCAACTACGTCATGCATGGCTGTGTGTGGTGGTGCGTAATCGTCGAGTGTTAAAAGATGTGTATTGTAATACACTCAACAAAAACACAACATTAAAATTTATAAAACTCGAAAACACAAGGGAGTACGAGGTCATTCGTAGGGAGCAAATTGATAATTCAATCCACTAATCACAGTATCAAGAATAATATGCAATTGAAATCTTAGAATAATATTTCAACAAAAATCAGAGAATCAGTGCAAAAAGATGGGGTTAAAATGGTGATTTGAATCACCAAATTAACCATAATATTTAAGCCCAATAACCACTTAAATAATTGAACAATAACCACAATCAAATATCCCAACAGCATCAGAAGCAAGAACAGGAGAAATGTAGCCAATTAGTCGACAGAATTGAGGCATAGACGCCTTAACCTTCACGCCTCAGAGGACCCAAGGCACAACAACAGCAAAGGAGCACAAGCTCCCACAAGAGCAAGGCATAAGGGCCTCCTAAAGCCTTCAAAGGCTAACTGTTGAGAGATGAAAGGAGGGGGCACGAATCTCAAGGCAATAGAGCAAAACCCCCTCTTCTCCTTGATTCTCTTCCCTATTTTTCAAATCAGACCCGGGTGAACAATACTGGGTATACAGGTAAGCAGACTGGGGACCAGACCTGCCTGCATGGTGTAGCGGGTGAGGAGTGTGCACGTGCGGTGAGTGGGACCTCACCTCGTGTGTTGAGGCGATAAAGCCTCTTCACAAAATGCTTTTATATGCTATTGTGAGCTTCGAAATCACTAATGTGGGACTATCCACAGGCCTCCTCTTCGCACAGCAGCAACAAATGGATGCAGCTTCAATTCCAGCTATTGTGGGGGTTCTGCTACTCAATTGAAGGCCTGGAGTCAGTTGCAGAGAGATTCCGCAACGCCTAGAGTGAGTACTGTAGACGATATTGGTCGGAGAACTGTGAACGGAGCCAGAGAATGTGGTGGTGATGGTGGATCTCTGGTGATGTTCCTAAAATGCAAAATACAGCCTCCCGGTCTTGTCAAATATGCTCAGAAGGTTCGCCGTAGGATGACGAATGTGATGGTGGTAATTTCAAGGTGTGCAGTGTTCAGTGGAGTGCTGACGGTGACGAAGGAGGTGTGTGTGAGTGCGTGTGTTCGATGGAGTGCATGAGAGATCAAACGCCCAAATTTCTTTGGGGCTGTTGACTAGTGAGGCGAGGCGGAGCTCACGGAATAAGTGGCGATGAGTTTCGTGTGGTGGAGCTGCAACGCCAACTCATTGGAGTCAAGCTGGAGTTGGGGAAGATGACAGACATGTGAGTGATGTGGTGTGCAAACCTAGAGTCTAAGTAGGTAGGAAAAATCAGGGAAGTGAGAGGAGTTGAGAGAGAGAGCATACAGAAGAGGGGAGAGAGAGTATGAGACCGGCTATGATGGGTCGATCCCAGAGAAGAGGAAAGCTTCGATGAGGGAAAACGACGACCTTGAAGGGAGAGGGAGCTCCTGGCTGGTATGGCGAGGAGCGAAAGATGGAGGGAATAAGATTCCCTCTGCCTATCGTATGTGGTAGAGGGCGACGAAGGGCAGAGTAGAGGTGTCTCCAGAGCAGGTCGAAGCTAGCTGGAGGTAGGAGAAGATGAGGTATTTTGGCCTTAAAACTTGCTAAGGAGGATGGTCTGCCGAATGGGGTCCTTTTAAAGGGCCAAGGACATGCTCCAAGCTTGGGAAGGAGCTTGAATAGCTCGAAATATCAAGAAAAATAATCCCTAGAAATCTTAAGTTCACTCAAGCTTAAGAGCTTGACTTGGAGGTCGAGATGTAGTCTGGCAGATTGGGCAACCTCTCATGGATCTCCCCTCCAAGTTTGGAGGTGATTGGACTTGATTCGAGAGAGAAAATCTCCCTCGAACCTTGTTGAAGATGCATCCCCACCACCAATGGCAGCAGGGACCAAAGTGAAAAAAATGATGAGAAGTTAGGGGCCCTTTTGCAAATAATTCAAAACTTGAGGGGATAAATGTAAGAAATAGAGTTTAAAAGGGCTAAATTGCAAAGTAAGCAAGATGGACTTTGATTGGGCCCAAATTATGGTACAAACCTAATTTGGACCTAAGGAATCTAATGGTGAAGTTAAATTTTAGTTTTGACCACGTTTAACTAGGTAATTTTCAAAGAAGCTCAAATTAGGGTAAAATTCCTATGTCAAAATGGGTTTACATTGTTGTTGAATGGGGAAAACTACGCGTTCGCAATTGGATTTGAAAATCTGTCGTTGTAGTTCGAGTCGCGAAGAAATCTGTTCAACAAAAAAAATTTATGCCGAAAAATCTGTAAGGAAATTTCAGGTCAAACACAAGGAGGCTACGTTGATCTCAAAATCCGCAATTATATTTTTTTTTGTATTTTTGTTTAAATGGCGAAATAATCACAATGGAAGCAATGTAAACAATAAAAGAGAGAGAAAGAACAATCTCTTGATATTGAATAATGTTTTTACAACTAAAAAAATGAGAAATGATTACACTATAAAGTAGGAAATTATTATAATTAGAAAGTAGGAATTTTCTACTCTAGAAAGCGGAAGAAGGGAGAGAGAAGTTATCCTCCTTGACGATCGCTTGGAGGACAAGCTAGACAGGACAATGCCTGGAAGACGGGGAATGGAGAGGGAAGAAGGAGGATGAGGCAAGAGGAACGAGAATGAAGCAACACGTCATTGTCATCGGGGGATCCACTTTTGGAACGGAGGCGAAAACTTGGTTTTAGCTCTTTAGGAGCATCCCGAGTGTGGGACAAGCTTCTCTTAAGCTTTGGAGAGGGAGAGAGGAGAAGGAAGGGATGAGAAATTCGCAGGGTAGGGCTCTCCTTTTATAGTTGGAAGGAGTGGGGGCATTTTAGTCATTACAACATTAAAAACATTAATTTACGACCTTTAGCGATGGATTTATTGGTCACTAAAGGCTTGAATGTGGCTGACGTGCGCACACCGCGCACGCCCGCTCACCTTCAGCACCTCAAATGCTTGCGCACGTTCGCGCATGCTCAACCGTCCGATCTCCAGATCGGATGGCTTAAATCGCTCCTTCCAGCGCTGCGCGCCCGCATGCGATCGGGCATTCGTGCTATGCATCTGATTGCGCATGGGCGCCATTGGCTAATCTGCGCCGCTCGATGCCGATCGCATGGTCGCGCTAATTCGCTCGCGCACTACAGATGTGGAATCGAACGCGCGTTGCGCACTCTCACCATGCGCTCAATCGCTGTGCTGCGGTGGCGTCTTTGTCGCGCAGATGAATTTTTGCATGCATGCATGCGGCCATTGGATGAGCATCCAACGGTGTAGATTCGTCAAGCGGTTGAAGAAGAGAAGAGCTGCGGCTGGTGCTGGGTAGCTATGATGGCGCCACGTGATGCCATCTAGGTCGTCCATCTTCTAAGTGTTGTAGATGGTGTCACAGTTGTCGGATTGGACCGATTTTCACGCTGTTAGGCTGCGATCATCTATTCGAACCCATCCGTGTGGTCGGATTTGTTGTATGAGGTGCAGATTAACACCATCTTGACTCTTGATCTTTGGGGTTCCTTGATCTCTATCTGGTGCTACAGATATCCGATCAGGACGATCTTGGAGTCGTTGAACTCTAATCATCGCCTTGATCAGATCCGTACGGTTGGATCTTCAATCTGAGGCCCCGTTAACAAGTTGCCCTGTCCTTGGCCATAAAAAGGAGACAACTACTATACAATTTATTCAACTTGACCTAAATATATGATTATGCATGTTTTTCACTATTTACAATGTATAATGCTAATGTGACACTAAGAACATTCATTAATAGACATTTCAGGTTAATCAAATGTATGCACATCAATTGTCAAACCAAGGATACCAAACCTCTTACAATATTTTTCTATGATTTTTAGGAGGTTTAGATGAATTTTATCCTGACCAGAGCTTCTTTAATTTAAGTAGATCTGAAATTAGGATTTTGTGTGTTGTTGTGGTTCTGAAAAAGCGTGAAACTTTGTTTCTGTCAGTGTTGACCCACATTTTGGACTTTTAAACTCATTTGACCTTCATTTAACCCCTGACACATCCCGTAGTTAATCTGTGGTCATGATGTGCTATTAAAAATACAGAATTAACTCTAATTTCCCATTCTTCTCTCAAATCAGAATATTATGGAATTACAACCCTCAGATGACTATGTAGGAGCTTTTATCAATCACACTTGACTAAAAGTGTTAAGACCCGTGCTGTTTGAGCCTTTTAAGATGTCTGGATTGTGGGTCAGACGTCTAGATACCTTCCCAGATGTCTGGAAATCGAAAAATTTGAGTACGAGCTTGCGTCTGCACGCGTGTTGCGTGCAGACAGTACTCTCATTTTTCCTCCCCTTCTCTCTCTCCCGACCTCTAGAAAAACCCTAACCCACCGATCTATAAAACCCCCTTCTCCTCTCTCGTTTCTCCTCACTTCTCAGCCACCAGCCCCTTCCCCTCTTCTTCTCCACTCCAGAGAGAGAGGCAGCGTGAGTGAGAGAGTGCTCGGGTAGCGTAGAGGAGGAGCGGCGTGAGGAGAGGAGGAGGAGAGTGAGCTCGAGAGCTCATGTGGGAGCTCACCGGCGAGCACACGGTTGGAGCGGCATGTGCGCGAGGTGGAGGAGTGCGTCGGGGAGGTCCTCCCCGACACTGCTGCAGCCAGAGTTGCAAGGGAGGGGGCGCGGCTTGGCCACGCACGGTGCAAGAGCAGCAGAAGCAGGTTCTAGTTCTGGGTTTTTCCCAGAATCAAACGTCTGGAGTGACCTCTAGACGACGGTGTAGACGTCTGGAGGTGGTTCCAGACGTCTGAGGAGAGGGCTTCACGAAGGTACGTCCTCTTTGCGGATACGGCCATGCAGGCCGCTCCGCTGATACCCTGTTGCATGCCCTTTTGAGAAGATTGCATGGTTTCGTGCAAGATTTGCTTCGGGAAGGCGCGGGACATGCCCTCCCATGCATTTCAGACATCTAGGCGACGTACCAGACAACGAGAAGTGCTTCCGGACGTCTAGAGAGGTGGTCAGACATCTGGAGCTAAGTCCAGACTGTCCAGAAGAGTTCTTGGACGTCTGAGTATTGGCGCAGAGACATAGGTATGCTATTGGGCGCTTTTAAGACATCTGGAAGTTGTTCTAGATGTCTGATTTGAGACAGAAACCCTATTTTTTGACCTGTTTAGAGTCCGTTTGAGTTCCGTTTTACGCAAATAAGATATCGATGTTTTCCTTGTGAGTTCCTCTACTTGTTAGAAGGTTTTTCATACTGTTCTGATAGTTCCCTTGTGATTGTTCCTTGTGATAGGACTTCGATCTGTTGCGGGTTCGGGACTTGCTGAGGCACGTGAGCCTGCTTTTCAAGCCCCCAATAATCCTGGGTTTGCTAGTAGAGTGGCTTCCCCCTAATTTAATTATAATCTAAATGCATGTGTGGAATGAATGATTAGAACCTAGGATATGGCATGAATCCTAGGACGAAAAACACTTGAAATGTCTGTATTGGATGATAGAATTGCAGTCTTGAATGAGTAGATAGAATAACAACAATTGCCAGTAAATGAATAACAGTTGCCTGTGAAATATGAAGTACTTGTGCTAGCTAACTGTTGCATATAAATTTCCCGTTGTATATGTTACATGACATAATACAAGTTGCATGTATATAACTTGAGAATGATAATGTGAATGATGGAAATACGAGCTACCTGTGTATAACCTGTATATGAAAATGTGAATGATAGTAATACGAGCTGCATATGTATAACCTGAGAATGGAAATAGAAATGATGAAACCTGATATGGCTTGGCATGAGGAATATGAGCATGAACCCTACGGGGAATTAGGAGTAGATATCCTGGAAATAAATGGAATGGATCTGGAAATATGAGTGGGGAAGTAAGTTGGCCCTTGAGTATGGAGTACCAAGGAGTGTGACTGTCCCCCTATTTAGTGCAGAGCAAAGCTAGCTGCCCTTGGGTTGGGACTTGGGGTTAGGATTGGCCACCCTGTACCGACTTCTTGGCCCTCGTGTACACAGTACCAGGGAGAGCTATTAGTGTAGGGAGAGAGCTAGCCACCCCACGGGGCCCGAGGTTCAGCTAGCCGCCCTACACCGACTTATTAGGCCCATTGGGTAAACCAGGGTAGTCAGGCGAGGGTGCACGGATTGTGGAGGGGCGAGACCCTTGTTTGGTTCTTAGGGGCTCGACCCTTGTTACTGAGAGGGCTAGGCCCTATACTGGTTTCGTGCTGTACTTTGGGCGTACCTGCTAACGGAAATGACTGACCGCGTGCTATTGCGGGGTAGCTACCCGTGCGCTTATTGCATGTGCCGTAGTCACCGTTACGTCTGTCCGTGACCTTGGGGTGGTTGACTGGGTGTAAGATCACCATGGAGGACTCTCCCGGCCAGGAGAGCACCACGTATGCCTTCTACTCTTTGGAAAAGACTGCAATCAAGATCGTTCCCACGAGGAACATTTGAGATCAAGAAAGAGACCTGATAAATAAACCAAGTGGTGAAAAAGAATAATTAGTTAAAGAAAGTAATTGAAAAGCAACCGCTACTTGTCCACTTTTATTGCTTTAGTTAGTTGGTTGCCACTCTACTCAACGTTCGCTGACTTTGTGTACTCACAACCCTTTTCAGGTCCAGGTGTTGAGCAGCCAGAGCCTACCACTGTAGAGGGTGCTGGGCCCAGTAGATCCCAATAGTGTAGCTTCTTTGTTGTACTTCTTTCTGTTGTAGTGAGTAGACTCTTGTACCTTTACATTCTGTTCTTTAAGTTCCTGTACTTGTTGCTTTCTACTGTTGTGATGGTGATATGTACTGTAGCAGTTTTTGCTTCTTTACTACTGTACCTTTTTACTATTAGTTGCTTAGCGTAGTGAATGTGGTTTACTTTCCTG
Organism: Thalassia testudinum; assembly: GCA_037157565.1. Classification (NCBI taxonomy): domain Eukaryota; kingdom Viridiplantae; phylum Streptophyta; class Magnoliopsida; order Alismatales; family Hydrocharitaceae; genus Thalassia; species Thalassia testudinum. The sequence continues at coordinate 82,746,912 of JAZHRO010000022.1, forward strand.
CTTTTTGGTTACTTTCTCTTTAGATGACTGGGTCTTGGGATCAGTTAAGTCGGTCAGGTCTCGTGTCCTGTAGGGATTCGGGAACCGGGTAGTAACAAAAAGTTACTAGTTAAGGCCTATAATGGTGTTCCCATCAGTGTGCCAAGCTACTACCCACGAGCAGCAGCGCACGCACAAGCGTCGCCGCCTCCTGGCTGTGCTTCACTTGCAGTAGCAGCTACCGCCATCCACTGTCACTTCAGCGCTGCCCACAGCACACCGTCTTCCCCTCAAAGGCGACCAGTGCACTTAAGCGTGGAGTTGCTGCTGCACGCAACAGCAACCACCACTACACGTCCTCACACCACTCGCGTTTCCTCCAACCACCATGCCTCACCGTCATCGCCTCTAGCCCCGCCTCCCACGTTGCCCGTGTGTGCACCCACACGTGGCTAGCGTCGCCTCCATCTCCTCCTCCTGCGGACGCAGTAGAGCCACTGCCTGCCCCCTCGCGCCCAAACAAGGGTGTGTGTGGCTGCTACTATTAGCACGCACCCATCACCTTCTCCTCCTCGTCGCTGCTGGCTCTAGCCACCATGCGACACAATGGCACCACCGCCACGTAGCCCTCGGCTGACAAGTCCACCGCGAGCCTCATTTCCAACCTTGGCCTCCTCTTCACGCACGGCCAAGGGGAATGTTTTCCCCTATTTTGCATTGCATTAGTTTTTACATTCAAGTGCCATTGCCACAATTGGATTTTTGGTTTACTTATATTTAATTGTGGTAGTTTTATGGTAAAAACCTTCATGTTTTGCATAAAAGCTCATTCAACGTATCTAGTAATTGATAGCATATTATAGAGGGTATTTAGACTTATTGTTTGGGGGAAATTTTTGGTGAACAATTGTTTGTCTTTTGTGAGATTAGACGTGCTAGTGTCTCCCTGTGGACACGACATGCTCTCCTTACAGTGGTTTATTTCATTGGTTTCGATCACGCATTTTTGCCACTCAACATTCTAACTACAATGAGTGTTAAATCTATTTTTGAAGACCATTTTAGTGCTCGATCAGCAAGTCCTTATCGAACAAACCTTTCCAGGTATAAGAGATGCTGTGACCCTCATTGTGAAAGATAAAGAAAAAATGGCAATCCTGCTCCTTCAAACTATTGGGCAGATCAACCATTCAGTACTTTGTATGCCGGCTGTACAGTGTATAAGTACTTGATGGAGGCTTGTCCTTCTTAACCTTAAGGGGCATGAGCCCAAAAAGCAGGCGGAACAAACCCAGGCGGGGGACAATCCGCAAATGGCACCAGATAATAGCAAAAGCATTCAAAACCGTCCAAAAATTGAGGCTAAGCTGTGAGGGGGCCAGGCGGTAGTAACAAAGGAATGAAGACAAGAAGGGGTTCAAAGGTATCTGAAGGCCATATTCGATGGCATATTTACAAATGATGAACGAGTCCTTAGACTTGTTCGAGCATAGGCGGGTCTGCAACGGACAAGGGTGAAACAGAACTCCATTGAGTCTGTACTCACTCAGAAATGCCCTAATGGTGGAACGACTACTGTTGCGAGCGTTTTGCGTCGATTTATGAGATGCGCGTTGTAGTATAGTCGAAAAAAATGCTACAGCATTTAAATTTATAAAGTGTGCTCGAAAATAGGAATTTGAGTCTGAGGTTGTTCGTAGGGAGCAAATATGGAATTTACAATACTAATCGATGATATAGACAATGAGCACAATAATATGTAATGAATCAATAAGAATATATTCAATATCAACGAAATTGTATCTCAAGAAATAGTAGGACAAAAAGAATAAAAAGGACTATAAAAAGTGATGATTTGAATCACCAATTAATCCCTTCAATCAAAGTACATCCCAAGCATTCAATTTAACCAAATATTTCAATAGTGCCTCAACCACTTATCCTCGTAAATAAGTCCACAGTATCAGAGTTTCAAGCCAAAGCTAAGCAACTTAGGCCTCAAATGCTCCAACAGTACCTTCAATTAGTCGTCAGACCCTAAGATCAGAGGACTTAACCATTCAGAGCATTACCAAGGCACAGAGCCTCAGCAAGCATAGGGCGAACACAGGATCAGAAGCCTCTCGCTAAGTGTTAAAGCGAGTAGGCATGCATCTCGAGGATCCATAGTGCAAACCTCCCTTCTCCTCACAATTTCTCCTATATTTCTCTAATTAGGCATGCAACCGGGTAATCAAGTCATGGGTCCAAGCCCGTGTGCATGCGTGCACGGGCGAGGGTGCGCAGGCATGAGGGAACCTCACCCCTGGTGTCTGAGGCGACAAAGCTTAGGCACGAAATCAACTTATACGCTGTTGGCGCATCGTCTATATCCGATGTGGGACTATCCCACTCACTTCCTTCACGTGAGCAGCTGTAGGCATATGTCATCGTTGATTACCACTACAGTGAGGCTACTTTCGTCCAATTGGGGCATCGTATGGGCTCGTGGATGTAATTTGCAACACTTGGAGGTAGAGTTGAAGCCGAAGATGGTCAGAAAGTGGTGTTTGGAGCTGAAGAAGATGATGGTGGCGATGGTCGGACGACGAAGACCTGAAACATGGAGCATGAGCTCTAGGCCTCAATTAGAAATCTCAAAAGCTATGCCATGTAGTAGAGAAGGTGATGGTGGTGTGATTGTGCAGCAATTCATTCCTGTAAATATGCCCTTTTATGTTTTTTCTTAAGGTAACGCATTTAGATTAGATAGGTTTACATGCATTTTGTAAATATTTGCATTTGTGCATTTTGTCTAGAAGAAGATAGAGAGAGAGATTGAGCCTCCATTTCCACCTCATTCCTATTTCATTTCCACCACATTTCTACCTAACACAACACCACATACTTCACCTACAATAATTTCCTAGCTACCTAAGTGCCTAACCACAAAATACCCAAATTCCAAAAAAAGAAATTCTCATAAAAGGCACTCTTATCCTCACTCGTACCCACACCATACCCCGTCACCTATATAACCATCCCCCCCCTCCTTGCAGGTGTCAGCACCCATACCTTTCGACACCAGCAGCATTGCCCCCCACTCCGACACTTTGACAGGCACACACACATGGCCACATCCCCTTTGTCTATAGTCGGCCACCCAACACCTCTTCCTCAGCTCTCCTATCTCCCTCTCTTCTTCTCCGTACGTAGCCCTTCTTCTCACCAATTAAGAAGAGGCACGCTGTGTGCAGGAAAAGCTCCTCATGGTCACATACACCATGTTGAGTTCCACCATCGCCCAGCTCCTTCACGAGCAGGTGGACGTGGTGGGTTCCCATTTCCAATTTATCTTTACTTTTGCTATTAATGCCATTAGCGTATAGCATAGAACTTTGTTTTTTTTAAACACTATAACTCACTGTAGCACACCAATTGCAATTCATTTTCCACTCCTGTCACCAGATTGTTTCTTACTTATCCGGTGACAACCCCCCCCCCCCCCCCCAACGAACACTGCACTCCACATCCTAGCTGATTTCCACCACTCGTATGATCCTTTCTCTTCCCCCGTCCATAGGCTATGTAAGAAACTTAGCCAGTGGAAAATCGCCTCAAGCAGTCACCCTTTTTGCCCCTGGAACCACCCGCACCCTATCGTAGAAAAACAGCACCCGCACGTGGGCAACCGGCAGTTCCTCACTTAGCCAATTGTCGTGCCTTCTCTCTCTCCTCATCTTACCTACTACAGCCGTTTCCACCTTCCCCACGCCTCTCCAATTCCCACTCTCTCTCACGCACCATCCATCCATGTACATATACACACGTTAATCATCTCACGTCTTTCCCTCTCACTCCTCACACTCCCGCACACATACACTGACACACGCACTCACGCACATACACACACATACACCCACCACACAGACACAAATACATATTTACGTACATCTATATATATATCTATGTATAGTTACATATAGATATATTTATATATACTTATAGATATATACATATTAATACATATACATCCATATATATAGATATATGTACTTCCACATCCATATATACACATATATATTTTCACATACTTCCTTGCACATATTCACGTATACATAGCCCATTCCCCATTTACTGTGTATTTTATCACGTGCGTGTATGCACCAGTTGCGTACACATTCGCGATATTTATGCGCATCAAAGCATTCCACCCACATGTCCGCTCCACACCCGCACGCAACACAAAACTAGGTTTATCGTGTCTTTTTAGACGACGGTTAACTTAGGGTGATGCTACATTTCATTGAATCTTTGATTCAATCCTCCACGTTATTATTTATCATATAGTTATATATATCCTTATACCATATACCTATATCATATTTATAAGCTAAGTATTTCATTTCCATTTCGTAATATGTTTTTGCATTTCTTTTCCTTTATTTGTTAATAAAGAAAAGATCAAAAGAATCTAAAATAGAAAAGATAACTCTAGTCTTTACAGGCATGCGATCTCGCACGTAACGAGATCCATTTTGGACTTGACTTTTGGCGAATCGCCAAGGACCAATTTTTGCCGTGTAGCCAAGGATTAGTTGTTAAGCATGTACTTCAAGGACAAGAATATCCAAAAAATCTAAATCAAGAAAAAAATAAAAAATATAATAAGCGAAAGGAATTGATGCGATTTTAGGAAGTGATGGGAACACCATCATGAGCCCTAACTAGCTCATTTTGACCCAATGAAGAGAATAAAAGCTCCTACATAACCAACTGGAGGTCATAATTCACTGAATAACTTTTCTGAGAGAAAAGCAAGAACAAGGGGTAGAGCTGTAATTTTACCATTGCAGTACAACAATGGGTTTTCTCACGAGCTAAACATAGGTCAAAATGTCTTAACAAGATAAAAAGTGGGTTGGATTTGACAAAAAAGGGTTTTTGTGTATCCTGTGAATTAAATGACTTCTTGAAACCCTAAAACAAAACCACTTGATTAACCAAGGTTTTGATCAGGATAAAATTCACTTAAACCCTCTAAAAATCATAGAAAAATATTCTCTAGGGTTTAGAACTTTCAATTTAGCCAATTGGAACCCATCTTGACCTAGAATGGGGTCTCAGACAGATATATGACCTAAATTGGATTTTTGCATAAATTTCCCAGTCAAACGTGGTCAAACCCAAAATCTAACCTCACCATTGGATTCCTTAGGTCCAAATTAGGTTTGTACCAAAATCTGGACCTAAGGAGAAGTCATCTTGACCTACTTTGCAACTAGGTCCCACCTGATTACATTTGTACCCTTATCTTTCAAAAACCTTTGCAAAAGTCCCCCTAGCTTCTTCATCGTTCTTGCAATTAGGTCCCTCCGCCATTATAGCGGAGGAATCCTACTCCGGCGAGCTTTAGAAGGTGGTTTTTCCTTGATTTCTCAGAAAATCTCCTTCAAAGTTGGAAGGGAGATTCTCTGAGAAAATCCCTCTAATGTGAACCTAATTTGATGCCCTAATTGTTACCTAATCTCTCATGTGAACACATGAGAGATTTGGGTCTCTTTTGAAGTTTCCATCTCCGGCGAGCATACCTTGCTTGGAATCTTGGCTTCCAAGCACAAATCCCCCTCCAGAGGTCTATTTAAGAAGCCCTAGATTCAACCGACTCCTGTAAGCTTGAAATCGACCGAGAAACCCCCTCAAATTCTTCTCTCCTCCTCCAGCTGATTTGCTCATCAAGCTCCGGCGACCTTCCCTGCTCACCCTCGTCACCTGACCACAATACCGGTGGCAGGTTCTTCCTCCTCGCATTTGTTCGCGTCGCGCAGCACTTGCCGACGCCCTTGTCTCCTCTTCATCCTCGCCAACTGTCCCTCTCTGAGCGTCTTCGTCTCCGATGTCGGCAGTACGCGCTCGACGCCATCCTCACCTTCCCTTTGTCCGCTATCACCCTAGATAAGTCCCTTTCACCCTCTACTTCCTTTCCCCCTCTTTATTTCCCTAAATCGGCTACTGCCGTACTCCACCACCATCATCTCCTTCACCTCCGGCCACCACCTCCGGCAAGACCGCTCCACCACCACAGACCATCCTACCTCTCGCCGACAAGTCCATCAGCATCCCCTCATTCCACTCAACATTTTCCCTCACTCATACCACCACTCCACTCACCCAAACACACCCCCGAACATACCCACACATACGCACACAGTGTGCCTTAAGCACGCTCACACAGGCGTCCCCACGCCATGCCAACCACCGTAACACACTCGCCGTGCCTCGGCGAAGCTGCCTGAGCAATTTGATGTGGCCGTAAGGCTGTTCTCATGTTTTCAGGCTCAGGCACACCGGCTGCCATGGACGAAGGAGCTTGAAGCTCGCTTGTTGCTCTCCAGGTGCTATGGCTCTAGGAGAGAGTCCTAGGTAGTGCGAACTTGAGGCACGAATGCACTCAAGTTCTCAATCAGAGTCAAGAGCCCTTGCAGCCTCGCCAATTGAGCTACGCATCTGCTGCTGCAGCGCACAAGGGAGGTGGGACATTTAGTCCCACCTTGGAATTGGAAGAGCAGCCGTGTGCGCATAAATTGAATTCTTGCCAGTAGCTTATTGCCTTTGAATCACAGGGTGAGGTCCCTCTCACCCGAACCGAATTGGCCTCATTCGCGACCACGCCTTGCGGACCTAGCCTTGACCCGACTCGACTGCACTCCTCGCCCACCACCGCACGCCGGTGGGTGACGTGCGTGGAAATCGCGTATTTTGAAATTGTTGGAAATCGTAGTATAGTCGCAAAAACCACTCGTCAAAGATATTTGTGATAACGAAACTCTCATAGATCTTTATTCTTTTTAGAACTTGAGTCCCGGTCGTTCATCTCTGGGAGGCGTGAAAACGAATCGAGATTTGGATCGGCTTTTATAACCTAAATCTAACCTAAGCTACTATTTTTGTCTTTTTGTGTTTTTTATTTTTTATTTCGAAAAGCGAATTGAAACCTAGATCTAGATAAACTAGCAAAAACCTAAGTGACTATGTGCATCTAAATGAAGCCATGGTGGCCATGCATGGTGTGAACAAACCAAAGTGTCATATAGGCAAGCAAACATGAGGACAATCAATCACAGAAATATCATGAAATTATTTATGCATAAAAAATTATCACACATCATTTACACTAGAAAGCATATAAATAGAAGAAAATCCTTCACGCCGGAAAGTTGCCACTAGGGCCATCGGCCTTGTGTGAGGGTCTAGGCTAGACCTTGGGTGTGCAAACCCGTCTACACGCCTACCAAAAGAGATGGCCGGCCACAAGAGGCTATGGGTGAGCCTTCATGGCCGTCCAAGAAGAAGAAGATGGGGGCTAGTGCACCCAAGTGGAGAGAGGTGGGTGTTGCTCCCTTTCTCTACCAATGGCCGTCCTTGAAGCTATGGAGAGAAGCTTCTCTAGCTAGCCGTCCATGGAGCCTTGGAGGAGGATGAGGAGGACGGCCTTAAGGTTTTGGAGGGTGGAAGCAAGTTTAGAGTGGAGAGTATGGATGGGAGAGTGTATGGAGAGATAGTCCAATTTCGTAGCTCTCTCTTTGCCCTTATGGAAGGCTCCATTTGGTTGCCACTTTTGGTGGCTTCAAAAATAGCAAATGCCACAATTTTTGGATCTAGGTTTGACACAAGTTTTTAGGGTTTCCAAGAGAGTGTGCATGGGTTTGGTGGGAATAAAATGGGAAGGTGTGCGTGTGTGTGTGGGTGTGTGTTTTTCGTAGGGCTAGGTTGTGGGTTTTGGTAGGATTAGGTGCTAAATAGGTTGGGTCAATCTAGATTAAGTGGGTGTGGACCTAATTAGGCTTAGGAAAGTCTAATTGGGTAGGAGTGAACCTAATTAGGTCTAGGTAAAGTCTAATTAGATGTGTACATGTGATTAGGCTAGGGTAACCCTAATAGGTATGAGTTAATTAGATCCTGGATGGATCTAATTGGGCTCGGGTGCACCCAATCAACTGTAGATGCACCCAATTAGGTATGGGATGGTTCAATTGGGTTAGGGATAGGACAAGTAGGGCTATGGATAGTGGACTAGGCTTAGGAGGTCTCTACTTAGGTTTCCTAGGGTGTCCGGTGGGGTTCCTAGGTCAAAATAGGCAAGTTAGGGCTTCCAACACCAAAATCAGGAACCAGACAGCAATATCAGATGTCCAGGATAGTGGTCAGACGTCTTATGCTACAAAATTGGACGTCTGGACACTAAATTAGACATCCAATTCTGTGTCAGTATGAGTTTTGGCTTCCTGGATTGTTATTCTGCAGAAATCAGACGTCCAACTAGATGTCTGGACATCCTAAAAGGTGCTGGAGAGCGGGTTTTATGTTTTCTAAGGCTTGTTTTGGTTCCTAAGTGTTTGGGAGAGGGATAGGAACATGGATAGTGCTATCCATGTTTGGGTTTTGAGGCTAAGGTGTCCTAATGGAGGTTGTTTTGGGTTTGGGAAGGCTGTCCTAGGGTTTCTAAGGGTAGGGATAAGGCTATCCTCCTCGCTCCTCTTATCTGGATCAGTCTTCTTCTTCCTTTATTGCTTTATTCCACTATCTCCATCCTGGATCACTTTATTATTTGTAAATAGCAATAAAAACCATTAACTAGCAGGATATCTCATCTTATTCTAAATAGACTGATGCAATGCATGATATGCAAGATATGAGTGCAATATCCACAATTTAAGATAGGTTCAGACATTATTTAGGTTGATTAGGACCCATGATTGCTGTGCAATCAGTGGATCTGGTCCCGGGTACGTACCTGACCCGATTACCTGATAAAGTGTGGCTCTAGGAGAGTGAAACCAAAAAGAGAAAAGAGAGGAGAGTGTGTGCAGGTAGGGGGTAGGTTTTTCTCTGTAGGCTTAAGAGGAGGAGAAGTGAAGCTGAAGAAGAGGAAGGAGAAGACAAGGACGCAGAGAAGCTAAGGCAAAGAAAGAAAGCGAAGAAGCTGAAGGCAAAAAGGCAGCAAGGCAAAGGAAGAGAGAAGGCAGCCGACAGAGAAAGGAAGAGAAAAGAGAAAGGCAGGGAAGCTAAAGAAGACAGAAGCCAAAGGAAGAAGAAGAAGAAGGAAGGAAAAGACAGAGAAAGCTAAAGACAAAGAGACAGAAAGCGAAGAAAGCTCACAAAGGAAAAATAAGAAGAGAAGAGAATCAGAGAGAAAAGAAATCAGAAGGAGCATAGTCCAATTTTTAATTCTTATTCATTAAGTTTTTGAGTATTTTTGTGATCTACATTGCCAATTACTCCTATATTTTTGCACTGTGATATCGATATTATTACATATTCTTCTAAATTCTGAATTGTGATCTTGATTTCTAAATACCAATTTGTTCCCTGTGTTTGACATTGAAATTTAAATTCGAGTAATAAAATTATATATATTTTTTAACGCTCTTTCGGCCATATTACAACGCGATATTCTTAAAACCCGATTTAGTGTGACGAACAAGAAGTGCAAATAAACTGATTAACTCCAAACCTGTCTCCCTGAGTTCGACCCTGGGCCTAAAACTGAAAAGTTAAAATTTGATTTAGTCCAGGTTAATAAATTTTGATAAATTGTGTAGAATCGCCTATAGGTAATCACTTCCACTAGATACTTTACGACGCTAATATCACCATATTAAATTACCCTACCCGCGTTCTAACATAGTGCTATGCGAGTATGTGGGTGTGTGCATTGGCTGGGTGGAGTCAGTGATAGCATGCGAAGATGGGTCTATGTGGTGGAGCTGTGGAGTGGATGGATGGTGCAATTTCGTGAGGGGTTCTGATGAGAGTGATGCGTCAATGGTTGAGAGTGACAGCGAGGCGATTAGTGTAGTGTAGCGACATGGCGAGCTCGTCGGAGCTACGTCGGAGGCGGAGAAGACGAAGAGGGAGAGGGCGATGTAGCGATCGAATCGAGGAATAAAAGTGTTGAAGAGGGTACAGAGAGGGAGAGGAAGGGTTTTAACCTATCTAGCGGACGAAAGAGATGAGGAATTGGCATTGGCTTTGATTGGCCGGTGTCGGAGATGAAAGGAACTCCGTTGAGGGGAAGCAACGACGATGAAGGGGTAGATGCCCTTTGCTTTGGTCGGCGAGAGGAGGAAGGAGAGGGAGGTCGTGGCCTGGCCAATTCGGTCATTGGCCAGCCTCAGGAAGCTGTCAAGAAGGGTCATTGGAATCAAGTCGGAAGGCTACTGAAGAAGGGAAGAACTGGAGGTTTCTGCGGCTAAACCCAGCTTAGGAGAACGGTGAAAGATGTGTGAGCATATATAGAGCTCGGCCATGCCTCAGTCAGGAGGAATTATCACGATTTCACAGAGATTTGTCCTAGGTTTCAACGTGGATTTTTGGAGCTTTGCTTGAGCTCCACGCTTCAAATCTTGGCTCAAGATTGTGCTTAAAGGTCCTCTCCTGGTTTGAACACCAATCCCACCGATTTTGGTTAGATTTGGTGAGGATCTGATGGAGATCTCGTTGAATCATCGTCGGTGGAGTTGGGTTTAGGAATCTTGGTTGAAATCTGGCGACAATGGGGCTTTTCGTGAAGATGATGACAAACTTAGAGACCTGAACACAAGAAATTTTGAGAGCTAGGGGCTTAGGTGTGAAGAATAGAGGTTTTAGGGACTGAAGTGCAAACTTGGTCAAGATGGACTCTGATTGGGCCAAATTTTGATAATAACCTAATTTGGACCCAAGAAATCTAATGATGAAGTTGGATTTCAATTTTGACCACGTTTGACTGGGTAATTTTCACAGAAGTCCAAATTAGGGTAAAATCCTGTCTGAAACTCTATCCAGGTCAAAATGGGTTCAGATAGTCAAACCAAGGATACCAAACCTCTTAGAATATTTTTCTATAAATTTTAGGAGGTTTAGATGAATTTTACCTTGACCATAACATCTCTAATTCATGCGGATTTGAAATTAGGGTTTTGTATTTTGATTTAGTTCTCAAAATGTGTGAAAACCTTATTTCTGTTTATGTGGACCCAATCTTTGGACTTTAATGTTCATTTAACCTTCAATTAACCCCTTGGAAACTCCATGGTTACTTTGCATTTATGATGTGATGTTAAAACTAAAGAATTAACTCTTTTTAATGTTTTCTTCTCAGAATGGATTTGAGTGGAATTTTTGTCCTTAGGCAATTGTTGCAATGTGAATCAAGGAGGTTTTAATATGTGTTCATTGTAGTACACTCCTAAATTGTACAACAAAACATTTAAATTTATAAACTCAAATTCTATTTGAAGTCCGAGGTCGTTCGCAAGGAGCAAATGTGGAATTCACACATTATTCTTCATTCAGAATAAATAAGCACAACAAATTGAGCATTAGATAGATATTTAATGAATACAGCTTGTTAGATTGATATTAAAATGTAAATCAAAAGATCATGAGACAAAAAGAATATAAAAAACCTAACAAGTGGTGATTTAGATCACCATTTAGTTCCCTCTAATTAAGCATGCATCTCATATTCAATTTATTCAAATAGCAGTCAATTAATCAATGTTAACTTAGGTACTTAAATAATCCAACAGTATCAGTAGAATCAACCTCAATCAATTGTCGCCTATCTAAATCAGACGACTTGACCTTCACCAAAGGAAAGGGTTGCATAGCAAAACCCTCCCCCCTCCTCAATTTCTCTTCTCTCGAATCAGAATCGGGAATTTAATCGGGTTATCGAATCATGAATAGGGACCAGGCCCACGTGCGTGTGGATCGCAGTCGAGGTGTGAGGCAAGATGTGTAAGGGGACCTGACCCCTATGTCTTGGGCACAAAGGTTATCGGAGAAATTCCCTTTATACTGATCATCCAGCTTGCCAATGCACAAGGTGGGACTAAATGTCCCCCTCTGCTCCTTTGTTTTCTTCTGTCTACAGCAGGGAAGGTCGTCGAGTAATTGGTGCTGCTACTGAGGCTCTGCCGCTCAATTGAATATGCAAGAAGCTTCTTGGTGGTTTTTCGCAGTGTGTGGAAGTGGAAGTGAGGTCAATCGTGAACGAAACACAGTGAACGAAGTTAGAAGATTGATGGTGATGGCAAAGCTCTGGTGGCGACCTGAAAATCAAAATACAGCCTCACAACCCAAATAAAAAATGCTCACAAGTATCTCAATGAGATGAGGAGTGAGTTGGTGGTGTTTGTGTACGGTTTCGTGGTTGGTGGAGCTCGGGCGAAGGTGGTGAATGGTGGTAAAGTGGGTTCCTTCGTCGAAGTTATTAGGTGGTCGAAACTCCTAATAATGTTAGGGTTTTTACTCTAGAGGCGAAGAGTAACGTAGTGGTGGTGGTCGTGAGTTGTGTTGATATGTGTGGCGGTTGGACAATGCTCGTCGGAGCTTCGCCGGACACGAAGAAAATGAAGGGGGAGATCAGCGAAAAGTGGTCGAATTGGGGTGAGAAGAAGTTGAATCGCAGCTAAGGAGGGAAAGGAAGGAAGAGGGCCCATCTATTGGCCCTGGCTTTGGCCCACCAGGCACGGATGAGCGTGAGGAAGAGTTTGGCACTCCCAATTTGATGGTTAGGAGGCTGTAGGAAGACGGGGGAGAGGGTTGTTGAAGTCAAGGTTGGAGGTGTCCGAAGTTGAAGGAGAAGACTTGATTTTGGCCTGAACCTAACTAGTTCTAGATGGTGGAAGATACTAAAGCTTTTATAGAGAAATTGGGCAAGCTCTAGGCAAGGAAATTGGCTTGACAAGCTCAGAAATTTAGGGAAGAAGATCCCTGATCTTGAGGAGTTCGCACGAGCTCTATGGATCAAATCAAGGTCCCAGATGTGATTTAGGTGGTTGGGGACTTCCTCAAGATCATCCCTTTCAATTTGGGAAGGGATTTGTCGAGAAATCAGGGAGGTATCCTTGATTGAAGGTTGGTGCTTTTGAGTTCACATTGCCATTGTAGTAGGGACCCTTTTGATGTGAAGACCAGAGTTTTAACGGACTAGATTTCAAATTAGGGCAAGATGGACTATGATTGGACCCAAATTATGGTACAAACCTAATTTAGGCCCAAGGAATTTGATGGTGAAGTTGGATTTCAATTTTGACCAATTTTGACTGGGCAATCTGCACAGAAACCCAAATTAAGGTAAAACTCTATTTGTGACTTTGTTTAAGGTCAAAATAGGTTCCAAAGGTCAAATCAAGGATACCAAACCTCAAGTAATATTTTTATATGAATTTTAAAAGATTTAGATGAATTTTATCTTGACAAAAACCTTTGTAATTTAAGCGGGTCTAAAATTAGGGTTTTGGGTGCTACATTGGTTCTCGAAATGCGTGAAACCCTATTTCTGTCTGTGTGGAACCTCTTATTAGACTTTAATGCTCATTTTACCTTAGATTAACCCCTAACAAACCTAGTGGTTACTCTACTTTCATAATATGCTGTTAAAACTGTAGAATTAACCCTATTTTAATGTTCTCTCAGAATGGATATGTAAGGTATTATGACTATCAGGTGACTATGTAAGAGCATTTATCACTTGATTATGACTAATTAAAGCAAATTATGGTTCATGATGATGTTATCATCAGCGATCATGTAGGAGCATTTGTCACTCGATTTCCACTAATTTAAGTTAATTATGACTAATGATGGTGTTACCATTAACTATGGAAGTCAGAAGCAAATGTGTAAAGGTCCCTCGTCTCAGGCGAGATGCCATGAGTCTAGCCATGATAGACCCTTGCTCATGAGTCCAGACATGATAGATAGTGTTTTTGACACTCGTGGGAAAAGCAGCTCTAAGAAAACCACCTCCTGACACCTCGCCTAAGGAGAAAGAGATCGCACCAGCAACGAAGAGCACTCAAAAAAGGGTGTGTGGGGCATTAACTATGCACCACACCCCTTATTTATAACCCCCATACTAGGCGGCTCCCCCCTTGCGGGACACAAAATTCAAAAATGAAATCCTACGGATATGGCGCAGGTTTCAAAACATACCCCTTTAACATAAGAATACCTATTATTACCAACATTAAATGCTCACGTGCTCATCGTTGTCAAGCATGGTATCTTAGGTCCACACGCCTCATCATGACAACAATTAATGCCGATCTTAACATACAACAAAAAAAAAATTAAATCCCATAGTAATTGGCCATCACTCGTGAAAAGTGACACATGTCACACTTACTCCCTTGAAGTTTCCTATTAAGGTCGACAGTAACACAGGAGGACGTGCCTGAAGTTGCCTCTTAAGGCTGGCAGAAAAAAAGGTGCCCACGTTCCCCTTACTAGCAAGTCGCCTCCCATTGGCTGGTGAAAACTAAGGCATATCCCGACTCTGACCTCTTTACTATAGAGTCGCTTTTCTAAATACGGCAACACTAAGAGCACCTTAGTCGCTTACAATTGCAACTCTCGCTCCATAACAAATGCTTCACCGCTTTAATGAAAAAGCCGGGGCACCATTTGGGGGCATCACCTACTGTGGAGTTTTAAATACTTTAATTACTCTCAGCAGCATCCGTTAGTTCGAGAGTAAGGGGCATATGATGAGGGGCAAAAAGTACCCTTGGACTTAAAACCCTGCGAGAAGCCCAACATGAGGTTCGGCTACCTAGAAATGAAATAGAAAGGCAGATCCAACTTGCCTCCACTCAGGAAGGTCCAAATATAGGCAGGTTTGGATAAACCCGACCCGGTAAAAAGTCCTGCACTAACCAATGACAGGGAAACGATAGAAAAGTCCAACACAGCCATTGATAAGATGATTTTTGCTTTCGAATAATGTGATTAAGATGATTTGTCGTTTTAGTAACAAAGTGGTGGAAAATCGCTTAACAAAATAATTAAAATAAAAATTAAACTACTCACAGAGGAGCGGGTCGTGTCCACAAGGAGACAACGATGCAATAAATTCACGAATATTTTTCTCTTGTATTCATTCAATCGAGTGCGAAATCCATAGTCAAATCTGACATGAAATGCGATGAAAAGAAGACACACAATAACTCGAGAATGTAAGGTTATATGTACAATTTTTCCTCACTGAAATATTCAATAAATATGTGATCAATCTCTGCAATTTCCAATTGCACATGTATTAGAGAGAATTTGTGTACATCTTAATCCAAAACCAATGTCAAAAGATGTGAATAACAAAAGCCAAGCAATTATGAGAAAGCATGAGCATGAAGTTGCAATTTCACTCAATATATCAAATATTAAAATAAAAATGAAAATTTGGCAATGGCATTCAAATGTAAATATTCATTAACCCAAAAATAGAGGATTTGCTTCCTTTGTGCATGCGCGAAGAGGAGGCGATGGCGGGCTGTGGGAAGCTCGGAGAAGGATAAGCACAACGAGAGCTTTTCGATGGTGGTGGTGGTGCTCCGAACGGTCGTCGGTGGTCGTGTGCCGGAGTGGAGGAAGCCACCGGCGATGAGGCTCTCCGACCGGCTGTCGAGTGGTCGATTGGTGCGGCCGGAAGCGTGGTTGTGCTTGAGGAGTCGAGGTGATTCCGATGGAGTTCCCGACGTGAAGTTTCGTGGTCAGATTTGATGGCTACTGATGAATGCGTTCATCGCGATTTTCAAAAGATACGCATTGTAGTATGTTGCAACAAACAATTATCAATTTAATTTATTTATTAATCGAAATTTGAAAATATTCCGACGTCGAACTCAAGGAACAAATTCGATTTTAGAAGCAGAAAAATCACAATTCTCAATAATGTAATGTTTTACAAAAATTTAGAGAATAAAAGGAATAGAATTTTTCTTCTCTTTTTCTTCTTTTCCCTCCTTCTTCTTTGCTTTCTCTTTTTTCTTTTCTCTTTCTTTAGACGTCTGATTCTATGAATCAGACGCCTTAAGTGGCATTTGCTACAGCGCACGCCTCCTTCTTCTTCCTTTCTTCTCTTTGGCTGTTGCTGCTACTTCTTCTTCTCTTCCTTTCCTTTCTGCTTGGCTTTCCTCTTTGCGGTAGCTCCCTCCTTCTCTTTTCTTCTCTTCCTCTTTGGCTCCTTCTTATTCAGCTCCTGCTCCTTCTTCTTCTTCCTTGGTGTGGCTAAGTCTTCAGCTTCTTCCTCTTCTTTAGTTCCTTCTTTTTCTTCCTTCACGTAGCTAAGTCTTCAGCTTCTTCCTCTTCTTCAGTTCCTTCTTCTTCTTCCTCCGTGCAGTTGTTTCTTCTTCCTTCCTTCTTCCTTGCACAGGCACAGAGCAGCAAAACCTACCCCTACCCTCCCCGCGTCTCTCTCTCTTTATTTCTCTCTTCAATTCACTCTCCCAAAGCTTGCTCGGGTATATGGGTCAGGTTGGCGCGCCTGTGACCAGGCCCACTAGCGTGTGTGGTGGGCGAGGAGTGCGAGGGTAGTCGGGTCGGATACCAGGTCCGCGTAGCGTGGGGTCGCGGATGAGGCATGAGTGGGCGAGTGGGACCTCACCACGTGTCAGGAGGCGATAAGCCCCTGACACCTTTTCAATTTAAGCGCCTCCTCTCGTTCGTCAGCTTTCGAGGTGGGACTAAATGCCCCACCTTCGTTCGCGTGTGTCCGTAGCAGGGGTCTTTGGCTGATTGTAGCTGATGCTTCGGCCTTCGAGGCCAATTGGCTACCTAGAGCTGTGCGCGAGGGAAGTCTACGCAATCCGGGACTACTGGCCTGGAGCGGGCAGACCTAGAGAGAGCTCGCAAGAAAGCTCCTACTTGCGTTAATGGCGGCGACCCTTCGAACTTGCAATCATGCAAACGGCCTCATGGCCACGTCAGAAAGCTTAAGAGGCTTCGCCGAGGCACGGCGAAGGTAGCCCGGTGGTCGGAGTGGTGTGAGGGCACCTGAGCGTGTTTGCCTAGGGCACACTATGTGCGTGCAGGTGGGTGTGTTCAGGGGGAGGTTCCAGTGGGTGACGTGGTGAGTGGAAGGGCGACAGGTGATTAGTGGGAGGTGGTGAAGCTTAGGGACCGGTCGGCGAGGGGTGAAACGGTCTGTGGTGGTGGAATGGCCTCGCTGGAGTTGGTGGTAGGAGGTGGAGAGGGTGATGGTGGACTGAGCTGTCGAGGGGTCGAAGAAGAAAATTAGGAGAGGGGAAATGAAGAGAGGAGTAAGGGGAACTTATATGGTAGGTTAGGAGCGAAAGGGGAAGGCGGAGGGCAAGCGGCTGGTGCCTGCCGTCGCCGGAGACGAAGGCGCCCAGGGGAAGAAGACAGCGATGAGGAAGGGGGTCGGAGAGCGCGTGTTGGTACGGTGCGGCATGGCGGAGGACGGCGGAGCTAGCTCTACCGCTAGTACGGTGGCAGAGCAACGAGCGAGGGAGGAAGAAGTCGCTGGAAGCTCTGGGTAGTCGGCCAGAGTTGGGAGGAGACGAATTGGAGGGGGATCTCATGCCAAATTGAGCTTGAAGGAAGTGGAGTGGTCTGCCCTTCCTTAAATAGGCAAAGGCAGGGGGAAGCGCGCGAGGGCGGCGGGGAGGCCACGACGGAGGTAAGGCCGGTCGGAGACCCATACCTCTCGCGTGTTCGTACGAGAGGTATGGTGGGTTTCAGGGCATGGGGAGCAGCCCATGCGGTAGGGGGCTCCGCAAGGAGCTCCCCTTTCAAATCTGGGGGCGACTCCCCATGCAGAAGAGACGAAATCCTCAGCATGAAGTCGCTGGAGGTATGGTCGCCGCTGCGAATGGCAGAGGGACTGAAATGAAGAAAACAACGAGGAAGCTGACGGGGCAATTGCAAGAATTTCAAAAAGTTGAGGGTCTGAAAGTAATTTGGAGAACCAATTTGCAAAGTGGTTCAAGACGACCTTCCCTTAGGTCCAAATTTTGGTATAAACCTAATTTTGACCTAAGGAATCCAATGGTGAAGTTGGATTTTTGGTTTGACCACGTTTGACTGGATATTTTGCATAAAAACCCAAATAAGGTCAAAAATTGGTTATGGGCCCCAATCTAGGTCAAAACAGGTTCTGAAGGCCAAATTGAAGGTTCTAAACCCATGGGGATATTTTTTCATGATTTTTAGAGGGTTTGGTTGATTTTTATCTTGCCTGGAACCTTGTGAATTAAAGTGGGTTTGTTTTAGGGTTACAGAATGTCATTTAATTCCTAGATTTCGCCAAAACCCTTTTCTGACCAAACCATCTCACTTTTTCTCTTATTAATACCACTTGACCTATGCCTAGACCCTTAAAAATCCCATTGATGCACTGCAATGGTAAAATTACAGTTTTACCCCTTATTTTGTGTTCTCTCCTCAGATTGGTAATACCCTGAATCAGGCCTTCCTTTAGGTTATGAAGGAGCTTTTGTTCATTTTATTAGGTCAAAATGTGTTAGTTAGGGTTCGTGATGAGGTCTCATCAACTACGTTTGTGGTGACTTTTGGTACCTTCGGTTGGCAGAGAAGAAGAAGGAGCCGGGCGTGTGCACGGGCAGTGACGCCGGCTGGAGTAGAGCACGCTCTGCGTGCACTGTTGGTGGGCGAGGCCCATTGCTGCTGCTGGGTGTGCGGCTTTGGCTGCAAGGAGCACGCGACGGTTGCTGCAGGCAGAGGTGCGCACGCAGCAGCAGCGGACGTGGGAATGGTGCAGGAGGGTACGCGGTTGTGTGTTCTACATGCGGCAAGGACCTGAGGCACGATCTACGTGCCAAGGTGGAGTATATATTTTTTTGTTTGATTCTTCTGAGTCTAACCTTGGATCAGCTATCAACACGGTCTGTGTCGGATTCATTGTCCCAATCACCGTACCTCGAAGGTGCTTGGCTTTTGATGCTTCGAGATAGCACCACTCATAGCGACCCCAAGAACTCCTGGCAATCGACACTTCGAGATAGTATCGCCCATGGATTTCTTATGCAAATTCAGGCCTGTGGCAATCGGCACTTTGAGATAGGGTCACCCATGGTACCTGAACCGCACAATGCACTTACATGCCCCCAGTAGGATGGGTATCCGAAGAGACAAGTGCCGAGGAGGTAACATGTTATCATTGCATCCTCAAGGTGAGTATATACTCCACCTCTCTTGCAGCAGGAACTCTTCCAATCAAATTGTGTTTTCAAGCTTCTCCTAGCTTTAACTCATTCCCTAGCTTTCCTTCCTCAACCTCTTGAGGAATGGTTCGCAACTTAACTCTTACTTAAGTTTTTAAGTCCACAACGGACCCTAAAGGTCTAAAGCTAGTAGCTCACTTAGCTTCTAAAGTTCGACTCCTAGAATCAACTTAGTCTAACCTAAAGTTCTGATTTGCTTAAGAATGCAGGGGCCAGTTAGTTAAGCTCAATAATACAATTTTTTTTTTAATGCAATATGCATAAATGAATGGAAAATGTAGACATGCTATAAATAGATGCCTTAGGTCCTCTTCCCCATGCCTGGTTCAAACAATGTCCTTATTGGAAGCAAAATAGTTAAAGGAAGACATTACCTGAGGCGAAGAATGGCAGGAGCTAAGGCTCCTCAAGAGTGACCTCGTCATCTAGATGGCCATCCAAAGTAATGTATGGTTTTAACCGTTGACCGTTGACAATAAAGGGAGTTGCTTAAGAGGAAGGGCTTTTAATCTCCACAGCTCCATGTGAAAACACTTTAGTGATTATGTAAGGCCCATCCCAATGAGATTTTAATTTCCCTGGAAAAAGCTTAAGTCTGGAATTGAAAAGCCAGACTTGTTGGTTGGTCTCCAAGGCCTTTCTAAGGATATACTTATCATGCAAGACCTTAGTTCTCTCTTTATAAGCTTGAGAGGTGTCATAAGCATCATTCCTCAGCTCCTCAAGCTCACTTAATTCCAGAAGTCGTGACTTACCCACCTTTTCTAAATCCATATTAACACTTCGAATAGCCCAAAGTACCCTATGTTCCAGCTCAATGGGTAAATGGCATGCTTTCCCATACACAATCTGAAAGGGAGATGTACCCAAAGGGGTCTTATAGGCTGTTCGATACGCCCACAAAGCATCATCGAGCTTTCGGGACCAGTCTTTCCTATCAGGTCTAACAGTCTTTTCTAAAATATTTTTTATCTCCCTATTTGACACTTCAACCTGTACACTCGTTTGAGGATTGTAAGGTAGCGACCTTGTGAGTTACTCCCAGACTCCTGAGTAGCCGATTGAAGTGGTGGTTTCGAAAATGAGGTCCCCCATCACTTACAATGGTCTTGGGCCAACCAAAACGAGATATGATATTGGCCTTCATAAATTTCAAAACCACAGAGTGGTCATTTGTGCGCGTCGAAATGGCCTCTATCCATTTAGAGACATAATCAACTGCCACCAAGATATATTCATAACCATGGGACGAAGGGAAGGGGCCCATAAAGTCAATTCCCCACACATAAAAAATTTCAACAGATTGAATAGGGTGTTGAGGCATCTCATTCCTCTTCCCAATCGTTCCAGTCTGTTGACATCTAATACAGGCCTTAACAAAATTATGAGAATCCATGAATAACGAAGGCCACCAAAAATCGGACTGGAGAACCTTAAAAGCAGTTTTCTTAGCGCCAAAGTGTCCTCCACAATGAAGTTCATGGCAAAAACTTAGCACACTTTGTTGTTCCTCTTCAGGTACACATTGTCTCAATACTTGGTCTTGTCCAATTCTAAATAATTCAAGATCTTCCCAATGAAAGTATCTAGCTTGGGAAATGAATCTCTTTCTTTTTTGCTCATCCCAAGAGCTAGGAGTTTCTCCAGTGACCAAGTAATTTACGGTATCAGCATACCAAGGTGAAGTTGGTGTTACCGCCATAAGGGTTTCATTGGGAAATGTCTCACAGTTGTCTTCAGATAGAGAGTCATTAAGTGGAAGGCGAGACAGGTGGTCAGCCACAACATTTTCTACTCTTTTCTTTTCACGTATCTCCAAGTCAAATTCTTGATGGAGTAGGATCCACCTAATCAGACGTGGTTTAGAATCTTTCTTAGCAATGAGATGTTTCACTGCCGCATGATCAGTGAAAATAACCACCTTAGACCCAAGAAGATAAGACCTAAACTTCTCCAGAGCAAAAACTATAGCAAGTAATTCCTTTTCAGTGACGGTGTAGTTTTGTTGTGGTTCGGTTAAAGTCTTGCTGGCATAATGCAGCACATGAGGTCTTCCCTCAACCCTTCGTCCAAGGACTACTCCCACTACATAATCCGAAGCATCACACATCAGCTCAAATAGAAGTGTCCAATTAGGAGCTCGGAGAATAGGCGTAGAGATCAAGGCCTCCTTCAGAGTTTGAAAGGCCTCGGCACACTTTGAATCAAAATTAAAGGAAGATTCCTTCACCAACAGGTCACAAAGTGGCCTAGAAATTTTACTGAAATTTTTAATAAAGCACCTATAAAAGACGGCATGGCCCAGAAAGGATCTAATCTATTTGACATTCGTGGGCAATGGGAGTTTGGAAATAGAATCAATCTTGGCTTTATCTACTTCGAAGCCTCGCTCAGACACAACATGCCCAAGTACAATTCCTTTCTGTACCATGAAGTGGCTTTTCTCCTAGCTGAGGACTAAACCAGTCTCCTTACATCGCTTCAGCACATTCTTCAAGTGCAAGAGCCACTGGTCGAAAGACGAGCCATAAATGGAGAAGTCATTCATAAACACTTCAACACACTCGTCAATTATGTTAGAAAAAATGGCATCATACACCGCTGGAAGGTTGAAGGGGCATTACATAATCCAAACGACATACGCCTGAATGTAAAGGTACCGTAAGGACTTGTGAATGCCATCTTCTCCTGGTCATTAGGGAAGACTGCAACCTAGTTGTACCTAGAATATCCATCGAGAAAGCAATAGTACTTATTCCCCACCAATTTCTCGAGAATTTGATCAATAAAAGGCAAGGGAAAGTGATCCTTCTGGGTAGCGGTGTTCATCTTGAGGTAATCAATACAAACCCTCCATTCAGTTGAGGGTCTAGTCACAACTTGTTCACCTTGGTCATTAAATTCCACAGTAAAGCCTGCCTTCTTTGGCACCACATGAATAGGACTTACCCATTTACTATCTGCAATGGGATATATGATCCCAACATCCAGCCACTTCAAGATTTCCTTTTTAACCACCTCCCTCATATTAGGGTTCAGACATCTCTGCATGTCCCTAAATGGCTTGATGGAATCATCAGTATAAATGTGGTGTATGTAGAGTGTAGAGTCTATACCCTTAATGTCAGCAATGCTCCGAGCAATAGCTTCCTTGTGCGTAGACAAGCATTCAATCAGGGCTTCCTCCTGTGCCTCAGATAGCACAGTTGAAATCATAACAGGGAGCGTATTATTGGCACCCAGGAAGACGTACTTGAGAGTGTTAGGGAGATGTTTCAACTCAAGGTCGGGGGCTTGTATGGTTGAGAGTTTCATAATAGATGTCCCCATCTCAGGTAGCAGATCTACCTTGGGTAGAGATGATGGG
Organism: Thalassia testudinum; assembly: GCA_037157565.1. Lineage (NCBI taxonomy): Eukaryota > Viridiplantae > Streptophyta > Magnoliopsida > Alismatales > Hydrocharitaceae > Thalassia > Thalassia testudinum. The sequence continues at coordinate 82,769,271 of JAZHRO010000022.1, forward strand.
GAAAGAGACTCAGTAGAAACACCCAGCAACTCCTTAAGTTCTAGTATATCCCCTTCTCATTCCTCCAAGTGGTGGGAATGCTCATTTAGCATGACATGCTGAAGGGGGTCATCACATAACATTGCAGGGGTTGCCTCTTCAATCAGGTCATCTATCACCTCAACTTGAGAACAATCCTCAAGCCCAACTTGTTTGTAAGCATCAAGCACATTAAGCCAGATTTTCTTGTTCCCATTTCTTATTTTCAATGCCCCAGTATTCCAATTGATTGAAGCATGCGAAGTTGCAAGGAAGGGGCAGCCCAAAATGATGGAGGGTTTGGTTGGCTTGTTGGTAGGGTCAGTGTCCAAAACTAAGAAGTCAATGGGGAAGAAGAAATCCTCCACTCTTACGAGGACATCTTCCAAAGTTTCCCGTAGTGTCTTAAGTGATCGATCAGCAACTTGGAGGATTACCGAGCTAGGCTTCAGATTGCCTCCCCTAAGTTGTTCATACACGTAGCCCAGAAGGATGTTCACCCCTGCACCCAGATCAAGTAGAGCCTCATCAATCTGTAAGTCACTAATAACCACTGAGATGCATGGGGCTCCTAGGTCCTTAAGTTTCGGGGGTGTGCCATGTTGAATAATTGAGTTAACAGAATTAGGCAGGACAACTTTTGATTAGATCTGTTTCCTAGATTGTCACTTTTTCGTGCATAGGTCCTTTAAGAAGCGTGCATAAGACAGAATCTGCCTGATAGCTTCAAGCAAAGGCAGGTTAATCTGCACTTGTGTGAAAGTTTCCATGATCTCATTTGTCTTATCTTTGGCTCTAGATAAGCCAGCAGAAGTTTGCTGAGAGGTGGATAAGCGCTCTGGAAAGGGCACTCTCGATCTCTGGGGGGAAGGGTTGTCATGTCGAGTAAGGGGTGGAACGGGGGCAACTTCTTCTAGTGACGTGATTTCAAGTGGAGAAGATTTGGGCAAGTCTTCTCCGGTGGGGGTGAAAGTCGGGGTGGATGGTTTTCAAAGGGTGAGACTATAGGAGCATAGGGTTTGGAAATTTCTTTCCCACTCCTCAGAATAGTCACCGCTTGAGCATGCTCCCTAAAGACAATCCCTTTTCCTTTAGGATTCTCCTCAGCAGCACTAGGAAGCTTCCCAGTTTTCCTCTGTCTAACGGCCTCAATAAGGTATCCTATCTGCGATTTCATCTCATGTATAGCTTTGTCATGAGATTGGATGATGGCACTTTGACTTTCTTGCATAGTTCTCAACATTGCCTTCAATTCATCCATCTCAGAGGTCTTAGGTTGGGCCAAGGTTTGAGGTTGGTTCATTTGATGGTTTTGAAAGGATTGTGGTTTATAATTCCCTGAATTTGAGACATTTCCTTATCTCCATGAAAAGTTTGGGTGGTTCCTCCATCCCTCATTATAAGTGTTGGAAAAAGGGTCATTACGAGGTCTAGGACGGAACCCTTGAGCGGCATTTAGATCCGCCTGTACAAGCTCAGGGAATTGGGAGGCCAAGTGACAATCCACAGTGGCATGTGTATTGCCTTGGTAAATGGAGCATTCAGAAGCTTGGGATGTGGAGGTGTTAGATCTAATTGGCTCGGGCTCGACATAAACCTTTCCATGTTTTGATTCAATAATTGAATCTAATAGGCTAAATTCTAGGTGTCCCTTGCCTTATTCGCCTCCAACTTTCTTTGCATGAGAGTGGGTTTTCTATCCATGTATGCAGAATTCAAGTGAATAGAATTCTCACTCAAAGTATCAAAAAGTTCCAAGCTTCATCCTCGGTCTTAGATAGAAAGGTTTCTGCACAGGCACCATCCACAGTCTTCCTGTGCGAATCATTAAGTCCGGTGTAGAACCTTTCAACCAGTTGCCACTTAGGCACCTAGTGATGTGGGCAAAGTCTCAACAGGTCATTAAAGTGCTCCCATGCATCATGGAAAGCTTCCCCATCCTTTTGAACAAAACTCATAATTTCCCTCCTAAAGTGATTTGTTTTGCTCATGGGGAAGTACTTCTTCAAAAACTCCTTCTTCAGGGCATCCCAAGTGTTAATATCATCAAGGGTATGATACCAATACTTGGCTTTGTCCTTGAGGGAGAAAGGAAAGAGGCTCCGCATTTGAGCATCATCAGTAACGCCCTGCAGCTTCATCATGGAATAGACCTCGGTGAATTCCTCTATATGCCTGTAAGGGTCTTCCCTAGCAGTACCATATAAGGAGGGCAGCAAGGATATGGTACTGCTTTTGATCTCATAAGGATTGTCCCCTCCAGGTCTATGTAGTGCAGGGCCAGCTTGATTAGTTGGAATGAGATATTCCTTAAGGCTCCTTTGACCAGCCATTTCTTCCCTTGGGAGGTTTCTTCTAAAGATTCTTTCAGGTTCAGGATCAAACACAAGTTGTCTCATAAGAGATCACCTACTAAGCATGCACTACAAACACAATTCAAAAGGACTTGTTTGGTCTTTAGAAATTTAGGCTTTTGACTTTAGTTCAAATTGTAGGTGACAAAGCAAGTTTCTCAATCAATTACGTGCCTATTGTCAACCTTCGAAATGCTTAAAAAGACCTAGTTAGAGCTTAGGTGTTCTTCCCTAAATCTCAAATGGTAGAGCAACTCCAAAGACGGAAGATCGAGGGATGCAAATAGGCCTAAGCCTTCCTTTGAAGCTGTGCTTTCGCGGTGCTTCTTAACTACCCCAAAAAATCTGTGACAGGGTATCCCCCTCTTTGGATTTACAAAACCTTTGATCTCAAGTTTCGAACACTTCAGAATCCAACGGTAGGAGGGCTCTTGTCTTAGTAGTTCCAAAGCCTAGGAGTGTCAAAATGCATGCCGTGGTGCAAGAGATATAAGTGTGCATACACCACAAAAGATTTTGAATTTTGAATCGCATGTCACGTTTGAAAATCAAGTCCTTGATTTGTAAATGTCCCTCCTTTAATTAGTCCTTTTTCAAAAATTAAATGCGACCACTTTATTAGATCGCTTCAAGACAGATTATATGGTCTAAAAATTAATCGAAATGCATTTGCATGACAGGTAGAGATGAAAAGTTAGAAGTGCATACCTGATTCCAGCATTCTTCATGTAATATGCAATTTAAGAAGTTAGATCTAGATGCTACTCATTCAATCCTAAATGATTCGACCTAAGGGCAGGAAGCTTCTAGCAAGTAGCTCGTGTTTTTTTTTTTTTTTAATTTTTAGCTACTTATTCACAAACAAATTAAGGATGAACAACCCACAAAATAAATTAAAAACCTAGATCTAAAGAAAAGGGAACATACTCCCAAAAATCAGCCCCAAGTACTACAAGGGCGAGAAAACATGAATAAAACTTGTGACAAAGGAGAATCCCCTATGGAAGTGGGATCTAGGTCTCCTGCGTCTTCCCTGCGTGTAGGCGTCGCTCAAGGTCGACGTCGTCTCCCAAATGCTCCTGTCACCTCCACAGATTCCTCGCACATAAAAGATAACAAATGGTCAGATCACTGTGCAACGAGAAATAATCAAAAAGAAAAATCAGGTGAAATTATTGCGTCTGTTGCCTCCCCAGCAATGACACCATTTTATAAGAAGGTTTTCACTTTCGAATAATGTGATTAAGATGATTTGTCATTTTAGTAACAAAGTGGTGGAAAATCGCTTAACAAAATAATTAAAATAAAAATTAAACCACTCACAGAGGAGCGGGTCGTGTCCACAAGGAGACAACGATACAATAAATTCACGAATATTTTTCTCTTGTATTCATTCAATCGAGTGCGAAATCCATAGTCAAATCTGACATGAAATGCAATGAAAAGAAGACACACAATAACTCGAGAATGTAAGGTTATATGTACAATTTTTCCTCACTGAAATATTCAATAAATATGTGATCAATCTCTGCAATTTCCAATTGCACATGTATTAGAGAGAATTTGTGTACATCTTAATCCAAAACCGATGTCAAAAGATGTGAATAACAAAAGCCAAGCAATTATGAGAAAGCATGAGCATGAAGTTGCAATTTCACTCAATATATCAAATATTAAAATAAAAATGAAAATTTGGCAATGGCATTCAAATGTAAATATTAATTAACCTAAAAACAGAGGATTTTCTTCCTTTGTGCATGCACGAAGAGGAGGCAACAGTGGGCCACGGGAAGCTCGGAGAAGGATAAGCGCAACAAGAGCTTTCTGATGGTGGTGGTGGCGCTCCGAACGGCCGTCGGTGGTCGTCAGCCGGAGTGGAGGAAGCCATCAGTGGTGAGGCTCTCCGACCGGCCGTCGGGTGGTCAATTGGTGCGGTCGAAAGCGTGGTTGTGATCGGGGAGTCGAGGTGAGTTCGATGGAGTTCCCAATGCGAAGTTTCGTGGCCAGATTTGATGGTTGCGTTTGTGGTGGCTTTGGATACCTTCAGTTGATAGAGAAGAAGAAAAAGAAGAAGGAGCCAGGAGTGTGCACGGGTGGCGATGCCGGCTGGAGTAGAGCACGCTTTGCACGCACTGCTGGTGGGCGAGGCCGGTTGCTCTTGCTAGGCAAGTGGCTTTGGCTACGAGGAGCGTAAGACGGTTGTTGCGGGCAGAGGTGTGCACGCAGTAGCAGCGAGAGTGGGAATGGTGCTGGAGGGTGTGCGGCTGTGCGTGCTGCGTGCAGCAGGGGGCTGAGGCGCGGGGGGTGCGTACAAACGTAGAGGGGCAGGCGGCCGCTGCGGGTGTGCGGCGAAGGCACGCATGGGCTGGTGGAGCACGGGTGTAGGAGGTGCGTGGGTGGAAGATGAAGCACGATGATGCAGGGACTCTTGGCGGTGTGGGCTGTCACACCACACGCCCACGGTGGGGGAATCGCGTTGGTGCAGTTGAGGCCGGTGGTGAGGAGCGGATGAGAAATGAAGTTCTCTACGCAGTATGGAAAGGGGTGGTGGCCTCCCCAGCACACCTGCCTCCTCCTCTCCCTTGTAGTTGCAATTGCCCCCGACTAGATCCATCTCTCCCGCTCCTCCATGAATGGGGTCTTGAGTGCAGGCAGTTGGCGAAGATTGAATGTGCAAGTGAAGGAAGTGGAGTGGTTTCCTGCAGGAAGAAGAAGAATTAATAAAATAAAATATTCGGATTATTTATACACAAATCCTTAAGTTCTATGTTAATTAAAATAATGCATGTAATGCACCTAATGCCATTCTAAGTCAATTCCAAATGCATTTAATTATGAATGCAATGCATGAATTATGTAATTAAATCAGACGTATAAATTAATCTATTTACATCCTAATGCATGCTAAATAAATGTTAGAATTAACTTAATGTCTAGGTACTTAAATACTTAAATAGCCCACAAATATGGGCTAATCAACCATACCAACAATAAAAGATGGCATGACCACCACAATTAATATCCTAACAACATAGATGCCCTGACAACGGACGTATCTGGTCAAAAGATCTTATGGTAGGACCAACCCCAGCACTAAAAATAGCTAAGAGAGGCCCTCTCTAAGGCAATCAAAGATAAAAAGAGAGATTGTATTGTCATTTCTTACTAGTGAATAGTTGGGCGAATCGCCCTTCTCCCAGACGTACACTTCGTGGTGGAATTGAGCACCAATCCTTTTACCCTGCTGTGATTGCTTGTCTCTAAATCATTGACGTCCACTGGACGCGTTTGCATAAAATCGTTCGTTGTAGAGCGCTTACGATGTCAAATCAGAGGTGAGTCCAAGTGTCGAACGCAGGGAGGCAGTAATTAGATCAAATACTCGCTTTCGTGTCTCGTAAATATGTCATTTGTGCGCTTGAAAATCGATTTGAGAAAATGAGAGAGAAAGAGAGAGAGAGAGAGAGGGGGAGATAGGGTTAGAGAATTATAATAGAGATATGAGAATAATATATCAAATATTTATTCTATTGACTATCAAATGTAGTGTTCAACAATATGTAGATGAATGCTTAAATGAAAGAAATGAACTACACTATCCAAAGAAAATAAAACTAAGAACAAGGAAGAAGAAAGCATCGAGGCAGCCACAGTAGTGGACGAGCTTCCGTCGGCAGCTCGGCGTCTTCACAACCTTGCTTGGAGCTCTAAGGAGTGGTAGAGTTGCTTAGGTAGATGATGGATGCAAATGGGAGGGATAGGTCCCTTTTTATATTTGAGGAGAGGGCTCAAATTCGTCCTCGGGTCAACAGGAACATTCAAAGATGCCGTTAAAGACCCACCGCAAGCATCACCGTGGCCCCTGCCCTCGTGCCTTCAACACTCTGCGCTGTGCCAAGCACCTTGCGCGCCGTGTCAAGCACACGTGCTGGTGCACGCTGGTCTCCACACGCTGCTAATCGAATGATGGGAAAACAGTTCATATAAAAAATTGAAATGTCGTTGTAATATGTGTCACAAATAGAAACCGTTATCACGTCAATTTTATTTAATTATATAATTTTTATTGGTTTATTCTTGGTCGTTCACTAGGAGGCAGTTATTAATATACATCACTCTCTAAATCCAAGATTATTCTTTAGTTTCAAAAATGATTAATTTTATATACAATCAATAATGAATGAATGAATCCATAAAGAATGAATTAAGGGTTTCATTATGTACAAAAAGAGTCAAAGAAAATGCTTGCAAAAACCTACTTACAAACAAGTATCAAACAATACATAGATATATTCTATACTATCTATTTGTAAGTTATATTACTAATACTTATATAAATATACACTACTAACTAATATCACATAGCATACTAACTTAACTTAATATACTAACATATACAGTAATATATATAGAAGCTACAGCGATAGTTAAAAACATCGCTAGACCCCAGAAAAACTATATACAAACTCTAAAGTAAAAAATTAGGGTCTGTAGCGACTATTATCTTACCTTTAGAGATGTTTTATTCTGTCAGTAATGGCATGTAATTATTTATATACATATATATAGCTATACTGCTTATACGTATACTTATTATTTACCTTATACTTATTTATTTACATATTCTATCCATACAGATATACGTTATACCTATATACTCTCTTCTTTATCTCTTAAGCCTCTTCTGTGTTCTTCTTCTTCCTTTATTATACACTTAGCCAATTATTCTTCTGTGCTTAATGGCACATTAGGGCCTTTTATTACTTAACAAAAATTTGTTAATTGGCAGACACACCTTTCGAGGGATACACAGCACCCGAGGATCGGGTGGGACCAGACTTCTACTAAGCGTGCCCTAATTTCTTAATTAAGCCGCTTAAGTACGTTTTTAGCTCACATTTGGACTTAACCAAGCCCTCGCACAGTACTGGTCCTCGGTCCTCACACACACAATGCTTAGAATATGCTCAATATATATGGGTATGTTTGGTTGTTTTGGGTGCTCGACGCCTGTGACGACTAAACTACCCATAACACAAAAATAATTTAAAGTGTTCAGCGTGCTCCTCATCTTACAATGTGGAGCTATTCTAGCACCGCATCTGCGGTGAAATTGAGCCACGGCAGTGCACAAATTTACGATTTTGGCCCTCAATTCGAGGGCCATAATTTATTATAAAATACAAATAAATTATGGGATAATAAAGTATTTACATAGTACTACTTAATTGTACAGTTAATTTGAAATTTTAATTATATTTACTATATAAATTAATTAGGTAAAGTATATAGTTTATACATAACTGATTTTAGAGTTTATTCTTTAATTACACATAAATTAGTTATTATATGATCTAATTGACTTTATACTGAGTTAGTATACATGTTTAAATATTTTATAAACATTTTTATTGTATTTTAAAAGCTTTATTTCTATTTTATTTACATTTAATTAGAATAATTTTAGACAGTTTTAGTTGTAAATTAAGTTTAAATAGTATAAACAATATAAATATACTTAAATTAGCTTAAATTAATTAAAATACAGTAATATACATATACAGTATAAGTTAACTCAGTTTCAACTTAATCTACTAATTTATTTTAATTTAATCTAATAACTTAACTACTAAATTAATAAATTAATTATTTATTCTGTATATATAATTAAATTAAGGTACAGGGTTTAATATGTTCATAATTTCTATATAAATATGTAGGTATAGTATTATAACTTAATATGATTATTTATAGAGGTTATTAATTTATATAGCTATTTAGTACATATAAGTTAGTTTACTTAATAATTAGTTATATAATTAAGATATATACAGTATAATCTAACTGAAAGACTTAATTTACATACTATAATGTATACATAAGTTATTTATATTATAAATATGTATAATTCACATTATAGGTTAACAAGCTTTCTATATAGCTTATATATACACTTATATACATATTATGCAAAGGATTTTTAGTATTTTTAGGGTTTTTTCACTTTTTATGGTTTTTATGTTTGTTATGGAGGTAAGAGAAGAGAGGGAAAGAAATAGATGAGGATACAGAGATATTTTTGATCTTTTTATGTTTGGTTTCTTTTATTAAGTTTCATGGTATACAAAACCGTCATTGGTAAATTCTATTAAGTCGGGGGTTCAGATTACTATAAAACTTGGTATGCATCTAAAGAAATATCCAATCTTCAAGCAAACAGGTTTATTTTATTTTTTATATTTTTTATATGATTTTTATTTAATTTCAAAGTTCACACATTCTAGGCTTTTTAAAGGTTTTTCTAAGGTGTGTTAAGGCCTAGAATGGAGCCTAAAGTGTTTCAAAAGGTAGTAAACTACCTTGAACATTTCAACACAATCTATAGGAAAGGATAAGCATTAAGCACACAAATCATTGTGGGTTTTATTTAATTCTACTTGTTGGATAATTAGGCCTAAAACTAGCTAACAAAGGATTAAAAACAAGATTACAAACATTATAGACAAGCTAAAAAATTCATTGAGTTTACATGAATGCTTGTATACATTTTAGACACTCCTTTATACATTAGTCAGCTATCTAATATGACACATCATGGACCTACTGTCCACAGGATCTATCCAGATAGAAATCTTCTGCTGAAATAGTAGAAGCATAGTAGTAGCAAGGTTCATCCAATGCAGCACAGTAGCTACTGGAAATCTAGTAGTCCAACAGCTACTGACATCAACAGCTGCTGTAGACCAAACTTCATCCCAGATGGCTTAACTGTTGCTGCAGTTAGTCCATATGAAAAAGAACAGGTCTGCAGCAAAGAAGAACGCCAAATTCAGTTACTTAACAACTTAAATCAGCCAATTAAATCCCAGATCAGACTCAAGACAGCCTGATTAGGGATTTAAAATGACTGTTTCAAGCTATTACTTAGCTGGGATTTGGGGGAATGTAGCTGCAATGGTAGCAATTTACTCTAATTCTAGGATTCAACAACACAAAGATAAAAATTACTAAATCAACTTCTAACAAGGGTTTTAAATTCACATAAAAGAAAACATGCTCAGATGTTCAGCATAAAATCCAAGTCCTTGTCACAAGTTTAGTAACAAATTAGATCACAAAAATTATTGATCTAACTCTTTCTAATGCTATAGATAGCATGTAGAAAGGGGTAGAATCAACACAGTAAATCCAAAATCTAGAATCCCAGGATTCTGAAACCTTAAGGAATATTGTGAATTCCTTAGGCTATAAAATCAGATTGCTCAGAAAAATAATTCAAATTAGAATCCCTAATAAAGCCTCAATCAACATGGTTGATCTTCCTTGGCTTTACAAGGCATTCAACACATTGAAACCCTCAAAATTAACAGATCAGATTATGGCTCTTTTGAGGTGAATTCTGACTTCAGAATCACCTCAGATTCCCTACCAATCAGTGAATCAAAATCAAAATTCTTCAGTTTGCAAGATCAAGGCATTCAAAACCCAAATGAATGAAAATCTTTGAAATATGAATACATAGAAAATCCGGCAAACTGATTCACTTTTTAGCTTAGATTAGTAGCTTTTGTGAATAAGATGGAGTGAGTGAGAAGCCCCTAAAATGGTTTTTGACTCTAATTGCATATCTAAAGTTGGAGACCATTCAGATCTGAAATTAGGTCTTATGAGTGGGTGGATTGCGAAATACAAATCAAGGAGATCAGATATGAGATGAAAACATGTAGGGGAAGAACAAAATGAACAATGATTGGGTGAATTTCTTCCCCTATGATCTGGGATGATCAAAGGAGGTGAGGGAGAAAATTGTTATGCTAAAACTACTAATTCTAAACTAATCAGAACAGCAAATTGACTACTAATTCTACTCTAATCTACTCTACTCTATCTATCTAATGCTACAGCTAATCTAGAAAACATTTAAACTACTCTAACAGGAAGAATGGGACCTGTGGGTCCTTAGCCGGTGGCTAAGGAGGAAGAAGGGAGGGGAAAGAGCTCCAACGGAGTGAAAAGTCTACTAGTGAGACTTCTGGGTCGTCCTCAAGTGCTACGTGGTCCTTAGCGACAAGGAGAGACTGGAGTGGAGGAATGATCGCTAAGAAGGTAGGAGAGAGCGATCCCCTACGCGCGCGACCATTGAGGTGCTTAAGTAGCAACCTCAGTGACTCAGATCATTACACGGGTGAAGATAGGCGACGAGGGCACCGGTGGCAAGGATGAGAGGAGCGGAGTGCGCAGGCTGCCAAATTGAAAACTAACCGTAGGATGGGATCTGGGGGATTAGGTGAGCATACGTGCCACTTCGCACGAAGCTTCGATTGAGATCGAGTCGCAGATCAGGATCAAGAGAGAGTGGAAGGTCGAGATGCCGTGAGTTCTACGCACACACAATGCATGCGCGGAGGCTCTAGGTTACTGGGGTCTATTGGTAAAATTGCAGGGAGGCCCTTCTGTGAAGGGGTAGAACATTTATAGGCAAGCCCATAAGTGGTAGAGAATAGTAACTGAATGGTTCTTAAGGGCTTTCAAAGAGGTCCCTGCGGGTTACAAATAGGTCCAGGAAAGCTTTCTAAAGAAGGAAATGTGATGCATAAAGGACCTAAATGTAAATTCTAAGTTTCAAGGCCTTAATGATGTCCAAATGCCTTCAAGTTTTTACATGTGCTTAATTGAACTTTAAGAAGTTAATTATACTTTTGATTTATACTTTTAAACTTGTTTGTGTGTTCAATTTACACTTGGATCATCATTTGACCTTTTTTCTTAAAGATATCTCAATTTATGACCTAATTATGCAATCTTAACATAGAATTAATGTTTTAGCTATTTTTCTTTGATTCCCACACTTAACCCTTTTTATGCTTTAATTTTGTATTATTTAACCCAATTTTTAGCTTAACTTTAGCTTTTTAGCTATGATGAGTAGCCACTCATCATACCCCCATGCTTAGGTTTTGCTAATCCCTTAGCAAACAACTCATTAAAGTGCAAAGCAATTTAAGTATCAGCAAGGTAAGTGTGATGAGATATCTTTTCTTCTTTTCACTTTTCTCAAAGTGTTAAGTGTTTCAAGATGATCTTTAAGTTGAAAGAATTTTCCGATAAACCACTTATATTTATGTCTGGATATTGTGAGAACCTTATTACTGACGAAGATTGACCGAAACTCAAGACTTAAATGACATAGACCATCTCTTAACTAAGAAGGGCACTTGATATTTAAACCTTAAGTCGAATTCCAGGACTCAGGGGGTTTTACAGAGACTCAGAATGCCACGAGGTTATGGCTGTGCTTTGTGATAAGTCAAGACTAACCAGGTGAATTCTAAAATTCAATCCTGGGGTTTCACTTCTTTTTAAGTCCAAGTTGGCCCTAGCTTCTGCTCGTGTTTTCGGATTGGCTCTCAAGAAACGAGGAATACTCAAGCCCAACTCTTATTGCGTTTGTGGCTCAAAGAATTTTTGGTGGAACAACAGGGTATTTGTATTAAACCCTGAAAACATTTTTTTTTTGGTAGAATTTTTGTATTTACAAACTTAGAGAACATACTTGACTTATTCTAAAGAACTTTCTTTATGAACTTTTCTTTTCTTCTTTTTTATTTCTGTCAGCATGTCTTCGACAACTTTATTTGGTAAAGAGCACCTTATTTGGTGGGTGAGTTCTTTGGTTGAAAGAGCTTCTCCTAGACACAAGACTAAAGACTAGGACAAAGAGTCTACCTGCATGCACAGGTAAGGACTCCACCTTCCCTAATGAACAGTAGGGTTGAATTTCATATTCACAAGGTCTTTCTTGACACTGTGTTGTGTAAGCTAAGGTTACTTGGACTCCTAAGTCAAAGCAAACCAGTGAATCCTGTACTGGTGACTCAAGTACAAGAATACGTCCTAAAGTTAGGAGAGACTGTGGTCTATCTTGTCAAAAGTCAAGGTGTATTAAGCCAAGGCTTGAATGAGTCAAGCTACAGTGGCTCGGAAAGTTAAACTAATAAAGGTTGAATGTCCATAAACACTTATTCTATTTTTGTTTTCAGCTAGAAGATCATAGTTAAACACTTATTTTTTTCTTTTCAGATTCTTTTCTCTCCTCAGAAATTTCTTTGGGGTTCTCCCTTAACAATAAAGTGCATGTCCCTTATTGTATTTTTGGAGTTTTTGTGTTTTTTCATTTTTTTGTATTTTTAGCTTTGTAATTTTTTTTCAAAATTTTTCAAAATTTTTCAATTTTTTTGGTATTTTTAGATAATACTATATGCTATACTATAGGTGTGTATACAACTGCATTCCAGTTAAATGGTTCAGCATTTACACCCCCTATACTTAAATTGTGCAATGTCCTCATTGAATGAATAGGGTGGATGTAAATCCTTGATCTGCTTTTCACTATCCTAGACTGGGTGACGGAAGGAAGTCGGAATGAGGAGATAAAATCTCTGTGTGGACGATTTCAAGTTTGATACAAGATCAGAGTGGAAAGTTGGGCTAGGAAGTGAAATGGATGACATATGTGACAATGAAATGTATGCTTAAAATGCAAAGGTAGACACCTAATGCAAATAAAGGTGGAAATAAGAAAGGTGAAAATAGCTATACACAAGGATAGGTTTTGCTAAGTTTAACGCCTTCAGCTAGGCGTATACCCAGTTGGTAATTCAAAATGTAGGAGCGAAATGGTGGAATTGACAAGTCTGAGATCATGTGGCTCAATAAAAGGTTTTAGTCTTTGGCCATTGATGGTAAAAGGTTCAGATTTGTCAATCTCAGTCATCTCAACGGCTCCATTATCAAAGATTCTCATGATTTTGAAAGGTCCAGTCCATTTGGATCTTAGTTTCCCTGGGAAGACTTTTAGTCTAGAGTCGAAAAGGACTTTTTGACCAGGGTGAAATGATTTCCTATGAATGTGACAGTCATGGAAGGCCTTTAAGTTTATCCTTATAAATCCTCGAGCTCTCATAAGATTCATTCCTTAACTTATCTAGCTCGAAAATTTGTAATCTTCTGTGATCACCGGCCTCCTCTAGGTCCAAGTTACACTTTCTGATGGCCCAATAGGCTTTGTGCTCAAGTTCTACGAGAAGATGGCAGAGTTTCCCGTATACAAGTCTAAAAGAAGACATGCCTAATGGGGTTTTGTGAGCTGTCCTATATGTCCACAACGCATCAGAAAGGTAGGAAGTCCAATCCTTTCTATCAGGTCGGATGGTAGTCTGTAAAATCTTCTTGATCTCCCGGTTGGACAATTCAGCTAGTCCATTGGTTTGAGGGTGATATGGTGTAGCAATCCTATGTGACACCCCATACTTTTGAAGTAGGGACTAAAAATGTGTGTTTCTAAAGTGAGACCCTCCATCACTAATGATTGCTTTTGGTGCCCAAATCTAGAGAAGATAAAATCTTGAACAAATTGTGTCACAACTCTATGATCGTTAGTCCTGGAGGGGATGGCTTCTATCCATTTGGAAACATACTCAACTGCTAACAAGATATACTCGAAGCCATATGATTTTGGAAAAGGTCCCATGAAGTCAATGCCCCAAATGTCAAGGATTTAGCACAATACGATCGGATTCAAGGGCATCATGTCTCGGCGGCCAATACTATCGAGAGACTGACAGCGTGAACATGCCCTACTATATTCGTGTGCATCTTTGAAGATCGTGGGCCAATAACAATTGCTCTGCAAAATCTTTGCAGTGGTCTTTTTCCCAGAGAAATGACCGCCACACCCCTAGTCATGGTAGAATGACAGGATGCTCTCTATCTCCTTATTAGGGACACACTTCCTAAGAATTTGGTCTTTGCAGTGCTTGAAAAGCCAAGGTTCTTCCCAGTAATAGTGCTTGGCCTCGGACCCAATCAGTGGGAAGGATTCTGGAAGCCAAGTAGTTGACAATGTCAGCGTACCAGGGAAGATCAGAATGAATGACCAGCAATTGCTCATCAGGGAAGTGGTCAGAAATAGGTAATGAAGGCGAGATAAGTGGTCAGCTACCACATTCTGCTTTCCAACCTTGTCACGAATCTCTAAATCAAATTCCTACAGAAGCAGGACCCATCTAATCAGACTAGATTTCGCGTACTTGGTGAGAAGATGTCGAATTGTAGTGTGGTCAGTGTAGTCTATAATGTGGGAACCTAAAGGGTAAGGTCTGAATTTTTCCAGTGCAAATATTACAGCTAGAAATTCCTTTTCTGTGACAGTGTAATTCCTCTGAGCTTCATCTAAGGTCTTGCTAGCGTAATAGATGACTGTGGGTTTCCTGTCCAGTTTTTGACCAAGGACAGCCCCTACTGCATAATCAGAGGTATCACACATGATTCAAAAGGGTGAGACCAATTTGGAGGTTGCAGTATTGGTGCCCTGGTAACCAGATCACGAAGTGTCGTATAGGCACGAACACAGTCATCAGAGATCTAGAAGTCTACGTCCTTAGAGAGGAGATTGGTGAGAGGTCAGGCTATTTTTGAGAAATCCGCTATAAAGCGGCAATAAAAACCAACATGCCTGAGAAAAGATCTAATCTGTTTAACTGACGAAGGTAGTGGTAGTTTAGAAATCAATTTTACCTTCTCATAGTCAACCTCTATTCCTCTCTCCGAGATAAGGTGACCTAATACTAGTCCTTCTGGTACCATGAAATGTGATTTCTCCCAAGAAAGTACCAGATTCACATTTATGCATCTTTGCAAGACCTTAATCAGGTGGTCTAAGCATGCATCAAATGTGCTCCCGAAGATCGAGAAGTCATCCATGAAGACTTCTAAGCAATCACCTACCAAACCGAAAAAGATTGCAAACATACACTGCTGAAATGTAGTAGGTGCGTTACACAATCCAAAAGGCATCCTACGGAATGCAAAGGATCCATAGGGGCAGGTGAACGTCATTTTTTCCTGATCATTGGGGTGAATCGCCACCTGATTATATCCTGAATAGCCATCCAAAAAGCAGAAAAATCTATTTCCCGCCAGTCTTTCCAGTATCTGATCAATGGAGGACAATGGGAAATAATCTTTCTTCGTGGCTTGGTTGAGTTTTCGGTAGTCAATACATACCACGAACTAGCAATCCTTGTAGGGATGACTTCTCCAGAATTAGTGGTTATGACGGTAAGTCTGGCCTTCTTAGGCACAACCTGAACAAGACTTACCCATTAGCTGTTAGAAATGGGGAAGATAATTTCGTTGTCTAACCACTTAATCATCTCATTTCTCACCACCCCTTGTAGTGTAGGGTTCAATCTACGCTGAGGCTGCCTAGTAGGTCTAGATCCTTCTTCAGTGAAAATCCTATGTGTGCAGCAAGAAGGACTAATGCCAGTCAGGTCAGAGAGGCTCCATCCTATAGCCTGTCTATGAGCACTCAGGACAGATAAGGTCGTGATTCTTGATCAGATGATAAGAGAGAGTTGACAATCACAGGATAGGTCAGATCAGGTCCTAAGAAAACATACTTAAGAGAATCAGGGAGAGGTTTGAGCTCAACAGGTACAGGATCAGGTGAAGGAGTAGGTGTGGAGATTTCAGGAGATCCTAGAGACACTAATGGAATAGGAGGCAAGTCCTTAGTCTCTAAAGCTGGTGTCTCAGTGAAAGTCAGGTCAAAGTCCAAAGAGTGTTGAGGTTCTAAATTTAGTGAGTCAATCAAAGTATCCTCAACCAACCGATACAAGGAATCCTAGGAACAGATTTCCTCAATAAAACTACATGACGGTCCTCTTTGGGCCTGAAAAATATCAATTTTTATCTTCTGATCTCCGAACTTCAATTCTATTAGGCCCTCTTCACAATTAATGTTTGCTTTGGCCGTAGCCAAGAAAGGTCTTCCTAAAATGATAGGTGTGTTCTGGATGTCCTCAGGTACTTCCATGTCAAGGACTATAAAGTCTACAAGAAAGTAAAAATCCTTGACCCACACTATAACATCTTCCAACACTCCCTGAGGTGTCTTAACTGATCTGTCAGCTAATTGCATGGACATCTCGATTGGCTTTAGATTGCCAACCTCGAAATGTGTCAGTAGGGAGGTTAGGATCAAATTGATGGAAGCACCTAAGTCAAGTACTGCTCTGTTAAATGTGGTGTTACCTATCATGCAAGAGAGGAGAGGGGTGCCTGGGTCTTTCATCATAGTAGGGAGGGTACTGGATATGATGGAACTAGCTTGTTCCGAAAGGATGATTAGACTACTGTTGTCAACATTTTTGTGCGGATTTAAAGGCATATTACGTTGCAGTAGAACCGACAAAACGTTTAAACAAATATAAATAATTTTATTACTCGAACAACTAGAGTATCCGAGGTCGAACACAGGGAGCAAACTCAGTACTTTGTAAAACCCAAGAATACAACTGTTAAATGCAAATATAATTGATTCAAAGAGTTTTTAAAAAAGATGTAAAAAAATAGAATTAGACGTCTGATTTATGTATCAGACGTCTTAAATGTGATCTTTCTTTCTCTCTTCCTTCTTCTGCTTTGCCTTTCTGATCTCTTTGCAATCTTCCCTTGTCCTTCTTCTTCTTCTCTGCGAAGACTTCTAATCTTTCTGCTTTCCTTCTTCTCCTGCGAAGACTTCTTTCTTTCTTCGTTGCCTTCTTCTTCTTCTTTGGCTTGCTTTTCCTTCTTCTGCAGCAGCCAAGTCCGTCTCCTGCGATCAGCCTGCCTGCACAGGAGCAAAACCTAACCCTTCTCCCTCTACCCGCGCGTCTCTCTCTCTCAAGCAATTCACTCAAACCGCTCTACCAGAGCCACAGTCTTAATCGGGTCGGATCGTACCCGGGACCAGGCGCACCTGCAGGTGTGTGATGCGCGAGGAGTGCGTAGGTCTAGGTCGGGTCGGATCCGCCTGGTCCGCGTGGTCAGGCCGCGGACGAGGCGGGTGGGGTCAGTGAGGGACCTCACCCCTGTGCTTACTGAGGCGATAAGAGTAAAACGCAAAAACAACTTATATGGTACCTGAGGGTTGCAATCCCACGATGTGGGACTATCTGGTCTCGCCTTCACGCGCGCCTGCAGAAGCCTCGTCGTGCGATTGCCCTGCAGCTGCTGGCTCTGCTAGCGCTCCTTGGCTGGACTCGTTCACCTCGCGACACTCGCGCTAGTATGCAGCACCTGTAGCCTGGAAGACCGGGTGCCTGGAGCTTCGTGAGAGCTTCATCAGAGGTCGTCCATGGCGGCAGCGGCTCAAACCCTGTCATACACAAAACGCGCCTCTCGGCCAAATCAGAATAGCTAGAGACCTTCGCCGTGGCACGGCGAAGGCGGTGGGCAGTGCTGCAGGCCGCAGGTCGGCCTAGGCGTGCGTGCCTAGGTCAACCTGTGGCCGGAGATGGTGGGTTGGTCGGGGGGTGATTGTGGAGGGCTGGAGTGGCAGTGGTAGGGTGGAGTGTGTTCCTGGAGGTGAGGCGGAGCTTTCGAGGTGGTTGGCGAGCCGTGTGGAGGGCTGGAGTGGTGTGGGCGGCTCGCCGGAGTGTGGTCGGAGGCGAAGATGATGGAGGTGGTTAGCGTCTGTCGAAGGTCGATCAAGGGAGATAACAGGGGGAAAAGAGAGAGGAGAGGGTGGAGAACGTATCTGGGGTTGTCTGGAGGGAAGGGAGGCGGCGGAGAGGACGGCTCGTGACTGCCGTCGTCGGGGAAGAAAGACCCTGGGGGAGGAAGCGGCGACGAAGATGTGGTCAGGAGCTTGCGCGCAGGGTACAGCGCGCCGCGGGAGGAAGAGGCGGAGAGGACTCTGCTGCTGGTATGGCAGCAGAGTGACGAGAAGGAGGGAAGGCGGTCGCCGGAGCTTGTGGGTCGTTTGGCCGGAGATGGGAGAGAAGAAATTTGGAGGGGATCTCCGTCAAAATCAAGCTTAAGATGAGCGGCCGGGTCCGGGGGGTGTTTTATAGGTGCTGGCCGCTCCTATCAGTGCGTGAAAAATGCGCAATTAGGTCAGCCGGCTCACCGGAGTTGGAAGGAAGAAAGATACCCAAATCTCTCGTGCGTTCGCACGAGAGATTGGGTTCACGCCAGCGAATTTGATTGGCTTTAGAAGGAAGGGAATTCCTCAGAGAATCTCCCTTCCATTTCTGGGAGAGAATCTCTGAGGAATTAGAGAGCAATCTCTCTCGAAACTTCGTCGGAGCTCGGTTCTGCCCTGGCAATGGCGGCAGGACCGGTTTGCAAAGAAGGCGAGGAACCTAGGGGGCTCTCTGCAAGGATATTCAAAAGATAGGGACCTATTTGTGATTTGGGTGTACTAACTTGCAAAGTAGGTCAAGATGACCTCCCCTTAGGTCCAAATTTTGGTACAAACCTGATTTGGACCTAAAGAATCCAATGGTGAAGTTGGATTTTAGGTTTGACCTCGTTTGACTGGACATTTTGCGTAAAAACCCAAATTAGGTTAATTGAAGAGCTAAGACCCTAATCTAGGTCAAACTAGGTTCCAAAGGCCAAATTAAGTGTTCTAAACCCTAGAGGATGTTTTTCTATGATTTTTTGAGGGTTTGCTTGATTTTTATTCTGACCGGAACCTTGTTAATTTAAGCGGGTCTGTTTTAGGGTTACCAAGTGTCATTTAATTCTTAGATTGCACATAAACCCATTTCTGATTAATTCAACCCACTTTTTATCTTATTTGGACCATTTGACCTATGTTTTGCTTCTGAGAAATCCAGTTTATGTACTGCAATGGTAAAATTACAGTTTTAACCTTTATTTCATGTTTTCTTCTCAGAGCACTTGTTCCTTCAGTTAAGCCTTCTTCTAGGTTATGTAGGAGCTTTTATCTTCTTTATTGGGTCAAAATGAGCTAGTTATGGCTCATGATGAGGCTCTCATCAACTACTCCCTTTTTGAATCCTTGCTTTATGCTTAGGTGTACATAGGTCTTTTAAAAACTTAGCGTAAAGAGGTATGTGGCGAATTGCATCCAACAAAGGGATGTTTATGTGGACTTGCTCAAAGAGCTTAAGCAAATCCTCCTCAAGTGCTACATAGGCCTTTTTCTTTCCTTTCCCCTTCTTCTTTAATGCCTCTGGAAATGGTACAGAAGTGGGGACAAGAGGGTCATTCCTAGGTAGAGAAGAAGCAGGAAACAGTGAATCAAATGGAGGAGTGGAGGTAGAAGGTTCAAGAAAAGATGTAGAAGTAGGAATAGGTGGATCTACAGTGCTTCTACCACTCCTAGTGACTATGGCATTTAGTTCAGCCCTAGATGTAGACGATAGTTCAGAACTAGGTAATAAAGGTGGTTGGGTTTGTGGATAGGAAGAATTTGGATCAGTGTAGAATTTAGTGTGGTGCAAGGATTGTGAAATGGCATGTGATTGACCTTGCACTGCAGGTCTAGGTTGAACATACCTCTGGGCAGGTATGTTCCTAGGGTTGGGTTGTGCTTGAGATGAGAGTGAATGTGGTTGACGGGATTCTGATGAGAACCTCATCATGAGCCATAACTAGCTCATTTTGACCTAATACAAAGGGTAAAAGCTACTACATAACTCAAGGAAAGGCTTAACTCAGAGAATTCTGAGTTTAAGGAGAAAATAAGTCATAAGGGGTAAAAATGCAATTTTACCAGTATAATCTGCATACAGGGTAATTCAGGGTCCAAACATAGGTCAAACAAACCGAATAAGAAGGAAAGTGGGATGATCTGACAAGGGCTACAGCAATTCCAAGGAACTAAATGATAATCTGTAACCTTAAAACAAACCCACTTCAATTCACGAGGTTCAAGGCAAAGTAAAAATAGAATAAACCCTCTAAAATTCATAGAAAAATAATCTCTAGGGTTTAGAACCTTCAATTTGGCCTTCAGAACCCATCTTGACCTACATTGAGAACCATGCCCAATTAATAACTTAATTTGGGTTTTACACAAATTGACCGGTCAAACAAGGTTTAATCTAGAAATAAAATTCACCATCAGATTCCTTAGATCCTAATTAGTCATGTATAAAAACTTGAGCCTAAGAAGAAACCTTCTTGACCAACTTTACACTTTGGTCCTCATATATTTACTTTTTGGCCCTCAACTTTTGAACCCTCGCATTTTGGCCCCTAACTTTCCTTCGTTCTTTGCGTTCAGGTCCTCCCTGCAAAACCTGCCAGCACCATGCTCCGACGACCTTGCGTGGAGCATGGCGCTGCGCAGGGTGAGGGGGAGGGTCTGGCAAGTAAACCGGGGGTGCCCTGCGTCGTCAGCCGTCGCAGGGACACCCCCCTAGTCGCTACAACCCACCATACCGGCCGTGCGAACGCACGGACGGTATGGGTTTCCATCTCCGGCGTCCTCCGGCGAGGGAGACACGTCGTCTCCCTCCGCCCTCCTCTCTGATTCCGCCTCTATAAATACCCCCATCGCTCCGCCGTTCTGAGCAGCTCGATCCTGACGGAGAAAGACCCCCACTTCCTCTCTTCCCACTCCGACAGGAAGCCCTCCAGCTCCGGCGGCCTCCCCTCTTCCTCCTCGTCGCTCTGCCGCACTACCAGCTGCAGGGTTGCTCTCCCTCGCTCTTCCCGCGCCACGCCGCACCCAGCTGGCGCCTCTCCGACCCTCTCCTCGCCGCCGCCCCTTCCCTCGGGCATCTTCTTCTCCGGCGGCAGTCGATACGACTGTCGCCCGCTCCGGCCCCTCCTCGTCCTGCTAAGTAGGTAGAACTCCTCCTCTTTCTCCCCTCTTCCTTTTCCTCATTTTACATCTTTACTGTTACCCCGATCCGACCAATCGCCCTCACCTTCTCCACCTCCGGCCCCTGCTCCGGCGACCCGCTCCCATCACTCCAGCAACCCACACGGCTCGCCGACCACCGCAGAACCTCCGCCTCCTCACCCTGATCAACCTCCGCCCTTCCACTTCCCCCAAATCACCCTCTGCAACTCCACCGAACAAACCCATCTCCCGACCCACAGTCCGACCTAGGGCAGCCCTTAGGCTCCGCCCCGCCGCCTGCACACCCCCCGACCACCTTCGCCGTGCCACGGCGAAGGTCCTCCGCGTTTCTGATTGGGCCGAGAGGCCGTTTCTCTGTGGGCAGGTACCTGTGCTCGTCGCCGCCATTGTTGAAGCGAAGCAGCTTCTTCACCTGCTGCCCCAGGTGCGCCACGCCCAGGTCACGCTCCCAGACAGTGCGAGGCGTCTTCGCGAAGTACCAGGCTGCAGTCGAGTCGAAGCTCTCGCGCGAAGCCCCCGCGCTTCGCCTCGACTGCCGCTGCTTCCTCCGCGCAGGCACCCAAATTGGGGTGGGACATTTAGTCCCACCTCGTAACCTTTCAGAGGAGCGCGCCCGCATAAAGGAAAAAAGTGCCTTATGCTCGTTGCCTCCTGAGCACGGGGTGAGGTCCCTCTCACTCACTCGCTCGACCTGACCTCGTCCGCGACAACGCCCCGCGGACCTGGCCCGACCCGACTTAGACTGACCTACACTCCTCGCCCACCACGCACGCCGGTGGGCCTGGACCCGGGCGCGACCCGTACCCGGCAACCCGGCAGCTCTGGGAGAGCTTTCCTAAGAGCGGCTTCTGTGAGAGAGAGACGCGGGGGAGGGTAGAGTTAGGTTTTGCCCCTCTTATCAAGCTGTGTAAGTGTGCAGGCACAGGTGAAGAAGAACCGTGGAAGAAGACGAAGGCTGAAGGAAGGAGGAGCACCGAGCGGCACTGTAGCAGCGGCAGTTTAAGTCGTCTGATTGGAAAATCAGACGACGTCCTGAAGGCAAAGAAGGAGAAGGAAGGCGAGTCAGAGGAGGAACACAGAGAGGCCAAGTGAAGACTCTGCAGAAGAAGAAGAGCACGAGAAGAAGATCTGAAGAAAGGAAAAGAAGAAAGAAAGAAGAAGAAGAAGAACAGGACCGCTCTGCAGAAGAAAAAGGAAGAGACGAGCAGAAACAGCTGAAAGAAGAAGAAGAACATCACCACTGCAGATAAAGAAGAAGAACAAAGGAAGAGAGCAGAAGATTTGAGAAGGAAGAAGAGGAGAAGCAAAGAGAAAAGAAGAAAAGCCAACAAATTCTCTCTCTCTCTTTCTTTATTTTTGTAAAAGAAACTTGTACCCCTAGAATACAACTTGCTCCCTGAGTTCGACCTCGGAAACTCTTTTATTTTCCGAGTAAAAAATTTGTATATTTGAAATGATGGCAATAACTGGCTATACTACAACGCTATAACAAAACCCGGTTATACACACCCAGCCAACGTTTCAATTGGCGCCGTTGCCGGGGAGCAACGGCTATTCTAGAGGTAAACATTCCTGTTTCTTTTTAGTTTCTGATAATCTCCTCTCTTTTGTGCAGCTACAGGAAATCAAGAAGACAAGCAACCGCACGACAACCACTCCGAGGATAGGTAAATTTTTTTTTTCCTCTCGCTATTAACCCCTAAACTCTAAAGAGGAAGAAAAGAAAAGAACAAGCAATATAGGGCTAACCTGTCTTCCATACTTAGTAACCATAAAAAGTTGCATGTTTTCAACTCATTACTCCTGCACACTATTAAGGGTATTTAAGGGCTAACACATTCTTGCTTGAGCCCTAATTACCCAACAAAGAATTAACTGGACCAAGTAGAGCCAACCTAGGATCCAACACTAGGGATTTAGAGACACACTCCTTAAGCAAGAATTGAGAAAACCAAATGAAGTGTGCCCAAGCCCTTGTCTGAAAATACCTATTCAAAGAAAACCTAAAACAATTGGCTCTCTAAACACTTGAACCCTAAAAGACAAGACCTAAAAGCTCTCAAAGAAAACAAGAGGTAAAGTTGACCCCTTGGGTCAACCAACCTTAAATTAGGTCACTCTTTGCACTTAAAAGACTAAAGTTCAAGTGAAACCTTAAGCACCCTGATCTTAAAATAAAAATTGGTAGACTTAAGAGGTCAAGATCCCCATCCTGGTCTACCTAGAATCTCAGTGACAAGAGAGGTCGGGTGGGGGAAACCCTGTAACCCGTGGGGACGCTCTACTGTGTAGGGGTCTTTGCGGGACTCTCCCTCTCTGGCTGCCCAGGTAATTCTCAGGTGGACGATCTTTCTGATCAAGGGGTACATCTGCCCCGCACCTCTATAGTCACCCAACACATTTTTGGGTGTCTTGATTGGGTCCAGCACCTTCTAAACTCATCTCTTCCAACAGTGCATGTACGGAAGGAGGTCCTTAAGACCACCCTTAAGACCTCCTTTAGAAATTCGCTCTCGTCAAGGCCAAGCCTCGACGCCCGTGTTTGTGCAGCAACACCCTCACATTATTCTCTCTTCTGATTCAGAACCAAGTTCTTCTTCTTCCCCCATCATGGCTCAGCCAGTTGAGGAAGAAAATAATCTAGAGCACCAGCTCCAGCGACTAAATGACCTCTTCCAAAACTTCGTGCACCCACCACAGCGTCCTATGATGCGGGACCACTACAATCCTGCTGCGGTGGCCATTGAGCCTCGAGTCAGAATCCCGACTGGAGGACCTGATTCCGAATTAAAGCCCAACATGATTCATGCTATACCTAAATTCCATGGGCTTAATTCTGAAGATCCCTTCCAGCACATCAAACAGCTAAAGCATCTGGCCCAAACTTTTGGGTCAGATGCGCAAAATCGGGATATTCTTCTCATGAAGATGTTCTCCTTTTCTCTTATGGACAAGGCCGCCCATTGGTATCAAACTCAGACCCGGCCGATCAACACTTGGGAAGAACTTCAATCTGAGTTTTTGAAAAAGTTTTTTCCCGTTGGTCGGACCAACGCCTTGCGCCATCAGATTACACACTTCACTCAACAATCAGGAGAACCTCTCCATGAGGCATGGGATCATTTTCAGGATCTCATGAGAAAGTGCCCCCATCACGGAGTTCCTAAATGGGAACAAGTCCAATCTTTTTACCAGGGACTCCGTGAGGGCATCCGCCTTTTCGTCAATGCAACTTGCGGAGGAAACATCATGGGTCAACAGGAAGACACCGTATGGGAGATTCTCGAAAACATGTGCGAGAACTCCATCAACAATGACTCCATGGGATTATTCGACAAGACGAATACCCGCGCAACGACGAATCTTAAGGGAGCACATGAGACGCAGGGCCTGTCCGCATCAGTCGACCTGGAATTAATGGCCAGTCGATTGGACAAGGTCTCAATCATTGAGAAGAAGGTGGATGAGCTGACTCAGCACTTGCAGCGAGCCACCTCTGCGCGTAACTCCTTTGCACAACCTCCTTCCACACAGGAGACTGTGCAAAACATCCTCCACCGATCTTCCCCTAGGATGGATCCATATCCATCCCCATCTGATTCTCGGATCGGAGGATCATCCGATCCTTTCTACACCAGCCCGAGGAACTCCATTCCCCCTTTCCCTGATTCTCAAGAGGTTCCTCAGACCTGCGAGGACCTCAACGCCATCCAGAACGACCCATTCTCCAACACTTACAACCCTGGATGGCGAAGCCATCCCAATTTTCAGTGGGCAGGAAATTCCCAAACCCAAAGACCACCTTTTCAGTCCCGCCCACAGCCCTCTCGTCATTACCAGCCGCCTCAGCCTCGGCCCAACCCTACTTATCCATCAGGGCCAAATCAGGATCAAATGTCCCTAATCCTTCAGACTCTGGCTGACATTCAAAGAACGAATGCGGCTATTCAAAAACAGCACAAGGATGAACTTACAGAGGTTAAAACTCAACTGGCCCAGTTGGCAAATTCTCGCCAGCCAGGCACACTCCCTTCCCAACCTCTTCCTAACCCGAATAACGTGCCGACCCAGAAGCGCGTTATGAATCCAAATTTAGGCCACGCACAATGGATTTATCAGGCCCCTACTGCTCCATCTCTAGACGAGATGGAAGCTTCAACTTCTTATGCGGGATTTCAGCAGCAGCCACCCCTCTTACCAAACCCAAACCAAAATCAGGCCGGATTAAATTCTGTAACAACACGTAGTGGTAAAACAACTCAAGACCCGCATTATCCAAACCACTCCAAGCCTGATAACCATGACCCTAGGATAGTTATCCAAGATACCACTGTCCCGGATCCACAACCTGGACCTATCCTAGAAGAACCAACCAAGATCCCGTTTCCCGAGGCCTTGACCAAGGGAAAGAAGACCACCAAACCCGTGGCCCCTGAGGAGGACCTGGTCAAGCTCTTTGAGCAGGTCCACATAAACATCCCCTTGATGGATGCAATCCGCCACGTACCAGCTTACGCACGATTTCTAAAGAATATATGTACACCCCAGCGTAAGCCGCGAACCAAGGGAGGGAGCCCAATTGTTCTGTCAGAGCAAGCCAGCTCTGTAATCCTCAGTAGACTCCCACCCAAGGCAAAAGATCCTGGTACTCCCCTGATTTCCTGCAAGATAGGTGGTACCCAATTTGATAGAGCATTGTTAGACTTGGGTGCATCCATAAACCTGATACCCACATCCTTACTTGACCATCTAGAAGAATCTGAGCTAAAACCAACCGAGGTGACATTACAATTAGCAGATCGATCTATAAAGTCACCAAAAGGGATTCTCGAGGATGTTATCGTAAGAGTGAGGGATTTCTATTTCCCAGTGGACTTTATAGTCTTAGATATGGACGCACCTGAGAACCCTAGGGATACACCAATCATTCTAGGGAGACCTTTCTTGGCTACTGCTAGAGCCAACATTAGCTGTGAGGAGGGCCAAATAGAGCTTAAGTTTGGAGATCAAACACTGAAAATTGATATATTTAAGGCCCAACAAGGAATTAATTGCGGTGTCATTGAACAAATTTGTGACATCAGGACTTTGGTTGATGAATCACACTTCCAGAATGACTCGATTATGCCTCATCAACCACAGAAGGATCTTGACCCGCAAACAGAGGAGTCGAATCCAGATATGAACAACCCAGTAACTCCCACCCTTGAACCTCACATCTATACTGAACCACCCGCTGCTGCTGATAACCCCATCCTCGAACTGAAACCCCTTCCTGCTCACTTGAAATACATCTTTTTGGGTTCTAATCAGACCCTTCCTGTGATTATCAATTCCAACCTCAGTCCTGAACAGGAATCCCGTCTGATTGTTGTCCTCCAGCAACATCGCAGAGCCATCGGGTGGACTCTCGATGATTTGACTGGAATAAGTCCCTCTTATTGTACTCATCATATCTATTCAGAAGAGGGCACACGACCTTCTCGTGAAATGCAGAGACGCTTAAACCCCAATCTGCAGGAGGTCGTGAAAAAGGAGATCATCAAGTGGTTAGATGCCAGAATCATCTACCCGATCTCCGATAGTCGTTGGGTGAGCCCAATTCAGGTCGTGCCCAAGAAGGCAGGACTCACCACTATAACGACTGAGACCGGAGAAATCATTCCTACCCGATTAGCCAACTCGTGGAGAGTCTGTATAGATTACCGCCGACTCAATTCCTCCACAAAGAAGGATCATTTCCCACTACCCTTCATTGATCAAATTCTCGAAAAACTTGCGGGAAATAGGTTCTTCTGCTTTCTTGACGGGTACTCCGGTTATAACCAGGTGGCAATCCATCCTGAGGACCAAGAAAAGACCACGTTCACCTGCCCCTTCGGAACATACGCTTTCCGAAGGATGCCTTTCCGTCTTTGCAATGCACCCGCTACTTTTCAGCGATGCATGCTTGCCATATTCTCAGATATGGTAGGTGATTATCTGGAAGTCTTCATGGATGACTTTTCAGTTTTCGGAGCATCATTCGACGATTGCCTCCAACACTTGGTCCAGATACTCAGGCGGTGCATCAATGTGAATTTGGTTCTTTCCTGGGAAAAGAGCCATTTCATGGTGCCTGAGGGAATTGTCCTGGGACACTCAATTTCGGAAAAAGGTATCCAAGTGGATCGAGCTAAGGTTGATCTGATTTCTCACCTTCCTATGCCTAGCTCGGTCAGGGACATCCGTTCCTTTTTAGGGCATGTCGGTTTTTATCGACGATTTATCCCTGATTTTTCAAAAATCGCGCGCCCCCTGACCACTCTTCTCTCCAAGGATGTTCCTTTCGAAATTTCCAAGGAATGCACTCAAGCATTTGAAATCCTGCGTGACCGAGTCACCCAAGCCCCGATCCTACAGTCCCCTGATTGGTCTCAACCCTTTGAGATCATGTGCGATGCATCCGACTTTACTGTAGGAGCGGTTTTGGGGCAGAAAATTCACGGGAAACCTGTGGTCATTTACTACGCCAGCAAAACACTCGATGAGGCTCAGCGTAACTATAGGTTACTGAGAAAGAGCTGCTAGCTGTAGTATTTGCCCTAGAAAAATTCAGATCGTACCTTCTGGGTTCCCGTGTCATCATATACTCGGATCACACAGCTGTGAGGCATCTCCTTGCAAAGAAGGATGCGAAACCTCGATTAATCCGATGGATCTTGCTGTTGCAAGAATTTGACCTTGAGATTCGCGACAAAGCGGGAAAGCAAAATGTGGTAGCTGATCACTTGTCCCGTCTTCCTTCTGAAATAATTAACCCTTCCGGACCCATCACTGAGCATTTTCCCGATGAGCACCTGCTGACTATTGGTACTAGCCTTCCATGGTTTGCTAATGTAGTAAATTACTTGGCATCTCATCAGATCCCGTCCGATTGGCCGAAGGCCAAGAAGGACAAATTACGCTCCGATGCCAAGTATTACATTTGGGAAGACCCGTACCTCTTCCGCATAGGTGCCGATCAGATCATCCGGAGATGTGTCCCGGAAGAGGAATTCAACAATATCCTCTCTTTCTGCCATGACCAGGCATGCCGTGGCCATTTCGCCGGGCATAAAACCGCATCAAAAGTCCTCCAGTGCGGCTTTTACTGGCCCACACTGTTCAAAGACGCGTACAGTCACTGCAAGGCATGCAGTCGTTGCTAGACTTTGGGCAACATGAGCCATCGCGACATGATGCCTATGCAACCGATTCTAGTATGCGAAATCTTTGATGTTTGGGGGATTGATTTTATGGGCCCCTTTCCTGTTTCGTATGGTTTCGAATGCATTCTGTTGGCTGTGGACTACGTGTCCAAATGGATCGAAGCCATACCGACCCGAACCTGTGATCACAAAATCGTTCTCAAATTCATTCATCAAAACATTTTCTCAAGGTTCGGGATTCCTCGTGCTATAATCTCTGATGGGGGGACCCATTTCACAAATGCTCAGTTTAGGTCACTGATGACCAAATACGGGGTGTCTCACCGAATCTCTACTCCTTACCACCCCCAAACTAATGGTCTAGCTGAGCTGTCTAATCGGGAGATCAAGAAAATCCTGCAAGTCACTGTTCGACCTGACAGGAAGGACTGGTCGTCCCGACTTCCGGTAGCATTGTGGGCCTATAGGACCGCCCACAAGACCCAATTGGGCATGTCTCCCTTTAGACTGGTGTACGGAAAGGCATGCCACCTTCCCGTAGAACTGGAGCATAAAGCCTATTGGGCAGTACGGAACTGTAATCTAGATCTTTCCAAGGCTGGGACCCACAGAAAACTCCAAATCAGCGAGATCGATGAATTACGCCTAGACGCGTACAAGAACTCGCAAATCTACAAGGAGCGGGTTAAAGCCTTCCACGACAAACACATCTCGAGAAAGATCTTTCATCCTGGTCAAAAGGTCCTACTCTTTGATGCCCGACTAAAACTCTTCCCAGGAAAACTGAGATCCAAGTGGGTCGGACCATATTTGGTCCAACAGGTTTTTGGAAATGGAGCAATCGAAATCAGTCCACTCAGCCACGATTCTGAACCTTTCATCGTGAACGGTCAGAGACTCAAGCCGTTCATTGATGTAACTTCTACTGATTTGGCTGAAGCATCTTATATCCTCCATTCCCCTTGAGCTTATTGCGCCCAGCCGATGGCGTAAAACTCAGCGCTTAACGGGAGGCAACCCGTCATTTTCCTAAAAATCCAAAACTTTTTCTGACACCTTTTTGCACTTAAGACAGCCGACCCCACCTCAGATGCTTGCATCTAGGATTAGAAATCGTCCGCAAAAAATTCAACCCGACCCATTCACTCATCCAAATTTCTGTCTTAAGGAATGAACTAAATTAAATAAAAACCCCCTAGGTTACAATGAGGACATTGCAAATCTTAGGCATGGGGGGGGGTATGAAAGTGCAAAACTTGTAAGAAAAGGTTTCAAACAAAAAATTCACATATGCCAAAAACACCATAAAAATTAAAAATTTTCGAAAAAGAATAAAAGGAAAAGAGGAGAAGGAAATTTTGTGAAGGAGAAGGAGAAAAGAAACAAAATGAAAAAGGAGCGCAAAATTATGAGAAAAAAGTGATAGTCATTAGTAAGGAACTAAGGAATTAACCTAAGTTCTAGACCTCATTCAAGAAAATAACTGAAAAGTGCATAATGAGATTAGTAAGAACGCAAACCTTAGGCATTCTTGAATAGACTCTTAGTACCCATTAAGATCTGGACACTCCTCAAGAGGTTGAGGAAAATGAAAAGCTGAAGTATTAGGTCTAAGGCTTAGGAAGTATTTGGCCTCGTTAACTAATTTTTGGTTTACAAGACTTAGTAACCTAAGCACCCTAACCTCACACACAGCCTGGTTCAGTAAGCGTAAAAATCAAAATCACGCAGAAGCGTCGCAAAATTCTGAAAAGAACACCTAGAATAGGAGCGGCCGATCAGCACAAGTTGATTTGGACGAGTCCCCAGCGCGGAGAGGCGGGAAATCCCCTCGAAGATGCGTAACAAAATATCATCTCCTCGGTGCTTGTCTCTTAGGATATTTACATATCCTACTGGGGGCATGTAAGCACTCTGCTGATTCAAATTCCATGGATGGCATTATCTCGAAGTGTCAATTGCCAGGGTCTGGATTCGGCCACGGAACACCATGGATGGGATTATCTCGAAATCTCAATAGCTAGGGTTCCAGGGGTTGCCATGGGCGGTGCTATCTCGAAGCATCGATCGCCAGGAACCCTTGAGAATTGATGATGGGAGCAAGGAATCTGATACAGACCGTGTTGAAAAGCCAATCCTAGGCTAGAACTAAAAAGAAAAAGAGAGAGAAAACTCTCCAAACAGAATAACTTTCTATCTCTCTCTTACAAAACGCACTGCGAACTGAGCCAGGGCTAAAATCATTTCAAGCACGGGTGCTTTAACCACAAAGTCCAATAAACCTTAGGTTAGTTCTTGTGGGCCTTAAAAACCTTTGCTAAAGACTGAGGCTAAGGCTAGACAGATTTGGATCTTGATTGGTACTAGAGTACCTTTTAGGCCTATGGTCAGCATTCTAACCTAATTTAAGCTCAAATGAAAAAGCACTTATCAGAAGCTATTAAGAACTTCATGGTCTAGAACAAGGGTTGAAACCTTAAGTTTTTGCTAAGGGACTAGCAAAAGCTAGGCATGGGGGTATGATGAGAACCTCATCATGAGCCATAACTAGCTCATTTTGACCTAATACAAAGGATAAAAGCTCCTACATAACTCAAGGAAAGGCTTAACTCAGAGAATTCTGAGTTTAAGGAGAAAACAAGTCATAAGGGGTAAAAATGCAATTTTACCAGTATAATCTGCATACAGGGTAATTCAGGGTCCAAACATAGGTCAAACAAACCGAATAAGAAGGAAAGTGGGATGATCTGACAAGGGCTACAGCAATTCCAAGGAACTAAATGATAATCTGTAACCTTAAAACAAACACACTTCAATTCACGAGGTTTGAGGCAAAGTAAAAATAGAATAAACCCTCTAAAATTCATAGAAAAATAATATCTAGGGTTTAGAACCTTCAATTTGGCCTTCAGAACCCATTTTGACCTACATTGAGAACCATGCCCAATTAATAACTTAATTTCGGTTTTACATAAATTGACCGATCAAACAAGGTTTAATCTAGAAATAAAATTCACCATCAGATTCCTTAGGTCCTAATTAGTCATGTATAAAAACTTGAGCCTAAGAAGAAACCTTCTTGACCAACTTTACACTTTGGTCCTCATATATTTACGTTTTGGCCCTCAACTTTTGAACCCTCGCATTTTGGCCCCTAAATTTCCTTCGTTCTTTGCGTTCAGGTCCTCCCTGCAAAACCTGCCAGCACCATGCTCCGGCGACCTTGCGCGGAGCATGGCGCCGCGCAGGGTGAGGGGGAGGGTCTGGCAAGTAAACCGGGGGTGCCCTGCGTCGTCAGCCGTCGTAGGGACACCCCCCTGGTCGCTGCAACCCACCATACCGGCCGTGCGAACGCACGAACGGTATGGGTTTCCATCTCCGGCGTCCTCTGGCGAGGGAGACACGTCGTCTCCCTCCGCCCTCCTCTCTGATTCCGCCTCTATAAATACCCCCATTGCTCCGCCGTTCTGAGCAGCTCGGTCCTGACGGAGAAAGACCCCCACTTCCTCTCTTCCCACTCCGACAGGAAGCCCTCCAGCTCCGGCGGCCTCCCCTCTTCCTCCTCGTCGCTCTGCCGCACTACCAGCTGCAGGGTTGCTCTCCCTCGCTCTTCCCGCGCCACGCCGCACCCAGCTGGTGCCTCTCTGGCCCTCTCCTCGCTGCCGCCCCTTCCCCCGGGCATCTTCTTCTCCGGCGACAGTCGATACGACTGTCGCCCGCTCCAGCCCCTCCTCATCCTGCTAAGTAGGTAGAACTCCTCCTCTTTCTCCCCTCTTCCTTTTCCTCATTTTACATCTTTACTGTTACCCCGATCCGACCAATCGCCCTCACCTTCTCCACCTCCGGCCCCTGCTCCGGCGACCCGCTCCCATCACTCCAGCAACCCACACGGCTCGCCGACCACCGCAGAACCTCTGCCTCCTCACCCTGATCAGCCTCCGCCCTTCCACTTCCCCCAAATCACCCTCTGCAACTCCACCGAACAAACCCATCTCCCGACCCACAGTCCGACCTAGGGCAGCCCTTAGGCTCCCCCCCGCCGCCTGCACACCCCCCGACCACCTTCGCCGTGCCACGGAGAAGGTCCTCCGCGTTTCTGATTGGGCTGAGAGGCCGTTTCTCTGTGGGCAGGTACCTGCGCTCGTCGCCGCCATTGTTGAAGCGAAGCAGCTTCTTCACCTGCTGCCCCAGGTGCGCCACGCCCAGGTCACGCTCCCAGACAGTGCGAGGCGTCTTCGCAAAGTACCAGGTTGCAGTCGAGTCGAAGCTCTCGCGTGAAGCCCCCGCGCTTCGCCTCGACTGCCGCTGCTTCCTCCGCGCAGGCACCCAAATTGGGGTGGGACATTTAGTCCCACCTCGTAACCTTTCAGAGGAGCGCGCTCGCATAAAGGCAAAAGGTGCCTTATGCTCGTTGCCTCCTGAGCATGGGGTGAGGTCCCTCTCACTCACTCGCTCGACCCGGCCTCGTCCGCGACAACGCCCCGCGGACCTGGCCCGACCCGACTTAGACTGACCTGCACTCCTCGCCCACCACGCACGCCGGTGGGCCTGGACCCGGGCGCGACCCGTACCCGGCAACCCGGCAGCTCTGGGAGAGCTTTCCTAAGAGTGGCTTCTGTGAGAGAGAGACGCGGGGGAGGGTAGAGTTAGGTTTTGCCCCTCTGATCAAGCTGTGTAAGTGTGCAGGCACAGGTGAAGAAGAACCGTGGAAGAAGACGAAGGCTGAAGGAAGGAGGAGCACCGAGCGGCACTGTAGCAGCGGCGGTTTAAGTCGTCTGATTGGAAAATCAGACGACGTTCTGAAGGCAAAGAAGGAGAAGGAAGGCGAGTCAGAGGAGGAACACAGAGAGGCCAAGTGAAGACTCTGCAGAAGAAGAAGAGCACGAGAAGAAGATCTGAAGAAAGGAAAAGAAGAAAGAAAGAAGAAGAAGAACAGGACCGCTCTGCAGAAGAAAAAGGAAGAGACGAGCAGAAACAGCTGAAAGAAGAAGAAGAACATCACCACTGCAGATAAAGAAGAAGAACAAAGGAAGAGAGTAGAAGATCTGAGAAGGAAGAAGAGGAGAAGCAAAGAGAAAAGAAGAAAAGCCAACAAATTCTCTCTCTCTCTTTCTTTATTTTTGTAAAAGAAACTTGTACCCCTAGAATACAACTTGCTCCCTGAGTTCGACCTCGGGAACTCTTTTATTTTCCGAGTAAAAAATTTGTATATTTGAAATGATGGCAATAACTGGCTATACTACAACGCTATAACAAAACCCGGTTATACACACCCAGCCAACGTTTCAATTCCATCAAGTGTGATAGCTGGGCTCTCATCTCAGCTAATGCCACGTCCTGTCTCTGCTGCATAGCAATATTATATTGTTGCATATTAGCAAGAGCTTTCATGATAGACCTCAACTAGTCATCTCGTGTAGGCCCAGGTTGAGAGTATTGGGCAGGCCTGGGTTGGGGTTGCTGGTAGGCACGTAGGTTCCTTTAACTGGTGAAGGATATGG
This sequence comes from Thalassia testudinum, assembly GCA_037157565.1. Lineage (NCBI taxonomy): Eukaryota > Viridiplantae > Streptophyta > Magnoliopsida > Alismatales > Hydrocharitaceae > Thalassia > Thalassia testudinum. Next base: position 82,803,004 of record JAZHRO010000022.1, read on the forward strand.
AAATGAATAGTCCGGTAGTGCAGATTGTGTCATAGAAAGATTATTCACAGTTTCTCTTTGTGTGGGAAACTAGGAAGAAATGTGTTGTGCAGGTGACTGAGAAGGAGATGATGAAGGTTTAGAGAGAATTTTCATACTTCATCTTCTTTCTTCTCGATTAAGTCCACCTTATCCAGCTGACTAGCCACTATCTCTAAGTCTCTGCTACTGGATTGGGCTTCGTGTACCCTCGTATGTGAGTGGGAATGTGAGGACTTTCTATTAAACATGCTCATCGAAGCATTGTTAATAGAGTTCTTGGCCATACCTTTGAAGAGCTCAAATGCCGAGTCCTCGTCCCGACATAGGAAATTGCCTCCACAAGTGGCATCTACAAAATTTCGTGTGTCATCATGGAGTACATGGTAGAAGATCTAGACCTGTTGCCAGCATGGGACACCATGGTGGGGACACTTTCTAAGAGTCTCATGGAATCTCTCCCAAGCCTCATGCATTTGTTCTCCTGAATTCTGCGTGAATGTGGTGATGGCATGCCTTAAGGCGTTAGTGCGGCCTACGGGAAAGTACTTCTTTAGGAACTCATGTTCCAAAGAAGCCCAAGAGTCTATAGGTGTAGTCCGTGCGAGTGTTTTGAACCAAAAGGCGGCCTTATCTTTTAATGAAGAGAACATTTTCATCAAAAGCGTGTGCTGATCATGGCCTTGCGGACTCAAGGTTTGAGCAAGATTTTTCAGCTCCTCTAAATACTGAAAAGGATCCTCAGGAGCAAGTCCATGGAAGTGAGGTATAAGTGCAATGATGTTCGGCTTCAGTTCAGCAGCACGACCCCCATCGAGATATCGTACCACAGGCATAGGTTGGGCAACTGCAGGATTATAGTAATCCCGTAGTTGGCGTCTACGAGGTTGGGTTGGTGCCTGAGGGTTTCTAGGTTGAGGTGGTTGTTGGGGGTTAGCTAAAAGATTAACAGCTTGAGCAAGTTGTTGCACTTGTTGGGTTAGGGTATTCATTTGTAGTTGTGTTTCAAATAGGTGTTGAAGATGAGGCATAGGTCCTCTCTCCGGGGGTGGGTTAGGAAAATTAGGATATGGTGGAGGTTGGAACCTATGGATTGGTGGTGGTGGTGGTGGAGGATGTGCAATAAGATGTGGAGGAAGTTCTTCGAAATCCTCGAATTGTGTGGAATCATGATCATCCTCATGATGTGTGGAATAGTGAATAGGAGTCTGAGACTCGGGAGGTGAAGGATTGGAAGTAAAAGGCAAAGAAGTGGACGTAGTTGCTTTGGCATCATCACCCAAGGGGAGTACTAGCTCTGGGTTCTGGGATCTCCTACCTTCCATTGAGTCAATTTTTGAAAGCGAATTTAAAAAATTAGTCACAACTCAATGGAAAGGACTAATCTAGCTCAATCTCAAATGAAATCGGAAAATCCCAATCAAATCTCGATCAATCAATAGACCAATCTACAATCAAGCTAGAAAAATCGATTTTTTACCTAGAGGCTGCTACGCAAAATACTATAGTACACAAACAACTGTTTCAAACAATTGTACGCATCTTAAAATAGATCTAGCGAAGTGCAGACCTCTAAAATCCACTGGGAGTTTGGATAAGATTGGTGTGCAAATCCAGATCCTGTGGTTGCAGAAGGAGATGAGGTAGAAACCCGTGTATTGTGATCTTAAGTGATCGTGCTATGTGCACAATAGCAATCAACATAATGCGATGAAAATCTTAGTCAGGGTTTCACTCAGATTTTAACGTCTCCTTTTGATTTAATTCAAGTGATCAGGAGATAAATTTTATGCTGCTCGTCTCGCTTTTTAATCAATTCAATACAGGAGATGACTTTTTTAGATTTTAAGTCAAATGCAAATATAGCAGGAGTTTGAGAAAGGTAAAGAATGTGTACCTGACTCCAGTAATCTACAATATGCAAATTTGACTTGGAATAAAATCTAGCAGGTAGAATGTGCAACCTAAGATGGATGCCTAAGGGTATGCTGCTACTAGATAAAGATGAGATTCTTTTGAATTTTTGATTTTATATTTTTTTTGGATTTTTGAAATAATGAAACAATAAAAAACAAAGAAAGAAATCGATACGGAAATCACGAACAGAAAACCGCATCGATGAGAGATGAGTTTGAGAGATAGAAAAAAAATAGAGTCCAGAGAGACCACAGTTATTACAATAAATGTGTGAGAACCGGCTCTCACAACTTATGATTAACAAATAGTCCTAAGTAATATAACTAAGTCTAACTAAACTATGCTATACTACTACTATACTACTACTCCTACAGCTGCTCCGAGGGGACACTCCGCCTGGATGTCGGGTCAGAAGTGCAACGGATCCTCCAGGAAGACAACCTCCACCTAGAAGATGATGTTGCTCCTCCTACTCCTCAAGTGCTGTGGGTCCTTAGCCGGTGGCTAAGGAGGAAGAAGGGAGGGGGAAGAGCTCTAGCGGAGTGAAAAGTCTGCTAGTGAGACTTCTGGGTCGTCCTCAGGTGCTACGTGGTCCTTAGCGACGAGGAGTGTCGGAGAGAGGTCAGGGATTTCACAGCTGGTGGCTGTGAAATTAGGGAATTGGTGAGGAGAGACTGAAGTGGAGGAATGATTGCTAAGAAGGTAGGAGAGAGCGATCCCTTGCATGCGTGATCACTGAGGTGCTTAAGTTGCAATCTCAGTGACTTAGTTCATTGCGCGGGTGAAGATAGGCGACGAGGGCACCGACGGCAAGGATGAGAGGAGAGGACGACGCGGGTTGCCAAATTGAAAACTGACCATAGGATGGGATTTGGGGGATTGGGTGAGCATACGCACCGCTTCACGCGAAGCTTCGATTGAGATCGAGTCACAGATCAGGATCAAGAGAGAGTGGACGGTCGAGATGATGCGAGTTCTACGCATGCACAGTGCACGGGCGAAGGCTCCAGGTTGCTGGGGTCTATTGGGAAAATTGCAGGGAGGCCCTTCTGTGAAGGGGTAGAACATTTATAAGCAGGCCCATAAGTGGTAGAGAATAGTAACTAAGTGGTCCTTAAGGGCTCTCAAAGATGTCCCTGCAAGTTACAAATAGGTCCAGGAAAGTTTTCTAAAGAAGGAAATGTGATGCATAAAGGACCTAAATGTAAATTCTAAGTTTCAAGGCCTTAATGATGTCCAAATGCCTTCAAGTTTTTACATGTGCTTAATTAAACTTTTAAGAAGTTAATTGTACTTTTGATTTGGACTTTTAAACTTGTTTGTGTGTTCAATTAACACTTGGATCATCATTTGACCTTTTTTCTTAAAGATATCTCAATTTATGACCTAATTATGCAATCTTAACACAGAATTAATGTTTTAGTTATTTTTCTTTGATTCCCACACTTAACCATTTTTATGTGTTAATTTTATATTATTTAACCCAGTTTCTAGCTTAACTTTAGCTTTTTAGCTATGATGAGTAGCCACTCATCAGCTGCCTCCCGCACATTGCTCTCCGCCCGCGTGCACTTACTTACGCTACTGCTACTCTTGCTACGCCGTACCTCAATTGTGAAATTGAGGTGTGGTCGGATTCGAACCTATGTTCGATGGTGGTGGGTTGGTGTCGTGACCAATGTGCCAAGGTCGCGCATTGGTTCATTTTTGCGCAAGTGCCTGCAGCTTTTTAGTCGTTCAATGGTGGATGTTAATCGCGCTAAGTCGGGTTTTAAAAGTGTTGCATTGTAGTACAGCTGAAATAGCATTCAAAATAGATATAATTTTATTACTCGAAAAGATTTCCGAAGTCGAACACAGGGAGAAAATTGGTATTTAGAAATCAAGATCACAATTTAGAATTAAAAGAGTATGCAATAATATCAGTATTAGAGTGCAAAAATATAACAGTAAAATGATGATTTAGATCACCAAATACTCCTACAATATCACCAAGGAACTCAATATATGAATGTGCAATGTTAATTAGAATCTGTCGTCTGATGAAAGAATCATATGACCTAAATGTCTGATCCTTCTTTCTCTTTCTCTACCTTCTGTCTTCTTTTTCTCTATCTTTGGCTTCCTTCTTCAGCTTCTTCTCTTTCTCTTCAGCTCCTTCCTTTAGCCTTCTCTTCTTCTTTCTCTGCCTTTACCTCTCCTCTTCTTCCTATGAATTGGCTAAGTGTTGGAGCCATTCTCTTCAGGTCAAAAACCCCCCTAACCGCGCACAGCTCTCCTCTCTCCTTCTCTCTTTCTATTTCAGTCTCGCTCTCCTAGAGCCTTAGCCGGTCGGGTAATCGGACCTATCGCAGACCTGGGTCCAAGCTCACCGACGTGTGTGGTGAGCGAGGAGTGAAGTCAGGCAGGTAGTCGGGTCAGCCAGGTTCGCATGGGCGGTGCCGTGGATGAGTCCGGTGAAGGGGGGGAGGAGGACCTCACCCTTAGTGTTGGAGGCGAACAGCCTTATGCACCTTTTCCCTTTATGTGGGTGCAGGTGCTCTTTCACTTCCGAGGTGGGACTAAATGTCCCACCTGTCTTCCGCACGCTTGTAGCAAGGAGTGGCCCGCTCAATTGCCTCAACTATTGAGGTCCTCGACTGGAATTAAGACCCTGGATGCATGCGCGAGGGACTTCTGCACAGCCTGGGATAGCAGCACCTGGAGCAGCAGCACCTGGAGCGGTTGCGAGCAAGCTTCAAGCTTGTGCCAATGGCGGATGGGGCCTACTACCTGAAAACACAAGAACGGCCTTACGGCTACGTCAAATCATTTAGGAGGGTTTGCCGGAGCATGGAGGATGTGCTGGGGGTGTTAGCGTGGCTCGTGGGTGCCTGTGAGTGCGTGCCTAGGGCACACTGTGTGCGAGTGAGTGGGTGTGTTCGGGGAGTGATTTGGGTAGGTGTAACGAGCGTGTGGCGCAGACGTCTTTTAAGACGTCTGGAGGGTTGTCCAGATGTCTGACCAGACGTCTGGGATAGTTTCCAGACGTCTGGAAATCCGTTATTTTCGACACACGCTAGTCGTCTGCGCGCCTGAGCGCGCAGACTGCATATTCGCCTTCTTCCCTCCTGCGGCTGCAGGATTCCCCTGCCGCAAATCCTTCTCTCTCCTCTCCGCGCAGCCTTAAAAGGGCACGCCTCCCCTCCCGTCTCCTGCTTCTCCTCCTTCAGCCAGTGAGCGTGAGCGAGAGCGAGCGAGCGCGAGGGCTGCAGCGGCGGCCGCAGTGAGCGCGGAGGAGGCGCGGCGTGCGAGGGCGGAGCCCTGCCGTGAGGGCGAGCTCGCCGGAGCGGCTTGGCTGGCCGGCGGAGGGCGTAGGGGGCGCGGAACGACGCGGAGAGGGACCTGCTGTAGTCTGAGCAGCAGGCGCGCAAGGTGCGACGCGGGCGGCGTCGCGAGCGGAGGCCGAGTAGCGCCCTGATTCTGGAAAAATTTCCAGAATCAGACGTCTGGGTTGATAGGCAGACGGCGAGGACGACGTCTGGTAGCTCATACGGACGTCTGAAAGGTGTGTTTTCCACTTTCTTCTTCCTTCCTGTCGACCGACAGTACTAAGGGAGGGAGTTGGCTGTGCGCAGGTTCGCTGATTCGCCATCCTTTGCGAATCAGACGTCTGGAAGTTGTACCAGACGGCGGTAGTGACCTCTAGACGTCCGGGGTGACCATCGGATGACTGGGAGCTAGGACAGACGTCCCCGCAAACTTCTGGACGTCTGGGAAACCACACTGAACAGGTAATTCTCTGATCCACTGTTTAAGACGTCTGGAAGAAGTTCCAGACGTCTGATTTTGCACAGTATCGTCTTTTTCGACCCGTTTAGGGCCCGTTCGGGCTCCGTTTTTCGCGATTCGAGTTGCGTTCTTTTCAGAATTAATTCCTCTACCCTTCTACAGTAGCTATACACTGTTTTGAGACACTCCTTGTGTTTGATCCTTGTGATAGGACCTCGTTCAGTGGCAGTCTTGAGGGTCACGGAGGCACGCGGGATTCCCGATCACGCCCCCATTACTCCCGTTGTACCTGGTAGAGTGGCTCAAGTTATTATTAAAATCTGTTAAAGTATGGAACCATAACTAGAATCTAGGACATTGCATGAATCCTATGAATGAGAAATGTATGGAATGATAGCTCCTAGGTGATGCACGAATCCTAGGGCTGGAAAACTAGTTGTATGCTAGATCCTAGGATGTGGCATGAACCCTAGGATGGAAAAACTAGTGGAATGTATAATATTGCAGTCTTGGAAAAAATGGAAAGGAATATAAAGCTGCCTGTAAATTGAATTAACAACTGCCTGTTATGAATAAAGAAACATGATTGAGATCCTGGATTGTGAGAGCGTGGAACTGGAAAGTGAAACATATGATGTTCTGAGATAAAGAGCTGGAACCCTACGGGGAATTAGGAGTAGAACTCCTAGAAAGAAAAAGGAATGGAACTGAGATGTAGTTTGTACTGTCTCTTGGGTACGCAGTACCAAGGGAAGTACCTATACCTGTTTAGTGCAGAGTGGGGCCAGCCACCCCAAGGACCCGGGGTTAGGATTGGCCGCTCTGTACCGACTTGTTGGCCCTCGCGTACGTAGTACCGAGGAGAGCTACTAGTGTTAGGAGAGTACTAGCTACCCCACGGGCCCCGGGGTTCTGCTAGCCTCCTTCACCGACTTGTTAGGCCCACTAGGGCAAACCAGGGTAGTCAGGCGAGGGTGCGTGGACTGTGGAGGGGCAAGGCCCCGGTTTGGTTACTGTGGAGGGGTTGGACCCCTGTTACTGAGAGGGCTCTGCCCTGGTTCCGTGCTGTGCTTTGGGCGCACCCGTTAACGGAAACGACTGACCGCGTGCCAGTGCGGGCTAGCTACCTGTGCGTTTATCGCGCGTGCCGTAGTCACCGTTACGTCTGTCACTGACCTTGGGGTGGTTGACTGAGGGTAGGATCACCACGGGGGACTCTCCCGGCCAGGAGAGCACCACGTGCTACTTCTACTTTTGGAAAAGACTGCAATCAAGATCGTTCCCACGAGGACATTCGAGATCAAGTAAAGGATCTGAGAAATAAATGAAATAGTGAGAAAATTGAAAGATGTAAATAAAGGAAGTAATAGAACATAACAGCTACTGTACACTCTACTGTTGCCTTTAGTTAGTTTGCCACTCTACTCAGCATTTTGCTGACGTGTTACACTCGTTACCTTTTTCAGGACCAGGTGTTGAGCAGCCAGGGTCAGCGGCTGCAGAGGACGCTGGGCCGAGTAGGGTCCAGTAGAGTTTACCATAGTCTTTTGTACCTCTTTTGTTTCTGTTCTAGTGAGTAGTTTTTGTTTCCGCTGTACTTTCTTTACCTGCAGTTCTTGTTATAGGATAAATGTTGTTCTACTGTTGTGGTGGTATCTACTGTAGTAGTTTCTTTCCTTATTGCTGTACTTCCTTACTGTTAGTTATATTCATGCTGAATGTGGTTTATTTTACTGCTTTTTTGGTTACTTCCTCGTTCTACGACTAGGTCTTGGGATTAGTAGAGTCGGTCCGGTTCTCGTGTCTCGTAGGGACTCGGGAACCGGGTCGTTACAGTAGGTGGCACAGTGAGTGGAGTGAGGGGAAGTGATCAGTGGAGTGAGGCGGAGGTTGTAGGCTTGTCAGCGAGGGTTTTGGTGGTCTGTGGAGGTGGGATGGGCTTGCCAGAGTTGGTGGTCGGAGATGGAAGAGATGGAGGTGCGACTGGTGGCGGTGGTCAGTTTTGGAAAGTAGAGGGCGGAGAAGAAAGTAGAGGAATCAGGGACCTATCTAGGAGGTCAAGGGACGAAGGGGCTGAGCGAGGGTGTCGGGTCTGGTATGGCCGACACCAGAGATGAAGACGGCTCCAGTGAGGTGGTATCAGCGAGGACGAAGAGAGAGAAACGCCTGTTGATACGGCGAGATGCAGACGAAGTCAGGGAAGATTGATCCGCTGTAGGTATGGTGGTCGGACGACAAGGAGGAGCAGGGAAGGTCATCGAACATCGAGGAGCCTATGGCCGTGAGGGGAAAAGCGTAATTTGAGGTATTCGCGGCCGAAATCGAGCATGAAGGAGTCGGAGAGGTCTGGGCTCTTTTAAATAAAGCTCTGAAAGTCGGTTAGGGCAAGCTTCCCAAGCTTGGAAAGTCGCTGGCGATGGAAGCTTGTTAGGATACTCACATCTCTCATGCATTCGCATGAGAGATTGGGAGGGAATCAGACCTTAAGGATGGGTTCATACTGACAGGAATTTCTCATAGGATCTTCCTTCCAATTTTGGAAGAGATCCTCCAAGCAATCAAGGAGAACTTCCAAGTTAAGGGTCGCCGGAGTAGGTTTCCTCCGAGATAATGGCAGAGGGACCTATTTGTGAAGATGATGAGAAATATAGGGGGCTGTTAGCAAGGGTTTTTGAAAGTTAGGGGTATAAATGTAATCAGGCTGGACCTTTTTGTAAACTAGGTCAAGGCAAACTCATCTTAGGTCCCAATTTTGGTAGAAACCTAATTTGGACCTAAGGAATCCAATGGTGAAGTTGGATTTTGGGTTTGATCACGTTTCAATGGAAAATTTATGCAAAAACCTAATTTAGGGTAAATATCAGTCTGAGACCCCATTCTAGGTCAAGATAGGTTTTTTTTTGAAACAAAGGTCAAGATGGGTTTTAATAGCCAAATTGAAGGTACTAAACCCTAGAGAATATTTTTCTATGATTTTTAGAAGGTTAAGTGAATTTTATCCTGACCAGAACCTTGATGAATCAAGTGGGTCTATTTTTAGGGTTTCAAGAAGTCATTTAATTCACAGAATACACACAAACCCTTTTCTGTCAAATCCAATCAACTTGTTATCTTGTTAAGACCATTTGACGTCTGTTTAGCCCTTGAGAAAACCCATGGTTTTACTGCATTGGTAAAATTACAGTTTTACCCCTTGTTTATTGTGTTTCTCTCAGAAAGGTTATGTAGTGAATTATGACCTTCAGTTCGTTATGTAGGAGCATTTATTCTTTTCATTGGGTCAAAATGAGCTAGTTAAGACTCATGATGGTATTCCCATCAGTGGATTTGCGGCTAGGATTTCATCTCCATGCGATGAAGAGAGGAAGCGGGTGCGATCAACGAAAGGAGCAGGTGCCATGTGTCGCATTTAGCGCCATTGATTAGTGGATCAACGGTCAATACTTCTTGAGCTTGTTGTGGGAGCTATGGAGGTCGAATTGGGATGATTTTGAGTCCCTTGGACTCCGTTCATCGAGCTGGATCCATCCATATGATCTGATCGCTCATCTGAGACCTGTTTCAAAATGGACTTGTGCACATGGTTATTAAACATTGATTCTAAGTGATTAAAATATAACGATCAAGCAATATGCATGCAATGCTCCCAAGGCTATTATAATTTGTCATTATCACACAAGTATCCTCGAAGTTGACTCTAATTGATAATATTAACATTAAATATTGTAGAGTCATCAATCGTTGAGTTGGACCTTCCAATCACTTATGAGGTCCAATCACCCTCCAACTTGACCATGCTGCAAAATAAGAGGGCACATGTTCTCACGTAATCCCAAATCGATCAAGTGGAGTCACGATTCTATTTCTTACGTCCGAAATGATCATTGATCTAACTATCTTCAATTAGAAAAATTATGTTTCTTTATTAGGACTACTAGAAAAATGTGATATGCCATTGGTTCCTTTCCGTCGGTTAATAAAACCGATGGCAATATTATTTTTATTGTCGCTTATTAACATAAGCGACGACATAGGCCTGTACTCGACCATCCATCAGTTGAAGAAAAGCGATTGGGCTTGTGGTTGTCATTAATATTCGCCGTCACTATAGTAAGAAACAACAAATATTTTTTTGTCGTCGGTTGGTAGAATACGCGATGGCAAATATATTTTTACTGTCGGTTAGAATATTAAGCGACAGCAAAGGAGTAGTGTACAATTACATACACCTCCCCTCCTCACTAACTCCTCGAAGAGCAACGGAGTTTTAATTGTGTTTTCTCCATCATTTTTCTAGATAAGCGACGGCGAATGTATTTTTCTCTTCCCAGACGTCTGGCTTGTCTGGGTAACTTTTGCTATAACCCTGTTTCGATCTTGTGAGAACAGGAAGGAAAGCATCTTAGAATTAGACATCTGACATTTATCCCAGATGTCTTATAATTGAAGGTTTACCATCGGTTATAGGAAGAAGCAACGACGAAATGGTGGTTAAAATTTCTAGCCAAAATTTGGGCGCAATGGAGGGGGGATTTAATTTGGCCTTTACTGTCGGTTTCTGAATATGCGACGACAAAAGTAGGTTAACATTAGTGGCCAAAATTTGGGCTCAATGGAGGAGCAATTGATGTTATCCTTTTCCGTTGGTTTGTTTAATAAGCGACGGTAAAAAGTACGATAAATTTAGCACCCAAAATTTGGGCGCGATCGAGAGTGGATTTAATTCAACTTTTGCCGTTGGTTAGTAGTTAAACCAATGGCGTATCTCGCTTCATCTATCGTTCATGATGTCAACCTCCTATCACTGTTCATCTTTTCCCCAGCGCCTCTCCTTGCAAAACCCTCCCCACCGCCTCTCCTCGCAAAACCCTCCTTGCCGCCTCTCCTCCCCATCTTAGGTGAGACCCCCTCTACTCGCCTCCGTTCCTCCTCCCCGCCCCCATCGCCTCTCCTCCTTTTAACCCCCTCTGGCTCTCCTCCTCCTCGTCCTCCCCCTTCAGAGGTTGCCTCTCCTCATCCTCGTGCGATCGGGCACCTCCCCCTCCTCCGCTTCCCCCAGCGCCGCCCTGCTACTCTTCGCCCCCTCCGCCTTTCTTGCTCCTTGTCCTCCTCCTACAGCCGCTGCCGCCCCTCCTTGCTCCTCCTACGATCTACCCCTCCTCCTCCTCCTCCTCGGTAGCTAGTCCCCCTCTTGCTCCCAGACCCCCTCGTGTCGCCCCCTCCTCCCCCCCAACACCCTGCCGTCATCTCCCTCCTCCTCCCAGAGCCCCTCCCACCGCTGCCCTCCTCCTCCCCCACCTGTCGTCCTCCTCCTCCTCCTCCTCCCATCCTCCTCCACATCCTAACCACACCCCTTGTTAAGACCACGGCATCAAACGTCTTTTAAGACATCTTGGAGTTGGTCCAGACGTCTAGTCAGACATCTGGAAGCCTTCCCAGACGTCTAGAAATTAATTTTTGCGGCATATGATTTCGCGTCTGCCCCACCGCCCTCTTTTCTTCGCTATTTTTCCTCCTCGTCCTGCAGGCGCATCTTTTTCTTCCTCTCTCTCTCCCCACGGCGCCTTCAAATATATCCCCCTCTCCTCTCCCTCACCATCACTCCATCGTCTCCTCCTTCTTCTTCCTGTTAGCGTGAGAGTGTGAGTGCGTGGGCAGCAGCTGCTGCCAGGTGCGCGCAGGGAAAAGGAGGTGTAGTGGGAGGGAGAAGAGGCGGAGCGCGAGTGTGCTAGCTCGCCGGAGCAGCTAGGGCCAGCCGGCGGGCACACAGCGGAAGCTTGGCACTGGGGAGGTGCTGCTGCAGCTCAGGCAACAGGCGAGCGCGGCGCGGCACGACCGTGCGCAGCAGGCGGAGGGCGAGGAGGTCCTGATTCTGGGAAAATTTCCCAGAATCAGACGTCTGGTCCTACGTGCAGACGGCGCGGGGGATGTCTGGAGTGAGATCCAGACGTCTGAAAGGTACAATATCTCTTTTCCTTCTTTCGCATGTATGGCCATGCAGGCCGTTTCGCCAAAGGATCTGCTTCTTTACCATGCTGAGATCGATTGCCTACACGTGCAGGGTTCGTTCGGGAAGGCACAAGGGCATGCCCTCCCACACAGATCGGACGTCTGGGCACAGCACCAGACGGCGGATACGGTCTCCGGACGTCCATAGTAATAGTCGGACGTCTGGAACTAGGTCCAGACGGTTTAGCGGGATTCTGGACATCTGAAGAACCACGCATAAACAAGGTATGACCTGAACCATCATTTAAGACATCTGGAAGATGTTCCAGACGTCTGATTTGTGGCAGACTTACCGTTTTTAACCCGTTTAGGGTCCGTTCGAAGTCCGTTTTCCGCGTTTCAAGTTTCGTTCTTCTTAGAATTAGTTCCTCTACTTGTTTACAGTACTTGTATCCTGTTCTGAGTAGTTCCTTGTGTTGATCCTGTGTTAGGACCTCGTCCAGTTGCGGCTCTGGGGGTTGTGGAGGCGCACGGACCTGTCGATCACGCCCCCAGTACTCCCGATTTTGCAGGTAGAGTGTCTCCCTTTAATTATTTATCAACATTTATGCACTTGTGAGATAATTAATAGATTCTATGGTATGGCATGAACCTTAGGACTGGAAAACTAGATTGAATGATAGATCCTAGGGTATGGCATGAATCCTAGGATAGGAAAACTAGATTGAATGATAGATCTTAGGGTATGGCATGAATCCTAGGACTGGAAAACTAGATTGAATGATAGATCCTAGGGTGTGGCATGAATCCTAGGAATAGAAACATCGAAACGAATGTCGTGAATATATGAATTGCAGTCTTGGAAAAGTAGAAAGAAAAATGATAATTGCTTGTAATTGGATAACAGTTGCTTGTTTATGAATGGATATTAACTGTTGAAAACATGGGCTATATGAAAATAAAGTTGAAATGATGAAGCCTAAATTGGCTTAGTTAAAGAAATATGAGCATGAACCCTATGGGGAATTAGGAGTAGAGCTCCTGAGAGGTGAATGGAATGGAATTGGGGAAGTGAGCTGGCCCTTGAGTATGGAGTACCAAGGAGAGCGACTGTCCCCTCTGTTTAGTGCAGAGCAGAGCTAGCCTCCCTAGGGACCTGGGGTTAGGTCTGGCCACTTTGTACTGACTTTTGGCCCTCTCGTACACAGTACCGGGGAGAGCTACTAGTGTAGAGAGAGCACTAGCCACCCCACGGGCCCCGGGGTTCTGCTAGCCTTCCTACACTGACTTGTTAGGCCCACTGGACAAACTAGGGTAGTCAGGCGAGGGTGCGCAGACTGTGGAGGGGCAAGACCCCTGTTTGGTTACTGTGGAGGGGCTAGACTCCTGTGACTGAGAGGGCTCTGCCCTATACTGGTTCTGTGCTGTGCTTTGGGCGTACTCGTTAACGGAAATGACTGACCGCGTGCCAGTGCGAGGTAGCTACACGTGCGTTTATCGCGCGTGCCGTAGTCACCGTTACGTCTGTCAGTGACCTTGGGGTGGTTGCCTGAGGGTAGGACCACCACGGGGGACTCTCCCAGCCAGGAGAGTACCACATGCTACTTCTACTTTTCGGAAAAGACTGCAATCAAGATTGTTCCCACGAGGAACATTCGAGATCAAGAGAAAGATCTGAGGAATAATTCAAGAATGAGTAAATAGAAAAATAAAGAAAGAGATTAATAATAACAGCTACTTGAGCACCTTATTGTTTTTCTTAGCTAGTTGGTTGCTACTCTACTCAACGTTTCGCTGACGTGTCACCTTTGTCACCTTTTCAAGACCAGGTGTTGAGCAGCCAGAGCTAGCGGCTGCAGAAGGTGCTGGGCCTAGTAGAGCCCAGTAGTTTTACTTGTGTTGTACCTACTGTACCGTTTCTCTGTTATAGTGAGTATTTTCTGTTAGAACTGTACTCTTTTATTATAAGCATCATGTTTATGTACCTGTTTAATTCTCTACTATTGTGGTGATGTGTACTGTAGTAGTTCTTTTCTTTACTGTTGTACTTTTGTTACTGTTAGTTACATGCATTATGAATGTGGTTTATTTTACTGCTCTTTGGGTTACTTTCTCGTTGGACGACTGGGTCTTGGGATCAGTCGAATCGGTCCGATTCTCGTGTCTCGTAGGGATTCAGGAATCGGGTCGTAACACCCCCCCACCCTCCTCCTACTCAGCTCCCCCCATCCTCCTCTACTTCCTAACCACACCACCCTTCTCCTCCTCCTCCTCCTAACCACCCCTCTCCTCCTCCTCCCCATCCTGCCTACCCCCTCCTCCTCCTCCTATTGTCGGCCTCCTCATCTTCCTCCTCGTTCTGCTGTCCCCTCCTCCTTCTCCTATTACGTTCCTCCTATTACCGCCGTTGTCGCCTCTATTTTATAAGTTCTAATTTTTTGAATAACATGATAATATGTTATTTAATTAATTATGTTTATGAAATTGCAGGGTATCGGTGATGACCATTCTTGAAAGCTGTAGTCGTTCGAGGTATAATTTTAATGTTTTTAATTTATTATAATGATATTTTAAGCTTTTATTGTTATTAATTTCATTGAATGAATGTATGATTTATTGTGAATGTGGGGTGTGCCCACTTTTATGATTAGTCTTATTTTGCTATGCAGGTTTATATAAAACTTCAAAATGTATGGGGAAACTCTGTTAAATTTTTTTCAAAATTGTTTTAATGTTTAGAATTTAAGCGGCAAACCTGGAACATTGCGTTCCCTAGGTTTAGTTGGGTTTAACATATGTTGTTTAAGTTTGGTATTAGGTTGAGTATATGGTGCTTGGGCTAGGGTTTTAGGGTTTGAGTTGGGGGAGGGTTAGGGTGGTTGGGTTAGGCTAGGGTTTAGGATTTGACTTGGGCTAGGGTTTGGATGGTTGGTTTGGGTTAGGATTTAGGGCTTAGGATTTGACCTGTGCTATGGTTTGCACGTTTGGTTTGGGTTAGGGTTTGGGAATGTGGTTGTGTTGGGTTGGTTCGGGTTGTGCTATAATTGATAAATCATTCTTAAATTATCCTTTTGTCTTCCATTTAAGCGTATCCTCCTATAGTTTAGGATTAGAGTTTGTTATTTAATTAATTTTACTTTTGAAATTGTAAGTTATCAGTATCAGGTACACTCAGAGGCTTCAAGGTTGGGCTAGGGTTTATGATTTGACTTAGGCTGGGGTTTGGATGGTTGGTTTGGGTCAGGGTTTAGGGTTTAGGATTTGACTTGAGCTATGGTTTGCACGTTTGGTTTGGGTTAGGGTTTGGGAATGTGGTTGTGTTGGGTTGGTTCGGGTTGTGCTATAGTTAATAAATCATTCTTAAATTATCCTTTTGTCTTCCATTTAAGCGTATCCTCCTATGGTTTAGGATTAGAATTTGTTATTTAATTAATTTTACATTTGAAATTGCAGGTTATCAATGTCGGGTACACTCGGAGGCTTCAGTAGTTTGAGGTATAGATATATACATTCAATCCTTTTAATTTAATTGAATGATATTTTAGTTTTTTGGTAAATTTTTTTAATTTTTAAATTAGTTATTGTTCAGATGCACATACTTGTTAAAGAAGATATATGCACGTGAGGCCAAATATTACGTATTCTAACCCTAAGGTAAAAGTCCTCCGAGTCAAATTGTGTCCAAATTACTTGTCCATCGAGACTTATGATCATGTTATGTGGATAATGCAGGAAGTGTATGTATACCTCACTTACATGCATGATGTGTTGTCTTTGTAGCATACCATAAGACTCAATCGACTTTAGTTCGGTAAAGTACCAAACTAAAGAAGGTCCTTAAAGATTTAACACAACCTAGTTTTGCTCGTTACATGTAACATTGTGCGGCGGAATTTCGGTTGCTTCTTCCTGCTCTTCTCTGGTATACCAACTAATCTTATTTAGTTTCCTGCGGTGCCCTTAATTGTGTGTTAAAGGAAATCTAGCTAAGGTTAGTATAGGGGTATACTGGAGAAGTGTGAGGAGGTGTTGCCGAAATTTCACCGTACTAAGGTTACATGTAACGAGCAAACCTAAGTTGTAATCAAATATTTGAGGATGGGCTATAAAGTGAAAATCTTAATCAAGATACACATCATTCGGTCCTTTCCCTTCCTAATAAATGATTTGTTTACATTAAATTTTATGTTACAATGGATGAATCTTAGATTGGATTACGGGGTTCAGATTACACCAGATATAAGGATGGAGTAATTTCATTCCTGGATTAGGCCTTTGATAACAATAGGAAGACATTTAGGTGAGGAGGTCAATTTGAGAATATCTTCTGCCCATGCAGAAGATGTTTAAATGGTTCTTTGCATGATTGTAATACTATGCTTGAGGACTTGATTTGTAATAGGTGGTTGCAGCATTACACTACTTGCGTAGCTCATCGAGAGGAGTTGACTGAGAAAGTCATAAACAATGAGAACACTGTTGGCGAAGAGATTGACGAGGAAATTGGTGATAGCGAAGGTCAAGAAAAGCATGACATGTTGAATGAGCTGAGAGTAGGAGAGGATATAAATACAGATGAGGAAGATTCGGTCAGTTGTGATCTATTCTATGATGCTGTTAAGGCGGCTGAGGATCCTATTACTCTCGGTGTTATGAAAATGTCAAAGTTGTCATTTTTTTTGAAGATGTTTCAACTGAAGGTTATGTAACGACCCGGTTCCCGAGTCCCTACGAGACACGAGAACCGGACCGACTCGACTAATCCCAAGACCCAGTCGTCCAACGAGGAAGTAACCAAAAGACAGTAAAATAAACCACATTCAGCATGAATATAACTAACAGTAAGAAAGTACAGCAGTAAGGAAAGAAACTACTACAGTAGGCACCACCACAACAGTAAAACAACATTTATCATATAACAAAAACTGCAGGTAAAGAAGGTACAGCGGAAACAAAACTACTCACTAGAACAGAAACAAAAGAAGGTACAAAGCTGTGGCAACTCTACTGGACCCTACTCGGCCCAGCGTCCTCTGCAGCCGCCGACCCTGGCTGCTCAACACCTGGTCCTGAAAAAGGTAACGAGTGTAACACGTCAGCAAAACGCTGAGTAGAGTGGCAAACTAACTAAAGGCAACAGTAGAGTGTACAGTAGCTGTTATGTTCTATTACTTCCTTTTATTTACATCTTTCAATTTTTCTCACTATTTCATTTACTTCTCAGATCCTTTACTTGATCTCGGATGTCCTCGTGGGACGATCTTGATTTGCAGTCTTTTCCAAAAGTAGAAGTAGCACGTGGTGCTCTCCTGGCCGGGAGAGTCCCCCGTGGTGATCCTACCCTCAGTCAACCACCCCAAGGTCACTGACAGACGTAACGGTGACTACGGCACGCGCGATAAACGCACAGGTAGCTAGCCCGTACTGGCACGCGGTCAGTCGTTTCCGTTAACGGGTGCGCCCAAAGCACAGCACGGAACCAGGGCAGAGCCCTCTCAGTAACAGGGGTCCAACCCCTCCACAGTAACCAAACCGGGGCCTTGCCCCTCCACAGTCCGCGCACCCTCGCCTGACTACCCTGGTTTGCCCTAGTGGGCCTAACAAGTCGGTGAAGGAGGCTAGCAGAACCCCGGGGCCCGTGGGGTAGCTAGTACTCTCCTAACACTACTAGCTCTCCTCGGTACTACGTACACGAGGGCCAACAAGTCGGTACAGAGCGGCCAAGCCTAACCCCGGGTCCCTGGGGCGGCTGGCCCCACTCTGCACTAAAACAGGTACAGGTACTTCCCTTGGTACTGCGTACCCAAGAGACAGTACAAACTACATCTCAGTTCCATTCCTTTTCTTTCCAGGAGTTCCACTCCTAATTCCCCATAGGGTTCCAGCCCTTTATCTCAGAACATCATATGTTTCACTTTCCAGATTCACGTTCTCAATTTCCATGATCTCAAACATGTTTCTTTGTTCATAACAGGCAGCTGTTAATTAATTTCACAGGCAGCTTATATATTCCTTTCCATTTTTCCAAGACTGCAGTAATATACATTCCACTAGTTTTTCCATCCTAGGATTCATGCCATATCCTAGGATCTATCATACAATCTAGTTTTCCGGCCCTAGGATTCATGCAACACCTAGGAGCTATCATTCCATACATTTCTCATTCCTAGGATTCATGCAATGCCCTAGGTTCTAGTTATGATTCCATACTTTAACAGATTTTTTTTTAATACTTAAAACCACTCTACCAGGTACAACGGGAGTAATGGGGGCGTGGTCGGGAATCCCGCGCGCCTCCGCGACTCTCAAGACGGCAACCGAACGAGGTCCTATCACAAGGATCAAACACAAGGAGTGTCTCAAAACAGTGTATAGCTATTGTAGGCGGGTAGAGGAATAAATTCTGAAACGAACGCAACTTGAATCGCGGAAAACGGAGCCCAAACGGGCCCTAACGGGTCGAGAAAGACAATACTGTGCAAAATCAGACGTCTGGAACTCCTTCCAGACGTCTTAAACGGTGGATCAGAGAATTACCTGTTCGGCTTGGTTCCCCGGACGTCCAGAAGTCTGTGGGGACGTCTCTCCTAGATCCCAGACGTCCGATGGTCTCTCCGGACGTCTGGAGGTCACTCCCGCCGTCTGGTACAACTTCCAGACGTCTGATTCGCAAAGGATGACGAATCCGAACACCTGCGCACAGCCAACCCTCCTCCCTCAGTACGGTCAGTCGACAAAAAGAAGGAGAAAGCGGAACTCACCTTTCAGACGTCTGTATGATCTCACAGACGTCGACCTTGTCGTCTGTATATCAGTCCAGACGTCTGATTCTGGAGATTTTTCCAGAATCAGAACCTCGCTCGGCCTCCGCTCGCGACGCCGCCCGCGTCGCACCTCGCGCGTCCGCTGCTCCGCCCGCAGCAGGTCCCTCTCCGCGACGCTCTGCGCCCCCCGCGCCCTCCGCCGGCCGGCCAAGCCTCTCCCGGCGAGCTCGCCCTCACGGCAGAGCCCCGCCCTCGCACGCCGCAGCTCCTCCGCGCCTACTGCGGCCGCCGCTGCCGCTGCGCCCTCGCGTCCGCTCGCTCTCGCGCACAGGCAGGAGAGAAGGAGGAAGATGGTGGAGACGGGAGGGGAGGCGCGCCCCCTCCCCCTTTTAACGTCGCGCGGAGAGGAGGGAGAGACGGTCGCAGTCGCCTGCAGCCGCAGAGAAGATGCGGGATCGCAGGTCTGCGCGCACAGGCGCGCAGACGAATATCCCATGCGAGCATAACTGTTCGCCAGACGTCTGTAAACTATCCCGGACGTCTGGTCAGACGTCCGGATGTGATCCCAGACGTCTTTACAGACGTCTGGGCCACCTCCCAGACGTCTTAAAAGACGTCTGGGGCACGCGCTCGTTACAGGTTATGAATAGAGCTAGTGCTAAATTCATGTCAGAAATACTTCAATTTATTGCTAAGCTGTTGAATAATCCTAATGGTTTTCCGACTTTATGGTATTGGGCAAGGAAACAGATTCGTAAGCTTGGTTTGGATTATCAGAAGATCGATGCATGCTCGAATGACTGCATTCTTTTTAGAAATGAATTAGCAAACTTGAGTAACTGTCCCAAATGTGAACTTGAGAGATATAAGGAAGGTCAAAATGAAAGTAAGAGGAAACAACCTCAAAAGGTTCTTCGTTTCTTCCCACTAACACCTAGGCTTCAACATCTTTTTATATCAAGTAAAATTGCACGGTTGATGACATGGCACCAGGATTGTAAATCTCAAGATGGAAGAATATGTCATCCTACTGATTCAGAGGAGTGGAAGAGATTTGACGAAAGAAATAATTCATTCGCTTTAGAAGCAAGGAATGTGTGGTTGGGTCTTGCAAGCGATGGATTCAACCCATTTAAGAGTATATACTGTTGTACTCTATATGGCCAGTGGTAATGGTCACTTATAACTTACTTGGTTGTGTATGAGATCTTCATTTATGAAGCTCACCCTATCTCCAGCCATTAATCGATGAACTAAAACAGTTGTGATTCACTGGCACGAAGATGTATGATGTAGAAAAGAAGGAATTTTACAATATGTATGCAGCATGGTTGTGGATCATAAACGACTTCCCAATGTATGTAAATTTGTCAGGTCGGAGCACTAAAGGAAATCAAGCTTGCCCTATTTGTATGGAAGACATTCATCACCTACGACTACCGGAAAGTAAGAAATTATGTTACTTAGGACATCACAGATTTCTACCTATTGAACATAGATGGTGAACGTCACAATTCAAGAGTAAATTTGATGGCAGGATGTGTCTGTATTCAAAGAAAAATAAAAAAAAATAAACTTAGTACAGATTCTATCAGGTTGCCAAGTCAGGTTATAATGGAGAGTTACAAGAAATGGGTGAGATAGGTTGGGTTGACCATTGAAACAAGATCAGACAACCTCGAGGAATTCTGGATTTAAAAAAAAAAGCATTGTCATTATGGAGCTACCATACTGGAAAAATCTTACAATACGTCATAATTTAGATATTATGCACATAGAAAAGAATGTGATGGATAACATCTTAGACGTATTAAATCTGACTGATGATCCAAAGGACACTGTGAAAATAAGAAAATATATGAACAGTTTGGGGATAGGTCTGGAGTTGCATATTCATGAGGATGATGGCTACTTCCCACCTACTATTTACAGCTTGAATCAGGATCAGAAGAGTAGACTACTCTCCTTCTTAAAGGAAATTAAGGTGCTAGATGGATTTTTCTCGTAGCTTTCCCATTATGTGAATGAAGCGTAGAAAAAGATATCTAGCTTGAAAAGTCATAACTCACACATTTATATGCAAGTATTCTTTTCACTGGTAATACGGGAGATACTGCCAGAGCCAGTTATTTATTCAATCACAGAGATGAGCAGGTTTTTTAAAGCTATTTCTTCGAAGACGCTACAAAATGATACGTTAGATTACTCGAATAAATAAATAGTCATTACTTTCTGTAAGATAGAACAGATTCTTCCCTCAGCTTTCTTCGATGTAATGGTTCATCTCACGCTACATCTTGCAAATGAAGTGAGAATCAGTGGACCTATACAATTCAGATGGATGTATCATGTGGAGCGGTTTTTAGAAAAGCTTAAAGATTATGTTTTGAATAAGCAAAGCCGAAAGGATCAATTGTAGAAGGCTATCTTGTGGAGGAGTGTACTAATTTTATGTCCATGTACATGAATGAAACAGACAACCGTTTTAATAAACTTTAAAGGAATTATGAAGGGGAATACAATGACAATGATGAAGAATGTTTATCAATTTTTGATATCAGAGGAAGGTCGATCCTTCATACAGAGTATAAGGCTATTTCAGAAAATGACAAACGTTGCGCGCATCTATATATTTTAAAATAAATTCTTGAAATTAATTCATTTTACGAGGAATTCGAACGATTATCTCTTTCTAGGACAAATGAATTTGGCTTCTTAGATTGGTTTAGAGATCGAGTTCCTCAATTGAAAGAGGATAAGGACCCATGATGGGTGCCAGATTTTGATGTAATTGCCGATTCACCATTACATTATGCACATTACCACTCTGGGTATATAACAAAAGGGTTCAGATTCAGAATAAATGAAATTGATGATAGGAAGGTTATACAATAGGTCGGAGTTGTTGATTCATATCTTTCCACCAGTCCAGATGGATACTATGGTAAAATCAAAGAAATTGTGGAGATGAGCTTCAGATATTATTGTAGAGTTGTATTATTTAAATGTCATTGATTTGATGTTTTTAAAGAGGGCACCAGTTTCAAAATTGATAAGAAACACAATTTCTTGAGTTTAAATCCTAGTCTGATGAACCATTTACATTGGCATGTTAAGCGGCACAAGTTTTTTATGTCCCCAATAATTGCCAAAGGGGGCATATAGATTCAATACCACGCAACCATTTTGACGCACAGTCTGAAGCATACCAAGAATTAACAAAAGAAAGTCATATAGATTCAAATGTAGTAGATGTGGACATTTAAGTTTAGTAACAATTTTTTTACTTTGTTTCATTTTTGTTTATATCAAATTTATATTCAAATTTAAGAAACCTAAACTATAACTAGCAATTTCTATACATTATAAATAACTAAACTTAAACCAATCACACACACATGTTCAAATTTTTTTACTCTTACTCTACTGGCATTTTAATTACTTTTATTTTTTAAATTACAGGTTATCGGTGACGGGCATACTTGGAGGTTGTTATACTTAAGGTATAATTTCAATCTCTTAAATTTAATTGGATGAAATTATAGGTTTTTGTTAGATGTGGGGTGTGCCCACATATTATTTTTTATTTCATTAAATAGATGTGGGGTGTACCCACTTATATTGCGTATTTTATTTGAATGGATGTGAGGTGTAGCCACTTGTGGTTTGTTTTTACACATTTTTTATGTAGGGTGTGCCCACTTTAATTTTAATATGCAAGTTTATAGAGAAACCTCCAAATGTAAGGGGCGTATGGTTACAGTTTCCGGTAGATTAGTTTACATACGTTTTGATTCCAGCACCACACACTCTTTTGTCGCTGCGAGTTTTGCTGTCAGTTTGGGATATGACTGTGTGTTGTTAGAGGATCCATTTGTGATCAGAGGTCCGGGTGGTCAGTTGTTTATAGCTGAGGAGGTCTACACAGATTGTGAGGTTAGTATTAGGGGACACAGCCTCCCCGCTGACCTGATCGTGATACCGATGGAGGATTTTGGCGTGATTCTAGGGATGGATTGGTTGTCTGCTTACCACGCCTTGGTGGACTGTTTTGGGAGGAAGATCGTCTTCTCCATACCGGAGATGCCTTCCTTTGAATTTCACGAATAGCCGGTGGACGGAGGTTTCAGGTGCATTTCTACACTTCGGGCAGCGAGACTTTTGGGCCAGGGGTGTGAGAGCGTTTTAGCCTATGTGGTGGCA
The DNA here is from genome assembly GCA_037157565.1 of Thalassia testudinum. Taxonomy (NCBI): domain Eukaryota; kingdom Viridiplantae; phylum Streptophyta; class Magnoliopsida; order Alismatales; family Hydrocharitaceae; genus Thalassia; species Thalassia testudinum. Next base: position 82,825,626 of record JAZHRO010000022.1, read on the forward strand.
GAGCCCAACCTCGTGGTAGACTTTCAGAGCATCCCGGTGGTCAGAGAGTACCCTGACGTGTTTCTAGAGGAGCTGTCAGGACTACTGCCTGAGCGTGAGATCGACTTTGAGATCTCACTGGTACTATGGATCAGCCCCATTTCTACGGCACTGTACTGGATGGCACCACTTGAGCTGCGAGAGCTCAAGTCATAGCTACGAGACTTGTTGGAGAAGGGCTTTGTGAGGCCTAGTGCATCCCCGTGGGGAGCCCCTGTGTTATTTGTGAAGAAGAAAGATGGTACCCTATGCCTTTGTGTTTACTACAGACAGCTGAATAGGGTCACCATCAAGAACAGGTATCCGCTGTCGAGGATTGATGATTTGTTTGACTAGTTACGAGGTGCCATGGTATTCTCCAAGATAGATCTGAGATCAGGCTACCACCAGTTGAGGATCAGAGAGACCAACGTCTCCAAGACAGTTTTCTGCACCCGGTATGGACACTACGAGTTTTTGGTCATGCCGTTTGGGCTTACCAATGCCCCCGCTGCCTTCATGGATTTGATGAACCGGGTGTTCAGACCGTATCTGGATCAGTTTGTGGTGGTATTTATTAAAGACGTGCTCGTTTACTCATGGGATCAGGCACAGCACGGACAACACTTGCGGATGGTTCTGGACACTTTAAGATGATGCGGGCTGTATGCCAAATACAGCAAGTGCGAGTTTTGGTTGAGGCAGGTGAGTTTCTTAGGCCATGTGATTTCAGGGGATGGTTTGGCTGTGGATCCAGCCAAGGTTGAGGCCGTAATAAGGTGGGAGAGGCCACGTACAGTGACAGAGATACGCAGCTTCTTGGGACTGGCAGGTTACTACCGCCGGTTTATCAGGGATTTCTCACAGATTACACGTCCTATGACTCAGTTGACTCGGAAGGATGTGCCTTTTGCTTGGACAGATGCTTGTGAGGTGTGTTTTCAGGAGTTGAAGGAGAAGCTGACTTCGGCACCTGTGCTTGCCATCCCAGATAGCAGTGGTGGTTTTGTGGTCTAGACAGACGCTTTGTTGCAGGGGTTAGGGGGTGTGCTCATGCAGCGGGGTCACGTTGTCGCATACGCTTCGTGGCAACTGAAGCTCCATGAGCATAGCTACCCTACCTGTGACTTAGAGCTGGTAACTGCTGTCTTCGCGTTGAAGACATGAAGGCACTACCTTTACGGTGAGACCTTTGAGATTTTCACAGATCATAAGAGCCTCAGGTTTTTGTTTGATCATAAGGAGCTTAACATGAGATAGAGTCGTTAGTTAGAGCTCCTGAAGGACTATGACTGCAGCATCTCCTACCATCCGGGGAAGGCCAACGTGGTGGCTGACGTTTTGAGCCGAAAGGTGCTCATCCACTTGGCCAGTTTACAATTACAGAGTTGGAGACTTATGAAAGAGTTGGGTAGTTGGCGACCCCTAAAGTCACAGGGGTATTGTGGGGCAGTGACGGTGACACGGCATATGAGACCAGAGCTGATAGACCGTATCATCACATGGCAGATGACAGATCTGTACCTGCAGTCGTTACGAGACAGAGTGCTGTCAGGGAACCCAAGAGACTTCTCTTTTATAGACGAGGTGCTGCGCATGAGGGGACGTTTGTGCGTTCCCAGGGATGAGGAGTTGTTGAGAGAGCTCCTGACTGAGGTGCATGGGTCTAGGTTCACCATACATCCCGGGAACATGAAGCTATATCATGATCTGAGACGTGACTTTTGGTGGAGAGGGATGAAGCAAGATGTAAGTGAGTTCATGCAGTAGTGTTTGGTGTGCCAGCAGGTGAAGGCCGACCATCAGAGGCCTGTGGGGCCGTTGCAGCTACTTCCTGTGCCAGAGTGGAAGTGGGAGAGCATCACCATGGACTTAGTGGTGAGCTTACCCATTACCCAGTGAGGACACGACACAATCTGGGTGATAGTAGATAGATTGAAGAAGACGGCACACTTCTTGCCGATCCGAGTCACCGTGGGACCAGCGCAGTTGGCAGAGAGGTATATTCGTGACGTGGTACGTCTACACGGAGTTCCGCATGAGATTGTATCTGACTGGGATACCCGTCTTACTTCCCAGTTTTGGGCTGAGTTTCAACAGCCGTTGGGGACATGGTTGAGGTTCAGTACGGCGTACCACGCCCAGACGGACGGATAATCAGAGCGCACTATACAGACACTCGAGGACCTTTTGCGTGCCTGTGTACTAGACTAGAGGGGCTCTTGGGAGGAGCACTTACCCCTGGCAGGGTTTGCATATAATAACAGCGATCACTCGAGTATCGACATGACACCTTACGAGGCTCTGTACGGACGGAGGTGTACTGCGCCTTTGAGTTGGGTTGAGGTGGGGACCAAGTGGGAGGTTGGTCCCAGATTGATCCGGCAGAGTCAGGAGGTGATAGAGCAGATTCACAGACGACTTCGCACTGTCAGGAGCAGATAGAAGAGTTATGCCAACCGGAAGCACCTCCCCAGCTTTCTGGTGTGCACGACATGTTCCACGTGTCCAACCACTAGAAGTACGTCGCCGATCCCAGTCATGTTCTGAGACACGAGAGTGTCGAGGTGGGTGACGACCTGACCTACCCTGAGAGACTAATGCAGATCCTAGACAGAGCCGTCCGGAGTTTGAGACGGAAGCAAGTACCCTTGGTGAAGGTCTTGTGGAAGAGCCAGCAGTACGAGGAGCCTACCTGGAGCCTGAGGCGGTGATACGAGAGTGGTACCCAGAGCTTTTTGAGGGTACGTCTTTTTAGGATCGGCTTCGGTCCTCTTTAAGTTTGTTATGCATTTATATTTCCTTTTCCACACCCTAGTTGGCTCAAGTTTCAGGGATGAAACTTCCTTTAAGTTTGTTATGATGTAAAGACTCATTCTATTCTGAGCCTTTTAAGACATCTGGACTGTTAGTCAGACGTCTGGTCAGACGTCTAGACCCCTTCCCAGACGTTTGGAAATTGAAAGTTTTGTACGCAGGGTCAGTTCTATGCGCCTGCTACGTGCAGACCGCTTTCTTTCTTCTCTCTCTTCTTCTTCTCTCCCCTTCACTGAACCCTAGCCGCTCTATATATAAGAGCTCTCACCCCCCTTCCTCTCTTCTTCACTCCACCACCACCACCACCACCTTCTTCCTCTCCACTGCCGTGAGAGGAACAAGCGAGAGAGAGGGAGCGAGAGTGAGGAGTGAGGAGGAGTGGCATGAAGAGAGGAGGAGGAGGTTGAGCTCATGGGTTCATGGGAGCTCACCTGAAGGCGCACGACCGAAGCGGCGCGTGCGGGAGGACGAGTGCATCGGGGGAGTCATCCCTGACTTCCTGCTGCAGCCAGAGCTGCAACGAGAGGGAGGAGTCGCGGCTGCGTGCGGCGAGAGGAGTAGGAGCTCGCCCTGGTTCTGGGATTGTCCTAGAATCAGACGTCTGGAGTGCCGTCTGGTGACGACACTGGATGTCTAAAAGAAGGTTTCGCGAATGTACATTTCTCTTGCAGTTACGGCCATGCAGACCGCATTGCAGAGCCGATCTGTGTGGCTAAAAGTGGGAGATATTGTCTGTCGCACGCAGGGATAGCTTTGCGAAGGAGCGCGGCATGCCCTCCTACGTGTTTCGAACGTCTGGACAGCTTACCAGAAGATCAGAAGCACTCCCAGACGACTGGAGGAGAGGTCGGACGTCTGTAGCTGAGTCCAGACGGTCAAGTGAGGGTCCTAGACGTCTGAGGTCGACGCAGGAACTTAAGGTGAGACCCTAATGACTTTTAAGACATCTGGACCTTGTGCCAGACGTCTGATTTGGTTCAGCAGTCCTATTTTTGACCCGTTTAGGGTCCGTTTGGGGTCCATTTTACGCAAACAAGATATCTATGGTTTACTTGTGAGTTCCTCTACATGTTCGAAAGCCTTATTTATTATTCTGAATGTTCCATTGTGGTATGTTCCTTGGTATAGGACTTCGATCTGTTGCATGTTTGGGGCTTGCATAGGCACGTGAGTCTACCGTTCGAGGACCCAGAACTCCCAGATTGTCTAGTAGAGTGGTTTCCCCCTGTTTTAATTATAAAACATGAATGCATATGTGAAATTAGATAACTAGAAACCTAGGATGTGGAATGAATCCTAAGACGAGAAACAGTTGCATTGTTTGTATGCATGTTTGAGATTGCAATCATAAATGAATGAGTGGAATTATAAACAATTATCTGTTAATAAATACGAGCTGCCTATTGGAATATGAAATGCCTGTGTTAGTTAAATCGTTACCTGTGATATCACTTGTTGCATATGTTAATTATGAAAATACGAGATGCATGTGTAAATACGAGAATGGAAATGTAAATGATGAAACGTGGTATGGAATAATATGGTGAATATGAGTATGAACCCTACGGGGAATTAGGAGTAGAGCTCTTGTGGATGAATGGGAAGGATCTGGAAATGTGAGTGGGAAGTGTGCTGGCCCTTGAGTACGTGATACCAAAGAGAGCAAATGTCCCCTATTTAATGTAGAGCGGAGCTAGCCACCCTTAGGTTGGGACCCGGGGTTAGGATTGGCCACTCTACATCGACTTCTGTTGGCTCTCGCGTACACTGTACCGGGGAGAGCTACTAGTGTAGGGAGAGAGCTAGCCACCCCATGGGGCCCGGGGTTCAGCTAGCCACCACCCTACACCTACTTCTTAGGCCCATTGGGCAAATTGGGGTAGTCAGACGAGAGTGCGCGGATTGTGGAGGGGAGAGACCCCTGTTTGGTTTTGAGGGGCTAGACCCTTGTTACTGAGAGGGCTAAGCCCTATACTGTTCCGTGCTGTACTTTGGGCATACCTGCTAGTGGAAATGACTAACCGCGTACCAGTGCGGGGTAGCTACCCATGAGCTTATCGCGTGTGCCGTAGTCACTACTACGACTGTCCATGACCTTGGGGTGGTTGATTGAGTGTAGGATCATCATGGGGGACTCTCCCTGCTAGGAGAGCACCACGTGTGCCTTCTACTCTTTGGAAAAGACTACAATCAAGATTGTTCCCAGGAGGAACATACGAGATCAAGAAAGATATCTGAAAGTAAACCAATGGGTGAAAAGAAATGACTTAAAATAAAATAATTGGAAAAGATAAATTTACCTGTTAGCCTTTACTGCTTTAGTTAGCTTGGTTGCCACTCTACTCAGCGTTCGCTGACTCCGTTACTCATAACCCTTTTCAGGTCCAGGAGTTGAGCAGCCCAAGTTATTGGCTGTAGAGGGCGCTGGGCCCAGTAGAGCTTAGCAGTAGTTCTTATTGTTGTATTTTCTTTTTGTTAGTGAGTTCGGATTTTGTTACTGTTACTGTTTTGTACTTTTGTTCTACTTTACTGTTGTGGTGGTGATATGTACTGTTAGTAGCTTTTACTTTCTTTACTGCTTGTACTCTTTTACTGTTAGTTACTTTGCATAGTGAATGTGGTTTATTTTCCTGCTTTTCGGTTATTTCTTGTTGGACGACTAGGCCTTGGGATTAGTCGAGTCGAGCCGGTCTCGTGTCCTATAGGGATTCGGGAACCGAGTCGTAACACTTTATCAGTCGAGTGGGCAAAATTATTAAAACCATTATACCCATTTCCTACTTCGACTGGAGGAAGATGCTCACAAAGCTGAAGAGACAGTTCATCCATCAGTTGGAGGTAATTTCATATACAAAAGTTATTTCTTTTATAACTTTATCTTAAAATTATTTTAAAGTAACATTGACGTATATTTTTTTAAAATTAATATAGCAAAATTATTATTGGGGTGATGACCCCAATGCCTCCCGATATATCCTTAAGCACGTCACCAAAATCCATAGGGATTGGAGGATGGAGACCAAGAGAAATAGAATTTTTAAGCATTTACATTTTTATTATATACATAATTTCTTATATTATTTCTAAAAATTTATATTTTGTATTTAGTGGTTCTCGAACAGGAGTTCACCCGATGAGGCAATGGGTGATGCTCCTCCTAATGTCATGCCTGACGATTGGAAGAAGACATGCGAGCAATGGATGAATCCAAAAATGGAGGTTAGTAAACGATTACAAATTATTCTATTAATTTCATATATCTTAAATGAATAAAAAATACTATTATGTATGCCTAAAGGAGCAAGCAAAAAAAAAAAAGGACAATAGGGTTAAAGCACCACCACAGACCCATTGTTTGGGTCGAAGGAGCATCGAGACAGTCAGGAGAGGTTATATAAGTATTGAAATTACTTTTCAATTAAATATTACTTAATTTTAAATTTATTTTAACCTAATTGTATCATTTTTATATTTTCAGTCCGCTGCACATGATGGGATGGAAATGACTATGATGGAAATCTACGATGTCACACACAGTAAGCCAGCAGCTGAGGGTGCTTGTAAGTGAATTCATGGTCATATTAGGAGAAACACGTAAGTTTCCTAAACTCAAAAAATTTATAACTTTGTATATATATATTATAATAATATTTTTTATTACATCTAGGATCAAATGATACAATTGACGAGACCTTCAACAGCATCCAGCAACCTTTGGATGTAGAGGAGGCATTTAGGAGAGTGATGCCACCAGACCATGGTGGTTTCGTTCGTAGTGAGGGGAGGGCATACTCGTTATCCACCTGATATGGGATGAAAGGTATCGTCTCATCTAGTGTTATCGATCAGCTACATCAAAAGATCGATACACTACAGAGACGAGAGGAGGAGAGGGAGAAGAGAGAGGTAGAGATGAAGAATAAGATTAATACTATGGATGATAAGCTTCAAATCCTTATAACCCTTATTCAGAACAAGAGTCAGTCAGAGCATCCGTCTTCCACAGATCCTAACATCTACAGGCGAGACAATGACGACTCTATGGGTGGTGCAGGTGAAGCTGGTGGCATTGAGGCAGTTGTATCTTGATTTATATCCATTTTCTTTTCTTATGCTTTTCATGTAACCTTTTCTATGTAAATATTTCATTTTCAAACTTTTAATGTACTAGATTTTATATTTATGAAATATAAATTTCTGTTCATTTTCATTTTTTGTTTTACTATAAAAGTAAGACTTTTAAGTAGGTTAGTAGGTAGTTTTCATCATTTTGTAACAAAAACAAACCCATACATTTATCATCGCTTATTCAAATAAGCGACGACATATAGATGATGGTATAAATATTTTTACCATCGTTTATATAATAACCGACGGCATAGAAGGCTTGATAGAATTACTGTTCCTAGTTTATGCCGTCGGTTTTATGAATAAGCGACTGCTAAATTATTTTTACCGTCACATACCTGTCGTCGCTTATTTGAATAAGCAACGATAAAAATTATACAAGCGACGGTAAAATTATGTAAATGACGACGAATATAAAAATGGATACGTAAAGACGGGAAAGAGTATCTAACATATATCGTCGATTATTAAATAACCGACGGCAAAAATAAGTGTCATCGATTATGAAACGACATCGAAATCTCCAATCCCATCGATGGTTAAATATTATTTTGACGTCGGATTAGCCTTGTAACCGACGACAAAGTAAAACAGCGACAGTATTAACGATATAGCTGATTACCATCGATTATTTAAGATTTATCGTCGATTTTCAACCGATCGTGAAAGACATGTATATTGTAACATAGATTTCCAGAATTTACAGAGGAAATATACATTCTAACTTTAAAGTACTCCAAGCCAGAGTAATAACATCCCTCGTTAGAATTTGATATCAGAGAGTTTACCTGAAGCCTTCTGGGTTCTATCCTAATTTCATGATGGTTCCAGTCTTGGAAAACCACCTAAAGAAGCTTTTAAAGAACACCGATGTTCTGGCATCGATCGGCTCTTTTCCTCAATTCTTACAAAGTACTAGTGACATAATTAGCCTACTGCAAGGATGAACAAATCCAAGTTAGCAAATATGACACATGAGATCTCTTGTTTGTGTTTACTGCATAGGTTAAAATTTAAAAAGGCAGCTATCTTCTTTAACGAGGAAACCATGTTATTGATTTCAAGAACGTGGGATGCCCCTTGTTCTGCGAGATATCTTTTAATCAAATCACATATTGGAGCAACAACGCGTTAAACGTCTTAACCCGCGTGATTCCTCGATAATAAGCTATACTCCCCATTATAAACGGGTCCTAAAATTTCAACCTATGACCGTATGTTGGAAGTCTCTAAGCATATATATCACACGATCTTATTTCTATCAATCTCATCACCTTTAATTGTCTGGACTTCTTGTAGGAATTAGGAGTGGAAAACATGAAAAGTTGGAAGGATTTTCACTCCAAAAATGTGATCTACAAAGTAAAACAACCTTCACACTCTTTGAAATACACATATCACAATTTTGGAATAAAAGTCAAAGTTTTCGAATCTTCTGCGTAAACTATTCTTTCAAACGTATAGATTTTTGAAGTCTTCATGCATTGAAAGTTTAAAAAAAAGCATTACGCATACATATTCACGAGTACGTAGAGAACAAACCAAGAAGCACACAGACAGAGATCGCACGTCCACGTGTTGTGACCTTCCCACTCACCGAGTAATCTTTTCTACTATATGTTGATATCGACGCCGAGTACGTTTGCGAAATCAAAGTCCGGAACCCTTTGTCTGCGTCGCGACCACGGCATTTGTCCAAAGCACAAAGATCGATTTAATCCTATTACTTCCTCTCCCAATTAAATACCAATTATCCTATTAATATCTCTCGATCAGATTAACCGTCATAATTAAGTCCGTAACCCCCGCGGCATTCTAGGCACGTCGTGTGAGCGAAACATATGCAGCTGCTTTTCAAATATATGGAAAATATTATATGTTTTTATTTATTGGATCTTCGTGATCATGAAGTTGACTTCGTCAACCTATTTTTCCGTAAGAAGATACTTATTTCGGATATAATAAACAAATTGTTAATACCAACTGAAAAAATGTAATAATAAAGAAATAGACTTACGCCTATCTCCAAACGTGTGAAATGAAAGAAATGCGGTAGTTTTAATTGAATTGTTTTGATTTTTAATGGATAAAAATTATTTCTTATAATTAAAAAATTAATTTTCAAGGGAAAATTATTTTTTACTAGTTGATAGGTAAAATATGTTTATGTATTTTTGTTTTTAATCAATATATTTTTATTCTTAACTAGATGAACATTATTTTTAAGCTATGTTTTTACTTTCAATTAAAATATTTGAGTTTTAATTAATTATTATATTTTAATTTTTAATCAATGCATCTTTTTTTTAGAACTCAAGAATGAGTAAAGGTTACACGTACTTTGAAAAATATATCATAACATACATTTTCCTAGTTACATCCTTCCACTAATTAATTTTTATAATTTAGCATGATAGACATATGCAATCACATGAACACTCCGTATCATGCTTACTATGCTACATGAGGCAAACAGTTATCTGTGTATATAAAATTGGGACCCACTACCTCATTTGTGTGAACCAATGTCTTGTAAATCAAATCGATCATTGAATTGGTTAGATATTGATTTGGCTTTTTAATGATTCAGCTAGCAGTTATATTAGTTGAATCGGTGATGACATCAATATAATGTTAGCATGTGAAAAAATCGAAAAAAATTAAATTGTAAAACCTTTGGATTAATTTGTAATGATTTAACTAAGTCCAATTGGATTTAACTGATATTTAATAAAAAATCATCAAAAATGAGTAGCAAGAAAATTATTTTGTAACTATAATTATACTAAAATTGACATGCTTTTATCAAATACTAAAAAAATAAAATATATAATTGAAATTGAGAGTCTAACATTAAAGAATACATAAATTTTTGAATTTTTATTTAATCCTAAACCAACATACATTTTTCTTTTCTTTTTTTTAATTTTTTAGCTCTTAAAAGAATGGCTAAATCGATTGGTAGATTTAATCGAATCAACCTGTCCAACTTAATTTTGATCGGTTATACCAATTTTGACTTTTTCACCTGAATCGATTGTTTCGATCAGTAAGACAAAGATTTCTAGTCAAATCAGCCAATTCAATTCAATTTTTAAAACATTGGTGTGCACCCTCCCTTATCTCATAAGGAAAGGTGTACACATTGGTGTACATTTCGATATACAAGAAACACCACTCATTTTCGTATGGTGCTATTCACATACTTGCTTTATAGGGTAGACATGTAAAAGTTGATCCATTTAGGTTCTTTTTAGGGTAGTGCTATTCACATACGTATGTGAAGATGAAGCTTTATGCTTAAGGCATGTTTGAATACAAGATAAAATATTGTATGGATATGTAGGGGTGTACATGAGGTGGGTTGGAACTTAATCCAAACCTAACTTATGATCTTTGGATTAGGATTTTTTGAACCTCACGCAACTTGTAACACTATCGAACCTAATCTAACCCAACCTATAAAAATCAAATTGAGTTGAATCGAGTTGAGCAGGTTGTTGACTTGTCACAAGACTTAAAACTTATATTTATTTCTAACGTATATTCTATATCTTGTATACTTAATAATAAAATATTTTAAACTGATAGATAACTTTTATCTTCTAAAAAATAAATAAAATAGGTAAAAATGAAAAAAAAAATCAACTTGTGAATGGAATTTGGAACAAGGGTGAGGGAATTTCAAATTGGAGACATGGGAGAGGTTGGAGTAGGGGGAATTTGGTATATTGGACTTGGGTGTGGATGAACTTTGGTGGCTGATTGGGTTGTGATCAGGGAAGATTTAAGTTTAGCTTCCTTTCACACACACACACACACCATGTATATATATCGGGTTGCGGGTTGAGTTGGGTTAGTTAAACCTCAAATCCAACCCAATCTATTTTTTATCGGATTGGAAAAATCTCAACCCAACTCGATCTATTATAACTCACAATCCAATCCAATTCAACCCATTCAGGTTGAGTGAAGTTGGGTTTGGGTTAAATCCAACCCGTATACACACCTACGGATATGTTAATATGGAATAAGTGAAGATTGGTATTTATTTAGGTGGTAGATTAAGGAGAAGGGAATTGATATGATATTAGTGATTATTTGCTTAATATTAAAAGGGAAGGATTTAATAGGTGTTTATTTAATATTAATTGTGGAAGTAAAAGATGTAATTGGTCTTTATTTAATAGTAAAAATTAAAGTGAATGTTATTATGATATGTTTAAATTAATTAAAAATAATTATATAAGAATTTATGTCAAATAAAGAAAAAACCCATCTTTGCACGATTACGTTACCTTTTTTTTCTTTTCCGTGGGAATTAATTAATGAGATTCTTTTTTATTTTCTCGATAGAGAATTTATCTATTTACTTTCTACGTGACAAATTTACATTATAGTTTATTATAAGTTGCCTTGAATTTAAAATATTATTAATTAATTCATCATTTTCATGATTCCTCGCAAATTAATTGCATGTGTATTTCAAGATGGCCATTGATTTAAGTAATTAATATCAGCCGGGCTCATTTTCTTTTTTTTTTTGCATGAAAGAATCTTTCATTACCAACTTTCACAATTACATTCACCCAACATTGGTACCCACGTACCATACAACTTGCTACACATGCAAAACTTAGCTAGGTTGTGCGCCTTGCATACCTTGCTCCAGGGTACCTTGAACAATGACAAATCATCATGACCATTTAGCAATTCAATACACTTCTGGGTGATATGCCTAGATCTCCATGAAAGCTGCAACTGAGCATTAATTTGATTGATTGGAACTACAGCGTCAGACAGTAATGTCACATCAAATAATCAAAAATTGATGGTTAATATCAAGACATGATAAATTACCCATGACTCTACCTCGATTGGAAGTTTCCACCTCATATGCAGAGGATGCAATCACTCTATCTTCCTTGTCACAACAAACAGCTGCCGCAACAGAAAAGTCGCCAATAGCTACATCCACCTGGATCAGAAATTCTACCTGTCTAGTGGACACCTGACTTTGTGCTGAAGTCTACAGCAATTTACCTCCATTCTCATTTATCTCCTTATCATTCCAAGTGTAGAATTTCGCCAAATTCAAAGCTGATTCAATCACCACCATCGGGGTAGGTTGTACCCCCTTCATTACGTACATCACACCTACGAATCCAAAGGGCATATAACATATAAAAGACCAATCTTCCTCCATATCCTGCACTTTCAAACCAAGTATCAAGCTTGAACAGTAACTCCATCCAGCTTGCATATTGTGGAAAGTTTAAAATCCCCCAGTAGAACCATACTGCCTTCATAAAAGAACAATCAACCATCAAATGCTCCCAAACCTCATCATGTGCATGACAAAAGGGACAAGAAGGATCGTCTAGATTCATTCTTTTCCCCAGAATTCCCCTCAAAGGAAGTACATCCGTAATAGCTTTCCATATAAATAACTTAAACTTTGGTGCCACATCCTTCATTGCCCATATTATCTTGCAGTGCCCCATTTGCTCTACTGACAGGACAGCATTAGCCCCTTCCTCTTGCAGTAGCGTCAAATAAGCCGTTTTGACGGAAAAATCCCCCTTCAGATTTGGCTTCCAGATGATCAGGTCCTCTCCACTATGAATGGGACACTTCAAAATTCTATCCACCAATTCTGCGTAGAAACCAGCTGCAAGTAACTCTACATTCCACGATCTGTCCTCCTCATTCATAAGGTCTGCTACTTTTTCAAGTTGTAGCATCTCCTGATCACTGGGGAGCAAGCGAACCTCGCCACTATCCAACCAAGGGTCAAACCATATGCAAACCTTCCTCCCATCACCGATCAACCAAAGCATATTCCTAAAAAGGAATTCTTTTATACCAGCCAATGCCTTCATATAAGGTGAATCTGTTGGTTTCGTTACATATTCCCAAAAACTCCCATTTGGAAGTACTTCCCCTTAACTTGCCTTTGCCAAATCCCATTCTCCTCCCTGAATGAGATGGCCATCAAATGAGATGGAATCGCTGCTAGTACCACCTGAATAAGGATGCTTCTACCAGCCTGAGATAGTAGCTTCCCCTTCCAACTAGCTAATTTCTCTCCAAACATTCCCAATACCACTTCACTCAGCCTCTCTTGATTTGAGCTGTCAAAGATGGGACATCTCAAATACATCTCCTTCTTCGTCACATTGCCCAGCTTAAGGATGTCTATAATTATATTTTTCTTATCCTGAGCAATGCCTCCACCAAAGAAAATTTTGGACTTCGCAAAATTCACTCTTTGACCAGAGCAGGCCTCGTAATCAACCAGAATTTCCTTCATCTTCAAGGCTTCCCTATCCTCAGCTCTTTCAAATAGAATAGTATCATCCACAAGCATCAAATGAGTAAGAGGCTCTATATTACTATAAATCTTACACCCATAGATAGCTTTACTATGTAAAGCACACTCCAAACTGCTCGATAAATATTCTGAGCAGTGCATAAAAATAAAGGGGGAAAGGGGGCAACCTTGTTTAATCCCGCGTGAAGGAATGATAGTTCTCGAAGGTTCTCCGTTCACTAAAATTTGAAAGGAGGTCGTTGAAACACAGGACATTGTCAACTTGGCCAGCTTGATTGGCATACGTATCTGAAGCAAACAATATTGGATAAACTCCCATTCAATCCTATCATACGCTTTCTCCATATCCAATTTGATGATCATGGATCCATTTTTTCTCTTGGAATTCTTTAAGGAATGAATGGCTTCCTTGACCAACACCACATTACCAGATGTCTGTCTTCCAGAAAGAAAGCCTGCTTGCTTCGTCGACACAATCCTCTTTAGAATAGACTTAATTCTTTTTACCACCAATTTCGCTACAAGCTTGTATAGGGTATTGGTTAAACTAATTGGCCTGAAATCTTTTGGTTGAATTGGAGACTGGAACTTTGTTACCAACGTTATGAAAGTACGACTCATAGGCGGTGGCATCTTCCCTTCCACAAAACATTGTTGTACAAAATGAATTACTTCATATTTCACTACTGCCCAGCTATTCTGAAAGAAAAAAGATTGGAGCCCGTCAGGCCCAAGGCTTTTATATGGATGCATTGAGAATAATACATTTTGAATCTCCTCAGCCTCAGGAACATTCAAAGACCACCTTTCTTCGACACCAGTTGGAGCATTCTGGGCATTAAACAGATCCATAGTCGGCACACCACTACCTTGAGAGGTATATAATTTTGTAAAGAAATTAGAAAACACTTCTTGAATATTCTGTTGATCTCCAGTTTCACCTCCACTCAGTAATGAAATCCATTGAATGGAGTTCCTTCTCATCCTGTTGTGTGAGTATATATGATAATATCCGGTCTTCTTGTCTCCACTTAAGGCACAATTCTTCCTAGATCTTTGGAACCAATGTACTTCTTCTTGTAATAATACCTCATTGTATTGCCTGTTGAACTCCCTTTCTCTCTCTATCTGCCTCATTATATTCACGTTCCTGAATCCCAGCCAATTGAAATTCAATACTCTTCTTCCTCTCTCTCCAGTTGACATCAGTTCTGGCATTCCACTTCTTCAATTCAGCAACTAAGTTTTTAGATTTCTTCCAAATCTGGGTGCCTCCCTTATTAACCTTCCAACCTCTTTCCACAATATAATTATAGTCCTGCCATAGACTTCATTCAAAGCCCAACCACCAGACTTTATTTCTTGTAGACTTCTTCCTGTCCATTCCAAGAAGAATTAGACTATGATCACCATTGATCGTGGGGAGATTCAACACTCCAGCAGATGGAAAGTTAATGATCCATTCCAACGTAGCAAAGACCTTGTTCAATCTCTCCCTCATCAAAAATTGTGGCCTTCTTCTATTCAACCATGTATATGCCAGCCTTGCATACCCCATATCAATGAGTCCCAGTGCATTTGTGAAACTTCTCAAGAATTGAAATTGTCTCAAAGGTGTTAACGATCCACCTCATTTATCTTCCTTCGAAAGTATCGCATTAAAATCACTTATACATACAAGTCTTTCATCATAGTTAGATAACAACCTCTCCATTCTACACAAAAAGTTGTTCTTATTTTTCAACTTCGGAGTACCATACACACAAGCCAAATGCCAAGAACAGTTTTTGAAATGACCCGTCACCTTTCGGTCCTTTAAAACGTTTGGGATGCTCACCAGATGTCTGGAGAGTTCGCCGGATGTCTGAAAATACCTTTTCTCTTTGGCGTGTACTGTACGTATACCATGCCTATTCCCTCACCGCCTCTCTCCTTCCTGTGACACCACTCTGCACCACATCCTCGCCCATGCCCTTCTCCTCACCTCCTCTCCCTTTATAAACCCCCCTCCTCCTCCTCTTCGTCTCACGCCATTTCAGCCGAGCCAAAGGAGAAAGTGAGCGGAGAGTAGTGAGAGGAGAGCAGAGAGCGGAGAGCGGAGGGCAAATGTGAGTCTGAGTGCGGGAGCAAAGGGTGCCGTGTTACTCTGATGCAGCTTTTGCAGCGAGGAGAGCCCAGAGCTGTTCCGTGGAAGTCATTTCTCTACGGAATCAAACGTCCAGAGTGAACTCCAAACGTCGGGGAGAACATCTGAAGGTATTATGAGACGTCTGGTAGAGATTTATTTTTCCGTTATTTCTCTGCCGAGTCCTAAAAATGCATGTGCATGTGTCAGAGGTTGGGAGGCGCAACGGAGCGAGGACCGAGGCAGTTTTAGACGTCCGGGAGCATCTCCAGACGTATGATGGAACCCCCGGATGTCGGCACTGCGTTCCAAACGTCCGATAGCGACGCCCCGAGAGAGAGGTATGCCTACCAGATAGTTTAAGTCATCTGGGACCTCTCCCAGACATCTGATTTCTGTCAGACCTCATGTTTTTAGGCTCTTACAAGGCCCAAACGGTGTCTTTTTCCCATAAACGAAACGTCTTTGTTTCCCATACGTTTTTCTCCATGTAATGGTACCCTATTTGTAGCATTTTGAACCCTTTTTGACTTGTCAATCCATGGCTTAAGTCTCCAATCCGTCGAGTGTACGGGACCTGCGGAGACGTCGAGAGCTACTATGCAAGTCCCAATTCCACCCTGTTATCCTGGTAGAGTGGTTCTGATTATAAATCTCCAAGATTAATAATATGCATGCAATTAGTTAAACCTAGGATGTGAGATGAACCCTAGGAAGAAATAAATGTATGCTCTAGAATACATCTATTCAATTGAAACCTGGGTTGTGACATGAACACTAGGGCTAGAGAAAAATGCATGATTGAGTAAATATGAGCTATCTGTATTATGTGGAATGGACCACATTATGAACAAACCTATACTGTGGTCAAGCTGTCTGTTATATATATATATATATTAAATCGAATGAGAGAAATTCATGTACAAACCCTACGGGAAATGTAGAATGAGACAAGAATACCATAGCATGGAGAATCGGATGGTTCTGGATTTGCCACCCACGGGCGGTCGTTAAGGGAAGTGAGCTGACCTTTGTGTACGTAGTACCGAAGAAAGCAACTATCCCTTGTAGTGTAAAGGGGAGCTTGCCGCCCTTGGGTTGAGCCTTGGGGTGAGTTTGGCCACTCTATGTCGACTCCTGTCGACCCTCGCGTACGTGGTGCCGAGGTGAGCTACTTAGTGTAGGGGGGAGCTAGCCGCCCCAGGGGGCCCGAGGTTAGGCATGGCCACCCTACACAGACTCTTATTAGCCTGTTTGGCAAACCAGGATAGTTGGACAAGGGTACGCGGATTGTAGAGGGACGAGACCCCTGTTCTATTCTGAGAGAGCAAGGCCCTGTGCTGTTCCGTACTGTACGTTAGGGAGTACCCGCTAGCGGAAACGACTGATCGCGTGCCAGTGCGAAGTAGCTACCCGCGTGCTTATCATGTGTGCCATAATCACTGCTACGTCACGACCATGACCTCGGGGTGGTAAACCGAGTGTAGGATTACCACGGAGGGACTCTCCCGGCCAGGAGAGTGCCACGTGTGCGTCCTAAATCACGGGAAAACTGCAAGCAAGATCATTCCTTCAGAGAACAAGAAGATTAAGTAATGCAATGGATCCTGATTAGAGATCTCTATACAGCAAATCGTTACAAGATATTAAAATCGGAAAGTAATATGTTAAGCTACTTGTTAAATGTAATTTTTCATATTTTAGCCACCACTCTACTCAGCGTTAGCTGAACCTAGATGTATAACCTTATACAAGTCAGGGATTTGAGCAACCCAAGTTTCCGGCTACGGAGGACGTTGGGCCTAGTCGATCCCAGCTGTAGTTTCTGATGCTAGTGAGTTTCTGTAGTTATATTTTGCAGTACTTTTCCGTTGTATTCTCTATCATCTATGTACTAGTTTTTGGTTGTGATGGCTGTATTTCTGTTCTTGAAGGCATGTAATATTTTAGTATTACTGTTCTGTTTCTCCTTTTGTTGCCAATTTCTTTTTGCTTAGTTACAGTACTTGTGTGGTTGTGGATTGATAAATGTTATTTGGTTATTTCTCGTTGGACGATTGGGTCTTGGGATTAGTCGAGGCGAGCCGGTATTGGGTCCTGTAAGGATCTGGGATTGAGTCGTGACAAGATGGTATCAAAGCAAGGTCGTCCCAAGAAATGAACCAAATAGTTCAAAAATCACCACACTTGTACATATAGCTAGGATAACCATCACAACGTTTTATCTTGATTGTCATTTCTGAGTCGTACGTCTCCTCTATAATCAAATAATCACCGACAATCCCATTTCTTTTCAATCTCTGTGCAGGAGATGCCCTGCTAGGGAGCTCTTGAGGCGAGCCACGAGCGTGGTCGTGGCTGAGGGCATGGTCGCAGGGGAGGGCGAGCAATGTCCAAGGATGGAGCCTCTCCACCTCTCCTTCCAGGCATTCAAGTCCCAGACCTCGCCCAGCTGATCCAGGATCTCATCCGGGAGGAGCTCCATCAGCCTCCTCCTCAACCTCCTCTTCCTGGGGATGCAGAGGGGGAGTCCTCCGTGGGGTAGGCGAGCCGCCATGACACTGGATGAGCTGGAGGGGGAGGGGGTGATCCTCTACCGCCCCCACCTTCTTCGGACACTTCAGGGCACGAGTCCTCCTTGCCTGGAGGTGCACTCATTCCCCCGTTGCAGCTGCACCACGAGGTCTTTAGCCAGTTCATAAAGCTAAAGCCCCCTTCCTTCAAAGGGGAGGAGATCTCACTTGAGGCATAAGATTGGTTGGAGCAGATGGAGATCTTTGACACCCTTTGTTCTCCTACGGAGTGCCGCGTGACCTTCGCCACATATCAGCTGGAGAGTGCAGCTCACAGGTGGTGAAGGGTGATCAGAGGACATTAGGAGGGAGAGCTGACGTGGGACCGATTTGTGGCATTCTTCTGTGAGCAATACTTCCCACATACCTGGCAGGATCAGAGGAGGCGGGAATTTCACACTCTCCGCCAGGGGTCGATGACGGTTAGCGCATACCATACGCGTTCCTAAAGCTGTCGCGCTTCGCCCCGACAGTCGGGTCTACCGAGGAGCGCCTATGGAGGTTCACCGAGGGCCTTCAACCTGCCATTCGGGGGTATGTGAAGCCCCTGAAGCTGCCTACCTTCTCCTGCATAGTCGAGGCTACCATGACCTACGAGGAAACCAACCCATCCGTGAGAGACACCGATGGAGGAGGACGGAAGAGGCCCTACCCGCAGGACCACTCACAGGTCCGACGAGAGAGGAGGCACCAGGCACCCATGGGGGAGCTATCCCGTTCTGTGGATCCACTAGGGACCTTTGGGGGTCCCTGGACAGGGATCAGTCGACTGCAGCAGACCCCTGCCTAGTCACCTGTAGGGATAGCAAATAGAGGGAGGAGGTCGCATAGCCCTCTTCTATTAGAGTGGCCAACAGGGCCACATACGGTGGAATTATCCATCTAAGGCCGGAGTGTAGCCGACGCTCCCAACACCAAGCACTAGAGGTTGATCTGGCGACTGCAGTTACCAGGCTCGAGGAGGAGGACAATAGTCACGAGGAGGGTACTGACCCACTGCCTCCCGTCCTACCCAATGCACGTGATGGGAACACCATCATGAGCCCTAACTAGCTCATTTTGACCCAAAAAAGAGAACAAAAGCTCCTACATAAAAAAATTGGAGGTCCTAATTCAATGAATAACCATTCTGAGAGAAAAGCAAGAAACAAGGGGTAAAACTCTAATTTTACCATTGTGGTACAACAACGGGTTTTCTCATGGGCTAAACACAGTTCAAATGGTCTTAACAAGATAAAAAGTAGGTTGGTTCAAACAGAAAAGGGTTCATGTGAATTCTACGAATTAAATGACTTCTTGTAACCCTAAAACAGATCCACTTAATTTAAGAAGGTTTTGGTCAAGATAAAATTCACCTAAACCCTCTAAAAATCATATAAAAATATCCTCTAGGTTTAGAATCTTCAATTTGCCCCTTAGAACCTATTTTGACTTAAATTGGGGTTTCAGTCAAATGTTTACCCTAAATTAGGTTTTTACATAAATTTTCCAGTCAAACGTGGTCAAACCCAAAATCCAACTTTACCATTGGATTTCTTAGGTCCAAATTAGGTTTGTACCAAAATTTTGACCTAAGCGGAATTCACCTTAACCTACTTTGCAAACAGGTCAAACCCAATTACATTTCTACCCCTAACTTTTGAAAACTTCTGCAGAAACCCCCTATGTTTGTCTTCATTCTTTGCAATTAGGTCCCTCTGCCATTATAGCGGAGGGAATCCTACTCTGGCGAGGTTTCGAGGGAAAGATCTCTCTGATTTCTCAGAGAATCCCTTTCAAAATTGAAAGGGAGATTCTCTGAGAAATCTCCTCCGGTTTGAACACAATTCCAAGCTCGATTTGGTATCCAATATCTCATGTGAATAAATGAGAGATTCGGGTCTCATTCGACCTTCCATCTCTGGCGAGGTTGCCGTGCTTGGAAGCTTGACTTCCAAGCACAAAACCTTCCTCCAGGGCCTATACAAGCATGCCCAGATCACCCCGGATCCTGCAAGCTTGAAATTGGCCTGAGAAACCCTCTAGTTCGTCTCTTCCTCCTCCGGCCAGTGACTTAGCAAGCTCCGGCGACATCCCTCTCTTTCCCTCGTTGCTCTGGCATAATACCAGTGGCAGGGTTCTCTTCCTCCTCTTCATCTGTGTCACGCCGCACCAGCCAATGCCCTTGCAGCTCCTTCATCGTCGCCGTCCTCCCCCACTGAATGCTTCGTCTTCGGCGATGGCAATACGAGCTGGCCGCCATATCTGCATCCCCCTTCATCTCCCTACGCACAGCTAAGTCCTCTCACATTTCTAATCATTTTCCTCTCTTTATTTCTTCAAAACATGCCTCGACGCACGCTATCACCCTGACCTTCTTCATCTCCGGCCAGACCTCCGGCGAGGCGTCCCCGCCACTCCATACCTCCATCCACCTCGCCAACCACCCAATAAGCATCGCCACACCTCACTGATCCTAATCCCTCGCTCCACTCACCGCGCCACGCCCCCAGAACACCCCCCAAACACACCCACTTCCACGCACACAGGGTGCCCTAGGCACGCACACTCCGGCCACCCTACGCCACGCCGACCCCCGCACTACCTTCGTCATGTCTCAGAGAAGCTGTCTGCACTTTCTGACGAGGCCGCGAGGCCGTTTTCGTGTTGACAGGTGTAGGCATCTCCACCGCCATTAATGACCATGAGGAGCTTGCTTGCAAGCCTCCTCCAGGACTCCCTACTCCAGGTGCACGGCTCCAGGGTGCACAGATTCCTCTTACGCATAGAACCAGCCGAGCAATTAGCTTCGAAGACCCAGTAGCTGCTGCAATCAAGGAAGCTTCCTGCTCCGGGCACTCACGAAGGAAGGTGGGACAACATAGTCCCACTTCAGAAGTGAGTGAATGCTGCAGTGAAATAAATTGAAAAAGTGAAGTAGCCTCTTCACCTCCTGACCACGGGATGAGGTCCCACTCACCTCTCACTACCTCATCCATGACCCGATTTTTGTGGACCTGGCTTGACCCGTATACTCGACTTGCACTCCTCGCCCACCACCGCACGTCGATGGGCCTGGTCTCGGGCGCACACCCGAGCCGATTACCTGAGAAGCGGCTCTGGGAGAGCGAGCCTAAGAGAGAAAGAGGAAGAGAGATCGTGAGGGCGGGTAGGGGTAGGTTTTGCTCTCTCACAGGAAAGAAGAAGAAGAAGAAGCCAAGGAAGAAGAGGGATAAAGCTAAAGAAGCTAAGGGAGGAGAAGGCAAGAACTGAAGAGGGAAAGGCTGAAGGGCTGAAGGAAGAGAAAGAGAAAGAAAAGAAATTGAAGGCAGAAGAAAGAGGAGCCGCAAAGAAAGAGAAGATGAAGAAAAAGAAGAAGCCAAAGCTAAAGGCAGAAGGAAAAGGCACAGAACGAGAATAGAAAGAAAGAAAGAAGGAAGGAAGTAACCAGAGACAGAAATCAGGGAAGAAGAGAAATAGAAGCACTGTAGCAACCCCAAGTTTAAGATGTCTGATTCACAAAATCAAACGTCAATTTTTTATGCTTTCTTGACATTTTGTGGCTACATTTACATTTTGCATTACAGCTTTAGTTCATTGCTTATTATATTCAATTTTTCAAAGTTGTGCTCTTGATTTTTAAACCCCAATTTGCTCTCTGTGTTCGACTTCGGACTTAAAACTTCGAGTAATAAAATCTTTTTGTTTTCGAGCAATTTCAACTATACCACGATGCATTGATTTTAAAACATTAATCTCGCTCGATAAATAGCACGGTTGTTTCTTCTGCACCGAGGGGTTAGGGGCGTGTTAATGCCCTGACTCACGGAGATGCTAGAGCTTCAGGCTCCGTAGTGGCAGGTATCGTTACTATTTCTAGCAGGCTCGTTTACACGCTTTTCTATTCTGGTGCGACACACTCATTTGTTTCTGTGGATTTTGTTGTCAGCTTGGGGTTGAGTAGTGTACTTTTAGAGGAGCCCATCCTGATTAGAGGACCAGGTGGGTAGGTGTTTGTTGCCGAGAAGGTTTTCACTAACTGTGAGGTCACGATAGGGGCACACAGTCTTCCGATAGTCCTGATCATGATCCTGATGGAGGATTTTGGTGTGATCTTGCTGATGGACTGGTTAGCCGCATACCATGCCCTTGTAGACTGCTTCGGGAGAAAGATTGTTTTCTCCATACCATGGTTGCCTCCCATCGAGTTCCACGGCCATCTAGTAGACGGAGGATTCAGATGCATCTCTACGCTTCAGGCAGTGAAGCTACTGAGACAAGGGTGCGAGGGCTTCCTTGCTTGCATCCTACTAGAGCTCAGCCCCATGGTTAGCTTACAGAGTATTCCGGTGGTCCAAGAGTACCCCGACATCTTTCCAGAGGAGCTACCAGGACTGCCACCTGAGCGGGAAATCGAGTTTGAGATCTCACTGATACCGGGGATCGAAGGTTGATGTATCGTCTGAATGGTATATTTCATGACACAAGACTGGTTTTTAGCTGGGAAAAGAGTCATTTAATGACACAAGAAGGCATCGTCTTGGGTCATGTAATCTCTGAACGGGGAATTGAAGTGGATAAAGCTAAGGTTGATGCTATTGCTAAACTTCCTCCTCCTACATCTGTCAAACAGATTCGATCATTTCTTGGTCATGTGGGATTCTACAGCAGATTCATTAAGGACTTTTCGAAGGTTGCTCGTCCTCTGAGCAATCTTCTCGCCAAAGAAATACCGTTTGATTTCGATGAATCATGCCGTAAGGAATTTGATTTTCTTAAAATGGCAATTACTTGTGCTCCAATGTTGCAACCACTAGTTTAGACAGCCTCTTTTGAGATCATGACTGACACTTCTGATTACGCAGTTGGGGCTGTTTTGGGTCAGAAAGTTTATAGGAAGCCCTCTATCATCTACTACACTAGTAAACTCTGGACGAGGCCCAGAGGAATTACACTGTTACTGAGAAAGAATTACTAGCCGTAGTATTTGCTTTGGAGAAATTCAGGGCTTATCTCTTAGGGTCTCACGTCATCATATATACCGACCACTCGGCCTTGAGACATCTTTTAGCCAAAAAGGATGCCAAACCCAGGCTTATTCATTGGATTCTTCTGTTTCAAGAATTTGATCTTGAAATCAAGGATAAATCCAGGGTACAGAATATGGTGGCAGATCATTTGTCGAGACTTCTGAGTGATTCTTCTCATCTGGACATTCCGATTGCTACTACTTTTTCGGACGAAACCATCCTTACAATTTCAGGTGTCCAAACCCCATGGTTTGTTAACATTGTTAATTATTTGGTCGTTGGTCAAATCCCCTAGGATTGGACCAAGCAACAACAGGATAGACTCAAATCTGAGGCCAAATATTACTTCTGGGAGGACCCTGAACTGTACCGCATCGGTTGTGATTAGATTATTTGTCGATGTGTTCCGGAGAACGAATTCAAGAGTATACTCGAGTTCTGCCATGCATCTACGTGTAGTGGACACTTCTCCGGGAAAAAGACGGCTGCAAAAATTTTGCAATTTGGATTCTATTGGCCATCTTTATTCAAGGATGCCCAGGAATTCTCGAGGTCGTGTTCCCAATGCCAGGCACTTGGAAGCATAACCAAGAGAGATATGATGCCCCTAAACCCGATTCTTCCCATCGAAATCTTCAACGTTTGTGGCATCGATTTCATGGGAGCCTTCCTCCCTTCATGTGGACATCAGTACATTCTCGTCGCTGTTGATTACATGTCCAAACGGATTGGGGCGATTCCCACCCGAACCAATGACCACAAGGTGGTCATCGATTTTGTCAAGAAGAACATCTTCAGCAGGTTCAGGATTCCGTGGGCCATCATCAGCGATGGCGGCACTCATTTCACTAATGCCCAGTTCTGTAATTTGCTGGCAAAATACAGGGTTAATCACAGAATCTCCACACCTTACCATCCCTAGACGAATGGACAGGTCGAGATCTTCAATCGGGAGATCAAGAATATTCTGCCAAAAACCGTTATGCCTGATCGCAAAGACTGGACTCAAAAGCTTGACGACGCTCTTTGGGCCTACCGTACGGCGTATAGAATGCCCATCGGCATGTCTCCATTTCATCTGGTATATGGAAAGGTGTGCCATTTACCCGTACAAATTGAACATAGGGCATTCTAGGCAATCAAGCAGTGCAATTTAGATCTGAGTTTAGCTGGGAAGACCAAGAAACTCCAACTATCTAAGTTGAAGGAGCTTAAAAATGATGCGTATGAGAATGCCAAGATCTATAAGGCTCGGACCGAAGCTCTTCATGACCAATTGATTTCTAGTAAGAGCTTTGAGCCAAACCAGAAGGTCTGGCTATTCGATTCTCGACTTAAGCCCTTTCCTGGCAAACTTAGGTCGAAATGGAACAGCCCGTTCATTATCGATCATGTATTTCCAAATGGAGTTGTTCAGATCTCTGACCCAAAGACAGGTAATTCATTCAAAGTCAATGGTTAACGTCTGAAGCCTGTTATTGACCGAACTATTTCAGAACCTGTCTCAGACACGGTTGCTCTAGCCATGTTGTGACTTCTTTGGCTAGACTTCGCTTAGCTGACAGCATTAAACTCAGCAGTTGTACAGTATGACTCAGAGTTGACTCGAGCTTCATATTCAGGTGATATCTTCTGCACTCTACCTTTCCTTTCATGTCTTTTATTCTTAATGCGGACATTGCATCAGCTAGGCATAGGGGGGTGCATTCATTTCTGAATCATTTTGATGGGAAACGTCTGGTTTCACCGGGTTTGAGGGTTTTGTTATAACGTTGTAGTAAAGCCGGTTATTACCAACATTTCAAATATAAATTTTTTTACTCGGAAAAATAAAAGAGTTCCCGAGGTCGAACTCAGGGAGCAAGTTGTATTCTAGAGATATACATGTTTCTTTTACAAAAATAAAGAGAGAGAGAGAATTTGTTGTTCTCTTTGTTCTGCAGAGGGGGGTGCTCTTCTTTCTCTCTTTCTTTAGATCTCCTTCTTTCTCTCTGTTCAGGTGATATTCTTCTCTCGCAATGGCGGTGCTCTTCTTCTTCTTCCTGCTGTTCTTCCGTTGGTGATGTTCTTCTTTCTTCAGAGCTCCTTGTTCTTCTTCTTCTTTGGTTTTCTGTCTTGGCCTCTCTTCTTCTTCTTTTGCGTTGGCCGTTGCTCTTCCTTCTTCTTCAGCCTGTCTTCTTTCCTGCTCTGGCTGCTGACCTTCCGTCGTCTGCCCCGGTGCTGAGACGACTTAACGATGCCTTTGCTACAGTGCAGCAGCTCCTTCTTCTTCAGCGGGTCTGCTTCTTCTTCTTTGGCCTGCACACTTCAGAGTTTTTCGTCAAGAGGCAAAACCTACTCTACCCCCCTCCCCCGCGTCTCTCTTTCTCTCTGAAACCACTCTTGGGAAAGCTCTCCCAGAGCTACCGGGTAATCGGGTTCGGGTCACGCCCGGGTCCAGGCCCACCGGCGTGCGGTGGTGGGCGAGGAGTGCAGTCAGTCTAAGTCGGGTCGGGTCAGGTCCGCGAGGCGTGAGCGCGGACGAGACCGGGTAACCGGGCGGGTGTAAGGGGACCTCACCCCGTGTACTGAGGCAATGAGGGTAGTGCACGAAATCAATTTAAACAGTGGAACGTGTGTGAGGGTTACCGATGTGGGACTAAACGCAGACCGTCCCTCGCGTGCGCCTGCTGGGAGACCGCGGCTTGGCTTCTGCAGCTGCTGCTTCCATCTGCATAAGTTGCTGGCTGGCTGCCTTCGCACGACGCCCCGTACCCCGCAGCAGCTGGAGACCTGGCGTCCTCAAGCCTGGAGCGCGGGAGAAGCTGCTTTAATGTGCGTCAATGGCTGTCGGACCTCAAAACCTGTCGGACACGGATATGGCCTCGCGGCCTAATCAA
Source organism: Thalassia testudinum (assembly GCA_037157565.1). Classification (NCBI taxonomy): domain Eukaryota; kingdom Viridiplantae; phylum Streptophyta; class Magnoliopsida; order Alismatales; family Hydrocharitaceae; genus Thalassia; species Thalassia testudinum. Next base: position 82,851,509 of record JAZHRO010000022.1, read on the forward strand.
ACCACTGGGGAACCTTCGCCGTGGCACGGCGAAGGTGAGGAGCTGCGCGGCAGGCCGTAAGGAGGTGTCTGGTGGCAGCCCTGGGTCGGACTGCAACCGGAGGAATGGGTTTGTTCGGGGGAGTGTTACGGAGGTGTGGAGTGGCAGTGGAGGAGTGGGAGGTGCTCAGTGTGATGAGGCGGAGGTGCGGTGAGGGTTGGCGAGCCGTGTGGGTTGCTGAGGTGATGGGAACGGCTCGCCGGAGGGTGGTCGGAGGCGAAGGGGGTGAAGGTGGTCAGGGTCGGTAGAGGGATTAATTGAATAAATTGAAAACAGGGAAAGAAAGAGGAGGAGAAGGGGAGTAGCTCTAGCTTACTTGCAGGGACGAAGGGGGAGGAACGGGGCGACAGTCGTATCGACTGTCGCCGGAGAAGACGATGCTCAGGGAGAGGGGCGGCGGCGAGCAGAGAGCCGGAGAGGCGCCAGCTGGGTGCGGCGTGGCGCGGGAAGAGCAGGGGAGGAAGTCTCTGCTGCTGGTAGTGCGGCAGAGCGAAGAGGTGGAGGGGGAGGAAGCCGCCGGAGCTGGTGAGCGTCTGCCGGAGAAAGAAGAGAAGGAAGTTGGGGATTTCTCCGTCAGATCCAAGCTGCCCTCGTCGGTGGAGCGGCGGGGGGTATTTATAGGGATGACGCAGGGAGGAAGGCGGAGGGAGACGACGTGTCTCCCTCGTCGGAGAATGGTCGGAACATGAACCCATACCGTCCGTGCGTTCGCACGGCCGGTATGGTGGCCTACAATGACCAGGGGGGTGCTCCTGCGACGGCTGACGACGCAGGGCACCCCCGGTTTACTTGCCAGGTCCCTCACCTCACCCTGCGCGGCGCCATGCTCCGCGCAAGGTCGCCGGAGCATGGTGCTGGCAGGGTTTTGCAGGAGGGACCTGATTGCAAAGAACGAAGGAGAGTTAGGGGCCAAAATGCGAGGGTTCAAAAGTTGAGGGCCAAAGAGTAAATATATGAGGACCAAAGTGTGAAGTCGGTCAAGGAGGTTTCTTCTTAGGCTCAAGTTTTTATACATGACTAATTAGGACCTAAGGAATCTGATGGTGAATTTTATTTTCATATTAAACCTTGTTTGACCGGTCAATTTGCGCAAAAACCCAAATTAAGTTATTAATTGGGCATGGTTCTCAATGTAGGTCAAAATGGGTTCTAAAGGCCAAATTGAAGGTTCTAAACCCTAGAGATTATTTTTCTATGAATTTTAGAGGGTTTATTCTATTTTTAATTTGCCTCGAACCTTGTGAATTGAAGTGGGTTGTTTTAGGGTTACAGATTATCATTTGGTTCCTTGGAAGTGCTGAAGCCCTTGCTAGATCATCTCATCCCACTTTTATTCTTATTAAGCTGTTTTGACCTGTGTTTGGTCCCTGAATTACCCTGCATGCAGTTTATACTGGTAAAATTGCACTTTTACCCCTTATGACTGGTTTTCTTCTCAAACTCAGAATTCTCTGAGTTAAGCTTTTCCTTGAGATATGTAGGAGCTTTTATCCTTTGTATTGGGTCAAAATGAGCTAGTTATGGCTCATGATGAGGTTCTCATCATACCCCCATGCCTAGCTTTTGCTAGTCCCTTAGCAAAAACTTAAGGTTTCAACCCTTGTTCTAGACCATGAAGTTTTCAATAGTTTTAGATAAGTGCCTTCATAGATTAGGTTAGAATGCTGATCATAGGCCTAAAAGGTACTCTAGTACCAATCAAGATCCAAACCTGTCTAGCCTTAGCCTCAGTCTTTTAGCAAAGGTTTTTAAGGCCCGCAAGAACTAACCTAAGGTTTATTGGACTTCGTGGTTAAAGCACCCGTGCTTAAAATGATTTTAGCCCTGGCTCGGTTCGCAGTGCGTTTTGTAAGAGAGAGATAGAAAGTTTTTCTGTTTGGAGAGTTTTCTCTCTCTTTTTCTTTTTAGTTCTAGCCTAGGATTGGCTTTTCAACACGGTCTGTATCAGATTCCTTGCTCCCATCATCAATCCTCAAGGGTTCCTGGCGATCGATGCTTCAAGATAGCACCGCCCATGGCAACCCCCGGAACCCTGGCTATTGAGATTTCGAGATAATCCCATCCATGGTATTCCGTGGCCGAATCCAGACCCTGGCAATTGACACTTCGAGATAATGCCATCCATGGAATCTGAACCAGCAGAGTGCTTACATGCCCCCCGTAGGATATGTAAATATCCTAAGAGACAAGCACCGAGGAGATGATATTTTGTTACGCGTCTTCGAGGGGATTTCCCGCCTCTCTGCGCTGGGAACTCGTCCAAATCAACTTGTGTTGATCGGCCGCTCCTATTCTAGGTGTTCTTTTCAGATTTTTGCGACGCTTCTGCGTGATTCTGATTTTTACGCTTACTGAACCAGGCTGTGTGTGAGATTAGGGTGCTTAGGTTGCTGAGTCCCGTAAACCAAAAATTAGTTAATGAGGCCGAATACTTCCTAAGCCTTAGACCTAATACTTCAGCTTTTCATTTTCCTCAACCTCTTGAGGAGTGTCCAGATCTTAATGGGTACTAAGAGTTTATTCAAGAATGCCTAGGGTTTGCATTCTTACTAATCTCATTGTGCACTTTTCAGTTATTTCCTTGAATGAGGTCTAGAACTTAGGTTAATTCCTTAGTTCCTTACTAATGACTATCACTTTTTCTCATAATTTTGTGCTCCTTTTTCATTTTATTTCTTTTCTCCTTCACAAAATTTTCCTTCTCCTCTTTTCCTCTTATTCTTTTTCGTAAAAATTTTTTAATTTTTATGGTATTTTTGGCATATGTGAATTTTTTGTTTGAAACCTTTTCTTACAAGTTTTTGCACTTTCCTTCCCCCCCATGCCTAAGATTTGCAATGTCCTCATTGTAACCTAGGGGGTCTTAGTTCATTCCTTAAGACAGAAATTTGGGTGAGTGGATGGGTGGGGTTGAATTTTTGCGGACGATTTCAAATCTCAGATGCGAACATCTGAGTTGGGGTCGGCTGTCTACAAGGGTGAACTTCGAGTGCTGAAAGGTGTCAGAACAAGTTTCAGGTTTTCAAAGAGAATGACGGGCTGCCTCCCGTTAAGCGCTGAGTTTTACGCCATCGGCTGGGCGCAATAAGCTCAAGGGGAAAGGAGGATATAAGATGCCTCAGCCAAATCAGTAGAAGTTACATCAATGAACGGCTTGAGTCTTTGACCATTCACGATGAAAGGTTCAGAATCGTGGCTGAGTGGACTGATTTCGATTGCTCCATTTCCAAAAACCTGTCGGACCAAATATGGTCCGACCCACTTAGATCTCAGTTTTCCTGGGAAGAGTTTTAGTCGGGCATCAAAGAGTAGGACCTTTTGACCAGGATGAAAGATCTTTCTCGAGATGTGTTTGTCGTGGAAGGCTTTAACCCGCTCCTTGTAGATTTGCGAGTTCTCGTACGCGTCTATGCGTAATTCATCGATCTCGCTGATTTGGAGTTTTCTGTGGGTCCCAGCCTTGGAAAGATCTAGATTACAGTTCCGTACTGCCCAATAGGCTTTATGCTCCAGTTCGACGGGAAGGTGGCATGCCTTTCCGTACACCAATCTAAAGGGAGACATGCCCAATTGGGTCTTGTGGGCGGTCCTATAGGCCCACAATGCTTCCGGAAGTCGGGACGACCAGTCCTTCCTGTCAGGTCGAACAGTGACTTGCAGGATTTTCTTGATCTCCCGATTAGACAGCTCAGCTAGACCATTAGTTTGGGGGTGGTAAGGAGTAGAGATTCGGTGAGACACCCCGTATTTGGTCATCAGTGACCTAAACTGAGCATTTGTGAAATGGGTCCCCCCATCAGAGATTATTGCACGAGGAATCCCGAACCTTGAGAAAATGTGTTGATGAATAAATTTGAGAACGATTTTGTGATCACAGGTTCGGGTCGGTATGGCTTCGATCCATTTGGACACGTAGTCCACAGCCAACAGAATGTATTCGAAACCATCCGAAACAGGAAAGGGGCCCATAAAATCAATCCCCCAAACATCAAAGATTTCGCATACTAGAATCGGTTGCATAGGCATCATGTCGCGATGGCTCATGTTGCCCAAAGTCTGGCAACGACTGCATGCCTTGCAATGACTGTATGCGTCTTTGAACAGTGTGGGCCAGTAAAAGCCGCACTGGAGGACTTTTGATGCGGTTTTATGCCCGGCAAAATGGCCACCGCATGCCTGGTCATGGCAGAAAGAGAGGATATTGTTGATTTCCCCTTCCGGGACACATCTCCGGATGATCTGATCGGCACCTATGCGGAAGAGGTACGGGTCTTCCCAAATGTAATACTTGGCATCGGAGCGTAGTTTGTCTTTCTTGGCCTTCGGCCAATCGGACGGGGTCTGATGAGATGCCAAGTAATTTACAATATTAGCAAACCATGGAAGGCTAGTACCAATAGTCAGCAGGTGCTCATCGGGAAAATGCTCAGTGATGGGTCTGGAAGGGTCTATCATTTCAGAAGGAAGACGGGACAAGTGATCAGCTACCACGTTTTGTTTTCCCGCTTTATCGCGAATCTCGAGGTCAAATTCTTGCAACAGCAAGATCCATCGGATCAATCGAGGCTTCGCGTCCTTCTTTGCAAGGAGATGCCTCACAGCCGTGTGATCCGAGTATATGATGACATGGGAACCCAGAAGGTACGATCTGAACTTCTCTAGGGCAAATACTACAGCTAGCAGCTCTTTCTCAGTAACTGTATAGTTACGCTGAGCCTCATCGAGTGTTTTGCTGGCGTAGTAAATGACCACAGGTTTCTTGTCATTTTTCTGCCCCAAAACCGCTCCTACAGCGAAGTCGGATGCATCACACATGATCTCAAAGGGTTGAGACCAATCAGGGGACTGTAGGATCGGGGCTTGGGTGACTCGGTCACGCAGGATTTCAAATGCTTGAGTGCATTCCTTGGAGATTTCGAAGGGAACATCCTTGGAGAGAAGAGTGGTCAGGGGGCGTGCGATTTTTGAAAAATCAGGGATAAATCGTCGATAAAAACCGACATGCCCTAAAAAGGATCGGATGTCCCTGATCGAGCTAGGCATAGGAAGGTGAGAAATCAGATTAACCTTAGCTCGATCCACTTGGATACCTTTCTCCGAAATTGAGTGTCCCAGGACAATTCCCTCAGGCACCATGAAATGGCTCTTTTCCCAGGAAAGAACCAAATTCACGTCGATGCACCGCCTGAGTATCTGGACCAAGTGTTGGAGGCAATCGTCGAATGATGCTCCGAAAACTGAAAAGTCATCCATGAAGACTTCCAGATAATCACCTACCATATCTGAGAATATGGCAAGCATGCATCGCTGAAAAGTAGCGGGTGCATTGCAAAGACCGAAAGGCATCCTTCGGAAAGCGTATGTTCCGAAGGGGCAGGTGAACGTGGTCTTTTCTTGGTCCTCAGGATGGATTGCCACCTGGTTATAACCGGAGTACCCGTCAAGAAAGCAGAAGAACCTATTTCCCGCAAGTTTTTCGAGAATTTGATCAATGAAGGGTAGTGGGAAATGATCCTTCTTCGTGGAGGAATTGAGTCGACGGTAGTCTATACAAACTCTCCACGAGTTGGCTAATCGGGTAGGAATGATTTCTCCGGTCTCAGTCGTTATAGTGGTGAGTCCTGCCTTCTTAGGCACGACCTGAATTGGGCTCACCCAACGACTATCGGAGATCGGGTAGATGATCCCGGCATCTAACCACTTGATGATCTCCTTTTTCACGACCTCCTGCAGATTGGGGTTTAAGCGTCTCTGCATTTCACGAGAAGGTCGTGTGCCCTCTTCTGAATAGATATGATGAGTACAATAAGAGGGACTTATTCCAGTCAAATCATCGAGGGTCCATCCGATGGCTCTGCGATGTTGCTGGAGGACAACAATCAGACGGGATTCCTGTTCAGGACTGAGGTTGGAATTGATGATCACAGGAAGGGTCTGATTAGAACCCAAAAAGATGTATTTCAAATGAGCAGGAAGGGGTTTCAGTTCGAGGATGGGGTTTTCAGCAGCAGCGGGTGGTTCAGTATAGATGTGAGGTTCAAGGGTGGGAGTTACTGGGTTGTTCACATCTGGATTTGACTCCTCTGTTTGCGGGTCAAGATCCTTCTGTGGTTGATGAGGAATACTCAAGTCATTCTGGAGGTGTGATTCATCAACCAAAGTCTTGATGTCACAAATTTGCTCGATGACGCCGCAATTAATTCCTTGTTGGGCCTTAAATATATCAATTTTCAGTGTTTGATCTCCAAACTTAAGCTCTATTTGGCCCTCCTCACAGCTGATGTTGGCTCTAGCAGTAGCCAAGAAAGGTCTCCCTAGAATGATTGGTGTATCCCTAGGGTTCTCAGGTGCATCCATGTCTAAGACTATAAAGTCCACTGGAAAATAGAAATCCCGCACTCTCACGATAACATCCTCGAGAATCCCTTTTGGTGATTTTATAGATCGATCTGCTAATTGTAATGTCACCTCGGTTGGTTTCAGCTCAGATTCTTCCAGATGGTCAAGTAAGGATGTGGGTATCAGATTTATAGATGCACCTAAGTCTAACAATGCTCTATCAAATTGGGTACCACCTATCTTACAGGAGATCAGGGGAGTTCCAGGATCTTTTGCCTTGGGTGGGAGTCTACTAAGGATTACAGAGCTGGCTTGCTCTGACAGAACAATTGGGCTCCCTCCCTTGGTTCGCGGCTTACGCTGGGGTGTACATATATTCTTTAGAAATCGTGCGTAAGCTGGTACGTGGCGGATTGCATCCATCAAGGGGATGTTTATGTGGACCTGCTCAAAGAGCTTGACCAGGTCCTCCTCAGGGGCCACGGGTTTGGTGGTCTTCTTTCCCTTGGTCAGGGCCTCGGGAAACGGGATCTTGGTTGGTTCCTCTAGGATAGGTCCAGGTTGTGGGTCTGGAACAGCGGTACCTTGGCTAACTATCCTAGGGTCATGGTTATCAGGCTGGGAGTGGTTTGGATAATGCGGGTCCTGAGTTGTCTTACCACTACGTGTTGTTACAGAATTTAATCCGGCCTGATTTTGGTTTGGGTTTGGTAGGAGGGGTGGCTGCTGCTGAAATCCCGCACGCGAAGTTGAGGCTTCCATCTCGTCTGGAGATGGGGCAGTAGGGGCCTGATAAATCCATTGAGCGTGGCCTAAATTTGGATTCATAACGCGCTTCGGGGTTGGCACGTTATTTGGGTTAGGAAGAGGTTGGGAAGGGAGTGTGCCTGGCTGGCGAGAATTTGCCAACTGGGCCAGCTGAGTTTTAACTTCAGTAAGCTCATCCTTGTGCTGTTTTTGAATGGCCGCATTCGATTTTTGAATGTCAGCCAGAGTCTGAAGGATTAAGGACATTTGATCTTGATTTGGCCCTGATGGATAAGTAGGGTTGGGCCGAGGCTGAGGCGGCTGGTAGTGATGAGAGGGCTGTGGGCGGGACTGAAAAGGTGGTCTTTGGGTTTGGGAATTTCCCGCCCACTGAAAATTGGGATGGTTTCGCCATCCAGGGTTGTAAGTGTTGGAGAATGGGTCGTTCTGGATGGCGTTGAGGTCCTCGCAGGTCTGAGGAACCTCCTGAGACTCAGGGAAAGGAGGAATGGAGTTCCCCCGGCTGGTGAAGAAAGGATCGGATGATCTTCCAGTCCAAGAATCAGATGGGGATGGATATGGATCCATCCCAGGGGAGGATCGGTGTAGGATGTTTTGCACAGTCTCCTGTGTGGAAGGAGGTTGTGCAAAGGAGTTACGCGCAGAGGTGGCTCGCTGCAAGTGCTGAGTCAGCTCATCCACCTTCTTTTCAATGATTGAGACCTTGTCCAATCGACTGGCCATTAATTCCAGGTCGACTGATGCGGACAGTCCCTGCGTCTCATGTGCTCCCTTAAGATTCGTCGCTGCGCGGGTATTCGTCCTGTCGAATAATCCCATGGAGTCATTGTTGATGGAGTTCTCGCACATGTTTTCGAGAATCTCCCATACGGTGTCTTCATGTTGACCCATGATGTTTCCTCCGCAGGTTGCATTGACGAAAAGGCGAATGTCCTCACGGAGTCCCTGGTAAAAAGATTGGACTTGTTCCCATTTAGGAACTCCGTGATGGGGGCACTTCCTCATGAGATCCTGAAAACGATCCCATGCCTCATGGAGAGGTTCTCCTGATTGTTGAGTGAAGTGTGTAATCTGATGGCGCAAGGCGTTGGTTCGACCAACGGGAAAGAACTTTTTCAAAAACTCGGATTGAAGTTCTTCCCAAGTGTTGATCGGCCGGGTCTGAGTTTGATACCAATGGGCGGCCTTGTCCATAAGAGAAAAGGAGAACATCTTCATGAGAAGAATATCCCGATTTTGCGCATCTGATCCAAAAGTGTGGGCCAGATGCTTAAGCTGTTTGATGTGCTGGAAGGGATCTTCAGAATTAAGCCCATGGAATTTAGGTATAGCATGAATCATGTTGGGCTTTAGTTCGGAATCAGGTCCTCCAATCGGGATTCTGACTCGAGGCTCAATGGCCACCGCAGCAGGATTGTAGTGGTCCCGCATCATAGGACGCTGCGGTGGGTGCACGAAGTTTTGGAAGAGGTCATTGAGTCGCTGGAGCTGGTGTTCCAGATTATTTTCTTCCTCAACTGGCTGAGCCATGATGGGGGAAGAAGAAGAACTTGGTTCTGAATCAGAAGAGAGAATGATGTGAGGGTGTTGCTGCACAAATACGGGCGTCGAGGCTTGGCCTTGACGAGAGCGAATTTCTAATGGGGGTCTTAAGGGTGGTCTTAGAGACCTCCTTCCGTACATGCACAGTTGGGAGAGGTAAGTTTAGAAGGTGCTGGACCCAATCAAGACACCCAAAAATGTGTTGGGTGACTATAGAGGTGCGGGGCAGATGGACCCCTTGATCAGAAAGATCGTCCACCTGAGAATTACCTGGGCAGCCAGAGAGGGAGAGTCCCGCGAAGACCCCTACACGGTAGAGCGTCCCCACGGGTTACAGGGTTTCCCCCACCCGACCTCTCTTGTCACTGCGGTTCCAGGTAGACCAGAATGGGGATCTTGACCTCTTAAGTCTACCAATTTTAAGATCAGGGTGCTTAAGGTTTCACTTGAACTTTAGTCTTTTTAAGTGCAAAGAGTGACCTAATTTAAGGTTGGTTAACCCAAAGGGGTCAACTTTACCTATTGTTTTCTTTAAGAGCTTTTAGGTCCTGTCTTTTAGGGTTCAAGTGTTTAGAGAGAGCCAATTGTTTAGGATTTTTCTTGTTAATTATTTTCAATCAATGGCTTGGGCACACCTCTTTTGGATTTCCTCAATTCTTGATTAAGGGGCGTGTCTCTACTGAAATCCTAATGTTTGACCTTATGTTGGCTCTACTTGGTCCATTTAACTCTTTGTTGGGCAATTAGGGCTCAAGCAAGAATGTGTTAGCCCTTAAATACCCTTAATAGTGTGCAGGAGTGATGAGTTGAAAACATGCAACTTTTTATGGTTACTAAGTATGGAAGACAGGTTAGCCCTATATTGCTTTGTTCTTTTCTTTTCTTTCTCTTTAGAGTGTAGGGGTTAATAGTGAGAGAAAAGATTTACCTGTCTTCGGAGTGGTTGTGTGGTTGCTTGTCTAGTTCCTGTAGCTGCACAAAAGAAAGGAGATTATCAGAAATTAAAAGATACAGGAATGTTTACCTCTAGAATGGCCGTTGCTCCCCGGCAGCGGCGCCAAAATGGGAAACGTCTGGTTTCACCGGGTTTGAGGGTTTTGTTATAACGTTGTAGTAAAGCCGGTTATTACCAACATTTCAAATATAAATTTTTTTACTCGGAAAAATAAAAGAGTTCCCGAGGTCGAACTCAGGGAGCAAGTTGTATTCTAGAGATATACATGTTTCTTTTACAAAAATAAAGAGAGAGAGAGAATTTGTTGTTCTCTTTGTTCTGCAGAGGGGGGTGCTCTTCTTTCTCTCTTTCTTTAGATCTCCTTCTTTCTCTCTGTTCAGGTGATATTCTTCTCTTGCAATGGTGGTGCTCTTCTTCTTCTTCCTGCTGTTCTTCCGTTGGTGATGTTCTTCTTTCTTCAGAGCTCCTTGTTCTTCTTCTTCTTTGGTTTTCTGTCTTGGCCTCTCTTCTTCTTCTTTTGCGTTGGCCGTTGCTCTTCCTTCTTCTTCAGCCTGTCTTCTTTCCTGCTCTGGCTGCTGACCTTCCGTCGTCTGCCCCGGTGCTGAGACGACTTAACGATGCCTTTGCTACAGTGCAGCAGCTCCTTCTTCTTCAGCGGGTCTGCTTCTTCTTCTTTGGCCTGCACACTTCAGAGTTTTTCGTCAAGAGGCAAAACCTACTCTACCCCCCTCCCCCGCGTCTCTCTTTCTCTCTGAAACCACTCTTGGGAAAGCTCTCCCAGAGCTACCGGGTAATCAGGTTCGGGTCACGCCCGGGTCCAGGCCCACCGGCGTGCGGTGGTGGGCGAGGAGTGCAGTCAGTCTAAGTCGGGTCGGGTCAGGTCCGCGAGGCGTGAGCGCGGACGAGACCGGGTAACCGGGCGGGTGTAAGGGGACCTCACCCCGTGTACTGAGGCAATGAGGGTAGTGCACGAAATCAATTTAAACAGTGGAACGTGTGTGAGGCTTACCGATGTGGGACTAAACGCAGACCGTCCCTCGCGTGCGCCTGCTGGGAGACCGCGGCTTGGCTTCTGCAGCTGCTGCTTCCATCTGCATAAGTTGCTGGCTGGCTGCCTTCGCACGACGCCCCGTACCCCGCAGCAGCTGGAGACCTGGCGTCCTCAAGCCTGGAGCGCGGGAGAAGCTGCTTTAATGTGCGTCAATGGCTGTCGGACCTCAAAACCTGTCGGACACGGATATGGCCTCGCGGCCTAATCAAACCACTGGGGAACCTTCGCCGTGGCACGGCGAAGGTGAGGAGCTGCGCGGCAGGCCGTAAGGAGGTGTCTGGTGGCAGCCCTGGGTCGGACTGCAACCGGAGGAATGGGTTTGTTCGGGGGAGTGTTACGGAGGTGTGGAGTGGCAGTGGAGGAGTGGGAGGTGCTCAGTGTGATGAGGCGGAGGTGCGGTGAGGGTTGGCGAGCCGTGTGGGTTGCTGAGGTGATGGGAACGGCTCGCCGGAGGGTGGTCGGAGGCGAAGGGGGTGAAGGTGGTCAGGGTCGGTAGAGGGATTAATTGAATAAATTGAAAACAGGGAAAGAAAGAGGAGGAGAAGGGGAGTAGCTCTAGCTTACTTGCAGGGACGAAGGGGGAGGAACGGGGCGACAGTCGTATCGACTGTCGCCGGAGAAGACGATGCTCAGGGAGAGGGGCGGCGGCGAGCAGAGAGCCGGAGAGGCACCAGCTGGGTGCGGCGTGGCGCGGGAAGAGCAGGGGAGGAAGTCTCTGCTGCTGGTAGTGCGGCAGAGCGAAGAGGTGGAGGGGGAGGAAGCCGCCGGAGCTGGTGAGCGTCTGCCGGAGAAAGAAGAGAAGGAAGTTGGGGATTTCTCCGTCAGATCTAAGCTGCCCTCGTCGGTGGAGCGGCGGGGGGTATTTATAGGGATGAAGCAGGGAGGAAGGCGGAGGGAGACGACGTGTCTCCCTCGTCGGAGAATGGTCGGAACATGAACCCATACCGTCCGTGCGTTCGCACGGCCGGTATGGTGGCCTACAATGACCAGGGGGGTGCTCCTGCGACGGCTGACGACGCAGGGCACCCCCGGTTTACTTGCCAGGTCCCTCACCTCACCCTGCGCGGCGCCATGCTCCGCGCAAGGTCGCCGGAGCATGGTGCTGGCAGGGTTTTGCAGGAGGGACCTGATTGCAAAGAACGAAGGAGAGTTAGGGGCCAAAATGCGAGGGTTCAAAAGTTGAGGGCCAAAGAGTAAATATATGAGGACCAAAGTGTGAAGTCGGTCAAGGAGGTTTCTTCTTAGGCTCAAGTTTTTATACATGACTAATTAGGACCTAAGGAATCTGATGGTGAATTTTATTTTCATATTAAACCTTGTTTGACCGGTCAATTTGCGCAAAAACCCAAATTAAGTTATTAATTGGGCATGGTTCTCAATGTAGGTCAAAATGGGTTCTAAAGGCCAAATTGAAGGTTCTAAACCCTAGAGATTATTTTTCTATGAATTTTAGAGGGTTTATTCTATTTTTACTTTGCCTCGAACCTTGTGAATTGAAGTGGGTTGTTTTAGGGTTACAGATTATCATTTGGTTCCTTGGAAGTGCTGTAGCCCTTGCTAGATCATCTCATCCCACTTTTATTCTTATTAAGCTGTTTTGACCTGTGTTTGGTCCCTGAATTACCCTGCATGCAGTTTATACTGGTAAAATTGCACTTTTACCCCTTATGACTGGTTTTCTTCTCAAACTCAGAATTCTCTGAGTTAAGCTTTTCCTTGAGATATGTAGGAGCTTTTATCCTTTGTATTGGGTCAAAATGAGCTAGTTATGGCTCATGATGAGGTTCTCATCATCAGCTCTGTGGAATTTTTATAAATTCTATTTGTCTTCTTATATATATATATTTGAATTAGGAAGGAATACTTGGACATTAAGACCTTTCAATCTTAGGAAATATTACAGTAGAATCTGAACACTAAGACCCTTCAGGTCTTTGGGCTTAATCAACTCGGGTATCTACTAAAATGTGGATTTGTTTTCGAGTCCTTGCCATCCTGAGTTCTATCTTAATTTGATTAAATAAGTTTGGGTGATAAGTACACGACTTATCAACCCACCCTCTGATTTGAGGGAACTTTAAGTTTAAGAATATACACACTATTCATCACTGACTCGTTGTTTGGCGGTTTTAACGAAAATTTGATAGCTAATGAACCTTCTAGGGTGATATGACTGTCAATTTATCGTGGGTAGCAACCCATAGGTAGGTTTTCCAGAGCCCAGTCACTGAACTACTCTCTTCTTGCTGCCTTTAGGTAAATCTTAGACTGGGGAAGCCACCTATTTAAAAAGAAAAAAAAAGTCAAAAAGAAAATAAAAAGAAAAAGAAAAAGAAGAGAAAGAAAAAGAAACAAAAAGAAATAAGCTACACTTCGCCGCACGAGTATGGTTAGCAAGTTGTCGGTGGTAACAGCTCATCGACTGGTTGTCTAGAGCTCAGCTCAAGAAATGCACTAGAAATTCCCAAAACACTTAGGAAGAAGCGGAAAAGTAGAATAAGCTGAGGAAATATACACTGGATTCACCCTTGTGTTGACCCCATTAAAAAATAAAAGTAGGGAGAAAGCTATTGGTTGTAAAGATACACCTTTAGGCAGAACTCTCTTTTTACGGTCACCTAGGGGCATAAAAACTAGAAGTCCGTTCTGATTGCCGATTAATGAGTTTATCACATTCACAAAAAGAAAAGTTACTTAGAACTTAGGATTCTCATCAAATCTTGGGTGGGTTGAGTGACCGTAGAAAGCCAGTCTGCAACCCTAAACACAAAAAAAATCCAAAAAAAAATAGAAAAGAAGAAAAAGAGAAAAAGAGATCTTTCTTTGAATAAGGTGAGGGCTTGAGGCGGTCTACATTTTGGCAGATACCCGAACGCTGTTGTGTCTTTGAAAGTTCAGGTCCTAAGTAAAAATTTCCTAATGTTGAAAATGACTTGTGCCCAAGTAATCCAACCTAATTCTTTTATAAATAGCATGTAGTTTTTGCTAGGGATTAGCAAAAAATAGGTATGGGGGTGTAATGTGCATACATCTGATTAACCTAAAATGTCTATTAATGCATGTTCTTAGTGTCACATTAGCATTATACATTGTAAATAATGAATAACATGCATAATCATGCATTTAGATCAAGTTGTATAAATCGTATAATAATTATCTCCTTTTTATGACTAGGGACAGGGCAACTTGTTAATTGGGGCCTCGGATCGAAGATCCAACCGTACAGATCTGATTAGGGCGATGATTGGAGTTCAAAGACTCCAAGATCGCCCTGAACGGGCATTCGTAGCATCAGATAGTGACCAAGGAACCCAAGAGATCAAGGGCCAAGATGGTGTTAATTCACACCTCAAATGACAAATCCGACCGCACGAATGGGTTCGGATCGACGATCGCAGTTTAACAGCGTGAAAATCGGTCTAATCCGACATCCGTGGCACCATCTACAACACCTAGAAGATGGATGGCCAAGATGGCTCCACGTGGTGCCATCTCGACCGCCCAATCGGCCGCAGCTCCTCTTCTTCACCTGCTCGACGAATCTGGGTGTTGGATTGCCATCCAACGGCCGTAAATTGCGCGCACACAAATCGTGCGCTCGCCTCAAGAGTGAGCACAGTGTAGCGGTCGAGCGCCCCTTCGCGAGCGAAGGGCGTGCGTTCGAGCCACGCTGCGCTTCAAAATCAGAGGGGCAATGAGTGCGGGTGCACCATCATAGCCGTACGATCAAGATCGAGCGACGCGGATCAGCCGATAGCGCCCACGCGCGATCAGACGTGCAGCGCAAATGCCCAATCGCACGTGGGCGAGCGGCACTGGCAAGGGTAGTTTAAGCCATCCGATCTCTTGACCGGATGGCTGAGCTCGCGCGGTCATGCGTATGCATTGAGAGTGCGAAGGAGAGGGGGCACGTGCACGATGCGCACACATCGGCCACGTTCAGGCCTTTACTGACAAATAAATCCATCACTAAAGGTCCTGAATTAATGTTTTTAATGTTGTAATGTCCAAATGCCCCCACTCCTTTTAACTATAAAAGGAGACCCCTACCATACGAATTTCTCATCCCTTCCTTCTCCTCTCTCCCTCTCCAAAGCTTAAGAGAAGCTTTTCCCACACCCGGGATACTCGTTAAGGGCTAAAACCAAGTTTTCGCCCCCGTTCCGGAAGCGGATCCTGCGACGATGACAATGTGCTGCTTCGTTCCCGTTCCTCCTGCTTCGTCCTCCTTCTTCCTACTCCGTTCCTTGTCTTCCAGGCGTTGTCCCGTCCGGCTCGTCCTCCAAGCGATCGTCGAGGAGGATAACTTCTCTCTCCCATTCTTTTTACTACTTTCTAGCTGTAATAATTTCTCGCTTTCTAGTGTAATCATTTCTCACTTTCTTAGTTGTAAAAACATTATTCAATATCAAGTGATTGTTCTTTCTCTTTCTCTCTCTTATTGTCTATATTGCTTCTATTGTGATTATTTCATCCTTTAAATAAAAACACAAAAAAATATAATTACGAATTTTGATCGACGTAGCCTCCCTCTGTTTGACCCGAAATTTCTTTACAGATTTTTCGGTATAAATTTTATTTGTTAAACGGATTTTTTCGCAACTCGAACTACAACGATGGGTTTTCAAATCCAATTCCGATAGCATAGTCATCCGCAAGTCAACACCAGCAGGTGAAGGCCGAGCACCAGTGGCCTGTAGGGCCATTGCAACCACTTCTCGTGTCAAAATAGAAGTGGGAGAGTGTCACTATGAACCTGGTAGTGGGATTACCTATGACACAGTGGGGACACTATGCAGTCTGGATGATCGTAGATAGATTGACAAAGACAGCACGGTTTCTGCCAATCCGAGTCACTTTCGGACCAGCACAGTTAGCGGAGCGATACATTAGAGACGTGGTGTGCCTTATGGGGTCCCCTGCGAGATTATTTCAGATAGAGACACTCGTTTCACTTCCTAGTTCTGGGCAGAGTTTCAGTGGCCTTTGGGGACTCGTCTGAGTTTCAATAGAGCTTATCACCCCCAGACAGATGGATAGTCGAAGTGCACCATTCAGACCCTTGAGGACCTTCTACGCGCCTGTGTACTAGACTAGAGGGGCTCCTGGGAGGAGCATTTTCCTCTGACAGAGTTTGCATACAACAACAGTTTTCACTCAAGCATCGGCAGGGCATCATATGAGGCGCTGTACGGGAGGAAGTGTACGGCTCCCTTGAGTTGGGTTGAGGTGGGGACCAAGTGGGAGGTTGATCCCCAGTTGTTATGCCAGAGTCAAGAGGTGATCGAGCAGATCCATCGACGATTACGTACTGTCAGGAGCAGGTAGAAGAGCTACGATGATCTGAAGCATAGAGAGGTACAATTTGAGGTTGGGGATTATGTCTTCCTTCGTGTTTCGCCCATGAAGGGCATGCAGTGGTTTGCGGTGAGAGGGAAGCTTGCACTGAGATTTGTGGGGCCTTTTGAGGTCTTAGAACGGGTAGGACCCGTCGCTTATTGGCTTGCCCTTCCTCCCCGGCTCTGTGGAGTGCACAACGTGTTTTACATTTTCAACCTCAAGAGATATATCGCCGATCCCAGCCATGTCCTTAGCCACGAAAGCATTGAGGTGGGAGATGACCTGAAATATCCCGAGAAGCCGATACAGATACTAGACAAAGCCGTTCGAAATCTGAGACGAAAGGAGGTACCCCTGGTCAAAGTCCTGTGGAGAAGCCAGCGGTATGAGGAGGCAACTTGGGAGCCTGAGGTGGCAATGCGAGAGTAGTACCCTGAGCTTTTCGAGGGTATGTCTCTTCGAGCCTACTTCGGCCCTCTTTAAGTTTGTTATACGCTGCTACGTTATTTTCCGCACTCTAGTTAGCTCAAGTTTCAGGGATGAAACTTCCTTTAAGTTTGTTATATTGAAACGACCCGTCACCTTTCAGTCCTTTAAGACGTCTGGGATGCTCACCAGACGTCTGTCCAGACGTCTGGAGAGATCGTCGGATGTCTGAAAATACCTTTTCTCTTCGACGCGTACCGTACGTATGACATGCCTATTCCCTCACCGCCTCTCTCCTCCCTGTGACGCCAATCCACACCACACCCTCGCCCATGCCCTTCTTCTCACCTCCTCTCCCTTTATAAACCCCCCTCCTCTTCGTCTCATGCCATTTCAGTTGAGCCAGAGAAGGAGAAAGTGAGTGGAGAGCAGAGAGCAGAGAGCGAAGGACAGATCGTGAGTTTGAGCGCGGGAGCGAAGGGTGTCGTGATGCTCTGTTGCAGCTTCTGCAGCAAGGAGAGCCCAGAGCGGTTCTGCAGAAGTCATTTTTCTGCGAAATCAGATGTCCAGAGTGACCTGCAGACGTCGGGGAGGACGCCCGAAGGTATTATGAGACGTCTGGTAGAGATTTATTTTTTTGTTATTTCTCTACCGAGTCTTGACAATGCGTGCGCATGTGTTAGAGGTTGGGAGGCGTGACGGAGCGAGGACCAAGGCAGTTTCAGACATCTGGGAGCATCTCCCAACGTCTAACGGAACCCTCGAACGTTGACACAGTGTTCCAGACATCCGATAGCGATGCCCCGAGAGAGAGCTATGCCTGCCAGATAGTTTAAGTCGTCTGGGACCTCTCCCAGACGTCTGATTTCTGTCGGACTTCTTATTTTTAGGCCAGTATAAGGCCCAAACGATGTCGGTTTCCCGTAAACGAAACGTCTTTCTTTCCCATACGTTTTTCTCCATGTAATGGTACCCTGTTTGTAGCATTTTGAACCCTTTTTGACCTATCAATCCATGGCTTAGGTCTCCAATCCGTCGAGTATATGGGACCTGCAAAGACGTCTAGAGCTACTGTGCAAGTCCCCATTCCACCCGGTTATCCTGGTAGAGTGGTTCTGATTATAAATCTCCAAGATTAATAATATGCATGCAATTAGTTAAACCTAGGATGTGAGATGAACCTTAGGAAGAAATAAATGTATGCTCTAGAATACATCTATTCAATTGAAACCTAGGTTGTGACATGAACACTAGGGCTAGAGAAAAATGCATGATTGAGTAAATCATGAGCTATCTGTATTATTTGGAATAGACCACATTATGAATAAACCTGTACTGTGATTAAGCTACCTGTTCTATGTATATATCAAATCGGATGTAGAGAAATTCATGTACAAACTGTAACGACTCGATTCCTGAGTCCCTACGAGACACGAGAACCGAACCGACTCGATTAAAACCCAAGACCTGGTCGTCCAACGAGGAAGTAACCAAAAGAGCAGTAAAATAAACCACATTCAACATGAATATAACTAATAGCAGGAAAATACAGCAGTAAGGAAAGAAACTACTACAGTATGTACCACCACAACAGTAGAACAACATTCATAACATAATATGAACTGTAGGTAAAGAAAAGTATAGCGGAAACAAGAACTACTCACTACAGTGGAACCAAAAAGAGGTACAAGAGAACAGTGGTAACTCTACTGGACCCTACTCGGCCCAGCGTCCTCTGCAGCCGCTAACCCTTGCTGCTCAACACCTGGTCCTGAAAGGTAACGAGTGTAACACGTCAGCAAAACGCTGAGTAGAGTGGCAGCTAAACTAAAGAAACAGTAAAGTGTACAGTAGCTGTTTTAATTTTCTTTCTTCCTTTATTTACATCTTTCTATTGTTTCACAATTTATCTATTTCTCAGATCTTTCACTTGATCTCGAATGTTCCTCGTGGGAACGATCTTGATTGCAGTCTTTTCCGAATAGTAGAAGTAGCACGTGGTGCTCTCTTGGCCGGGAGAGTCCCCCGTGGTGATCCTACTCTCAGTCAACCACCCTAAGGTCACTGACAGACGTAACGGTGACTACGGCACGCGCGGTAAACGCACGGGTAGCTAACCCGCACTGGCACGTGGTCAGTTGTTTCCGTTAACGTGTGCGCCCAAAGCACAGCACGGAACCAGTACAGGGCAGAGCCCTCTCAGTAACAGGGGTCCAACCCCTCCACAGTAACCAAACAGGGGCCTTGCCCCTCCACAGTCCGCGCACCCTCGCCTGACTACCCTGGTTTGCCCCAGTGGGCCTAACAAGTCGGTGTAGGAGGCTAGCAGAACCCCGGGGCCCGTGGGGTAGCTAGTACCTCCCTACACTAGTAGCTCTCCTCGGTACTACGTACACGAGAGCCAGCAAGTCGGTACAGAGTGGCCAGTCCTAACCTCGGGTCCCTGGGGCGGCTAGCTCCGCTCTGCACTAAACAAGGGGACAGTCACTCTCCTTGGTACTCCGTACTCAAGGGCCATCTCACTTCCCCAATTCTTTTCCATTCGCTTTTCAGAAGTTCTACTCATAATTCCCCGTAGGGTTCCAGCTCTTTAACTCAGAACATTCCAATTTCACCATTCCAGTTTCACGTTCATACATCCCATATTCTTAATCATGTTCATTTATTCATAACAGGCAGCTGTTAATTCAATTCACAGGCAGCTATTGTTTCCTTTCCACATTTTCCAAGACTGCAGTATTCATACATTCCACTAGTTTTCCCGTCCTAGGATTCATGCCATATCCTAGGATCTATCATACAATCTAGTTTTCCAGCCCTAGGATTCATGCAACACCCTAGGATCTACCATTCAATCTATTTCTCATTCCTAGGATTCATGCAAAGTCCTAGGTTCTATTTATGGTTTCATAATTTAACAGATTATACTTAAAGCCACTCTACCGATTACAACAGGCGAACTGGGGGCGTGGTCGGGAATCCCGCGTGCCTCCGCAACCCCCGAGACTGCAACGGAATGGGGTCCTATCATAAGGATCAAACACAAGGAACTTCTCAAAATAGTATACAGCTACTGTAGACAGGTACAGGATGTAATTCCGAAAAGAACGCAACTCGAAACGCGGAAAACGGAGCCCGAACGGGCCCGAAACGGGTCGAAAACGACGAAACAGTGCAAAATCAGACGTCTGGAACTTCTTCCAGACGTCTTAAAAAGTGGATCAGGGAATTACCTCGCTCTGCGTGGGCTCTCAGACGTCCAGAAGCCTGCGGGGGCGTCTGGCCTAGTTCCCAGACGTCCGATGGTCACCCAGGACGTCTGGAAGTCATTCCCGACATTTGGCACTGCAGCCAGACGTCTGATTCGCGTTGGATGCGAATCTCCGACCCTACGCGTACCCATTTCCTCTCTCTCTTAGTACGGTCAATCGAAGAAAATGAAGAAGACGGAATAACTCACCTTTCAGACGTCTGGATAGTATTCCAGACGTCGTTACCGTCGTCTGGATATCAGCCCAGACGTCTGATTCTGGAAAAGTTTCCAGAACTAGGGCGCAACTCGCCCTCCGCTCGCAACGCACGGCCGCGCTGCGAGTGCTCTGCCTGCTGCTCGAGCCGCAGCAGTCCTCCCGCGTCGCTCCGCGCCCACTGCACCCCCCGCCGGCCGGCCCTAGCAGCCCCGGCGAGCTCACCCTCATGGCCGAGCGCTTCCTCCCCCGCGCAGCACCTCCTCCCGCACCCGCCGCGGCTGTCGCCGCCGCCGCTCACCCTCGCACTCGCTCTCGCGCATTGGTTGGAAGGAGAAAAGGAAGGAGACGGAGGTGACGGGAGTGAGGGAGAAGGCGTGGCCTTTTAAGGCCGCGCGAGAAGGAGAGAGAGAGCGCGACAGAGGGCGCAGGAGGGAGAGGGAAAAAGAGAGAGAGGGAATTTCCGCAGGTCTGCGTGCTCAGGCGCGCAGACGAAACAATCGTGCCAAAATAACCGATTTCCAGACGTCTGGAAATGATCCCAGACGTCTTGTCCGACGTCTGGAGGTGATTCCAGACGTCTGGTCCGACGTCTGGGCCACCTCCCAGACGTCTTAAAAGCCGTCTGGAGCGCGCGTTCATAACACAAACCCTACGGGGAATGTAGAACGAGACAATAATACCGTAGCACGGAGAACTGGATGGTTCTAGATTTGTCGCCCACGGGCGGACATTAAGGGATGTGAGCTGACCTTCGTGTACGTAGTACCAAAGAGAGCAACTATCCCTTGTAGTGTAGAGGGGGGCTTACTGTCCTTGGGTTGAGCCTCGAGGTGAGTTTGGCCACTCTACGTTGACTCTTGTTGGCCCTTGTGTTGGCCTTCGCGTCAACTCATGGTCACCCCCACCGTCCATCATCTTCATCTAACGGCGGGAGTGTGTAGACCATGAGTTGAAAACACGACACAAAAGAGAGCGCAATGCATTGGCTTGCGCCTTCATTTGCAAAGTAGAGGCGTGCGGTCGAGAGCTCGCGTGCCTCAAAACAAACGGACAAGCGGGGCACTGCTAAATATAGCCGTTGGATGCTGCGTGGACTGTTGATGAAGTGACAACGTGGCATGCGGAGAAGCGTGGATCACCATGTGCGTGATGGTGTGTGAACACACATGCTCGCGCGCATAACAGCCGAAGAGGAAGCGATCGAGCGATTTTTTAAGCCGTCCGATCTCTTGATCGGATGGCTGAGGATGATCGGGCGCAATCTCGCACTCAACAGTTGAAGGGGAAGAGTCAGGCGACGTGGCACAGCATGGGCGCTTAGATCAGAGGTGAACGGCAGCGATTAAGGCACGACTTCAGCGACATGGGGGTTTCAGCGACGTGCACATCCATCACTAAGGACCCTATATTCATGATTAAGCATGTAAAATGACCTATTTGCCCTTAAAACTCACCTATATAAAGCCCTCACGCCCTCCACGTTTTCTCCATCCCTTCTCTTCTTCTCTCACCCCCTCCAAAGCTTTATAAGCTAGTTCCATAACACGGATGCTCCATTAGAGCTAGAGTAAAATAAGTTTTCATCTTCTCACCCCCTTCGTGGAGCATCCTACGGTTGTCCCCTCACCACCATTCGGGAAGCAGATCTCACTAAGACATCGCCCTACTTCGCTTTCCATTCTCCAACTTCATCCTCCCTCGTCCAGCATCTCACTACTCTCGTCCGGGTGCTTCATCAACGTGCCTCGTCCTCTAAGCAACCGTCGAGGAGGATAACTTCTCACATTCTCTTTTTATTACTTTCTAGTGTAGATTTACAACTTTCTAGTGTAACAATTAGTTGTAATGACATTATATGTTATCAAATGTTGGTTCACACACTCTCTTTTCTCTGTAATATTTGATCTCTATTTTATATTAATTATTCTTTAAGTAGAATAGCCAGTAGATTAATTTCAACCAGCTAATATGCTTTCGTGACAATAATTCATACGTGATTTTTAATCAAACCTTCACCTCCCTGTGTTCGACCCGGGACTCACTTTGAGTTACGGAAAAAATTATCTGATTAACGGATTTTTACGCAACTACAACAATAGATTTCAAACTCAAACTTTTAGCGTAGAAATCACATTCAACAACTAACAACAAAAGAATCATACGCTGTTAACTGCTTGCTGAGCTTCCCAAAGTTTTCCTTATTTACATGTGTTTCTGAGATGAGCAAAAAGTCAGCTTTGGTTGCCTTCAAAAGGAACTTCAGATGTTGAATTGCAAAGGCAGATCCCAACCACCTGCAATTCCAAGATAAAATATTCATCCTTCTTTGGGCAGCTAATAAGGGTCAGCTGCCATAGGCCCATCCTCATCCTCCATCAGTACACACCTCCTTTTTTCATTCGATCCTACCTCCTCACACTGTTCTAAGTCTTCCAACTTCCTCTTCAGACCACCTGCACCTGGCTCCTCCATCATAGTTCTCCCTCTCGCCATGTCTTTTAAATTTTCCTTTGGGTTCCTCCCATTTCTTTCCAATCTATTTTCTCCCCCCTATTCCATAGTTGGCTCATTCTTGTCCACCAGCATCTGATCCTCTAAGAAGCCTCTTTGTTCTACCCCAAATTCATCCTCCATTAAATCAGAAGTACCCACCACTACTTTCCCTTTATCTCCAACCTAACCCCACTGAGCAACCACATCTTCACTTGCCCACTGTCCCTGCTTACTTCCCCCCACGTGCCAGTGTTCCATTGTATCACTGGTCTCAATCCCTCCACAATTAGTGCTCTTTCGAATAAGCAGAATCTCTTCCCATTTCTCCTCCTCATGTTCCTCCTTCGAATCCCCTCCACCAACCTCCAATTGTGTTGTATCAGACATCATCTTGTTCATACCCCTTTTTTCTGCATGCAGACTGCCCCCAAATTTATATTGTATCTCCATCTCCAATCCTTCTCTAGCCACAGCCAATTTTACCTCCCCAATTTCACTCCTTGCTTCCAGTAATATAGGACAATCCTTATGCACATGACCCAACTTGCCACAAAAAGCACACAGCCTTGGTAGTTTTTCATATCTGAGAGGAATGGCAATCGAGTCTCCTTTCAACAAGTCAAAATAAACTCCTTAAATATCAGCTTCTTAACATCCATTACAACCTTCATCCGAACAAATCCACCTCCCTTGCACTCATCGAGATCGATATCCGTGATTGCAGCGAAAGCTTTTTCTGCTCTCATCAAGATCGACCGACACCTATACTCAGGTGGGATGTCAAAAAGTTTGATCCACAGAGATACCTTGTCCAACAAATACTCCTATGGCTTCATCCCAGCTTGTCCAACCTCCATCGCTATCAGATCCCCTTCAAAATGCCATGGACACCTATTAACCACCGATCACACCTCCGACTCCCTTGCAAATAACGTCATCTAACGCTTTTCAGCAACTTCAGATATACAAGGGGGCTGCGGCATAGACCACACTCTTGACAACACTTCCATGATCACTTTAGTCCTCGACTTTTTGTCTGTAATAACCGTGAAGAACAGACATCTTTTCCACTTTCTCGAATCCAGCAAATCCTCCATAGAAGCAAATATTTTCACCACCTCTTCCTCTTGATAAAGCAACTTCTTTACCCCTTCGATAATGTCAGCATCCGCTCTGTCCATCCCAGCACCAGACTTTAAAGTGAAAAACAAGATAGAAGGAAAGAAAAACTTGCAACAAAACCCGTTACTTTAACTATAGACTTCCAAAGACCACAAACACAACAAGTTTCCCACCAACCCCAAAGCTTTAACAAGAAACTAACCGAAGAAAAATCAGGACACAACACAACCCCACCGTAACGTAGCGATCCCCACCACCAGCACTTGCACCTGTATTCCGGATAACTTCACTATCGACCATCGGATCCACAAACATCACAGTGGGGACTGAAAGCAACAGAAACCCTAAGTCCCCCACATGAGTAGAGGAACTTTTTTCCTTCCCCAAGAGAAGGTGGACTTAAAATGCCACGTCAGTCGAGCATATTGATCAATGCTATATATTATAATATTTATATATGGTGTCTGAGTTTTATTAGGATTGTATTTTAGTAATTGCATGTATGATTGGCAAAGTTAAAGTCGTAGATATGTTTGGTACGCGACCTCTTTTGTTACCGGTGATGACACGAAACGTTTGAAATTGCATGTGGATCGGACCGAGCTAAATCTGAATTTAATTCCTGATTAAATTTAATTTGGAGGTTATTAATGGATTGGAATGTCTATATGCACAGCAGTTTAAAATAATTGTTCATAAGTTTTTCTACATGCTATGTATGGTGAGTTTTAAGTAGATTATGTAGACACCTAATAAAATTATTTATGAAATCCAACAAAAATGCAACAAGGAATAATATGAATACCATATAAATGCTTGAAAAGCAAGCCAAGAAATCCCACAAATTAGAAAAGCATACATGTAAAAAGGACTGAGATTTGTTTTGTGTTACAGTCACGGGGGTACGGGTGAACGAATTTAAGCATCTAGTCTAATTTTCTTATCCCAACTATTACTTACATCTCCAACAAAATGAAATTGATTGGGTTGGTAAAACATAATATTATGGAAAAATTTACACTCACCAAAATAAGTTCAAGCGATTCAAGATTAGATCCATAGAATCCACTTGATTTTAATCTTTTGGATCAAATCCATGTGAAAATAAGAAGAGATACAAGCTTGTCGAATAATTAGGTAGCCAACCTTATTACTCATAAATGAACTATAATTCTACAACTCATGCATTAAACTATATATACTGAATATTAATGATTAAATACTCTTTCTACGCATGCACCTATTAAAAATTAAATTGGGTCAATGATATGCTATTTTTATAAAAGTACGTGCTCATTTTTAATTTTTGTAACTATATTTTATTTTTCACATTATACAAAATTTTGATGGTTATCAATGATGTCAACGTTGGCCTCGATGCCCGTCATGAATCAATAGGATTCGATCCATCTGAGTCAAACTCAACGTAGCGTTCATTTTTACTTGGTTTTGTCCATGCAATCAACCTTTCTTTACTTAGTCCATGAAGTTAAATCCCTTGAGAATACGCATCCTAAACATTGAAAACTTCAAGGACGGGAATATGTCAGTGTTCACATGGCTTCCGCTTCGTAATGAGAGTCAAGGCGAGGTTGTAATGTCAAAATCCAATTTAAAGGTCAAAACGTGTAGGTAAATAGAACAAAAACTGTAGATGCCTATAGTATGCAGCTGTGGATATCTGAATCCGTGGGAATTTCTTCTGTGTTTGCGGACATGAGTTGTTACTTACACCACACTTTCTTTAATTTAAAGAGAATTTTCTGTGTTGGGTGAGAATCAAATCACAATAGGCCTCAGCCCACGTTGACGTAAAGGTCAAGGGATAGTGCACTTAGGGTTAGTTTATGGGATAGGTTAGAAAATTAATAGTAAAAAATATAAAATTAAAGTTAATTTTAATTATTATTTATTTATAAAGTGTTGTTAATATCCATTTCTATTTATTTAAATTGATGTTAATATTTATGATGTTAATTTAAATTGGTATTAACACTAATTTTTGAAAAATGAAGCTTGATTGTGAGGTAGTTACGAAATTTACATATATTTTATTAATATCCTATAGAATTGATGTTAGCAAAATGTGTGTTAATCCCATAAAATAAATGTTAAGATTTTGCAAGTTAACTCCTAATGTAAACAAGGTGATGAGTTAAACCTCCAAGTAAACTAGCTCTTAGGTTATGTTTGAATGTGGGTAAGTGGAGGGATACCTCTTCTAAGAGGATTTGTGGCACTATTTATAGGGGATTGGTATACTATTTATCATTTCCATCAACATCGAAATTAAATCATTACATCATATCACATTAATACCAATATATATTAAAATATAACTACTTTAACATAACATATCCATTAAAATATATTTATTATATCATATCAACTCACTCACATCCATATCTTAATATTAACTAAATAGCCATTAACATCGTATTAACACATCAATCATTTTATTTCACCACTTATCCCATCAATTATTCCACCATTCAAACAAACACCTCTCTCCACTTATCATATCCTTACGATATTTTATTTGACATCCAAATGTAGTATTAAAAAAGGGTGTTCAAGTGGAGCACAACAACTTCAAGAGGAAACTCAAAACCAAAATTAACACTACAAAAAAAAGTCCAATTAATCAATGTTGATTTTGGTGACTTATTGCATCAATTGGGATACAATTAGTGGATGGTTGGTCATGCATTTCTTAATACAGTTAATTAAGGTTATTAATCTTAATTAATATGCAAAGAATGGACTTAGGCTAACTTAAATCATTAGGTTGTTGTTGTTTATTGTAGTATAGGGTCAAGTTAACTTAACATTTTAGATTTTATTTCATTTATTTGGTTGAGTCTAGGTCGTTCACTGTGAGACATAATTGTAATTTTAGTTCACCATTTTTATTATTTAAGTTAATGATTAATTAATTCCTAAAATAATTATGAAATATATTAACCTCATGAATAATTGCATAAAGAATTAAAACTCTAAACATGGCAATTAGTCCATTAATAAGAAAATATGTACATGAAAGATTTACAATGAATAACAAGAAATTTCAATTATTACAAAATAGGCATAAAAGAATGTTTACAAGTGAATACAATTATCTTTTAACAATAAACTCAAGCATGCTCTCTCAGCCTTCAACCTTTAATCAGATATCTATTTAAGTGATTAGATGACTTAAAAATTGAAATTAAACTTCCCATTAGTATATTAGACGTCTCCTTTCTTAATTTGTTTTCATTCCTCTCATTTCATTTAATCTCTCTCTTAAATCCTTTCTCTTGCTTATCTCTTTTATTTTCCTTATCTCTCCTCTCTTTACTTTTATCTCCTCTTCTCTTTACTTTCCACACTTAATCAAATTTTGACCCTTAACCCATTCTCACACTTAACAAAAATTGGCTTAATGGGTAGCTCCGACTTTTTGGGGATACGCAGCACCCATAGGATGGGACTAGACCCTACTAAGCTGAAGCCTAGTTTAATTAGGTAGAATTTTAGCCAATTTAATTAGGCACAATACCAGGCCCATCAGGCCTACATGCTCACGCCCACTCAAGTCCATACACACACAGGTGTGCGCACACATGCTTGCACATGCACATGCTCTCGAAGGATCAGAAGGGTATAGGTTTTGTGCACTTAGCACTTGACGATTGAAACATTGGGTACACAAAACAGTATTAGACTAAGGCAAGCGCTTAAGAGTTCCCAATGTGGGACAAATATTAGCAGCTCCTCCTTCATGCAGCTTCGTCTGCGGCAGATCTTCAAGTGGTGATTCCAAGCGGCACAGAAGGTCAAATCGAGCAAGCAAGGGCTCGTTCAAAAGCTATAGGGATCCTCTACACAATTTTGATGTCAATTTTGACATTGAATCAGATTTGATCCACGGATTTAATTGATAAACATATGTACCTGGAATGTGCTTAGAAGAGGAATTTCAAGTCTTTTGACCTACAGAAAGTTAATATCTCTCAATTGAGAGAAGTGGAATGCTGCAGATAACATTTCGTAGGATTTGAGATAGGTCTTGAGCAGAGTAAGAGCTTCAAAAGCTCTAGAAGCTAGGAAGCTTCGAATCTGAAGTCTATAACTCTAAATTCAGAGTTAAATCTACCTAGATGAAAGATTAAAGTATGTAGAAGAGTTCTAAATCAATTCAGAAGCAGAAACATGACAAATCTGGGCTATATTTTAGTTTGAATCTCAATAAAAATCGAAGGAACAGTGTTGGGTTCCAAAAAAGACCTAAACTTTACATATCATGGAATTTCTCTCAAATCTTGTCAAAACATCATCAAATCAATTTGAATTAATTCGCAATCAAACCAGGAACTCAAATAACCCACTAAATCAAAATTTAAACCTCCATATCTTTAATTTTGACCTAGAGTTGACCTACAAAGGTTCAATGTTGACTTTCTAATCTACAGCGCACAGATTCAAATTTAGAATCTAGAAAGGTTTAATTCAACCACAGGAACTTATTTGGCATTTAAAAAAGGAGTTTTGAAAGCTCCAGTGCAAACAGGCTTTGCCGCCTAGGCTCTAGAGATGGGTTGTTTGTCAGAACAACTCTATCCTTTTCAGACCTAAATGAGAACTTAAGTATAATCCCTAAGGTCTATTCAAGCTTCAGAACCTATTTTTAGACTCTAACCTGCATTGAATGTGTCTCCTCAGCTTTGCCGAAGGTGAGGAAGATGAAATCAATTCAGCTGTGAAGGTCAATAAAACTTAAATTTAAAGAGTGGATTCTAATCCTCATATCAAAACAAAGATATTTGGAGCTTCTCATTATGTTCTGAAGGCTGAAGCTCAAAATGATGTCATCGGAGCTCGCTGGAGCTCCAGTGACAATTGAATTAGGTAACTGGAGGTCAAATTGTCAAGAAACACTCAAAAGAGGCCATTACTATGCTCTTGAGGTCACAAGGAACCTTAAGAGCACATCAATTATAGCAATTGATGGACAGATGCACAAGCTTGTCAAGAAATGTAGTAAATTGCGTCTTGAGTTCATCTGAACTCAAGAGATTCCCTCTCACTCAATTGAGTGAGGGGAAATGAGCAAGAGAATGAGGTGATGGTGCAAAAGTGATCAATTAGATGAAGGAACTCCTTCTGAGCTGCCATGGATAGTGTGCTCAGTAGGTTGAGTGAAATTGGGTGTTTTTGATAGAGGTGCTAATTGATCCAATTAATAGCAAGATTGGGGCCCTGTAGTAATGATTAAGTGATGGAGGGTCCTAATTGAGTGTGAATTTGGTCAGAGACCTCCGCCATAGATAGAGGAGGTGCTCTGTTAAGGTGGAAAGGGATTAGGTGTTTAGATGATAGAATTGAGGAGGGAGAAGGTGAAATGTGATCATGGCGAGGTGAGAAATGTGATCAACTGGTTGGATGCATGATTCAAAGTCCAACAAGGTTGGAATTGACCTCGCTGGAGACAAAGAAGAAAGGTGAGAATTTGAGCTAATCTACACCTACTCTTACAATTACATGCCTAATTGAAGAGCTAAGACTACTCCTAAGATGTTAAGCTACTTACCTAACGAAGAAGGTGAGGGATCTCATCGTTGGCAGGGCAAGAATGGGAGCGGAATCAAAGCGTGGTGAGAGAAGAAATTCCGGCCGATCGAAGCGGAGAGGATCAGAGCTATGGCGCACTCCAATGCCTTTGGGAGGGCAGAGGAGAGAAAGAGGGGCTGAGAGAGGCAGCGCTCTTCGTCGGTAGCGCTCGAGAAAGGAGATGGGAAGATATTGGAGCTAGAAGGAATATCCTACCGTAAGTCTCAGTTGGGGGAAGAGGGAAGGGAGCCGACCCTTGTAATCGGAGGTGTAGGGGCTATTAATAGGTCGTGGCAGAGGGGCAGGGGGATGTATTTGGTCAGCAATCAGTCTAGGTTCGATGTAACCTCCAACGTTGTCTCCGATGACGATGAGATTAATAGACTAGGTAAGATAGGATTAGAGGATAATCCAATCCATCGAATGGGAAGGTGGAGGTGAGCGGAGGCTCAATAGCAACGGCAATGGTGTTCTGATGTGAGATTGATGGTGATCAGAGGATATGGAGATTAGACAACCTCGGCCGTCCAAAATGAAGAAGAGGAAGAAGAAGAAGACTGCTATGCTCACAGGGGCATAATTGTAATAAAACATGAAGGACCTAAATGATATAAAAGGACTCGATTGAAATAAAAATTAAGGACTTAAACATAAACAGTGAGTTTTAAGGCTTTTTTAATTTTTTTTTCAACTTTTTCTATGTTATTATAAATTAAGTAAATATTATATTTATGCCTTGAAATTATGTTTTTGCTCTTTTTAGCTATATTTATTTAAGTGATTAATTTAAATAGGTTAATTACATACTTAGGTCATAATATTAAATAAGTTAGTTTAAATATTAATTATCTAGCTAAATGGTTATTAATTGAGTCCAAATTATAAATTAAATTATTATTATTATTAATTGATATTTAATTTAGTATTTTTATCTTATTTTGAAGTTGCTTGGTAATTTAACCCCTATAATATAATTAACCCTGTATTTAGTATATTCTTGGTTAATTAACTAGGGAAACTAATTAATTAAGGATAATTAGTAGTCATGATGAGTTTCTCATCAATGGTGATATGAGAATTCATATTAAGATGAAAGAGATTTAGGAGAGGTTTTTAGTGTTATGTTTGAAGTGGACAAGCCTCTTGGTAGATACTCTGGGTAGATATAAAAGCTTTTGTCTCACATGAATTATATAGCAAATAGCAAGAAGCGATGCTATGGACTATGCATGAGCACTCAGCACTACATGAATGATCCTTGGGATTTGGATTCACATCAACTTTAAAGGGAGATGCCCCTTTCATTTGAGTTTTATTACGCTCGTTGAAGGGTTTGATTTCAATTATGATGAGCCGAGAAAATCCCCATGTAAGTCTGATAATAAAGGGCTTAGAATTGCCCAGGAAGAAGCTCGCAGAGGCCCTCGCAATAGAATAAGTTAAGCAAAAACCCTAATATTATAAAATTCACCTGAACTAAAAGAAGAATCAAGTGGATATTCGTTCAATTATGTGAACTATACCGACACTTTAGTTGAAGGGATACACGGATAGCTGAATGGCTTAAACAAATAGGCTATATAAGTTCGACATATCCAGCTAAAGATATAGGTGGATAGACGGACTTCCTTGCCAACTGTATGGCTAGGTGAATTGATGGATAATCCCATTTGGTAGATTCTTGCTGGATAGTGGTTATCATGACTGTTATCCCATCATCATGATCTCTGATGAACATAGGTAATGTGCCCTGTAATGTGTACGTCGTGCAATCAAGTTGATTGGCTATTACGATTGGATCTTGATGATTACACACTATAACCAATGCCCATGTTACGAGAGAGTAGGCTATTTAAGTGAGCCATCATCCCCGTGTGACGACATGCGTGCACAGGGCAAGAGAGAGAACAGTTTTTGTATTCTCTTATTCCAAACACTTAGTATAAATTCAAGGGTTCAAACTTCCTCCCTAAACGTACACACATACAAGGTGGAACTGGGTCAGTCTCTTTGTACAATTGTTTGTTAGTTTGATCACACCTTTTCTCTATCCATGAACCTGATAGGCCATTGAGAAAAAGGGCTCTGATAATTTGGCACTGTTTGCGGGAACATTAATTTTGGATTTTCACTTTCTCATACCTTTTTCTATTGAACCAATGACTCCTATTACTTTTCATGACTCTAAGGCTAATTCTGAGTAGAAAAGACCTAAAGAGTCTAGTGTCACCCAATCCCATTGTCGATGACAGGCAGAGAAAGGTGACGGTCAGAAGAACAAGGATGCCTCATAGATCCCTTTCAAGATGCCTTGAACAAGGAGCAGGAGTACCTGGCTCACCTTGCCAACCTCCAGGAGGAACAAGAGGCGATCATGGGCCAACTCTGTAATGTGCACGAGTGCAAGGAGAAGGCCTAATTACAAAATCCGCCTCTGATCTCCAGTTAGGCTGACAAGTAATGGCACTAGCGCTGGGTTCTCAAGGATGAGAATGCTTGACTCCATAAGTATATTGAATAACTCAAGCTAAAGATGAGGAGTCGTGTGGGGGCGGCCCCACAAGCTCCTCCTTTTCTCCCACGTGATTCCATGGAGCAATCAGGAGCATAGATGCGACAATCCTATGGAACTGACTCCCAAATATAGTTCCTTAGGTTACCTAGACAATGAGTAATGCTCGCACCTAGGCGTACACAACAATGTACCCCTCCAGTGAGGAAGTGATGAATGCTCCACTTCTCGAAAAGTTGAAGCACCCTACTCTTCCCCAATATAACGGCACCTCCAATCTGAATGGTTTTCTGGGTAATTACCGATAGATGATGTTAGTCCATGGGAGTTCAAACATGGTGCTCTACCGGGTTTTCCCATTTTATCTTTCCGACAAGGCTTATTAATGGTTCAAGGAGTTGTCGGCAGGCCATTTCTCTTGTTTCTAGGTGTTGGAGGATAAATTATGTTACGATTTTGCTGGTCAGCAGAAGGTTAGAGATAACCCAAAAAGATCGTCCAAACTCAGACAATAGAAAGGTGAATCCTTTCGTTCCTACCTCAATTGCTTCAATACCTAGTGCTTCAAGTGCACGAGATCTCACGATGTGATTGCCATCTAGTATTTTAAGTCTGGTTCATTGACCTAGAGGTTCTAGTATGACATTGACATTTATCATTTTCTGCCTAAAGACATGGCTGACTTGTAAGACAGGTGTTAGTCTCTCTGAAATAGGTTTTAAAATCATTGCGTTATAGTACAGCTCGAATCGGTGTGAAAAATAAATAAAAGTTATTACTCGAATGGAAGTCTGAGGTCGAACAAAGGGAGCAAATAGGAATTCAATCGTCAATCTCAATAAATAATGTAAATGAGCACAAGATTCTAGCCAAATAATATCAAGAAATGAAAAATAATTACTCAGAAATGATAATCAATGTAAAACATGAGTTGAACAATAATTGTGCATGGCAAAAAGAATCTCAAAGCAAAAATAATGGTGATTTAGATCACCAATTATTCAATTTAAGCATATATGCATTGAGTTCAAATAATGCAATAGTGCCATCAACCATTAAACTTAGGTACTCAAATACATCAACAATATTAACCAAGTAAAGCCTCTCAATCAAGTATCAGACGACTGAGCATTTAATCAGACAGCTTAACCAACAGATGCTACAGTGTTAGGGAAGCACTGTTCTTCTTCTTTCTCTTTGGCTTTTATCAAGGCCTTCTTCCTTCTCCTCTTCTTTCTTTCCTTCTGCTTCTGCTCTTCTTTCTCTCTTCACGCATAGAGGGAGGCAATCCCTCCAGCAACTAAGTGTCACAGAGAGCAAAACCCCCCTGACCCCACTCTCTCTTTCTCTCTCTCTCTGGGATCCTCTTCTTTCCCGCCTTCCCAGGGCCAAGGTTCGAGTTATCGAGTAAACGGGCACACGCGCACCTAGGACCAGGCTCACCGGTAGTGGGTGGTGAGTGAGGAGTGCTTAGCTTAGGCGAGTAATCGGGTGAGCGCCAAACTCGTGTGAGCAGTGTCACGGGCGAGGCACGTGTATGGGTGCGGGGACCTCAACCCCTGTGTATTAGTTGAGGCGATAAGCGTAGAGCAGAAAATCAATTTATTTGACTGTGGGCGCTCTTCAGCAGCCGATGTGGGACTATCCCACCGCCTTCCTTCTCGCGTGAAGCTGCAGCTACTGCTTCGTTCAATTGGGGAGCTGTAGAGGTTAGCGCCCCCAATTAAAGACCTGGGAAAGGTCTTGAGCCTGATCCACACACCTGAAGGGCACACCTAAGGCATTTGTCCCCTGGAGTTTGAAGAACAAGGTCGGAGATGAGCAACGATGATGGTGTTCGTGCTAGAGTACCGCGATCATTTGTCTTGATGATAACAAAACACATGTCATTTAACATTTGCACTTGGAGTATTAGATTTCAGGTCAATTGCAAATGGAGACGTGATTAGACGGAGTTCGAGCTCGCATCTAGGATGGATTGGAAGAGCTTGATGGAAAACAGAGGAGATTCGCGAGGAGTGATAGATTGAAGATGGAAGGACAAGAAGAACATGATAGAATTCTGTTTATTTCTTTCATGTACTTTTTTATTTATTTCCTTGCTCTTTTTGTTCCTTAGAACATCATGTTAAAGAGCCTCAAAGTACCCTAATAGTAGTCCTAGGAACACCTGCACAACCCTAGGACACTTAGGTTTTCTGTGGAGAACTTAGAAAACCAATATAGGGTTCAAACAACTTATTCAGACGTCTAATTCCAAAATCAGACATCTGATAATATGTTTTAAGACGTCTGACTGTTGATTCAAACGTCTGATAACATTTAGGCTGGACTTGTTAGCTCTGTCTGATGAAATCAGACGTCCAGACCTTAGTCCAGACATCTTAGAACACGACTGATGACTTTGCCAGACGTCCAATGAGTGGACCGTTGGCTGGCTTACCAAACACTGGAGGATATGACCGTTAGAGCCTTATCAAACGTCCTTAAGCCTTTCCAGACGTTTGATAAATGACCATTTTGCCTCGATTGACCAGAAAATCTCTTCTCAGAGATTTTCTAGCCGTTGCACTCTCTTGGAAATCCATTTCCACAGAAAAGTAGGTTTCCAGACGTCCATACATAGTGTCAGACGTCTTGTATGTCGTCTGATAGACTTGCACTAGAACCCTGTTTAGATCTGATTCAAGTCAGGAAGGAACCTGCCTAAAATCAGACGTCTGACTTTGTTCCCAGACGTCTTAAACTGATTTTCCAAACGTCTAATTCCAGGATCAGACGTCTGATTACCCTGTCAGTGCAATGATTGTTCCTGATTTCGACCTGATTCTCTTGGGCTTTGTACCCAACGGCTATGGAAGCTTTCCAAAGCCTTCCAAAGCCTTCCTAAGGCCTCTATAAATAGAGGGGAACCTCTTGCACACAAACACACACCTAGTAATACACTTTCACACCATTTTGTGTCTGTTGATCCTAAGAAGCAAGCTCTTGCTCTCCAAGCTCCAGTTCTTCATCTAGAGAGCATCGAGCATTTGCGCACCTGCTCTCCCATCGTAGTTCACGAGAGCGACGTTGCGTCGTCGTGTAGTTCACACATCCGCGTCGTCGACGCACTCCTTGCAAAGGGAAGCATCTTAATTCCTATAGAAGCTTAGGTTAAAAATTACTTTGTTGGCTCTATAGTATTGTTGTTATTTATCTTTGTTCTTTGGTTGGGTATTCGCTTTGCGAATTCCCGTCTCCTTCGTGGGATAAAATCCCTCTCGTGAAGAGAAGGGGTTTGAGGTATGCTACCCTCGTATAAAGTAGCGTTGTTGTAATTGAGGTTGAATCACCCTCGTTTAAGTGATTCGTTTAGTGGATTTGATCAACTTGGTTGATCGGGAAATCCTAACTCAAGAGGGTTAGGTGGTGATCTTCACCCGGTTTGGGTTTCCACCTAAAAATAATTGTATACCTTGTGTGATTGAATTTTGTGAGATTTTTTTATATTATATTTCTGCGATTTATTACGTCACCCCCTCCTAGTAGGGAATCTACAATTGGTATCAGAGCAGGTTTCGCATTATCGGCGTTACACACCGGCGAAGATCCTATGGAGGGGAGCATGTCCGCTAGCAGGATTTCCGAGGGGCAGTCCACCGTCTGACCACCCTATTTCGATGGGAACAACTATAGCTACTGGAAGCTACGGATGAAGATATGGCTTCAAGCCACCGACTTTACAATATGGGACCGTTGCGAGACCCCCTTTGACATCCCAGAAAGACCCGCCGCAGGCTACTCACAGCATCAGATTCGAGAACTCTCACTTAACGCGAAAGCTATGAACGCGTTGTACTGCGCACTCAGCTTGGACGAGTTCAATAGAATCTCGCAATGCGCCACAGCATACGAGATTTGGCACACACTCGAGGTAACTCACGAAGGTACCTCTAAGGTAAAAACTTCTAAAATAAATTTATTTTCTCAAGAATTTGAATCTTTTTCTATGAAGCCTAACGAATCTTTAAGTGAGATGAACACTAGGTTCACTCTCATTGTAAATAATCTGAAAGCTTTAGGGAAGACTTTCATCAAGGGGGAGCTTCAAGGGAAGCTTCTTCGTTCCCTCGGACCGGAGTGGGAACAGAAAGTCACCGCAATTGAGGAGGCGAACGAAGTGGAGCTCAACATGGAAGATCTCCTAGGCAATCTAATGGCCTACGAGACAAAGTTGAAGCAGAAGAAGAAGGATACACCAGAGCCAAAATCGAAGAAGACTCTCGCCTTCAAAGCTGCGTCGGATAGCGAGGTAAGTTCCGACGACGAAGACTTTAAAATTTTACTTAAAAAGTTTTCCAAGTTGTGTAGGGAATCAAAGAAGAAGGAGAAGGAGAGGCTAAGATGTTGCTACCACTGTAACGAGAAAGGGCATCTGCGACCAGAATGCCCTCTTCTCAAAAAGGAGAAGGAAAAGGAGAAGAAATCTAAGAAGAAGGCGTTCCAAGCCTCTCGGGACGATTCGAGCTCGGAGGAAGAAGAAGAAAAGTCTATAGAAGAAGAAACCGCTTGCTTTGGTTTCATGGCCAGAGAAAGTGATAGCAACAGTGAAAGTGGAAGCGACTCAAATAACGAGGTAAATTTTAATTTACAGGAAGCTTTTAATGAACTATTTGATGTTAGTAAATCATTAAGAATAGAAAACAAAAGCATTAAAAAGAACCTTAGCTTTCTTAAATCTGAAAATGATAGGTTAGAAATAAAACTTAAGGACCTAGAAAGCTGCTCTAGTCCTAAGGATAATAATATGTTATTAGAAAATAAAAATTTAATCAATGAAAATACTAAATTGATTGAAGAAAATGATAGTTTAAAATTAGAAATTTCTTATTTAAAGACTAAGATGCAGATTATAGAAAAAGAAATTACATGTCTTAGGGAAAACTCCAACAAATTAATTAACAAAGTAGATAATTTTTATAGCCCTAAGGTTGAGAAAGGATCTCCGTCAAGGAAACCCGCTAACAGATCCGGATCCAAGCTCACTTGGATACCGAAGAAAGAATTGGAATCTTATTTTGTAGGTTTCAGGGATAACTACAACACGAAGGACTGGACCTACAAGCTCAAGGCTGGTCAACTCGAGTTGGGAGAACTGAGGAGTAGACCAAGGAGGAGAACAAGAAGACTGACGAGACGGTGAGCAAACAATGGACCCACCGCACGTCGACCACCAGACTGGAGACCGGCGCCAATGCCCGAGCCTCCGAGCTACAGATGGGAGCCCCATCCGATGTGGCATCCACCACCACCATTTGAACCATTTTATTGGCCATGGTAGGTGAGGTAAAAATTCTTTACCCTATCTTTTTATCATAAGCATTTAGATAGGGGGAGTTAAAAAATTATGAGCTAATTGTCAATTTTTAAGGGGGAGATGTAAGTTAGCTAAATTTCCTTTAGTAAGGGGGAGAAGAAAATCAGCTATCTTGTTGTTACAAAAAGGGGAGGACATTACTTTTGTTAAAAGAAATTCATAGAAGAGCATGTTTTAAGGGGGAGTTATAGGAAATTTAAAATCAATCAAACCTTTTTTATAATGTCAAAAAGGGGGAGGATTTTTTGCATTATTATTTATGGTTTTTTCATCATCAAAAAGGGGGAGATTGTTGGTGTTAGAGCACCGCGATTGTTTGTTTTAATGATAACAAACACGTGTCATTTAACATTTGCACTTAGAGTATTAGATTTCAGGTCAATTGCAAATGGAGACGTGATTAGATGAAGTTCGAGCTCGCATCCAGGATGGATTGGAAGAGCTTGATGGAAAACAGAGGAGATTCGCGAGGAGCGATTGATTGAAGATGGAAGGACAAGAAGAATAGGATAGAATTCTGTTTATTTCTTTCATGTACTTTTGTCTTTCTTTCCTTGCTCTTTTTGTTCCCTAGAACATCATGTTAAAGAGCCTCAGAGTACCCTAATAGTAGTCCTAGGAACACCTGCACAACCCTAGGACACTTAGGTTTTCTGTGGAGAACTTAGAAAACCAATATAGGGTTCAAACAGCTTTTTCAGATGTCTAATTCCAAAATCAGACATTTGATAATATGTTTTAAGACGTTTGACTGTTGATTCAGACGTTTAATAACATTTAGGCTGGACCTGTTAGCTCTATCTGATGAAATCAGACGTCTAGACCTTAGTCTAGATGTCTTAGAAGATGCCTGATGACTTTGCCAGACGTCCAATTAGTGGACCGTTGGTTGGCTTACCAAACACTGGAGGATATGACCGTTAGAGTCTTATCAGACATCCTTAAGTGTAACGACCCGATTCCCGAGTCCCTACGAGACAGGAGAACCGGACCGACTCGACTAATCCCAAGACCTAGTCGTCCAACGAGGAAGTAACCAAAAGAGCAGTAAAATAAACCACATTCAGCATGAATATAACTAGTAGTAACAAAATACAGCTGTAAGGAAAGGAACTACTACAGTATATACCACCACAACCGTAGAACAACAATTATAACATAACATGAAGCTACAAGTAAAAAGAAGTATAGAGAGTAACAAGAATTACTCACTATAGTGGAACAAAAGGGGTACAAAAAGAACTGTGGTAACTCTACTGGACCCTACTCGGCCCAACATCCCCTGCAGCCGCTGACCCTGGCTGCTCAACACCTGGTCCTAAAAAGTAACGAGTGTGACACATCAGCGAAACGCTGAGTAGAGTGGCAGCTAAAATTAAAGAAGCAGTAAAGTGTACAGTAGCTGTTATATTTTCTTTCTTCCTTTATTTTCATCTTTCTATTATTTCACAATTTATCTATTTCTCAGATCCTTCACTTGATCTCGAATGTTCCTCGTGGGAACGATCTTGATTGCTGTCTTTTCCGAAAAGTAGAAATAACACGTGGTGCTCTCCTGGCCGGGAGAGTCCCCCGTGGTGATCCTACTCTCAGTCAACCACCCCAAGGTCGCTGACAGACGTAACGGTGACTACGGCACCCGCGATAAACACACAGGTAGCTACCCCGCATTGGCACGCGGTCAGTCGTTTTCGTTAACGGGTGCGCCCAAAGCACAGCACGGAACCAGTATAGGGCAGAGCCCTCTCAGTAACAGGGGTCCAACCCCTCCACAGTCCGCGCACCCTCGCCTGACTACCCTGGTTTGCCCAGTGGGCCTAACAAGTCGGTGTAGGAGGCTAGCAGAACCCCGGGACCCGTGGGGTAGCTAGTGCTCTCCCTACACTGGTAGCTCTCCTCGGTACTGCGTACGCAAGGGCCAGCAAGTCGGTGTATAGTGGCCAAACCCACCCCGGTCTCGACCTGAGGGCGGCAAGCTCCCCTCTACACTAAGAGGTAATGTGTGCTCTCATTGGTACCACGTACCCCAGAGACAACACACTTCCACGTCTTTCTTTCTCAGTTCCATCCATTCTCTTTCCAGGAGTTCTACTCCTAATTCCTCGTAGGGTTCCAGCTCTTTTAACTCAGCACATTTAGGTTTCACCGTTCCAGTTTTACGTTCATACAACCCATGTTCTCAATCATATTTATTCCTTTATAACAAGCAGCGGTTAAATCAATTTACAGGCAGCTGTTATTTCCTTTCCACCTTTCCAAGACTGCAATATTATATACATATCACTAGTTTTCCAGTCCTAGGATTCATGCCGTACCCTAGGATCTATCATTCAATCTAGTTTCTAGTCCTAGGTTTCATGCAATACCCTAGGATCTATCATTCAATCTAGTTTCCAGTCCTAGGTTTCATGTAATACCCTAGGATCTATCATTCAATCTAGTTTCTCAGTCCTAGGGTTCATGCAGTGAACTAGACTCTATTAATTATTCCATAATTGTAACAAATTTGATTTAAGAAAATTAAAAGCCACTCTACCAGCTACAACGGGAGTACTGGGGGCATAGTCGGAAATCCCGCGCGCCTCCGCAAACCCCGAGACTGAAATGGAACGGGGTCCTGACACAAGGATCAAACACAAGGAGTTTCTTAGAATGGTATCTAATTATTGTAAACGGGTAGAGGATTTTATTCCGAAAAGAACGCAACTCAAAATGCCGAAAACGGACTCCGAACGGGCCCTAAACGGGTCGAAAACGACGAAACTGCCCAAAATCAGATGTCTGGAACCTCTTCCAGACGTCTTAAAACGTGGGTCAGAGCGTACCTTCGTTCTGTGTAGTCCCTCAGACGTCCAGAAGCCTGCAGGGGCGTCTGCCTTAGTTCCCAGACGTCCGATGGTCACCCCGGACGTCTGGAAGTCCTTCCCGTCGTCTGGCACTGCGGCTAGACATCCGATTCACATGGGATGGCGAGCCCTCACGCCCTCCCGAGCAGAACCTGCACGCCCCCACACATGTTCTCAGTACGACAAGTCGCAGACGAAGGCGCGGCGGACGGTCGCATGGCCATACACGAGAAAAAGTGAGAAGATAGAAATGTCTTACCTGACAGACGTCTGGGCAGTCCTCCAGACGTCTTCACCATCGTCTGGTCGTAAGCCCAGACGTCTGATTCTGAAAAAATTTCCAGAATCAGAGCTCACTCGCCCTCCGCCGCGACGCACGGCTGCGCCGCGCCCCGTCTGCCTGCTGCTCGAGCTGCTGCAGCCTCTCCGCGACACTCCACGCCCGCTGCTCCCCAGCCGGCCAGCTCTAGCTGCCCCGGCAAGCTCGAGTCCTCACGGTCGAGCGTCTCCTCCCTCACGCAACACCTCCTCCCGAACACTTGCCGCGCCCGCTGCTGCTGCTGCCGCTCGCTCGCGCTCTCGCATCGGCTGGGAGAAGAAGGAGAGGGACACGGAGGAGATGAGGGTGAGGGAGAGGGCGAGGGGCCTTTTAAGGCCGCGCGGGGAGAGAGAGAGAGGCGCCGCACCCTGTAGGAGGAGAGAGGGAAAAAGAGGGAAGAGAGCGGTGGGCGCAGGTCTGCGCACGCATGCGCGCAGACGCAACCCCGTACACTGCAAAAATTAAATACCAGACGTCTGGAAAGGGTTCCAGACGTCTGGTCAGACGTATGGGCCACTTCCCAGATGTCTTAAAAATGTCTTGAGGCCGCGTTCGTAACAATATAACAAACTCAAAGGAAGTTTCGTACCCGAAACTTGCGCTAACTAGGGTGCGGGAAAGAACGACATATAAAAACATAACAAACTAAAAGTGGATCAAAGCCGGTCCGAAAAGACGTACCCGTGAAGAGCTCCGGGTACCGCTCCCGCATTGCTGCCTCAGGCTCCCAGGTAGCCTCCTCGTACTGCTGGCTCCTCCACAATACCTTCACCAGGGGTACTTGCTTTTGTCTCAAGCTGCGGACGGCTCGGTCAAGAATCTGCACTGACCGCTCGGGGTAGGTCAGGTCGTCGCCCACCTCGACGCTCTCGTGACTCAGTACATGACTGGGATCGGCTACGTACTTCCTGAGGTTGGACACGTGGAACACGTCGTGCACACCAGAAAGCTGAGGAGGGAGGGCAAGTCTGTAAGCAACGGGTCCAACCTGCTCTAAGACCTCAAAGGGCCCCACGAATCTTGGCGCGAGCTTCCCTCTCACCCCAAACCGCTGCAGGCCCTTCATGGGCGAAACATGAAGGAAGACGTGGTCCCCAACCTCAAACTGCACCTCTCTGCGTCTCCGATCCGCGTAGCTCTTCTGCCTGCTCCTGACAGTGCGGAGTTGCCTGTGGATCTGCTCGACTACCTCCTGACTCTGCCGGATCAACTTGGGGCCAACCTCCCACTTGGTCCCCACCTCAACCCAACTCAAGGGTGCCGTACACCTCCGTCCGTACAGAGCCT
The DNA here is from genome assembly GCA_037157565.1 of Thalassia testudinum. Classification (NCBI taxonomy): domain Eukaryota; kingdom Viridiplantae; phylum Streptophyta; class Magnoliopsida; order Alismatales; family Hydrocharitaceae; genus Thalassia; species Thalassia testudinum. The sequence goes on from JAZHRO010000022.1 coordinate 82,892,969, forward strand.
CGTAGGGAGCCATGCCGATGCTCGAGTGATAGCTGTTGTTGTATGCAAACTCTGCCAGGAGCAGGTGCTCCTCCCAAGAGCCCCTCCAGTCCAGTACACAGGCACGCAAAAGGTCCTCAAGTGTCTGTATCGTGCGCTCCGACTGTCCGTCCGTCTGGGGGTGGTAGGCTATACTGAATCTCAACCGCGTCCCCAGGGCCTGCTGAAACTCAGCCCAAAATTGGGACGTAAAGCGGGTATCCCGGTCGGATACGATCTCTCGCGGAACTCCGTGTAGTCGTACCACGTCGCGGATATACCTCTCTGCCAACTGTGCTGGTCCCAAAGTGACTCGGATCGGCAAGAATCGTGCCGTCTTCGTCAGTCTATCCACAATTACCCAGACTGCGTCGTGTCCTCGCTGGGTAACAGGTAAGCCCACCACCAAGTCCATGGTGATGCTCTCCCACTTCCACTCTGGCACTGGAAGCGGCTGTAGCGGCCCTGCAGGCCTCTGATGCTCGGCTTTCACCTACTGGCACACTAAGCACTGCTGCACGAATTCACCCACATCCCGCTTCATCCCCCCTCACCAAAACTCGCGTCTCAAGTCATGGTACATCTTCATGTTTCCCAGATGTATGGTGAATGTGGAACCGTGTGCCTCAGTCAGGAGCTCTCTAAACAGCTCCTCGTCTCTGGGAACGCACAACCGTCCCCTCAAGCGCAGTACCTGGTCTGTGAAAGAGAAGTCCCTGGGTCTCCTGACAGTACTCTGTCGCGTAGAGACTTCAAGTACGGATCGACCATCTGTCCTGTGATGATGCGGTCTATCAGCTCCGGTCTAGTCTGTCGTGTCACAGTCACTGCCCCACAGTGCCCCCGTAACTCTTGGGGTCGCCAACTGCCCACCTCCTCCAAGAGGCTCCAACTCTGTAACTGTAAACTGGCCAAGTGTGTGGGCGCCTTCCGGCTCAAGGCGTCAGCCACCACGTTGGCCTTTCCCGGGTGGTAGGAAATGCTGCAGTCATAGTCCTTCAGGAGCTCCAACCAACGTCTCTGTTTCATGTTGAGCTCCTTCTAATCAAAAAGGCATCTGAGGCTCTTGTGATCTGTGAAAATCTCGAAGGTCTCACCGTACAAGTAGTGCCTCCAGGTCTTCAACGCGAAGACGACAGCTGCCAGCTCTAGGTCGTGGGTAGGGTAGGTATGCTCATGGGGCTTCAGTTGCCGCGAAGCGTAAACGACAACGTGACCCCTCTGCATGAGTACACCTCCTAACCCCTGCAAGGAAGCATCCGTGTACACAACGAACCCGCCACTACTGTCAGGGATGGTGAGCACGGGATCTGAAGTCAACCTCTCCTTCAGCTCCTGAAAACACGCCTCACAGGCGTCTGTCTAAGTGAAGGGCACGTCCTTCCAGGTCAACTGTGTCATAGGACGCGCAATCTGTGAAAAACCCCTGATAAACCGTCTGTAGTAGCCTGCCAGTCCCAGGAATCTGCGAATCTCGGTGACTGAATGCAGTCTCTCCCACCTAAGCACTGCCTCGACCTTGGCTGGGTCCACCGCCAAGCTGTCCCCAGAGATCACATGACCTAAGAAGGTCACCTCCCTCAACCAGAACTCGTACTTGCTGTATTTGGCGTACAACCTATGTCGTCTCAGTGTGTCCAGAACCATTCGCAAGTGTTGTCCGTGCTGCGTCTGATATCGAGAATAGATGAGTACATCATCAATAAAAACCACCACGAACTGGTCCAAGTACGGTCTAAACACCCGGTTCATCAGGTCCATGAAAGTAGCGGGGGCATTGGTCAGCCCAAACGGCATGACCAAAAACTCGTAGTGTCCGTACCGGGTGCGGAAAGCTATCTTGGAGACGTCTGCCTCCCTGATCCTCAACTGGTGGTACCCAGACCTCAAGTCAATCTTGGAGAATACCGTGGCACCTCGCAACTGGTCAAACAAGTCGCCGATCCTTGGTAGCGGATATCTGTTCTTGATGGTGACCCTATTCAGCTGTCGGTAGTCCACACATAAGCGTAGGGTACCATCCTTCTTCACAAATAGTACCGGAGCTCCCTAGGGAGACGCACTGGGCCTCACGAAGCCCTTCTCTAAAAGATCCTGCAACTGAGACTTGAGCTCTCATAGCTCAAGCGGTGCCATCCGATGTGGTGCGGTGGAGATGGGGCTGGTCCCTAGTACTAGTGAGATCTCAAACTCGATCTCATGCTCGGGCGGTAGTCCTGGTAACTCGTTTGGGAACACGTCAGGGTACTCTCTGACCACCAGGATGCTCTGGAAGTCTGCCATAGGGCTGGGCTCTGCCACCACACAAGCTAGGAAGCCCTCACACCCCTGGCTCAAAAGTCTCACCGCCCGAAGTGCCGAAATGCACCTGAAGCCAACGTCCACTGGCTGTCCGTGAAACTCGAACGAAGGCAACTTCGGTATGGAGAAGACGATCTTCCTCTCAAAACAGTCCACCAAAGCATGATAAGCAGACAGCCAGTCCATCCCCAGAATTACGCCAAAGTCCTCCATCAGTATCATAATCAGGTTAGCTGGCAGACTATCTCCCCTGACCCTGACCTCGCAACCCGTGTACACCTCCTCAGCCACAAACAGCTGACCACTCGGAAACAGCGATAAACACACGGGTAGCTACCCCGCACTGGCACGCGGTCAGTCGTTTCCGTTAATGGGTGCGCCCAAAGCACAGCACAGAACCAGTATAAGGTAGAGCCCTCTCAGTAACAGGGGTCCAACCCCTCCACAGTCCGCGCACCCTCGCCTGACTACCCTGGTTTGCCCAGTGGGCCTAACAAGTCGATGTAGGAGGCTAGCAGAACCCTGGGACCCTTAGGGTAGCTAGTGCTCTCCCTACACTGGTAGCTCTCCTCGGTACTGCGTACGCGAGGGCCAGCAAGTCGGTGTATAGTGGCCAAACCCACCCCGGTCTCGACCTGAGGGCGGCAAGCTCCCCTCTACACGAAGAGGTAATGTGTGCTCTCGTTGGTACCACGTACCCCAGAGACAACACACTTCCACGTCTTTCTTTCTCAGTTCCATCCATTCTCTTTCCAGGAGTTCTACTCCTAATTCCCCGTAGGGTTCCAGCTCTTTTAACTCAGCACATTTAGGTTTCACCGTTCCAGTTTTACGTTCATACAACCCATGTTCTCAATCATATTTATTCCTTTATAACAGGCAGCGGTTAAATCAATTTACAGGCAGCTGTTATTTCCTTTCCACCTTTCCAAGACTGCAATATTATATACATATCACTAGTTTTCTAGTCCTAGGATTCATGCCGTACCCTAGGATCTATCATTCAATCTAGTTTCCAGTCCTAGGTTTCATGTAATACCCTAGGATCTATCATTCAATCTAGTTTCTCAGTCCTAGGGTTCATGCAGTGCCCTAGACTCTATTAATTATTCCACAATTGTAACAAATTTGATTTAAGTAAATTAAAAGCCACTCTACCAGCTACAATGGGAGTACTGGGGGCATAGGCGGAAATCCCGCGCGCCTCCGCAAACCCCGAGACTGAAATGGAATGGGGTCCTGACACAAGGATCAAACACAAGGAGTCTCTCAGAACGGTATATAATTACTGTAAATGGGTAGAGGATTTTATTCCGAAAAGAACGCAACTCGAAACGCGGGAAACGGACTCCGAACGGGCCCTAAACGGGTTGAAAACGACGAAACTGCCCAAAATCAGATGTCTGGAACCTCTTCCAGACATCTTAAAACGTGGGTTAGAGCATACCTTCGTTCTGCGTAGTCCCTCAGACGTCCAAAAGCCTGCAGGGGCGTCTGCCTTAGTTCCCAGACGTCCGATGGTCACCCTAGACGTCTGGAAGTCCTTCCCGTCGTCTGGCACTGCGGCCAGACGTCCGATTCACGTGGGATGGTGAGGTCTCGCGCCCTCCCGAGCAGAACCTGCATGCCCCCACACATGTTCTCAGTACGACGAGTCGCAGACGAAGGCGCGGCGGACGGCCGCATGGCCGTACACGCGAAAAAGGGAGAAGATAGAAATATCTTACCTGATAGACGTCTGGGCAGTCCTCTAGACGTCTTCACCATCGTCTGGTCATAAGCCCAGACGTCTGATTCTGGAAAAATTTCTAGAATCAGAGCTCACTCGCCCTCCGCTCGCGACGCACGGCTGTGCCGCGCCCAATCCGCCTGCTGCTCGAGTTGCAGCAGCCCCTCTGCGACACTCCACGCCCGCTGCTCCCCCTCCGGCCTGCTCTAGCTGCCCCGGCAAGCTCGAGTCCTCACGGTCGAGCGTCTCCTCCCTCACGCAACACCTCCTCCCGCACACCTGCCGCGGCCGCTGCTGCCACCACTCGCTCGCGCTCTCGCACCGGCTGGGAGAAGAAGGAGAGGGACACGGAGGAGATGAGGGTGAGGGAGAGGGAGAGGGACCTTTTAAGGCCACGCGGGGAGAGAGAGAGAGAGAGGCACCGTGCCCTGCAGGAGGAGAGAGGGAAAAAGAGGGAAGAGAGAGGCGGGCGCAGGTCTGCGCGCGCATGCGTGCAGATGCAACCCCATACGCCGCAAAAATTAAATACCAGACGTCTGGAAAGGGTTCCAGACGTCTGGTCAGAAGTCTGGGCCACTTCCCAGACGTCTTAAAAATGTCTTGAGGCCGCGTTCGTAACATTAAGCCTTTCCAGATGTCTGATAAATGACCGTTTTGCCTCGGTTGACCCGAAAATCTCTTCTCAGAGATTTTCTAGCCGTTGCACTCTCTTGTAAATCCATTCCTGCAGAAAAGTAGGTTTCCAGATGCCCAGACATAGTGCCAGACGTCCTGTATGTCGTCTGATAGACTTGCACTAGAACCATGTTTAGATCTGATTCAAGTCAGAAAGGAACCTGCCTAAAATCAGATGTCTGACTTTATTCCCAGACGTTTTAAACTGGTTTTCCAGACGTCTGATGCCAGGATCAGACGTCTGATTACCCTGTCAGTACAATGATTGTTCCTGATTTCGGCCTGATTCTCTTGGGCTTTGTACCCAACGGCTATGGAAGCTTTCCAAAGCCTTCCAAAGCCTTCCTAAGGCCTCTATAAATAGAGGGGAACCTCTTGCACACAAACACACACCTAGTAATACACTTTCACACCATTTTGTGTCTCTTGATCCTAAGAAGCAAGCTCTTGCTCTCCAAGCTCTAGTTCTTCATCTAGAGAGCATCGAGCATTTGCGCACCCGCTCTCCCATCGTAGTTCACGAGAGCGACGATGAGTCGTCGTGTAGTTCACACGTCCGCGTCGTCGACGCACTCTTTGCAAAGGGAAGCATCTTAATTCCTATAGAAGCTTAGGTTAAAAATTACTTTGTTGGCTCTATAGGATTGTTGTTATTTATCTTTGTTCTTTGGTTGGGTATTCGCTTTGCGAATTCCCGTCTCCTTCGTGGGACAAAATCCTTCTCGTGAAGAGAAGGGGTTTGAGGTACGCTACCCTCGTATAAAGTAGCGTTGTTGTAATTGAGGTTGAATCAACCTCGTTTAAGTGATTTGTTTAGTGGATTTGATCAACTTGGTTGATCGGAAAATCCTAACTCGAGAGGGTTAGGTGGTGGTTTTCACCCGGTTTTGGTTTTCACCTAAAAATAATTGTGTACCTTATGTGATTGAATTTTGTGAGATTGTTTTATATTATATTTTCGTAATTTATTACGTCACCCCCTCCTAGTAGGGAATCTACAATTGGTATCAGAGCAGGTTTCGCATTATCGGCGTTACACACCGGCAAAGATCCTATGGAGGGGAGCATGTCCGCTAGCAGGATTTCCGAGGGGCAGTCCACCGTCTGACCACTCTATTTCGATGGGAACAACTATAGCTACTGGAAGCTACGGATGAAGATATGGCTTCAAGCCACCAACTTTACAATATCGAACCATTGTGAGACCCCCTTTGACATCCCAGAAAGACCCGCCGCAGGCTACTCACAGCATCAGATTCGAGAAATCTCACTTAACGCGAAAGCTATGAACGCGTTGTACTGCGCACTCAGCCTGGAGGAGTTCAATAGAATCTCGCAATGTGCCACCGCATACGAGATTTGGCACACACTCGAGGTAACTCACGAAGGTACCTCTAAGGTAAAAACTTCTAAAATAAATTTATTTTCTCAAGAATTTGAATCTTTTTCTATGAAGCCTAACGAATCTTTAAGTGAGATGAACACTAGGTTCACTCTCATTGTAAATAATCTGATAACTTTAGGGAAGACTTTCATTAAGGGGGAGCTTCAAGGGAAGCTTCTTCGTTCCCTCAGACCGGAGTGGGAACAGAAAGTCACCGCAATCGAGGAGGCGAACGAAGTGGAGGAGCTCAACATGGAAGATCTCCTAGGCAATCTAATGGCCTACGAGACAAAGTTGAAGCAGAAGAAGAAGGATACACCAGAACCAAAATCGAAGAAGACTCTCGCCTTCAAAGCTGCGTCGGATAGTGAGGTAAGTTCCGACGACGAAGACTTTAAAATTTTACTTAAAAAGTTTTCCAAGTTGTGTAGGGAATCAAAGAAGGAGAAGAAGGAGAGGCCAAGACGTTGCTACCACTGTAACGAGAAAGGACATCTGCGACCAGAATGCCTTCTTCTCAAAAAGGAGAAGGAAAAGGAGAAGAAATCTAAGAAGAAGGCATTCCAAGCCACTTGGGACAATTCGAGCTCGGAGGAGGAAGAAGAAGAAAAGTCTATAGAAGAAGAAACCGCTTGCTTTGGTTTCATGGCCAGAGAAAGTGATAGCGACAGCGAAAGTGGAAGCGACTCAGACAACGAGGTAAATTTCAATTTGCAGGAAGCTTTTAATGAACTATTTGATGTTAGTAAATCATTAAGAATAGAAAACAGAAGCATTAAAAAGAACCTTAGCTTTCTTAAATCTGAAAATGATGGGTTAGAAATAAAACTTAAGGACCTAGAAAGCAGCTCTAGTTGTAAGGATAATAGTGTTATTAGAAAATAAAAATTTAATCAATGAAAATACTAAATTGATTGAAGAAAATGATAGTTTAAAATTAGAAATTTCTTATTTAAAGACTAAGATGCATATTATAGAAAAAGAAATTACATGTCTTAGGGAAAACTCCAACAAATTAATCAACAAAGTAGATAATTTTTATATCCCTAAGGTTGAGAAAGGATCTCCATCAAGGAAACCCTCTAACAGATCCGGATCCAAGCTCACTTGGATACCGAATAAAGAATTGGAATCTTGTTTTGTAGGTTTCAGGGATAACTACAACATGAAGGACTGGACCTACAAGCTCAAGGCTGGTCAACTCGAGCTGGGAGAACTGAGAAGTAGACCAAGGAGGAGAACAAGAAGACCGACGAGACGGTGAGCAAACAATGGACCCACCGCACGTCGACCACCAGACTGGAGACCGGCGCCAATGCCCGGGCCTCCGAGCTACAGATGGGAGCACCATCCGATGTGGCATCCACCACCACCATTTGAACCATTTTATTGGCCATGGTAGGTGAGGTAAAAATTCTTTACCCTATCTTTTTATCATAAGCATTTAGATAGGGGGAGTTAAAAAATTATGAGCTAATTGTCAATTTTTAAGGGGGAGATGTAAGTTAGCTAAATTTCCTTTAGTAAGGGGGAGAAGAAAATCAGCTATCTTGTTGTTACAAAAAGGGGAGGACATTACTTTTGTTAAAAGAAATTCATAGAAGAGCATGTTTTAAGGGGGAGTTATAGGAAATTTAAAATCAATCAAACCTTTTTTATAATGTCAAAAAGGGGGAGGATTTTTTGCATTATTATTTATGATTTTTTCATCATAAAAAAGGGGGAGATTGTTGGTGTTAGAGCACCGCGATTGTTTGTTTTAATGATAATAAACACGTGTCATTTAACATTTGCACTTAGAGTATTAGATTTCAGGTCAATTGCAAATGGAGACGTGATTAGATGAAGTTCGAGCTCGCATCCAGGATGGATTGGAAGAGCTTGATGGAAAACAGAGGAGATTCGCGAGGAGCGATTGATTGAAGATGTAAGGATAAGAAGAATATGATAGAATTCTGTTTATTTCTTTCATGTACTTTTGTCTTTATTTCCTTGCTCTTTTTGTTCCCTAGAACATCATGTTAAAGGGCCTCAAAGTACCCTAATAGTAGTCCTAGGAACACCTGCACAACCCTAGGACACTTAGGTTTTCTATGGAGAACTTAGAAAACCAATATAGGATTCAAATAGCTTTTTCAGTCGTCTAATTCCAAAATCAGACATCTGATAATATGTTTTAAGGCGTCTGACTGTTGATTCAGACGTTTGATAACATTTAGGCTGGACTTGTTAGCTCTGTCTGATGAAATCAGACGTCTAGACCTTAGTCTAGATGCCTTAGAAGATGTCTGATGACTTTGCCAGACGTCCAATTAGTGGACCGTTGGTTGGCTTACCAAACACTTGAGGATATGACCGTTAGAGTCTTATCAGACGTCCTTAAGCCTTTCCAGATGTCTGATAAATGATCGTTTTGCCTCGGTTGACCCGAAAATCTCTTCTCAGAGATTTCTAGCCGTTGCACTCTCTTGAAAATCCATTCCTGCAGAAAAGTAGGTTTCCAGATGTCCAGACATAGTGCCAGACGTCCTGTATGTCGTCTGATGGACTTGCACTAGAACCCTGTTTAGATCTGATTCAAGTTAGGAAGGAACCCGCCTAAAATCAGACGTCTGACTTTGTTCCCAGACGTCTGATGCCAGGATCAGACGTCTGATTACCCTGTCAGTGCAATGATTGTTCCTGATTTCGGCCTGATTCTCTTGGGCTTTGTACCCAACGGCTATGGAAGCTTTCCAAAGCCTTCTATAGCCTTCCTAAGGCCTCTATAAGTAAAGGGGAACCTCTTGCACACAAACACACACCTAGTAATACACTTTCACACCATTTTGTGTCTCTTGATCCTAAGAAGCAAGCTCTTGCTCTCCAAGCTCCAGTTCTTCATCTAGAGAGCATCGAGCATTTGCGCACCTGCTCTCCCGTCGTAGTTCACGAGAGCGACGTTGCGTCGTCGTGTAGTTCACACATCCGCGTCGTCGACGCACTCCTTGCAAAGGGAAGCATCTGAATTCCTATAAAAGCTTAGGTTAAAAATTACTTTGTTGGCTCTATAGGATTGTTGTTATTTATCTTTGTTCTTTGGTTGGGTATTCGCTTTGCGAATTCCCATCTCCTTCGTGGGATAAAATCCTTCTCGTGAAGAGAAGGGGTTTGAGGTACGCTACCCTCGTATAAAATAGCGTTATTGTAATTGAGGTTGAATCGCCCTCGTTTAAGTGATTCGTTTAGTGGATTTGATCAACTTAGTTGATCGGAAAATCCTAACTCGAGAGGGTTAGGTGGTGGTTTTCACCCGGTTTGGGTTTCCACCTAAAAATAATTGTGTACCTTGTGTGATTGAATTTTGTGAGATTGTTTTATATTATATTTCCGTAATTTATTACGTCACTCCCTCCTAGTAGGGAATCTACAGATGGAGCTTTGGCGATAACCTGAAAAGAGTAACACCAACTCAAAGGCCCCAATCAAATAGTTCAAAAGTATTGTTGGACGTTGGCGAATGCAATGGCAATAGTTTCGCTGAGTTTGGTGAATGGAGGTGGTCGGTCTGTGATGGAGTAGGTCGTGTGAAGGTGGGTTACTCGGTGGGCATTTTGGGTGGACGATGGAGTGCGATAGGTTAGGGCTTTAGATGAGGGGAGTACGGCGAAGGTTTTGGATCGGTTGGTGAGGGGTTTGAGTGTGTGAAGCGAGTGGAAACCCTCACCAGTGATGTCACCGGAAGTGAAGTTGAAGGCATTCGACGTCGTCGGTGGTCGGATTTGGAGAATAAAGAGTAGGAGATAGAGTAGAAGGAGAGAGAAGGGTGTTAACCTAACTAAAGGATGACGGGGATGTGGAAATGGCGTTGGCTTTGATTGGCCGGTGCCGGAGACGAGAAGCTCTCCGATGAGGGAGACAGCGAGGAAGTATAGGTCTGGATGCCTTCACTTTGGCCGATGAGAGGCGAAGGAAGATAAGGAAGACAGGCCACTCGATTTGATCGTCTGAGGGTCCAAAGAACAGGGTCGAGGAGGCTCACTAGAGCATAGGTCAGAGCCGGCCGTGTGATGAGTGGCTACTCATCATAGCTAAATAGCTAAAGTTAAGCTAGAAACTAGGTTAAACAATGTCAAATTAACATATAAAAATGGTTAAGTGTGGGAATCAAAGAAAAAGACCTAAAACATTAATTCTATGTTAAAATTGCATAACTTGGTCATTAAACGAGATATTCTTGAGAAAAAGGTCAAATGGTGATCCAAGTGTAAATTGAACACATAAACGAGTTTAAAAGTTCAAATCAAAAGTATAATTAACTTCTTAAAAGTTCAATTAAGCTTATATAAAATCTTGAAGGCATTTGGACATCATTAAGGCCTTGAAATCAAATATTTACATTTAGGTCCTTTATGCATTACACTCCACTCATTAGAAAACCTCCTAGGACCTATTTGTAACCTGCAGGAACCTCTTTGTAAGCCCTAAAGGACCACTCTGTAACTATTCTCTATCACTTATGGGCCTGCCTACAATTTTTATACCCCTTCGCAGAAGGGTATCCCTGCAATTTCTCCAATACATTTCCAACACCTGCTGCAACTCGCGCATGCACTGTAGCATGTGAAGAACACGGGCCATCTGGACTGTTGATCTCTCATCTGGATTGATCTGTGGCTCTCCTTGATCCGAACCTTCGCACGATTCGACGCGTGTGGTCACCACTACCCTTAGATCCCATCCAACGGTCAGTTTTTTATTTGACAGCCCACGCCCTCTCCCCTCTCATCCTTGTCGTCGGTGCCCTCGTCGCCTAACCTAACTCACGCGGTGCCTTGATTCACTGTGCGAGCTACTTAAGCACCTTAGTGGTTGCACGCATAAGGGATTGCTCCCTTCTACATTCTTAGCGATCGTTCTTCCACTCCAGCCACCCCTTCTCACAAATCCCTAGATTTCATAGCCATCGGCTGTGAATTTTCCAACTTCTCTCCGATTCTCCTCGCCACTAAGGATGACGTATGCCTGAGGATGACCCAAAAGCTTCACTAGAAGGCTTTTCCCTCTGCTGGAGTCCCTTCCTCCCTCTCCATTCTTCCTCCCTAGCTGCTGGCTAAGGACCCACAGGTCTTATTCTTCCTGTTAGAGTAGTTTTCATGCTTTGTAGTTTAGCTGTAGTGTTAATTAAATAGATTAGCAATAGAATTAGAGTTAGAATTGCTGTTGATCTGCTGTGCATACTGATAGTTTAGTTTAGGAGTAGAAATTAGCTTTAATTCCCCCCCCCCCCCCCCCCCTCACCTCCTCTGATCATTCCAGATCAAAGGAGATGAAATTCACCCAATCATTGTTCATATTGTTCTTCCTCTACATGTTTTTCATATCATTTCTAATTCCCTCGATGTTTATGTCGCAATTCACCCATTCATTAGATCTAATTTCATATCGGAATGGTTTTCAACCCCAGTTTTGAAATTAGCACCAACAACCATCTTAGGGGCTTCTCATTCATTCCATCCTTGTCACAAAAGCCCCTGATCTCAGCTAAAAATGGATTCAGTTTACTTGATTTACCTTGAATTTGGATTGCAAGGATTTTAAACCAAATGAGCTTTGAATGATTTTTGATCGAGTAAACTGAAGTATTGTGATTTTGATTCATTGATTGGCTAGGAATCTGAGATGATTCTGATGTTAGAATTCATCTCAGATGAGCCATAACCTGATCTGTTCTTCTTAAGGATTTAAATGTGTTGAATGCATGGTAGAGCCAAGGAAAATCAACTTTGTTGATTTAAGACTCTACCTTGTATTCATAAGTTGCTTTTAAGTTGCAATTCTGATTTTTAATCTAAGGAGATCTAAGTATTCCTTAAGGTTACAGAGCTCTGGGATTTGAGTTTGTGTGTTAAATTGACTGATTTAACTCTTTCTACATGCTGTCTATAACATTAGAAAGAATTAGATAAGCTCTTCTTCTGATTTGATTTGATGAAATGTTACTGATAAGGGATTTTGATTTGTATTTCCAAGTGGTTCTTTATGCGAATCTCAACCCTTGTCAGATTTAGTCTTTAAGTGATTTCTATTTTGTGTTCGTAAATCCTAGAATTATAGCAAATTGCTGCAGTTGCAGCTACATTTCCACTAAATCTAGTTAAGTATCCCCTTAACTAGTTCACTTATATCCTTGATAAGGTTCTCTTGAATCTGATCTGAGATATAAGTGACTGAATTAGGAATTACTTAGCTGGATTCAGGTTTCGTTCTTCCTTGTTGCAGATCTGGTTCTCTGAAAGATGGATTAACTGCAGCAGCAGTTAAGACGTTTGATCTTCTTTCATAAGGTCTAAAATAAACCACAACAACAGCAGCAGATCCTATAGCAGCTATTTCAGCAGCTGTAGGAGTTGAGCTTGCTGTTGTTGTAGTTTATTTTGCTGTAGCTGAGATGGTCTGAAAATCAGTGGACAGTAGGTGTAGATTAAATTCTATAATTGGATGATATGTAGCATATTGGTATTGATTTTTAAACAAGCTTTCATGTAATTTTAATGTACCTTTAAACATCATTTGAATGCTTTTAAATTGTTTAATCTCCTTTGTCCGCTAGTTGTTTAAATGCCTACTTGTCCATTAAGTTTGATGAAATGAAATTCATGTGGAATTGTGTGCTTAAATGTTTATATCTTTTCTATATATTGTGTTAAGACTGTTGAGGCAGTCTACTACCTCTCAACCCATTTAAGTTCCATTCTTAGCCTTAGAACCCATTTAGAAAATCTTTTGTAAGGCTTAGAATGTGTTCACTTTGGAATTAAATAAAAATCATATAAAAATTCTAAAAAAATAAAATAAACCTGTCTTGGTGAAGATCAGTTATTTTTCTAAGTATATACCAAGTTTCATGGTACTTCGAATCCCAACTTGATAGAGCATACTAGCCGATGGTTCATATACCATGGAACTTAATAAAAGAAACAAAACATAAAAATATCAAAAACACTCTCTTTTCCTCATCTATTTCTTTCAATCTCATCTCTTACCTCCATAAAAGGCTTAAAAATCATAATAAATGAAAAAACCCCTGAAAATACCAAAAATACCAAAAATCCATTGTATACTATGTATATAAGCGTAAATATAAGCTATTTAGTAAGTAGATATATATCTATAGTGTAAATTATACATATATAAGGTATAAATAACTTATGTATATATTGTAGTATGTAAATTAAGTATTTAAGTTAGATTATTCTGTATATATCTTACTTATATAATTATCTATTAATTAAACTAACTTATATGTACTAATAAGCTATATAAATTAATAAACTCTAAAAAATAAGCTTATTTAGTTATGATACTGTAAATACATATTTATATATATATTATGAACATATTTAACCCTGTATCATAATTTAATTATATATGTAGAATAAATAAGTAATTTATTAAGTTACTAGTTAGGTTATTAAGTTAAATTAAAATAAATTAGTAATTTAACTTAAAACTAAGTTAACTTATACTGAATATTTAAACTAATATATTTTAAGTAATTTAAGCTAATTTAAGTATACTCATATTGTATTCTACTATTTAAACATTATTTATATGTAAAACAGTCCAAAATCTGCTATTTAAATGTAAATAAAATTTGTAAAATATAATAAAAATTTGTATTAAATACTTTAATATATATACTAACTCTGTATAAGGTCAATTATACCACATATTAACTAATTTATACGTAATTAAGGAATAAAATCTAAAATTAACTATGTATAAACTGTATACTTTACCGAATTAATTTATATAGTAAATATAATTAAATTTCTACATTAACTGTACAATTGTATAGTACTATGTGAATACTTTATTATCCTATAATTTTATTTTATTTTATAATAAAATATGACCCTCAAATTGAGGGCCAAAAATTCAAAATCAGCACTGGGCGTTGGATTTCCAACACAAGAGTGGTGCTAAGATAGTGCCACATCGGAAACAACAAAGCACGCTGAGGTGCTTAAATTGTTTTTCTTCCCCTTTCCATCCAGTCGTTAGACACCGGGCGCCCTTATACCCATTACCCCTTCCTCTGATCTGAGCATATGTATGGCATCTTGTTGTGATTTGTGAGACGATGTACGGTGTGGGTCGGGGGCTCGACGTTGTGTGAGGGCTTGATTAAGCCCAAATGTGAGCATAAGACGTGATTAACCGGCCTAATTAAAAATCAAGGCAATACCTAGTAGAGGTCTGGTCCCACCCGATCCTCGGGTGCTGTGTATCCCTCGAACGGTGCTACCGGATAATTAAATACTAATTTTTGGATTAGTGAAGATGGTAATGAGTTAAGGAAAGAAAGGAGAGAGGAGAGAAGAAAGAATAACATAGAAGAAGCTAAGTATGGTAGACAAAGAAAGGTAAAAGAGAATAATATATAGAAGTATATCGTAAATATAGGTGTATACGTATAATGTATAAAGAAAGGATATAGAAGTATATCCTAAATATAGGTGTATACATAAATATAGGTGTATACGCAGACAAAGAAAGGATAAAGAAGTATACGTATAATGTATAGCGTTAATATACATATATATATATATATATGTAAATAAGTATACCGTAAATAATAAGTATATGTATAGTATGTATAAGTAGTATAAGAGTGTTTGAGCTATTTATATATATATAACTTCATATCTTTACTGATAGAATAAACTGTCGCTATAGACTCTAGTTTTTACTTTAGAATCTGTGTATAGTTTTTCTGGAGTTTAGCGACATTTGCATTTGTCACTGTAGCTCCTATATATGTTACTATATATGTTAGTATATTAAGTTAAGTAAGTATAGTATGTATTATTAGTTATTATTGTATATTTATGTAAGTATTAGTAATATGACTTATAAATAGATAGTATAGAGTATATTTATGTAGTGTTTGATACTTGTTTATAATTAGGTTTTCGCAGGAATGTTAATAAATTCTTTTTTATTTATAATTAAGCTATTGATTCATTCATTTACACATAAAATTGATCTTTTTGGAATTAAAGAGTAGTATTAGACTTAGAGAGTGATGTATATCAATAACTACCTCTCAGTGAATAACAAAGAATAAACCAGTAAAAATTATGTAAATTAAATAAAATGGATGCAAAAATGATTTGTATTTGTGACACATACTACAACAACGATAATTTTTTTATACAAATCACGTACTTCGTCGACATCATGGGAGAGGAAGAAGAGGGTTTGTGGTCTTAAACCTAGCTAAAGAGCACGGCCATGCATTGGGCGTGCTTATATAGGGCTTAGGAGGGGGTTCCAGGCTTGGAAACAAGCTTGGAAACTTTGGAGCTTACGCAAAAATAGGATACCCATTCCTTCAAAATGTTCGCACAAGATTTTGGGAAGGAGTTGGGATCCAAGGTTGGTCCCATTGGAAAGAGGATTTCCTAAAGAGTCTTCGGTTCGATTTTGAGAAGGTTTCATCAATCAATCAAGGAGAACTCTCCAAATGAAGCTTGCCGGAGTAGGATTCTTGAGTGATAATGGTGGAGGGACCCATTTGTGAAGAAGATGACAAAGTTGGGGGGCTATTTGTAAAAAATTCAAAAGTTAAGGGCATGATGTGAGATAAAAGAATTAGACAGGACCAAATTACAAACTAAGTCAAGATGATTTCATATTGGGCCCAAATTTTGGTACAAACCTAATTTGGACCTAAGGAATCCAATGGTGAGGTTGGATTTTGGCTTTGACCACGTTTGACTAGAGAAATTGCATAATTACCCAAATTAGGGTAGAAGTCTGAGATTCTGTTTTAGGTCAAGACGAGTTCTGATGGTCAAATTGAAGATACGAAATCCTAGAGAACATTTTTCTATGAATTTTAGAAGGTTTAGGTGAATTTTATCTTGACAAGAACCTTAGTTATTTAAGCGGGTCTGTTTTTAGGATTTTAGATGTCATTTAATTCTCAAAACACATGAAATCTCTTTTCTGTCTGTTCTAACACACTTGTTAGACTCTTAAGATCATTTGACCTTTATTCAACCCCTGAGAAAAACCCATGATTGTACTGCAATTGAAATATACTGTTAAAACTGTAGTTTACCCCTGTTTTACTGTATTTCTCTCAGAATGATTATGCAATGAATTAGGGTTCTTTGACAGTTATATAGGAGCATTTAATGACTTAATCAGATCAAATTTAGCTAGTTATGGCTCATGATGGTGTTCCCATCAACAGGGTCACATGATTTGTGGAGTAGGATGACTACTTCTGCTCTAACTGTCGACTAGTCAACAACATGGGGGAGGAGCACAACACTCCCCTCGATGACTAGCATACCGATTTTGAGATGACTTAAAGATGAGGTGATGGGCCGTGCTTCAATAGGCGGAAGGGGCACTTCCCCGATCAAAGGAGAGATCGCTAAGCTCGCAACCAAGATGGTTGGCGTCGACTGGTTTAAGGGAAAGGATACTAAGAGTACACCCCCGTCGCCGTCAATCGAGAGGAGGTGTTGATAGAGTCCTGGGTGAATAATAAAGACCTCTTACCTTAGTTGGCTCCCTTGAAGAGGAAAAATAATATCAGGCTATATTGCTGGTACCATAAAGCTCGGGGGCATACCACAAAAAGTTGTCGTGGTCTCAGGGATTAGTTTGAACATCAGATCTGATATGGCAATTTTGCTTAATTTGTCAAAGCACAATGAGGGACAAGATAAGGGAGAATGACCCCTTGAAGTCCTCGAGGAGTACTACATGCAAAAGCTCTAATAATTAGAAGCAGTGCACATGGTGCTTGTTGAAGAAGTGCCCGAGACAAATGTCACAATTGCCTTCGAAGAGTGAGGTTTAAATGCAGACCTCCCACCTGAGGACTACTATGAGAGGGCTCTGATGCTCCTGGTTGAGAGAAGGGCTGCTTGGCAAACCAGCACCCCCTGCCAAGAGCCTATCATGGCTACTCCTTGTCAAGGAGGGAAGGTTGAGGTGAGTCGAATGTCAGAGGAGCTACTCTCATCTATGAATGCCATTGGTAGTTGATCTTGCTCTTCCGCCCCTTCAGCTGGCTTTCCCTTATCGATGTACTAAGTGGAGTCTCTCAAGGTTGGCGAGGTTTACATTACAGTCTCTCCTCTTCCCCAGCCTCCTCTAGCTTGGCTCCCTTAATAGATCTAACTCTCCTCCCGATTATCCCGGATCTACCCTGTAGGGTGGGATTAATCGGGATGCAATGCTCGACAGCTCCCCAATGTGTTTTGGACATCCAAGGGAATTCCCCCCTAATCGAAAAGAGAATAGGGATGATTGCTCCCTCTGTTTAGAAGGACTCCTGGCATGCATTGTCTGGATTAGCAACGACAAGGTTGAGCGAGTGGACTCCTCCCTTGCCTTAGTTAGGCACCTAGTTGATGCTAATTGAACTGGCATACTCCATTGTTGCGAGGATGGAGTATCTCCCTTATTTGAGGAGGTTCCCATTTTTGAGTCCTGGAAATGCGCTCGAGCGGGAGAGACTCCAACTCGCTCGATCTAATTTCCCAATGAGTTGGAATGCATCACCTATGGTCGACAGGGTGGCCTAACAGGCCCCATATTCGTTGCCTTCCTTGCCGGTTCAGGGGTAGAAGGACTTGGACCCTTTGAGGGTTCCTTTCTCTTCCTTGCGTCTTTAGCAGCATGGCCACTTTAAGACCCTCATCCCTTTTCCAATACGAAGAGTGGGATTCCACTACCTCCCCCAGCCCTTCTTCTTCTTCAAGTATCCTACCTGGCAAGGACGTCACTCCTCCTTATGAGAGTTGTCGCATGGGGATCCATCCCCTCCTTGACCTCACCTCTTAGGTGGTTTTGACTTCAAGGAGGCATGAAAATTTGTAAAACAAATAAGATAAAAGTAAGATATGGATTAAAGCATATTAAAGTACCCCTTACATCCCTTAACGTACTTGGAGTCGAAAAAGGGTCCTCCATTCATGATAGCACTTTCCACACCTCCGACCGCCTAAGGTTAGCTCAGGGTGGCCCTAACCTCAATAGTCTTTTCGACATCTACCTAAGTCGACGAGTTAAGTTCGTGGGAAGTTGGCGGCAAGTCCATATCAGGCGATCCTTGCTAAGATTTGGAGACAACTAATTTTTCTCCATTGTGTAAAAAAAGAAGTAAGAGTCTTGCTCCTTTAGACTATCGGGAACATTGGTTTTCCAATATTTATTTCTCTAACTATAGAGTGTGTAAGTTCTAGATGGAGGCTTTCCCTTTTTAACCTTTAAGGGGATAAGGCCAAACAGAAGGTGGAAAAGCCCTACACAAGGGGCAGATGTCAAGAGGGAAACAAATCACAACAAAAGCGTTTACCACCGACCAATGGTTCAAGCTAAGTTGGGACGGTGCCAATTGGTAAAACGAAGAGAATGATACTATAAAGGGGTTAAAAGGAACCCTGAGATCATGTTTTATTGCATATTTACATATGATGAAGAAATCCTCGATGTCGAGAGAACAAAGGCGAAGGTCCTTCAAGGCTACTTCAAACCCTACAGTACCTAAGTCATGGATTTGTTTTTTTTGAACAGACTAAGTCATGGATTTGTTAGAAGCTACTACGGCTCGAGCTACTACAAATATCTAAGCTAAAAGTATATAAATTCAACGTGTCTACGCATAGGCGAGATGTGGAAGATGTGAACTCACTTTTGCTAGTGATTCCCAACATATCTCTGAAGGATCTTCACAAGGGAGTAGACAGAATGTGGCTAGCGGGTGATTAGAGCTAGTGGGATGAAATCTTAACAGCTCAAGCACTTGGTAAAATCATTGTGCATGTAAAGGTGCAATTTATGCCATCTTAACCCATTATTTATGACTGCGGGGTGACAGCGTATGAGTAGGAAAATCACCACCACAATACGTCAAGTATGTCCCATCAAGTTGACATTTAATGTGCACGATTGACGATTCGAGTCCCCCACAAGCATTGTCTTGAAGCGTGGAAAATTCAACCTCTCTGAGGTTGTAGTATTTAATGCACCAATCATGACCATGATGTCATGCACATTATTACAACAAACAACAAATCAATCTGTCGATGTCTGGCCATCACTCACCTCATATGTACGATCTTAATCATCACCTATTTTAATGACACATTTAAATATACCTAGCTAGGCGAACTTTAACTGCGCAAATACTAGGCGATGATATGTTTATTAATCATTGGTTCGCGACGAGATCATGTTTTAAAGAGATATTTGTTGTAGTATATTTGAAATCACCACGAAAACGATTATCAATTTTTATTACTCGAACTTAAAACTTCCGAGGTCGAACTCAGGGAGCAAATTGGTATCTTAGAAGCAGAAAATCACAATTCTCACAATATGATATTTAACAATGATATAAGTGAAAGTTTATGTATAAGAAAACTAAAAAGAAAATAGCAATGGAAGAGGAAATATTTTCTTGATGGCTTCTCCCTTCCTCTCTTCCTTGCTTTTCTTTTCTCTTCTTAGCCGCACCCTTTTCCTTCTTTCTTTCTCTTTCTTTTCTCAGATGTCTGATTTTGTGAATCAGATGGCTTATCTTGCAGATTGCTACAATGATTCTTCTCTTTTGTCTTCTTCTTCTTTCTTCTCTGCTGCAGTTCCCTCTTCCTCTTCCTTTCTGTGCCTTGAGCTTTTGCTGTGCTTTTAGCTTCTTCTTCCTTTCCCTTTGCAGTCTCCTTCCTCTTTCTTCTTCTTCTGCGGCTGCTTGCTCTTCTGTTCTTTTCTTCGGCCGCGCCTTCTCCTTCCTTCAGCTGCTCCTCTTCTTCTTCCCTCTGCTGCGCCTCCTTTTTCTTCTTCTTTTGCAGCTCCTTCTTCTTCTTCCTTGAGCACACAGAGGCAAAACCTACCCCCTACCCTCCCTGCGTCTCTCTCTCTCTATTTCGTTCTCAAGATAGCTCTCCCAAGGCCTTCTCAGGTTATCAGGTTGGGTATGCGTGCCTGGGACCAAGCCCACCGGCGTGTGTGGTGGGCGAGGAGTGCACGGGTAGTCGAGTTAGGCAGCTAGGTCCGCGGAGGTGTGGGTCGCGGACGAGGCGTGGTGGGCGAGGGGACCTCACCTTGTGGTCAGGAGGCAACCAGGCCAATGCACTTTTTCAATTTATGTCGTGCCTCCTACCCATAGACTTCCAAGGTGGGACTAAATGTCCCACCTTCTTCTTGCGTGCACCCGCAGCAGGTGACTTCGTAAATTGCAGCAGCTACATGGGGCTTCAGTGCCAATCGCTTGGCTGGAGTTGTGCGCGAAGGGAATTCTCGCAACCTGGGACCTGTAGCGTGGAGCAAGGAGACCTGGGGAAGCTCCCAAGCAAGCTCCTTGCTTGCGTTAATAGCGACGGGGGGTCGACACCTGTCCACAAGCAAACGGCCTCGCAGCCTCGTCAAATCACACAGAAAGCTTCACCATGACACGACGAAGGTGGCCCGGTGGTCGACGTGGCACAGGGTTGTCTGGGCGTGCATGCCTAGGTCACCCTATGGCTGTGCAGGTGGGTGTGTTCGGGGGAAGAATGTGGGATGTGTGGTGGTCGATGGAAAAGGGGGAAATGATCAGTGGACGGTGGCGGAGCTTCTGAGGGGTTTGGCGAGGTGGATGGAGGCGTGGAGCGGCGGGCACACCTAGCCGTTGATCTGGTCGGAGGTGGGAACGATGGTGTTGGTAGTAGCAGTTAAGGGGTCAGAAATAAAAATTGATAAGGGGGAAATGAAGAGGGAAGAAAGAGGAGCTTAACTGAGGGACTTGGAGCGAAGGGGGGAGGTGGAGGGCGAGCGACGCGTGTCGGCCGTCGCTGGAGACGAAAGCCCTAAGATGGAGAGGTGGCGACGATGTGGGGGGTCAGAGAAGCTCGCGCGGGTACGATGCAATGCGGAGGAGTGAGGCGGAGATGGATCTGCCACTAGTACAGTGGCAGAGCGAAGAGAAGAGGGAGGGAGAGTCACCGGAGCCTACGGGCAGATGGCTGGAGGAGGAGGAGACGAATTTGAGGGGATTTCTTCGGCCAAATTAGGCTTGCCAGAAGTGGAAGGCTCTAGGCTTGTTTAAATAGGCGCGGCAGAGGGAGAATCGCAAGGAAATGGCCAGAAGTCATCGCTGAAGGTATGGTTAGAGTGAGACCCATACCTCTCGAGTGTTCACACGAGAGGTATGGGGCGATTCAGGGCATGGGGAGCTGCTCATGCGGTAGGGGGTGTCACAGAGGACTCCCCTTTCAAATCTGGGAGCAACTCCCCATGGAAACGAGAAAACCTGCTTGCAAAGTCGCCGGCGGTATGGGTCCCTACTACAATGGCAGAGGGACTAAAATGAAGAAAGTGACGAAGAAGTTGAGGGGGTATTTGCAAGGATTTTCAAAAGTTAAGTGACAGAATGTAATTGGGTGGACCGTTTTGCAAAGTAGGTCAAGATAACCTTCCCTTAGGTTCAAATTTTGGTATAAAACTAATTTGGATCTAAGGAATCCAATGGTGAAGTTGGATTTTAGGTTTGACCACGTTTGACTGGACATTTTCCATAAAAACCCAAATTTGGTCAAATATTAGGCTTGGTTCCCAATCTAGGTCAAAATAGGTTCCAAAGGCCAAATTGAAGGTTATAAACCCTAGGAGATATTTTTCCATGAATTTTAGAGGGTTTAGTTGATTTTTATCTTGTCTGAAACCTTGTGAATTTAAATGGGTTTGTTGTAAGGTTATAGAATGTCATTTAATTCTTAAATTTCACAATAACCCTATTCTGAGTGGATTGTCCCATTTTTTATCTTATTAAGTCCAATTGACCTATGTCTAGATCCTTAGAAATCCAGTTGATATACTACAATGGTAAAATTACAGTTTAACCGTATTCTTCAAGTATTCTTTTCATATTAGTAATCCCTGAATTAGGCCTTCCTTTAGGTTATGTAAAAGCTTTTATATAATTTATTAGGTTAAAATATGTTAGTTATGACTCATAATGAGGTTCTCATCATTTATACCATTATAAATCAAGGCAGCAATATGCCTAAGTTAGGCTACCTACTCCCATGCTTCCATTTCTTCCCACATAAAAGCAGCAGCTTGATTATGTGAAACACAGAGGCCGCTTGTTGGAGGCAACATGAGATAGAAATTCTTAACAATGTTTTCTAAAGATACACTCTTAGTGCATTAACTAAAGAGAGTAGGAGCAACTGATGAGGGAAAAAATCCTTATCTACAATTGATGAGGAAAGAAAATCTCTCTATCTATGTCTAACAATAAAAGGGTTAGAAAATCCTAAGAAGAAACCCATTGAGGCCCTTGCAATAACATAAGTTGAGGTAAAAACTTCAATATTATAAGATCGCCCTTAACTAAAACAAGAATAAGGCAAATATCCATTCGATTAGGTGAACTATATCAGCAGTTTAGTTAAAGGGATACACAGTCAGCTAAATAGCTCAAGCAAACAAACTATATAAGTCTGACATTTTCGGTTAAAGATATAGGCGGATAGGTGGATAAACCCATCTGGCAGAATCTTATTGGATGACGATTACCACAATTGTTATCCTCTCATCACGACCTTCGATGAATGCGAGCAATATGTTTTGGAACATGTACGAGGTGCAATCAAGTTGATCGACAATTATGATTAGATCTTGATGATTATACATGGTACACAATGCCCATGTTATGAGAGAGTTTGCTATTTAAGTGAGTCGTCGTCCTCGTATGAGGGCACGCATGCACAGGGTAAAAGAGAGAAAAGAGTTTTGTATTCTCTTTTTCCAAATGATTAGTTTAAATTCAAGGGTTCATACACCCTCCCGTCAAATTAAGTGGAATTGAATTACCAAACTCATATATTTTAACATGATTATTTATTCTTTTGAGTGAAACTCTTCCCTATCCACGAACTCGGGGGATGGAGAAAAAGGGCCCCAATCATTGATGAATCGATTAATGTATTTTAGGAACAATTTTAACATATCACTAGTGCAAGTTGAATCTTAAAATATTATTAAGCGCTGGCTGCTCACTTTTTAGGTTATTTAAAAAATATACAATTCAAGAATTTTTATATTTGAGCTTTTCTCTTCATCGCCAGTTAGGTGTTTCTTTAATTATCTGGACCTTCACTTAAAATGTTCTCTCTTTATCACTTAAGCTGTTCATTTACATTATTTTCTTCATATAATATTAGGGAATTTTGCCTTCGTCTTCGTCTTTGTCAGGCTTCATACTCTTTGGTCGAGCATAACCTTTGTACGGCAGAAGAGGATTAGGTCACAAGGAATATTTGTTATTATCAAAACTAAGGTCGTCTACCGCATAGCTATTAATATTGCAACCTCAGCCTATTGGACTATTGACGTTCTACCTTAATTGCTAGTTTCTTAGACCTCAATTGTTAGCCTCTCAAGCCCTTTCCTTTACCGATTCTTACATTAAGTTTCCAAGGTTAGGGACAAATGAAATAGCCAAAGGAGTCATATCACGTGTGAACTGAAGATTGCTATCCTACCAGGCTAAGACTGCGAAAGGGAGGGTGGGGCCAAGAGTAGTAGGAAAATTACCACCCACACCTGTGTTGCATCTTATTGGTTGAAGCAAGAACAAAGCATCAAATGGTGGATCAGTGATAACCATCACATGAACCATTACTCCCTAATCATAGGCCACTATATATGGCACTCTGGCTATCACTGGCAATTATATTTGCCGTCTCTTTTTTTCAACTATGGCTATTTCTACCTTGGCTTCCCCCGCATTCTTCTTAGCATGCCCGTTAGCATTGCCTTCCAAAAAAGTGGAAATTTCCCAATCTCCACATGATGGCGCCACTGTGGTACAATAGTACCATATTTTACATCCCAGGACCCGTCCCCAAACGCGTCCATTATGCACACTTTGCAGTTCAGCATTGGTCCACAAATTTGTTTCTTTCTTGAAAAGGTGCCTATTATTTAGTAGGTGGAATCCCAATTTGTCACCAAAATTATGTTGCATCCTGTTAATATATGATCAAATTGCTTATGTACGTTTGTTAAATTCCAAGAGATTCTATCATCAGCTACTCATACCCTGTAAGATCTCTACCTACCTGAAAACAATTTCAAAAATCAAGTAATATGAATATTAATTTCACCTCAAAAACAATTTCCAGGCCTCCCAAATTAAGCCTATATAAGCTGCATTAGCAGAATCTACCTACTTAACCAGAAGGCACGATGGATATTTGTATCCTTTCAATAATGCTAAAACCAGCAGCTGAAAAACTAAGGAGAGGAAGGACCCTCGAGAGATTTTTTGTTTCAAAAAAACTGCAAATATAATGAAACAAGGAAAGGGCAAAAGCAAAAGAAGCGTCACTGATTACAGCCACGGATGGTATTTATATATTCTCAAATTATTGCTACCACCGCTAATCAAATTGCACTTTAACCCCCCACCAAGAAGACCCCCAACATCTCCGTCCCCCCAGTCAAAACCTCTGGTGGCTAACGTGGCGGCACCTCTGCTGTCGGATCACGTGAGGGGACACGATCGAGACGATCCCGCCGAGGGGTGGCCTCATCTTGGAGCGGTACACCATCTCGTCGTAGGGCTTCCTGTAGAACCGCAGGTACACCACAAACGACTCCCGCCCCTTCTCCCCCCTCTCCGCCGCCGGCGTCCTCCCGCCTCCGAAAAGCGCGGCGAGAGCCGGCGAGCTGAGAAACGACGGCCTTGGAGTCGACGTCCGCGGAGGGGGGGGCGCCCCTACCCCCGGAGTCGCCGGCAAGCTCCTCCGGCACGGCGTCGACCTCGCCGACGGCGAGGCGAACGAGAGCGACCGGGCAGCGCCGGCTAGAGAGGGGCTCGTGCCCGGTTGGGCCGTCTCGGTTCGGCTCAGGTACCACGGCTTGAGCGTGTCGATCTGGGACACCGTGAAGGAGAACCGGGAGGAGGTGGACCCCACACCCGGTTTCGCCGGCGGCGCCGGGGGGTCGAACCGGAGCGACGTGGTGCGCGGGTGAGCCGAGAAGGGAAATGGGTCGAGGTCCAATGGGTCCTCGAAGTCGAGGGAGCACACTATGGACGTCGACGACCAATGCTCTACGAAAGGCCTCGCGCCCTGCAACGATTTACAATGGTTTCAGATTTCTGGAAAATTTTAACCTTCACCAACGAATTTTTTCGTCGCCGTAAATGACCATTTTCGCCAGGTAATAATGTGCACTCCACCAGGAAGGACGGAAGAAAAAGGAACAATACGTGTTTGACAAAATGGTACTTCTTCTGTAGGTATATCAGACCAACAAAGTTGCCCCAGATATGCACTTGTCCAACTTCCGAATACAGTACTACTACAGCACAAATAAATTACCAGTCTAAATAGAATAGGTGTTAGGTGGTGTTAACAAAACGAAGCGCTTTTGGAAAATATTCACAAATCTTTTACACTCCGTCGTATTAAAGAGGAGGGTCCCATGACACCATCATGTGATTGGATGGCGTCATGCGTCATAAATTTAAGTGCATAAATCAGTGTATATTCGAGTATACTCCTTTCACTATTCATTCTTTAACTGAATTTGGGTATTTTGATAGGTAATGTACTTGTACTTGTACTTAACGAAAAAAATTATGAATTTGAAACAAATGTTGGGACATGGGAGTGGTGGGGGCGCGGAGAGGTGGTACCTTCCAGAGGTAGGAGAAGAGGGAGGGGGGGTCCACGACGAAGGCCTTGTGGAGGCGGCCCGGGTAATACTCGGAGATGAGCTTCAGGGTTCCCATGAAGAGGTTGAGGAAGGCGGAGGCAGACCTGAAAAAGCCTGTGAACAAAAGAGGAAAAAAAAAAAACAGAAGCGTGCGTTACATGAAGCGCATCCCTCCGCCCTTAATTAATGCTCCAAACAGCAGCAAAGCTAAGCAGCTGGGGTTTTGGCAGTGGTATGTTCCCTTTTTTTTTTTGTTAAGTGTGCTTGACCACTTTTAAGCAAAGTTTCAAAGGCGCAGTACATGGTATTTTTGAGAAACGGAGAAAGAGGTAGTGCAACTTACTGGCGTCGAAGAGGAGCACAAACTGCTCCACGAATCTTGACATGCACGAAATGGCCACCTCCAGGGTGAATACCGCTAATCGTAGGTACCTGCATTTTTTGGGAAAGTAAAAAATTAATTATGTTATGATGCAACAAAATTAAGGGACGGGACGTCTTGGTCCAAGCAGAAAGAGATCATACGTTTTCTGCGGGTGGAACTTCGTGTAATCTTGCTTTATGCGAAAGACCTGCGCAACCCAATCGAGCATCGTTAGAGTGCAGAAATACGTGTATAAGCTTAAATTCGAGTTTACTTATTTAAAACGATCTGGGTCTAAAACCGAGTTTAATGAAAGGATGAGAAAGGTGATTTTACCATAATGGGGCGGCCCTGGTCGTCCTGGCCGGCCACGTAGGCGACACCCTCGGCCAATTCTGGAGAGAACTCGTCTGCCATTACGTGATCTGTTTCCCAAAAACCATGTGAGCAAAAAGAGGCGTGTCATAGTTTGAAGAGAGAGAGAGAGCACCCTCTCTTTGACTCCCCACGAACATGGTGATCCCACTTTAGCATGGAACATGGTGTTCCCACTTTAACTTTTCGACCTTCTCTCTTTGACTCCCCACGAACCTATTTAATTTAGCTTGACATCTTTATGGTCGCTTGTCCGAAGCAAGGGATTCAAAACCCAGAGGTGAGCTCAAAAGGTAGAGAAGAGACACGGGCGCCCTTTGCTTCGGACAACCGCACAAAAGATTCAAAAACCAAAGAACTGGAAGCCCTTTTTAACATTAAATCCCACTGTTTTTAAATTAGAAAAAAAACAAAAAAGGATCTCTTGAACGAACAAGGAACGTAAACAGTGGAATTCCAAAGGTATAGAAGTGGAGAAGATGACCCACCAGCACCAATGGCCTCTCTCCAGGAGAGACACGCTCTCAGTTGCTTCGCGGCCTTCTTCACGTTCTCTCCTTTGGACTTGAGGAACCTCTCGACACATGCATCGGTGCAGAACTTCTCCTGCAAGTTAATTAAGAGGTGACCACAAGTAGTATCTCAAAAACCCAGGGATTTAACCGCCAAAGGGGAGGGAAGAACAATGATTCTTACCTGCTTCACTGTGAGTGGGGTTTGCTTCCTGAGTATCTGGAGAACTGCCTCTATCCTACTTCTTTCCTTGGGCTCCTCCTTACCCATTTCGATCGTTTCCTGCGAGAATAGGAGGCTTTTGGACAGGAGTGAAGCGAAAGGAGAGGTACCCACTTCACGTCTCCATGTGGGGATGGTGGAGGAGTTTAAGGCAGAGGAGAAGACAAGGGTGGTGGAAGGAGGGAAAAGGCGCGTGGGAGGTGAGGAGCAGAGAGAGGTGGAGGAAGAGCACGGCACCGGTGGTGTGGATGGGCTTTTATAAGAGGAAGGGCTTTTATTCAGCGAATGTTAGAAGGAGCCGACGGCTTCCGTTAGCACTTGAGTCGAGGGCCGATTTGCATATATGTCCATGTTGTCAGAAGATTTCGGTGGGTACTCTACATTTTGCATGTATGTCCATACTGTACAAAGATTTCGGTGGGTGCCACTTCGTCACCATCATACATACCCTGAAAATAAATTTTACTGAGACTTTTATTTATGCACCCCTATAAGTTTTCATATTATAACAATGATCTTTCTAATGTACCTATGTATACTTAAAAAGTTACAACACTTTTACTTAAGTTTTCCTAGAATGAAGCCCTCACATGAAATTGCTATTTTTGATAGATTAGAGAGACTTGAGTTTGATAACAACGAGATTTTGGGCAGGGGAGGGTCGAAAGGTTTGGAAGAGCTGGTGCAAGGCAAAATTGGAGCTTAATGAAATAGTAAATGTGCCTACCTTTTTTATTTATGTTATTTTCTAACTTTGATAGCTCGCTTAGATGGATCTTAACTTGAGGGATTTCTATGTAAAGGTTAATTGACAACTTTGGAAGGACATCTGTCTAAATACAGAGAGAAAAGTGGTATGAATGTAATTTTAAAATATTATTAGTCAGAGCTCTACCATATTTAAGATAAAGAATGAGTCTAGCAAAAGATCACAAGCACAGAAAAGCACAAGAAATTAATAACTCAATCTTACTTCGAAAGATATACATTTCAAGAAGAGAGTTAACCCTCAAAATGTTTTACTAAGTTCGAGAGGGAGAGGGGGAGAGAGAGAAGAATATGGTTTATGCTCTCGTGCCCAGGTCATCTCGAGTTTTCATTTATGATGGATTACATAAATATACTTTGAGATTTTTATTAATGTTTATTGGAACTTTCAAGATTTTCATTAATTAATTAAAATCTCATAATTATAAGTCGTGGTCATTTACAATTGACTTTCTTGTACATATTACTCAACGTATATGTAGCTTGTACGTTCCACTGACTCTACTTTGCTCAGAGAAGATCACGATGCCAACATGGATCCACTTTTTTACATTCAATCATCACATAAATATCTAATCAAAATTCATAGGTGGGAATTGCCCTACAAAAGTCCTTTCTAATTGTTTTCTATAAACCAATTGATTAGGCGAATCGAGGGGAAGTTCACCTAATTTAGGTTGGATAGACAATTCGTCACATAATAGGTCGGCAGGAGATCCCACTTGATTATAGGTTAAAGAGTGAATCGCTTGATTAAAAGAGGCAAGAAGCCCACTTGTTTAGGGGAGGTAAGCAATCCACTTGATGGAGAGATGTAAGTAATTCGCCTACTTAAGACAGACACACAACTTGCTTGATTAGAAAGTTTCCCTTTGAGTTGGGAAGAAGTGCTTTTGGGTTGGATCAATCCTTATAGCCCTCCGTGAGCCAGACCCATGAGAGAAATATTCTACCTTCATCGATTACCTGTAAGGTTGTCCAAGGGTTGGATCCTACCATGTTTACACTTCACTCGACTTTACTGACATTGAGTCATGACCCGACCCACCCATTCAAGTCATGCATTACCCAATGGATTAGGTACCTAACTTGTTTTTTTTTTAAACAACTGGGTACCTAACTTTGCTAAGCTTGGTTATGAATATTTGTTGGGTATCGTATTGACCAATTTAGTAGAAATATAAAATGTAAAAAATAAATATAATATAAAGAAAATTATAAAAAATAACAAATATATGAAAATATTCATTAAAATGAAAAATTATTTTATAAACATGTTAAAATAGTAAAAATATAAAAAAATATTTTAAAAAAATAACCTTATATAAAATATAAAAATAATAGGAAAATGTTCTTAAATAAAAATAATTTTAAAATGTAAAAAATACAAAAATAGTAAAATATGAAAAAATAACAAAAATATATAAATAAATTTATACAAATAAAATATACTTATAAAAAATATATTGCAAAATGTAAAAATCAATTAAAAAATAAAATACAAAAAATCAAAAAATAAAAATTTAAATTATCATTTAATTTATTGGAAATAATAAATGTTATTATTATTATTCTAATAGTCGATAGCCATACGCGACGGACCTTACCGTAGTCATTACTGGTTCGTCGCCATCATAGCTTGTGGAGACGAGATTTCTAGAATCATCGTGAGGTGTCATGTATATTCGTTAACTCTTTTAATCCTTGGTCCATGAGTAGAAACGTATGTGTTAAATTTTAATTTTCCAAGGAGGTTGTACATGCAAATATCTGTATAAGGATGGTGTATGGGTAAATTCCCCTGCGGGAAAGGGACGTGTAACGGAGAACGTCAAGGTGGCGTTGGGCATTTATTCGCCGTCCATCCTCGTATGGAAGGCTCTGATGGAAGCATCCAAACGGTCTGTAGCTTTATTTGGAACCGACGAGGTAGCTTTGGGCCTTTGGCGACTTTTGTGCCTTTTCTTATTTTTACGGCTATTTTAGAATTCCATCCTGTGTCGGGATGCCTTTATATTTCCCTCTCGTTGGTCTTCGAAGATGTAAGATGTCTGGCGTGCTGACGTTGTTTTTGCATATTGAATTTTCGTTTGTTATTAGAGATACCAACGTTCTAAGAATTATCTAGATAATAAGGAATATTATGTTTGATAAAAAATGAAGTGGGTAATCTTCAATAAGAATAGTTTGTAAAGCATGGAATTCTTAACCAAAAGGAGCATTTGCTACGTTAAGCAAATGAGTTGAAAATAACCTGCAGATGAATGAAGCTAAATTAGTTCACCCTTTAACTAAACTAATTGGCAGCCTTGAATCATTAAGCTATTTATAGATATACGGTGCAGATGAATGCAAAAGTGCATTGGTTACCCTCTGATAGAAAATAACCTGCAGCCTTTTTTTATTTTTTTATTTTGAAAAAGACCTGCAGCCTTTATTTTTGTTAAAGGTTTAAGATTATTGATCTAATCTTTAGGCGTTAAGGGATGTTGTTGATTACGTTCATCAACTCATGCAACTAAATAAGGTTTTGTATGTAAATTTCTTGTGCATAGTGAACCTCTTTTCGTAAATTAATATGGCATTTTCATTCTTTTCTTAGAGCAGCTTTCCACGTAAAATGTTGCATTCTTGTTGGTTGAGTGCACACATCTAACTTCTTCTGATGTCTTATTCATTATGACAATAACTAATGGTTCTCAAAATGAGGCAAGTATGGAAGCATATTGGAAAGGTAGAAGTAAGTTCTGACTAGGAATGGTATTTAGCAACTTGTATTGATTATTAACCTATAATATATGATGGTAATGTAACTAACATATATCATCGATAGACTATTTTCTAATTCAAGTTTTTTATAAGGAGTGTCGCACTACGATATTTAGATATCGTCAAATCATACAGTACTTGCAATGGTAGACTACCATCATAATATATATAGTTGACAATCTTGAAACATTACCTTAAACTCGATAGGCATAGGTACAATGAGATTGGCGGCAGAGTTAACCTTTACGTGAGACAATTCTTATCTTTCGTTATTGATGCATGAAGTTTTCAACAAATCATCAATTATTAAATAGTCCATTACGAATGTGATAAGCTCAAGATTAGTTACAAATGTAAGAGAGTTTGAAGGTGCTAATCGTAAATGTTCAATTGTGTTGAATTCAAAGTCCGCCTATAATGCAGATAATGTTGTCTCTCGTTAGAGTTTGAGTGTTGGCGTTACGTGTCCAGCCCAATTTTAATAGTTACATTTAAATACACGAATATACGGATAAGAAGGTAAATTTAGAATTCATTTTTATCGTTCTGGTTAAGTCTACTGATGAGAACCTCATCATGAGACATAATTAACTCATTTTGATCCAATACAAAGGATAAAAGCTCCTACATAACTCAAGGAAAGGCTTAACTCAGAGAATTCTAAGTTTAAGGAGAAAAAAAGTCATAAGGGGTAAAAATGCAATTTTACCAGTATAATCTGCATACAGGGTAATTCAGGGTCCAAACATAGGTCAAAGCAACTTAATAAGAATAAAAGTGGGATGAGATGATCTAGCAAGGGTTACAGCAATTCCAAGGAACTAAATGATAATCTGTAACGCTAAAACAAACCCACTTCAATTCACGAGGTTCAAGGCAAAGAAAAAATGGAATAAACCCTCTAAAATTCATAGAAAAATAATCTCTAGGGTTTAGAACCTTCAATTTGACCTTAGGAACCCATCTTGACCTATATTGAGAACCATACCCAATTAATAACTTAATTTGGGTTTTTGCGTAAATTGACCAGTCAAACAAGGTTTAATCTAGAAATAAAATTCACCATCAGATTCCTTAGGTCCTAATTAGTCATGTATAAAAACTTGAGCCTAAGAAGAAACCTTCTTGACCAACTTTACACTTTGGTCCTCATATATTTACTTTTTGGCCCTCAACTTTTGAACCCTCGCATTTTGGACCCTAACTCTTCTTCGTTCTTTGCGTTCAGGTCCCCCCTGCAAAACCTGCCAGCACCATGCTCCGGCGACCTTGCGCGGAGCATGGCGCCGCGCAGGGTGAGGGGGAGAGCCTGGCAAGTAAACCGGGGGTGCCCTGCGTCGTCAACCGTCGCAGGGACACCCCCCTGGTCGCTGTAACCCACCATACCGGCCGTGCGAACGCACAGACGGTATGGGTTTCCATCTCCGGCGTCCTCCGACGAGGGAGACACGTCGTCTCCCTCCGCCTTCCTCCCTGATTCGGTCCCTATAAATACCCCCGTCGCTCCACCGTTCTTCCCAGCTCGGATCTGATGGAGAAAACCCCCAACTTTCCTCTCTTCTCACTCCGGCAGACGCCCACCAGCTCCGGCGGTTCTTCCTCCTCCTCCTCTTCGCTCTGCCGCAATACCAGCATCAGAGACTTCTTCCCCTGTTCTTCCCGCGCCACGCCGCACCCAGCTGGCGCCTCTCCGGCCCTCTGCTCGCCGCCGCCCCTTCCCCTGGGCATCTTCTTCTCCGGCGACAATCGATACGACTGTCGTCCTGCTCTGGCCCCTTTCGTCTCCGTAGCTAGGTCAGAACTTCTCCCCATCTCCCCCTCTCTCTTTTCCTCACTGTCTTTTATTTGATTAAACCCTCGACCGCTCCTGTCCACCGTCACCCCCTTCGTCTCCGGCCAAACTCCGGCGAGACCCCCCCATCACTCCACAACCCCACACGCGTCGCCGACCCTCACAGAATCTCCGCCTCCTCACCCTGATCAACCTCCGCCCTTCCACGTCCCGCCACTCGCCCTCTGCAGACCCCCCGAACAAACCCACTTCTCCACCCGCAGTTTGACCTAGGGCGACCCTCACGCTCCGCCCCGCCTCCTGCTAGACCCCGTCGCCATTGCTGCGTGGAAGGAGCACCTTCAACCTGCAGCTCCAGGTGCGCTTCGCCCAGGCCTGACTCCCAGGCTGTGCAGGGCGCCTCCGCGAAGAGTCCCAGGCTCGCAGCTGGGGCGAAGGCCTCGCGTGAAGCCGCGATTGCCCGCTGCTTTCTCCGCTGCGGGCGCTCAATTAGGGTGGGACATTTAGTCCCACCTCGGAAAGCCACTGAGGCGAACGGGCGCTTAAAGGCAAAAAGTGCCTTAAGCTGTTCGCCTCAGTTCACGGGGTGAGGTCCCCTTCACCCGCCCGGTTACCCGGTCTCGTCCGCGCTCACGCCCCGCGGACCTGACCCGACCCGACTTAGACTGACCTGCACTCCTCGCCCACCACGCATGCCGGTGGGCCTGGACCCGGGCGCGACCCGCGTACCAGATTACCCAGATGCTCTGGGAGAGCCTTCCGAAGAGCGAATTCAGAGAAAGAGAGACGCGGGGGTGGGGGAGGGTAGACTAGGTTTTGCCCTCTGACGTAAACTCTGAAGTGTGCAGGCACAGGTGAAGAAGAAGGACCGCGGAAGAAGAAGAAAGCTAAGGGAGACACTGTAGCAACAAGCGGTTTAAGTCGTCTGATTGGAAAATCAGACGACGTCCTGAAGGGAAAAGAAGAAAGAAGGAGAGACGACGTCCTGACAGGAAAAAGAAAAGAAGAAAGAAGAAGATCTGAAGAACAAAAGAACAAGGAAGAACAACAGAAGAAGAAGAGGACCACAAGGAGATAAACACAGAAGAAGAACAGGAAGAACAAAAGCTAAAGAGAGAGAGAGACAAAGAGAAAGAAAGAAGAAAAGAAGAAGAACTCAAACTTTCATCTCTCTCCTTCTCTCTCTCTCTCTTTATTTTTTGTAATAGAACATGTATATCTCTAGAATACAACTTGCTCCCTGAGTTCGACCTCGGGAACTCTTTCATTTTCCGAGTAAAAAAATTTATATATTTGAAATGATGGCAATAACTGGCTATATTACAACGCTATAACAATAAAACCCGGTTATCTCTCGAAGCAAACGTTTCATTTGGCGCCGCTGCCGGGGAGCAACGGCTATTCTAGAGGTAAACATTCCTGTTTCTTTTTAATTTCTGATAATCTCCCCTCTTTTGTGCAGCTACAGGAAATCAAGAAGACAAGCAACCGCACGACAACCACTCCGAGGACAGGTAAATTTTTCCTCTCGCTATTAACCCCTAAACTCTAAAGAGGAAGAAAAGAAAAGAACAAGCAATATAGGGCTAACCTGTCTTCCATACTTAGTAACCATAAAGAGTTGCATGTTTTCAACTCATTAGTCCTGCACACTATTAAGGGTATTTAAGGGCTAACACATTCTTGCTTGAGCCCTAATTACCCAACAAAGAACTAACTAGACCAAGTAGAGCCAACATAAGATTCAACATTAGGGTTTTAGAGACACACTACTTAAATCAAGAATGGAGAAAATCCAAAAGAAGTGTGCCTAAACCATTGATTGAAAATACCTATTCAAAAGAAAACCTAAAACAATTGGCTCTCTAAACACTTGAACCCTAAAAGACAAGACCTAAAAGCTCTCAAAGAAAACAAGAGGTAAAGTTGACCCCTTGGGTCAACCAACCTTAAATTAGGTCACTCTTTGCACTTAAAAGACTAAAGTTCAAGTGAAACCACCCTGATCTTAAAATTGGTAGACTTAAGAGGTCAAGATCCCCATTCTGGTCTACCTGGAACCGCAGTGACAAGAGAGGTCGGGTGGGGGAAACCCTGTAACCCGTGGGGACGCTCTACCGTGTAGGGGTCTTCGCGGGACTCTCCCTCTCTGGCTGCCCAGGTAATTCTCAGGTGGACGATCTTTCTGATCAAGGGGTCCATCTGCCCCGCACCTCTATAGTCACCCAACACATTTTTGGGTGTCTTGATTGGGTCCAGCACCTTCTAAACTTACCTCTTCCAACAGTGCATGTACGGAAGGAGGTCCTTAAGACCACCCTTAAGACCTCCTTTAGAAATTCGCTCTCGTCAAGGCCAAGCCTCGACGCCCGTGTTTGTGCAGCAACACCCTCACATTATTCTCTCTTCTGATTCAGAACCAAGTTCTTCTTCTTCCCCCATCATGGCTCAGCCAGTTGAGGAAGAAAATAATCTGGAACACCAGCTCCAGCGACTCAATGACCTCTTCCAAAACTTCGTGCACCCACCACAGCGTCCTATGATGCGGGACCACTACAATCCTGCTGCGGTGGCCATTGAGCCTCGAGTTAGAATCCCGACTGGAGGACCTGATTCCGAATTAAAGCCCAACATGATTCATGCTATACCTAAATTCCATGAGCTTAATTCTGAAGATCCCTTCCAGCACATCAAACAGCTAAAGCATCTGGCCCACACTTTTGGATCAGATACGCAAAATCGGGATATTCTTCTCATGAAGATGTTCTCCTTTTCTCTTATGGACAAGGCCGCCCATTGGTATCAAACTCAGACCCGGCCGATCAACACTTGGGAAGAACTTCAATCCGAGTTTTTGAAAAAGTTTTTCCCCGTTGGTCGGACCAACGCCTTGCGCCATCAGATTACACACTTCACTCAACAATCAGGAGAACCTCTCCATGAGGCATGAGATCGTTTTCAGGATCTCATGAGAAAGTGCCCCCATCACGGAGTTCCTAAATGGGAACAAGTCCAATCTTTTTACCAGGGACTCCGTGAGGACATCCGCCTTTTCGTCAATGCAACTTGCGGAGGAAACATCATGGGTCAACATGAAGACACCGTATGGGAGATTCTCGAAAACATGTGCGAGAACTCCATCAACAATGACTCCATGGGATTATTCGACAGGACGAATACCCGCGCAGTGACGAATCTTAAGGGAGCACATGAGACGCAGGGCCTGTCCGCATCAGTCGACCTGGAATTAATGACCAGTCGATTGGACAAGGTCTCAATCATTGAAAAGAAGGTGGATGAGCTGACTCAGCACTTGCAGCGAGCCACCTCCGCACGTAACTCCTTTGCACAACCTCCTTCCACACAGGAGACTGTGCAAAAGATCCTCCACCGATCTTCCCCTAGGATGGATCCATATCCATCCCCATCTGATTCTTGGATCGGAGGATCATCCGATCCTTTCTACACCAGCCGGGGGAACTCCATTCCCCCTTTCCCTGATTCTCAGGAGGTTCCTCAGACCTGCGAGGACCTCAACGCCATCCAGAACGACCCATTCTCTAACACTTACAACCCTGGATGGCGAAACCATCCCAATTTTCAGTGGGCGGGAAATTCCCAAACCCAAAGACCACCTTTTCAGTCCCGCCCACAGCCCTCTCGTCATTACCAGCCGCCTCAGCCTCGGCCCAACCCTACTTATCCATCAGGGCCAAATCAGGATCAAATGTCCCTAATCCTTCAGACTCTGGCTGACATTCAAAAAACGAATGCGGCTATTCAAAAACAACACAAGGACGAACTTACAGAAGTTAAAACTCAACTGGCCCAGTTGGCAAATTCTCGCCAGCCAGGCACACTCCCTTCCCAACCTCTTCCTAACCCAAATAACGTGCCAACCCAGAAGCGCGTTATGAATCCAAATTTAGGCCACGCACAATGGATTTATCAGGCCCCTACTGCTCCATCTCCAGACGAGATGGAAGCTTCAACTTCTTATGCGGGATTTCAGCAGCAGCCACCCCTCTTACCAAACCCAAACCAAAATCAGGCCGGATTAAATTCTGTAACAACACGTAGTGGTAAAACAACTCAAGACCCGCATTATCCAAACCACTCCAAGCCTGATAACCATGACCCTAGGATAGTTATCCAAGAAACCGCTGTTCCAGATCCACAACCTGGACCTATCCTAGAAGAACCAACCAAGATCCCGTTTCCCGAGGCCTTGACCAAGGGAAAGAAGACCACCAAACCCGTGGCCCCTGAGGAGGACCTGGTCAAGCTCTTTGAGCAGGTCCACATAAACATCCCCTTGATGGATGCAATCCGCCACGTACCAGCTTACGCACGATTTCTAAAGAATATATGTACACCCCAGCGTAAGCCGCGAACCAAAGGAGGGAGCCCAATTGTTCTGTCAGAGCAAGCCAGCTCTGTAATCCTCAGTAGACTCCCACCCAAGGCAAAAGATCCTGGTACTCCCCTGATTTCCTGCAAGATAGGTGGTACCCAATTTGATAGAGCATTGTTAGACTTGGGTGCATCCATAAACCTGATACCCACATCCTTACTTGACCATCTAGAAGAATCTGAGCTAAAACCAACCGAGGTGACATTACAATTAGCAGATCGATCTATAAAGTCACCAAAAGGGATTCTCGAGGATGTTATCGTAAGAGTGCGGGATTTCTATTTTCCAGTGGACTTTATAGTCTTAGATATGGACGCACCTGAGAACCCTAGGGATACACCAATCATTCTAGGGAGACCTTTCTTGGCTACTGCTAGAGCCAACATCAGCTGTGAGGAGGGCCAAATAGAGCTTAAGTTTGGAGATCAAACACTGAAAATTGATATATTTAAGGCCCAACAAGGAATTAATTACGGTGTCATCGAACAAATTTGTGACATCAGGACTTTGGTTGATGAATCACACTTCCAGAATAACTCGATTATGCCTCATCAACCACAGAAGGATCTTGACCCGCAAACAGAGGAGTCGAATCCAGATATGAACAACCCAGTAACTCCCACCCTTGAACCTCACATCTATACTGAACCACCCGCTGCTGCTGATAACCCCATCCTCGAACTGAAACCCCTTCCTGCTCACTTGAAATACACCTTTTTGGGTTCTAATCAGACCTTTCCTGTGATTATCAATTCCAACCTCAGTCCTGAACAGGAATCCCGTCTGATTGTTGTCCTCCAGCAACATCGCAGAGCCATCGGGTGGACTCTCGATGATTTGACTGGAATAAGTCCCTCTTATTGTACTCATCATATCTATTCGGAAGAGGGCACACGACCTTCTCGTGAAATGCAGAGACGCTTAAACCCCAATCTGCAGGAGGTCGTGAAAAAGGAGATCATCAAGTGGTTAGACGCCGGAATCATCTACCCGATCTCCGATAGTCGTTGGGTGAGCCCAATTCAGGTCGTGCCCAAGAAGGCAGGACTCACCACTATAACAACTGAGACCGGAGAAATCATTCCTACCCGATTAGCCAACTCATGGAGAGTCTGTATAGATTACCGCCGACTCAATTCCTCCACGAAAAAGGACCATTTCCCACTACCCTTCATTGATCAAATTCTCGAAAAACTTGCGGGGAATAGGTTCTTCTACTTTCTTGACGGGTACTCCGGTTATAACCAGGTGGCAATCCATCCTGAGGACCAAGAAAAGACCACGTTCACCTTCCCCTTCGGAACATACGCTTTCCGAAGGATGCCTTTCGGTCTTTGCAATGCACCCGCTACTTTTCAGCGATGCATGCTTGCCATATTCTCAGATATGGTAGGTGATTATCTGGAAGTCTTCATGGATGACTTTTCAGTTTTCGGAGCATCATTCGATGATTGCCTCCAACACTTGGTCCAGATAGTCAGGCGGTGCATCGATGTGAATTTGGTTCTTTCCTGGGAAAAGAGCCATTTCATGGTGCCTGAGGGAATTGTCCTGGGACACTCAATTTCGGAGAAAGGTATCTAAGTGGATCGAGCTAAGGTTAATCTGATTTCTCACCTTCCTATGCCTAGCTCGATCAGGGACATCCGTTCCTTTTTAGGGCATGTCGGTTTTTATCGACGATTTATCCCTGATTTTTCAAAAATCGCGCGCCCCCTAACCACTCTTCTCTCCAAGGATGTTCCTTTCGAAATTTCCAAGGAATGCACTCAAGCATTTGAAATCCTGCGTGACCGAGTCACCCAAGCCCCGATCCTACAGTCCCCTGATTGGTCTCAACCCTTTGAGATCATGTGCGATGCATCCGACTTCGCTGTAGGAGCGGTTTTGGGGCAGAAAATTGACGGGACCTGTGGTCATTTACTACGCCAGCAAAACACTCGATGAGGCTCAGCGTAACTATACGGTTACTGAGAAAGAGCTGCTAGCTGTAGTATTTGCCCTAGAAAAATTCAGATCGTACCTTCTGGGTTCCCGTGTCATCATATACTCGGATCACACAGCTGTGAGGCATCTCCTTGCAAAGAAGGACGCGAAACCTCGATTAATCCGATGGATCTTGCTGTTGCAAGAATTTGACCTTGAGATTCGCGACAAAGCGGGAAAGCAAAATGTGGTAGCTGATCACTTGTCCCGTCTTCCTTCTGAAATAATTGACCCTCCCGGACCCATCACTGAGCATTTTCCCGATGAGCACCTGCTGACTATTGGTACTAGCCTTCCATGGTTTGCTAATGTAGTAAATTACTTGGCATCTCATCAGATCCCGTCCGATTGGCCGAAGGCCAAGAAGGACAAATTACGCTCCGATGCCAAGTATTACATTTGGGAAGACCCGTACCTCTTCCGCATAGGTGCCGATCAGATTATCCGGAGATGTGTCCCGGAAGGGGAATTCAACAATATCCTCTCTTTCTGCCATGACCAGGCATGCGGTGGCCATTTCGCCGGACATAAAACCGCATCAAAAGTCCTCCAGTGCGGCTTTTACTGGCCCACACTGTTCAAAGACGCATACAATCACTGCAAGGCATGCAGTCGTTGCCAGACTTTGGGCAACATGAGCCATCGTGACATGATGCCTATGCAACCGATTCTAGTATGCGAAATCTTTGATGTTTGGGGGATTGATTTTATGGGCCCCTTTCCTGTTTCGGATGGTTTCGAATACATTCTGTTGGCTGTGGACTACGTGTCCAAATGGATCGAAGCCATACCGACCCGAACCTGTGATCACAAAATCGTTCTTAAATTCATTCATCAAAACATTTTCTCAAGGTTCGGGATTCCTCGTGCAATAATCTCTGATGGGGGGACCCATTTCACAAATGCTCAGTTTAGGTCACTGATGACCAAATACGGGGTGTCTCACCGAATCTCTACTCCTTACCACCCCCAAACTAATGGTCTAGCTGAGCTGTCTAATTGGGAGATCAAGAAAATCCTGCAAGTCACTGTTCGACCTGACAGGAAGGACTGGTCGTCCCGACTTCCGGAAGCATTGTGGGCCTATAGGACCGCCCACAAGACCCAATTGGGCATGTCTCCCTTTAGACTGGTGTACGGAAAGGCATGCCACCTTCCCGTAGAACTGGAGCATAAAGCCTATTGGGCAGTACGAAACTGTAATCTAGATCTTTCCAAGGCTGGGACCCACAGAAAACTCCAAATCAGCGAGATCGATGAATTACGCTTAGACGCGTACGAGAACTCGCAAATCTACAAGGAGCGGGTTAAAGCCTTCCACGACAAACACATCTCGAGAAAGATCTTTCATCCTGGTCAAAAGGTCCTACTCTTTGATGCCTGACTAAAACTCTTCCCAGGAAAACTGAGATCCAAGTGGGTCGGACCATATTTGGTCCGACAGGTTTTTGGAAATGGAGCAATCGAAATCAGTCCACTCAGCCACGATTCTGAACCTTTCATCGTGAACGGTCAGAGACTCAAGCCGTTCATTGATGTAACTTCTACTGATTTGGCTGAAGCATCTTATATCCTCCTTTCCCCTTGAGCTTATTGCGCCCAGCCGATGGCGTAAAACTCAGCGCTTAACGGGAGGCAGCCCGTCATTCTCTTTGAAAACCTGAAACTTGTTCTGACACCTTTTTGCACTTGAGGTTCACCCTTGTAGACAGCCGACCCCACCTCAGATGCTTGCATCTGGGATTAGAAATCGTCTGCAAAAATTCAACCCGACCCATCCACTCATCCAAATTTCTGTCTTAAGGAATGAACTAAGTTAAATAAAAACCCCCTAGGTTACAATGAGGACATTGCAAATCTTAGGCATGGGGGGGGTATGAAAGTGCAAAACTTGTAAGAAAAGGTTTCAAACAAAAAAAATTCACATATGCCAAAAACACCATAAAAATTAAAAAAATTTTCGAAAAAGAATAAAAGGAGAAGGAAATTTTGTGAAGGAGAAGGAGAAGAGAAACAAAATGAAAAAGGAGCACAAAATTATAAGAAAAGGTGATAGTCATTAGTAAGGAACTAAGGAATTAACCTAAGTTCTAGACCTCATTCAAGAAAATAACTGAAAAGTGCATAATGAGATTAGTAAGAACGCAAACCTTAGGCATTCTTGAATAGACTCTTAGTACCCATTAAGATCTGGACACTCCTCAAGAGGTTGAGGAAAATGAAAAGCTGAAGTATTAGGTCTAAGGCTTAGGGAGTATTTGGCCTCGTTAACTAATTTTTGGTTTACGGGACTCAGTAACCTAAGCACCCTAACCTCACACACAGCCTGGTTCAGTAAGCGTAAAAATCAAAATCACGCAGAAGCGTCGCAAAATTCTGAAAAGAACACCTAGAATAGGAGCGGCCGATCAACACAAGTTGATTTGGACGAGTTCCCAGTGCGGAGAGGCGGGAAATCCCCTCGAAGATGCGTAACAAAATATCGTCTCCTCGGTGCCTGTCTCTTAGGATATTTACATATCCTACTGGGGGCATGTAAGCACTCTGCTGATTCAGATTCCATGGATGGCATTATCTCGAAGTGTCAATTGCCAGGGTCTGGATTTGGCCACGGAACACCATGGATGGGATTATCTCGAAATCTCAA
Organism: Thalassia testudinum; assembly: GCA_037157565.1. Taxonomy (NCBI): domain Eukaryota; kingdom Viridiplantae; phylum Streptophyta; class Magnoliopsida; order Alismatales; family Hydrocharitaceae; genus Thalassia; species Thalassia testudinum. The sequence goes on from JAZHRO010000022.1 coordinate 82,934,645, forward strand.
TAGCCAGGGTTCCGGGGGTTGCCATGGGCGGTGCTATCTCGAAGCATCGATTGCCAGGAACCCTTAAGGATTGATGATGAGAGCAAGGAATCTGATACTGACCGTGTTGAAAAGCCAATCCTAGGCTAGAACTAAAAAGAAAAAGAGAGAGAAAACTCTCCAAACAGAATAACTTTCTATCTCTCTCTTACAAAACGCACTGCGAACTGAGCCAGGGCTAAAATCATTTCAAGCACGGGTGCTTTAACCACAAAGTCCAATAAACCTTAGGTTAGTTCTTGTGGGCCTTAAAAACCTTTGCTAAAGACTGAGGCTAAGGCTAGACAGATTTGGATCTTGATTGGTACTAGAGTACCTTTTAGGCCTATGGTCAACATTCTAACCTAATCTATGCTCAAATAAAAAAGCACTTATCTAAAGCTATTAAAAACTTCATGGTCTAGAACAAGGGTTGAAACCTTAAGTTTTTGCTAAGGGACTAGCAAAAGCTAGGCATGGGGGTATGATGAGAACCTCATCATGAGCCATAACTAGCTCATTTTGACCCAATACAAAGGATAAAAGCTCCTACATAACTCAAGGAAAGGCTTAACTCAGAGAATTCTGAGTTTAAGGAGAAAACAAGTCATAAGGGGTAAAAATGCAATTTTACCAGTATAATCTGCATACAGGGTAATTCAGGGTCCAAACATAGGTCAAAGCAACTTAATAAGAATAAAAGTGGGATGAGATGATCTAGCAAGGGCTACAGCAATTCCAAGGAACTAAATGATAATCTGTAACCCTAAAACAAACCCACTTCAATTCACGAGGTTCAAGGCAAAGCAAAAATGGAATAAACCCTCTAAAATTCATATAAAAATAATCTCTAGGGTTTAGAACCTTCAATTTGACCTTAGGAACCCATCTTGACCTACATTGAGAACCATACCCAATTAATAACTTAATTTGGGTTTTTGCGTAAATTGACCAGTCAAACAAGGTTTAATCTAGAAATAAAATTCACCATCAGATTCCTTAGGTCCTAATTAGTCATGTATAAAAACTTGAGCCTAAGAAGAAACCTTCTTGACCAACTTTACACTTTGGTCCTCATATATTTACTTTTTGGCCCTCAACTTTTGAACCCTCGCATTTTGGCCCCTAACTCTTCTTCGTTCTTTGCGTTCAGGTCCCCCCTGCAAAACCTGCCAGCACCATGCTCCGGCGACCTTGCGCGGAGCATGGCGCCGCGCAGGGTGAGGGGGAGAGCCTGGCAAGTAAACCGGGGGTGCCCTGCGTCGTCAGCCGTCGCAGGGACACCCCCCTGGTCGCTGTAACCCACCATACCGGCCGTGCGAACTCACGGACGGTATGGGTTTCCATCTCCGGCGTCCTCCGGCGAGGGAGACACGTCGTCTCCCTCCGCCTTCCTCCCTGATTCGGTCCCTATAAATACCCCCGTCGCTCCACCGTTCTTCCCAGCTCGGATCTAACGGAGAAAACCCCCAACTTTCCTCTCTTCTCACTCCGGCAGACGCCCACCAGCTCCGGCGGTTCTTCCTCCTCCTCCTCTTCGCTCTGCCGCAATACCAGCAGCAGAGACTTCTTCCCCTGTTCTTCCCGCGCCACACCGCACCCAGCTGGCGCCTCTCCGGCCCTCTGCTCACCGCCGCCCCTTCCCCTGGGCATCTTCTTCTCCGGCGACAGTCGATACGACTGTCGCCCTGCTCCGGCCCCTTTCGTCTCCGTAGCTAGGTCAGAACTTCTCCCCATCTCCCCCTCTTTCTTTTCCTCACTGTCTTTTATTTGATTAAACCCTCGACCGCTCCTGTCCACCGTCACCCCCTTCGTCTCCGGCCAAACTCCGGCGAGACCCCCCCATCACTCCACAGCCCCACACGCCTCGCCGACCCTCACAGAATCTCCGCCTCCTCACCCTGATCAACCTCCGCCCTTCCACGTCCCGCCACTCGCCCTCTGCAGACCCCCCGAACAAACCCACTTCTCCACCCGCAGTTTGACCTAGGGCGACCCTCACGCTCCGCCCCACCGCCTGCCAGACCCCCCACCACCTTCGCCGTGCCACCGCGAAGGTTCTCCGCGTATCTAATTAGGCCGAGAGGCCATTCCTCTGTGTACAGGTGTCTCGACCGCCGTCGCCATTGCTGCGTGGAAGGAGCACCTTCAACCTGTAGCTCCAGGTGTGCTTCGCCCAGGCCTGACTCCCAGGCTGCGCGGGGCGCCTCCGCGAAGAGTCCCAGGCTCGCAGCTGGGGTGAAGGCCTCGCGTGAAGCCGCGATTGCCCGCTGCTTTCTCCGCTGCGGGCGCTCAATTAGGGTGGGACATTTAGTCCCACCTCGGAAAGCCACTGAGGCGAACGGGCGCTTAAAGGCAAAAAGTGCCTTAAGCTGTTCGCCTCAGTTCACGGGGTGAGGTCCCCTTCACCCGCCCGGTTACCCGGTCTCGTCCGCGCTCACGCCCCGCGGACCTGACCCGACCCGACTTAGACTGACCTGCACTCCTCGCCCACCACGCACGCCGGTGGGCCTGGACCCGGGCGCGACCCGCGTACCCGATTACCCAGATGCTCTGGGAGAGCCTTCCGAAGAGCGAATTCAGAGAAAGAGAGACGCGGGGGTGGGGGAGGGTAGACTAGGTTTTTCCCTCTGACGTAAACTCTGAAGTGTGCAGGCACAGGTGAAGAAGAAGGACCGCGGAAGAAGAAGAAAGCTAAGGGAGACACTGTAGCAACAAGCGGTTTAAGTCGTCTGATTGGAAAATCAGACGACGTCCTGAAGGGAAAAGAAGAAAGAAGGAGAGACGACGTCCTGACAGGAAAAAGAAAAGAAGAAAGAAGAAGATCTGAAGAACAAAAGAACAAGGAAGAACAACAGAAGAAGAAGAGGACCACAAGGAGATAAACACAGAAGAAGAACAGGAAGAACAAAAGCTAAAGAGAGAGAGAGACAAAGAGAAAGAAAGAAGAAAAGAAGAAGAACTCAAACTTTCATCTCTCTCCCTCTCTCTCTCTCTCTTTATTTTTTGTAATAGAACATGTATATCTCTAGAATACAACTTGCTCCCTGAGTTCGACCTCGGGAACTCTTTTATTTTCCGAGTAAAAAAATTTATATATTTGAAATGATGGCAATAACTGGCTATACTACAACGCTATAACAATAAAACCCGGTTATCTCTCGAAGCCAACGTTTCATCTACTAATTGAAAGTTAAAGGTTTCTATTAGATATGTGGGTACTAATTGTTCTTCACCTGCATGTACTACAAATGACGCCGTGCCGATTGCCTCTTTGATGCTAATCAGTTAATATGCCATTGCCTTTCGGCCTTATGCGCTCCCTTCTGGACAAATTAAATCACCCTTTAGCTCCAATTAATGTTTGAAGCTTTAGGTTGGCTAAAGTTTCCACGTAATATTCTTTTCGGGTCTGACGCTCTTAGGATCAACAGCCAACTCTCCCACTCCCTCCTCTCTTACGAAGAAAACTTCTGACCTTGCCCAACTTGGGCCCTCATGGGTCATACGTGGCCGATCGATCCCCTACCAACCTCCGACTCTCCCTCCTATCCCCTCCTAACCTCTACTCTTCACCAATCGGGACTCTCTTTCGATGTGCATGGCCTCTCGCTTTGCTTTGGGCAATCATGATTGTTAAGGTAGCGACAAGGTTGTGGAATCATCATGTGCTTGTCAAGTTGTCGTTGATCGACTCTCGTCACTCGTTGCGAGGTTGAGAGGTTGTGCGGTGGTTGCATAGCCGTGAGGCAGTCTGCGCTTGGGCATGGTCGTGGTGCGATGAAATGATCCTTTTCAAGGGTTGGTAGGCCTTTTCCAGAGATCATGAGGGTTTCGTTGCAAATTTTAACCCCTAAGTATTTGGTGGAAGGCCTTGTGGGAGTTTGGAAATGCTGTGGGGCATCCTATGCAATTTCCCAGACCCCACCACACCCACGCACAACCCCTAAACCCTAAAACCCCTCTATTTAAACCCCTTACCTTGTTTTTCGAGCCTCCCACCTCTCACATTTCCTCCCTCGACACCACCAACGACTCCCCTTCTTCCCCTTCCTCCCCGTGTCCTCCCTGTCGCACAAGGAGCTCCCGTTGCGGGAGTTGAGTGTGCAAAGAGAAGCTTAGGTAAGCTAGAGACGGAGCTTGGAGGAAGGATGAGCGTGCGAAGCTGAGGAGCACCATTGCTGCAGTAGCTCCTGGTGCAGAGTCTGGATTTTTACAAGGAGAAAAGGCTCGCGAACGGTTGCGGAGTCATTTTCCCGCATAACCAGACGTCTGGGAAGTTCAACAGACGTCTGATCGGACGTCTGATACCGCGTAGAATCTGAGGTAATTCCTTACTCGAGACTTGTGCATGCTTTTCAGTACAATCTCCTTTGCTCGGTAGACGTAAGGCTGAGCGCCTTGGGGTATGCGCTGCATAGGACAAGGGTTGCTTTTTGCGAGAGAGGAAGGCTCGCGAAGGACTCTGGGGAGATTTTTCCTTGCAGATCAGACGTCTGTATCTCTAAACAGACGTCTGACCGGACGTTCGGAGGTAGCACTAGACGTCTGATAAAGCAAATTCAAACGGTGACGCCCTGTTCGCCTGTATTTTTCGTACACGTAGTCTACGAGTGACTGTACGTCACTGTGCGTGTGCAGGGTTGTTGGGAAGAAGAGCAGGCGCAACTCTCCAGACACTTAAGGGTGTCTGGACGTCTCTCCAGATGATGGATACCCATCCCAGATGTTCGAGTGCACTGCCAGACATCTAGAAAGACCCTAGGACGACCGTGAGGGGTTCCAGACGTTTGACCTTCAGCACAGAACGTAAGGTGAGTCTCCTGTTGCCGTTTAAGATGTTTGGGACCACTCCCAAACATCTGATTTTAGTCTGATTTGATGGATTCAGGCACTAGGCGGTCGGTCCAGCTAGATCAGCCTACCTGGTCCAGTTCAAGTGAACCGGGAAGGGCGTTTGGGTTGGTTCAGGACCTAAACGAAGTTGACTTTTCGTAAATAAGGTACCGTTGGGTTCCTATCAGAAACTCCCATGTGATGGAGCCTTGTTCTAACTATTTTGAACTCTTTTTCCTATCTCGAGAAATATTGAAATGGTTGACTTGACCATCTGTGTTAATAGGATGCCCATCCGTGGTGTGCACGGGACCCACAGAGGCTATGCGGTCCGCCGTTTGTGCCCCCACACCTCCCGATTACTCTAGTAGAGTGGTCTTTACTATTTCTTGTGAATTAAATGATGAAAATGCATGTTATTTAGAACTAATTGGTTGGACCCTAAGATGCACCATGAACCCTAGGGCTGAGATAGAAAAATAATTATACATGCTATGAATGTTAAATTGTGGTAATGTTTCCTGAATATGCTAAATTACGAGCTGCCTGTTTATACTCGTTGAATCATGGCTTGAATTAAAATAGATGTTGTATTCTGTTTAGTTTGATTGATGAGATAAGTGGCGAATTGTGAAACCACAAGCTTCCTTTCATACCTTAAATATATCATGATATGAATAGAGGCATATGTACTGTACGGAAGTAAGAAATTCCTATGCACGAACCCTACGAGGAACTAGAAGAGGAACTCCCGTGTACGGAATAAATATCAGATGTCGAAGAAAAGTAGTTGGCCCTCATGTACACAAATCGAGGAAAGCTACTGTACTTAGTGTAGGGGGGCTCTAGCTGTCCCACGGGGCCCGGGGTTAGGACTGGCCCCCCTACACCGACTTTTGTTAGGCCTACTAGGCAAATCAGGAAAATCAGATGAGGGTACGCAAACTGTGGAGGGCGAGACCCCTGTTTTGAGAGGGCAAGGCCCCATGTTGTTCCGTGTTGTACTTTTGGGCATACCCGCTAGCAGAAACGACTGACCGCGTGCTAATGTGGGATAGCTACCCGTGTGCTTATCGCGTGTGTCGTAGTCACCGCTATATCACGACCATGACCTAGGGCTGGTAGACTGGGCGTAGGACTACCATGGGGTGCTCTCCCGGCCAAGAGGTTGCCACGTGTATATCCTACATCGTGGGAAAACTACAATCAAAATCGTTCCCTTAGGGAACAGGAAGATTGAGAGACATTATGGACCTTTTGCTAGAAAATCGACTTGTAAACACTAGTTGTTAAATTAACTGTTGACTGGATAATTAGATGATTACATGTATATCTGTGGTTTTTTTTACTGCTTAAATGATATAACTGTTGTATATACCACTCTACTCAGCGTTGAAAGTTCTCCCTTCGAAGTGGGGGTGACGTAATAAATGCGGAAATAAAATATAAAGCAATCTCACCAAAGAAAACCAATCACACAATGTACACAATTATTTTTAGGTGGAAACCCAAACCGGGTGAAAACCACCACCTAACCCTCTCGAGTTAGGATTTTCCGATCAACCAAGTTGATCAAAATCCACTAAACCGAATCACTTAAAACGAGGGTGATTCAACCTCAATACAACCACGCTACAAGTACGAGGGTAGTGTTCCTCAACCCCTTCTCTCCACGAGAAGGATTTTGTCCCACGAAGGAGACAGGAATTCGCAAAGCGAATACCCAACCAAAAGATAAAGATAAAATAAAACAAGTAATCCTATAGAGCCAACAAAGTAATTTAAACCTAGCTTCTATAGGAAATAGGAAACTCCCCTTTGCAAGGAGTGCGTCGAGTTGATGACGCGGTGCGTGTGCCACGCGACGGCGCAACGTCGCTCTCGTAGACAGGGCGGGAGAGCGGGTGCGCGAAGCTTGATGCTCTCAAGAGAATGGAGCTTGAGCTTGGAGAGCAAGAGCTAGCTAGGACACAAGAGAGTGGAACTATGTTGCTAAAGTGTGTCTTGTGTTTTTCTTAGTGTGTCTCTTAGTGTGTCAAAGGCTCCCCTCTATTTATAGAGGCCTTAGGAAGGCTTTGGAAGGCTTAGGAAAGGTTCTATAGCCGTTGGGAACAAAGCCCAAGAGAATCAGCCCGAAATCAGGAACAATCATTGTTCTGACAGGCTTATCAGACGTCTAATTGTGGAATCAAATGTCTGGAAGACCACTTTAAGACGTCTGATTTAAAGGTCAGACGTCTGATTCTATGCGGGTTTCCTCCTGACTTGAATCAGATCTAAACAGGATTTTTGTTCAGGTTGATCAGACGACATACAGGACGTCTGGCACTATGTATGGACGTCTGGAAACCTACTTTTACTGTGGGAATGGATTTTCCAAACGTTGCAACGGCTAGAAAATCTCTGAGAAGAGATTTTGGGTCAGCCGAGGCAAAACAGTCATTTATCAGACGTCTGGAAAGGCCTAAGGACGTCTGATAAGGCTCTAACGGTCATAATCTTGAGTGCGTGCTAAGTTAGCCAACGGTCCACTATCTGGACGTCTGGCAAGTCCATCAGACGTCTCCTGAGACGTCTGGTCTAAGGTCTAGACGTCTGATTTCATCAGACAGAAGTAGCTATGTCCAGCCTAACAGATATCAGACGTCTGAAACAACAGTCAGACGTCTTAAAATACTTTATCAGACGTCTTATTTGGGAATTAGACGTCTGGAAGTGCTGTTTGAACCCTATATTGGTTTTCTACGTATTCTACAGAAAACCTAAGTATCCTAGGGTTGTGCCGGTGTTCCTAGGACTACTGTTAGGGTACTTTGAGGCTCTTTAACATAATATTCTAAGGAAAATAAGAGCAAGAAAATAAAAACAAGAGATACAAGAAAGGATTAAAAAGAATCTATCCTATTCTTCTTGTCTTCTATCTTCAATCTGTCGCTCCACGCGAACCTCCTCTGTTTTCCGTCAAGCTCCTTCAATCTGTCCTGGATGCGAGCTCGAACTCCATTTAAGCACGTCTACACTTGCAATTGACCTGAAATCTAGGACTCAAATTGCAAATGTTAAATAACACGTGTTTTGTTATCATCAAAATAAATGATCGTGGTGCTCTAGCACCAACAATCTCCCCCTTTTTGATGATGACAAAATCGTAAATAATAATGCATAAAATCCTCCCCCTTTTTGACATTATCAAAAAGGTTTGATTGAGTTTAGATTTCATATAACTCCCCCTTAAAACATGCTCTTCTATAAATTTCTTTTGACAAAGGTAATGTCCTCCCCCTTTTTGTAACAATGAGATAGCTATTATTTTTCTCCCCCTTACTAAAGGAAATTTAGCTACCTTATATCTCCCCCTTAAAAATTGACAATTAGCTCATAAATTTTATCTCCCCCTATCTAAATGCTACTGATAAACAAAGATAGGGTCAAGAATTTTTACCTCACCTACCATGGCCAATAAAATGGCCTGAATGGTGGTGGTGGCCACATCGGATGGGGCTCCCATCCGTAGCTTGGAGGCCTGGGCATTGGCGCCGGTCTCCAATCTGGTGGTCGACGTGCGGCGGGTCCGTCGTTTGTTCGCCGTCTCGTCGGTCTTCTTGTTCTCCTCCTTGGTTCTCCCAACTCGAGTTGACCAAACTTGAGCTTGTAGGTCCAGTCCTTTACGTTGTAATTATCCCTGAACCCTACAAAACAAGATTCTAATTCTTTCTCCGGTATCCAAGTGGGCTTGGATCCGGATCTGTTAGCGGGTCTCCTTGATGGAGATCCTTTCTCAATCTTAGGGCTATATAAATCATCTACTTTGTTGATTAATTTGTTAGAGTTTTCCCTAAGACATGCAATTTCTTTTTCTATAATATCCATCTTAGTCTTTAAATCAGAAATTTCTATTTTTAGACTAACATTTTCCTCAATCAATTTATTATTTTCATTGATGAGGTTATGATTTTCTAATAATAGGTTATCATTTTTAGGACTAGCTTCTATGTCCTTAAGTTGTTTTTCTAACCTATCATTTTCATTTTTAAGAAAACTAAGGTTCTTTTTAATACTATTATTTTTCTATTTTAAGTGATTTACTAATCTCAAATAGTTCATTAAAAGCTTCTTGTAAATCGAAATTTACCTCGTTGTCGCTGTCGCTTCCGCTTTCACTGTCGCTATTGGTTCCTCTGGCCATGAAACCAAAGCAAGCGGTTTCTTCTTCTTTTTCTTCTTCTTCCTTCGAGCTCATCTCTTCATGAGTGTCTTCTAACTTCCTCCATATCTCGTGGGCGGTAGTGCACTCTTGGATTTTCTCGAACTCTTTTGGACTCAACGCGCAATACAGGGCATTCATTGCCTTTGCGTTGAGTGAAAGCTCTCGAATATGCAGCTGCGAGTAGCCTCCCGCGGGTTTTTCTGGGATCTCAAATGGCGTCTCGCATCTGGCCCAGATCGTGAAGTCGGTGGCTTGAAGCCAGGTCTTCATCCGCAACTTCCAGTAGGGGTAGTTGCTCCCGTCGAAGAACGGTGGACGGGTTGTGGACTGCCCCTCGGAAATCCTGCTTGTGGAACAGCTTCCCTCCATGATGTTCTTGCCGGGTGTTACTCCGATCTTGCAAGAACCTGCTCTGATACCAAATGTAGGTTTCCCTTTGAAGAGGGGTGACGTAATAAAATGCGGAAATAAATATAAACAATATCATAGAATAGACAACCAATCACACAATGTACACAAATGTTTTTAGGTGGAAACCCAAACCGGGTGAAAACCACCACCTAACCCTCTCAAGTTAGGATTTTCTGATCAACCTAGTTGATCAAATCCACTAACCGAATCACTTTAAAACGAGGGTGATTCAACCTCAATACAACCACGCTACAAGTACGAGGGTAGCGTTCCTCAACCCCTTCTCTCCACGAGAAGGATTTTGTCCCACGAAGGAGACGGGAATTCGCAAAGCGAATACCCAACCAAAAGACAAAGATAAAATAAAATAAGTAAACCTATAGAGCCAACAAAGTAATTTAAACCTAGCTTCTATAGGAAATAGGAAACTCCCCTTTGCAAGGAGTGCGTCGAGTTGATGACGCGGTGCGTGTGCCACGCGACGGCGCAACGTCGCTCTCGTAGACAACGGCGGGAGAGCGGGTGCGCGAAGCTTGATGCTCTCAAGAGAATGGAGCTTGAGCTTGGAGAGCAAGAGCTAGCTAGGACATAAGAGAGTGGAACTATGTTGCTTAAGTGTGTCTTGTGTTTTTCTTAGTGTGTCTCTTAGTGTGTCAAAGGCTCCCCTCTATTTATAGAGGCCTTAGGAAGGCTTTGGAAGGCTTAGGAAAGGTTCTATAGCCGTTGGGAACAAAGCCCAAGAGAATCAGCCCGAAATCAGGAACAATCATTGTTCTGACAGGCTTATCAGACGTCTAATTCTGGAATCAGACGTCTGGAAGACCACTTTAAGACGTCCGATTTAAAGGTCAGACGTCTGATTCTATGCGGGTTTCCTCCTGACTTGAATCAGATCTAAACAGGGTTTTTGTTTAGGTTGTTCAGACGACATACAGGATGTCTGGCACTATGTATGGACGTCTGGAAACCTACTTTTACTGTGGGAATGGATTTTCCAAACGTTGCAACGGCTAGAAAATCTCTGAGAAGAGATTTTGGGTCAGCCGAGGCAAAACGGTCATTTATCAGACGTCTGGAAAGGCCTAAGGACGTCTGATAAAGCTCTAACGGTCATAATCTTGAGTGCGTGCTAAGCTAGCCAACGGTCCACTATCTGGACGTCTGGCAAGTCCATCAGACGTCCCCTGAGACGTCTGGTCTAGGGTCTGGACGTCTGATTTCATCAGACAGAAGTAGCTATGTCCAGCCTAACAGATATCAGACGTCTGAAACAACAGTCAGACGTCTTAAAATACTTTACCAGACGTCTGATTTGGGAATTAGACGTCTGGAAGTGTTGTTTGAACCCTATATTGGTTTTCTAAGTATTCTACAGAAAACCTAAGTATCCTAGGGTTGTGCCGGTGTTCCTAGGACTACTGTTAGGGTACTTTGAGGCTCTTTAACATAATATTCTAAGGAAAATAAGAGCAAGAAAATAAAGACAAGAGATATAAGAAAGGATTAAAAAGAATCTATCATATTCTACTTGTCTTCTATCTTCAATCTGTCGCTCCACGCGAACCTCCTCTATTTTCCGTCAAGCTCCTCCAATCCGTCCTGGATGCGAGCTCGAACTCCGTTTAAGCACGTCTACACTTGCAATTGACCTGAAATCTAGGACTCAAATTGCAAATGTTAAATAACACGTGTTTTGTTATCATCAAAATAAATGATCGTGGTGCTCTAGCACCAACAAGCGTAAGCTGACCCCGTCGTATATAACCATGTATAGGTCAGGGAGTTGAGCAGCCAGCACCACCGGCTGCAGAGGGTGCTGGGCCGAGTCGAGCCCAGCCTTAGCTTCCAGTACTAGTTCTCTTTCAGCCTTTTTCCACTGTAGTGAGTGATTCTATTTCATGTTGAACTCAATGGTGTGAACTTTTATGGTTGTGATGGCCAATTTTTGGATTATGTTTAATGTCTTTTTGAGCTTTAGTTACTTTCGATGCTTCCTTTAATTATTCTAGCTACTTTCTTGCGTGGTTAGTGTTGGTTTCGTGTATATGGGTTAGCTTTTCATTGGACGACTGGGTCTTGGGATTAGTCGAGGTAAGCCATTTTCGGGTTCCCAAAGGGGTCGAATTTGGGTCGTAACAAGATGGTATCAGAGCAAGGTCGTCCCGAAAGATAACCTAATGGATTGAAAGTAACCACATATGTGCGTGTAGCTAGGATAGCCATCACAACGCGCCTTCTTGAATTATGCATCTGAGTCTTATTTCGAACCGGTATCTTTGACAATCTTTGTTCGTTTCCCTTCCATCTCCATGTAGGAGATGCCTTGTCATGGAGTTCATGGAGCCGGCCGTGAGTGTGGCCGTGGGCACGGTGGTGGAGGCGGATGTGTAGGGCCTGGGGCAGGGGTTGATCCACCCCTCTTTTCGGGCATCCGGGCTCAGGATCTCACCCAGATGATCCGCGACATCATTTGGGAGGAGTTCGAGCAACCTCTTCCTCAAGCACCTAATCCTGAGGATGGGAGGGAGAGTCCTCTGTGCGACAGGGGAGTCGCCGCAGCGCTGGATGAGCTGGAGGGGGAGGGGGTGATCGTCCACCACCCCCACCACCCTCAGACACTTCTGAGCATGAGTCCTCCCAGCAAGGAGGCATACCTGTACTCGTTCTATGGCTACATCTCGACCTGTTCGCTCAGTTTTGGAAGTTGAAGCCCCCCTCCTTCAAGGGGGAGGAGAGCCCGTCTGAGGTCGAAGACTGGCTGGAGCAGATAAAGAAGATATTCGACACACTCCACCCTCCTGCAGAATGCCACGTGGCTTTCGCCACGTATCAGCTGGAGAGCATAGCTCATAGGTGATGGAGAGCGGTCAGAGGCTAGGAGGGAGGAGAGTTGATGTGGGATCGATTTGTGGCGCTCTTCTACGAGTAATACTTTCCATAGACTTGGCAGCACTAGAGGAGGCGGGAGTTCCACACTCTCCGCCAGGGGGTGATGACGGTCAGCGCATACCGTACGCGTTTCCTGGAGCTGTCGCGTTTCGCCCTGTCAGCAGCTGCTACAGAGGAGGAGTGTCTATAGAGGTTCCTTGAGGCCCTACCAGCCTGAGCACTCTTAGGGCCGCCAGGAGAGGAGTTACGTGATGCCTACGGGGGAGTTGACCCGCTCTATGGGGCCACCAGTGGCCTTTGGGGGCCCCAGGCAGGGGCCAGCTGCCAGCACCAGACCCCCACCCAGCTACCAGTAGGGACAGACCGAGGGAGGAGGTTGCACCCTTCTCTGCTACCAGTGTGGCCAGCCAGGCCACATTAGGAGGGACTACCCATCTAGGGCTGGAGCACACCCAATACTCCCTGCTCCAAGCACTGGAGGCCGATCCGGCAGCCGTGGGTGCCAGGCTCGTGGGGGAGGACAGCAGCCACGGGGAGGATACCGGCCAGCTGCTACCCGTCTGGTCCAAAGCATGGAAACATCTTCCGCACCTAGAGCTGAGGGGCGTGCCAACGCCCTGACTCACAGAAATGCCAGAACTTTAGGCTTCGTGGTAGCAGGTATGGTTCCAGTTTTCGGCAGACTTGTTTATGTACTTTTTGATTTTGGTGCCACACACTCGTTCGTCTCCGCGAGTTTTGCTGTTAGCTTGGGGATGGGCAACACTTTGTTAGAGGACCCGTTCTTGATCAGAGGCCCAGGTGGGTAGTTGTTTGTGGCTAAAGAGGTTTACTCAGACTGTGAGGTCACCATAGGGGGACACAGTCTTCTCGTTAACCTGATTATGATCCAGATGGAGGATTTCAACGTGATTCTTGGGGTGGACTGGCTGTTTTTCTATCACACCCTAGTGGACTACTTCAAGAGGAAAATTTTGCTCTTGATACATGAGCTGCCTTCGTTTGAGTTCCACGGTCAGCCAATGGACGGAGGGTTCAAATGTATCTCCACGCTTCGGGCTGCGAAGCTACTGAGTTCGGGGAGAGAGGGTTTCTTGGCTTGTGTTGTAGCAAAGCTCAGCCCTACGACAGATTTGCAGAGTGTTTCGGTGATCTGCGAATACCCTGACGTCTTCCCGGAGGAGTTACCAGGACTACCTCCAGAGCGTGAGATCAAATTCAAGATCTCACTGGTATTGGGGACCAGCCCCATCTTTACGGCACCGTACCAGATGGCCCCGCTTGAGCTACAAGAGCTCAAGTCCCAGTTGCAGGACCTGCTAGAGAAGGGCTTCGTAAGGTTCAGTGCATCCCCGTGGGGACCCCTGTGCTTTTTGCGAAGAAGGATGGTACCCTTTGGCTTTGTATCAACTATAGACAGCTGAATTGGGTCACCGTCAAGAATAAGTACCCATTACCTCATATTACCGACCTCTTTGACCAACTGAGAGGCGCCACGGTGTTCTCTAAGATAGATTTGAGGCCGGGTTACCGTCAGTTGAGGGTCAGGGAGACAGACATCTCCAAGACAGCTTTTCGTACGGGGTCACTATGAGTTCCTGGTTATGCCGTTTGGGCTGACCAACACCCTCGCTACTTTCATGGATTTGATGAACCGCATCTTCAGACCGTGCCTGGATCAATTTGTGGCTGTATTCATTGACGATGTACTGATTTATCCTCGGGATCAGGCGCAGCATGAGCAACATTTACATATGGTTCTGGATACCCTGAGATGACGTAGGTTGTACGCTAAGTACAACAAGTGCGAATTCTGGTTGAGACAGGTCACTTTCTTGGGCCATGTGATCTTAGGAGACGGGTTGGCTATGAATCCAGCCAAGGTTGAGGTAGTACTCAGGTGGAAGAGGCCACGTACCGTGATAGAAATACACAGCTTTTTGGGACTAGCAGGCTATTACCGACGATTCATCAGAGGATTCTCTCAGATCACGCGTCCTATGACCTAGTTGACCTGGAAGGACGTGCCTTCCACCTAGACAGATGTTAAGACCTGGTTCCCGAATCCCTACAGGACACGAGATCGAACCGACTTGACTTATCCCAAGACCCAGTCGTCCAACGAGGAAGTAACCAAAAACAGTAAAATAAACCAGATTCACCATGCGGGCAACTAAAAGTAACAAAAGTACAGCAGTAAAGAAGTAAACTACTATAGTACACACCACCACAACAGTAGAGAATTTAACAAGTACAGGAATATAAAGTTACAACAAAAGAGTACAGGAGTGTAACAAAAATACTCACTACAACAAAACGGTACAACAAAAAGGTACACTATTGGGCTCTATTGGGCCCAGCACCCTCTGCAGCCGTAGGCTCTGGCTGCTCAACACCTGAACCAGAAAAAGGTTATAAGTACAACACGTCAGCGAATGATGAGTAGAATGGCAACCAGCTAACTAAAAACGGTAAAGGTGGACAGGTAGCTGTTGTTTTCAGTTTCTTTCTTTATTTAACTAATTATTCTTTCTTTCATCACTTGGTTTATTTATCAGGTCTTTTTCTTGATCTCGAGTGTTCCTCGTGGGAACAATCTTGATTGCAATCTTTTCCGAAGAGTAGAAGTAGCACGTGGTGCTCTCCTGGCCAGGAGAGTCCCTCGTGGTGGTCCTACACTTAGTCAACCACCCCAAGGTCGCTGACATGTAACGATGACTACGGCACGAGCGATAAATGCATGGGTAGCTACCCCGCACTGGCACGCGGTCAGTCGTTTCCGTTAACGGGTGCGCCCAAAGCACAACACGGAACCAGTATAGGGCAGAGCCCCTTCAGTAACCGGGGTCTAGCCCCTAAGAACCAAACAGGGGTCTCGCCCCTCCACAGTCCACGCACCCTCGCCTGACTACCCTAGTTTGCCCAGTGGGCCTAACAAGTCGGTGTAAGGAGGCTAGCTGAACCCCGGGCCCCATGGGGTGGCTAGCTCTGTCCCTACACTAGTAGCTCTCCCCGATACTGTGTACACGAGGGCCACAGAGTCGGTACAAAGTGGCCAGTCCTAACCCTGGGTCCCAACCTTAGGGTGGCTAGCTCCGCTCTGCACTAAACAGGGGGACAGTCGCTCTCTTTGGTACTTCGTACTCAAGGGCCAGCTCACTTCCCCATTCACATTTCCAGTTCTATTCCAGTTATTTTCCAGGAGTTCTACTCCTAATTCCCCGTAGGGTTCATGCTCATGTTTCTCAGGCCAAGCCATACTAGTTTTCATCATTTTAGGTTTATTCGGAGGTAACTCATGTTTCCAACATTCAATCTTTATTTTCCAATTTATATATACAGGCAGCTCGTATTTAATTTCAAACAACAGGAATTACATGTAACAGTTATTAACAACAGTACTCTACATTTCACAGGCAGCTGTTATCCAATTACAGGCAATTGTTATTATTCTATTTACTCATCCACGACTGTAATTCAGGCATTCAATACAATCATTCTAGTATTTCTAGTCCTACGATTCATGCCATACCCTAGGATCTATCATTTATTCTAGATATGCATTTATGTTTGTAATTAACTAAGGGAAGCCACTCTACCCGCGAAATCGGGAGTAATGGGGGCTTGATCGATAGGTCCACGCACCTCCGCAACCCCTAAATCCGCAACAGAACGAGGTCCTAACACAAGGATTGTTACGACCCGGTTCCCGAATCCCTACAGGACACGAGAATCGAACCGACTCGACTGATCCCAAGACCCAGTCGTCCAACGAGAAAGTAACCAAAAAGCAGTAAAATAAACCACATTCACTATGCAAGTAACTAACAGTAACAAAAGTACAGCAGTAAAGAAAAGAACTACTATAGTACATACCACCACAACAGTAGAGAATTAAAAACATGTACAAAATATGAAGTTTACAAAAAAAGAGTACAAAGTGTAACAGAAATACTCACTATAACAGAAAAATGGGTACAACAAAAGTACAACTACTGGGCTCTACTAGGCCCAGCACCCTCTGCAGCCGTAGGCTCTGGCTGCTCAACACGTGGTCCTCAAAAAGGTGACAAGCATGACACGTCAGCGAAACGCTGAGTAGAGTGGCAACCAGCAAGCTAAGAAAACAGTAAAGGTGGACAAGTAGCTATTGCTTTTAATTTCTTTCTTTATTTCTCTATTTACTCTTTGTTGATTTATTTCTCAGGTCTTTCTCTTGATCTCGAATGTTCCTCAAGGGAACGATCTTGATTGCAGCCTTTTCCGAAAAGTAGAAGTAGCACGTGGTGCTCTTCTGGCCGGGAGAGTCCCCTGTGGTGGTCCTACCCTCAGTCAACCACCCCAAGGTCGCTGACAGACGTAACGGTGACTACGGCACGTGCGATAAACGCACGAGTAGCTACCCCACACTGGCACGCGGTCAGTCGTTTCCGTTAACGGGTGCGCCCAAAGCACAACAAGGAACCAATATAGGGCAGAGCCCTCTCAGTAATAGGGGTCCAGCCCCTCCACAGTAACCAAATAGGGGTCTTGCCCCTCCACAGTCCGCGTACCCTCGCCTGACTACCCTGGATAGCCTAGTGGGCCTAACAAGTCGGTGTAGGACGGCTAGCTGAACCCCGGGCCCCATAGGGTGGCTAGCTCCCTCCATACACTAGTAGCTCTCCCCGGTACGGTGTACGTGAAGGCCAAAAGTTGGTACAAAGTGGCCAGACCTAACCCCGGGTCCGTAGGGCAGCTAGCTCCGCTCTGCACTAAACAGGGAGACAGTCTCTCTCCTTCGTACTCTGTACTCAAGGGCCAGCTCACTTCCCCATCTACTTTCCCAGTTCCATTCTATTTATTTTTCCAGGAGCTCTACTCCTAATTCCCCGAAGGGTTCATGCTCATATTTCTCAGGCTAAGCCATATTAGGTTTCATCATTTTAGTTTTATTCGCATATAGCCCGTGTTTCCAACATTTAATATAAATTTATATACAAGCAGCTCGAATTTAGTTTCCAAAAAATAGGAATTACATGTAGCAGTTACTAGCAATAGTACTCTACATTTCACAGGCAGTTGTTATCCAATTACAGGCAATTATCATTATTCTATCTACTTATCTAAGACTGCAATTTAGGCATTCAAGACATTTGGTTCAGTGTTTCTGTTCCTAGGATTCATGCCACACCCTAGGATCTATCATTCAATCTAGTTTCTAGGTCTTAAGATTCATGCCACACCCTAGGATCTATCATTCAATCTAGTTTTCAGGTCCTAGGATTCATGCCAGACCCTAGGATCTATCATTCATTTCAGAGATGCATTAATGGTTGTAATTAACTAAGGGGAGCCACTCTAGCCGCAAAATCAGGAGTAATGGGGCCGTGATCGGCAGGTCCACGTGCCTTCGCAACCCCCAAGCCGTAGCAGAATGAGGTCCTAACATAAGGATCAATCACAAGGAACCACTCAGAACAGGGTACAAGTATTTCAACAAGTAGAGGAACTAATTCTGAGAAGAACAGAATCTTAAACGCAGAAATCGGACCTCGAACGGACCCTAAACGGGCCAAAACGACAACTCTGACTCAAATCAGATGTCTGGAACACCTTCCAAACGTCTTAAAAAGTGGTCCAGGTCATACCTCACTCTGCGCTGCTCCTCAGACGTCCAGGGATCTTGCTGAACCGTCTGGACCCAGTTCTAGACGTCCGACCACCTCTCCGGACATCTGGAGATGCTCTTCGCCGTCTAGTGCCTTGCCCAGATGTCTGAACTGCATGGGAGGGCATGCCCCCGTGCCTTTCCGAAACGAATCCTGCATGAGCGACGAAAACCTTCTCAGCACGACACGTCTCAGAACCTCAGCGGAACGACCTACATGGTCGTATCCGCAAAAGGAGGTATAGGAGGAAATACGTACCTCTCAGTCGTCTGGAGCTCCCTCCAAACGTCCCCCGCGTCGTCTGGACGTAGGTCCAGACGTCTGATTCTGGGAAAATTCCCAGAATCAGAACCTCCTCATCTTCTTCTTGCTGCGAGCGGCCGCGCCGCGCTTGTCCGCCCACTGCCTGAGCTGCAGTAGCACCGAGGGAACCTCCTCAGCACTACGCTCCTCCACGTGCCCATCGGCCGGCCTTTAGTTGCTCTGGCGAGCTCTCTCCCGCACGACACGCGTGCTCTCTCTCCTCTTCCTTCTCGCAGCACCTCTCCTCTCTGCCACCGCACCCGGCAGCAGTGGTGGCCCGCTCTCACTCTCGCTCTCGCGCTCGCACTGGAGGAAGGAGAAGATGGTGGGGTGGTGAACAAGGGAGAGGGGAGAGGAGGATATAAGTAGGAATGGGGAGGGGAAAAGGCACTGCAAGTCGGTGGGTTTCAGTCTACGTGCGGCACGCGCACAGACTCGCGATCGTACGCACGCAAAAATTTATTTCCAGACGTTTGGGAAGGCACCCAGACGTCTGATCAGACGTCTGGACCAACTCCCAGACGTCTTAAAGTGTTTTGATGTCACGGTCTTAACAACATAACAAACTCAAAGAAAGTTTCATCCCCGAAACTTACGCTAACTAAGGTGCAGAAAAAAGAACAATATACGCATAACAAATTCAAAGAGGACCGAAGCCGATCCGAAAAGACGTACTCTCAAAGAGCTCCGGGTACCACTCCCGCATCACCGCCTCTGGCTCCCAGGTAGCCTCCTCGTACCGCTGGCTCCTCCACAAAACCTTCACTAGGGGTACTTGCTTCCATCTCAGACTCTGGATGGCTCTGTCGAGAATCTACACTGGCTGCTAGGGGTAGGTCAGGTCGTCACCCACCTCGACGCTCTCGTGGCTCAGGACGTGACTGGGATCGGCGACGTACCTCCTGAGGTTGGACACGTGGAACACGTTGTGCACACCGGAAAGCTGGGGAGGAAGGGCAAGCATGTAAGCAACGGGTCCAACCCGCTCCAGGACCTTAAAGGGTCCCACGAACCTCGGCGCGAGCTTCCCTCTCACCCCAAGCCGCTGTAGGCCCTTCATGGGCGAAATGCGAAGGAAGACGTGGTCCTTAATCTCAAACTGCACCTCTCTGCTTTTCCTATCTGCATAGCTCTTCTGTCTGCTCCTGACAGTGAGGAGTCACCTATTGATGAGAACCTCATCATGAGCCATAACTAGCTCATTTTGACCTAATACAAAGGATAAAAGCTCCTACATAACTCAAGGAAAGGCTTAACTCAGAGAATTCTGAGTTTAAGCAGAAAACAAGTCATAAGGGGTAAAAATGTAATTTTACCAGTATAATCTGCATACAGGGTAATTCAGGATCCAAACATAGGTCAAACAAATCGAATAAGAAGGAAAGTGGGATGATCTGATAAGGGCTACAGCAATTCCAAGGAACTAAATGATAATCTGTAACCTTAAAACAAACCCACTTCAATTCACGAGGTTCAAGGCAAAGTAAAAATAGAATAAACCCTCTAAAATTCATAGAAAATAATCTCTAGGGTTTAGAACCTTCAATTCGACCTTCGGAACCCATTTTGACCTACATTGAGAACCATGCCCAATTAATAACTTAATTTGGGTTTTTACGTAAATTGATCGGTAAAACAAGGTTTTATCTAGAAATAAAATTTACCATCAGAATCCTTAGGTCCTAATTAGTCACGTATAAAAACTTGAGCCTAAGAAGAAACCTTCTTGACCAACTTTACATTTTGGTCCTCATCTATTTACTTTTTGAACCTCAACTTTTGAACCTTCGCATTTTGGCCCCTAACTCTTCTTCATTCTTTACATTCAGGTCCTCCCTGCAAAACCTGCCAGCACCACACTCCGGCGACCTTGCGCGGAGCATGGCGCCGCGCAGGGTAAGGGGGAGGGTCTGCCAGGTCAAATGGGGGTGCCCTGCGTCGTCAGCCGTCGCAGGAACACCCCCCTGGTCGCTGCAACCCACCATACCGGCCGTGCGAACGCACGGACGGTATGGGTCTCTTTCTTCCGGCGTCCTCCGGCGAGGGAGACACATCGTCTCCCTCCGCCCTCCTCTATGATTCCGCCCCTATAAATACCCCCGTCGCTCCGCCATTCTTGTCAGCTCGGTCCTGACGGAGAAACACCCTCTTTTCACTCTCTTCCCACTCCGATAGGAAGCCCTCCAGCTCCGGCGGTTTTTCCCTCCTCCTCCTCGTCGTTCTGCCGCACTACCAGCAGCAGGGTTGCCTTCCCCTGCTCTTCCCGCGTCGCGCCGCACCCAGCGCGCGCCTCTCCAGCCCTCTCCTCGTCGTTGCTCCTTCCTCTGGGCAACTTCTTCTCCGGCGACAATCGATACGACTGTCGCCTGTTCCGGCCCCTCCTCGTCCTGCTAAGTAGGTAGAACTCCTCCTCTTCCTCCCCTCTTCCTTTTCCTCACTTTACATCTTTACTATTGCCCCGATCCGACCAATCGCCCTCACCTTCTCCACCTCCGGCCCCTGCTCCGGCGACCCGCTCCCATCACTCCAGCAACCCACACGGCTCGCCGACCACCGCAGAACCTCCGCCTCCTCACCCTGATCAACCTCCGCCCTTCCACTTCCCCCAAATCACCCTCTGCAACTCCACCGAACAAACCCATCTCCCAACCTGCAGTTTGACCTAGGGCGGCCCTTAGGCTCCGCCCCGCCTCCTGCACACCCCCCGACCACCTTCGCCGTGCCACGGCGAAGGTCCTCCGCGTTTCTGATTGGGCCGAGAGGTCGTTTCTCTGTGGGCAGGTACCTGCGCTCGCCGCCGCCATTATTGAAGCGAAGCAGCTTCTTCACCTGCTGCCCCAGGTGCGCCACGCCCAGGTCACGCTCCCAGGCAGTGTGAGGCTTCTTTGCGAAGTGCCAGGATACAGTTGAGGCGAAGCTCTCGCGCGAAGCCCCCGCGCTTCACCTCGACTGCCGCTGCTTCCTCCGCGCAGGCATCCAAATTGGGGTGGGACATTTAGTCCCACCTCGGAAAGCCACTGAGGCGAACGGGCGCTTAAAGGCAAAAAGTGCCTTAAGCTGTTCGCCTCAGTTCACGGGGTGAGGTCCCCTTCACCCGCCCGACTACCCGGCCTCGTCTGCACGCACGCCTCGCGGACCTGGCCCGACCCGACTAAGCCCGACCTGCACTCCTCGCCCACCACCGCACACCGGTGGGCCTGGACCCGGGCGCGACCCGCGTACCCGATTACCCGGTTGCTCTGGGAGAGCTTTCCTAAGAGCGGCTTCTGTGAGGGAGAAACGCGGGTGGGGGAGGGTAGAGTAGGTTTTGCCATCTCTGATTGGAACTTTGAGTGTGCAGGCACAGGTGCAGGGACTGCGGAAGGGCTGAAGAGAAGAAGAAGACTGAAGGAAGGAGCACCGAGCGGCACTGTAGCAGCGGCGACTTAAGTCGTCTGAGTGGAAAATCAGACGACGCTCTGAAGGCAGAAAAGAAAGAAGAAGAACATCACCACTGCTGCAGATAAAGAAGACAGAAAGAAAAAGAAGAAAGAAGGAGAGACGACGTCCTGACAGCAAAAGCAGAAGAAGAGCACGAGAAGAAGATCAGAAGAAAGAAGTAAAAAAGAAGATCTGAAGAACAGAAGGCAGAAGAAGAAGACCACAAGGAGATAAACAAAGAAGAAGAAACCAAAAGCCAAAGAGGAAGAAAGAAGAGAAGAAGCCAAATTCTCATCTCTCTCTCTCTCTCTCTCCTTATTTTTGTAATAAGAATTTGTACCCCTGGAATACAACTTGCTCCCTGAGTTCGACCTTGGGAGAACTTTATTTTCCGAGTAATAATTATTAGTGAATGATGGCAATAACTAACTGTACTACAACGCTATAACAAAACCTAGTTGTCGCCACGTCATTCATTGGCGCCGTTGCCGGGGAGCAACGGCTATTCTAGAGGTAAACGTTCCTGTTTCTTTTTAGTTTCTGATAATCTCCTCTCTTTTGTGCAGCTACAGGAAATCAAGAAGACAAACAACCGCACGACAACCACTCCGAGGACAGGTAATTTTTTTCCTCTCGCTATTAACCCCTAAACTCTAAAGAGGAAGAAAAGAAAAGAACAAGCAATATAGGGCTAACCTGTCTTCCATACTTAGTAACCATAAAAAGTTGCATGTTTTCAACCCATTATTCCTGCACACTATTAAGGGTATTTAAGGGCTAACACATTCTTGCTTGAGCCCTAATTACCCAACAAAGAGCTAACTGGACCAAGTAGAGCCAACCTAGGATCCAACACTAGGGATTTAGAGACACACTCCTTAAGCAAGAATTGAGAAAACAAAATGAAGTGTGTCCAAGCCCTTGTCTGAAAACACTTATTCAGAGAAACCCTAAACAATTGGCTCTCTAAACACTTGAACCCAAAAAGAAAGGACCCAAAAGCTCTCAAAGGAACAAGAGGTAAAGTTGACCCCTTGGGTCAACCAACCTTAAAATTAGGTCACTTTCTCACTCAAAATACCTAAGAGATCAAGTGTAACTTTAAGCACCCTGATCTTAAACTAAAATTGGTAGACTTAAGAGGTCAAGATCTCCATTCTGGTCTACCTAGAATCTCAGTGACAAGAGAGGTCGGGTGGGGGAAACCCTGTAACCCGTGGGAACGCTCTACCGTGTAGGGGTCTTCGCGGGACTCTCCCTCTCTGGCTGCCCAGGTAATTCTCAGGTGGACGATCTTTCTGATCAAGGGGTCCATCTGCCCCGAACCTCTATAGTCACCCAACATTTTTGGGTGTCTTGATTGGGTCCAGCACCTGCTTATCTCATCCAGTCCTTCAGTATTTTGCAGGAGGTCCTTGAAACCTCCTATAGAAATTCACTCTCCCCGAGGCTAAGCCTCGGCTCCCTTGTTTTTGCAGAAATCATTCGCATAGCCCATCTTTCCTCTGATTCTGAACAAAGTCCCCTTCTTCCATTAATTCAAACTTCTGATTCTATATCTTGATTCCACCACCTGATTCGAAGATGCAGCCTAATTACCTAGCAAGACTACCATGTAAAAAACCTGAATATCTGAGATCCATGAAAGATAAGATGATTGAGGATGCCCTTGAATTCTATGAAATCAAATATAAACCCTCAACACCAATAGAAAACATTCAGGTTGATGTCCCAACAACCACAGCTTTCATCATAAACTGTGCCCAAATTCTTTTGACAGAAGTTACAAAAGGATCAACCCGAGATATGCTCATGAGAGGATACATTGAGATAGAAAAATTACACCAATCTGAATACCTTCAATGCTTGACAAATCCTGTACTTTGGGAACAACACCAAGATGCCCTTACAAAACGGGTAGAAATGATGAAATCAGTAGAACAAATTATCAACCAAAAATACCCGTATATACCAGAAACAGAGGATGAACCATCTTGGAACAGTAGTGAGGAACAATCCAGTTTCCCAGATCTCGGGACTGAGGCACAAAGTGGTTGTGGAATCCCAACCCAGATAGAAGACAATGTTGAATTAGGTTGGAATATTGCAGGAGAACACAATGATGAGCCAAACGTAGACCATGAATTGCCAAGCCTAGAATTCCAAAACTCCTGCAATAATGAGATCAGAACTGAACCTTTTGAGGGTATAAATTCCGCCCCTTATTTTGATAAGGTGGCCCTCGAAGGTTATTCAGACTTAGGTTCTAGTAACTCTACCCACATCCTAATCCTAGAACCTAGATCTGAAACTTATTAGAAAGATTATGAGGCCCCTTATGAGAAAGATCAAATTTTTACAGAGTATGATTCCGGGCCTCTATTTGATGAATATCCCTCTCCAACATCCTCAGGAAATCTGATCGATTTTTCAGAAAACATGCCAATTTATGATACAGAAACTGAGGAGTTGGATGAGCAAGGTTTTAATGGGGTCTATCCTACCAGCTTCGAGCTTGAACAGAACACCTTTTTGAGCCCAGAATTGACATATAGGCTAGAACTCAGTCAGGCTGCTGATTCCACATCTGATGATTTTTGCTGTGGTGGAATTCATGATCATGAATCTCATTTTTGCCAACTCTCCGACAATTTCAGATCTGACTATAATTGCGGAGAGACTTTCCTTCCTGAACATGCCAGGCCCATCTACGACCTCAGTTCACATGACTCTGACTCCGACTCTGAGGTCCTAATTCCCGAGATCACTGATAACACAGAATCATTCCTTTTCGATCCTCAGGAACCAAAAATAGAAAATGCCAAGAGTGATTGCAACCCAGAATTCAAATCTTTTCTCAATTCAGATTTCTTTCATCCTACAGACACTCTTCAGGCATTTGATAGTTACCCAGAGGACTCTTTACAGAAAATCACCTGTCATTCCTTTCTAGAAGAGCCCTCACACACAGTTGCCACCTCGTCTGCACACACAGAACTAATCAAAACCTCTTCCCAACCCCGACCCGCAACCGGACTCAATTTCTATCCAGATTCACCTCTCACCGAGCCGATTGCATTTCCACATCGGGTTTGGAACACTGATCAGACTACATATCATGCTCCATCATTCTCTGATCACCCCTGTAGGGTTTCCGCGTCATTCATTGATTATTCTACGGGTCCCTACTCTGACCAAGCTGATTCGACTCAGCCAAACCCTGCGTTTTCACTTCCACATCCATCTGAGCTTCATAGTATATGGTGGGTTCCACACCTTTTTATCCACATCTATCAACCCACCAGATTGATTAGGTTTGGGCTACATCATCAGCCTGTCGATCAGAACAAGCACCTGGTTGGACCAACCAGGCTCTTAATCAAGGTGCTTATCTTACAAAACTCTGCTGATTTGATCATCCCCTCTCCATCGCATTTCCTGCTTGGCTGAAGGCATCAAATTCAGCGCTTAACGGGAGGCAACCCGTCATTTTCCAAAAAATCCAAAACTTTTTCTGACACCTTTTTGCACTTAAGGTTCACCCTTGTAGACAGCCGACCCCACCTCAGATGCTTGCATCTGGGATTAGAAATCGTCCGCAAAATTCAACCCGACCCATTCACTCATTCAAATTTCTGTCTTAAGGAATGAACTAAGTTGAATAAAAACCCCCTAGGTTACAATGAGGACATTGCAAATCTTAGGCATGGGGGGGTATGAAAGTGTAAAACTTGTAAGAAAAGGTTTCAAACAAAAAATTCACATATGCCAAAAACACCATAAAAATAAAAAAAAAAAATTTCGAAAAAGAATAAGAAGAAAAGAGGAGAAGGAAATTTTGTGAAGGAGAAGAGAAAAGAAACAAAAGGAAAAAAAGGAGCACAAAATATGAGAAAAAAGTAATAGTCATTAGTAAGGAACTAAGGAATTAACCTAAGTTCTAGACCTCATTCAAGAAAATAACTGAAAAGTGCATAATGAGATTAGTAAGAACGCAAACCTTAGGCATTCTTGAATAGACTCTTAGTACCCATTAAGATCTAGACATTCCTCAAGAGGTTGAGGAAAATGAAAAGCTGAAGTATTAGGTCTAAGGCTTAGGGAGTATTTGGCCTCGTTAACTAATTTTTGGTTTACGGAACTTAGTAACCTAAGCACCCTAACCTCACACACAGCCTGGTTCAGTAAGCGTAAAAATCAAAATCACGCAGAAGCGTCGCAAAATTCTGAAAAGTACACCTAGAGTAGGAGCGGCCGATCAACACAAGTTGATTTGGACGAGTTCCCAGCGCAGAGAGGCGGGAAATCCCCTCAAAGATGCGTAACAAAATATCATCTCCTCGGTGCTTGTCTCTTAGGATATTTACATATCCTACTGGGGGCATGTAAGCACTCTGCTGGTTCAGATTCCATGGATGGCATTATCTCGAAGTGTCAATTGCTAGGGTCTGGATTCGGCCACGGAACACCATGGATGGGATTATCTCGAAATCTCAATAGTCAGGGTTCCGGGGGTTGCCATGGGCGGTGCTATCTCGAAGCATCGATTGCCAGGAACCCTTGAGGATTGATGATGGGAGCAAGGAATATGATACAGACCGTGTTGAAAAGCCAATCCTAGGCTAGAACTAAAAAGAAAAAGAGAGAAAACTCTCCAAACAGAAAAACTTTCTATCTCTCTCTTATAAAACGCACTGCGAACTGAGCCAGGGCTAAAATCATTTCAAGCATGGGTGCTTTAACCACAAAGTCCAATAAACCTTAGGTTAGTTCTTGTGGGCCTTAAAAACCTTTGCTAAAGACTGAGGCTAAGGCTAGACAGATTTGGATCTTGATTGGTACAAGAGTACCTTTTAGGCCTATGGTCAGCATTCTAACCTAATCTAGGTTTAAATGAAAAAGCACTTATCTGAAGCTATTAAGAACTTCATGGTCTAGAACAAGGGTTGAAACCTTAAGTTTTTGCTAAGGGACTAGGAAAAGCTAGGAATGGGGGTATGATGAGAACCTCATCATGAGCCATAACTAGCTCATTTTGACCTAATACAAAAGATAAAAGCTCCTACATAACTCAAGGAAAGGCTTAACTCAGAGAATTCTGAGTTTAAGGAGAAAATAAGTCATAAGGGGTAAAAATGCAATTTTACCAGTATAATCTGCATACAGGGTAATTCAAGGTCCAAACATAGGTCAAACAAACCGAATAAGAAGGAAAGTGGGATGATCTGATAAGGGTTACAGCAATTCCAAGGAACTAAATGATAATCTGTAACCTTAAAACAAACCCACTTCAATTCACGAGGTTCAAGGCAAAGTAAAAATAGAATAAACCCTCTAAAATTCATAGAAAATAATCTCTAGGGTTTAGAACCTTCAATTCGGCCTTCGGAACCCATTTTGACCTACATTTAGAACCATGCCCAATTAATAACTTAATTTGGGTTTTTACGTAAATTGACCGGTCAAACAAGGTTTTATTTAGAAATAAAATTCACCATCAGAATCCTTAGGTCCTAATTAGTCACGTATAAAAACTTGAGCCTAAGAAGAAACCTTCTTGACCAACTTTACATTTTGGTCCTCATCTATTTACTTTTTGAACCTCAACTTTTGAACCCTCGCATTTTGCCCCTAACTCTTCTTCGTTCTTTACATTCAGGTCCTCCCTGCAAAACCTGCCAGCACCACACTCCGGCGACCTTGCGCGGAGCATGGCGCCGCGCAGGGTAAGCGGGACGGCCTGCCAGGTCAAATGGGGGTGCCCTGCGTCGTCAGCCGTCGCAGGAACACCCCCCTGGTCGCTGCAACCCACCATACCGGCCGTGCGAACGCACGGTATGGGTCTCCTTCTTCCGGCGTCCTTCGGCGAGGGAGACACGTCGTCTCCCTCCGCCCTCCTCTCTGATTCCGCCCCTATAAATACCCCCGTCGCTCCGTCGTTCTTGTCAGCTCGGTCTTGATGGAGAAACACCCTCTTTTCACTCTCTTCCCACTCCGACAGGAAGCCCTCCAGGTCCGGCGGTTTTTCCCTCCTCCTCCACGTCGTTCTGCACACTACCAGCAGCAGGGCTGCCTTCCCCTACTCTTCCCGCGTCGCGCCGCACCCAGCGCGCGCCTCTCCAGCCCTCTCCTCGCCGTCGCTCCTTCCTCTGGGCAGCTTCTTCTTCGGCGACAGTCGATACGACTGTCGCCTGTTCCGGCCCCTCCTCATCCTGCTAAGTAGGTAGAACTCCTCCTCTTCCTCCCCTCTTCCTTTTCCTCACTTTACATCTTTACTGTTGCCCCGATCCGACCAATCGCCCTCACCTTCTCCACCTCCGGCCCCTGCTCCGGCGACCCGCTCCCATCACTCCAGCAACCCACACGGCTCGCCGACCACTGCAGAACCTCCGCCTCCTCACCCTGATCAACCTCTGCCCTTCCACTTCCCCCAAATCACCCTCTGCAACTCCACCGAACAAACCCATCTCCCAACCTGCAGTTTGACCTAGGGCGGCCCTTAGGCTCCGCCCCGCCTCCTGCACACCCCCCGACCACCTTCGCCGTGCCACGGCGAAGGTCCTCCGCGTTTCTGATTGGGCCGAGAGGTCGTTTCTCTGTGGGCAGGTACCTGCGCTCGCCGCCGCCATTATTGAAGCGAAGCAGCTTCTTCACCTGCTGCCCCAGGTGCGCCACACCCAGGTCACGCTCCCAGGCAGTGCGAGGCGTCTTCGCGAAGTGCCAGGCTGCAGTTGAGGCGAAGCTCTCGCGCGAAGCCCCCGCGCTTCGCATCGACTGCCGCTGCTTCCTCCGCGCAGGCATCCAAATTGGGGTGGGACATTTAGTCCCACCTCGGAAAGCCACTGAGGCAAACGGGCGCTTAAAGGAAAAAAGTGCCTTAAGCTGTTCGCCTCAGTTCACGGGGTGAGGCCCCCTTCACCCGCCCGACTACCCGGCCTCGTCCGCACGCATGCCTCGCGGACCTGGCCCGACCCGACTAAGCCCGACCTGCACTCCTCGCCCACCACCGCACGCCGGTGGGCCTGGACCCGGGCGCGACCCGCGTACCCGATTACCCGGTTGCTCTGGGAGAGCTTTCCTAAGAGCGGCTTCTGTGAGGGAGAAACGCGGGTGGGGGAGGGTAGAGTAGGTTTTGCCATCTCTGATTGGAACTTTGAGTGTGCAGGCACAGGTGCAGGGACTGCGGAAGGGCTGAAGAGAAGAAGAAGACTGAAGGAAGGAGCACCGAGCGACACTGTAGCAGCGGCGACTTAAGTCGTCTGAGTGGAAAATCAGACGACGCTCTGAAGGCAGAAAAGAAAGAAGAAGAACATCACCACTGCTGCAGATAAAGAAGACAGAAAGAAAAAGAAGAAAGAAGGAGAGACGACGTCCTGACAGCAAAAGCAGAAGAAGAGCACGAGAAGAAGATCAGAAGAAAGAAGTAAAAAAGAAGATCTGAAGAACAGAAGGCAGAAGAAGAAGACCACAAGGAGATAAACAAAGAAGAAGAAACCAAAAGCCAAAGAGGAAGAAAGAAGAGAAGAAGCCAAATTCTCATCTCTCTCTCTCTCTCTCTTTATTTTTGTAATAAGAATTTGTACCCCTGGAATACAACTTGCTCCCTGAGTTCGACCTCGGGAGAACTTTATTTTCCGAGTAATAAATATTAGTGAATGCTGGCAATAACTAACTGTACTACAACGCTATAACAAAACCTAGTTGTCGCCACGTCATTCACCTGTGAATCTGCTCGATCACTTCTTGACTCTGCCAGATCATCGTGGGGCCAACCTCCCACTTGGTCCCCACCTCAACCCAACTCAAGGGTGCCGTACACCCCCATCTGTAAAGAGCCTCGTAGGGTGCCATGCCGATGCTCGAGTGATAACTGTTATTATATGCAAACTCCGCCAGGGGCAAGTGCTCCTTCCAAGAGCCCCTCCAGTCCAGTACACAAGCATGCAAAAGGTCCTCAAGTGTCTATATCGTGCGCTCAGACTGTCCGTCCGTCTGGGGCTGGTATGCTGTACTGAACCTCAACCGCGTCCCCAGGGCCTGCTGAAACTCAGCCCAAAATTGGGATGTAAAACGGGTATCCCGGTCGGATACGATCTCCCACTGAACTCCATGTCGACATACCACGTCGCAGATATACCTCTCTGCCAACTGGGCTGGTCCCAAGGTGACTCAGATCAGCAAGAAGCGTGTCGTCTTCGTCAATTTGTCAACGATCACCCAGACTATGTCGTGTCCTCGCTGGGTAATGGGCAAGCCCACCACCAAGTCCATGGTGATGCTCTCCCACTTCCACTCTGGCATTGGAAGTGGCTGCAATGGCCCCGCAGGCCTCTGATGCTCGGCCTTCACCTGTTGGCACACTAAACACTGCTGTACGAATTCACCTACATCCCACTTCATTCCCCTCCACCAAAAGTCACGTCTCAAATCATAGTACATCTTTGTGTTTCCGGGATGTATGGTGAACTTGGAACTGTGTGCCTCAGTCAAGAGCTCTCTTAACAGCTCCTCGTCCATGGGAATGCACAAACGTCCCCTCATGCGCAGTACCTGGTCTGTAAAAGAGAAGTCTCTAGGGTCTCCTGACAGCACTCTGTCACGCAACGACTGCAAGTACAGGTTGGGCATTTGTCCAGTGATGATGCGGTATATCAGCTCTGGCCTCGTCTGTCGTGTCACAGTCATTGTCTCACAGTGCCCCAGTAACTCTAGAGGCCGCCAGTTGCCCATCTCTTTCATAAGGCTCCAACTCCATGCCTGTAAACTGGCCAAGTGGGTGGGCGCCTTCCAGCTCAAGGTGTCAGCCACCACGTTGGCCTTTCCCGGGTGGTAGGAAATGTTGCAGTCATAGTCCTTCAGGAGCTCCAACCAATGTCTCTATCTCATGTTGAGCTCCTTTTGATCAAGTAAGTATCTGAGGCTCTTATGATATGTGAAAATCTCAAAGGTCTCATCGTACAAGTAGTGCCTCCAAGTCTTCAGCGCGAAGACGACACTACCAGCTCCAGGTCGTGGGTAGGGTAGCTATGCTCATGGGACTTTAGTTGCCGCGAAGCGTAAGCGACAACGTGACCCCTCTGCATGAGCACACCCCCTAATCCCTGCAAAGAGGCATCCGTGTACACAACAAACCCGCCACTACTGTCTAGGATGGTGAGCACGGGAGCCGAAGTCAGCCTCTCCTTCAGCTCCTGAAAACACACCTGGTGGGGCGTGTTTTCGTCTTTATGTTATTATGGTTTACAACCGTTGTAGTATATGACAAAATAGCTACCAGATTACTACAAATTTTTACTCGGAATACACAGTTTTCCCGAGGTCGAACTCAAGGAGCAACTAGAATTCTAGAAGTATAAAAGTTCTCAATTAGGTTACAAAAATAAGAGAGAGAGAGAGGGCTAGAGTTCTCTTAGCTTCTTTTTCTCTCTTCCTCTTCTTTCCATCCTTTTTCTTTCAGCTGATCTCCTTCTCTTTCTCTGCTTTCTCCTGCAGAGTCTTGCTTTCTTCTTCTTTCTTTTCTTTTCTTTCTTCTTCTTCTTCTGCAGCTGTGGTGATCTTCTTCTTCTTCTCTTTTATTTCTTTCTTTTTCTTCTCTGCTTCCTTCTTCTCTTTTCCTCTTGTTTTGGCTGTTGCCCTTCCGACGTCTGATGCAGTGCTCAGACGACTTATCTGTGCATTTGCTACAGTGATATCCTTCCTTCTTCTCCAGCTGCCCAGTGCGGCTAAGGCTTCGGCTGCTCCTCCTCTCTTCTTCCTTAGCTTGCCTCTTCTTCTTCTTTCTTGCTTTCCTGCGCACACACACAGTGGTCAGTGCAAAACCTACCCCTACCCCTTCCCCGCATCTCTCTCTTTCTCAGAATCTCTCTTAGGACTGCTCTCCTAGAGCTAGGTAATCGGGTTCGGGTAGCGCGCCCGGGACCAGGCCCACCGGCATGCGGTGGTGGGCGAGGAGTGCGTGGTCGGGTAGTCAGATCCGACCCAAACCTGCGAGGCGTGAGCGTGGGCGAGGATGAGCGAGCGCGTGGCACGCTGCGTGCGGGTGAGAGGGTCCTGACCCCTGCGTATCGAAGGCAGTAAGCCAGATACACTTTTTCAATTTAAGTGTGGGCACTTGGCCGCATACTTACGAGGTGGGACTAAAGTCCCACCTCCAAATCTCGCGCCTGCAGGCGAGGGAACTGCAGCCAATTGGGGCAGCTGTGATGCTTGCGACCTAATTGTAGGCCTAGGTGTGTTCGCAGACACAATCCGCGCCACCTGGGAATCGCACCTCGGCTGGAGGAAGCCTGGAGCTGCCAGTGAAGGTGCTGCAGCAGCTCAGCAATGGTGGCGAGGGGCTGTTGACATGAATACACAGAGACGGCCTCTCGGCCAAGTCAGATATCGTGGGAAGCTTCGTCGAAGTGTGGCGAAGCCAGTGCGGGGGTCGGCGAGGCGCGAGGGCGCGTGTTGAGGTAGCCCTAGGTTAGACTGTGTGCAGGAAGATGGGTTTGTTCGGGGGGTGATTGGGCGATGATTGGCAGTGAATGGAGAGGGGGGATCGGTTGAGTGGAGTGAGGGGAAGCTTCTGGGGTAGTCGGCGAGGGGTGAGGAGGTCTGTGGAAGTGGGATGGACTCGTCGGAGAAGGTGATCGGAGACCGAGCAGGTGGAGGTGGAAGTCGCGTGCGGTGGAGTAAAAAGGTAAATTAAGAGAGGGAAAATGTAAGGGAGAGAGAGAGGACACTCTGTACCTATTTACTTGACGAAGGGGAAGAGAGCAGCGCCTGGCTCGTGCCTACCGGAGCTGGGGACGAAGATGCCGTAGAGGAGGGTATCGGCAACGAGGAGGTAGACGGAGGGCGCCAGCTGGTACGGCCTAGCGCGGACGACAGGGCAGAGTAAACTCTACTGCAAGTAAGGCAGCAGAGCAATGAGGAGGAGGAGGAGATCGCTGGAGGCTTCAGGCGCTCTGACCGGAGGAGGAAGAGACGAAAGGTGGGGTATTTCTCCGTCAGAGGAAGCCTGGAGGAGTCGACAGACCTTGCCGCTCCTTATATAGGTCTTGGCGCGGAGAGGGAAACGAGGAGGCGACGTGCCAGCCTCGCCGGAGAGTGGTCGGAGAGGATACCCATGCCTCTCGTGCGTTCGCATGAGAGGCATGGTTGATGGTAGAGGGCATGGGCGGGTCCCTGCAACAGAGGACGTCGTAGGGAACCCCCCGTCTGTTCTAGAGGACGGCCGCCTTGCCTTGAGTGGCGCCATCCTCCACACAAGGTCGTCGGAGGCATGGCACTGCGCAGAAGTGGCAGGGAGGACCGTTATGCAAAGAACGATGAGAAGTTGGGGGCCTAAATGCAAGGGTTTCAAAAGATAAGGGTCAAAAGGTAAATAAAGAGGACCAAATTGTAAAGTCGGTCAAGATGATCTTTTCTTAAGCTTAAGTTTTTATACCAGACTAATTTAAACCTAAGGATTTTAATGGTGAACTTTAATTTTAGGTTGGACCATGTTTGACCGGTCAATTTGCGCAAAAACCTAAATTAAGTCATTAATTGGGCATGGTTCTCATTTTAGCTCAAAATAGGTTTCAAAGGCCAAATTTAAGGTTCTAAACCCTAGGGAATATTTTTCTATGATTTTTAGAGGGTTTAGTTGATTTTTATCCTACCTCGAAGCTCGTGAATTGAAGTGGATTTGTTTTAGAATTACAGAATATCATTTAATTCCTAGAAGTTACTATAACCCTTTTCAGATCAGATCATCCCACGTCCCTCATTGTTAAGCTTGTTTGACCTGTGTTTGGACCCTTAATTACCCTGTTCACATACTGCATTGGTGAAATTGCAGTTTTGCCCCTTATGTTTTGTTTTATTCTTTAACTCAGAATTCTCTGAGTTAAGCCTCTCTTTGGGTTTTGTAGGAGCTTTTTCACACATATTTGGATTAGATTGTACTAGTTAGGGTTCATGATGAGGTTCTTAATAGTGGTTAGTGGAACTGAAGCTAGGTCTTTTGTTTGTTTTAGTGTCTATTACAGTAATGTCGTTGTGGTACAGATAAAATAGCTACGGTTTGTCGTCATTGCCACCATTACAATTTTACTCAGAAATATTTTTCCCGAGGTCAAACTCAGGGAGCTACTAGAATTCTAGAAGTACAATGCTTTTATTACAAAAATAAGAGAGAGAGAGAGATAGATTTTGTTTCTTGGCTTTTTCTTCTTCTCTTCTTTCTCTCTTTGCTTGTCTTCTTCTTCTCTTCTTTTTCTTCTTTCTTTCTTCTTCACAGTTCTTGATCTTCTTCAGTTCTTCTTCTTCTCTTCTTTGTCTTCTTTCTTTCTTCTTCTTTCTTCCTTGTTCTCTTTTCTTTTAGCTGCGGCACCTTTTCTTTTCTTTTTCTTCTTCTTTGCTTTGTCTGCAGAGCTCCATCTGTCGTCTGATTTCTCAGTCAGATGGCTTAAGTGGTGTCTGCTACAGTGCTTCCTTTGTGCTTCTCCTTCTTCCTGCGGTCTTCTTCTTCCTTCTTCTTCTTTGCTTTGTCTTCTTCCTGCGGCCAAGTGTGACCTTCTTCTTCTTCTTCTTTGGCCTTCTCCTTCTCCTTCTTCTTCTTCCATACCTTGTCCCTGAACAAAGAGCAAAACCTACCCCGTCCCTCTACCCGCACATCTCTCTCTCTCTTTGCAAATCACTCACAGGACGTTCTCCCAGAGCCGCAGGTAATCGGGTTAGGTTTCGTGCCCGCGACCAGGCGCACCGGTGTGTGGGTGATGCGCGAGGTGTGCTCAGATAAGGTCGGGTCGGGTCCGCCGGATTCGCGTGGTGAGCTCGCGGACCAGGCGGGTGAGTGGGTGCAGGACCTCACCCCAATGCTTTCGGAGGCGTTAAGTAGAATTCACAAAAATAATATAAACCGTGTGTCTGCTTCGTCGCTTACTAATGTGGGAATAAAACCCACTGTTCTCCTTCGCGCGCCCACAGCAGACCGCAGCTTCGCTTCCTCAGCTGCAGGCTCTATTCGCGTCGATTGCTGGGTTAGCTACCTTCGCACTACCCTCCCAACCTCGCAGCACCTGGAGCCCTGGAGTTCTGAAGCCTGGAGCGTGCGTGGAGCTGCTTCAGTGCAGTGTCAATGGCGGCCGGGCGTCGAAAACTGCCAGACACGAAAAGGGCCTCTCGGCCTAATCAGATCAGCGGGGGACCTCCGGCGAAGGTGGTGCGAGGTTCAGCAGGTCGTGGGGCGGCCTAGCCGTGCGTGCATAGGTCGCCCTGTGACCGGAGGTGTGGGTGTGTTCGGGGGAGCGATGAGTGGGTGTAGAGCGGCAGTGGGTGGGCGGAGGTTGTTCAGCGTAACGAGGCGGAGGTTATACAAGGGTCGGCGAGGCATGTGGGGCGGCGGAGCGATGGGAGCGTCTCGCCGGAGGGTGGCCGGAGACGAAGAAGGTGACGGTGGACAGGAGCGGTCGAGGGTTTAATCGAATGAAAGACAGTGAGGAAAAGAAAGAGGGGGAGATGGGGAATAGTTCTGACCTAGTTACAGGGACGAAGGGACCAGAGCAGGGTGGCAGTCGTATCGACTGTCGCCGGAGAAGAAGATACCCAGAGAGAGAGGGCGGCTGTGAGGAAGGGAGCAGGAGGGCTCGCGCTGGGTACGGCGCGACGCGGGAAGAGCGGGCGAAGGTGGCTCTGCTGCTGGTATTGTAGCAGAGCGACGAGACGGAGGAGGAGGAGCCTCCGGAGCTAGTGGGTTTCTGTCGGAGTGGGAAGGGAGGAAAAATGGGGGTTTCTCCGTCAGGACCGAGCTGCTCCCGTTGGCTGGCGACGGCGGTCCTTATAAAGGCAAAGGCGGAGGGGTGGGCGCAGGGAGGCGACGTGCCTCCCTCGCCGGAGAATGGTCGGAGTTGCAACCCATACCTTCCGCGTATTCGCACGGAAGGTGTGGGCGATAACAGAGGTCATGGTGGTGTCCCTGCGACAGCAGACGTCGCAGGGAACACCCCCGGTTCAATTGGCAGAGGGCCTCCCTCACCCTGCGCGGCGCCATGCTCCATGCAAAGTCGCCGGAGCATGGTGCTGCTCAGAGATTTCCAGGGGGGACCTAAGTGCAAAGAACGACAAAGAACCTAGGGGCCAAAATGTGAGGGTTTCGAAAGTTGAGGGTCAAAAAGTAATAGATGAGGACCAAAATGCAATGTCGGTCAAGAAGGTTTCTTATTAGGCTCAAGTTTTTATGCATGACTAAATGGGACCTAAGGATTCTAATGGTGAATTTTATTTCTAGATCAGACCTTGTTTGACCAGCCAATTTACGTAAAAACCTAAATTAAATCATTAATTGGGCATGGTTCTCAATGTAGGTCAAAATGGGTTCCCAAGGCCAAATTGAAGGTTATAAACCCTAGAGATTATTTTTCTATGAATTTCAGAGGGTTTAGTAGATTTTTACTTTGCCTCAAACCTCGTGAATTGGAGTGGGTTTGTTTTAGGGTTACATAATGTCATTTAATTCCTTGGAGTTGCTGTAGCCCTTGTTGGATCAAATCATCCCACTTTCCTTCTTATTAGGTTAGTTTGACCTATGTTTGGACCCTGAGTTACCTTGTTTACTGATTGTGTTGGTGAAATTTCATTTTTACCCCTTATGACCTATTTTCTTCACAAACTCAGAATTCTCTGAGTCAAGCCTTTCTATGAGTTATGTAGGAGCTTTTTTTTTTTACATATCTAGGTTAGATTGTGCTAGTTAGGGTTCATGATGAGGTTCTCATCAGTTCTCATCAACGCCTCACAAGCGTCTGCCCAAGTAAAGGGCACGTCCTTCCGGGTCAGCTGTGTCAGAGGATGTCCAATCTGCGAGAAGCCCCTGATAAATCGCCTGTAGTAACCTGCCAGTCCCAAGAAACTGCAGATCTCAGTAACTGTATGCGATCTCTCCCACCTTAGCACTACCTCAACCTTGGTTGGATCCATATCCAAGCCATCCCCGGAGATCACATGACCCAAGAAGGTCACCTCCCTTAACCAGAACTCGCACTTGCTGTATTTGGCGTACAACCTTCGTCGTCTCAGTGTGTCCAAAACCATCCGCAAGTGTTGTCCGTGTTGCGCCTACTCTCGAGAATAGATGAGAACATCATCAATGAATACCACCACGAACTGGTCCAAGTATGGTCTGAACACCTGGTTCATCAAGTCCATGAAGGCAACGGGGGCATTAGTCAGCCCAAACAGCATGACCAAAAACTCGTAGTGTCCGTACCGGGTGCGGAAAGCAGTCTTGGAGACGTCTGCCTCCTTGATCCTCAACTGGTGGTATCCAGACCTCAAGTCTATCTTGGAGAATACCGTGGCACCTTGCAGCTGGTCAAACAAGTCATCAATCCTCGGCAGCGGATATCTGTTCTTGATGGTAACCCTATTCAGCTGTCTGTAGTCCACACAAAGGTGTAGGGTACCATCCTTCTTCTTTACGAACAATACCGGGGCTCCCTATGGAGACGCACGAGGCCTCACAAATCCCTTCTCCAGAAGATCCTGCAACTGAGACTTGAGCTCTCGCAGCTCAAGTGGTGCCATCCTGTACGGTGCTGTAGAAATAGGGCTGGTCCCCAGTACCAGTGAGATCTCAAACTCGATCTCACGCTCGGGCGGTAGTCCTGACAACTCATCTGGGAACACGTCGGGGTACTCTCTGACCACCGGGATACTCTGGAAGTCTGCCACAGGGCTAGGCTCCGCCACCACACAAGCTAGGAAGCCCACACACCCCTGGCCCAAAAGTCTCGCCGCCCGAAGTGCAGAAATGCACCTGAAGCCTCCATCCACTGGCTACCCGTGGAACTTGAAAGAAGGCAACTCCGGTATGAAGAAGACGATCTTCGTCTCAAAGCAGTCCACCAAGGCATGGTAAGCGGACAGCCAATCCATCCCTAGAATTATGCCAAAGTCCTCCATCTGTATCATAATCAGGTCAGCGGGAAGGCTGTGTCCCCCAACACTGACCTTACAACCTGCGTACACCTCCTTAGCCACAAACAGCTGAGCACTCGAACCTCTGATCACAAACGGATCCTTTAACAACATACAGTCCTGCCCCAAGCTAACAGCAAAACTGGTAGCGATAAACGAGTGCGTAGTGTCGGAGTCGAAAAGCGTGTAAACAAGTCTGCCGGAAACTGAAACCATACCTGCCACCACTGATCTTGAAGCTCTGGCATCCCTGTGTGTCAGGGCGTTGATACGCCCCTCATCTCTAGGTGCGGACGAAGCAGCCACACTCTGCGTCGGACGGGTAGCCGCTGGCCGGTACCCTCCCCGCGACTGCTGTCCTCCTTGCGCATAGAAACCGCGGCCTCCTGCTCGACCTTCAATGCTTGGCGCGGGAAGCATCTGCTGACCTCCAGCCCTAGACGAGCAGTCCCTCCTGATGTGGCCCGGCTGGCCACACTGGTAGCAAAGGGGGGACTCAACTCCCGCCCCCAGTGGGTCCCTGCTGACGGCTGGGCGGAGGCTCGGTGCTGGCAGCTGGCCCCTGTCGGGGGCCCCCAAAGGCCACTGATGGCCCCGCAAAGAGTGACGGCTCTCCCGCGGGCGCCACGTGACTCCTCTCTCGTCGGCCCTGTGAGAAGTCTAGCTGATAGGACCTCTTCCGCCCGCTGTCGATGTCGCGTGCAGACGGGTTGGTCTCTTCATACGTCATAGCTGCCTCCACCACCCTCGAGAACGTAGGCAGCTTCAAGGGTTTGACATACCCCGAATAGCAGGCCGGAGCCCCTCGATGAACCTCCAAAGGTGCTCCTCCTCGGTAGCCACGGCTGTCACTGCGAAACGAGACAGCTCCAGGAAATGCGTGTGGTACGCGCTCATGGTCATCGTGCCTTGGCGGAGAGTGTGGAACTCCCGCCTCCTCTGGTCCTGCCACGTCTGGGGGAAGTACTGCTCGTAGAAGAGGGTGACGAACTGGTCCCAAGTCGGCTCGTCCCTCTCCTGACCTCTAACTGCCCTCCACCACCTGTGTGCCGCATTCTCCAGCTGATACGTGGCAAAGGCCACGTGACACTCCACAGGGGGGCGAAGGGTGTCAAATACCTTCTCGATCTGCTCGAGCCAGTCCTCCGCCTCGGTTGGGTCCTCATCCCCCTTGAAGGAGGGGGGCTTCAGCTTCCAGAACTATCTGAAAAGCTCGTAGTGGCACTGAAGTGGAGAAGCTGGTACGCCTCCAGGTAAAGAAGCCTCGTGCTCGGAAGTGCCGGAGGAAGGTAGGGGCGGTGGAGGGACACCCCCTTCCCCACGTCCAGTGCTGCGTCCGTCTCACTATCCCACAGAGGACTCCCCCTCCTCAGCCCCAGGGAGAGGCGCTCGTGGTGGTGGGTGAAGCTCCTCTCGCATGATGTCCTGTATCAGCTGGGCGAGGTCCTGGGCCTGAATGCCCGGGAGCAGTGGCTGGTCCACTGAGGTGTCAGGCTCAACGTGCTCGCCCCTCCGACCTCATCCGCGGCCCGCCTCGCTACCTCCTCGTCGAGGCATCTCCTGCAAGGAGACATGAACACGGAACAGAAAAGACGCCAATACTAATCGATATTCAACGAAGAAACCTTAAAACAAATGTCAAAAGGTACGTCATGGTGGCTACTCTAGTTACAAGCACGTGAATTGGTTATTTTCCAGCCAGTTGGTTCACTTCTCGGGACGACCTTGCTCTGATACCATCTTGTTACAACCTGGTTCCCGAATCCCTACAGGACACGAGAATCGAACCGACTCAACTAATCCCAAGACCTAGTCATCCAACGAGAAAGTAACCAAAAAGCAGTAAAATAAACCACATTCACCATGCAAGTAACTATCAGTAACAAAAGTACAGCAGAAAAGAAAAGAACTACTATAGTACATACCACCACAACAGTAGAGAATTAAAAACATGTACAGAATATGAAGTTTACAATGAAAGAGTACAAAGTGTAACGGACATACTCACTACAACAGAAAAACGAGTACAACAAAAGTACAACTACTGGGCTCTACTAGGCCCAGCATCCTCTACAGCCGTAGGCTCTGGCTGCTCAACACCTGGTCCTGAGAAAGGTGACAAGTATGACACGTCACCGAAACGCTGAGTAGAGAGGCAACCAGCTAGCTAAGAAAACAGTAAAGGTGGACAAGTAGCTATTATTTTTAATTTCTTTCTTTATTTCTCTATTTACTCTTTCTTGATTTATTTCTCAGGTTTTTCTCCTGATCTCGAACGTTCCTTGTGGGAACGATCTTGATTGCAGACTTTTCCAAAAAGTAGAAGTAGCACGTGATGCTCTCCTGGCCGGGAGAGTCCCTCGTGGTGGTCCTACCCTCAGTCAACCACCCCAAGGTCGCTGACAGACGTAACGGTAACTACGGTACGCGCGATAAACACACAGGTAGCTACCTGGCACTGGCACGTGGTCATTCGTTTCCATTAACGGGTGCGCCCAAAGCACAGCATGGAACCAGTATAGGGTAGAGCCCACTCAGTAACAGGGGTCCAGCCCCTCCACAGTAACCAAACAGGGGTCTTGCCCCTTCACAGTTCGTGCACCCTCGCCTGACTACCCTGGTTGGCCCAGTGGGCCTAACAAGTCGGTGTAGGATGGCTAGCTGAACCCCAGGCCCCGAGGGGGGGCTAGCTCCCTCCCTACACTAGTAGCTCTCCCTGGTACGGTGTACGTGAGGGCCAAAAGTTGGTACAAAGTGGCCAAACCTAACCCCAGGTCCCTGGGGCGGCTAGCTCAACTCTGCACTAAACAGGGGGACAGTCTCTCTCCTTGGTACTCCGTACTCAAGGGCCAGCTCACTTCCCCATCTACTTTCCCAGTTCCATTCTATTTATTTTTCCAGGAGCTCTACTCCTAATTCCCCGTAGGGTTCATGCTCATATTTCTCAGGCCAAGCCATACTAGGTTTCATCATTTTAGTTTTATTCGCATATAGATCGTGTTTCCAACATTTAATATAAATTTATATGCAAGCAGCTCGAATTTAGTTTCCAAACAACAGGAATGACATGTAGCAGTTACTAGCAACAATACTCTATATTTCACAGGCAGCTGTTATATAATTACAGGCAATTATCATTATTCTATCTATATATCCAAGATTGCAATTCAGGCATTCAAGCCATTTGGTTCAGTGTTTCTGTTCCTAGGATTTATGCCACACCCTAGGATATATCATTCAATCTAGTTTCCAGGTCCTAAGATTCATGCCACACTCTAGGATCTATCATTCAATCTAGTTTTCAGGTCCTAGGATTCATGCCATACCCTAGGATCTATCATTCATTTCAGAGATGCATTAATGGTTGTAATTAACTAAGGGGAGCCACTCTAGCCGCAAAACCAGGAGTAATGGGGGCGTGATCGGTAGGTCCACGTGCCTCCGCAACCCTTAAAATCGCAACAGAATGAGGTCCTAACACAAGGATCAATCACAAGGAACCACTCAGAACAGGATACAAGTATTTCAACAAGTAGAGGAACTAATTATGAGAAGAACGAAATCTTAAACGCAGAAATCGGACCAACGGGTCAAAATGACAACTCTGACTCAAATCAGACGTCTGGAACACCTTCCAGACGTCTTAAAAAGTGGTTTAGGTCATACCTCACTCTGCGCTGCTCCTTAGACATCTAGGGATTCTGCTGAACCGTCTGGACCCAGTTCTAGTCGTCCGACCACCTCTCCGGACGTCTGGAGACGCTCTCCGCCGTCTGGTGCCTTGCCCAGACGTCTGAACTGCGTGGGAGGACGTGTCCCCACCCTTCCCGAAATGAATCCGGCATGCACGACGAAAACCTTCTCAGCACGACACGTCTCAGAACCTCGGCAGAACGGCCTGCATGGCCTTATCCGCAAAAGGAGGTATAGGAGGAAATACGTACCTCTTAGTCGTTTGGAGCTCCCTCCAGACGTCGCCCGCGTCATCTGGATGTAGGTCTAGACGTCTGATTCTGGGAAAAATTCCTAGAATCAGAACCTCCTCATCTTCTTCCAGTTGCGTGCGGCCTCACCGCGCTCGTCCGCTCGCTTCCTAAGCTGCAGCAGCACCAGAGGAACCTCCCCAGCACCACACTCCTCCGCGCGCCCATCGGCCGGTCTCGAGCTGCTCCGGCGAGCTCTCTCCCTCACTGCACGCGTGCTCTCTCTCCTCTTCCTTCTCGCAGTACCTCTCCTCTCCGCCACCGCACCCGGCAGCAACGACGGCCCGCTCTCACTCTCGCTCTCACGCTCGCACTGGAGGAAGGAGAAGACGGTGGGGTGGTGAACGAGGGAGAGGGGAGAGGAGGATATGAGTAGGCACGGGGAGGGGGGAAAAGGTGCTGCAGGTCGGTGGGTTTCAGTCTGCGCGCGGTATGCTCGTAGACTCGCAATCGTACGCATGCAAAAATTAATTTCTAGACGTCTGGGAAGGTGCCCAGACGTCTGACCAGACGTCTGGACCAACTCCCAAACGTCTTAAAGTGTTTTGATGTCATGGTATTAACAAGGATCAACCACAAGAACCCACAAAGAACATGATAAAAAGCATTCCAACAAGTAGAGGAACTTATACGAAGAAAAATGGAATCTTAAACGCGAAAATTGGACCTCAAACAGACCTTAAACGGGTCAAAAATGACAATCCTGACTCAAATCAGATGTCTGGAACACCTTCCAGATGTCTTAAAAGGGGTCTAGATCCATACCTCACTCTGCGCTGCTCCTCAGAGGTCCAGGGATCCTGCTGAACCGTATGGACCTAGTTCCAGATGTCCGATCACCTCTCCGGATGTCTGGAGATGCTCTCCGTCGTCTGGTGCCTCGCCCAGACGTCTGAACCGCATGGGAGGGCGTGCCCCATGCCTTCCCAAAGCAAATCCTGCATGCGCACGCAAATTCTACTTAACACGGCACGTATCAGAGCCTCGGTGGATAGGCCTCCATGGCCGTATCCACAAAAGAAAGCATAGGGCGCAGGATGTACCTCTCAGCCGTCTGGAGCCTTCTCCAGACGCCTCCCACGTCGTTTGGATGTAGGTCTAGACGTCTGAATCTGGGAAAAATCCCAGAGTCAGAAGGTCCTTCGTCTTCTTCATGTTGCGCGCAGCTGCGCCGCGCCCGCTCGTCTGCTGCTCTAGCTGCAGCAGCATCGGGGAGGACCTCCCTGACACAACACTACGCATCGCGCACGCCCGGCTGGCCTGCGAGCTTCTCCGACGAGCCCTCTCACGACTCGTGCACTCTCCTCTCTTCCCTTCTCTCGCTGCCCCTCTCCTCTCTGCCACTGCACTCGACTGCAACTCGCCGCGCTCGCTCTCGCTCTCGTTCTCGCTGGAGGAAGGAGAAGGTGGATGGGAGTGGGGTGGCGTGAGGGAGAGGAGGGGTATATGTAGGTGTGAGGGGGGAAAAGGTTCTGTAGTTTGGCGAGGGAAGGAGAAAGAGAAAGAAAGCGATGGAGCTCAGTCTGCGTGCAGCATGCATGCAGACTCGTGGCCGTACGCACACAAAAATTGATTTCCAGACGTCTGGGAAGATGTCCAGATGTCTGACCAGATGTTTGGACCAACTCCCAGACGTCTTAAAGTGTTTTGATGGCACGGGTCTTAACAACAGATGAGTGTGAGTCGTGCTTTCAGGAGTTGAAGGAGAGGTTGACTTCAACTCCTATATTCACCATTCCAGATAGCAATGGCGGATTTGTGGTTTACACCGATGCATCGTTGCGGGGCTTGGGTGGTGTGCTCATGCAGCAAGGCCACGTTATCACTTACTGTTACAACCTGGTTACTGGATCCCTACAGGACTCGAGATCGGCTCACCTCGACTAATCCCAAGACCTAGTCGTCCAACGAGAAATTACCAAAAGTAGGAAAATAAACCACATTCACACATGCAATATAACTAAGCAGAAGGCAAGAACGAAGCAGTAAGGAAAGTAGAATAACAGTCTCAAAATAGTAGTACATGCCACCATAACAACAACAGGAAACAAAAAGTAACAGGAACAACAATTTAAAGTCTAGTACTCATAACTATAGCATAAACAAAGAACTGGCAAAGAAACAACTATGGCTGGGTTCGGCTGGGCCCAGCTCCCTCTGCAATCGGAAACTCGAGCTGCTCAACTCTTGGTCTTGAACAGGGTTACGAAAAGGATAGAGTCAGCGAACACTGAGTAGAGTGGTGTCTACATTATTTAAATGCAAGTAAAGTAAAAATAACAACAAGTTTATTTCTCGTTTCTATTTATCTCATTTATGTGTTTCTGGTTCATCTATTTCTCAAAGTATCCAGGTATTTCTTGATCTTGCATGTTCCTTGTGGGAACGATCTTGATTGCAGCCTTTTCCGTAGAGTAGAAGGTACACGTGGTGCTCTTCTGGTCGAGAGCATCCCCCGTGGTAGTCCTACACCGAGTCAACCACCCCGAGGTCATTGTCGAGACGTAGCGGTGACTACGGCACGCGTGATAAGCGCATGGGTAGCTACCCAGCACTGACATGCGGTCAGTCATTTCCGCTAGCAAGTACATGCAAAGTACAGCATGGAACAGTATAGGGCCTTGCCCTTTCAAAATAGGGGTCTCGCCCCACAAAACCAAAAAGGGGTCTCGCCCCTCCACAGTCCGCATACCCTCGTCCGACTACCTCGGTTTTCCCAAAGGGCCTAACAAAGTCGGTGTAGGGTGGCTAGCTGAACCCTGAGACCCGTGGGGTGGCTAGCTCCCTCCCTACATTAGTAACACGCCTCGGTACCACGTACGCGAGGGCCAACAGGAGTTGGTGTAAAGTGACTAACCCTAACCCTGGGTCTTAACCCAAGGGAGGCTAGCTCTGCTCTACACTAGAAAGGGACAGTTGCTCTCCTTGGTACCGCGTACACAAGGGCCAGCACACTTCCTGTCTACATTCCAGATTCCTTTCATACACAGGAGTTCTACTCCTAATTCCCTATAGGGTTCATGCTCATATTCATCTCATTTATCCATACTCAGATCTCATATTTCCAAAACTTGTTCCTCATTCCTATATAGGCAGCTCATGTTTTCATAATTAAATTCTCAATCATATACATGCAGCTTATGGGTTCACAGTTCAATTTCTCATTTACATACAGGCAGCTCGTGTTTTAACATGCATCTCAAGTAAATCAGAGTAGTTTAACATCATGCTCATACAT
The DNA here is from genome assembly GCA_037157565.1 of Thalassia testudinum. Classification (NCBI taxonomy): domain Eukaryota; kingdom Viridiplantae; phylum Streptophyta; class Magnoliopsida; order Alismatales; family Hydrocharitaceae; genus Thalassia; species Thalassia testudinum. The sequence continues at coordinate 82,979,546 of JAZHRO010000022.1, forward strand.
TTCTACCCTAGGGTTCTAATTGCACAGCAATCATAGGCCCTAATTCGCCTGAATTAAGTTGGAACTTAGCTTAACAAGATCATTTTGTGTGCATATGCATCGTATTCTGCATTGTAGTTGGTATATGTGTTTTATGTATTAAACTATATTATTTGAGAGGTATTAATGATTGCAGGTAATCCAGGGTTGCAGATGACGGATCCAAACTTATGGATCTGTTCAGAATAACGACGAGAGTCCAACTCATCCAAGATCACATCGATCAAACTCCTGTAACACCCTAGAGTCCACAGAAGAGTATGAGCCTATGGGCAAATTGAAGACTATCCAGACCTCAGATGACAAATCCAACCATACAGATGGATCCAGATCGACGTTCGCAGTCCAACGGTGTAGAAATCAACTTAATCGGAGGCCTACGTCATTAGATATTAAGAGAAGAACGGACAGTCACGATGGCGTCACGTGACACCATCGCAGCCACCCCTCGCTGTGCCCGAAACTCCTGAAGTCACCTCTCCTCGCAGTGTAGGCCATTCAATGACCCCCCCCCCCCCCCCCCCCCCAAGTAATCGAAAATCCCATGTAACAATCCTATTTCTACGTCCTCTACCACCTTCCACCCACCGAACCATGCACAAACAAATCCCTACGTAACCTTTATCCCCTCACCCACATAACAACATCTTATCCCAAATCTCGGTAAATCCCTTCCCACCGGAAACCCACGCAACAAATACCTACCACCGAAATCCAATTCACACTATTCTCAAACCAAACATTGTTCCCATGCATAGCCCACACCCACGCATCTACGTACTCCCCCTCTTATTTTTAACCGAAAATCCCATGCAACCTATCCGCTAACACATCCCATGGATATTCCACCGAAACTCATCTATCTCCACGAAACCCTCCAAGCGAACTAAGTACGTTACAACAAAACTAATCCCTCCAAAGTAAATTCCCCCCACACCTCTCTATTAAAACCCAAGTTCTCTCCACCAATCCGGGGAACTTCTCCGATCCTCTCTCCCTCACCTCTCTCGTATTTTTCTCACCACCACATTACATTCTACCTCCCTTCACCACTCGATTTTTCACAGGCACCCCCCATCCCCCACCCCCCATTAATTCCCATCTCACTCACAACGCTCATCTCTCCCCTCTCGTACTCTCTCTCCCTCTCCATGTGGACTCTCCCCCTCTTAATTCCTTCTCTCTGACATCCCTACCTCTCAGATATCTCTCCAATCTCATCCCTCTCCACGTTGCGTGACAAATATCGCATGTTCTTCGACGGGTTCCCACACTTCCACGACATCTCTCTGCAACCTCTCAACTCCATGCACATTCTCCATCGACGACCGTCGACGGCACTCTCTACCTCCGTAACAACATCGTCGGATTTCTATCTGAGATTATTTTTCTCTTCTTTTGTTATTCTATGTTATTCTGATTTTCTATTATAAAAGTTCTTATTTGTATTACGTGTTCACTTCGTATTTATCTCCGTGTTTGTTTCATTTATATCCTTTTATTATAAAAAATTAAAAAATATATAAATAATAATAAAAAAAACTCGTTTACTTGATCAGGTTGGAAATCATCTAAATATCCTTATCTCCCTATGAGACGACCCGTACTTCCAACATTATTCTCATATTTTTAGGTGACGGTTTCATAAATTTAAAACGCCATGTTTTTGCACCTACGACAACATATTTATCATTATCGCTATTTCACGACCAGGTTAATTCCACATCCTAGAATTTCAATCGATTTAATCTAAGAAAGCATATTCTTTATTCAGGTCATAATAAATGCATTAAACAACTTTACCGGGTATCACGGGAGGAATGGGGGCCTGTGCCGCAGATCTTGTTGTCTCCGCGGGCCCTGAACACACCACCGGTTGGTAACTTGTACCAATGACTAATTACATTAGACAAGGTCAAAACAATAGATACTCAACACGAACACGTAGAGAAACTTGAGTGGAAAACATCGATACTTCGTTTGCAGAAATTTGATTCCGTTTGGGCCCTAAACGGGCCAAAAACGCAGTTACTGACCAAAATTAGACTTCTGCGACTAGTCCCAGACGTCAGAACACACCTTACACATTCTGTGGTTGCTTCAGACGTCCAGACTCTCTCTGCGACCATCTGGGGGCAACTCCAGATGTCGGACAAGGCCTTCGGTCATCTGGAAGTACCTCCAGACGTTTGGCAATGTGATCAGACGTTCAAAAGTACTTGGGAAAGTGCATCGCGCGCCTTCCCAAAGCCTTCACCTGTGTACGAACCACACAGGCACAAAAATTAGCCAACATTTCCTGCACTACACCCTGCATGGCGAAAGGTAGCGTAGGAAGATACATACCTCGTGATATCTTATGCTTCCAGACGTCCGGCTTCAGCTCCAGACGTCCTGGTGCTTCGCCAGCCGTCTAGACATCACTCCAGACGTCTAATACTGGAAAACTTCCAGTACCAGAACCTGCTTCGCGACACTTCTCACCTCGCACCATCGCCCGGAGCGCACCACAGTAGCTTCTGCAGCTACAAAGAGCTGAGAGGCCACCTCCCCGAGCCCTTCCTCCTCGCGCACACGCTCGCCGCCGGCAGTGTGAGCTCCGCTGAGCTCCCGAAGGTCCTATGACCTTCACGCTCTCTTCCTTTCTCTCTCTCATTCTCCCTTGCTCGCCCCCTCTCTTGTCACTCTCATCCTCCCTCGCCACGGCCGCAAGAGGGAGACGTTGGAGGTGGTGGCTAAAGAGTGGTGTGAGGGTGGCGAGAAGAAGGGAAGGGGGTGGGTTTAAATAGAGGGGTGTTAGGGTTTAAAGGGTGAGGATGCGGGAGAGAGAGAGAGAGGCTTCTGCGTGCCACCCGCACGCAGAGCCAAAGTGACGTACAAAAATTCTCACTTTCAGACATCCTGGCACGTGTCCAGACGTCAGGACAAACGTCTGACTGAAACTTTAGACGTCTTATCCGACTAAAAAAGTAACGGGTCATTTCACTTACGCTTTGCAGTAACTAAAGCCCCATGAGCATAGCTACCCCACCCATGACTTAGAGCTGGTAGTAGTTGTCTTCGCGTTGAAGACATGGAGTGCCTACCTGTATGGTGAGACTTTTGAGATCTTCACAGACCATAAGAGCCTCAAGTACCTGTTTGATCAAAAGGAGCTCAACATGAGATAGAGATGTTGGTTAGAGCTCTTGAAGGACTATGACTATAGCATCTCCTGCCACCTAGGGAAGGCCAACATAGTGGCTGACACCTTGAGCTAGAAGGCGCCTACCCACTTGGCTAGTTTGCAGGCACAGAGTTGGAGACTCATGGAGGAGTTGGGTAGTTGGCGACCCCTAGAGCCACGAGGGTACTGCAGGGCTATGACAGTGTCGAGACAGACGCGACTAGAGCTATTGGACAGTATCATTGAGGGACAGATGGCCGACTTGTACCTACGGGCACTAAGGGGCAAAGCGTTGACAAGGGACCTAGGAGACTTTACTTTCACTGATGGAGTCCTGTGTATGAGGGGACGTTTGTGTGTTCCTAGAGACGAGGAGCTGTTGAGAGAGCTCCTGACCAAGGCACACGAGTCTAGATTCATCATACATCCCGGGAACACGAAGATGTACCACGACCTGCAACGCGACTTCTAGTGGAGGGGGATGAAGCGGAATGTTGGTAGTTTTATGCAGCAGTGCTTGGTATGTAGCAGGTGAAGGCCGAGCACTAGAGGCCTGCAAGGCCGCTACACCCACTTCCCGTGCCAGAGTGGAAGTGAGAGAGTGTCATTATGGATCTAGTAGTGGGGTTTCCTGTTACACAGTGAGGACACGATGCAGTCTGGGTGATAGTGGACAGATTGATAAAGATGGCACGATTTTTGCCGATCCAAGTCACTTTTGGACCAGCACAGTTGGCCGAGTGATAAATCAGAGACGTAGTGCGCCTTCACGGAGTCCCTCGTGAGATCGTTTTAGACAAAGACACTTGTTTCACTTCCCATTTCTAGACAGAGTTTTAGCAAGCTTTAGGGACTCGTTTGAGATTCAGTACCGCCTACCACCCCCAGACCGATGGATAGTCAGAGCGCACCATCCAGAGACTAGAGGACCTTCTACGCGCTTGCGTGTTGGACTGGATAGGCTCCTCAGATGAGCATTTACCACTGGCAGATTTTGAGTACAACAACAGCTACCACTCGAGCATTGGCATGGCATCATACGAGGCCCTATATGGAGGAGGTGTACGGCACCCCTGAGTTGGGTTGAGGTGGGAACCAAATGGGAGGTTGGTCCTAGGCTGATCTATCAGAGTCAGGAGGTGATAGAGCAGATCCACAGTCAACTCCGCATAGTCAAGAGCAAACAGAAGAGCTACGCTGACATGGAGCGTAGAGAGGTACAGTTCGAAGTTAGGGATCATGTCTTTCTTCGAATTTTTCCCATGAAGGGCCTACAATGACTCAGGGTGAAAGGGAAGCTCACGTTGAGATTTGTGGGACCTTTTGAGGTCTTGGAGAAGGTTGGACCCGTTGTTTACCGACTTGCCCTTCCTCCCCAGCTTTCTGGAGTACACGCCGTGTTCCATGTATCCAACCTCAGGAAGTATGTCACCGATCCCTGCCACGTCTTGAGCCATGAGAGCATCTAGGTGGGTGATGACTTGACCTATCCTTAGAGACCCGTATAGATACTAGATAGAGTCGTCCAGAGTCTAAGACGAAAGAAGGTGCCACTAGTGAAGGTCCTGTGGAGAAACCAGCGGCACAAGGAAGCGACTTGGGAGCTTAAGGCGGCGATACGAGAACGATACCTAGAGCTTTTTGAGAGTACGTTATTTCTGACCTAGTTTGATCCTCTTTATGTTTGTTATGCACACTTTATCTATCTTTGCATCTCATTTTAGCCAAAGTTTCGAGGGCGAAACATCATTTAAGTTTGTTATATTGACATGACCCTTCCCAAGGGTTGGTAGGCCTTTTCCAGAGACTGTGAGGGTTTCGTTGCAAATTTTAACCCCTAAGTATTTGGTGGAAGGAATTGTTGGAGTTTAGGAATGCTGTGGGGTATCTTGAGCAATTTCCCGGGCCCCGCCACACTCACGCACACCCCCTAAACACTAAAACCCCTCTATTTAAACCCCCTACCTCATTTTTCGAGCCTCCCACCTCTCTCGTTTCCTCCCTCGATGCCACCAGCGACTCCCCTTCTTCCCCTTCCTCCCCATGTCCTCCCTTCCGTGCAAGGAGCTCCCACTGCGGGAGTTGAGTGTGCAAGGAGAAGCTTGGGCGAGCTGGCGACGGAGCTTGGAGGAAGGACGTGCGTGCGAAGCTAAGTAGTGCCATTGCTGTTGTAGCTCCTGGTGCGGGGTGTGGGTTTTCGGGAGGAGAAAAGGCTCGCGAACGGTCCTACAGAGTCATTTTTCCGCAGAACCAGATGTCTGGGAAGTTCAACAGACATCTGGTCAGACGTCTGGAGTTGTCACCGAACGTCTGATATTGCGTAGAATCTAAGGTAATGCCCTACTCGAGACTTGTGCGCACTTTTCAGCACAATCTCCTTTGCCCGGTAGATCTAAGGCTGAGCGCCTTGGGGTATGGGTGCATAGGATGGGGTTTTCTTTTCGCGAGAGAGGAAGGCTCGCGAAGGATTCTGGGGAGATTTTTCCCCATGGATTAGACGTCTAACCGGACGTCCGGAGGTAGCACTAAATGTTTGATAAAGCAGATTCAAACGGTAACGTCTTGTTCGCCTATATTTCTGTTATGCGTAGTGTAAAGACCCCTTCCACTTTTAGCCTTTTAAGATGTCTAGAGTGTCAGTTAGACGTCTATCCAGACATCTGGTCCATTTTCCGGATGTCTGGAAATTAAAATTTTGTATGCATTCTGCGTGCAGGCGGCGCGTAGAACTCTCCTCTCTCTCTCTTCTCCTCCCTCCCCTTGCAGGCCACCCTCCCCTCCTCTCCTCTCCACTCCACACACCACCATCTCCACCTTCAGTGCGCGGCGGAGCGGCGGGAGGAGGTGAGCGAGGGAGCGCGTGAGAGCGAGGAGGAGGAGAGTGTGTGAGAAGGAGGAGGAGGCCGAGGTCGGGAGCTTCGTGGAAGCTCGCACGGTCACCGCGGCGCATGCGGAAGGAGGAGGGAGTCCGGAGCGTTGTCCTCGACCACCTGCAGCAGCTGGGGCTGCGGCGGAGCGAGGAGAAACGCGGTGGAGCACAGCGAGGAGCGCTGGCAGCGCGGTCTGATACTATAATTTTTCCAGTATCAAACGTCTAGAGTGCGGTCCGGATGATCAGCTGAGCGTCTGGACGTCTGGAGTCCAGACCAGACGACTGAAGGCACCTTTATCGCGAAGGTATGTTCCCTCCGCGGTTACGGCCATGCAGGCCGCACCGCAGAAGATCTGTTTAGCTAATTTTAGGGTGGCTGCTCTGTTGCATGCAGGAGTAGCCTTGGGAAGGTGCGCGGAACGCCCTTCCATGTACTTTCGGACGTCTGATCAGCTCACCAGATGACCGGAGGTGCTTCCAGACAACTGGAAGAGTGGTTCGACGTCTGGAACCACTTTCAGACGATCGCAGGGGAGTCCCGGATGTCTGAGGGCACGGCAGGAACTTGAGGTGAGATTCTGTAACTTTTAAGACGTCTGGACTTGTTTCCAGACGTCTGATTTTGGTCAGTTGACATGTTTTTGACCTGTTTGGGGTCCGATCGGGATCTGTTTTACGCAAGTGAGGTATTTGTAGTTTCCTTGTGAGTTTCTCTACGTATTAGAAACCTTTATACACTATTATGAATCTTCCTTTGTGATGTATTCCTTGGTATAGGACTTCAACCTACTACATGTTTGGGGCTCGCAGAGACGCCTGGGTCCGCGGTTCGAGCCCTCAGTACTCCCGGATTGTCTGGTAGAGTGGTCTACCCTTATTAACCTTATTAAATAAGAATGTATCTATGGAATTAGCCAAATGAAAACCTAGGATGTGGCATGAACCCTAGGATAGAGAAATGATTGAAACAATTATTCTGCATAATTGTATTTGTATACATGAATAAATTAAATTGTTAGCCATTGCCCATAAATAAGTATGAGCTGCCTGTTAGAATGTGAGCTACCTGAGACAACCGAACAGTTACCTGTGTAACCATTTGTTGCATGTATAAAAATTGTTGAAATACAAGCTGCCTGTATATAAACGAGAACTGAATGGTGAATGATGGAAGCTGGATTGGAATAATGTGGTGAACATGAGCATGAACCCTAAGGGGAGTTAGGAGTAGAGCTCCTGTGGTTAGGTGGAAAAAATCTGGAATGTGGACGGGAAATGTGCTGGCTCTTGAGTACGTGGTACCAAGGAGAGTGATTGTCCCCTTTTGTGTAGAGTGGAGCTAGCCGTCCTTGGGTTGGGACCCAGGGTTAGGATTGACCACTCTACACCGACTTCTGTTGGCCCTTGTGTACCTGGTACCGAGGCGAGCTACTAGTATAGGGAGGGAGCTAGCCACCCCACGGGACCCAGGGTTCAGCTAGCCACCCTACACCGACTTGTTAGGCCCTCTAGGCAAACGGGGGTAGTCAGATGAGGGTGCGCGGACTGTGGAGGGGTGAGACCCTTGTTGGTTCTGAGGGGCTAGACCCCTATTTCTGAGAGGGCTAGGCCCTATACTGTTCCGTGCTGTACTTTGGGCGTACCCGCTAGCAGAAACGACTGAACACGTATTAGTGCAGGGTAGTTACCTGTGTGCTTATCGCGCGTGCCGTAGTCACCGCAACGTCAGACAGTGACCTCGAGGTGGTTGACTGGGTGTAGGACTACCACAGGGGACTCTCCCGGCTAGGAGAGCACCACGTGTACCTTCTACTCTTCGGAAAATGCTGCAATCAAGATTGTTCCCACGAGGAACATGCAAGATCAAGAAAAATATGAAAGTTGAAAAAAAGGGGTGAAAAGGAATTACATGTAAAATAAAATGACTAGAAAAGATAATTAAACCTGTACTTTTACTGCTTTAGATAGTATAGTTACCATTCTACTCAGCGTTCGCTGACACCGTCTTTTTCATAACACTATTCAGGTTCAAGAGTTAAGTAGCCCGAGCTTCTGGCTGTGGAGTGTGCTAGGCCCAGTCGAGCCCAGCCATAGTTTTCTGCACTCTTTGTTGTACCCTCTTCACTGTTGTTGTGAGTTTCATACTTTTTGGTTACTGTTATTGTTACTATTGCTTTCGTTTCCATTGTTCCTGTTGTAGTGGTGGTATGTACTAGAATAGTAACTTTTACTTTCCTTTACTTCTTGTACGTTTTACTGCTTAGCTATATTGCATATGTGAATGTGGTTTATTTTCCTAACTTTTTGGTTATTTCTTGTTGGACGACTGAGTCTTGGGATTAGTCGAGGTGAGCCTGTCTCGGGTCCTGTAGGGATTCGAGAACCCGGTCGTAACACGTAGTTTGCGAGTGACTGTACGTCACTGTGCATGTGCAAGGCCGTTGGGAAGAAGCGTAGGCACAGCTCTCCAAACACTTTAGGATGTCTGGACGTCTCTCAAGACGACGAATACCCGTCCCAGATGTTTGAGTGCACTGCTAGATGTCTGGAAAGACCCCAGGACGACCATGAGGGGTTCCAGACGATCGGCCTTTAGCACATAACGCAAGGTGAGTCTCCTAAAGTTGTTTAAGATGTCTGGAACCACTCCCAGACGTATGATTTTAGTCTGATTTGATGGATTCAAGTACCAGGTGACCGACCTAACTGGACCCGCCTGCCTAGTCCGATTCAAGTGAACCGGGAAAGGCGTTTGGGTCGGTTCAGGATCCAAATGAAGTCGACTTTTCATAAATAAGATATCGTTGAATTCCTATCGAAAACTCCCATGTGATGGAATCTTATTCTAACTATTTCGAACTTATTTTCCTATCACAAGAAATAATATTGAAAACTCCCACTTTGCCTTACGCTATCATTTTTGTTTTTTCACCACCTTGACTTAATTACCTTGAAAGTCTCCGTCGTGGGCATTACGATGGATGTTGGGAGAACACCTCTAGGAATTAATTTTTACCATTCTTACATTACCGTTACCCAAAAAAAACATAATTTTTAGCATTTTTACCTGAAGGAAAAAAATAAAGGCACATGAGTTAATTAAATGCGTTGAAGTCAGACCCCTTCCACGCTTGCTTTGCATACTCTGACATGTATTCACCTTTTCTGGTGGTTCAGTTAATTAATTAGCCGCCTTACGGAATGCACACAGGTCCGATTGCTATATAGGCGTAGGATTCGGGTTGAGAAATGTAATAGTTAACGTGGAGCATTATGTATTTGATCTTAATCTGTATTTTTCTTTTAAGTAAAAAAAAATATTGACATAGATTGCTGTATAAGGTTATATATTACTTTAAATTATTTTATGTCGATGTAATATTTCTTTATATGAATATAAAATAAGATTATATCTTGCTTTGAATTAGTTTAAATTGGTATAATATTTTTTTACATAGGTATAATATTTTTTTATACAGGTACAAAGTAAGATTATACCTTATTTTGAATTATTTTACACCGGTGTAATATTTTTTATAATATCTTTTTCACATGTATAAAATAAGATTACACCGGTGCAAAATTAAATTCAAAGTATTTCTTCACACATGAGAAGTGATTTTTCACTTAGAAGGTAATTTTTCACCTTAGGGTTTAAGGTTTAACCTTTAGTGTTTGCTAAAACTTAAATCCTAAACCTTAAATCCTAGACCATAAACCTAAAGTAAAAAATTACCTTTCAAGTGAAAAATAACTTATCATACGTGAAATCACTTTCCATAAACCTAAACACTAAATCCTAAACTTATAGGTTAAAATCACTTTGGAGGTGAAACTACCTATGGTATAATTTTCAACTGATGCAAAATTAGATTACACCAATGCAAAGATACCTTACAATAATTTATCACTAGTGTAAAGTAATTTATCATTGATGTAAAATTTTTTACCACCTGTATATTTTTTAGGTTCAAGTGATGTGGTGATTTTTTAAATGTGATGAAAACTACCAAGTAATAAATATTACATTCTTTTATTTCTTTATATTAAATACCAATTACCAATTAAATCAACATTTTCAACACTATATAAATTATAAAAATAACATCCTTCGTTGCTTTCTACGTCACACTATATTTTCCTACATTTTAGCTTAGGCAGCCAGAGAAAGGTCATACAGAGATATACTTGCGAGTTTATTCTATTTTCCCTTGATTTATCCTGTAGAATATAACAGATGATGATTTATATTTTATTTTTCAATAATAATTGTGACCCGAGAATATTCTAACTAAAAAATTTAAGATTGGATAGTGTAACGACCTGATTCCCGAGTCCCTACGAGACATGAGAACCGTATCGACTCGACTAATCCAAAGACCTAGTCGTCTAACGAGGAAGTAACCAAAAGAGTAGTAAAATAAACCACATTCAACATGAAATATAACTAGCAGTAACAAAAATACAGTAGTAAGAAAAGGAACTACTACAGCAGTACCACCACAATAGTAGAATAACATTTATAACATAACATGAATTACGAGTAGAGAAAAGTACAGAGAGTAACAAGAACTACTCACTACAGTGGAACAAAAAGGGCACAAAAGAATAGTGGTAACTCTACTGGACCCTACTCGGCCCAGCATCCTCTGCAGCCGCTGACCCTGGTTGCTCAACACCTGGTCTTGAAAAGTAACGAGTGTAACACGTCAGCAAAACGTTGAGTAGAGTGGCAGCTAAACTAAAGAAGCAGTAAAGTGTACAGTAGCTGTTTTATTTTCTTTCTTCCTTTATTTACGTATTTCTATTGTTTCATAATTTATCTATTTCTCAGATCCTTCACTTGATCTCGAATGTTCCTCGTGAGAACGATCTTGATTGCAGTCTTTTCCGAAGAGTAGAAGTAACATGTGGTGCTCTCCTGGCCGGGAGAGTCCCCCGTGGTCATCCTACTCTCAGTCAACCACCCCAAGGTCATTGACAGACGTAACGGTGACTATGGCACGCGCGGTAAACGCACGGGTAGCTACCCTGCACTGGCACGCGGTCAGTCGTTTCCGTTAACGGGTGCGCCCAAAGTACAACACGAAACCAGTATAGGGCAGAGCCCTCTCAGTAACAGGGGTCCAACCCCTCCACAGTAACCAAATAGGGGCCTTGCCCCTCCACAGTCCGCGCACCCTTGCCTGACTACCTTGGTTTGCCCAGTGGGCCTAACAAGTCGGTGTAGGTGAGCTAGCAGAACCCCGGGGCCCGTGGGGTAGCTAGTACTCGCCCTACACTAGTAGCTCTCCTCGGTACTGTGTAGACGAGGGCCAACAAGTGGCTACAAAGTGGCCAGACCTAACCCTGGGTCCCTGGGGCGGCTGGCTCCGCTCTGCACTAAGCAGGTAACAGGTGCTTCCCCTGGCACTACGTACCCAAGAGACAACACACCTCCACATCTTTCCTTCTCATTTCCATTTCATTCTCTTTCCAGGAGTTCTACTCCTAACTCCCCGTAGGGTTCCAGCTCTTTTAACTCAGCACATTCAGGTTTCACCCTTTCAGTTTCACGTTCATACAACCCATATTCTCAATCATGTTCATTTATTCATAGTAGGCAGCTGTTAAATCAGTTTACAGGCAGCTATTATTTCCTTTCCATAGTTTCCAAGACTGCAATATCTACATTCATTTCACTAGTTTTCCAGTCCTAGGATTCATGCCGTACCCTAGGATCTATCATTCAATCTAGTTTTCCAGCCCTAGGATTCATGCAATACCCTAGGATCTATCATTCAATCTGGTTTCTCATTCCTAGGATTCATGCAATGCCCTAGGTTCTATTAATTGTTCCATAATTGTAACAAATTATGTTAATAATTTCTAAAGCCACTCTACCAACTACAACAGGAGTACTGGGGGCGTGGTCGGAAATCCCGCGCGCCTCCGCAACCCCCGAGATTGCAATGGAATGGGGTCCTAACAAAAGGATCAAACACAAGGAGTTTCTCAGAACAGTATATAATTACTGTAGACGGGTAGAGGATTTTATTCCGAAAAGAACGCAACTCGAAATGTGGAAAACGGACTCCGAACGGGCCCTAAACGGGTCGAAAACGACGAAACAGTCCAAAATCAGACGTCTGGAACCTCTTCTAGACGTCTTAAAATGTGGGTCAGATGGTACCTTTGTTCTGCGTAGTCTCTCAGACGTCCATAAGACTGCGGGGACATCTGGCCTAGTTCCCAGACGTCCGATGGTCACCCCGAACGTCTGGAAGCCCTTCCCGTCGTCTGGCACTGCGACCAGACGTCTAATTCGCGTTGGATGGCGAATCTTAGAACCTGCACGTACCCACTCCTCGTTCTCAGTACGAACGGTCGCAGAAAAGGAAGAAGGACGAAAATAACTCACTTGCCAGACGTCTAGACAGTCCTCCAGATGTCTTCACCATCGTCTGGTTGGAAGCCCAGACGTCTGATTCTGGAAAAATTTCCAGAATCAGAGCTCAACTCGCTCTCCGCCTGCGACGCACGGCCGCGCCGCGCCTCGTCCGCCTGCTGCTCGAGCTGCAGCAACCCTCCAGCGACGCTCCACGCCCGCGGCTCCCCCGCCGGTAGGCTCTAGCTGGCCCAGCAAGCTCGAGCCCTCACGGTCGGGCATCTCCTCCCTCGCGCAACACCTCCTCTGGCAACTCGCCGCGATTGCCGCTGCTGCCGCTCGCTCGCACTCTCGCACCGGCTGGAAGAAGAAGAAGAAAGCGGAGGAGATGAGAGTGAGGGAGAGGGCGAGGGCCTTATAAGGTCGCGCGGGGAGAGAGAGAGAGCGCAGTTTGCGCCTACAGGAGGAGAGGGAAAAAGGGGGAAGGTGCGGCGGTTGTAGGTCTGCGCGTGCCTGCGCGCAGACGCAGCCCCGCACGCCACAGAAAAATAGATCCCAGACGTCTGGAAGGGGTTCTAGACGTCTGGTTAGACGTCCGGGCCACCTCGCAGACGTCTTAAAAAAAACATCTTGGAAGGCTTTCGTAACAGATAGTTAGTATAACTCAACTTAATTATATGCCAAAATGTAAATAAATTCATATTTATAATGTATTTTACAATTTATAAAGGGAGAGTGATAATTTTAATAAGTGTATTTTAATTTTTTATTGATGAAAATTACTTTTTATAGATGAAAGATTACTTTCTATAAGTGAAAAATCTCGTTCAAGTGAAAAATTATTTACTACCAATAGAAAGTCAAAACACACATATGCATTTTTATTTTCAATCGATGTGTTTTGATTTTTAACGAATGTATTTTGGTATACTTAATTTTCAATCAATTAATTTTTACTTTTAATTATTTAATTTTTAATTTATTTTTTAAATATATTGCAACACATATTTTCATACTTTTTTTTTCTTTTTCTTAAGAAAGTAATTGTGGTGAAGGCATGGACTCAGCTAGTAGTCGAACTTGAGCACGATCATATAGGGAGGTTTTCCATGTATATCCTTATGAGTCAAAGGCATACCACATAGCTGCAAAAATACGACAAATCTTGTTGCACCCCATCTGGAACACATTCTCCTTCTTGGTTAGAGTGGCAGGATCAGATTCTTCTGCATTGAGAGGAAACAGACCAACATGCAAGAGTATTCTCCTTCCTTCGATGAGGGAGGCACATTTAAGTTTTGATTGCACATGATTTCTTCACCTCTGGGATTTAACATTTTATTTTATAACAAAATATGATCTAAATGGTATGTGCATTGCACTTGACATAAGATGATACCCTTTTGGATCCTTTCCTTTCCTTGAGTAGATTTTATGGATATGGCAGACTTGCAACCGCTATGCACTACAAGAATATTCGCTATTGTCGATCATTCAAAATAATCGGCAATATGAAAAAAATAGTCGAGAAAAAAGGTTGGAAAATGTACTGTCGTTATTATTTTTTCTCGACCGCTTTAAAACGTTATTGATGAAGAAACGGTGGATCCTCATTTGACGTGTGGTTGTTTCTGTTATCTATTTTCAACAATCGAGAAAGGTTTCTCTCGACCATTTTAAATACACCGTCAACATAAGCATCTACGTCGATCTTTAATTATACGGCCGAGTAAGGTAGTGTTCTCAATTGGTAGGTAAAAACGAACGAGAATATCACCATTCTCAATCGTTTGTTTATAACGGTTGAGAATGCTAATGTTCTTGTTCATTTTTAAGCAGTTGATCATTCGTTGCAATTTTGGTTGCAGACTATTATTGTCCACTGTAAAATGGTCGAGAATAGTTGCAATTTTTTTTCCTAAAGGTTTTAACTATATGGAAGTCTTGTAGAAAATTAAAAATCCTATAAAAATGGAAGTAGGGGAAAAATGAGGGAAAGAGGGAGAGAAGGTGTGTGGCGTCGGGCGACAGGGGCCGACGGCATGGAAGCGGCTAGGGCTAAGGATGGGGGCGAGTGGAAGACCTGGAGATCGAGAAACTGGAGGAGGAGGGAGAGGGGGTGGCAAGCACATGATGGTAGGGCGGTCAGATTCAATCCAAGAGCTGCCTGGAGGAGAGCCAATGGAGAGATCTTGTGCTTTAGATGCAGATGAAGGGGTCACATGGCCGCGGTATGTAGAAACCCTCTTGTCTGCCTGGCATGTGGGGGTGAAGGGCACAAGCGTGATTCATGCCCTAGGGTGAAGCCACTGCATACAAAGATGACCCCTCAGCACCCAGTTCAGGAAGTGATGAAGGAGCCTCGACTACCACCATCGTCGGCACTTGGCAGCCACTCTATAGAAGTGGAGATTCCATTATCTGAGGAGATTCTTTCTGTGGAGATCATGCTGAGGGGAGCGCTGATTGGTGAGATCTTGACAGGCAATCCCTCGATCGAGAGGTTTCAACAACTGGTGAGTTTCTTGCAACTTATGTCTTCGGGTTGGAAGGTGGCTATGCTATCCCAGACTTGTTTTCTTGTATTTGGTCTGGGGATGATAGATGTGGAAAGGTTGCATTTTTTTATCGAGCTCCTTTGAAAATATCAATGTGCTATGGAGGATGGTTTCCCCCTTTGATGGGGCTCTCCCTGATTGAACCCTCCAGAGGATGGGAACTAGGAGGGTGATTCTTGAGATTAAAGGGTTGCCACTGCACCTAAGATCTAAAGGGGTTATCGTCAAGATGGTTGCAGGCTTTGCATCCATCTGTGAAGGCTTTGAAATCATGATTGGAGAGGGTGATGTTCGCTCACTTTGATTTGAGGCTGAAGTCCTTAAAAGTGGGTCAATACCTGACAGAATTACTCTCAGGTGTGGGGGCTCCTCGTGGCTCATCCGCCTATTAGTGGCTGGGCAGGTCTCTGGGCCACCAGAACAGGGCTATATTAAGACGTCTGGGGTTAGATCTGAGGAGGTGCAACAAGCTGAACTGCTAGGTCGTGAATCATCAGATGAGGCCCCTGAATCAAAGAAGAGGAAGGATTGTCACCTGGACTCCTCAGAGAGGGACTTGATGCCCATGAAAGATGTTATTGTCTTGGGATGTAGCAGCTAAACCCTTGTGGCCAAAGGCAATGGATCCATGGATAAGGTAGATGTTTTAGAGGGGGACTTAGACAATCCTATTAGAAAAGAGGAGGGGAAATCAGGTATGGAAATAGTACTAAGTAGTGGTAGAAGGGCCCTTAAGGAGGTGAACCAAGTGCAGTTCATTATCCCTAGTGATCTGAAGTTTGGAAGTGGGACAAATCAGAAAAGGGGGCTGGGTCGCTCACCTTACATGCTCAGAAGGAGAAGGAAGGAGAACCAGACCCTTATAGTGGAGGAAACTGTCACAAATTCGATCATAGTCGAGTATGTGGACAGTTTGGCTCAAGGGGATCAGCCATGCAATGAATGAGAGTTCTAACTTGGAATGTGCGTGGGCTGCGTAACAAGGTGAGAAGGGCGTCTCTAATTAGATCTCTCTGAGTGGGAAATTGACCGTGCTCTCATCCAAGAGACACATTTGGAGGAGGAGAATGGCCAGGTCTGGGACTTTCTTAGACAATCAGGGAGTGCAGATTGTGTAGGGAAGGGTGCAACTGGAAGGTCTAGTGGAATGGCCATAAGGTGGAGAAAATCTTGTCTCAATGTAACAAAAGTCTTTCGTGACAGGGATGTGCTCACTTGCAGATGCCAAAACCTCCAAGGAGATTTGGAGTGGTATGTCTCTTGCATCTATGGACCATTTGCTGCTGCTGATTAGGTAGAACTGTGGGATGAGTTGTCAACAATGCATCAAAGAGTGCAAGAGGTACCATGGCTCATAGGGGGTGACTTCAATTGTCCTCTTTCAAGTGATGATTGACCTAGGGGCAAAGCTAATAGTGCTATGGTTGGTTTCTAGATGGCTGTGTAGAGTTTGGGTGTCACAAAATATCTTATCAGTGGGGTTGAGTTCACTTGGAGAAATGGCAGTGGACAAACTTCTAAACTGGACAGATTCTTTGGTAATCCAAGCTTGCTGGAGAGATTCCAACTATTGTCTGCTATGAGCCTTGATAGGCCTTTTTCTGACCACACTCCACTTGTGTGGGACAGTGGGGTGAACTCTGATATTGGGTCATATTTCAAACTAAAGAAATCTTGGTTTAGGGAGGAGGGATTTGCTGAGATGTTATCCAGTTGGTGGCAGAACAAGGTTGTGCATAGATCAGCCACACAGCAGCTTGCTTCCAAGTTGGCAGGCATGCACTCTATGCTGAAAGAGTATGGGCAGACAGTGGCAACTATCAGGGAGCAGAGGAGGATGGAGGCACTGGCAGTGATCCAAAGTGTAGATCTGAAGGAATGCAGGCAGCCACTAAGTTCTTAGGAGCAGGAACAAAGGCAGCAGATGCAGCAGGTTGTTGGGGAGGAGGATTTGAAAAAAGAAATGGACTGGCGTGAAAGATCTAGACAATTGTGGCTCAAGGAGGGTGATGCCAACACAAAGTTCTTTCATCTTGTGGCCAATGCTAGAAGGAGGTTCAATCTCATTTCATCTATTAAAATGGGTGAGAGAACTATCACATCTATCAATGAAATCAGATGTGAAGTTGGCAGGTACTTTAAAGAGCTTGCCAAGGTTGCACTAAGGGGTTCTTGGAGGATGGCATCAGCAGACTTTCCAAGTGTCAACAATGATTAGGCGGCCATGCTAATTGCTCCTATTTTTGAACAAGAAACAATGAAAGAAATTAAAGACTTGAATAATGAGAGGGCTCCTGGACCAGATGGGGTTCAGGTGTTTTTTTATAGAGAAATGTGGAATATCATTAAAAAGGATGTGATGAATGTTATCCATGAAGTTGAAATGGGCAATTTTGGTTTTAAGAGATTGAATAAGTCCTACTTGCTTTTGCTACCAAAGAAGTCGAGTGCGAAGAACTTTTCAGACTGTTGACCCATCGCCTTGTCAAATTCCATTCACCTTATTATCAGCAAGATTTTAGCTAGCAGAATGTGTGATATACTACAAGATTTGATAATACTTGTCCAATCTGCCTTTCTACCTAGGAGGTCTTAGCAGGAATCCTTCATCATGGCGCAAGAGATGGTGATGGGGTGGCACAGGCGAAAGTCCAAGGCCTTTCTATGGAAAGTTGATTTCGCCAAAGCCTATAACTCACTCTCCTGGCCGTACCTTTGGGAAATTCTTAAAAGGAGAAAATTCTCCCCCCCCCCCCCGTTTGATACAATGGATGAAGAGATGTATCACAACTGCCTCATACTCCCCTCTGATAAATGGGAAATCGTGTCGAGCCTGGATTCAGCCCTAGTGTGGGGTAAGGCAAGGATGCCCACTTGCCCCTTTGATCTTCAATCTCACAGTGGATACAGTGGCAAGATATGCATGCAAACTAGCAGCTGATGGGTTGATAAGGGGGTATTATATGTCTAACAACAGGGCCTTGACCCCCATTCTCCAATATGCGGATGACACTGTTTTTTTTGTGGAAGGTGGGAAGAGGGAAGCGCAAGCGCTATATTACATGGTTAAAATTTTCTGTGAGATTTCTGGCTTAAAACTTAATGGAAGCAAGTCCTCCTTGGTTTGCTTTGGTATGAATGGATTGGTCCAGAATGACATCTCCACCATCTTGGGCACGCCTGTGATTTCACTGCTTGTCAAGTATCTGGGGCTACCTTTGAAGTGCACAAAACTAAGGAAAGCAGATTGGTCCTTCCTATATGAAAAGGTGGCTACAAAATTAGAGGGCTGGAGTAGTCGTTACTTATCAAAAGGTGAGAGGTATATTTTACTAAACTCGGTCATTACGTCCGTTCCAGTCTTCTTCTTTTCTGTTCCTAGAGCCCCAAAATCAGTTTAGAAAAAACTTGATGTGATGCGCAAGAGGTTCTTCTTGAAAGGGGCTTCTCATCATGGGGCTTTCCTCCAACCTATAAGGTGGGAATCAATTTGTTTGCTAAAGAAGTTTGGTGGCATGGGAATCAGATCCCTCAAGGAATATAATGATGCCCTGCTTCTGAAGTGGGCTATTCGGCTGCTTCAAGGGGAAAAAAAATGTGGACAGAGATCATTCAAGATAGCTATGGGGCGACCAATGATGAGAAGAACCACCTAAATCCACACAAACCATCTCCTTTTTGGTCCTCAGTGGTGCGTGCCTTGGTGGATAATTGGAGCCTGTTCAAGTCTATCTTAGGTGATGGGAAAAGCTTCAAATTCTGGTTGGAAAATTGGCTGCCTGGTGGGGTGATAAAAGACAGGTACCCTCTTGCATTTTCAGTTGCTTCTGATAAAAATGCTATGGTATGTGATTACTGGGACACGGCCTCTGAAAATTGGTCTCTTAACAATGTGATGTGGAATGGTCATGAAACAAGAACACCAGCAGAAAATGAGTGCCTCATGTAGGAACTTGCTTCTTTTAAACCCACACCTAAGGAGTATGACACATACAAATGGGAGGGTACATTCTCCTCAGCGGCTGCCTATGACAAGCTTGTCAACTCATCCAGAATGGCTGAAGTGGATGAGGTTGGGAAAAAGTTATGGAAATTAAAGGTACCACTGAAGATACAAATTTTTTTGTGGTTATGTAGAAAAGATGACCTAATAACTGGAGATTTAAGGCATAGGAGAATGGGAACCCCCACCCACTTCTACCACTTGTGTGGGATGCATAATGACTCTAGTATTCATATATTTTCTACTTGTGTGATTACAGATTATGTCTGGAGGAAGGTGTGTAGGGAATCTATTCCCATGTGGGAGAGCCTCTGGAGTTCCTTCTTGAGGGCGAATAAGCCATACTTGCCCATGGGGGCAGTTTTAGGGTCTGTATGGAGAGCTAGAAATGAGAGCTTGTTTCAGGAGAGTCTAGTGAATGTAGATAATATTGTCAATAGTTGCTGGAATCTCATATACCAATGGGGTTCAATCATGTAACCTTTTTTTATTATATTTCTACCAATAAAAGCTCTCCTGGATTGCTATCGGTGATTCCATAGCATTCCTTTTCATCTCACAAAAAAATTCCTATAAAATACAATCACATAACTTAAAACATTTGCATTCATTCAAAACATTAGAAATGAGAATAAAAATTTTATATATGTAATAACGTCTACAAACCATATGCACAAACGGTAGTATATATGAAAATACAACAATCAAGCTACGGCAGCAATGCCTCTAGCACCACCACCTAAATCATCGTCATCGCGACGATCTCTATACTGATGAAAGGATGGGTGATTGATACCACCCTGCTGAAGTACCTTTAGGAGATTGATGGTCTGAGTCGACTACTGCAACTACTCTGTCGACTCCTTGAACTGCATCGTGGTGTCCCTAACCTTTGTGGTCAGCTCATCGATCTGCTGCACTTCCTCGTCTTAGTGGTGTAATGCTACAATCTCCTTCCTCATCACCTGTACCTCAGCTGAAGAGGACGATACACCTTTCTCCCATACCAAGTGGAGACGGTCTCGTTCCTCCGTACACTACTGTTAACTCGCTTCTACCGTGATTTTAAAATTAGTTTCGCGTTGTAGTATAATTGATTAAAGCGAGATTAACACTTAAAATTTATATTGCTCGAAGTTCCGAGGTAGTGTATTCTGAGGTCGTTTATTAGGAGCAAATTAATGCGTGAATACCACTATCAAGAATATTAATTTGGTGAGCTTGTGATAAATGTGAAATCAAAAAGAACAAACAAGTTCCCAATTTTGCACTTTTTTTAATAGGTTAAGCAATTCAATTTAAATCTTCATGTGTGTTACGGCCCGAACTCGACCCCTCGTGGAGCTCGGGAATGGCTTGCCTCGACTAACCCTAATACCCAGTCGTCCAACAAGAAAAAAATCAAATGCGAGGATAAATAATTCCACAAACCACACATGCAACGTAGCTAAGCAAATAAGAAAAAGGCAACAACGGAAAGTAGAACAGAGTTCAAAAAGAACAATACTCCATAGGCGGAAAAAAAATAAAGTTCGCTAGCTAGCCATCATAGCTAAAGTAAAAAGGACATAAACAACAACAGGTTCCAATATATATCAGAAATACTCACTAATAGTAACTAAAGTCCCTGAAATGGAAAGGGGAAAGAACAAACTACTGCTGGGCTCGACTGGGCCCAACACCCTCTGCAGCCGGTGGCACTGGCTGCTCAACTCTCTGACCTGAACATGTTTACATATGTCTGTGGTCAGCTAATGCTGAGTAGAGTGGCACATAAGAACATTAAATGCATTTAAACATGAAAGGAAAGTAATAAACCATTCATGCATTTCCTAGTGATGAGAGCCTCATCATGAGCCCTAACTAGCTCATTTTGATCTAAGAAAGAGAATAAAAGTTCCTGCATAACTTAGAAGAAGGCTTAATTGGAGGAATAAGTGTTCTGAGAAGAAAACATGAAATAAGGGGTAAAACTGTAATTTTACCATTGCAGTACATAAATGGGATTTCTCAGAGATAAAACATAGGTCAAATGGTCTAAATAAGATAAAAAGTGGGTTGATTTAATCAGAAATAGGTTCATGTGCAATTCAGGAATTAAATGACATCTGGTAACCCTAAAACAGACCCGCTTAATTCAACAAGGTTACGATCAGGATAAAAATCAAGTAAACCCTTTAAAATTCATGGAAAAATATCCCCTAGGTGTAGAACATTCAATTTGGCTTTTGGAACCTAGTTTTACCTAGATTGGGGTCCTAGCTCATCAATTGACCTAATTTAGGTTTTTACGTAAAATATCCAGTCAAACATGGTCAAACCTAAAATCCAACTTCACCATTAGATTCCTTAGGTCTAAATTAGGTTTTTACCAAAATTTGGACCTAAGGGGAGGTCATCTTGACCTACTTTGTAAATTAGTACACCCAATTACATTTTGACCCTTATCTTTTCAAAACCATTACATAAACCCCCTAGCTTCCTCGCCACTCTTACAAACAGGTCCCTACACTATTAATGGGGAGGAATCCTTCTCCGGCGAGGAAGGGAGGGGGGATACTCCCTGATTCCTCAGAGATCTCCCCGAATTGGAAGGGAGATTCTCTGAGGAATCCCCTTCTATCTTAGCCCAATCGCAATCTTTGATTTCAGTCCAATCTCTCGTGCGAACGCACAAAAGATTTGGGATCTCAACTACCTTCCTTCTCTGGCGAGACGACGGTGGCAGAAGGCTTGCCCTCCACGCACCAGAAGCTCGGCCAGCACCTATAAATTGACCCCCAACTCCGGCCGCACCTCCTCAGCTCAACTTGGCCGGAATTCCACCTCAATTTCCTCTTCTTCTCCTCCGGCCAAGGGGCTCAGCGAGCTCTGGCAAGCCCCCCTCCTCTTTCTCGTCGCTCTGCCACAATACCAGTGGCAGAGCTGTTCTCCTCATCCCCGTCCGCGTCGCGCAGCACCCTAGCTCAGTAAAATACCAGTGGCAGAGCTACCCTAGCTCCGTCGTCGCCGCCGTCTTCCTCCACTGGACGCTTTCTTCTCTGGCAACAGCAGGTACTGCTAGCCACCCTCTCGCCCCCTTCTTCCACTTAGTTAGGTTAGAACTATTTGTCTCTATCCCCTCTTTCATTTCCCTCATCCTATTTCACCAAATGCTCCTCAACCGCCGCTATCCACCACCATCTTCCTCATCTTCGGCCACCCTCCGGCGAGATGCTCACGTCACTTCGCAGCCCCACACGTCTTGCCAACCACCGCATAACCTCCGCCACACTCCACTGAACATCCTCCGCTCATCCATAGACCCTCTACACCACCACAACTGCCCCCCGACCTAATCCATTCATCCAGCCACAGAGCGACCTAGGCACTCACGCCTAGGCCGCCTCGCGGCCTACCACCTACCGCCTCACCTTCGCCATGACACGACGAAGGTGCTCCTGTGGTCTGATAGAGCCACAAGGCCCTTTTTGTGTCAGGCAGGGTTCGAGCTCCAGTCGCCATTAGCGACGGCTCGAGGAGGTTGCAAGCTCGTCCCAAGCTGCAGTGCTCCAGGATTCCAAGTCTAGCAAACTTGGGGAGGTCTTGCGCATCCAGTTGTTCTAGCAAGTGGTGTCGTGAGACGTGCAGCTGCTGCAATTGGAGGAACAGTCTGCTGCGGGCGCGCGAGAAAGAGTGATGGAGCATTAGTCCCACCTCGGTAAGTCGTGAGGCGCGTGAGTAGTTTAAATTGATTTTGTAATATTCTCTATTCACCTCGAGAACACATGGGGTGAGGTCCCTCACCTATACACGCGCCTCGTCCGTGAACTCATCACACGGATCTGGTGACCCGACCCGATTACCCGGCTCTGGGAGAGCGTGCTGAAGAGTGATATACAGAGAGAGAGAGACGCGGGTGTGGGTAGAGGGGTAGGTTTTGCTCTCTTCAGTTTGTGTAGGGAAGGAACTGAAGAAGGAAGCATGGACTTAGCCACTACAAGCGAAGGAGAAGAAGAAGAAGGAAGGAAGCTTTACAGAGGAAAAAGAGAAGGAAAGGCCAATTAGAAGGAAGAAGCGAAGCCAAAGAGAAGAGGAACTGAAGAAGAAATAAAGAAAAGGAAAAACAAGCAGAAGAAGAAGAGAAAGCAGAGCCAAGGAAGGAAGAAGAAGACCCGCAGAGAAAAGGAGAAAGAAAATAAGAAGAAAGAAGCGAGGCAAGAGAACTGCAGTGAAGAAACAAGGAAGAAGAAGCGCAAAGAAGAAAAGAAGAAAATCAGAAGTCGGAAGAAGAACAAGAACAAGATAGGAGAAAACATCTTTTTAAGACGTCTGATCCCATGATCAAACGTCCAAATTCCTTACTTTTTCCACAATTAACTTTTAAACTCATGCATATATATTTTGAATTAAGTTTTGAGTAACTCTAAGTGTTCAATTACATTCTTGAGATTAGTAATAAATTCCAATTGCTTCCTGTGTTCGACCTCGGATACTTAGGTTTTCGAGTAATAAATTTTTATTTGTTGACAACGCTTAGTCACCTATACTACGACGTAATTAACTGTTAAAACACGATCTAGCTGCGTTAACACCTAGTTACTCATTATCATCCATTTCCATTTATAATGCACTATGTGTTTAATTATTCGCATATTCTAGTAAGTGTCCACATCATCATTTAATCCACGTGTTCCCTAAGGGAACAATCTTGATGCAGTTTTCCCACGATGCAGGATGTACATGTGGCACTCTCCTGGCTGGGAAAGTACCCCATGGTAGTTCTACACCCAGTCTACCACCCCGGGCTCATGGTTGCGACATAGGGATGACTACGGCACACGCGATAAACGCATAGGTAGCTACCCCGCATTGGCACGTGATCAGTCCTTTCTGTTAGAGGTTACACCTAAACGTATAGCATAGAACATAATAGGAGTCTTACCTCTCAACAGTCTGCATATCTTCGCTTGACTATCCTGGTTGGCCAAGTAGGCCTCACAGGAGTCGGTGTAGAGAGGCCACTTCTAACCCCGGGTCCCAACCCAAGGAATGGCTAGCCCTCTCCCCACACAAAAGTAACTGTACCTCTCTTCGGTACCACGTACATGAGGGTCAGCCTATTCTCTCTACACAAGAGGTGATTAGCTCTCCTCCGTGCGTGCGTACACGAGGGCCAACTTATCCTTTGAAAAAGGGTAATTAGCTCTTCTCGGTATGTGCATACACGAGGGCCAACTCACGCCCAAGTTAGAGCTTAACTAACCGTCATGCCTCACAGGAAGCGAATCATTCTGTAACCGTTAGAGTTTCCATGTCATAGTACTTAAGCTATCTTTCTAGTTCCCATAGGGTTCATTCATAGTATGCGTCTCATTTCATTACACGGCATGTATTTCTGTTCAAATTCTAGTTTCTTATTCATATAACAAGCAATACGTGATCCAACAGGACAAGCAATCATCACATCAATTTAAGTATTCAATTGCTCACAGTAGGGAATTTAACCACATGCATTCTCAATTTATAGCAAGCGAGATTCTTGCATCGAATATAAATATTCAAATTCTCAGTCCTAGGATTCACCTCATGTCTTAGGTTTCAAGCAGATATTTTTAATTTAGCATGCACTTTAATAATTTAAACCACTGGAGTAGAGAGGACCACTCTACCAAGGTGTATAGGAGATTTGGGGGCACTAACGATGGATTTCAAAGCCTTCGAAGGTCCCGTGCGTATCACGGGCAGAAACCTTATCCCAAACGGTTGGTCAAACCAGATATTAATAACTTTGACTAACATATCAACACGTCGGAACTAGCTTAAAACAGTACAAAAATGACTCCAACACATAGGAAATTCTAACAGAAAACCAACGGTACTTCGTTTACGTAAAATCAACTTCTTTTGGGCCTTGAACCTGCACAGACACTCTTCCAGGTTCACTTGAACCAAACCAAGCAGGCTAGTCTAGCTGGATAGGCTGCCTGCTGCCTGCAATAGGGCATTCAGACTAATATCAGACATCTGGGGTGAGTCCCAGACATCTTAAATGTACGCAGAACCTCACCTTGCTTTCCTACGTTAGTTTCCAACGTCTAAATCCCCTTACAGCCGTCTGATGGTGTCTCCAGACGTCTGGCACTGCTCCATGTCATCTAGGAGGGCAAACAGACGTCTACCGATGCTTCCAATCGTCCTAAAGTGCCTCTATCGCCATGCCAACGTGCCTTCCCAACGTCTTTGGTAGTTGCAGGCACACGCAGCAGACACCTAAGGCCCTACGACTGATACACCAATGTCTACGAGCGACAAAAGCTCGGGAAGGGAAAATACCTTGTATTCTGTGTGCTACCAGACATTTTGAGCCCACTCCGGATGCCCGACAACCCCTCCAAACGTCTAGCAAACGTCGCAGACTTCTCAAACTACAGAAAAATGATGCCCGCAAAACATCCTCGCGAGATCTCCTCTCCTCGCGAAGTGCTCCTCTCGCACCTAGAGTCGCAGCAGCTCCCCGCAATGGCACCACAGCAACCTCGGACCCTCACAAAGCCCTCCCTCACGAGCTCCTCCAACTGCTCCTCACACATGGCTTTACCCTCTCCTCCACGCTCCTCTTGCTTCCCACTCTCTGTTTTTGCGCTAAGTCGGTGTTTAAAAAGTGTTGCGTTGGAGTATAGCCGAAATAGCGTTCAAACAAATACAATTTTTATTACTTGAATAAGTTTTGAGGTCGAGCACAGGGAGCTATATGGGATTTAGAAATCAAGATCACAATTCAACTAAAAGAATTTGCAATAATATCAGTATCAACGTGCAAAAATATGGGAGTAAAATGGTGATTTAGATCACCAAATACGCCTACAATATCACTAAGGAACTCAATGTATATGTATGCAATGAGAGCTATGATCTGTCGTCTGATTTGGAAATCAGACGACTTAAAGTTGTCTGCTGATTTCTTCCTTGTCTTCTTCTTTTCTTCTCTATCTTTGCTTTCTCTGATTCTTCCTTTCTTCTCCTTCTTCTTTTTCTCTGCTTCAGCTATGTCCTTCTCTTCCTCTCTTCTTCTTCTCTTCAAACCTTCACCTCTTCTTCTTCTCTTCTTCTTCTTCTGTCCTTAGCTCCTCGTCTTCTTTCTTCTTTCCTTGTCTGACTCTTCCTTTCTTCTTCTTCCTCTGTGATCCTTCTCTTCTTCTTTAGCTTCTGCTCTAGCCTCCTCTTCAAAATTTGGCTAAGTGTCGGCTGAAGGTTCCTGTAGCAAAACCCTCCCCCTACACGCACGACTCACCTCTCTTTTTCTCTCTTAGGATCCACTCTTCCAGAGCCACGGGTATCCGGGTTATCAGGTCAGGCGCGTACCCAGGTCCAGGCTCACCGGCGTGCGGTGGTGAGCGAGGAGTACAGGTCGGGTCGGGTTAGGCCAGGTTCGCGGGGGCGTGTCGCGGGCGAGGCCGAGTGAGCGGGTGAGAGGGACCTCACCCCGTGGATTTGAGGCGAACAGCCATTGTCAGTTTTTCAATTTATGCAGGTGCGCGGCTTTAACAGCTTCCAATGTGGGACTATCCATGCCCCTCTTTTCTTGCGTGCCTGCAGCAGGGACTATCCTTCATAATTGCCTCAGCGACTGAGGCTCACATCTTCAATTAAGGACCTGGGACTGTGCCTGAGGCTCTTCCATGTAGCCTGGGACTTCAACCTGGGCGTAGCAAGACCTGGAGCAACCTCAAGCAAGCTCAAAGCTTGCTCGCCAATGGCGAACAAGGTTTGGTACCTGAAAACAGTAAAACAGCCTCTTGGCCATGTTAAAGCACTCAGGGAGTATCGTCGGAGCACGGCGAATGTGATGAGGGTGGAGGCGTGGCGTGTAGACGTCTATGAGTGCGTGGCTAGGTCAAACTGTGTGCGTGTGAGTGGGTGTGTTCGGGGGTGCGTGTGAGTGAGTGGAGAGGCGAATGAATAGAGGGAAAATGTTTAGGGATGTGTGGAAAAGGTTTTGCAAGGGTCGGCGAGGGTTTCGGTGGTTTGTGGAGGTGGGATGGCCTTTTTGGAGGGGGTGGCCGGAGATGGAGGTGCGAAGGGTTGTCGATGGTTGCTTTGGAAACTAAAGAGCGAAGAAGAAAGTAGAGGATATAAGGGACTTAGCTAGGAGGTTGATGGACGAAGGGGGGCAGCGATGGCATCGAGTTTGGTGTGGCCGACGCTGGAGACGAAGGCGGCTCCGGTGAGGTAGGAACGGTGAGGATGAAGGAGGAAGTGGCATCCGCTGGTATGGCGAGACGCGAATGGAGGTGAGGAAGAGGAATACACCGCAGGTATGGCGAATGGATGATGAGAAAGAGCAGTGGGGATTGCCGGACATCGAGGAGCCTTCGATCGTGAGAGGCAAAGACGATTTAAGGGGATTCATGGCTGAATTTGAGTGTGGAGAATTCAAGAGGATCTGGGCTTCTTTAAATAAAGATCTGAGGGGCGGTTAAGGCTTAGGAAGCAAGCTTCCCAAGCTTGGAAGGTCATTGGATTTGGGAGATTTCAAGAGACCCAAATCTCTCATGCGTTTGCATAAGAGATTGGGAGGGAATCGAAGCACATAGATGGGTTCATACTGGAGATAATTGCTTAGAGAATCTTCCTTCCAATTTTGGAAGAGATTCTCCAAGCAATCAAGGAGAAATCTCCTGTCAAAGGTTGCCAGAGTAGGTTTCCTCCACGATAATGGTGGAGGGACCTAATTGTGATGATGATGAAGAAGTTAGGGGGCTATTTGCAAGGGCTTTTGAAAGTTGGGCGTATAAACATAATTAGATAGGACCTTTTTGCAAACTAGGTCAAGGCAAGCTCATCTTCGATCCAAATTTTGGTACAAACCTAATTTGGACCTAAGGAATCCAATGGTGATGTTGGATTTTGGTTTTAACCAGGTTTGACTAGGTAATTTATGCAAAAATCCAAATTAGGCCAAATATCTGTCTGAGACTCCATTTTAGGTCAAGATGGGTTCTAATGGCCAAATTGAAGGTACTAAACCCTAGAGTATATTTTTCTATGATTATTAAAGGGTTTAAGTGAATTTTATCCTGACCAGAACCTTGGTTAATTAAGTAGATATGTTTTTAGGGTTTCAAAAGTCATTTAATTCTCAGAGCACTCACAAACCCTTTTCTGCTTAATCCAACCCACTTGTTATCTTATTAAGATCATTTGACTTTTATTCAGCCCTTGAGAAAACCCGTGGTTGTACTGCATTCATGATAACCTGGTAAAATTATAATTTTACCCCTAGTTTGTTATTTTTTCTCTCAGAATGGTTATGCAATGAATTATGACCTTCAGTTGGTTATGTAAGAGCATTTATTGACTTCATTAGGTGAAAATGAGCTAGTTAGGTCTCATGATGGTGTTCCCATCATACCCCCATGCCTAGCTTTTGCTTGTCCCTTAACAAAATTTCAAGGTATTAACTTTGATTCTAGACCATGAAATCTTTTGATACTTAAAACTTTGATGCGTGCTTCCTTTTATAGATTAGGTTAGAATGCCGATAGTAGGCCTAAAGGTACTCAAGTACCAACCAAGATCCGAACCTGACCAGCTTTAGCCTCAGTCTGCCGCGAAGGTTTCTAAGGTCCACAGGAACTAACCTAAGGTTCGTTGAACTCCGCAGTTAAAGCACCCGTGCTTATAATATGTTTTAGCCTTGGTTCAGTTTGCAATGTGCTTTTTTCAGAGAGAGACAGAGGAATCTTCTTTATTTTTGGAGATTTTTCTCTCTCTTTTCTTTTTATTTCTAGCTTCGGATTATCTTCCCAACACAGTCTATATTGGATTCCTAGTCCCCATCATCAATCCTCGCAGGGTCTCTAGCAATCGATGCTTCGAGATAGCATCGCCCATGAAAACTCCCAGAACCCTAGCTTTCAAGATTTTGAGATAATCCCGCCCATGGTATTCTGTAGCTAAATCCAGACCCTGGCAATCGACATTTCAGGATAATGTCGTCCATGGCGTTTGAACCAGCACAAGGTGCTTACATGCCCCTGGTAGGATATGTAGATATCCTAGGAGACAAGTACCAAGGATACAACATGTTATTGCGCATCTTTGGGGGGGATTTCCCGCCTCTCTGCGCCGGCAACTTGTCCAAATAAACTTGTATTGATCAGCTGCTCCTAATTTAGGTAACTTTTTCAGAACAAGTTGAACACATTTGCATGGTTTTGGTACTTAGGCGCTGATGAGAAGCTCATCATGGTCTATAATTACCCTTAATTAGCTAGTCTTCCTAGTTAATTAGCTAGGAATATGTAAATATGTGGGTTAATTATTAAATAAGGGATAAAATAGTAAAGGACCTTAAAATAAGTTTAAAATGCTATATTATTATCCAATTAATATTATTAATAATTTAATTAATAATTGGACTCAAAATATCATTAGTAATTTATCTAATTAATGTGCTAACTAACTTAAGTATAATTTATACCTAAGTATGTAATAACTTAAGTAACCTTACTTAATTAAATAAATTAAGATAAAAAGGTCAAAAATGTAAATTCAAGGTCTAAATATAATAATTGTCTTATTTATAATCATATATAAAAAGTTGAAAAAGATTTAAATTAAAATAAACCTTGAAAACCTTAGTTTACATTTTAGTCCTTATGTTTTATTTCAATCAAGTCCTTATTCTTCACTTAGGTCCTCAATTTTTATTACAAGAAAGCCCCTGAAAACTTCACCTTCTTTCTTTCTTCAGCCTCCTCGATGGCTAACGATAGGAGGTGCTTTCACCCACCGATCGGTGCGTATCCGATATCATTCCTTCCTCTCCAAGCTCCTGGAGCTTGTGCTCACCATCCCCTTTTCATCCACCGGTCTGGATGAAGCTGCAATCCCATTTTGGGGTTGAAGATAACCTCACCGGCGTCGGAGAAGACGCCGGTGGTTACTCCACTCCTAGACTCTTCTCCGTCTAGATACACCCTCCTTCTCAGTCGTCGCAACCTATAAATACCCCTCCACACCCTCGATTTCAGGAAGTTAGCTCCCTTCCCTGTTCTTCACTAAGCTAGCCGATAGGCTATTCTTTCCAAATCCGGCGACTTTCCTCCGCTTCCTCCATCCACCTTAGCTTGCTCTGGATCTTCGCCGACGTCAGCCAAGTCTTCTGACGCAACGCTAACACTGGAGTTCCTTCGCTTCACTCCGCCTACACCTACCGAACTTCTTCCCTGTCCCTCTGATTTCCTCCTTCGTTAAGGACCATCGACAGAGATCTTCTACCCCCTTCGTCCAGGTAACAGTAGTTTAGGTAAGTAGATTAGTTAGAGTAGTTAGTTAGGTAGATTAGATAGATGTAATGTCATAATTCCATTCATCTTCCTCAGCTCCGGTGAGCTCGTTGAGCTTGTCTGGAGCAATCTTTTGTCTTTTTAAAACATTAATCACCTTCCTTAATCTCCCATGAACATTTCTATCATCTTAATTCACTGATTGGATCACCTATTTGCCTAAACCACTTCCACCTTCACCAGTTGCTTCCACTGTCCATGGCAGAAGTAGCTGTGCCTAATCCACCTCCACTGGGGCTCTCCATCACTTAACCATCACTTAAGGGCCCCTATCCTCACTTTAATTAAAATAATAATCACTTATAACTTAAACTCCTAATTTCATATACTCTCCTGAGCTCGCCGTCAATGGTGGCTCAGGAGGAGTTCATATCGCTAATTAACCATCTATAATCCATCGCTACCTCCTTTTGACTTGTTTTCTTCACTCAATTGAGTGAGAAAATAGGTCCTGAGCTCAATCAAACTCAGAATCTGTTCACTATGAATTCATTGCATAACTTTCAATTAAATTGTTAATTGAAGAAATTAATGTGTTCCTGAGGTTCCTTGTGACCTCAGGAAGCTTTTCAGATCGTTCATGGCATGATTTAATGTCATTTATACGTTTTTAGCCTTTTTCTGAACTCACCGGAGCTCCAGCGAGTCAAATGTATTCTTCAGCCCATAGAATTGTGCGTGAAGCTCCAAATCACTTATTTGAAGGTCACTGATCGTTCTTAAGCAATTTATTTGAGATTTTAAGACCTGGAGCTCCTTCTAGACCTTTGTCTTCTCCAACTCCAGCAGAGTTGGAGATGACTGTTGGTTAGGGTTAAGCTTCATTTGAAAGGTCTAGAAGCATCAGAAGGATGCCCTGAGACCAATCCAATTGATCAATCACTGAGATTGACCTTGGTTTGTTCTGTCGAACAAACTCACTTAGGATCTCAGGCGACAGGCCTAGAACACTAGAAATCCAAGTTGAAACTTCCTTCTAAGAGTCTGAATTTATTTCTGAGGAGAAATTGAAGTGAACTAAGGCATTAATTTCATCTGAGATGACTTAATTTAGAAAGTCAAATTTCAAGGTTTAATGGTCAACTTTAAGTCTGGTATGTGAATTTAGGATTCAATCAGAAGAATCGAGGAGTCCAATTTGTTCTTAGGATGTTTCTAAATGATTTAAATTCAATTTGGTTGAACTCTGATCGATTTTCTAGAATAATTTGATTACTGTTCAGTTTGGGTTGTTTTTGAACCCAAACTGACGACAGTAAGTTCTTGATGAATTTTAGATGAATAATCTACCTAGATAGATTCTTAACAACCTTTAGAGGTTGTTTGATTTGATAAACTAGACCTCTAGCTGTCTGTTGGACCCAACAGAACTTGAAATGAAGTTCTGAAGCTCCTTAACGAAGATTTTTAGCTTCTTCACCTTCCTGAAGCTTCTCAGAGTTCCTTTCCTTCACCTACAGCTGCAGAAACACCTTCTGAATCTCTTTAGCACCTCATCTGGGGGTTAAAAGCCACTTTGCAGGTCGTTAGAGCCAAAACACATCTTCACAGGCCAGTATGGCCGTAGCGATCTAGACCTTTTTCTCCCTTCAAATTGAAGAGCAAAACCTTCCCTGAGTATCAAATTGATACTATAATCATGTAGAGCAACCTTAGAGCTTTCCAGCAAGCCTTCACTTGCTTGAATTGGAGCTCTATGCTGACTGGAATCATCAATCAAAGTCTGGTGTGGGAGGGGAATGGTTAGTCCCACATCGGTGAAACAGAAGTGCTCACCTTAGGATAAAAGTAAAAAGTGTATGGGGCTATGTAGTCGTCAGCACAGGGTGCAGAAATGAGCATATGGGTGTGTGTGTGGGTGCGTACGGTGTGCGTGCCCGGGTGTGTGTGCCCCCATGGGTGTGCAGGTGGGGGCCCGTGAGGGTGTGTGCATGTGGGCCTGGGAAACCGTGGGTCGGATAGGCTCGAGAATATGTTGAACCATAAATAAATCAAACCAAATAAAAACTAGGCTTGGACCCAGTAGGGTCTAGTCCCACCCTGAGAGGGGTGCAGTGTATCCCCGACCGATCCAAGCCGTCAACCTTAAAACCTAATTTTTGGTTCAGACAAAGGGTTCAAACTGGTTCGGTTTAGAAGAGTTGCAAAGGAAGAGAAGGGTTGCAAAGGAAGAGAAGGAGAAGAAGAGGAGAGTTCGCTGAGGTTGAATATAATAGACAAGCAAAAGGGCAAAGGAAAGATAACAGGCAGAACAAAATGATAAGAAGAAGAAATGTATAAGAAGAAGAGCTTGAGAAATGAAAAAGAAAAAAAGAAGAAAGAAAAGAAAGAGAATAAGAGATATATAAGAGCAGTGAGCTCGAGACAGAAAGATTAAGAGAAAAGTAAAAAGAGAAAAGAGAGAGAGAGGGAAAGGTAGAAGAAGAGAAGAAAGATTGAGGCTGATGACAGAGAAAAGTAAATAGTGGTTTAATTTTTTGTATTCTATTAATTTCTTTTTGAGCTTAATGTTGTAATAAGGCATATATTCATTGGAATTACTTTTTCTTACCTTAATCTCTTGTAAATAAAAAGAAATTAAAAGAAATAAATATGTTTACTTGTTTGTAATAGTAAACCATATGTGTAAATGTGTTTTCTTTATGGAATTTTGCATATTTTTCAATTGGAAATCCTTAAGCAAAATTCATATTCTTAAAGTAAACTTAATTATAATTCCTTTAAGTAGCTTACGATTAGTGGTGAATTTTAATTAAGTTATGTCTCATAGCGAACGACTTGGACTCAACCAGTAGAAAAGAAATAAAATCTAAAATGTTAGGTTAACTTGATCTTATACTACTTAATCGACATAAATTTAAGTTGACCTAAGTTACTTTCTTTTGCACATAATTAAGCATAATTAACTTAATTAACTGTGTTGAGAAAGCTAATGACCAAGCGCACTGAACCAGATTGTGTGTGGATTAGGGTACTTAGGTTACCGAGTCATGCAAACCAGAGGTCAGTTAATGAGGTCGAATACTTCCTAAGCCTTAGACCTAATACTTAAGCTTCGCATTTTCCTCAACCTCTTGAGGATTATCCAGATCTTAGCGGGTACTTGAATTTTTGAGCCTAGGATTATAGCCCAAAAGACCTAAAATCAACGTTCCTACTAATCTCTTTTTTGTTTCATTAGCACTTTTTGCCTTTCATTTTCTTTCTCTTGATATGGTCTAGAACTAAGTCAATTCCTTAATTTCTTACTAATAACTACCTCTTTTTCTTTTCTCGTGCTCCTTTTTGGCATTTTTATCTCCTCCCCTTTTTCTCCTCAAAATTTGATATGCCACCAAAATTTCCTCTCCTCTCATTTTTTGTTCTTTTTCAAGAATTTTTTTCATTTTTTTGGTATTTTGATATGTGATTTTTTTGATGAAACCCTTTCTTGTGAGATGATTTTCATGGCGTTTTGCACTTTAATACCCTCCATCCCTACGTTTTGCAATGTCCTCATTGTAAATTAGGTGGGTTCGAGTTTCGCTTAGATCATTCATTAGAACAGGTTTTGGGTGGGTGAATGGGTTAGGATGACTGTTGCGGATGATTTCCAGCTTAAGTACAGGTACCAGAGGTGGAGTCGGCTGTTCTAATGGATGAACCCAAAAGTGCAATATGAGTTCAGCATAGGAATGTGTCAAGAAAGGTTTCGGGTTTTTCAAAATGATGGGTTGCCTCCTGTTAAGCGCTGAGTTTTACTCCATCGACTGGGCGCAATGAGCCCAGGGAGAATGGAGGGTAAAAGATGTCTCAGCCAGATTTGTATTGGTAAGTTCAATGAACGGTTTGAGTCTCTGACCATTCACGACAAAAGGTTCTGAATCGTGGCTGAGTTGACTGATTTTGATGGCTCCATTTCCAAACATTCGTCGGACGAGGTAAGGTCCGATCCATTTTGATCTGAGTTTTCTTGGGAACAGTTTGAGTTTGGCATCAAAGAGTAGGACTTTTTGACCAAAGCAAAAGATCTTTCTGGATATGTGCTGGTCGTGAAAGGCCTTAACCCGCTCTTTGTAAATTTGCGAGTTCTCATACGCATCGTGACGTAATTCATCGATCTCGCTCATTTGAAGTTTTCTGTAGGTTCCTGCCTTAAAAAGATAGAGATTGCAATTCCGTACTGCCCAATAGGCTTTGTGCTCCAATTCAATGGGGAGATGACATGTGTTCCCGTACACTAATCTGAAGGGAGACATACCTAATTGGTTTTTGTGGGCGGTCCTATAAGCCTACAAATCTTCCGGAAGTCGTGATGACTAGTCTTTCCTGTCAGGTTGAACAGTGACCTGGAGGATTTTCTTGATCTCCCGATTCGATAGCTCAGCTAGATCGTTGGTTTAGGGGTGATAAGGAGTAGAGATTTCGTGTGACTCCCTGCATTTGGTCATCAGTGACCTGAACTAAGCATTAGTGAAATGGGTCCCTCCATCAGAGATTATGGCACGCAGAATCCCAAATCGAGAAAAGATGTTCTGATGAATGAATTTGATGATCACCTTATGATCATTGGTTCGGGTCGGAATGGCTTCGATCCATTTGGACACGTAGTCAACAGCGAGTAGAATGTACTCGAAGCCGTCCGAAACAGGAAAGGGTCCCATAAAATCAAACCCCTAGACATCGAAGATTTCGCATACAAGAATCAGCTGTAAGGGCATCATATCACGGTGGCTCATGTTGCCTAAGGTCTGACAACGAGTGCATGTCTTACAGTGATTGTATGCATCTTTGAAAATCGTGGGCCAATAGAAGCTGCACTGGAGGACTTTTGCTACGGTTTTATGACCAGAAAAGTGTCCACCACATGCCTGGTTATGGAAGGACATGATGCCCTAAATTTTCGCTTCTGGGACACATCATCGGATGATTTGATCAGCATCGAAGCAGAAGAGATACGGGTCTTCCCAAAAGGGTTGAGACTAATCAGGGGACTGTAGGATCGGAGCTTGGGTAACTCGATCTCACAGGATCTCAAATGCTTGAGTGCACTCCTTGGAGATTTCAAAAGGAACATCCTTAGATAGCAGATTAGTCAGGGGGCATGCGATTTTTGAGAAGTCGGGAATGAATCGACGGTAAAAACTGACGTGCCCCAGGAAAGGTCGAATGCCTTTGATCGAGCTAGGCATAAGGAGATTGGAAATCAGATTCACCTTGGCTCGATCAACCTGGATGCCTTTTTCGGAGATAAGATGTCCCAGGACAATTCCTTCGGGCACCATGAAGTGGCTCTTTTCCCAGGAAAGAACCAGATTCACGTCAATGCACCGCCTGAGGATCTTGACCAAGTGCAGGAGGCAATCATCAAATGATTCGCCAAACATTGTGAAGTCATCCATGAAGACTTCCAGATAATCACCTACCATATCTGAGAATATGGCAAGCATGCATCGCTGAAAAGTAGCAGGTGCATTGTAGAGACCGAAAGGCATCCTTCGGAATGTGTATATCCCGAAGGGGCAGGTGAAAGTGGTCTTCTCTTTGTCCTTAGGATGGATTGCCACCTAGTTGTAATCGGAGTACCCATCCAAAAAGCAGAAGAACCTATTTCTCGCTAGTTTTTCGAGGATCTGATCAATAAACGGTAGTGGGAAATGATCCTTCTTTGTGAAGGTATTGAGTCTTCTGTAATCAATGCAGACTCTCCATGAATTTGCTACACCGGTTGGTATGATTTCTCCGGTCTTAGTCATGATCACGGTGAGTCCTACCTTCTTAGGCACAGCCTAGATTGGACTCACACACCGACTGTCGGAGATCGGGTAGATGATCCCAGCGTCTAGCCACTTAATGATCTCCTTTTTCACGACCTCCTGCAGATTATGATTTAGATGTCCACATTTCACAGGAAGGTCGTGTGCCCTCTTTAGTATAGATGTAGTGTATGCAGTAAGAGGGGCTAAAACCAGTTAAATCATCGAGAGTCCATCCAATGACTCTTCGATGTTGCTGGAAAACAGAAATCAGATGGGATTCCTGATCAGGTGTGAGTCTCGAATTCATGATCACAGGAAACGTCTGATTGGAACCCAAAAAGACGTACTTTAGATGCTCGGGAAGAGGCTTCAGTTCTAAAACAGGGTTATCAGCAGCAGCGGGTGGTTCAGGGTAGGTGTCAAGAGCAAGGGAAGGAACTATGGGTGTGTCTAGGTTGAGTTCGGACTCCTCTAATTGCGGATTTTGATCCTCTTGTGGTTGATCAGAAGTAGTCAAGTTTTCCTCGATATACCGAATGTCAACCACAGCCTCGATATCACATATTTGTTCTATAACTTTGCAATTAATCCCTTGTTGGGCCTCAAAGATGTCGATCTTTAGTGTCTAGTTCCCAACTTTTAGTTCAATTTGGCCCTCCTCACAATTAATGTTGGCTCTAACAGTGGCTAGAAAGGGTCTCCATAATATGATTGGTGTGTTTTTCAGATTTTCTGGAGCATCCATATCCAAGACTACGAATCCACTAGGAAATAGAAATTCCGAACCCTAACAATGACATCGTCAAGAACTCCTTTAGGTGACTTAATAGATCGATCTGCCAACTGTAATGTCACCTCTATTGGTTTGAGCTCAGATTCCTCAAGATGGTCAAGTAGGGATGTAGGTATTAGGTTTATGGAGGCTCCTAGATCCAATAAAGCTCTATCAAATTGAATATCACCAATTGTACAGGAAATCAGGGGAGTACCTAGGTCTTTTACCTTAGGTGGGAGTTTGCTCAAAATGACAGAGCTGGCTTGCTCCGACAATACGATTGGGCTCCCACTTTTGGTTTGTGGCTTACGCTTAGGTGTACACACGTCTTTCAGAAACCATGCGTAGGCTGGTACGTGGCGAATTGCATCCATCAAGGGGATGTTTATATGGACCTGTTCAAAGAGGTTGACCAGGTCCTCTTCAGGTGCCACGGGTTTGGTTGTCTTCTTTCCCTTGCTCAAGGCCTCAGGAAATGGAACCTTGGATGGTTCCTCTAGAATAGGTCCAATTTCTTGATCTGGGATAGGGGTATCTTGGATGACTATCCTAAGGTTTGGGTTAATACTACCAGGCTGAAAGTGGCTTGGGTAAGATGGGTCCTGTGTTGCTTTGCCACTATGGGTTATCACTGAATTCAGTCCTACCTAGTTTTGGTTTAGTGTTGGTAAAATAGGTGGCTGCTGCTGAAATCCTGAATATGATGTCGAAGCTTCCAACCCGTCGGGTGATGGAGCAGAAGGGGCCTGATAAACCATGTGGGTTTGGCCCGGATTTGGGTTCATAACGCACCTCTGATTCGGCACATTATTTGGATTCGACAAAGGTTGCGAGGGGAGTGTACTAAGTTGGCGGAAATTCACCATCTGGGCGAGTTGATTGCAAACCTTTGTGAACTTGACTTTGTGCTGTTTCTGCATAGCTGCATTCGTCTTTTGAATGTCAGCCAGAGTCTGAAGGTGCTCGAGGTCTCGTAACACCTAATAAAGTTAGGGCCTTTGCTCGTGGTGGCATGGCCGATGTCTTGGGGTGGACGATGAGCGACGTTGGTCAATGAAGTGACAAGGACGTGTGGTCGGAGCCACGCTAGAGCATGGTCGACGTTTGTGAAGATGACGGAGAGGGAGGAGTGGTTGAGCTTGAATCCTAGATCTAAGGGTCCTAAACTACTCTAGAGGGGGAGGAGAAAAAGGAGATCTACCTAATCGTGGATGAGGGGGTTGGAGGATCATGCCAGCATGGTGTCCGGACGTGTGGAGGAAGAGGACAGCGGGGAGATTTGGAGCGATGAGGGGGTGGAAGAATCGCTTCCTGTAATGGGGAGAATGGTAACAATGAGGGGGAAGAAGCCCTCAACTAATTTCAGCGGTAGAGCGATGGATCAACAGGGTGAGTAAGCTCCAAGGTGCTTCAATGGAGGTGGCTGGAGGAAGAAGAAGAGGGGTGGAACAGGGCTGAATTGAGCACACCCCTAAAGCTTGGTGAACGGCCAAGCTTTATGGAGGGCACCTGCGATGATTTGAGGGTCGTTCATGGCATTTTTGTGAGACGAATAACGGAGTCAAAGTGGCTCCGGAGAGAACCTTGGTCGCAGATAACAACTTACAGAGGTGGTCAACGGAGTTGAAAACTTCGCCAAGAGGCTCGGGAATGGTTGCAAACTAGCTCCACAAAGATTCATGATGTTTGGCTGAGTATAACGACGGGAATCCCTCCTTGAAGCTTGCTCGACCAAACGCTCACAGCCAAGGATGTGAAGATAGGAAGAAGATGCTGCTAGGGGGCTATTTGAAAAAAAAATTAAAAGTTAGGGGCTCATTTGTAAGGAAATTGGTTTTCAAGGGTCAAAATGCAAACTAGGCCAATATAAAGTCCAAATGAACCCAAAATTTCATGGTAGCATAATTCAGGTCTAAGAAATTTATTGGTAACATAAATTTTGGATTTTGATATCTTTTGCATGGTCAATTTACAATTTGACCCAAAATATACCAAATAACCGTTTATGATTCTGTTTAAGGTCAAAACGGGTTTCGATTGTCAAATTAAGTATTCTAATACTCATAGAATATTTTAGATGATTTTTAGAGATTTATATCACATTTATTTCCATCAAAACTATTTTAATTTAAGCGAGGTTGAAATTAACCATTTTAATTAAGGATTAATTCTCAATTTGAATGAAAATCCTAAATTACTCAATATCAACCCTCTTTTAGGAAATTTAAGCTCAATTGAACTTTGATTATTCATGGTTCTCCCCTTACCATTCTACATTTATAATTATTCATGAAAATTGCATAATTAACCCCTATTTTTATCAATTCCTCTCTCTTCATGCACTGATTGAGTTATACCCATTTAATGTGATAGTTAAGTGAATTTAACCGTAGAACTTAGCCAAATTAGGTTAGATACAGCAGGTGATGGTGAGGGTATCAGCTACGGACGTACACACTATGCTCAAGTGGCATGACGATCCGGAATGCCTCCTCTACTGTCAGTGGCTGCTAAATTGTATCAGAGTTGACGTTTTCAGGAAGATGCATTAAGTTGACCATATTATTCCAAAATAAATTGAATTGCATTAACTAATTTCATTTAATTATAATTACGAAATGAAATAAAAACTTCTCTAAACACTAACTACAAGCAACAAGTTACCTTAAGTTGTGATCAAATTTTCAAGAATCCCTCTTAGTTCAAAACTCCTCTGAACTAAGGACGATGACTCTTATGGCATGCTATAAAGACAAAGTATCGTGCATGTAAGTGAAGTATACACACACTCCGCATTGTCCGTATAACATGACCAAAAGTCTCGACGGCCATGCATTTTCACATAATTATATCTCTCTTACAACCTATACCTTAGGGGTTAGAACTCATATTGTTTATCATCGGGTGTATCTAAATTTGTGCAGGTGTGTATATCTATAAACTTATAATAAAAATTTCATAATGAAATCTAATTCTGGAAGCTTTGTGGTCCGCTGGATGCAAAGAGATATTTGAGAAGAAAACTCTGAATATTCATAAAATTATAAAAATGAAACCTAGACTCTAAATATTTATTATCCAATTAATGACTTGACCAAATATAGCAAGCATATTTTATCTACTTATAGCTTTGTGGCTTATGTAGATGTTGCTTGTGATGATGTACAATTGCGTAGTGCTATTATCTGGTTTCATAATGGCAATCGTTTTGGGCTTCTAATCTCCAAAATTCCCTTGGAGCTATATTGCAAATGCTAAAGCTGCTATTTTGACAGAGTTAATGAAGAAAACTATGGAATTAATTTACAATGGGATGATATCAAATGAAAATTCTATTACCTTATTAACAGACTCCAAAGTAGTCTATTTTTTATTTTTTAATTTTTTTGGATTTTTGAATAATGAAACAAACAAAAACAAAAGAAAAAGAAATCGATACGGAAAAACTGCGTCTATGAGAGATGAGTAGAGAGATAAAAGCACAGAGAGAGTCTACAAATATTACAAAATGTGTGAGAACAGGCTCTCACAACTTATTCCTAACAAATGATCCTAGGTAATATACCTAAATCTAAACTAAGCTATACTAAACTACTACTATTACTACTACTAATACTAATGTAGCTACTCCAAGGGAAAACTCCACCGGGATGTCGGGTCAGAATCGCAGTGAACCTAACAGGAAGACGACCTCTGCCTGGAAGATGACACTACTCCTCCTCAAGTGCTGCAAAAACAACAATTGATTAGTAAAAGAATCAAAGAATGTATATACAAAAATAATTAATCAATAAATGAATGATTATGTACAATCAATGAATATGAATGAATGAATTTATATACAAAAATAAAAATTATTTATAAATGAAGAATTAAAGAATAATTTTGGCATATAGAGAGTTACCTTCCCGACAACAACGCAAAAAAATAATCGACTTTCTGCGACATGTTAATAAATCACTTCACAATAAAATACTGTTGTCGAGTTTCTATCCTTGGCAACGACGCCAAAAAATATATGGTGTGATCAACCATGGTTTGTATAAAAAAATTATCGTTGTTTTTGTTGTAGTATATGTCACAAATACAAACTGTTATTGCGTCAATTTTATTTATTTATATAATTTTTACTGGTTTATTCTAGGTCATTCACTGAGAGGTAGTTATTGATATACATCACTCTCTAAGTCCAACATTATTCTTTAATCCCAAAAAGATCAATTTTATGCATAATCATAAATGAATGAATTAATGAATAATGAATGAATGAAATATTAGCTTAATTATGTACAAAAGAATCAATTAAAGTGTTTGCAAACACCTAATTACAAACAAGCATGAAACACTATACATATATACTCTATATTACCTATTTCTAACTTATAATACTAATACTTACATATATATATAATAATAAGTAAAAATATATAATAGACTGTCATGACTTAACATACTAACATATACAATAACATATATAATATCTACAGCGACAGATATAAACGTCGCTATACCTAAAAAAAACTATGTACAGAATCTAAGGTAGAAACTGGGATCTGTAGCAACACTTATTCTATCTACAGTGACGGTTTATTCTGTCAGTAAAGCTATATGGTTATTTATATACATATATAGCTCAAACAAATCCATACTACGTATACTTGCTATACTTATAGTTATTATTTACAGTATACACTTATATACATGTTATATTTATATTATATACATATATATATTACATATATACTTAACTCATTCTTCTTCTTCTCCTCTGTTCTCTCTTCTTCTAAGACTTAGTTTCTTTTACTTTCTTCTCTTCTTAATTTAGCCACTCTCTCTTCTTAATTAATCCCCTTATTAGGCCTTATTTACTTTAAAAATTATGTTTATTAGTTGGCGGGCAACCTTTTCGAGGGATACACAGCACCCTCTCGGGTGGGACCAGACTTCTATTAAGAGCCGCCCTAATTCGTTAATTAGGCCTCTTAATCATGGTTTATGCTCAGTAATGGACTTAATCAAGCCCTTCGCACAGTGCATGACTCCCAGCCACACACCACACACAATAAACACATCATAACACCATGCCATATGCCATATCATGCTCGAAGGGATAAGGGGTAATGTTTCGGGCGCCCGGTGCCCGTGACGACTGAGTAGTCAGTGTAACAAATTCATAATATAGCGCTTCAAACGTTTCGTGCCACACGATGTGGCACTATGTTCGCTATGCCCAGCGCAAGAATTCCAACGCAGCCATGTAGATGTGAGGTTTTTGGCCCTCGATTTGAGGGCCAATTATTAAAATAAAAATTAAGTTATATGATAATAAAGTATTTACATAGTACTATATAATTGTACAATTAATTTAGAAAATTAATTATATTTATTGTATAAATAAATTAGGTAAAATATGCAGTTTATACCTACTGTATTTTAGGTTTTATTTCTAAATTAAGTATAAATTAGTTAATGTATGGTCTAATTGACCTTATACAGTATTAATATACATATTAAGGTGTTTAATAAAGATTTTTATTGTATTTTACAGGTTTTATTTCGATATTATTTACATTTAAATACCTATTTTCAGGTCATTCTACATATAAATTAGATTTAAATAGTATAATACATTATAAATATAATTAAATTAGCTTAATTTACTT
The DNA here is from genome assembly GCA_037157565.1 of Thalassia testudinum. Lineage (NCBI taxonomy): Eukaryota > Viridiplantae > Streptophyta > Magnoliopsida > Alismatales > Hydrocharitaceae > Thalassia > Thalassia testudinum. Next base: position 83,022,060 of record JAZHRO010000022.1, read on the forward strand.
AAAATACATTAGTAAAAATATACAGTATAAGTTAGTTTAGTTTTAACTTAAATTACTAATTTATTTTAATTTAATCTGATAACTTAACTAGTAACTTAATAAATTGATTATTTATTCTATATCTAAAATTAAATTATGGTACGGAGTTTATTATGTACAAAATATACATATAAATACGTATGTACAATATCATTCATAAATTTTTTTATTTATAGGGTTTTATTAATTTACTTAAAGTATAGTGCATATAAGTTAGAATAATTAATAAGTAATTATACAGATAAGTTATATACGTAATAAGTTATCTCAAATACTAAGGTTACATTATATAACACATATTTAAGCTATATATACAGATTATATCTTTATTATACAATATATACATTTACAACTTAGTATAAAGCTTATATTTACATATATAAACATAGTATACAAGGTGTTTTTGCGTATTTTTAGAGTTTTTTCACTTTTTATGGGTTTTATACGTTTTGTAGAGATAAGGGATGAGAAAGAAAGAGATAGATGAGAAAAATGGATATGTTTTTGGTGTTTTGATAGTTGAGTTCTTTTATTAAATTCCATGGTATACGGAATCGTCGGCTGGTATGTTCTACTAAGTCGGGTTTCAGAATATCATGAAACTTGGTATGCACTTAAAAATATACCTGATCTTCACCAAGACAGGTTTATTTTATTTTTTTGGATTTTTTCTTAAGCTTTTATTTATTTACAACTTGAGTTTATTCTAGGCCTTAAAAAGGGTTTTCAAAAAGAACCAAAGGCCCTAGATGGCTTTCTAGTGGCTGGATAGGTAGTGAACTACCTCAGGTATGCTCAACACATGAAATGAAAAAGATGCAAGCAGTTAAGCATGAAATTTAGCTTTGATTTCCATTAATTTTAATTTTGGACAGTTGAAATACTGCTGGCAAAAGAGCTTAATTAATGAGATTACAAGTCATTCAAATGAGATTTAAATCATTTCAACTACATGAAAGCTTGTACAAATACATTATACATTATAGTATATGTCAGCCACTTAAAGAACTTAAAACCTAGTTCACTGTCCTAATAAACTCAAACCAAATTCAGATATGGGTGACCGCTGCAGTAGCAACTAAATAACAGCAGCAGATAGTAGCGAACTGCAAGGACAATTAAAGACGGCCTAGGCAAAGCCCAGACATCTTAAATCACTAGGACTTTGTTGCAGTGTTCAGAAATTTAGAGAGAACAGATCTGCAGTAAATCAAGAACTCTAAATCAGTAAATTATCTGCTAATGCTGTAATCTATATCTCAAATCAGACTTGAGAAAGCCTAATTAGAGATACAAACTAACTTGATCAGGATATATTTTGCTGACTTTAAATGTAGCTGCATCATGCAACAATTTACTATGTCTAGCTGGGATTCACAGACACATAAATCTCTAAAACCAAATCTGACAAGGGCTAAAAAGATGGCATAAAAGTCATTCTCAGGTGTTCTTTTTTTTTTTAAATTCAAATCCCTTGTCAGTGTTTTCACTTCAAATCAAATCAAAAACCTACTGATCTAACACTTTCTAATCCTATAGACAGCATGTAGAAAATGTTGGATTCAGCCCAATAAATTCAACTTGAATCCCATTGTGCTAAAAACCTTAAGGGATATTGAAAATCCCTTAGGTGAAAATCAGAATCTTGGAAAACAAATCCATGGATAAAATCCTTAATAGAGTCTCCAATTAGCATAGTTGATCTTCCTTAGCTCTACAAAGCATTCAAAACATGAAAACCTTGACTTAATTGGATTATGGCTCATCTGAGGAAAGATTTTACATCGAGTTCCTCTCAGATTCACAACCATCCATTAAACTACACAAAAATGCCTCAATTTGCTTGATCAAAGCAATTCAAAACTCAATGAATACAAAATCTTGTGATCTTGTGTGAAACCCAAATTCAAAGTAGATCAAACAAACTGATTCAATTTTAAACTCAGATCAGGAGCCTTTGTGAACAAAATGAAGTGAGTGAGAGGCTCCTAAGATAGATTTGAGTGCAAATCCGCACCTCAAAGCTTAAAAGCATTGAGATGGGGATTTGACTCCAAATGGGTGGGTGGATTGCGAAATAAAACACAAGGAAATCAGAAAGTGAAGTGGAAACATGAAGGGGGAGAAAACAATGATCAATGAGGTGAGTGAAATCATCTCCTCTGATATGAAAGGATCAGAGGTGGTGGATGTGATTTCTACACTAATCTACTCTTAGGCTAAATTACAAACCAGTGGATTCCCTAATTGATCTACTCCTAACTGATCTACACTACACTAATAGTCACTACAACTATGCTACAGCTAAAAAGCATTAAAATCTAGTCTAAATGGAAGAATGGGACCTTTGGATCTCCACCTGGTGGATGGAGAGGAAGAATGGAGGGAGGAAGCACTCTAACGGAGAGAAAACCCTCTAGTGGAGTTCAGGGTCACCCTCAGGTGCTACGAAGTCCTTAGCGGCGAGGAGTGTCAGAGAGAATGTGGATTTCACAGCCGGTGGTCGTGAAAATGGGGAGAGGTGGGGAGAGTAGCCGGAGAGGAAGAATGTTCGCTAAGACGTGTAGGAGGGAGCGATCCTTTACGCGTGCGACTGTGGAGCTGCTTAAGTAGATTGAAGAGTGAATCTCGTCACTGTGTGGGTGAAATTAGGCGTTAAGGGTTTGGGCGGTGAGGATGAGAGGAGAGAGTGCGTGCGGCTGCCAAATCAAAAAGCGGCCATTGGATGGGATCTGGGTGAAAAGGTGACCACACACGTCGAATCACGCGAAGGTTCGATTCAAATTGAGCCACAAATCATGCAATCAAGAGAATGGACAGCTAAGATCATGCGAATTCCTCGCGTGACCAGTGTTCGTGTGGGAGCTGCAGGCGACTGAAGTCTTTTAGTGAAATTGCAGGGTACACCCCTCTGCGAAGGGGTAGAAAAGTTGTAGGCAGGCCCATAAGTGATTACAAAGTATAACAGAACAGTCCTTTTGGTCTTGCAGAGAGGTCCCTACGGGTTACAAATAGGTCTTAGGAGGTTTTCTAATGAATGATATGTAATGCACTAAGGACCTAAATGTAAATCTTTAATTTTAAGGCCTTAATGATGTCCAAATACATCAAGTTTTTATCTAAGCTTGATTGACCATTTAAGAAGTTAATTATACTTTTGGTTTAAACTTTTGAGCTTATTTATGTGTTCTATTTGCAATTGGATCACCATTTCATATTTATTAATAGAATATCTCATTTAATGACCTAATTATGTGTTTTTAACACAGAATTGATGTTTTAGGTCTTTTTCTCTAATTCTCACACTTAACCCTTTTTATGTGTTAATTTGATATTATTTAATCTAGTTTCTAGCTTAAGCTAGGCTATTTAGCTATGATGAGTTGCAACTCATCAGGCTTTAAGCCCGTAGTTGTTGTCTCAGGTCATCGCCGCCACCTTCATCAACACCGATGACATTCACCACCATCTGTATGCCGTTTAACATGCCACCACCCTGCTCGCCTGCGAAACCATTTCAGCAACACGACTACACCTTCAATTTAAATAACATCAGCTACAGCACCAGTGATTGCCCCACTCTTCTCCTCGCAATAATAGCAAGAGGAATGTGACTGGTTTTGTCCTACATCGTGGGAGACAAATTTTGAGAAGCGTTTATAATGCTTTACGTGCATTGCTTTGTCACCTCAAGACAGACGGGTGAAGTCCCCTTCACACGGCCATGCACTCCTCGCCTGTGCCCCACGCACACGGGCCTGGTCTCCAGATCCGATTACCCGTTTACCCAAATACCTAGTTCTAAAGAGAGAAAGAGGGGCTATTTTCTGAGGGAAGGAGGGGGGTTTTACACTGTACATCCTTGGGATTCGTGCCTAACACTTGGGCAATTTTAGAGGTTCTTAGGGTAGAAGTTTAAGGCATCTGAGACCTTCTCAGGACGTCTGATCTGTGAAGAAAATGGACTCTGACTTGGCTAATGTTGGCTTTGAGAAATTGAGAATTTGATTGGGAATTGGGCATAGCTGTTGAGATTAAATGGTGGTTTCAACCACCACTTTTTCAGCTTTTCACTATCCTTTTGTCATTAACTCTTAAGATACAATTTGATTAATTATTGAATATATTTTTAGTGGATTAATTATTCATTGCATATCATTACTTGTGAATGATTATTGTGCTCATTTTTATTATTTTGATTAGAGGATTGAATTCCAAATTTGCTCCCTGCGGATGACCTCAGAACTCTTGGCTTTTTTAGCACTTATAAATTTAAATATCGATTTGATTTTTGTCACTATACTACGACATATTTTTCTAAGCTATGATGGATTTCGAATCAACATCATTTAACTGTTTGGGCAACCTTATTCATTATCTAAACTTTCTAGGTGATGCTAAGTGCATGTTAATTCCTAGAGATATGAATGGTCATGCTCATGCTCTTGCTCATTCATGCTTAACGTTAAAAGTTTTTGGTTCTCTTCTGATATCCCAAACTGTTATTCAACACTGTAGGCACTTACTATATATTAATGGATATAACTATTAAGTTACCAAAAACAAAAAAAAATAACTAAGGGTCCCCAACCTTTGGGACTAGAAGGTACACTTGATTTTTTTGAAAAGGCTTCCAATTAAGCCTTCCAAGGCCCCTAATTCCACGATATTGGCCCCATTCACTCACACAATCACTGACGCAATTAAAACATTCATTGATACACATTCACTCACACAATCAAACTAAATACACATGTGAGTACAATTGCTCAAGAATACTAATTAAAACATTCTAATTAATTAAAACATGCAATTAATTAGACATACTAATTAAGAAAAAAGGGTGATTAGGTGGTGGTGGTGGTGGTGTTGGCGGCTGAGGTGGTGATGGTGGTGGTGGCGGCATGAAGGGAGGAGGAGGATGAGGTGGTGGAGGTGCTGGCAGCTGAGTTGGTGGTGGCGGCATGGAGGGAGGAGGAGGATGAGGTGGTGCTAGTGGTGCTGGTGGCATGGAGGCTGAGGTGGTGGTGGTGCTGGCGGCATGGAGGGAGGAGGAGGATGAAATGGTAGATGCAGCAGGAGGAGGGGTCATTTTTGGTGGTGGTGGTCGCGGTAGAGGTGGTAGTGGTGGTCGGCATGGTGGTGGTGGTCGAGGAGGGGAGGGGGAGAGGCACCATGGCAGTGGTGGTCGCTGGAGGTGGTCGTGATCAAGTTCAACGAGGGGGTGGTCGTTGGCGAGGGGAGGTGAGCGGAGGAGGGGCTTGGTTGAGGAGGTTGTACCTTCTCCAATGGTGGCCGTCAATTGCACAAGGAGGAGATGCGAAGAGGATGCACGTCGAGGTCGAAGGCTTCCCTGCGGCGGAGGAGGTGGAAGAGGAGAGGGGGATTTGGGAGGAAGGGGGAGGGAGTCAGGGTTGCGCTAGGGATTTATGTCCATCTTTCTCGATCGTTCCAGAGAAAACGGTCGAAGATTGAGTTTGAAAATTAACTTTTTAATTTGGCGGCTCATGAAAAACTTATCGTCGATCGTTTTCTCATGAACGGTCGATAAATCTCGTATTCCAGATCATTATAAACGATCAAGAATAAGTTCAACCAAAACCCCACCCGATTTGTGGGAAACTTAATGATCGATGTTTTAGTAATCATTTTACCCTACAGTGGTTAAAAATTAACCGTCAAAGACCAACGCCTTTCCTACTAGTGATGGCCTGCATACTCCTATGTATTTGCATCCACTTGATTCCCTTGGCTTCATCTTTTCCACATTGCTTCGGAGAAGCATATACGGTTGAGTACGCCAACACATGAAGGATATTAATTGGGGTCAAAATGTAGAGAAATGTAAAAGTTGATGCAAGAAATTAAGGTGGTGTGAATGTGGGTTTCACTTATAATTGATATTTAATATAAAGAAAGAAAAAAATGTAAGATTTGTTACATGATGGGTCTCACTTTATTAAAAAAAATTACAACACTTTGAACTAAAATGCACAAATAATAAATAACTTTGTACTGGTAATATATTATTCTAGGTGATTTTGCATCAGTGAAAAATGATTTTGTATCAATGATAAATTATTGTAAAGTATCTTTGTACCGGTGAAATCTCATTGTACACTGGTGCAAAATTATTGTAAAGGTGATCTGGTGATTTTATACCAGTGCAAAGTGATTTTGACGTATGGGTTTAGGATTTAGGATTTAGGGTTTAAGGTTTAGGTTTATGGAAAGTGATTTCAAGTATGAGAAGTGACTTTTCACCTTAGGGTTTAGTTTTTAGTATTTAGGGTACCCTAAATCCTAAACTCTAAACCCTAAGATAAAAAATTATTTCTCAAGTGTAAAATCACTTGTCATAAGTGAAGAAGTACCCGGATTTAAATTTTACATTGGTGTAATCTTACTTTGCACAAGTGTAAAGTAAGATTACATTGGGGTGTAAAATTATTTCGAAGGTGTAAAGTGATTTTTTATAGGTGTAAAATAATTCCAAAGGTAATTTAAGTAGTTTGCATCTGTATAAAATTGATATCTTGTTACTTTCAACGGTGATAGATCATACCACATGTAAATATATTTTTTATATAAAAAAACATATTAAATAAAAACTACACTTACAATCATGTACGTTAATTTTTATATCAACTTTTATAATTTTCAACCCATGACCTTAATTGTAATACTCAAAGAAGAATGATATTTCCTACCCCACCTTAATTATTGCAAGGATTGGGTCAAACTCTACCCTACCATTGGGTGCGGGGATCCCCATTTTCTATGACGGGGTTGGGGGCGGAGGGGTTAGATTCTTGGATATGTTTCGAGGTAAGGGAATGGTTTTCTTTCCATGAATATGTATCCATATTAGACTAGTGGCTATCAAAATATTACTTGAATTTTCTTTTATTTTACAAAAATTAACTTTTTATTAAAAGGGAAAGAACATGTTACAAGAGACGTAAGGAAAAAATAAAAATATCTAACTTTCAAAAAGGGAAAAAAATGTCCCGTACAATAGGAGAATGTCAAAATACAAAACAACATAAAAAGAAACGAAGTATAAAGAAAAAAAATGTCCCATAGTTAGGAATCAGACGATCTCCCAAAGGAGATAGACCTCACACTCGTAGAATCGGTAAAGTACCAACATGCTACTCTGAATCGTATCAAGAAACTATATCAGAATAAGCATGAGATCACACGTGATCTCCAAATAAAATTGAAATAACAAATTAAAAAAAGAAAAAGAAAGATCAAATTTCTCTAATAAACGAAACAACCCCAGCAACAGCAAAGTTGCCTAGAGCCACCGAAGCCATAGGCATCGCCTCAGAGCACGCATGACCGTCGTCATTGCCACCCATCTGCAGTAGTCGTAAGCCGGTGAGCCATCAAGCTTGCAAACTCTGAGAACATCGGCAAGCCAGTGTGCCACTGTGCTCGCGGCCTTGTGAGCGCTAGTAAGCCGCCACGGCCGCTGCTTTCGTGAACATCGTCGACGAGACCTACACAGCCGCCATCGACCACCACACGAGCGATCGACGACCCACACAACCCTAGATCGCAGCTTCCGCCATCGCGACAAGTCGCACTGTTGCCACGGCCACCACATCCATGCACGATCGCCACGAGCCATTAACGGCTGTGCATGTCAAGGAACACGCTCACTCACCGGAAAGGAGAGATATGAGGGGAAGAGAGTGAGGTTCCAAAGCTTGGGGGGGGGGGGGGGGGGGGGGGGGGAGTGAAACGCTCAGCGTGGTTTGATTTTTTGCAAATATTACGTGAATTTGACATCCTCTTATTGAAAGGCTATCCCGTCGAATCTTCGATGTCAGAACTTGTCCAGTGGAGTTAATTTAAATGCAAGAAAGTAAAAGCAAACCCTAGAAATCAAACGAATGGTTGAACTCTTTAGATGCCTTGGTATAAATTTTCGGAAAGATCATTGAATATATCCATCAATAAGACCGTCCTATAACCCAAACCTGTAAATCTACTCCAAGTACATCGCGTGCACACAAATCTAGATGTCTTATAACAATTGAAGTAATATTAGAGTAGCCTCTCCTTGCCTTTGGCAGGTATCCATCGCATACAAGTGCTTTTAACTTTTAACTTTCTCCTTATGGTAATCGGTAAAACAACAAAGACTCGTGAAATTAAGACCATCAACATCTTAACGATATCACCGTATATTTTTTTTATGTGAATACGAAAATACACCTTGTAACATATTTTACAATTAATGATTAAGAATCAATCGATTAAAAATTGAAATCAATCGATTTAAAATGAAAATTAATCAATTAAAATTAAAAATTAATAATTGAAAATTAAACATATCAAATCGATTGAAAATAATTTTTAATTAATTAAAAATTAAAATACATCGGTTGAAATTTAAAATATAATATTTAAAAATAAAAATATATTAATTTATTTTATTATTATCAATAAAAAATAAAATTTCACTCAAATCGTAACTTTTTATTAATAAAAAATAATTTTTACTTATAAAAATTAAAATATACCTATTAAAACATCACTCTCATCCATATAATATAAAATACATGGTAAAATACCTTTATTTACTCTTCCTTGTAATTTTTTAAATTTTATTAATGTGGCAACCCACAACGCCGTCTGTCGCAAAATCCATGTAACGAGACATTGCCTGGTACTCGTGAATTATTTATTAATAATGGATTCGTCAACCCGAGAGCATATATCCTCCTCACTATATCCTCTGAGGAAAATACACCATTGTCACGCCAACAAATTTACCTTAAACATTTGGAATGCCCTTTGACTTTGCACCCATGCACCACCCTCTGATACCCCCCCTCTTCGATCCCCTGTCAGAACCCAACCTTATACACATATAAAAACACCTCTCCCTTGTCCTCAAGTGCTTGAACTCCGAACACCATTGACAACATTGTCAATGGTGGCTGTTGCAAGAGCATCTCTGTCGATGCAGATCGAAGCCTCCTCACTCCATGTTACCCCCTCGTAGACTTCGATACAAGACAAGTTCCAAACGCCAGCAACTAGTTATATATGTGGGCTCCTTCCTTGTAACATGCACCTCCTTGCAGTATCTCACACCTAATTAAGTAGGTGAAGCTGACCGCTCCCTTGTTACCTCTTTACACACAGGGTGGATAGATGGTAGTTTAGTGCTATTTGTTGGTCACTGTTTACATTGGCGATGCCAAGCGCACGAATCCCAGAGGGGCATATGGTGTTGCCTTGTGGGTGATCTTATTCCCTTCCTTGGTGCCTTCTGAGTGGTTGCGTTCGTTTGTAGGGATCGGATAAGCGGAGAGATTCCCGTGCTTTGGTGTTCGCGGCCCTGTCTATGGTGGCTTTTTTTTTTTGTTATAGAAAAAGTTTCATGAAGTGCGCAAGTCTATATTATTGGTGGATAGGGCATGGGAAACGCTTATGCAAGAAATGATATTTTTATGTCTACCATGGCAACTTCCTTTTTTTTTTTTTAAACTAATTTACCCTTTTCAACCGGCCTACTCCATGCATGGTTAGAAGTAATGTGCTTTTTCATCAACAACAAGGCTAAAGACACAACAAATGAGGCCTTTATATGTATTGAAAGGGTCGACTTTTGATTGTTATGGATATTGGTTGCTTTCATGCTTATGAGAAAAGTGATATTTACAGGTTTGCAATGGCTACTTAATTACTTCTTTAACAAATTAAAGTACCCTTTACAACCAATCAACGACATGGGTAGAGGTAACGTGCATTAATGTCCGTCAATAACAAAGCTAGATCTCACTAGTGGCAAGACCTTATTTACATGTATGCGGAGGGGGATCATTTCTCATAAAGGAGACAGCATTGAGGCTGTTGCCCCTCGAATAAAGACTTATCAACCATTGGATGGGAGTCTCTGCACATATTCTATGGTCTGGTTTACAGTAGTGGTTAACCGTTTATTTTAGAAGTTAATCTTCATTTACAAAAGGGATTAATCCAATCCTATTTTATCTCTAAAACTCAAGATAAGCTAACTTAAAATTGATGGTGGATTGAGATAATCCCTTAAAGTTTAGTTTGTTCACTGACAATACCCACAAAAGTAGAGGCTTCCCTTACTTGGAAGCACAGTTGGTCTAACTTGATGTAATACCAAGTAACTTGTATTAACTTATCTCAAAGATGAGACGGAAATGAACTAGCACGAGTTAACAATAATTCATACATGCATCTCCTATAGGACATAACATCAGAGGATGATTACTTGTTTAACTGTCTACACATCATACAGTTATAGGTTAATTAGCACAAGTGCAAGTTACTTGATCAGCTACACAAAATTAAACTATCTTGCTAAATTTATCGTACTTACCAAACTAGCCTAATTGCCTCGGTCATCATATGCTCCAAAACCTCTCTCTTGCTATTTCCTGCACTATTCTCTCCAGCTTAACCTCCTTTCTGTGCAATATTAAGCAAATATTAAGGGTACTGCAATGTCATATTAAAAGAAAAATACATGTTAGCTGTGGTCACATTCTTATTCCCTATCATATATACTTTCATCCTTTTATGAATACAAGTCAATCCTAGCACGTGGTAATTCCTGGGAGGGGGCATATGCAAATCCAAGCTTGTATGTAGGTTATATGCATGTGAAAAAGAGGCCCTATTTTTATGGCATGGTTCGTGGATAAAAAGGTGCGTGCTAGGTGGCTTCTTCAAATTAGGGTGTTGGAGTTCTGGAAAAACAAATCCGGGTGTGTGGGCCGCAATGTCCCACCATTCTCTTCTTTTTGTTTGGCAACGGCCTCCAGACAGAAGACTCCTCCCGTGGACTCGAGAGTTTCCGCTCGCTGCAAGCTTTCTTTTCATCTGTATCGGTGCGGCGTATCATATAATATATATGAACGAACCATGAGAAATTTGAATTTTGAACCCAGTCATGCACACTGAGAAGTGAGGAGAGTTGGTGACGTCATCGGTTATCAAAGAATAAGCTCAGTCAAAGTCATAGAAGTAAGAACGTGCCTATGTACCTTAGGTCCCATTTTGCGGTGAGTGTTTCATAGGCAGGTTAAAGGAAGATTAAGGTCCCGTTTGTTTCCTGTGTTAGGTGTTTAACACATTATTTAATATGTCATGAAATGAGTTAACACATCTGGTGCTTAACGTGTTTGGAAATGAGTTAACACATCTGAAACTTATTCCATCATTTAGTTCACTTCTTTCCTATTCCTCTACTTATTCCACAAACTTATTGCCCTTACTAAATGAAGCTTAAGTGAATTTAATTTTTGTTTCGATCAACTTTACTTAACCCACCTATGACTTGTATTAGGTTAAGGGGAACTTAATCTTAGGTAAAGCTATCCCACTCCCTCTGTGGAATGACTTTAGCTTACCAAATCTTTCAAAATGGATTAATCCACTTATTCCATCATTTCATTCTGCCACTTTCATATTCCTCTATTTATTCCATAAATTTATTCTTACTACCGATCACCACCTTAAAGGTTATCCTAAAACCAAAGGGATATTCTAAAGGAATAAATCCTTGGATCATCCGCTAACATCATACCACGAAATAAATCATTTGTCTTCCATTATTTATAATCTCATCTCCCCAAATAAATATTCTTCGTAACTTACCTCTCTCTTATACTATCACAATGAAATAGTTCGTACCAAAGTGAAATAATGGCTGAAATAACCCATGTCTTGCTAGGTTAATTGGTCAATAAACAATGTTATATAGTTTAGCAATCTAGGTATGGCACCCCCACCACCACCACCCCCACATCTTCCTCCCCCCCCCCTAAACACACACACACATGTTACAACCAATTGCTAAATCATGAGCAATAAAGACACCACTGGGAACATAAAAGTGAGAAACATTAGCTACATTCTGAAGATAATTTTATACCATCTAATGGTGGGCTTCCTTCTCCAATTCTTCTCTTGCTGCCCATTAATCATCTAAACAACGTTGAGGCAGTCATTGATCATAATAATGGAATAGCAATCATAATCTTCAACTATTCTTAATCCCTACAACAAGTTTCACTTTTTCTTTGGGAGAGTCTACATGAACAACAAATGATAGAGCATCAAGGAAGCTTCCATCAGACATTAATGGAGCAAGTGGCAGCAACAGCAACCCAACCATCTTTGTAAGAAGCGTCCACCAGTATAACTAGATCAGTAGCTGGTAATGATGTACATGCAGGCCCATGTATAACCTTATTTGCATCAAAAATCATCCCTTGACTATGGCTGATATCAGTGATCCAGTGAAGGATGATTTTCATATTGTATTTCTGCCCTTTATGCTTGTACTCACATCAGCACAACCATATCTGATGTACCAATTTACATGCAACTTCAAATAGCACCTCCGAAACATAAGGGATATAGAAAACATAGTCAGTTATTTCAACATCAACTGCATCAACTGTGAGCCCAATTCCAAACCATAAAGCTCACGAGAAGTTGCAGTATTTGAAAACATGCTGCAGCTTGGATTCCAAATGATAACTATAAAAGACACATTCTTTAGGATAGTCAGGAATTCTTTAGTTGATTCCTGTGTGTGTGGAAGACAGTTTGTTAGCGATCTCCACATGAATATCTTGATCCTATAGGGAGATAGACCTTTTCACTTCCAGACGGGTGAAAATTGCCTCAAAGTGTGACTTCAACAAGCAGGTGAGCATTCAAAAAGGGCTATGTATGCAAATTCAACCGTGAATCAACCTTTGGGGGTGAGTTTCCAAATCAATTGATCTTCCTAATGCATGTCCACAATAATCTCCAAATTATGTGGCTTGACTTCCTCCCCAATATTTAAATCCAACATATAAGATCTCCATTCACCATCTTCATTATTCAAGAGCTCCACAACTCAAGTAGGTGTATGCTTAGACAAAGATTTCAGAAGTAGAGGCTCTTGCACGTTCCCCAAACATGCATCCCTCATGTATCAATTTTCTCCCCATTAACGACCAGTCATAAGGAATTGAAGAATAGCTTCTCCCCTAACCTCCACAGTTCCAACCAAAGATTTGAGGCTCCTCCTTTCAGTATAGCCCCCGAGAAATCTCCATCCATAAAATATTATAGAACATCAGGGGCCTAATGCTCCCTCTTCATGTACAATCCTGCGTGATTTTTCTTTTTTCTTTTTGGATTATCCGATATCCCTTCGAGCAAACAATGGGAGATGATCGTCTGGCCCAACGACCTCTGGGTAAAGTAGAAACTTGAACCTGCATCCCCAGCCCCATCGTAAGGGTGCAACCAGGACCGCCGGCACCAACCCGGACAGGTTATAATTCTCCATAATTGATTTAACGAAAGTGTTTGGTTAAAGACTTTAGTATCTTTGAAGCCAACGTCACCTTTCTCCTTGGGAGCCTTGGTATCCTTCCACTTCTCTAAGTAGCAATGTTTCTAATTATAATCAAATCCCCACAAAAAAATCTCTCATGTGGCCTTCCAAGGTCCACTACAACAAAATTGGCTTTGAGTGATGATTGCAAAATTATTGCTGATGACCTTTAATCCTCACTAAAGATCTTTAGCAATGATTCAATGGTTCTCACTAAAATTCAGACTAACATTTCACAACTACATTGTTCATCACATAATATTTTCAAGAGTCATAAATTATTTAAAATGTCAATTCACAGCTGAAGTATAACCTAATTGCAATATGCACGAATATAATAAAGGGAAGAACCCAATACAAGAGGGTACATGTAATGACCCATTACACTTTTAGTTATTTAAGACATTTGGAATTTCAGTCAGACATCTGTCCAGACGTCTGGACCCGTTCCCAGACATCTGAAAGTGAAATTTTTGTACTACACTTTACTCTCTGTGCGCGGGCGACGCGTAGAGACCATTTCTCTCTCTCTCTCTTCCTCATCTCTCCCGAACCCTAATCCCCACACCCTCCTATATAAACCCCTCCACCTCTCCTCACACCACCAGCCACCACCACCTTCAGATCTCCAGTGCAGTCGTGGCGAGGGTGGACGAGAGAGGCGAGTGGAGGGCGAGCGAGGGAGAGCAAGAGGGAGGAAGGAGGAGAGCGTGGAAGGTTGGAGGACCTTCGGGAGCTTGGCGGATCTCGCACGGCCGACAGCGGGTGCGTGCGTGCATGGAGGATGTCGGCGAGGACCTATCCAAGCTCCTGCAACGGCTGGAGGTACCGCCGTGGGTGGAGGCGTGAGCGGAGCAAGGTGCGAGCAGGTTCTGATACTAGAAGTTTTCCAGTATCAGACGTCTGGCGTGACATCCAAACAGCTGGCGAGGGATTTGGACGTCCGGAGCTAAGGCCGAACATCTGAGAGCACGTATTGCACGAGGTACGTACGACCCTGCGCTGATTTCTCCCATGCAGAAGATCTCAGTGCAAGAGGCATTGTCGGCTGATCTGTGCCTGCATTTGCGTAAGCAGGTGCAGCCTTGGGAAGGAGCGTGGAACACTTTCCCACGTGCTTTTGGATGTCTGACCACATCACCAGACATCTAGAGGTGCGTCTAAATGACCGGAGACCTTGTTCGACACCTAGAACTGTCCCCAAACGGCTACAGAGGGAGTCTGGATGTCTGAATCAGCTGCAGAGAACATAAGGTAAGATCTGATGCCTTTTAAGATGTCTGGGATTATTCCTAGACATCTGATTTTGAACAGTAGGCACGTTTTTACGCGAACGAAATACCTGTACTTTCCTCTCGAGTTCCTCTATGTACTAAAGTCTGTTATACACTGTTCTGAACTCTCCTTTTGTGGTGTATTCCCTGGTATAGGGTTTCATCCTACTGCACGTTTGGGGCTCGCAGAGACGTATGGGTCAGTGATTCAAGCTCCCATTACTCTCGTGTTTCCTAGTAGAGTGGTTTAATTTCGTTATTAATATTTAAATAAGAATGTGCTTGTGGAAATAGCCGAATGGAACCTTAGGATGTGGAATGAACCCTAGGGTAGAGAAATGAATGAGCTTGTTTATACTGTATGGTTTACTTGCATGCGTGATTAAGATAAATTGCTAGCAAATACCTTGTATTATAATTTTGAGTTGCCTGTTAAAATAGGAGCTGCCTGTATTTACTGAATAATTATCTGTGAAATCACCAGCTGCATGTTATTGAGAATTAAATTATGAAAACACGAGCTACCTGAATATGGATGAGATCTGGATATGGATAAATGAGGTGAACATGAGCACGAACCCTACGAGGAATTAGGAGTAGAACTTTTGTGGATAGATGAAAATCTGGAATGTAGACGGGAAGTATGCTGGCCCTTGAGTACGTGGTACCTGATGTAAACATGTTTATACTACATAAGATGTCTATTTATGCATGTTCATAAGCATACAATTGCATTACATACTATAAATATTGCATAACATACATCATCTTGCATTTAGATTAGTTTGAATAAAATGGAAGTTAATTGTCTCCCTTTATGTTCAGGGATAGGGTAATTTTTTATCGGGACCTCGAATCGAAGATCCAACCATACAGATTTGATCAGGGCGACGATTTGAGTTCAACGACTCCAAGATCTCACTAATCAGACATATGTAGCATCAGATAGAGACTGAGGAACCATAGAAGATCAAGGGCCAAGATGGTGTGAATCGACACTTCAGACGACAAATCCGATCGAACGAATGGATTTGGATCGACGATCGCAGCCTAAAGGCACGAAAATCGACTCAATCTGACAACCGTGGCACCATCTACATCATCCAGAAGATGGTTGGCCAAGATGGCACCACGTGGAGCCATCTCAGTTGCCCAACTGGCTGCTGCACCCCGCTACTCCTTCTCTCCTTCAATCTGATCGTCGCTTCTCCACAGTTGGATGATCATCCAACAACTATGGACGTGCGCGCATAAAACGTAAGCATGACACAAACGCATTTGTAGCGCGTTGGTCGAATGCACTTACGCGATGAAGAGGCGGGCATTCAATCCTTGGCAAGCGGTAGCTGAGGCACGGCGAGGGGCCGCAATTGACCGCTCGATCGCAATTGAGCGGCTGCGGGCACTCAATAGTGCTCACGCCGCATCAGATGCCCGCGCGTAACACGGGATTAAATGCGGGCGAGCGCGCGGTTGAGGCGCGGCGAGGATGCATCTCAGTTGTTCGATCTCGCGATCGAACGACCGAGATTTCAAGAATGTGAACACGTGTTTCACATGTGGGAGGCGAGAGGGCGCACGTGCACCGCCCACGAAGGCCACATTAGGACCTTTAGCAATGGATTTATCCGTCATTGAAGGTCCTGAATTAATGTTTTTCAAATTAAAAAGACTAAATTGCCCTCAGTCCTTGCAACTATAAAAGGAGACCCCCTCCATATGAAATTTTCATCCCTTCCTTCTCTTCTCTCCCTCTCCAAAGCTCAAGAGAAGCTTGTCTCACACCTGGGTTGCTCCTCAAGAGATAAAGTCAAATTTTCGCCCTCATTTCGGAAGCGGATCCCACTACGATGACGACATGCTACCCCATTCTCATTCCTCCTGCCTCGACCTCCTTCTTCCCGCTCCGTCCTTCTTCTAGGCGACGTCTCGTCTGGCTCGTCCTCCAAGCGATAGTTGAGGAGGATAACTTCTATTACGAACGTGGCATCAGAAGACTTTTTTAAGACATCTGGAACCCTTTCCAGACGTCTACTAATAAATTTTTTCGGCATACGGGGTTGCGTCTGCGCGCGTGCGCAGACTGCACCCGCCGCTTTTGTTCCTCTTTTCCTCTCTCTCTTCCTGCAGGCGCGCCGCTCTATTCTCTCTCTCCCTGCGCGGCCTTATAAGACACCCTCGCCCTCTCCCTCACCATCATCTCCTCCGCCTTCCTCTTCTCCTTCTCCCTGCCAGTGCGAGAGCGCGAGTGAGCAAGTGAGCGGCGACAGCAGCGGCTGCGGCAAGCATGTGGGAAGGAGGGTTGCGAGCGGAAGGAAGAAGCTCGACCGTGAGGGTTCGAGCTTGCCGGGGCAACTAGAGCCGGCCAGCGGGGGAGCGGCGGGCGTGGGGTGTCGCAGAGGGGCTGTTGCAGCTCGGGCAGCAGGCGGACGGGGCGCGGCGCGGCCATGCGTCGCGGGCGGAGAGCGAATCGGGCTCTGGTTCTGGAAAATTTTCCAGAATCAGACATCTGGACTTACGACCAGACGACGCCGAAGATGTCTGGAGGACTGCCCAGACGTCTGATAGGAAAGATATTTCTATCTTCTCCCTTTTTCACGTGTACGGCCATGCAGCCGTCCGCCGCGACTTCGTCTGCGTTTCGTCGTGCTGAGAGCAGGTGTGTGTGTGCGTAGGTTCTGCTCGGGAGGGCGCGAGGGCTCGCCATCCCATGTAAATCAGACGTCTGGCCGCAGTGCCAGACGACGAAGAGAACCTCCAGACGTCCGGGGAGACAATCGGACGTCTGGAAACCAAGGCAGACGTCCCAGCAGGCTTCTGGACGTCTGAAGGAGTACGCAGAACTAAGGTACGACCTAACCCACCTTTTAAGACGTCTGGAAGAGGTTCCAGACGTCTAATTTTGGACGATTTCGTTGTTTTTGACCTGTTTAGGGCCCGTTTGGAGTCCGTTTTCCGCATTTCGAGTTGCCTTCTTTCCGGAATAAATTCCTCTACCCGTTTACAGCAATTGTATACCATTCTGAGAAACTCCTTGTGATTGATCCTTGTGTTAGGACCCTATTCCGTTGCAGTCTTGGGGGTTGCGGAGGCACGCGGGATTGCCGACCATGCCCCCAGTACTCCCGTTTTCGCTGGTAGAGTGGCTTTTTAATTTACTTAACAAAATTTGTTACAATTGTGGAACAATTAATAGAGTCTAGGGCATTGCATGAACCCTAGGACTGAGAAACTAGATTGAATGATAGATCCTAGGGTATTTCATGAATCCTAGGACTGGAAAACTAGATTGAATGATAGATCCTAGGGTACGGCATGAATCCTAGGATTGGAAAACTAGTGAAACATATAAATATTGCAGTCTTGGAAAAGTGGAAAGAAAATAATAACTGCCTGTAAATTGATTTAACAGCTGCCTGTTATGAATGAAGAAATATGATGGAGAACATGGGTTGTATGAACGTAAAACTGGAACGGTCAAACCTAAAATGGCCAAACCAAAAAGAACATGAACCCTACGGGGAATTAGGAGTAGAACTCCTGGAAAGAGAACAGAATGGAATTGAGAAAGTGAAACGTGGAACTGTGTTGTCTCTTGGGTACGTGGTACCAAAGAGATTCACACATTACCTCTTAGTGTAGAGGGGAGCTTGCCGCCCTCAGGTTGAGACCGGGGTGGGTTTGGCCACTGTACACCGACTTGTTGGCCCTCGCGTACTCAGTACCGTGGAGAGCTACTAGTGTAGGGAGAGCACTAGTTGCCCCACGGGCCTCGGGGTTCTGCTAGCCCTCCTACACCGACTTGTTAGGCCCACTGGGCAAACCAGGGTAGTCAGGCGAGGGTGCGCAGACTGTGGAGGGGTGGGACCCCTGTTACTGAAAGGGCTCTGCCCTATACTGGTTCCGTGCTGTGCTTTGGGCGCACCCATTAACGGAAACGACTGACCGCGTGCTAGTGTGGGTTAGCTACCCGTGCGCTTATCACACGTGCCGTAGTCACCGTTACGTCTATCAGTGACCTTGGGGTGGTTAACTGAGGGTAGGACCACCACGGGATACTCTCCCGGCCAGGGGAGCACTACGTGTTACTTCTACTTTTCGGAAAAGACTGCAATCAAGATCATTCCCACGAGGAACATTCGAGATCAAGAGAAGGATCTGAGAAATAAATCAATAGTGAATTAATAGAAAGACGTAAATAACGAAAGTAAAAATATAACAGCTACTGTGCACTCTTCTGTTTCTTTAGCTTTTAGTTGCCACTCTACTCAGCGTTTCGCTGACGTGTTACACTCGTTACTTTTCAGGACCAGGTGTTGAGCAGCCAGGGTCAGTAGCTGCAGAGGACGCTGGGCCTAGTAAGGTCCAGTAGAGTTACCTGTAGTACTTTTTGTACTTTTCTTCCACTGTAGTGAGTAGTTTTCTTTGTTACACCCTGTACTTTCTTTGTCAAAACTTTATGTTATGTACATGTTTATTTCCCTTCTGTTGTGGTGGTGTATACTGTAGTATTTCCTTTTCTTACTGCTGTATTTTCTTACTGCTAGTTATATTCATGCTGAATATGGTTTATTTTACTGCTCTTTTGGTTACTTCCTCGTTGGACAACTAGGTCTTGGGATTAGTCGAGTCGGTCTGATTCTCGTATCTCGTAGGGATTCGGGTCGTTACAAGATGGTATCAGAGCAAGGTCGTCCCGAGAAGTGAACCAACTCACTGGAAAATAACCAATTCACATGTCTGTGACTAGAGTAGCCACCACAACATTTCTTTTGGCATAAGCTCTTAGACTTTTTCGTTAGATATCATTCCATATTGACGTATTTCCATTCTGTTTCACGTCTCCTTGCAGGAGATGCCTCGTCGTGGGACTAGCGAGGCGGGCCGCGGGCGCGGCCGAGGACGAGGTCGGCGAGGTGGGCATGCTGTTGTCGACGCCTCAGTGGACCAGCCACTGCTCCCGGGCATTCAAGCCCAGGACCTCGCCTAGCTGATACGGGATATTGTACGAGAGAAGCTCCACCCACCACCCCGAGCACCTCTCCCTGGGGCTGCGGAGGGGGAGTCCTCTGTGGGACCACACGACGGACGCGGCGCTGGACACGGGGGAGGGGATGGGCCGCCACCGCCCCCACCTTCCTCCGACACTTCTGTGCACGAGGTTCCTTTACCTGGAGGTGCACCAACATTTCCACTGCAGCGCCACTTTGAGATCTTCGAGCAGTTCCGGAAGCTGAAGCCCCCCTCCTTCAAGGGGGATGAGGACGCGACCAAGGCAGAGGACTGGATCGAGCAGCTCGAGAAGGTTTTCGAAACCCTTTGCCTCCCGGTGGAGTGCTGCATGGCCTTTGTCACGTACCAGCTGGAGAGTGCGGCACACAGGTGGTGGAGGGTGGTTAGGGGACAGGAGAGGGACAAGCCGACCTGGGACCGGTTCGTCACCCTCTTCTACGAGCAGTACTTTCCCCAGAAGTGGCAGGACCAGAGGAGGTGGGAGTTCCACACTCTCCGCCAGGGGACGATGACCGTGAGCGCGTACCGCACGCATTTTTTGGAGCTGTCCCGCTTTGCAGCGACAGCGGTAACCACTGAGGAGGAGCGCCTTTGGAGGTTCACCGAGAAGCTCCAGCCTGCAATTTGAGGGTATGTCAAACCCCTGAAGCTGCTTATGTTTTTGAGGGTGGTGGAGGCAACTATGACCTACGAGGAGACCAACCCGTCCGCGCGAGACACTGACGGCAGGCGGAAGAGGCCCTTCCAGCCAGACTTTTCATAGTGCCGGCGAGAGAGGAGACACATGGCGTCCGCAGGAGAGCCGTCACGTTTTGCAGGGCCATCAGTGGCCTTTGGGGGCCCTCGACAGGGGCCAGTTGCCAGCACCAGACCCCCACTCAGCCGACAACAGGGACCCACTGAGGGCGGGAGTCGGGTTCCCCTCTGCTACCAGTGTGGCCAGCCGGGCCACATCAGGAGGGACTGCCCGTCTAAGGCAGGAGGTCAGCAGATACTTCCCGCATCGAGCACTGGAGGGCGCGCAGGAGGCCGAGGTTCCCATGCGCGAGGAGGAGGACAGCAGTCACGAGGAGGGTACCGGCCAGCACCTACCCGTCCGATGCAGAGTGTGGCTGCTTCGTCCGCACCTAGCGCTGAGGGACGTATCAACGCCCTGACACACAGGGATGCCAGAGCTTCGGGATCGGTGGTGGCAGGTATGGTTTCAGTTTCCAGCAGACTCGTTTACACACTTTTCGATTCCGGCTCTACGCACTCGTTTGTCGCAGCCAGTTTCGCAGTTTGTTTGGGCCAGGATTATATGCTGTTAGAGAATCCGTTCGTAATCAGAGGTCCGAGTGGTCAGCTGTTTGTAGCTGAGGAGGTGTACACCGGTTGCGAGGTCAGTATCGGGGGACATAGTCTGCCAGCTGACCTGATTATGATACAGATGGAGGACATTGGCGTAATTCTGGGGATGGACTGGCTGTCCGCTTACCATGCTTTGGTGGACTGTTTTGAGAGGAAGATCGTCTTCTCCATACCGAAGTTTCCTTCTTTCGTGTTTCACGGTCAGCCAGTGGACGGAGGCTTCAGGTGCATTTCAGCACTTCGGGCAGTGAGACTTTTGGGCCAAGGGTGTGAGGGCTTCCTAGCTTGTGTGGTGACAGAGCCCAGCCCTGTGGCAGACTTCCAGAGCATCTTGGTGGTCAGAGAGTACCCTAACGTGTTCCCAGACGAGTTACCAGGACTACCGCCCGAGCGTGAGATCGAGTTTGAGATCTCACTAGTACTAGGGATCAGCCCCATCTCGACCGCACCATACAAGATGGCACCGCTTGAGCTGCGAGAACTCAAGTCTCAGTTGAAGGATCTCTTGGAGAAGGGCTTTGTGAGGCCCAGTGCTTCTCCCTAGGGAGCCCCGGTACTCTTCGTAAAGAAGAAGGATGGTACCCTACGCCTTTGTGTGGACTACAGACAGCTGAATAGGGTCACCATCAAGAATAGATACCCGCTGCCGAGGATCGACGACTAGTTTGACCAGTTGCGAGGTGCCACGGTGTTCTCCAAGATCGACTTGAGGTCTAGATACCACCAGTTGAGGATCAGGGAGGCAGACGTCTCCAAGACAGCTTTCCACACCCGGTACAGACACTACGAGTTTTTGGTCATGCCCCTGCTGCTTTCATGGACCTGATGAACCGGGTGTTTAGGCCGTACTTAGACCAGTTCGTGGTGGTATTTATTGATGATGTACACATCTATTCTCGAGATTAGACACAACACGGACAGCACTTGCGGATGGTTCTGGACACACTGAGATGACGTAGGCTATACACCAAATACAGCAAGTGCGAGTTCTGGTTGAGGGAGGTGACCTTCTTAGGTCATGTGATCTCTGGGGACGGCTTGGCGGTGGACCCAGCCAAGGTCGAGGCAGTGCTCGGGTGGGAGAGACCACGTACGGTTACTGAGATTCACAGTTTCCTGGGATTGGCAGGCTACTACAGACGGTTTATCAGGGGCTTTTCACAGATTGCACGTCCTATGACGCAGTTGACCCGGAAGGACGAGCCCTTCACTTGGACAGATGCCTGTGAGGGGTGTTTTCAGGAGCTGAAGGAGAGGTTGACTTCGGCTCCCATGCTCACCATCCCTGATAGTAGTGGCAGGTTCATTGTGTACACGAACGCCTCTTTGCAGGGGTTAGGGGGTGTGCTCATGCAGAGGGGTCACGTTGTCGCTTACGCTTCGCGGAAACTGAAGCCCCATGAGAATACCTACCCTACCCACGACCTGGAGCTGGCAGCTGTTGTCTTCACGCTGAAGACCTGGAGGACTACTTGTACGGTGAGACCTTCGAGATTTTCACAGATCACAAGAGCCTCACATACCTTTCTGATCAAAAGGAGCTCAACATGAGACAAAGACGTTGGTTGGAGCTCCTGAAGGACTATGACTGCAGCATTTCCTACCACCCAAGAAAGGCCAATGTGGTGGCTAACGCCTTGAGCCAGAAGGTGCCCGCACAATTGGCCAGTTTACAGGTGCAGAGTTGGAACCTTTTGGAGGGGATGAGCAGTTGGCGACCCCTAGAGTTACGGGGGCACTGTGGGGCAGTGACTGTGACACGACAGACTAGCCTAGAGCTGATAGACCGCATCATCACAGGACAGATGGCCGATCCGTACTTGCAGTCCTTGCGCTACAGAGTACTGTCAGGAGACCCAGGGGACTTCTCTTTCACAGACCAGGTGCTGCGCCTGAGGGGACGGTTGTGCATTCCCAGAGATGAGGAGCTGTTGAGAGAGCTCCTGACTGAGGCACATGGTTCTAGATTCACCATACATCCCGGAAACACGAAGATGTACCATGACTTGAGACGCGAGTTTTGGTGGAGGGGGATGAAGTGGGTTGTGGGTGAATTCATGCAGTAGTGCTTAGTGTACCAGCAGGTGAAAGCCGAGCACCAGAGGCTTGCGGGGCCGCTACAGCCACTTCCAATGCCAGAGTGGAAGTGGGAGAGCATCACCATGGACTTGGTGGTGGGCATACCTATTACTCAGCGAGGACACGACGCAGTTTGGGTAATTATGGATAGATTGACGAAGACAACACGATTCTTGCCGATCCGAGTCACTTTGGGACCAGCATAGTTGGCAGAGAGGTATATCCGCGACGTGGTACAACTACACGGAGTTCCGCGGGAGATTGTATCCGACCGGGATACCCGCTTTACGTCCCAGTTTTGGGCTGAGTTTCAGCAAGCCCTGGGGACGCGGTTGAGATTCAGTACAGCTTACCACCCCCAGACGGACGGACAGTCTGAGCACACGATACAGACACTTGGGGACCTTTTGCGTGCCTGTGTACTGGAATGGAGGGGCTCTTGGGAGGAGCAATTGCCCTGGCGGAGTTTGCATACAACAACAGTTATCACTCGAGCATCGGAATGGCTCCCTACAAGGCTCTGTACGGACGGAGGTATACGGCACCCTTGAGTTGGGTTGAGGTGGGGACCAAGTGGGAGGTTGGCCCCAGGTTGATCCAGCAGAGTCAGGAGGTAGTCGAGCAGATCCATAGGCGACTCCGCACTGTCAGGAGTAGGAAGAAGAGTTACGCGAATCGGAGACGCAGAGAGGTGCAGTTTGAGGTTAGGGACCACGTCTTCCTTCGTGTTTCGCCCATGAAGGGCCTGCAGCGGTTTGGGGGGAGAGGGAAGCTCGCGCCGAGTTTCGTGGGGCCCCTTGAGGTCCTGGAGAGGATTGGACCCGTTGCTTACAGTCTTACCCTCCCTCCTCAGCTTTCTGGTGTGCACGACGTGTTCCACGTGTCCAACCTCAGGAAGTACGTTGCCGATCCCAATCATGTCCTGAGTCACGAGAGCGTCGAGGTGGGCGAGACTTGACCTACCCCGAGCGGCCAGTACAGATTCTTGACAGAGCCGTCCGTAGTTTGAGACAAAAGAAAGTACCCCTGGTGAAGGTTTTGTGGAGGAGCCAGCGGTACGAGGAGGCTACCTGGGAGCCTGAGGCGGCAATGCGGGAGCGGTACCCGGAGCTCTTCGCGGGTACGTCTTTCTGAACCGGCTTTGGTCCTCTTTGAGTTTGTTATGTTTATATATGTTGTTCTTTCCCGCACCCTAGTTAGCGCAAGTTTCGGGGACAAAACTTCCTTTGAGTTTGTTATATTGTTACGAACGTGGCATCAAACGATTTTCTTAAGACGTCAGGGAAGTGGCCCAGACGTCTGTCCAGACATCTGGAACCCTTTCTAGACGTCTGGTAATAAATTTTTTCGGCGTACGAGGTTGCGTCTGCGCGCGCATGCCGCTTTCGTTCCTCTTTTCCTCTCTCTCTTCCTGCGGGCGCACCGCTCTCTTCTCTCTCTCCCCGCGCGGCCTTATAAGACACCCTCGCCCTCTCCCTCACCCTCATCTCCTCCGCCTTCCTCTTCTCCTTCTCCCTGCCAGTGCGAGAGCGCGAGCGAGCGAGTGAGCAGCGGTAGCAGCGGCCACGGCGAGTGTGCGGGAAGGAGGGTTGCGAGCGGAAGGAAGAAGCTCAACCGCGAGGGTTCGAGCTTGCCGGGGCAGCTAGAGCCGGCTGGCGGGGGAGCGGATGGCGTGGGGTGTCGCGGAGGGGCTGCTGCAGCTCGGGCAACAGGCGGACGGGGCGCGGCGCGGCCGTGCGTCGCGAGCGGAGAGCGAATCAGGTTCTGGTTCTGGAAAATTTTCCAGAATCAGACATCTGGACTTACGACCAGACGACGCTGAAGACGTCTGGAGGACTGTCCAGACGTCTGATAGGTAAGATATTTCTATCTTCTCCATTTTTTGCATGTACGGCCGTGCAGCCGTCCGCCGCGACTTTGCCTGCATTTCGTCGTGCTGAGAGCAGGTGTGTGTGTGAGAAGGTTCTGCTCGGGAGGGCGCGAGGGCTCACCATCCCATGTAAATTAGATGTCTGGCCGTAGTGCCAGATGACGGAGAGAACCTCCAGACGTCCAGGGAGACAATCGGACGTCTGGAAACCAAGCCAGATGTCCCAGCAGGCTTCTGGACGTCTGAAGGACTACGCAGAGCTAAGGTATGACCTGACCCACCTTTTAAGATGTCTGGAAGAGGTTCCAGACGTTTGATTTTGGACAGTTTCGTCGTTTTTGACCCGTTTAGGGCCCGTTCGGAGTCCGTTTTCCACATTTCGAGTTGCGTTCTTTCCAGAATAAATTCCTCTACCCGTTTATAGTAATTGTATACCATTCTGAGAAACTCCTTGTGATTGATCCTTGTGTTAGGATCCCGTTCCGTTGCAGTCTTGGGGGTTGCGGAGGCGCGCGGGATTGCCGACCACACCCCCAGTACTCCCGTTTTCGCTGGTAGAGTAGCTTTTTAATTTACTTAACAAAATTTGTTACAATTGTGGAACAATTAATAGAGTCTAGGGCATTGCATGAACCCTAGGACTGAGAAACTAGATTGAATGATAGATCCTAGGGTATTGCATGAATCCTAGGACTGGAAAACTAGATTGAATGATAGATCTTAGGGTACGGCATGAATCCTAGGACTGGAAAACTAGTGGAACATATAAATATTGCAGTCTTGGAAAGGTGGAAAGGAAATAATTGAAATTGCACTAGAGGGGGGGTGAATAGTGAAATTATATTGTATTGTAATACAACAAATTCAATCACACAATATACTCAATTATTTTTAGGTGGAAACCCAAGATGGGTGAAAACCACCACCTAAGCCAATCTCTTGACTTAGGATTTTCGATCACAAGGTGATCAATCCACTAACCACACTACTTAAACGAGGGTAGTGTACCTCAATTACAATTCCCACATCCGATCCCTAAACGGAGGTTTCTCTCTTCAAGATGAAGAGACGGGGACCCGACAGGCCGGATACCCAAAATACAGAAATTAACAAGTAAAAATAACACCTATAGAGCACCCCAATAATTTAGTTGCTTTCTTATCTACTAAGCATGAAAAGAACTCCCTGATGATTTGCAGAACGGAGCGAGCCGGGAGTATGGATTTGCCCTTTGATCAGAGTATTAGCACAGCACAAGGGCAAGATGGAGCTTAGAGTAGTGAGCAAGAGATTTTTCTAATGGAATTGTATCTCAAGAGGTGTGTTTTGCCAAAGAAGAGTTGTAGTCTATTTATAGGCAAGTTTGGAACCTTCAAGAACACTTGGGAGAGCTCTTCTAGCCGTTGGAGACAAATCCCAAGAGTTTAGGACGAAATCCACACAAAATCAGGGTAATGATGATTCTGACAGCAACATCAGACGTCTAATTATAGGATCAGACGTCTTATAGGACGTCTGATTTTTCCTATGGTCGTCTAATATTGCAGGACATCCTTAACGGACTCTATTGGATCAAAAGAAGGACGTCTGATATTATGTCATAAGACGTTTGATTAGTTTACTGGACGTCTAATGAATGGTGCATTCGTTCCTGTTATCATCGGATCCAAACAGGGTTCTAGGTTTAAAGGATCAGACGTCGTTACGGACGTCTGAGGACATTACCAGACGTCTGGAAACCTAAATACTCTTCCTTCCTACTTCTGCCAAAATATTATGTGGCCGTAGAGAGATACGCACAGAAAATCATGGCCAACGGTTCAAAGACAGACGTCTGGAAGTGTGTCAAGACGTCTGGAAATTGTTTTTGCCTACGGAAAGTCTAACGGTTAGTATGAGGACGTCTGGGTAAAGAATTAGACGTCTGTGAACGGTTATCGACGTCTGAAAGTGAAGTCCTTCGACTGATGTTTATGAGGAGACGGACAAAGGCAGAGATATTTGAAATTAGACGTCTGATAAACATGTCAGACGTCTTATGATGGAAAATCAGACGTCTGGACTTTTTACTGGACGTCTGATAAAAGTATAAGTGTTGGGTTTTTTTGTTTCTAATTTATCCTAAGTGTAGAGAGCCTAAGTTAGCTATTTATAGGTTATATTTGGGGGCTCTTTACAATATTTCTAGACTCAAATAAGCTGAAAATTACAACCTTTGAAAGTTTACATGAAAAAAGCCTAAGACCTAATACTTATGCTACTCGTCTTCACGCTTTTAATCTCCCGTCTTGGAAAGCTTTTTGAAATCCTGCAAATATGTTATTATAGAGAGAAAACAATATGCTACGCTTTATTTATTATTTCATTTTCTTCATTTTGTAAAATCATCAAAATATTATATATGAGTAGTTGAACTAACAATCTCCCCCTTTTTGATGATTTTCAAAATATAGCTGTAGGTTCCTCTTTCCTCCCCCTAAAGGTTGTACTTAATAGCCTTTATCTATTTAAGAAGGTTGTTTTTATATTATTCCTTAATTTTTTACCTACATTCTTCTCTCCCTTTTTGAATATCATCATGAAGGGTTGTTAAAGGGAGTCAAAATCCAAACTACAAGAGTGATATCTACAAAGTAGAGTGCGTGACTAAAATTGCATGTTTAAAAGATGACAAGGCATTAAGGAAAATTGATTAGGAATAGAAATATTTAAGCATGGACTAGCTATTTGTTCCCAAAAATATTAAGTATAGGGTCAAGGCCCCTTAATACAAACTTAGAATAAAAGATAGAAAAATAGAAGCACTAAAACTATTCTTCTTGATCTTGGCGGCGGCAGCGACGAGCGGGTCCTTGTCCTATCTGCAAATTTTGAACATCTGATCTAAGTTCGTCGATGTCGCGTCGCATGCTTCCCATGTAGGTGTACATCTCGCCGGTTCGACGCAGCAAAAGGGAGATGCCGGAGGATAGGGAATCTGTGGTTGGATCCCATGCTTCATCAAAGCTCGAGCGGGGAGCTTCTATTTGAAGGGGCCGTGGTTCATGGAAGTCTGGAAAGGGTGGAAGGGGCTCTTCTTCCATGGGTTCGTCGGCGGGCTCAAGATGTTCTCTAAGTATATGCATCTTGGCGGCTATGGCCCGGTTGTAAGGCTCAATTTTCTTGTCAACTGCTTGGTCAGTTATGGAAATCCGATGGGATGAAAAGATTTTGGATAGAATAGACCCAAACGGAAGTGATGCCCCATGGTCCTCATTCATGACGCGAACAATGAGGCGGCAATAATTGAAAGGAATATGACGAACGGCCGCAAAAAGGAGAGCCTTGTGTTGGCGTGAGATGTAATCAAAACCTCCTGATTTGTTTAGGAGGTCCCACCCAAAAATGCGAGAGAGTAGACGTGGAAGGGGTTTGAGATTTTTGCACGGTAGAGTGCCAAGGTTTTCAACATATTTTTCCGGGAGAACTAACTCTTGATTGATGATTTCTGGGTCGTATTGCCTCAGAATGTCATTGAAATCATTTCCCTCATTGGGGATGGCTAGAAGGTCAGAGATAGTTTCAGATGTGATGTGTATTTCACGACCAAATAGGCGGGTATGGAGTTCAAGTTCATCGTTGCTGTAGTCCTCAACGATGTTGGCATAAAAGAGACGGCAAAGATCAGGGAACACACCAAGAGTTCCAATGCCGGAGTGGAATTGACGGTCAAAATATTGAAAAAGATGGAGAGTTTGGAAGTGTTCCCGAAGGTTCAAATGGGCAAAATCATTCCAAACAATAAAACGAGGGCATTTAACTTTGGCATTCGCGAAACGACGAAATCGCTGCCTAGCGATGTCACCCCGCAATTGATCTGCCAAATAAGTGGAAGAGGAACTGGAAGATCCCTCAACTTGCTTCCTACGGGGAGGCATATTTGGTGGAATGGGTGGTTAGGTTTAGGAAAAATGAGTGGTGCGTTGAGGATAGAATACCTGCAAAAAAGAAACAACCATTCAACCAAACAACATTCACCCAAAACATAGTTTCAAACACTGCAATCATCATGAAAAAATATGTGGCAGTATGCCTTGAGGCAATACAACCTGCCATGTAGTTGTGGCAATATACCTTTGGATGCAAGCCACTAAAATGTCGGCTTGATCCTCATGAGGTAATACCCTTGCCATGGAAGATGCAGCTAGGGCTAACAAGGTTTTCTTGACCGAGGGTTAGGGTTTTAGGGCTGACGATGATATGAAATGCACATGTAGGTCAAGTGAATCAAGAAGTGAACTAGATGCTACAAGGCCGTGGGTAAAAGAGCATGAAAATGCCCTAGGAGTTGAGAGGGTATACCCACGGGAGGAGGGAAGCCTCCAAATGCGCGGTCGAGAGGCAGGGACGACGCGCGCAGAGGAGCAGCAGTTCCGTCAGTCGTCGAAGAGGCGCGACGGTCGTCTGGCTGCGAGCAGAACTTCGCCAACTGCTGCTGTGGGCCGTCGGGTGTGAGGGAGAGCGGCACGCAGATCTTGTGTGGGGTAGGGATTTTGGACAGGAGAGTGGGACCTTTGCGAAGGGGATCTTATATCCCAAGGTCACCGAGCAAGTCTCCCCCTGAAGTTGGGGAGATTTGCATTTCAAACCGTCCAGAGAAAAGCCGCGACGCGCAGATTTTTCCCCGATCAGACGTCTGTCAACGATGTCAGACGTCGGGATTTGCCAGAGGGATTTTAGCCCATTTCAGGGAGACGTCTGTTTTATTCATCAGACGAATAATCAGACGACTAATTCTAATATAGACGTCTGATTTCTGCAGGAATCCTCCCCAGCAAAAAGATTTATTCTCCAGGTTGTCGTCTGATTTCTTACTCAGATGGCAATGAAGACGTCTAAATTTAATATTAGACGTCCGATTTCTGCAGACAGACCTTCCTGGATTTTCGTTTAAAGTTACAGGGTCGTCCGTTTTTCCTGTCAGACGATCCCTACGACGTCTAGCCATATATTCAGACGTCCGACAGGCAGTACATGTTCTGTCTCCGAGATAGACGTCTGTCAACACATTTGGACGACAGTTCAGACGTCTGTGTGGTGTACCAGACGTCTGATATGACTGTTTTGTTATATAAAATCGTCGTCTGTCCCAGATGTTTAGACGACGAATTTTAATGTATAAGACGTCTGATTATTTAATCAGACGTCTGAGATTGGACAGAGTGTGCATTTGGATGTTTGAATGAAGGCTTAGTGAAATCAAGGTTCAATCTATGCTCATGACAAAAGAGGTTCCATTAAATCACTAAATTCTTCAAATATCACTTAGCTTACATATGCCTAGTTTCCTACGTATATAATTAAAGCGATCATAATTCAAAGGTTTAGTGAAAATATCAGCTAACTGCAGTTCAGTACAAATAAATTCAACTTTGATTTCTCCCTTAAGTACATTGTCTCTTAGGAAGTGATGTCGAACATCAATATGTTTTGTGCGAGAGTGATGTACGGGATTTTTCGAGAGGTTGATAGCACTAGTATTATCACATAATATTTTTATCTTATTAAATATCAAGTTAAAATCCTTCAAAGTACTTTTCATCCAAAGCACTTGGGAACATGCTAGTGCAGCGGCTATGTATTCAGCTTCTGTAGTTGATAAAGCTACACTAGATTGTTTCTTTGAGAACCAAGAGACTAGTGATTCGCCTAAGAATTGGCACGTCCCACTAGTACTCTTCCTATTAGTGCGGCTACCTGCGTAGTCCGCATCGCTATATGTAACTAAGTTGAATTGTGGACTCCTAGGGTAGAATAAGCCATAATCAGATGTGTCAACTAGATATCTAAATATTCGTTTTACAGCATTTAGGTGTGATTGTTTAGGATTTGATTGAAACCTAGCGCATAAGCAGGTACTAAACAAAATATCAGGTCTACTGGAAGTTAAATACAGTAAAGATCCAATCATGCTACGATAGAGCTTTTGATCTATGGGCGTACCTGGTTCGTCCAAGTCTAAGGAAGTTGTGACACTCATAGGAGTGTTCTTCCCTTTACTTTTGTTCATATCAAATCTCTTCAACATCTCCTTTGTGTATTTAGATTGACACACAAAGGTTCCAATTTCGAGCTGAGTGATTTGCAAGCCCAAGAAAAACTTGAGTTCACCCATCAAACTCATTTCGAATTCTTCCTGCATAATTTCTGAAAACTTTCTACACATAGATTCATTAGTAGCACCAAATATAATATCATCTACATATATTTGAACTAATAAAATGTCTTTTCCTTTTCTTTTAATGAATAATGTGGAATCAGCTTCCCCTATAGAGAATTTTGCATTTAACAAGTAGTCTTTGAGCCTTTCATACCAAGCTCTAGGAGCTTGCTTTAGACCATATAGTGCCTTGTTTAATTTGTAGACAAAATGAGGCTTATCATGAGACTCAAAACCAGGAGGTTGTTTTACAAAAACTTCCTCCTTAATGAATCCGTTAAGAAACGCGCTCTTAACGTCCATTTGAAAGAGTTTAAAGCCAAGAAAGGCGGCATAAGCAAGAAGCATGCGAATTGATTCGAGTCGAGCTACGGGAGCGTAGGTCTCATCAAAATCAATTCCTTCTTCTTGGTTGTACCCTTGTGCTACCAACCGAGCCTTATATCGAATAACTATACCGGATTCATTCAACTTGTTCCGGAATACCCATTTGGTACCTATTACCGTTTGCCCTTCAGGCTTAGGTACTAGATCCCAAACTTCATTCCTTTGGAATTGGTTGAGTTCCTCCTGCATGGCCATCATCCAAGTTTCTTCGGAGCATGCTTCCTCGACACTCTTCGGTTCAACTTGAGATACAAAGGCGGAGAGACCAAAGGTGCAACTAAAACGAGATCGGGTTTTAACGCCATCAGAAACACTTCCAATGACTTGACTTTCGGGATGATCCCTTTGATATATCCAATCTTTTGGAAGATTATGGATATTGGAGTTTGGAATGTTAGACACATCAATAGTAGAATCATCTTCATCATCCATATTGACTCGGTCAATGGAGGAATGAGGAGATTCATCGAAGGAGACATGAAGGGTTTCCTCCACTATTAATGTGGTCTTGTTAAAAACCCGATATGCCTTACTACGTGAGGAGTAACCAATAAAGATGGCTTCTTCACCTTTGGCATCAAATTTATCTAAATTAGAGCGGGTATTCAAGACAAAACATCGACATCCAAAAACTTTAAAATAACTAATTTTGGGTATTTTCCCATAGTATAGTTCAAAACAAGTTTTTCGCAATCCGGATCGAATTAAGGTGCGATTTAACACGTAACAAGCCGTGTTAACCGCCTCAGCCCAAAAGTACTTCGGTAACCCCGAGTCTATGAGCAATGTTCGAGCACACTCTTAAAGAGTACGGTTCTTTCTCTCAACCACCCCATTTTGTTGAGGTGTTCGAGGAAAAGAGAACTCATGAGCAATACCATGCTCTTGACAAAAATCATCAAACAAGGAATTTTCAAACTCGCCCCCATGATCACTACGGATACGAGTGATTTGGTAGCCTTTTTCAGTTTGAATTTTCCTACAAAAAATAGAAAAGACGGAAAACACTCCTTCTTTAGATCTCAAGAAGGAGACCCATGAAAACCTCGAAAAATCATCTACAATTACAAGGCAATATTTGCATCCACTGAGGCTCTCATATTTTGTCGGTCCAAACAGATCTAGGTGAAGTAGTTCTAAAGGTCTTGATGTGGATATAACTTCTTTGCTTTTAAAACTAGATTTTATAATCTTACCTAATTTACATGAATCACAAACAAGCTCATTTAAAAATTTTCTTTTAGGAAGACCTCGGACTAGTTCATGTTTAGCTAATTTTTGAACCAGCTTCATATGAACATGTCCTAGTCTTTTATGCTATATACTTAACTCATCATTTGCTATAAGACATTCATAAGTGCCATTTTTATCAAATTCTACAACATAAATGTCTTTAAATCTAGTTCCCTTAAGAAGGGTTTCATTGGTTAATGCATGCATAATTTCAAACATTTTAGAAGTAAACACTACTTTAAAACCCTTATCACATATTTGACTTACACTTAAAAGATTATGTTTTAGTCCTTTAACTAGAGAAACATTTGAGATGGGAGAGAGAGGGTTACCTATTTTACCAAGGCCAATAATATGGCCCTTGTGGTTGTTGCCAAATGTAACTGTTCCTCCATCCGTAGGTTGGAGGTCCAAAAATAGGCGCTTGTCTCCTGTCATATGTTTGGAGCATCCGGAGTCCATCACCCATCGGCCTCCTTGGTGGTGGAGGTTTCCTTGTCTTCCTCCTTGTAGACCTTCTTCCTCCTACAAAAGATCTTCGATGGTGACTTGGTGTTTCTATAGGTCTTTCTAATTTGAGTCGTCCATCCTTCATTTTGTATATCCAATTTTTGACATTATGATGTCCTTTCATCCCTACAAAACAAAGTGAGAGTTGTCTTTTCGGTATCCATTGTAAAGTGGATCCGTATTTGTTAGTGTTCTCCTTTAGAGGAGGGTCCTTTTTCGGCTCACTTTGACTAGGCTCATAAAAGCCTAATCCAAATTTACTTGAGGAAGGTTTTTGATGGGCAATGAGTTTGTCCAAGTTATCTTTCCCCTTTGTAAATTTGGCTAGGTCCTCAAGAAGTTGGTTTGACTTTTCTTTGAGATGATTTATCTCTATTTTCATTATATCTAGTTTATCTTCTAATGCCCTAATCTCTACTCTAAGTAAGCTATTTTCATCCTTTTTAAAAGAGTTTGATTTTTCAAGCACATGGATTTTGTCGAGTAATTCTTCTCTATCTAAAAATTTTTGTTCACTCATTGCTGTATACAAATCATTTGTTAATGACTCTTTCTCAATCATTAGATTTCTTATTTGCATATTTAAAGCAGTGGTTTCTTTTGTAAGAATTAGATTCTTTTCTTCAAGATCATTGATTAATCTCTTATTTTCTAACTTTTCTTCTTTTAAAGCCTTGCTTTGGGTTTTAGTTTTCTTAAGATCTATATATAATGAATCAAAGGCATCTTGTAATTCATCCAAAGAGTAGGGGTTTACCTCAGGTTCCTCAGATTCAGACTCGGAACCATCATTTGTTGCCATTAGTCCCAAGCATGCCGTTTCTTCATTTGTTTCCTCCTCCTCTTCTTCTTCGGAGGTGGAGTCATCCCACGTTGCTTGAAACGCCTTCTTCTTGAATCCTTTCGGTTTGGAGATCTTCTTGTAGTCAGAAGGCTTCTTGGGTTTCTTCTCATCATCCCTTTTGAGTAAGGGACAATCTTTCCTTATGTGACCTCTCTTTTTGCAATTAATGCAAATTAGAGGATCTTCTTCTCTTTTCCTTCCCTTGATCTCTCTTCTATTTCTGAGAAACTTTTTAAACTTTTTAGCTAATAAAACAAATTCTTCGTCATCGGTACTTACCTCATCATCCGAAGTAGCTTTGAAGGCTAAGGTCTTCTTCTTTGGCTCCGATGAGGTTGATTTCTTCTTTTGCTCCATTTTTGATTCGTAAGCCATGAGATTCCCAAGTAGATTTTCCATGTCTAGATCCTCTACTTGGTTGGCTTCTTCTATTGCCGTTACCTTTTGCTCCCACTCAGGTCCAAGGGAGCGAAGGAGCTTCCCTTGAAGCTCCCCCTTTATAAATGTCTTTCCTAAAGACTTGAGGTTATTCACGATTAACGTGAGTCGGGTGTACATGTCCCCAAGTCTTTCATTCTCCTTCATAGAGAAAGCTTCGAATTCCTGCGATAACAAGTTTATCTTTGAGGATTTAACTTTAGATGTACCTTCGTGAGTAACCTCCAAGGTTCTCCAGATCTCGTGGGCGGTTTCGCATTGGCTGATGCGGTTGAATTCCTCCGAGCTGAGAGCGCAGTAGAGTGAGTTCATTGCCTTGGCATTCAGTCCAAGGTGATGGATTTGCTCCACTGTGTAACCAGTTTCTGGTTTCTCGGGAATGACGTATGCGGATTCGCATTTCTCCCAAATGGAGAAATCGTTGGCTTGAAGCCACATCTTCATTCTCAGCTTCCAGTAAGTGTAGTTGGTTCCTTCGAAGAGTGGTGGTCGAGTGGTGGATTGCCCCTCCAATCTGCTTGTCGAAATCGCCTTCCCCTCCATGTGATCTTTCCGCGGATGTTACTCTTGTAGGCGGAAAACCTGCTCTGATACCAAATGAAATTGCACTAAAGGGGGGTGAATAGTGAAATTATATTGTATTGTAATACAACAAATTCAATCACACAATATACTCAATTATTTTTAGGTGGAAACCCAAGATGGGTGAAAACCACCACCTAAGCCAATCTCTTGACTTAGGATTTTCGATCACAAGGTGATCAATCCACTAACCACACTACTTAAACGAGGGTAGTGTACCTCAATTACAATTCCCACCTCCGATCCCTAAACGGAGGTTTCTCTCTTCAAGATGAAGAGACGGGGACCCGACAGGCCGGATACCCAAAATACAGAAATTAACAAGTAAAAATAACACCTATAGAGCACCCCAATAATTTAGTTGCTTTCTTATCTACTAAGCATGAAAAGAACTCCCTGATGATTTGCAGAACAGAGCGAGCCGGGAGTATGGATTTGCCCTTTGATCAGAGTATTAGCACAGCACAAGGGCAAGATGGAGCTTAGAGTAGTGAGCAAGAGATTTTTCTAATGGAATTGTATCTCAAGAGGTGTGTTTTGCCAAAGAAGAGTTGTAGTCTATTTATAGGCAAGTTTGGAACCTTCAAGAACACTTGGGAGAGCTCTTCTAGCCGTTGGAGACAAATCCCAAGAGTTTAGGACGAAATCCACACAAAATCAGGGTAATGATGATTTTGACAGCAACATCAGACGTCTAATTATAGGATCAGACGTCTTATAGGACGTCTGATTTTTCCTATGGTCGTCTAATATTGCAGGACATCCTTAACGGACTCTATTGGATCAAAAGAAGGACGTCTGATATTATGCCATAAGACGTCTGATTAGTTTACTGGACGTCTAATGAATGGTGCATTCGTTCCTGTTATCATCGGATCCAAACAGGGTTCTAGGTTTAAAGGATCAAACGTCGTTACGGACGTCTGAGGACATTACCAGACGTCTGGAAACCTAAATACTCTTCCTTCCTACTTCTGCCAAAAGATTATGTGGCCGTAGAGAGATACGCACAGAAAATCATGGCCAACGGTTCAAAGACAGACGTCTGGAAGTGTGTCAAGACGTCTGGAAATTGTTTTTGCCTACGGAAAGTCTAACGGTTAGTATGAGGACGTCTGAGTAAAGAATTAGACGTCTGTGAACGGTTATCGACGTCTGAAAGTGAAGTCCTTCGACTGATGTTTATGAGGAGACGGACAAAGGCAGAGATATTTGAAATTAGACGTCTGATAAACATGTCAGACGTCTTATGATGGAAAATCAGACGTCTGGACTTTTTACTGGACGTCTGATAAAAGTATAAGTGTTGGGTTTTTTTGTTTCTAATTTATCCTAAGTGTAGAGAGCCTAAGTTAGCTATTTATAGGTTATATTTGGGGGCTCTTTACAATATTTCTAGACTCAAATAAGCTGAAAATTACAACCTTTGAAAGTTTACATGAAAAAAGCCTAAGACCTAATACTTATGCTACTCGTCTTCACGCTTTTAATCTCCCGTCTTGGAAAGCTTTTTGAAATCCTGCAAATATGTTATTATAGAGAGAAAACAATATGCTACGCTTTATTTATTATTTCATTTTCTTCATTTTGTAAAATCATCAAAATATTATATATGAGTAGTTGAACTAACAATCTCCCCCTTTTTGATGATTTTCAAAATATAGCTGTAGGTTCCTGGAAAGAGAACAGAATGGAATTGAGAAAGTGAAACGTGGAACTGTGTTGTCTCTTGGGTACGTGGTACCAAAGAGATTCACACATTACCTCTTAGTGTAGAGGGGAGCTTGCCGCCCTCAGGTTGAGACCGGGGTGGGTTTGGCCACTGTACACCGACTTGTTGGCCCTCGCGTACTCAGTACCGTGGAGAGCTACTAGTGTAGGGAGAGCACTAGTTGCCCCACGGGCCTCGGGGTTCTGCTAGCCCTCCTACACCGACTTGTTAGGCCCACTGGGCAAACCAGGGTAGTCAGGCGAGGGTGCGCAGACTGTGGAGGGGTGGGACCCCTGTTACTGAGAGGGCTATGCCCTATATTGGTTCTGTGCTGTGCTTTGGGCGCACCCATTAACGGAAACGACTGACCGCGTGCCAGTGCGGGTTAGCTACCCGTGCGCTTATCGCACGTACGGTAGTCACCGTTACGTCTGTCAGTGACCTTGGGGTGGTTGACTGAGGGTAGGACCACCACGGGGGACTCTCCCGGCCAGGGGAGCACCACGTGTTACTTCTACTTTTCGGAAAAGGCTGCAATCAAGATCGTTCCCACGAGGAACATTCGAGATCAAGAGAAGGATCTGAGAAATAAATCAATAGTGAATTAATAGAAAGACGTAAATAACGAAAGTAAAAATATAACAGCTACTGTGCACTCTTCTATTTCTTTAACTTTTAGTTGCCACTCTACTCAACGTTTCGCTGACGTGCTACACTCGTTACTTTTCATGACCAGGTGTTGAGCAGCCAGGGTCAGCCGCTGTAGAGGACGCTAGGCCTAGTAGGGTCCAATAGAGTTACCTGTAGTACTTTTTGTACTTTTCTTCCACTGTAGTGAGTAGTTTTCTTTGTTACTCCCTGTACTTTCTTTATCAAAACTTTATGTTATGTACATGTTTATTTCCCTTCTGTTGTGGTGGTGTATACTATAGTATTTCCTTTTCTTACTGCTGTATTTTGTTACTACTAGTTATATTCATGATGAATGTGGTTTATTTTACTGGTCTTTGGTTACTTCCTCGTTAGATGACTAGGTCTTGGGATTAGTCGAGTCGGTCCGATTCTCGTGTCTCGTAGGGATTTGGGAATCGGGTCGTTACAACTTCTCTCTCCCATTCCTCTTTTCAGCTTTGTAGAGTAGAATTTTCCTACTTTCTAATATAATAGATTTTCCGCTTTCTAGTGTAATTCTTCTCTGGTTTTATTGTATAAATATTTTGAAATATTAAGTGCATGTTTCTCTCTCTCTCTCTCTCTTTCTCTCATTTATTCTGATTGTTAATAGTGCTTCATTGTAATTAAGTTACTTCGCTTTTCAACAAAAACTCTAAAAAAAAATATAATTGCGAATATTGATCGATGTAGCCTCCCTGTGTTTGACCCGGGATTTCTATTCCAGTACAAATTTTATTTGTTGAACACGAGTTCTTCGCTTTCAAACTACGAGGACAGGTTTTTCAAAATCAAATACGATAGCGTAGTAACTCATAGCTTCAACATTTGGCACCGTTGCCGAGGAGGCAACGATTTCCGATCTTCTTTGTGCATTTCACGCACTTTATTGTCTTCTAACTTGCTTTCTCATGTGTCTATTATTTTGCAGAGACCTCCATCAAGGAATCAACAAGTGGTAGACCGGAGTAAAGTGCAGTTAAAGACAATTGTAAGTGCTCCCCATTCTTTCCCCTCTCCATAGATTTAATTTGTCACATTAAATCCAAATTCCAATTAACATAGGTGTTTGCATAAATCCTAGGAATAGTTTGGTTGTTTGGATTCTCACTCACAATCATTCCACCCTCGTTTATAAAAAGAAAAATAAAAGGATAATCTTGTGGGGTAATTTTCAACAGACACACAACGTACACCCACATTCAAGGCACTTAACCTAATTGATTTGTTTCTACTCAACCGGGTTATGATCTGTGGAACCGATACACACAAAGCAACACATAAAAGAGTAGAAATCATTCTAGGTTAACAATCTCTGTGTGCCTAACTCAGTGGTGCATTTGTGGCCAATTCTTTGAGCTGTTTGGACCGCACCACTCTACTTAAAATCAACTCATCAAGTAGCTCCTCCTTAGGGTTTTCAATCTAGGTCTATTCCAGGCACTCCACTTTATTTCTGATTTTAAAGGAAAGCGATCTTCACCCATGTTTGAAAACCTGGTTTGCCTCAAAACTTGATTGAATCAACCTAATTTTAAACCCTAAAAGCTACTTAAGTAAGATTTGAACATTAAAATCCACACATCACAAATAATCTTGCTTGAAAATTGTTGCGAGCCGGGCATCAGACGTAGTTTAAGACATCTGGGAAGTGGCCCAGACGTCTGGCCAGATGTCTGGCACCCTTCCCAGACGTCAGGTATTAAATTTTTTCGGCGTACGAGTTCACGTCTGCGTGCCTGCGCTCACAGACTGAATCCGCCGCCTTCGTTTTTCTCTTTCTCTCCCTGCAGGCACCGTTTTTCCTCCTTTCTCTCTCCCCGCAGCTGCCTTACAAAAACGCTCCCCCTCTCCCTCACCCTCATTCCACAGCCTTCTTCTTCTCCTCCCTACCAGCGAGAGCACGAGCAAGAGCGGCAGCAGCGGTTGCTGCGAGCGTGCGGGAAGGAGGGGTTGTTGCAAGAGGAAGTAGAAGCTCGACCGCGAGGGTACGAGCTTGCCGGGGTAGCTAGAGCCGGCTGGCGGAGAGCAGAGAGCGTGGGGTGTCACGGAGGACCTGCTGCAGCTCGGGCAGCAGGCGGACGCGGCGCGGCACGGATATGCGCTGCAGGCGGAGAGCGAGAAGGGTTCCGATTCTGGGAAAATTTCCCAGAATCAGACGTCTGGACTTACGACCAGACGACGCATAAGACGTCTGTAGCAAGGTCCAGACGTCTGACAGGTACAATATTTTCTTATTTTCTCCTTTTTACGCGTGTACGGCCATGCAGCTGTCCGTCGCGTTCTTCTACACCCCTTCGTGACGTGAGCGAGTGTGCGTGTGTGCAGGAATCATTCGGGAGGGCGGCAGGGCTCGCCATCCCACACCGATCAGACGTCTGGACACAGTACCAGACGACGAAGAGGACCTCCAGACGTCCGAGGTGACAATCGGACGTCTGAAACTAAGTCCAGACGATCCAGCGGGCTTCTGGACATCTGAAGGACTGCACAGACCAAGGTATGGCATGATAGACCTTTTAAGACGTCTGGAAGAAGTTCCAGATGTCGTTTTTGACCCGTTTAGGGACCGTTCGGAGTCCGTTTTCCGCATTTCAAGTTTCGTTCTTCCCAGATTTATTTCCGCTACCTGTTTACAATAATTGTATACTGTTCTGAGTAACTCCTTATCTTTGATCCTTGTATTAGGACCCCATTCCGATGCGGCTCTGGGGGTTGCAGAGGTGCGTGGGATTGCCGACCACACCCCCAGTACTTCCGATTTTGCGGGTAGAGTGTCCTTTTAATTTAATTATCCAAAATTATACATTTATGAAACAATTAATAGAGTCTAGGGCATTGCATGAACCCTAGGGCTGAAGAATTAGTTTGAATGATTGATCCTAGGTTATTGCATGAATCCTAGGACTGGAAAACTAGATTGAATGATAGATCCTAGGATATGGCATGAATCTTAGGACTGGAAAACTAGTTGAATATATACATTGTAGTCTTGGAAAAGTGGAAAGGAAATGATAACTGCCTGTAAATTGGTTAACAGCTACCTGTTATGAATGGATAAATACGGTTGAGAACATGAATTGTAAGGATATAAAGCTGGAACGGTGAAACCTAAATTGGCTGAGTTAAAAGAGCATGAACCCTACGGGGAATTAGGAGTAGAACTCCTGGAAAGTGAATGAAATAGAATTGGGGAAGTGAGCTGGCCCTTGAGTACGGAGTACCAAGGAGAGCAACTGTCCCCCTGTTTAGTGCAGAGCGGAGATAGCCGCCCCAGGGACCCGGGGTTAGGTCTGGCCACTTTGTACCGACTTTTAGCCCTCGTGTACACAGTACCGAGGAGAGCTACTAGTGTAGGGAGTGCACTAGCTACCCCACGGGCCCTGGGGTTCTGTTAGCCCTCCTACACCGACTTGTTAGGCCCACTGGGCAAACCAGGGTAGTCATGCGAGGGTGCGTGGACTGTGGAGGGGCAAGACCCCTGTTTGGTTACTGTGGAGGGGATGGACCCCTGTTACTGAGAGGGCTATGCCCTATACTGGTTCCGTGCTATGCTTTGGGCGCACCCGTTAACGGAAACGACTGACCGCGTGCCAGTGCGGGGTAGCTACCCGTGCATTTATCGCACGTGCCGTAGTCACCGTTACGTCTGTCAGCGACCTTGGGGTGGTTGACTGAGGGTAGGACCACCACGGAGGACTCTCCCGGCCAGGAGAGCACCACGTGTTACTTCTACTTTTCGTTAAAGACTGCAATCAAGATCGTTCCCACGAGGAACATTCAAGATCAAGAGAAGGATCTGAGAAATAAATCAATAGCGAATAAATGGAAAAATATAAAGAAAGAAAGTAAAAATATAACAGCTACTATCCACTCTATTGCTTCTTCTAGCTTTTAGCTGCCACTCTACTTAGCGTTTCGCTGACATGTCAACCTTGTTACTTTTCAGGACCAGGTGTTGAGCAGCCAGAGTCGGCGGCTGCAGAGGACGCTGGACCTAGTAGAGCCCAGTAGTGTCACTTGTAGTACCCATTGTACTTTTTTTGCTGTTGTTGTGAGTAGTTTCTGTTACCCCTGTACTCTCTCTATTGTAAGCTTCATGCTTATGTATATGTTTATTTCTCTACTGTTGTGGTGATGTATACTGTAGTATTTCTTTTCTCTACTGTTGTATTTTGTTACTGCTAGTTATATACATGTTGAATGTGGTTTATTTTACTGCTCTTTTGGTTACTTCTCATTGGACGACTGGGTCTTGGGGTCAGTCGAGTTGGTCCGATTCTCGTGTCTCGTAGGGATTCGGGAATCGGGTCGTTACAAGATGGTATCAGAGCAAGGTTGTCCCGAGAAGTGAACCAACTGACTGGAAAATAACCAATTCACATGTCTGTAACTAGAGTAGCCACCACAACGTTTCTTTTGACATGAACTCTTAGACTTCTTCGTTAGATATCGTTCCATATTGACATGTTTCCGTTCTATTTCGCGTCTCCTTGCAGGAGATGCTTTGACGAGGGACTAGCGAGGCGGGCCGCGGGCGCGGCCGAGGACGTGGTCGGCAAAGTGGGCGTGTTGCGGTCGACGTCTCAGTGGACCAGCCACTACTCCCGGGCATTCAGGCCCAGGACCTCTCCTAGCTGATACGGGACATAGTGCGAGAGGAGCTCCACCCACAACCCCGAGCGCCTCTCCCAGGGGCTGCAGAGGGGGAGTCCTCTGTGGGACCACGCAACGGACGCGGCGCTGGACGCAGGGGAGGGGATGGGCAGCCACCGCCCCC
Organism: Thalassia testudinum; assembly: GCA_037157565.1. Taxonomy (NCBI): domain Eukaryota; kingdom Viridiplantae; phylum Streptophyta; class Magnoliopsida; order Alismatales; family Hydrocharitaceae; genus Thalassia; species Thalassia testudinum. The sequence continues at coordinate 83,064,440 of JAZHRO010000022.1, forward strand.
ACCTTCCTCCGACGCTTCTGTGCACGAGGCTTCCTTACCTGGAGGTGCACCAGCATCCTCACTGCAGCGCCACTTTGAACTTTTCGGGCAGTTCCGGAAGCTGAAGCCCCCCTCCTTCAAGGGGGATGAGGACCTGACCGAGCCGGAAGACTGGCTCGAGCAGATCGAGAAGGTTTTCGACACCCTTCGTCCCCCGATGGAGTGCCATGTGGCCTTTGCCATGTACCAGCTGGAGAGTGCGGCACATAGGTGGTGGAGGGCGGTCAGGGGACAACAGAGGGACGAGCCGATCTGGGACCGGTTCATCACCCTCTTCTGCAAGCAGTACTTTCCCCAGACGTGGCAGGACCAGAGGAGGCAGGAGTTCCGCACTCCTCGCTAGGGGACGATGAACGTGAGCGCGTATCGCACGCATTTTCTGGAGCTGTCCCGCTTCGCAGCGAGAGCAGTAGCCACTGAGGAGGAGTGCCTTTGGAGGTTCACCGAGGGGCTCCAGCCTGCGATTCGAGGGTATGTTGATAAACGCCAGTTTATCATCATTTTTATGCTTTAAAACTAACCTAGCTCTTAGGATTTTACTCTGCAAATGGGTTTTTGGGCTGCATTTTGGCATAAATTAGGATAGGCATGCATTGCATTTTTTATTGTCATTTTAATGAGTTTTTGTGAGTGTTAGGGATGTACAGATGCACAGATCCCTAAAACCCTAGCACTCAAGAAGGCAAATGGTGAAGGAGAAGCCCAGACTAGCTGGAACTCAGCCTAATCCAGCTCACCTCAGCTTGATCCAGCTCACCTTAGCTTGATCTAGCTCACCGCAGCTGGAACCTAGCTTACTTGAACTAGGGTTAGCTCATCCCAGCTCCATTCAGCTAATCTCAGCTGGATGGCAGCTCAAGAGAGTTCACCTTAGCTCATCCTAGCTCAAGTCAGCTCAGATCCAGCTCAACTTAGCTGAGTCTAGCTCATCTCAGCTCCCACTAGTCCACAGGGAGCTCTAGCTAGCTCGGCTAAGTTGACAGGAGTTCACCCCAGCTCAGATCCAGCTACATCCAGCTCCACTCAGCTCCAACCAGCTGAAGAAGAATTCATCCCAGCTCAGGAAGCTCAAGTCCAGCTCATAGGGACTCAGCTTAGCTCAACTCAGTTGAGCTAAGCTACCTTAGCTGCCTCAACCAGCTTGATTTTCCCCGGGAGCACCAGACCCAGCTCACCTTAGCTCATTTTGGTAGAAGCTAGCTCACTTTAGCTTGGCTTAGCAACTAGCAAAGAACTAGCAAGCTAAGCCAGCTAGAGTAGCCCCATGCCAGCCTCTTCAGCAGCAGCCAGCTCCAGCTCCAGCTCCAGACTTCTTCTCCTCAGCTCCCTCCTCCAAACCCTAGCTCCAACACCTTCTCCTCTACTCCTCCATTAGCTAAGCTAGCTTAGCTTAGCTTAGCTTAGCTATGCTCCAACTTCCTTGGCTTGTACTACCCCAAAAACCCACCTACCAACTCTACCCAACTAGCTCCACCTAAGCTCCACATGAGCTAACCTACTTGGCACTAACCTAACCTACCCACCACCTCCAAAAGACACCTAAAAGTGGCGCCAAAAACTACCCATAACCACCCCTTAGTGGCGCCACTTTTCCCTCCAAAATCCCCCCCTCATCTCCACCACACAATCTCCCTTGAACCCATCTCCACCATCCACCTAACCCCCCTTCTAGAAGACCCCATGTTGGCGCCAACATGGGGGTGTCTCTCCACCACCAAAAGACACCAACACCACCATAACCACCCCCTTTAACACCCCTTGGGTTGGCGCCAACTCACCCTAGCCATAGGATCACCAACCACCCTCATCCTTCCATCCTAGCCCTCCATTTCAAGGGGCACCTTAACCCCCCATCCTATTCTATAAAAAGCCACCACCTACCACCATTTTGGAGCATCCTCCCTTAGTGTATTTTCTACCTACATCCACCTATACCTACGCCCAAGGAGAAGGAGTAGAGAAGGAGATTAAAGGGGCACACCACCAGCCCTTTTGGTGCCTTCTTCTCCCCACTCTCTTAAACTTGGGCCACGCCAAGGAGGAGGACTCTCCCACTTCAAGGAGGACGGCCAGGCAAAGGAGAAAAGCTTAGGGTGGACGTCCACCCTTGGAGAGAAACTTAGGGCACGCCCCCTTAGGGCTTGCCTTGGAGGTCATCACCTTGGCGGAGTACTGCAAGGAAGGAGTTGAAGGATTCTTTTCAAGCTTGGGAGCCACCAACCTTGGAGCAAGAAGCCCTCTTCTTCACCATCTATTTAGAGGATTTGTGTTTTCTTTCTTTATTTCAATTATCTAGTAGTAGAAGCATTCCTCTACTAGGCATTTTTGTTAAACACTTTATCAATTATCTAGTTGCCTTCTTCGCATATCTTGTTTGCATTTCTATTTGCTTATTTTCAGCATTCTTCACTTCCTCTCCCTAATTATTCTAGGCCTCCACTTGCTTAGAGTGAGCTTAGGGAGAGGCTCTACTTGCCACTTTAGAGTAGTTTACTTAATTGGAAGTGTAAACACTTTTCCCGCCATCAGTTCGCATGTTGCCTTAGTTCAAAAAAAAAAAAAAAAAATGGTATATTGAAAATTACCAAAAAGAAAGTTGAGATATATTCCAAGCAAGAGAATCACTATTGCAAACATTTGGCCTCCTTGGATGACCCTAGATACTCCCCTATCTAGGATTATAAATTTAAGAGTTGATCGGTTTTACGCGTTACAACGACGTATTTTAACAAACCGCGTGAAATCGCTATCATATGTCAAACCCCTGAAGCTGCCTATGTTCTCGAGGATGGTGGAGGCAGCTATGACCTACGAGGAGACCAACCCGTCCGCGCGAGATACTGACAGCGGGCGGAAGAGGCCCTACCAGCCAGATTTTTCACAGGGCCGGCGAGAGAGGAGACACGTGGCGTCCGCAGGAGAGCCATCACGTTTTGCAGGGCCATCAGTGGCCTTTAGGGGCCCCCGACAGGGGCCAGTTGCTAGCACCGAACCCTCGCCCAGCCGACAGCAGGGACCCACTGAGGGAGGGAGTCGGGTTCCCTTCTGTTACCAGTGTGACCAGCAGTGCCAGATCAGGAGGGACTGCCCGTCTAGGGCAGGAGGTCAGCAGACGCTTCCCGCGTCGAGCACTGGAGGGCAAGCAGGAGGCCGCGGTTTCCAGGCGCGAGGAGGAGGACAGTAGTCACGAGGAGAGTACTGGCCAGCAGCTACCCGTCCGACGCAGAGTGTGGTTGCTTCGTCCACACCTAGGGCTGAGGGGCGTATCAACGTCCTGACACACCGGGATGCCAGAGCTTCGGGATCAGTGGTGGCAGGTATGGTTTCAGTTTCCGGCAGACTCGTTTACACACTTTTCGATTCCGGCGCTACGCACTCGTTTGTCGCAGCTAGTTTCGCAGTTAGTTTGGGGTAGGATTATATGCTGTTAGAGGATCTGTTTGTGATCAGAGGTCCAAGTGGTCAGCTGTTTGTAGTTGAGGAGGTATACACGGGTTGCGAGGTCAGTATTGGGGGACATAACCTTCCCACTGACCTGATTATGATACAGATGAAGGACTTTGGCATAATTCTGGGGATGGACTGGCTGTCCACTTACCACGCTTTGGTGGACTATTTTGAGAGGAAGATTGTCTTCTCCTTACAGGAGTTGCCTTCTTCCGAGTTCCACGGTCAGCCAGTGGACGGAGGCTTCAGGTGTATTTCTGCACTTCGGGCGGCGAGACTTTTGAGCAAGGGGTGTGAGGGCTTCCTAGCTTATGTGGTGGCAGAGCCCAGCCCTGTGGCAGACTTCCAGAGTATCCTGGTGGTCAGAGAGTACCCCGACGTGTTCCTAGACGAGTTTCCAGGACTACCACCCGAGCGTGAGATCGAGTTTGAGATCTCACTAGTACCAGGGACTAGCCCCATCTCCACCGCACCATATAGGATGGCACCACTTGAGCTGCGTGAGCTCAAGTCTCAGTTGCAGGATCTTTTGGAGAAAGGCAATGTGAGGCCCAGTGCGTCTCCCTGGGGAGCCCCGGTACTGTTTGTAAAGAAGAAGGATGGTACCCTACGCCTTTGTGTGGACTACGGACAGCTGAAGAGGGTCACTATCAAGAACAGATATCCGCTGCCAAGGATCGACGACTTGTTTGACCAGCTGCGAGGTGCCATGGTATTCTCCAAGATCGACTTGAGGTTTGGATACCACCTGTTGAGAATCAAGGAGGCAGACGTCTCCAAGACAGCTTTCCGCACCCGGTACGGACACTACGAGTTTCTGGTCATGCCGTTTGGGCTGACCAATGCCCCCGCTGCCTTCATGGACTTGATGAACCGGGTGTTTAGACCGTACTTGGACCAGTTTGTGGTGGTATTCATTGATGATGTGCCCATCTATTCTCGAGATCAGACGCAGCATGGACAGCACTTGCGGATGGTTCTGGACACACTGAGATGACGTAGGCTGTACGCCAAATACAGCAAGTGCAAGTTCTGGTTGAGGGAGGTGACCTTCTTAGGCCATGTGATCTCTGGAGATGGCTTGGCAGTGGACCCAGCCAAGGTCAAGGCAGTGCTCAGGTGGGAGAGACCATGTACGGTTACTGAGATTCACAGTTTCCTGGGACTGGCAGGCTACTACAGACGGTTTATCAGGGGCTTTTCACAGATTGCACGTCCTATGGCGCAGTTGACTTGGAAGGACGTGCCCTTCACTTGGACGGACGCCTGTGAGGCGTGTTTTTAGGAGCTGAAGGAGAGGCTGACTTCGGCTCCCGTGCTCACCATCCCTGACAGTAGTGGCAGGCTCGTTGTGTACACGGACGCCTCCTTGCAGGGGTTGGGGTGTGTGCTCATGTAGAGGGGTCACGTTGTCGCTTACGCTTCGCGGCAACTGAGGCCCCATGAGCATAGCTACCCTACCCACGACTTGGAGCTGGCAGCTGTTGTCTTCGCGCTGAAGACCTGGAGGCACTACTTGTACGGTGAGACCTTCGAGATTTTCACAGATCACAAGAGCCTCAGATACCTTTCTGATCAAAAGGAGCTCAACATGAGACAAAGACGTTGGTTGGAGCTCCTAAAGGACTATGACTGCAGCATTTCCTACCACCCAAGAAAGGCCAACGTGGTGGCTAACGCCTTGAGCCGGAAGGCGCCCGCACAATTGGCCAGTTTACAGGTGCAGAGTTGGAACCTTTTGGAGGGGATGGGCAGTTGGCGACCCCTAGAGTTACGGGGGCACTGTGGGGCAGTGACTGTGACACGACAGACTAGCCCAGAGCTGATAGACCGCATCATCACAGGACAGATGGTCGATCCGTACTTGCAGTCCTTGCGCTAAGAGTACTGTCAGGAGACCCAGGGGACTTCTCTTTCACAAACCAGGTGCTGCACCTGAGGGGACGGTTGTGCATTCCCAGAGACGAGGAGCTATTGAGAGAGCTCCTGACTGAGGCACACGGTTCCGGATTCACCATACATCCCGAAAACACGAAGATGTACCATGACTTGAGATGCGAGTTTTGGTGGAGGGGGATGAAGCGGGATGTGGGTGAATTCGTGCAGCAATGTTTAGCGTGCTAGCAGGTGAAAATCGAGCATCAGAGGCCTGCAGGGCTGCTACAGCCACTTCTAGTGCCAGAGTGGAAGTGGGAGAGCATCACCATGGATTTGGTGGTGGGCTTACCTGTTTCCCAGCGAGGACACGACGCAGTCTGGGTAATTGTTGATAGATTGACTAAGACGACGCGTTTCTTGCTGATCTGAGTCACCTTGGGACCAGTACAGTTGGCAGAGAGGTATATTCGCGACGTGGTACTTCTACACGGAGTTCCGCGAGAGATCGTATCCGACCGGGATACCTGCTTTACGTCCCAGTTTTGGGCTGAGTTTCAGCAGGCCCTGGGGACGCGGTTGAGGTTCAGTATAGCTTACCACCCCTAGACGAACGAACAGTCTGGTTGCACGATACAGACACTTGAGGACCTTTTTCGTGCCTATGTACTGGACTGGAGGGGCTCTTGGGAGGAGCACTTGCCCCTGGCGGAGTTTGCATTTAATAACAGTTATCACTCGAGCATCGACATGGCACCCTATGAGGCTCTGTACGGACGGAGATGTACAGCACCCTTGAGTTGGGTTGAGGTGGGGACCAAGTGGGATTTTGGCCCCAGGCTGATCCGGCAAAGTCAGGAGGTAGTCGAGCAGATTCACAGGTGACTCCGCACTGTCAGGAGTAGGCAGAAGAGCTACGCGGATTGCAAGCACAGAGAGGTGCAGTTCGAGGTTGGGGACCACGTCTTCCTTCGTGTTTCGCCCATGAAGGGCCTGCAGCGGTTTGGGGTCAGAGGGAAGCTCGTGCCGAGGTTTGTGGGGCCCTTTAAGGTCCTGGAGCATGTTGGACCCGTTGCTTACAAGCTTGCCCTCCCTCCTCAGCTTTCTGGTGTGCACGACATGTTCCACGTGTCCAACCTCAGGAAGTATGTCGCCGATCCCAGTCACGTCCTGAGCCACGAGAGCGTCGAGGTGGACGACGACCTGACCTACCCCGAGCAGCCAATGCAGATTCTGGACAGAGCCATCCGAAGTCTGATACGAAAGCAAGTACCCCTGGTGAAGGTCTTGTGGAGGAGTCAGCGGTACGAGGAGGCCACCTGGGTGCTTGAGGCGACGATGCGGGAGCGGTACCCGGAGCTTTTCGCGGGTACGTATTTTCGATCCGGCTTCGGTCCTCTTTGAGTTTGTTATGTATATATTATTCTTTCTCTCACCCTAGTTAGCGCAAATTTCGGGGATGAAACTTCCTTTGAGTTTGTTATATTGTTACGAGCTGGGCATCAGACGTAGTTTAAAACGTCTGGGAAGTGGCCCAGACGTCTGGAACCCTTCCCAGACGTCTGGTATTAAATTTTTTCGGCGTACAGGTTCGAGTCTGTGCACCTGCGCGTGCAGACTGAACCCACCGCCTTCATTTTTCTCTTTCTCTCCCTGCAGGCGCCGTTTTTCCTCCTTATCTCTCCCCACGGCTGCCTAATAAAAATGCTCCCCCTCTCCCTCACCCTCATTCCACCGCCTTCTTCTTCTCCTTCTCCCTGCCAGCGAGAGCGGCAGCAGCGACTGCTACGAGCATGCAGGAAGGAGGGGTTGTTGCGAGAGGAAGTAGAAGCTCGACCGCGAGGGTACGAGCTTGCCGGGGCAGCTGGAGCCTGCCGGCGAGGAGCTGCTGCAGCTCGGGTAGCAGGCGGACGCGGCGTGGCACGGCCGTGTGCTGCGGGCGGAGAGCTAGAAGGGTTCTGATTCTGGGAAATTTTCCCAAAATTAGACGTCTGTACTTTCGACCAGACGACACATAAGACGTCTGGAGGAAGGTCCGAACGTCTGACAGGTACAATATTTTCTTATTTTCTCCTTTTTACGCGTGTATGGCCATGGAGCCGTCCGCTGTGTTCTTCTGCACTCCTTCGTGACGAGAGCGAGTGTGCGTGTGTGCAAGAATCGTTCGGGAGGGCGGTAGTGCTCGCCATCCCACACCGATCAGACGTATGGACACAGTACCAGACGACGGAGAGGACCTCCAGACGTCCGGGGTGACAATCGGACGTCTAGAAACTAAGTCCAAACGATCCAGCGGGATTCTTGATGTCTGAAGGACTGTGTAGACCAAGCTATGGCATGATAAACCTTTTAAGACGTCTGGAAGAAGTTCCAGACGTCTAATTTTGGACAAACTCGTCGTTTTTGACCCGTTTAGGGTCCATTCGGAGTCTGTTTTCCGCATTTCAAGTTTCGTTCTTCCCAGATTTATTTCCCCTACCTGTTTACAGTAATTGTATACTGTTCTGAGTAACTCCTTGTCTTTGATCCTTGTATTAGGACCCCATTCCGTTGTGGCTCTAGGGGTTGCGGAGGTGCGTGGGATTGCCGACCACACCCCCAGTACTTCCGATTTTGAGGGTAGAGTGGCCTTTTAATTTAATTATCCAAAAATATACATTTATGAAATAATTAATAGAGTCTAGGGCATTGCATGAACCCTAGGGCTGAAGAATTAGATTAAATGATTGATCCTAGGGTATTGCATGAATCCTAGGACTGGAAAACTAGATTGAATGATAGATCCTAGGATATGGCATGAATCGTAGGACTGGAAAACTAGTTGAATATATACATTGTAGTCTTGGAAAAGTGGAAAGGAAACGATAACTGCTTGTAAATTGGTTAACAGCTGCCTGTTATGAATGGATAAATACGGTTGAGAACATGAATTGTAAGGATATAAAGCTGGAACGGTGAAACCTAAATTGGCTGAGTTAAAAGAGCATGAAACCTACGGGGAATTAGGAGTAGAACTCCTGGAAAGTGAATGGAATAGAATTGGGGAAGTGAGCTGACCCTTGAGTACGGAGTACCAACGACAGCAACTGTCCCCCTGTTTAGTGCAGAGCGGAGATAGCTGCCCAAGGGACCCGGGGTTAGGTCTGGCCACTTTGTACCAACTTTTGGCCCTCGTGTACACAGTACCGAGGAGAGCTACTAGTGTAGGGAGTGCACTAGCTACCCCACGGGCCCCGGGGTTCTGCTAGCCCTCCACCGACTTGTTAGGCCCACTGGGTAAACCAGGGTAGTCAGGTGAGGGTGCGCGAACTGTGGAGGGGCTGGACCCCTGTTACTGAGAGGGCTCTGCCCTATACTGGTTCCGTGCTATGCTTTGGGCGCACCCGTTAACGGAAACGACTGATCGCATGCCAGTGCGGGGTAGCTACCCGTGCGTTTATCGCAGGTGCTGTAGTCACCGTTACGTCTGTCAGCGACCTTGGGGTGGTTGACTGAGGGTAGGACCACCACGGGGGACTCTCCCGGCCAGGAGAGCACCACGTGTTACTTCTACTTTTAAGAAAAGACTGCAATCAAGATCGTTCCCACGAGGAACATTCAAGATCAAGAGAATAATCTGAGAAATAAATCAATAGTGAATAAATGGAAAAATATAAAGAAAGAAAGTAAAAATATAACAACTACTATCCGCTCTACTACTTCTATATTTCTGTTGCCACTCTACTCAGCGTTTCGCTGATGTGTCACCCTTGTTACTTTTCTGGACCAGGTGTTAAGCAGCCAGAGCCAGCGGCTGCAGAGGACGCTGGGCCTTGTAGAGCTGATGAGAACCTCATCATGAACCCTAACTAGCGCAATCTAACCTAAATATGTGAGAAAAAGCTCCTACATAACTCAAAGAAAGGCTTGACTCAGAGAATTCTGAGTTTAACAAGAGAACAAGTCATAAGGGGTAAAAATGCAATTTCACCAACGCAATCTGTAAACAGGGTAATTCAGGGTCCAAACATAGGTCAAACTAACCTAATAAGAAGGAAAGTGGGATGATCTGATCCAACAAGGGCTACAGCAACTCTAAGGAATTAAATGACAGTCTATAACCCTAAAACAAACCCACTTCAATTCACGAGGTTCGAGGCAGGGTAAAAATTGACTAAACCCTCTAAAATTCATAGAAAAATAATCTCTAGGGTTTAGAACCTTCAATTTGTCCTTGGGAACCCATTTTGACCTACATTGAGAACCATGCCCAATTAATGATTTATTTTGGATTTTTACGTAAATTGGCCGATCAAACAAGGTCTGACCTAGAAATAAAATTCTCCATTAGAATCCTTAGGTCCCATTTAGTCATGCATAAGAACTTGAGCCTAAGAAGAGACCTTCTTGACCGACTTTGCAATTTGACCCTCATCTATTACTTTTTGACCCTCAACTTTCGAAACCCTTGCATTTTGGCCCCTAAGTTCTTCGTCGTTCTTTGCATACAGGTCCCTCCTGCAAGTCTCTACGCAGCGCCATGCTCCGGCAACTTTGCGCGGAGCATGGCACCGCGCAGGGTGAGGGAGGCGTCCTACAGGATGAACCCAGTGTTCCCTGCGACGTCTGCTGTCGCAGCGACACTGCCATGCCGTCTGTCCTCACCCACACCTTCCGTGCGAACGCGCGGAAGGTATGGGTCAAGATCCCAGCCATTCTTCGGCGAGGGAGGCACGTCGCCTCCTTGCGCCCACCCCTCCGCCACCACCTTTATAAGGACCAGCGTCGCCAGCCGACTCTGGTAGCTTGGTCCTGACGGAGAAAACCCCTACCATTCCTCTCTTCCCACTCCGGCAGAAACCCACCAGCTCCGGTGGCTCCTCCTCCTCCTTCTCGTTGCTCTACTGCAACACTAGCAGCAGAGCCACCTTCGCCTGCTCTTCCCGCGTCGCGCCGTACCCAGCGTGCTCCCTCTGGCTCTCTTCCTCGCCGCCGCCCTCCCCCTCTGGGTATTTCTTCTCCGGAGAAAGTTGGTACGACTGCCGCCCTACTCCGACCCCCCTCGTCCCTATAAGTAGGTAACAGTTATCTCCCTTCCTCCCCTCTTTCTTTTCCCCAACTCAATTTGTTCAACCGCCCCTCGACAACGCTTGACCACCCTCGCCTTCCATGCCTCCGGCCAACCTCCGGCGAGTCGCCCCCACCATTCCGCCACTCCACACGACTCGCCGACCGACCCAAAACCTCCGCCTCATCACGCTGAACCACTTCCGCCCCTTCACTGCCACTCCACACCCACACAAAGCCCCGCCGAACACACCCACTCTTCCGGTCATAGGTTGACCTACGCACGCACGCCTAGGCCATCCTGCGACCTGCTACACCCTGCATCACCTTCGCCGTGCCACGGCGAAGGTCACCCTGTAGTCTGATTAGGCCGAGAGGCCGTGTTTCTGTCTGATAGGGTCGGAGCCCCAGCCGCCATTGACGACGACTGAAGGAGCTTCTACGCGAGCTCTAGGTCCTGCAGCAGTAGGATCCCAGCTGAGGCGAGCTACAGGGACTTGGGCAAAGGCAACAAGCAGGTCTGCGAAGAGAGGCGAGGACGCAGCTGCTGAGGCCAAGTCATGGCTCTCCTGCAGGCGCGCGCGAGAAGGGCGAGCAGAATAGTCCCACATCATAAGATTTCGAAACGCCGCACCGGCTTAAATTGATTTTGTGTTTTCTCTTAAGCGCCTCGAGACACATGGGGTGAGGTCCCGCACCCCACTCACCCGCCTGGTCCGCGAGTTCACCAAGCGGATCCGACGGACCCGACCCGACACCACCTGCGCACTCCTCGCGTACCATACACGTCGGTATGCCTGGTCCCGGGTACGCTACCCGACCCGATAACCCGGCTCTGGGAGAGCTTCCTATGAGTGATTTGCAGAGAGAGAGAGATGTGCGGGTAGAGGAAAGGGTTAGGTTTTGCTTTGTGCAGGGACAGGGTGCGAGGAAAAAGATTCACACTTGGCCGCAAGAAGAAGAAGAAGAAGAGGAGCAGAAGAAGAAGAAGCCTTGCAGCTAAGCAAGGCAGATGGCCAAGGAAGCAAGAAGAAGAAGAGAAGAAGGAGAAGCAGCAAAGGAAGAAAGGGGAAGCACTGTAGCATACCGCCATTTAAGTCGTCTGACTGAGATATCAGATGACGGATGAAGCTTCAGGGGAGACAAAGCAGAGAAGAAGAAAAAGAAAAGAAAAGGTTTCGCAGCTGAAGTGAAAGAAAAGAAAAGAAGGATGAAAGAAGATAAAGAAAAGAAGAAGAAGAAGAACTAAAGAAGAAAGGAAATACAAAAGAACTGAAGGCCACTAGAAGAAGACCTGAGAAAGAAGAGAAGAAGAAGATAAGCAAAGAGAGAAAGAAGAGAAGAAGAAAAAGCCACAAGACACAAATCTGTTCCTCTCTCTCTCTTATTTTTGTAATAAAGAAACATTGTACTTCTAGAATTCCAGTAGCTCCCTGAGTTCGACCTCGGGAAACTATTTCCGAGTAAAAAAATTGTAATGGCAACGACAACCGTAGTTATTTCATCTATACCACAACGATATTTCTGTAATAAGCACTAAAACAAACAAAGACTAGCCACAGTTTTGTCGAGACTTCTATCATTATCAAGAGCCCAGTAGTGTCACTTGTAGTATCCACTATACTTTTTTTGTTGTTGTTGTGAGTAGTTTCTGTTACCCCTGTACTCTCTCTATTGTAAGCTTCATGTTTATGTATATGCTTATTTCTCTACTGTTGTGGTGGTGTATACTGTAGTATTTCTTTTCTCTATTGCTGTATTTTGTTACTGCTAGTTATATACATGTTGAATGTGATTTATTTTACTGCTCTTTTGGTTAATTCTCGTTGGACGACTGGGTCTTGGCGTCAGTCTAGTCAGTCCGATTCTCCTGTCTCGTAGGGATTTGGGAATCAGGTCGTTACAAAAACCCTGATTGTGCACACACTTACACAATTCTCAATCAATCATTAAGGACACAACCCATTTTAAGGGCCCATCACATTCCATAAGCACCACAATCCTAAGCCTTAATAAAATTGTGTAACGTTGGCCTTAAGGACCGATTCGCTCTTCAGGGCCTAGTCTGAGATTGTCTTTGGTTAACTTACTTGTACTGATTAATCTGATGTCTAGCTAGGGGAGTAGTGTCAAACGACCACGGCTAGGGGGTACACTAGGAGCTGGAAGCGAAAGTCGAATGAAGAACCTTCTCCCCAGTCCCTCCTTCTAACTGGTTGGATTGAGCAGACGTAAGTAGAGTAAATCATTTACAATCTTAAAGCAGGTTTTGGGAGTCTGTATATCCTTAGGCTACCCTACTTAAGGACAACCTTATTTTGTTGTGCTACAGGGTCTCTTTCCTCAGTCCTTTCGACCTTCTCCTAGTTTATGTTGGGAAGACGGTCATTGAATCCCCGAATGGGAGGACCACTAAGGTATTCTAGGAGGCACAAATTGGATTTTGGTCAAATTGATCCCATGGCCGACCAACAGCTTCCTCTGCCTGGGGATCCACAGGAGGAATTCCGAAGGCAGCTGGAACAAATGTAGAGAATGCAAGAATGGCTCCAGAGAATGCAGTTGGAACAAATGTGAAATTCAAGGTTAAATCATGCACATAACACAAGTGAAATTATTTCAAGAAAGTCTGAGTGCATCAATGCAATGTGGCCTGAATAAAATATGAATATAAAATTGGCAATGGCATTGAATGTAACTATTAATTGAGACAAAAATAGATAATTTCTCCTCTCTTTCTCGCGTGTGCGGCCATGTACGGTTGGCCGCAAGAGTCGACGGGGAGGTGCGCCTCGACGAGGGCTATGCAGTGGCGATGGCGCGACGGCTGGAGGTGGCTGGCGGCGGCCGGACGGAGGAGGATGGCTACCAGCTTGTTGGAGGAGGAGGCCGCTGCTGTAGCCCGGGCGACTGTGCGCTGGGTGTGCGTGCCTGTTGAAAGTTCTCCCTTCGAAGAGGGGTGACGTAATAAATGCGGAAATAAAATATAAAGCAATCTCACAAATACACAAAGATTTTTAGGTGGAAACCCAAACCAGGTGAAAACCACCACCTAACCCTTTCGAGTTAGGATTTTCCGATCAACCTAGTTGATCCAATCCACTAACCGAATCACTTTAAAACGAGGGTGATTCAAACTCAATACAACCACGCTACAAGTACGAGGGTAGCGTTCCTCAACCCCTTCTCTTCACGAGAAGGATTTTGTCCCACGAAGGAGACGGGAATTCGCAAAGCGAATACCCAACCAAAAGACAAAGATAAAATAAAACAACAGGTCCTATAGAGCCAACAAAGTAATAAACCTAAGCTTCTATAGGAATTAGGAAACTCCCCTTTGCAAGGAGTGCGTCGACGATGACGCGGGTGCGTGAGCCACGCAACGGCGCAATGTCGCAATCGTGAACAACGGCGGGAGAGCGGGTGCGCGAAGGCTTGATGCTCTCAAAGGAATGGAGCTTAAGCTTGGAGAGCAAGATCTTTTCTGGACACAAAAGAGTGTGAAAGTGTGTAGCTAAGTGTATCCAAGTGTCTCTAAGTGTGTATTTGTGTTGCAAAGGTTCCCCTCTATTTATAGAGGCCTTAGGAAGGCTTTGGAAGGCTTAGGAAGGGTTCTATAGCCGTTGGGTGCAAAGCCCAAGAGAATCAGGCCGAAATCAGGACAATGATTACATTTGACAGGGTGATCAGACGTCTAATTCTGTCATCAGACGTCTGGAAGGCCACTTTAAGACGTCTGATTTCAAGGTCAGACGTCTGATTCTATGCGGGTTTCCTCCTGACTTGAATCAGATCTAAATAGGGTTTTTGTTCAAGTTGATCAGACGACAAACAGGACGTCTGGCACTATTCCCGGACGTCTGGAAACCAACTTTTCCAACGGAATGGATTTTCCAACCATTGCAACGGCTAGAAAATCTCTAAGAAGAGATTTTGGGTCAGCCGAGGCAAAACGGTCAATTATCAGACGTCTGAACAGTCCTATGGACGTCTGATAAGGCTCTAACGGTCATATTCTTGAGTGTATGCTAAGCCAGCGAACGGTCCACTATCTGGACGTATGGCAAGTCCATCAGACGTCTCCTAAGACATCTGGTATTAGGTCTGGACGTTTGATTTCATCAGACAGAACTAGGTATGTCCAGCCTAACAGATATCAGACGTCTGAAACAACAGTCAGACGTCTTAAAATACTTTATCAGACGTCTGATATTAGAATTAGACGTCTAGAAGTGCTGTTTGAACCCTATATTGGTTTTCTAAGTATTCTACAGAAAATCTAAGTATCCTAGGGTTGTGCTGGTGTTCCTAGGACTACTGTTAGGGTTCTTTGAGGCTCTTTAACATAATTTTCTAAGGAAAATAAAGAGCAAGAAAGATAAAGATAAAAGTACATGAAAGGATTAAAAAGAATCTATCATATTCTTCTTGTCTTCTATCTTCAATCTGTCGCTCCACGCGAACCTCCTCTGTTTTCCGTCAAGCTCCTCCAATCCGTCCTGGATGCGAGCTCGAACTCCGTCTAAACACGTCTACATTTGCAATTGACCTGAAATCTAGGACTCAAATTGCAAATGTTAAATAACACGTGTTTTGTTATCATCAAAACAAATGATCGTGGTGCTCTAGCACCAACACCCACAAGGCGTTCTGCAGGGAGGCGCCGCGCTTGCAGGGGCTACTGCTTGGGCACCTGCGGTGTAACGACCCGATTCCCGAGTCCCTACGAGACACGAGAATCGGACCGACTCGACTAATCCCAAGACCTAGTCGTCCAACGAGGAAGTAACCAAAAGAGCAGCAAAATAAACCACATTCAACGTGTCTATAACTAGAGTAGCCACCACAATATATCTTTTGACATGAGCTCTTAGACGTTTCCGTTAGGTATCGTTCCGTAGTGACGTGTTCCATTTTGTTTCGCATCTCCTTGCAGGAGATGCCTCGTCGCGGGACTAGTGAGGCGGGCCGCGGGCGCGGCCGAGGACGAGGTCGGCGAGGTGGGCGTACCCTTGCCGATGCCTCAGTGGACCAGCCACTACTCCCGTGCTCACCATCCCTGACAGTAGTGGCGGGTTCGTTGTGTACACGGACGCCTCCTTGCAGGGGTTAGGAGGTGTGCTCATGCAGAGGGGTCATGTTGTCGCTTACGCTTCGCGGCAACTGAAGCCCCATGAGCATACCTACCCTACCCACGACCTGGAGTTGGCAACTGTCGTCTTCGCGCTGAAGACCTAGAGGCACTACTTGTACGGTGAGACCTTCGAGATTTTCATAGATCACAAGAGCCACAGATACCTTTTTGACCAAAAGGAGCTCAACATGAGACAGAGACGTTGGTTGGAGCTCCTGAAGGACTACGACTGCAACATCTCCTACCACCCAGGAAAGGCCAATGTGGTGGCTGACGCCTTGAGCCGTAAGGCGCCCGCACACTTGGCCAGTTTACAGTTACAGAGTTGGAGCCTTTTGGAGGAGGTGGGCAGTTGGTGACCCCTGGAGTTACGGGGGCACTGTGGGGCAGTGACGGTGACACGACAAACTAGGCCAGACACCCTCGCAGGCTTCTGGACGTCTGAGAGACTATACAAAGCAAAGGTACCATCTGACCCTCATTTTAAGACGTCTGATTTTGCATTGTTTCGTCGTTTTCGACCCGTTTAGGGCCTGTTTGGAGTCCGTTTTCCGCGTTTTGAGTTGCGTTCTTTTCGGAGTAAGATCCTCTACCCGTTTCCAGTATTTATATACTGTTTTGAGAAACTCCTTGTGTCTGATCCTTGTGATAGGACCCCGTTCCATTGCAGTCTCGAGGGTTGCGGAGGCACACGGGATTCCCGACCACGCCCCCAGTACTCCTGTTGTAACTGGTAGAGTGGCTTTTAAGTTTATTAGTATAATCTGTTAAATTATGGAACCATAAATAGAACCTAGGACATTGCATGAATCCTAGGAATGAGAAACTGGAATGAATGGTAGATCCTAGGGTGTGCATGAATCCTAGGGCTAGAAAACTAGATTGTATGATAGATCCTAGGGTATGGCATGAATCCTAGGATGGGAAAACTAGTGGAATATATGAATACTGCAGTCTTGGAAAATGTGGAAAGGAAATAATAGCTACCAGTAAATTGGTTTAACAGCTGCCTGTTATGAATAAATGAACATGATTGAGAATATGGGATGTATGAACATGAAACTCGAAAGGTGAAACCTGAATGTGCTGAGTTAAAAGAGCTGGAACCCTACGGGGAATTAGGAGTAGAACTCCTAGAAAGTGAATGGAATAGAATTGGGGAAGTGTGCTGGCCCTTGAATACGGAGTACCAAGGAGAGCGACTGTCCCCCTGTTTAGTGCCGAGCGGAGATAGCCGGGGTTAGGTCTAGCCACTTTGTACCGACTTGCTGGCCCTCGTGTACGCAGTACCGAGGAGAGCTACTAGTGTAGGGCGAGTACTAGCTACCCCACGGGCCCCGAGGTTCTGCTAGCTCACCTACACTGACTTGTTAAGCCCACTGGGCAAACCAGGGTAGTCAGGTGAGGATGCGCGGACGGTGGAGGGGCAAGGCCCCTGTTTGGTTACTGTAGAGGGGTTGGACCCCTGTTACTGAGAGGGCTCTGCCCTGTACTGGTTCTGTGCTATGCTTTGGGCGCACCCGTTAACGGAAACGATTGACCGCGTGCCAGTGCGGGTTAGCTACCTGTGAGTTTATCGCGCATGCCGTAGTCACCGTTACGTCTGTCCGTGACCTTGGGGTGGTTGACTGAGAGTAGGATCACCACGGGGGACTCTCCCGACCAGGAGAGCACCACGTGCTACTTCTACTGTTCGGAAAAGACTGCAATCAAGATCGTTCCCACGAGGAACATTCGAGATCAAGTGAAGGATCTGAGAAATAGATAAATTGTGAAACAATAGAAAGACGTAAATAAAGGAAGAAAGAAACTAAAACAACTTTTGTACACTTTACTGCTTCTGTAGTTTAGCTGCCACTCTACTCAACGTTTCGCTGACGTGTTACACTCGTTACTTTTCAGGATCAGGTGTTGAGCAACCAGGGTCAGCGGCTACAGAGGATGCTGGGCCGAGTAGGGTCCAGTAGAGTTACCACTGCTCTTTTGTACCCCTTTTGTTTCCGCTGTAGTGAGTAGTTTTTGTTACTCTCTGTATTTTTCTTTACTCGTAGTTTTGTTACGTTAAATGTTGTTCTACTGTTGTGGTGGTACATGCTGTAGTAGTTCTTTTTCTTACTGCTGTATTTTGTTACTGCTAGTTATATTTCATGTTGAATGTGGTTTATTTTACTGCTCTTTTCGTTACTTCCTCGTTGGACGACTAGGTCTTGGGATTAGTCAAGTCGGTCCGGTTCTCGTGTCTCGTAGGGACTCGGGAATCGGGTCGTTACAAGATGGTATCAGAGCAAGGTCGTCCCGAGAAGTGAATCAATTGACTGGAAAATAACCAATTCACATGTCTATAACTAGAGTAGCCACAACAACATATCTTTTGACATGAGCTCTTAGATGTTTCCGTTAGGTATCCTTCCGTAGTGACGTGTTCCGTTTTGTTTCGCGTCTCCTTGCAGAAGATGCCTTGTCGCGGGACTGGTGAGGCGGGCCGCTGGCACGGCCGAGGATGAGGTCGGCGAGGTGGGCGTACCGTTGCTGACACCTCAATGGACCAGCCACTACTCCCAGGCGTCCAGGCTCAGGACCTCGCCCAGCTGATACGGGATATTGTGTGAGAGGAGCTCCTCCCACCGCCCCGAGCGCCTCCCCCTGGGGCTGCGGAGGGGGAGTCCTTTGTGGGACCACCCGACGAACGCGGCGCTGGACACGGGGGAGGGGATGGGTAGCCGCCGCCCCCACCTTCCTCCGACACTTCTGTGCACGAGGCACCTTTGCCTGGAGGTGCACCAGCATCCCCACTGCAGCGCCACTCCGAGCTCTTTGGGCAGTTCCGGAAGCTGAAGCCCCCCTCCTTCAAGGGGGATGAGGACCCGACCGAGGCAGAGGACTGGCTCAAGCAGCTGGAGAAGATTTTCGACACCCTTCGCCCCCCGGTGGAGTGCCGTGTGGCCTTTTCCACGTACCAGTTGGAGAGTGCGGCACACAGGTGGTGGAGGGCAGTCCGGGGACAGGAGAGGGACGGGCCGACCGAGGATCGGTTCATCGCCCTCTTCTGCGAGCAGTACTTTCCCCAGACGTGGCAGGACCAGAGGAGGCGGGAGTTCCACACTCTCCGCTAAGGGATGATGACCGTGAGCGCGTACCGCACGTGTTTCCTGGAGCTGTCCCGCTTTGTAGCGACAGCGGTAGCTACTGAGGAGGAGCGCCTTTGGAGGTTCACCGAGGGGCTCCGGCCTGCGATTCGGGGGTATGTCAAACCCCTGAAGCTGCCTACATTTTCGAGGGTGGTGGAGGCAACCATGACTTACGAGGAGACCAACCCGTCCGCGCGAGACACTGACGGCGGGCGGAAGAGGCCCTTTCAGCCAGACTTTTCACAGGGCCGGCGAGAGAGGAGGCACGTGGCGTCCGCGGGAGAGCCGTCACGTTTTGCAGGGACATCAGTGGCCTTTGGGGGCCCTCGACAGGGGCCAGTCGCCAGCACCAGACCCCCGCCCAGCCGACAGCAGGGACCCACTGAGGGCGGGAGTCGAGTTCCCCTCTGTTACCAGTGTGGCCAGTCGGGCCACTTCAGGAGGGGCTGCCCGTCCAGGGCAGGAGGTCAACAGATACTTCCCGCGCAGAGCACTGGAGGGCGCACAGGAGGCCGCGGTTCCTAGGCGCGAGGAGGAGGACAGCAGCCACGAGGAGGGTACCGGCCAGCACCTGCTCGTCCGACGAAGAGTGTGGCTGCTTCGTCCGCACCTAGAGCTGAGGGGCGTATCAACGCCCTGACACACAGGGTTGCTAGAGCTTCGGGCTCAGTTGTGGCAGGTATGGTTTCAGTTTCCGGCAGACTCGTTTACACACTTTTCGATTTCGGCACTACGCACTTGTTTGTCGCAGCCAGTTTCGCAGTTAGTTTAGGCCAGGACTATATGCTGTTAGAGAATCCGTTCGTAATCAGAGGTCCGAGTGGTCAGCTGTTTGTAGATGAGGAGGTGTACACGGATTGCGAGGTCAGCATCGGGGGACATAGCCTGCCAGCTGACCTGATTATGATACAGATGGAGGACTTTGGCGTAATTCTGGGGATGGACTGGCTGTCCGCTTACCACGCCTTGGTAGACTGTTTTGAGAGGAAGATTGTCTTCTCCATGCCGGAGTTTCCTTCTTTCGAGTTTCATGGACAGCCAGTGGACGGAGGCTTCAGGTGCATTTCGGCACTTCGGGCGGTGAGACTTTTGAGTCAGGGGTGTGAGGTCTTCCTAGCTTGTGTGGTGGCAGAGCCTAGCCCTGTGGCAGACTTCCAGAGCATCCCGGTGGTCAGTGAGTACTCTGACGTGTTCCAAGACGAGTTACCAGGACTACCGCCCGAGCGCAAGATCGAGTTTGAGATCTCGCTAGTACCAGGGACCAGCCCCATCTCCACCGCGCCATACAGGATGGCACTGCTTGAGCTACGAGAGCTCAAGTCTCAGTTGCAGGACCTTTTGGAGAAGGGTTTCGTGAGGCCCAGTGCGTCTCCCTGGGGAGCCCTGGTACTATTTGTGAAGAAGAAGGATGGTACCCTACGCCTTTGTGTGGACTATCGACAGCTGAATAGGGTCACCATCAAGAACAGATATCCGCTACCGAGGATCGACGACTTGTTTGACTAGTTCGGGGTGCCACGGTGTTCTCCAAGATCGACTTGAGGTCTAGATACCACCAGTTGAGGATCAGGGAGGCAGACGTCTCCAAGACAGCATTCCGCACTCGGTACGGACACTACGAGTTTTTGGTCATGCTGTTTGGGCTGACCAATGCCCCCACTGCTTTCATGGACCTGATGAACCAGGTGTTTAGACCGTACTTGGACCAGTTCGTGATGGTATTCATTGATGATGTACTCATCTATTCTAGAGAACAGACGCAACACGGACAACACTTGCGGATGGTTCTCTAGAATAGATGAGTACATCATCAATGAATACCACCACGAACTGGTCCAAATACGGTCTAAACACCCGGTTCATCAGGTCCATGAAAGCAGCGGGGGCATTGGGCAGCCCAAACGGCATGACCAAAAACTCGTAGTGTCCGTACCGAGTGCGGAATGCTGTCTTGGAGACGTCTGCCTCCCTGATCCTCAACTGGTGGTATCCAAACCTCAAGTCGATCTTGGAGAACATCGTGGCACCCCGCAACTAGTCAAACAAGTCGTCGATCCTCGGCAGCAGATATCTGTTCTTGATGGTGACCCTATTCAGTTGTCGATAGTCCACATAAAGGCGTAGGGTACCATCCTTCTTCTTCACAAACAGTACCAGGGCTCCCCAGGGAGATGCACTAGGCCTCACGAAACCCTTCTCCAAAAGGTCCTGCAACTGAGACTTGAGCTCTCGTAGCTCAAACGGTGCCATCCTGTATGGCGCGGTGGACATGGGGCTGGTCCCTGGTACTAGAGAGATCTCAAACTCGATCTCGTGCTCGTGCGGTAATCCTGGTAACTCGTCTGGGAACACATCAGAGTACTCTATGACCACCGGGATGCTCTGGAAGTCTGCCACAGGGCTGGGCTCTGCCACCACACAAGCTAGGAAGCCCTCACACCCCTGGCTCAAAAGTCTCGCAGCCCGAAGTGCCGAAATGCACCTGAAGCCTCCGTCCACTGGCTGTCCGTGAAACTCGAAAGAAGGCAACTCCGGCATGGAGAAGACAATCTTCCTCTCAAAACAGTCTACCAAGGCGTGGTAAGCGGACAGCCAGTCCATCCATAGAATTACACCAAAGTCCTCCATCTGTATCATAATCAAGTCAGCTGGAGGGCTATGTCCCCCGACGCTGGCCTCGCAATCCGTGCACACCTCCTCAGCTACAAACAGCTGACCACTCGGACCTCTGATTACGAACGGATTCTCTAACAGCGTATAGTCCTGGCCCAAACTAACTGCGAAACTGGCTGCGACAAACGAGTGCGTAGTGCCGAAATCGAAAAGTGTGTAAACGAGTCTGCCGGAAACTGAAACCATACCTGCCACAACTGAGCCCGAAGCTCTAGCAACCCTGTGTGTCAGGGCGTTGATACGCCCCTCAACTCTAGGTGCGGACGAAGTAGCCACACTCTGCGTCGGACGAGCAGGTGCTGGCCGGTACCCTCCTCGTGGCTGCTGTCCTCCTCCTCGTGCCTGGGAACCGCGGCCTCCTGTGCGCCCTCCAGTGCTCTGCACGGGAAGTATCTGCTGACCTCCTGCCCTAGACGGGCAGTCCCTCCTGAAGTGGCCCGGCTGGCCACACTGGTAACAGAGGGGAACTCGACTCCCACCCTCAGTGGGTCCCTGCTGTCGGCTGGGCGGGGGTCTGGTGCTGGCGACTGGCCCCTGTTGAGGGCCCCCAAAGGCCACTGATGTCCCTGCAAAACGTGACGGCTCTCTCGCGGACGCCACGTGCCTCCTCTCTCGCCGGCCCTGTGAAAAGTCTAGCTGAAAGGGCCTCTTCCGCCCGCCGTCAGTGTCTCGCGCGGACGGGTTGGTCTCCTCTTAAGTCATGGTTGCCTCCACCACCCTCGAAAATGTAGGCAGCTTCAGGGGTTTGACATACCCCCAAATCGCAGGCCGGAGCCCCTCGGTGAACCTCCAAAGGCGCTCCTCCTCAGTAGCTACCGCTGTCGCTGCAAAGCGGGACAGCTCCAGGAAACACGTGCGGTACGCGCTCACGGTCATCGTCCCTTGGCGGAGAATGTGGAACTCCCGCCTCCTCTGGTCCTGCCACGTCTGGGGAAAGTACTGCTCGCAGAAGAGGGCGACGAACCGATCCTAGGTCGGCCCGTCCCTCTCCTATCCCCGGACTGCCCTCCACCACCTGTGTGCCGCACTCTCCAACTGGTACGTGGCAAAGGCCACACGGCACTCCACCGGGGGGCGAAGGGTGTCGAAAATCTTCTCCAGCTGCTCGAGCCAATCCTTTGCCTCCGTCGGGTCCTCATCCCCCTTGAAGGAGGGGGGCTTCAGCTTCCGAAACTGCCCAAAGAGCTCGGAGTGGCGCTGCAGTGGGGATGCTGGTGCACCTCCAGGCGAAGGTGCCTCGTGCACAGAAGTGTCGAGGAAGGTGGGGGTGGCGGCTGCCCATCCCC
This sequence comes from Thalassia testudinum, assembly GCA_037157565.1. NCBI lineage: Eukaryota > Viridiplantae > Streptophyta > Magnoliopsida > Alismatales > Hydrocharitaceae > Thalassia > Thalassia testudinum. The sequence goes on from JAZHRO010000022.1 coordinate 83,087,068, forward strand.
TCCCCCGTGTCCAGCGCCGCGTCCATCGGGTGGTCCCACAGAGGACTCCCCCTCAGCTGCCCCAGGGGGAGGCGCTCGGGGCGGTGGGTGGAGCTCCTCTCACACAATATCCCGTATCAGTTGGGCGAGCTCCTGAGCCTGGACGCCCAAGAGTAGTGGCTGGTCCACTGAGGCGTCGGCAACGGTACGCCCACCTCGCCGGCCTCGTCCTCAGCCGCGCCCGCGGCCCGCCTCACCAGTCCCGCGACAAGGCATCTCCTGCAAGGAGACGCGAAACAAAATGAAACACGTCACTACGGAACGATACCTAACGGAAATGTCTAAGAGCTCATGTCAAAAGATATGTTGTGGTGGCTACTCTAGTTATAGACATGTTGAATGTGGTTTATTTTAATGCTCTTTTGGTTACTTCCTCGTTGGACGACTAGGTCTTGGGATTAGTCGAGTCGGTCCGGTTCTCGTGTCTCGTAGGGACTCGGGAATCGGGTCGTTACATGCGGGCACTTGGCGTGGGAGCCCATGCGGGGCAGAAGGCGTAAGGGCGATTTGTAGAGGGCGCGTACGGGCGTGGGTGAGGGTGCGCAATGCCTACTGGCACTGTAGCAGTTGCAGACGGGCGCTTGGTGCAGCGCGCTGATGGGGTCGTGCAGGAGCGAAGATGGCGCTGGAGGGGCCGCGCCTATAGCGGTGCGCCTGTGGGGCTGAGGTGCAGCGCCTGCGGTGAGCGGTGCAGTGGTTGCCGCTTTGTCTTTATAGTTATTATAGTCGTTGTGGTATATAACAAAAACGGTTACTAGTCTACTACAATTTATTACTCGGAATGAAAAGTTTCCCGAAGTCGAACTCAGGGTGCAAACCAAAATTCTAGAAGCCTATAAATTCACAATATATATATATAAGGTTTTACAAAAATTAAGAGAGAGAGAAAGAAAGAGAATGAGGGTAATTGGCTTTTTCTTCTTCTCTTTCCTCAGCTACTCTTCTGTTCAACTTGTATTCTTCTTTTCTTCTTCTTCTATTTCTTCTTTCTTTCTCTTCTTCTTTCTTTCTCTTCTGCAGTGGTTCCCCTTTCTTCTTCTTCTTCTTTCTCTTTTGCAGCGGTTCCTCTTTCTTCTTCTTCTTCTTCTTCTTCTTCTTTCTTTCTCTTCTTCCTGTCTTCTTCTTCTCCTTTCTTTCTCTTCAGCCTGTCTTCTTCTTTGCTCTGGTTGCTGACTCTCCTTTTTCGCTGACGTCTGATTCAGCGCTCAGACGGCTTAACTACGCGGTTGCTACAGTGCAGCTCCTCTTCTTTTCCTCCAGCTTCTTTCCTTCCTTTCTTCTTCCTTCGCCTACTTCTTCCTCCTTCTTCCTTCTTTCTTGCGCACACACACAAACATCAGTGCAAAACCTACCCTACCCCTTCCCCGTGTCTCTCTCTCTCTCTGGATCTCTCTTTAGGAAGCTCTCCCAGAGCCGGGTAATCGGGTCGAGTCACGTGCCCAGGTCTAAGTGCACCGGCGTAGGTGGTGCGCAAGGAGTGCACAAGAGTGGGAAGTCAGGTCGGGTCAGATCTGCGTGGGTGAGCCATGGACGAGACCCAGTGATAGGTGAGGGACCTCACCCTAGTGCTATCGGAGGCAACCAGCCGATAGCACTTTTTCAATTTATGTATGGGCTTGCGCCCATACACTTCCGAGGTAGGACTAAAGTCCCACCTCCGCTCCGCTCGCCCGCAGGAGAGAAGCAACTGTCAATTGGGCAGCAGCGAGGGCTTCGCGCTCCCAATTGAGAACCTAGGCGCCTTCGCGGACTTGCCCCGCGTTGCCTGGAGCTCACGCCTGGAGTGGAGGAGACTTGGAGCTGCTTACGAAGAAGCTCCAGCAGCTCGTCAATGGCAGCGAGGAGGGTGAACCTTGAAATCACGAAGATGGCCTCCCGGCCACGTCAAAAAACATAGGGAGCTTTGCCAAAGTGTGGCGAAGGCGGTGCGAGGGGCGACGTGTGGTGAGAGTGCCTGTGGGCGTGCACCTAGGGCAGACTGCGTGCGCGGAAGTGGGTGTGTTCGGGGGATGATCTGGAGGTGCTAGGTGGTGAATGGAGGGCAGATTCGGTATCAGTGAGATGGTCGGAGCTTAAGGGGTAGCTGGTAAGGCAGATGGAGGCGCAGAGTGGTGAGTGTGCCTCGCCAGAGGGCAGCCGGTGATGGAGAAGGTGATGATGGACAGTGGTGGTCGGTGGGTTGAAACAGTAAATTAGGAAGGGGGAAATAATGGGGAGAGAGAAGGAAAAGTTTTTACCTGCCTAATTGACGAAGAGGGAAGGAGGTGGCGCTCGACGCGTACCTTCCGACACCGTAGACGAAGGAGCCTAGGGGAGGAGTGACGACGACAAGGAAGAGATCTGAGAACGCCAGTAGGTGCGACCTGGCGTGGGACGATGAGGCAGAGTGGGCTCTGCTGCAGGTATGGCAGCAGAGCGACGAGGAGGAGGAGAGTTCACCGGAAGTTAGGGCAATCTGACCGGAGAGAGGGGAGACGAAATAGAGGGGTTTTCTCTGCCAGAAGTAGCTTGCCTTAGACGGTAGCCCTTGCCGCTCCTTACAAAGGCGCTGGTGAGGAGAGTGGCCCGAGGGAACGACGTGCAGAACCCGTCGGAGATGGCCGGAGAAGGAGACCCATGCATTTCGTGCATTTGCACGAGAGGCATGGGCGGTTGCAGGACATAGGGGAGGGTCCCTGCGACAGAGGACGACGCAGGGAACCTCCCGTTCGTTCCTGAGAACGAGCGCCATGCCCTGCGTGGCGCCATCCTCCGCGCAAGGTCGCCGAAGGTATGGCGCTGCTCAGAATGGCAGGGAGGACCGTTCTGCAAAGAACGACGAGAAAAATAGGGGGCAATGTGTAAGGGTTTCAAAAGATAAGGGTCAAAAAGTAATTCAAGAGGATCAATTTGTAAAGTTGGTCAAGATGGTCTTTTCTTAGGCCCAAATTTTTATACCAGCCTAATTTGAACCTAGGGATTTTAATGGTGAAATTTGATTTTAGGGTTGACCATGTTTGACCGATCAATTTACGCAAAAACCCAAATTAGGTCATAAATTGGGCATGGTTCTCATTTTAGGTCAAAATAGGCTACAAAGGCCAAATTGAAGGTTCTAAGCCCTAGGGAATATTTTTTCATGAATTTCAGAGGGTTTAGTTGATTTTTACCCTACCTTGAACCCCGTGAATTAAAGTGGATTTGTTTTAGGGTTACGGAATGTTATTTAATTCCTAGAAGTTGCTATAACCCTTTTCAGATCAGATCATCCCACCTCCTTCCTTATTAAGTTTATTTAACCTGTGTTTAGACCCTTAATTACCATGTTTGTGTACTGCATTGGTAAAATTACAGTTTTACCCCTTATGATTTGTCTTATTCTTTAATTCAGAATTTTCTGAGTTAAGCTTCTCTTTTGGTTTTGTAGGAGCTTCTTCACACTTATTTAGATTAAATTGTGCTAGTTAGGGTTTATGATGAGGCTCTCATCATGCTCCCATGCCTAGCTTTTGCTAGTCCCTTAGCAAAAAATTTTCAGGTCTCAACACTTATTTTAGACCATGAAGTTCTTATTGAGTTTAGATAAGTGTTTTTTCTTTTGTAACCTTGATTAGGTCAAAATGCCATCCATAGGCCTAAAAGGTACTTTAGTACCAACCAAGATCCAGATCTATCTAGCCTTATCCTCAGTCCTTAGCAAAGTTATTTAAGGCCTACAGGAGCTAACCTAAGGCTTATTGGACTTTGTGGTTAAAGCACCCGTGCTTGGGATAATTTTAGCTCTGGTTCAGTTCGTAGTGCATTTTGTAAGAAGAAAAGGTAGAAGATTTATATGTTTGGAGAGTTTTCTCTCTCTTTTCCTTTTTAATTCTAGCTTAGGATTGACTTCTCAACACGGTCTGTATCAGATTCCTTGTCCCCATCATCAATCCTCAAGGGTTCTTGGCAATTCATGCTTCGAGATAGCACCGCCCATAGTAACCCCCAGAACCCTGGCTTTCGAGATTTCGAGATAATCCCGTCCATGGTGTTCCGTGGCCGAATTCAGACCCTGGCAATTGACACTTCGTGATAATGCCATCCATGGAATCTGAACCAGCAGAGTGCTTACATGCCCCCAGTAAGATATGTAAATATCCTAAGAGACAAGCACCGAGAAGATGATATTTTGTTACGCATCTTCAAGGGGAATTTCCCACCTCTCCAGGCTGGGAACTCGTCCAAATCAACTTGTGTTGATCGGCCGCTCCTACTCTAGGTGTCATTTTCAGAATTTTTGCAATGCTTCTGCGTGATTTTGATTTTTATGCTTACTAAACTAGGCTGTGTGTGAAATTTGGGTGCTTAGGTTACTGAGTCCCGTAAACCAAAGGTTAGTTAACGAGGCTAAATACTTCCTAAGCCTTGGACCTAATACTTAAGCTTTTCATTTTCCTAAACCTCTTGAGGAATATCTAGATCTTAATGGGTACTAAGAGTCTATCCAAGAATGCCTAAGGTTTGCGTTCTTACTAATCTCACTGTGCACTTTCCATTTCTTTTTCTGAATGAGGTCTAGAACTTAGGTTAACTCCTTAATTTCTTACCAATGACTATCTCTTTTCTTTCATTTTGTGCTCCTTTTTATCATTTTGTTCTTTTTCTCCTCATCCTTTGTATAGTCCACAAAATTTCTTTCCTCCTCTCATTTTATTATTTTTTTTGAAATTTTTTTTTTAATTTTATGGTGTTTTTGGCATATGTGAATTTCTTTGTTTAAAACCTTTTCTTGTGAGTTTTGCACTTTCATGCCCCCCCCATGTCTAAGATTTGCAATGTCCTCATTGTAACTTAGGAGGGTTTTTAGTTAACTTAGTTCATACATTAGGACAGATGTTTTGATGAATGAATGGGTCGGGGTGACTGTTGCGGACGATTTCTAATCTCAAATGCAAGCACCTGAGGTGGAGTCGGTTGTCCTAAAGGGTGAACCTTAAGTGCGAAGAGGTGTCATAAAAGGTTTCGATTTTTTTTTTCACAAAGAAGGACGGGCTGCCTCTCGTTGAGCGCTGAGTTTTACGCCATCGGCTGGGCGCAATATGCTCAGGGAAAATGGAGGATAAATGATGACTCAGCCAAATCTGTAGAAGTTACATCGATGAACGGTTTGAGCCTCTGACTGTTCACGATGAAAGGTTCGGAATCATGGCTGAGCAGACTAATTTCGATGGCTCCATTTCCAAAAACTTGGCGGACAAGGTATCGTCCGACCCACTTGGATTGTAGTTTCCCAGGGAAGAGTTTGAGTCGGGCATCAAAGAGTAGGACCATCTGACCAAGATGAAAGATCTTTCTAGATATGTGCTTGTCAAGGAAGGCTTTAACCCGCTCTATGTAGATTCGCGAGTTCTCGTACGCATCAAGGCGTAATTCCTTGATCTTGCTTATCTGAAGCTTTCTGTGGGTTCCAGCCCTAGAAAGATCTAAATTACAGCTCTGTACTGCCCAATAGGCTTTGTGCTCCAATTCGACGAGATGGTGACAAGCCTTCCCGTACACCAGTATAAAAGGAGACATGCCTAGTTGGATTTTGTAGGCGGTCCTATAAGCCCACAAAGCTTTTGGAAGTCAGGACGACCAGTCCTTCCTGTCAGGCCAAACAGTGACCTGCAGGATTTTCTTGATCTCCCGATTTGATAGCTCAGCTAGACCATTAGTCTGGGGGTGGTAAGGAGTAGAGATTCGATGAGACACCTCATATTTGGTCATCAGTGACCTGAACTGAGCATTCGTAAAATGGGTCCCCCCGTCAGAGATGATTGCATGAGGAATCCTGAACCGTGAGAAGATATTGTGATGAATGAATTTGATAACGATTTTATGATCACAGGTTCGGGTCGGTATGGCTTCGATCCATTTGGACACATAGTCCACAGCCAATAGAATGTACTCGAAGCCGTCTGAAACAGGAAAGTGGCCCATAAAATCAATCCCCCAATATCAAAGATTTCGCACACGAGAATCGGCTGCAAAGGCATCATGTCGCAATGGCTCATGTTGCCCAAATTTTGGCAACGACTGCATGCCTTGCAGTGATTATATGCGTCCTTGAATAAAGTGGGCCAATAAAAGCCGCACTGGAGAATTTTTGATGCGGTTTTGTGCCCAGAGAAGTGGCCAACGCATGCTTGGTCAAGGCAGAAGGAGAGAATATCATTGATTTCACCCTCCGGGACACATCGCCAGATGATTTGGTCAGCACCTATGCGGAAGAGGTATGGGTCTTCCCAGATGTAGTACTTGGCATCCGAGTGCAATTTATCTTTCTTGGCCTTCAGCCAATCAAACGGGATTTGATGAGATGCCAAGTAGTTTATTATATTAGCAAACCATGGAAGCCTAGTACCAATAGTCAGTAGGTGCTCATCAGGAAAATGCTCTGTGATGGGTCCAGAAGGGTTGGTGATCTCAAAAGGAAGGCGAGACAAATGGTCTGCTACCACATTTTGTCTTCCCTCCTTGTCGCGAATCTCGAGGTCGAATTCTTGCAACAGCAAGATCCATCGGATTAGTCGGGGCTTCGCGTCCTTCTTGGCAAGGAGATACCTCACAGCTGTGTGATCCAAGTAGATGATGATGTGGGAACCCAGGAGACAGGATCGAAATTTTTCGAGGGCAAATACAACGGCTAGCAGCTCTTTCTCCATAATTGTGTAGTTACACTGAGCCTCGTCAAGTGTCTTGCTAGCGTAGTAGATGACCACGGGTTTCCCGTCAACTTTCTGCCCCAGAACCGCTCCTACAGCGAAATCAGATGCATCGCACATGATCTCAGAGGGTTGAGACCAATCAGGGGACTGTAGGATCGAGGCCTGGGTGACTCGGTCATGAAGGTTCTGAAAGGCTTAACTGCATTCCTTGGAGATCTCAAAGGGTACATCCTTAGAGAGAAGAGTAGTCAGGGGGCACGTGATTTTCAAAAAATCAGGAATGAAACGACGGTAAAAACTGACATGCCCTAGAAACAAACGGATGTCCCTGATCGAGCTAGGCATAGGAAGCTGAGAAATTAGATCAACCTTGGCTCGATCCACTTGGATGCCTTTCTCAGAAATTAGATGTCCTAGGATGATCCCCTCAGGCACCATAAAGTGGCTCTTTTCCTAGGAAAGAACCAAATTTACATCGATGCAATGCCTGAGTATATTAACCAAGTGCTGGAGCAATCATCAAACGATTCCCCGAAAACTGAGAAGTCATCCATGAAGACTTCCAGATAATCACCTACTATATCAGAGAATATAGCAAGCATGCACCGCTGAAAAGTCGCGGGTGCATTGCAGAGACCGAAAGGCATCCTTCGGAATGCGTATGTCCCGAAGGGGCAGGTGAACGTGGTCTTCTCTTGGTCCTCAGGATGAATAGCCACTTGGTTATAACCGGAGTACCTGTCAAGAAAGCAGAAGAATTGATTTTCCACTAATTTCTCGAGAATCTGATCAATGAAAGGTAGTGGGAAATAATCCTTCTTCGTGGAGGAATTGAGTCTTTGGTAATCTACGCGGACTCTCCACGAGTTGGCTATTTGGGTAGGTATGATTTCTCCGATTTCAGTCGTAATGGTAGTGAGCCCTGCCTTTTTAGGCACAACCTGACTTGGGCTCACCCAACAACTGTCGGAGATTGGGTAGATGATCCCTGCATCTAACCACTTAATGATCTCCTTTTTCACGACCTCCTGCAGATTGGGATTCAAACGTCTCTGCATCTCACGGGAAGGTCGTGCGCCCTCTTCAGAATAGATACGGTGTGTGCAATAAGAGGGACTTATTCCAGTCAAGTCATCGAGAGTCCAGCCAATGGCTCTACGATGTTGCTGGAGAATAGCTATCAGACGGGATTCCTGATCAGGAGTGAGCTTAGAATTTATAATCACAGGAAAAGTCTGATTATAACCCATAAAGATGTATTTCAAATGATTAGGAAGGGGTTTTAGTTCAAGAATGGGGTTATCAGCAGCAGCAGGTGGTTCAGGGTAAGTGTGAGGTTCAAGGATAGGAGTTATGGGTTTGTCTGAATCAGGGTCTGACTCCTCTAATTGCGGTTCAAGATCTTCTTGTGGTTGATGGGGTATAATCAGGTTATTCTCAAATTGTGTTTCATCAACCAAAGCTCTAATATCACAGATTTGTTCAATAACACCGCAATTGATTCCTTGTTGGGCCTTAAAGATATCAATTTTGAGGGTTTGATTCCCAAATTTCAGTTCTATTTGGCCCTCCTCAAAACTAATGTTGGCCCTAGCAGTGGCCAGGAAAGGTCTCCCTAGAATGATCGGTGTATCCGTAGGGTTTTCAGGTGCATCCATGTCTAAGACTATGAAGTCTACATGGAAATAGAAATCCCGCACTCTTACAATAACATCCTCAAGAATCCCTTTAGGTGACTTTATAGATCGATCCGCTAACTGTAGTGTCACCTCAATCGATTTTAGCTCAGATTCTTCTAGGTGGTTAAGTAAGGATGTGGGTATCAAATTTATGGAAGCACCCAAGTCTAGCAATGCTCTGTCGAACTGGGTTTCACCTATTTTGCATGAAATCAGGGGAGTACCTGGGTCTTTTGCGTTGGGTGGGAGTCTGCTCAGGATTACAGAGCTGGCTTGCTCTGACAATACAATTGGACTCCCACTCTTGGTTCGCGGCTTACGCTGAGCTGTACACACATTCTTCAAGAATCGTGTGTAAGCTGGTACATGGCGAATCACATCCATCAAGGGGATGTTTATTTGGACCTGCTCAAAGAGCTTGACTAGGTCCTCCTCAGGAGCCACAGATTTGGTTGTCTTCTTTCCCTTGGTCAAGGCCTCAGGAAATGGAACCTTAGATGGTTCTTCTAGGATAGGTCCAGGTCTTTGATCTGGGACAGGGATAAGAACATCCTGGATTACTATCCTAGGTTTTGGGTCACTACCAGGCTTGGAGTGGTCTAGATAAGGTGGATCTTGTGTCTCCTTACCACTGCAGGTGGTCACAGAATTCAGTCCTACCTAGTTCTGGTTAGGGTTTGATAGGATGGGTTGCTACTGATAACTTGCATAAGAAGTTGAGGCCTCCATCCTGTCAGGTGAAGGAACAGAGGGGGCCTGATAAACCATGTGTGCTTGGCCCGGGTTTGGGTTCATAACGCGCCGCTGGGTCGGCACGTTATTAGGGTTAGGAAGAGGTTGAGAAGGAAGTGTGCCAGGTTGGCGAGAATTTTCCAACTGGGCCAGTTGGTTTCGAACCTCTGTGATTTCGTCCTTGTGTTGCTTCTAAATAGCCACATTCGTTCTCTGAATGTCAGCCAGAGTCTGAAGGATGAGGGACATTTGGTCTTGGTTTGGCCCTAATGGATAAGTAGGGTTGGGCCAAGGCTGAGGTGACTGGTAAGGATGAGGTGGTTGTGGACGAGGATGAAAGGGTGGTCTTTGAGTTTGGGAATTTCCTGCCCACTGGAAATTGGGATGGTTTCGCCATCCAGGATTGTAGGTATGGGAAAATGGGTCATTCTGGATGGCATTGAGGTCCTCGCAGGTCTGAGGAGCCTCCGAAGAGTCAGAGAATGGGGGAGTGGAATTCCCCCGGCTAGTATAGAAAGGGTCGGAGGATCCTCCGATCCGAGAGCTAGATGGGGGTGGATATGGTTCCATCCCAGGAGAAGGTCGGTGGAAAATGTTTTGCACAGTCTCCCATGTGGAAGGAGGCTGTGCAAAGGAATTATGCGCAGAGGTGGCTCACTGCAAGTGCTGAGTCAGCTCATCCACCTTCTTCTCAATAATAGAGACCTTGTCCAATCGACTGGCCATCAATTCCAGATCGATTGATGCGAACAGGCCCTGCGTCTCGTGTGCTCCCCTAAGGTTCGTCGATGCGCGGGTATTCATCCTATCGAATAATCCCATGGAGTCATTATTAATGGAGTTCTCGCACATATTTTCGAGAATCTCTCACACAGTGTCTTCAAGTTGACCCATGATATTCCCTCCGCAAGTTGCATTGACGAAAAGCCTAATATCCTCATGGAGTCCCTGGTAAAAAGACTGGACTTGTTCCCATTTAGGAACTCTGTGATGGGGGCACTTCCTCATGAGATCCTGAAAGCGATCCCATGCCTCATGGAGAGGTTCTCCCGTCTGTTGCGTGAAGTGGGTAATCTGATGGCGCAAGGCATTGGTCCAACCAACGGGGAAGAACTTCTTCAAGAACTTGGACTGAAGTTCCTCCCAATTGTTGATTGGCTGGGTCTGTGTTTGGTACCAATGGGTGACCTTGTCCATAAGGGAGAAGGAGAACATCTTCATGAGGAGAATATCTCGATTTTGTGCATCTGACCCGAAAGTCTAGGCCAGATGCTTTAGCTGTTTAATGTGCTGGAAGGGGTCTTCAAAATTAAGCCCATGGAATTTAGGTATGGCATTAATCATGTTATTCTTTAGTTCAGAATCAGGTCCTCCAGTCGGGATTCTGACTCGAGGCTCAACAGCCACCGCAGCAGGATTATAGTGATCCTGCATCATGGGACGCTGCGGTGGGTGCATGAAGTTCTGGAAGAGGTCATTGAGTCGTTGGAGCTGGTGCTCCAGATTGTTCTCTTCCTCAACTGGCTGAGCCATTATGGAAGAAGAAGGTGAGTTTGGTTCAGAATCGGAGGAGAGGTCTATGTGAAGTGTTGGTTGCACAAACAAGGGCACCGAGGCTCGACGTCGAGGAGAGTGAATTTCTAAGGGAGGTTTCAAGGACCTCCTACCAAACATACACTGATGGAGAGGATGAGTTTAGTTGGTGCTGGACCCAATCAAGACACCCAGAATGTTGGGTGACTATAGAGGTTCGGGGCGGATGGACCCCTTGATCAAAAGATCGTCCACCTGAGAATTACCTAGGCAGCCAGAGAGGGTGAGTCCCGCGAAGACCCCTACACGGTAGAGCGCCCCCACGGGTTACAGGGTTCCCCCCACCCGACCTCTCTTGTCACTGAGATTCCAAGTAGACCAGAATGCGGACCTTGACCTCTTAAGTCTACCACTTTTAGTTAGGATCAAGGTGCTTAGGTTTTCACTTGAACTTTAGCCTTTTTAGTGTAAAGAGTAACCTAAGTTCAAGGTTGGTTGACCCAAGGGGTCAACTTCACCTACTAGTTCCTTTGAGAGCTTATTAGGTCTTTGTCTTTTAGGGTTCAAGTGTTTTTAAGAGCCAAATTTCTTAGGATTTTTCTAAATAGGTGCTTTCAAACAATGGCTTAGGCACACTTCTTTTGGGAATTCTCAATTCTTGCTTAGAAAGTGTCTCTAAAACCCTAATTTTGAATCTTATATTGGCTCTAATTGGTCCAGTTAGTTGCCTCTAGATTGGGTAATTAGGGCTCAAGCAAGAAGGTGTTAGCCCTAAATACCCTTAATGGATGTACAGATATATTGTGTTGAAATTGAAAACAGGCAGCTTTGGTAATTTACTAAGTATGGAAGACAGGTTATGCCTAAATTGCTTTTTATTTCTTTTTCTTCCTCTTTAGGGGTTAAAATGAGAGGATAGAAAATTACCTGTCCTAGGTGTGGTTGTTGTGCGGCTACTTGTTGTCCTCTTGATTTCCTGTTCCTGCACAACAAAAGAGAAGAGATTAATAGAAACTCAAAAATTATGAATTAATAGCTTCTAGAATAGCCGTTGCTCCCCGGCAACAGTGCCAAAAACTGGTTGCCGCTTTGTCTTTATAGTTATTATAGTCATTGTCGTATATAACAAAAACGGTAACCAGTCTAATACAATTTATTACTCGGAATGAAAAGTTTTCCGAGGTCGAACTCAGGGAGCAAACTAAAATTCTAGAAGCCTATAAATTCATAATATATATAAGGTTTTACAAAAATTAAGAGAGAGAGAAAGAAAGAGAAAGAGGGTAATTGGCTTTTTCTTCTTCTCTTTCCTTAGCTACTCTTCTCTTCTTCAACTTGTATTCTTCTTTTCTTCTTCTATTTCTTCTTTCTTTCTCTTCTTCTTTCTTTCTCTTCTGCAGCGATTCCCCTTTCTTCTTCTTCTTCTTTCTCTTTTGCAGCGGTTCCTCTTTCTTCTTCTTCTTCTTTCTTTCTCTTCTTCCTATCTTCTTCTTCTCCTTTCTTTCTCTTCAGCCTGTCTTCTTCTTTGCTCTGGCTGCTGACTCTGCTTTTTCGCTGACGTCTGATTCAGCGCTCAAACGACTTAACTGCGTGGTTGCTACAGTGCAGCTCCTCTTCTTTTCCTTCAGCTTCTTTCCTTCCTTTCTTCTTCCTTCGCCTGCTTCTTCCTCCTTCTCCCTTCTTTCCTGCGCACACACGCAAACATCAGCGCAAAACCTACCCTACCCCTTCCCCGCATCTCTCTCTCTCTCTAGATCTCTCTTTAGGAAGCTCTCCCAGAGCCGGGTAATCGGGTCGGGTCGCGTGCCCGGGTCTAGGCGCATCGGCATGGGTGGTGCGCGAGGAGTGCACAGGAGTGGGAAGTCGGGTCGGGTCAGATCTGCGTGGGTGAGCCGCGGATGAGACCCAGTGATAGGTGAGGGACCTCACCCGAGTGCTATCGGTGGCAACCAGCCGATAGCACCTTTTCAATTTATGTATGGGCTTCCGTCCATACACTTCCGAGGTGGGACTAAAGTCCCACCTCCGCTCCGCTCGCCCGCAGGAGGAAGCAATTGTCAATTGGGCAGCAGCGAGGGCTTCGCGCTCCCAATTGAGAACCTGGGCACCTTCGCAGACTTGCCCCGTGCTACCTAGAGCTCACGCCTGGAGTGGAGGAGACCTGGAGCTGCCTGCGAAGAAGCTCCAGCAGCTCGTCAATGGCGGCGAGGAGGGTGAACCCTAAAATCATGAAGACGGCCTCCCGGCCACGTCAGACAACACAGGGAGCTTCGCCGGAGTGTGGCGAAGGCGGTGCGAGGGGTGGCGTGTGGTGAGAGTGCCTGTGGGCGTGCACCTAGGGCAGACTGCGTGCGTGGAAGTGGGTGTGTTCGGGGGGTGATCTGGAGGTGCTAGGTGGTGAATGGAGGGCAGATTCGGTATCAGTGAGATGGTGCAGAGCTTAAGGGGTAGCTAGCGAGGCGGATGGAGGCACAGAGTGGTGAGTGTGCCTCGCTGGAGGGCAGCCAGTGATGGAGAAGGTGATGATGGACAGTGGTGGTCAGTGGGTTGAAACAGTAAATTAGGAAGGGGGAAATAATGGGGAGAGAGAAGGGAAAGTTTTTACCTGCCTAATTGACGAAGAGGGAAGGAGGTGGCGCTCAACACGTACCTGCCGGCGCCGTAGACGAAGGAGCCCAGGGGAGGAGTGACAGCGACGATGAAGAGATCTGAGGATGCCAGCAGGTACGGCCTGGCATGGGACGATGAGGCAGAGTGGGCTCTGCTGTAGGTATGGCAGCAGAGTAAGGACGAGGAGGAGGAGAGTTCGCCGGAAGCTAGGGCAATCTGACCGGAGACAGGGGAGACAAAATAGAGGGGTTTTCTCCTCCAGAAGTAGCTTGCCTTGGATGGTAGCCCCTGTCGCTCCTTATAAAGACGCTGGCGAGGAGAGTGGCCCGAGGAAACGACATGCAGAACACGTCGGAGATGGCCAGAGAAGGAGACCCATGCCTTTCGTACATTCGCACGAGAGGCATGGGCGATTGCAGGACACAAGGGAGGGTCCCTACGACAGAGGACGACGTAGGGAACCTCCCGTTCGTTCCTGAGAACGGGTGCCATGCCCTGCGCGGTGCCATCCTCCGTGCAAGGTCACTGGAGGTATGGCGCTGCTCAGAATGGCAGGGAGGACCATTCTGCAGAGAACAACGAGAAAGATAGAAGGCAATGTGTAAGGGTTTCAAAAGATAAGGGTCAAAAAGTAATTCAAGAGGATCAATTTGTAAAGTTGGTCAAGATGGTCTTTTCTTAGGCCCAAATTTTTATACTAGCCTAATTTGAACCTAAGGATTTTAATGGCGAAATTTGATTTTAGGTTTGACCATGTTTGAGTGGTCAATTTGCGTAAAAACCTAAATTAGGTCATAAATTGGGCATGGTTCTCATTTTAGGTCAAAATAGGTTGCAAAGGCCAAATTGAAAGTTCTAAATCCTAGGGAATATTTTTCCATGAATTTTAGAGGATTTAGTTGATTTTTATCCTACCTCGAACCCCGTGAATTAAAGTGGGTTTGTTTTGGGGATACGGAATGTCATTTAATTCCTAGAAGTTGCTATAACCCTTTTCAGATCAGATCAACCCACCTCCTTCCTTATTAAGCTTATTTGACCTTTGTTTAGACCCTTAATTACCCTGTTTGTGTACCGCATTGGTAAAATTACAGTTTTACCCCTTATGATTTGTCTTATTCTTTAATTCAGAATTTTCTGAGTTAAGCTTCTCTTTAGGTTTTGTAGGAGCTTCTTTACACTTATTTAAATTAAATTGTACTAGTTAGGGTTCATGATGGGGCTTTCATCATGCAGCACCTGCGATGATGGCGTTGGAGAGGGGGGGTGCCTGCAGGGAGCGCCTGCAGTGGAGAGGGCTCGGCGCCTACAGAGGGCACGCAAGGACAGGCGGAAGGTGATGGCGTGGCGCGGCGCTTGCTGCTGCCTGCGATGCAAACCCTGCAGGTGCTTGTTGGAGGGCGTGGTTGGCGGTGTGTGCTTGCGAGCGGTGATGGCACTGGAGAGGGGGCGATGCCTGCAGAGGGTGCGAGTGCACGAGGGCAGTAGGGCATTGGACGGTGCAGTGCGGCTGGAAGGTTTGGCGCGGTGAAGGGTAGTGCATGGAAGGGCTTGGCTGTTGCCTACGCCTGTAGTGGGCGTGGGTGCGCGGTGTGCATAGTGCACGCTGTGGATGATGGATGGCGGATGATGGATGATGGATCCCCTTCCAATCCCCTCTGCCTCTCCTCTATATCTCTTCTCCTCCGCCTCCCAAGGGATTTTCAAAATCCCTTCGTAATTTTAGCCGGCGCTTGTTGGGTTCTGTTGGCCGTAGGTGGAGATATTTATGGGGGGGAAAATATCTTTCCACCCCCCTATTCTTTTCCACATTTGATCCTCCTCCCTCTTCTTCCCGATTATTAGAGTAGATTGAGTGCGATGTTGTGGGACCCTGCATGAAATATAATTACATAATAAGCAATAGAAGAAATGTAAACTTAAATAATGACACATGCAATCATTTAATGAACAAATGTGATTATTAACAAACATACAATGTTAGAATTGAATTACTTAGGCGTAATAATAGTCCATTAAAATGGACTCATCAACGACGTAGAAATCAAACCCCAGGTGTTAAGCCTGATCAAACATTTTCACGGGCTTGGCTCCGAAGATCCATTTCAGCATTTGGAGGACTTGACCACTTTGGTCCAGACCACCAAGTCACAAAACGTGAACGAGGAGCAAATGATCATGAGGCTCTTCCCCCACTCTCTTAGGGATAAGGCCGCACATTGGTACAGGACAATAGGAAGACCAATTGCAACTTGGAATGAGTTGAAATCAACCTTTCTAAAGAAATTCTTCCCAGTCGGACGTACCAATGCCTTGAGATGGGCAATCACTACCTTTACCCAGCGATCGGGGGAGCAGTTTCATGTGGCCTGGGAGCGATTCCAGGACCTATTGCGGAGGTGTCCACACCACGAGGTGTCGAAATGGCAACTCGTGCAGATCTTCTATCATGGGTTAACTAAGCAACCCAAAAATCATGTGGATGCTTCTTGCGGAGGCAATTTCCTCAATAAAGCCGCAGATAGTGCACACTATTTGTTTGAGGAAATGAGTGAGAATTCAATCAATCATGCCTCCATGGATATCTTAGACTGGTCCCAGCAGCCCAGATCAAATGTCAATGAAGTCCATGACTCTCATTCATTTGATATGGAATTGATTTGTAACAAACTTGACAAGGTGGACTTGGTTGCTAAGAGAATGGAAGAGTGGATGGCTGGAAATTCTATGAACAACTCTCGATCCACTCAATCCCAAAATTTGGGATTCCATTCTTTGCTAGCTCCCCCTGGACGGGAGTTCGTGAATCAACTCGATGCGGCCCAACCTGTGAGTCAGCATTTTTCGGAACCTCATGGGTTCCAAACTGGGGCCTTTAATCCCAGTTTTTCTGATCCTTCCCTTTCTTTCCTTCCATCCTCACCTTATGAGGATGTCTGTGCTATAAAGGAGAATGTTAGATCCAAGTCCTATTCTAATGCTTATAACCCGAGTTGGAGAAACCACCCTAACTTCTCCTGGAAAAACCCGGGGCAAAAGACCTAATTCCGACTCAGCAACTATGCTCTAAAACGACTAATGGGTCAGGTGATGAGAGCCTCATCATGAGCCATAACTAGCTCATTTTGACCCAATAAAGAAGATAAAAGCTCCTACATAACCTAGAAGAAGGCCTAACTGAAGGAACAAGTGCTCTGAGAAGAAAACATGAAATAAAGGTTAAAACTGTAATTTTACCATTGCAGTAGATAAACAGGATTTCTTAGAGGCAAAACATAGGTCAAATGGTCTAAATGAGATAAAAAGTGGGTTGAGTCAATCAGAAATGGGTTCATGTGCAATCTAAGAACTAAAAGACACTTGGTAACCCTAAAACAGACCCGCTTAAATTAACAAGGTTCCGGTCAGAACAAAAAGCAAGTAAACCCTCTACAAATCATGGAAAAACATACTCAAGGGTTTAGAACACTTAATTTGGCCTTTGGAACCTAGTTTGACCTAGATTAGGGTCCTAGCTCTTCAATTAACCTAATTTGGGTTTTTACGCAAAATATCCAGTCAAACGAGGTCAAACCTGAAATCTAACTTCTCCATTGGATTCCTTAGGTCCAAATTAGGTTTATACCAAAATTTGGACCTAAGGAGAGGTCATCTTGACCTACTTTGCAATTTAGTACACCCAAATCACAAATTGGTCCCTATCTTTTGAATACCGTTGCAGAGAACCCCCTAGGTTCTTCGCCTCCTTTGCAAACCGGTCCTACCGCCATTGCTAGGGCAGAACCGAGCTCCGGCGAGGTTCGGAGAGGGATTGCTCTCTAATCCCTCAGAGATTCCCTCCCAGAAATGGAAGGAGAATTCTCTGAAGAATTGCCTTCCATTTAAGACCGATATCGATCCCTGGTGTGAACCCAATCTCTCGTGCGAACGCACCAGAGATTTGGGTATCCTAACTCCTTTCCATCTCCGGCGACCAACCTCAGGCAATCACGTGCCCTTCACGCCCTGCACACCAAGTCCAGCGCCTATATAAGAACCCACAACTCCGGCCGAAGAGGCTAAGCTTGATTTTGACGGAGATCCCCTCCAAATTTCTTCTCTCCTATCTCCGGCCAAACGACCCACAAGCTCCGGCGACCGCTTTCCCTCCTTCTCGTCACTCTGCTGCCATACCAGCAGCAGAGTCCTCTCCGCCTCTTCCTCCCGCGGCGCGCTGTACCCTGCGCGCAAGCTCCTGACCTCATCTTCGTCGCCGCTTCCTCCCCCAGGGTCTTTCTTCCCCGACGACGGCAGTCACGAGCCGTCCTCTCCACTGCCTCCCTTCACTCCAGACAACCCCAGATACGTTCTCCATCCTCTCCTCTCTCTTTTCCCCCTGTTATCTCCCTTGATCGACCCTCGACAGACGCTAACCACCTCCATCGTCTTCGCCTCCGACCGCACTCCGGCGAGCCGCCCACACCATCTCCGGCCACAGGTTGACCTAGGCACGCACGCCTAGGCCGACCTGCGGCCTGCTGCACTGCCCACCGCCTTCGTCGTGCCACGGCGAAGGTCTCTATCTATTCTGATTTGGCCGAGAGGCGCGTTTTGTGTACGACAGGATTCGAGCTGCTGCCGCCATGGACGACCTCTGATGAAGCTCCCGCGAAGCTCCAGGCACCCGGTCTTCTAGACTACAGGTGCTGCATACTAACGTAAGTGTCGCGAGGTGAACGAATCCAGCCGAGGAGCGCTAGCAGAGTCAGCAGCTGCGGGGCAATCGCACGACGAGGTTTCTGCAGGCGCGCGTGAAGGCGAGACCAGATAGTCCCACATCGTGGGATTGCAACCGGCAGGTACCGTATAAGTTGTTTTTACGCTTTATTCTTATCGCCTCAGTAAGCATAGGGGTGAGGTCCCTCACTGACCCCACCCGCCTCGTCCGCGGCCTGACCACGCGGACCTGGCGGATCCGACCCGACCTAGACCTACGCACTCCTCGCGCACCACACACCTGCAGGTGCGCCTGGTCCCGGGTACGATCCGACCCGATTGAGACTGTGGCTCTGGTAGAGCGGTTAGAGTGAATTGCTTGAGAGAGAGACATGCGCGGGTAGAGGGAGAAGGGTTAGGTTTTGTTCCCTGTGCAGGCAGGCTGATTGCAGGAGAAGGACTTGGCCGCTGCAGAAGAAGGAGAAGCAAGACAGAAGAAGAAGAAAGAAAGAAGTCTTCGCAGGAGAAGAAGGAAAACAGAAAGGTTAGAAGTCTTCGTAGGAGAAGAAGAAGAAGGACAAGGGAAGATTGCAAAGAGATCCGAAAGGCAAAGCAGAAGAAGAAAAAGAGAAAGAAAGATCACATTTAAGACGTCTGATACATAAATCAGACGTCTAATTCTATTTTTTTTACATCTTTCTTAAAAACTCTTTGAATCAATTATATTTGCATTTAACAGTTGTATTCTTGGGTTTTACAAAGTACTGAGTTTGCTCCCTGTGTTCGACCTCGGATACTCTAGTTGTTCGAGTAATAAAATTATTTGTTTAAACGTTTTGTCAGTTCTACTGCAACGTAATACGCCTTTAAATCCGCACAGAAACGTTGACAACATCAGGGTCATGTGTATACTAAGGAACCCCCAAATCAGGTCAATCAGCTAGCTTGGATTGCCCGTCAACCTGTAGGGCAGTCTAATTTGAACCGACAAATGGTAGAAATGCAAGGATCCATACTCCAACTCATGCAGCAAATGAAAACCTCGCTGGACAACTTGCAGACCAGGCTCATTGCTAACTCTCGTCAACCCAGATCTCTACCATCCTAACCCGTACCCAACCCGCGAAATATTCTGAATCGGTTCAATCAAGCCCATGGGTATGGAAATCAGAGGGACTCACATGCACATGCTCAGGTGGTTGAGCAGGGTCACTCCTCTTCTTCTTCTTCTGCACATCAACAATTCCTGGCTAATCAAGCCCCTTCAATCTTTCCTAACCCTCCCCAAGGCCTAAATTCTTATGCATCTGCAAATTCTGTCACCTTGAGGAGTGGTAAGCAGACTCAGGATCCACAACCACACTGTTCTGATCTACTGAATCCTAAAGAACCTGAGGAGAGTAAGGAGAATTCTGGAGAAGAAATCAAGGCTCAGGAACTTGATTCCAAAGATCTGACTCATGTTCCTTTTCCTGAAGCCTTAATCAAATCAAAGAAGAAGAAGTCTGTTGATAGCAATGAGAAGCTTCTGAATATCTTTAAGAATGTTGAGATCAATATCCCGCTTCTCAATGCTATCAAGCATATACCGGCTTACACGAGATTTTTAATGGATTTATGTACATAAAAGAGTAAGTCGAGAGAATCTGTTCCGAGGAAGGTGGTACTCTCCGAGCAGGCTAGTTCTGTTATCCTGCACCACCTACCTCAGAAAAAGAGAGATCCAGGTGCTCCATTGATTTCTTGTGTCATCGGAGATTACACGTTTGATAAAGCACTTCTGGATCTGGGTGCATCCATCAACCTAATTCCGACTTCTCTTTACGAGAAGTTTGGATTAGGTGAACTTCAGCCGACTTCAGTAACGCTACAATTAACGAACTGTTCGGTCACAAATCCGCGAGGCGTTATTGAAGATGTTATAGTTAAGGTCAAGGATTTCTATTTTCCTGTAGATTTCCTGATCCTTGACATGGATGTATTAGAAAATCTGAGAAACACACCCATCACTCTGGAGCATCCGTTGCTAGCTACCGCGAAGGCCAACATTAATTGTGAAAGTGGTAGCATGGAAATCGCCTTTGGAGATCAATGAATGAAATTGGATATTTTTAAGGTGATTAATAAATTTGAGGATTGTGGATTTATTGAGGAACTTGAGGAGGATAATGTAAACATTGAAACTTGTTTGACGGTTTCTTCAATTGAAAGTTCCTCCTTTGATGACGAATTGGACCCGCAACCCTCTATGGCAGACCTGCCATCTTCTAAAGAGGTTACTAATTTTGTTTACTCACAACCTCTTCCTCTTGTTGAGTCTTCAGCATCTTCCTTACCGTCAATCATCAACCCGCCCAAGCTTGAACTAAAACCATTGCTTGAGAATTTGAAATATCAATTTTTAGGACCTCAGAAGATACTCCCTGTGATTATCAGTGCTAAATTAACAAAGGAGCAAGAGAATAAATTGATCAAGGTCCTGAAGGAACACAATGAGGCAATTGGTTGGATCATTAATGACCTTAAAGGGATCGAACCATCTTACTCCAATCATATGGATCCCGCCCTTCTCGCCAGATGCAGAGGAGATTAAATCCAAATATGCGAGAAGTGGTCAAAAAAGAAATCATTAAGTGACTCGATGCAGGAATTATTTATCCAAGCTATAATAGTCCCTGGGTAAGTCTCGTGCAGATTGTTCCAAAGAAAGCCGGGATTACCGTTGTGACTAACGAGAGAGGAGAATCTATCACAACTCGTTCAGCTTCCTCTTGGAGGATTTGTATTGATTATAGGAAGCTGAACACAGCCACGAAAAAGGATCATTTTCCCCTGCCTTTCATTGATCAAATCTTGGAAAGACTAGCCAGGCAGAAGTACTTCTATTTTCTTGATGGCTACTCGGGATACAGCCAAGTTTCTATCCATCCTGAGGATCAGGAAAAAACTACTTTCACCTGTCCCTACGGAACCTTTGCTTTCCGTAGGATGCCTTTCGATTTATGCAATGCACTTGCGACTTTTCAAAGGTGTATGTTAGCCATATGCTCTGACATGGTGGGGGAGTTTATGGAAGCCTTCATGGACGATTTCTCTATTTTCGGAGAATCGTTTGACTCTTGTTTGGCTAATCTGGAAATGATTCTAAAGCGATGTATCAAAACATGATTGGTCCTTAGCTGGGAAAAGAGTCATTTCATGACCCAAGAAGGCGCCGTCTTAGGTCATGTAATCTCTGAACGGGGAATCGACGTGGATAAAGCTAAGGTTGATGCTATCGCTAAACTTACTCCTCCCACATCTGTTAAACAAATCCGATCATTTCTTGGTCATGTGGAATTGTACAGAAGATTCATCAAGGATTTCTCAAAGGTTGCCTGCCCTCTGAGCAATCTTCTCGACAAAGAAACGCTGTTTGTTTTCGACGAATCATGCTGTAAGGCATTTGATTTCCTGAAAATGACAGTCACCTGTGCTCCAGTGTTGCAACCACCAATTTGGATAGTCCATTTTGAGATCATGACCGACGCTTCTGATTACGCGGTCGAGGCTGTCCTGGGTAAGAAAATAGATAGAAATCCCTCTATCATCTACTACGCTAGTAAAACTTTGGATGAAGCTCAGAGGAATTACACTGTTACTGAAAAGGAGTTACTAGCCGTAGTGTTCGCTTCGAAAAAATTCAGGGCTTATCTCTTAGGGTGCCATGTTATCATCTATACCGATCACTCGGCCTTGAGACATCTCTTGGCAAAAAAGGATGCCAAACCCCGACTTATTAGTTGGATTCTTCTGCTTCAAGAATTTGATCTTGAAATCAAGGATAAAATCGAGGTACAAAATGTGGTGGCGGATCATTTGTCGAAACTCCTAAGTGATTCTTCTCGTCCGAACATCCCGATTGCTGACACTTTTCCGGACGAAGCTATCCTTACAGTTTCAGGTGTCCAAACCCCATGGTTTGCTGACATTGTTAACTATTTGGGCATTGGTCAAATCCCCCAGGATTGGACCAAGCAACAATGGGATAGAATCAAATCTGAGGCCAAATACTACTTCTGAGAGGACCCTGAATTGTACCGCATCGGCTCCTATCAGCTTATTCGTTGATGTGTTCCGGAGAATGAATTCAACAGTATACTTGAGTTCTACCACGCATCTACGTGTGGTGGACATTTCTCCGGGAAAAAGACAGCTGCAAAAATTTTGCAATCTGGCTTCTGTTGGCCATTTTTATTTAAGGATGCCCAGGATTTCTCAGGGTCATGTTCTCGATGTCAAGCACTCGAGAGCATAACTAAGAGAGATATGATGCCTCTAAACCCAATTCTTCCGATCGAAATTTTCGATGTTTGGGGCATCGATTTCATGGGACCCTTTTTTCCTTCATTTGGACATCAGTACATTCTTGTTGCTGTTGATTATGTGTCCAAATGGATTGAGGCGATTCCCACCCGAACCAATGACCACAAGGCAGTCATCGATTTTGTTAAGAAAAATATCTTCAGTAAGTTCGGGATTCCGAGGGCCATCATCAGTGATGGTGGCACTCATTTTACTAATGCCTAAGTTCGGAATTTGTTGGCCAAGTACAGGGTTAATCATCGAATTTCCATACCTTACCATCCCCAGATGAATGGACAAGCCGAGATCTCCAATCGGGAGATCAAGAACATTCTACAGAAAACAGTTAGCCCTGATCGCAAGGACTGGACTCAAAAGCTTGAGGACGCTCTTTGGGCCTACCATACGGCATATAAAATGGCCATCGGCATGTCTCTGTTTCGTTTGGTTTATGGAAAGGCATGCCATCTACCTGTAGAGATTGAACACAGGGCATTCTGGGCGATCAAACAATGCAATTTAAATCTGAATTTACCTGGGAAGACCAGGAAACTCCAACTATCTGAGGTGGAGGAGCTTAGAAATGAAGCATACAAGAATGCCAAGATCTACAAGTTTCAAACCAAAGCTCTACATGATCAATTGATTTCCTGCAAGAACTTTAAGCCGAACCAGGAGGTCTGGTTATTCGATTCTAGACTTAAGCTCTTTCCTGGCAAACTTAGATCTAAATGGAATGCCCATTCATTATTGACCAGATTTTTCCAAATGGCGCCATTCAGATCTCTGACCCAAAGATGGGTAACACGTTTAAAGTCAACGGTCAACATTTGAAGCCTGTTATTAGTCGTACTCTTCTAGAACCCATCTCAGATACGGTTGCTGTAGCCATATTGTGACTTCTTTGGCTGGACTTCACCTAGCTGACGGCATTAAACTCAGCAGTTGTATATATGACACAAAGCTGACATGAGCTTCATATTCAGGTGACATCTTTCATACTCTACCCTTTCTTTCATGTCTCTTTCTCAATGTGGACATTGCATTAGCTAGGCATGGTGGGGTGGATTCATTTTTGAATCATTTTGTCAGCTTTGTGAAATTCCTATAAATTGTATTCTTGTTTATACATTAAAAAAAAAAAATTGAATTAGGAAGGAATATTTGGACATTAGGACTTTTCAATCTTAGAAAATATTACATTAGGATCTAAACACAAAGACCCTTCAGGTCTTTGGACTTAATCGGCCCGTGTATCCACTAAAATGTGGATTTATTTTTCGAGTCCTTGCCATCTTAATTTCATTGTAATTTGAGTAAATAAGTTTGAGTGATAAGTACACGACTTATCAATCCACCCTCTGATTTGAGGGAACTTTAAGTTTTAAGCATCTACATACTTTCTTTTCACTGACTCGTTCGACAATTTTAACGGGAATTGAGTAATTAATGAACCTTCTAGGGTGATATGGCTGGCAAGTTATCATGGGTAACAGCCCTTGGGTAGGTTGTCCAGAGCCCAGTTACTGGACTATTCTTTTTTTGCTGCCTTTAGGTAAATCTTAGACCAGGGAAGCCACCTACTTAAAAAAAGAAAAAGTCAAAAAGAAAAGAAAAAAAGAAAAGGAGAAAAAAAAGAAAACAAAAGAAATAAGTCACACTTCGCCGCACGAGTGTGGTTGGCAAGTTGTCGGTGGTAACAGCTCATCGACTGGTTGTCTAGAACCCAGCTCAATAAGTGCACTGAAAATTCCCAAAACACTTAGGAAGAAGAGAAGAAGTAGAATAAACCAAGGAGATATACACTGGATTCACCATTGTGTTGACCCCATAAAAATAATAGTAGGGAGAAAGCTACCGATTGTAAAGATACACCTTTAGGCAGGACTCTCTTTCTAAGGTCACCTAGAGGCGTAGAAACCTGAAGTCCGTTCTAATTGCCGATAAACAAGTCTATCACATTCACAAGAAGATGTTTAGAACTTAGGGTTCTCATCAAATCTTGGGTGAGTTGAATGGCTGTAGAAAGTCACTGTTTAACCCTAAACTCAAAAATTCAAAAAAATTATAAAAGAAGAAAATAAAAGAAAAAGAAAATTTTCTTTGAATAAGGAGATGGTTTGAGGCGATTTGCATTTTAGTAGATGCCCGGGTACTGTTATGTCTTTGAAAGTTCAGATCTTAAGTAAACATTTTCTTAATGATTGAAAATAACTCATGCCAAAATAATCCAACCTAAGTCTTTTATAAATAGCATATAGTTTTTGCTAGGGACTAGCAAAAGATAGGCATGGGGGTGTGATGTAAACATGTTTATACTACATAAGATGTCTATTTATGCATGTTCTTAAGTATAGAATTGCATGACATACTATAAATATTGCATAGCATGCATCATCTTGCATTTAGATTAGTTTGAATAAAATGTAGGTTAATTGTCTCCTTTTCTGTTCAGGGACAGGGCAAATTTTTATCGAGACCTCGGATCGAAGATCCAACCATACAGATTTGATCAGGGCGACGATTGGAGTTCAACGACTCCAAGATCACCCTAATCAGGCATCTGTAGCATCAGATAGAGATCGAGGAACCTTAAAATATCAAGGGCCAAGATTGTGTGAATTCGCACTTCAGACGACAAATCTGACCACACGGATGGATTCAGATGGACGATCGTAGCCTAACAGCGCGAAAATCGACTCAATCCGGCAACCGTGGCACCATCTACATCATCCAGAAGATGGACGCCAAGATGGCGCCACATGGCGCCATCTCAGCCACCCAACCGATCGCTGCACCCGCCGCTCCTCTTCTTCAATTTGATCACCGCTTCTCTACCGTTGGATGATCATTCAACGGTTGTGGACATGTGCGCACAAAACGTAAGCGCGACACAAACGCGCTTGTAGCGCATTGGTCGAACGTGCTTATGCAATGAAGAGGCGCGCGTTCAATCCTTGGCGAGCGGCAGCTGAGGCTCAGCGAGGGGGAGCGGTTGACCGCTCGATCGTGATCGAGCGACTGCGGGCGTTTGATAGTGCTCACTCCGCATCAGACGCCCACATGTAACGTGGGATCAGACACTAGCGAGCGTGCGGTTGAGGCGCGGCGAGGACTCATCAGACGCGGGCAATATGGTCAAGAACATGAACGCGCGTTTCACGCGCGGGAGGTGAGCGGGCGTATGAGCGCCACCCACTAAAGGTCCTGAATTAATATTTTTCAAATTAAAAAGACCAAATTACCCTCAGTCCTTGCAACTATAAAAGGAGGCCCCCTCCATACGAAATTTTCATCCCTTCCTTCTCTTCTCTCCCTCTCCAAAGCTCAAGAGAAGCTTATCCAACACCCGGGATGCTCCTCAAGAGATAAAGTCAAATTTTCGCTCTCATTTCGGAAGCAGATCCCGCAACGACGATGACATGCTGCCCCGTTCTCATTCCTCCTACCTCGACCTCCTTCTTCCCGTTCCGTCCTCCTTCTTCCAGGCAACGTCTCGTTCGGTTCGTCCTCCAAGCGATCGTCGAGGAGGATAACTTCTCTCTCCCATTCCTCTTTTCAGCTTTCTAGAATAGAATTTTCCTGCTTTCTAGTGTAATTCTTCTCTGGTTTTATTGTATAAACATTTTGAAATATTAAGTGCATGTTTCTCTCTCTCTCTTTTTCTCTCATTTGTTCTCATTGTTAATAATGCTTCATTGTAATTACGTCGCTTCGCTTTTCAACAAAAACTCTAAAAAAATATATAATTGTGAATATAGATCGACATAGCCTCCCTGAGTTCGACCCAGAAATTCTATTCTGGTATAAATTTTATTTGTTGAACACGAGTTCTTCGCTTTCAAACTACGACGACAGGTTTTTCAAAATCAAATACGATAGCGTAGTAACTCGTAGCTTCAACAGTACCGAGGAAAGAAACTGTCCCCTTTTTGTGTAGAGTGGAGCTAGCCTCCCTTGGGTTGAGACTTGGGGTTAGGATTGGCCACTCTACACCAACTCCTGTTGGCCCTCGCATACGTGGTACCGAGGCAAGCTACTAGTGTTGGAAGGGGGCTAACCACCCCACGGGGTCTAGGGTTTAGTTAGCCACCCTACACCGACTTGTTAGGCCCTCTGGGCAAACTCGGGTAGTCAGACGAGGGTGCGCGGACTGTGGAGGGGAAAGACCCTTGTTCTGAGAGGGCAAGGCCCTATACTATTCTGTGCTATACTTTGGGCGTACCTGCTAGCGGAAATGACTGACCGCGTGTCAGTGCAGGGTAGCTACTCGTGCGCTTATTACGCGTGCCATGGTCACCGCTACATCTTGACAGTGACCTCGGGGTGGTTTACTAGGTGTAGTACCACGGGGGACTCTCTCGGCCAGGAGAGCACCACGTGTACCTTCTACTCTACGAAAAACACTGCAATCAAGATCATTCCCATGAGGAACATGGAAGATCAAGAAATATCTGGATGCTTTGAGGAATGGGTGAAACGGAAACATATAAAAAAAAAAAATAGAAATGAGAATTAAACATGTTTTTTTTACTGTTTTGTACTTAATATCGACACCACTCTACTCAGCGTTCGCTGACTTTGTCTTTTCATAATACTGTTTAGGACCAGGAGTTGAGTAGCCCGAGTTTCCAGCTGCGGAGGGTGCTGGGCCCAGTTGAGTCCAGCCGTAGCCTTTCTTCAGCACTTTCTTTTCTCTCTACTGTTGTAGAAAGAAATGGACACTTAGTTGCTGTTCTGCTACTTCTGTTTCCTTTCCGCTTCATGTTGTTGTTCTTGTTGACGTTGTAGTTGTTATGGTGGTATGTACTGAGACAGTTATTCTATTTTCTTTACTGCTTTGTACGTTTCTTCTACTTAGTTATATTGCATGTGTGAATGTGGTTTATTTTCCTGCTTTTGGTTATTTCTTGTTGGACGACTAGGTCTTGGGATTAGTCGAGGCGAGCCGATCTCGGGTCTTGTAGGGATCTGGGAACCGGGTCATAACAAGATGGTATCAGAGCAAGGTCGTCCCGAGCAATGAACCAATTGGCTTGAGAATAACCACTCATGTGCATATAACTAGGATAGCCACCACAACGTATCGTTTAATATTCGTTCCGAGTCTTTTCTCGATGTAATTCAATATTGTTGACCCTATTGTTCTATCTTTTGCATCTCCTTGCAGGAGTTGCCTCATCGGGGAGTTCTCAAGGCAGGCCGTGGTCGCGGTCGTGGATGAGGTCGGAGGGGCAGACGTGCCGGGCCTGAGGTATCAATTCACCCGCCTCTTCTCCCGGGTGTTTAGGCCCAAGTCCTCGCCCGGCTGATCAGAGACATCGTGTGAGAGGAGCTCCACCAGCCTCCACGGGCACCTCTCCCTGAGGACGTGGAGGGGGAGTCCTCGGTGGGACTGAGAGACCGTCGCAGCACTGGACGAGCAGGAGGGGGAGGGGGTGGTCCACCACCGCCCCCACCGCACTCTGAAACTTTTGAGCATGAGCCCTCCTTGCCTGGAGGCGTGCCCATTCCCCCACTACAGCTGCACCACGAGCTTTCCGGACAGTTCCAGAAGCTGAAGCCCCCTCCTTCAAGGGAGATGAGGACCCGTCTGAGGCAGAGGACTAGTTGGAGCAGATAGAGAAGGTGTTCAACATGCTTCGCCCTCCCACGGAGTGTCGCGTGGCCTTTGCCATGTACCAGCTAGAGAGCACAGCACACAGGTGGTGGAGGGCAATCAGAGGCTAGGAGGGGAGAGAGCCGACGTGGGACCAGTTTGTGACTCTCTTTTAGGGAGCAGTACTTTCCGCAGACCTAGTAGGACCAGAGGAGGAGGGAGTTCCACACTCCGCCAGGGGACGATGACTGTTAGGGCGTACTGTACGTGTTTTCTGGAGCTGTCGCATTTTGCCTCGACAGCTGTGTCTACGGAGGAGGTGCGCTTGTGGAGGTTTACTGAGGGACTCCGACCTGCTATTCGAGGGTATGTCAAACCACTGAAGTTGCCCACTTTCTCTCGTGGGTTGAGGCAGCCATGACCTACGAGGAGACCAACCCAGCTGCGCGAGACACTGACAGCGGACAGAAGAGGCCCTACCAGCTAGAGTACTCTCAGGGCCGCCGGGAGAGGAGGCATACGGCACCCGCAGGAGAGTCGTCTCCTTTTGCAGGGCCATCAGTGGCCTTTGGGGGCCCCAGACAGGGGCCAGTTACCAGCACCAAACCCCCGCCCAACCGCCAGCAGGGACCTACTGAGGGAGGAGGTCGTGTTCCCCTCTACTACCAGTGTGGCCAGTCAGGCCAAATCAGGAGGGACTGCCCATCTAAGGGCGGAGCACAACAGATGCTCCCCGCACCGAGCGTTGGAGGCCGAGCTGGTGGTCGTGGTCACCAGGAGAGTGGGGGAGGGTAGCAGTCATGAGGAGGGTACCGGCCAGTGGCTGCTCACCTGACCCAGAGTGTAGTTGCTTCATCTGCACGGAGGACTAAGGAGCGTATCAACACCTTGACACACAGAGATGCCAGGCTTCAGGTTCAGTGGTGGCAGGTATGGTTATTGTTTCTAGCAAATTAGTATACGTACTTTTTTATTCCGGCGCCACGCACTCTTTCGTCGCTATGAGTTTTGCCGTTAGTTTGGGACAGGGCAGTGTACTGTTAGAGCATCCGTTTGTGATCAGAGGCCCAAGTGGCCTGTTGTTGGTAGCTGAGGAGGTCTACATGGACTGCGAGGTCAATATAGGGGGACACAGCCTCCCCGTTGACCTGATTGTGATACAGGTGCAGGATTTTGGTGTGATCTTAGAGATGGATTGGCTGTCCGCCTATCACGCCCTGGTGGACTGTTTCGGGAGGAAGATCGTCTTCACCATACTGGAGTTGCCTCCCTTTGAGTTTCACGAACAGTCGGTGGACAAAGGTTTTAGATGCATCTTCGTGCTTCGAGCAGCGAGGCTTTTGAGCTAGGGGTGTGAGGGCTTTTTGACCTGTGTAGTGGCAGAGCCTAGCCTTGTGGCTGACTTTTAGAGTATTCTGGTGATTTGCGAGTACCCCGACGTTTTTCCAGAGGAGTTGCCAAGACTACTGCCTGAGCATGAGATCGAGTTTGAGATCTCATTGGTATCGGGGACAAGCCCCATTTCTACTGCACCATACCGGATGGCACCGCTTGAGCTGCGAGAGCTCAAGTCACAGCTGTAGGACTTGTTGGAGAAGGCTTTGTGAGGCTCAGTGCATCCCTGTGGGGAGGCCCTGTGCTGTTTGTGAAGAAGAAGGACGGTACCCTGCAACTTTGTGTCGACTATCGACAGCTGAATTAGGTCACCATCAAGAACAAGTATCCACTACCGAGGATTGACGACCTCTTTGACCAGTTGCGAGACGCCATAGTGCTCTCCAAGATAGATCTGAGGTCGGGTTACCACGAGTTGAGGATCAGGGAGACCGACGTCTCCAAGATAGCTTTCTGTACCCGGTACGGGCACTACGAGTTCTTGGTCATGCCGTTTGGGTTGACCAATGCCCCCGCTACTTTTATGGATTTGATGAACCGGGTTTTCAGGCCGTACTTGGACCAGTTTGTGGCGGTGGTTATCGACGACGTGCTCGTTTACTCGCGGGATCAGGCACAGCATGGATAGCACTTACGCATGATCCTGGACACCTTGAGGCGACGCAGGTGTTTAAACGCTCTCGATCAGGTTTCAAGAATGTCACGTTGTAATATAGCCGACAAAGCGTTCAAACAAATAAAGAATTTTTATTACTCGAAAACCGGAGTATCCGAGGTCGAACACAAAGAGCAATTGGAATCTACTACTAATCTCAAATGTAATTGAACACTCTAATTTACTCAAAACTTTAATTCAAATATGAATGTATGCAGTTAAAGAGTAATTAGGACAAAAGAGTAAAATTGGACGTCTGATCTTGTGATCAGACGTCTTAAAAGTGTTATTCTTCTTCTGATATTTCTTTCTCTGCAGCCTCTCTTTTTCCTTGCTTCTTTCTCTTCTGTCTTGGTCTTTCTTCTTCTTTCTCTTCTCTCTTTGCGAAGGCTTCTTCTTCCTTGGTCTCTTCTCTTCTTCCTGCCTTTGCTTCTTTTCTTGCAGTCCTTCTTTCTTTCTTCCTTCTCTTCTCTTCTGTCTTCTTTTTGTCTGCAGCGTTTTTCTTCCTTGGCTAAGTTTCTTCTCTTCTTCGCTCAGCCTGCCTACACAGAGAGCAAAACCTACCCCTTTCCCTCTACCCACACGTCTCTCTCTCTCTCTGAAATTCACTAAAGGACGCTCTCCCAGAGCCGCGAGTAATCGGATCAGATTTCGCACCCGGGACCAGGCACACCGGCAGGTGGGTGATGCGCGAGGAGTGCTCAGGTTGGGTCGGGTCAGAGCCCACCAGATCCGCGAGATGAAGACGCGGACGAGGAGAGCGTGGGATAAGGTGAGGGACCTCACCCCTGTGCGTTCGGAGGCGAATAGACAGTAACACAAAAATAATTTATACCGCACTTGCGCTTCGCGTTTCGCCGATGTGGGACTATTCATCCTGCCCCGCTCTCGCACGTGCCCGCAGAAGATTCTTCGTGCAATTGCCAAGGCTGCGGGCTTCGCAACGCTCTTTGCTGGACCAGATCACTTCGCACCGCTCGCCCGAGTCCACTGCACCTGAAGCCTGGAGCTGCTGCGAAGCTGCTTCAACCGTCAATGGCGGCAGGAGCTGAAATACTGTCCAACACAAAACAAGCCTCTCGGCTTAATCAGACCAGCTGGGCACCTTCGCCGTGGCACGGCGAAGGTGGTGAGCCATGCGGCAGGCCGTGGGATGGCCTAGGCGTGAGTGCCTAGGTCAACCTGTGGCCAGGGGTGTGGGTGTGTTCGGGGGACTGTGGTGGAGGCGTAGAGGGATGGTGGATGGGCGGAGAGTGTTCCTTGTGGTGAGGTGGAGCTTATGAGATGGTTGGCGAGCTGTGTGGAGGGGCGGAATGGTGGGGGTGGCTCGCCGAAGGTCGGTCGGTGACAAGAAAGATGGAGGTGGTCAGCGACGGTCGAGAGGCAATTAAATGAAATAAAAAGGGGAAAAGAGAGAGGGGAAGATGGAGAATGTATTAAGCCTAACTACAGGGATGAAGGGGGACGGAGAGGCAGACAGCCGTACCTGCTGTCGTCGAAGAAGGAGCTGCCCAGTGGAGGAAGACGGTGGCGACGACAGGGCTGAGGCGGCGTGCGTAGGTATTGCACTACGTGGAGGAGAATCAGGAAGAAGTCTCTACCACTGGTTTTGTGGCAGAGCGAATAGGGAGGGGAGGGGGGCTCGCCGGAGCTCGCTGGGTACTTTGGCCGGGAAGGAAGAGAGGAATTGGAGGTGGAAGCCCGGCCAAATCAAGCTAAAAATGAGCGACCGAGTTTGGTGGTTCTTTTATAGGCACTGGGCCGTGCTTTCAGAGCGTGGAGGGCACACCAATACCTCCGTCGGCTCGCCGGAGAAGGAAAGAGGGTGGATACCCAAATCCCTCGTGCGTTCGCACGAGAGATTGGGTTCACACCAGAGATCGTGATTGGCCTCAGATGGAAGGGAATTCCTCAGAGAATCTCCCTTCCATTTCTGGGAGGGGATCTCTGAGGAATCAGAGAGTATTCCCTCTTTAATCCTCGCCGGAGAAGGATTCTGCCCCAATAATGGGGGAAGGACCTGATTGCAAAGGTGGCGAGGAAGTTAGGGGGCTCTCTGCGATGATTTCGAAAGATAGGGACCAAATTGTGATTTGGGTGTACTGAATTGCAAAGTAGGTCAAGATGACCTCCTCTTAGGTTCAAATTTTGGTACAAACTTACTTTGGACCTAAGGAATCCAATGGTGAGGTTGTATTTTAGGTTTGACCACGTTTGACTGGATATTTTGCGTAAAAACCCAAATTAGGTCAATTGATGAACTAGGACCCTAATCTAGGTCAAACTGGGTTCCAAAGGCCAAATTAAGTGTTCCAAACCCTAGAGAATATTTTTACATGAATTTTAGAGGGTTTAATTGATTTTTATCCTGACCGAAACCTTGTTGATTTAAGCAGGTCTGTTTTAGGGTTACCAAATGTCATTTAATTCCTGAATTGCACAGAGAGCAAAAGATAAGATCTGACGCCTTTTAAGACGTTTGGGATTATTCCCAGACGTCTAATTTTGAACGATAGGCACGTTTTTGACCTGTTTAGGTTCGATTGGGGTCCGTTTTACACGAACGAAATACCTGTACTTTCCTCTCGAGTTCCTTTATGTACTAGAGTCTATTATACAATGTTCTAAACTTTCATTTTATGATGTATTCCCTGGTATAGGGTTTCAACCTGCTACGCATTTGGGACTCGCAGAGATGTCTAGGTCTGCGGTTCAAGCCCCCATTATTCCCGTGTTTCCTAGTAGAGTTGTTTAATTCCGTTATTAGTATTTAAATAAGAATGTGCTTATGGAAATAGCCGAATGGAACCCTAGGATGTGGAATGAATCCTAAGGTAGAGAAATGAATGAGCTTGTTTGTACTGTATGGTTTACTTGCATGCGTGATTAAGGTAAATTGCTAGCAAATACCTTGTATTATAATTTCAAGTTGCCTGTTAAAATAGGAGCTGCCTGTATTTATTGAACAATTACGTGTGAAATCACCAGCTGCATGTTATTGAGAATTGAATTATGAAAACACGAGCTGCCTGAATATGGATGAGATCTGGATCTGGATAAATGAGGTGAACATGAGCACGAACCCTACGGGGAATTAGGAGTAGAACTCCTGTGGATAGATGGAAATCTGGAATGTAGACGGGAAGTGTGCTGGCCCTTGAGTACGTGGTACCAAGGAGACCCAAGGTTAGGATTGGTCACTTTACACCGACTCCTGTTGGCCCTTGCGTATGTGGTATCAAGGAGAGCTACTAGTCTAGGGAGGGAGCTAGCCAACCCACGGGGCCCGGGGTTCAGCTAGCCATCCTACACCGACTTACTAGGCCCTCTGGGTAAACTGGGGTAGTCAGATAAGGGTGCGCGGACTGTGGAGGGGCGAGACCCTTGTTTTGAGAGGGCAAGGCCCTATACTATTCCGTGCTGCACTTTGGGCATACCTGCTAGCGGAAACGACTGACTGCGTGTCAGTACGGGATAGTTACCCGTACGTTTATCACGCATGCCGTTGTCACCGCTTACTTGTGTACTTATCCGCGAACACTGCAGCCGGGCCACCAACGATGAAGGCAAACAAAGGCCATCCTCCCCCCACATTCACTCCAACGAACAGCATGCACCACATGCGTCGCAGCCATCATCCCCACAACGGTGATGGCTAGCGATAAGTAAGGACGGCCGCAACCAACACGTTGAGGATCACAAGCTCCATGAACTCTGCATGTCGAGTTGCAAGAGAAAAGTTGAAGGAGAGAGGGGAGAGGTCCGAAGTAGATGAAGAGGACTCCAATTAGCCTACTCCAACCAATCGAAGCCCCAAGATTTTTAGGTTTTTTGTCAGGGTGGGGGGTGAAATGTTCTACGGAAGAAGTTAAGGTAGTGACTAAGCACATTGGGTTAGTGGACCTGATATATATATATATATATATATATATATATATATATATATATATATATATATATATATATATATATATATATATATATATATATATATATATATATATTCTGTTTAAATGGAGATCGCAGTGATTGCTGGCGCATAGGTTGAGTGTCTGGGAAACTCATGACGTAGTGATCCACGATAGAAGGGCCTCCTTGATTGACGTCCCGCTTCGCTGTTTTACTATGGAGGCATAAAAAGTCAAAAGGGGTAGGCAAATCAATATTCAAATTTCCCATTTTTAGAAAGAAATGAATGTATAAATTCATGTAAAATAACATTTTTTTAGAAGAATAACTTAGTTTTTTTTTTATTTGTTCATAAAATGTACCTGAGGTTCATATAAAATGATTTAGGATTTTAGGCCATCCCTTGAATATAATTAAGATGGGACACTAACGGCTAGGAAATTAGTGTTGGGAAAAGTAAAATTATTTTTAACTTTTATTTAGTTTTATTTACATTTTAGTGTTAATATTAATTTTTGTTATAACCTGAACCGATTTCACGTGGAATTGGATCAGATCGTCTTAATTATCTCAGAATCCAATCGCCCAACGAGTAATAAATCAAAATATAATAATTTTCACACATACACTATAGTTAGAGGCATAATAAAGATTGAAAGTTGTAAAGTAGATGGTAAGTGGAAATAGTGTCACAAGAGAATAACACGTTTACATTATAATCATCACAACATAATCTAAATACGGAAACTGAACTACAAGATCCAAATAGATACTCACAACAACAAAAGGAGAGTCAAACTACAGCAGAATGGAAAACAAATAAACAAAGGCTGGGCTCAACTAAGCTTAGCTCCCTCCGCAGCCGGTGGAACTGGCTGCTCAACTCCCTATCTTGGACACAAGTGGTAAACATCAACAAAAGCTGAGTAGAATGGTAAATGTACATTTAACTAACACAACTTACTTGAAGAGAAAAGCAATAAACATCTTAGGCAGCAGTAAATATTTAAGACATTTTCATGTTTTATTTCTATTTTTAGGTATTAGTTGTTTTATGATTTCGGTTATTCTAGCAAAGGGTCTCATTATCTCTTGGTTCACTTGTTCCCTAATGTAACGATCTTACTGCAGTTTTCCCGTGATGCAGAACCTGCACATGATGCTCTCCTAGCCGAGAGAACACCTCGTATTTGACCTATACCCAGTCTACCACTTTAGGGTCATAGTCACGACGTAGCATTGACTACGGCACACGCAATAAACGCACGGGGGCTACCCCGCATTGGCACACGATCAGTCATTTCCGCTAATGGGTACGCTTTAAGTCGTTCAATACAAAACAGAATAGGAGCCGCGCCCCTCGCCAGTTTACGTATCCACACCTGACTATTCTAGCTGGCCCCGTGGACCTAACAGAAGTCAGTGTAGGAAGGTCATTCCTACCCTGGGTCCCAACCCAAGGGAAGGCTAGCTCTCTCTCTACATAATGGGTGATTAGCTCTCCTCGATACGTAAGTACCTGGTCGCGCGTGTTAGAAATTGAGGTTACAAGTAACATTTCGTCGTAGTTGCAAAAGACATCGATTAGATAAAATTTATACCGAAACTCCAAGAAAGTCCCGGGTCGAACACAGGGTGGCGACGTTTACTTTATTGAAAATCGCACTTCGTTTTGTTTGTTTTTGGTATTTTAGGGTTTTGTTATTTTTTTTTTGTATTTTTGAAAAAAGAAGACAAGCAAAATGAGTCACAAGAGATATAGAACAAATCTGATATATATCACTTCCAATGTCAATTACAAAAAACTATGAAAGCATAAAAAGAGAAGGGGGGAGAAGAAATCTCCCAAATCGGCTGTTTGGCGAGAAGACGGCATCTAGTGGAAGCTCAGACGAAGGAGGTGAGGAGCGGGATGACGAAGGTGAGATGCAGGAGGACGTCGGGTTGAGGAAAGCTTCGATGTGGCTCCAGAATGGAGGTGAGAAGACGAACATGATCTGTTACTGGAATGGAGGTGGGAGGACGGCTCCAAGGAGACCTATGAATGGGGATGGGAAGTTGGAGGGGTATTTGGTGGGGCAGAGGTTCGCTAGACTAATAGGCACCTTGGGAGCTTGAGAACAAGCTCTAACAGAACGTTGGTAGGCTTGCTAGAGCTTGGGAGTAGGTGGGAGTAGAGAGGTAGAGAAGGCTTGGAAGGGAGGGGATGTAGGTCCTTTTATAGTGGAGGAGAAGAGGCAAAAATAGGTATGGGACCATTAGTGACATCCAGGCCATCGCTGGAAGCGTCGTTGTAGGTAGCTTATGCCCACTCACGTCCACAACTGGCTTTGCTAGCGCGTGAAGAATTAGTGATGGCTGTAAGCGTCGCTGTAAGTCCAGCTCATGCGTCGTTGTAGGTCCAGCTCACGCATAGCTGGCGCTGCGCTTCCCCTGCCTTTGCCCTACACGCGCACACACCCTACGCACTGGCGCTGTGCTGTGTGCATGCATATGATAAACGCCAGTTTATTATCATTCTTATGCATTAAAACAAACCTAGCTCTTAGGATTTTGCTTTGCAAATAGGTTTTTGGGCTGCATTTAGGCATAAATTAGGTTAGGCATGCATTGCATCTTTTATTGTCTTTTTAATATGTTTTTGTGAGTGTTAGGGATGTACAGATATACAGATCCCTAAATCCCTAACGCTCAAGAAGGCAAATGGTGAAGGAGAAGCCCAGACTAGTTGGAACTCAGCTTGATCCAGCTCACCACAGCTTGAACCTAGCTCACTTGAACTAGGGTTAGCTCATCCCAGCTCCATTCAGCTAATCTCAGCTGAATGGAAGCTCAAGAGAGTTCATCTTAGCTCACCCTAGCTCAAGTCAGCTCAAATCCAGCTCAACTTAGCTGAGTCTAGCTCATCTTAGCTCCCACTAGTCCACAGGGAGCTCTAGCTAGCTCAGCTGAGTTGACAGGAGTTCACCCCAGCTCAGATCCAGCTACATCCAGCTCCACTCAACTCCAGTCAGCTGAAGAAGAACTCATCCCAGCTCAGGAAGCTCAAGTCCAACTCCCGGGGACTTAGCTTAGCTCAACTGAGTTGAGCTAAGCTACCTTAGCTGCCTCAACCAGCTTGATTCTCCCCGGGAGCACCAGACCTAGCTCACCTCAGCTCATTATGGTAGAAGCTAGCTTACTTTAGCTTGGCTTAGCAACTAGCAAAGAACTAGCAAGTTAAGCTAGCTAGAGTAGCCCCAAGCCAGCCTCTTCAGCAGCAGTCAGCTCCACCTCCAGACTTCTCATCCTCAGCTCCTCCCTCCAAACCCTAGCTCCAACACCTTCTCCTCTACTCCCCCTTTAGCTAAGCTAGTTTAGCTTAGCTTAGCTAGCAACCAGCTCCTTGGCCATCCACCACCTTCAAATTCAACCCTAGCTAGCTCCACCAACTTAAGCCTACCTAAGCTAGCTACCCTACTCAAGTTGGCGCCAACTCCTAGGCATCCCTTCACCCCATCATCACCACCAAAAGACACCAAAATTTGGCACCAAAAACTACCCCTAACCACCTCTATATTGGCACCAACTTTCAGCCCTTAATCCACCCTACACCTACCCACATAACCCATCCTAGCCATCCACCTACCCCTCCTTCTAGAATCCTTCTTGGCGCCAACTTAGACCCCCTTCTAAAAGCCATTTTGGCGCCAACATCAAGGGGTGTCAACACCCATAACCACCCCGTAGGTGTCCCTTAAGGTGGCGCCAATTGACCTTAGCCATTGGATCCTTAACCACCTCCATCTCTTCATCTTAGCCCTCCATTCCAAGAGCACCTTAGCCCCCTTCCTATTCTATAAAAACCCACCACCTACCACCATTTGGGGGCATCCTCCATTAGTGTAATTTTCTACCTATACCACCTATACCTACGGCCAAGAAGAAGGAGTAGAGAAGGAGATTAAAGGGGCACATCACCAGCCCTTTTGGTGCCTTCTTCTCCCCACTCTCTTCAACTTGGGCCACGCCAAGGAGGAGGACTCTTCCACTTCAAGGAGGACGGCCAGGAGAGGGAGAAGGACCTAGGGTGGACGTCCACCCTTGGAGAGATGCTTAGGGCACACCCCCTTAGGGCTTGCCTTGGAGGACATCACCTTGGCGGAGCACAGCAAGGAAGGAGTTGAAGGATTTTTTCAAGATTGGGAGCCACCAACCTTGGAGCAAGAAGCCCTCTTCTTCACCATCTATCTAAAGGATTTGTGTTTGCTTTTCTTTATTTTAATTTTTCTAGTAGTAGAAGCATTCCTTTACTAGTTTTTTTTTTGTAAAACACTTTTCATCAATATAGTTGCCTTCTTTGCAATTTTCTATTTTGCATTTCTACTTGCTTTGTTTTTAGCATTCTTCACTCCCTCTCCCTAATTATTCTAGGCCTCCACTTTCCTAGAGTGAGCTTAGGGAGAGGCTCTACTTGCCACTTAGAAGTAGTATTTTAAATTGAAGTGTAAATCACCTTCCCGCCACCATTTCGCATGTCTTAATTTAAAACAAAAAAAAATGATATATTGAAAAATACCAAAAAGAAAGTTGAGATTTGTATTCCAAGCAAGAGAATCAATTTTGCAAACATTTGGCCTCCTTGGACGACCCTAAATACTCCCCTATCTAGGAATATAAATTTAAGAGTTGATCGATTTTGCGCGTTGCAACGACGTATTTAACAAACCGCGTAAAATCGCTATCACTTTTTGACGTCGTTGCCGGGGAGGCACGGCTTTGCATTAATTAATTTTCTCTTGCTTGATGTGGATCTCATCCCCTTCTCTTTCTTTCTTTTGTGTGTGCAGGAATTACAGTGGGAAGGCAGGAATATGGAAGCGAGAGATCAAAGATCCTTTTCTTCAAGTGAAATTCAGGTTGGTTTCCTTTTCTTGTCACATTTAGGCTAAAAAACTACCAAAGTACACTAAACTTGGCTTTCAGGACCCTAAACACTTTAATTAAGTGGAGTGGTGCCCATATAAAATCCATTGTTTCTTGAATGCTTCTTTAACACCACTCCATTGCAAGTATTGGTGTTCTATTTTTCGGGTCTAGATTTCTATCCGAACTTGAAAAATCGATTCCCAACACCACAGGCCTCCTAAAATCATAAAATTTCATACAGTGATTCCCAATTAAGTTAGGAACAACTGTTCCAAATTTCAGATCAATTGGATCTGTATTTAATTTTTCAAAATTCTTGGACTGCAAAGGGGTCACACCCTCTAATCTTCCTATTTTGCTACTATCCACGAATTTTTAGAATTTTATACTAATCCAATTTTTGTGAAATTTAGCTTGCTGGAATCCTTTTGAAATTTTACACATCATATAAAATCACAAAAATTTTCTGAGGTTAGTGGTAATATTGAAAAGTCCAAAATAACCACAGGTATCATTTCTGGACTTTAACACTAGTACAATTAAAAATTCAAAATAATTATTAAACAAATTCCTAAAATCTTACAAAAATCTTTTTTGGAATCTTTGTTTGATTTTCTTCAAAGTAGTGGTGTTGTTTGACTTGTTTGAACCACTACTTAATACAGAAAGCCTAAAATTAATTCATTGGTAGTAAATTTCTGTCTTAGGGATAATTGACTTAGGGTTTCTTTCTCTCTTTTTAAAGATTCACATTAAAGGAAATTAACTATCACCAATACAATTTGTCTTTCCTTTGATTGTGAGCTTTCAAACTTGTTTGAAAATTTAAAGAAAAAAACCCTAAAACACATTTAATTAAATCAAATCCTAAAAGACAAAATTACAAAAAAATTGTGTGACAACTTGATTTTCATTGGAGCCACTCTCCAATTCCTGCACACACACAAAAAAAAATTAAAATAACAGGGCAACAACCCAATAAACGCCCTCCACATTCCGTGTGCACTATAGCATCCTAGACCTAATTAAAATTTCTAGCAACTTGACCCCTAAGGCTTTATCAACTTAGGCTTGCTATTTAGGTCTTAATTTTTCTTTAGTTAGTACCAATTTTGTCATCTATATCTGGTGTTCAGGCTGAGGGGCCGTGTCAAACGACCAAGCGCGGGTTTGTACAAGCACCTGGGGTTTTCCCTGGAAAACGTTTGGGCCCAAACCTCCCCTTAAGCAACTTGGCTAGATTTATTGATAGAACGGGTATTCACTATTGATTACTTATTTCCTATATAGACCAAGTCTTAGGTTATTATTAGGGAGTCACATTTAAGTTAGGTCTAGGTTTGTTTGTTTGAATTGCACACTTTCTCTCATCTCTTTCTCTTCTCCTCCCCTCCCGTTCTTCCATTTTATGCACGGGCGACGGTCTCAAAATCCGCACTTGGAAGGACCATTTGATTTCGCCCCCGACGCAAAAAGACCACTTTTTCTGTCTTCTTCTCCTGAAAAAATGGAAACACAACAAAATAGGTCCACTGACCCTTCCACTTCCACCTCTAACCCCACCACTAACCCTAATTCTAACCCTTCCACCCAAAACCCACCAACCATTAACTTCCCACACTTTGAGCTCCCTAATCTTGAGTTGCCCGAAACACAACATCATGACCCCCTACCTGATCTTTTAAAATTGATGGCCGAGGAGATTAATAAATTAAATTCCAATCAACAAACATTGACTAGGAATATCCAAAACCTAGCCAACCCAAGGCCAAACCCACCACCCCGTCAGCAGCCTGTTGTTCCTCTAAAAGATTTCTATGATCCGTCTTATTATGAGGAACGACCAGGGGTGGTCATACCGGAGGGGGACTTTGAGATCAAACCTGCTGTCCTGAACCTAATTAAACACTTTCATGGCCTTCCTAGGGAAGACCCTTTCAGCCACCTTGAAGAGCTAACTCTTCTTGCACAGACAACCCGTTCCCGAAATGTGCAAGAAGACATATGGCTGATGCGGCTTTTTCCATTATCTCTTAAAGATAAGGCCACTTATTGGTTCAGGACCATTGGCTGACCCATCACAACTTGGCCTCAACTCAAGAGCGCCTTCCTCAAGAAATTCTTTCCCATAGGTCATACCAATTCTTTGCGAAGATCTATTACGACCTTTCACCAAAAATCTGGTGAAACTTTCCATGATTCTTGGGAAAGATTTCAAAATCTTTTAAGAAGTTGCCCGTACCACGAGATTCCTTTATGGTAGCTCATGCAAATCTTCTATCATGGATTAGAAGATCAAATCCGACATTTTGTCGATGCCTTATGTGGCGGCAACTTCTTAAATAAAGATGCTGAAAGTGCCTACGACCTGTTTGAAGAAATGAGTGAAAACTCATTTAATCAAGATTCCATGAACACATTTTGTAGAACCCAAAACCCGCAGTTCGGTGTTCATGAAATAGGCACTCAATCTATCCCTGTCACCCAAGACGATCTTCAATTGATCGCTCAAAAACTCAACCAGATGCATATTAATCAAAAGAAAATTGAGGAAAGACTGGCCACATCAACTCAACCTCCACACCCACATCTAACCCAACCTAACTTTCCACGAAGAGAAAATTTGCACAATATCAACACTACTCCTGCTGATTATTCTGAGGTTTCCCATGATTCACTGGGGAATTACAACTATCCAGATCTTAAACCCACTCAAAATATTTCTGCCATCCAGGAGCCTTTTAAAAATTCTTCCAATTGGAAAAATTACCCGAACTACTCCTAGAATACTCAAGTTTCCTCCCAACCATATCATTTTAATGGGTATGGGTCGAATCCAAACTTCCATCCTGGGCCATCCCAACAAGACATCAATGCCCAGATGCTGCGAACCCTGCAGGACATGCAAACAAAAATGACGGAAGTAACCCGCAACATCACAAATCTGAACAATCAGATTGGGGTTACTCCCACGCAAAGACCTGCAGGACATCTTCCATCCCAACCCATGCCCAACCCTAATCACCAAGGGAACCATTATATGGGCAGAACTCCACACTATCCAAATCAGCCTCCTCCTAATCCACCACCTCAGCAGCCGCCCAGGTTTCTGCAATCACAGGCCCCCCCACCTCCTCCAAATAATAATCCGACTGCACATGCAGTTACTTTGAGGAGTGAGAAAACCACCACTGACCCCGGGCCTTCACAAAAACCTGGTGAAATACCTGTACAAATTGACTCCCCACCTCCCCATCAGGAAGAAAAAGAAATACAAAAATCTCAAGACAAGGTTCTTGTCCCTTTCCCACAAGCTCTCCTCCCCACCACAAACAAAAAAAAGAAATCTAAGCCCACTACAGAAGAACTCATGGATCTATTTGGGTAAGTTCATATCAATATTCCTCTCCTAGATGCCATCAAATATATACCTGCCTATGCTAAATTTTTGAAGGAGATTTGTACTCCTAAAAGGCAGGCCAAAAATCTAGGACAGGTGCATCTTTCGGAGACAGTAAGCTCTGTCATACAGAGTAAGCTGCCTCCTAAGATGAAAGATCCGGGGGCGCCTTTAATTTCTGTAATTATTAATGACACTACATTTAATCGCGCCCTCCTTGATCTTGGTGCCTTAGTTAATATTATTCCCATGAGTTTATTCGAAGAATTTCAGATCGATGAATTAAAACCCGTCGAGGTTACCCTGCAATTAGCCGACCAATCTACAATCAAACCTCATGGGATTGTCGAGGATGTTTTAGTCAAGATCCAGAATTGTGTCTTCCCTACAGACTTTCTGGTTCTTGACATTGAGGCACTTGAATCATTACTGGACTCCCCAATAATCCTTGGATGCCCTTTTTTGGCCACTGCAAAGGCAAATATCAATTGCCACACAGGCAAAATGGATATCAACTGTGCAGGCCAAACTATCACTTTAGATATTTTTAAATCCTCCAGGAGATTCCATGATGATAACTTCCTTGAGGACTTAGATACTGAAATTTCCAATATGGTGGAGGAGACAATGTTAATAGATACCCTCACCGACCACAATTTTTTTGAGGACTCTGATTCAGAATCAGTGGTCGGCGAAATCTGTGATCCGGAAACTTGTCTTGACCTCAAATTTATTCCTGATACCCCCCCTAAGCACCCTAACCCACCCACTATTCACGCACCTAATTTTTCCACACTAACTTCACCCAATCCTCACCATTCCTTCCCCAACTCCTTTCGTACAGACCTGCCACCAACCCCGCCCGAGTTTGGCATCCAACCTAATTTAAAACCATGGCCAGACTCGGGCTACACTTATCATTTTCCATCCAACTTTAATCCCAATATTTCTTCTAATCAATTTTCTAGGGATCTAGAAGAAGACACCCTTTTTGCGGGCATCCAAGTGTCTAATTATTTACATAATTGTACATCTTCCGTGCATACCTTCACACCCGGCTGAATGGCGTAAAAGATAGCACTGGATGGGAGGTAACCCATCATTTTTTCTTGCTTTCCTTTTTTCTTATTTTTCCAGGTTTTGTTCATCCTAAACCCAATCGTTCTTCACTAAGGTGATCCCTTTTCCCTCCTAATGCATGAGGACATGGCATATCTTAAGCATGGGGGGGGTATTTTTAAATTTGACGATCGATTTAAGATTTTCAAAATCGAAAAACATGCAATTTCCTTTAATTTATTTCCTGCTTGCATACCCAAAATAAATAAATAAATAAATAAAAATGTTGAAAACGTTTTGAGGAAAAATTTTGAAATCGGGACAAAGGTTGAAAAATTCACTTTTGGTATAATGGGATTTAATCTTTAACAAACTAAGGATGATGACATGGATCTGATCATTAGAATTCCAGGATCTATTTTAGACTAAATCAGATATCCTTCTCTAAAATTTCACCTAAACTCATGATAGTTTAGGTGACTTGATCCTATTTTGTAATACGAAAAGTATTTGACTTAGCTTCTTATTCAAAAACTTGCATGTTTTGAGAAACTTCTTGTGTCACTCTTCACACAAGCCAACACTTAAAAATAACTAAAAATTTGAAAAACTCCCTTGTTTGGACTTAGTAAAAGTCTGAAGTAGATCATTGGTTTGAGTTCCCACCGCCGAGAAGGAGGAAAATGCCTCCTTTGAGGATGCGATGTCAACATGTTACCACCTCGGCGCTGCTCCATATCTATATTTCATATCTTTAGATGGAGCATTAAAGCACATTTTAGCAACTCAAGTGTCTTGGACGGTGCTCTACCTATAGTGTCGGAGCAAAAGCTTGAGTTTGCTTGGAGCGCCCCTTTTCACCGCATCGTATTTTGGGGTTGTGAGCTCCTGGGTGGTGTCATGGACAGTGCTATCCCGAAGTACTGGCGCCAGAGCCCCCTCGAGGAATGATAACGGGAATGATGATCCCGACACATCTGTTGTAACACTAAGCTAAAAATAAGCACGGGGGAGGAAAAAAAAAGTAATAATAAATAAATTAACACGCCCTTATAAATGTTGGCTTTTCACAAGCATAGACACAAGGTTTTAAAGTATTTTGCAAGTTGCGAATCAGATTCATGAGCGTGCCTGCGCGCAAATGTGCTCACCTGTGCTGCTGCACACATGTGGTGGCGCATGCGTGCACTGAGCGGCCTAGGCTACGCCATGTGGTGCAGTCTGGGCCGTCCATCTTCTTCTTGTTGTAGGGGCTGCTACAGAAGTCGGATTAAGTC
Organism: Thalassia testudinum; assembly: GCA_037157565.1. Taxonomy (NCBI): domain Eukaryota; kingdom Viridiplantae; phylum Streptophyta; class Magnoliopsida; order Alismatales; family Hydrocharitaceae; genus Thalassia; species Thalassia testudinum. The sequence continues at coordinate 83,131,570 of JAZHRO010000022.1, forward strand.
GATTTTCGCGCCTGTTAAGTGGCGATCGTTGACCTGAATCCATCCGTGCGGTCGGATTTGTCATTTAAAGCTCCAAATTATGTCTCCTAGTCCCTTGGCCGTTGATCTTCCTCGGACTGCATATGGTGCTACAGGACTCTGATCGAGGCGATTTCAGAGGTGTTGGACTCTGATCGTCGTCTTGATCAGATCCGTATGGTCGGATCGTCAATCCAAGGCTCCGAAATAAATATCTTTCTCTTCTAACCACAAAAAGGATGCAATTAACCGAAATTATATACAACTACTCTAAATGCAGAATGATGCATGCTGTGCAATATTTATAACATGAAATGTAAATCTAAGTCTAGGAACATGCATGAATAGCCATTTTACTCTCAATAAATGTGTTTACATCATAACCCCATGCCTATCTTTTGCTAGTCCCTAGTAAAATTAAACTATATGCTATGTATAAAAGCAGAATTAAGATTAGATCGCTTAGGACTAAGTCGTTTATTAACAATAGAAAATTTCAACTAAAGTCCTAAACTATGAAAACTCAACAATACCCTGGTGTCTGCCAGAATGCAGACTGCCCAAGTTCTTGCCTTATTTGAGAAGGGAAGATACATATTTTTTATTTTTCTTCTTTTTTAATTTTTTTTTTTTTACTTTTGGAGTTTGAGAGTTCCGAGATAACTTTTTATGGTTACCCGACCCGCCCAAGACTCGAAAAGGACTCTAAGTACTAAGCATCTCTGTGAAAAAGTGATAGACTCACAAAATGGCCGTTAAGATGGACTTCAGGTTTCTACGACCCTAGGTGACCTTGCCTAAAGGTTTATTTTTACAATCAGTAGCTTTCTCGCTACTTCTTTTATTTATAGGGTCAACACAAGAGCGAACCCAGTGTATATCTGCTCGGTTTATTCTACTTCCCCGCTTCTTCCCTAAGTATTTTGGGAATTATTGTGCATGTTTTTTTGTGAGCTAGGTTTTAGACAACCGGTCGATGAGCTATTACTATCGACAACTTGCCAGCCATACTCGTGCGACGAAGTGTGATTTTATTATTTTATTTTTTTACTTTCTCCTTTTTCTATTATTTTTTTTCTTTTCTTTTCTTTTTTCTATGTAGGTGGCTTCCATGATCTAAGATTTACCTAAAGGAAGTACAACGAAAATGGTCTTGTGGTTGGGCTCTGAACAACCGGCCGATGAGCTGTTACCACCGACAACTTGCCAGCCATACCACCCAAGTCGGTCCATTGGCTACCCAATTTCCGTAAAATTTGTCGGAAAGTTAGTCAATGCAAAAAAATGTGTGTAGATGCTTAAGCTTAAAGTCCCCCCAAATCATAGGGCGGGGTGATAAGTCGCATACTTTTCATCCCAAGTTGTTAGCCAAATTAACATGAATTTTAATTGGCGAGGTGTTGAAGCGACTGACTCGATCGTGTTTTAACAGTTATTGCGTCGTAGTATAGGTGATCAAGCATCGTCAACAAATAAAAGTTTTTATTACTCGAAAACTGAAGTATCCGAGGTCGAACACAGGGAGCAATCGAAATTTACTACTAATCTCAAATGCAATTGAACACTCTAATTTACTCAAAACTTTAATTAAATATGAATGTATGTGGTTAAAAAGTAATTATGACAAAAGAATGAAATTGGACGTCTAATCTTGTGATCAGACGTCTTAAAAGTGTTTTCCCCTCTTCTTTTGCTTTCTTTCTTCTGCAACCTTCACTTTACTTCTTTCTTCTTCTTGTGTTGGCCTTCTTCTTCTTTCTATGCAGTCTCTCTTCTTCCTTGTCTTCTCTCTTCTGCGAAGGCTTCTTCTTCCTTGGTCTTCTGTCTCTTCTCTGCATCCTTTTGCTTCTTTTCTCTTCTGCCTTGCTCAGCCTCTTCTTCAGAGTTTCTTCTTTTGCTCCTTCTTCTCCTTCTTCTCTTCTCCTTCCTGCAGCTAAGTCTCTTCTCTTCAACTCTCAGCCTGCCTGCACAAGGGAGCAAAACCTACCCTGTCCCTCTACCCGTGCATCTCTCTCTCTCTAAGAATCACTCAAAGGATGCTCTCACAGAGCCGCGGGTAATCGGGTCGAGCTTCGTATCCGGGACCAGGCGCACTAGCGTGAGGGTGATGCGCGAGGTGTGCTCAGATAAGGTCGAGTCGGAGCCCGCCAGATCCGCGAGATGAAGCCGCGGACAAGGCGAGCGTGCGTTAGGTGAGGGACCTCACCCCTGTGCGTTCGGAGGCGAAGAGCTAATAACACAAAATCACTTTATACCTCTTCAGCCACTTGTAACTTCACGATGTGGGACTATTAGTCCCGCCTTGCTCTCACGCGCACCCACAGAAGACCTTCTTCGATTGCCAAGGCTGCGAGCTTCGCTGCGTTCCTTGTTGGATCAGATGAATTCGCACTGCTTGCCCGAGTCCGCTACACCTGAAGCCTGGACGTCCTGAAGCCTGGAGCGAGCTTAGAGCTTCTTCAACTGTAGTCAATGGCGGCTGCAGCTCCAATCCTGTCGTGCATGAATACGGCCTATTGGCCTAATCATACCACCTGCAGACCTTCGCCGTGGCACGGCGAAGGTGATGTGACGTGCAGCAGGTCGCGGGGCAGCCTAGGCGTGCGTGCCTAGGTCGTCCTATGACCGGAGGTGTGGGTGTGTTCGGGGGGCTGTTGTGGAGGCGTAGAGGGATAGTGGATGGGCGGAGGTTGCTTGGTGAGGTGAGGCGGAGCCTCTGAGTTGGTCGGCGAATCGTGCGGAAGTGTAGAGCGACGGGAGCGACTCGCCGGAGGTTGGTCGGAGGCGAGGAAGATGGCGGTGGTCAGCGACGGTCGAGGGTCGATTGATGAAATAAGGTGGGGGGAATGAAAGAGGGGATAGAGGAGAATAGTTTAAACCTAACTACAGGGACGAAGGGGGACGGAGAGGCGGACAGCTGTACCTGCTGTCGCCGGAGAAGAAGCTACCCAGTGGAGGAAGACGGCGGCGACGACGGGGCTGAGGCGACGTGCGCGGGTGTTGCGCGACGCGGAGGAGAATCAGGAAGAAGTCTCTGCCACTGGTTTTGTGGCAGAGCGAAGAGGAAAGGAAAGAAAGCTCGCCGGAGCTCGCTAGGTACCCTTGGCTGAAGAAGAAAGAGAAGAATTTGAGGTGGAAGTCCGGCCAAGTCAAGCTGAAAATGAGTGGCCGGGTTTAGGGGTTCTTTTATAGGCACAGGCCATGTGTTCAGAGCTTGGAGGGCACGCCTTCGTCTCCGACGGCTCGCCGGAGAAGGAAAGTGGGTAGATACCCAAATCCCTCGTGCGTTCGCATGAGAGATTGGGTTCACATCAGGGATCACGACTGGCCTCAGATGGAAGGGAATTCCTCAGAGAATCTCCCTTCCATTTCTAGGAGGGGATCTCTGAGGAATCAGAGAGTATTCCCTCTCTAATCCTCGTCGAAGAAGGATTCTGCCCCAATAATGGTGGAAGGACCTGATTGTAAGGTTGGCGAGGAAGTTAGGGGGCTCTCTGCGATGATTTTCAAAAGATAGGGACCAAATTATGATTTAGGTGTACTGAATTGCAAAGTAGGTCAAGATGACCTCCCCTTAGGTCCAAATTTTGGTAAAAACCTAATATGGACCTAAGGAATCCAATGGTGAAGTTGGATTTTAGGTTTGACCATGTTTGACTGGACATTTTTTGTAAAAACCCAAATTAGGTTAATTGATGAACTAGGACCCTAATCTAGGTCAAACTAGGTTCCAAAGGCCAAATTGAATGTTATAAACCCTAGAGGATATTTTTCCATAATTTTGAGAGGGTTTACTTGATTTTTATCCTGATCAGAACCTTGTTGATTTAAGCGAGTCTGTTTTAGGGTTACCAAATGTCATTTAATTCCTAGATTGCACATAAACCCATGTCTGATTAAATCAACCCACTTTTTATCTCATTTAGACCATTTGACCTATGTTTTGCCTCTGAGAAATCCCGTTTATGTACTGCAATGGTAAAATAGGAGTTTTAACCTTTATTTCATTTTTCTTCTTAGAACACTTATTCCTTCATTTAGGCCTTCTACTAGGTTATGTAGGAGCTTTTATCTTTTTTATTGGGTCAAAATGAGCTAGTTATGGCTCATGATGAGGCTCTCATCACGTGGACTTGAGACTAAGTCTACATTCGAGTGGACATCCAGACTAATTAAGCACGAAGACCTGAAGAGTCTAAGTGTTTAGGTCCTCTCGTATCATTTCCTAAAGTTAATAACTTCCAAATGCCTAAGTTCTCTTTTCCTAATTTCTTTCTTTTTCTAATCTTTTTTTAAATTTTCACTTTTTTTTATATATATAAGAAACTAAAAGAAATTCTACGGAGTTAACAAAATAATCTCAGTAATTGATTACCCACCCCCCATGCCTAAATGATGCAATGTCCTCATTGTAAAAATAAAGACATGAAAAGGACAGAGTAAACAGGCCCTGGGTCCCAACCCGAGGAAAGGCTAACTCTTTTCCTACACAATGGGTGATTAGCTCTCCTCGATGCATGCATACTTGAGGGTCAACTCACCCCCATACAAGAACCCAACCAACAGTCGTGCCTCACAGTAGGCTAATTATCCCATTATTATCAAAGTTTCATAGCACAGCGGATAATATATTTTTCTAGTTCTCACTAAGGTGTGTTTATAATTCCTTTAATTCTATCTCAAACATCAGCAACAAAATGCATCTCCATTCATAATTTAAATTTCAAACATGGAATAGACAAATAGATGCATTACAATAAAAGTTTTTATCTCAACCATTAAGGTTGCCATTTTCCCACAACAAGCATTAATCATTCTTCACATGTATAACAAGTATAAAGTTCATTGATTTAGAGCTAGGGCATGCATGCATGTATGTGTGTCTATAAGACAATGCGTTCATTTATTTCATTCACAAGTTACATTTACAGAATCTTAATAATTGATTAACTAGCTACTTGTAACATGCATTCATAATGGAACTAAACACACCGTAATAAGAAAGGCCACTCTTGGCAAAATATTGAGATTATTTAACATGGGTTAAGAACTTCTATTGCCACCTATAAAAATCATCTTCATACTGTAGGATTCCCTCAGAACTTCCTAGTAAACATTGGCTAATTGTCTGTCTATGAATGTAGTTCAGCTACTCTCATAAAAAAAAGTACTTAATGATTTGTAAGTCATACTCCTAGAACTTTCTGAAAATGCATGATCTATGATAGGAGCAGATATTGTACTCCATTGAAGGAGTTCATAAAAAAAAACCAATCACTTGATGCTTTGGCTATAAAAATTGCTTGAAGAACTATCATTAATCATGAGGAAGAACTAGATAGAAAGTGTTTAAGATGATCCCATAAAGTAGTTAGCGTTGCATATTTCCTATGTCGTAAAAGAAGTCTCAACCATTGAATTCATTTTAAATGGTCATCATTTTAACAATCAAGACAAAGGAATAATAATCACTTGCTAGAATTGATCGAAAGCAATGGTAAAATAAAACTATTGAGGGTGGGTGCATACACACACATGCATATGTAAAAACACTAACGCACATACATAATCACGTACATACACATGCATGTGCGTAACCTCACATATCCACTTAGTTTCATTTACGAGGTTAGGTGATCCAAATCCGAGGTTTATTTGAAGATACAACCTAATCACAAGATGGGTCGTACTTCCAAGGCATTAGGCACAAAACAAATGCTAGAGACTAGGGAGAGAATACACCACTCTACCTCCACTTCGAGAAGTGAAATGACCAGTTGCCTTTTTAGTCGGATAAGAAGTCCGAAGTTTCAGTCAGACGTCTAGACACAGGCCTGAATGTCTGAAAGTGGGAATTTTCGTATGCTCCTTTGTGCTCTACGCATGGGCAGCGCGCAGCGCTTCTCTCTCTCCTCCACACCCCTCACCCCTAAACCCTAATCCCCTCCTATTTAAGCACCCCCTTTCCCTCACCCACGCCACTCTCCACCAACCACCACCACCTCCAGCCGTCCTCCCTGTGCAGCCGTGGTGAGGGAGAGCGAGAGTGACGAGAGAGAGGGTGAGCGAGGGAGAATGAGAGGGAGAGAGAGGAAGGAAGAGCGTGAGAGAAGAGGACTAAGGTCGGTGAACCTTCGGGAGCTTGGTAGAGCTCGCACGGCTGGCGGCGAGCACGCACACGAGGAGGAGGGGCTCGGGGAGGCAGCCTCTTAGCCCTCTGCAGCTGCTGAAGCTGCTGCGGTGCGTTGCGGATGGCACTACGAGGAGAGCAGCATCGCAGAGGAGATTCTGGTACTAGAAAGGTTCCAGTATCAGACATCTGGAGCAACGACTAGATGTCTGGAGAGGCACCAGGATGTTCGGAGCTAAAGCCGGACATCTGAAAGCATAATATCGCGCGAGGTACGTGTTTCCTGCGCTACTTTCCGCCATGCAGATTGTAGCACAGGAAATGTTGGACTGAGAATGGGTCTGCAGCTTTCGTAAGCAGGTGAAGGGCGTTGGAAAGGCGCACGATGCACTTTTCCAAGCACCTTTGGATGTCTAATCACATCGCCAAACGTCCAAAGGTGCTTCTAGACGACCGGAGGCTTTGTCCGACGTCTGGAGCTACCCTCAGACGGTCGCAGAGGGATCCGAACGTCTGAGGATACCGCAGGAGACATGAGGTAAGATCCGACGTCTTTTAAGATGTCTGGGTCTAGTCCTAGATGTCGGATTTTGGACAGTAACCATGTTTTTGGCTGGTTTAGAGCCCAAACGGAATCAGATTTCCGCAAACGAAGTACCGCTGTTTTCCACTCGAGTTTCTCTACATGTTCATGTTGAGTACCTACTATTTTGAGCTCATCTGATGTAAATTAGTCGCTAGTACAGGTTACCAACCAATGGCGTGTTCGAGGCCTGTGGAGACGACGAGATCTGCGGTGCAGGCCCCCATTCCTCCCGTGATACTCAATGGAATGGCTTAATTCATTTGTTAAGATGTGAATAAAGAATATGCTTGCTTAGATTAAATTGATTGAAACTCTAGGATGTGGAATGAACCATAGGGTAGAAATGTATGAGCCTGATGATGAGTTACTCTGTTTACTTGAGATATATGTTAAAATATGATCTGCCTGTATGTGATTGAGAAATTGAATTGTGAAATCACAAGTTGCATGTATATAATTGAGAATTGAATTGTGAAAATACGAGCTTCCTGTATGTGAATGAGAAATTGAACTGTGAAACCAAAAGTTGCATGTATATGATTGAGAATTGAATTGTGAAAACACAAGCTGCCTATACATGGATGAGGAACGAGTTATGAAACATGAGATCTGAATATGAATAAATGAGGTGAATATGAGCATGAACCCTACAGGGAATTAGGAGTAGAACTCCTATGTATGAAAGGAATTTGGAATGTAGACGGGAAGTGAGCTGGCCCTTGTGTATACGGTACCAAGGAGAGCAACTGTTCCTTTTAGTGTAGAGCGAAGCTAGTTGCCCTTGTGTTGAGACCCGGGGTTAGGATTGGCCACTCTACACTGACTCCTGTTAGCCCTCGCATACATGGTACCAAGGCGTGCTACTAGTGTAGGGAGGGAGTGTTTAACGGGCGAGATCAATGTTTTAAAATCGATGCGTCGTAGTATAGTTGAAATCACTTGAAAACAAATAGATTTTATTACTCGAAGTTTTAAGTCTGAGGTTGAACACAGGGAGCAAATTGGGGTTTAAAATCAAGAGCACGACTTTGAGAAATTGAATATGCAATGAAAATCAAAGTTGTAATGCAAAAATGTAAATATAAACACTGGATATCAATGTATATAAAGAGAGCACAAAAAAATGGACGTCTAATTTTGTGAATTAGACGTCTTAAATATGACTACTACAGTGCTACTTCTCTTCTCTTTTTCTCTGATCTCTGTCTCTGGCCACTTCCTTCTTTTCTTCTTTGTTCTTTCTGTTCCTTAGCCTTCTTTCTTCTGCCTTTAGCTTCTCTGGCCTTTGCCTTTGGCTTCTTCTTCTTCTTTCTTTCCTTCTGGAGACTCCTCTTTCTTTTGCCTTCAGCTCCTTCTCCTTCTCTTTCTCTTTCTTCAGCGCTTCTTCATCTTCTTCCTCTTCAATCCTTGCCTTCTCCTTCCTTAGCGTTTGCTGGCTTCAACCCTCTTCTTCCTTGGCTTCTTCTTCTTCTCCATGCCTACGAGAGAGCAAAACCTACCCCTACCTGCCCCCGCGATCTCTCTTCCTCTTTCTCTCTTAGGCTCGCTCTCCCAGAGCTACTTCACGGGTAATCTGGTCGGGTGCGCGCCCGAGACCAGGCCCACCGACATGCGATGGTGGACGAGGAGTGTAGGTCGGGTATACGGGTCAAGCCAGGTCCGCGAGGATCGGGTCACGGATGAGGTAGTGAAAGGTGAGTGGAACCTCACCCTGTGGTCAGGAGTCTTATTCACTTTTTCCTCTTATTTCACTGTGCTTGCTCACAATCTTCTGAGGTGGGACTAAACGCCCCACCTTGTTTTGTGCGCTTCCACAGCAGGATGCTTCCTTGATTGCAGCAGCTACTGGGTCTTCGAAGCCAATCTCTCGGCTGGAGTTGTGCCCGAAATGAGTCCGCACACCTGGGGTGATTCACCTGGAGCAGAGAGACCCGGAGGAGGCTTGCAAGCAAGTTCCTCGCGTGCGTCAATGGTGGTGGAGACGCCTACACCTGTCAACACAAAAACAGCCTCGCGGCCTCGTCAAAAAGCTCAGATAGCTTCTCCAAGACACGGCGAATGTAGTGCGGGGGTCGATGTGGCATGGGTGGCCGGAGAGTATGTGCCTAAGGCACCCTATATGCGTGAGAGTGGGTGTGTTCGGGGGGTATTTTGGGGGCATGGCGCAGTAAGTGGAATGAGGGTTTGTGGTCAGTGGAGTGTTGCGGTGCTTATGGGGTGGTTGGCGAGGCGGATGAAGGTGCGGAGCGGTGGGGATGCCTCGTCAGAGGTCTTATCGGAGATGAAGAAGGTGAGGGTGATTGCGTGCATCGAGGGGCATTTTCAAGAAATAAAGAGGGGGGACAAGGGTAGAAGGGAGAGAGAAGTTAAACTAACCTAACCTAAGGACGAAGGAGGCAGGGATGGTAGCCGGCTTGTATTTCCGTCACCGGAGATGAAGCTCTCTGTAGGTGAGGTGGCGGCAACGACAGGGCAGAGGTGGTGTCAAGTTGGTATGGCTGACGTGGATGAACGAGAGGAAGGTAACCCAACCACTAGTATTGTGGTTGGGTGATGAGAGAGAGAGGACGGAGCTACCGGAGCTTGTGGAGAAGTTGCAGCCAGTGAGGAGAGAAGAAAGTGGGGTAGACTGGCCCAATTCCAAGCTGACGAGATGCGAAATGAATTAGAGTTTCTTAAATAGGTCCTTGAGGTTGGGTTTATGATTGGAAGCCAAGCTTCCAAGCACGGAAAGCTCGCCGGAGTTGGAAGGTTGAAGGAGACCCGAATCTCTCATGCATTTGCATGAGAGATTGGGTACCAAATTGAACCTCTGATTGTGTTCAAACTGGAGGAGATTTCTCAGAGAATCTCCCTTTCAATTTTGAAAGGGATTCTCTGAGAAATCAGAGAGATCCTGCCTTCAGTTTCTCGTTGAAGTAGGATTCCCTCTACTATAATGGTAGAGGGACCTAATTGCAAAGAACGAAGACAAAGATAGGGGGGTTTCTACAAAAGTTTTCAAAAGGTAGGGGTAGAAATGTAATTGGGCTAGACCTGTTTGCAAAGTAGGTCAAGATGAATTCCCCTTAGGTCCAAATTTTGATACAAACCTAATTTGAACCTAAGGAATCAAATGGTGAAGTTGGATTTTGATTTTGATCTCGTTTGACTGGATAATTTATGCAAAAACCCAATTTAGGGCAAACGTTTGACTGACACCCCAATTTAGGTCAAAATAGGTTCTAAGGGCCAAATTAAAGGTTCTAAACCCTAGAGGATGTTTTTCCATGATTTTTAGAGGGTTTAGGTGAATTTTATCCTGACCAGAACCTTGTTAAATCAAGTGGGTCTGTTTTAGGGTTACAAGAAATCATTTAATTCCTAGAATTCACATGAACCCTTTTCTGTGTGAACCAACCCACTTTTTATCTTGTTAAGACCATTTAACCTGTGTTTAGCCCATAAGAAAACCCGTTGTTATACTGCAATGGTGAAATTACAGTTTTACCCCTTGTTTCTTGCTTTTCTCTCAGAATGGTTATTCATTGAGTTAAGACCTCCAGTTGGTTATGTAGGAGCTTTTGTTCTCTTTTCTAGGTCAAAAATGAGCTAGTTAGGGCTCATGATGGTGTTCCCATCAGAGAGCTAGCCACCCCACGGGGCCCGGGGTTAAGCTAGCCACCCTACACCGACTTTATTAGGCCCACTGGGCAAACCGGGGTAGTCGGACGAGGGTACGTGGACTGTGGAGGGGCGAGACTCCTGTTTGGTTCTGAGGGGCGAGACCCCTGTTCTGACAGGGCAAGGCCCTATACTGTTTCGTGCTGTACCTTAGGTGTACCCACTAGCGGAAACGACTGACCACGTGTCAGTGCGGGATAGCTACCCGTGAGATTATCACGCGGGCCGTAGTCACTGCTACGTCGCGACAGTGACCTCGGGGTGGTTGACTGGGTGTAGGACTACCGCGGAGGACTCTCCCGGCCAGGAGAGCACCACGTGTACCTTCTACTCCATGAAAAAGACTGCAATCAAGATCGTTCCCACGAGGAACAAGCAAGATCAAGAAATACTTGGATACTTTGTGAAATAGATGAACTAGAAATGCATAGATGAGATAAATAGAAATGTGAATAAAACCTGCTTGTTTGTTTTTACTTTACTTGCACGTAAATAATGTAAACACCACTCTACTCAGTGTTCGCTGACTCTACCTTTTCGTAACCCTATTCAGGACCAGGAGTTGAGTAGCCCGAGTTTCCGGCTGCAGAGGGTGCTGAGCCCAGCCGAGCCCAACTGTAGTCGTTTCTTTCCAGCTCTTTCATTTTTCTGCTATTGTAGTGAGTAATAAACATCTATTTTATTATTCTCGTTACTTTTTGTTTCCTTTCCGCTCTTATTGTTGTGGTGCATGTACTATTTTGAGATGGTTTCTCTACTTTCCTTTACTGTTTCATTTTTCCTTCTACTTATTTATATTGCATGTGTGAATGTGGTTTATTTCCTGCTTTTGGTTATTTCTCGTTGGACGGCTAAGTCTTGGGATTATCGAGGCGAGCCGATCTCGGGTCCGATAAGGATCCGGGAACCAGGTCGTAACAAGAAGATTAGGGAGTACGAATGGTCTGCCCGTGCCTCTTGATAGCCACGCACGTGCGAGAAAGGAGAGGAAGGTGCAACTCACGACCTTCCCCTCTCCCACGCTCTGTTTCCTTCTCTCCTTCAACCTCCTCCCTCCCATGTTCTCCTTTTATTCCTCTTATCCACACAACACAACACCACCAACACCCAATAGCCATCGACTCCACCACCTACAGCCACCATTCTTTTGTTACGCTTGCACTCCCTCTTGTAGCACCTCACTGCTAGCGCCTAGAGTTGCGCCTAGCAGCTCACCTCGCGATGCATGAAGAGAAAGGGAAGGAAGGTGCGAGAAAGGAAGGTGGGAGCATGGGTCATTGAGCTAGATTAGTTCTTTCCATTGAGTTGTGACTAATTTTTATTAAATTCATTTTCAAAAACCAACTCAATGGAAGGTAGGAGATCCCAGAATCCAGAGCTAGTACTCCCCTTGGGTGCTGATGCCCAAGCAACAACATCTACTTCTTTGCCTTCCATTTCCAATCCTTTACCTCCCGAGTCTCAAACTCCTATTCACTATTCCACACATCAAGAGGATGATCATGATTCAGCATAATTTGAGGATTTTGAAGAACTTCCTCCACATCTTATTGCACATCCTCCACCACCACCACCACTAATCCATAGGTTCCAACCTCCACCATATCCTAATTTTCCTAACCCACCCCCGGAGAGAGGACCTATGCCTCATCTTCATCACCTGTTTGAAACACAACTACAAATGAATACCCTAACCCAACAGGTGCAACAGCTTGCTCAAGTTGTTAATCTTTTAGCTAACCCCCAACAACCGCCTCAACCTAGAAACCCTCAGGCACCACCTCAACCTCGTAGATGCCAACTTCGGGATTACTATAACCCTGCAGTGGCCCAACCTATGCCTGTGGTACGATATCTCGATGGGGGTCGTGCTGCTGAACTGAAGCCGAACATCATTGCACTTATACCTTACTTCTATGGGCTTGCTTCTAAGGACCCTTTTCAGCATTTAGAGGAGTTGAAAAATCTTGCTCAAACCCTAGGTCCGCAAGGCCATGATCAACACACGCTTTTGATGAAAATGTTCTCCTTTTCACTAAAAGATAAGGCCGCCTTTTGGTTCAAAACACTTGCACGGACTACACCTATAAACTCTTGGGCTTCTTTGGAACATGAGTTCCAAAAGAAGTACTTTCCTGTAGGCCGCACTAACGCCTTAAGGCGTGCTATCACCACATTCACGCAAAATTCAGGAGAACAAATACACAAGGCTTGGGAGAGATCCCATGAGCTTCTTAGAAAGTGTCCCCACCATGGTGTCCCGCATTGGCAATAGGTCCAGATCTTCTACCATGGGCTCCATGATAACATACGAAATTTTGTAGATGCTGCTTGTGGAGGCAATTTCCTATGTTGGGACGAGAACTCAGCCTTTGAGCTCTTCGAAGGTATGGCCGAGAATTCTACTAATAATGCTTCGATGAGCGTGTTTAATAGAAAGTCCTCACAATCCCACTCACATACGGGGGTACATGAAGCCCAATCCAGCAGCAGAGACTTAGAGATAGTGGCTAGTCAGCTGGATAAGGTGGGCTTAATTAAGAAGAAAGTAGATGAAGTATGGAAATTTCTCTCTAAACCTTCATCATCTCCTTCTTCTTAGTCACCTGCACAAAACACTTCTTCCCAGTTTCCTATAGGGAGGAAAACTGTGAATAACCTTTCTGTGACATAATCTGTACTACTGGATTATTCATTTCCATATTTTTCACTGGTTGGAGGAACCTTTGCTCCTCCCCACACTAACTTCCCTGCACCTTCTGGAGCTTCGGAGGAGCTCCACACCATTCACAATGACCCTTTTACACAGACCTACAACCCTGGATGGCGTAATCATCCAAATTTCTCATGATCGGGAAATTCATAGAGACCTTTTCAACAACCTTCTGCACCACCACAACACAACCTGATCCGAGCACCACCTCCACAATCACACGGATATCCACTGCGTGCCTACCAGCAACCCCAACCAAGGCCCGCCCAATACTCTCAACCTGGGCCTACACGAGATGACCAATTGGGGTCTATCATGAAAGCTCTTGCTGATATGCAACAACAGAATATTTCTAAGCATTAGAGACATGACATGGCATTAGCTGAGATGAGAGCCCAGCTATCACACTTGATGGAATCCTGTCAACCACATTCACTCCCATCTCAAGCACAACCCAACCATAGGAACATACCTACCCAAAGGTATGTTCAACCTAGACCTGCAGTGGAAGGTCAAGCATATGTCATTTCACAACCCTTGCATGACATTGAATTCTACATTGATCCAAATTCTTCCCATCCACAAATCCAACCACCTCTGTTACCTAGTTCTGAATTACCATCTACATCTAGGGCTGAACTAAATGCCATAGTCACTAGGAGTGGTAAAAGCACTGTAGATCCACCTATTCCTGTTTCTACATCTTTTCCTAAACCTTCTACCTCCACTCCTCCATCTGATTTACTGTTTCCTACTTCTTCTCTACCTAGGAATGACCCTCTTGTCACCACTTCTGTACCATTTCCAAAGGCTTTAAAGAAGAAAGGGAAAGGAAAGAAAAAGACCTGTGTGGCACCTGAGGAAGATTTGCTTAAGCTCTTTAACCAAGTCCACATAAACATCCCCTTGTTGGATGCAATTTGCCACATACCTCTTTACGCTAAGTTTTTAAAAGACCTATGTACACCTAAGAGTAAAGCAAGGATTCAAAAAGGGAATAGTCCAATCATCCTCTCGGAACAAGCTAGTTCCATTATATCCAGTACCCTCCCTACTAAAATGAAAGACCCAAGCACCCCTCTCTCATCCTGCATGATAGGAAACACCACATTTAATAGAGCATTACTTGACCTAGGTGCTTCCATCAATCTTATCCCAACCTCTCTACTGACACATTTCGAGGTTGGTGATGTAAACACATTTACACTACTTAAGATATCTATTTATGCATGTTCTTAAACATAGGATTGCATTTCATGATATAAATATTGCATAACATGCATCATCTTGCATTTAGAGTAGTTTGAATAAAATAGAGGTTAATTGTCTCCTTTTATGTGCTTGGACAGGGAAAATATTTTATCGAGGCCTCGGATCGAAGATCCAACCGTATGGATGTGATCAGGGCAACGATTGGAGTTCAACGACTCCAAGATCGCCCTAATCAGGCATCCGTAGCATCAGATAGTGACCGGGGAATCCTAGAAGATCAAGGGCCAAGATGATGTAAATCTGCACTTCAAATGACAAATCCGACCGCATGGATGAATTCGGATCGACGATCGCAACCCAACAATGCAAAAATCGAGTCAATCCGACATCCGTGGCACCATCTACAACATCCAGAAGATGGACGGCCAAGATGGCGCCACGTGGCGTCATCTCGGCTGCCCAAACGGCCGCATATAATATCTGAAGTCCCCGCACCCACTCCCTCTCCGCCGTTGGATCTCGATCCAACGGCTGTGGACAGTTGTGCCTAAAAGCGCCCGCTCGACCATCCGCGCCTCGTAGCGCAGCTGTCGAAGGCGTTATCGCGAGCTGAGGATGCGCATTCGAGCCGTAGCGAGGAGGCGAAGGGCGTGGGTGAGCAGGCGCGGGCGTGCGTCGGATTTTGATCGGACGACCGTCTGCGCTCAATAGAGATCACGCGCTATTGCACGCGCGGCAAGGACGCGCAATCGTACGCGTTGGGGCGGGCACACGGCAGCGGGCGATGGCGCATCTTAAGCCGTCCGATCTAGAGATCGGACGACTGAGAACTGATGAACGTGGGCAGATGCGTTGAGTGCGGGCAGTTGAGGAGGCACGCGTAGGCGGCGGGCTATGCCCACGTTTGGGCTTTAGTGACGATTTTATCCGTCACTAAAGACCCCTCATTTATTGTTTTAAAGATGTAATGACCAATTTGCCCCCACTTCCTGCAACTATAAAAGGAGACCCCCTCCATACAAAATTCCCATCCCTTCCTTCTCTTCTCTACCTCTCCAAAGCTCAAGAGAAGCTTGTCCCACACCCGGGATGCTTCTCGCGAGATAAAGTCCACATTTTCGTCCCTTTATCTCGCAAGTGGATCCCGCAACGACGACGACGTGCTGCTCCGTTCTCATTCTTCTGCTTCGTCCTCCTTCATCTTGCTTCGTCCTCCTTCGTCTAGGCGTCGTCCCGTCCGGCTCGTCCTCCAAGCGACCGTCGAGGAGGATTTCTCTCTCCCTATTCTTTTTACTGTTTTCTAGTATAGATTTATTGCTTTTTAAAGTAGTTTTGCTCGTCCTCCAAGCAATCGTCAAGGAGGACATTTCTCCCTCCATTCTTTTAATGCTTTCTAGAGTAAATTTATCGCTTTCTAGTACAATTGTGTTATGCTTTCTAGTTGTAATGAACAATCTCTTTAATGATAAATTCTCTGTTTATTCTACATCTCATTTTTTATTTCTATGTGTAATATTGTCTCTCTCTCTTACACACACTCTCTCTCTTCTATTTATTGTAAATAATTAGATAGTTTTAAATTGAATTACTTCGTGACAAATAAAAAGAAACACGTAGTTTTTAAATCAAACGTCCGCCTCCCTGTGTTCTACCTGGAATTTCCATTTTGGTATAAATTTTATTTGATAAACACGAGCTCTTCGCTTTCAAGCTACAACGACAGGTTTTCCAAAATCGAACACGTTAGCGTAGCAATTTGTGAGTTCAACATTTTGGCGCCGTTGCCAGGGAGGTGATGCTCTTTGATTTCTCTTCGCATTTTGTAACTTACAAATCATTTACCTCACTTTTCTCATTTCTTATTGTAATTGCAGGTACTCTTTCAAGACAGGCAAAAGCGGTAGATTAGAGTAAAGTGCTGTAGAAGGTTCTGTAAGTTATCCCCCACCTCCCACCCATTAGATTTCATTCCATAACATAATAATTCAAACATCAATCAACCTAGGTGATTTTATAAACTCTAAAGTTAGATTGTTTGTTGTTTGAACCCATACTCACCCCAACCCCCACATTAAAAAAGAAAAATTAAAAAAAATCTCACAAAGGTACACAACCTCATCTGATTTTCAAACTCAACCGGTAAACTGAACTTAAGAGCCGGTACACACATCCAAACACATAATTGAGTAGAAATCAGATTAGGTAATCATTTGTGTGCCTAATTAAGTGGTGCAAAAGGCCAATTGTTTGATTTGATTAGGCCGCACCACTTCAAATAAAATCAATTCATCAAGTAGCTGCCACTTAGGTTCAACTCTTAGGGATTTACCAGGCACTCCACATTCTTTTAAATTTTAAAGGAAAACATCTTCACCTATGCTTGCAAAACCTGGTGTGCCAACGAAACCTGTTTGAAAACACCTAAAGTTGAATCCTAAAAGCTACTAAGCAAGATTTCAACCTTAAAATTTACCGCATCAAAAACAATCTTGCTTGAAAACCACTGGTTGTGCACGCACACACAAATCAATCAATCATTAAGAGTACAGCCCATTTAAAGGGCCCATCACATTCCAAAGCACATTCAAACCTAGCCCTAAATAAAATAGAGTAGACGTTGGCCTTAAGGATTGGACTCGCTCTTCAGAACCCAGAACGAGATTATTTTCGATTAGTCTGTTTCTACTGTTCAATCTGATGTCTAGCTAGGGGAGCAGAATCAAACGATCACGGCTGGGGGGTACACTAGGAACTGGAGGCGCAAGCCGAAGGAAGAACCTTCTCCCCAGTCCCTCCTTCTAACTGGTTGATTGAACAGACAGAAGTAGATCAATTCGTTCCTTTATCTCAAGACGGGTTTTGGGAGTCTGTAGGTCTTTAGGCTAACCTATTTAAGGACAGGTTTGATTGTTTGTATTGCAGGGTGCCTTTCTTCCTCCCGTATCTCATGAATCCTTCCACGTATTACACGCATTCCCGCTCTTTCCCTCCTGTTTTGAATTATCCTCAACATGACGATTATCCCGACTCGTACTGTAATCAACCATCAGTTAGTTGGGATAATTCGGATTGGGGATACAGTTCCGGACCTCCGTGTTTAGGGTCTAACCCTGAACACTTTGATTCTGATTTCTATCCTTCTCAGAGCTACATCGATTATAGATCGTCTTCCTTTCATGAACAACCTAATACGATCTACAATCAAGAAGGATACACCGATCCTTACCCATCCTTTGATTTCACTGCCTTTAGGTCATCACCATCTTTTGAACAATCTAAAATGACCTATTATCAGGAAGGGTATAACGAATCTCAATTCATTAATTCCTCTACATTGATGTCAAACCCGCCCAACCCTGAATCAACTCATTTGGTTCAGGTTAACCAAGTTCAAGATACGGTTCTGGCTAACTTGAGGAATATCATTCAATCTTTAGAAGTGCAGCCAACACCTTGCATTGAGAGATTGGAGCCCCTGATTGAAATGATTGATGATTTGAATAAGTCTTTGTTGGATTGCTCCAAGATGTTAAGGATAAGAACCCGAGTGAGTTTCTACTTGGGAAATTAGCGAAATTGAGGATGAGATTCGTGGTTGCTTTGATTCAATCTTGGGATGATTCCCAGGATGAACCCTCTTCAGGAAAGCCAATGACAGAACCCGCTCAGGCACCTGTTGGGGGGGACACGTGTTATGAGGCTGACCAGATTGAATTAAAGCAACCAATTAAGGATGATCTGATTTCCTCACCTAAGATCCCTGAGCCGGGGTACGAGGAAACGTATGTCTACTGGGAACAGAAAGTGACAAATGATTTTGGGACATACATTGATACGGATCCTGATTTCTTTGATGGTGGAGATTCAAGTTGCGAAGTCTCACACGAGTTTTCTGAACATGATTTCTGTGAGACGATTGGGCTTGAGGAATCTGATAGATCATTTGATAGCCCAATAATTGAGGAAAATGATCTTAGGGCACACATTATGGATCCAGAATCGCATTTTCTGGAGGATTCAATTCAATGCCCTGATTATCAGTTACACCCCGTTGAGCTTATTGATGATTCTATTTCTGAGATAATTAGACCCAAGTCAATTCTGATTCTGCCACATCATTTAGACTTGGAGATTTCAGACAGGGTGATTAATATACAAGAGGTCCTGGAATTTGATATGCTAAATGAGGAGGATAGGAGTTGGGAAGTTCTGGTTTGGGAAGTTAGTTCCGGAGGAAGTAGAACATTGAGTTGAAGGGTTCCTTTTAAGCTGAAACCATCAAATTAGAACCCTTACGACATTTGTTTCAAGGATGTCAAACTCAAGCACACATTCAACGATTATCCTTTTGAGCTTCAATTCTCTGTAACTCGACTTTTTGGTCTTGGGTTGCATCATCATAAATCGCAGGCTTGACCCCGCTTGCATTCTGATTTTAAGTTTTGGGTAATTTTATCCAGAACCTAAGATATTCTCGATTATGGGGGATGGGTCTGCACCACAATCTGGTCCACATTTGTGGACCTCTATTGATAGGTTAGAGGATTCTTCTGTTTATTCTGATTCTGACCTACACTTGTGAATTCTTCATTTCTTTTCTTTGTATAGTGTGCCTAGCCGAAGGCACTAAACTCAGCACATATACAATTCTTTTTAGTTTTCATCTTGGAGCGGACCTGACATTCACGCAACTTAGGTGCTTTCTACGCTTTTCCACTATGTTTTATGTCTTTTTAATACAATGAGGACATTGCATTAGATAGGCATGGGGGGGTGGATATTCATCTATGAATTCATCCGTCAGCTCCGTAAATTTGTTTTATTTTTTATAAAAAAAAATTTGGAATTAGGAAAGAGAATTTGGGTTTAAGAAAATTTTCAATCTTAGGAAGTACTACATTATGATTTAAACACAAAGACCCTTCAGGTCTTTGGACTTAATCAGCCCGTGTATCCACTAAAATGTGGATTTGTTTTTCAAGTTCTCGCCAACTTGAATTTTATTTTAATTGGAGTAAATAAGTTTGGGTGATAAGTACACGACTTATCAACCCACCCTCTGATTTGAGGGAATTTTGAGTTTCTAGCATCTACACACTATCTTGTCACTGACTCGTTGTTCGACGATTTTAACGGAAATTGGGTAGCAAATGAACCTTCTAGGGTGATATGGCTGGCAAGTTATCATGGGTAACAGCCCATAGGTAGGTTGTCTAGAGCCCAGTTACTGGATCTTTCTCTTTTTCCTACCCTTAGGTAAATCTTAGACCAGGGAAGCCACCTACTTAAAAAAAAAAAAAAATCAAAAAGAAAAGGAGAAAAGAAAAAAAGAAATAAGCCACACTTCCCGCACGAGTATGGCTAGCAAGTTGTCGGTGGTAACAGCTCATCGACCGGTTGTCCAGAGCCCAGCTTAGTAAATGCACTAAAAATTTCCAAAACACTTAGGAAGAAGCGGAGAAGTAGAATAAACTGCGGAGATATACACTGGATTCACCCTTGTGTTGACCCCGTAAAATATAAAAGTAGGGAGAAAGCTACCGGTTGTAAAGATACACCTTTAGGTAGAATTCTCTTTGAGGTCACCTAGAGGCGTAGAAATCCGAAGTTCATTTTAATTGCCGGTCAACAAGTCTATCACAATCACAATAAGATGCTTAAAGCTTAGGGTTCTCATCAAATCTTGGGTAAGATGAATGGCCGTTGAAAGCCACTCTTAAACCCTAAAATTTGAAAATCCAAAAAATTAGAAAACAAGAAAAAGAGAAAAAAGAAATTTTTCTTTGAATAAGGCGAGGGCTTGAGGCGGTCTGCATTTTAGCTGATACTTGGGCGCTGTTGTGTCTTTGAAAGTTCAATTCCTAAGTAGACAATTTCTTAATGATTGAAAATAACTCAGGTCCAAATAATCCAACCTAATTCTTTTATAAATAGCATATAGCTTTTGCTAGGGAATAGCAAAAGATAGGCATGGAGGTATGATGTAAACACATTTACACTACTTAAGATGTCTATTTATGCATGTTCTTAAGCACAGGATTGCATTTCATGATATAAATATTGCATAACATGCATCATCTTGCATTTAGAGTAGTTTGAATAAAATGGAGGTCAATTATCTTCTTTTATGTGCTTGGACAGGGCAAACATTTTATCCAGGCCTCAGATCGAAGATCCAACCATATGGATGTGATCAGGGCGACGATTGGAGTTCAATGACTCCAAGATCGCCCTAATCAGGCATCCGTAGCATCAGATAGTGACCAGGGAACCCTAGAAGATCAAGGGCCATGATGGTGTAAATCCACACTTCAAATGACAAATCCGACCGCACGGATGAATTCGGATCGACGATCGCAACCCAACGACGCAAAAATCGAGTCAATCCGACATCCGTGGCACCATCTACAACATCCAGAAGATGGACGGCCAAGATGGCTCCACGTGGCACCATCTCAGCCGCCCAAATGGCCGCATACAATCTCTGAACTCCCTGCACCCACTCCCTCTCCACCGTTGGATCTTGATCCAACGGCTGCGGACAGCCGCTCCTAAAAGCTCCCGCTCGACCATCCGCGCCTCGTAGCACTGCAGTCAAAGGTGTTATCGCGAGCTGAGGACGCACGTTCGAGTCGCAGCGAGGAGGCGAAGAGCGCGGGCGTGCGTCGGATTTTTATCAGACGACTGTCTACGCTCAATAAAGATCACGCGCTATTGCTCGCGCGGCAAGGACGCGCTGGGGCGGGCGCGTAGCAGCAGGTGATGGTGCATCTTAAGCTGTCCGATCTCGAGATCGAACGGCTGAGATCTGATGAACGTGGGTGGATGCGTTGAGCGCGGGCAGCTGAGGAGGCGCGCGTGGGAGGCGGGTGCTACGCCCACGTTTGGGCTTTAGCAACGATTTTATCCGTCACTAAAGACCCCTCATTTATTGTTTTAAAGATGTAATGACCAATTTGCCCCCACTCCTTGCAACTATAAAAGGAGACCCCCTCCATACGAAATTCTCATCCCTTCCTTCTCTTCTCTACCTCTCCAAAGCTCAAGAGAAGCTTGTCCCACACCCGGGATGCTTCTCGCGAGATAAAGTCCACATTTTCGTCCCCTTTCGGAAGTGGATCCCGCGACGACGACGGCGTACTGCTCCGTTCCCATTCTTCTGCTTCTTCCTCCTTCGTCTTGCTTCGTCCTCCTTCATCCAGGCATCGTCCCGTCCGGCTCGTCCTCCAAGCGACCGTCAAGGAGGATTTCTCTCTCCCTATTCCTTTTACTGTTTTCTAGTATAGATTTATTGCTTTCTAAAGTAGTTTTGCTCGTCCTCCAAGCGATCGTCGAGGAGGACATTTCTCCCTCCATTCTTTTAATGCTTTCTAGAGTAAATTTATCGCTTTCTAGTACAATTGTGTTATGCTTTCTAGTTGTAATGAACAATCTCTTTAATGATAAATTCTCTGTTTATTCTACATCTCATTTTTTATTTCTATTTTTAATATTCTCTCTCTCTCTCTTACACACACTCTCTCTCTTCTATTTATTGTAAATAATTAGATAGTTTTAAATTGAATTACTTCCTGACAAATAAAATGAAACGCATAGTTTTTAAATCAAACGTCCGCCTCCCTGTGTTCGATCCAGAATTTCAATTTCGGTATAAATTTTATTTGTTGAACACGAGTTCTTCGCTTTCAAGCTACAACAACAAGTTTTCCAAAATCGAACACGTTAGCGTAGCAATTCGTGAGTTCAACAGTTGGCAATCTGAAGCCAACCGAGGTGTCCCTGCAATTAGCTGATAGATCAGTTAAGAC
The DNA here is from genome assembly GCA_037157565.1 of Thalassia testudinum. Taxonomy (NCBI): domain Eukaryota; kingdom Viridiplantae; phylum Streptophyta; class Magnoliopsida; order Alismatales; family Hydrocharitaceae; genus Thalassia; species Thalassia testudinum. The sequence goes on from JAZHRO010000022.1 coordinate 83,153,700, forward strand.
ACCTCAGGGAGTGTTGGAAGATGTTATAGTGCAAGTCAGGGATTTTTGCTTTCCTGTAGACTTCATAGTCCTTGACATGAAAGTACCTAAGGATATCCAGAACACACCTATCATTTTAGGAAGACCTTTCTTGGCTATGGCCAAGGCAAACATTAATTGTGAGGAGAGCCTAATAGAATTGAAGTTCGGAGATCAGAAGATAAAAATCGATATTTTTCAGGCCCAAAGAGGACCGACATGCAGTTTAATTGAGGAAATATGTTCCTTGGATTCTTTGGATCGGTTGGTTGAGGATACTTTGATTAACTCACTAAATTTAGAACCTGGTCGGGCGTGTTTCGTGTGTTCGAAATCGATGTTACAAATAACCTATCATCGTAGTTGCAAAACACGTCGATCAGATAAAATTTATATCGAAACTCCAAGGGAGTCCTGGGTCGAACATAGAGAGGCAACGTTTACTTTACGTGAAAACCACACTTCGTTTTGTTTCTTTTTGGTATTTTAGGGTTTTGATATTTTTTTTGTGTTTTTGAAATAAAAGACAAGCAGAATGAATCACAAGATAGAAATGGAACAAATATGATATATATATCAATCCAATGTCGATTACAATGAACTATAAAAGAATGAAAAGAGATGGAGGTGAGAGGAAATCTCCCGAATCAGCTGTTCGGCAAGATGACGGTGCCTGGCGGAAGCTCGGACGAAGGAGGTGAGGAGTGGTACGACGGAGGTGAGATGCAAGAGGACGTTGTGTTGAGGAAAGCTTCGGCTTGGCTCCGGAATGGAGGTGAGAAGACGGAGATGATCTGCTACCAGGATGGAAGTGGGAGGACAGCTCCAAGGAGACCTATGAAGGGTGATGGGAAGCTGGAGAAATATTTGGTGGGGTAAAGGTTTGCTACACTAATAGGAGCCTTGGGAGCTTGAGAATAAGCTCTAATGGAGCGTTGGTAGGTTTGCTAGAGATTGGGAGTAGGTGAGAGTAGAGTAAGTAGAGATGGCTTGGCTTGGAAGGGAGCGGGTGTAGGTCTTTTTATAGTGGAGGAGAAGAGGCAAAAATAGGTATGGGACCATTAGTGACATTCAGGCTGTCACTGGAAGCGTCGCTGTAGGTAGCTCATGCCCGCTTACACCCAAAGATGGCTTTGCTGGAAAGTAAAGAATTAGCAACGGCTGTAAGCATCGCTGTAAGTCTAGCTTATGCGTCGCTGTAGGCCCAGCTCACGCATAGCTGGCACTATGCTCCCCTGCCTTACCGCGTGCGCTCGCCCACGTGCTGGCGCTGCGCTGTGCTGCACTATGTGCATGTGCACCTACGTGGGCGCGCGTGCACTAGTGCTGCTACGAGTGTGCGATGCCGCGTGCGTGCGCTAGGCGGCCTGGGCTGCACCACATGTCGCAATCTGGGTCGTCAATTGTTGCCTGAGGTCGCAGTCTTCTTATTGTTGGGGCTGCTACAGAGGTCGGATTAAGTCGATTTTTAGGCCGTTAGGCTGTCATCGTCAATCTGAATCCATCCGCGCGGTCGGATTTATCATTTGAAGCTCTGAATTATGTCTCCTAGTCCCTTGATCGTTGATCTTCCTCGAACTGCATATGGTGCTACGGGACTCCGATTAAGACAATTTCAGAGGTGTTGGACTCCGATCATTATCTTGATCAGATCCGTACGGTCGGATCGACAATTCGAGGCTCTGAAATAAATATCCTTCTCTCCTAACCACAAAAAGGATGCAATTAACCTAAATTGTATACTACTCTAAATGCAGAATGATGCATGCTATACACTATTTATAACTTGAAATGCAAATCTAAGCCTAAGGACATGCATGAATAGGCATTTTACCCTCAATAAATGTGTTTACATCAGAACCTCAACACTCTTTGGATTCTAACCTGACTCTCACTAAGACACCAGCTTTAGAGACTGAGGACTTACCTTCTATTCCATTAGTGTCTTTAGGATCTCCTGAAATCGCCACACCTGCTCCTTCATCTGATCCTGTACCTGTTGAGCTCAAACCTCTCCCTGATTCTCTTAAGTATGTTTTCTTAGGACCTGAGACCTATCCTATGATTGTCAACTCTCTCTTATCATCTGATCAAGAATCACGACTCTTATCTGTCCTAAGAGCACATAGACAGGCTATAGGATGGAGCCTCTCTAACCTGACTGGCATTAGTCCTTCTTACTGCACACATAGGATTTTCACTGAAGAAGGATCTAGACCTATTAAGTAGCCCCAGCGTAGATTGAACCCTACACTTCAAGAGGTGGTGAAAAATGAGATGATTAAGTGGTTAGACAACGGAATTATCTTCTCCATTTCTGACAGCCAATGGGTAAGTCCTGTTTAGGTTGTGCCTAAGAAGGCTGGACTTACCATCATAACCACTGATTCTGGAGAAGTCATCCCTACAAGGATTGCTAGTTTGTGGCGAGTATGTATTGACTACCGAAAACTCAACCAAGCCACGAAGAAAGATCATTTCCCATTGCCCTTCATTGATCAGATACTGGAAAGACTGGCGGGAAATAGATTTTTCTGCTTTTTGGATGGCTATTCAAGATATAATCAGGTGGCAATTCACCCCGATGATCAAGAAAAAATGACGTTCACCTACCCCTACGGAACCTTTGCATTTTGTATGATGCCTTTTGGATTGTGCAACGCACCTGCTACATTTCAATGGTGTTTGTTTGCAATCTTTTCCGATTTGGTAGGTAATTGCTTAGAAGTCTTCATGGATGACTTCTCGGTCTTCGGGAGCACATTTGATGCATGCTTAGACCACCTGACTAAGGTCCTGCAAAGATGCATAAATGTGAATCTGGTACTTTCCTAGGAGAAATCACATTTCATGGTACCAGAAGGGCTAGTATTAGGTCACCTTATCTCGGAGAGAGGAATAGAGGTTGACCGTGCGAAGGTAAAATTGATTTCTGAACTACCATTACCTTCATCGGTTAAACAGATTAGATCTTTTCTGGGGCATGTTGGTTTTTATTGCCGCTTTATAGCAGATTTCTCGAAAATAGCACGACCTCTCACCAATCCCCTCTCAAAGGACGTAGACTTCCAGGTCTCTGACGATTGTGTTCATACCTATACGACACTTCGTGATCTGTTTACCAGGGCACCAATACTACAACCTCCGGATTGGTCTCACCTTTTTGAGATCATGTGTGATGCCTCTGATTATGCAGTAGGGGCTGTCCTTGGTCAAGAATTGGTCGGGAAACCCACAGTCATCTATTATGCTAGCAAGACCTTAGATGAACTCAGAGGAATTACATCGTCACAGAAAAGGATTGCTAGCTGTAGTATCTGAACTGGAAAAATTCAGACCTTATCTTTTAGGTTCCCACATTATAGTCTACACTGACTACACTGCAGTTCGACATCTTCTCGCCAAGAAGGACACGAAATCTCGTCTGATTAGATGGATCTTGCTTCTGTAGGAATTTGATTTAGAGATTTATGACAAGGCTAGAAAGCAGAATGTGGTAGCTTACCACTTATCCCGCCTTCCTTCTGAAGCGATTTCTCCTTCTTTACCTATTTCTGACCATTTCCCTGACGAGCAATTGCTGGTCATTCATTCAGATCTTCCCTGGTATGCTGACATTGTCAACTACCTGGCTTCTGGAATCCTTCCCACTGATTGGGTCTGACATCAAAAAGACAAACTTAGATCCGAGGCCAAGCACTATTACTGGGAAGAACCATGTCTTTTCAAGCACTGCAAAGACCAGATTCTTAGGAAGTGTGTCCCTGATAAGGAAATAGAAAGCATCCTGTTGTTCTGCCATGACCAGTCGTGTGGCGGTCATTTCTCTGGCAAAAAGACTGTTGTAAAGATTTTGCAGAGTGGTTTTTATTGGCCCACGATTTTCAAAGATGCACACAAATATAGTAAGGCATGTTCACGCTGCCAGTCTCTCGGCAGTATTGGCCGCCGAGACATGATGCCCTTGAATGCGATTATAGTGTGCGAAATTTTTGACATTTGGGGCATTGACTTCATGGGACCTTTTCCAAAATCTTATGGCTTCGAGTATATATTGTTAGCAGTTGAGTATGTTTCCAAATGAATAGAAGCCATCCCCTCAAGGACTAATGATCATAGAGTTGTGACACAATTTGTTCAAGATTTTATCTTCTCTAGATTTGGGGTACCAAAAGCCATCATTAGTGACGGAGGTTCTCACTTTAGAAACACACATTTTCAATCCCTATTTCAAGAGTATGGGGTGTCACATAGGATTGCTACACCATATCACCCTCAAACCAATGGACTTGCTAAATTGTCCAACTGGGAGATCAAGAAGATTTTACAGATTACCATTCAACCTGATAGAAAGGATTGGTCTTCCCACCTTTCTGATGCGTTGTGAGCATATAGGACAGCTCACAAAACCCCATTAGGCATGTCTCCGTTTAGACTTGTGTATGGGAAACACTGTCATCTTCCTGCAGAACTTGAACACAAAGCCTATTGGGCCATCAGAAAGTGTAACTTGGACCTAAAGAAGGTCGGTGATCACAGAAGATTACAAATTTCTGAGCTAGATGAGTTAAGGAATGAATCTTATGAAAGCTCGAGGATTTATAAAGATAAACTTAAGGCCTTCAATGACCGTCACATTCATAGGAAATCATTTCACCCTGGTCAAAAAGTCCTTTTCGACTCTAGACTAAAACTTTTCCTAGGGAAACTAAGATCCAAATGAACTGGACCTTTCAAAATAATGAGAATCTTTGATAATGGAGCCGTTGAGATCACTGAGATTGACAAATCTGAACCTTTTACCGTCAATGGACAAAGACTGAAACCTTTTATTGAGCCACATGATCTCATACTTGTCAATTCCACCATTTCGCTCCTACATTTTGAATTACCGACTGGGTTTACGCCTAGTTGAAGGCGTTAAACTTAGCAAAACCTATCCTTGTATATGGTTGTTTTCACCTTTCTTATTTCTACCTTTATTTACATTAGGTGTCTACCTTTGCATTTTTAGCATACATTCATTGACACATATGTCATGCATTTCACTTCCTAGCCCGACTTTCCACTCTGATCTTGTATCAGACTTGAAATCGTCTACATAGAGATTTTATCTCCTCATTCTAACTTCCTTCCATCACCCAGTCTAGGATAGTGAAAAGCAAAGCATGCATTTGCATCCACCCTATTCATTCAATGAGGGCATTGTAACATTTAAGCATGACGGGTGTAAATGGTGAACCATTCAACTGAAATGCAATTGTAGACACACCTATAGTATAGTATATAGTATTATTAACAATACCAAAAAAATTGAAAAATTTTGAAAAATTAAAAAAAAATTATAAAGCCAAAAATACAAAAAATGACAAAACACAAAAACCCCAAAAATACAATAAGAGATATGCACTATATTGTTAAGGGAGAAGTCCAAAGAAATTTATGAGGAGAGAAAAGAGCTTTAAAAGAAGCAAAATAAGTGTTTAACTATGATCTTCTAGCTAAAAATAAAAATAGAATAAGTGTTTATGGACATTCAACCTTTGCTGGTTTGACTTTCCGGGCCACTGTAGCTTGACTCATTCAAGCTTTGGTTTAATACACTTTGAGCTTTGACAAGATAGACCACAATCTCTCCTAACTTTAGGATGTATTCTTGTACCTGAGTCACTAGTTCAGGATTCGCTGGTTTGCTTTGACTTAGGAGTCTAAGTAACATTGGCTTACACTACACAGTGTCAGGAAAGACCTTGGAATCGAAAATTCAACCTTAGTGTTCAATAGGGAAGGTGGAGTCCTTACCTGTGCGTGCAGGTAGACTCTTTGTCCTAGTCTTTAGTCTTGTGTCTAAGAGAAGCTCTTTCCTCCAAAGACCCCACCCACCAAATAAGGTGCGCTCTACCAAATAAAGTTGTCGAAGACATACTGAAAAAATAAATAAATAAATAAGAAAGAAAAAGAAAAGTTCAAAAAGAAAGTTCTTTAGAATAAGTCAAGTATGTTCTCCAAGTTTGTAAATACAAAAGTTCCACCAAAAATATTTTCAGGGTTCAATAGAAATACCCTATTGCTCCACCAAAAATTCTTTGAGCCACAAACACAATAAGAGTTGGGCTTGAGTAATCCTCATTAATTTAGAGTCAATCCGAAAACACGAGCTGAAGTTAGGACCAACCTGGACTTAAAAAAGAAGTGAAACCCTGGGATTGAGTTTTAGAATTCACCTGGTTAGTCTTGACTTATCACAAAGCACAGCCATAACCTTGTAGCATTCTGAGTCTCTGTAAAACCCCCTGAATCCTGAAATTCGACTTAAGGTTTAAATATCAAGAGTCGTTATTAGCTGAGAGCTGGTCTATGCCATTTAATTCTTGAGTTATGGTCAGTCTTCCTCAGTAATAAGGTTCTCACAATGTCCAAACACAAACACAGTTGGTTTATCAGAAAATCTTTCAGCTTAAAGATCATCTTGAAACACTTAACTTTTTCAAAAAAATGAAAAGAAGAAAAGATATCTCATCACACTTACCTTGCTGATACTTAAATCACTTTCCACTTTAATGAGTTTTTGCTAAAGGACTAGCAAAACCTAAGCATGGGGTATGATGAGTGGTTACTCATCATAGCTAAAAAGCTAAAGTTTAGCTAGAAAGTGGGTTAAACAATACCAAATTAACACATAAAAAGGGCTAAGTGTGGGAATCAAAGAAAAGGACCTAAAACCTTAATTCTGTGTTAACATTGCATAATTAGGTCATAAAACGAGATATTCTTGAGAAAAAGGTCAAATGGTGATCCAAGTGTTAATTGAACATACAAACAAGTTTAAAAATCCAAATCAAAAGTATAATTAACTTCTCAAATGTTCAATTACGCACATATAAAAATTTGAAGGCATTTGGACATCATTAAGGCCTTGAAACTTAGATTTTACATTTAGGTCCTTTGTGCATCACATTTCCTTCATTAGAAAACCTTCCCAGACCTTTTTTGTAACCTGCAGGGACCTCTTTGAAAGCCCTTAAGGACCATTCAGTTATGATTTCCTACCAATTATGGGCTCGCCTATAATTGTCCTACCCCTTCGCAAAGGGCCTTTCCCTGCAAATTACCCAAAAGAATCCTCACCTGCAACCTCTACGCGTGCACTGTGCGTGCGTAGAACACGGAGGATCTCAACCGTCCATTCTCCCTTGATCTTGATCTACGGCCTGATCTCAATGGAAGCTTCGCGCGAAGCGCGCGTATGCTCACCCAATCCCCCAAATCCCATCCTACGGTCGGTGTTCAATTTGGCAGCCGGCGCGTTCCTCACCTCTCATCCTTGCTACCGGTGCCCTCGTCAACTATCCTCACCCGCGCAGTGATCTGAGCCACTGAGATTGCTACTTAAGCACCTCAGTGGTCGTGCGTGCAAAGGATTGCCTCCTCTCCTACTTCCTTGAGAGCGATCCCTTCTTCCCCTCCAGTTCCCCTAATCCCTTCACACGCTGCACCTGTGACAGAGGTGTAGTTCTTCACCTCCCTTTCCTCCCCGTCGCTAGGGATGACATACGCTTGAGGACGACCCTGAAGCTTCACTAGCAAGCTTTTCAGTCGCTGGAGCTCCCCCTCCCTTCTTCCTCTCCATCCTCCGGGTGGAGACCCACAGGTCCCATTCTTCCAATTAAAGTAGATTTATTGCTTTGCAGTTTAGCTATAGTGTTAGTTAGATAGATTAGCAATAGAATTAGATGTAGAATTAGTGTTAATCTACTGTGCAGGTTAGTTTAGCATTAGGAGTATATTTAGATGAAATTTTCCCCCTCTCACCTCCTCTGATCATCCTAGATCAGAGGGGACGATTTCCCCCAATCACTGTTCATGATTTTCCCCCTCTACACATTGTCACATCGCTTCTGATTTCCTCGATTTTTCTTGCAATGCACCCACTCATTAGATCTAATTTCAGATCTGAATGGTTCCAACCTCAGATCTGAAATTAGCGTCAAAATCCATTTTAGAGGCTTTCCATTCATTCCATTTTGTCACAAAAATCCCTAATCTGAATTTAAAAATTGAATCAGTTTGCCAGATGTTTTATGAATTCATATTTCAAAGATTTTTATCCATTTTGGGCTTTAAATGTTTTGATCTAGCAAACTAAGATATCTTTGATTGGATTCATTGTTTGGCTAGGAATCTGAGGTGATTCTGAAGTCAGAATTCACCTTAGATGAGTCATAATCTGATCTGGATTTTCATGAGGATTTTAATGCTTTGAATGCATGATAGAGCTAAGGAAAATCACTTTGGTGATTTGAGGTTCTATCTTGTATTCATGAGTTTGTAAAATATAATTCAGATTTTCAACCTAAGGAGTTCTCAATACTCCGTAAGGTTTCAGATATCTAGGATTTAAGTTTATATTTTAAATTGACTGATCTAACTCCTACATGATGTCTATTGCATTAGAAAGAGCTAGATCAGATCTTTTTCAGCTTTGATTGATCTTGAGTTTGAGTTGTATTCCTGAGTGAGTTTTATGAGAATTTAAACCCTTGTCAGATTTTGCCTTTAGGTTGATTTCTGTTTTTGTTTTAAATCCCAAACTTATAGCAAACTGCTGCAGAAGCAGCTACATTCCCCTCCTCAATTCCAGCTAAGTGTTCCCTGGATTAGCTCTTTTAAATCCCTGATTAGGCTGTCCTGAATCTGATCTGGGATATAAAGGGTTAAATCAGGAGATACAAGTTGGAATTAGCCCTTTTCCTACTGCAGACCTGTTCTTCTTTAAATGAATTAATTGTAGCAGTAGTTAAGACGTCTGAAGAAGAATTTGGTTTGCTGAGTGAGTAAAGTTCAGCAGCTTCTACTGCTGTTTGTTGCTGCATTTGCTATTACCTTGCTTCTACTGTTTCAGCAGAAGACTTCTGTCTAGATAAATTCTGTGGACAGTAGCTTAGGTTTTAGTCTTGTTAAAATAGCTGCCTGATGTATAAAAGTGTGTCTAAATTGTATACAAGCATTCATGTAAACTCAATGAATTTTTAAGCTTATCTAGAATGTTTGTAATCTTGTTTTTGATCCTTTGTCAACTAGTTTTAAGCTCAACTATCCATCAAGTAAAATTAATTAAAATCCACAAAGAATTGTGTGCTTAATGCTTATATCCTTTCCTTTATATTGTGTTAAACTGTTCAAGGCAGTTTACTGCCTGTTTAGACACTTTAGGTTCCATTCTAGCTTTAGGACACCATAGGAAACCTTTTAAAGGCCTAGAATGTGTGAACTTTGAAATTAAATAAAAATCATTTAAAAAATCTAAAAAATTAAAATAAACCTGTCTGATTGAATATTAGGTATTTCTTTGAATGCTTACTGTTACGAACGCGGCCTCAAGACAGTTTTTAAGACGTCTGGGAAGTGGCCCAGACGTCTGGAACCCTTTCCAGATGTCTGGTATTTAATTTTTGCGGCATACGGGGTTGCGTCTGCGGGCATGCACGCGCAGACCTGCACCCGCCGCTCTCTTCCCTCTTTTCCCCTCTCCTCCTGCAGGGCGCGGCACTTCTCTCTCTCTCCCCGCGCGACCTTAAAAGGCCCCTCGCCCTCTCCCTCACCCTCATCTCCTTCGTGTCCCTCTTCTTCTTCTCCCAGCTGGTGCGAGAGCGCGAGCGAGCGAACGGCAGTAGCAGCGGCCGCGGCAAGTGTGCGGGAGGAGGTGTTGCGCGAGGGAGGAGATGCTCGACCGTGAGGGCTCAAGCTTGCCGGGGCAGCTAGAGCCGACCGGCGAGGGAGCAGTGGGCGTAGAGTGTCGCGGAGGGGCTGCTGCAGCTCGAGCAGCAGGCAGACGGGGTGCGGCGCGGCCGTGCGTCGCGGGCAGAGAACGAGTCAAGCTCTGATTCTAGAAGTTTTTCCAGAATCAGATGTCTGGGCTCCAACCAGACGATGGTGAAGACATCTGGAGGACTGTCCAGACGTCTGGACGGTAAGATATTTCTATCTTCTTCCTTTTTCGCGTGTATGACCATGCGGCCGTCCGCCGCGCCTTCGTCTGTGACTTGTCGTACTGAGAACAGGTGTGGGTACGTGCAGGTTCTGCTCGGGAGGGCGCGAGGGCTCACCATCTCACGTGAATCGAACGTCTGGCCGCAGTGCCAGACGACGGGAAGGACTTCCAGACGTCCGGGGTGACCATCGGACGTCTGGGAACTAAGCTAGACACCCCCGCAAGCTTCTGGACATCTGAGGGATTACACAGAAAGAAGGTACGCTCTGACCCACATTTTAAGACGTCTGGAAGAGGTTCCAGACGTCTGATTTTGGGCAGTTTCGTCATTTTCGACCCGTTTAGGGCCCGTTCGGAGTCCGTTTTCCGCGTTTCGAGTTGCGTTCTTTCCGGAATAAAATCCTCTACTCATTTACAGTAATTATATACCGTTCTGAGAAACTCCTTGTGTTTCATCCTTGTGTTAGGACCCCGTTCCATTGCAGTCTCGGGGGTTGCGGAGGCGTACGGGATTTCCCACTACGCCCCCAGTATTCCCGTTGTAGCTGGTAGAGTAGCTTTTAATTTACTGAATCAAAATTTTTACAATTGTGGAATAATTTATAGAGTTTAGGGCACTGCATGAATCCTAGGATTGAAAAACTATATTGAATGATAGATCCTAGGGTATTGCATGAAACCTAGGGCTGGAAACTAGATTGAATGATAGATCCTAGGGTACGGCATGAATCCTAGGACTGGAAAACTAGTGATATGTATATAAATAGTACAGTCTTGGAAAGGTGGAAAGGAAATAATAGTTACCTATAAATTGATTTAACCGCTGCCTGTTATGAAGGAATAAATATGATTGAGAACATGGGTTATATGAACGTAAGACTGGAACAGTGAAACCTACAATGGCCAAACAAAAAGAATACGAATCCTACGGAGAATTAGGAGTAGAACGCCTGGAAAGAAATGGAACTGAGAAAGTCAAACGTGGAAGTGTGTTGTCTCTTAGGTACGTGGTACCAAAGAGAGCACACATTACCTCTTAGTGTAGAGGGGAGCTTGCCGCCCTCAGGTTGAGATCGGGGTGGGTTTGGCCACTGTACACCGACTTGCTGGCCCTCGCGTACGCAGTACCGAGGAGAGCTACTAGTGTAGGGAGAGCACTAGCTACCCCGGGGATCTGCTAGCCTCCTACACCGACTTGTTAGGCCCACTGGGCAAACCAGGGTAGTCAGGCGAGGGTGCGCGGACTGTGGAGGGGTTGGACCCCTGTTACTGAGAGGGCTCTGCCCTATACTGGTTCTGTGCTGTGCTTTGGGTGCACCCGTTAACGGAAACGACTGACCACGTGCCAATGCAGGGTAGCTACCTGTGTGTTTATCGCGCATGCCATAGTCACCGTTACGTCTGTCAGCGACCTTGGGGTGGTTGACTGAGAGTAGGATCACCACAGGGGACTCTCCCGGCCAGAAGAGCACCACGTGTTACTTCTACCTTTCGGAAAAGACTATAATCAAGATCGTTCCCACGAGGAACATTAGAGATCAAGTGAAGGATCTGAGAAATAAATAAATCATGAAATAACAGAAAGACGCAAATAAAGGATGTAAATATATAACAGTCACTGTACACTCTACTGCTTCTTTAGTTTTCGTTGCCACTCTACTCAGCGTTTCGCTGACGTGTTACACTCGTTACTTTTCAGGACCAGGTGTTGAGCAGCCAGGGTCAGCGGCTGCAGAGGACGCTGAGCCGAGTAGGGTCCAGTAGAGTTACCGCAGTTCTTTTTGTACCACTTTTGTTCCACTGTAGTGAGTAGTTCTTGTTACTCTCTGTACTTCTTTACTTGTAGCTTCATGTTATGTTATAACTGTTGTTCCACTATTGTGGTGGTATATACTGTAGTTGTTCCTTTTCTTATTGCTGTATTTTGTTACTGCTAGTTATTTTCATGCTGAATGTGGTTTATTTTACTTCTCTTTTGGTTACTTCCTCGTTGGACAACTAGGTCTTGGGATTAGTCAAGTCGGTCCAGTTCTCGTGTCTCGTAGGGACTCGAAAATCAAGTCGTTACACTGACCAAGTTTCATGGTAATCAAAACCCCCGACTTAGTAGAATTTACCGGTCAACGATTCTGTATACCATGGAATTCAATAAAAGGAACAAAACTTAAAAATACCAAAAATATCTCTTTCTCCTCATCTATCTCTTTCCATCTCTTCTCCTACCTCCATAACAAATATAAAAACCATAAAAAGTGAAAAAACCCTAAGAAAATATAAAAATTCCTTTGTATAATATGTATATAAGTATATATATAAGCTATATAGTAAGCTTATTAATCTATAATGTAAATTATATATATTTATAATATAAATAGCTTATGTATATATTATAGTATGTAAATTAAATCTTTCAGTTAAATTATACTATATATATCTTAATTATATAACTAATTATTAAGTAAACTAATCTATATGTACTAAATAGCTATATAAATTAATAACCTCTATAAATAATCATATTAAGTTATAATACTATATAAACGTCTTTATATGCATATTATAAATATATTAAACGTTGTACCTTAATTTAATTATATTTACAAAATAAATAATTAATTTATTAAGTTGGTAGTTAAGTTATTAGGTTAAATTAAAATAAATTAGTAGATTAAGTTAAAACTAAGTTAAATTATACTGTATATGTATATTACTGTATTTTAAGTAATTTAAGCTAATTTAAGTATATTTATATTATTTATATTATTTAAACCTAATTTACAACTTAAATAGTATGAAATTATACTAATTCAATGTAAATAAAATAAAAGTCAAACTTGTAAAATACAATAAAAATGTTTATAAAACATTTAAACATGTATACTAACTTAGTAAAAGGTCAATTAGACCATTTAATAACTGATTTATACATAATTAAGGAATAAAACCTAAAATTAAGTATGTACAAACTGTATACTTTAGCTAATTTATTTATACAGTAAATATAATTAAAAATATAAATTAATTGTGCAATTAAGTATTACTATGTAAATACTTTATTCTCCCATAATTTATTTTTATTTTATAATAAATTATGGCCCTCGAATTGAGGGCCAAAATCCTTAATTCAATACAGCCGTAGCTCAATTTCACCGCAGATGCGACGCGCAAATAGCACCACATCATTAACTGTAGAGCGCTCTTAGCGGTATAAGTTGAAAAAGTCACATGGGATGTTCAGTCGTCACGGGCGTCGGGCGCCCGAAACAACTGATGTAACGACCCGATTCCCGAATCCCTATGAGATACGAGAATCGGACCGACTCGACTAATCCCAAGACTCAATCGTCCAATGAGAAAGTAACCAAAAGAGCAGTAAAATAAACCACATTCACCATGTATATAACTGGCAGTAACAAAATACAGCAGTAAAGAAAGGAAATACTACAGTATACACCACCACAACAAAAGAGAAATAAACATGTACATAACATGAAGCTTACAATAAAGAGAGTACAGGGAGTAACAGAAAACTACTCACTACAACGGAAAGAAAAGTACAGAAGGTACTACAGGTAACACTACTGGGCTCTACTAGGCCCAGCGCCCTCTGCAGCAGCTGACTCTGGCTGCTCAACACCTGGTCTTGAAAAGGTAACAAGGGTGACACGTCAGCGAAATGCTGAGTAGAGTGGCAACTAAAAGCTAAAAGAAGCAGTAGAGTGTACAGTAACTGTTATATTTTTTCTTTCTTTATTTATATTTTTCCATTTATTCACTGTTGATTTATTTATCAGATCCTTCTCTTGATCTTGAATGTTCCTCGTGGGAACGATCTTGATTGCAGTCTTTTCCGAAACGTAGGAGCAACACGTGGTGCTCTCCTGGCCAGGAGAGTCCCCTGTGGTGATCCTACCCTCAGTCAACCACCCCAAGGTCGCTGACAGACGTAACGGTGACTACGGCACGCGCGATAAGCGCATGGGTAGCTACCCCGCACTGGCACGTGGTCAGTCGTTTCCGTTAAGGGGTGCACCCAAAGCACAACAGGAAACCAGTATAAGGTAGAGCCCTCCCAGTAACAGGGGTCCAGCCCCTCCACAGTAACTAAACTGGGGTCCTGCCCCTCCACAGTCCGCGCACTCTCGCCTGACTACCCTGGTTTGCCCCGTGGGCCTAACAAGTCGGTGTAGGAGGGCTAGCAGAACCCCGGGGCCCGTGGGGTAGCTAGTGCTCTCCCTACACTAGTAGCTCTCCTCGGTACTGTGTACACGAGGGCCAAAAGTCGGCACTGACGTGTGTTTGTGCGTGCGTGTTAAGTAGTGTCATTATAGTCGCACTTGCAACGTCGGTTTTAAAATAAGTAAACAGAGGTGAGTCTGAGTGTCAGTCTCAGGGAGGCGTGGAAATCGGATTTTTGCTTATCGCTTATTGTCACGAAAAGTGCGAAGTTTTACTTGCGAAAGATGCGGTTTTGAAAAGCGAGAGAGAGAGATAGAGAGAGAGAAGGTTTAGGGTTAGAAAGCTCTTTGTTTTGATCATGCAACTTGAACATAAATTAAAATGGCAATTGAACGGAAAATAACTTCATTAAACATGCACTTGTAGTTCATGACTTACAACATTAAATACATGCTTCAACAAAAGTAATAAAAAGCTTAAAAGAGAGAGAGAGTGTGTGTGTGTGGAGAGCGACGAGGCAGCCACGGTGGTAGAGGAGGCTCCGTCGGCGGCTCGTCGTCTCCGACGATTACAAGAGTGCCTAAAGCTAGCTAAGAGAGGGGTGGAGTAGTTGCAAGGGGGAGTGTATGCCTTGAATGGTGGTTGGATGGGGTTTAAATAGAGTTAAGGGCTTCCTAAAAGAAGAAGGGGCTTTAGCGACATCCAGAGCATCGCTAAAACCACTCCCAAAAACGTTGGTGAAGCCCTCCAGCCACGGGTCAGCTGCCCGCCTCGTTTCTTCTCTTCGCGCGATCCGTGGCTGTTGAACGAGAGCCGTCCAATCGAAGATCGGACGGCAGAGAACCCTCCTCGTCTGCGCTGGGATCGCGCCTCGGGCGCGAGTGTGCGCGCGCGTCTCCGCCCGGCGTGCGTGCGCGCATGGACGCTTGTGAGCTGCGGTCGCACCACGTGGCAAGATCCCGGCCACCCGCTGCTGATCGGGTGGCCCAATTTCTCCACACCCGTCGCCCGTCTTCAATTTCCACTCCGCGCGACACGAACCCGCGTCGCGTGGGTGCGGGCATGTGCGCCAACCGTTGCGCCACGCCTGCGCTTTGTCGCGGCGACCGCGGCAGGGGCGCGAGTCTCGGCCGTTCAATCGAAGATCGACGGCCGAGATTTGATCTCGGTTGGCTGAAGGCGAGGCGCGCGGTGGGGCAGGGCTGACATGGCACAATCTGGGCCGTTGATCTCCAGATCAACGGTCAGAACTTCTTGGGCCCATTGTAGGAGCTTCGCTTGTCGGATTTGGCCGATCTTGAGTCCATTGGACTCCGTTCGTCGTTCTGAATCCATCCGTGTGGTCCGATTGCTCATCTGAGGCCTACTTTGACAAATGCTTACATAAATGGCCATTAATGCAGTTTATAAGCAATCTTGGTACATGATGCATGCAATGCTCCTATTCTACTTATGTTGTGCCTTTTATTCTAAAGATGGGCCATATTCAACATAATTATCACCCCCTTGTGTAGTGTTATCAGGTACAAAGTGTCCAGACCTAACCCCGAGTCCCTAGGGCGGCTAACTCCTCTCTACACTAAACAGGGGGACAGTTGCTCTCCTTGGTACTCCGTACTCAAGGGCCAGCTCACTTCCCCAATTCTATTTCATTCACTTTCCAGGAGTTCTACTCCTAATTCCCCGTAGGGTTCAGGCTCTTTTAACTCAGCCAATTTAGGTTTCACCGTTCCAGGTTTATATCCATACAATTCATGTTCTCAATCGTATTTATTCATTCATAACAGGTAGCTGTTAACCAATTTACAGGTAGTTATCATTTTCTTTCCACTTTTCCAAGACTGCAATGTATATATTTAATTAGTTTTTCAGTCCTAGGATTCATGCCATACCCTAGGATCTATCATTCAATCTAGTTTTTCAATCCTAGGATTCATGCAATACCCTAGGATCTACCATTCAATCTAATTTCTCAGTCCTAGGGTTCATGCAATATCCTAGACTCTATCAATTATTTCATAATTGTACAAATTTTGTTAAATAAATTAAAGGGCCACTCTACCCGCGAAACCGGGAGTACTGGGGGCGTGGTCGGCAATCCCCCGCACCTCCACAACCCCCACAGCCGCAACGGAACGGGGTCCTAACACAAGGATCAATCACAAGAAGTTTCTCAGAACAGTATACAATCACTGTAAACAGGTAGAGGAAATAAATCTGGAAAGAATGAAACTTGAAACGCGGAAAACAGACTCCGAACGGACCCTAAACGGGTAAAAAACGACGAGTCTGCCCAAAATCAGACGTCTGGAACTTCTTCCAAACGTCTTAAAAGGTTGATCAGGTCATACCTCGGTCTGCGTAGTCCTTCAATCGTCCAAAAGCCCACTGGATCGTCTGGTCGTAGTTCCCAGACGTCCGATCGTCACCCTGGACGTCTGGAGGTCCTCTCCATCGTCTGGTATTGTGGCCAGACGTCTGATCCGTGTGGGATGGCGAGCCCTCACGCCCTCCCGAACAGAACCTGCGCACACACACACCCGCTCTCATCACGAAGAGGCGCAGAAGAACGCGACGGACGGCTGCATGGCCATACACGCGTAAAAAGGAGATGGTAGGAAAATATTGTAACTGTCAGACGTCTGGACCTTCCTCCAGACGTCTTCAGCGTCGTCTGGACGAAAGTCCAGACGTCTGATTCTGGGAAATTTTCCCAGAATCAGGACCCTTTTCGCTCTCCACCCGCGACGCACGGCCGCGCCGCACCGCGTCCGCCTACTGCCCGAGCTGCAGCAGCTCCTCCGCGCCATCCCACGCTCGCTGCTCTCCCGCCGGCCGGCTCTATTTGCCCCGACAAGCTCGCACCTTCGTGGTCGAGCTTTATTCTTCCTCTCGCAACACTCCGCCTTCCCGTACGCTCGCAACAGTCGCTGCTGCCGCACTCGCTCGCTCACGCTCTTGCTAGCAGGGAGAAGGAGAAGAAAAGACGGTGGAGTGAGGGTGAGGGAGAGGGGGAGCGTTCTTATAAGGCAGCCGTAGGGAGAGAAGAAGGAAAGCGGCACCTGCAGGGAGAGAAAAACGAAGGCTGCGGGTTCTGCGTGCGCAGACGCGAACCCGTACGCTGAAAAAATTTATTACCAGACGTCTAGGAAGGGTTCCAGACGTCTGGCTAGACGTCTGGGACACTTCCCAGACATCTTAAACTACGTCTGATGCCCATGTTCGTAACAATATAACAAACTCAAAGGAAGTTTCGTCCCTGAAACTTGCTCTAACTAGGGTGTGAGAAAGAACAATATATACATAACAAACTGAAAGAGGACCGAAGCCGGTCCGAAAAGACGACCCGCAAAAAGCTCCGGATACCGCTCCTGCATCGCTGCCTCAGGCTCCCAAGTGGCCTCCTCGTACCGCTGGCTCCTCCACAAGCCTTCACCAGGGGTACTTACTCCCGTCTCAGACTGCGGATGGCTCTGTCAAGAATCTACACTGGCCGCTCGGGGTAGGTCAGGTCGTCGCCCACCTCGACACTCTCGTGGCTCAGGACGTGACTAGGATCGGCGACATACTTCCTAAGGTTGGACACATGGAACACGTCGTGCACACTCGAAAGTTAGGGAGGGAGGGCAAGCCTGTTAGCAACGGGTCCAACCCGCTCCAGGACCTCAAAGGGCCCCACAAACCTCGACGCGAGCTTCCCTCTCACCCCAAACCGCTGCAGGCCCTTCATGGGCGAAACACGAAGGAAGACGTGGTCCCCAACCTCGAACTGCACCTCTCTGCGTTTTCGATCCGCGTAGCTCTTCTGCCTTCTCCTGACAGTGCGGAGTTGCCTGTGAATCTGCTCGACTACCTCTTGACTCTGCCGGATCAGCCTGGGGCCAACCTCCCACTTGGTCCCCACCTCAACCCAACTCAAGGGTGCCGTACATCTCCGTCCGTACAGAGCCTCGAGGGAGCCATGCCGATGCTCGAGTGATAACTATTGTTGTATGCAAACTCCGCCAGGGGTTGTAGCCCCTCCAGTCCAGTACATAAGGACGCAAAAGGTCCTTAAGTGTCTGTATCGTGTGCTTAGACTGTCCGTCCGTCTGGGGGTGGTAAGCTGTACTGAATTTCAACCGCGTCCCCAGGGCCTACTGAAACTCAGCCCAAAATTGGGACGTAAAGCGGGTATCCCGGTCGGATACGATCTCCTACGGAATTCCGTGTAGACGTACCACGTCACGAATATACCTCTCTGCCAACTGTGCTGGTCCCAAGGTGACTCGAATCGGCAAGAATTGCATCGTCTTCGTCAATCTATCAACGATTACCCAGACTACGTCATGTCCTTGCTGGGTAACAGGTAAGCCCACCACCAAGTCCATGGTGATGCTCTCCCACTTCCACTCTGGCACAGGAAGTGGTTGTAGCGGCCCTGCAAGCCTCTGATGCTCGGCTTTCACCTGCTGGCACACTAAACACTGCTGCATGAATTCACCCACATCCCGCTTCATCCCCCTCCACCAAAACTCACGTCTCAAGTCATGGTACATCTTCGTGTTTCTGGGATGTATGGTGAATCTGGAATCGTGTGCCTCAGTCAGGAGCTCTCTCAACAGCTCCTCGTCTCTGGGAACGCACAGACATCCCCTGAGGCGCAGCACCTGGTCTATGAAAGAGAAGTCCCTCAGGTCTCCTGGTAGTACTCTGTCGAGCAGGGACTGCAAGTACGGGTCAGCCATCTGTCCTGTGATGATGCGGTCTATCAGCTCTAGCCTCGTCTGTCGTGTCACAGTCACTGCCCCACAGTGCCCCCGTAACTCTAGGGGTCGCCAACTGCCCATCTCCTCCAAAAGGCTCCAACTCTGCACCTGTAAACTGGCCAAGTGTGCGGGCGCCTTCCAGCTCAAGGCATCTGCCACCATGTTGGCCTTTCCTGGGTGGTAGAAAATGCTGCAGTCATAGTCCTTCAGGAGCTCCAACCAATGTCTCTGTCTCATGTTGAGCTCCTTCTGATCAAATAGGTATCTGAGGCTCTTATGATCTGTGAAAATCTCGAAGGTCTCACCGTACAAGTAGTGCCTCCAGGTCTTCAGCGTGAAGACAACAGCTGCCAGCTCCAGGTCGTGGGTAGGGTAGCTATGCTCATGGGGCTTCAGTTGTCGCGAAGCGTAAGTGACAACGTGATCCCTTTGCATGAGCACACCCCCTAACCCCTGCAAGGAGGCGTCCGTGTACACAACGAACCCGCCACTACTATCAGGGATGGTGAACATGGGAGACGAAGTCAGCCTCTCCTTCAGCTCCTGAAAACACGCCTCATAGGCGTCTATCCAAGTGAAGGGCACGTCCTTCTGGGTCAACTGTGTCATAGGACGTGCAATCTGTGAAAAGCCCCTGATAAACCGTTTGTAGTAGCCTACTAGTCCCAGGAAACTGTGAATCTCAATAACCGTATGCGGTCTCTCCCACCTGAGCACTGCCTCGACCTTGGCTAGGTCCACTGCCAAGCCATCTCCAAAGATCACATGACCTAAGAAGGTCACCTCCCCCAACCAGAACTCGCACTTGCTGTATTTGGCGTACAGCCTACGTCGTCTCAGTGTGTCCAAAACCATCCGCAAGTGCTGTCTGTGTTACGTCTGATCTCGAGAATAGATGAGTACATCATCAATGAATACCACCACGAACTGGTCCAAGTACGGTCTAAACACCCGGTTCATCAGGTCCATGAAGGCAGCGGGGGCATTGGTCAGCCCAAACGGCATGACCAAAAACTCGTAGTGTCCGTACCAGGTGCGGAAAGCTGTCTTGGAGATGTCTGCCTCCTAGATCCTCAACTGGTGGTATCCAGACCTCAAGTTGATCTTGGAGAATACCGTGGCACCTCACAGCTGGTCAAACAAGTCGTCGATCCTTAGCAGCGGATATCTGTTCTTGATGGTGACCCTATTCAGTTGTCGGTAGTCCACACAAAGGCGTAGGGTATCATCCTTCTTCTTTACAAACAGTACCAGGGCTCCCCAGGAAGACGCACTGGGCCTCACAAAGCCCTTCTCCAAAAGATCCTGCAACTGAGACTTGAACTCTCGCAGCTCAAGTGGTTCCATCCTGTATGGTGCGGTGGAGATGGGGCTGGTCCCTGGTACTAGTGAGATCTCAAGCTCGATCTCACGCCCAGGTGGTAGTCCTGGCAACTCGTCTGGGAACATGTCGGGGTACTCTCTGACCACTGGGATACTCTGAAAGTCTGCCACAAGGCTGGGCTCTGCCACCACACAAGCTAGGAAGCCCTCACACCCCTGGCTCAATAGTCTCACCGCCCGAAGTGCAGAAATGCACCTGAAGCCTCCGTCCACTGGCTGACCGTGGAACTCGAAAGAAGGAAACTTCGGTATGGAGAAGACAATCTTCCTCTCAAAATAGTCCACCAAAGAGTGGTAAGCAGACAGCCAGTCCATCCCTAGAATAACACCAAAGTCCTCCATCTGTATCATAATCAGGTCAGCAGGAAGGCTATGTCCCCCAATACTGACCTCGCAACCCGTGTACACCTCCTCAGCTACAAATAGCTGACCACTCAGACCTCTAATCAATAACGGATCCTCTAACAACATATAATCCTGGCCCAAACTAACTGCGAAACTGGCTGCGACAAATGAGTGCGTAGCACCGGAATTGAAAAGTGTGTAAACGAGTCTGCCGGAAACTGAAACCATACCTGCCACCACCTATCCCGAAGCTCTGGCATCCCTGTGTGTCAGGGCGTTGATATGCCCCTCAGCCCTAGGTGTGGACGAAGCAGCCACACTCTGCATTGGACGGGTAGTTACTGACCGGTACCCTCCCCGTGACTGTTGTCCTCCTCCTCGCGCCTGGAAACCGTGGACTCCTGCTCGCCCTTCAATGCTCGGCGCTGGAAGTATCTGCTGACCTCCTGCCCTAGACGGGCAATCCCTCTTGATGTGGCCTGGCTGGCCACACTGGTAGCAGAGGAGAACCCGACTCCCGCCCACAGTGGGTCCCTGCTGTCGGTTGGGCGGGGGTTCGGTGCTGGCAACTGGCCCTTGTCGAGGGCCACCAAAGGCCGCTGATGGCCCTGCAAAACGTGACGGCTCTCCTACGGACGCCACGTGTCTCCTCTCTCGCCGGCCCCGTGAAAAGTCTGGTTGGTAGGGCCTCTTCTGCCCGCTGTCAGTATCTCGTGCGGACGGGTTGGTCTCCTCGTAGGTCATAGCTGCCTCCACCACCCTCGAGAACGTAGGCAGCTTCAGGGGTTTGACATACCCCCGAATCGCAGGTTGGAGCCCCTCGGTGAACCTCCAGAGGCGCTCCTCCTCAGTGGCTACTGTCGTCACGGCGAAGCGGGACAGCTCCAGAAAACGTGTGCGATACGCGCTCACAGTCATCGTCCCCTAGCGAAGAGTGTGAAACTCCCGCCTCCTCCGGTCCTGCCACGTCTGGGGAAAGTACTGCTCGCAGAAGAGGGTGACGTACCAGTCCCAGGTCAGCTCGTCCCTATCTTGTCCCCTGACCGCCCTCCACCACCTGTGTGCTGCACTCTCTAGCCGGTACGTGGCAAAGGCCACGCGACACTCCACCGGGGGGCGAAGGGTGTCGAAAACCTTCTCGATCTGCTCGAGCCAGTCCTCTGCCTCGGTCGGGTCCTCATCCCCCTTGAAGGAGGGGAGCTTCAGCTTCCGGAACTACCCAAAAAGCTTGAAATGGCGCTACAATGGAGATGCTGGTGCACCTCCAGGTAAATGGGCCTCGTGCACAGAAGTGTCGAAGGAAGGTGGGGGCGGTGGCGGCCCATCCCCTCCCCCGCGTCCAGCACTGCGTCCATCGCGTGGTCCCACAGAGGACTCCCCCTCCGCAGCCCCAGGGAGAGGCGCTCGGGGCGGTGGGTGGAGTTCCTCTCGCACTATGTCCCATATTAGCTGGGCGAGGTCCTAGGCCTGAATGCCCAGGAGCAGTGGTTGGTCCACTGAGACATAGACCGCAACACGGCCACCTTGCCGACTGGTATTGGAATTGCTTCGCAAGATAACCAGGTTTTATTGTTATAGCGTTGTAGTATAGCCAGTTATTGCCATCATTTCAAATATATAAATTTTTTACTCGGAAAATAAAAGAGAGTTCCCGAGGTCGAACTCAGGGAGCAAGTTGTATTCTAGAGATATACATATTCTATTACAAAAAAAAATAAAGAGAGAGAGAGAGGGAGAGAGATGAAAGTTTGAGTTCTTCTTCTTTTCTTCTTTCTTTCTCTTTGTCTCTCTCTCTCTTTAGCTGTTGTTCTTCCTGTTCTTCTTCTGTGTTTATCTCCTTGTGGTCCTCTTCTTCTTCTGTTGTTCTTCCTTGTTCTTTTGTTCTTCAGATCTTCTTCTTTCTTCTTTTCTTTTTCCTGTCAGGACGTCGTCTCTCCTTCTTTCTTCTTTTCCCTTCAGGCCGTCGTCTGATTTTCCAATCAGACGACTTAAACCGCTTGTTGCTACAGTGTCTCCCTTAGCTTTCCTCTTCTTCCGCAGTCCTTCTTCTTCACCTGTGCCTACACACTTCAGAGTTTACGTCAGAGGGCAAAACCTACTCTACCCTCCCCCACCCCCGCGTCTCTCTTTCTCCGAATTCGCTCTTAGGAAGGCTCTCCCAGAGCATCCGGGTAATCGGGTACGCGGGTCGCGCCCGGGTCCAGGCCCACCGGCGTGCGTGGTGGGCGAGGAGTGCAGGTCAGTCTAAGTCGGGTCGGGTCAGGTCCGCGGGGTGTGAGCGCAGACGAGACCGGGTAACCGGGCGGGTGAAGGGGACCTCACCCCGTGTGCTGAGGCAATAAGCCTCCAGCACTTTTTCGCTTTATACCGCTGCGCCTCTTCAGAGTTTTCCGAGGTGGGACTAAATGTCCCACCCTAATTGAGCGCCCGCAGCGGAGAAAGCAGCGGGCGATCGCGGCTTCACGCGAGGCCTTCGCCCCAGCTGCGAGCCTGACGCTTTGTCGAAATGCCTCGCAAGGCCTGGGAGTCGAATCTGGGTGTGGCGCGCCTGCAGCTGCAGGCGGAAGCAGCTCCTTCTACACGGCAATGGCGGCGGAGGTCGGGTGACCTGTTCACAGCAAAACGGCCTCTCGGCCTAATCAGAAGGTGCCGGGAGCTTCGCCAGAGTGCGGCGAAGCTCGTGTGGGTGGTGGCGAGGCGTGGGGCGGCGTGCAAGGGCTGCCCTAGGTCGGACTGTGGGTCGGAAGATGGGTTTGTTCGGTGGGGTTGCAGAGGGTGATGTGGGGGAAGTGGAAGGGCGGGGGTTGATCAGGGTGAGGAGGCGGAGGTTCTGCGGTGGTCGGCGAGCCGTGTGGGTTGCTGGGGTGATGGGAGCGGCTCGCCGGAGGATGGCCGGAGGCGGAGAAGGTGAGGGTGAGGGTGAGGGGTCGGAATCGAGGGCGACAGTAGATGTTTAAAGTGAGGAAAAGGAAGAGGGGAGGAAGAGGAGGAGTTCTACCTACTT
Source organism: Thalassia testudinum (assembly GCA_037157565.1). Taxonomy (NCBI): domain Eukaryota; kingdom Viridiplantae; phylum Streptophyta; class Magnoliopsida; order Alismatales; family Hydrocharitaceae; genus Thalassia; species Thalassia testudinum. The sequence goes on from JAZHRO010000022.1 coordinate 83,177,368, forward strand.
AGCAGGAGGAGGAGGGGCCGGAGCGGGCGACAGTCGTATCGACTGTCGCCGGAGAAGAAGATGCCCGGGGAAGGGGCGGCGGCGAGTAGAGGGCCGGAGATGCGCCAGCTGGGTGCGGCGTGGCGTGGGAAGAGCAGGGGAAGAAGTCTCTACTGCTGGTATTGCGGCAGAGCGAAGAGGAGGAGGAGGAAGAACCGCCGGAGCTGGTGGGCGTCTGCTGGAGTGAGAAGAGAGGAAAGTTGGGGGTTTTCTCCGTCAGATCCGAGCTGGGAAGAACGGTGGAGCGACGGGGGTATTTATAGGGACCGAATCAGGGAGGAAGGCGGAGGGAGACGACGTGTCTCCCTCGCCGGAGGACGCCGGAGATGGAAACCCATACTGTCCGTGCGTTCGCACGGCCGGTATGGTGGGTTACAGCGACCAGGGGGGTGTCCCTGCGACGGCTGACGACGCAGGGCACCCCCGGTTTACTTGCCAGGCTCTCCCCCTCACCCTGCGCGGCGCCATGCTCCGCGCAAGGTCGCCGGAGCATGGTGCTGGCAGGTTTTGCAGGGGGGACCTGAACGCAAAGAACGAAGGAGAGTTAGGGGCCAAAATGCGAGGGTTCAAAAGTTGAGGGCCAAAAAGTAAATATATGAGGACCAAAGTGTAAAGTTGGTCAAGAAGGTTTCTTCTTAGGCTCAAGTTTTTATACATGACTAATTAGGACCTAAGGAATCTGATGGTGAATTTTATTTCTAGATTAAACCTTGTTTGACTAGTCAATTTACGCAAAAACCCAAATTAAGTTATTAATTGGGTATGGTTCTCAATGTAGGTCAAGATGGGTTCCTAAGGTCAAATTGAAGGTTCTAAACCCTAGATATTATTTTTCTATGAATTTTAGAGGGTTTATTCCATTTTTGCTTTGCCTTGAACCTCGTGAATTGAAGTGGGTTTGTTTTAGGGTTACATATTATCATTTAGTTCCTTGGAATTGCTGTAGCCCTTGCTAGATCATCTCATCCCACTTTTATTCTTATTAAGTTGCTTTGACCTATGTTTGGACCCTGAATTACCCTGAATGCAGATTATACTGGTAAAATTGCATTTTTACCCCTTATGACTTATTTTCTCCTTAAACTCAGAATTCTCTGAGTTAAGCCTTTCCTTGAGTTATGTAGGAGCTTTTATCCTTTGTATTAGGTCAAAATGAGCTAGTTATGGCTCATGATGAGGTTCTCATCATACCCCCATGCCTAGCTTTTGCTAGTCCCTTAGCAAAAAAACTTAAGGTTTCAACCCTTGTTCTAGACCATTAAGTTCTTAATAGCTTCAGATAGGTGCTTTTTCATTCGAGCTTAGATTAGGTTAGAATGCTGACCATAGGCCTAAAAGGTACTCTAGTACCAATCAAGATCCAAATTTGTCTAGCTTTAGCCTCAGTCTTTAGCAAAGGTTTTTAAGGCCCACAAGAACTAACCTAAGGTTTATTGGACTTTGTGGTTAAAGCACCAGTGCTTGAAATGATTTTAGCCCTGGCTCAGTTCGCAGTGCGTTTTGTAAGAGAGATAGAAAGTTATTCTGTTTGGAGAGTTTTCTCTCTCTTTTTCTTTTTAGTTCTAGCCTAGGATTGGCTTTTCAACAGGTCTGTATCAGATTCCTTGCTCCCATCATCAATCCTCAAGGGTTCCTGGCAATCGATGCTTTGAGATAGCACCGCCCATGGCAACCCCCGGAACCCTGGCTATTGAGATTTCGAGATAATCCCATCCATGGTGTTCCGTGGCCGAATCCAGACCCTGGCAATTGACACTTCGAGATAATGCCATCCGTGGAATCTGAATCAGTAGAGTGCTTACATGCCCCCAGTAGGATATGTAAATATCCTAAGAGACAGGCACCGAGGAGATGATATTTTGTTACGCATCTTCGAGGGGATTTCCCGCCTCTCCGCGCTGGGAACTCGTCCAAATCAACTTGTGTCGATCGGCCGCTCCTATTCTAGGTGTTCTTTTCAGAATTTTGCGACGCTTCTGCGTGATTTTGATTTTTATGCTTACTGAACCAGGCTGTGTGTGAGGTTAGGGTGCTTAGGTTACTGAGTCCTGTAAACCAAAAATTAGTTAACGAGGGCAAATACTCCCTAAGCCTTAGACCTAATACTTCAGCTTTTCATTTTCCTCAACCTCTTGAGGAGTGTCTAGATCTTAATGGGTACTAAGAGTCTATTCAAGAATGCCTAAGGTTTGCGTTCTTACTAATCTCATTATGCACTTTTCAGTTATTTTCTTGAATAAGGTCTAGAACTTAGGTTAATTCCTTAGTTCCTTACTAATGACTATCACCTTTTCTTATAATTTTGTGCTCCTTTTTTCATTTTGTTTCTCTTCTCCTTCTCCTTTTATTCTTTTTCGAAAAAATTTTTAATTTTTATGGTGTTTTTGGCATATGTGAATTTTTTTGTTTGAAACCTTTTCTTACAAGTTTTGCACTTTCATACCCCCCCCCATGCCTAAGATTTGCAATGTCCTCATTGTAACATAGGAGGTTTTTATTTAACTTAGTTCATTCCTTAAGACAGAAATTTGGATGAGTGGATGGGTCGGGTTGAATTTTTGCGAACGATTTCTAATCCCAGATGCAAGCATCTGAGGTGGGGTCGGCTGTCTACAAGGGTGAACCTCAAGTGCAAAAAGGTGTCAGAACAAGTTTCAGGTTTTCAAAGAGAATGACGGGCTGCCTCCCGTTAAGTGCTGAGTTTTACGCCATCGGCTGGGCGCAATAAGCTCAAGGGGAAAGGAGGATATAAGATGTTTCAGCCAAATCAGTAGAAGTTACATCAATGAATGGCTTGAGTCTCTGACCGTTCACGATGAAAGGTTCAGAATCGTGGCTGAGTGGACTGATTTCGATTGCTCCATTTCCAAAAACCTGTCGGACCAAATATGGTCCGACCCACTTGGATCTCAGTTTTCCTGGGAAGAGTTTTACTCTGGCATCAAAGAGTAGGACCTTTTGACCAGGATGAAAGATCTTTCTCGAGATGTGTTTGTCGTGGAAGGCTTTAACCCGCTCCTTGTAGATTTGCGAGTTCTCGTACGCGTCTAGGCGTAATTCATCGATCTCGCTGATTTGGAGTTTTCTGTGGGTCCCAGCCTTGGAAAGATCTAGATTACAGTTTCGTACTGCCCAATAGGCTTTATGCTCCAGTTCTACGGGAAGGTGGCATGCCTTTCCGTGCACCAGTCTAAAGGGAGACATGCCCAATTGGGTCTTGTGGGCGGTCCTATAGGCCCACAATGCTTCCGGAAGTCGGGACGACCAGTCCTTCCTGTCAGGTCGAACAGTGACTTGCAGGATTTTCTTGATCTCCCGATTAGACAGCTCAGCTAGACCATTAGTTTGGGGGTGGTAAGGAGTAGAGATTCGGTGAGACACCCCGTATTTGGTCATCAGTGACCTAAACTGAGCATTTGTGAAATGGGTCCCCCCATCAGAGATTATTGCACGAGGAATCCCGAACCTTGAGAAAATGTGTTGATGAATGAATTTGAGAACGATTTTGTGATCACAGGTTCGGGTCGGTATGGCTTCGATCCATTTGGACACGTAGTCCACAGCCAACAGAATGTATTCGAAACCATCCGAAACAGGAAAGGGGCCCATAAAATCAATCCCCCAAACATCAAAGATTTCGCATACTAGAATCGGTTGCATAGGCATCATGTCGCGATGGCTCATGTTGCCCAAAGTCTGGCAACGACTGCATGCCTTGCAGTGATTGTATGCGTCTTTGAACAGTGTGGGCCAGTAAAAGCCGCACTGGAGGACTTTTGATGCGGTTTTATGCCCGGTGAAATGGCCACCGCATGCCTGGTCATGGCAGAAAGAGAGGATATTGTTGAATTCCCCTTCTGGGACACATCTTCGGATGATCTGATCGGCACCTATGCGGAAGAGGTACGGGTCTTCCCAAATGTAATACTTGGCATCGGAGCGTAATTTGTCTTTCTTGGCCTTCGGCCAATCGGACGGGATCTGATGAGATGCCAAGTAATTTACTACATTAGCAAACCATGGAAGGCTAGTACCAATAGTCAGCAGGTGCTCATCGGGAAAATGCTCAGTGATGGGTCCGGGAGAGTCAATTATTTTAGAAGGAAGACGGGACAAGTGATCAGCTACCACATTTTGCTTTACCGCTTTGTCGCGAATCTCAAGGTCAAATTCTTGCAACAGCAAGATCCATCAGATTAATCGAGGTTTCGCGTCCTTCTTTGCAAGGAGATGCCTCACAGCTGTGTGATCCGAGTATATGATGACACGGGAACCCAGAAGGTACGATCTGAACTTTTCTAGGGCAAATACTACAGCTAGCAGCTCTTTCTCAGTAACCGTATAGTTACGCTGAGCCTCATCGAGTGTTTTACTGGCGTAGTAAATGACCACAGGTTTCCCGTCAATTTTCTGCCCCAAAACCGCTCCTACAGCGAAGTCGGATGCATCGCACATGATCTCAAAGGGTTGAGACCAATCAGGGGACTGTAGGATCGGGGCTTGGGTGACTCGGTCACGCAGGATTTCAAATGCTTGAGTGCATTCCTTGGAAATTTCGAAAGGAACATCCTTGGAGAGAAGAGTGGTCAGGGGGCGTGCGATTTTTGAAAAATCAGGGATAAATCGTCGATAAAAACCGACATGCCCTAAAAGGGAACGGATGTCCCTGATTGAGCTAGGCATAGGAAGGTGAGAAATCAGATTAACCTTAGCTCAATCCACTTGGATACCTTTCTCCGAAATTGAGTGTCCCAGGACAATTCCCTCAGGCACCATGAAATGGCTCTTTTCCCAGGAAAGAACCAAATTCACATCGATGCACCGCCTGAGTATCTGGACCAAGTGTTGGAGGCAATCGTCGAATGATGCTCCGAAAACTGAAAAGTCATCCATGAAGACTTCCAGATAATCACCTACCATATCTGAGAATATGGCAAGCATGCATCGCTGAAAAGTAGCGGGTGCATTGCAAAGACCGAAAGGCATCCTTCGGAAAGCGTATGTTCCGAAGGGGCAGGTAAACGTGATCTTTTCTTGGTCCTCAGGATGGATTGCCACCTGGTTATAACCGGAGTACCCGTCAAGAAAGCAGAAGAACCTATTTCCCGCAAGTTTTTCGAGAATTTGATCAATGAAGGGTAGTGGGAAATGGTCCTTCTTCGTGGAGGAATTGAGTCGGCGGTAATCTATACAGACTCTCCACGAGTTGGCTAATCGGGTAGGAATGATTTCTCCGGTCTCAGTTGTTATAGTGGTGAGTCCTGCCTTCTTGGGCACGACCTGAATTGGGCTCACCCAACGACTATCGGAGATCGGGTAGATGATTCCGGCATCTAACCACTTGATGATCTCCTTTTTCACGACCTCCTGCAGATTGGGGTTTAAGCGTCTCTGCATTTCACGAGAAGGTCGTGTGCCCTCTTCCGAATAGATATGATGAGTACAATAAGAGGGACTTATTCCAGTCAAATCGTCGAGAGTCCACCCGATGGCTCTGCGATGTTGCTGGAGGACAACAATCAGACGGGATTCCTGTTCAGGACTGAGGTTGGAATTGATAATCACAGGAAGGGTCTGATTAGAACCCAAAAAGATGTATTTCAAGTGAGCAGGAAGGGGTTTCAGTTCGAGGAAGGGGTTATCAGCAGCAGCGGGTGGTTCAGTATAGATGTGAGGTTCGAGGGTGGGAGTTACTGGGTTATTCATATCTGGATTCGACTCCTCTGTTTGCGGGTCAAGATCCTTCTGTGGTTGATGAGGCATAATCGCGTCATCCTGGAAGTGTGATTCATCAACCAAGGTCCTGATGTCACAAATTTGTTCGATGACGCCGCAATTAATTCCTTGTTGGGCCTTAAATATATCAATTTTCAGTGTTTGATCTCCAAACTTAAGCTCTATTTGGCCCTCCGCACAGCTGATGTTGGCTCTAGCAGTAGCCAAGAAAGGTCTCCCTAGAATGATTGGTGTATCCCTAGGGTTCTCAGGTGCATCCATATCTAAGACTATAAAGTCCACTGGAAAATAAAAATCCCGCACTCTTACGATAACATCCTCGAGAATCCCTTTTGGTGACTTTATAGATCGATCTGCTAATTGTCATGTCACCTCGGTTGGTTTTAGCTCAGATTCTTCTAGATGGTCAAGTAAGGATGTGGGTATCAGGTTTATGGATGCACCCAAGTCTAACAATGCTCTATCAAATTGGGTACCACCTATCTTGCAGGAAATCAGGGGAGTACCAGGATCTTTTGCCTTGGGTGGGAGTCTACTGAGGATTACAGAGCTGGCTTGTTCTGACAGAACAATTGGGCTCCCTCCCTTGGTTCGCGGCTTACGCTGGGGTGTACATATATTCTTTAGAAATCGTGCGTAAGCTGGTACGTGGCGGATTGCATCCATCAAGGGGATGTTTATGTGGACCTGCTCAAAGAGCTTGACCAGGTCCTCCTCAGGGGCCACGGGTTTGGTGGTCTTCTTTCCCTTGGTCAAGGCCTCGGGAAACGGGATCTTGGTTGGTTCTTCTAGGATAGGTCCAGGTTGTGGATCTGGGACATTGGTATCTTGGATAACTATCCTAGGGTCATAGTTATCAGGCTTCGAGTGGTTTGGATAATGCGGGTCTTGGGTTGTTTTACCACTACGTGTTGTTACAGAATTTAATCCGGCCTGATTTTGGTTTGGGTTTTGTAAGAGGGGTGGCTGCTGCTGAAATCCCGCATAAGAAGTTGAAGCTTCCATCTCGTCTGGAGATGGAGCAGTAGGGGCCTGATAAATCCATTGTGCGTGGCCTAAATTTGGATTCATAACACGCTTCTGGGTTGGCACGTTATTTGGGTTAGGAAGGGGTTGGGAAGGGAGTGTGCCTGGCTGGCGAGAATTTGCCAACTGGGCCAGTTGAGTTTTAACTTCTGTAAGTTCGTCCTTGTGCTGTTTTTGAATAGCCGCATTCGTTTTTTGAATGTCAGCCAGAGTCTGAAGGATTAGGGACATTTGATCCTGATTTGGCCCTGATGGATAAGTAGGGTTGGGCTGAGGCTGAGGCGGCTGGTAATGACGAGAGGGCTGTGGGCGGGACTGAAAAGGTGGTCTTTGGGTTTGGGAATTTCCCGCCCACTGAAAATTGGGATGGTTTCGCCATCCAGGGTTGTAAGTGTTGGAGAATGGGTCGTTCTGGATGGCGTTGAGGTCCTCGCAGGTCTGAGGAACCTCCTGAGAATCCGGGAAAGGGGGAATGGAGTTCCCCCGGCTGGTGTAGAAAGGATCGGATGATCCTCCGATCCAAGAATCAGATGGGGATGGATATGGATCCATCCTAGGGGAAGATCGGTGGAGGATGTTTTGCACAGTCTCTTGTGTGGAAGGAGGTTGTGCAAAGGAGTTACGCGCGGAGGTGGCTCGCTGCAAGTGCTGAGTCAGCTCATCCACCTTCTTTTCAATGATTGAGACCTTGTCCAATCGACTGGCCATTAATTCCAGGTCGACTGATGCGGACAGGCCCTGCGTCTCATGTGCTCCCTTAAGATTCGTCGCTGCGCGGGTATTCGTCCTGTCGAATAATCCCATGGAGTCATTGTTGATGGAGTTCTCGCACATGTTTTCGAGAATCTCCCATACGGTGTCTTCATGTTGACCCATGATGTTTCCTCCGCAAGTTGCATTGACGAAAAGGCGGATGTCCTCACGGAGTCCCTGGTAAAAAGATTGGACTTGTTCCCATTTAGGAACTCCGTGATGGGGGCACTTTCTCATGAGATCCTGAAAACGATCCCATGCCTCATGGAGAGGTTCTCCTTATTGTTGAGTGAAGTGTGTAATCTGATGGCGCAAGGCGTTGGTCCGACCAACCGGAAAAAACTTTTTCAAAAACTCGGATTGAAGTTCTTCTCAAGTGTTGATCGGCCGGGTCTGAGTTTGATACCAATGGGCGGCCTTGTCCATAAGAGAAAAGGAGAACATCTTCATGAGAAGAATATCCCGATTTTGCGCATCTGATCCAAAAGTGTGGGCCAGATGCTTTAGCTGTTTGATGTGCTGGAAGGGATCTTCAGAATTAAGCCCATGGAATTTAGGTATAGCATGAATCATGTTGGGCTTTAATTCGGAATCAGGTCCTCCAATCGGGATTCTGACTCGAGGCTCAATGGCCACCGCAGCAGGATTGTAGTGGTCCCGCATCACAGGACGCTGTGGTGGGTGTACGAAGTTTTGGAAGAGGTCATTGAGTCGCTGGAGCTGGTGTTCCAGATTATTTTCTTCCTCAACTGGCTGAGCCATGATGGGGGAAGAAGAAGAACTTGGTTCTGAATCAGAAGAGAGAATAATGTGAGGGTGTTGCTGCACAAACACGGGCGTCGAGGCTTGGCCTTGACGAGAGCGAATTTCTAAAGGAGGTCTTAAGGGTGGTCTTAAGGACCTCCTTCCGTACATGCACTGTTGGAAGAGGTAAGTTTAGAAGGTGCTGGACCCAATCAAGACACCCAAAAATGTGTTGGGTGACTATAGAGGTGCGGGGCAAATGGATCCCTTGATCAGAAAGATCGTCCACCTGAGAATTACCTGGGCAGCCAGAGAGGGAGAGTCTCGCGAAGACCCCTACACGGTAGAGCGTCCCCACGGGTTACAGGGTTTCCCCCACCCGACCTCTCTTGTCACTGCGGTTCCAGGTAGACCAGAATGGGGATCTTGACCTCTTAAGTCTACCAATTTTAAGATCAGGGTGCTTAAGGTTTCACTTGAACTTTAGTCTTTTAAGTGCAAAGAGTGACCTAATTTAAGGTTGGTTGACCCAAGGGGTTAACTTTACCTCTTGTTTTCTTTGAGAGCTTTTAGGTCTTGTCTTTTAGGGTTCAAGTGTTTAGAGAGCCAATTGTTTTAGGTTTTCTTTTGAATAGGTATTTTCAATCAATGGTTTAGGCACACTTCTTTTGGATTTTCTCCATTCTTGATTTAAGTAGTGTGTCTTTAAAATCCTAAGGTTGAATCTTATGTTGGCTCTACTTGGTCCAGTTAGTTCTTTGTTGGGTAATTAGGGCTCAAGCAAGAATGTGTTAGCCCTTAAATACCCTAAATAGTGTGCAGGACTGAGTTGAAAACATGCAACTCTTTATGGTTACTAAGTATGGAAGACAGGTTAGCCCTATATTGCTTGTTCTTTTCTTTTCTTCCTCTTTAGAGTTTAGGGGTTAATAGCGAGAGGAAAAATTTACCTGTCCTTGGAGTGGTTGTCGTGCGGTTGCTTGTCTTCTTGATTTCCTGTAGCTGCACAAAAGAGGGGAGATTATCAGAAATTACAAAGAGAAACAGGAATGTTTACCTCTAGAATAGCCGTTGCTCCCCGGCAACGGCGCCAAATGGTATTGGAATTGCTTCGCAAGATAACCAGGTTTTATTGTTATAGCGTTGTAGTATAGCCAGTTATTGCCATCATTTCAAATATATAAATTTTTTACTCGGAAAATAAAAGAGAGTTCCCGAGGTCGAACTCAGGGAGCAAGTTGTATTCTAGAGATATACATGTTCTATTAAAAAAAAAAATAAAGAGAGAGAGAGAGGGAGAGAGATGAAAGTTTGAGTTCTTCTTCTTTTCTTCTTTCTTTCTCTTTGTCTCTCTCTCTCTTTAGCTGTTGTTCTTCCTGTTCTTCTTCTGTGTTTATCTCCTTGTGGTCCTCTTCTTCTTCTGTTGTTCTTCCTTGTTCTTTTGTTCTTCAGATCTTCTTCTTTCTTCTTTTCTTTTTCCTGTCAGGACGTCGTCTCTCCTTCTTTCTTCTTTTCCCTTCAGGCCGTCGTCTGATTTTCCAATCAGACGACTTAAACCGCTTGTTGCTACAGTGTCTCCCTTAGCTTTCCTCTTCTTCCGCAGTCCTTCTTCTTCACCTGTGCCTGCACACTTCAGAGTTTACGTCAGAGGGCAAAACCTACTCTACCCTCCCCCACCCCCGCGTCTCTCTTTCTCTGAATTCGCTCTTAGGAAGGCTCTCCCAGAGCATCCGGGTAATCGGGTACGCGGGTCGCGCCCGGGTCCAGGCCCACCGGCGTGCGTGGTGGGCGAGGAGTGCAGGTCAGTCTAAGTCGGGTCGGGTCAGGTCCGTGGGGCCTGAGCGCGGACGAGACCGGGTAACCGGGCGGGTGAAGGGGACCTCACCCCGTGTGCTGAGGCAATAAGCCTCCAGCACTTTTTCGCTTTATACCGCTGCGCCTCTTCAGAGTTTTCCGAGGTGGGACTAAATGTCCCACCCTAATTGAGCGCCCGCAGCGGAGAAAGCAGCGGGCGATCGCGGCTTCACGCGAGGCCTTCGCCCCAGCTGCGAGCCTGACGCTTTGTCGAAATGCCTCGCAAGGCCTGGGAGTCGAATCTGGGCGTGGCACGCCTGCAGCTGCAGGCGGAAGCAGCTCCTTCTGCACAGCAATGGCGGCGGAGGTCGGGTGACCTGTTCACAGCAAAACGGCCTCTCGGCCTAATCAGAAGGTGCCGGGAGCTTCGCCAGAGTGCGGCGAAGCTCGTGTGGGTGGTGGCGAGGCGTGGGGCGGCGTGCAAGGGCTGCCCTAGGTCGGACTGTGGGTCGGAAGATGGGTTTGTTCGGTGGGGTTGCAGAGGGTGATGTGGGGGAAGTGGAAGGGCGGGGGTTGATCAGGGTGAGGAGGCGGAGGTTCTGCGATGGTCGGCGAGCCGTGTGGGTTGCTGGGGTGATGGGAGCGGCTCGCCGGAGGATGGCCGGAGGCGGAGAAGGTGAGGGTGAGGGGTCGGAATCGAGGGCGACAGTAGATGTTTAAAGTGAGGAAAAGGAAGAGGGGAGGAAGAGGAGGAGTTCTACCTACTTAGCAGGAGGAGGAGGGGCCGGAGCGGGCGACAGTCGTATCGACTGTCGCCGGAGAAGAAGATGCCCGGGGGAAGGGGCGGCGGCGAGCAGAGGGCCGGAGATGCGCCAGCTGGGTGCGGCGTGGCGCGGGAAGAGCAGGGGAAGAAGTCTCTGCTGCTGGTATTGCGGCAGAGCGAAGAGGAGGAGGAGGAAGAACCGTCGGAGCTGGTGGGCGTCTGCCGGAGTGAGAAGAGAGGAAAGTTGGGGGTTTTCTCCGTCAGATCCGAGTTGGGAAGAACGGTGGAGCGACGGGGGTATTTATAAGGACCGAATCAGGGAGGAAGGCAGAGGGAGACGACGTGTCTCCCTCGCCGGAGGACGCCGGAGATGGAAACCCATACCGTCCGTGCGTTCGCACGGCCGGTATGGTGGGTTACAGCGACCAGGGGGGTGTCCCTGCGACGGCTGACGACGCAGGGCACCCCCGGTTTACTTGCCAGGCTCTCCCCCTCACCCTGCGCGGCGCCATGCTCCGCGCAAGGTCGCCGGAGCATGGTGCTGGCAGGTTTTGCAGGGGGGACCTGAACGCAAAGAACGAAGGAGAGTTAGGGGCCAAAATGCGAGGGTTCAAAAGTTGAGGGCCAAAAAGTAAATATATGAGGACCAAAGTGTAAAGTTGGTTAAGAAGGTTTCTTCTTAGGCTCAAGTTTTTATACATGACTAATTAGGACCTAAGGAATCTGATGGTGAATTTTATTTCTAGATTAAACCTTGTTTGACTAGTCAATTTACGCAAAAACCCAAATTAAGTTATTAATTGGGTATGGTTCTCAATGTAGGTCAAGATGGGTTCCTAAGGTCAAATTGAAGGTTCTAAACCCTAGATATTATTTTTCTATGAATTTTAGAGGGTTTATTCCATTTTTGCTTTGCCTTGAACCTCGTGAATTGAAGTGGGTTTGTTTTAGGGTTACATATTATCATTTAGTTCCTTGGAATTGCTGTAGCCCTTGCTAGATCATCTCATCCCACTTTTATTCTTATTAAGTTGCTTTGACCTATGTTTGGACCCTGAATTACCCTGAATGCAGATTATACTGGTAAAATTGCATTTTTACCCCTTATGACTTGTTTTCTCCTTAAACTCAGAATTCTCTGAGTTAAGCCTTTCCTTGAGTTACGTAGGAGCTTTTATCCTTTGTATTGGGTCAAAATGAGCTAGGTATGGCTCATGATGAGGTTCTCATCACCGACCTCATCCTCGACCTCGCCCGCAGCCTGCCTCGCTAGTCCCTCGTCGAGGCATCTCTTGGAAGGAGACGCGAAATAGAACGGAAATATGTCAATAACGAACGATATGTAACGAAGAAGTCTAAGAGCTCATGTCAAATACTCTAGTTACAGACACGTGAATTGGTTATTCTCCAGTCAGTTGGCTTACTTCTCGGGACGACCTTGCTCTGATACCATCTTGTAACGACCCGATTCCCGAATCCCTACGAGACACGAGAATCGGACCGACTCGACTAATCCGAAGACCCAGTCGTCCAACGAGAAAGTAACCAAAAGAGCAGTAAAATAAACCACATTTACCATGTATATAACTGGCAGTAACAAAATACAGCAGTAAAGAAAGGAAATACTACAGTATACACCACCACAACAAAAGAGAAATAAACATGTACATAACATGAAGCTTACAATAAAGAGAGTACAGGAGTAACAGAAAACTACTTACTACAGCGGAAAGAAAAGTACAGAAGGTACTACAGGTAACACTACTGGGCTCTACTAGGCCCAGCGTCCTCTGCAGCCGCTGACTCTGGCTGCTCAACACCTGGTCCTCAAAAGGTAACAAGGGTGACACGTTAACGAAACGCTGAGTAGAGTGGCAACTAAAAGCTAAAAGAAGCAGTAGAGTGTACAGTAACTGTTATATTTTTTCTTTCTTTATTTATATTTTTCCATTTATTCACTGTTGATTTATTTATCAGATCCTTCTCTTGATCTTGAATGTTCCTCATGAGAACGATCTTGATTGCAGCCTTTTCTGAAACGTAGGAGTAACATGTGGTGCTCTCCTGGCCAGGAGAGTCCCCTGTGGTGGTCCTACCCTCAGTCAACCACCCCAAGGTCGCTGACAGACGTAACGGTGACTACTGCACGCGCGATAAGCGCACGGGTAGCTACCCCGCACTGGCACGCGGTCAGTCGTTTCCATTAACGGGTGCGCCCAAAGCACAACACGGAACCAGTATAGGGCAGAGCCCTCTCAGTAACAGGGGTCCAGCCCCTCCACAGTAACCAAACAGGGGTCCTGCCCCTCCACAGTCCGCGCACCCTCGCCTGACTACCCTGGTTTTCCCCATGGGCCTAACAAGTCAGTGTAGGAGGGCTAGCAGAACCCCGGGGCCCTTGGGGTAGCTAGTGCTCTCCCTACATGTAACGAGCGCGTGCCCCAGACGCCTTTTAAGACGTCTGGGAGGTGGCCCAGACGTCGGACCAGACGTCTGAGATCACATCCAGACGTCTGACCAGACGTCCGGGATCTTTTACAGACATCTGGAGAACAGTTATGTTCGCACGGGAGATTCGTCTGCGCGCCTGTGCGCGCAGACCTGCGATTCCTCTCTCTCCCTCTTTCTCTGCGGCTGCAGGCGGCTGCGACCGCCTTCTCTCTCCTCCTCGCGCGGCCTTAAAAGGGCGCGCCTCCCCTCCCGTCTCCACCATCTTCTTCCTTCTTCTCCTGCCTGTGCGCAAGAGCGAGCGGACGCGAGGGCGCAGCGGCAGCGGCAGCCGCAGTGAGCGCGGAGGAGGTGCGGCGTGCGAGGGCGGGGCTCTGCCATGAGGGCGAGCTCGCCGGAGCGGCTTGGCCGGCCGGCGGAGGGTGCAGGGGGCGCGGAGCGACGCGGAGAGGGACCTGCTGCGGGCTGAGCAGTAGACGCGCGAGGAGCGACGCGGACGGCGTCGCGAGCGGAGGCCGAGCAGGGTTCTGATTCTGGAAAAATTTCCAGAATCAGACGTCTGGATTGATATCCAGACGGCAAGGTCGACGTCTGTAAGATCATACAGACGTCTGAAAGGTGAGTTTCCGCTTTCTTCTTCCTTCTTATCGACTGACCGTACTGAGGGAGGGGGGTTGGCTGTGCGCAGGTTCGCTGATTCGTCATCCTTTGCGAATCAGACGTCTGGAAGTTGTACCAGACGGCGGGAGTGACCTCCAGACGTCCTGAGGGACCATCGGACGTCTGGGATCTAGGGCAGACGTCCCTGCAGACTTCTGGACGTCCGAGGAACCAAGCTGAACAGGTAATTCTCTGATCCACCGTTTAAGACGTCTGGAAGGAGTTCCAGACGTCTGATTTTGCACAGTATCGTCTTTTTCGACCCGTTTAGGGCCCGTTTGGGCTCCGTTTTCCGCGATTCGAGTTGCGTTCGTTTCAGAATTAATTCCTCTACCCGCCTACAGTAGCTATACACTGTTTTGAGACACTCCTTGTGTTTGATCCTTGTGATAGGACCTCGTTCGGTTGCAGTCTTGAGAGTCGCGGAGGCGCGCGGGATTCCCGATCACGCCCCCATTACTCCCGTTGTACCTGGTAGAGTGGCTTTAAGTATTAATAAAATCTGTTAAAGTATGGAACCATAACTAGAACCTAGGGCATTGCATGAATCCTAGGAATGAGAAATATATGGAATGATAGCTCCTAGGTGTTGCATGAATCCTAGGGCCGAAAAACTAGATTGTATGATAGATCCTAGGATATGGCATGAATCCTAGGATGGAAAAACTAGTGGAATGTATATTACTGCAGTCTTGGAAAAATGGAAGGGAATATATAAAGCTGCCTGTAAATTTAATTAACAGCTGCCTGTTATGAATAAAGAAACATGTTTGAGATCAGGGAATTTGAGAACGTGAATCTGGAAAGTGAAACATATGATGTTATGAGATAAAGAGCTGGAACCCTACGGGGAATTAGGAGTGGAACTCCTGGAAAGAAAAAGGAATGGAACTGAGATGTAGTTTGTACTGTCTCTTAGGTACGCAGTACCAAGGGAAGTACCTGTACCTGTTTAGTGCAGAGTGGGGCCAGCCGCCCCAGGGACCCGGGGTTAGGATTGGCCGCTCTGTACCGACTTGTTGGCCCTCGTGTACGTAGTACCGAGGAGAGCTAGTAGTGTTAGGAGAGTACTAGCAACCCCACGGGCCCCGGGGTTCTGCTAGCCTCCTTCACTGACTTGTTAGGCCCACTAGGGCAAACCAGGGTAGTCAGGCGAGGGTGCGCGGACTGTGGAGGGGCAAGGCCCCGGTTTGGTTACTGTGGAGGGGTTAGACCCCTGTTACTGAGAGGGCTCTGCCCTGGTTCCGTGCTGTGCTTTGGGCGCACCCGTTAACGGAAACGACTGACCGCGTGCCAGTGCGGGCTAGCTACCTGTGCGTTTATCGCGCGTGCCGTAGTCACCGTTACGTCTGTCAGTGACCTTGGGGTGGTTGACTGAGGGTAGGATCACCACGGGGGACTCTCCCGGCCAGGAGAGCACCACGTTCTACTTCTACTTTTGGAAAAGACTGCAATCAAGATCGTTCCCACGAGGACATTCGAGATCAAGTAAAGGATCTGAGAAATAAATGAAATAGTGAGAAAAATTGAAAGATGTGAATAAAGGAAGTAATAGAACATAACAGCTACTGTACACTCTACTGTTGCCTTTAGTTAGTTTGCCACTCTACTCAGCGTTTTGCTGACGTGTTACACTCGTTACCTTTTTCAGGACCAGGTGTTGAGCAGCCAGGGTCGGCGGCTGCAGAGGACGCTGGGCCGAGTAGGGTCCAGTAAAGTTACCACAGCTTTTGTACCCCTTTTGTTTCTGTTCTAGTGAGTAGTTTTTGTTTCCGCTGTACCTTCTTTACCTGTAGTTCTTGTTATATGATACATGCTGTTTTACTGTTGTGGTGGTACCTACTGTAGTAGTTTCTTTCCTTACTGCTGTACTTTCTTACTGTTAGTTATATTCATGCTGAATGTGGTTTATTTTACTGTCTTTTGGTTACTTCCTCGTTGGACGACTAGGTCTTGGGATTAGTCGAGTCGGTCCGGTTCTCGTGTCTCGTAGGGACTCGGGAACCGGGTCGTTACACTACACTAGTAGCTCTCCTCGGTACTGTGTACACGAGGGCCAAAAGTCAGTACAAAGTGGCCTGACCTAACCCCGGGTCCCTAGGGCAGCTAGCTCCGCTCTGCACTAAACAGGGGGACAGTTGCTCTCCTTGGTACTCCGTACTCAAGGGCCAGCTCACTTCCCCAATTCTATTTCATTCACTTTCCAGGAGTTCTACTCCTAATTCCCCGTAGGGTTCAGGCTCTTTTAACTCAGCCAATTTAGGTTTCACCGTTCCAGGTTTATATCCTCGCAATTCATGTTCTCAATCGTATTTATTCATTCATAACAGGCAGCTGTTAACCAATTTACAGGCAGTTATCATTTCCTTTCCACTTTTCCAAGACTGCAATGTATATATTCAACTAGTTTTCCAGTCCTAGGATTCATGCCATACCCTAAGATCTATCATTCAATCTAGTTTTCCAGTCCTAGGATTCATGCAATACCCTAGGATCTACCATTCAATCTAATTTCTCAGTCCTAGGGTTCATGCAATGCCCTAGACTCTATCAATTTTTCATAATTGTACAAATTTTGTTAAATAAATTAAAGGGCCACTCTACCCGTGAAACCAGGAGTACTGGGGGTGTGGTCGGTAATCCCGCGCGCCTCCGCAACCCCCACAGCCGCAGCGGAATGGGATCCTAACATAAGGATCAATCACAAGAAGTTTCTCAGAACAGTATACAATTACTGTAAACAGGTAGAGGAAATAAATCTGAAAAGAACGAAACTTGAAACGCGGAAAACGGACTCTGAACGGATCCTAAACAGGTCAAAAACGACGAGTCTGCCCAAATCAGACATCTGGAACTTCTTCCAGACATCTTAAAAGGTTGATCAGGTCATACCTCGGTCTGCGCAGTCCTTCAGACATCCAGAAGCCCGCTGGATCGTCTGGTCCTAGTTCCCAGACGTTCGATCATCACCCCGGACGTCTGGAGGTCCTCTTCGTCGTCTGGTACTGTGGCCAGATGTCTGATCTGTGTGGGATGGCAAGCCCTCGCACCCTTCCAAACAAAACCTGTGCACACACACTCGCTCTCATCACGAAGAGGCGCAGAAGAACACGGCGGACGGCTGCATGGCCGTACACGCGTAAAAAGGAGATGGTAGGAAAATATTGTACCTTTCAGACGTCTGGACCTTCCTCCAGACGTCTTCGGCGTCGTCTGGATGTGAGTCCAGACGTTTGATTCTGGGAAATTTCCCCAGAATCAGGACCCTTTTCGCTCTCCGCCCGCGACGCACGGCCGCACTGAGCCGCATCCGCCTATTGCCTGAGCTACAGCAGCTCCTCCACGCCACCCCACCCTCGCTGCTCTCCCGCCGGCCGACTCTAGCTGCCCTGGCAAGCTCGCACCTTCGTGGTCGAGCTTTCTTCTTCCTCTCGCAACACTCCTCCTTCCCGCATGCTCGCAGCAGCCGTTGCTGCCGCACTCGCTCGCTCACGCTCTCGCTAGCAGGGAGAAGGAGAAGAGAAGACGGTGGAGTGAGGGTGAGGGAGAGGGGGTGTGTTCTTATAAGGCAGCCGCAGGGAGAGAGAAGAAGGAAAGCGGCCCCTATAGGGAGAGAAAAACGAAGGCTGCGAGTTCTGCATGCGCAGACGCGAACCCGTACGCCAAAAAAATTTATTACCAGACGTCTGGGACACTTCCCAAACGTCTTAAACTACGTCTGATGCCCATGTTCGTAACAACTGAACATCTAACCTTATACTGAGCATTATCTGAACATTGTGTGTGAGGGTCAGGGGCCGGAGTGTGTGCAAGGGCTTGTTAAGCCCAAACGTGAGATAAAAATGTACTTAAGCGGCCTAATTAAGAAATTAGGACGCTCTTAGTAGAGGTCCAGTCCCACCCACCTCAAGTGCTGTGTATCCCTCGAAAGGCGTGCCTGCCAAGTAAATACATTTTGTTAAGTAATAAAAGGCCCTAATAAACCATTAAGCATAAAAGAATAACCAGCTTAGATAAGGAAGAAGAAGAACATAGAGGATACTTAAGAAGTAAAAGAAGATATGTGTATGTATACTGTATAACGTATATCTGTATGGATAGTATATAATTAAATAAGTATAAGGTAAATAATAAGTATATGTATAAGCAGTATAGTTATATATATATATATAAATAACTACGTGTCATTACTGACAGAATAAAACATCACTAAAGGCAAGATAATTGTCGCTATAGACCCTAGTTCTTGCTTTAGAGTTTGTATATAGTTTTTTGGGGTCCAGCGATGTTTATATCTGTCATTGTAGCTTCTATATATGTTACTGTATATGTTAGTTTATTAAGTTAAGTTAGTATGATATGTAATATTAGTTAGTAGTGTATATTTATAAGTTTTAGTAATATAACTTATAAATAGATAGTATAAAATATATCTTTGTATTATTTGATGCTTGTTTGTAAGTAGATTTTTACAAGCATTTTCTTTGACTCTTTTTATACATAATGAAACCCTTAATTCATTCTTTATGCATTCATTCATTCATTCATTATGACTGTATATAAAATTAATCATTTTTGGAATTAAAGAATAATCTTAGATTTAGAGAGTGATGTAAATAATAACTGTTGTCCAATGAATGACCTGGAATAAACCAATAAAAATTATGTAATTAAATAAAATTGACACGATAACGGTTTGTATTTGTGACACATACTACAATGACATTTCTTTTCTTTATATACGAACCGTTTTTCCAACGAACCATCAAGAACCCCCTCCTCTCCATGCAAGTGCATGAGCTCGAGCAGCCTCACGCGAGTGTGGCTCCTCGCTCCCTCGTGATGGGTGGGAAAAGGAGGAGAGTGCGCACTTTCCTTCCCCACCTCACGAGTGACGCCTGCCCACGCGTGCCTCGCCACTTGCACCGACTGCTGCATTGATACAGGACCACGCGTGCAAGAAGGAAAAGTGAGAAAGGGGGGCGCTGCGGTCGGCTCCCTCTCCTCCTCTGTGGGTGGCGATGGGAGCATTGAACAAGATGATGGGGAAGAGGGGTGTTGGTGTGTCGTTCGGGTGAGAATTCTAAGGTTGAGGTGGTGCGGGGAAATTAAGTATACCACCTTAGGCTCAAGTTTAAATGCAAGGGGTCCTTAGGTGAGTCATCTCAATTTTTGTTTACATAAATTGATATTAAATTGTGATATTAATTTATGGTGTTTATTTGAACTAGAGTTAACATCAATTTTGAAGAGTGAAGGTTATATGTAAGGGAGTTATAAATCTAACAACTATTTTGTTAACATTTTTTAGAATTAATCTTAAAAAAATGGATGTTAACTCTTAAAAGTAGTTGATAAAATTATATAAGTTAATCTCTCAAATAAATGGTAGTTAACACCAAATAAATTAGCTCAAAAGAGAGGCTGATATTATAAGGAAAATTAAAATAGTACTTTATGCGATCCAGGAATTGGTTTCATGCATGAATTTCTCTCACGCACGGCCAAATGCCTGCCAGCTTCCGCTGAATGTAAGCATTGATGTCTCTGGAAACCAAGTTAGGAATTCGTAGGAGGAGCACTACGAGAGGCATTCTGGCAACGTAGCTAATATTTGTTTCCAAGAAGTATTATACAAATGTTGAGGCAACCCTGGTATTGTGTAGGGGCAAGCTTGTTTCAAAACATTGATTATACCTTTCACATGGTGCTTAATATGAAGTTGCTTATATATATTTTTTTAGTAGTAGTATCATATCCAAATATAATAGGAATTAAAGAAGATAGAAAGAGTAATTGCCATATCAATTCTCTTGGTTAGAAATATATAAAAGTTGACATAAAAAGTTACTTAAAGAGTTGTGAACGTGGTCAATATTTGATGTTTTTTTTTTTATATAAAAAAATTACTAATACGTGGTGAAATCTATTACTGTTGGAATCAACAATAAATCACTTTTATATAGGTGTAAATTACTTAAATCACCTTCGGAATCACTTTATACCAATGCAAAACTACTTTACAAATTTGAAATAATTTTATACCTATGTAAAATTAAATTCTAAGTATTTATTCATCTATGAGAAGTAATTTTACATTTGAAAAATAATTTTTCACTTTAGAATTTATGGTTTTGTCTACTAAACATTAAAACCTAAGGTGAAAAATCACTTTTCATATGTGAAATCATTTTTCATTAATCTAAACCCTAAATCCTAAATCCATAGGTTAAAATCGATTTGCACAGGTGTAAAGCCACTTTGCACCGATACAAAACCACTATATTACCCTTAAAATAATTTTACATCGGTGTAAAATGAGATTTCATCAGTGTAAAGATACGTTAAAATAATTTATTATCAATATAAAGTAATTTATCACCCATATAAAATTATTTATCATGTGTATATTTTAATTTAAAGTGATGTGGTAATTTTTTTAGATGATATGGAACCTAATATGTAACCAACCTTATTTTTTTTATTTTTTTAAATTAAATATTAATTATCAAATAAAATCTACGTTTATACCGCCTTGTATCATTTTTTAGTTCAAGCATTTTGCCTTTCTCTCGAACATGTGAGCAGATTTTAAGGAGCCTTTCACGTACATCTCAAGGGGAGAACCAAAAAAATCACCTTCTGTCAACAGATTGCCCTGTAATGATGCCGGCCGGATTCTTCGAACTTAAACAAGCATTAAATAGATCAGATTCAGGAAGAGGACCTTCTGGTCAAGTCATTCAAACTCTTTCCCGTGCGTAGCGTAACCGACCTAAATGAACACTTGCAAGGGATCAAATAAATTTGTCAAGGGCTAAACAGCTCTAGCTCCTAGTGGTCGGAATACCATGCAAGCAAGCTTAGACAATTCTTTCTATTATCATTCTCTTTCCTACACATGGTCAACCTTATAGTTGTGTATCTCCCAACTTTATTATCTGATTGGATTTACCATATATATAGTAAGGAGGGAATGAGTATCACGTGATCCTCAGCAATCGCCTCAATTTATCTACCATGTTAGGAATCTTTGTGATCCACCATGTTATTAGATATTTGGTGAATAAATCTAGCAGTGACAACTGACATGTCAATTACAAATTCGTAAGATAATGACGAGATCGTCACAAACATAATTGATCCCATAAATCTCGTAAGGAAATCCTGAATTCTAAGGGAGCCTTAATGAATGTTTATTTTAAAAAACTCGGTAATCACATTTCAAGATGCAAGGTTTGTTCACGTTTTACAACAATTTGTAAACATATATCTAAGTGTTGGGCATGCTTGTTTTGAGAGATGATAATGGCACGTGCAACCTTGTACTCTCTTCATTTATTTGCAATTAGAACCACCCCATCTCACCAAGGAGTAGTGTTCACCGATAAAAATGTGCCCCTCTAGGAGATTTTATGCATTCTTAACTTTCTAGAAAATCTCCTAGAATCTAAGGAGGGGATTATCTTCCCTTTATTTAGGTTATTTGTGAAAATGACAATCAAGAAGATTGCCGATAGAAATTAAGGAGAGCTATCTCAATCTTAGGTTGGATGGCTGACTCTTATGTAATGGAGTTTAGTAATTACAACTAGGAAATAAGGCTAACATAGGAAAATATATCCTATTTGCCCTACTCTACAATGTTAATTATGCAAGAAGTAGGATAGCCCACAAAAAAATTAATGGCACTTGTTAGCTTATAGGAGATTCACTAGTATCATGATTTTTCAAGAAAGTAAACAGTACTATAGCTTTATCAAGAATCAAAGTTGAAGCCTAAACAAGCTAATCAAGACTACCTCCAAGGGGAAAAAGTGGATGGAGATACAACGCCAATTCACTAGCCAAAGTAAAATAATAGAGAGGCAAGTGAAAATAGGAGAAATCCTTTATAAGACGAAGAATAATACTTTGAAGACCTTTAAAGTCTCGCAAAACTAATCAATCTAATGGAGATGTCCTCCAAAAGACGATTAGGAGTGTCATCTTGATGACATTCCCTTAATCAAGGATCTCCAAAGGTGAGTCCATGAACTATGAAAAAGTCAAAAACAAATATCTTGAGGAAAAAGTTAGCCACATCACACTATCTTGGAATGTGCAATCAAATAAGAAAAGACTCTTTCAAGGACCTCAGATATTAATTCAGTAGATTTGCATTCATTTATAATTATTAAAGAGAGACCAAGCCTATCCTCTAAAATAAGGAGGAAAAAACAAACCTACGTACCTAATAAAATCTACAGAGAGAGAAGATAAGCTTGCTTGACATGATTTATATAGGTTAGAGATAATCAATTAAAAATAGAAATGATTTATATAGGCCTCAACCTCTCCATCGATAACTAGAGCTTTCTAATAATCCTTTCGCTAGTTTCATCCTAGGCATTCCTTTTGTTTATGAACTTTAGATGATTGAACTTCGATATCTTCAAACGAACCATAAATCCACAAGACGTATCAATCACATCCATGATATAAATGCATCATGATCTTATTAATTACTAGTCATAAAGTAGCCAATATGGACTACTATTTTAGCATCTTTCCTTAGGGTTGTTATTATAAGAACTTAGCTCTAACTCATTTATACACATCTTATTTATTGAAAGCTGAGTTCCACTTCATGATCTTCCAATATGAGACTTGGGAAAGGACTATACATAGCTAGCCAAATTTAACGAGAAGTACATTCAACTTCTTCAACAATAACTTGCTCAAATGGGTTCTAGACTCAATGATAGTTTCATGGAATATCATGCCTTGGAAGCGGACATTTAATAATCCCAAGTTGATGTTATTTTCCCTAAACACAAGGTTGAAGAGTGAGTGGAGGAACTTAAAGTGAACTAGGCCATGTAAAAAGAAACCTTAGCAAAAAATATACAAGGATTGTATCTTTCTTAGATAGTGTTAGCTTACTGTAATTTCCATGTTTCTTGTGTTTGCACCTTCAATGCATGTAGGACATAACATGGACTTAATTCGTCATGCATTTGGATACCACTTCTCTAGTAGTTTATTGTAGAACTTGATTCTAACTTTTATTAGTTTGTTTAACTATTTTATTGGCTTGTTCGACAATGATTGATAAATTTTTATTTGCATATTCATTTTCAGTTATGAGATTTGATAATGGTGAGAATTAGATACATTTCAAATGATGACATGTTTAATGATGAGAGTGCTATGATAGGCAAGCCATATATAAGTGACCTATCCATCACCTGAGGAATCAGCTAACGTGTGTATGATTACTTGAGAGATTGGCGTGGATTCCCATACATGGAAACACCAACCCCTTATGTGATTGCAACCCTTCACAACTATATTATTTTGATCTTCTCTTTAGTGTTTCATAATTTAATTTCCTTGCAAGTAGGTTGTTTCCTTTCATTTGCAATGGTCCATCGTATTCGTTGGTTGCATTTTAATGTTCGTTTGCGGCCATTTTGGATGTTGTCCACAAGTTCATTTTTGTTTGCTACTATGCTTCGCCTGCAATGGACTCCAGTATTCGTTGGCTGCATTTTTTTGTTTCATTTGCTACTATTTTAGATGTTGTCCACAAGTTCGTTTTCGTTTGTTGCTATTTTTCATTTGCATTGGTCAGCTATTTTCGTTTGCGGCATTTTTATTTCTTGAATGTTGTCCGTATCTTCAATTTCGTTTGCTACTATGTTTCGTTTGTAATGGTCTGCTACATATTCGTTTGCTGCATTTTAATTGTCGTTTGCTGTTGCTTTAGATGTTGTTCTCATCTTCAATTTCGTTTGCAATAGTTGCTTCTATTCATTTCCACGTCTTGTTACCATTTTCTCTCCTTGTTTGCACACATGCTTCTTTTTTAGAGATACAAACTTAATTATGTTCTTGTGTTATAACTCCTCTAAAAAGAACTTGATATGGTAACCTGTTAATGATGACATTAGTCTTCATTACCTAAGTTAGAAGTAAATGCACCTCAAAACCAATGTCATTACATCGAGGGAGGATCCAAGAATGCATACGGTGTGTGTTGGTTTCATGTAAGTAATTTATTCGACTTGTTTGAATTTCATCTTCAACATTTTCCCTTGCTCCAAGTGTTACTTTCATGTCATTTTTATCTGCGTGCCTTTTAGAGCTCCTACAAAGGAATTTCGACTTCATGTGATTGTCACCAAGGCTTCATGCTTGTTGAGATACTAGTATCTTAGAACAAGGTTCCTCCCATAAACAATTATCTTCTTCCACCGAAAGGGAGTTGATTTAGCCCTGGTTGAACTCAGTTTAATCACATAAAAGGTCATAGGGTCAGCTACTTTCTCATCAACAAGAAATATTGTCTTAGATCATAATTCGTGTTCGATGTACAATGTAAAATACTATCATATAATTAATGGGCATTTTCATCAATTGTATCCTGAAAGTTTTATTATTTGGCTTTCCGAACCATACAATAGTTGGTGCAAACCAAAGCCTCATTATATTCGTGTAAAGTTTCTCATATCTATAAAATAACTTGTTCTACTAGGTGCCGACTTCTTAGGTGTGTTATTTGCTAGACATAGCCCATATCATGCGCGAACAAAGGAGGACAGGTTGGCACGTAACGATTGTGACCACTCCAAACCTTGTCAAATCGTTATTAATCATGTTGAATTTGCTGAAGTTATTGCAAAAGTTACTATAAAGAGGATTCCTAATTCAATGTCTTACCCAATTTATCTACAAGGATTAGCACGTACTTAAAATTTATAAACTATGATTACCAAAAAAAAACATCTAACACAAACAAGTTGGGGAAAGTCAAATACATTCTTCCATGGAGTGAGATTACTGTGTGCTTAGAAAGTTGCAAGAAACATGTTGGTGTGCATTATCAAATACAATGCTTTCTAATTAAATATATGTTTGCATACAAGAGCATGTGGTTCACCAAATTGATTCCTCACCTTATTTCCATTCCATCTAAGTACATGTGCAAAATATTTTAACTTTATTTATAATATATGAAGAAATGAACACCAACCAACTATGTCAAAAAATTAAAGGGTATCTTCATGCATCTCACATATATTGACTTACTAATTAATTTTTCGAATGCCAATCAAAAGCCAACTTGTTCACCCTTCCCATTTCTCCTACCAAGCTACGTAATTCCTCAAGACAAAGAATGAAGGATAAGTAACCATTCCACCTTGAGGCCCACTTGAAAGCTAAACAGAAAAAAATATTTTTTTTTATTTTAATAATTTCATGTGTAATTTCTCTTTGTTTTTATTCCCCTGACCAAACATGTCCTAATGCAGAGAAAGGACAGGGGCATGCAGAGAAGGGATCCTGTCCACACCCAACATGACCTCACGTCACGTACACCCGCAACCCGGAGATAACACGCATGTGCTGTTGAGCCCGTGACCACTGCTCTCCCAGGCGGCCTACCACCACCGGTGGCTCCCACGGGCAAATCGACCGCTCACTTCCAGGCGCAAGGCAACACCGACGGCCCTTTGTCCCCTTCCTGTGAGGAGGCCACTTCCAGAGGACGCCGCTCCCTCTTGCGGTGTGTTTGGTGTGCCTATAGCTATGCGCGCATCATCATGTGTGTCCAGTGGTACGTATATATGACTGAGCAGATCAGAGGAAGGGCTAAGCAATTTCTTTCGATTTGGAAGGGTACGTACGTCTGTTTGCAGCGCCTGCATGGGGTTGAGGCCATCCATAACTGTCCGTAGCAGATGAGGGAGGGGAGTGACATATTCTATATTCTATATGGGATGGATGGGCGTACGTACGTGTGTGTATATATATATATATATTTATATATAGGTATTCTCTTGGATGATTCTTGCAGGGCGTTCCGGTGCATGTGACTGAAGGGATGGATCGATCGATGACGTGGGGGGATGTTTGGGGTTCTAATTCGGGGTATATATGTATGCTCGATCGTTTGCAGTTATCTGAGCATGTCGAGATATATGTCCATGTATGATAAGGAAGGCTATTCTAGTTCTAGGTTTATCTTGGAGGATGAATGTCCAAAAGTGTTGATCTGGATCGAAGATGGATGTCAGTCGGACCCGTGGAAAGGAATAAGTGCTATATATAGCACCCGTTAATGGACGCCACCATCTATATTAACCACCATTTATCTCCTATCTTAATTGTGTTCTTCCAAAATTAATAGTAAATCAATGTAAGATTACCATGTGAACTTAATTCTTCTACTTATCCATCATCCCTCGAGCTCATCCACCAGCACCCTTCAATTAATTATCTTGCAATGAAATGCAATACTTTGCTTTAATGTTGATGCATGCATGGAGATGGAGAAGGGTTTAAGGAAGATGGAAGCCCATGACGAGGCATGAAGTGGTTAATGTAGTTCTTGGGTTGCGGATGACAACAGCTATCTACATGTATAATTCAATGATCGATTGTCTCAATGTTTATTTAGCATCAGGACGGATCTTTCCATGACAGGAAGGTTTTGGAGCAATATATGTTGCTGATTTGAAAGTTCAGGAGTTTCTTAATTCCACTTTGAAGTTGGGTTAACATGACTCGTATCATTTCTCTTTTCTGGGAAAACACTGATTTTGGATTAATCAAGCAAGGCCTCTTGCTTCCTCTCCTTTCTAGTTTTACCAAGCAAGGAAATTAAGAATGTAACGAGTATTATGCTGATCTAGACATGGACAGCACATATTACTAGCTAGATTTCTTTCCCCATCATACGTAATAAATTAATTAGGTCTCTCCTAATTCCTAGAAGGGAATAGAAAGTTAGAAAGGCAAAAAAAAACTACACGATAGCAAATCCAGCTTACCTTAATATTTTAGGGATCTTATATATGATGATGTTTGTGACCATCAAGGACACACTCATCGACAAACATGCGCACTCAAGTGTGTTTCACCTTTTTTTTCTTTTTCTTGGCCTTCGCCTCCAAAAAGCACACAACCTTCACGTAAAGGGAACCAGAAAGTAAGGTCCGATTGAGAGACTGAAAACCTATCAGAATGTATCTTTTGGATCTTTATAAGATGTCACTGCAGATGTTAGATATCGATCATTTCCTCCTCCTTTTCTTTTGCCACACAAAACTTATCGCCATCTGCGTACTTGGTGATGGAACCATTGGAGTGAAAGCTGAAATCGGCTCATGAGGACAGGTTGGCCACGTACCAACATCACATGGATATACACAAAAGTTGGATTGCGTGGGGTTTTGTTAATTAGATGTGGAATCTACGGGGGCAGAAGAGACCAATTGCACAAATTGGAACGTAATCCAATCTCAACGTTTGGAGATGACGCCAGCAATGTTTTGATTTCTTAAATATGGGATGGAAGGCCTCCTGTAGAGAGTGCTCCGTGATGTGGCTGCTTGGTTGGCATCTATTGGTACGTAATGCTTGGATTTTATGGTTCAAATTTGCTCAGAATTATGAGCACCCCTTGATTTCATCGATGCCATAGTATACTATATCTAGGAAAAGGAAATCAACAACCACCTCGTTGGGATCCGCTTAATTGTGAAGATATGATCTTCCTACGTCTGCTTTTTACCAAGTTATCATATCGATGGATCTAAACGTTGATAAAATTAGGCCTACGTTGTAAGACAAATGATGGGATGTCTCGATGTTGCAACAGTTTACCAACTTTCGACATTTACTATATAGCGTCGACAGGCTTGACTAATTAAGCCTGTCAATTAAATCCACCACAGGGAAAAAAGACTTTTCTAGTAATTTATTTTCCAAAAATTTGGATAACTACAATGTTATCTGGATGCATTAATCAAGATAAGCATCACATAAGATTTAACGTGATATGTCCTTTAACATCAACCTATGAACAACTTTAAGTCAACACTTTAGTTTTATTGTTGAGGTACATTTTTCTCGACAGACAAATTCTATGCTAATCTCAACATTTACTAACCATCAAGCAAAGCCTATCTCAATGTTTATGCGAATCAATCTCAACATGAGCCAACGTACAGATAGGATAAGCACGGTACCCGAGTTTCATTGAAAAACAAAGAAATAGAATATTAATAACTTGTTTGATGCGGATATAATGGATCTAAGGCAGCCGTCCAAACTATTTAAGTTCAAGTTATGCATGTGAGATTATTTAAGTCTTAATTCTTCCTGTCACACTATTCATCTTTGTAAGTTTTTGAATTGAAACTAGTTTATGAGGTTTATAATTTTCCTTACTTGAAATCTAAATATTCTTGTCAAATTTCATGCAATCAATCAATTAATTACTATTCATGTGAGATTATAAAGATACCTCATACGTAATTTAGAGGTAACTCATGCAATCACTTTTATTAAGTAACATTTAAACTTTCACAACAATTAGTTATCATATTTTCAATTGATTCATGACTCTTATATTATTAATTTATAACGACTCTACCTTAAACTTAGTCTAACTAAAAAAAAAGATTGATCTTGATAACTTATCATGTATAGATTTAATGAATTTAAGAAAATTATCTAAAATAATTAAGATTAAATTATTAAATAGTAATTCTTCATTATTTATATCTTACTTATTCTTAAAGAATAGTGATGCGTTTGATTTTGTTTCTTTTCCGGTTAATGGTCGGTATATTAGTAGTAATGATTCAAATCGGCAACTTTAGTCTCAGCTATTAGAAAGTTGTGCGGATTCATACTCGGAAAGGTCGACATTCGAGTGTGACATCAAGATATATTCCCAAAAGAGGATGGAATATTTTAGCGCTGAAATTTAATTTAGTACTTTATTACAACGAATGGGAACTAGAATTTATTTAGGACCTATTTGTTTGCTCTTGGCGAGAATAATCGGTTAATCTAATTCTCGATGTCTCATCCATGCGATATATTATTTTGTCATATTGATGCAGAAAACTCGCCTCTCTCACGTTAAAAATGCATTAGATGGATTAAACGATATGGGGGCGTGCTTTTTTGAATCAACTAGGATCAAATATTCCAAGAACATAACCATCCGATTGTATAGGGTTTGGACACAGATTTCGCCTTTCTGAAGCGCTCTTTTCTCTGCACAATGCTACGTACACCAATCGTTTGACAATTATGGATAAAATTATGGTGATTATTCTGTCACCTACTTTGTGATCCGGTCTCATGTTAAAATTAAAAACTTATCATGTGACTCCTCCATCTAATTTACTTAGATGGTTAATTTTTTTTAGAGATTAATTTTTATTTATTTAATTACTTAACTTTTCATTTGTTAATCTAGATTTATCAATTTTAACATGGATATGTCTAACACCAATTTCAACTGATGATAGTAAAATTCGTGTTAAAATTCTACACTACTTATGTCTCTGATATCTCTCAAATTTTATATATCTAACATTATTATCAAGTAAATATCATAAAAATTAACATCACAACTTAACACTAATTCAAATAAATATAAAATAATATTAACACCGTACTGCAAATAAATACAATTATAAATTAACATTAATTTTACATTTCTTAATATTACTTTTTCTAATACCTCAAACAAACTAACCCTTAACGAATGAATAAAGGATTTCTCCTAATTCAATTTGTCGTCGAGATACCTAGTCCAACTATCGGAATAAAGGGTTAAGCTAAGCCCCAATTAAAACAAGTGTGACAGACCTCGTATAAAAAGCCTAATCAATGTTAAACTTTGAGTGAATATCCCTCGACACAAACAGGCCCACAGAGTTACTGATAATTGAGAACAGATTCGAGGGATAATTGTATAGCCTTTTAGTGGACTTTTCGAGCAACTAAACTCCAAAAATCGAGTAAGGTGATCCATTAAAAGGTTTTTGGTGGAGGCCGGGAGAATATATTTGATGGGCCCTTTTTATATCTCATCCTAACGGGCCGAGTTAAACAAATTTATTTTATGCGCAAGATGGAAGTTTTCCCAAATTTTTTAGTTTGCAAAAATCCAGGGGAGATTCGATTGGAGTTCCTGAATAGAGATGCAGCTCGATATTGATTATGCATATTTTATTTTGCCGGTACTATTTTTTGCGATATTACGTCCACGAGATGAATGTTCATGCAGAAATGGACGTCCATATGTCTTTTATATCTATAATTTCGCATCCATTTTCTATCATCTCCATCCATAGTTTATATTTTGGTAAAATTTATGCCTTAACTAAGGTAGAATAAATATTTTTTCTGTGATAGGAATAGCTAGTAATTTGTTTCTATAGACATTCCTATTCGTCAAATATCGATTATAGAGATTGAGTTCTTTATCCACTTACAAATTTTATGTACATATTCTCATTATATATAATCCTCATCTTAAATGAGAGAAATGAGGTACCCATTTTCTCTTATTTTTTCAGGTAATATCTGAAAACTTAAACCTATGTCTCCTAATAACATAATTTTGATGTTTTATCAACTAAGATAATTTTGATTATTTTATCACCTAAGATATGCCTGTAGGTGGGTTTTATAGCATATATAATTACTGTTATTTTCTAGCATTTCAGAAGGACCTTAAAATCTAAAAGGATAGGATAACTCCTATCCCAAGTCCAACCATTTTCACCTTAACTTCATGCCTAACTTTATACAGATCCAAGTCTCGAACACTTTGAGAACTCTGGAAAACCATGGACCAAAATGTTTGCGTTGAGCTCGACATTCAGATTGAACAGAGCGACAACCACGCAATTTTTCTCCCAAGTCAAATTTCCAGGATTTCTTCAAGAATGGGAAAAGGGAGTTTTACATAGGCCAGAAACTTGGTTGCATAGGAAAGGGACGTGGACAATTATTAATTAAGTCGTTGATAGGTTGGTTCTGCCACTTCTGCCCGGGAATTGCAATTTTGTTTTGTTACGTTTTTTTTTTTTATTCAGTAAAATTGTAAATTCCTTTCCCATCAAGCAAAGGGCTTATTCCTGAAATGATGATTGAGATAATTAGTGTATTCGATGATATTAGAGTTATCAGGCAATTGGATCTCTGTAAATGGGTAATTTCTACTTACATCAAAGTTCCCATCTATGGATGCAATAGTCAAAAGGATAGCCAAAGAATTGCCAGAAGAATACAAAGAGGTATCCGGTGTGAAAATTCGCATGATTATACGTTTCCATGTAATTAATCCATGGTATTACAAAGGATTGAACTCCAGCCGTTAAAATATGTTAATGCCAAAAGCAAGTGCCAATGTATCTACGCCCATCGAAAGTGACTTGGGGGAGGTGAAGTGATGATTGATTGGGACAACAGGGAGTAGAAGCGAGAAAACGTGCGCTCGCCGACAGCAACGTGCTACCAAGAAAATGTGTAATTTATGCGAAGAAAACCAAAAGAAATGAGAAGAAGGTGAGGGGATAGCGAAATAGACTCCAAAAGCAAACCAACGGTTAACATCTCCTCCTGCTTTACTCAACCACCACCTCTTATATATTCCCTCACCTTTCCACGCTCCCTCTTTAGAGTACCATCTTGTTTGGTGCTTCTCACCTTCGGATCATGAAGTGGCTTCGTTCCCTCCTCCGCCCCTTCAGGAAGCTATGGCTCCGGTTCAACTCCACCCACAAAAAGGGTACGTGATCACTCACACACTCATCTTTATTGAAATTTTTCGAGTTGAGAATTAGGTGTATAATGTTTGTATATATGTAGCCTACTTTGACTTTAATTTGAATGTTGCCAACGAACTTGAAGGCAGGGGAATAAACATCTTGTACGAAGACGTGAAGTCGTGCCAATACGAAGACGTGCACGTGCTGTGGTCGATCCTCGTCGAGTCGCACCCGCCGGCAATGCCCTCGTCGTCATCGATGAAGCAGAGGTTCCTTTCGCAACAGTGGATGTAAGGGAGAGGATATACACGATCGGAGATAACCACATCTATGTGTATATATAATGTGATTTTTGAGAGAGAAAGACCTACTTCCCCACTTTGTTTTCTTTCTTTTGTACCAGTACATATAATTTATACACGGCTGTGGGATTTTGCTTTTGTTTGTGTTAAGCCTGTTGATTAACAAATGTGGATATGCAATGATCAGGAATATCACGTTAATTTTCTGGGTATAAGTACGTAAAAAATTTCATCAAATTCTAGATCTGTACAGACTGCTGCATAAAGGAACAGATTGATCTCCCTGTTTCTAGGTAATACTCAATTATTTCGAAGAAAATTGGTAAATCAACCGCCACGGCCCACTCAGACTTATCTTTTCACCTAAGATCTCAGTCAACTGCGGAAGGAAATGGAACAAAATAGAAGTGTTAAGTGTTACTCATGAAATTTTATGGCCCTTATTTTGGCAGAAAATGAGGTAGATTTTCGATGCGTCAAACATTAAAATAGGAAACAGTAGCTGAGGTGGGTCCCACAACCCTTTTTTTTTTTTTTTGGCTTAGATCGATCGTGTGATGGGCTGTGCATCCCCCAAATCTATATTTCAACTATGGAAGTAGGCTTTGGAAAAGTTCATATATATATTACTTATCACCCAACAAGATGGTCACAATATTCAAGCAAAGCGTACAAGCACACAACGTGTTCTTTGAAGCGAAGGTAAACACATTTCCTATGCACTCGTTTGTTGCACCTTTCATCTGAGAAGCGGAAACTAATTGAGCATTATTAATTCTTTTTAACGAAAGAATTCTTTGCTATTTTTTAACGTGCATCCACTTGTTAATATGTATCACTTACCTTAGGTGCCAAATTAATTTCAGTAACGAGTTATTGGATTGTAGTTTACTTAAGTTCCGGATGAATATGTTATACATAAGCTTTAGTGCCTAATTAATGGGGTTATAGTATTATAATAATTTTTACTTTTATCATCGGTCGAAAATCATCGGCAAATCTCCTTTTACCAGTGCCAAAAAGTCGCAGCGTAAATAACGTCGTTGTTTCCCTTTTCCATCGGTTACAAGGAACATTCGACATTGAAAAATCGTTCTCCTAGCGAACGGATTAGATCTTGTACCTTCAGTTTATAACCAACGGTAATTGTATTTCCCATCATTTATAAATTAAGCGACGGGATTTGTATATCACTTTTTCCTACGTTAACGTGTCGTCTTTTGTGTTTTGTTGCCATTTAAATGACGTCGTCGCTTTAATAAGCGACGATAAAAAGATTTTTGCCGTCGCTTTCTTAAATAAACGACGACATATATCTTTTATGCAATGACACAGTTTCGTATTTTTAATGTTGCTTTCAAAAATAAGCGACGGCAAATATCTTTCTTTCACACACGCTCCTGCTTTTCAACGTCGTTGGTTATTAGTAAAATTGATGGAAAAGGTCGGTTTTGTTTTGATTCCATAGCTGTCAATTATTAGTATCTCCTGCACTGTGCTCATCCACCTGTAGCTTGTGCTAAGAAAGACAGATGATTTGATGGAGACTAAGCAAGGGTTAGATTGTCAGCTACTTGCTTTGCAATTGGAATGGGCACTAAAACTTTTGCTATTTGAAATGGTCATGCATTTGAAGCAGGCTTTAATGATGGATTTGATGCCCTCAATATGGCAGGGGGAAGATAGGCGTAGAAGGAATTCATGACTATTGGTATAAGTTGGACAACCAATCAAGTGCAGAATGCATAATATTAAGAAGTGCACAACACTAGACACCTCAAAAAAGTGATATCATTGAACCTAAATAATACATACAATATCTACATGATACATCTCTCGAAAACGATATTATGTATAGAACTTTTTCACATTCAACACCACGGATACGGAGATTACAAGCTTATGATAACACATGACTTTAACAAATGTAAAGAAGAAAGAAAGAAAAGAGAAGGTAAGGAGTCCACATCAGTGTAATACATGAACTTGGAGAAAATACAAAGGAGTCCGACATTGTAATAATACATGGACTAAATATTTCAATTCACACAACAGTTCCAGCGGACTTACACAGCATCCTAATCTTTGCACCCAATAATGGAGTTTTCATCCCACCATATTTGAGAGTGTGTAAGTGTTGCTACATTTTTTTTCTTCACATGAGCGTGTAGCATATAGGTTGAAGGGGACCACTTGAGCAGGGATTCGTAGTGCCCATATCTGAAAATCGATTCAAGAAAAGGCTACATGAAATTAAGTCTTAGGAAAAGATTCATAGACTTGAGTGCACGTACCTGAATTTAGAATTCCAAAGTGGCACTAACCTGCTAGCTTAATGCAAATGGTAAATAACCCCATCAAAATCGAGTAAGATGGATATTTAGTAGCGGTCATAGTTGAATTTGACATCTGCCCCTCCCAATCTTTGCTTGCTCTCTAGCTATGAGATCAACCCCCATATCACCTCCCACTCTCCCACGTCCAAGCCATGAAGCAGCAGGGTGGGAATGGCAAAAAGGAACTCAACTTGTGGGATAGGAGAAAAAAGATGGCAGATATGTATTAGAGATATGCCTGCTTGATCACAACATGACACCAGTATATGCTACAGAATAATGTTTTAGGCCTCATTTTATTTCTACCATATGTGTGCCCAATTGCCTGTCAAACCCATATAACATAGCTTCAAACCTGCACAACTTGAAATTAAACAATTTGGAATATGCAAACTCTACTTGTCCTTTTTGCTAAGATGCCAAGGAAGATGTTCTCCGCTTGTTTTTCTCGTCCCCTAGTGAAGACGGTGTTGAAGGAGTTGGTGCAGAGTGGCTTGCTTGTGCTTCTTTGATGCTTTTTGGGAGATTTTTAGATGCCGACACAGTTCACCTAGGCATGTTCAGTTCAGATCCAAGAAAGGGTTGCTCCTTTGGCAATACGTTGGTCAATTTGGTCTGAATAGAATGGGGGCAGTCCTTGATCCATGTACTCCCTACATTAAGAGTATCTTATACCAGGAAAGGGCCCATGATATCCGTTGGGGATGGGATCTCTTGTAACATCTTGGTGTGTTGAGTTTGGAAGCTTAATGAGGTGTTGATCTGAAGTAACCTTCCTTTTTCATCTCAAAAAAAAGAAAGAAACAAACCACTAATCAGAATTTCAGAATGGCCATGGAACTGCCAGCCTTATGAATTCAGTTCATGACTTCACTCAGGATTTTTGAGGGGATATGCTAGACAAAAAAAAAAAAAAAAGGCATTGGCAAAGCTTAAAAAAAATATCAAGCCCACAACAAAGCAAAATCTTATTTATGACCATGTCCCATGGGAAGCCGATGATAGAAATCAAATTATGCAAACTACAGTGACCTATTGAACAGGTAAACAAGTGCAAAAACATCTATTGTTGTAACAATTAAATTTAATGAGTTCCACCTAAAGGATCCGATTGCTTAGATGGCTTACATAACATTGGGTTTCAATTGCTCTTGCACGGAGAAGAACCTCCCAGTGTGCCTCTCCGGTGACTTGTAAAAGCAGATGGTACTAACATGACCTTCAAGTGCACAAGCAACCAAATCAGCAAAGTTCATGTGCTTGGTGTTGAACATCTGCTTGGTGCTGAAACCTTCGGCGCTGATAAAGTTCAGGAAATCTCAAATCATAGCAAACGGTGACACCCAGCCGACCAATGGGACTGTCTTGGGCAACAATGTCATCACCTGCATAGTGAAGAGAAAATCACAGAGACAACAATCATGGGTCTTGATATCATACAACTAGGCCATGTACTGGAGCTTCACAGGGCAGACAAAGAATAAGGAACAAACTTATAATCAGAGAGCTTCAAACATTTGGGAACTGTAACTTTAGAATATCACCTAGTAGACTTTTTGTATTTGTTGAACTCATTTTCTCATTGTGAAAGATTCGTAATAACAATTACCACATGCAAGCAATCCTATTTATTCCCATAGAAGGAAGGAGGTTTACATCGCTATCAAGTTCCTCGATGCTCTTTTTCGCCTTCAAAGCAATTATTCCAACTTCATCAATATCCTTCTCCATTTGCAATTTGATAGCTAAACTAAGAAGAATAGAACAATTATACCTCATATCATCTCAATTAAGACAAAGCCATTTCATCAATTTTGTGAAAAGATCAGGCAGCACCTTTCGTCCCCGAAACCTTTGTTGTGTGTCTTGAAGCTTCATTTGAACTCTAAGATATTAACTTGGAGGTAACAACTACAATATCTGAGTAGAAGCACCTTATAGAGCTTAAAAAGTAAGAGCAGTGTCAAAGTAATTAAATCTTGTGAAGTTGATTTGCAATCTTGTCAATTTGGCCTTCGATGGCCATGAACATTTCAATATGGTTTTAAGAAATGATTAAAGAGCACCACACACAAATTACCTGACTTCCTCTTAAAGGACCAAACTCTTGAATTCCATAATTATGAACGAACCTCCCGTGGGTAATGCTCCAACATATGCTAGATAGAATTTAAACGCGTTAAAATGCAAGGGGAAAAGAACCTATCAACCAGATATTTCATGGAATCAACATTTCGTTATCTCACCTTGAATGGAATCAACTCCCGCACACCTTAAACCCACTCTGCAGTATTATTGGACGTCCAGACACTTGGTCAGACGTCCAATTTCTGCAGAATACCCAAGACAGAACCTAGAATCCTTCCTAACTTTGATTAAACGTCCAGAATTGAAGTTTGGACTTCTAATTTTTTAGTATACGTCATCTGATACTTGTATTGGATGTCTGGAACTGCTCTCCGGTTCATGTTTTAAGATTCAAGCCTTGATCTTGGATCTCTAGCCCCCTAAATCCAATTCTAACCCCCTAGGAACCTAAATTAAGGTACCCCAACCCTAATACATCACCTCTAGACCTCCTAAAGAATCTAATTAGGTCCTCACTAAACCTAATTGACTTAGATCATAGTTAATTACCATTGCCTAGTCAATTGGACTCATAGGGTCCAATTGAGCTCAGATCTCAACCCATACAAGTCCAATTGGACTCAGTGAGAGTCCAATTGACCTAAGCCCAACCTAATTGAGTTATTTCACTCTCAATTAGGCTCACAATCATTCAATTAAACTTGTGTTAAGTTTAATTGCATTTCCTCCTTAGCAATTAGGGTTTGTAACCCTAATTTCAGACCTACACCAACCCAAACCCCTTAAGACCTAACCTAGACCATTTAGTCACATAGGGCATGGCCACACACACACACACCCATTCACACACACACACCCATCTAGAGTTCTCTAGAACCCTCTTCAAGGTGGCGCCACTCTTGGTTGCCAAAATTAGCAACCAAGAGCCATTCAAATTGGAGATCCACAAATGGTGGATCTAAAAACCATCTCTCTCTCTCTTTGGCCGGCCACTCTTGGAGCTCTCTCTAGAGAGTTCCACACTTCTCTAGAGAGTCTCCCTTAGGTCTAACGGGTGGCCATTTGCACCCATCCAATTCTTGTCTTCATTCACTCTTGATTCCATCTAGGTTAGCTACATTCACATCCACTCCACGTCCACGAGCTGCTCCACCATGGCTACTACCATCTCCACACCAAGATGCTAGATCACCTCTCCAACCTCTCTCTAAGGGTCAGCCTAAGCACCATTGGCCGCCCCTCCTCCTCTCGACCAACTCAAAGGCCATCGAAGCCCACCTCCGAATGCCCTTATTTCTGTTAGATTAGTAGCTTAGTTCTTCATAGTTTATATGCTTTTATTACTGCTTAGTAGTGTATCTCTATATTCTCCCCCAATGATGCATGCATAATCCGCCTTTAGATTCATGTATGCGATCATTTTCTGTTAGCTAGATTTATGTTTTCAAGCTTTCCTCTATAAGCTTTCCATGAGTTTCATGTTGCAAATATCATCATGAATCAATGAAAATCTTTTTCTATATATATATTTTTTTTTTTTTTTTTTTTTTGAAAATCACCATGAGCCTTGTTGCAATATTTTTGTGTGATTGAAGTTGTATGTTTTAATTACTATCTTTTAGCAACTAACATGTCGTACATCAATACGTAAATCACCATAAACTGGCATGAGATTTTAAGCAAGTAAAGCATAAGAGATCGATTTCAAATCTGCATTTCCATAAATGCCTCCCAGAGACGAACGACCGGGACTCAAAGTCTCGTTATCCTTACAAAAGCATTTTTTGACGAGCATTGTAGTGCGACTATACTACGATTTCCGACAACTTCAAAATGCACGAAAACAGGTTTGTCAGTATGGTGAACCTGGACCCGTGCACCTCCGTCAGGAGCTCTCTCAATAAGTCATCGTCCCTAAGAACGCATAAGCATCCCCTCATGCGCAGTATCTCATCTGTAAAAGAAAAGTCTCCTGGGTCCTGTCAACACCCTGTCCTGCAGTATCTGTAAGTATGGATCTGTCATCTATCCTGCAATGATGCGGTCTATCAGCTCTGGTCACGTCTGCCGCGTCATTGTCATTGTCCCACAATACCCCTGTGACTCCCGGGGTCGCCAACTGCCCAACTCCTCTATGAGTCTCCAACTCTATGCCTGTAGATTGGCCAAGTGAGTGAGCGCCTTCCGGCTCAAGATGTTAGCCACCACATTGGCCTTCCCTAGATGGCAAGAGATGCTGCAGTCGTAATCCTTCAAGAGCTCTAACCAACGTCTCTGTCTCATGTTAAGCTCTTTCTGATCAAATAAGTACCTGAGGCTCTTATGATCCGTGAAAATCTTCAAAGTCTCATTGTAAAGGTAATGCCTCCATGTCTTCAACGCGAAAACAACAGCTGCTAGCTCTATGGGTAGGGTAGCTATGCTCATGGGATTTCAGTTGTCGCGAAGCGTAAGCGACAACGTGACCCTGCTGCATGAGCGCACCCCCTAACCCCTACAACGAAGCGTCTGTGTAAACCACAAAACTGCCACTGTTTCCGAGATGGTAAGCACAGGAGCTGAAGTCAGTCCCTCCTTCAACTCCTGAAAACATGCCTCACACTCATCTGTCCAGGCAAAGGGCACGTCCTTCCGAGTCAGTTGAGTCATAGGATGCGCAATATGAGAGAATCTTCTTATAAGCCACCAATAGTAACCTGTTAGTCCCAAAAAGCTGCGTATCTCTGCCACTGTACGTGGCCTCTCGCACTTGAGTTCGGCCTCAACCTTGGCTAGATCCACAGCCAAACCATCCCCTCAGATCACGTGGCCCAAGAAAGTCACCTGCTTCAACCAAAACTCGCACTTACTGTACTTGGCATATAGCCAGCGTCACCTCAAAGTGTCCAGGATCATCCATAAATGTTGTCCATGTTGCGCCTGATCCCGCGAGTAAACGAGTACGTCGTCGATGAACACCACCAAAAACTTGTCCAAGTACGGTCTGAAAATTCGGTTCATCAAATCCATAAAAGCAGTGAGGGCATTGGTCAACCCAAATGACATGACCAACTCGTAGTGCCCGTACTGAGTACGGAAAGCTGTCTTGGAGACATCGGTCTCCCTGATCCTCCACTGGTGGTAGCCTGACCTCAGATCTATCTTGGAGAACACTGTGGCGTCTCGCAACTGGTCGAAGAGGTCGTCAATCCTCGGCAGTGGATACTTGTTCTTGATGGTGACCCTATTCAGCTGTCAGTAGTCGACACAGAGTCGCAGGGCACCATCCTTCTTCACAAACAGCACAGGGGCTCCCCACGGGGATGCACTAGGCCTCACAAAGTCCTTCTCCAACAGGTCCTGCAGCGATGACTTGAGCTCTCACAGCTCAAGCGATGCCATCCGGTACGGTATAGTACAAATGGGGCTAGTCCCCGGTACCAGTGAGATCTCAAACTCTATCTCACGCTCAAGCGGTAGTCCTGGCAGCTCCTCTAGAAAAACGTCGTAGTACTCGTAAACCACCG
The DNA here is from genome assembly GCA_037157565.1 of Thalassia testudinum. Lineage (NCBI taxonomy): Eukaryota > Viridiplantae > Streptophyta > Magnoliopsida > Alismatales > Hydrocharitaceae > Thalassia > Thalassia testudinum. The sequence continues at coordinate 83,217,130 of JAZHRO010000022.1, forward strand.
GAATACTCTGAAAGTTAGCCACGAGACTAAGCTCTGCCACTACACAAGACAAAAATCCCTCACACCCCTGGATCAAAAGCCTCCCTGACCGAAGCGCAAAGATGCATCTGAAACCTCTGTCCACCGGCTGTCCGTGAAACTCAAAGGGAGGCAACTCCGGTATGGAGAAGATGATCTTCCTCCCGAAACAGTCCACCAAGGTGTGATAGGAAGACAACCAGTCCATCTCTACGATCACGCCAAAATCCTCCATCTGTATCACAATCAGGTCAGCGGGGAGGCTGTGCCCCCTATACTGACCTCGCAGTCCGTATAGACCTCCTCAGCTACAAACAACTAGCCACCTGGGCCTCTGATCACAAAATGATCCTCTAACAGTACACTGCCCGGCCCCAAACTGACAGCAAAATTTGCAGCAACAAAAGAGTGCGAAGCACCAAAATCAAAAAGTACGTACACTAATTTACCAGAAATGGTAACCATACCTACCACCACTGAACCTGAAGCCCTGGTGTCTCTGTGTGTCAAGGCGTTGATATGCCCCTCAATCCTCGGTGCAGACGAAGCAGCTACACTCTGAGTCGGGCGAGCAGCCGCTGGCCGGTACCCTCCTCATAACTGCTGCCCTCCCTCACGCGTCTGGGGACCACAACCACCAACTTGGTCTCCAGTGCTCAGTGTGGGGAGCATCTACTGTGCTCCGGCCCTAGATGGGCAGTCCCTCCTGATGTGGCCAAGCTGGCCACACTGGTAGCAGAGGGGGACATGACCTCCTCCCTCAGTAGGTCCCTGCTGGAGGCTGGGTGAGGGTCTGGTGTTGGCAACAGGCCCCTGTCAGGGGCCCCCAAAGGCCACTAATGGCCCCGCAAAATGAGACGGCTCTCTTGCGAGTGCCGTGTGCCTCCTCTCCTGACGGTCCTGAGAGTACTCTGGCTGATAGGGCCTCATCTGTCTGCTGTCCGTGTCTCGTGCAGCTGGGTCAATCTCCTCGTAGATCATGGCTGCCTCAACCACTCGTGAGAAGGTGGGCAGTTTCAGGGGTTTGACATACCCCTAAATAGCAGGTCGAAGCCCTTCGGTAAACCTCCACAGGCGCTCCTCCTCTGTAGACATGGCTATCGAGGAAAAATGTGACAGCTCCAGAAAATGCATGCGGTACACGCCAACAGTCATCGTCCCCTTGCAGAGAGTGTGGAACTCCCGCCTCCTCTAGTCTTACTAGGTCTACGGAAAATACTGCTCGCAGAAGAGAGTCACGAACTGGTCCCACGTCAACTCTCTCCCCTCCTGGCCACTGACTGCCCTCCACCACCTGTGTGCCACGCTCTCTAACTGGTACGTGGCAAAGGCCACGCGACACTCCACAGGAGGGCGGAGGGTGTCGAACACCTTCTCTATCTGCTCCAGTTAGTCCTTTGCCTCAGACGGGTCCTCATTCCCCTTGAAGAAGGGGGGCTTCAGCTTCCGAAACTGTCCGAAAAGCTCGTGGTGCAGCTTCAGTGGGGGAATGGTGTTACGAACGGGCGCTCCAAACATCTTTTAAGACGTCTGGGAGGTGGCCCAGACATCGTGCCAGACATCTGGAATCACTTACAGACGTCTGGGATCATTTCCAGACGTCTGGAAATAGGTTATTTTGGCACGCTGTTGTTCGTCTGCGCGCAGGAGGGCGCAGACCTGCATTTTCTCTCTCTCTCTCCCTCTTTTTCCCTCTCTCCTGCGGCCGCAGACGCCTCTACCGCGTTCTCTCTCTCCTCCTCGCTCGGCCTTAAAAGGGCCGCGCCTCTCCCTCACTCCCGTCACCTCCGTCTCCTTCCTCTTCTCCTTCAGCCAGTGCGCGAGAGCGTGCGCGAGAGCGAGCGCGAGGGTGCAGCGGCGGCGGCGACAGCCGCAGCGGGTGCGGGAGGAGGTACTGTGCGGGGGAGGAAGCGCTCGGCCATGAGGGCGAGCTCGCCGAGGCTGCTAGGGCCGGCCGGCGGGGGGCGCAGCGGGCGCAGAGCGACGCGGGAGGACTACTGCGGCTCGAACAGCAGGCAGAGCACTCGCAGCGCGGCCGTGCGTCGCGAGCGGAGGGCGAGTGGCGCCCTGGTTCTGGAAAATTTTCCAGAATCAGACGTCTGTGCTTCTAGCCAGACGACTTGAACGACGTCTGGAAGACTGTCCAGACGTCTGAAAGGTGAATTTTTCCGTCTTCTTCCTTCCTTTCGATTGACCTTACTAAGAGAGAGAGGAAATGGGTACGCGCAGGGTCAGAGATTCGCATCCAACGCGAATTAGACGTCTGGCTCCAGTGCCAGACGGCGGGAACGACTTCCAGACGTCCTGGGTGACCATCGGACGTCTGGGAACTAGGCCAGACGCCGCCGCAGGCTTCTAGACGTTTGAGAGCCCACGCAGAGCGAGGTAATTCCCTGATCCACTTTTTAAGACGTCTGAAAGAAGTTCCAGACGTCTGATTTTACACTGTTTCGTCGTTTTCGACCCGTTTCGGGCCCGTTCGGGCTCCGTTTTCCGCATTTCGAGTTGCGTTCTTTTCGGAATTACATCCTCTACCTGTCTATAGTAGCTGTATACTGTTTTGAGAAGTTCCTTGTGTTTAATCCTTGTGATAGGACCCCGTTCCGTTGCAGTCTCGGGGGTTGCGGAGGCACGCGGGATTCCCGACCACGCCCCCAATTCGCCTGTTGTAACTGGTAGAGTGGCTATAAGTATAATCTGTTAAATTATGAAACCATAAATAGAACCTAGGACATTGCATGAATCCTAGGAATGAGAAATAGATTGAATGGTGGATTCCTAGGGTGTTGCATGAATTCTAGGGCTGGAAAACTAGATTGTATGATAGATCCTAGGATATGGCATGAATCCTAGGATGGGAAAACTAGTGGAATGTATGAATACTGCAGTCTTGGAAAATGTGGAAAGGAAATAATAGCTGCCTGTGAATTGAATTAACAGCTGCCTATTATGAATAAATGAACATGATTAAGAGTATGGGATGTATGAACGTGAAACTGGAATGGTGAAACTGGAATGTCCTGAGTTAAAGAGCTGGAACCCTACGGGGAATTAGGAGTAGAACTCCTGGAAAGTGAATGGAATAGAATTGGGGAAGTGAGCTGGCCCTTGAGTACGGAGTACCAAGGAGAGCGACTGTCCCCCCTGTTTAGTGCAGAGTGGAGCCAGCCGTCCCAGGGACCCGTGGTTAGGACTGGCCACTCTGTACTGACTTGCTGGCCCTCATGTACGTAGTATCGAGGAGAGCTACTAGTGTAGGGAGGTACTAGCTACCCCACGGGCCCCGGGGTTCTGCTAGCCTCCCACACCAACTTGTTAGGCCCACTGGGGTAAACCAGGGTAGTCAGGCGAGGGTGCGCGGACTGTGGAGGGGCAAGGCCCCTGTTTGGTTACTGTGGAGGGGTTGGACCCCTGTTACTGAGAGGGCTCTGCCCTGTACTGGTTCCATACTGTGCTTTGGGCGCACCCGTTAACGGAAACGACTGACTGCGTGCCAGTACGGGTTAGCTACCCGTGCATTTACCGTGCGTGCCGTAGTCACCGTTACGTCTGTCAGTGACCTTGGGGTGGTTGACTGAGAGTAGGATCACCACGGGGGACTCTCCCGACCAGGAGAGCACCACGTGCTACTTCTACTGTTCGGAAAAGACTGCAATCAGGATCGTTTCCACGAGGAACATTCGAGATCAAGTGAAAGATCTGAGAAATAGATAAATTGTGAAACAATAGAAAGACGTAAATAAAGGAAGAAAGAAAATTTAAAACAGCTACTGTACACTTTACTGTTTCTTTAGTTTAGCTGCCACTCTACTCAGCGTTTTGCTGACGTGTTACACTTGTTACCTTTCAGGACCAGGTGTTGAGCAGCCAGGGTCAGCGGCTGCAGAGGACGTTGGGCCGAGTAGGGTCTGATGAGAACCTCATCATGAGCCATAACTAGCTCATTTTGACCCAATACAAAGGATAAAAGCTCCTACATATCTCAAGGAAAAGCTTAACTCAGAGAATTCTGAGTTTGAGAAGAAAACAAGTCATAAGGGGTAAAAGTGCAATTTTACCAGTATAATCTGCATACAGGGTAATTCAGGGCCCAAACATAGGTCAAAACAGCTTAATAAGAATAAAAGTGGGATGAGATGATCTAGCAAGGGCTACAGCACTTCCAAGGAACCAAATGATAATCTGTAACCCTAAAACAACCCACTTCAATTCACAAGGTTCGAGGCAAAGTAAAAATAGAATAAACCCTCTAAAATTCATAGAAAAATAATCTCTAGGGTTTAGAACCTTCAATTTGGCCTTTAGAACCCATTTTGACCTACATTGAGAACCATGCCCAATTAATAACTTAATTTGGGTTTTTGCGCAAATTGACCGGTCAAACAAGGTTTAATATGAAAATAAAATTCACCATCAGATTCCTTAGGTCCTAATTAGTCATGTATAAAAACTTGAGCCTAAGAAGAAACCTCCTTGACCGAATTTACACTTTGGTCCTCATATATTTACTCTTTGGCCCTCAACTTTTGAACCCTCGCATTTAGGCCCCTAACTCTCCTTCGTTCTTTGCAAACAGGTCCCTCCTGCAAAACCCTGCCAGCACCATGCTCCGGCGACCTTGCGCGGAGCATGGCGCCGCGCAGGGTGAGGTGGAGGACCTGGCAAGTGTACCGGGGGTGCCCTGCGTCGTCAGCCGTCGCAGGAGCACCCCCATGGTCACTGTAGCCCCCCATACCGGCCGTGCGAACGCACGGACGGTATGGGTTCGAATTCCGACCATGCTCCGGCGAGGGAGACACGTCGTCTCCCTCCGCCTTCCTCCCTGCTTCAACCCTATAAATACCCCCCGCCGCTCCACCGACCAAGGCAGCCTGGATCTGACGGAGAAAACCCCCAGCTTTCTTCTCTTCTTTCTCCGGCAGACGCTCACCAGCTCCGGCGACTTCCTCCCCCTCCACCTCTTCGCTCTGCCGCACTACCAGCAGCAGAGACTTCCTCCCCTGCTCTTTCCGCGCCACGCCGCACCCAGCTGGCGCCTCTCCAGCCCTCTGCTCGCCGCCGCCCCTCTCCCCGAGCATCGTCTTCTCCGGCGACAGTCGATACGACTGTCGCCCTGTTCCTCCCCCTTCGTCCCTGCAGTTAAGTTAGACTTACTCCCCTTCTCCTCCTCTTTCTTTCCCCGCTTTCGATTTAGTCAATTAAGCCCTCTACCGACCCTGTTCACCCTCATCCTCTCCGCCTCCGACCACCCTCCGACGAGCCGCTCCCATCACCTCAGCGACCCACACGGCTCGCCGACCACCGCAGAACCTCCGCCTCCTCACCCTGATCCTCTTCCGCCCCTCCACTTCCCACCAAACACCCTCTGCAGACCCACCGAACACACCCACTCCCTCGCTCACAGTCTGACCTAGGACGACCTAACAGCTCCATCTCGCCCCCTGCAGACCCCCTGACCACCTTCGCCGTGCCACGGCGAAGGTCCCCCGCCTGTCTGATTTGGCCGAGAGGCCGTGCCATTGGTTTCAGGTTCCAGGCCTTGACCGCCATTGGCGAGGAAGCTCGAAGCCTGCTCGAGGTTGCTCCAAGCCGAGATATCCCAGGTTGAAAAGCCACGGCCAGCGCGGAAGAGTCTTGCGCACACACCCCGGCCCTCAATTGGAGCTGCGCGCCTCAACAGCTGATACAATTGGAAGCGCCATCCCTGCTGCAGGCGTGAGAGAATTGGGGTGGGACATTTAGTCCCACCTCGGAACCTCTCGAAGGCGCGCGGACGCATAAAGGCAAAAACTGCCTTATGCTGTTTGCCTCAGTTACCACGGGGTGAGGTCCCTCTCACCCGACCCGACCCGACTCGGCCTCGTCCGTGACCACGCTCCGCGGACCTGGCCCGACCCGATTAGACTGACCTGCACTCCTCGCCCACCACGCACGCCGGTGGGCCTGGACCCGGGCCTGACCCGAACCCGATTACCCGATAGCGCTCTGGGAGAGCTTCCGAAGAGTGATTTCAGAGAGAGAGATACGCGGGGGAGGGGGGTAGCATAGGTTTTTGCCTCTTGACGAATGAGCTCTGAAGTGTGCAGGCCAAAGAAGAAGAAGACCTGCTGAAGAAGAAGGAAGAGCAACGGTCAGCAGCCAAAGAAGAAGAAGACCCGCTGAAGAAGAAGGAAGAGCAACGGCCATCGCCAAAGAAGAAAAAGAGAGGTCAAGGCAGGTGAAGACAAAGAAGAAGAAGAAATGAAGAGAAGCAAGAAGCAAGAAAAGAAGAAGACGATCTGAAGAAAAAGAAAGAAAGGAAACAAGGAAGAACAGAAGAAGAAGAGCACGAGGGGAAAATCTGAAGAAAGCAGAAGAAAAAGAAGAAGAAGAAGAAGAACAGGAAGAACCAAAAACAAAGAGGAAGAAAGAAGAAAAGAAGCAGAAGCCAATTTTTCATCTCTCTCTCTCTCTCTTTATTTTTGTAATAGAACTTGTATATCTCTAGAATACAACTTGCTCCCTGAGTTCGACCTCGGGAACTCTTTTATTTTTCCGAGTAAAAAAATTTTTATATGAAACGTTGGTAACAACCGGCTTTACTACAACGAATTAACAACGAAAACCGACGCTCCATCATTTTGGCGCCGCTGCCGGGGAGCAACGGCTATTCTAGAGGTAAACATTCCTGTATCTTTTAATTTCTGATAATCTCCTCTCTTTTGTGCAGCTACAGGAACTCAAGAAGACAAGCAACCACACGACAACCACTCCGAAGACAGGTAAATCTTTTCTCTCACTATTAACCCCTACACTCTAAAGAGAAAGAAAAGAAAAGAACAAGCAATATAGGGCTAACCTGTCTTCCATATTTAGTAACCATAAAAGTTGCATGTTTTCAACTCATTATTTCTGCACACTATCCAGGGTATTTAAGGGCTAACACATTCTTGCTTGAGCCCTAATTACCCAACAAAGAATTAACTGGACCAAGTAGAGCCAACCTAGGATCCAACACTAGGGATTTAGAGACACACTACTTAACACAAGAATTGAGAAAACCAAATGAAGTGTGCCCAAGCCCTTGTCTGAAAATACCTATACAAGAAAAATCCTAAACAATTGGCTCTCTCTAAACACTTGAACCCTAAAAGACAGGACCTAAAAGCTCTTAAAGAAAACAATAGGTAAAGTTGACCCCTTGGGTTAACCAACCTTAAATTAGGTCACTCTTTGCACTTAAAAAGACTAAAGTTCAAGTGAAACCTTAAGCACCCTGATCTTAAAATTGGTAGACTTAAGAGGTCAAGATCCCCATTCTGGTCTACCTGGAACCGCAGTGACAAGAGAGGTCGGGTGGGGGAAACCCTGTAACCCGTGGGGACGCTCTACCGTGTAGGGGTCTTCGCGGGACTCTCCCTCTCTGGCTGCCCAGGTAATTCTCAGGTGGACGATCTTTCTGATCAAGGGGTCCATCTGCCCCGCACCTCTATAGTCACCCAACACATTTTTGGGTGTCTTGATTGGGTCCATCACCTTCTAAACTTACCTCTCCCAACTGTGCATGTACGGAAGGAGGTCTCTAAGACCACCCTTAAGACCTCCTTTAGAAATTCACTCTCGTCAAGGCCAAGCCTCGACACCCGTGTTTGTGCAGCAACACCCTCACATTATTCTCTCTTCTGATTCAGAACCAAGTTCTTCTTCTTCCCCCATCATGGCTCAGCCAGTTGAGGAAGAAAATAATCTGGAACACCAGCTCCAGCGACTCAATGACCTCTTCCAAAACTTCGTACACCCACCACAGCGTCCTATGATGCGGGACCACTACAACCCTGCTGCGGTGGCAATTGAGCCTCGAGTTAGAATCCCGATTGGAGGACCTGATTCCGAACTAAAGCCCAACATGATTCACGCTATACCTAAATTCCATGGGCTTAATTCTGAAGATCCCTTCCAGCACATCAAACAGCTTAAGCATCTGGCCCACACTTTTGGATCAGATGCGCAAAATCGGGATATTCTTCTCATGAAGATGTTCTCCTTTTCTCTTATGGACAAGGCCGCCCATTGGTATCAAACTCAGACCCGGCCGATCAACACTTGGGAAGAACTTCAATCCGAGTTTTTGAAAAAGTTCTTTCCCGTTGGTCGGACCAACGCCTTGCGCCATCAGATTACACACTTCACTCAACAATCAGGAGAACCTCTCCATGAGGCATGGGATCGTTTTCAGGATCTCATGAGGAAGTGCCCCCATCACGGAGTTCCTAAATGGGAACAAGTCCAATCTTTTTACCAGGGACTCCGTGAGGACATCCGCCTTTTCGTCAATGCAACCTGCGGAGGAAACATCATGGGTCAACATGAAGACACCGTATGGGAGATTCTCGAAAACATGTGCGAGAACTCCATCAACAATGACTCCATGGGATTATTCGACAGGACGAATACCCGCACAGCGACGAATCTTAAGGGAGCACATGAGACGCAGGGCCTGTCCGCATCAGTCGACCTGGAATTAATGGCCAGTCGATTGGACAAGGTCTCAATTATTGAAAAGAAGGTGGATGAGCTGACTCAGCACTTGCAGCGAGCCACCTCTGCGCGTAACTCCTTTGCACAACCTCCTTCCACACAGGAGACTGTGCAAAACATCCTACACCGATCCTCCCCTGGGATGGATCCATATCCGTCCCCATCTGATTCCTGGACTGGAAGATCATCCGATCCTTTCTTCACCAGCCGGGGGAACTCCATTCCACCTTTCCCTGATTCTCAGGAGGTTCCTCAGACCTGCGAGGACCTCAACGCCATCCAGAACGACCCATTCTCCAACACTTACAACCCTGGATGGCGAAACCATCCAAATTTTCAGTGGGCGGGAAATTCTCAAACCCAAAGACCACCTTTTCAGTCCCGCCCACAGCCCTCTCATCACTACCAGCCGCCTCAGCCTCGGCCCAACCCTACTTATCCATCAGGGCCAAATCAAGATCAAATGTCCTTAATCCTTCAGACTCTGGCTGACATTCAAAAATCGAATGCGGCCATTCAAAAACAGCACAAGGACGAGCTTACTGAAGTCAAAACTCAGCTGGCCCAGTTGGCAAATTCTCGCCAGCCAGGCACACTCCCTTCCCAACCCCTTCCTAACCCAAATAACGTGCCAACCCAGAAGCGCGTTATGAATCCAAATTTAGGCCACGCTCAATGGATTTATCAGGCCCCTACTGCCCCATCTCCAGACGAGATGGAAGCCTCTACTTCTCGTACGGGATTTCAGCAGCAGCCACCCCTCCTACCAAATCCAAACCAAAATCAGGCCGGATTAAATTCTGTAACAACACGTAGTGGTAAGACAACTCAGGACCCGCGTTATCCAAACCACTCCCAGCCTGATAATCATGACCCTAGGATAGTTATCCAAGGTACCGCTGTTCCAGACCCACAACCAGGACCTATCCTAGAGGAACCAACCAAGATCCCGTTTCCCGAGGCCCTGACCAAGGGAAAGAAGACCACCAAGCCCGTGGCCCCTGAGGAGGACCTGGTCAAGCTCTTTGAGCAGGTCCACATAAACATCCCCTTGATGGATGCAATCCGCCACGTACCAGCTTACGCACGATTTCTAAAGAATATATGTACACCCCAGCGTAAGCCGCGAACCAAGGGAGGGAGCCCAATTGTTCTGTCAGAGCAAGCCAGCTCTGTAATCCTTAGTAGACTCCCACCCAAGGCAAAAGATCCTGGAACTCCCCTGATCTCCTGTAAGATAGGTGGTACCCAATTTGACAGAGCATTGTTAGACTTAGGTGCATCTATAAATCTGATACCCACATCCTTACTTGACCATCTGGAAGAATCTGAGCTGAAACCAACTGAGGTGACATTACAATTAGCAGATCGATCTATAAAGTCACCAAAAGGGATTCTCGAGGATGTTATCGTGAGAGTGCGGGATTTCTATTTTCCAGTGGACTTTATAGTCTTAGACATGGATGCACCTGAGAACCCTAGGGATACACCAATCATTCTAGGGAGACCTTTCTTGGCTACTGCTAGAGCCAACATCAGCTGTGAGGAGGGCCAAATAGAGCTTAAATTTGGAGATCAAACACTGAAAATTGATATATTTAAGGCCCAACAAGGAATTAATTGCGGCGTCATCGAACAAATTTGTGACATCAAGACTTTGGTTGATGAATCACACCTCCAGAATGACTTGAGTATTCCTCATCAACCACAGAAGGATCTTGACCCGCAAACAGAGGAGTCCAATCCGGATGTGAACAACCCAGTAACTCCCACCCTTGAACCTCACATCTATACTGAACCACCCGCTGCTGCTGAAAACCCCATCCTTGAACTGAAACCCCTTCCTGCTCATTTAAAATACATCTTTTTGGGTTCTAATCAGACCCTTCCTGTGATCATCAATTCCAACCTCAATCCTGAACAGGAATACCGTCTGATTGTTGTCCTCCAGCAACATCGCAGAGCCATCGGATGGACCCTCGATGATTTGACTGGAATAAGTCCCTCTTATTGTACTCATCATATCTATTCAGAAGAGGGCACACGACCTTCTCGTGAAATGCAGAGACGCTTAAACCCCAATCTGCAGGAGGTCGTGAAAAAGGAGATCATCAAGTGGTTAGATGCCGGGATCATCTACCCGATCTCCGATAGTCGTTGGGTGAGCCCGATTCAGGTCGTGCCTAAAAAGGCAGGACTCACCACTATAACGACTGAGACCGGAGAAATCATTCCTACCCGATTAGCCAACTCGTGGAGAGTCTGTATAGATTACCGTCGACTCAATTCCTCCACGAAGAAGGATCATTTCCCACTACCCTTCATTGATCAAATTCTCGAAAAACTAGCGGGAAATAGGTTCTTCTGCTTTCTTGACGGGTACTCCGGTTATAACCAGGTGGCAATCCATCCTGAGGACCAAGAAAAGACCACATTCACCTGCCCCTTCGGAACATACGCTTTCCGAAGGATGCCTTTCGGTCTTTGCAATGCACCCGCTACTTTTCAGCGATGCATGCTTGCCATATTCTCAGATATGGTAGGTGATTATCTGGAAGTCTTCATGGATGACTTTTCAGTTTTCGGAGCATCATTCGACGATTGCCTCCAGCACTTGGTCCAGATACTCAGGCGGTGCATCGACGTGAATTTGGTTCTTTCCTGGGAAAAGAGCCATTTCATGGTGCCTGAGGGAATTGTCCTGGGACACTCAATTTCGGAGAAAGGTATCCAAGTGGATCGAGCTAAGGTTAATCTGATTTCTCGCCTTCCTATGCCTAGCTCGATCAGGGACATCCGATCCTTTTTAGGGCATGTCGGTTTTTATCGACGATTTATCCCTGATTTTTCAAAAATCGCACGCCCCCTGACCACTCTTCTCTCCAAGGATGTTCCCTTCGAAATCTCCAGGGAATGCACTCAAGCATTTGAAATCCTGCGTGACCGAGTCACCCAAGCCCCGATCCTACAGTCCCCTGATTGGTCTCAACCCTTTGAGATCATGTGTGATGCATCCGACTTCGCTGTAGGAGCGGTTTTGGGGCAGAAAAATGACAAGAAACCTGTGGTCATTTACTACGCCAGCAAAACACTCGATGAGGCTCAGCGTAACTATACAGTTACTGAGAAGGAGCTGCTAGCTGTAGTATTTGCCCTAGAGAAATTCAGATCATACCTTCTGGGTTCCCATGTCATCATATACTCGGATCACACGGCTGTGAGGCATCTCCTTGCAAAGAAGGACGCGAAACCTCGATTGATCCGATGGATCTTGCTGTTGCAAGAATTTGACCTCGAGATTCGCGATAAAGCGGGAAAACAAAACGTGGTAGCTGATCACTTGTCCCGTCTTCCTTCTGAAATGATAGACCCTTCCGGACCCATCACTGAGCATTTTCCCGATGAGCACCTGCTGACTATTGGTACTAGCCTTCCATGGTTTGCTAATATTGTAAATTACTTGGCATCTCATCAGACCCCGTCCGATTGGCCGAAGGCCAAGAAAGACAAATTACGCTCCGATGCCAAGTATTACATTTGGGAAGACCCGTACCTCTTCCGCATAGGTGCCGATCAGATCATCCGGAGATGTATCCCGGAAGGGGAAGTCAACAATATCCTCTCTTTCTGCCATGACCAGGCATGCGGTGGCCATTTTGCCGGGCATAAAACCGCATCAAAAGTCCTCCAGTGCGGCTTTTACTGGCCCACACTGTTCAAAGACGCATACAGTCATTGCAAGGCATGCAGTCGTTGCCAGACTTTGGGCAACATGAGCCATCGCGACATGATGCCTATGCAACCGATGCTAGTATGCGAAATCTTTGATGTTTGGGGGATTGATTTTATGGGCCCCTTTCCTGTTTCGGATGGTTTCGAATACATTCTGTTGGCTGTGGACTACGTGTCCAAATGGATCGAAGCCATACCGACCCGAACCTGTGATCACAAAATCGTTCTCAAATTCATTCATCAACACATTTTCTCAAGGTTCGGGATTCCTCGTGCAATAATCTCTGATAGGGGGACCCATTTCACAAATGCTCAGTTTAGGTCACTGATGACCAAATACGGGGTGTCTCACCGAATCTCTACTCCTTACCACCCCCAAACTAATGGTCTAGCTGAGCTGTCGAATCGGGAGATCAAGAAAATCCTACAGGTCACTGTTCGACCTGACAGGAAGGACTGGTCGTCCCGACTTCCGGAAGCATTGTGGGCCTATAGGACCGCCCACAAGACCCAATTGGGCATGTCTCCCTTTAGATTGGTGTACGGAAAGGCATGCCACCTTCCCGTCGAACTGGAGCATAAAGCCTATTGGGCAGTACGGAACTGTAATCTAGATCTTTCTAAGGCTGGGACCCACAGAAAACTCCAAATCAGCGAGATCGATGAATTACGCACAGACGCGTACGAGAACTCGCAAATCTACAAGGAGCGGGTTAAAGCCTTCCACGACAAACACATCTCGAGAAAGATCTTTCATCCTGGTCAAAAGGTCCTACTCTTTGATGCCCGACTCAAACTCTTCCCAGGAAAACTGAGATCTAAGTGGGTCGGACCATATTTGGTCCGACAGGTTTTTGGAAATGGAGCAATCGAAATCAGTCCACTCAGCCACGATTCTGAACCTTTCATCGTGAATGGTCAAAGACTCAAGCCGTTCATTGATGTAACTTCTACTGATTTGGCTGAGGCATCTCATATCCTCCTTTCCCCTTGAGCTTATTGCGCCCAGCCGATGGCGTAAAACTCAGCGCTTAACGGGAGGCAGCCCGTCATTCTCTTTGAAAACCTGAAACTTGTTCTGACACCTTTCAGCACTCGAAGTTCACCCTGAACTGAGAACCCCTAGGTTACAATGAGGACATTGCAAATCTTAGGCATGGGGGGGTAGGAAAGTGCAAAAACTTGTAAGAAAAGGTTTCAAGCAAAAAAAAAAAAAATTCACATATGCCAAAAATACCATAAAAATTAAAAAAAAAAAAAAAATTTTCGAAAAAGAATAAGAGGAAAAGAGGAGAAGGAAAATTTTGTGAAGGAGAAAAGAAACAAAATGAAAAAGGAGCACAAAATTATAAGAAAAGTTGATAGTCATTAGTAAGGAACTAAGGAATTAACCTAAGTTCTAGACCTCATTCAAGAAAATAACTGAAAAGTGCACAATGAGATTAGTAAGAATGCAAACCTTAGGCATTCTTGAATAGACTCTTAGTACTCATTAAGATCTGGACACTCCTCAAGAGGTTGAGGATAATGAAAAGCTGAAGTATTAGGTCTAAGGCTTAGGGAGTATTCGGCCTCGTTAACTAATTTTTGGTTTACGGGACTCAGTAACCTAAGCACCCTAATCTCACACACAGCCTGGTTCAGTAGGCATAAAAATCAGAATCACGCAGAAGCGTCGCAAAAATCTGAAAAGAACACCTAGAATAGGAATGGCCGATCAACACAAGTTGATTTGGACGAGTTCCCAGCGCGGAGAGGCGGGAAATCTCCTCGAAGATGCGTAACAAAATATCATCTCCTCGGTGCTTGTCTCTTAGGATATTTACATATCCTACGGGGGGCATGTAAGCACTCTGCTGGTTCAGATTCCATGGATGGCATTATCTCGAAATGTCAATTGCCAGGGTCTGGATTCGGCCACGGAATACCATGGATGGGATTATCTCGAAATCTCAATAGCCAGGGTTCCGGGGGTTGCCATGGGCGGTGCTATCTCGAAGCATCGATCGCCAGGAACCCTTGAGGATTGATGATGGGAGCAAGGAATCTGATACAGACCGTGTTGAAAAGCCAATCCTAGACTAGAACTAAAAAGAAAAAGAGAGAGAAAACTCTCCAAACAGAAAAAAAAAAAAACTTTCTATCTCTCTCTCTTACAAAACGCACTGCGAACTGAGCCAGGGCTAAAATCATTTCAAGCACGGGTGCTTTAACCACGAAGTCCAATAAACCTTAGGTTAGTTCTTGTGGGCCTTAAAAACCTTTGCTAAAAGACTGAGGCTAAGGCTAGACAGATTTGGATCTTGATTGGTACTAGAGTATCTTTTAGGCCTATGGTCAGCATTCTAACCTAATCTATGCTCAAATAAAAAAGCACTTATCTAAAACCATTGAAAACTTCATGGTCTAGAACAAGGGTTGAAACCTTAAGTTTTTTTTGCTAAGGGACTAGCAAAAGCTAGGCATGGGGGTATGATGAGAACCTCATCATGAGCCATAACTAGCTCATTTTGACCCAATACAAAGGATAAAAGCTCCTACATATCTCAAGGAAAAGCTTAACTCAGAGAATTCTGAGTTTGAGAAGAAAACAAGTCATAAGGGGTAAAAGTGCAATTTTACCAGTATAATCTGCATACAGGGTAATTCAGGGCCCAAACATAGGTCAAAACAGCTTAATAAGAATAAAAGTGGGATGAGATGATCTAGCAAGGGCTACAGCACTTCCAAGGAACCAAATGATAATCTGTAACCCTAAAACAACCCACTTCAATTCACAAGGTTCGAGGCAAAGTAAAAATAGAATAAACCCTCTAAAATTCATAGAAAAATAATCTCTAGGGTTTAGAACCTTCAATTTGGCCTTTAGAACCCATTTTGACCTACATTGAGAACCATGCCCAATTAATAACTTAATTTGGGTTTTTGCGCAAATTGACCGGTCAAACAAGGTTTAATATGAAAATAAAATTCACCATCAGATTCCTTAGGTCCTAATTAGTCATGTATAAAAACTTGAGCCTAAGAAGAAACCTCCTTGACCGAATTTACACTTTGGTCCTCATATATTTACTCTTTGGCCCTCAACTTTTGAACCCTCGCATTTAGGCCCCTAACTCTCCTTCGTTCTTTGCAAACAGGTCCCTCCTGCAAAACCCTGCCAGCACCATGCTCCGGCGACCTTGCGCGGAGCATGGCGCCGCGCAGGGTGAGGTGGAGGACCTGGCAAGTGTACCGGGGGTGCCCTGCGTCGTCAGCCGTCGCAGGAGCACCCCCATGGTCACTGTAGCCCCCCATACCGGCCGTGCGAACGCACGGACGGTATGGGTTCGAATTCCGACCATGCTCCGGCGAGGGAGACACGTCGTCTCCCTCCGCCTTCCTCCCTGCTTCAACCCTATAAATACCCCCCGCCGCTCCACCGACCAAGGCAGCCTGGATCTGACGGAGAAAACCCCCAGCTTTCTTCTCTTCTTTCTCCGGCAGACGCTCACCAGCTCCGGCGACTTCCTCCCCCTCCACCTCTTCGCTCTGCCGCACTACCAGCAGCAGAGACTTCCTCCCCTGCTCTTTCCGCGCCACGCCGCACCCAGCTGGCGCCTCTCCAGCCCTCTGCTCGCCGCCGCCCCTCTCCCCGAGCATCGTCTTCTCCGGCGACAGTCGATACGACTGTCGCCCTGTTCCTCCCCCTTCGTCCCTGCAGTTAAGTTAGACTTACTCCCCTTCTCCTCCTCTTTCTTTCCCCGCTTTCGATTTAGTCAATTAAGCCCTCTACCGACCCTGTTCACCCTCATCCTCTCCGCCTCCGACCACCCTCCGGCGAGCCGCTCCCATCACCTCAGCGACCCACACGGCTCGCCGACCACCGCAGAACCTCCGCCTCCTCACCCTGATCCTCTTCCGCCCCTCCACTTCCCACCAAACACCCTCTGCAGACCCACCGAACACACCCACTCCCTCGCTCACAGTCTGACCTAGGACGACCTAACAGCTCCATCTCGCCCCCTGCAGACCCCCTGACCACCTTCGCCGTGCCACGGCGAAGGTCCCCCGCCTGTCTGATTTGGCCGAGAGGCCGTGCCATTGGTTTCAGGTTCCAGGCCTTGACCGCCATTGGCGAGGAAGCTCGAAGCCTGCTCGAGGTTGCTCCAAGCCGAGATATCCCAGGTTGAAAAGCCACGGCCAGCGCGGAAGAGTCTTGCGCACACACCCCGGCCCTCAATTGGAGCTGCGCGCCTCAACAGCTGATACAATTGGAAGCGCCATCCCTGCTGCAGGCGTGAGAGAATTGGGGTGGGACATTTAGTCCCACCTCGGAACCTCTCGAAGGCGCGCGGACGCATAAAGGCAAAAACTGCCTTATGCTGTTTGCCTCAGTTACCACGGGGTGAGGTCCCTCTCACCCGACCCGACCCGACTCGGCCTCGTCCGTGACCACGCTCCGCGGACCTGGCCCGACCCGATTAGACTGACCTGCACTCCTCGCCCACCACGCACGCCGGTGGGCCTGGACCCGGGCCTGACCCGAACCCGATTACCCGATAGCGCTCTGGGAGAGCTTCCGAAGAGTGATTTCAGAGAGAGAGATACGCGGGGGAGGGGGGTAGCATAGGTTTTTGCCTCTTGACGAATGAGCTCTGAAGTGTGCAGGCCAAAGAAGAAGAAGACCTGCTGAAGAAGAAGGAAGAGCAACGGTCAGCAGCCAAAGAAGAAGAAGACCCGCTGAAGAAGAAGGAAGAGCAACGGCCATCGCCAAAGAAGAAAAAGAGAGGTCAAGGCAGGTGAAGACAAAGAAGAAGAAGAAATGAAGAGAAGCAAGAAGCAAGAAAAGAAGAAGACGATCTGAAGAAAAAGAAAGAAAGGAAACAAGGAAGAACAGAAGAAGAAGAGCACGAGGGGAAAATCTGAAGAAAGCAGAAGAAAAAGAAGAAGAAGAAGAAGAACAGGAAGAACCAAAAACAAAGAGGAAGAAAGAAGAAAAGAAGCAGAAGCCAATTTTTCATCTCTCTCTCTCTCTCTTTATTTTTGTAATAGAACTTGTATATCTCTAGAATACAACTTGCTCCCTGAGTTCGACCTCGGGAACTCTTTTATTTTTCCGAGTAAAAAAATTTTTATATGAAACGTTGGTAACAACCGGCTTTACTACAACGAATTAACAACGAAAACCGACGTTCCATCATTTTGAGAAGCCAATTTTTCATCTCTCTCTCTCTCTCTTTATTTTTGTAATAGAACTTGTATATCTCTAGAATACAACTTGCTCCCTGAGTTCGACCTCGGGAACTCTTTTATTTTTCCGAGTAAAAAAATTTTTATATGAAACGTTGGTAACAACCGGCTTTACTACAACGAATTAACAACGAAAACCGACGTTCCATCATTTTGGCGCCGTTGCCGGGGAAGATGATGCTCAGAGAGAGGGGCGGCGGCGAGCAGAGGGCTGGAGAGGCGCCAGCTGGGTGCGGCGTGGCGCGGGAAGAGCAGGGGGGAAGGTCTCTGCTGCTGGTAGTGCGGCAGAGCGACGAGGTGGAGGGGGAGGAAGTCGCTGGAGCTGGTGAGCGTCTGCCGGAGAAAGAAGAGAAGAAAGCTGGGGGTTTTCTCCGTCAGATCCAGGCTGCCTTGGTCGGTGGAGCGGCGGGGGGTATTTATAGGGTTGAAGCAGGGAGGAAGGCGGAGGGAGACGACGTGTCTCCCTCGCCGGAGCATGGTCGGAATTCGAACCCATACCGTCCGTGCGTTCGCACGGCCGGTATGGGGGGCTACAGTGACCATGGGGGTGCTCCTGCGACGGCTGACGACGCAGGGCACCCCCGGTACACTTGCCAGGTCCTCCACCTCACCCTGCGCGGCGCCATGCTCCGCGCAAGGTCGCCGGAGCATGGTGCTGGCAGGGTTTTGCAGGAGGGACCTGTTTGCAAAGAACGAAGGAGAGTTAGGGGCCTAAATGCGAGGGTTCAAAAGTTGAGGGCCAAAGAGTAAATATATGAGGACCAAAGTGTAAATTCGGTCAAGGAGGTTTCTTCTTAGGCTCAAGTTTTTATACATGACTAATTAGGACCTAAGGAATCTGATGGTGAATTTTATTTTCATATTAAACCTTGTTTGACCGGTCAATTTGCGCAAAAACCCAAATTAAGTTATTAATTGGGCATGGTTCTCAATGTAGGTCAAAATGGGTTCTAAAGGCCAAATTGAAGGTTCTAAACCCTAGAGATTATTTTTCTATGAATTTTAGAGGGTTTATTCTATTTTTACTTTGCCTCGAACCTTGTGAATTGAAGTGGGTTGTTTTAGGGTTACAGATTATCATTTGGTTCCTTGGAAGTGCTGTAGCCCTTGCTAGATCATCTCATCCCACTTTTATTCTTATTAAGCTGTTTTGACCTATGTTTGGGCCCTGAATTACCCTGTATGCAGATTATACTGGTAAAATTGCACTTTTACCCCTTATGACTTGTTTTCTTCTCAAACTCAGAATTCTCTGAGTTAAGCTTTTCCTTGAGATATGTAGGAGCTTTTATCCTTTGTATTGGGTCAAAATGAGCTAGTTATGGCTCATGATGAGGGTCCAATAGAGTTACCACTGTTCTCTTGTACCTCTTTTTGTTCCGTTATAGTGAGTAGTTCTTGTTTCCGCTGTACTTTTCTTTACCTGCAGTTCATATTATGTTATGAATGTTGTTCTACTGTTGTGGTGGTATATACTGTAGTGTTTTCTTTCCTTACTGTTGTATTTCCTTACTGTTAGTTGTATTCATGCTGAATGTGGTTTATTTTGCTGCTCTTTTGGTTACTTCCTCGTTGGACGACTAGGTCTTGGGATTAGTCGAGTCGGTCCGGTTCTCGTGTCTCGTAGGGACTTGGGAATCGGGTCGTTACAAATGGGCACGCCTCCAGACAAGGAGGGCTCGTGCTCGGAAGTGTTAGAGAACGGTAGGGGAAGTGGAGGACCACCCCCTCCCCCTCCTGCTCGTCCGGTGCTGCGACGATCTATCTCTTTGTCCCACCGAGGACTCCCCCTCCACGTCCTCAGGGAGAGGTAACTGTGGAGGCTGGTGGAGCTCCTCTCGCACAATATCTCTGATCAGCTAGGCAAGATCCTAGGCCTGAACGCCCGGGAGAAGAGGTGGGGCAACTATTACCTCAAGCCTGGCACTTCCTCGCCTCTGACCTTGCCCACGGCCACGACCACGGCCCGCCTCAAGAACTCCCCGACGAGGCATCTCCTGCAAGGAGACATGAAAGACAAAACAAGAGGGTCAATGATACCAAATTACTTCGAGAAAAGACTCGGAATGAATATCAAGGTGATACATTGTCGTAGCTATCCTAGTTATATGCACGTGAATGGTTATTCTCAATCCAATTGGTTCATTTCTCGGGATGATCTTGCTCTGATACCATCTTGTTACGACCCGATTCTCGGATCAATATAGGATCAACAAGAAATAACAAAAAGCAGGAAAGTAAACCACATTTACATATGTAATATAACTAAGCAGAAAAAATGTACAAAGTAAAGGAAAATAAATTTGTTGTTTCAGTACATACCACCACAACAACAATGATAACGAAAAGTAGAAAGTAAATAATAGTAGCAGAACAATAACTAAAAGTCCATTACTTACAACAGTAGAGAAAAGAAAAGGAAGTGTTGAAGTAAACTATGGCTGGGCTCAACTGGGCCCAGCACCCTCCGCAGCCGAAAGTTCGAGCTACTCAACTCCTGGTCCTGAACAGTGTTATGAAAAGACAGAGTCAGCGAACGCTGAGTAGAGTGGTATCTATATTATCTAAGTACAAACAGTAAAAGCAACAGGTTTAATTCTCATTTCTATTTATCTGTTTTATACATTTCCGTTTCACCCATTTCTCAAAGTATCCTGATATTTCTTGATCTTGCATGTTCCTCATGGGAACGATCTTGATTGCAGTCTTTTCCATAGAGTAGAAGGTACACGTGGTGCTCTCCTGGTCGGGAGAGTCCCCCGTGGTAGTCCTACACCCAATCACCACCCCAAGGTCACTGTCAAGACGTAGCAGTGACTACAGCACGCGTGATAAGCACACGGGTAACTACCCCGCACTGACACGCGGTTAGTCGTTTCCGCTAGCAGGTATGCCCAAAGTACAGCACGGAACAGCATAGGGCCTTGCCCTCTCATAACAGGGGTCTCGCCCCTCAGAACCAAACAAGGGTCTCACCCCTCCAAAATCCGCGCACCCTTGTCTGACTACCCCGGTTTGCCTAGAGGGCCTAACAAGTCGGTGTAGGGTGGCTAGCTGAACCCCAGATCCCATGGCGTGGCTAGCTCCCTCCCTACACTAGTAGCTCGCCTCAGTACCATGTACATGAGGGCCAATAGGAGTCGGTGTAGAGTGGCCAATCCTAACCCCGGGTCTTGACCTAAGGGAGGCTAGCTCTGCTCTACACAAAAGGGGACAGTTGCTCTCCTTGGTACCACATACTCAAGGGCTAGCACACTTCCCATATACCTTCTAGATTTTCGTCTATCTGCAGGAGTTCTACTCCTAATTCTACGTAGGGTTCATGCTTGTGTTCACTTCACTATCTAGATTCAGATCTCAGGTTTCATAATTCAATTCTCATCTATATACAGGGAGCTCGTGTTTCCATAATTCAATTCTCAATACATGCAACTGGTGATTTCACAGGTAATTGTTCATTAAATACAGGCAGCTCATATTCTAACAGGCAACCCACAATTATATTACAGGCAATTGCTAGCAGTTTATCTCAATCATGAATGCTAGTACATCATACAACACAAACAGTTCATTCATTTCTCTATCCTAGGGTTCATGCCACATTCTAGGATTCCATTTGGCTATTTCCACAAGCACATTCTTATTTAAATATTATTAACGGAATTAAACCACTCTACCAGGAAACTTAGGAGTAATGGGGGCTTAAACCCTATACCAAGGAATACATAACAAAAGGAGAGTTCAAAACAGTGTATAATAGATTCTAGTACGTAGAGGAACTCGAGAGGAAAGTGCAGGTATTTCATTTGCGTAAAACGAACCCCGATCGGACCCTAAACGGATCAAAAACGTGCCTACTATTCAAAATCAGACTTCTGGGAATAATCCCAGACGTCTTGAAAGGAGTCAAATCTTACCTTAAGTCCCTGTGGTATCCTCAAACGTCCAGACCTTCTCTGTGATCGTTTGAAGGTAGTTCTAAACGTCGGACAATGCCTCCAGTCATCTGGACGTACCTCCGGACATCTGGTGATGTGTTCAGACGTCCAAAAGCATGTGGGAAAGCGTTTCGCGCTCCTTCCCAAAGCTGCACCTACGTATAAAATCGCAGGCACCAGTCGTTTGGACTCCACTCCAAACGTCTGATACTGGAAAACTTCCAGTACCAGGAACTCCTCTTAGCTCTCTCCACTCGCTCTGCCTCGCGCCGCAGCAACTCCAACTGTTGTAGAGGGCCGAGAGGCCACCTCCCTGAGCCCTCTCCTCCTCCCGTACGCGCCCGCCGGTGGCCGTGCGAGCTCCGCCGTGCTTCCACCGAAGCTCCTCTGACCTTAAGCCTCCTCCTCCTCCTACGCTCTCCTCCATCCTCCCTCTCTCTCTCCCTCGCTCTCCCCCTCTCGCCCCTCCCACACAAGAACTAATGGTGGTGGTGACTGGTGTGTGGAGAGGAGAGGAGATAGGAGGAGGGTTTAAATAGGAGATGTGGGGTTTATGGTTTAGGGAAGAATGAGGAAGGGAGAGAGAAGAGGATGGTCTCTACGCGCCGCACGCGTGCAGAGCGCAAAGTACTGTACGAAAATTCCACTTTCAAACGTCCGGGAACGGATCCAGACGTCTGGACAGATGTCTGACTAAGACTCCAGACGTCTTAAAAGGCTAAAAAGTAACGGGTCCTTACATTAACTTTATCTCGTAGGCCATCAGATTGCCTAGGAGATCCTCCATGTTGAGCTCCTCCACCTCATTCGCCTCCTCGATGGTTGTAACCTTCTGCTCCCATTCCGATCCAAGGGAACGAAGAAGCTTCCCTTGAAGCTCCCCCTTAATGAAGGTCTTCCCTAAAGCTTTTAACCCATTCACAATGAGAGTGAACCTAGTGTTCATCTCACTCAAAGATTCATTAGGCCTCATAGAAAAAGATTCAAAATCTTGCGATAAGATATTAATCTTAGAAGTCTTTACCTTGGAGGTACCCTCGTGAGTTACCTCAAGTTTGTGTCAAATCTCGTAAGTAGTGGTGCATTGTGAGATTCTATTAAACATATATCTAGACACAAAGAATAAAGAGCAAAAGAATTACAAAAGAATACATGAAAAGAGAATCTATCATATTCTTCTCTTCATGCTTTCACTCCTCACGAAGCTCCTTTTTCTTCATCAAGCTCCTCCAATCCGCCATGGATGCGAGCTCGAACTCCATCTAAATACGTTTCCATTTGCAGGTTGACCTGAAAACTAAGACTCAAAAGTAAATGTTAAAAGACACGTGTTTTGTTATCATCAAAATAAACGATCGTGGTACACTAGCACCAACACCCATAAATCGTCATAAGTCCTTATATGTGAGGATAAACTTTACCCATTTCTTACAAAAAGGGTAATTTCTACAATTGACTGGATCGATCCAAGAGAATAAAGTTTCAAGGTGAATCTTGTCATCTAATCCACGGCCATAGCCATGAATTGCTTAATGTCATCATGTTAAACTAATTCTTTGCTAATTGCCTAAAAATGGAGAAATTTTTTCTTTTTTCGAGAAGTTAAATACGTTAGGCATGAGATTTGATCTCTTGATCTCTAAATGCTAATGGGGTACTCTAGCATCAAAACTCTACTACTCAAAAGAGTTTTTGTATCATATGGATGGTACTCACTATACTTATGTAAAAGAATTATGTCATTTTTGTTTGTCATTGTAAGAATTTACATATAACTCGACAAGTTGTGGAGGAGACAAAAGAGGAGAAATTCAATTTTTCAGCTAAGATTATCACATTAAAATAAATGGATGTCATGCTACAATCACATAAACAATGTCTGCATCATGGCAGTTCATGTATATAATACAAGGGGTTGAACACTTTTACAAATGTCATTTCATCAGTCTTGTGGAATGAATGGAATGAAGCCAACCAATCAAGGCTTCCTCTGTGCACATTATGCTACCTTAAGTCAAAGCCCTATGCTCCGATCTCTACCATCCATGCTAAGTATGTTGTTTTTCACACAACTCTCTCTGTTGTTGATCCTCACTCATTGATAACATTCTTATAATCAAATAATTTTTATTATTGACCCTACTCTAATCATCTATACACCACTTTTTGCATGCTTGCATTGTAACCACTCTTCTTAAAGAAATCATTGATAGCCTTAATAGGAATGAGCTATCACTCATTGTAATCTTATGCAAGCAACCTATCAAGTTGATTATGTAGTTACCATCTATAATCCATTACAATACCAATTTTGGAGTAGAAAAACTAAGGTTATATTTGACAGCAGAATAAGAATTATCCTAACATAAAATACTATAGAAGTAAGTAGAGTAAAGTATTTGTTTAAGTATTTGAATAAGTAATTAGATAAAATGATGAATATATTGATATGATATTACTAGATAATTTTTTAATATTATAATATAAGAGTGAATGAATTGATGTGATGTAGTGAATATATTTTAAAAAATATATTATATTAAAATGTATATATTTTAATATGTATTAATATTGATATGATAATTAATAGAATAATTTAATATTTGATATTGATATTGATTTATAAAATAAGATAAATTATATTAACTTTAAATTTTATTTTTTGACAGTTCTTTACAACTCCGTTAATCAAAATATAATTCTTGAGATATTCATTTACCAACGAAAGCTAACGGAAACACGATACTCTAAGCACGTCAGACAACCACCCCCACCATGTGGTCATGGTTAATCACCGCTTGTGACCACCGACAGCGAATTCCACGATTGAAAACAAGAAATACCGAAATATCTTGAACTAACCTCTCCTTTGTCACATTCAGCATATACAGTATGAGGGTTCAACCTTTTTGTACAAAACCAAGCATGGAGAAGCTCCCAATAAAACTTTCCAACTTAAACCCACTTAATAGTCTCGTAGTTAATTAGAAAAAATAATAATAAAAATCCTCTTTTAACTTATAACATCAAGTTAAATATTTAACTTATCATTTAATCTATCTTTTATTTATATTAAATTTAGTAGAGTTAATTTAAGATAAAGATATTTTATCCTCTGTGACATAATTTTAACATATTAAAATATCCAAATAGATTAATTTATTTATTTCATCGTTAATTCAAATCATTTATTATTCTTTTACTTATTTCATAAATTTATTCTCCTTACTAAATAAGACATAATTAATTATCATAATTTACATGACTTCATTGTAAATAGTTTTTCCCCCCTTTTGTGAAATTGATAAGTTTAATCCAATTAAGTATAACATTACTAGCACATAAGTGTCCACCACCAAAACTTACACTTCCATCACCTCCTTGTTGGTGCTAGAGCACCACGATCATTTGTTTTGATGATAACAAAACACGTGTTATTTAACATTTGCAATTTGAGTCCTAGATTTCAGGTCAATTGCAAATGTGGACGTATTTAGACGGAACTCGAGCTCGCATCCAGGATGGATTGGAGGAGCTTAATGAAGAACAGAGGAGGTTCGCGTGGAGCGACAGATTGAAGATAGAAGACAAGAAGAATATGATAGATTCTTTTTAATCATTTCTTGTATCTCTTGCCTTTATTTTCTTGCTCTTTTTATTTTCCTTAGAATATTATATTAAAGAGCCTCAAAGTACCCTAACAATAGTCCTAGGAACACTGGCACAACCCTAGGATACTTAGGTTTTCTGTAGAATACTTAGAAAACCAATATAGGGTTCAAGCAGCACTTCTAGACGTCTAATTCCCAAATCAGACGTCTGATAAAGTATTTTAAGACGTCTGACTGTTGTTTCAGACGTCTGATAACTGTTAGGCTGGAGTTAGTATTCTGTCTGATGAAATCAGACGTCCAGACCTTAGTCCAGACGTCTTAGAAGACGTCTGATGACTTTGCCAGACGTCCAATTAGTGGACCGTTGGCTGGCTTAGCAAACACTCAAGATTATGACCGTTAGAGCCTTATCAGACGTCCTTAGGACTGTCCAGACGTCTAATAAATGACCGTTTTGCCTCGGCTGACCCAAAATCTCTTCTCAGAGATTTTCTAGCCGTTGCAACGTTTGGAAATCAATTCCCACAGTAAAAGTAGGTTTTCAGACGTCCAGACATAGTGCCAGACGTCCTGTATGTCGTCTGATGGACTTGCGCAAGAACCCTGTTTAGATCTGATCCAAGTCAGGGAGAGACCCGCCCAAAATCAGACGTCTTAAAGTGGCCTTCCAGACGTCTGATGCCAGAGTTAGACGTCTGATAACCCCGTCAAGTGTAATCATTGTCCTGTTTTCGGCCTGATTCTCTTGGGCTTTGTTCCCAACGGCTATAGAACCTTTCCTAAGCCTTCCAAAGCCTTCCTAAGGCCTCTATAAATAGAGGGGAACCTTTGCAACACAAAGGAACACTAAGACACACTTGGATACACTTAGCTACACACTTTCACACTCTTTTGTGTCCAGAAAAGATCTTGCTCTCTAAGCTCAAGTTCTACATCTTGAGAGCATCAAGCCTTCGCGCACCCGCTCTCCCGCCGTTGTTTACGAGAGCGACATTGCGTCGTTGCGTGGCTCACGCACCCGCGTCATCGTCGACGCACTCCTTGCAAAGGGGAGTTTCCTAAATCCTATAGAAGCTTAGGTTTATTACTTTGTTGGCTCTATAGGTTTGTTGTTTATTTTATCTTTGTTATTTGGTTAGGTATTCGCTTTGCGAATTCCCGTCTCCTTCGTGAGACAAAATCCTTCTCGTGGAGAGAAGGGGTTGAGGAACGTTACCCTCGTACTTGTAGCGTGGTTGTATTGAGGTTGAATCACCCTCGTTTTAAAGTGATTCGGTTTAGTGGATTTTGATCAACTTGGTTGATCGGAAAATCCTAACTCGAGAGAGTTAGGTGGTGGTTTTCACCCGGTTTGGGTTTCCACCTAAAAATTCTTGTGTACATTGTGCGATTGTCTTTCTGTGTGATTGTTTATTGCTTTATATTATTTCCGCAATTATTACGTCACCCCCTCCTAGTAGGGCCCCAAAACCTACATTTGGTATCAGAGCAGGTTCTTGCAAGATCGGAGTAACACCCGGCAAGAAGATTATGGAGGGAAGCATAGCCGCAATCGGAATCTCCGAAGGGCAGTCCACCATCCGACCACCCTATTTTGACGGGAGGGACTTCGGATATTGGAAGTTGAGGATGAAGACGTGGTTCCAAGCCACTGAATTCGAGATATGGGGATGTTGCGAAACTTCATACGAGATCCCGAAGCGACCCTAAGGAGGCTACTCGCAGCTGCAGATTCGAGAGCTTTCACTCAACGCAAAGACAATGAATGCCCTATATTGCGCGCTGAGTCCGAAAGAGTTCGAGAAAATCCAAGAGTGCACCACCGCCCACGAGATATGGAGGAGGTTGGAAGGCACTCATGAGGAGACGAGCTCGGAAGAAGATCTCGGGGAGAAGGAAACCGCTTGCTTTGGTTTCATGGCCAGAGGAAGCAACAGTGACAGCAAAAGCGGAAGCGACGACTCCGACAACGAGGTAAAATTCGATTTACAAGAAGCTTTTAATGAACTATTTGAGATTAGTAAATCACTTAAGATAGAAAATAAAAGCATTAAGAAGAACCTTAGTTTTCTTAAAAATGAAAATGATAGGTTAGAAAAATAACTTAAGGACATAGAAGCTAGTCTTAAAAATGATAACCTATTATTAGAAAATCAAGACCTCATCAATGAAAATAATAAATTGATTGAGGAAAATGTTAGTCTAAAAATAGAAATTTCTGATTTAAAGACTAAGATGAATACCATAGAAAAAGAAATTGCATGTCTTAGGGAAAGTTCTAACAAACTAATCAACAAAGTAGATGATTTATATAGCCCTAAGATTGAGAAAGGATCTCCATCAAGGAGACCCGCTAACAGATCCGGATCCAAGCCCACTTGGATACCGAAGAAAGAATTAGAATCTTGTTTTGTAGGATTCAGGGATAATTACAACACAAAGGACTGGACCTACAAACTCAAGGCTGGTCAACTCAAGTTGGGAGAACCAAGGAGTAGACCAAGGAGGAGAACAAGAAGACCGACGAGACGGCGAACAAACGACAGACCCGTCGCACGTCGACCACCAGATTGGAGACCGGCACCGATGCCCGGGCCTCCAAGCTACGGATGGGAGCCTCATCCGATGTGGCATCCACCACCATTCGGGTCATTTTATTGGCCATGGTAGGTGAGGTAAAATTCTTAACCCTATCTTTTTATAAGCATTTAGATAGGGGGAGTTAGAAAATGATGAGCTAATTGTCAATTTTTAAGGGGGAGATGTAAGGTAGCTAAATTTCCTTTAGTAAGGGGGAGAAAAATAATAGCTATCTTATTGTTACAAAAAGGGGGAGAATATCACCTTTGTTAAAATAAATTCATAGAAGAGCATGTCTTAAGGTGAAGTTATAAGAATTTTAAAACCAATCAAACATGTTTGATAATGTCAAAAAGGGGGAGGATTTTTATGCATTATTATTTACGATTTTGTCATCATCAAAAAGGGGGAGATTTTTGGTGCTAGAGCACCACGATCATTTGTTTTGATGATAACAAAACATGTGTTATTTAACATTTGCAATTTGAGTCCTAGATTTCAGGTCAATTGCAAATATGGACGTATTTAGACGGAACTCGAGCTCGCATCCAGGATGGATTGGAGGAGCTTAATGAAGAACATAGGAGGTTCGCGTGGAGCGACAGATTGAAGATAGAAGACAAGAAGAATATGATAGATTCTTTTTAATCCTTTCTTGTATCTCTTGTCTTTATTTTCTTGATCTTTTTATTTTCCTTAGAATATTATGTTAAAGAGCCTCAAAGTACCCTAACAATAGTCCTAGGAACACTGGCACAACCCTAGGATACTTAGGTTTTCTATAGAATACTTAGAAAACCAATATAGGGTTCAAACAGCACTTCTAGACGTCTAATTCCCAAATCAGACGTCTGATAAAGTATTTTAAGACGTCTGACTGTTGTTTCAGACGTCTGATAACTGTTAGGCTGGAGTTAGTATTCTGTCTGATGAAATCAGACGTCCAGACCTTAGTCCAGACGTCTTAGAAGACGTCTGATGACTTTGCCAGACGTCCAATTAGTGGACCGTTGGCTGGCTTAGCAAACACTCAAGATTATGACCGTTAGAGCCTTATCAAACGTCCTTAGGACTGTCCAGACGTCTGATAAATGATCGTTTTAACTCGGCTGACCCAAAATCTCTTCTCAGAGATTTTCTAGCCGTTGCAACGTTTGGAAATCAATTCCCACAGTAAAAGTAGGTTTCCAGACGTCCAGACATAGTGCCAGACGTCCTGTATGTCGTCTGATGGACTTGCGCAAGAACCCTGTTTAGATCTGATCCAAGTCAGAGAGAGACCCGCCCAAAATCAGACGTCTTAAAGTGGCCTTCCAGACGTCTGATGTCAGAGTTAGACGTCTGATAACCCTGTCAAGTGTAATCATTGTCCTGTTTTCGGCCTGATTCTCTTGGGCTTTGTTCCCAACAGCTATAGAACATTTCCTAAGCCTTCCAAAGCCTTCCTAAGGCCTCTATAAATAGAGGGGAACCTTTGCAACACAAAGGAACACTAAGACACACTTGGATACACTTAGCTACACACTTTCACACTCTTTTGTGTCCAGAAAAGATCTTGCTCTCTAAGCTCAAGTTCTACATCTTGAGAGCATCAAGCCTTCGTGCACCCGCTCTCCCGCCGTTGTTTACGAGAGCGACATTGCGCCGTTGCGTGGCTCACGCACCCGCGTCATCGTCGACGCACTCCTTGCAAAGGGGAGTTTCCTAAATCCTATAGAAGCTTAGGTTTATTACTTTGTTGGCTCTATAGGTTTGTTGTTTATTTTATCTTTGTTATTTGGTTAGGTATTCGCTTTGCGAATTCCCGTCTCCTTCGTGGGACAAAATCCTTCTCGTGGAGAGAAGGGGTTGAGGAACGCTACCCTCGTACTTGTAGCGTGGTTGTACTGAGGTTGAATCACCCTCGTTTTAAAGTGATTCGGTTTAGTAGATTTTGATCAACTTGGTTGATCGGAAAATCCTAACTCGAGAGGGTTAGGTGGTGGCTTTCACCCGGTTTGGGTTTCCACCTAAAAATTCTTGTGTACATTGTGCGATTGTCTTTCTGTGTGATTGTTTATTACTTTATATTATTTCCGCAATTATTACGTCACCCCCTCCTAGTAGGGCCCCAAAACCTACACTCCTCGACATTTAGATTAGGACACGAATACAAAAATATTCATTGCAATATATTTTGTAACGTGTGATCAAAATTAATCAGTTGAAAATCAAAATCAACTTATTGAAAATAAAAATTAACTAGTTAAAAATGAAAATCCAATAATTAAGAACTAAGTAGACTAAAACACATAGGTTAAAAATGATTTTCAATCGATTGAAAATCAAAATGTAACAGTTGAAAATAAAAACACACCAGTTGAAAATAAAAATATAGCAATAGATTTTATTTTTCTATTAATGGTAATTAATTTTTCACTTAAAATATGATTTTTTACTTATTAAAAATATATTTTTAAAGAAAAATAATTTTTAATAATAAAAGTTTAAAATACATCGATTAAAACTATTATCCTCACTTTATACAATCTAGAATATGTAATAATATACATTTTTTTACTTTTTCTCTTTAGATTACATCTGTTTCTCCCTCTTCAATCATTCACAACTCGCTCTCCTCGTGTTTCTTCGTAGATGCCAAATCATTGTCCTCACAAATGACTTTTGACTATATGGTGTCGGCAGATTCTTGTCGTTGGACATGCATTATCCAAACCTAACACATAGGGCTAGACATTGCACCAATCGTCTTTTCCATAAATTTTTCAAGTGATGTGTGCACTTAAAGATGTGTAAAGGATTGGTGGTTTGTCTATTTCGGCAGTTGGTTTGTCTTCAACATCTCTTCGTCAAATCAGGGCTTTAATTTCATACTTTTTTTTTCTTTAGATGACAATTAACTTTTAAGAATCCTATATAAAAGATATAAAAAATTGATAGAAACACCTAATTCTCGATAAAGAAAAAAAATTATTCTATAGAATGAAAAAATATCAAACTACAATAAAAATAAGATAAGATACATAAGAAAAACGAAATATGTTAAAAGTAAACATCAGATGATCCTTTCAAAAAAAAATCGACCCCATATAAAATCTACAAAATACCACCAGACAATCCTTAACCATGTTAAAAAATTTTACCAGGATATCACAAGTGATCTCCAACCAGAACCACTGCATATACGCTTTTAGGCGCAAATATTTCAGGTTGTCATGGTTGCGTCACAACAATTATAATAATTATAACAGTGAATAACTCCATTTTGAAAAATTGTAACAATGTACACTACACTTTTTACCCCTAGTGAGTGGTGGTGACACTGATTAATAATAATGATGATCGTGGTGATGACCATGATGATAATATATTATCCAATCTACCGACAGTACGTAGCTCTCTGTGACAAGGAGGCAGGGTTTATATGCCTGACACTATGCGCGGCTTCCTTTGTCCATTTTAAGTAGGCACAACAAAATAAATAGATGAGGTTCATGACAGGCGGCAAGAAGTTCTAAGTCCCATGATATTTTGTGAAAGTAAAATGTTTGATATATATTGGATTTATTGTTGAATGAAATTAAATAAATATACAAATAAATTACCGGAGAGATTTTACAAATTTCAAGATCTCTAATTTTCATATATATCGATAACCTAAAAATAAAGAGAGTATAGATTGATACTTTAATCTATTGCTTGATCTTTTTCAAGAAGGAAACAGACGTCAATCATTCTAATCATGTTGAGAATCTTGACAGAGTTTTGGTGATGGTACTTCCAGAAATTCAGAAAGAATGAACGTGGAAGAAAAGAACATTATATTCTCGTACCCCTTCGATTTCCATTTAAGACTCTTATATTTCCTACAATGGGATGTAAGAAAATAAAACCACCTATTACTTGCATATCCCTAGAGACCACAACCAATATATTTTGAAATTGACGATTCTACCCATCAATAAATCGTAGTTCCCTAGAAAATTTCTATATAATTAATTTCATTTTATTAGAAATACAATTTACTAATTCTTATTAAATCACAAAATAAACCTATTTATCAATATACACATATATAATATATATATTAATATAAATTCTCTTATAATAATATATATACATCCCTAATAATTCTAACATATGCATCTATTACACGCAAAAACCTACACCTCTCCTCCTATCAAAAATGAGTCCTGTCACCGAATCATACATTTTTGTTAGAGGGTGGAGCATTTGATGGTGGTGATGGTTTGTGTGGGATGTTTGGTACGGCAAATGGTGTCCTTTGTGAAATAGATGCAAGAGAAAGCGACCACCGAAGCATAGAACTGTGGGGATATCTCGTCTTGACTTTAAAAGATTGAAATTTTAATTTCTATCCTTGCATTATTCAGAAAATTTGGCGCGTGAGGATAATTAATTTCTCTGGTTCGGCCAGGTGGGATTTTGGTCATTAAAAAAAGAAGCCGATATAAAAATTCAAAAAGTGACATATTTTATAATATAAGAAGATAAGGAAAATTAAAAAAAATAAATTTAAAAATAAAAATGTATCTTTCCTCCCGACAAAAAATTAATACAAAATTACCTTTAGACATATTTTACATTGACATAAAATTATTAAAATTAATTTTAAAATTATTTTATACGAATATAAAATTACTTTAGAATCATCCAAAATAATTCTACAATAATATAAAATTATTTTATATAAATATATTTTGATTTAAAATAAAAAATTACCTTATATCAAGTATAAAGTGATAATGGTTTTATTAAGTAAGATAGAGCTTACCACATAACAGTACTTATATTATTATTTTGTAAAAAAGTAGGAAATGTTGATTGTCGCGTAAAGAGTGATGTAGGGTATTTATTTATATTTTACGTAGTGTTGAAAATTTTGATCCACTTGATAATTGATATTTAATGTAAAGAAATAAAATAACGTAAAATTTGTTAGGTAGTATTTTTCATCATATTCAAAAAAATCATCACATCACTTTAACCTAAAAAATGCGTAAGTGATAAAAAATTTTGCACCGGTGATAAACTATTTTACATCGGTGATAAATTATCGTAAGGTATTTTTGCACTGGTATAATCTCATTTTGCATCAGTGTGAGAATAATTTTACCTATTTAAAGTGATTTTGACTTATGAGTTTAAAGTTTAGGGTTTAGGCTTATGGAAAATAATTTCACGTATGAGAAGTGATTTTCCACTTGAAATGTGATTTTTCACCTTAGAGTTTAGGGTTTAGTCTTTAGTATTTCGCTAAACCGTAAATCTTATATCCTAAACCCTAAGGTGACAAATCACATTTCAAGTGTAAAATCGCTTCTGATACGTGAAGAAACACTTTAAATTTAATTTTACACCGGTGTAATCTTACTTTGCACTCGAGTAAAAAAATATTACACCAATGTAAAGTAGTTCAAAGTAAGATGCAATCTTACTTTACACTCGTGTAAAAAAATATTCCACCAGTGAAAGGTAGTTTAAAGTAAGATTGCATAATTCATGAAAATTTATTTTGAAGGTAAAAAATGATTTTCCACAACCACTCATCTTTTCAAAAGTGATTTGTTATTGATTTCAACGGTGATATCCACTACTACCACGTGTCAGTATTTTTTTTACGTAAAAATAAAAAATATGAATTGAAATCACATTTACAACTATACTTCAAATTTTATATTTTTCAATCCATATACTATTATTTTAGATAATATTAGTTATACGATAGAGAATACATTTATCATGCTTGTACATTACAAAAACGCATTACATCGTAGGAATTGACTGATCTCGTGTTTGGAAGAAATTGTTAAGCTTGTTTGCTTTTTGAAACATTTGTTCGGAGTAAGGTGTAAATAATTACTGGATCCTCCATGTGAATTAACAAGGCAAGAAATAAGGACCTTTCTTAAGCAAGCTGGAGAAGCCAGTTGAAATGTCGGTGACGGTGGCCCTGTTCCGAAGATGGTAAGCGCAGTAAAGGATAAGCATTATTTTCGTGTTTTTTCTTTTGGCTCAATCTCTCTGGTGCAATTGGACCAACTTTTTAGTTAAATTTGCGAGGTAACGAGTTTGTATTTATTTATTCTATTTAAGCTATAAGTCCATTAATTTCTTTAATCTTTCTTCACATGAAATAGGTTGATAAAGATCGAGAATTTCCGTTCATAAATAATGAGAGGAAATATAGCTTGGAGTTAAAAAGAAAAGGAGGAGAAGAAATCCCTGCCGCTCTAGATAAATTCTGCTGAGAAAACTTTTCAGAGATTAATATTGTTTACGAGGAATGGCGTTGCGTAGGAATCTTTCAAATTTTTCGGCTTACTTTTGTCCTTTGTTGGACTGCCCCTTCCAATTACGCATCACCTAAATTAAACAATTACACCGTGACAAAAAGTGAAAAAGTGAAAAGTATAAGGTGAACTGCATTGGCATTGAATCATGTGTTTTTACCTTATAAGGTGAGCTCGCATGGTTAAAAAATTTATTTTATTTTTAGTTGATTTATTTTTTTATTGATATATTTTAATTTTTTAATTATAAAAAATTATTTTTCATCCATGAAAATTAAAATATATCCATATATTTTAATTTTCATTCACATTAAATTTTCATTAATAAAAAAATTGTCATAATTTTTAATTAATATATTTTAATTTTTTCACTTATGATATGATCCTTTTTTTTTTTTCAAGTGAATGATGGGTGTATAATGTGATTCTCATTCGTAAATTTATTTGTTTTTATATATGTTCACCTCATACACTAATATTTAGATTTAGTTTACTTAGAGAATTAATCTCTTAAAAATAGGATTAATCTTCATTTACTTGATTACTTAACCTTCAATTTATTATCCTAGATTTACCTACTTTAACACGAATTTATCTAACATCAATTTAAATTAATATTAGTCAAATCCGTGTTAAAATTATACATCATTCGTATATCTAATATCTTTTATATTTTATATACTTAACCTCACTGTCAAATAAATATTATAAAGATTAATATTATAATTTAATATTAATTTAAATAAATATAAATTAATGTTAATATCAATCAATAAGTAAATATCATTACAAATTAATATTAATTTTATATTTTTTAATATCATTTTTTTTAATCTTCGAATAAATTAATCCTCCACGTCCATACATATGCAAACAAAGATGTAAGTAAAGGCCCACATCCTGCAACATACATTACCATGCACGCTTCCCTACTCAAGCCCAATGATAAACTAGAGCATCGGTTATGTCACGTAACATCACTTCCTGGGTAAATAGCTTTAGCCACATCAAAACTTGACATCCCATGTTAAAATATATTTAAGTAAGTAAAAAGAAGTCTTAATCCCTAGATTAAGACCCCTGCAAAGTGGATACGAACTGTTGTCAAGACTAAGTTCCCAATTCTAAACGTGAATCTTTTTAACACTCCAGGGAAGGCTTCCGTCAGCGTACGAATGGGCAGAGGAGAACGATCCAGAATAAGTTGGTAGATTATTTTACATTAAAAACTGACCATTAGTAATAATCAGGTAAGATAACCTACTCACAACACAAAAGAGTTTGAGTCAGTGGTGAAGTAACCTACTGTTATTTAAGAGGTCACGAAATGACATGTTCACCATATTTATCTTTAAAAAATTAAATAGAAAGAGAGAGAATCTGCACCAGGGACACAGGGTACGAGTAAGCATTGGATTGGGCTGACCTAAGTGAGTCAACAATCATCTTCCGTTTAAGCTTGAGCCGAGATTTTGATCAAATTAAAAGTGCGGCCGGTTCCAAGCCGAAATAGGCCTAAGCCCACCTCCGCCATGAATCCCATGGTATTATGTATAATGTAAAATGTATACAGGATTCAGTCATTCAAGAGTAAAAAATAACTTTATAACCTTTAGGATTGACGTTTATTTTTATCAATGCAATTACCTGCATTCTCTATTGATTACTTGTTTTGACATTGAAGGACATACTTAAGAATAAATTCATATCACATATATATTAATTAGCAAAATGAGGAGAGACGTAATCACCGCTGCTCATAAGTTACATAGATTAGTAATTGTTTAAACTCATTCTTTTATGTATATCTTTGATGTGCTTTATTTTATATCCAAGATTTAGGACATAGTTCACATCATTTCTAACTAAAATGGATCAAAATTTTATATATAAGAAGAGGTTTGCCGTAGGAAGAGTTATCTACGTTTACGTCTATATTTTTGTTCATGCGTAATATTTGAAAATAAAATTTCATGAGATAAGATTATTAACTAATAATAATATCTTTCAACTTTCATCCGATAGACACTCACAGCTCCTCCATCAGGTGGGTCAACTTTCAACGATTCTTACATTATTAAACTTTCAACGATTCTAACGTCATTTGTTATTACCTTTAATGTAAGGGTTAAAGATGTTTACTTGGCTTGAAATTTGACGCATGTCATACTTATACGAGGCAATCTAAACTTTAACCTTTCACTTCAAAATATTATTTGTGAATAAATAAAAAAAATTTTCTACGCTCAAATGTAACTTCTCTTTTCTCATAGAATAAAAAATATAGGTTGAAAAATATAAAAGTTGATGTAAAAATTGATTCATAGTTGTAAATATAGTCTTAACCTGTGTTTCTTTTTTTATGCAAAAAATATGCTGACACGTGGTAGAATCTACCACTATTGAAATCAACAATAAACTAATTTTGTTGAAATATAAACTACTCAAATCACATTCGAAACCACTTTATACTGATGCAAAATCACTTTGCACATTCAAAATAATTTTATACGGATATAAAGTAAAATTGTACCGATGTAATCTTACTTGGAACTACTTTATACCAGTACAATATTAGTTTGCACAGATGC
This sequence comes from Thalassia testudinum, assembly GCA_037157565.1. Taxonomy (NCBI): domain Eukaryota; kingdom Viridiplantae; phylum Streptophyta; class Magnoliopsida; order Alismatales; family Hydrocharitaceae; genus Thalassia; species Thalassia testudinum. The sequence goes on from JAZHRO010000022.1 coordinate 83,253,666, forward strand.
AAAATTTTTTTGTACGGGTGCAAAGTAAGATTACATCTTACTTTGAACTATTTTGCACCAATGCAATATTATTTTGCACGGGTGCAAAGTAAGATTTCACCTTACTTTGAACTAATTTACACCGGTGTAATATTATTTTACACGGGTACAAAGTAAGATTGCACTAGTGCAAAATTAAATTTCACGTGTTTCTTCACGTATAACAAGTGATTTTAAACTTGAAAGTTAATTTGTCATCTTAGGGTTTAATCTTTAGTATTTAAGGTTTAGCTAAACCTTAAATCCTAAACCTTAAACTCTGAGGTGAAAAATCACCTTTTAAGTGAAAAATCACTTCTCATTAGTGAAATTACTTTTCATAAATCTAAATCCTAAACCTTAAACACTAAACTCATAAATCAAAATCACTTTACGTAGGTGGAAATCACTTTGGACAGGTGAAAATACCATTGGAATAATTTTCCAAAAATATAAAATGAGATTGCACTGGTATAAAGATACCTTACAATAATTTATCATCAATGTAAAGTAATTTATCACTTATGTATATTAAGATAAAGTGATGTAATATTTTTTTTTAATGTGATAGAGACTATCACATGCTAGATCTTACAAATTTTTTATTTTTTATATTAAATATTAATTATCAAATGAGTTAATATTCTTAATATTATGTAAAATATGAAAATAATATCAAACATCTCTTTTTATATCAAAACATGTATTTCCCTTATTTTTGACTAAAATAAAAACAAAGATATAAATGGGTAGACTAACCCAACGTGAGACCATCTATTTTGAACCAAGCTCAATCTTAGGCTAACAAGTTAGAAAATTACCACTCATCAACCAAGCACGTTAATTGGTCTGCCTAACTGGATGGACTTGTGGACCTGGGTTGGGTCCTACTTGGCCCGCAAGGGTCTAGTCCAATGTCCACCTTTAATTACATAGGATTAAGAAACTTGTAGTTACATATGAAAAAAAGGGACATTTAGTTGGAGTGAACTTTCAAAGTACCTCATAACCTTAAATTTTAAAATAAAAATTTTCGCGTTGGCCATAAGATTGCCAGAGAAAAGAAAAGAGAAAACAGCTATAACATAATCTTTCAATTAATTTCATACATCAAGATATTATTTTTTTGTAGAAGTCCAAATATCCATTGAAGTACACCATTGCTTTACCACACAATTGCATACGTAGAGTCTTTGCTTCACTTTTTATTTTTAATGACCCGCAAACCCATATAAGGGAAAATTGGTTACCCCCATGGGTGGGTTGTTCGTGGACCCGATGAAGTCGGATTTCTTTGCGGTTCTGACACAGCCCATTCCTAAATGCAGCCGAAACGTTTGAAGAGAAAATATTCCTACATAACTAACATTTCCGCAATTTTATAAAAAAAAATGAAATCTGTGTGTTTGCAATGTTAACAAATGAACAAATGCCTACTTAACAAGATTATTTTATTCATATGCTTCTAATAATTATAGGATAATTTATAGTGATGTACACAACATTTTAATCAGACGCTAGCATCATCGAAAAGGCTTGGTAGCTTTTATTGTCGTTTGCTGCATGCACCATAGAAAAACCATTCGTTCTTGCAGAAGTTATAATGATACACAAAATGGGGAGGTCTTCTCTTGTCATCAATCAAAATTCTAGCCTTGGAGTAGAAAGCATGGAGAATTTATTTATTTATTTTTTCAAGTGTAGTACGATTTAGTTCCACTTCAAGGACTCGGATAGATGGAAAAATAAGGAAACGTGAACGCGAAACCATCTTTTTTTCCCCCCCCCCCACGTAGGTCGGGCCATTTTTTTTGCGATATTAAAATTTCGAGAAATGGGTTGAGGAGACGTGTGATCTTTTCTTCCTAACCAAAGGACCATTAAAGTAATATACACAATCTGATTTTATTAAAACTTCTTTAACTCGTTTTTCCACTGCAAAAATCTAACCGTGTGTTAGTCCACAGAAATAGATCATTACTGTCATAAAAAAATCGGTTGTAACTCTCTAGTTGGTGGGAAGTTGTCGGCAAGTATTTATGAAGTGTTTCAATTATGTTCACAAATAAAAATCTCGGAGTTTAATTATTAGGTGCAGAAGATACGATGAGATCATGATCTGATCGGAAAGGAAAGCCACACGACCAACAAACCGCTATAAATAGACAAACGAACGGCCTTGCGAGGTTTGGAAAATTAAAAAACGCCATGACACGTCCACCTTCTTGATCGGAATGCGTCGTTCTTTTCGTTGACGGTAATGTCTAATTTTCATGAATTGTTCGAACCATATCAAATCATACTCTCTAATAATTGATGACCTAAGATTTACCATTTTTATACGTAGAAGATACCTAGCAGGTATATCAACAACAATTGTTGTGAGTAGACGACACAACCCTTCCCCTCCTTGCGAAGCTTGGGCCCTCGCCGCGGTCGCCACCTCGCTCGAGGCCGTCAATCGGTCTTTGCAAACCAATCAGTGTCCCCCACCACTCCACCCTCAACTTCACCTTCCCCTCTCTCTGCCCCCTTGGTAGTAGTCCCATCTTGTACCGTCTCTCATAGCATCGTTGTTCTTTAAGCTTTACATCCTCCTTGTTCGAGGGTCCTCGTCTCTGCCGCCTTGAGTGGAGCTCTGCTACAGTTGCTCGGGTGGTGACGCTGAGCTGTGGGAGCCGCTCTAGCCGCTAGGTGGTTGTGGTTGATATTGCAGCTTCTTTGGGAGCCTTATTTGCTTGAGGCTACTTAAGATTCATTGATCACCCTCGCAGCTTCACCCCATGGGATCACACTTGAGATTACATCTAATTAACGAGACTCTAATGACACTTGCTTCCTTTGCCATTATACAAAAGAACATTCATTAAAGGTTTGTATTACAAGGTATTCATTAAAATATGATACAAAACTTATATTACAAAAATGTCAGAGAAACAAAACAAAAAGACATGGATAAGGAAACACGTTTTGCAAAAGTCAACAGTGGTGTTTGATATCAAGATTAAAAATCAATCGTGATATTTAAGTTAAAAATTATAAAGTTACATGTGATACTTTGATATAAAATTAAAGTTCACTGTAATATTTGAATTTTCCGACCAACCTATTTAAATATGGCTACATATCGACTCATTGTCCATTCTAACGTTTTTTATTTTCTTCATCAACACGAGTAGACAAGAATTTATTTTTGAAGGAATTCTATCAACCTTAACGTGTTATTAGTGTTGATTTTAGGAGGTCTTACATATCAATTGAGGTATATGTACAGGGTGATAACGTTGAAAATTCATGTTAAAATTAAAGAAAATTGGATGAAAATTTTATGTGATAAGGTAAGCAGGTGAAACCTAAGTGAGATATCTAGAATGATTTTAACTCTCGTGACTTGTGCTGCAAAAGAGAAAAAACCAAAGGAGGGATTAGGGATCGCATGTCCCTACCGATTTAACTTAAACTCAAATAAGAACTAATTTGAAATTTGAATCTTAACTTAATTATTAATTAATTTGAGTTGTATGAATTTCAAATGTTACAACCTTCTGATATCTATTCACCAACGACTCCTTGTATCCCAATCACGTCTCACACTGGTGTCCGTACACGCTAAGGTTCCCAGTTATGACACACTTCTCTACTTTTTCTCCGGTGCGGAAAACATCTTTCCCATCTCTACACCAGACGAGTATAACGAGGGGATCTTTTCTTGTGAGGCCTAATTTATTTAAGAATTAATCTCTCAAAAATAGTATCAAATTTTATTTATTTAATTATTTAATTTCTAATTTATTAACCTAGATTTATCCATTTTAAAATAGATTTATTTAACATTAATTTTAGTTGATGTTAGTCAAATCTATATTATCAATGTTAAAATTATACATCACTCGTATTTTGATATCCCTTATATTTTATATACATAACACTATTATCAAATAAACACCAGAAGAATTAATACTACAATTTAACATCAATTTAAGTAAACATAAATTAATGTTAACATTACTCTATAAATAAGTATAATTACAGGTTAATACTAATTTCATATTTCTTAACAACACTTTTTTAACATTCCAAATAAACTAGACCTAAGAAAAATCCTTAATTTAGTTAAGGAATAGGTATCATGAGATAATTGTTTTGAGATGAATTATCCTGTACTTTTATTTGAAAATCATAAAATTATCTCAATAGGTTAACATGTAATTATTTAAAAAAAAATTTAATTAACTTACAAAAATATATAAAATAATCTATAAAAATAATTTAACCCATGTAAAATTCAAAATATAAATTTTCTTAACCTAAATCAAAATAATTTTTTTGATAAATAAAATTAACTCATATTTTAAAAGATTATCCGTCGTACCAAACAAACATAAAAGAGACGCCTTGATCGTAACATTCACGTCTCCCCATTTATATTTTACGTGCCACGTCTCATTGTCTATGAACATTTTTGAATTTTAATTTCCTGTGATGTCTTTGTGCTCTATATGATATTTGATGCTCTGTTTGTCATCGTAGAACTTCAAACTATGCATATATGTGTGTGTGTTATAATTAACCAGGTTTTGTCAGTAATCAATGCTTGCAAGAAGATTATAATTCGTATAATGTTCCTAACTTTTGCGTATGGTATTCAAAAGAGTTGACCGACGAAGAAAAGAAATCAAGTATGGATGAGAAGGTAAACATTAGTTGTTTCAAACTATATATAAGTAAGATTGGGGTATCCGTTGCCCATTGCCACACAAAGAAAGGACTTTTATTCCAAAGAAAATCTTGATTTCTTTTTTTGCTTTTGAGATGAGATTCTGCCATGGCAAACAACTTTACTTCTATTTAATAGAAAAATATTTTCTCAAAATTAAACAATAACAAGGGGGAGAGTAAACTTATCTAACCATCTTTCTGCTTTCTCCTCCTCCACCCATGTCATGCAATACATATGGTAATGCAAGTGGAGAGGGTCAAAGGGGAAATGCGAGGTAGGGGAACCGTCTGACTGCTTAGTTAAGTAAGTTCCTTGGGATCTCATGACCGAGTCCTCAATCACACCTTCAAGAATAGCAAACTTCCAAGATGCCCAATTCCCAGAAATAGCAATAGTGACCATTATTTATAAAACAGGGTAGCATATACGCATACAAAGAAGCCCAGAGGAAGAAAGGGTGGACTAAGGTTACTTAGCCACAACTGAGGCTGTCTAAGATATGGCCACCAAGATGTCCATTGCTATCTTCCTATGCATCCTTGTCGTGGCCGCACCGACGCTCGTCGATGCGACCGACGATCTCTGCTTCTTTGGCTGCTACAACAAGTGCCTTCGGAAGCCCGACGGCAACAACCTAGGCTGCACCAAGGACTGCATCACCAGCTGCGCCGTGTCGAACCTTGGAATCTCAGCCACAGGTCACAGTTTAATTGCCATACCCTTCTCCTCTTCCTTGGACGTTGGATTCAAGATTAGTTGCCTCAATTTCAAACATAAGTATCATCGTATGAGTTTTTAATTATTTCGCACTCCTTGGATTGATATTACGAGTTATATTTATACTTGTTGATTTCTTGTAGTTATTGAATTGTTTTTTTAATTTAAATTGTTTTTGTTTTGAAGGGGTTTCCGAAATAACGGCGTAATATGAAATAGGTGTGGTCTTTTGAGGAAGGCAAGAAGGCACCCAACGGATGGAACCATGTTACCTGATGGGCGAGTTTAATTAAATCACATATGTTGATCCAAATATATATCCCACGGCCAACATTGTCGATCATGTAATCCATGCTTCTTCATTACTGTTTGATCTGTCTTCTTTCCTTTATAATAGAGCAATGAATTCGTGGCATTTTGGTTTTCTTTTATTTTTATCGGCTGTAATAAAAGGTTCCTCAATTATGTGATATATTAATAATTAACATGTAGGGAAATGAATGAGGTAATATATTTTGCGGCGGAAAGTGGTGTAAAAATATTTTTATTTGATATTTAATTTAAAGAAATAAGAAAATTTAAGATTTGTTACTCGTGGTTTCATCATATTAAAAAAATTCATCATATTATTTTGAATTAAAATATAAAGATGATAAATAATTTTGTATCGTTGATAAATAGTTTTACGTGATTTTGCATTGGTAATAAATTATTCTCAGGTGATGGTATTGGTACAATCTTATTTTGCACTGATACAAAATTATTCCGAAGGTGATCTTGTGATTTTATACGGTTAGAAAGTGATTTTGTACCCGTGCAAAATAATTTTAACCTATAGATTTTGAATTTAAGATTTAAGATTTAGAGTTCAGATTTATAAAAAGTACTTTCACCTATAAAAAGTGATTTTTCACTTTAGGATTTATGATTTAAAAAACTTAAGCTTTAAACACTAAAGACTAAACTCTCAGGTAAAAAATCACTTTTTAAGTAAAAATCATTTGTCATAGGTGAAGAAATACTTTAATTTAATTTTGTACCAGTACAAAATTATTTCGAAGGTGATATGATTATTTTACAATGCAAAGTGATTTTACACTGATTTTACATGAGCCAATGTAATTCTAAAGATAATTTAAGTAATTTACATTAAAAAAAAGAATTTATTATTAATTTCAACCCTACTCCATATAAATACTTTTTATACATAAAAAAAAAATACATACGTTCGCATCTCTTTACGCCAATATTTACATCATTCTTTATATTTCCAAACCCACAACCATTTTAACATATACCATCCAGAGGAGAGAGGCTCCGGCATCGTGCTTGCCCGTGTAAAATTAAGTTTTTTTTTTTTTTTTTCCGTCAAAGAAAATTTTCATTGTCATCACTAAAGATTGCAAGGCATATCAGGGAACATCCAGGTCCCTGCAAATTACAACGATTACAGAACTTGGCCAGTCGATGTGCTGGCTTGACCTTGACCCTATTAACTTTGATTAGAGAAAGACCAATATTTTCTTCCAACATCAAGGAACAACGCTGAATTACTGACCCGAGTCTCCATGGAGGCTGCTGCAATCCAAGAACTTGACTAACTGGATTAATTGCATCAGATAAAACAATGGCTTCCGTAAAACCAGATTTGAGTGCAAATTGCATTCCTTGAAAAATAGCCCACGCTTCTGCCTCCCCACTATTAGCCACCATACACCTGATGGCCTTAGCGCTTACTATTCCACCCGCCTCATCAACAATAACAGCCGCCGCAGTGGAAGATGAGGAGACTGAAGCATCATCCAAGACTCTTGTACAGGAGGGAAGTTCTGAATTGGCTTCGTGCCTATTTGCCATTCCCTGTAGATCCGACTCACAACTACCAGCAATCGAGCTATTCCCCATCTCCATATTTAGTTCATAACTATAGAACTTTGCCATGTTGTAAGCACTATGGACGACCGACCAAACATCAGGGAGGACCCCATTGAACCTATGCAGCCAGAGTGAATGCAATAAATAAAAAACTAAAAATTTTGGAAGCCCCATCTCTTCAAAATAGCCATTCACGTTGATAACAAAATGCCACCAAGATTCATTATTTTCTGACATCCTTACTCCCCAAAACAACCAAATGGCTCTCATAAATGTGCAGCCTGATATTAAATGCTCCCAATCTTCAAACTCGACAGAACAAAATGGGCAGAATGGATAAGGTAGTTGCATCCTCCTGACAAGTTGACCCTTGTGGGGTAAAGCCTTCACTGTTGCTTTCCATGGAAGGAGCTCAGTTCGTGGAGCTAGCCCATTCAAAGCCCAAATTTTCTTACAAATATTCCTATCCTCCTGGGCCACAACAGAATCCAGCCCATATTCATTAATAAGCGTTAAATATGCCGAACTCACGGTAAATTTACCCACTGGATGCGGCTTCCAAATCAGTATATCCATACCCCTGTGAATAGGCGTAGAGATCATTGCTTGGGCAAGGTCAGGAGAGAAAGAACTATGCAATAATTCCTCATTCCATCCTGCAGAAGAAACTTCCTTCAATTCAGCAACGAAGGATAAGTTGACTGTTGAATAATCAGCAGGAATCACAGACTTATTCCAATTACTTACCCCCATTGCCCACCAACCACAGCGAATGTTTGAAGAGAAATTGCTTTACTTCCCCTATTGCCTTCATGAACTCTGAATCTGACTTCTTTGGCAAGAATTCCCAAAAGGATCCCTCCGGAAAATATTTAGACTTTAACTGATCTGTCAGCAGCGTCTTCTTATCCTAGCATAAATTCCAGCCCATTTTCATGAGAAACGCAAGGTTCGAAAACTTGGTTATTCTTAATCCCAGCCCTCCCAAATATTTTGGAATACCAATTGACTTCCATGCTCTCCTTTAAAGATGCTTCTTATCATCAGTAAACCCCCACCAGAAATCTCTCATAATCTTATCCAAACGTGAACACAATTTATTGGAGAACAAGGTTGTGTACATAAGGTAGTTGGGTATCGAAGTCAGAATGGATTGAAGTAAAATGCCTCTACACACCTGCGATAGAGCTTTCGCCTTCCAACCTGAAAGCTTCTTGGAATATTTCGTAATGATTAAATCCTTTAATATGCTCTGATTTGCTGAATCTAATATGGGACAGCCAAGAAAAATCTCCTTACGATCCATCTGCCCAACCTTAAGTATTTGCATAATATCATTTTGCATGTCTCTACTTACAGCAGCACTGAAAAAAGACTCTTGACTTGTCATAATTTATTTTTTGCCCAGAGCAGTTCTCATAATCTGTCAGGACTAATTGAATTTGTATCGCTTCCATAGACGTGGCTTGAGTAAAGAGTATTGTATCATCTACAAACATCAAATGTGTGATAGGATCTGCATGTCCATGCAATTTATAGCCTGAAATCATATTGTTCCTCAAAGCCAAGTGCAATAATCTTGATAAATATTCCGAGCACATAATAAAGATGTAAGGAGATAAAGGGCAACCTTGGCAAATTCCACAAGAAGGAACAATAATATTGGAAGGACATCCATTCACCAAGACTTGAAAAGTAGCTGACTTTATACATGACATTATCAAATTAACTAATTGGATGGGAACATGTATTTGGCACAAACAAAACTTAACAAAATCCCATTCAATTCTATCAAAAGCTTTTTCCACATCTAATTTTATCATCATAGATCCCTGTTTCCTCCTAGACTTCTTCATGGAATGTACAACCTCTTTTTCCATCACCATATTGTCCGTAATCTGTCTCTCAGATATAAACCCCGTCTGATTGCGAGAAATCACTCTTTTTCAATATAGGTTTTATTCTTTTCGCTGCCAACTTAGCCACCAATTTGTATAAGGTGTTTGTAAGGCTAATGGGCCGGTAATCCACGGGCTTCATGGGATTATGGGTCTTTGGAGCTAGAGTGAGGAAAGTCCTACTCATAGGAATAGGCATGGTTTGGCTTAGAAAACAATCCAGCACAAATGATACGACTTCATTTTTAACCGCATTCCAACTTTTTTGATAAAATAATGCTGGAAAGCAATCTGGTCCTGGGCTCTTACAAGGTGGCATATTGAATAATACATTGTGTATTTCTTCCTCTTCTGGCAATTGAATGCACCACCCCTGTTCATTCTCAGAAGCCCAATCTTCTGCATTAAATAGCTCCTTAGGATTAAACTCTTGCAGCTGAGTAGTGAACAATGTATGGTAAAAATTATAAAAGCAATACTGAATTTTGACACAGTCACTCGTCTCCTCTCCATTTGGCAAAATGATCCAATCAATAGCATTTTTCCTCTTCCTGTTTTGTGCATATAAATGATAGAACTTGGTGTTCCTGTCCCCACTGTTCACCCATTGATGTTTGGATCTTTGGCACCACTGTATCTCTTCTTGGAGCAGAACCTCATCATATTGCCTTAACAATTCTTCTTCTTTACCCTAATCACTTTCATCAGCACACTTTCCTTGTAGTATTGATAGTTCATTTTGGATTTTTTCTTTCTTTTTTCTCCAATTTTTCTCCAGCCTGGACTGCCAATTTTTCAGCTCTCTTTCTAAATGCTCAGTTCTTTCCCAAATATGACTATTGCGGCCCAGCCCATCTCCATTCCATCCCTTATCCACCACCTCTTGATAATCATTTTGTAGGCACCATTCAGCTCCCATTCCCCAAATAGTTGTGGATCCCTTCTTCATTCTTTGCAAGTTGAGAAGAATCGGACTGTGATCACTACCCAGTACAGGTAAATGGAGCACAGCTGCAGTGGGGAAGTTGATACTCCAATTACCTGATACAAGAACCCTGTCCAGTCTCTCTTTGATTAAAAGCTTCTGCCTTCGTCTGTTGGACCATGTGTATGCCTGGCCAGAATATCCCAAATCCATCAATCCTAGCTTCATAATAAAGGATTTTAAATGCTGGAATTGCCTGGATGGTATTTCCGATCCTCCTGTTTTATCTGCTGCTGATAATATGGCGTTATAATCACCAATGCACACCAAATTTTCAGCATATCTGCTTAGCAACCTTCCGATTCTACTCCAAAACTTCTTTCTGCTGTTTTGCCTTGGAGTTCCATAAACACAAGCCAAGAACCAAGAAAAGCCATTGAAAACCACTTTCAGTATCATGCAATGAAACCCCGCATAAATTAAATCGATCATGAGCTCCTCCCTATATATAACTCCCAGGACCCCAGACCTCCCAACTGCATCAACAGAGAAAATACTATAGTCCTTAAACATGCTTCCAAGCCTCTGAAATTTTTCTCTGGATAAATGTGTTTCAGATATAAATATCATATCAGTATTTGTAGCTCTCATTAGTGATTTTAGATGACGAATTGCTGAGGGAGAGCTTAGACCCCTACTATTCCACGATAATATATTCACGGTGAGGGCAACATTTAGCCACCAAAATGATCTTCACCAGGCTGAATAGAAAATCCCAAAATAAAAGATCTAAAAGACAGAAGGAAACACTACCACCTTCGTACCTGAGAACTCTCCCCTTCCAGCCGAAGGAAAGCCCTTCCCCAAGTCATTCAAGCCCACTACAACTCGAGTATTCCATCATCAAGTAGAACGCTTCCATGCGAGAATCAACGGAGAGGCCGCCCAAGCAGAGGACTGTAGGGCAACACCCTAGGGCCCCGTTTGGTACCCGGAATTGGGCCTTAATTCCCCGTTTGGGAGGCCCGATTCCGGAATTGCTCGACGCCGGGTTTGCAAGTCCAATTCTGGGTTCGCGAGCTTCTGCCCCCCCTCCCCCCCCCCTCAGAATTGTGACTATTCGCGTGTTTATTCTGCGCCGAGTGATATCTCTCGCGATGCCCCTTTGACAGCTTGGTGCTGAGCTCGCGCGAAAGCCTAACAACCAATGCGGCGGGCCGATCGACAGAGGTTGATCGAGAAGGAGCTGAAACGATCTCCAAGTACTCCTCCTCTGGATTGCGAGGGGAGACATCAGAGTGGTTTTCTCACAAAACCCTATCGACGAGCGAGGCGGCATCCATGATCGAGAAGGGGTGATATCTGCTTCGTTTTCTGGCAACCCCATTGTCTTCAACACAGACCCACCTCGCGGATGGACCTAAACCTCTACGGCTTCGACTATCATGGATGAAGATGAGTTTTTCGAAGCTCCTTCTATTATTTGTTGTGTGGATAATAGCCTCCGTTTATGTTGATTTGCTTCGTCTAGTAATGTCGATGAGCTTCTCAGTTTGGATTCGTGGTTGTGGTCTTCGTTTTAGGGGTTTTTTGGGCATGATGCACTTGTGCGTCTACGAAGGAGCTTTGAATAGGGTTTTCAGCTTTGCTTTATTCCTTTCTTACTATTGCTGCACTTTTTGTGTTGTTTTCCCCACCTTCCTTTATTGACTTGTTGACTCCATTAATGGCTGGTCCTGTGTTCATCTTTATTTGCTGATAGGGTTATGTCATCTTGTTTGTGTCTTGCTTTTTAGCTTTGCTTGTTTCGAAGCACAGCTTCTCCTGAATAAAACGACGAAATCTATAGGGTCAAGTAGGAGGTTGTCTTGGTTGATAAAAGTGCCTTTCTCTTTTATATCCCATCTTCAGAATGAGACCTCTTAGTCCTGCACTTTCCTCCTGTGGTCGCATCAGTCCTCATTCATGGCATTTGGTGAGGAGAGTGAGGGGTAGAGTTCATTATAAATTGGTTGTGTGTTGCTACAAGTGGTGTCATGGGTTGTGCTTCTTTTGCTCATCGAAGAGCAGGAGGAACTTGAAGAGGAGGAGGGTATTTAGTGTCATCCCTGAGTGCTTTCTTCTACTTCTGATTTGTTTCTCCCTTGGACATGTTATAAAAGCTGATTGAGTGTTATCTTCTGAAGGTCGAATTAACGGGTGGAGATCAAAATCTACCTTGCTGTTGCAGAAGATCAGGGTTCTCCACAACAATCTTAGGCAAGCACTGCTAGACAGGTATGTGATGTGGTAGGCATGTAAAGCAACCATCTATAAATATTTGTGCGTTTTGGTGCTTGTGGATTCTTGTTTTACCAACTAATTTGTTACTTTTGTTTAGTTTCTTTTGTACACCAAATTACAACTTCCTAAAATATGAGTATATGTACTATTTTATTTTTTTCAGTTTTCAACTAGACTCTTTTGTACTTTTTCCTTACTCTCCATGTAAAAGAGATTAAGGTTCTTTTTCTTAAGATGAATAAACCATTTAGTTTTGTTCAACAATGTTTAATATTGGTGACCAATTAAATAGTTGCACAAAGAAATACCAACAAACTAGTAAACAGTGTGCAGTTGCAAAAACAAACGCAAGTGAAGTTGTACTTTGAACCACTCTATCTTTTTAGTAAAAAAAATGAAAATATCTTGATGAAAGGACTATGCTTTCAAAAAAAAAAAATGATCTAGTGATTGAAGCCAAAAATCAATTGGACAAGAAGCTCTTAATTCGTACGATCAATTTAGCCTTCTTGATACAAACTAGAAAAACTAAATATGGGATCCTCTAGTTAGCCTATAACTGAATGCAGAGGTTGGCAAGCAAGTACTGGTAGAGACTTCTTTTTCCAATATAGGACTAGCTGACTTCTCGAGGTTGGAAACTGCTTGCACAAGTGAGTATGTGCACAAGTGTGCATGCATACGTGTTTTGTTTCTATGTGAATATCTACCTGTCTATCTGAGTCATCTTTATTATTGTAAAAGAAAAGAACGAGGATAGAAGATCAGTAGATTAATAAGAAAATGTCGAAGTATACAACATGAAGAGGCATATACAGTTTCCCTAAATCCCAATGAAAGCATCTGTATTCCCCAGGATATGATCCACATAGAGTCTCCAGTTCCAAAACACCACAACAGTACACTTTAGACTGAACTCCACAAGGCCATTAGTCTAGCTTCTTGTGATCTCATTCCAGAAAAAGCAACCTCATGACAATGGGCTTCCTGACGTAAGCAAAACCAACAAATACTTCCAATACAAGGTTGCTCCAACCAAATCCAATCCTATCCCAGGATTCTAGAGAAAAAAACAATGTTCAAATAAAAGATGTTTAGTGCTTAATAGACAATGAACATAGGATCAGGTACCGATTGACCTATTCATGTCTTTTGAAACTTAATTTCATTTTGTAAAAAGTGATTTTTTTTCACCAAACCAATTACCTGAATAAGTATTAATTCAAAAATTAATGCAAAATGGTGAGGAATCCATCCCACACTCTACATCAAGAGGGACGAGAATACATTGCTTAAGCTGCCACCATTTTGTAAGGCACTAACTCCATAAGCCCTTATAAGATGGAAATCACATGGTTTCTCTTGAATGTCTTCTTCTAAGAGCCCAAAGAGAAGCCATAGGAAGCTTTCTTGCAATGTGTAAAGACCTGTCCCACTTTTAGCCTTTTAAGACGTCTGGAGTCTCAGTCAGACATCTAGACCTTTTCCTGGACATCTGAAAATGAAATCTTCGTACGTGCTCTGCGCTCTGCACGCGGGCGACACGCAGAACATCTTCTTTCTCTCTCTCCTTTCCTCCTTTCCTGCCCGAACCCTAAACCCCAGCCATCTATAAAAGCCCCCTTCCCTTCCTCTCCTCTCCACTCCACACACCACCACCTCCACCTTCAGAGCTGTGGGAGTGGCAAGAGGAGGCGAGCGAGGGAGAGCGAGAGGGCGAGGAGGAGGAGAGTACGGGAGAAGGAGGAGGAGGCCGAGGTCAGAGAGCTTCGGTGGAAGCTTGGCAGAGCTCGCACGGCCATTGCGGGTGCATACGGGAGGAGGAGAGATCCCGGAGAGGCGTCCTCGACCATCTGCAGCGGTTGGAGCTGCGGCGGTGCAAGGAGGTGCACGGAGGAAGGAGCTAGGAGCAGGTTCTGGTACTCGAAATTTTCCAGTATCAGACATCTGGAGTGGAGTCCAGACGGCTGGCGGAGCATCTGGACGTCTGGAGTCAAGACCAGACGTCTGAAAGCTCTTTTATCGCGAAGGTATGTTCTTTTTCGTGGTTACGGCCATGCAGGCCATACCACAGAGTGGATGTCGGGTTTGATTTGGGGGTTGCGATTGTCGTACACAGGAGCAGCCTTGGGAAGGAGTGAGGAACGCTCTCCCACGCTCTTTTGGACATCTAATCAGCTCACCAGACGTCCGAAGGTGCTTCCAAACGACCGGAGGAGTGGTCCGACGTCTGGAACTGCCTTCAGACAGTTGCAGAGGAGGCCTGGACATCTGAGGACACCACAGGGAGTTGAGGTAAGGTTCTGTATCTTTTAAGACGTCTGGACTTAATCCCAGACATCTGATTTTGGACAGTAGACACGTTTTTGACCCCTTTGGGGTCCAATCGAGATCCGATTTACGCAAACAAAGTACCTGTACTTTCCTTGCGAGTTTCTCTACATACTAGAAACCTTTATACACTATTCTGAATCCTCCTTTTGTGATGTATTCCTTGGTATAGGGTTTCAACATGCTACGTGTTTAAGGTTCGTAGAGACACCTGGGTCTGCGGTTCAAGCCCCCAGTACTCACAAATTGTCTGGTAGAGTGGTTTAATGTTTTTAATAATGTTCAACTAAGCATGTGTTTTAGAATTAACTGACTGGAACCCTAGGATGTGGCATGAACCCTAGGATAGAGAAATGAATGCACCGTTTGGTACTTATATTCAAAATTGAGATAAACTGCTAGCAATTGCCTATAAAATAATTGTGGATTTCCTGTTAGAATACGAGCTGCATGTATTTTATAACCAATTGCTTGTGAAATCACCAGTGACAAGTATTGAATTATGGAAACACGAGCTGCCTGCATATAAATGAGAACTGAATTGTGAATGATGGAATCTGGATTGGAATAAATGTGACGAATATGAGCATTAATCCTATGGGGAATTAGGAGTAGAGCACCTGTGGTTGGTTGGAAACGTGGAATGTAGACAGGAAGTGTGCTGGCCCTTGAGTACGTGGTACTAAGGAGAGCGACTGTCCCCTTCTCGTGTAGAGCAGAGCTAGCCGCCCTTAGGTTGAGACCCAGGGTTAGGATTGACCACTCTACACCGACTCCTGTTAGCCCTCGTGTACACAGTACCGAGTCGAGCTACTAGTGTAGAGAGAGAGCTAGCCACCCCACGGGGCCCGGGGTTCAGTTAGCCACCCTACATCTACTTGTTAGGCCCTCTGGGCAAACCGGGGTAGTCAGACGAGGGTGCATGGATTGTGGAGGGGTGAGACCCCTATTTTTGAGAGGGCTAGGCCCTATACTGTTCCGTACTGTACTTTGGGCATACCCGCTAGTGGAAACGACTGATCGCATGCCAGTGCGGGATAGCTACCCGTGCGCTTATTACGCATATCGTAGTCACTGCTATGTCTTGACAGTGACCTCAGGGTGGTTGACTGGGTGTAGGACTACCACAGGGGACTCTCCCGGTCAGGAGAGCACCACGTGTACCTTCTACTCTTTAGAAAAGACTGCAATCAAGATCGTTCCCACGAGGAACATGTAAGATCAAGAATATCTGGATATTTGAAAAATGGGTGAAAAGGAAATACACATAAAACAAAATAAACAGAAAAGAGAATTAAACCTGTTGCTTTTACTGTTTTAGATAGTATAGATACCACTCTACTCAGCGTTCGCTAACTCTGTCTTTTCATAACACTGTTCAGGACCAGGAGTTGAGCAGCCCGAGCTTCCGGCTGGGGAGGGTGCTGGGCCCAGTCGAGCCCAGCCATGGTTTCAACACTTTCTCGTTGTTCTCCTTATTGTTGTAGTGAGTTTCAGACTTTTAGCTACTGTTGTCGTTACCATTTACTTTCGTTCCATTGTTTTGTTGTTGTTGTGATATGTAATGGAACAATAATTTTACTTTCCTTTACTACTTTGTATGTTTTTACTGCTTAGTTATACTGTATATGTGAATGTGGTTTACTTTCCTGCTTTTTAGTTATTCTTGTTGGACGACTGGGTCTAAGGATTAGTCGAGGCGAGCCAATCTCGGGTCCTGTAAGGATCCGGGAATCAGGTCGTAACATAATGCTAGACCGAAATAAAAGTGACGTACCTAGAGACCTTCAAAATAAATGGCCTTTCAAAAGTTATCCACAACCCATGATTGCAACATTTGATACTTAGTATTCAATAAGAAAGGTCTACAACTAAGGAGCATTCTATATGGATGAGAATAATAGCAGATTCAGTTCTGTACATTTTATTGATTTAAGCATAAAAATAATTTTTGGACATGTTATATTAATAACATAGAGAAGAAATCAAAAGACATCTGTGTAACAAGTAGCATTTACTTTTCCTAAGTAAGGATGACATAATGAAAAATAATGCCAAACATTTGAACTGCCTATCAATAATTTCCACTAGTTTACTATGTTTTTTCTTGAAATCTTCATTTCTTCTGGTGATTATTTTGTCGTATATTTCTCTTTGATGTTTGTCATATGGAGGGCAGTTATTCTCTCCAACCGTTTTGGCATTTATTTCCAACTAGGGAGGCCTATTTTTGTGCCACCCTTTCTCTTGTGATTTTAATCATAGGAAGTTGTAATCTGGTGTATAGAGGAAGCACTCATTATGCTATGGTTTAGGTGTAGATTGCAATTTAAAGTAAAGGAAAATATGGTCGTCTTTTCGACGTCATATTTAATAAAATCTCCACAAAATAAGTAAATGAAATAAAGTTAATCAAAGTCCATTACTTTAATTGAAATTATAAGACAATTAAATCAATTGCATTCACATGCAATATCCCATGGTTGGAGAACCTTTCTCATGACTTGATGGATTAGGATGAAAATTACTATTTGTATAGGTGTAGGCAACAATGGTAGATGGAAGTAGGATTTGTGTTCCTACATAAAGTACTCGTCTGAACCCAAATGAAATGGTTACATTTCAGAAGTTTGGGTTGCTATCATATCCCATGTCGTTTGCTAATGAGTAACCAATGAAAATTTTTCTAAGGAATCAGATGAACAACAAAAATCGCTCGGGAGCCACTGAAGAGGCTGGCCCTAGTGCTATGAGTAGAAGAGTAAAGAAGTGGACCAACGAGCAAGATTGGAAACTAATCAGAATTTTGTTGGATCATTATGACCGTGGACATTGGGATAAGGGATCATTCTCAAAACATGCATGGATCGACATAGTCTTGGAGTTTGAACAGGAGACGAAATTGGGATATGATCATTCTAAGATCCTACATAGATGGAAGACTTTGAAGAAGAACTTCCATAGCTACTATCGTCTCCTCAACATGAGTGGGCGGGGCCTGGACACCGTTAGTAAGTGCCCTTTAGCACCATCTCATCCGTTCGGGATGAGGTACTTCATAATTGCCATTTCCTTAATTCTCTCCTGTAACTTTTCCATTTCACCAGAATAATCTCCATGTCCCACATCTCAGTAACCACCAAAGTTGCATTCCTGTACTATGATGAGATAAACACCATAGTAGGTAGGGACATTGCTACTGGAGAGCATGTAATGTCATCTCAACGAATGTTGGACTCATCATAAGACAATGTTCCTCCAACATAGGGTGAAAGTGATAACCCCAAATTCTGAAAACAGGGATTCTATTAGCAGTCATTACCAATAGCAGCCATACAACATGCACACACGCGACCCGACATTGGGTGGATTTGATGTCAATGCCCTCCACTTTCGAGGAGCTCCTAGCATCAAGTAAATCACCATATCATGGGATTAACATCAGTCAATCTTCGATTCATAGAATGCCTCACCCTGTTGTTCAAGGCGCTGCTGGGGGTTCATCTTCCAACCCCTTCCAAACTCCATCCATTGATAGTCCTATTGATCTGCAGACACCCCACCCTCATTCATCACGGGGTAGTAAGGGGAAAAGACCTAGTGGAAAGGACAGTTCCAGTAGGGGGAAAGGAAGACGATCAAGCTCTGGGCATTTGAATGCCTAGATCGTAGAAGGAATTTCCCAAATTAGTTCATTTCTACAGGACCTAGTCACAATTAGGTCTCAGCCTCAGTCGAAAAAGATGGATACATCTGATGAGATTACTCAATGTCTGGCAATGGTTACTGAGCGAATACCAAACCTTTCTGGTTCTGATACAGTGACACTCGCACAATATTTTGCACGGAGTAGAAATTGTGCACTTTTCAGGAATGTTGTTGGAATCCCAGATGCCTTCATCAATTGGTTGGAGTCGGTACTGAAGTAGGGCCTCCACTGCATGACATGTCTCCGTTCTCTATCTTCGTAGTTCATTATGTTGTTCAGTTTTTCCATCTTTGGCATGTAATAATTTCGAACATTATTGGTCGCATTCCTTACGATCATATTTCGTATTACGTTATCCTTGTGTCAGCTTCCTTCATATATTATGCTTTTTTTCGTTCAATGATTATGTTTTACTGATTTTTTCATGTTGTCGACAATCTTTAATAAGTGAACATTGTATAGAGGAAATTTCAAATTATGAGCTATGCTTTCAGGGATGCCTTCCTCGGAGTATTCTGAATCTAAGATTACTAATACCTCAAGCAATTCAAGTACGAGCTCTAAATCAGAGCATTGTAGTACGGATGAGGTCGAAAACCTCCAAATAGTTGAGATGATCGTGCCTCTGCTAGTTATGGCTCAACTTGCAGTTGGTCAATGAAATCGACTTTCTGCAACATGTTAATCAATCACTTCACAATAAAATGCTGTTATCGAGTTTTTATTCCCCGGCAACGACGCCCAAAATTGATCATCGAAATCGTCAACAATCATAATAAAGCACTATTGTCGGGTTTTTATCCTCTGCAACGGTGCCAAAAATATGAAATCGATCGACTTTCTGCGATCGATTACGGTTCGTATAAAAAATCATCGTTATTGTTGTAGTATATGTCACAAATACAAACCGTTATCGCGTCAATTTTATTTAATTACATAATTTTTATTGGTTTATTCTAGGTCATTCACTGGGAGGAAGTTATTGATATACATTACTCTCTATGTCCAACATTATTCTTTAATTCCAAAAAGATCAATTTTATATACAATCATAAATGAATGAATTAATGAATAATCAATGAATGAAATAATAACTTAATTATGTACAAAAGAATTAACTAAAATGTTTGCAAACACCTAATTACAAACAAGCATCAAATACTATGCTTATATACTATATACTATCTATTTATAACTTATAATACTAATACTTACATATATATACGATGATAAGTAATAATATATACTTTACTAACTTAATATATTAACATATACAGTAACATACATATTATGTACAGCGACAGATAAAAATGTCACTAAACCTTAGGAAAAAGTATATACATAACCTAAGGTAAAAACTAGAATCTATAGTGACACTTATTCTATCTACAGTGACGGATAATTCTATTGGTAAAGTTATAAGGCTATTTATATACATATATAGCTCAAACAATATCTATACTACGTATACTTAATATACATATACTTATTATTTACAATATACACTTATATACACTATATATACACTATACGGATACAACCATACTTCTTTTCTTTCACTCTTTCTTCTTCTTTTACAGCTCTCTTTTTCTTCTTAACACTTAGTCTTTTCTTATCTCTTTAGTTCCTCTACTTACACTCTCAACACTTAGACAAATTCGGCACTCATTCCTCTTCTGTGTTCTCAACACTTAACCATTTTTGAGTTCGCTCTCTTCTCATCTTTTCTTCCCTTAACCCCTCATTAAGCTCTACTTAGTTCAAAAATTAGGTTTTAAGGTTGGCGAGTGACAGTTCAAAAATTAGGTTTTAAGGTTGGCGAGTGACCTTTTCAAGGGATACGCAACACCCTTACGGGTGGGACTAGACCTCTACTATGGTCACCCTAGTTCGTTTAATTAACCATTTAATCTCGATTTAAGCTCAATACCAGGCCCATACAAGCCCACGCACAGTGTCGGGCCCCCGACCCACACTGTAAACATCTTACAAATCATCACAGTAATCAGATCAATGTTTAGAAAGGATAGGGTTATGTTGTGCGTCGAGTGCATGACAACTGAGGGGCTAAGAGAAAAAAAACATCTTATAGCGCTACAAGTGCTTCGTGCTGCATGATGTAACGCTATGTTTAGCGCTACCCAATGCTGAAATCCAGTGCAGCTGTTCTGAATTGCAATATTTGGCCCTCGATTTGAGGGCCATAATTTATTATAAATTAAAAATAAATTATGGAAAATTAAACTATTTACATAGTACTATATAATTGTACAATTAATTTAGAAAATTAATTATATTTACTGTATAAATAAATTAGGCAAAGTTCCCAGTTTATACATACTGTATTTTAGGTTTTATTTCTTAATTACGTATAAATTAGTGAATGTATGGTCTCATTGACCTATTATAGTAGTAATATATATATTAAAGTATTTAATAAAGATTTTTATTGTATTTTACAGGTTTTATTTCTATTTTATTTACATTTAACTACCTGTTTTCAGGTCATTCTACATATAAATTAGATTTAAATAGTATAATACATTATAAATATAATTAAATTAGGTTGATTTACTTAAAATATATTAGTACAAATATACAGTATAAGTTAGTTTAGTTTTAACTTAAATTACTAATTTATTTTAATTTAATCTAATAACTTAACTAGTAACTTAATAAATTAATTATTTATTCTGTATATATAATTAAATTATGGTACAGGGTTCCTAATGTACATAATATACATATAAATACGCATGTACAATATTAGTAGTAAACATATTTATTTATAGGGTTTATTAATTGATATAGCTTATAGTACATTTAAATTAGTATAATTAATAAATAGTTAGATAAATAAGCTATGTACAGTTTAAGTTAACTTAAATACTTAATTTACATTAGATAGCATATTCATAAGTTATTTATACTCTATATATATCTATTTTATAATATTTACACATATAGCTTATTATAAACCTTATATCTATAAGTATTTACATAGTATACAATGAGTTTTTAGGTATTTTAAGGGTTTTTTCACTTTTTATGGGTTTTGTATATTTTGTGGAGATAGGGGATGAGAAAGAAAAAAATAGATGAGAAAAATGGATATGTTTTTGGTATTTTGGTAGTTGAGTTCTTTTATTAAATTTCATGGTATACTGAACCATCGGCTAGTATGTTCTACTAAGCCGATGGTTCAGAATACCATGAAATTTGGTATACACTTAAAAATATACCTGATCTTCACTAAGACAGGTTTATTTTATTTTTTTGGATTTTTTTATTAAGTTTTTATTATTGTGCAAGTGAAGCACATTCTAGGCCTTTAAAGAGTTTTCTAAGTGAACCTAAGGCCTAGAATGGAACTCTAAAGGTTGGCAAGCCAGTGAACTGCCTCCAAAATGCTGAATAAATGATATGGAAAGATTAAGAACAATTAAGCATGAAATTTAACTCATATTTCAATTATTTCTAATTTAGGACAGTCAGGCAAAAATCCTTACCTGACAATGAATTCTAAACAAGATACAAGCAATCTAAATGAGATTTAAAGACCTGTTAATTACAAGAAAGGTTGCATATAAGATGTACAACATGTTGGTGCTAGAGCACCACGATCATTTGTTTTGATGATAACAAAACACGTGTTATTTAACATTTGCAATTTGAGTCCTAGATTTCAGGTCAATTGCAAATGTGAACGTGTTTAGACGGAATTCGAGCTCGCATCCAGGACGGATTGGAGGAGCTTGACGGAAAACAGAGGAGGTTCACGTGGAGCGACAGATTGAAGATAGAAGACAAGAAGAATAGGATAGATTCTTTTTAATCCTTTCATGTACTTTTATCTTTATCTTTCTTGCTCTTTATTTTCCTTAGAAAATTATGTTAAAGAGCCTCAAAGAACCCTAACAGTAGTCCTAGGAACACCGGCACAACCCTAGGATACTTAGGTTTTCTGTAGAATACTTAGAAAACCAATATAGGGTTCAAACAACACTTACAGACGTCTAATTCCAAAATCAGACGTCTGATAAAGTATTTTAAAACGTCTGACTGTTGTTTCAGACGTCTGATATCTGTTAGGCTGGACATACCTAGTTCTGTCTGATGAAATCAGACGTCCAGACCTAATACCAGACGTCTTAGGAGACGTCTGATGACTTTGCCAGACGTCCAATTAGTGGACCGTTGGCTGGCTTTGCAAACAGAGAAGAACATGACCGTTAGAGCCTTATCAGACGTCCTTAGGTCTTTCCAGACGTCTGATAAATGACCGTTTTGCCTCGGCTGACCCAAAATCTCTTCTCAGAGATTTTCTAGCCGTTGCAATGTTTGGAAATCAATTCCCACAGTAAAAGTAGGTTTCCAGACGTCCAGATATAGTGCCAGACGTCCTGTATGTCGTCTGATGGACTTGCGTAAAAACCCTGTTTAGATCTGATTCAAGTCAGGGAGAAACCCGCATAGAATCAGACGTCTGACCTTTGAATCAGACGTCTTAAAGTGGCCTTCCAGACGTCTGATACCAGAATTAGACGTCTGATAACCCTGTCAAATGTAATCATTGTCCTGATTTCGGCCTGATTCTCTTGGGCTTTGCACCCAACGGCTATAGAACCTTTCCTAAGCCTTCCAAAGCCTTCCTAAGGCCTCTATAAATAGAGGGGAGCCTTTACACACCTAGATACACAAGATATACACTAAGAGAAACAAGAGACACACCTAAGCAACTTAGTTCCACTCTTTTGTGTCCAATTGAAGCCCTTGCTCTCCAAGCTCTAGTTTCATTCTCTTGAGAGCATCAAGTCTTCGCGCACCCGCTCTCCCGCCGTTGTTCACGAGAGCGACATTGCGCCGTTGCGTGGCTCACGCACCCGCGTCATCCTCGACGCACTCCTTGCAAAGGGGAGTTTTCTTATTCCTATAGAAGCTAGGTTCTTAATTACTTTGTTGGCTCTATAGGACCTGTTGTTTTATTTTATCTTTGTCTTTTGGTTGGGTATTCGCTTTGCGAATTCCTATAGAAGGGGGTTGAGGAACGCTACCCTTGTACTTGTAGCGTGGTTGTACTGAGGTTGAATCACCCTCATTTTAAAGTGATTCGGTTAGTGGATTTGATCAACTAGGTTGATCGGAAAATCCTAACTCGAGAGGGTTAGGTGGTGGTTTTCACCCGGTTTGGGTTTCCACCTAAAAATTCCTGTGTACATTTTGTGATTGCTTATTTTTGTGAGATTGTTTATATTTTCAATTCCGCATTTTTTTGTCATGCTGATCTCACCCCTCCAAGTAGGGAAATTATACAACATAGTTAATAATATGTCATCTATTTTAAAAAGACTCAAGACTCCATCTACCACCCTACAAATCACACAATTCAGCTGGCTGAATTAAACATCCAGCTGCAGCAACAGCAACCATCAGCTGCAGCAACAATAGACAGCAACTGTAGCAGCAGCTACAGGAAAAGCCCAGACGTCTTAACTTAGCTTAGGTTCGCACTGTAGTGTCCAAAGTTCAGAGAAATCATCTGCAGCAGATCTGGACTCACAAATTGGCAGATCAGACCTAAAATCAGTATGAATTATCCCAAATCAGACTTGATACAGTCTGGTAGGGATACTTCATATTGAAATTCAGATCATGATTTTCATCAAATTTGGAGTTAAAACTTTTAGAGAAATGTAGCTGCTAAAGCATCACTTTGATGTAATTAGCTGGGATTCAAAGCACACAGAAACCTCTAAAGAGTTTGACAAGGACTGAAAATCACATAAAAACCTCTCTCAGATGTTAAACTCTGAAGGAAAAACCCTTGTCAACATTTTCATTTCAAATCAAATCAGAAAAACAGCTGGTCTAACACCTTCTAATGCTATAGATAGCATGTAGAAAGTGTTAGAATCAGCCCAATAAGTTCAATTTGAATCCAAAAGTGTTGAAAACCTTAAGAGATATTGAAAATCCCTTATGTGAAAATCAGATTCACAGAAAACAGTAGCAGAATTCTAAGTAGAGCCTCCAATCAACATAGTTGATCTTCCTTGGCTCTACAAAACATTTAAGTCCATGAAAACCTCATCAAGAGAAAATTTGATCATGGCTCATCTAAGGAGAATTTAACAGTCTCAGATTCATAGCCATGAGCTAAACTGCACGAAGATATCTCAATTTGCTTGATCAAAATCATTCAAAACTCAATTGATTCAAAATCTTGCAATCTTGTGTTAAACCCAAATTCAAAGTAAATCAAGCAAACCAATTCCATTTTAAACTTAGATCAGGGTGCTTTGTGAACAAAATGAAGTGAGTGGGAGACCCCTAAAATGGATTTGAGCGCAAATTCTCATCTCAAAGCTTGAAAGCAATGAGATGGGGATTTGACTCCAAATGAATGGGTGGATTGTGGATTAAATTGCAAGGAAATCAGAAGCGAAAATGAACACATGTAGAGGGAGAAAAACATGATCAGTGTGTGGGTGAATTCGTCCCCTCTGATCTGAAGTGATCAGAGAAGGTGAAATTGGGCATTTCTATGCTACAACTACTCCTAAACTACAATACAATCACTCATCACAGATCAGATCTAATATATATCTAAATTCTACTGCTAAGCTGTCTAACTACACTACAGCTAATCTAAAAAGCAGTAAACCTAATCTAAAAGGAAGAATGGGACCTTTAGATCTCTACCCGGTGGATGGAGAGGAAGAATGGAGGGGGAATCTCCAGCGAGTGAAAAGCTCTCTAGTGAAGCTTTAGGGTCATCCTCAGGCATACGTCATCCCAAGCGGTGAGGAGGAAAGTGAGGTGAAAAACCACACCACTGTCACTAATGTGGCTATTGAAAGGGTTATGGGAGCTGGAGAGGATGAAGGGATCAACCTCAAGGAAGTAGAAGAGGTGGTCGATGGCGTGCAGGTGATCAGTGGAGGTGCTTAAGTAGAGTGAGAGAGTGAATCAAGTCACCTCGCAGGTGAAATTAGACACTTAGGTCATGTGCGATCTCGATTTGAGGAGAGGAGCACGCGTGAGATAATATCAAAAAGTGGCCGTTGGATCAGATCTGGGAGGATAGGTGACCGCTGATGAGAACCTCATCATGAGCCATAACTAGCTCATTTTGACCTAATACAAAGGATAAAAGCTCCTACATAACTCAAGGAAAGGCTTAACTCAGAGAATTCTGAGTTTAAGAAGAAAATGAGTCATAAGGGGTAAAAATGCAATTTTACCAGCACAATCTGCAAGCAGGGTAATTCAGGGCCCAAACACAGGTCAAACAAACCTAATAAGAAGGGAAGTGGGATGATCTGATCTGATAAGGGCTACAGCAACTCCAAGGAATTAAATGACAATCTGTAACCCTAAAACAAACCCACTTCAATTCACGAGGTTCGAGGCAAAGAAAAAATTGACTAAACCCTCTACAATTTGTAGAAAAATAATCTCTAGGGTTTAGAACCTTCAATTTGGCCTTAGGAACCCATTTTGACCTACATTGAGAACCATGCCCAATTAATGACTTAATTTGGATTTTTACGTAAATTGACCAGTCAAACAAGGTCTGATCTAGAAATAAAATTCACCATTAGAATCCTTAGGCCCCATTTAGTCATGCATAAAAACTTGAGCCTAAGAAGAGACCTTCTTGACCAACTTTTCATTTTGGTCCTCATCCATTACTTTTTGACTTCAACTTTTGAAACCCTCGCATTTTGGCCCCTAACTCTTCTTTGTTCTTTGCATTTGGGTCCTCCCTGCAAAACCCTGAGCAACGCCATGCTCCGGCGACTTTGCATGGAGCATGACGTCGCGCAGGGTAAGGGGGACCCTCTGCCAAGTCAACCGGGGGTTCCCTGCGAACTTTGCCGTCGCAGGGACACCTCCAAGGTCTCTGCAACCACCCATACCTTCCGTGCGAACGCGCGGAAGGTATGGGCCTTCATCTCCGGCATCCTCCGGCGAGGGAGGCACGTCGTCTCCCTCCGCCCTCCTCTCTGATTTTGACTCTATAAAAGCCCTCGACGCTCTGCTGCACTCTCCAGCTCGGTTCTGACGGAGAAATCCCCCCCTTTTCCTCTCTTCCCACTCCGACAGAGGCCCCCTTGCTCTGGCGGTTCCTCCTCCTCCTCCTCGTTGCTCTGCCGCACTACCAGCAACAGGGCTACCTTCACCTCCTCTTCCCGCGTCGTGCCGTACCCAGCGCGCGCTCTCCCGCTCTCTCCTCGCCGCCGCCCCTTCTTCTCTGGGCACCTTCTTCTCCAGCGACAGTCGATACGACTGTCGCCCTGTTCCGGTCCCCCTCGTCCGTCCGAGTAGGTACAATCTTTCCTCTTCCTCCCCTCTTTCTTTTCCTTACTGTAATTTGCATAACCACCCCTCGACCGCGCCTAATCGCCCTCACCTTCCCCATCTCCGGCCAAACTCCGGCGACTCGCTCCCGTCATTCCACCACCCCACACGACTCGCCGACCCTCACAGAACCTCCGCCTCCTCACCTTGATCAACTTCCGCCCTTCCATTTCCCGCCACTCGTCACCTGCAGACCCCCCGAATAAACCCATTTCCCGCGCTACAGTTTGACCTAGGGCAGCCCCTACGCTCCGCCCCACGGCCTGCCTGTTACGAACGCGTGCCCCAGACGTCTTTTAAGACGTCTGGGAGGTGACCCAGACGTCGGACCAGACGTCTGGGATCGTTTCCAGACGTCTGGAAAATAGTTTTTTTTTCGCACGAAATATTCGTCTGCGCGCTTGTGCGCGCAGACCCGCGATTCCCCTCTCTCTCTCTTTTTCCCTCTCTCTCTGCGGTGCAGACTTGCCGCTCTCTCTCTCCCTCCTCCTCGCGCGGCCTTAAAAGGCCACGCCTCCCCTCCCGTCTTCACCGTCTCCTCCTTCTTCTCCTTCAGCCAGTGAGCGTAAGCGTGAGCGTGAGCGCGAGCGCGAGGGCGGCAGCGGTGGCCGCAGTGAGCGCAGAGGAGGTGCGGCGTGCGAGAGCGGAGCTCTGCCATGAGGGCGAGCTCGCTGGAGCGGCTTGGCCGGCCGGCGGAGGGCGTAGGGGGCGCGGAGCGACGCGGAGAGGGACCTGCTGCGGTCTGAGCAGCAGACGCGCGAGGTACGACGCTGGCGGCGACGCGAGCAGAGGCCGAGTAGCGCCCTGATTCTGGAAAAATTTCCAGAATCAGACGTCTGGGTTGACAGTCAGACGGCGAGGGCGACGTCTGGAAGCTCATACAGACGTCTGAAAGGTGAGTATTCCGCCTTCTTCTTCCTTCCTGTCGACTGACCGTACTGAGGGAGGCAGTTGGCTGTGCGCAGGTTCGCTGATTCGCCATCCTTTGCGAATCAGACGTCTGGAAGTTGTACCAGACGACGGGAGTGACCATCGGACGTCTGGGAGCTAGGCCAGACGTCCCCGCAGACTTCTGGACGTCTGGGAAACCACGCTGAACAGGTAATTATCTGATCCACTGTTTAAGACGTCTGGAAGAAGTTCCAGACGTCTGATTTTGCACAGTATCGTCTTTTTCAACCCGTTTAGGGCCCGTTCGGGCTCCGTTTTCCGCGATTCGAGTTACGCTCTTTTAAGAATTAATTCTTCTACCCGTCTACAGTAGCTATACACTATTTTGAGACACTCCTTGTGTTTGATCCTTGTGATAGGACCTCGTTCAGTTGCAGTCTTGGGAGTCGCGGAGGCACGCGGGATTCCCGATCACGCCCTCATTACTCCTGTTGTACCTGGTAGAGTGGCTTAAGTTATTAAAATCTGTTAAAGTATGGAACCTTAACTAGAATCTAGGACATTGCATGAATCCTAGGAATGAGAAATGTATGGAATGATAGCTCCTAGGTGTTGCATGAATCCTAGGGTTGGAAAATTAGATTGTATGATAGATCCTAGGATGGAAAACTAGCGGAATGTATAATACTGCAGTCTTGGAAAAATGAAAAGGAATATAAAGTTGCCTGTAAATTGAATTAACATCTGCCTGTTATGAATAAAGAAACGTGGGTGAGAACATGGATTGTAAGAATGTGAAACTGGAAAGTGAAACCTGGATGTTGAGTTAAAAGGATGGAACCCTACGGGGAATTAGGAGTGGAACTCCTGGAAAGAGAAAGGAATGGAACTGAGATGTTGTTCGTACTGTCTCTTGGGTACGCAGTACCAAGGGAAGTACCTGTACCTGTTTAGTGCAGAGTGGGGCCAGCCACCCCAGGGACCCGGGGTTAGGATTGTGCGCTCTGTACCGACTTGCTGGCCCTCGTGTACGTAGTACCGAGGAGAGCTACTACTGTTAGGAGAGTACTAGCTACCCCACGGGCCCCGGGGTTCTGCTAGCCTCCTTCACCGACTTGTTAGGCCCACTAGGGCAAACCAGGGTAGTCAGGCGAGGGTGCGCGGATTGTGGAGGGGTAAGGCCCCGGTTTGGTTACTGTGGAGGGGTTGGACCCCGTGTTACTGAGAGGGCTCTGCCCTGTACTGGTTCCATGCTGTGCTTTGGGCGCACCCGTTAACGGAAACGACTGACCGCGTGCCAGTACGGGTTAGCTACCTGTGCGTTTATCGCGCGTGCCGTAGTCACCGCTACGCCTGTCAGTGACCTTGGGGTGGTTGACTGAGGGTAGGATCACCACGGGGGACTCTCCCGGCCAGGAGAGCACCACGTGCTACTTCTACTTTTTGGAAAAGACTGCAATCAAGATCGTTCCCACGAGGAACATTCGAGATCAAGTAAAAGATCTGAGGAATAAATGAAATAGTGAGACAACTGAAAAATGTAACTAAAGAAAGTAATAGAACATAACAGCTACTGTACGCTCTACTGTTGTCTTAGTTTTAGTTTCCACTCTACTCAGCGTTTTGCTGATGTGTTACTCTCGTTACCTTTTTCAAGACCAGGTGTTGAGCAGCCAGGGTCAGCGGCTGCAGAGGACGCTGGGCCGAGTAGGGTCCAGTAGAGTTTACCACAGTCTTTTGTACCTCTTTTGTTTCTGTTATAGTGAGTAGTTCTTGTTTCCGCTGTACTTTCTTTACCTGCAGTTCGTGTTATATGATAAATGTTGTTCTACTGTTGTGGTGGTATTTACTCTAGTAGTTTCTTTCCTTACTGCTTACTTTTTTACTATTAGTTATATTCATGCTGAATGTGGTTTATTTTACTGCTCTTTTGGTTACTTCCTCGTTGGACGACTAGGTCTTGGGATTAGTCGAGTCGGTCTGGTTCTCGTGTCTCGTAGGGACTCGGGAATCGGGTCGTTACAAGATGGTATCAGAGCAAGGTCGTCCCGAGAAGTGAATCAACTGATTGGAAAATAACGAATTCGCATGTTTATAGCTAGAGTAGCCACCACAACATATCTCCTGACTTGAGCTCTTAGAAGTTTCGTTAGGTACCGTCTGTTTTGACGTTTCCGTGTTGTTTCGTGTCTCCTTGCAGGAGATGCCTCGTCGCGGGACTGGCGAGACCGGCCGCGGGCGTGGCCGAGGACGAGGTCGGCGAGGTGGACGTGCTGTCGTCGACGTCTCGGTGGACCAGCCACCACTCCCTGGCATCCAGGCCCAGGACCTCGCCAGACTGATTCGAGATATTGTACGAGAGGAGCTCCACCCACCGCCCCGAGCACCTCCTCCTGGGGTTGCAGAGGGGGAGTCCTCTGTGGGACCACGCGACGGACACGGCGCTGGACACGAGGGAGGGGATGGGCCGCTGCCGCCCCCACCTTCCTCCGACACTTCTGTACCCGAGGCACCTTCGCCTGGAGGTGCACCAGCACCTCCCCTACAGCGCCACTTCGAGCTTTTCGGACAGTTCCGGAAGCTGAAGCCCCCCTCCTCCAAGGGGGATGAGGACCCGACCGAGGCAGAGGACTGGCTTGAGTAGCTAGAGAAGATCTTCGACACCCTTCGCCCCCCGGTGGTGTGTCGCGTGGCCTTTGCCACGTACCAGCTGGAGAGTGCGGCACACCGGTGGTGGAGGGCGGTCCGGGGACAGGAGAGGGACGAGCCGACGTGGGACCAGTTCGTCACCCTCTTCTGCAAGCAGTACTTCCCCCAGACGTGGCAGGACCAGAGGAGGCGGGAGTTCCACACTCTCCGCCAGGGGACGATGACTGTGAGCGCGTACCGCACGCGTTTCTTGGAGCTGTCCCGCTTTGCAGCGACAGCGGTAGCCACTGAGGAGCGCCTTTGGAGGTTCACCGAGGGGCTCCGGCTTGCGATCCGGGGGTATGTCAAACCCCTGAAGCTGCCTACGTTTTCGAGGGTGGTAGAGGCAGCTATGACTTACGAGGAGACCAACCCGTCCGCGCGAGAGACCGACGGCGGGCGGAAGAGGCCCTTTCAGCCAGATTTCTCACAGGGTCGGCGAGAACGGAGACACGTGGCGTCCGCAGGAGAGCCGTCACGTTGTGCAGGGCCATCAGTGGCCTTTGGGGGCCCTCGACAGGGGCCAGTCACCAGCACCAGACCCCCGCCTAGCCGACAGCAGGGACTCACTGAGGGCGGGAGTCGGGTTCCCCTCTGCTACCAGTGTGGCCAGCCGGGTCACGTCAGGAGGGACTGCCCATCTAGGGCAGGAGGTCAGCAGATACTTCCCGCGTAGAGCACTGGAGGGCGCGCAGGAGGCCGCGGTTCCCAGGCGCGAGGAGGAGGACAGCAGTCGCGAGGAGGGTACCGGCCAGCACCTACCCGTCCGACGCAGAGTGTGGCTGCTTCGTCCGCACCTAGAGCTGAGGGGCGTATCAACGCCCTAACACATAGGGATGCTAGAGCTTCAGGATCCGTGGTAGCAGGTATGGTTTCAGTTTCTGGCAGACTCGTTTACACGCTTTTCGATTCCGACGCTACGCACTTGTTTGTCGCAGCCAGTTTCGCAGTTAGTTTGGACTAGGATTATACACTGTTAGAGAATCCGTTCGTAATCAGAGGTCCGAGTGGTCAGCTGTTTGTAGCTGAGGAGGTGTACACGGGTTGCGAGGTCAGCGTCGGGGGACATAGCCTGCCAGCTGATCTGATTATGATACAGATGGAGGACTTTGGAGTGATTCTGGGGATGGATTGGCTGTCCACTTACCACGCTTTGGTGGACTATTTTGAGAGGAAGATCGTCTTCTACATTCCGGAGTTGCCTTCTTTCGAGTTTCACGGACAGCCAGTGGACGGAGGTTTCAGGTGCATATCGGCACTTCGGGCGGCGAGACTTTTGAGCCAGGGGTGTGAGGGCTTCCTAGCTTGTGTGGTGGCAGAACTCAGCCCCGTGGCAGACTTCCAAAGCATCCCGGTGGTTAGAGAGTACCCCGACGTGTTTCCAGATGAGTTACCAGGACTACCGCCCGAGCGTGAGATGGAGTTTGAGATCTCACTAGTACCAGGGACCAGCCCCATCTCCACCGCGCCATATAGAATGGCACCGCTTGAGTTGCGAGAGATCAAGTCCCAGTTGCAGGACCTTTTGGAGAAAGGTTTCGTGAGGCCCAGTGCGTCTCCCTGGGGAGCCCCGGTATTGTTTGTGAAGAAGGATGGGACCCTACGCCTTTGTGTGGACTACCGACAGCTGAATAGGGTCACCATCAGGAACAGATATCCGCTGCCGAGGATTGACGATTTGTTTGACCAGTTGCGGGGTGCCACGGTGTTTTCCAAGATAGACTTGAGGTCTGGATACCACCAGTTGAGGATCAGAGAGACCGACGTCTCCAAGACAGCTTTCCGCACCCGGTACGGACACTACGAGTTTTTGGTCATGCATTTGGGCTGACCAATGCCCCCGCTGCTTTCATGGACCTGATGAACCGGGTGTTTAGACCGTACTTGGACCAGTTTGTGGTGGTTTTCATAGATGATGTACTCATCTATTCTAGAGATCGGACGCAGCACGGACAACACTTACGGATGGTTCTGGACACTTGAGACGACGCAAGCTGTACGCCAAATACAGCAAGTGCGAGTTCTGGTTGAGGGAGGTGACCTTCTTGGGTCATGTGATCTCTGGTGACGGCCTGGCGGTGGACCCTGCCAAGGTCGAGGCAGTGCTTAGGTGGGAGAGACCGCGTTCAGTCACTGAGATTCGCAGTTTCCTGGGACTGGCAGGTTACTACAGACGGTTCATCAGAGGATTTTCACATATTGCGCGTCCTATGACACAGTTGACCCGGAAGGACGTGCCTTTCGCTTGGACAGACGCCTGTGAGGCGTGTTTTCTGGAGCTGAAGGATAGGTTGACCTCGGCTCTCGTGCTCACCATCCCTGACAGTAGTGGCGGGTTCGTAGTGTACACGGACGCTTCCTTGCAAGGGTTAGGAGGTGTGCTCATGCAGAGGGGTCACGTGGTCACTTACGCTTCGCGGCAACTGAAGCCCCATGAGCATACCTACCCTACCCACGACCTAGAGTTGGCAGCTGTTGTCTTCGTGCTGAAGACATGGAGGCACTACTTGTACGGTGAAACCTTCGAGATTTTTACAGATCACAAGAGCCTCAGATATCTTTTTGACCAGAAGGAGCTCAACATGAGACAGAGACGTTGGTTGGAGCTCCTGAAGGACTATGATTGCAGCATCTCCTACCACCCGGGAAAGGCCAATGTGGTGGTTGACGCCATGAGCCGTAAGGCGCCCGCACGCTTGGCCAGTCTACAGTTACAGAGTTGGAGCCTTTTGGAGGTAGTTGAGCAGATCCACAGACGACTCCGCACTGTCAGGAGTAGACAGAAGAGCTACGCGGATCATAGACGCAGAGAGGTGCAGTTCGAGGTTGGGGATCACGTCTTCCTTCGTGTTTCGCCCATGAAGGGCTTACAGCGGTTTGGGGTGAGAGGGAAGCTCGCGCCGAGGTTCGTGGGGCCCTTTGAGGTCCTGGAGCGGGTTGGACCCGTTGCTTACAGACTTGCCCTTCCCCCGCAGCTTTCTGGTGTGCACGACGTGTTGCACGTGTCCAACCTCAGGAAGTACGTAGCCGATTCCAGTCACGTACTGAGCCACGAGAGCGTCGAGGTGAGCGACGACCTGACCTACCCCGAGCGGCCAGTGTAGATCCTAGACCGAGCCGTCCGCAGGTTGAGACGAAAGCAAGTACCCCTGGTAAAGGTTTTGTGGAGGAGCCAGCGGTACGAGGAGGCTACCTGGGAGCCTGAGGCGGCAATGCGGGAGCGGTACCCGGAGCTTTTCACGGGTACGTCTTTTCGGACCGGCTTCGGTCCTCTTTGAGTTTGTTATGGTTATTTGGACATCTTTTTCCCACACCCTAGTTGGCGCAAGTTTCGGGGACGAAACTTCCTTTGAGTTTGTTATATTGTTACGAATGCGTGCCCCAGAAAGACGTCTGGGAGGTGACCCAGACGTCGGACCAGACGTCTGGGATCAAATCCAGACGTCTGGGATCGTTTCCAGACGTCTGGAAAATAGTTTTTTTTTCGCACGAAATATTCGTCTGCGTGCCTGTGCGCGCAGACCCGCGATTCCCCTCTCTCTCTTTTTCCCTCTCTCTCTGCGGCTGCAGACCTACCGCGCTCTCTCTCCCTCCTCCTCGCGCGGCCTTAAAAGGCCACGCCTCCCCTCCCGTCTCCACCGTCTCCTCCTTCTTCTCCTTCAGCCAGTGAGCGTAAGCGTGAGCGTGAGCATGAGCGCGAGCGCGGCAGCGGCGGCCGCAGTGAGCGTGGAGGAGGTGCGGCGTGCGAGAGCGGAGCTCTGCCGTGAGGGCGAGCTCGCCGGAGCGGCTTGGCCGGCCGGCGGAGGGCGTAGGGGGTGCGGAGCGACGCGGAGAGGGACCTGCTGTGGTCTGAGCAGCAGACGCGCGAGGTACGACGCGGGCGGCGTCGCGAGCGGAGGCCGAGTAGCGCCCTGATTCTGGAAAAATTTCCAGAATCAGACGTCTGGGTTGATAGTCAGACGGCGAGGGCGACGTCTGGAAGCTCATACAGACGTCTGAAAGGTGAGTATTTCGCCTTCTTCTTCCTTCCTGTCGACTGACCGTACTGAAGGAGGCAGTTGGCTGTGCGCAGGTTCGCTGATTTGCCATCCTTTGCGAATTAGACGTCTGGAAGTTGTATCAGACGGCGGGAGTGACCTCCAGACGTCCGGGGTGACCATCGGACGTCTGGGAGCTAGGCCAGACGTCCCCGCAGACTTCTGGATGTCTGGGAAACCACGCTGAACAGGTAATTCTCTGATCCACTGTTTAAGACGTCTGGAAGAAGTTCCAGACGTCTGATTTTGCACAGTATTGTCTTTTTCGACCCGTTTAGGGCCCGTTCGGGCTCCGTTTTCCGCGATTCGAGTTGCGCTCTTTTCAGAATTAATTCCTCTACCTGTCTACAGTAGCTATACACTGTTTTGAGACACTCCTTGTGTTTGATCCTTGTGATAGGACCTCGTTCAGTTGCAGTCTTGGGAGTCGCGGAGGCACGCGGGATTCCCGATCACGCCCTCATTACTCCCGTTGTACCTGGTAGAGTGGCTTAAGTTATTAAAATCTGTTAAAGTATGGAACCTTAACTAGAATCTAGGACATTGCATGAATCCTAGGAATGAGAAATGTATTGAATGATAGCTCCTAGGTGTTGCATGAATCCTAGGGTTGGAAAATTAGATTGTATGATAGATCCTAGGATATGGCATGAATCCTAGGATGGAAAACTAGCGGAATGTATAATACTGCAGTCTTGGAAAAATGAAAAGGAATATAAAGCTGCCTGTAAATTGAATTAACATCTGCCTGTTATGAATAAAGAAACGTGGGTGAGAACATGGATTGTAAGAATGTGAAACTGGAAAGTGAAACCTGGATGTTGAGTTAAAAGGATGGAACCCTACGGGGAATTAGGAGTGGAACTCCTGGAAAGAGAAAGGAATGGAACTGAGATGTTGTTCGTACTGTCTCTTGGGTACGCAGTACCAAGGGAAGTACCTGTACCTGTTTAGTGTAGAGTGGGGCCAGCCACCCCAGGGACCCGGGGTTAGGATTGTGCGCTCTGTACCGACTTGCTGGCCCTCGTGTATGTAGTACCGAGGAGAGCTACTAGTGTTAGGAGAGTACTAGCTACCCCACGGGCCCCGGGGTTCTGCTAGCCTCCTTCACCGACTTGTTAGGCCCACTAGGGCAAACCAGGGTAGTCAGGCGAGGGTGCGCGGATTGTGGAGGGGCAAGGCCCCGGTTTGGTTACTGTGGAGGGGTTGGACCCCGTGTTACTGAGAGGGCTCTGCCCTGTACTGGTTCCATGCTGTGCTTTGGGCGCACCCGTTAACGGAAACGACTGACCGCGTGCCAGTACGGGTTAGCTACCTGTGCGTTTATCGCACGTGCCGTAGTCACCGCTACGCCTGTCAGTGACCTTGGGGTGGTTGACTGAGGGTAGGATCACCACGGGGGACTCTCCCGGCCAGGAGAGCACCACGTGCTACTTCTACTTTTTGGAAAAGACTGCAATCAAGATCGTTCCCACGAGGAACATTCGAGATCAAGTAAAAGATCTGAGGAATAAATGAAATAGTGAGACAACTGAAAAATGTAACTAAAGAAAGTAATAGAACATAACAGCTACTGTACGCTCTACTGTTGTCTTAGTTTTAGTTGCCACTCTACTCAGCGTTTTGCTGACGTGTTACTCTCGTTACCTTTTTCAGGACCAGGTGTTGAGCAACCAGGGTCAGCGGCTGCAGAGGACGTTGGGCCGAGTAGGGTCCAGTAGAGTTTACCACAGTCTTTTGTACCTCTTTTGTTTCTGTTATAGTGAGTAGTTCTTGTTTCCGCTGTACTTTCTTTACCTGCAGTTCGTGTTATATGATAAATGTTGTTCTACTGTTGTGGTGGTATCTACTGTAGTAGTTTCTTTCCTTACTGCTGTACTTTTTTACTGTTAGTTATATTCATGCTGAATGTGGTTTATTTTACTGCTCTTTTGGTTACTTCCTCGTTGGACGACTAGGTCTTGGGATTAGTCGAGTCGGTCCGGTTCTCGTGTCTCGTAGGGACTCGGGAATCGGGTCGTTACACTGCCAGACCCCACACCACCTTCGCCGTGCCACTGCGAAGGTTCTCTTCTTGTCTGATTAGGCCGAGAGGCCGTTCTTCTGTGGACAGGTTGCTCGTCCTCCGTCGCCATTGCTGAGCCGGTGAAGCTCCTTCAACCTGTAGCTGCAGGCGCGCTTCGCCCAGGTTCAACTCGCCAGGACGCGCGGTTCGCAGCCACGCAGTCGCCCAGGCCTGCAGTTGGGGAGAAAGCCCCGCAGCTGCTGCATTTGCCTGCAGCTCCCTCAGCTGCGAGTGCCCAATTGGGGTGGGACATTTAGTCCCACCTCGGAACTTTTGAGAGGCGCGCGCCCGCATAAAGGCAAAAAGTGCCTTAGGCTCTTTGCCTCCTGAGCACGGGGTGAGGTCCCTCTCACCCACTCGAGCCGGCCTCGTCCGCGACCACGCCCGCGGACCTGGCCCGACCCGTTTACCCGACCTGCACTCCTCGCCCACCACCGCACGTCGGTGGGCCTGGACCCGAGCGCGACCCGCGTACCCTACTACCCGGTAGCTCTGGGAGAGCTATCCTATGAGTGAATTCTGAGAGAGAGACGCGGGGGAGGGTAGAGTAGGTTTTTCCCTCTGATCGAACTTTGAGTGTGCAGGCACAGGTGAAGAAGAAGAAGAGAAGGCAGGAAGAAGAAGAAGGACTGCGAGAAGAAGAAGAAGAAAGCCACAGAGGAAAGAAGAAGAAAAGACGCACTGTAGCAGCAGCTACTTAAGTCGTCTGATTGAAAAATCAGACGACGCTCTGAAGGCAAAGAAGGAGAAGAAAAGAAGAACAGGACCGCAAGGGAGAAGAAAAAGAAAGAGACGGACAGAAAGAAGAACAAGAAGAAAAAGAAAGAAAAGACAAGAAGAACAGAAGCAAGAAGAAAAGAAGAACACAAGGAGAAAGAGAAGAAGAAGCTCTGAAGAAGAAGAGAAGAAAGAAGAACAACAGAAGAGAAGACAAGAAGAAAACAAGAAAAGAAGAACAGAGCAAGAATAAGAAGGAAGAAAACTGAAGACTCAAAGAGAAGAGAAAAGAAGACAAAGACGAGAAAGAAGAGAAGAAGAAGAAGCTAACAAGACAAATCTCTCTCTCTCTCTCTCTTTATTTTTTGTAATAGAAACTTCGTACCTCTAGAATACAACTTGCTCCCTGAGTTCGACCTCGGGAGAACTTTCATTTCCGAGTAAAAATTGTAATAATGGCAATGACTATCTGTACTACAACGTAATTTCTATAACAAAACAACAAAACATAGTCTCAACGCCGTTATCAACCGCACGCATGGAGTTGCGCGAAGCATCTAATCAAGGTAGGCCACAGATCGGATTGGATGCAAAGGATCGACTGTCGAGATGTTTCAAGTTCTTCGTGTAAACAGTGTTCGTGCGGGAATTGGTGGATGCAGGCTCTTTTAGCGATTTTGCAGGGTACACCCCTCTGCGAAGGGGTAGAAAGATTGCAGGAAAGCCCATAAGTGGTTAAAAAGTATAACAGAACAGTCCTTTTAGGCTTGCCGAGAGGTCCCTACGGTCTACAAATAGGTCCTAGGAGGTTTTCTAATGAATGAAATGTAATGCACTAAGGACCTAAATGTAAATCTTTAATTTCAAGGTTTTACTAATGTCCAAATGCATCCAAGTTTTTATAGAAGGTTAATTAAACATTTAAGAAGTTAATTACACTTTTGATTTGGAATTTTGAGCTCATTTGTGTGTTCAATTTGCACTTAGATCACCATTTTACATTTATTAATAAAATATCTCATTTAATGACCTAATTATGCATTTTTAGCATAGAATTGATGTTTTAGGTCTTTTTCTCTAATTCCCACACTTAACCCTTTTTATGTGATAATTTGATATTATTTTTGAGATTGTGTTAATTTGATATTGTTTACCCTAGTTTCTAGCTTAACTTCGGCTATTTAGCTATGATGAGTTGCAACTCATCAGTCAATGAATATCGCATAATACTACATCCATGTCAGGCCACTCATGGGTGCACCAGATTCTATCTAGTCATTACGACAGGTATCATCCTGAGTTTCGGATGCACTTGGGACCGTTCATGTCATTTGTTGACCTTCTAAGAAGTAGAACAAATATAAGGGATACGAAGAACACCACGGTGGAGGAGCAGTTGAGAATTTTCATGTCGGTGTTGGCGTACGGAGGTTCCAATCACCACTTGATGGAGCAATTCCAACACTCGGGGGAGACAATTAGTATGTATGTCAATCATGTGCTTAAACAAATTCTTAAGTTGAGGAAGCTTCTCATACGCGTTCCCGATCCTGATGCACCCATTCATAGCACCATAAGGGATAACTCCAAGTACTATCCTTATTTTAAGGTAAATTCCTCAATTGAAATTAATATCTTTAATCGAAATAACCTTCCCACGTACAAACTGACACTGACGTTGTACATTATTAACTCTCTTCTTAAAGGACTGTATTGGAGCAATTGATGGATGTCACATCCGTGCGACTGTTCCGACAGACCAAGCCGAGAGATATCGTTGCCGAAAAGGGTGGATAAGTAAGAATGTCCTTGCAGCCGTTGACTTCAACATGGAATTCGTTTATGTTGTCAGCGGATTTGAAGGCTTAGCGGCTGACATGCGTATATTAAACTGGGCGTTAGAGTTTGGAAAATTTCGTGTCCCACAAGGGAAAAGATACTTGGTTGATTTGGGTTTTGCAAATACAGGTAGATTTCTAGCTCCATACTGTGGTTTGTCATACCTCTTGAACGAATACAGGGGGGAGAGTATACCGTAGTGAGCACCGTCATGCATAACTTTGTAACGTTGTTAAGCGGACATTTGGTGCTTTAAAAGAAAAATTTCGAATGCTAGATCATCGACCATTCTATAGCATTAAGGTGCAACGACGCTTGGTCATGGCGGCTTGTATCATTCACAACTTCTTACGTCGTCATGATCCTGACGATCCTGACTTTCATCGAAGACAATTGGACGAGGACGAAGACGATGATGATGATGACGTTGACGGTGAAGTAGACGACTCCAATGTAAGGGCAAGCGAGGTCCTACGCGATCGTATAGCGAGTTCTTTATGGGCGGACTATAATAGTATACGATGAAGGAGGTGAAGAAGGCATTAGGGAAACCATATTCTTTGCACTTCTATCGTGGGAGTTTATGTTGTACATTCTATTTTGGTCATGTACCAAATTATGTATCTAATATGCCATCGTACTTGCTAGTTATTGCTTAATGAATTCTGTCTAGATATGTACATACTACCCAATGAAACAATTAGATTGTCAAACAATTATTATAGTTACCACTGCTATTTTTTTTTGGGTCACGATGCAGGAATGGAGGTTGCACCACGATGTGGTCCATTTTGGTATCATGGTAGACGATGCTCGTGCCATGAGCTGTGTAATCTGGTGCTATTTGAGGACAATGGTCAGGATGAGACAATTCTGCAGAGGTTATACTATCTTTGTCCACGTGGCAGTAATGTGAGTACGATGTCTTCTACCTCACATAATTTGATATGTTATCAATGGTATTTTTATATTTCAATCTCCCATCAGGGATGTGGATACAGGGTTCCTACAGAGCTACATGAATGTACTACTCCAGCTGTGAGAGCAGAGCTCACCTTCTTATTTGGTTTGATGGAGAAGTTAGAGAGAAAAACATCACTTTTAAGGAGGAGGCGGGATGACAGTGACGAAGGCGTAGATTGGCTAATCGATCGTGTGACAGAGTTGGAGAGGGCTCTTGATTATAAGAATGAGGAGGTGCAAAGGCTCCAACATGAATTGCAGGAATCTGATGCACGAAATGTAGAGTTGCAGGAGAGGGTATTAGACCTGGAGGTTGAGGTAGTTGTTTAGAGTATTGAAGAGCGGTATAGTGGAATGGTCAACCATTTTAATAATCTTATGATGTAGACATCCTGCAATTAACTTTGTACCATCGTTAAACTTTAACGTTACGACCGGTACATCATATCGTAGTTTCTTACACCGACTTGTAATCTTTGTTGAACATGTCCTGTTACTATTTCCATTATTATTGTATTTTGTGTTTTGTTATGTTCTTTGTCGGAAACATTGCATTTGTCATTTTCCGAAACTTTAGAATGCCATGCCGCTTTTCATCTTGGTCCGATGGCGCAGATTGCATTCTCATTATGAGTGTGTCTGAAGTGAAGAGTTCTGGAGGCTGGCATGGAGGTACACTATCATGGCTTGGATGGCAGCATGTAGCTCATTCCTTCAACTTGCAGTCCAGGGATGCATTTCCCGTCTCCGTCGTGAAAACTAGGTGGAAAATTTTTAAACGACAATTCCGGGTCATAAAAAGGATCTTACAGATTGACGGTTGGGAGTGGTGTGATGCAAGGCATTTATTAATCCCTCCTACATCAGACGCATGGGATCAGGTAAGCATATGGAATTAAGTGAACTTCTCTTTCTTTAGTAGGTGTAAACATATTGTATTTAGATGACTAAACTATTCCTTTCATAGGTCGGTGATCTCGAAGCTATTCGACTGAAGAACCATTGTTTTCCATACTATCGTTTGATGGAGGACTTAAATATGGAATGAAGTTGTTATCTCACGTAGTCCATATGATCCTATGATATTGCACAGTCTTAATCGTTATTGAACGAATATTAATTGTATTGTAATAAGTAGTAAATGTTGAATACCGAATGATGCTACTACTGGTAGGTTCGCTCTTCTTACTAAACTTGCTAATCTTCTTGCAGGATTTTATTAAGTAATCAGGTTGTTGCTTCCATTTAGGCATTACTATGTATGTTGTTTAATTATTACTTCTCTTTTATATATGTACTAACAAATTGATTGCAGGTTGCACCAAATGGTCCACGTAGTCCACAATGGCGATGATGACCGCTTCCATTAATTGGTATCCCACACTTGAGGGTGACCCTATTATTTGTTTGGATGGAAAATTTGACGGCAAATTAAATGAAGTGTTTACATGGCATGGATGGCTGCAATGCAACAACCCCATGGAACACTAGAGGGGAAAGAAATGGTTTACTTATCATCGAAGCTTTTGTGTTTGCATGGAATGGATGACTGCAATGCAGCAATCCTATGCAACACAACGTTAAAGAGAAAATCTCTCACCATCTTAACTAATAAATGTCGACCCAATGATAAGTGGGGCCTTAAAATTTGGAACAATTTGAGCCATGCCCACAATAATTATTGAGATGCACACTTTCCATGACCACCTTTACAAGTGGACTTCCTGTTAAATGCTTCCATTTAGGTTAGTGGTATACCATTTTCAAATTAAAAATTGACGTCTTCTCAATGTGACCATTTTTCGATTGTAATTAATATTTATCTGCAATGTGTAGGTCTGCGAGACAATTAGTAGGAGTTGTATTTTATCATTGCAACACAATTGACAAGATATGGCAAAGTAAGTCTATTAATAGCTTTCTTAATTAATCTTTTCCCGTTGGTGATCATTTCCCATTATCTCAGGTATGCATTATAGCTGAAATGAATAGTGCAAGTGAATTATTTACTATGGAGAAGTTATACTTGGATGTTTTGAATTATTGAAATCTTAATGCGATTATTTTCTTTTCTTGTTTCGATTTTTTTATATATTTTAGTTTTTAAGTTAGATTTCAGTGTTTGCTTAATGATCTGCACTACATTTTCCTCTATTGAATTAATTATCATGGCTGAGCTAATGCTGCATTCCGAACTTGTGGCTCTATTTGAGTTATTGCTTTGATTAAGCAGGAATGCCAATTAGAAGATGGGATCTGGTCCTCTCGAATTATACTTTTCCATTTGCCTATCAATTGGGATTTCTGCTTATTCTTTGTTGATATGTTTTTTATTCTTGACATTGTTGTTATAATGGGCTTTTCTGAAAATTATTGCTTGCAATGTCATGAGTTGTGGTATTATTTGTTTGAAGTGCTATGCTAAGTCTTTGAACTTAATATATTTTTCTTATTATGATCTCTACGTTGCTATCTATGAGCTTCCTTTCCATCCCATTGTCTTCAAAGAGATCCTTTTCTGTTGGTGGAATGTAAGATGTCTGATCTTACTTGCTTATATTTTTTGTTTGTATCTGCACTCCAACATATTTATGAAGGGAGTAGACTAGCAAGTGTTACTTAAAATTTATTACATATGTCATTTGCCACTTCTGCAAAGAACACATGAAGTACTTTCTCGCATGAAATATTTGCTTCTAATAATTAGGCCACATCTAGATTGCTTACATGACTTCATTGGATAATCCCAAACATTGTAAAACCCATGTTCTCATTTTATCTGCTAAATGCAATTTATTATTGTGCAAACCCATGTTCATTTCCAGTTTTCTATATACGGGGGAAGACCTTTGATACTTCTCAAAGGCTTGACATTACTATTGTAGATATTGTCTTAACTTGTTGCTTTGGAAAACTTATTGATTTCATTTGCTTTAATTGTTCATTACTGTCATTGTTGGTTTTGACTTGACTTTTGCTGCATTGGTTCCTTCTATTCTCAAGAGATATGTTGAGTTGCTTGGTGGATTATTGTTACCTTTTTACCTTGCTCTTGCTTTGCCTTGATTCCTGTATGGGTTTCAAGCCATATTATTAGGAGGTTGGTTCTCTACTTATAGATAGCAACACTTTTGCTGAAGATAGCACCACTGTTTGGTTTATACTGGGTTGTCTTGTGTGGATTCCTATTGGGTTGGCCTGTGCTTTAGCTGCTGGGATGGTTTGGTTTTCTATTGTTTGAAGACAACTGTTGGGTTGTTATCTTGCTTCCTCTTGGGTTGGTTCTTGTTGAATTATATGAGTTGCTGGGTTATCTAGGTTGGTTCTTGCTGGGTTGTCTGGGTTGCTGGGTTACTGGGTAATCTGGCTTGTCTGGGTTGCTAGGTTAT
Organism: Thalassia testudinum; assembly: GCA_037157565.1. Classification (NCBI taxonomy): domain Eukaryota; kingdom Viridiplantae; phylum Streptophyta; class Magnoliopsida; order Alismatales; family Hydrocharitaceae; genus Thalassia; species Thalassia testudinum. Next base: position 83,297,095 of record JAZHRO010000022.1, read on the forward strand.
CTGGGATGGTTCTTGCTGGGTTGTCTGGGTTGCTAGGTTGCTGGGTTATCTAGGTTGGTTCTTGCTAGGTTGTCTAGGTTGCTGGGTTATCTGGGTTGGTTCTTGCTAGGTTGTCTAGGTTGCTGGGTTATTTGGGTTGGTTCTTGCTGGGTTGTCTGGGTTGCTGGGTTGATACCTTATCTGGGTTGTCTGGGTTGCTCAATGTTTGGGATGGTTCTTGCTGGGTTGTCTGGGTTGCTGGGTTATCTGGGTTGTCTGGGTTGCTAGGTTGCATTAAATTAACCCAAATTAATGCAAAGCCGTGCCTCCTCGGCAAAGGCGCCAAAAAGTGATAACGAAATACGCGTGATTTGTAAAAGTGAGTTTTTAACGTCGTTGTAACACGTAAATTCGCATACGCTTTTAAATTTATAAACCTAGATAGGGGAGTATCTAGGGTCGTCCAAGGAGGCAAAAATTGCAATTCAATTCTCTTGCTAAAAATACATCTCAACTTTCTTTATGGTATTTTAAATATGTAATTTTTTTTGTTTTGAAAAGACGAGGGCAAAACGCGAATTGTAACGGAAAGTACTAACACCTACAATTGCTTAACTAAAATTTAAAAGATAGAAATATCTTCCTCCTAAGCTCACTCTAGGCAAGTGGAGGCCTAGAGTAATTAGGAATAAGAGGTGAAACAAGTGCTAGAACCAAAAGTAACAATTGCAATAAAAAGTTAAAAGAAGGCAATTTAATTCACTAGAATTAGTGTTCTTTTCAAGAACAAGTAGAGGAATGCTTCTACTAGAATTAAACAAATTTAAAAGCAAATAAAGAAACATTAATCCTCTTGCAAAATCTGGTGAAGGGAGTCTTCTTGCTCCAAGCCTAGCTGCTCCTTGGCTTGAAAAGAGGGCCTCCTTCTTCTTCCTTGAGAGCTCCTCCAAGGTGGAAGCTACCACCTTCAATGCTCTCTCCAAGGGGTGGGCGTGCACCACCCTCAAAAACTTCTCCAAGGTGGCGTGGACCACCTTCAAGATCTCCTCCAAAGATCTTCCTTGCCTGGCTTCTCCTTTGGCTGGCGTGACCCAAGAGAGAAGGGAAGAAGGGAAGGCACCAAGGGGACAGAATATCCCCTTAATCTTCTTCTTCTTCTTCTCTCTTGGATGTGGGCTTCTAGGTGGAATATGAGAGTGAATTTGCTAGCCAAGGATGTCTTCAATGGTGGTGGGTAGTGGTGTTTTTATAGGGTAGGATGGGGGGTTAAGGTGCCCCTTGAAATGGAGGGCTAGGATGGAAGGATGGAGGTGGTTGGTGATCCTATGGCCAAGGGTGTGTGGCACCAACCCAAGGGGTGTTAAAGGGGGTGGTTATGGTGGTGTTGGTGGCTTTTGGTGGTGGAGAGACACCACCATTTTGGCGCCAACATAGGGTCTTCTAGAAGGAGGGTTAGGTGGATGGTGGAGATAGATTCAAGGGGAATTGTGTGGTGGAGATGAAGGGGAATTTTGGAGGGAAAAGTGGTGCCATCAAGGGGGTGGTTAGGGTGGTTTTGGCGCCACTTTTAGGTGTCTTTTGGAGGTGGTGGGTAGGCTAGGTTGGTGCCAAGTAGGTTAGCTTATGTGGAGCTTAGGTGGAGCTAGTTGGGTGGAGTTGTTAGGTGGGTTTTTGGGGTGGTACAAGCCAAGGAAGTTGGAGCATAGCTAAGCTAAGCTAAGCTAGCTTAGCTAATGGAGGAATAGAGGAGAAGGTGTTGGAGCTAGGGTTTGGAGGGAGGAGCTGAGGAGGAGAAGTCTGGAGCTGAAATTGGAGCTGGCTGCTGCTGAAGAGGCTGGCATGGAGCTACTCTAGCTAGCTTATCTTGCTAGTTCTTTGCTAGCTGCTAAGCCGAGCTAAAGTAAGGTAGCTTCTACCATAATGAGCTGAGGTGAGCTAGGTCTGGTGCTCCCGGGGAGAATCAAGCTGGTTGAGGCAGCTAAGGTAGCTTAACTCGACTGAGTTGAGCTAAGCTAAGTCCCCGGGAGCTGGACTTGAGCTTCCTGAGCTGGGATGAGTTCTTCTTCAGCTGGCTGGAGTTGAGTGGAGCTGGATGTAGCTGGATTTGAGCTGGGGTGAACTCTTGTCAACTCAGCTGAGCTAGCTAGAACTCCCTGTGGACTAGTGGGAGCTGAGATGAGCTAGACTCAGCTAAGTTGAGCTAGATCTGAGCTGACTTGAGCTAGGGTGAGCTAAGATGAACTCTCTTGAGCTACCATTCAGCTGAGATTAGCTGAATGGAGCTGGGATGAGCTAACCCTAGTTCAAGTGAGCTAGGTTAAAGCTGTGGTGAGCTGGATCAAGCTGAGTTCCAGCTAGTCTGAGCTTCTCCTTCACCATTTGCCTTCTTGAGTGCTAGGGTTTTAGGGATCTGTATATCTGTACATCCCTAACACTCACAAAAACATATTAAAAAGATAATAAAATAATGCAATGCATGCTTAACCTATTTTATGCCTAAATGCATCCCAAAAACTCGTTTGCGGAGTAAAATCCTAAGAGCTAGGTTTGTTTTAATGCATAAGAATGATGATAAACTGACATTTATCACACCCCCATGCTTATCTTTTGCTAGTCTCTTAGCAAAACTTTAAATTTTTGGAAAACAAAATTTTTGGGAAATCTAATTTTTGTTTACTTTTGAGGAGAAAAAGAGATTAAGGGACCTTGGTAGATTAAAACACAGGAGGTACGAGATTTGTTAAAGATAAACATCAGGATTTATTTTTGGATTCAACCATTAGACAGAACGGGATCAATATATCCTCCAGAAATTTCACAAATTAACCCCTTGTTAATTCAGATGACTTGAAATGTTTGTTTTTAGGATTTTTTCAGGCTCAAGAATCTGATTCACAACTTGCAAAATCATTTAAAACCTTGTGTCTGTGCTTGTGAAAAGCTAACATTTATAAGGGCGTGTTAATTTATTTATTATTACTTTTTTTTCCCATGCTTATTTTTAGCTTAGTCTTACAACAGATGTGTCGAGATCATCATTCCCGTTACCATTCCTCGAGGGGGCTCTGGCGCCAGTCCTTCGGGATAGCACTGTCCATGACACCACCCAGGAGCTCACAACCCCAAAACACGATGCGGTGTAAAGAGGCGCTTCAAGCAAACTCAAGCTCTTGCTCCGACATTATAGGTAGAGCACCATCCAAGACACTTGAGCTGCTAAAATGCACTTTAATGCTCCATCTAAAGATATGAAATATAGATATGGAGTAGCGCCGAGGCGGTAACATGTTGACATCGCGTCCTCAAAGGAGGCATTTTCCTCCTTCTCGGCGGTGGGAACTCAAACCAATGATTTGCTTCAGACTTTTACTAAGTCCAAACAAGGGAGTTTTTCAAATTTTTAGTTATTTTTAAGTGTTGGCTTGTGTGTGAAGAGTGACACAAGAAGTTTCTCAAAACATACAAGTTTTTGAGTCAGAAGCTAAGTCAAATACTTTCCACATTACAAAATAGGATCAAGTCACCTGAACTATCATGAGTTCAGGTGGAATTTTAAAGAAGGATATCTGATCTAGTCTAAAATAGACCCTGAAATTCTAATGATCAGATTCGCATCCTCATCCTTAGTTTATTAAAGATTAAATCCCATTGTACCAAAAGTGAATTTTTCGACCTTAGTGATCAAGGGTGGCTGGCTCAGTAAAATTAAAAGATTTAGACGGAATTTTAGGCGTATGGTCAAAATAGGGCTTTAAACGCTGGCCATTGACTTGAAATGTCGAATTAGTTTTTGGATCAAAAAGGTCAACAGCGCCGTTTGGATATGTTTTATGGACAATAAAGGGGCCGGTCCATTTAGATTTTAATTTTTCAGGAAAAAGACGTAATCTCACATCGAAAAGCCAAACGCGTTGATTAACATCAAAGTGTTTCTGAACAATATATTTATCGTGAAATTTCTTTGTTCGGTCTTTATAAATCCTTGCATTTTCATAGGAAAAATTACGTAATTCTTCCAATTCAGTTAATTGTAATTTTCTATGGTTACCGACGTCAGATAAATCCATATTGAGTTATTTTATTGCCCAAAAAGCCCTATGTTCTAATTCTACCGGGAGATGGCATGCCTTCCCAAAAATCAGACGGAAGGGAGACATGCCAAGCGGAGTTTTAAAAGCGGTACGGTAGGCCCATAAAGCGTCGTCCAATTTGGTGGACCAATCTTTACGGTCGGGCCTAACCGTCTTTTGTAAAATATTTTTAATTTCCCGGTTAGAAACTTCAGCCTGGCCATTTGTTTGGAGGTGATATGGTGTGGAAATGTTATGATTAACCCCATATTTAGAAAGAAGGTGACGAAATTGTGAGTGGGTGAAATGTGAGCCTCCGTCACTGATAATGGCTTTTGGTATGCCGAATCTTGAGAAAATATTTTTCTTAAGAAATTCGACAACCACACGGTGATCACTAGTGCGGGTGGGTATTGCTTCTATCCATTTAGAAACATAGTCGACTGCGACTAATATATATAAATACCCACCAGAGTTGATGAATGGTCCCATGAAGTCGATGCCCCAAACATCAAAAATTTCAACCTCTAAAATAGGATTAAGGGGCATCATATCCTTCCGAGTCATGTTGCCGATGCTCTGGCAACGCACACAGGACCGAACGAAGTCATGAGCATCTTTGTGCAAGCTGGGCCAATAAAATCCCGCATTAAGGATTTTGGCTGCAGTTTTCTTGCCCAAAAAATGTCCGCCACAGGCCATTGAGTGACAATGTGTCAAGATATCATGGATTTCAGAATCAGGGACACATCGTCGAATGACCTGATCGGCACAAATGCGGAAAAGGTCAGGCTCCTCCCAAAAGTAATATTTAATATCAGCAAAGAACTTATCCCGTTTTGTTTTTGGCCAATCAGCGGGGATTTGTTCTGTTGCTAAGTAGTTTGCGATGGGCGCAAACTAAGGGAGGGTTGTAGCAGCTAAAATGCTTTCATCGGGGAACTGATCTAGCGGGGTCATTATGTCATTTGTCATAAGACGAGAGAGATGGTCGGCCACTACATTGTGCAATCCCACCTTATCCTTGATTTCCAGGTCAAATTCCTAGAGCAGCAGAATCCAACAGATAAGGCGGGGTTTCGCATCTTTCTTTGTTAGCAAATATTTAATTACTGAGTGGTCGGTATAAACAGTGACATGTGACCCCAACAGATAAGATCTAAATTTTTCTAAGGCAAATACAATGGCAAGAAGTTCCTTTTCAGTAACCGTGTAATTCTGTTGCGCATCATCAAGGGTTTTGCTAGCATAATAGATCACAACGGGCTTCTTGCCAATTCTTTGCCCTAGAACGGCCCCTACAGCAAAATCTGAGGCATCTGTCATTAATTCAAAGGGACTATTCCAATCGGATCCCTGCAATATTGGTGCCTCAGTAACCTCTTTCTTCAACCTCAGAAAACTCTCCAGGCACTTATTATTAAAATCAAATGGCTGGTCTTTAGTGAGAAGCTGACTTATGGGCTTGGAGATTTGGGAAAAATTTTGTATGAATCGACGGTAGAAACCCACATGACCCAAAAAGGATCTGATCTGTTTAACAGTAGTGGGCGGTGGGAGCTTAGATATAGCATCAATTTTTGCTTTATCTACCACGATTCCTTGTTTTGAAATAACATGGCCCAAGATAATACCTTCTTGGACCATGAAATGACTTTTTTCCCAGCTGAGGACCAGATTAACTTCTATGCACTTTTGGAGAGTTCTTTCAAGATTTTTGAGACAATGGTCAAAAGAATCTCCAAAAATAGAGAAGTCATCCATAAAGACTTCTAAACATTCACCTACCAGGTCTGAAAAAATTGCAAGCATGCACCTTTGAAAAGTTGCAGGTGCGTTGCAAAGACCGAAGGGCATTCTTCAGAAAGCAAAGGTTCCGAAGGGGCAGGTGAAAGTTGTTTTGTCTTGGTCCTCAGGACGAACCGCTACTTGATTATAACCAGAATAACTGTCCAAAAAATAGTAAAAATCACGTCCGGCTAACCGCTCCAAGATTTGATCAATAAAAGGGAGCGGGAAATGATCTTTCTTGGTGGCGGTGTTTAATTTTCGGTAATCAATACACATGCGCCAAGAAGAAGCGGTTCGAGTGGCTACACTTTCCCCATTTTCATTAGTGACAACTGTTAGTCCAGCCTTTTTGGGGACAACTTGAGTTGGAGTAACCTAGGAGCTGTCAGAAATGGGGTAGATGATATCAGCATCCAGCCACTTAATAATCTCCTTTTTTACCACCTCCTGCATAACAGGATTCAAGAGCCTTTGTGGTTGGCGGGAGGGGCGAGAATCGTCCTCTAAATATATACAATGCGTACAATAGGACGGATGAATGCCTTTAAGATCAGAAAGGGTCCAGCCAATAGCTTTCCGATATTTACTTAAAACCTGGAGGAGTTTGTGCTCTTGTGCCCCGGTGAGTCCAGAATTTATAATCAGGGGCAGGGTCTGATTTGGACCTAGGAAGACGTATTTAAGGGAGTCGGGCAAAGGTTTTAATTCCAATTGCGGGCCTGGCTCCGAAAAAGTTTCTTCTTTGTGGGTTAGAGGTGAGGTGAGAGTGAAAGGGTCAGCTGGAATGTTAGCTGGACGTGTGGTTGGGGTGGAAGGGTGAGAAAAAGTTGATTGTTCAGGAACCGTATTCACAGCAAAACAGGTACCTAAATGGGAAATCTGCAAAGTTTCCTCCACAATGTTTTCTATTTCTGAATCCGAATCATCAAAGAAATCTGGTTCTTGGAACCGCCTAGAAGCTTGAAAAATGTCTAGGGTTACAGATTCACCGCCACACATGATCTTCATCTTTCCAGAATCACAATCAATATTGGCGCGAGCGGTGGATAAGAATGGTCTTCCAAGAATAATGGGGGCAAACTTAAGTGCTTCAGGTACCTCTATGTCCAGGACTAAAAAGTCTACTGCGAATAGACAATTTTTGACCCGGACAATAACATCTTCAATAATTCCCCTTGGTTTAATCATAGATCGGTCGGCTAATTGGAGAGTAACCTCAACAGGCTTCAATTCACTGATCTTAAATTCCTCAAAAACAACTGTGGGGATAAGATTAATTGAGGCACCAAGATCCAACAGAGCGCGGTCAAATGAGGTATCATTAATGATAACTTGATTAGGGATGAGCCGGGATCTTTTCTCTTAAGAGGCAGTCGGCTCTGTACAACTGAGCTGACTGTCTCTAGAAGAATTACCTTTCCTAAATTTTTGGGCTGCCTTTTTGGAGTACATAAATCTTTTAAGAATTTTGCATAGGCAAGGATATACTTAATGGCATCTAGGATAGGGATATTAATTTCTACTTGCCCAAATAAATCCATTAGTTCCTTCTCAGTGGGCTCGGATTTTGTCTTTTTCTTTTTTAAAGAGTGGAGGGCTTGTGGAAATGGGGTAGGGTTGCCCTGTTTTGCATGAATTGGTTCCTGAACAATAGGAGGGGAAGAGTTAATCTGTGTGTCATTAGAGCGGGTTTCTTTAATAGGCAGGGTATTGTGAGTGGTTTTCCCATTCCTCAAGGTAACTGCATTTGCAGTTTGGTTGTTTCTAGGATGAGGACGGGGGACCTGGCTGTTATTGAAACTCGGCGGATGCTGAGGTGCTGGTTGAATAGGTTGACTGGGATATCCACCTTGGAATTGATTCCTTTGATTATTTAGGTTGGGCATGGGTTGGGAAGGTAAATTCCCAATAGGTCGATGATCAGGAGTAACCTTAACTTGGTGTTGCAAATTGGTAATCATGCGGGTTACTTCTATCATTTGAGTCTGCATTCCTTGCAGAGTTTTCATGACCTGATTATTAATATCGTCCTGGGATGGTCCAGGTTGATACAGAGGCTGCCCATAATTCCCAAAATAGTTTTGTTTGGGAAAAGGAATCGAATTCGGGTTTTTCCAGGAATGATTCGGGTTAGTCCTCCAGTTTTGATTGGAAGTGTTGGAGGGGTTTCTAAATTGCTCTTGGAGAGCATAAATATTTTTCGAGGTGGGATCAAAAATATTTTGATCAAAATTCCTGGTTAAATCCTATGAGAAATTAGCCGAAAATTGCTGGCCAGCAGATGTGGCATCAATATTGTGTAGATTTTCCCTTCGGAGAATGTGTGGGGGGTTAGTGTGTGGAGAGTGAACGTGTGGAGCTTGTTTGTTTATGAGCTTTTCTTCCATTTTCTTTTGGTGAATTTGCATTTGGTCCAGTCGTTGAGCTAACATATATAAATCATCTTGCGTGACTGGAACAAAGGTGGATTTGGAGTCAATTTCATGGACTTCGTGTCTGGGGTTTTGTGATCTGCCAAAAGTGTCCATTGAAGTCATATTAAATGAGTTTTCACTCATTTCTTCAAAGAGAAGATAGGCACTTTCGGCATCTTTGTTAAGAAAATTGCCCCCACATGAGGCATCCACAAATCGTTTCAATTGATCTTCTAATCCATGATAGAAGATCTGCACTAACTGCCATTGTGAAATCTCATGGTGGGGACAACTTCTTAGAAGTTCTTGAAATCTTTCCCAGGCTTCGTGGAGGCGTTCACCAATTTTTTGTTGAAAGGTCGTTATGGATCTTCTTAATGCATTCGTTCGACTGATCAGAAAATTTTTTTTAAGAAAAGCACTTTTTAATTGGGGCCAGGTGGTAATAGGGTGCCCAACCGTTCTAAACCAATGCGATGCTATGTCTTTAAGAGAGAGAGGAAAGAGTCTCATTAGCCACACGTCTTCCTGCACATTGCGGAAACGAGTGGTTTGAGCGAGGACAGTTAATTCCTCGAGATGACAAAAAGGGTCCTCTCTTGGAAGACCATGAAAATGCTTGATAAGGTTTAGAATTGCTGGTTTAATCTCGAAATCCCCTTGTGGTATGAACACCCCTGGTCTTTCCTCATAATTGGAAGGATCATAGAAATCCTTAAGAGGAATGACAGACTGTTGGCGAGGTTGTGGATTTTGTCCTTGATTAGCTAGGTTCATGACAGTCCTAGCTAGATCTTCTTGATTTTGTTGTAGTCGAGCCAAATGGTCGACCGTTAATGCAAAGGGATTTGTATTTTGGGTTACAATTGGAGGGCCACCTGGCCCTGTTGGTTTTTCTGGTTGCTCCAAGTTAGGAAGATGAGGGAGGGTGAAGTCAGCTTGTGGGTCCGCTGACGGGTTAGAAGTGGAAGCAGAATTTGTTTGACGCCTTCCTGGGTTTTCCATTGTCTTAGAAGAGGAGGGGGAAGAAAACAATGATTTCCTGCTGCGGGGGGCGAAATCAGATAGTCCCTCGAGGTGTGGTTTTTGGGACCGTCGCCCGTGCATGCACTACTTGGAAGAATTAGAGGAGAGGAGAAGAGATGAGAGAAAGTGTGCAATTCAAACAAACAAAACTAGACCTAACTTAAATGTGACTCCCTAATAATAACCTAAGACTTGGCCTATATAGGAAATAAGTAGTCAATAGTGAGTACCCGTTCTATCAACAAATCTAGCCAAGTTGCTTAAGGGGAGGTTTGGGCCCAAACGTTTCCCAGGGAAAACCCCAAGTGCTTGTACAAACCCGCGCCTGGTTGTTTGACACGGCCCCTCAGCCTGAACACCAGATATAGATGACAGAATTGGTACTAACTAAAGAAAACTTAAGACCTAAATAGCAAGCCTAAGTTGATAAAGCCTTAGGGGTCAAGTTGCTACAAATTTTAATTAGGTCTAGGATTCTATAGTGCACACGGAATGTGGAGGGCGTTTATTGGGTTGTTGCCTTGTTATTTTGATTTTTTTGTGTGTGTGCAGGAATTGGAGAGTGGCTCCAATGAAAATCAAGTTGTTACACAATTTTTTTTGTATTTTTGTCTTTTAGGGTTTGATTTAATTAAATGTGTTTTAGGGTTTTTCTCTTTAAGTTTTCAAACAAGTTTGAAAGTTCACAATCAAGTTGTATGGGTGATTGTTTATTTCCTTTAAATTACGTCTCTAAAGAGAAAGAAAGAAACCCTAAGCCAATTGTCCCTAAGACAGAAATTTAACTACCAATGAGTTATTTTTAGGCTTTCTGAATAAATAGTGGTCCAATCAATGCAACCAACACCACTAACTTGAGTGAAATCAAACAAGGATTCCAGAAAAGATTTTTGTAAGATTTTAGGAATTTGTTTGATAATTGTTTTGAATTTTTAATTATACTGGTGTCAAAGTCCAGAAATGATACCCGTGGGCATTGTGGACTTTTTAGTATTACCACTGACCTCAGAAAATTCTTGTGATTTTATATGATGTGTAAAATTTCACAAGGATTCCAGCAAGATAAATTTCAAAAAAATTGGATGAGTATAAAAATTTCAAAAATTCGTGGATCGTAGCAAAACAGGAAGATTAGAGGGTGTGACCCCTCTGCAATCCACAAATTTTTAAAACTTAAATACAAGTGCAATTGATATGAAATTTGGAACAGTTGTTCCAAACTTAATTGGAAATCACTGTATGAAATTTTATGATTTTTGGAGGCCTATGGTGTTAGGAATCGATTTTTCAAGTCCAGATAGAAATCTGGACCCGAAAAATAGAACACCAATACTTGCAATGGAGTGGTGCTAAAGAAGCATTCAAGCAAACAATGGATTTTATATGGGCACCACTCCACTTAATTAAATTTTTTGGGATCTTGAAAGTCAATTTTAATATGTTTTTGGTAGTTTTAATTAATTATGTGACCAGAAAGAGGAACCAACCTGAATTTCGCAGAAAGAAAAGGAACTTTGAGCTCTCGCTTCCAGATTCCCACCTTCCCACTGTAATTCCTGCACACACAAAAGAAAGAAAGAGAAGGGGATGAGATCCACTTCAAGCAAGAGAAAATTAATTAATGCAAAGTCGTGCCTCCCCGGCAACGATGCCAAAAAGTGGTAGCGAAATACGCGTGATTTGTAAAAGTGGGTTTTTAACGTCATTGTAACACGCGAATTCGCATACGCTTTTAAATTTATAAACCTAGATAGGGGAGTATCTAGGGTCGTCCAAGGAGGCAAAAATTGTAATTCAATTCTCTTGATAAAAACACATCTCAACTTTCTTTATGGTATTTTAAATATGTAATTTTTTTTTGTTTTGAAAAGACGAGGGCAAAATGAGAATTGTAACGGAAAGTACTAACACCTACAATTGCTTAACAAAAATTTAAAAGATAGAAATATCTTCTTCCTAAGCTCACTCTAGGAAAGTGGAGGCCTAGAGTAATTAGGAAGAAGAGGTGAAACAAGTACTAGAACCAAAAGTAACAATTGCAATAAAAAGCTAAAAGAAGGCAATTTAATTGACTAGAATTAGTGTTCTTTTCAAGAACAAGTAGAGGAATGCTTCTACTAGAACTAAACAAATTTAAAAGAAAATAAAGAAACACTAATCCTCTTGCAAAATCTGGTGAAGAAGGGAGTCTTCTTGCTCCAAGCCTAGCTGCTCCTTGGCTTGAAAAGAGGGCCTCCTTCTCCTTCCTTGAGAGCTCCTCCAAGGTGGAAGCTACCACCTTCAATGCTCTCTCCAAGGGGTGGGCGTGCACCACCCTCAAAAACTCCTCCAAGGTGGCGTGGACCACCTTCAAGATCTCCTCGAAAGATCTTCCTTGCCTGGCTTCTCCTTTGGCTGGCGTGACCCAAGAGAGAAGGGAAGAAGGGAAGGCACCAAGGGGACAGAATATCCCCTTAATCTTCTTCTTCTTCTTCTCTCTTGGACGTGGACTTCTAGGTGGAATATGAGAGTGAATTTGCTAGCCAAGGATGTCTTCAATGGTGGTGGGTAGTGGTGTTTTTATAGGGTAGGATGGGGGGTTAAGGTGCCCCTTGAAATGGAGGGCTAGAATGGAAGGATGGAGGTGGTTGGTGATCCTATGGCCAAGGGTGTGTGGCGCCAACCCAAGGGGTGTTAAAGGGGGTGGTTATGGTGGTGTTGGTGGCTTTTGGTGGTGGAGAGACACCACCATTTTGGCGCCAACATAGGGTCTTCTAGAAGGGGGGTTAGGTGGATGGTGGAGATGGATTCAAGGGGAATTGTGTGGTGGAGATGAAGGGGAATTTTGGAGGGAAAAGTGGCGCCATCAAGGGGGTGGTTAGGGTAGTTTTGGCGCCACTTTTAGGTGTCTTTTGGAGGTGGTGGGTAGGCTAGGTTGGTGCCAAGTAGGTTAGCTTATGTGGAGCTTAGGTGGAGCTAGTTGGGTGGAGTTGTTAGGTGGGTTTTTGGGGTGGTACAAGCCAAGGAAGTTGGAGCATAGCTAAGCTAAGCTAAGCTAAGATAGCTTAGCTAATGGAGGAGTAGAGGAGAAGGTGTTGGAGCTAGGGTTTGGAGGGAGGAGCTGAGGAGGAGAAGTCTGGAGCTGAAATTGGAGCTGGCTGTTGCTGAAGAGGCTGGCATGGAGCTACTCTAGCTAGCTTATCTTGCTAGTTCTTTGCTAGCTACTAAGCTGAGCTAAAGTAAGATAGCTTCTACCATAATGAGCTGAGGTGAGCTAGGTCTGGTGCTCTCGGGGAGAATCAAGCTGGTTGAGGCAGCTAAGGTAGCTTAGCTCGACTGAGTTGAGCTAAGCTAAGTCCCCGGGAGCTGGACTTGAGCTTCCTGAGCTGGGATGAGTTCTTCTTCAGCTGGCTGGAGTTGAGTGGAGCTGGATGTAGCTGGATCTGAGCTGGGGTGAACTCTTGTCAACTCAGCTGAGCTAGCTAGAGCTCCCTGTGGACTAGTGGGAGCTGAGATGAGCTAGACTCAGCTAAGTTGAGCTAGATCTGAGCTGACTTGAGCTAGGGTGAGCTAAGATGAACTCTCTTGAGCTACCATTCAGCTAAGATTAGCTGAATGGAGCTGGGATGAGCTAACCCTAGTTCAAGTGAGCTAGGTTCCAACTGTGGTGAGCTGGATCAAGTTGAGTTCCAGCTAGTCTGGGCTTCTCCTTCACCATTTGCCTTCTTGAGTGCTAGGGTTTTAGGGATCTATATATCTGTATATCCCTAACACTCACAAAAATATATTAAAAAGACAATAAAAAAATGCAATGCATGATTAACCTATTTTATGCCTAAATGCAGCCCAAAAACCCGTTTGCGGAGTAAAATCCTAAGAGCTAGGTTTGTTTTAATGCATAAGAATGATGATAAACTGGCGTTTATCACAATCTTACTTTACATCCATGCAAAATTATTTTGAAGGTGAAAAGTGATTTTGTACAACTACTCACCCCTACAAAGTGATTTGTTGTTGATTTCAACTATAGTGGATCCAACCATATATCAGTATTTTTTTGTATAAAAAGAAGAGACGTATGTTAAGATCACATTCATACTACTGCACGTTAACTTTTATGTTAACTATTACATTTTCCAACCCCTGTCCTTTAGAATATAGACGTTAACCATTCAAACATCCATGGCAGTGGAGCACAACTTATGTGTATGATCATTCAAAGAGAAGTTCATATTATAGAAAACATGCCTGATGCCCCGTTTGAGATCTAAACTTGCCATTGGTGCATTTAATGTAGCAAACTCGCGACGATTTTAGACAATAACTTGCAATTGGATTTACGTACACGTGTCTGGCATCATCTTTACGTAGGTAAAGTAAAGTCTTAATCATAAAAGGGAGACGTTGAGGAGTAAATAAATAAAAATTCCTTTGTGCTACTAATCGAGTGTACGTAAGCTTATTGGTTCAGCATCCTTAAGCACTCACTCCCTCCAAAGGGAAGGTTCGTATCCGAATCCCCCCGGTGGTAAGTGAGTTGAGCAAATTACGTGGCCACCGACACTACAAAGAAAAAGATCTTTCTTCATGTTTTTTCTAAACATTCAAATAATTTTAGTATTATTTTGATGTTTAACCAAAATAAATGTCAAGTTAGATCTCCATCACACTACAATAATTTTTACTTTTGCCGTCAGTTGAAAATTGACGACAAAACTCTTTTAACCGATGTCAAAAAGTGACCACGTAAGTAGCGATATTATTTCTTTTTCCGTCAATTACAAGGAAAACCCGATGTCAAAATAGCATTCGTTTTTAGCACATAAAGCCATGTTCAGCACACGTTTTTAATAAAAATATTCTCCTTTTCATTGAAAGACAAAGCCACCTTCTGGTATAGAACCTTAACACGGACTACACTGATAGAAGACTAGCCTTCTTTGGAATGTGAGTTCCTAAAGAACTACTTTCCTGTAGGCCGCACTAACGCTTTAAGACGTGCTATCACTACCTTTACATAAAATTCAGGAGAACAGATGCACAAGGTTTGGGAGAGATTCCACGAGCTTCTTAGAAAATGTCCCCACCATGGTGTCCCACGCTGGCAACAGGTCCAGATCCTCAATCATGGGCTCCATGATGACACAAGGAATTTTGTAGATGCCGCTTGTAGAAGCAACTTCCTACAAGGACTTAGCCTTTGAGCTCTTCAATGGCAGGACCGAAAACTCTATTAATAATGCTTCGATGAGCATGTTTAATAGAAAGGCCTCTTATTCCCACTCACAATCGGGGGTACATGAAGCCCAATCCAGCAACAAAGACTTAGAATTAGTGGCTAGTCAGTTAGATAAGGTAGGCTTAATAGAAAAGAAAGTAGATGAAGTATGGAAATTCTTATTTAAATCTTCATCATCTTCTGCTCAGTCACCTGCACCTCACACTTCTTCCCAATTTCCCACAAGGAGGGAAACTATGGACAATCTATCTGTGACACAACCTGCACTACTAGATTATACTTTTTCCTATCCTTCACCGGTTGGAGGAACCTTTGTTCCTCCTTACACTGAATTCCTTGCACCTTCCGAAGTTCGAAGGAGCTCCATGCCATTCACAATGACCCTTTTGCGCAAACCTATAACCCTAGATGGCAGAATCATCCAAATTTCTCGTGGTCGGGAAGTTCACAGAGACTTACCTATCAACAACCTTTTACACCACCACTTCATAACCCGATCCAAGCACTACCTCCACAACCACACAGGTATCCAATGTGTGCCTCCCATCAACTCCAACCGAGGCTCGCCCAATACTCTCAATCTGGGCCTATACGAGATAACCAGTTGGGGACGATCATGAAAACTCTTGCTGACATGCAACAACAAAACATTGCTATGCAGCAGAGACAGGACGCGGTACTAGTTAAGATGAGAACCCAGCTAACGCACTTGACGGAATCCCATCAACCACATTTACGCCCATCTCAAGCACAAACCCAACCTCCTTTGCAAGGTCAAGCACATTTCATAACACAAACCTTGCACAAACCTGGGTTCTATCCTTATCCTAATTCTTTATATGCTAATCCTACTTTTGATTTACAACCACCTATCCAACCTGATCTTGATGATTTGTCTATGCCACAATCTGATTTAAATGCCGTCACTACTAAGAGTGGTTTAAGCACATTTGATCCACCTTTACCAACTTCTACATCTTTACCTAGACCTTCTACTTCCACTCCTCCATCTGATTCACCTCTTGCAAACTCTTCTGAGCCTATGATTGATCCTCCTACTACCACTTCTGTACCTTTTCCAGAGGGTTTAGAAAAGAAGAGTGAAGATAAAAAGAAGAAACCTACTATGGCACCTGAGGAGGATCTACTCAAGCTCTTTGAGCAAGTCCATATAAACATCCCCTTGTTGGATGTGATTCGCCACATTCCTCCTTACGTTAAGTTCTTGAAAGACCTATGTACACCTAAGCATAAGGCTAGAATTCATAAAGGGAGTGGACCTGTAATTCTCTCGAAACAAGTGAGTTCCCTCATTTCAAGCCTCCATATTAAGAAGCAAGACCCAGGCACCGTTCTTCTCTCCTGTATGATAGGTAACACCACATTTAATAGAGAACTACTTGATCTAAGCGCTTCCATCAATCTTATCCCAACCTCCCTACTGACACATTTCGAGGTTGGCAATCTGAAGCCAATCGAGGTGTCCCTGCAATTAGCTGACAGATCAGTTAAGACACCTCAAGGAGTGTTGGAAGATGTCATAGTGCGGGTCAAGGACTTTTATTTTCCTGTAGACTTTATAACCCTTGACATGGAAGTACCTGAGGATATTCAAAACACACCTATCATTCTAGGAAGACCTTCCTTGGCTACGGCCAAAGCAAACATCAATTGCGAGGAGGGCCTTATAGATCTAAAATTTGGAGATCAGAAAATGAAAATTGATATTTT
The DNA here is from genome assembly GCA_037157565.1 of Thalassia testudinum. Lineage (NCBI taxonomy): Eukaryota > Viridiplantae > Streptophyta > Magnoliopsida > Alismatales > Hydrocharitaceae > Thalassia > Thalassia testudinum. Next base: position 83,313,324 of record JAZHRO010000022.1, read on the forward strand.
TCAGGCCCAAAGGGGACAATCCTGTAGTATGATTGAGGAAATCTGCTTCTTGGATTCATTAGATAAGTTGGTTGAGGATACTTTGGTTGATTCACTGAATTTAGAACCTCAACACCCTTTGGACTCTTGCTTGACTTTCCCTAAGACACTAGCTTTAGAAACTGAGGACTTGCCTCCTATCCCCTTAGTGTCTCTAGGATCTTCTGAGATCTCCACACTTGCTCCTTCATTTGATCCTGTACCTGTTGAACTCAAACCTCTTCCTGACTCTTTAAAATGTCTTCTTAGGAATTGATTAGACTTATCTTGTGATTATCAACTCTTATCTTTCCTCTGATCGAAAATCACGACTCTTATCTATCCTGAGAGCACATAGACAAGCTATAGGATGGAGCCTTTCAGACTTGACTGGCATTAGTTCTTCTTACTGCACACATAGGATTTTTACTGAAGAAGGATCTAGATCTACTAGACAGCCACAGCGTAGACTAAACCCTATACTTCAGGAGGTGTTTAAAAATGAGATGATTAAGTGGTTAGACAATGGAACTATTTTCCCTACATCAGATAGTCAATGGGGAAGTCTTATTCAAGTTGTGCCTAAGAAGGCTAGACTTACCGTCATAACCACTGACTCTGGAGAAATCATCCCTACACGGATTGCTAATTCGTGGCGAGTATGTATTGGTTACCGCAAACTCAATCAAGCCACGAAGAAAGATCATTTCCCACTGCCCTTCATTTATCAGATACTGGAAAGATTGGCTAGGAATCATTTTTTTTTTTGCTTTTTGGATGGCTACTCAGGTTACAATCAGGTGGCAATTCACCTCGATGACAAGGAGAAAACGAATTTCACTTGCCCCTTGTAACGACCCGGTTCCCGAGTCCCTACGAGACACGAGAACCGGACCGACTCGACTAATCCCAAGACCTAGTCGTCCAACGAGGAAGTAACCAAAAGACAGTAAAATAAACCATATTCAGCATGAATATAACTAACAGTAAGAAAGTACAGTAGTAAGGAAAGAAATTACTACAGTAGGTACCACCACAACAGTAAAACAGCATTTATCATATAACAAGAACTGCAGGTAAAGAAGGTACAACGGAAACAAAAACTACTCACTAGAACAGAAACAAAAGGGGTACAAAAGGCTGTGGTAACTCTACTGGACCCTACTCGGCACAGCGTCCTCTACAGCCGTCGACCCTGGCTGCTCAACACCTGGTCCTGAAAAAGGTAACGAGTGTAACACGTCAGCAAAATGCTGAGTAGAGTGGCAACTAACTAAAGGCAACAATAGAGTGTACAGTAGCTGTTATGTTCTATTACTTCCTTTATTCACATCTTTCAATTTTTCTCACTATTTCATTTATTTCTCAGGTCCTTTACTTGATCTCGAATGTCCTCGTGGGAATGATCTTGATTGCAGTCTTTTCCAAAAGTAGAAGTAGCACGTGGTGCTCTCCTGGCCGGGAGAGTCCCTCGTGGTGATCCTACCCTCAGTCAACCACCCCAAGGTCACTGACAGACGTAACGGTGACTACGGCACGCGCGATAAACGCACAGGTAGCTAGCCCGCACTGGCACGCGGTCAGTCGTTTCCGTTAACGGGTGCGCCCAAAGCACAGCACGGAACCAGGGCAGAGCCCTCTCAGTAACAGGGGTCCAACCCCTCCACAGTAACCAAACCGGGGCCTTGCCCCTCCACAGTCCGCGCACCCTCGCCTGACTACCCTGGTTTGCCCTAGTGGGCCTAACAAGTCGGTGAAGGAGGCTAGCAGAACCCCGGGGCCCGTGGGGTAGCTAGTACTCTCCTAACACTACTAGCTCTCCTCGGTACTACGTACACGAGGGCCAACAAGTCGGTACAGAGCGGCCAATCCTAACCCCGGGTCCCTGGGGCGGCTGGCCCCACTCTGCACTAAACAGGTACAGGTACTTCCCTTGGTACTGCGTACCCAAGAGACAGTACAAACTACATCTCAGTTTCCATTCCTTTTTCTTTCCAGGAGTTCCACTCCTAATTCCCCATAGGGTTCCAGCTATTTATCTTAGAACATCATATGTTTCACTTTCCAGATTCACGTTCTCAAAAATCCATGATCTCAATCATGTTTCTTTATTCATAACAGACAGCTATTAATTCAAATTACAGGCAGCTTTATATTCCTTTCCATTTTTTTTTTTCCAAGACTGCAGTATTATACATTCCACTAGTTCTTCCATCCTAGGGTTCATGTCACATCCTAGGATCTAGCATACAACTAGTTTTCCAGCCCTAGGATTCATGCATCACCTAGGAGCTATCATTCCATACATTTCTCATTCCTAGGATTCATGCAATGTCCTAGCTTCTAGTTATGGTTCCATACTTTAACAGATTTTATTAATAAACTTAAGCCACTCTACCAGGTACAACGGGAGTAATGGGGGCGTGATCGGGAATCCCGCGCGCCTCCGCGACTCTCAAGACTGCAACCGAACGAGGTCCTATCACAAGGATCAAACACAAGGAGTGTCTCAAAACAGTGTATAGCTACTGTAGACGAGTAGAGGAATTAATTCTGAAAAGAACGCAACTCAAATAGCGGAAAACGGAGCCCGAACGGGCCGTAAACGGGTCGAAAAAGATGATACTGTGCAAAATCAGACGTCTGAAACTCCTTCCAGACGTCTTAAAAAGTGGATCAGAGAATTACCTGTTCAGCGTGGTTTCCCAGACGTCCAGAAGTCTGCGGGGACGTCTGCCCTAGATCCCAGACGTCCGATGGTCCCTCAAGACGTTTGGAGGTCACTCCCGCCGTCTGGTACAACTTACAGACGTCTGATTCGCAAAGGATGGCGAATCAACGAACCTGCGCACAGCCAACCCCCTCCCTCAGTACGGTCAGTCGACAAGAAGGAAGAAGAAGGCGGAAACTCACCTTTCAGACGTCTGTATGATCTTACAGACGTCGACCTTGCCGTCTGGCTATCAATCCAGACGTCTGATTCTGGAAATTTTTCCAGAATCAGGACCCTGCTCGGCCTCCGCTCACGACGCCGCCCGCGTCGCACCTCGCGCGTCCGCTGCTCCGACCGCAGCAGGTCCCTCTCCGCGTCGCTCCGCGCCCCCTGCGCCCTCCGCCGGCCGGCCAAGCCGCTCCGGCGAGCTCGCCCTCATGGCAGAGCCTCGCCCTCGCACGCCGCACCTCCTCCGCGCTCACTGCGGCTGCCGCTGTCGCCCTCGCGCTCGCTCTCTCTCGCGCACAGGAAGGAGAAGAAGGAGGAGACGGTGGAGACGGGAGGGGAGGCGTGGCCCTTTTAAGGCCGCGCGAGGAGGAGAGAGAAGGTGGTCGCAGCGCGCCTGTAGCCGCAGAGAGAGAGAGAGGAATCGCAGGTCTGCGCGCACAGGCGCGCAGACGAATCTCCCGTGCGAACATAACTGTTCTCCAGACGTCTGGAAACGATCCCGGACGTCTGGTCAGACGTCTGGATGTGATCCCAGACGTCTGGTCCGATGTCTGGGCCACCTCCCAGACGTCTTAAAAGGCGTCTGGGGCACGCGTTCGTTACAATATAACAAACTCAAAGGAAGTTTCGTCCCCGAAACTTGCGCCAACTAGGGTGCGGGAAAAAGATGTCCAACTAACCATAACAAACTCAAAGAGGACCGAAGCCGGTCCGAAAAGACGTACCCGCGAAAAGCTCCGGGTACCGCTCCCGCATTGCCGCCTCAGGCTCCCAGGTAGCCTCCTCGTACCGCTGGCTCCTCCACAAAACCTTTACCAGGGGTACTTGCTTTCGTCTCAAACTGCGGATGGCACGGTCTAGGATCTGCACTGGCCGCTCGGGGTAGGTCAGGTCGTCGCTCACCTCGACGCTCTCGTGACTCAGTACGTGATTGGAATCGGCTACATACTTCCTGAGGTTGGACACGTGGAACACGTCATGCACACCAGAAAGCTGCGGGGGAAGGGCAAGCCTGTAAGCAACGGGTCCAACCCGCTCCAGGACCTCAAAGGGCCCCACGAACCTCGGCGCGAGCTTCCCTCTCACCCCAAACCGCTGTAAGCCCTTCATGGGCGAAACACGAAGGAAGACGTGGTCCCCAACCTCGAACTGCACCTCTCTGCGTCTGCGATCCGCGTAGCTCTTCTGTCTGCTCCTGATAGTGCGGAGTCGTCTGTGGATCTGCTTAACTACCTCCTGACTCTACCGGATCAACCTGGGGCCAACCTCCCACTTGGTCCCCACCTCAACCCAACTCAAGGGTGCCGTGCATTTCCGTCCGTACAGAACCTCGTAGGGAGCCATGCCGATGCACGAGTGATAACTGTTGTTGTATGCAAACTCCGCCAGGGGCAGGTGCTCCTCCCAAGAGCCCCTCCAGTCTAGTACACAGGCACGCAAAAGGTCCTCAAGTGTCTGTATCGTGCGTTCCCCCCCATCACCCCAGCAACCCACACGGCTCGCCGACCACCGCAGAACCTCCGCCTCCTCATCCTGATCAACCCCCGCCCTTCCACCTCCCCCACATCACCCTCTGCAACCCCACCGAACAAACCCATCTTCCGACCCACAGTCCGACCTAGGGCAGCCCCTGCACGCCGCCCCACGCCTCGCCACCACCCACACGAGCTTCGCCGCACTCTGGCGAAGCTCCCGGCACCTTCTGATTAGGCCGAGAGGCCGTTTTGCTGTGAACAGGCCACCCGACCTCCGCCGCCATTGCCGTGCAGAAGGAGCTGCTTCCGCCTGCAGCTGCAGGCGCGCCACGCCCAGATTCGACTCCCAGGCCTTGCGAGGCATTTCGACAAAGCATCAGGCTCGCAGCTGGGGCGAAGGCCTCGCGTGAAGCCGCGATCGCCCGCTGCCTTCTCCGCTGCGGGCGCTCAATTAGGGTGGGACATTTAGTCCCACCTCGGAAAAGTCTGAAGAGGCGCAGCGGTATAAGGCGCAAAAGTGCTGGAGGCTTACTGCCTCAGCACACGGGGTGAGGTCCCCTTCACCCGCCCGGTTACCCGGTCTCGTCCGCGCTCACGCCCCGCGGACCTGGCCCGACCCGACTTAGACTGACCTGCACTCCTCGCCCACCACACACGCCGGTGGGCCTGGACCCGGGCGCGACCCGTACCCGACTACCCGGCAGCTCTGGGAGAGCTTTCCCAAGAGTGGCTTCTGAGAGAGAGAGACGCGGGGGGGGGGAGGGTAGAGTAGGTTTTGTCCTCTGACGTAAACTCTGAAGTGTGCAGGCACAGGTGAAGAAGAAGGACCGCAGAAGAAGAAGGAAGCTGAGGGAGACACTGTAGCAACAAGCGGTTTAAGTCGTCTGATTGGAAAATCAGACGACGTCCTAAAGGGAAAAGAAGAAAGAAGGAGAGACGACGTCCTGACAGGAAAAAGAAAAGAAGAAAGAAGGAGATCTGAAGAACAACAGAAGAAGGCGAGGCAGAGGAGAACACAAAAGAACAAGGGAAGAACTGAAAGAAGAGAAGCACGAGAAGAAGATCTGAAGAAAGGAAAAGAAGAAGAACATCACTACTGCAGATAAAGAAGAAGAAGATAACAGAAGATCTGAGATAAGGAGAAGCAAAGAGAAAAGAAGAAAAGACAACAATTTCTTTCTCTCTCTTTCTTTATTTTTGTAAAAGCAACTTGTGCCCCTAGAATACAACTTGCTCCCTGAGTTCGACCTCGGGAACTCTTTTATTTTCCGAGTAAAAAAATTATATATTTGAAATGATGGCAATAACTGGCTATACTACAACGCTATAACAATAAAACCCGGTTATACCTCCCTTTCATTTTTTGGCGCCGTTGCCGGGGAGCAACGGCTATTCTAGAGGTAAACATTCCTGTTTCTTTTTAATTTCTGATAATCTCCCCTCTTTTGTGCAGCTACAGGAAATCAAGAAGACAAGCAACCGCACGACAACCACTCCGAGGACAGGTAAATTTTTCCTCTCGCTATTAACCCCTAAACTCTAAAGAGGAAGAAAATAAAAGAACAAGCAACATAGGGCTAACCTGTCTTCCATACTTAGTAACCATAAAGAGTTGCATGTTTTCAACTCATTAGTCCTGCACACTATTAAGGGTATTTAAGGGCTAACACATTCTTGCTTGAGCCCTAATTACCCAACAAAGAACTAACTGGACCAAGTAGAGCCAACATAAGATTCAACATTAGGGTTTTAGAGACACACTACTTAACTCAAGAATGGAGAAAATCCAAAAGAAGTGTGCCTAAACCATTGATTGAAAATACCTATTCAAAAGAAAACCTAAAACAATTGGCTCTCTAAACACTTGAACCCTAAAAAAACAAGACCTAAAAGCTCTCAAAGAAAACAAGAGGTAAAGTTGACCCCTTGGGTCAACCAACCTTAAATTAGGTCACTCTTTGCACTTAAAAGACTAAAGTTCAAGTGAAACCTTAAGCACCCTGATCTTAAAATTGGTAGACTTAAGAGGTCAAGATCCCCATTCTGGTCTACCAGGAACCGCAGTGACAAGAGAGGTCGGGTGGGGGAAACCCTGTAACCCGTGGGGACGCTCTACCGTGTAGGGGTCTTCGCGGGACTCTCCCTCTCTGGCTGCCCAGGTAATTCTCAGGTGGACGATCTTTCTGATCAAGGGGTCCATCTGCCCCGCACCTCTATAGTCACCCAACACATTTTTGGGTGTCTTGATTGGGTCCAGCACCTTCTAAACTTACCTCTTCCAACAGTGCATGTACGGAAGGAGGTCCCTAAGACCACCCTTAAGACCTCCTTTAGAAATTCGCTCTCGTCAAGGCCAAGCCTCGACCCCCGTGTTTGTACAGCAACACCCTCACATTATTCTCTCTTCTGATTCAGAACCAAGTTCTTCTTCTTCCCCCATCATGGCTCAGCCAGTTGAGGAAGAAAATAATCTGGAACACCAGCTCCAGCGACTCAATGACCTCTTCCAAAACTTCGTGCACCCACCACAGCGTCCTATGATGCGGGACCACTACAATCCTGCTGCGGTGGCCATTGAGCCTCGAGTCAGAATCCCGACTGGAGGACCTGATTCCGAATTAAAGCCCAACATGATTCATGCTATACCTAAATTCCATGGGCTTAATTCTGAAGATCCCTTCCAGCACATCAAACAGCTAAAGCATCTGGCCCACACTTTTGGATCAGATGCGCAAAATCAGGATATTCTTCTCATGAAGATGTTCTCCTTTTCTCTTATGGACAAGGCCGCCCATTGGTATCAAACTCAGACCCGGCCGATCAACACTTGGGAAGAACTTCAATCCGAGTTTTTGAAAAAGTTTTTTCCCGTTGGTCGAACTAACGCCTTGCGCCATCAGATTACACACTTCACTCAACAATCAGGAGAACCTCTCCATGAGGCATGGGATCGTTTTCAGGATCTCATGAGAAAGTGCCCCCATCACGGAGTTCCTAAATGGGAACAAGTCCAATCTTTTTACCAGGGACTCCGTGAGGACATCCGCCTTTTCGTCAATGCAACTTACGGAGGAAACATCATGGGTCAACATGAAGACACCGTATGGGAGATTCTCAAAAACATGTGCGAGAACTCCATCAACAATGACTCCATGGGATTATTCGACAGGACGAATACCCGCGCAGCGACGAATCTTAAGGGAGCACATGAGACGCAGGGCCTGTCCGCATCAGTCGACCTGGAATTAATGGCCAGTCGATTGGACAAGGTCTCAATCATTGAAAAGAAGGTGGATGAGCTGACTCAGCACTTGCAGCGAGCCACCTCCGCGCGTAACTCCTTTGCACAACCTCCTTCCACACAGGAGACTGTGCAAAACATCCTCCACCGATCTTCCCCTGGGATGGATCCATATCCATCCCCATCTGATTCTTGGATCGGAGGATCATCCGATCCTTTCTACACCAGCCGGGGGAACTCCATTCCCCCTTTCCCTGATTCTCAGGAGGTTCCTCAGACCTGCGAGGACCTCAACGCCATCCAGAACGACCCATTCTCCAACACTTACAATCCTGGATGGCGAAACCATCCCAATTTTCAGTGGGCGGGAAATTCCCAAACCCAAAGACCACCTTTTCAGTCCCGCCCACAGCCCTCTCGTCATTACCAGCCGCCTCAGCCTCGGCCCAACCCTACTTATCCATCAGGGCCAAATCAGGATCAAATGTCCCTAATCCTTCAGACTCTGGCTGACATTCAAAAAACGAATGCGGCTATTCAAAAATAGCACAAGGACGAGCTTACAGAAGTTAAAACTCAAATGGCCCAGTTGGCAAATTCTCGCCAGCCAGGCACACTCCCTTCCCAACCTCTTCTTAACCCAAATAACGTGCCAACCCAGAAGCGCGTTATGAATCCAAATTTAGGCCACGCCCAATGGATTTATCAGGCCCCTACTGCTCCATCTCCAGACGAGATGGAAGCCTCAACTTCTTATGTGGGATTTCAGCAGTAGCCACCCCTCCTACCAAACCCAAACCAAAATCAGGCCGGATTAAATTCTGTAACAACACGTAGTGGTAAAACAACTCAAGACCCGCATTATCCAAACCACTCCAAGCCTGATAACCATGACCCTAGGATAGTTATCCAAGATACCGCTGTTCCGGATCCACAACCTGGACCTATCCTAGAAGAACCAACCAAGATCTCGTTTCCCGAGGCCCTGACCAAGGGAAAGAAGACCACCAAACCCGTGGCCCCTGAGGAGGACCTGGTCAAGCTCTTTGAGCAGGTCCACATAAACATCCCCTTGATGGATGCAATCCGCCACGTACCAGCTTACGCACGATTTCTAAAGAATATATGTACACCCCAGCGTAAGCCGCGAACCAAGGGAGGGAGCCCAATTGTTCTGTCAGAGCAAGCCAGCTCTGTAATCCTTAGTAGGCTCCCACCCAAGGCAAAAGATCCTGGGACTCCCCTGATTTCCTGTAAGATAGGTGGTACCCAATTTGATAGAGCATTGTTAGACTTGGGTGCATCCATAAACCTGATACCCACATCCTTACTTGACCATCTAGAAGAATCTGAGCTAAAACCAACCGAAGTGACATTACAATTAGCAGATCGATCTATAAAGTCACCAAAAGGGATTCTCGAGGATGTTATCGTAAGAGTGCGGGATTTCTATTTTCCAGTGGACTTTGTAGTCTTAGATATGGATGCACCTGAGAACCCTAGGGATACACCAATCATTCTAGGGAGACCTTTCTTGGCTACTGCTAGAGCCAACATCAGCTGTGAGGAGGGCCAAATAGAGCTTAAGTTTGGAGATCAAACACTAAAAATTGATATATTTAAGGCCCAACAAGGAATTAATTGCGGCGTCATCGAACAAATTTGTGACATCAAGACTTTGGTTGATGAATCACACCTCCAGAATGACTCGATTATGCCTCATCAACCACAGAAGGATCTTGACCCGCAAACAGAGGAGTCGAATCCAGATATGAACAACCCAGTAACTCCCACCCTTGAACCTCACATCTATACTGAACCACCAGCTGCTGCTGAAAACCCCATCCTCGAACTGAAACCCCTTCCTGCTCACTTGAAATACGTCTTTTTGGGTTCTAATCAGACCCTTCCTGTGATTATCAATTCCAACCTCAGTCCTGAACAGGAATCCCGTCTGATTGTTGTCCTCCAGCAACATCGCAGAGCCATCGGATGGACTCTCGATGATTTGACTGGAATAAGTCTCTCTTATTGTACTCATCATATCTATTCAGAAGAGGGCACACGACCTTCTCGTGAAATGCAGAGACGCTTAAACCCCAATCTGCAGGAGGTCGTGAAAAAGGAGATCATCAAGTGGTTAGATGCCGGGATCATCTACCCGATCTCCGATAGTCGTTGGGTGAGCCCCATTCAGGTCGTGCCCAAGAAGGCAGGACTCACCACTATAACGACTGAGACCGGAGAAATCATTCCTACCCGATTAGCCAACTCGTGGAGAGTCTGTATAGATTACCGCCGACTAAATTCCTCCACGAAGAAGGATCATTTCCCACTACCCTTCATTGATCAAATTCTCGAAAAACTTGCGGGAAATAGGTTCTTCTGCTTTCTTGACGGGTACTCCGGTTATAACCAGGTGGCAATCCATCCTGAGGACCAAGAAAAGACCACGTTCACCTGCCCCTTCGGAACATACGCTTTCCGAAGGATGCCTTTCGGTCTTTGCAATGCACCCGCTACTTTTCAGCGATGCATGCTTGCCATATTCTCAGATATGGTAGGTGATTATCTGGAAGTCTTCATGGATGACTTTTTAGTTTTCGGAGCATCATTCGACGATTTCCTCCAACACTTGGTCCAGATACTCAGGCGGTGCATCGATGTGAATTTGGTTCTTTCCTGGGAAAAGAGCCATTTCATGGTGCCTGAGGGAATTGTCCTGGGACACTCAATTTCGGAGAAAGGTATCCAAGTGGATCGAGCTAAGGTTAATCTGATTTCTCACCTTCCTATGCCTAGCTCGATCAGGGACATCCGTTCCTTTTTAGGGCATGTCAGTTTTTATCGACGATTTATCCCTGATTTTTCAAAAATCGCGCGCCCCCTGACCACTCTTCTCTCCAAGGATGTTCCTTTTGAAATTTCCAAGGAATGCACTCAAGCATTTGAAATCCTGCGTGACCGAGTCACCCAAGCCCTGATCCTACAGTCCCCTGATTGGTCTCAACCCTTTGAGATCATGTGCGATGCATCCGACTTCGCTGTAGGAGCGGTTTTGGGGCAGAAAATTGACAGGAAACCTGTGGCCATTTACTACACCAGCAAAACACTCGATGAGGCTCAGCGTAACTATACGGTTACTGAGAAAGAGCTGCTAGCTGTAGTATTTGCCCTAGAAAAGTTCAGATCGTACCTTCTGGGTTCCCGTGTCATCATATACTCGGATCACACAGCTGTGAGGCATCTCCTTGCAAAGAAGGACGCGAAACCTCGATTAATCCGATGGATCTTGCTGTTGCAAGAATTTGACCTTGAGATTCGTGACAAAGCGGGAAAGCAAAATGTGGTAGCTGATCACTTGTCCCGTCTTCCTTCTGAAATAATTGACCCTTCCGGACCTATCACTGAGCATTTTCCCGATGAGCACCTGCTGACTATTGGTACTAGCCTTCCATGGTTTGCTAATGTAGTAAATTACTTGGCATCTCATCAGATCCCGTCCGATTGGCCGAAGGCCAAGAAAGACAAATTACGCTCCGATGCCAAGTATTACATTTGGGAAGACCCGTACCTCTTCCGCATAGGTGCCGATCAGATCATCCGGAGATGTGTCCCGGAAGGGGAATTCAACAATATCCTCTCTTTCTGCCATGACCAGGCATGCGGTGGCCATTTCGCCGGGCATAAAATCGCATCAAAAGTCCTCCAGTGCGGCTTTTACTGGCCCACACTGTTCAAAGACGCATACAATCACTGTAAGGCATGCAGTCGTTGCCAGACTTTGGGCAACATGAGCCATCGCGACATGATGCCTATGCAACCGATTCTAGTATGCGAAATCTTTGATGTTTGGGGAATTGATTTTATGGGCCCCTTTCCTGTTTCGGATGGTTTCGAATACATTTTGTTGGCCGTGGACTACGTGTCCAAATGGATCGAAGCCATACCGACCCGAACCTGTGATCACAAAATCGTTCTCAAATTCATTCATCAACACATTTTCTCAAGGTTCGGGATTCCTCGTGCAATAATCTCTGATGGGGGGACCCATTTCACAAATGCTCAGTTTAGGTCACTGATGACCAAATACGGGGTGTCTCACCGAATCTCTACTCCTTACCACCCCCAAACTAATGGTCTAGCTGGGCTGTCTAATCGGGAGATCAAGAAAATCCTGCAAGTCACTGTTCGACCTGACAGGAAGGACTGGTCGTCCCGACTTCCGGAAGCATTGTGGGCCTATAGGACCGCCCACAAGACCCAATTGGGCATGTCTCCCTTTAGACTGGTGTACGGAAAGGCATGCCACCTTCCCGTAGAACTGGAGCATAAAGCCTATTGGGCAGTACGGAACTGTAATCTAGATCTTTCCAAGGCTGGGACCCATAGAAAACTCCAAATCAGCGAGATCGATGAATTATGCCTAGACGCGTACGAGAACTCGCAAATCTACAAGGAGCGGGTTAAAGCCTTCCACGACAAACACATCTCGAGAAAGATCTTTCATCCTGGTCAAAAGGTCCTACTCTTTGATGCCCGACTAAAACTCTTCCCAGGAAAACTGAGATCCAAGTGGGTCGGACCATATTTGGTCCGACAAGTTTTTGGAAATGGAGCAATCGAAATCAGTCCACTCAGCCACGATTCTGAACCTTTCATCGTGAACGGTCAGAGAGTCAAGCCGTTCATTGATGTAACTTCTACTGATTTGGCTGAAGCATCTTATATCCTCCTTTCCCCTTGAGCTTATTGCGCCCAGCCGATGGCGTAAAACTCAGCGCTTAACGGGAGGCAGCCCGTCATTCTCTTTGAAAACCTGAAACTTGTTCTGACACCTTTTTACACTTGAAGTTCACACTTTAAGACAGCCGACTCCACCTCAGGTGCTTGCATCTGAGATTAGAAATCGTCCGCAACAGTCACCCCGACCCATTCACTCATCCAAATTTCTGTCTTAAGGAGTGAACTAAGTTAAATAAAAACCCCCTAGGTTACAATGAGGACATTGCAAATCTTAGGCATTGGGGGGGGTATGAAAGTGCAAAACATGTAAGAAAAGGTTTTAAATAAAAAAAAAAATTCACATATGCCAAAAACACCATAAAAATTAAAAAAAATTTTCGAAAAAGAATAAAAGGAGAAGGAAATTTTGTGAAGGAGAAAAGAAACAAAATGAAAAAGGAGCACAAAATTATGAGAAAAGGTGATAGTCATTAGTAAGGAACTAAGGAATTAACCTAAGTTCTAGACCTCATTCAAGAAAATAACTGAAAAGTGCACAATGAGATTAGTAAGAATGCAAACCTTAGGCATTCTTGAATAGACTCTTAGTACCCATTAAGATCTGGACACTCCTCAAGAGGTTGAGGAAAATGAAAAGCTGAAGTATTAGGTCTAAGGCTTAGGGAGTATTTGGCCTCGTTAACTAATTTTTGGTTTACGGGACTCAGTAACCTAAGCACCCTAACCTCACACACAGCCTGGTTCAGTAAGCGTAAAATTCAGAATCACGCAGAAGCATCGCAAAATTCTGAAAAGAACACCTAGAATAGGAGCGGCCGATCAACACAAGTTGATTTGGACGAGTTCCCAGCGCGGAGAGGCGGGAAATCCCCTCGAAGATGCGTAACAAAATATCATCTCCTCGGTGCTTGTCTCTTAGGATATTTACATATCCTACTGGGGGCATGTAAGCACTCTGCTGGTTCAGATTCCATGGATGGCATTATCTCGAAGTGTCAATTGCCAGGGTCTGGATTCGGCCACGGAACACCATGGATGGGATTATCTCGAAATCTCAATAGCCAGGGTTCCGGGGGTTGCCATGGGCGGTGCTATCTCGAAGCATCGATCGCCAGGAACCCTTGAGGATTGATGATGGGAGCAAGGAATCTGATACAGACCGTGTTGAAAAGCCAATCCTAGGCTAGAACTAAAAAGAAAAAGAGAGAGGAAACTCTCCAAACAGAAAAACTTTCTATCTCTCTCTTACAAAACGCACTGCGAACTGAGCCAGGGCTAAAATCATTTCAAGCACGGGTGCTTTAACCACAAAGTCCAATAAACCTTAGGTTAGTTCTTGTGGACCTTAAAAACCTTTGCTAAAGACTAAGGCTAAGGCTAGACAGATTTGGATCTTGATTGGTACTAGAGTACCTTTTAGGCCTATGGTCAGCATTCTAACCTAATCTATGCTCAAATAAAAAAGGCACTTATCTAAAACTATTAAAAACTTCATGGTCTAGAACAAGGGTTGAAACCTTAAGTTTTTGCTAAGGGACTAGCAAAAGCTAGGCATGGGGGTATGATGAGAACCTCATCATGAGCCATAACTAGCTCATTTTGACCTAATACAAAGGATAAAAGCTCCTACATAACTCAAGGAAAGGCTTAACTCAGAGAATTCTGAGTTTAAGGAGAAAATAAGTCATAAGGGGTAAAAATGCAATTTTACCAGTATAATCTGCATACAGGGTAATTCAGGGCCCAAACATAGGTCAAAGCAACTTAATAAGAATAAAAGTAGGATGAAATGATCTAGCAAGGGCTACAGCAATTCCAAGAAACTAAATGATAATCTGTAACCCTAAAATAACACACTTCAATTCACGAGGTTAGAGGCAAAGTAAAAATAGAATAAACCCTCTAAAATTCATAGAAAAATAATCTCTAGGGTTTAGAACCTTCAATTTGGCCTTCAGAACCCATTTTGACCTACATTGAGAACCATGCCCAATTAATAACTTAATTTGGGTTTTCGCATAAATTGACCGGTCAAAAAAGGTTTAATATAGAAATGAAATTCACCATCAGATTCCTTAGGTCCTAATTAGTCATGTATAAAAACTTGAGCCTAAGAAGAGACCTCCTTGACCAACTTTACACTTTGGTCCTCATATATTTACTTTTTGGCCCTCAACTTTTGAACCCTCGCATTTTGGCCCCTAACTCTCCTTCGTTCTTTGCGATCAGGTCCCCCCTGCAAAACCTGCCAGCACCATGCTCTGGCGACCTTGCGTGGAGCATGGCGCCGCGCAGGGTGAGGGGGAGAGCCTGGCAAGTAAACCGGGGGTGCCCTGCGTCGTCAGCCGTCGCAGGGACACCCCCCTGGTCGCTGTAACCCACCATACCGACCGTGCGAACGTACGGACAGTATGGGTTTCCATCTCCGGCGTCCTCCGGCGAGGGAGACATGTCGTCTCCCTCCGCCTTCCTCCCTGATTCGGTCCCTATAAATACCCCCGTCGCTCCACCGTTCTTCCCAGCTCGGATCTGACGGAGAAAACCCCAACTTTCCTCTCCTCTCACTCCGGCAGATGCCCACCAGCTCCGGCGGTTCCTCCTCCTCCTCCTCTTCGCTCTGCCGCAATACCAGCAGCAGAGACTTCTTCCCCTGCTCTTCCCGCGCCACGCCGCACCCAGCTGGCGCCTCTCCGGCTCTCTGCTCGCCGCCGCCCCTTCCCCTGGGCATCTTCTTCTCCGGCGACAGTCGATACGACTGTCGCCCTGCTGCTTCCCCTTTCGTCTCCGTAGCTAGGTCAGAACTCCTCCCCATCTCCCCCTCTTTCTTTTCCTCACTGTCTTTTATTTGATTAAACCCTCGACCGCTCCTGTCCACCGTCACCCCCTTCGTCTCCGGCCAAACTCTGGCGAGACCCCCCCATCACCCCAGCAACCCACACGGCTCGCCGACCACCGCAGAACCTCCGCCTCCTCATCCTGATCAACCCCCGCCCTTCCACCTCCCCCACATCACCCTCTGCAACCCCACCGAACAAACCCATCTTCCGACCCACAGTCCAACCTAGGGCAGCCCCTGCACGTCGCCCCACGCCTCGCCACCACCCACACGAGCTTCGCCGCACTCTGGCGAAGCTCCCGGCACCTTCTGATTAGGCCGAGAGGCCGTTTTGCTGTGAACAGGCCACCCGACCTCCGCCGCCATTGCCGTGCAGAAGGAGCTGCTTCCGCCTGCAGCTGCAGGCGCGCCACGCCCAGATTCGACTCCCAGGCCTTGCGAGGCATTTCGACAAAGCATCAGGCTCGCAGCTGGGGCGAAGGCCTCGCGTGAAGCCGCGATCGCCCGCTGCCTTCTCCGCTGCGGGCGCTCAATTAGGGTGGGACATTTAGTCCCACCTCGGAAAAGTCTGAAGAGGCGCAGCGGTATAAGGCGCAAAAGTGCTGGAGGCTTACTGCCTCAGCACACGGGGTGAGGTCCCCTTCACCCGCCCGGTTACCCGGTCTCGTCCGCGCTCACGCCCCGCGGACCTGGCCCGACCCGACTTAGACTGACCTGCACTCCTCGCCCACCACACACGCCGGTGGGCCTGGACCCGGGCGCGACCCGTACCCGACTACCCGGCAGCTCTGGGAGAGCTTTCCCAAGAGTGGCTTCTGAGAGAGAGAGACGCGGGGGGGGGGGGGGAGGGTAGAGTAGGTTTTGTCCTCTGACGTAAACTCTGAAGTGTGCAGGCACAGGTGAAGAAGAAGGACCGCAGAAGAAGAAGGAAGTTGAGGGAGACACTGTAGCAACAAGCGGTTTAAGTCGTCTGATTGGAAAATCAGACGACGTCCTGAAGGGAAAAGAAGAAAGAAGGAGAGACGACGTCCTGACAGGAAAAAGAAAAGAAGAAAGAAGGAGATCTGAAGAACAACAGAAGAAGGCAAGGCAGAGGAGAACACAAAAGAACAAGGGAAGAACTGAAAGAAGAGAAGCACGAGAAGAAGATCTGAAGAAAGGAAAAGAAGAAGAACATCACTACTGCAGATAAAGAAGAAGAAGATAACAGAAGATCTGAGATAAGGAGAAGCAAAGAGAAAAGAAGAAAAGACAACAATTTCTTTCTCTCTCTTTCTTTATTTTTGTAAAAGCAACTTGTGCCCCTAGAATACAACTTGCTCCCTGAGTTCGACCTCGGGAACTCTTTTATTTTCCGAGTAAAAAAATTATATATTTGAAATGATGGCAATAACTGGCTATACTACAACGCTATAACAATAAAACCCGGTTATACCTCCCTTTCATTTTTTGGCGCCGTTGCCGGGGAGCAACGGCTATTCTAGAGGTAAACATTCCTGTTTCTTTTTAATTTCTGATAATCTCCCCTCTTTTGTGCAGCTACAGGAAATCAAGAAGACAAGCAACCGCACGACAACCACTCCGAGGACAGGTAAATTTTTCCTCTCGCTATTAACCCCTAAACTCTAAAGAGGAAGAAAAGAAAAGAACAAGCAACATAGGGCTAACCTGTCTTCCATACTTAGTAACCATAAAGAGTTGCATGTTTTCAACTCATTAGTCCTGCACACTATTAAGGGTATTTAAGGGCTAACACATTCTTGCTTGAGCCCTAATTACCCAACAAAGAACTAACTGGACCAAGTAGAGCCAACATAAGATTCAACATTAGGGTTTTAGAGACACACTACTTAACTCAAGAATGGAGAAAATCCAAAAGAAGTGTGCCTAAACCATTGATTGAAAATACCTATTCAAAAGAAAACCTAAAACAATTGGCTCTCTAAACACTTGAACCCTAAAAAAACAAGACCTAAAAGCTCTCAAAGAAAACAAGAGGTAAAGTTGACCCCTTGGGTCAACCAACCTTAAATTAGGTCACTCTTTGCACTTAAAAGACTAAAGTTCAAGTGAAACCTTAAGCACCCTGATCTTAAAATTGGTAGACTTAAGAGGTCAAGATCCCCATTCTGGTCTACCTGGAACCGCAGTGACAAGAGAGGTCGGGTGGGGGAAACCCTGTAACCCGTGGGGACGCTCTACCGTGTAGGGGTCTTCGCGGGACTCTCCCTCTCTGGCTGCCCAGGTAATTCTCAGGTGGACGATCTTTCTGATCAAGGGGTCCATCTGCCCCGCACCTCTATAGTCACCCAACACATTTTTGGGTGTCTTGATTGGGTCCAGCACCTTCTAAACTTACCTCTTCCAACAGTGCATGTACGGAAGGAGGTCCCTAAGACCACCCTTAAGACCTCCTTTAGAAATTCGCTCTCGTCAAGGCCAAGCCTCGACCCCCGTGTTTGTACAGCAACACCCTCACATTATTCTCTCTTCTGATTCAGAACCAAGTTCTTCTTCTTCCCCCATCATGGCTCAGCCAGTTGAGGAAGAAAATAATCTGGAACACCAGCTCCAGCGACTCAATGACCTCTTCCAAAACTTCGTGCACCCACCACAGCGTCCTATGATGCGGGACCACTACAATCCTGCTGCGGTGGCCATTGAGCCTCGAGTCAGAATCCCGACTGGAGGACCTGATTCCGAATTAAAGCCCAACATGATTCATGCTATACCTAAATTCCATGGGCTTAATTCTGAAGATCCCTTCCAGCACATCAAACAGCTAAAGCATCTGGCCTACACTTTTGGATCAGATGCGCAAAATCGGGATATTCTTCTCATGAAGATGTTCTCCTTTTCTCTTATGGACAAGGCCGCCCATTGGTATCAAACTCAGACCCGGCCGATCAACACTTGGGAAGAACTTCAATCCGAGTTTTTGAAAAAGTTTTTTCCCGTTGGTCGAACCAACGCCTTGCGCCATCAGATTACACACTTCACTCAACAATCAGGAGAACCTCTCCATGAGGCATGGGATCGTTTTCAGGATCTCATGAGAAAGTGCCCCCATCACGGAGTTCCTAAATGGGAACAAGTCCAATCTTTTTACCAGGGACTCCGTGAGGACATCCGCCTTTTCGTCAATGCAACTTACGGAGGAAACATCATGGGTCAACATGAAGACACCGTATGGGAGATTCTCAAAAACATGTGCGAGAACTCCATCAACAATGACTCCATGGGATTATTCGACAGGACGAATACCCGCGCAGCGACGAATCTTAAGGGAGCACATGAGACGCAGGGCCTGTCCGCATCAGTCGACCTGGAATTAATGGCCAGTCGATTGGACAAGGTCTCAATCATTGAAAAGAAGGTGGATGAGCTGACTCAGCACTTGCAGCGAGCCACCTCCGCGCGTAACTCCTTTGCACAACCTCCTTCCACACAGGAGACTGTGCAAAACATCCTCCATCTTGAGCACAAAGTCTATTGGGCCATCAAAAAGTGTAACCTGGACTTAGAAAAGGCCAGTGATCATAGAAGATTACAAATTTTCGAGTTAGATGAATTGAGGAATGAATCTTATGAAAGCTCGAGGATTTATAAGGATAAATTAAAGGCCTTCCATGACCATCACATCCTTAGGAAAACCTTTCACCCTAGTCAAAAAGTCCTATTTAATTCTAGACTTAAACTCTTCCTAGGGAAACTCAAATCCAAGTGGATCGAACCTTTCAAGATCTTGAGAATCTTTGACAATGGAGCCATTGAGACCACTAAGATTGACAAATCTAAACCTTTCACTGTCAATGGACAAAGATTGAAACCTTTTATTGAGTCACATGATCTCAGACGTGTCAATTCTACCATTTCTCCTATCTACTTTTAATAACACATCTTTAACTAGGTTTACGCCTAGCTAAAGGCGTTAAACTTAGCAAACCTATCCTTTGTATATAGCTATTTTCATCTTTATTATTTTCATCTTTCTTGCATTAGGTGTCTACCTATGCATTTTTAGCATACATTCATTGTCACATATGTCATGCATTTCACTTCTTAACCCAACTTTCCACTCTGATCTTGTATCAGACTTGAAATCGTCCACACAGAGATTTTATCTCCTCATTCTAACTTCCTTCCATCACCCTGTCTAAGATAGTGAAAAGCAGAGCATGCATTTGCATCCACCCTAATCATACAATGAGGACATTGCATCATTTAAGCATGGGGGGGTGTAAATGATGAATCATTTACTGAAATGGAATTTAGACACACCTATAGTGTATATAGTATAGTTGATGGGAACACCATCATAACCCATAACTAACTCAATTTGATATGATTAAGTCAATAAAAGCTCCTACAAATCTATCAGAAAGTCTTAAGGGCATAAAACATTGATTTGAGAAAAAAATAAGAATTAAGGGTTATTTATGCAAAATTACCATTCTATCACAAAAATAAAATAACCATGGGTTCTCTCTGGGGTGGAACAAAGGTCAAATGGTCTTAAGAGTCGAATAAGTGGGTTAGAACAAACAGAAAAGGATTTTCTTGCGTTATAAGAATTAATGGACATCTAAAATCCTAAAAATAGAGTTTGTTTAATTAACTGAGGTTATGGTTAGGATAAAATTCACCTAAACCCTCTAAAATTTATATAAAAATATTCTCTAGGGTTTGGTACCTTCAATTTGACCATCAGAACTCGTCTTGACCCAAAACAGAGTCTTAAACTGACATTTGCCCTAATTTGGATTTTTACATAAATTACCCAGTCAAACTAGGTAAAAACCAAAATCCAACTTCACCATTGGATTTCTTAGGTCTAAATTAGGTCTGTACCAAAATTTGGACCCAATCTGAGATTGTCTTGACCTAGTTTGTAATTTGGTCCTATCTGATTCTTTTATCTCACACACTTGCCCTTAACTTTCAAAAACCTTGTAGATGTCCCCCAACCTTGTCATCATTTTCATAAAAAGGTCTCTGCTGCCATGAATCCTAATCCTACAAACTTTGGTGACCTTAAAATGGCTTGTTCTCCTTGATTCCTTGACGAATCCCTCTCAGATTTGAAAGGGAAGTTCGTCAAGGAATTCCCTTCCTTTTGAGTCAATTCCTAAGCCCTAAAACATTCCCAATCTCTCATGCGAATGCATGAGAGATTAGGGTATCTTGGAGTTCCTATCTCCGGTGAGCATTCCAAGCTTGGGAAACTTGCTTCCCAAGCCCAAAACTCCCTCTAGAGATCTACAAAAGGACCCCCAGATCAGGCCGAACTTCTCAAGCTCGATTTTGGCTAGAAACTCTCCATATTCCTCCTTCCTCGTCCGTTCGCAATACCAACGATGGGTTTGCCTCCCTTACCCTCCATGTCGTACCATACCAGCGGGCACTTCTATCTCCTTTATCGTCGCTGTTCTTCCCCCACCGGAGTCACCTTTGTCTCCGATGCCGGCCATACCGCAATTGGCGTCGCCTCTTCCCCTATTCGTCCGCCATTCACCTAGATAAGTTCCCTAACCCCTCTACTTCATTTACATACCAACAACAGTTCATTTCGACTGTCGTATCACCCCGACCATCTCCATCATCCTCCGCCCCGACCAGATCGCCGGCGAGGTCCTCCTCCCACTCCTGTTACGACTCGGTTCCCGAATCCCTATAGGACCCGAGACCGGCTCGACTCGACTAATCCCAAGACCCAGTCGTCCAACAAGAATTAACCGAAAAGTAGGAACATAAACCATATTCACCATGCAAGGTAACTAACAGTAAAAGAGTACAAGCAGTAAAGAAGTAAAAGCTGTTAAATAGTACATACCACCATAACAACAGGAACGTAGAAACAAAAGTACAGTAACAGAAGCGATAACAACAGTCCAAAACTCAGTAGTAGAAAGAGAGTACAACAGCAATAAGAAACTATTGCTGGGCTCAACTGGACCCAACACCCGCTGCAGCCGGTGACTCAGGCTGCTCAACTCCTGGACCTGTAAAGGGTTATGAGTAAAACGGAGTCAGCGAACGCTGAGTAGAGTGGTAACCAAACTAACTAAAGCAGTAAAAGCTAACAGGTAAATTTATCTTTTCTAATTATTTTATTTTAGGTAATTCCTTTCCACCCATTGGTTTACTTTCAGATTTCTTTCTTGATCTCGCATGTTCCTCTTGGGAACGATCTTGATTGCAGTCTTTTCCGAAGAGTAGAAGGCACACGTGGTGCTTGCCTAGTTGGGAGAGTCCCCCGTGGTGATCCTACACCTAGTCAACCACCCCGAGGTCACAGATAGACGTAGCGGTGATTACGCCACGCACGATAAGCGCACGGGTAGATACCCCGCACTGGCACGCGGTCAGTCATTTCCGTTAGCAGGTACGCCCAAAGTATATCACGAAACAATATAAAGCCTAGCCCTCTCAGCAACAGGGGTCTCGCCCCTCCACAGTCTGCGCACCCTCGTCTGACTACTCCGGTTTGCCCAATGGGCCTAACAAGTCAGTGTAAGGTGGCTAGCTGAACCCCGGGTCCTGTGGGGTGGCTAATTCCCTCCCTACACTAGTAGCTCTCCCTAGTACAATGTACATGAGGGCCAACAGAAGTCGGTGTAGAGTGGCCAATCCTAACCCTGGGTCCCAACCCAAGGGAAGCTAGCTTCGCTCTACACTAAACAGGGGACAATCGCTCTCCTTGGTACCACGTACTCAAGGGTCAGCACACTTCCCACTCACATTTCCAGATCTTTCCATTCATCCACAGGAGCTCTACTCCTAATTCCCCGTAGAATTCATGCTCATATTCACCATATTATTTCACACCAGGTTTCATCATTCACAATTCCAGTCTCGTGTTGTACACATGCAGCTCATATTTCCACAATTAACAGATACAACAAGTGATATTAAGATAACTATTTAACTAGCACAGGCATTCCATATTCCAACAAGCAGCTCGTGTTTATTAACAGGTAATTGTTTATAATTCTACTCATTCATTTATGACTGCAATCTCAAACATGCATACAAACAATGCAACTGTTTCTCGTCCTAGGATTCATGCCACGTCTTAGGTTTCTAGTTATCTAATTATCATGATTACATTCATGTTTTATAGAAAGAATAGGGGGAAACCACTCTACCAGACAATCCGAGAGTACTGGGAGCTCGAACAGCAAACTCACGTGCCTTAACAAGCCCTAGACACGTAACAGGTCGAAGTCCCATATCAAGGAACATACCACAAAGGAATGTTCAGAACAATATATAAAGATTTCTAACATGTAGAGGAACTCACAAGGAAAACACAGATATCTCGTTTGCATAAAACAGACCCCAAACGGACCCTAAACGGGTCAAAAACAGAACTGCAGAACCAAATCAGACGTCTGGCACAAGGTCTAGACGTTTTAAAAGTCACCAGGGTCTCACCTCAAGTTCTTACGTCGACCTTAGATATCCAGGATCCCTATTTGACCGTCTGGACTCAGCTCCAGACATTTGACCACTCCTCCAGTCGTCTGGGAGTGCCTCCGATAGTTTGGTAAGCTATCCAGACGTCCGAAACACATGGGAGGGCGTGTCGCACACCTTTCCAAAGCTACTCCTGCGCACGATAGAGCAACACGTCCTTATTTGGCCAAACAAATCCTACTGTGGTGCGGCCTGCATGGCTGCAGCCATAGAAATGACGTACCTTCGCGAAGCCTTACTTTCAAACGTCCGGTGTCGTCACCAGACGTCCAACCCATCATCTGGAAGACACTCAAGACGTCTAATACTGGAAAAGTCCCAGTACCAAAGCGAGCTCCCGCTCCTCTCGCCGCACTCACCTGCGACTCCTCCCTCTCTTCTGCAGCTCCGGCTGCAGTAGGAAGTCGGGGACGGCTCCCCGATGCTCTCCTCCTGCACGCACCACGGCGGCCATGAGTACTCCGGCGAGCCTCTCCGAGCTCGCAAGCTCAACCTCCTCCTCCTCTCTTCGCGCCACTCCTCCTCACTCCTCACTCTCGCTCCCTCTTTCGCTCGTCTCTCTCTCACAACAGTGGAGAGGAAGTAAGGTAGTGGTGGAGTGGAGAAGAGAGGAAGGTGGAAGAGGGCTCTTATATAGGGAGTGGGGGTTAGGGTTCGGCGAGGAAGGAGAAAAGAAGAAGAGAGAGAAGGAAGGCCGTCTGCGCGTAGCCAGCGCACAGACCAGATCCTGCGTACAAATTTTTCAATTTCCAGACGTCTGGGAAGGGGTCCAAACGTTTGACTAGACATCTAACTGAAAGTCCAGACGTCTTAAAAGGCCCAAAACAGAACGGGTCTTTACAACTCCACTTTCCCAAATACCTCGCCAACACTGCCAAAACCTCTGCCATGGCCCCTAGAGTAAAACCCCTAACCTTTCTAGGCCTACTACCCACTCCACCTCCTCACCGAACAACCCACCTCTAAACGTTCATCTCCACCTTCGCCAGCCACCTACGACCACCTTCGCAGCTTGCCATCACCACCCACACCCTCGCCACATCCTTGCGAAGCTCCTGAACCTATTTAACAAGGTCGAGAGGCTGTATTCTGATTTTCAGGTAGCAGGTCCTCCGCCGCCAATACCGAAGCTTCGAGCGAAGCTTGAAGCTTGCTCTAGCACCTGTAGGCCCCAGGCGAAGTCCCAAGCACAACGAAGAGTCTCCAGGATCACAACCCAGGAACCAATTTGGTCCTTTGACTGCAATCGCAAGAAGTAGTAGCTGCAGCTGCACGCAGAGGAAGGGTAGTGGGATAATCCTACCATGGAAGCTGAAGGGCGCCCGCAGCCAAATAAATTGAATTCCTGCCACAGGCTGTTTGCCTCAACTGACACAGGGGGTGAGGTCAATTAAGGTGCCTCACCCATGACACCGCTCACATGGGTCTGGTGCATCCAATTACCTGCCTAAGCCCTGTTCACACCTCGCTCACCACCCACGCTAGTGAACCTGGTCCCAGGTGCGCTCTACCCGAATACCCGATAACCCAATGCCCTGGGAGGGCGGATCCCTAAGAGAGAAGGAGAGAAAGCGTGTAGGGGAAAAAGGGGGGTTTTGCTCTGTGATTCAGTGGCTGGCACTTAGCCATTTAAGGAGCCCTTCCCCTTGTGCGTAAAGAGAAAGAAGGAAAGGAAGCCAAAAGAGAAGAAGAAGAAGGACCCAAAGAAGAAGGACAGCAAAGCAGGGAAGCAAAAGAAGAAGAAGGCACAGAAGAAAGCTGCAGGAAAGGAGAAGAAGAGAGAAGCTAAGAAGAAGAGAAGAGAAGCTGAAGAAAGAGAAGAAGAGCTGAGTGATTTAAGCTGTCTGATTGGCAGAGCAGATGTTACGACACGATCCCAGATCCCTGCAGGACCCGAGATCGGCCCGTTTTGCCTAATCCCAAGGCCTAGTCGTCCAACGAGAAATAACCAAAAGTAGAAAATATTCTACAACCACCAGTACAATGTAACTAAGCAGAAAATAATACAGAGACAGTAAAGGAAATAGAACGAAATGTCTCATAGTAGTACAGGCCATCACAACTACAACAGCGGAAAATAAAACAGAAATGTAATAGAAATAGCATTACATATAATAAATAATCACTACAATAGCAAAGAACGTGCTAGAACAGAAATGACAATAGCTAAGGCTTGGCTTGACTAGGCCCAGCTCACTCTGCAGCCTATGGTGCTGGATGCTCAACTCCCTGACCTGAACAAGGTTATAAAATTCCGTAGTCAGCTAACGCTGAGTAGAGTGGTAATTAACCCATTTACATGAAATTAAGACAAGCAACTAATTAATTATTCATTTTCATTTATGTTACGACCCGGTTCCCGAATCCCTACAGGACCCGAGACCGACTCGACTCAACTAATCCCAAGACCCAATCGTCCAACAAGAAATAACCAAGAAATAGGAAAGTAAACCACATTCACTATGCTAAGTAACTAACAATAAAAGAGTACAGCAGTAAAGGAAGTAAAAGCTGCTAACAGTATATATCACCACCACAACAGTAAAGCGAAAATAAAGTACAGAAATGTAAATGGTAACAAGAGTCTGAACTCACTAACAAAAGAAAGTACAACCACAAGAAGACTACTGTTGAGCTCGACTAGGCCCAGGACCCTCTGCAGCCGGTGTCTCAGGCTGCTCAACTCCTGGACTTGTAAAGGGATATGAGCAAAACAGAGTCAGCGAACGCTGAGTAGAGTAGTAACCAACTAACTAAAGTAGTAAAAGCAAACAGGTAATTTATCTTTTCTATTAGTTTATTTTACAAGTTATTCCTTTTCACCCATTGGTTTACTTTTCAGATCTCTTTCTTGATCTCGCATGTTCCTTGTGGGAACGATCTTGATTGCAGTCTTTTCCGAAGAGTAGAAGGCACACGTGGTGCTCTCCTGGTCGAGAGAGTCCCCCATGGTGATCCTACATCCAGTCAACCACCCAGAGGTCATGGACAGACATAACAGTGACTACAGCATGCGCGATAAGTGCACGAGTAGCTACCCCGCACAGGCACGCAATCAGTCGTTTCCACTAGCAGGTACACCCAAAGTACAGCATGGAACAGTATAGGGCCTAGCCCTCTCAGTAACAGGGGTCTAACCCCTCAGAATCAAACAGGGGTCTCACCCCTCCACAGTCCGCGCATCCTCGTCTGACTATCCCAGTTTGCCCAATGGGCCTAACAAGTCGGTGTGGGGTGGCTAGCTCCCCCCCTACACTAGTAGCTCTCCCCAGTACAGTGTATGTGAGAGCCAAAGAAGTCGGTGTAGAGTGGCCAATCCTAACCCCGAGTCCCAACCCAAGGGCAGCTAGCTCCGCTCTTACACTAAATAGGGGACAGTCGCTCTCCTTAATACCACGTACTCAAGGGCCAACATACTTCCCACTCACATTTCCAGATCCATTCCATTTATCCACAGGAGCTCTACTCCTAATTCCCCGTAGGGTTCATGCTCGTATTCCCCATGTTATTCCATACCATATTTCCTCATTCACATTTCCATTCTCAGATTTTACATTTCCATTCTTAGATTTTACACATGCAACTTGTATTTCCACAATTTGCATATACAATAAGAAATGTCATAGGTATCTATCTAACTAGCACAGGCATTTCATGTTTTACAAGTAGCTCTTGCTTATTAATAGGAAGTTATTCATAATTCTATTCATTTTTCTAAGACTGCAATCTCAAACACGCATACAACAGTACAAGTACTTCTCGTCCTAGGATTCATGCCACATCCTAGGTTTCTAGCTATCCAGTTTCACATACGCATTCATGTTTTATAATTTAAAACAAGGAAAACCACTCTACCAGACAATCCGAGTGTACTGAGGGCTTGAGCGATAGGCTCACATGCCTCAGCAAGCCCCGAACCCGCAACCGATCGAAGTCCTATACCAGGGAGCATGCCACAATGGAACATTCAGAACAGTATAAAAGACTTTCTAACAAGTAGAGGAACTCACAAGGAAAACACCGATACCTTGTTTGCGTAAAACGGACCTCAAACGGACCTTAAACGGGTTAAAAACAAGGCTGCAGACCTAAATCAAACATCTGGCACAAGATCCAGACGTCTTAAAAGTAACCAGAGTCTCACCTCAGGTTCTGCGTCGACCTCAGACATCCAGAACCTCTTCCTTACCGTCTGGACCTAGCTCCAGACGTCCGACTTCTCCTCCGAATGTCTAGGAGTGCTTCCGGTTGTCTGGTAAGCTATCTAGACGTCCGAAATGCGTGGGAGGGTGTGCCCCGCGCCTTCCCGATGCTATTTCTGCATGCTACAAGCAAAATCAACCTCTTTTAGCCATGCAGATCGAGGCTGCAGTGCGGCCTGCATGGTCGTAATCGCAAAAGGAACATACCTTCGCGCAACACTGCTTTCAGACGTCCGACATCGTCACCAGACGTCCAATATGTCATTTGGACGGCACGCCAGACGTCTGATTCTGGGAAAATCCCAGAACCAGAACCACCTTCTGCTCCTCGCCGCATGCAGCTGCGGCCTCGCCTCCTCTCCTGGAGCTCCGGCTGCAGCAAGTGTCGGGGACGGCTCCCCCGACGCACTCCTCCCTCACGCGCCACTCTGGCCGTGCACCCTCCGGCGAGCTCCCACGAGCTTGCAAGCTCAAGCTCTTCCTCTTTTCCTCACGCCACCTTTCCTCCTCGTCGCTCGCTCTCACGTTCGCCCCTCTCGCTGCAGTGGAGAGGAAGGAGGGAAGGTGGCTGTGGTGGAGTGGGGAAGAAAGGAAGGGGGGAAGAGGGGATTTATAAGGGCATGCTAGGGTTCTGCAAGGGAGAAGAAAAAGAGAGAGAAGAGGGAAAAGGCAGTCTGCGTGCAGCCAGCGCACAGGCGCGAAGCTACATACAACTTTTTTGATTTCCAGACGTCTGGGAGTGTGTCCAGACGTCTGACCGACCGTCCAAACGTCTTAAAGGGTTCAGAACAGAATGAGTGTTGAATGTGCGAGTTGTTACGCTAACATGTTTGGTTTTGGAAACATGTCGTTGTAGTTTGAAAGTGAAAAACTCTTGTTCAACAAATAAAATTTATACCAGAATGGAAATCCTAGGTCGAACACAGGGAGGTGGACGTTTGATTAAAAAACTACGCATTTGTTTTATTTGTCACGAAGTAAATTAATTGATTAGAACTATCTAACTATTTACAATAAATAAAAGAGAGAGAGAGAGAATATTACAAACAAAAACAAAAAGAGAGATGTAGAATGAACATGGAATTTCATCATCAGAAAGATTGTTCATTACACTAGAAAGCGGGAAAATGATTACACTAGAAAGCAGTAAATCTACTTTAGAAAGCAGTAAAAAGAATGGGGAGAGAGATATCCTCCTCGACAGTCGCTTGGAGGCCGAGCCGAACATGACAACTCCTGGACAAAAGAGGATGGAGCAGGACGAAGGAGGATGAAACGGAAGAATGGGAATGGGGTAGCACGTCGTCGTCGTCGCGGGATCCACTTCCGGAAGGGGGGAGAAAATTTGACTTTATCTTGCAAGAAGCATCCCAGGTGTGGGACAAGCTTCTCTTGAGCTTTGGAGAGGGAGAGAAGAGAAGGAAGGGATGAGAATTTCGTATGGAGGGGGTCTTCTTTTATAGTTGCAAGGAGTGGGGGCAATTTGGTCATTACAACTCCAAAAACATTAATTTAGGACCTCTAGTGACGGATAAAATCGTCGCTAAAGGTCCGAACGTGGCCTTCGTGGGTAGCGCGCGTGCTCCCGCTCGCCTTCCGCTCCTCAACGCACGTTCACGTACTTTAAATCTCGGCCGTTCGATCGCGAGATTGAATGGCTGAGATGAGTCCATCCGCGCCTCATCACGTGTGATGCCGCGTCTTCGTCGCGTGTCTAATCGCGCATGAGCGCTATTGGGCGCATGCAGCCGTTTGATGATGATCCGATGCTCCTTGCACCCGCTCGCCAGCGCCCACTCACCCGCTAATGCGGATTCGAACCCGCGTCTGAAGGCGACAGAGCGCCTTGTCCACTACGCTGCACGCATGGATGGGCGGGTGGTCGAACTTTTGAACATGCGATCAGGACCGTTGGATCAAGATCCAACGGCCCAGATCGCGCGTTGGATTTTCTTTGGAGAGGCAGCGGCGGTCCTGAGGGCTAGTTGAATGGCTGAGACGGTGCCATGTGGCGCCATCTTTGCCGTCCATCTTCTGGATGATGTAAATGGTGCCACGGGTGTCGGATTGTGTCGATTTTCGTGCCGTTAGGCTGCGATCATCGATCCGAATCCATTCGTGCGGTCGGATTTGTTGTTTGAAGTGTGGATTCACACCATCTTGGTCCTTGATCTTCTTGGGTTCCCTGATCACTATCTGATGCTACAGATGTCTGATTAGGGCAATCTTGGAGTCGTTGGACTCCAATCGTCGCCCTGATCACATCTGTACGGTTAGATCTTCGATCTGAGGTCCCGATAAAAAGTTTGCCCTGTCCATGAACATAAAAGGAGACAATTAACCTCCGTTTTATTCAAACTACTCTAAATGCAAGATGATGCATGTTATGCAATATTTATAGCATGCAATGCAATCCTATGCTTAAGAACATGCATAAATAGACATCTTAAGTAGTGTAAACATGTTTACATCATACCCCCATGCCTATCTTTTGCTAGTCTCTAGCAAAAACTATATGCTATTTATAAAAGAATCAGGTAGGATTATTTGAGCTTGAGTTATTTTCAATCACCAAGAAAATGTCTACTTAGGATCTGAACTTTCAAAGACACAACAATGCTCGAGTATCTGCCAAAATGCTGACCGCCTCAAACCCTCTCCTTATTCAAAGAAAATTTTCTTTTTCTCTTTTTTCCTCTTTCTATTTTTTTTTTTTTTTGGATTTTCAAGTTTTAGGGCTTAAGAGTGGCTTTCTACGGCCATTCAACTTACCCAAGATTTGATGAGAACCCTAAGTTCTAAGCATCTTATTGTGAATGTGATAGACTCATTGACCGGCAGTTAAAACGGACTTTGGATTTCTATGCCTCTAGGTGACCTAAAAAAAAAATCCTGCCTAAAGGTGTATCTTTACAACCGGTAGCTTTCTCCCTACTTTCATTTTTTTACGGGGTCAACACTAGGGTGAATCCAGTGTATATCTCCCCGATTTATTCTACTTCTCCGCTTCTTCCTAAGCGTTTTGGGAATTTTCAGTGCATTTATTAAGCTGGGTTCTGGACAACCGGTCGATGAGCTGTTACCACTGACAACTTGCCAGCCATACTCGTGCGGTAAAGTGTGGCTTATTTCTTTTTTTCTTTTCTCCTTCTCTTTTTGATTTTTTTTTTTAAGTAGGTGGCTTCCTTGGTCTAAGATTTACCTAAAGGCAGCAAAAAGAGAAAGGTCCAGTGATTGGGCTCTGGACAACCTACCTATGGGCTATTACCCACGATAACTTGCCAGCCATATCACCCTAGAAGGTTCATTAGCTACTCAATTTCCATTAGAATCGTCGAACAACGAGTCAGTGACAAGATAGTGTGTAGATGCTTAAAACTCAAAATTCTCTCAAATCAGAGGGCAGGTTGATAAGTCGTGTACTTATTACCCAAACTTATTTACCCAAATTACAATAGAATTAAGGTTGGCAAGGACTCGAAAAATAAATCCACATTTTAGTGGATACGCGGGCTGATTAAGTCCAAAGACCTGAAGGGTCTTTGTGTTCAGATCATAATGTAGTATTTCCTACGATTGAAAATTTTCTTAAACCCAAGTTCTCTTTCCTAATTCAATTTTTTTTTTAATAAAATAAAACAAATCTACGGAGCTGACGAATAAATTCAGAGATGAATATCCACCCCCATGCCTATCTAATGCAATGTCCTCATTGTATTAAAAAGACATAAAACAGAGTGGAATAGAGTAGAAAGTACCTGAATTGCGTGAATGTCAGGTCCGCTCCGAGATAAAAACTAAAAAGAACTGTATACGTGCTGAATTTAGTACCTTCAGCTAGGCACACTATACAAAGAAGAGAAATAAGGAATTCACAGGTGCAGGTCAGAATCAGAATAAACATAAGAAACCTCTGACCTATCAGCAGAGGTCCACAAATGTGGACCAGATTGTGGTGCAGACCCATACCCCATAATCGAGAATATCTCAGGTTCTGGATAAAAATTACCCAAAACCTAAAATCAGTATGCAAGCGGGGTCGAGTCTGCGATTTATGAGGATGCAACCCAAGACCAAAAAGTCGGGTTACAGAGAATTCAAGCTCAAAAGGATAATCATTGAATGTATACTTGGGTTGAACATCCTCAGAACAAATGTCATAAGGGTTTTGGTTTGATGGCTTCAGATGAAATGGAACCCTTAGACACAGTCTTCTACTTCCTCTGGGG
This sequence comes from Thalassia testudinum, assembly GCA_037157565.1. Taxonomy (NCBI): domain Eukaryota; kingdom Viridiplantae; phylum Streptophyta; class Magnoliopsida; order Alismatales; family Hydrocharitaceae; genus Thalassia; species Thalassia testudinum. Next base: position 83,344,491 of record JAZHRO010000022.1, read on the forward strand.
TTAGCTTCCCAAATCAGAACTTCCCAGCTTCTATCCTCCTCATTCAGAATGTTAAACTCCAGGACCTCTTGCATATTAATCACCCCATCTGAAATTTCCAAGTATAAAAGATGTGGTTGAATCAAAATTGACTTGGATCTAGTTATCTCAAAAACAGAATCATCGATAAGCTCAATGAGGTGTAACTGACAATCAGGGCATTGAATTGAATCCTCCAGAAAATGCGATTATGGATCTGTAATGTGAGCCCCGATAAGATCAGTTTCCTCAATTATTGGGCTATCAAATGATCTTTCAGATTCCTCAGGCCCAATCGTCTCACAGAAATCATATTCTGTAAACTCGCATGAGACTTCGCAATGTGAATCTTCACCATCAGAATCGAAATCTGTATTAATGTATGTCTCAAAATCACCCATCACTTTCTGGTCCATGGAGACATATGTTTCCTTGTACCCCGGCTCAAGGATCTCAGGTGAAGAAATCAGATCTTCCTTAATTAGTTGCTCTAATTCAATTTGGTCAGCCTCGTAACACGTGTCCCCCCCAACAGGTGCCTGAATGGGTTCTGAAATTAGCTCTCCTGAAGAGGGTTCATTTTGGGAATCATCCCATGATTGAATCAAAGTGAGCACAAATCTCATCCTCAATTTCGCTAACTTCCTAAGTAGAAACTCTCTCGGGTTCTTATCCTTAACATCCTGGAGCCAATCCAACAAATACTTATTCAAATCATCAATCATTTCAATCAGGGGCTCCAATCTCTCAATGCAAGGTATTGGCTGAACTTCTAAAGATTGTATGATATTCCTCAAGTTAGCTAGAACCTTATCTTGAACATGGTTACTCTGAACCAAATGAGTTGGTTCAGGGTTGGGCAGGTTTGGGATCAATGCAGGGGAATTAACGAATTGAGATTCGTTATACCCTTCCTAATAATAGGCCATTTCAGATTGTTCAAAAGGTGGTGATGACCTAAAGGCAGTGTAATCAGAGGATGGGTAAGAATCAGTGTATCCTTCTTGATTGTAGATCGTATTAGGTTGTTCATGAAAGGGTGACGATCTATAATCGATCTGACTCTGAGAAGGATAGAAATTGAAATCATAGTGTTCAGGGTTAGACCCTAAACACGGAGGTCCGAAACTGTATCCCCAATTCGAGTTATCCCAACTAATTGATGGTTGATTACAATACTAGTCGGGATAATCGTCATGTTGAGGATAATTCAAAATAGGAGGGAAAGAGCGTGAATGCATGTAATATGTGGAAGGATTCATGAGAGATTGGAGGAAGAAAGGCACCCTGCAATATAAACAATTAAACCTGTCCTTAAGTGGGCTAGCCAAAAGACCTACAGACTCCCAAAACCCGTCTTAAGATAAAGGAACGATTTAATCTACTTCTGTCTATTCAATCCAACCAGTTAGAAGGAGGAACTGGGGAGAAGGTTCTTCCTTCGACATGCGCCTCCGGTTCCTAGTGTACCCCCCAGCCGCGATCGTTTGATTCTGCTCCCCTAGCTAGACATCAGATTGAACAGTAGAAATAGATTAATCGAAAATAATCTCGTTCTGGGCTCTGAAGAGCGAGTCGAATCCTTAAGGCCAACGTCTACTCTGTTTTATTTAGGGCTAGGTTTGAATGTGCTTTGGAATGTGATGGGCCCTTTATATGGGTTGTGCCCTTACTGATTGATTGATTTGTGTGTGCGTGCACAACTAGTGGTTTTCAAGCAAGATTACTTTTGATGCGGTGAATTTTAGGGTTCAAATCTTGCTTAGTAGCTTTTAGGATTTAACTTCAGGTATTTTCAAACAAGTTTTGTTGGCACACCAGGTTTGCAAGCACAGGTGAAGATGTTTTCCTTTGAAGCTTAAAAAAAAATGTGGAGTGCCTGGTAGATCCCTAATAGTTGAACTTATGTGGCAGCTACTTGATGAGTTGATTTTAATTGAAGTGGTGCGACTCAATCAACTCAAACAATTGGCGTGTTGCACCACTTAATTAGGCACATAAGTGATTACCTAATCTAATTTCTACTCAATTATGTGTTTGGATGTGTGTACCAGCTCCAAAAATCAATTTACCAGTTGAGTTTTAAAATCAGATGAGGTTGTGTACCTCTGTGAGATTTTTTTTAATTTTCTTTTTAAATATGGAGGTTGGGGTGGGTGTGGATGTCAAACAACAAATAATCTAACCTTAGAATTTATAAGAACACCTAGGTTGATTGATGTTTGTGTTATTATGTGGTGAAATGAAATCTAATGGGTGGGAGGTGGGGGATAACTTACAAAACCTTCCACAGCACTTTACTCCAATCTACCGCTTTTGCTCATCTCGAAAGAGTACCTGCAATCACAATAAGAAAGGAGAGAAGTGAGGTAAATGATTTGTAAGTTACAAAACGCGAAGACAAAAAATCAAAGGTCGTTGCCTCCCCGGCAACGGCACCAAAATGTTGAATGTGCAAGTTGTTACACTAATGTGTTTGGTTTTGAAAACTTGTCGTTGTAGTTTGAAAGCGAAAAACTCATGTTCAACAAATAAAATTTATACTGGAATGGAAATCCCAGGTCGAACATAGGGAGGCGGACGTTTGATTTAAAAATTATGCGTTTGTTTTATTTGTCACGAAGTAAATTAATTGATTAGAACTATCTAACTATTTACAATAAATTGAAGAGAGAGAGAGAATAAGAGAGAGAGATAATATTACAAACAAAAACAAAAAAAGAGATGTAGAATGAACATGGAATTTCATCATCAGAAAGATTGTTCATTACACTAGAAAGCGGAAAAATGATACACTAGAAAGCATTAAATCTATTCTAGAAAGCAGTAAAAAGAATGGGGAGAGAGATATCCTCCTCGACAGTCACTTAGAGGATGAGCCAGACGGGGCGATGCCTAGACGAAGGAGGACGAAGCGGAAGAACGGGAACGGGCCAGCACGTTGTCGTCATCGCGGGATCCGCTTCCGAAAGGGGGACAAAAAATTGACTTTATCTCGCGAGAAGCATCCCGGGTGTGGGACAAGCTTCTCTTGAGCTTTGGAGAGGGAGAGAAGGAAGGGATGAGAATTTCATATGGAGGGGGTCTCCTTTTATAGTTGCAAGGAGTGGGGGCAATTTGGTCATTACAACTCTAAAAACATTAATTCATGACTTTTAGTGACGAATAAAACCGTCGCTAAAGGTTCGAACGTGGCCTTCGTGGGCGGTGCGCGGGTGCCCTCTCGCCTTCCGCTCCTCAACGCACGTTCATGTACTTTAAATCTCGACCGTTCGATCGCGAGATCGAACGATTGAGATGCGTTCATCGCCTGCCTCAGCCACGCGCCTCATCGCGTGTGATGCCACGTCTTCGCCGTGCGTCTAATGACGCGTGAGCGCTATCGGGCGCGCGCAGCCGTTCGATGATGATCTGACGCTCCTCGCACCCGCTCGCCTGCGCCCGCTCGCACACTAATGCAAATTCGAACCGGCGTCTGAAGGCGACCGAGCGCCTTATCCACTACGCTGCACGCGTGGATGGGCGGGCGACCAAACTTTTGAACACGCGATCAAGACCATTGGATCAAGATCCAACGGCCCAGATCACACATTGGATTTTCTTTGGAGAGGCTGCGACGGTCCTGACGGTCGGTTGGATGGCTGAGATGGCGCCACGTGGCACCATCTTGGCAGTCCATCTTCTAGATGATGTAGATGGTGCCACGGGTGTCGGATTGAGTCGATTTTTGCACCGTTAAGCTGTGATCATCGATCCGAATCCATCCGTGCGGTCGGATTTATCGTTTGAAGTGTGGATTCACACCATCTTGGCCCTTGATCTTCTAGGGTTCCTCAGTCACTATCTGATGCTACAGATGTCTGATTAGGGCGATCTTGGAGTCGTTGAACTCCAATCGTCGCCCTGATCACATCTGTACGGTTGGGTCTTTGATACAAGGCCCTGATAAAAAGTTTGCCCTATCCATGAACATAAAAGGAGATAATTAACCTCCATTTTATTCAAACTACTCTAAATGCAAGATGATTCATGTTATGCAATATTTATAGCATGCAATGCAATCCTATGCTTAAGAACATGCATAAATAGACATCTTAAGTAGTGTAAACATGTTTACATCAACGGGTCTTTACATCATAACAAACTTAAAGGAAGTTTCATCCCCGAAACTTGAGCTAACTAGGGTGCGGAAAAAGGAATTATATGTGCATAACAAACTTAAAGAGGACCGAAGCCGGTTCGAAAAGACGTACCCTCAAAAAGCTCCGGGTACCGCTCTCGCATCACCGCCTCAGGCTCTCAGGTAGCCTCCTCGTCCCTTTGGCTCCTCCACAAGACCTTCACCAGGGATACTTGCTTCCGTCTTAGACTCCAGACAGCTCTGTCTAGTATCTACACTGGTCTCTCAGGGTAGGTCAGGTCGTCACCCACCTCGACACTCTCGTGGCTCAGAACGTGATTGGGATCGGTGACGTACTTCCTAAGGTTGGACACGTGGAACACGTCGTGCACACCAGAAAGCTGGGGAAGAAGGGCAAGCCTGTAAGTAACAAGTCCTACACGCTCCAGGACCTCAAAGGGCCCCACAAACCTCAGTGCACGCTTCCCTTTCACCCCAAAACGCTACAGGCCCTTCATGGGCGAAACACGAAGGAAGATGTGATCCCCAACCTCGAACTGCACCTCTCTGCACTTCCGATCGGCATAACTCTTCTGTCTGCTCCTGATAGTGCGAAGTTGTCTGTGAATCTGCTCTATCACCTCCTAACTCTGCCGGATCAGCTTGGGGCCAACCTCCCACTTGGTCCCCACCTCAACCCAACTCAAGGGCGTAGTACACCTCCATCCGTACAGAGTCTCGTAGGGTGCCATGCCGATACTCGAGTGATAGCTGTTATTTTATGCAAACTCTGCCAGGGGTAAGTGCTCCTCCCAAGAGCCCCTCCAGTCTAGTACACAGGCGCACAAAATATCCTCAAGTGTCTGTATCGTGCGCTTTGACTATTCGTCCGTGTCACGACCCGGTCCCCAAATCCCTACAGGATCTGAGACCGGCTCACTTAGGTTTATCCTAAGATCCAGTCATCCAATAAGAAATAACCAAGTAACATTAAACAAACCACAATCACACAAGTACAATAACTAAGCAAAAAGCAATTTACAACAGGGGGAACAGGAACAGTAATATTACAGGCATCACATTAGACGAGTACATGTAATAGAAGGCAAAAACTCACCATCAAGTAGTAGAACTAAGGCTAGACTCGACTAGGCCTAGCGTCCTCAGCAGCCGGTGGCTCGAGCTGCTCAAATCCTTGACCTGTACAGAATTTATTTAACTGGAGTCAGCTAACGCTGAGTAGAGTGGTGGCTAAGAAGTAACATGCTTTTAACATAAAATTTTCCATTTTCCAATTGTATTATACATGTGGGTGCGTGGAGATCTCTAATTAGGATTTGTTAATTAATCTTCTGGTTCCCTATAGGAACGATTTTGCTTGCAGCTTCCCGTGATATAGGATGCCCACGTGGCACTCTCCTGGCCGGGGGAGTCCCACCGTGGTAGTCCTATACTCGGTCTACCACCCTGAGGTCACGATCGTTATGTAGCGGTGACTACGGCACACATAATAAGCGCGTAGGTAGCTACCCCGCACTGACACGCAGTCAGTCGTTTCCGCTAGCGGGTACGCCTCAACGTATAGTGCAGAACAGTATAGGGCCTTGCCCTCTCAAAACAGAATAGGGGTCTTGCCCCTCCTTAGTCTACGTACCCTCGTCCAACTCAATGGGCTAACGGGAGCCGATGTAGGGTGGCCATACCTAGCCCCAGGTCCCCTAGGGCGGATAGCTCCCCCTACACTAAGTAGCTCACCTCGGTACCACGTACACGAAGGCTAGTAAGAGTCGTCGTAGAGTGGCCAAACCCACCCAGGGTCCCAACCCAAGGGTGGCAAGCTCCCCTCTGCACTACAAGGGATAGTTGCTCTCTTCGGTACCACGTACACGAAGATCAGCTTACCTCCCTTAACAGCTACCCATAGGCAGCAAATTCCCAGAACCATCCGGTTCTCCGTTGTACGGTGTTCTTGTTTACATTCCCCGTGGGGTTCGTACAGGAGTTTCTTTTTCACATTCGGGTTGGAATGTTCGGAACAAACAGTTCAATTTCCATTTTATTACAGTAGGGGTCCATTTTAGTTAAAAACAGGTAGCTTTCGATTACTCAATCATTCACATACAGTAGGGGTCCATTTTAGCTAGAAATAGGCAGCTTTTGATTACTCAATCATTCACATGCAGTTTCTTCTAACCCTAGTGTTCATGCCAAGACCTAAGGTTCGAGAATTTATTTTCAAGTATATGTTTATTCCTTCCTAGGGTTCATCTCAAGTCTTAGGATTACTTACTAGCATGTATTAAATTAAAAATTTAAGGTTGTAACCACTCTACCTAGGTAATCGGGTGGAATGGGGGCTCGTATAGTGGCTCCGAATGTCTCCACAGATCCCGTACACCCGACGGACTAGAGACCTAAAACATGGATTGATGGGCCAAAAGATTCAGAAGGATATAAACAAGGTATCATTATGCAAAGAAACTCGTACGAAAAATAGAGACGGTTCGTTTGCGGAAAAGAGATAATGAAAGGGCCTTACACGGCCCAAAACATGCTGTCAAATGGAAATTAGACATCTGGGAAAGGTCCTAGATGTCTTAAAACAGTTCTCAGGGATACCTCTCTCGGTGTTCCGCTATTAGACGTCTGGACCTCAATGTCGACGTCCAATGACTCTATCAGACGTCTGGGGGTGCTCCCAGACATCTGGAACCGCCTCAGCTATGCTCCCACCGTCTGACACATACACGTACGCTGTCAGGACCTATCAGAGAGAAAAGGTACGGAAAGTAGATCTCTACCAGACTTCTTGCTCTACCTTCGGACGTCTGGTAAGATGTCTGGGTGTCTCTCCGGCCATCTGATCCCGTGGAAAAATGGCTTCCGCGGAACCGCTCTGGCTCCCCTTGCCTGCAGGTGCTGTAGTAGAACAGCAATGCACCCTCCGCTCTCGCGCTTCCTCTCGCTCAGGCTCTCCGCTCTTCACTCGCTCTCACCCTCGCTCTGCTCTCGCTATCAGGTGGGCAACGAAGAGGAGGGGGGGAGAGGGTTATAAAGGGAGAGGAGGTGAGGGGGGCGGAATGACGAGGCATGGCGCGGAGTGGCGTCGCAGGAGGCGCAGTGAGGGAGGAAGTATGGGGTATGTACGTTCCGCGCTGAAAAGCATGTTTAGACATCTGGTGAACATCCCAGACGTCTTAATTGACCAAAGGTGGTGCTGGGTCGTTTCAGTCCGTCTGGGGGTGGTACGCCATATTGAACCTCAACCGTGTCCCCAAGTCCTGCTAAAACTCAGCCTAAAACTGAGAAGTAAAACGGGTATCCTGGTCGGATACAATCTCACACGGAACTCCGTGCAGACGTACCACGTCACGAATATACCTTTCTGCCAACTGCGTTAGTCCCAAGGTGACTCGGATCGACAAGAAACGTGCCGTCTTCGTCAATCTATCTACAATCACCCAGACTGCGTCGTGTCCTCTCTGGGTAACGGGTAAGCCCACCACCAAGTCCATGGTGATGCTCTCCCACTTCCACTCTGGCACAAGAAGTGGCTGCAATGGCCCGGCAGGCCTCTGATGCTCGGCCTTCACCTGCTGGCACACCAAACATTACCGCACAAACTCACCTACATCCCTCTTCATCCCTCTCCACCAAAAGTCACGTCTCAGATCACAATATATCTTCATGTTCCTGGGATGTATGGTGAACCTAGACCCGTGTGCCTCAGTCAGGAGCTCTCTCAACAACTCCTCATCCCTGGGAACGCACAAACGTCCCCTCATGCACAGCACCTTGTTTGTAAAAGAGAAGTCTCCTGGGTCCCCTGACAACACTCTGTCTCGTAGCGACTGCAAGTACGAATCTGTCATTTGTCCTATGATGATGCGGTCTATCAACTCTGGTGTCGTCTATCATATCACTGTCACTGCCCCACAATGCCCCTGTAACTCTAGGGGTCGCCAGTTGCCCAACTCCTCCATAAGTCCCCAACTCTGTGCCTGTAAATTGGCCAAGTGGGCGGGCGCCTTCCGGCTCAAGGCGTCAGCCACCACATTGGCCTTCCCTGGATGGTAGGAGATGCTGCAGTCATAGTCCTTCAGGAGCTCTAACCAATGTCTCTGTCTCATGTTAAGCTCCTTCTGATCAAACAAATACCTGAGGCTCTTATGATTCGTGAAAATCTCAAAGGTCTCACCATAAAGGTAGTGCCTCCATGTCTTCAGCACGAAGACAACAGCTGCCAGCTCTAAGTCATGGGTAGGGTAGTTATTCTCATAGGGTTTCAGTTGCCGTGAAGCGTAAGCAACAATGTGACCCCGCTGCATGAGCACACCCCCTAACCCCTGCAACGAAGCGTCCGAGTAGACAACAAAACTACCACTGCTATCTGGGATGGTAAGCACAGGAGCCGAAGTCAGCCTCTCCTTTAACTCCTGAAAACATGCCTCACAAGCGTCTGTCCAAGCAAAGGGCACGTCCTTCCAGGTCAATTGAGTCATAGGACGCGCAATCTGCGAGAAACCCCTGATAAACCGTCAGTCATAACCTGCCAGTCCCAAGAAACTGCGTATCTCTATCACTGTACATGGCCTCTCCCACCTGAGTACTGCCTCTACCTTGGTTGGATCCACAGCCAAGCCATTCCCTGAAATCACATGACCCAAGAAGGTCACATGCCTCAACCAAAACTCACACTTGCTGTATTTGGCATACAGCCTGCGCCGTCTCAAAGTGTCCAAAACCATCCGTAAGTGTTGTCCGTGCTGTGCTTGATCCCGCGAGTAAATGAGTAATCATTTGTGTGACGAGATCATATTTTTAAAAGGATATTTGTTGCAGTATAGTTGAAATCGTCATATAAACAATTATCAATTTTTATTACTCGAAAGTCAAAATTTTCCGAGGTTGAACTCAGGGAGCAAATTGGTATTTTAGAAACTAAATCACAATTTCAAATTACTCAAAAGATGATATCACTAATGTATATGAAAACTAAAGATAGAAAATCCAAAAATAAATTTGTCTTTCTTCTTCTTTCTCTCCTCTCTTTCTTTTCCTTTTTCTTTCTTCTGCTTGGCTGCACCTTCTCCTTCTTTCTTTCTCTGTCTTCCCTTTCTCAGGCGTCTGATTCTATGAATCAGACGGCTTATCTGGCGATTGCTACAGTGCTTCTTCTTCTTCTTTTCTTCTTCACTTGGCTTTCCTCCTTCCTATCTTCTTCCTCTATCTTCTGCTCCTCTTCTTCTTCTGTGGTTTCCTCCTTGGCTTGTTCTTCTTCTCTTCTTCTTAGTCTTTCTCTGCCTTCTTCTTTTCTTCTCTTCCTCTGCCGCTCCTCTGCCTTGAGTTCCCCTTCCTTCTTCTTTTGCCTTTGCCTTCAACCGTACCTTCTCCTTCACAAGTCCTTCTTCAACAGCTGCCTCTTCCTTCTCCTTCTGTCCCTGCACATCATAGAGAGCAAAACCTATCCCCTACCCTCCCCGCGTCTCTCTCTCTCTAATTCGCTCTTAGGATTGCTCTCCCAGAGCCGGGTAATCGGGTCAGGTCAAGCGAACCTAGGTCCAGGCACACTGGCGTGTGTGGTAGGCAAAGAGTGTGTGGGATGGGTAATTGAGTCGGGTGCCAGATGATGGCGACTCGAATAGCTTTTATTAATATGGTGATATTGTCGTTGAAATTAGTATAATGAGTTAACCTAAATCGAGTCACCGGCTAAGTGAGAAATGAACCGGTGGTTACAGTGTTCCACAAAGAGGCGTGAACAGTGTGCTACAGTGTGCGCGAGGAGCGGTGATCGGGTGGAGGCGGTTTTGCGTGTGTGGGCGCACTGTAGAGCGCCTGCGCACGCGGAAAAAGGGTGAGCGCGATCTGCAGGCGAGCGCGGGGTGACCGGCGGAGTCTGCAAGCAGGCGTGCGGTAAGCTGGAGCTTCTGAGCTTGAGAGCTTGAAGCTCTAGCTAATGGTGGAGGAGACGAAAGGCAGTGAAGCAAAAGGCAAAGCCACCATGCCCACTTGCTCACGAAAGAGCTGGGCGGTGGTGGAACTCACAATGGTGGTTTGAGACCACTGTGGGTTTTCTCCTGCACCTGGTGTGCCTCTTCTCAGCTTGAGAAGAGGTACTGTGTATGGAGAGGAAGAGGGGAGGAGGTTTGGCTTGAAGGTGAGGTTAATCTCCCGGTCATGCCCGCAGCAAAGGAGAGAGCAAGGGGTTTTAAAGAGGAGAAGGCATGCCACAGCCATGCTGCTGGCAGGAAGAGAGGTGTGCACACCCTGCCATGCTGTTGGCAGGAGGAGAGGCACGGAGAGGCGCGCATGCCCTACAGCCGCACGAGAAAAAGAAAATACAAAAATAAAAAATGAAAAATGGTGAAATTGCAATGCTACACTTAAGGAAGATGTTAATTAATAGATGGCCAATTATTCTCACTCTCCTCCCCTCTTTATAAATGCATGCAGGTGTCTATTTACAAATGCAATTACGGCTACATAAGATGCAATGGCAGTGCTAGGAAATAACACAAGATAACATATTTACTGGTGTATTTTTGCTATGCAAACATACTCCCATGCCTATCTTTTGCTAGTCCCTAGCAAAACATCTTGTATTGTGTTTAGAAATGATCTTAAGCTGAAGATTTTTTTCTGAAGCATCAAGGATGCATTTATCCGTTGGATATTGTGAGAACCAATTGCAAAGAAGACTACCAGTACTTTAGGTCTTACATGATATAGATCATCTCTCGACTAACCTGGACTCTTGGTATTTAAACCCTAAGTACGATTTCCAGGACTCAGAAGGTTTTGCCATACTCGAGAGCTCAAGAGATTATGGTTTGTACATAGTAAAGGATCAAGACTGACCAGATGAACATTAAGGCTCGAGCCCAGGGTTTCACGAAATTTTAAGTGCAGGTTGGTCCCAGTTTCAGCTCATGTCTTCGGATTAACCCTCAAAAAGATGATGGAAAACTCAACCCCACTTTTATTGCTTTTGTGGCTCAAGAAATATATGGTAGAAATAGGGTATTTGTAACGTGCCCTGAAAAACTTTTTGGGGAGAAGAATTTACAGACATTTGAAAAATATACTGACTTATTTGCAAGATTTTTTTTTTGAAACAAGTGTCAATATATCTCTTACAACTTTGTTTGGAGGAGCACACATTTTTGGTGGAAGAATACTTTTTCAGTGGAAAGAGTTTCTCCTAACCACAAGACTAAAGTCTAGGACAAAAAGTCTACTTGCGCGCACAGGTAAAGATTCCACCTTCCCTAATGAACACTAGGGTTGGATCTTATGTTCACTTGGTCTTTCTCGATATGTGTAGTGTGAACCAAGATTACTTAGGCCCTCAAGTAGAAGCAAACCAACGACTCCTGTATTGGTGACTCAGGTACAAAAATACATCCTTAGTTAGGAGAGATTCTAATCTATCTTATCAATGCTCAAGTGAATTAAGCCAAGCCTGAGCGAATCAAGCTTTTGTGGCCTGGAAAGTCTTCAAAACAGCGGTTGAATATCCATAAATACTTATTGTATTTTTGTTTCATCCTTCAGATCATTGCTAAATACCTTTTTCTTTTCTTTTCTTTTTTGAAATAGGCTATGTACATATTTATAGATGGATATGTATAATGGAAGCTGCATGATACCAAATACCCAGATCCTATGGATGCCTATCCACCCCCCCATGCCAAATGATGCTATGTCCTCATATGCATGCAGGGTAAAGCAAGGTCCAAGGATCAAGAAACGAGAGCTGAAGTGCAAGGTATATAGCAGGGAGGTAGGGTGGGTGGATGGTGGGTGGTGAAGTGAAAAGTGAAGAAGTGCGAAGTGAAGTGAAATGGAATTGTGTAAGTGATAGTGGGAGAGTGTTGCTGGGGTGCCTCCCAACGAGCGCTGAATTTAACGCCCCCAGCTGGACTCAGAGTTAGGCACGAAGTTAGTAACCGTCCAGCAGGGCAACAGTTTCACCAACGGGGGCAGATTCATGAGTAAGATAGGGTTTTAACCGTTGCCCATTGACCGTAAATTTATGCCCAGATTTGGGATCTTCAATTTCAACGGCCCCGTTGGGAAATGGTCTCGAGACTAAGTAGGGACCAGTCCATTTGGATTTTAATTTCCCTGGAAAGAATTTGAGCCAGGCATTGTAAAGCCAAACTTGCTGAGATGGCTCAAATTCCTTCCGCCGAATTCGACTGTCGTGAAAGGCCTTAGTGCGTTGTTTGAAAGTTAAGGCAGAATCATAGGCTTCACGACAGAGTTCTTCCAGCTCCTGGAGTTGGAGTTTCCTTTCTCGACCACACAGGTTTGGGTCGAGGTTACATTGGCGAACCACCCAATAAGCGTGGTGCTCCAACTCAATGGGAAAATGACAAGGCTTCCCGTAAACAATTCTATAAGGAGACATACCAAGGGGAGCCTTGAAGGTGGTCCAATACGCCCAAAGTGCGTCAATCAGCTTGTTGGACCAATCCTTACGGTTAGGCCGAACCGTTTTCTGAAGAATTTGCTTGATTTGCCGGTTCGACACCTCAGCCTGGCCGTTCGTCTGAGGATGATACGGAGATGCGATACGATGGTGGACTCCATATTTCCTCAGAAGTGCCTGAAAAGATGCATGTGTAAAATGACTTCCTCCATCAGAGATAATGGCTCGAGGGATCCCAAAGCGTGCAAAAATGTAATCTTTGACAAATCGAGTAGATATGACATTAGAGATAATGGCGTGTGGGAATAGCCTCTATCCATTTAGAAACATAATCAACAGCAACGAGGATGTACTCAAAGCCGTTGGAAGGAGGAAAGGGACATATGAAATCGATTCCCCAAATGTTAAAGATTTCAGCAGCTAGGATGGGTTGCAAGGGCATCATGTCATGACATTAACCCCAACGACTGGCACCTAGTGCAATGTTTAGCATAATTGTGTGCATCCTGGTGAAGGGGGGGCCAAAAGAAATCGCACTGCAACACCTTGGCCGCAGTTTTCCTCCTAGAAAAATGGCCTCCGCAGGCCTGATCATGACAGAAAGATAGCACACTAGGGAATTTACTGTCAGGAATACAACGACGGATGATCTAGTCAGCACCTATTCAAAAAAGTAGTGGATTATCTCAGAAATAATACCTTGCTTCTGCGATGAGATGCTCACGCTGGTTTTTAGGCCAGCCACATGGAAAGGAGCTAGAAGCAAGGTAATTGGCAATGTCGGCATACCAAGGTCCACTTGCCACATTAATTGCCAGCAGGTGCTCATCGGGAAAAACCTCATTAATTGGCAGGGTGAGTCCAATGTGGTCAGGGTCCAGTCTCGAGAGATGATCAGCAACCACATTCTGGGCCCCAGCCTTATCATGGATCTCAAGGTCAAATTCTTAGAGCAGAAGGATCCAACGAATCAGCTTAGGCTTGGCATCCTTCTTGTGCATGAGATGACGAATGGACACGTGGTCAGTGAATACAGTAACATGCAAGCCCAGGAGGTAAGAGCAGAATTTCTCCAGCCCAAAGACGACCGCCAGTAGTTCTTTCTTAGTGGTTGTATAATTACACTAGGCCTTGTCCAACGTCTTACTAGCGTAGTACACCACGAAGGGGTGTCTATCGCGTCTTTGTCCCAGGATGGCTCTGATTGCAAGGTCAGAAGCGTCACACATGAGTTCAAAGTAGAGGGACCAGTCAGGTGGCTAGAGAACAGGGGCCTTGGTGACAGCATCACGCAGCTGTGTGAATGCTCATATGCAGTCGAGGCCCATATCAAAGGGTACGTCAGTAGATAGGAGATGAGTTAAAGGTCTAGAAATCTTGGAGAAGTCTTTGATGAATCTCCTATAGAAACCGACGTGTCCTAAGAAGGAGCGGATTTGCTTGACAGAGCCAGGCACAGGTAAATCAGCAATTACATCAAGCTTAGCTCTGTCAACCTCAATACCCCTATCGGAGATGATATGCCCGAGAACAATTCCCTCGTGTACCATAAAATGACTTTTCTCCCAAGAAAGCATGAGGTTCACATCAATACATCTCCGAAGGATACGGGTTAAGTTGGCAAGACAATCATTAAATGAAGGTCTGAAGATCGAAAAGTCATCCATGAAGACCTCAAAAAAGTCACCCACCATGTCATGGAATATCGCCAGCATACATCTCTAGAAAGTTACTGGCGCATTACAAAGTCTGAATGGCATCCTTCTAAACGCGAAGGTGCCGAAGGGGCAGATAAGGTGGTTTTCTCTTGATCCCAGGGATCAATTGCCACCTGGTTATATCCAAAGAATCCATCTAGGAAACAGAAAAATTTATTTCCCTCTAACCGCTCAAGGATTTGGTCAATAAAAGATAGCGGACAGTGATCTTTCTTTGTTGCAGCAATCAGTTTCCTATAGTCCACACACACTCTCCAAGATGTAGGAGTGCGTGTAGGGATGGATTCGCTCTTGTCATTGACACGAATGGTGAGTCCTGCCTTTTTGGGCACGACATGAATCAGGCTCACCCAGGGGCTATCGCTAATCGGGTAGATTATACCCGCATCAAGCCACTTAATGATTTCCTTTTTAACGACCTCCCGCATATTAGGGTTGAGACGTCGCTACATCTCGCGGGAAGGTTAAGCTTCCTCCTCCGTATATATACGATGAGTGCAGTAGGAGGGGCTAATGCCAGTTAAGTCAGATAAGGACCATCCGATGCCTGCCTTGTGTTCCATAAGGACCTCTGTTAGTTTTCACTCTTGCTCCCTAGTCAATTTTGAACTAATAATTACGGGGAGCGTTTCATTTGATCCCAAGAAAACATATTTAAGCGTGTCAGGCAACTCTTTCAGTTCGGGAGTGGATGACGAAAGATATGGCATTTCTTGGGACAAGAGTGTCCCAAGCGGATCAGAAGGAAGAAGGGCAGGAGGAAGAAATTGGCCCTCAGATTGGCCAAGAAGGGGGGCATCTTGAATTGATGGATCCAAAATGGGATAGCCCCAGTGATCAGGATGTGGGCTCAAGGTCCCAGTGTGGAGTTGCATGTCCGCCTGATTTGGCGAGAAAGAAAGGGCAATCCTGTCTTCAAGGGGGTGGACCGGCGGTGAGTAGCCCGAATATGACTCAGACCACGAGGTATGGGAAGCAAAGAAAACCTCGTCAGAAGTCTGGTCAGGAGAAGGTATGGGTAAGGGGAGGGATGGGGGAACGTCGCAATATGTGTCAATTAGGCAATGGTCTGTGTTCAGGGGCAATCCATAGCAGTCAGAATAGGTCCCTATTAGTCCGATACACACGCTGACGATCATGTCCTCATCAGACGTGTCATCCTCGATGTAATCGCAATCAAAATTCTTGGCTGCCTTGAAGATGTTTAACTTGAGCTTCTCAGAGCCAATGGTAATCTCAATGCAGCCCGACTCACAGTTGATATGGGCAAGGGTTGTGGCCAAGAAAGGTCGACCAAGGATGATCGGACAATCAGAAAGTGAGCTAGGAACTTCCATATCCAAAACAAGGAAGTCAACAGGAAAATAGAGACTGTTGACCCTAACCAAGACGTCTTCCACCACACCCTTTGGCATTTTGACAGAACGATCTGCCAACTGCAATGTGACAGGGGTGGGTTTTAGATTTGCTAAGGCAAATTTCTTGAGCATGATGGTTGGTATAAGATTAATGGAAGATCCTAGATCAAGCAGAGCACGGTTAAAATTGCAGCCTTGGATGCTACAAGATATTAGCGGTGTGCCTAGATCTTTCTGCTTCGGTGGTAGATTTGACAGTATAGCACAACTCGCATGAGTCGAGAGAACCATCGGATTCTTTGTTTTCTTTGACTGTCGCCTGGGTGTAGTGTAGTCTTTGAAGAACGGGCGACAGTTGGTATATGGTCGATAGCCTCCAACAGGGGTACTTTGATTTCAACATCCCTGAATAAATTATGCAAGTTATTAAAAGCCTGCGTATCCTTTTTCTTGCCTTTTGACTCCCTTAGTAAAGCCTCAGGGAATGGGACTGATTCTGGCACTCGTTTGGGTGTATCGTCCTCGTGAGAATGCGGTGCGCATCCCGAATGAGAGGGCAATGAAAAGATGGGTGATGAGAACCTAGTCATAAACCCTAAACTAGCACCATCTAACCCAGATTTGCAAGAAAAAGCTCCTACATAACTATAGAAAGGCTTTGAAGGTTTGGCCCTACTAGGAGGGGATGACTTAAATAATTGCGGAAATAAAATAAACAATCTCAAAAAATCAATCGCACAAGTACACAAGTAATTTTTAGGTGGAAACCCAAACCGGGTGAAAACCACTACCTAACCCTCTTGAGTTAGGATTTTCCGATCAACCTAGTTGATCAAATCCACTAACCGAATCACTTTAAAACGAGGGTGATTCAACCTCAGTACAACCACGCTACAAGTACGAGGGTAGCGTTCCTCAACCCCTTCTCTCCACGAGAAGGATTTTGTCCCACGAAGGAGACGGGAATTCGCAAAGCGAATACCCAACCAAATAACAAAGATAAAATAAACAACAAACCTATAGAGCCAACAAAGTAATAAACCTAAGCTTCTATAGGAATTAGGAAACTCCCCTTTGCAAGGAGTGCGCCGACGGAAGGTATGGGCAACGGCGCAATGTCGCTCTCGTGAACAACGGCGGGAGAGCGGGTGCGCGAAGGCTTGATGCTCTCAAGATGATGGAGCTTGAGCTTGGAGAGCAAGAGTTAGCTAGGACACAAGAGAGTGGAACTATGTTGCTTAAGTGTGTCTTGTGTTTCTCTTGGTGTGTCTCTTGTATATCTAGGTGTCAAAAGGCTCCCCTCTATTTATAGAGGCCTTAGGAAGGCTTTGGAAGGATTAGAAAAGCCTCCATAGCCGTTGGGTACAAAGCCCAAGTGAATTAGCCCGAAATCAGGAACAATCATTGTTCTGACAGGCTTATCATACGTCTAATTCTAGCCTCAGATGTCTGGAAGTTCACTTTAAGACGTCTGATTCCAAGGTCAGACGTCTGATTTTGGGTGGGTCTCTCCCTGACTTGGATCAAATCTAAACAGGGTTTTTGTGCAAGTCCATCAGACGACATACAGGACGTCTGGCACTATGTCTGGACGTCTGGAAACCTACTTTTACTGTGGGAATTGATTTCCAAACGTTGCAACGGCTAGAAAATCTTTGAGAAGAGATTTTGGGTCAGCCGAGGCAAAACGGTCATTTATCAGACGTCTGGAAAAGCCTAAGGACATCTGATAAGGCTCTAACGGTCATATTCTTGAGTGTATGCTAAGCCAGCCAACGGTCCACTAATTGGACGTCTGGCAAAGTCATCAGACGTCTGGTCTAAGGTCTGGACGTCTGATTTCATCAGACAGAACCAACTATGTCCAGCCTAACAGTTATCAGACGTCTGAAACAACAGTCAGACGTCTTAAAATACTTTATCAGACGTCTGATTTGGGAATTAATCGTCTGGAAGTGCTGTTTGAACCCTATATCGGTTTTTTAAGTGTTCTACAGAAAACCTAAGTATCCTAGGGTTGTGTCGGTGTTCCTAGGACTACTGTTAGGGTTTTTTGAGGCTCTTTAACATGAAATATCTAAGGAAATAAAGAGCAACAAAAGAAACGAAAAATACAACGAGTACAAAAGAAGGAAATCTATCCTATTCTTCATTTCCTTCCATCTTCAATCTTTCGCTCCACGCGAACCTCCTCTGTTTTCCGTCAAGCTCCTCCAATCCATCCTGGATGCGAGCTCAAACTCCGTCTAAACACGTCCACATTTGCAATTGACCTGAAATCTAGGACTCAAATTGCAAATGTTAAATAACACATGTTTTCTTATCATCAAAACAAATGATCGTGGTGCTCTAGCACCAACAGGCTTGACTCAGAGAAATTCTGAGTTTGTGAAGAAAATAGGAACTAAGGGATAAAAATGCGATTTCACCAACTCAATCTGAAAACAGGGTAACTCAGGGTCCAAACATAGGTCAAACTAACCTAATAAGAAGAAAAGTGGGATGAGTTGATCCAATAAAGGCTACAGCAACTCCAATGAATTAAATGACATCCTGTAACCCTAAAAATAAATCCACTTCAACTCACGAGGTTCCAGGAAAATAAAAAATCAACTAAACCCCCTAAAATTCATAGAAAAATAATCTCTAGGGTTTAGAACCTTTAATTTGGCCTTAGGAATCCATTTTGACCTACATTGAGAACCATACCCAATTAATGACTTAATTTGGATTTTTACGTAAATTAATCGATCAAACAAGGTCTATTATAGAAATAAAATTCACCATTAGAATCCTTATGTCCTAGTTAGTCATGTATAAAACCTTGAGCCTAAGAAGAGACCTTCTTGACCAACTTTACATTTTGGTCCTCATCTATTACTTTTTGACCCTCAACTTTTGAAACCCTCTCATTTTGGCCCCTAAGTCTTCTTCATTCTTTGCATTTGGGTCCTCCCTGCAAAACCCTGAGCAGCACCATGCTCCGGCGACTTTGCGCGGAGCATGGCACCGCGCAAGGTAAGGGAGACCCTCTGCCAAAACAACCGGGGGTTCCCTGCGACGTCTGCTGTTGCAGGGATACCTCCATGGTCTCTGCGGCTGCCCATACCTCCCGTGCGAACGCACGGAAGGTATGGGCCTCCATCTCCGGCCGTCCTCCGGCGAGGGAGGCACGTCGCCTCCCTCCGCCCTCCTCTCTGATTTCACCTCTATAAAAGCCGCTCCCGTCTGCCGAACTCAGTAGCTCGATTCTGATGGAGAATCACCCACAACTTTCCTCTCTTTCCACTCCAGCAGAAGCCCTCCAGCTCCGGCGGTTCCTCCTCCTCCTCGTCGCTCTGCCGCAATACCAGCAGCAGAGCTGCCTTCGCCCGCTCTTCCCGCGTCGCGCCGTACCCAGCGCGCGCTCTCCCGCTCTCTCCTCACCGCCGCCCCCTCTCTCTGGGCACCTTCTTCTCCGGCGACAGTCGATACGACTTCTGCCCTGCTCCGTCCCCCTTCCGTCCCTCCAAGTAGGTACAGTTGTCTCCCTTCCTCCCCTCTTTCTTTTCCCTACTTCAATTTGTTCAACTACCCTTCGACCGCGCCTGATCACCCTCACCTTCTCCATCTCCGGCCAACCTCCGGCGAATCGCCCCCATCATTCCACCACTCCACACGACTCGCCGACCGACCCAAAACCTCCGCCTCTTCACGCTGAACCACTTCCGCCCCTTCATTTCCTGCCATTCGCTACCTAAAGACCCCCCGAACAAACCCATTCCCCTGGCCACAGTCCAACCTAGGGCAGCCCCTACACTCCTCCCCATGCCTCGCCACCACCTGCACAAGCTTCGTCGCACTCTGGCGAAGCTCCCTGCACCTTCTGACTAGGCCGAGAGGCCGTATTTCTGTGAACAGGTCACCCGTCCTCCGCCGCTATTGCTGAGCAGGTGGAGCTTCTTCCGCCGACACCTGCAGCTTTGCTCTCGCCCAGGCTTGCGCTCCAGGACGCGCGGTTCGCCCCCACGCAACAGCCTAGGCCTGCAGCTGGGGTGAAAGCCTCGCAACAGCCGCAATTGCCTGCAGCTTTCTCAGCAGCAGGCGCCAAATTGGGGTGGGACATTTAGTCCCACCTCGGTAGATTCTGAAGCCGCGCACCTACATAAATTGTAAAAGTGTTGTAGGCTTATCGCCTCAGTTACACGAGGTGAGGTCCCTCTCACCCGCTTACCCGGCCTCGTCCGCGAGCACCCCCCGCGGACCTGGCCCGACCCATATACCCGACCTGCACTCCTCGCCCACCACCGCACGCCGGTGGGCCTGGACCCGGGCGCAACCCGTATCCGAATACCCGGCGGCTCTGGGAGAGCTATCCTACGAGCGAAATCTGAGAGAGAGAGACGCGGGGGAGGGTAGGATTAGGTTTTGCCCTGACCAAGCTGTGTGAGTGTGCAGGCAGAGAAGAAAAGAAAGAAGGAAGAAGCAGCCAAAGCCGTGGCTGCTTGAAGCAAAGCAGAAGAAGGACTGCGAGAAGAAGAAGAAGAAGAAAGACACAGAAGAAAGAAGAAAGGAGGACGCACTGTAGTAGAGGCTACTTAAGTCGTCTGAGTGAAAAATCAGACGACGCTCTGAAGAAAAAGAATAGAAGGAAGAAGACAAAGAGCGGAAGGAGAAAGAAGAGAGAAGCAGAACACGAAGAGAAAGAAGAGAAGCTTGGAATCAAAAGAAAGAAAGAAGAAGAACAGAAGAAGAAGAACAAGAAGAAAGAAGACTGTGGAACTGAAGAGAAGAGAAGAGAAGAAAAAGAAGAGGACAAAGACGAGAGAAAGAAGAGAAGAAGAAAAAGCCAACAAGACAAATCTCTCTCTCTCTCTTTCATTTTTGTAATAGAAACATTGTACTTCTAGAATATAGTTTGCTCCCTGAGTTCGACCTCGGGAAAACTTTTATTTCCGAGTAACAAATTGTATTAAACTGGTAACCGTTTCTCTATACTGTACTACAACGAAATATTAGAACAAGAGACGAGCGGCGACCAGTTTTTGGCGCCGTTGCCGGGGAGCAACGGCTATTCTAGAAGTTATAAAAGTTCTATTCATAAGTTTCTAATAAACTCTATCTCTCTTTGGTGCAGGTACAGGAAGAAAGAAAGACGCAGCCGCACCACAGCCACTCCAAGGACAGGTAACTTCCTATGAAACCCTAAAATTTAAAGAGGAAAAATAAAAAAATAATAGGTATAACCTGTCTTTCATACATAGTAATAGCTGCATGTTCTCAGAACCACTATTCCTACACACAATTTTAAAGGTAATTAAGGGCTAACACCTCCCTGCCTGAGCCCTAATTACCCAAACAAGGAGTTAAATGGACCAAGTAGAGCCAACATAAGGTCAAACATTAGGATTTCAGAGACACACCCCTTAATCAAGAATTGAGGAAATCCAAAAGAGGTGTGCCCAAGCCATTGATTGAAAATAATTAATAAGGAAAATCCTAAACAATTGGCTCTCTCTAAACACTTGAATCCTAAAAAAACAAGGCCTAAATTCTCAAGGGAACCACTGGGTGAAGTTGACCCCTAGGGTCAACCAACCTTCAAATTAGGCCACCTTGTTCACAAAAACACCTAAGAGTTCAAGTGAAACCTTAAGCACCTTGATCTTAAAGTAAAAGAGGTAGACTTAAGAGGTCAAGATCCCCATTCTGGTCTACCTGGAACCGCAGTGACAAGAGAGGTCGGGTGGGGGAAACCCTGTAACCCGTGGGGATGCTCTACCATGTAGGGGTTTTCGCGGGACTCACCCTCCCTGGCTGCCCAGGTAATTCTCAGGTGGACGATCTTTCTGATCAAGGGGTCCATCTACCCTGCACCTCTATAGTCACCCAACACATTTTTGGGTGTCTTGATTGGGTCCAGCACCTTCTAAACTCCTCTATTCCAACAGTGAATGAACGGTAGGAGATCCTTAAGACCACCCTTAAGATCTCCTTTAAGAATTCACTCTCGTCAAGACCAAGCCTCGACGCCCGTGTTTGAGCAACAACCCTACCCCATCATTCTCTCATCTGATTCTGAACCAAGCTCTTATTCTTCCACCCAGGAGCTTCTTAATCAGGCCCCTCCACCTAATTTCTACTCTATCATGGCTCAGCTACAAGTTAAGCAACAACAGTTGCATAAGGATTTAACAAACCTGGCCAACCAAGGGAATCCTGCCACACCTGCCCAAGCTCCACACATTCCACATCTCACCCCTTTTAACACCCGCAAGAGAGAAAATCTGCATAAATCCCATGCTGAGTATAATTGTTATTCTAAGGCTTTCTATGGTTCAACAGGGAATTATGTTTATCCCAATCATCACCCCACCCAAAATGTCCCTACCATCCAGGAGAAATTGAAAAATTCCTCTAATGGGGGGGATTATCCGACCCACTCCTGGACCAATTCGGTTCCACACCAACAACAGAACCCGTTTGGAGGGTATGGTTCAAATCAGACTTATCAATCTGGGCAATCTCAAGAAGACATTAATGCCCAGATGATGAAAACCTTGCAGGAGTTACAAAGAAAAACAAAGGAAACAACCCATCTTATTAACAATCTCAATGATCAAATTGGGGATATTCCGACTCAAAGACCTGCAGGACACTCACCATCCCAACCCACACCAAACTTTATTAATCACAGGAACCAACACCCGGGTGTCTACCAACATCAGAACCACATGATTCGGCCTCCTATTAACCCAATATCACAGCACCTACCCAGTTTCTTTCAACATCAGGCCCCCCTACCTCCTCTCAGTGAACACCAAGCTGCATATGCAGAGACTATGAGGAGTGAGGAAACCACCATGGATTTAAGGCCTTCTCAATCAAATGATGAAACTGATTCTCAACCAATGCAGATTGACCCCCCTAACCTTAATAAGGAAGAAGAAAAAGAAACCCCAAAAACACTTGATTCAAACCCTATTTCCCACTCTCAAAAACTGCAATCCAACAATCCAAAATCAGAGCCCTCTGACCACAATTCTTTGGATTTATTTGAGCAAGTCGAGAGGAATATTCCCTTCCTAGATTCCCCCCATGCCTCTAAAGAATTTACTGCAAAAGGGCATGATCAGAATCTAGAAAGGTTGGTCCTTTCAAAGACAGCCAACTCAGTTTTTCAGAGCAAGCTGCCTTTCACAAAAAAGGACCAGGGCACATCACTTATCTCAATTGTCATAAGTGACACCATTTTTCGTGCCCCTCTCGACTTAGGTACCTCTAGTAATCTCATCCCCCCTGTCTTATTTGAGGAATTTCGATTCAGTGATTTAAAACCTACCAAGGTTCAATTTCAATTAGAAGATCGATCTACCATTCAACCGCGGGGAGTTGTTGAGGATAGTATTATCAAGGTCCGGAATTGTCTATTTCCGGTAAATTTTCTAGTCCTTGACATAGAGGTACCCAAGGCTCTCATTAATGCCATCCTTGGAAGACATTTTCTGATTATGGCAGCAGCTAATATCAATTCTCATTCTGAGAAAATGAATATAACTTGCAGTAACCAGACCTTCTCATTAGATTTATTTCAAGCTTCCAAGAGGTCCATTAATCACAAAATTTTTGAAGACACTGATAATAAAATGGAAGCAGTATTTGAAATGTCTATGTTGATCCAATCTCATTCATCTTTGACCACTATTGATCTAGATTTTTTTGATTCTTATTCTAAGGATAGTTATGTGGTCCAAGACTTTCCAGATCAACTAGGGTTTGACTTTCCCCCTTTTCATCTTCCTGAAACATCCACACTAACTTCACACACCCTACATCTCATTGACTCCATTCCCCATCCCTTTCCATTGGACCTATCACTCGACCCACCAGAATCTGGCAATTTACAAGCACTTAAACCATGGCCAGATTCGGGTCACTTTTCCATTTCTCTATTTTATTTTGATCCCTTTATCTTTACCACTCATCTTTTTAGGGATCTTGAGGAAGACACTTTTATTGTGGACATTCAAGTGTCCAATTATTTACATGATTTTCCGTCTTCTGTGCATACCTTCATGCCCGGCTGAATGGCGTAAAAGATAGCACTGGATGGGAGGTAACCCATCATTTTTTTTCTTGCTTTTCCTTTTTCTTCTTTTTCCAGGTTTTATTCATCCTAAACCCGACCGTTCTTCACTAAGGTAATTCCTTTTCCCTCCTAATGCATGAGGACATGGCATATCTTGAGCATGGGGGGGTGTTTTTAAATTTTTACGATCGATTTAGGATGTTTAAAACCTAAAAACATGCAATTTTCTTTAATTTATTTCCTGCTTGCATACCCAAAAAAAAAAAAAATGTTGAAAACTTTTTGAGGAAAAATTTTGAAATCAGGACTAAGGTCGAAAAATTCACTTCTGGTACAATGGGATTTAATCTTTAACAAACTAAGGATGAGGATATGGATCTGATCATTAGAATTCAAGGGTCTATTTTAGACTAGATCAGATATCCTTCTCTAAAATTCCACCTGAACTCATGATAGTTCAGGTGACTTGATCCTATTTTGTAATATGGAAAGTATTTGACTTAGTTTTTGATTCAAAAACCTGCGGTTCTTGAGAAACTTCTTGTGTCAATTTTCACACACAAGCCAACACTTAAAAATAACTAAAAATTTGAAAAAACTCCCTTGTTTGGATTTAGTAAAAGTCTGAAGCAGATCATTGGTTTGAGTTCCCACCGTCGAGAAGAAGGAAAAAACCTTCTTTGAGGACACGATGTCAACATGTTACCGCATCGGCGCTGCTCTATATCTATATTTCATATCTTTAGACGGAGCATTAAAATGCATTTCAGTAGCTCAAGTGTCTTGGACGGTGCTCTACCTATAGCATCGGAGCAAGAGCTTGAGTTTGTTTGGAGCACCCCTTGTCACCGCATCGTGTTTTGGGGTTGTGAGCTCCTGGGTGGTGTCATGGACAGTGCTATCCCGAAGTACTGGCGCCAGAGCCCCCTCGAGGAATGGTAACGGGAATGATGATACCGACACATCTGTTGTAAGACTAAGCTAAAAATAAGCATGGGGGAGAGAAAAAAAATAATAATAATAATAATAACACGTCCTTATAAAGGTTGGCTTTTCACAAGCACAGACACAAGGTTTTAAAGGAATTTGCAAGTTGCGAATCATATTCACGAGCCAGAAAAATCCTAAAAACAAACATTTCAAGTCATCTGAATTAACAAGGGGTTAATTTGTGAATTTTCTGAGGATATATTGATCCCGTTCTATCTAATAGTTGGATCCAAAAACAAATCCTGATGTTTATCTTCAACAAATCCCGTATCTCCTGTGTTTTAATCTACCAAGGTCCCTTAATCTCTTTTTCTCCTCAAAAGTCAAAAAAAAATTAGATTTCCCAAAAATTCCGTTTTCCAAAAAAATTAATGTTTTGCTAAGAGACTAGCAAAAGATAAGCATGGGGGTGTGATAAACGCCAGTTTATCATCATTTTTATGCTTTAAAACTAACCTAGCTCTTAGGATTTTACTCTGCAAACGGGTTTTTGGGCTGCATTTAGGCATAAATTAGGATAGGCATGCATTGCATTTTTTATTGTCATTTTAATGAGTTTTTGTGAGTGTTAGGGATGTACAGATGCACAGATCCCTAAAACCCTAGCACTCAAGAAGGCAAATGGTGAAGGAGAAGCCCAGACTAGCTGGAACTCAGCCTAATCCAGCTCACCTCAGCTTGATCCAGCTCACCTCAGCTTGGTCTAGCTCACCGCAGCTGGAACCTAGCTTACTTGAACTAGGGTTAGCTCATCCCAACTCCATTCAGCTAATCTCAGCTGGATGGCAGCTCAAGAGAGTTCACCTTAGCTCACCCTAGCTCAAGTCAGCTCAGATCCAGCTCAACTTAGCTGAGTCTAGCTCATCTCAGCTCCCACTAGTTCACAGGGAGCTCTAGTTAGCTCGGCTAAGTTGACAGGAGTTCACCCCAGCTCAGATCCAGCTACATCCAGCTCCACTCAACTCCAACCAGCTGAAGAAGAATTCATCCCAGCTCAGGAAGCTCAAGTCCAGCTCACAGGGACTCAGCTTAGCTCAACTCAGTTGAGCTAAGCTACCTTAGCTGCCTCAACCAGCTTGATTCTCCCCGGGAGCACCAGACCCAGCTCACCTTAGCTCATTTTGGTAGAAGCTAGCTCACTTTAGCTTGGCTTAGCAACTAGCAAAGAACTAGCAAGCTAAGCCAGCTAGAGTAGCCCCATGCCAGCCTCTTCAGCAGCAGCCAGCTCCAGCTCCAGCTCCAGACTTCTTCTCCTCAGCTCCCTCCTCCAAACCCTAGCTCCAACACCTTCTCCTCTACTCCTCCATTAGCTAAGCTAGCTTAGCTTAGCTTAGCTTAGCTATGCTCCAACTTCCTTGGCTTGTACTACCCCAAAAACCCACCTACCAACTCTACCCAACTAGCTCCACCTAAGCTCCACATGAGCTAACCTACTTGGCACCAACCTAACCTACCCACCACCTCCAAAAGACACCTAAAAGTGGCGCCAAAAACTACCCATAACCACCCCTTAGTGGCGCCACTTTTCCCCCCAAAATCCCCCCTCATCTCCACCACACAATCTCCCTTGAACCCATCTCCACCATCCACCTAACCCCCCTTCTAGAAGACCCCATGTTGGCGCCAACATGGTGGTGTCTCTCCACCACCAAAAGACACCAACACCACCATAACCACCCCCTTTAACACCCCTTGGGTTGGCGCCAACTCACCCTAGCCATAGGATCACCAACCACCCTCATCCTTCCATCCTAGCCCTCCATTTCAAGGGGCACCTTAACCCCCCATCCTATTCTATAAAAAGCCACCACCTACCACCATTTTGGGGCATCCTCCCTTAGTATATTTTCTACCTAAACCACCTATACCTACGTCCAAGAAGAAGGAGTAGAGAAGGAGATTAAAGGGGCACATCACCAGCCCTTTTGGTGCCTTCTTCTCCCCACTCTCTTCAACTTGAGCCACGCCAAGGAGGAGGACTCTCCCACTTCAAGGAGGACGGCCAGGCAAAGGAGAAAAGCTTAGGGTGGACGTCCACCCTTGGAGAGAAACTTAGGGCACGCCCCCTTAGGGCTTGCCTTGGAGGTCATCACCTTGGCGGAGTTCTGCAAGGAAGGAGTTGAAGGATTCTTTTCAAGCTTGGGAGCCACCAACCTTGGAGCAAGAAGCCCTCTTCTTCACCATCTATTTAGAGGATTTGTGTTTTCTTTCTTTATTTCAATTATCTAGTAGTAGAAGCATTCCTCTACTAGGCATTTTTGTTAAACACTTTATCAATTATCTAGTTGCCTTCTTCGCATATCTTGTTTGCATTTCTATTTGCTTATTTTCAGCATTCTTCACTTCCTCTCCCTAATTATTCTAGGCCTCCACTTGCTTAGAGTGAGATTAGGGAGAGGCTCTACTTGCCACTTTAGAGTAGTTTACTTAATTGGAAGTGTAAACACTTTTCCCGCCATAATTTCGCATGTTGCCTTAGTTCAAAAACAAAAAAAAATGGTATATTGAAAATTACCAAAAGAAAGTTGAGATATATTCCAAGCAAGAGAATCAATTTTGCAACCATATTGCCTCCTTGGACGACCCTAGATACTTCCCTATCTAGGATTATAAATTTAAGAGCGAAAGCGGATTTACGCGTTACAACGACGTATTTTAACAAACCACGTATTTTCGCTATCAGGATCCATATCCACCATCTGATTCTCTGACCGGAGGTCCATCCGATCCTTTCTATACCAGCCCAGGGAATTCCATCCCCTCTTTCTCTGACTCTCTGGAGGTTCCTCAGACCTGCGAGGACCTCAACGCCATCCAGAATGACCCGTTCTCCAACACCTATAACCCTGGGTGGCGAAACCATCCCAACTTTCAGTGGGCGGGAAACTCCCAAACCCAAAGACCACCCTTTCAGCCCCGCCCACAACCCCCTCGTCCTTACCCGCCGCCTCAGCCTCGGCCCAACCCTACTTATCCATCAGGGCCAAATCCGGATCAAATGTCCCTTATCCTTCAGACTTTGGCTAACATTCAGAGAACGAATGCGGCTATTCAAAAGCAACACAAGGACGAACTTACAGAGGTTTGAAACCAATTGACCCAGTTGGCAAACTCTCGCCAGCCAGGCACTCTTCCTTCCCAACCTCTTCCTAACCCGAATAACGTGCCAACCCAGCGGCGCGTTATGAACCCAAACCTGGGCCAAGCCCATATGATTTATCAGGCCCCCTCTGTTCCTTCATTCGACGGGATAGAGGCTTCCACTTCTTTTGCAGGTTACCAGCATCAACCTATCTTACCCAATCCCAACCAAAACCAGGCAGGACTTAATTCCGTAACAACCCGTAGTGGTAAGGAAACCCAAGACCCACCTAATCCAAACCACTCCAAGCCTGGTAGTGATCCCAAGCCTAGGACAGTAATCCAGGACGTTCCTACCCCCATCCCAAATCCAAGACCTGGACCTATCCTAGAAGAACCAACCAAGATCCCGTTTCCCAAGGCTTTGACCAAGGGAAACAAGACCACCAAGCCCGTGGCACCTGAGGAGGACCTGGTCAAGCTCTTTGAGCAGGTCCACATAAACATCCCCTTGATGGATGCAATCCGCCACGTACCGGCTTACGCACGATTCTTAAAGAATGTGTGTACACCCCAGTGTAAGCCGCGAACCAAGGGTGGGAGTCCAATTGTTCTATCAGAGCAAGCCAGCTCTGTAATCCTAAGTAGACTCCCACCCAAGGCAAAAGATCCTGGTACTCCCCTGATTTCCTGCAAGATAGGTGATACCCAATTTGATAGAGCCTTGCTAGACTTGGGTGCATCCATAAATCTGATACCCACATCCTTACTCAACCATCTTAAAGAATCTGAGCTAAAACCAACCGAGGTGATATTACAATTAGCAGATCGATCTATAAAGTCACCAAAAGGGATTCTCGAGGATGTTATTGTAAGGATACGGGATTTCTACTTTCCTGTAGACTTCATAGTCTTAGACACGGACATACCTGAAAACCCTAGGGATACACCAATCATTTTAGGGAGACCTTTCTTGGCTACTGCTAGAGCCAACATTAGCGGTGAGAAGGGCCAAATAGAGCTCAAATTTGGGAATCAAACCTTGAAAATTGATATATTTAAGGCCCAACAAGGAATCAATTGCGGTGTCATCAAACAGATTTGTGACATTAGGGCTTTGGTTGATGAAGCACACTTCCAAAATGACCTGATTATACCTCATCAACCACAGAAAGATCTTGACCCGCAAACAAAGGAGTCGAATCCAGATATAAACAACCCAGTAACTCCTACCCTTGAACCTCACGTCTATACTGAACCACCCGCCGCTGCTGATAACCCTATCCTCGAGTTGAAGCCTCTTCCTGCTCACTTGAAATACATCTTTTTGGATTCTAATCAGACCCTCCCTGTGATTATCAATTCCAACCTCAATCCCGAACAGGAATCCCGTCTGATTACTGTCCTCCAGCAACATCGCAGAGCCATCGGATGGACTCTCGATGATTTGACTAGAATAAGTCCCTCTTATTGTACTCATCATATCTATTCAGAAGAGGGCACACGACCTTCTCGTGAAATCCAGAGACGTTTGAACCCTAATCTGCAGGAGGTCATGAAAAAGGAGATCATCAAGTGGTTAGATGCCGGAATCATCTACCCGATCTCCGATAGTCGTTGGGTGAGCCCAATTCAGGTTGTGCCTAAGAAGGCAGGACTCACCACCATAACGACTGAGACCGTAGAAATCATTCCTACCCGATTAGCCAACTCGTGGAGAGTCTGTATAGATTACCGCCGACTAAATTCCTCCACGAAGAAGGATCATTTCCCACTACCTTTCATTGATCAAATTCTCGAGAAACTAGAGGGAAATAGGTTCTTCTGCTTTCTTGACGGGTACTCCAGTTATAACCAGGTGGAAATCCATCCTGAGGACCAAGAAAAGACCATGTTCACCTGCCCCTTTGGAACATACGCTTTCCGAAATATGCCTTTCGATCTTTGCAATGCACCCGCTACCTTTCAGCGATGCATGCTTGCCATATTCTCAGATATGGTAGGTGATTTTCTGGAAGTCTTCATGGTTGACTTTTCAGTTTTTGGAGAATCATTTGACGATTGCCTCCAACACTTGGTCCAAATACTCAGGTGGTGCATCGAGGTGAATTTGGTTCTTTTCTGGGAAAAGAGCCATTTCATGGTGCCTGAGGGAATTGTCCTGGGACATTTAATTTCAGAAAAAGGCATCCAAGTGAATCGAGCTAAGGTTGATCTGATCTCTCGCCTTCCTATGCCTAGCTCGATCAGGGACATCCGTTCTTTTCTGGGGCACGTCAGTTTTTACCGTCGTTTCATTCCGGATTTCTCGAAAATCGCACACCCCTTGACTTCTCTTCTCTCTAAGGATGTACCCTTTGAAATCTCCAAGGAATGCACACTAGCCTTTGAAAACCTGCGTGACCGAGTCACCCAGGAACCTATCCTACAATCCCCTGACTGGTCTCAACCCTTTGAGATCATGTGCGATGCATCTGATTTCGCTGTAGGAGCGGTCCTGGGGCAGAAAGCTGACAGGAAACCCGTGGTCATCTACTACGCTAGCAAGACACTTGATGAGGCTCAGCGTAACTATACGGTTATGGAGAAAGAGCTGCTAGCCGTAGTATTTGCCCTTGAAAAGTTCCGATCATATCTCCTGGGTTCCCATGTCATCATCTACTCGGATCACACGGCTATAAGGCATCTCCTTGCCAAGAAGGACGCGAAGCCCCGACTAATTCGTTGGATCTTGCTGTTGCAAGAATTCAATCTTGAGATTCGCGACAAGGTGGGAAGGCAGAATGTGGTAGCCGACCATCTGTCCCGTCTTCCTTCTGAGGTTATCGACCCTTCCGGACCCATCACAGAGCATTTTCCTGATGAGCACCTGCTGACTATCGGTACTAGACTTCCATGGTTTGCTAATATAGTAAACTACTTGGTATCTCATCAGACCCCATCTGATTGGCCAAAGGCCAAGAAAGACAAATTGCGTTCTGATACCAAGTATTACATCTGGGAAGATCCGTACCTTTTCTGCATAGGTGCTGATCAAATCATCCGGAGATGTGTCCCAGAGGAGGAATTCAACAATATCCTCTCTTTCTGCCATGACCAGGCATGCGGTGGCCATTTCTCTGGGCATAAAACCGCATCAAAAGTCCTCCAGTGTGGTTTTTACTGGCCTACGCTGTTCAAAGACGCATACAGACACTGCAAGGCATGCAGTCGTTGCCAAACTTTGGGCAACATGAACCGTTGCGACATGATGCCTTTGCAGCCAATTCTCGTATGCGAAATCTTTGATGTTTGGGGGATTGATTTTATGGGCCCCTTTCCTATTTCGGATGGTTTCGAATACATTCTGCTTGCTGTGGACTACGTGTCCAAATGGATTGAAGCCATACCGACCCGAACCTGTGATCACAAAATTGTTCTCAAATTCATTCATCAAGACATTTTCTCAAGGTTCGGAATTCCCCGTGCTATAATCTCTGATGGGGGGACCCATTTTACAAACGCTCAGTTTAGGTCACTGATGACCAAATACGGGGTGTCTCACCGAATCTCTACTCCTTACCACCCCCAAATTAATGGTCTAGCTGAGCTGTCAAATAGGGAGGTCAAGAAGATCCTGCAGGTCACTGTTCGGCCTGACAGGAAGGACTGGTCGTCCCGACTTCCGGAAGCATTGTGGACCTATAGGACCGCCCACAAAATCCAATTAGGCATGTCTCCCTTTAGACTGGTGCACGGAAAGGCGTGTCACCTTCCCGTAGAACAGGAACATAAAGCCTATTGGGCAGTACGGAACTGTAATCTAGATCTTTCGAAGGCTGGCACCCACAGAAAACTCCAAATCAGCGAGATCGATGAATTACGCTTAGATGCGTATGAGAACTCGCGAATCTACAAGGAGCGGGTTAAAGCCTTCCATGACAAACATATCTCGAGAAAAATCTTTCATCCTGGTCAGAAGGTCCTACTCTTTGATGCCCAACTCAAACTTTTCCCAGGAAAGCTGCGATCCAAGTGGGTCGGACCATATTTAGTCCGACAGGTTTTTGGTAATGGAGCTATCGAAATCAGTCCACTCAGCCACGGTTCCGAACCTTTCATCGTGAACGGTCAGAGACTCAAGCCGTTCATTGATGTGACTTCCACTG
The DNA here is from genome assembly GCA_037157565.1 of Thalassia testudinum. Classification (NCBI taxonomy): domain Eukaryota; kingdom Viridiplantae; phylum Streptophyta; class Magnoliopsida; order Alismatales; family Hydrocharitaceae; genus Thalassia; species Thalassia testudinum. Next base: position 83,376,429 of record JAZHRO010000022.1, read on the forward strand.
ATTTGGCTGAATCATCTCTTATCCTCCATTCCCCTTGAGCTTATTGCGCCCAGCCGATGGCATAAAACTCAGCGCTTAACAGGAGGCAGCCCGTCATTTTCTGAAAATCTAAAACCCTTTTCACACTTTTATGCACTTAAAGTTCACCCTTATAGACAGCCGACTCCACCTTAGATGCTTGCATCTGAGATTAGAAATCGTCCGCAGAATTCATCCCGACCCATTCACTCATTAAAACATCTGTCTTAAGGAATGAACTAAGTAAATAAAAATCCCCTAAGTCACAATGAGGACATTGCAAACTTTAGGTATGGGGGGGGGGGTATAAAAGTGCAAAACTTGTAAAAAAAAAAAAGTTTTAAAACAAAAAAATTCACATATGCCAAAAACACCATAAAAAATTAAAAAAAAATTTCAAAAAAGAATAAAAAGAATAAGAGGAGAAAGGAAATTTTGTAGAAAAAAAGAAACAAAATGAAAAGGAGCACAAAAATGAAAGAAAAGAGTGATAGTCCTTAGTAAGAAACTAAGGAATTGACCTAAGTTCTAGACCTTATTCAAGAAAAGAAATGAAAAGTGCATGGTGAGATTAGTAAGAATGCAAACTTTAGGCATTCTTGGATAGACTCTTAATACCCATTAAGATCTAGACGTCCTCAAGAGGTTGAGGAAAATGAAAAGCTTAAGTATTAGGTCCAAGGCTTAGGGAGTATTTAACCTCATTAACTAACTTCTGGTTTACGAGACTCAGTAACCTAAGCACCCCAACCCCACACACAGCACTGGTTCAGTAAGCGTAAAAATCAAAATCACGTAGAAGCATCACAAAATTCTGAAAAATACACCTAGAATAGGAGCGGCCGATCAACACAAGTTGATTTAGACAAGTTCCCAGCGCAGAGAGGCGGGAAATCCCCTCGAAGATGCGTAACAAAATATCATCTCCTCGGTGCTTATCTCTTAGGATATTTACATATCCTACTGGGGGCATGTAAGCACTCTGCTGGTTCAGATTCCATGGATGGCATTATCACGAAGTGTCAATTGCCAGGGTCTGAATTCAGCCACGAAATACCATGGATGGGATTATCTCGAAATCTCAACAGCCAGGATTCCGGGGGTTGCCATGGGTGATGCTATCTCGAAGCATCGATTGCCAAGAACCCTTGAGGATTGATGATGGGAGCAAGGAATCTAATACAGACCATGTTGAAAAGCCAATCCTAGGCTAGAACTAAAAAGAAAAGGAGAGAGAAAACTCTCCAAACAGAAAAACTTTCTACCTCTCTCTCTTACAAAACTCACTGCAAACTGAACCAGGCTAAAATCATTTCAAGCACGGGGTGCTTTAACCACGAAGTCCAATAGACCTTAGGTAAGTTCTTGTAGGCCTTAAAAACCTTTGCGAAAGACGGAGGCTAAGGCTAGATAGATCTGGATCTTGGTCGGTATTAGAGTACCTTTTAGACCTATGGTCAGCATTCTGACCTAATCTAAGTTCAAATGAAAAAGCACTTATCTAAAGTTATTAAAAACATCATGGTCTAGACCAAAGGTTAAAACCTTAGGTTTTTCCTAAGGGACTAGCAAAAGCTAGGCATGGGGGTATGATGAGAACCTCGTCATAAACCCTAAACTAGCACCATCTAACCCAGATTTGCAAGAAAAAGCTCCTACATAACTATAAAAAGGCTTGACTCAGAGAAATTCTGAGTTTGTGAAGAAAACAGGAACTAAGGGGTAAAAATGCAATTTCACCAACTCAATCTGAAAACAGGGTAACTTAGGATCCAAACATAGGTCGAACTAACCTAATAAGAATAAAAGTGGGATGAGTTGATCCAATAAGGGCTACAGCAACTCCAAGGAATTAAATGACATCCTGTAACCCTAAAAACAAACCCACTTCAATTCACGAGGTTCCAGGAAAATAAAAAATCGACTAAACCCTCTAAAATTCATATAAAAATAATCTCTAGGTTTTAGAACCTTCAATTTGGCCTTGGAAACCCATTTTGACCTACATTGAGAACCATGCCCAATTAATGACTTAATTTGGGTTTTACCGTAAATTGACCGGTCAAACAAGGTCTATTATAGAAATAAAATTCACCATTAGAATCCTTAGGTCCTAGTTATTCATGTATAAAAACTTGAGCCTAAGAAGAAACCTTCTTGACCAACTTTACATTTTGGTCCACATCTATTACTTTTTGACCCTCAACTTTTGAAACCCTCGCATTTTGGCCCCTAGGTCTTCTTCATTCTTTGCATTTGGGTCCTCCCTGCAAAACCCTGAGCAGCTCCATGCTCCGACGACTTTGCGCGGAGCATGGCGCCGCGCAAGGAGAGGGAGACCCTCTGCCAAAACAACTGGGGGTTCCCTACGACGTCTGCTGTCGCAGGGACACCTCCATGGTCTCTGCGGCTGCCCATACCTCCCGTGCGAACGCACGGAAGGTATGGGCCTCCATCTCTGGCTGTCCTCCGGCGAGGGAGGCACGTCGCCTCCCTCCGCCCTCCTCTCTGATTTCACCTCTATAAAAGCCGCCCCCGTCTGCCGAACTCAGCAGCTCGGTTCTGACGGAGAATCACCCACAACTTTCCTCTCTTCCCACTCCGGTAGAAGCCCTCCAGGTCCGGTTGTTCCTCCTCGTCACTCTGCCGCAATACCAGCAGCAGAGCTGCCTTCGCCCGCTCTTTCCGCGTCGCGCCGTACCCAGCACGCGCTCTCCCGCTCTCTCCTCGCCGCCGCCCCCTCCCTCTGGGCACCTTCTTCTCCGGCGACAGTCGATACGACTGCCGCCCTGCTCCGTCCCCCTTCCGTCCCTCCAAGTAGGTACAGTTGTCTCCCTTCCTCCCCTCTTTCTTTTCCCTACTTCAATTTGTTCAACTACCCTTCGACCGTGCCTGATCACCCTCACCTTCTCCATCTCCGGCCAACCTCCGACGAATTGCCCCCATCATTCCACCACTCCACACGACTCGCCGACAGACCCAAAACCTCCGCCTCTTCACGGTGAACCACTTCCGTCCCTTCATTTCCTGCCATTCGCTACCTAAAGACCCCCCTTACAAACCCATTCCCCCGGCCATAGTCCGACCTAGGGCAGCCCCTACACTCCGCCCCATGCCTCGCCACCACCCGCACGAGCTTCGTCACACTCTGGCGAAGCTCCCTGCACCATCTGACTAGGCCAAGAGCAGGCTATTTCTCTGAACAAGTCACCCGTCCTCCGCCACCATTGTAGAGCAGGTGGAGCTTCTTCCGCCAGCAGCTGCAGCTTCGCTCTCGCCCAGGCTTGTGCTCCAAGACACGTGGTTCGCCCCCACGCAGCTGCCCAGGCCTGCAGCTGGGGTGAAAGCCTCGTAACAGCCATGATTGCCTGCAGATTTCTCAGCTGCAGGCGCCAAATTGGGGTGGGACATTTAGTCCCACCTCGGTAGATTTTGAAGCCGCGCACCTACATAAATTGTAAAAGTGCTGTAGTGTAACGACCCGATTCCCGAGTCCCTATAAGACACGAGAATCGGACCGACACGACTAATCCCAAGACCTAGTCGTCCAACGAGGAAGTAACCAAAAGAGCAGTAAAATAAACCACATTCAGCGTGAATATAACTAACAGTAAGAAAATACAGCAGTAAGAAAAGAATTCACTACAGTATATACCACCACAAGAGTAGAACAACATTCGTAACATAATATGAATTGCAGGTAAAGAAAGGTACAGCAGAAACAAGAACTACTCACTACAGTGGAGCAAAAAGAGGTACAGGAGAACAGTGGTAACTCTACTGGACCCTACTCGGCCCAGCATCCTCTGCAGCTGTTGACCCTAGCTGCTCAACACCTGGTCCTGAAAGGTAACGAGTGTAATACGTCAGCAAAACGCTGAGTAGAGTGGCAGCTAAACTAAAGAAACAGTAAAGTGTACAGTAACTATTTTAATTTTCTTTCTTCCTTTTTTTACGTCCTTCTATTGTTTCACAATTTATCTATTTCTCAGATCCTTCTTGATCTCGAATGTTCCTCGAGGCAACGATCTTGATTGCAGTCCGAACAGTAGAAGTAGCACGTGGTGCTCTCCTGGCCGGGAGAGTCCCCCATGGTGATCCTACTCTCAGTCAACCACCCCAAGGTCACTGACAGACGTAACGGTGACTACGGCACGCACGGTAAACGCACGGGTAGCTAACCCGCACTGGCACGCGGTCAGTCATTTCCGTTAACGGGTGCGCCCAAAGCACAGCACGGAACCAGTACAGGGCAGAACCCTCTCAGTAATAGGGGTCCAACCCCTCCACAGTAATCAAACAGGGGCCTTGCCCCTCCACAGTCCGCGCACCCTCGCCTGACTACCCTGGTTTGCCCCAGTGGGCCTAACAAGTCGATGTGGGAGGCTAGAAGAACCCTGGGGCCCGTGGGGTAGCTAGTACCTCCATACTCTAGTAGCTCTCCTCGGTACTACGTACACGAGGGCCAGCAAGTCGGTATAGAGTGGCCAGTCCTAACCCCGGGTCTTGGGGGTGGCTGGCTCCGCTCTGCACTAAACAGGGGGGACAGTCGCTCTCCTTGGTACTCCGTACTCAAGGGCCAGCTCACTTCCCCAATTCTATTCCATTCACTTTCCAGAGTTCTACTCCTAATTCCCCGTAGGGTTCCAGCTCTTTAACTCAGCGCATTCCGGTTTCACCTTTCCAGTTTCACGTTCATACATCCCATATTCTTAATCATGTTCATTTATTCATAACAGGCAGCTGTTAATTCAATTCACAGGCAGCTATTAATTCACTTCACAGGCAGCTATTATTTCCTTTCCACATTTTCCAAGACTGCAGTATTCATACATTCCACTAGTTTTTCCTGTCCTAGGATTCATGCCATATCCTAGGATCTATCATACAATCTAGTTTTCCAACCCTAGGATTCATGCAACACCCTAGGATCTACCATTCAATCTATTTCTCATTCCTAGGATTCATGCAATGTCTTAGGTTCTATTTATGGTTTCATAATTTAACAGATTATACCTAAAGCCACTCTACCGGTTACAACAGGCGAACTGGGGGCGTGGTCGGGAATCCCGCGCGCCCCGCAACCCCCGAGACTGCAATGGAACGGGGTCCTATCACAAGGATCAAACACAAAGAATTTCTCAAAACAGTATACAGCTACTGTAGACAGGTAGAGGATTTAATTCTGAAAAGAACGCAACTCGAAACGTGGAAAACGGAACCCGAACGGGCCCTAAATGGGTCGAAGACGACGAAACAGTGCAAAATCAGACGTCTGGAACTTCTTCCAGACGTCTTAAAAAGTGGATCAGGAATTACCTTGCTCTACGTGGGCTCTCAGACATCCAGAAGCCTGTGGGGGCGTCTGGCCTAGTTCCTAGACGTCCGATGGTCACCCAGGACGTCTGGAAGTCGTTCCCGCCGTCTGGCACTGCAGCCAGACGTCTGATTCGCATTGGATGCGAATCTCCAACCCTGCACGTACCCATTTCCTCTCTCTCTTAGTACGGTCAATCGAAGGGAAGGAAGAAGACGGAAAATCTCACCTTTCAGACGTCTGGACAGTCTTCCAGACGTCGTGCCCGTCGTCTGTCTAGAAGCACAGACGTCTGATTCTGGAAATTTTTCCAGAACCAGGGCGCGACTCGCCCTCCGCTCGCGACGCCCGGCCGCGTCGCGCCTTGTGCGCCTGCTGCTCGAGCCGCAGCAGTCCCCCCCCGCGTCGCCTCGCGCCCGCTGCGCCCCCCACCGGCCGACCCTAGCAGCCCCGACGAGCTTGCCCTCACGGCCGAGAGCCTCTCCCACGCGCAGCACCTCCTCCCACGCTCACCGCAGCTGTCGCTGCCGCTGCACCCTCGCGCTCGCTCTCGCGCACTGGCTGAAGGAGAAGAGGAAGGAGGTGGAGGTGACGGGAGTGAGGGAGAGGCGTGGCCCTTTTAAGGCCGCGCGAGGAGGAGAGAGAGAACGCGGCAGAGGCGTCTGCGACCGCAGGAGAGAGGGACAAAGAGGGAGAGAGAGAGAAAACGCAGGTCTGCGCGTGCAGGCGCGCAGACGAAAAGTAGTGTGCCAAAATAACCGATTTCCAGACGTCTGGAAATTATCCCAGACGTCTGGTCAGACGTCTGTAAGTGATTCCAGACGTCTGGTACAATGTTTGGGCCACCTCCCAGACGTCTTAAAAGACGTCTGGAGCGCCCGTTCGTAACAATATAACAAACTCAAAGGAAGTTTCGTCCCCAAAACTTGCGCTAACTAGGGTGCGGGAAAACGTCATAAATACCATAACAAACTCAAAGAGGACTGAAGCCGGTCCGAAAAGACGTACCCGCGAAGAGTTCCGGGTACCGCTCCCGCATTGCCGCCTCAGGCTCCCAGGTAGCCTCCTCGTACCGCTGGCTCCTCCACAAAATCTTTACCAGGGGTACTTGCTTTCGTCTCAAACTGCGGACGGCTCGGTCTAGAATCTGCACTGGCCGCTCGGAGTAGGTCAGGTCGTCGCCCACCTCGACGCTCTCGTGACTCAGTACGTGACTGGGATCGGCTACGTACTTCCTGAGGTTGGACACGTGGAACACGCCGTGCACACCAGAAAGCTGGGGAGGGAGGGCAAGCCTGTAAGCAACGGGTCCAACCCGCTCCAGGACCTCAAAGGGCCCCACAAACCTCGGCGCGAGCTTCCCTCTCACCCCAAACCGCTGCAGGCTCTTCATGGGCGAAACACGAAGAAAGACATGGTCCCCAACCTCAAACTGCACCTCCCTGCGTCTCCAGTCCGCGTAGCTCTTCTATCTGCTCCTAACAGTGCGGAGTCGCCTGTGGATCTGCTCGACTACCTCCTGACTCTGCCGGATCAACCTGGGGCCAACCTCCCACTTGGTCCCCACCTCAACCCAACTCAAGGGTGCCGTACACCTCCGTCCGTACAAAGCCTCGTAGGGAGCCATGCCGATACTCGAGTGATAACTGTTGTTGTATGCAAACTCCGCTAGGGGCAGGTGCTCCTCCCAAGAGCCCCTCCAGTCCAGTACACAGGCACGCAAAAGGTCCTCAAGTGTCTGTATCGTGCGCTCAGACTGTCCGTCCGTCTGGGGGTGGTAAGCCGTACTAAACCTCAACCATGTCCCCAAGGCCTGCTGAAACTCAGCCCAAAACTGGGACGTAAAGCGAGTATCCCGGTCGGATACGATCTGCCACGGAACTCCGTGTAGTCGTACCACATCACGGATATACCTCTCTGCCAACTGTGCTGGTCCCAAAGTGACTCAGATCGGCAAAAATCGCGTCGTCTTCGTCAGTCTATCCACTATTACCCAAACTGCGTCGTGTCCTCGCTGGGTAACAGGTAAGCCCACCACCAAGTCCATGGTGATGCTCTCCCACTTCCACTCTGGCACTGGAAGTGGCTGTAGCGGCCCTGCAGGCCTCTGATGCTCGGCTTTCACCTGTTGGCACACAAAGCACTGCTGCACGAACTCACCCACATCCCGCTTCATCCCCCTCCACCAAAACTCGCATCTCAAGTCGTGGTACATCTTCGTGTTTCCGAGATGTATGGTGAATCTGGAACCGTGTGCCTCAGTCAGGAGCTCTCTCAACAGCTCCTCGTCTCTGGGAACGCACAACCGTCCCCTCAGGCGCAGCACCTAGTCTGTGAAAGAGAAGTCCCCCGGGTCTCCAGACAGTACTCTGTCGCGCAAGGACTGCAAGTACGGATCGGCCATCTGTCCTGTGATGATGCGGTCTATCAGCTCTGGCCTGGTCTGTCATGTCACCGTCACTGCCCCACAGTGCCCCCGTAACTCCCGAGGTCGCCAACTGCCCACCTCCTCCAAAAGGCTCCAACTCTGTAACTGTAAACTGGCCAAGTGTGCTGGCGCCTTATGGCTCAAGGCGTTAGCCACCACATTGGCCTTTCCCGGGTGATAGGAGATGCTGCAGTCGTAGTCCTTCAGGAGCTCCAACCAACGTCTCTGTCTCATGTTGAGCTCCTTCTGATCAAAAAGGCATCTGAGGCTCTTGTGATCTGTGAAAATCTCGAAGGTCTCACAGTACAAGTAGTGCCTCCAGGTCTTCAGCGCGAAGACAACAGCTGCCAACTCTAGGTCATGGGTAGGGTAGGTATGCTCATGGGGCTTCAGTTGCCACGAAGCGTAAGCGACAACGTGACCCCTCTACATGAGCACACCTCCTAACCCCTGCAAGGAGGCGTCCGTGTACACAACGAACCCGCCACTACTGTCAGGGATGGTGAGCACGGGAGCCGAGGTCAACCTCTCCTTCAGCTCCAGAAAACATGCCTCACAGGCGTCTGTCCAAGCGAAGGGCACGTCCTTCCGGGTCAACTGTGTCATAGGACACGCAATCTTTGAAAATCCTCTGATGAATCGTATGTAGTAGCCTGCCAGTCCCAGGAAACTGCGAATCTCGGTAACTGAACGCGGTCTCTCCCACCTGAGTACTGCCTCGACCTTGGCTGGGTCCACCGCCAAGCCGTCTCCAGAGATCACATGACCTAAGAAGGTCACCTCCCTCAACCAGAACTCGCACTTGCTGTATTTGGCGTACAGCCTACGTCGTCTCAGAGTGTCCAGAACCATCCGCAAGTGCTGTCCGTGCGGCGTCTGATCTCTAGAATAGATGAGTACATCATCTATGAAAACCACCACGAACTGGTTCAAGTACGGTCTAAACACCCGGTTCATCAGGTCCATGAAAGCAGCGAGGGCATTGGTCAGCCCAAACGGCATGACCAAAAACTCGTAGTGTCCGTACCGGGTGCGGAATGCTGTCTTGGAGATGTCGGTCTCCCTGATCCTCAACTGGTGGTATCCAGACCTCAAGTCGATCTTGGAAAACACCGTGGCACCCCGCAATTGGTCAAACAAGTCGTCGATCCTCGGCAGCGGATATCTGTTCTTGATGGTGACCCTATTCAGCTGTCGGTAATCCACACAAAGGCGTAAGGTCCCATCCTTCTTCTTCACAAACAGTACCGGGGCTCCCCAGGGAGACGCACTGGGCCTCACGAAACCTTTCTCCAAAAGGTCCTGCAACTGAGACTTGAGCTCTCGTAGCTCAAGCAGTGCCATCCTGTATGGCGCGGTGGAGATGGGGCTGGTCCCTGGTACTAGTGAGATCTCAAACTCGATCTCACGCTCGGGCGGTAGTCCTGGTAACTCGTCTGGAAACACGTCAGGGTACTCTCTGACCACCGGGATGCTTTGGAAATCTGCCACAGGGCTGCACTCTGCCACCACACAAGCTAGGAAGCCCTCACACCCCTGGCTCAAAAGCCTCGCCGCCCGAAGTGCCAAAATGCACCTGAAACCTCCGTCCACTGGCTGTCCGTGAAACTCGAAAGAAGGCTACTCCGGAATGGAGAAGACGATCTTCCTCTCAAAATAGTCCACTAAGGCGTGGTAAGCGGATAGCCAATCCATCCCCAGAATCACTCCAAAGTCCTCCATCTGTATCATAATCAGGTCAGCTGGCAGGCTATGTCCCCCGACGCTGACCTCGTAATCCGTGTACACCTCCTCAGCTACAAACAGCTGACCACTCGGACCTCTGATTACGAACGGATTCTCTAACAGTGTATAATCCTGGTCCAAACTAACTGCGAAACTGGCTGCGACAAACGAGTGCGTACCGTCGGAATCGAAAAGCGTGTAAACAAGTCTGTCGGAAACTGAAACCATACCTGCTACCACCGATCCCGAAGCTCTGGTGTCCCTGTGTGTCAGGGCGTTGATACTCCCTTAAGCTCTAGGTGCGGATGAAGCAGCCACACTCTGCGTCGGACGGGTAGGTGCTGGCCGGTACCCTCCTCGTGACTGCTGTCCTCTTCCTCGCGCCTGGTATCCGCGGCCTCCTGTGCGTCCTCCAGTGCTCTGCGCGGGAAGTATCTGCTGACCTCCTGCCCTAGACGGGCAGTCCCTCCTGATGTGGCCCGGCTGGCCACACTGGTAACAGAGGGGAACCCGACTCCCGCCCTCAGTGGGTCCCTGCTGTCGGCTGGGTGGGGGTCCGGTGCAGGCGATTGGCCCCTGTCGAGGGCCCCCAAAGGCCACTGATGGCCCTGTAAAACGTGATGGCTCTCCTGCAGACGCCACGTGTCTCCCTCTCACCGGCCCTGTGAAAAGTCTGGCTGAAAGGGCCTCTTCCACCCGCCGTCAGTGACTCGCGCGGACGGGTTGGTCTCCTCGTAAGTCATAGCTGCCTCTACCACCCTCGAAAACGTAGGCAGCTTCAGGGGTTTGACATACCCCCGAATCGCAGGTTGGAGCCCCTCGGTGAACCTCCAAAGGCGCTCCTCCTCAGTAGCTACCACTGTCGCTGCAAAGCAGGACAGCTCCAGGAAACGCGTGCGGTACGCGCTCACGGTCATCGTCCCTTGGCGGAGAGTGTGGAACTCCCGCCTCCTCTGGTCCTGCCACGTCTGGGGAAAGTACTGCTCGCAGAAGAGGGCGACGAATCGGTCTCAGGTCGGCTCGTCCCTCTCCTGTCCCCGGACCGCCCTCCACCACCTGTGTGCCGCACTCTCCAGCTGGTACGTGGCAAAGGCCACGCGGCACTCCACCGGGGGGCGAAGGGTGTCGAAAATCTTCTCCAGCGGCTCAAGCCAGTCCTCTGCCTCGGTCGGGTCCTCATCCCCCTTGAAGGAGGGGGGCTTCAGCTTCCAGAACTGCCCGAAGAGCTCGGAGTGGCGCTGCAATGGGGATGCTGGTCCACCCCCAGGCAACGGTGCCTCGTGCACAGAAGTATCAGAGGAAGGTGGGGGCTGCGGTGGCCCATCCCCTCCCCCGTGTCTAGCACCGCATCCGTCGAGTGGTCCCACAGAGGACTCCCCCTCCGCAGCCCCAGGGTGAGGCGCTCGGGGCGGTGGGTGGAGCTCCTCTTGTACAATGTCTCATATCAGCTGGGCGAGGTCCTGGGCCAGGACGCCCGGGAGTAGTGGCTGGTCCACTGGGGTGTCGGCAACGGCACACCCACCTCGCCGACCTCGTCCTCGGCCGCGCCCGCGGCCCGCCTCACTGGTCCCACGACGAGGCATCTCCTACAAGGAGACGCGAAGCAAAACGAAACACGTCACTACGGAACGATACCGAACGGAAATGTCTAAGAGCTCATGTCAAAAGATATGTTGTGGTGGCTACTCTAGTTATAGACATGTGAATTGGTTATTTTCCAGTCAGTTAATTCACTTCTCGGGACGACCTTGCTCTGATACCATCTTGTAACGACCCGATTCCCGAGTCCCTACGAGACACGAGAACCGGACCGACTCGACTAATCCCAAGACCTAGTCGTCCAACGAGGAAGTAACCAAAAGAGCAGTAAAATAAACCACATTCAGTGTGAATATAACTAACAGTAAGAAAATACAGCAGTAAGAAAAGAATTCACTACAGTATATACCACCACAACAGTAGAACAACATTCGTAATATAATATGAACTGCAGGTAAAGAAAGGTACAGCGGAAACAAGAACTACTCACTACAGTGGAACAAAAAGAGGTACAGGAGAACAGTGGTAACTCTACTAGACGCTACTCGGCCCAGCGTCTTCTGCAGCCGCTGACCCTGGCTGCTCAACACCTGGTCCTGAAAGGTAACGAGTGTAACACGTCAGCAAAAGGCTGAGTAGAGTGGCAGCTAAACTAAAGAAACAGTAAAGTGTACAGTAGCTGTTTTAATTTTCTTTCTTCCTTTATTTACGTCCTTCTATTGTTTCACAATTTATCTATTTCTCATATCCTTCACTTGATCTCGAATGTTATTCGTGGGAACGATCTTGATTGCAGTCTTTTCCGAACAGTAGAAGTAGCACGTGGTGCTCTCCTGGCCGGGAGAGTCCCCCATGGTGATCCTACTCTCAGTCAACCACCCCAAGGTCACTGACAGACGTAACGGTGACTACGGCACGCACGGTAAACGCACGGGTAGCTAACCCGCACTGGCACGCGGTCAGTCATTTCCGTTAACGGGTGCGCCCAAAGCACAGCACGGAACCAGTACAGGGCAGAACCCTCTCAGTAATAGGGGTCCAACCCCTCCACAGTAATCAAACAGGGGCCTTGCCCCTCCACAGTCCGCGCACCCTCGCCTGACTACCCTGGTTTGCCCCAGTGGGCCTAACAAGTCGATGTGGGAGGCTAGAAGAACCCTGGGGCCCGTGGGGTAGCTAGTACCTCCATACTCTAGTAGCTCTCCTCGGTACTACGTACACGAGGGCCAGCAAGTCGGTATAGAGTGGCCAGTCCTAACCCCGGGTCTTGGGGGTGGCTGGCTCCGCTCTGCACTAAACAGGGGGGACAGTCGCTCTCCTTGGTACTCCGTACTCAAGGGCCAGCTCACTTCCCCAATTCTATTCCATTCACTTTCCAGGAGTTCTACTCCTAATTCCCCGTAGGGTTCCAGCTCTTTAACTCAGCGCATTCCGGTTTCACCTTTCCAGTTTCACGTTCATACATCCCATATTCTTAATCATGTTCATTTATTCATAACAGGCAGCTGTTAATTCAATTCACAGGCAGCTATTAATTCACTTCACAGGCAGCTATTATTTCCTTTCCACATTTTCCAAGACTGCAGTATTCATACATTCCACTAGTTTTCCTGTCCTAGGATTCATGCCATATCCTAGGATCTATCATACAATCTAGTTTTCCAACCCTAGGATTCATGCAACACCCTAGGATCTACCATTCAATCTATTTCTCATTCCTAGGATTCATGCAATGTCTTAGGTTCTATTTATGGTTTCATAATTTAACAGATTATACCTAAAGCCACTCTACCGGTTACAACAGGCGAACTGGGGGCGTGGTCGGGAATCCCGCGCGCCCCGCAACCCCCGAGACTGCAATGGAACGGGGTCCTATCACAAGGATCAAACACAAAGAATTTCTCAAAACAGTATACAGCTACTGTAGACAGGTAGAGGATTTAATTCTGAAAAGAACGCAACTCGAAACGTGGAAAACGGAACCCGAACGGGCCCTAAATGGGTCGAAGACGACGAAACAGTGCAAAATCAGACGTCTGGAACTTCTTCCAGACGTCTTAAAAAGTGGATCAGGAATTACCTTGCTCTACGTGGGCTCTCAGACATCCAGAAGCCTGTGGGGGCGTCTGGCCTAGTTCCTAGACGTCCGATGGTCACCCAGGACGTCTGGAAGTCGTTCCCGCCGTCTGGCACTGCAGCCAGACGTCTGATTCGCATTGGATGCGAATCTCCGACCCTGCACATACCCATTTCCTCTCTCTCTTAGTACGGTCAATCGAAGGGAAGGAAGAAGACGGAAAATCTCACCTTTCAGACGTCTGGACAGTCTTCCAGATGTCGTGCCCGTCGTCTGTTTAGAAGCACAAACGTCTGATTCTGGAAAATTTTCCAGAACCAGGGCGCGACTCGCCCTCCGCTCGCGACTCCCGGTCGCGTCGCGCCTCGTGCGCCTACTGCTCGAGCCGCAGCAGTCCCCCCCCACGTCGCCTCACGCTCGCTGCGCCCCCCGCCGGCTGGCCCTAGCAGCCCCGGCGAGCTTGCCCTCACGGCCGAGCGCCTCTCCCACGCGCAGCACCTCCTCCCACGCTCACCGCGGCTGTCGCTGCCGCTGTACCCTCGCACTCGCTCTCGCGCACTGGCTGAAGGAGAAGAGGAAGGAGGCGGAGGTGACGGGAGTGAGGGAGAGGCGTGGCCCTTTTAAGGCCGCACGAGGAGGAGAGAGAGAACTCGGCAAAGGCGTCAGCGACCGCAGGAGAGGGGGAGAAAGAGGGAGAGAGAGAGAAAACGCAGGTCTGCGCACGTAGGCGCGCAGACGAAAAGTAGTGTGCCAAAATAACCGATTTCCAGACGTCTGTAAGTGATTCCAGACGTCTGGAGCGCCCGTTCGTAACATGTAGGCTTATCGCCTTAGTTACACGAGGTGAGGTCCCTCTCACCCGCTTACCCGGCCTCGTCCGCGACCACCCCCCGCGGACCTGGCCCGACCCGTATACCCGACCTGCACTCCTCGCCCACCACCGCATGCCGGTGGGCTTGGACCCGGGCGCTACCCGTATCCGAATACTCGGCAGCTCTGGGAGAGCTATCCTACGAGTGAAATCTAAGAGAGAGAGACGCGGGGGAGGGTAGGATTAGGTTTTGCCCTAACCAAGCTGTGTGAGTGTGCAGGCAGAGAAGAAGAGAAAGAAGGAAGAAGCAGCCAAAGCCGTGGCTGCTTGAAGCAAAGCAGAAGAAGAAGGACTACAAGAAGAAGAAGAAGAAAGACACCGAAGAAAGAAGAAAGGAGGATGCACTGTAGCAGAGGCTACTTAGGTCGTTTGAGTGAAAAATCAGACGACGCTCTGAAGAAAAAGAATAGAAGGAAGAAGACAAAGAGCGGAAGGAGAAAGAAGAGAGAAGCAGAACACGAAGAGAAAGAAGAGAAGCTTGGAATCAAAAGAAAGAAAGAAGAAGAACAGAAGAAGAAGAAGAAGAAGAAAGAAGACTGTGGAACTGAAGAGAAGAGAAGAGAAGAAAAAGAAGAGGACAAAGACGAGAGAAAGAAGAGAAGAAGAAAAAGCCAACAAGACAAATCTCTCTCTCTCTCTTTCATTTTTGTAATAGAAACATTGTACTTCTAGAATATAGTTTGCTCCCTGAGTTCAACCTCGGGAAAACTTTTATTTCCGAGTAACAAATTATATTAAACTGGTAACCGTTTCTCTATACTGTACTACGACGAAATATTAGAACAAGAGACGAGCGGCGACCAATAGGCTAGGATCAAGTCGAGGCAGATCGATGGTTCGCTGATGAGAAACTCACCATGAGCCATAACTAGCTCATTTTGACCTAATACAAAGGATAAGAGCTCCTACATAACTCAAGGAATGGCTTAACTCAGAGAATTCTGAGTTTAAGAAGAAAACAGAAACTAAGGGGTAAAAATGCAATTTCACCAATTCAATCTGAAAACAGGGTAACTCAGGGTCCAAACATAGGTCAAAATAACCTAATAAGAAGAAAAGTGGGATGAGATGACTCAAAGAGGGCTACAGCAACTCCAAGGAATTAAATGACATCCTGTAACCCTAAAAATAAACCCAATTCAATTCACGAGGTTTGAGGCAAATAAAAAATCGAATAAACCCTCTAAAATTCATATAAAAATAATCTCTAGGGTTTAGAACCTACAATTTGGCCTTAGGAACCCATTTTGACCTACATTGAGAACCATGCCCAATTAATAACTTAATTTGGGTTTTTGCGTAAATTGACCGATCAAAAAAGGTTTAATTTAGAAATAAAATTCACCATCAGAATCCTTAGGCCCTAATTAGTCATGTATAAAAACTTTAGCCTAAGAAGAAACCTTCTTGACCAACTTTACTTTTTGACCCTCAACTTTTGAAACCCTCGCATTTTGGCCCCTAACTCTTCATCGTTTCTCGCATTTGGGTCCTCCCTGCAAAACCCTGAGCAGCACCATGCTACGGCGACCTTGCGCGAGGCATGGCGCCGCGCAGGGTGAGGGGGACCCCCTGCCAAGTCAACTAGGGGTTCCCTGCGACGTCAGCCGTCGCAGGAACACCCCCCTGATCACTGCAATCGCCCATACTGCCCGTGCGAACGCACGGACAGTATGGGTCTCCATCTCTAGCGTCCTCCGGTGAGGGAGGCACGTCGTCTCCCTCCGCCCTCCTCTCTGTTTCTGCCTCTATAAAAACCCCCGACGCTCTGCCGCTCTCTCGAGCTCGGTTCTGACGGAGAAATTCCCCCCCCCCTCCTCTCTTCCCACTCCGACAGAGGCCCCCTTGCTCCGGCGGTTCCTCCTCCTCCTCGTCGCTCTGCCGCACTACCAGTAGCAGGGCTGCCTTCACCTCCTCTTCCCGCGTCGCGCCGTACCCAGCGCGCGCTCTCCCGCTATCTCCTCGCCGCCGCCCTCTCTCTCTGGGCACCTTCTTCTCCGGCGACAGTCGATACGACTGTCGCCCTGCTCCGGCCCCCCTTCGTCCCTCCGAGTAGGTACAATCTTTCCTCTTCCTCCCCTCTTTCTTTTCCTTACTGTAATTTGCATAACCACCCCTCGACCGCGCCTAATCGCCCCACCTTCCCCATCTCCGGCCAAACTCCGGCGACTTGCTCCCGTCATTCCACCACCCCACACGACTCACCGACCCTTACAGAACCTCCGCCTCCTCACCCTGATCAACTTCGGCCCTTCCATTTCCCGCCACTCGCCACCTGCAGACCCCCCGAACAAACCCAATTCTCGTGCTACAGTTTGACCTAGGGCAGCCCAAACGCTCCGCCCCACGGCCTGCCAGACCCCACACCGCCTTCACCGTGCCACGGCGAAGGTTCTCCGCTTGTCTGATTAGGCCGAGAGGCCGTTCTTCTGTGGATAGGTTGCTCGCCCTCCGTCGCCATTGCTAAGCCGGTGAAGCTCCTTCAACCTGCAGCTGCTGGCGCGCTTCGCCCAAGTTCGACTCGCCAGGACGCGTAGTTCGCAGCCACGCAGTCGCCTAGGCCTGCAGCTGGGGAGAAAGCCCTGCAGCTTCTGCATCGGCCTGCAGCTCCCTCAGCTGCGGGTGCCCAATTGGGGTGGGACATTTAGTCCCACCTCGGAACTTTTGAGAGACGCGCGCCCGCATAAAGGCAAAACGTGCCTTAGGCTCTTTGCCTCCTGAGCACAGGGTGAGGTCCCTCTCACCCGCTCGAGCCGGCCTCGTCTATGACCACGCCCCGCGAACCTGGCCCGACCCGATTAGCCCGACCTGCACTCCTCCCCCATCACCGCACGCCGGTGGGCCTGGACCCGAGCGCGACCCGCGTACCCGATTAACCGGTTGCTGTGGGAGAGCTTTCCTAAGAGCAAATTCTGAGAGAGAGAGAGAGAGACGCGGGGGGAGGGTAGAGTAGGTTTTGCCCTCTGATCGAACTTTGAGTGTGCAGGCACAGGTGAAGAAGAAGAAGAAGAAGAAGAAGAAGAAAGCCACAGAGGAAAGAAGAAAAGACGCACTGTAGCAGCAGCTACTTAAGTCGTCTGATTGAGAAATCAGACGACGCTCTGAAGGCAAAGAAGGAGAAGAAAAGAGAACAGGACCGCAAGGAAGAAGAAAAAGAAAGAGACGGACAGAAAGAAGAAGAACAGAAGGAAGAAGACAAAGAAGAGAAGCAGAAGACGAAGAGAAAGAAGAACGCACTTGGCTGAGAAAAGAAAGAGCAGAAGAAGAGGAAGCAGACCGCAAGAGAAGAGAAGGAAAAAGAAGAAGAAGAAGGCCAAGAAAGAAGGACTGCGAGAAGAAGAAAAAAAAAAGAGAAGAGAAAAGAAGACAGACGAGAAAGAAGGAGAAGCCAACAAATTCTCTCTCTCTCTTTATTTTTGTAATAGAAGTACTATACTTCTAGAATACAACTTGCTCCCTTAGTTCGACCTCGAGAGAACTTTCATTTCCGAGTAAAAATTGTAATAATGGCAATGACTATCTGTACTACAACGTAATTTCTATAACAAAACAACAAAACCTAGTCACAAGCCGTTATCACTTGGCGCCGTTGCCGGGGAGCAACGGCTATTCTAGAAGTAATAAAATTTCTATTTGTAAGTTTGTAATAATCTCTCCCCTCTTTTGTGCAGGTACAGAAAGAAACAAAAAGACGCAGCTGCACCACAGCCACTCCAGGGACAGGTAACTTCCTATTAAACCCTAAAATTTTAAAGAAAAAGAAAAGAAATAGGCATAACCTGTCTTTATATATAGTAATGGCTGCGTATTCTTAGAAACTATTATTCCTGCACACAGTTTTAAAGGTGATTAGGGGCTAACACATCCTTGCCTGAGCCCTAATTACCCAAACAAAGAGTTAAATGGACCAAGTAGAGCCAACATAAGGTCAAAAGCTAGGGTTTTTAGAGACACACCTTCTATTAACAAAGAAAAGATCTTCCCAAAAAGAGGTGTACCTAAACCTTGTTTGAAAAAATCTACACAAGAGAAACCCTAAGCAAATGGCTCTCTAAACATTTGAACCCTAAAAAGAAAGGACCCAAAAGCTCTCAAAAGAACAAGAGGTGAAGTCGACCCCTTGGGTCAACCAACCTTAGAATTGGGCCACTTTGTTCACAAAAACACCTAAGAGTTCAAGTGAAACCTTAAGCACCCTGATCTTAAACTAAAATTGGTAGACTTAAGAGGTCAAGATCCCCATTCTGGTCTACTTGGAACTGCAGTGACAAGAGAGGTCGGGTGGGGAAACCCTGTAACCCGTGGGGACGCTCTACCGTGTAGGGGTCTTTGCGGGACTCACCCTCTCTGGCTGCCCAGGTAATTCTCAGGTGGACGATCTTTCTGATCAAGGGGTCCATCTGCCCCGCGCCTCTATAGTCACCCAACACATTTTTGGGTGTCTTGATTGGATCCAGCACCTTCTGAACTCATCTCTTCCAGTAGTGCATGTACGGTAGGAGGTCCTTAAGACCACCCTTAAGACCTCCTTTAGAAATTCACTCTCGTCAAGGCCAAGCCTCAATGCTCGTGTTTGTGCAGCAACCCCCTCACATTTTTCTCTCTTCTGATTCAGAACCAAGTTCTTATTCTTCCCCCATCATGGCTCAGCCAGTTGAGGAAGAAAATAATCTGGAGCATCAGCTTCAGCGACTCAATGACCTCTTCCAAAACCTCGTGCACCCACCTGATTCCGACTGGAGGACCTGATTCCGAATTGAAGTCCAACATGATTCATGCTATACCTAAATTCCATGGGCTTAATTCCGAAGATCCCTTCCAGCATATCAAACAACTAAAGCATCTGGCCCAAACTTTTGGGTCAGATGTGCAAAATCGGGATATTCTTCTCATGAAGATGTTCTCCTTTTCTCTTATGGACAAGGCCGCCCATTGGTATCAGACTCAGACCCGGCCGATCAACACTTGGGAAGAACTTCAATCCGAGTTTTTGAAAAAGTTCTTTCCCGTTGGTCGGACCAACGCCTTGCGCCATCAGATTACTCACTTCACTCAGCAATCATGGGAACCTCTCCATGAGGCATGGGATCGTTTTCAGGATCTCATGAGAAAGTGCCCCCATCACGAAGTTCCTAAGTGGGAACAGGTCCAATCTTTTTACTAGGGACTCCGTGAGGATATCCGTCTTTTCGTCAATGCAACCTGCGGAGGAAATATCATGGGTCAACATGAGGACACCGTGTGGGAGATTCTCAAAAACATGTGCGAGAACTCCATCAACAATGACTCCATGGGATTATTCGACAGGTCGAATACCTGTGCATCGACGAATCTTAGGGGAGCACATGAGACGCAGGGCCTGTCCGCATCAGTCGACCTGGAATTAATGGCCAGTCGATTGGACAAGGTCTCGATTATTGAAAAGAAGGTGGATGAACTGACTCAGCACCTGCAGCGAGCCACCTCTGCACATAACCCCTTTGCACAGCCTCCTTCCACAAGGGAAACTGTGCAAAATATTCTCCATCAATCTTCTCCTAGGATGGATCCATATCCACCATCTGATTCTCTAACCAGAGGTCCATCCGATCCTCTCTATACCAACCCGGGGAATTCCATTCCCTCTTTCTCTGACTCTCTGGAGGTTCCTCAAACCTGCGAGGACCTCAACGC
The DNA here is from genome assembly GCA_037157565.1 of Thalassia testudinum. Taxonomy (NCBI): domain Eukaryota; kingdom Viridiplantae; phylum Streptophyta; class Magnoliopsida; order Alismatales; family Hydrocharitaceae; genus Thalassia; species Thalassia testudinum. The sequence goes on from JAZHRO010000022.1 coordinate 83,396,077, forward strand.
CATCCAGAACAACCCGTTCTCCAACACCTATAACCCTGGATAGCGAAACCATCCCAACTTTCAGTGGGCAGGAAATTCCCAAACCCAAAGACCACTCTTTCAACCCCGCCCACAACCCCCTCATCCTTACCCGCCGCCTCAGCCTCGGCCCAACCCTACTTATCCATCAGGGCTAAATCAGGATCCAATGTCCCTAATCCTTCAGACTCTGGCTGACATTCAAAAGCAACACAAGGACGAGATTACAGAGGTCCGAAACCAATTGGCCCAGTTGGCAAATTCTCGCCAGCCAGGCACACTTCCTTCCCAACCTCTTCCTAATCCAAATAACGTGCCAACCCAGCAGCACGTTATGAACCCAAACCCGGGCCATGCCCATATGATTTATCAGGCCCCCTCTGTTCCTTCACCAGACGGGATAGAGGCCTCCACCTCTTTTGCAGGTTACCAGCAGCAACCCATCTTACCCAATCCCAACCAAAACCAGGCAGGACTTAATTCCGTAACAACCCGTAGTGGTAAGGAAACCCAAGACCCACCTCATCCAAACCACTCCAAGCCTGGTAGTGATCCCAATCCTAGGACAGTAATCCAGGACATTCCCACCCCTATCCCAGATCCAAAACCTGGACCTATCCTAGAAGAACCAACCAAGATCCCGTTTCCCGAGGACTTGACCAAGGGAAAGAAGACCACCAAGCCCGTGGCACCTGAGGAGGACCTGGTCAAGCTCTTTAAGCAGGTCCACATAAACATCCCCTTGATGGATGCAATCCGCCACGTACCGGCTTACGCACGATTCTTAAAGAATGTGTGTACACCCCAGCGTAAGCCGCGAACCAAGAGTGGGAGTCCAATTGTTCTGTCAGAGCAAGCCAGCTCTGTAATCCTAAGCAGATTCCCACCCAAGGCTAAAGACCATGGTACTCCCCTGATTTCCTGCAAGATAGGTGATACCCAATTTGATAGAGCTTTGCTAGACTTGGGCGCATCCATAAATCTGATACCCACATCCTTACTTGACCATCTAGAAGAACCTGAGTTAAAACCAACCGAGGTAACATTACAATTAGCAGATCGATCTATAAAGTCACCAAAAGGGATTCTCGAGGATGTTATTGTGAGAGTGCGGGATTTCTATTTTCCTGTAGACTTTATAGTCTTAGACATGGATGCACCTGAAAACCCTAGGGATACACCAATCATTTTAGGGAGACCTTTCCTGGCTACTGCGAGAGCCAACATTAGCTGTGAGGAGGGCCAAATAGAGCTCAAATTTGGGAATCAAACTCTGAAAATTGATATATTTAAGGCCCAACAAGGAATCAATTGCAGTGTCATTGAATAAGTTTGTGACGTTAGGGCTTTGGTTGATGAAACACACTTCCAGAATGGCCTGATTATACCTCATCAACCGCAGAAAGATCTTGACCCGCAAACTAAGGACTCGAATCCAGATATAAACAACCCAGTAACTCCAACCCTTGAACCTCACATCTATACTGAACCACCCGCTGCTGCTGATAACCCCACCCTCGAACTGAAGCCACTTCCTGCTCACTTGAAATACATCTTTTTGGGTTCTAATCAGACCCTTCCCGTGATTATCAATTCCAACCTCAATCCCGAACAGGAATCCCGTCTGATTGCTGTACTCCAGCAACATCGCAGAGCCATCTGGTGGACTCTCGATGATTTGACTGGAATAAGTCCCTCTTATTGTACTCATCATATCTATTCAGAAGAGGGCGCACGACCTTCTCGTGAAATGCAGAGACGCTTGAACCCCAATCTACAGGAGGTCGTGAAAAAGGAGATCATCAAGTGGTTAGATGTCGGGATCATCTACCCGATCTCCGATAGTCGTTGGGTGAGCCCAATTCAGGTCGTGCCCAAGAAGGCAGGACTCACCACCATAACGACTGAGACTGGAGAAATCATTCCTACCCGATTAGCCAATGCGTGGAGAGTCTGTATAGATTACCGCCGACTCAATGCCTCCACGAAGAAGGATCATTTCCCACTACCTTTCATTGATCAAATTCTCGAGAAACTAGCGGGAAATAGGTTCTTCTGCTTTCTTGACGGGTACTCCAGTTATAACCAGGTGGCAATCCATCCTGAGGACCAAGAAAAGACCATGTTCACCTGCCCCTTCGGAACTTACGCTTTCCGAAGGATGCCTTTCGATCTTTGCAATGCACCCGCTACCTTTCAGCGGTGCATGCTTGCCATATTCTCAGATATGGTAGGTGATTTTATGGAAGTCTTCATGGATGACTTTTCAATTTTTGGAGAATCTTTTGATGATTGCCTCCAACACTTGGTCCAAATACTCAGGCGATGCATCGAGGTGAATTTGGTTCTTTCCTGGGAAAAGAGCCATTTCATGGTGCCTAAGGGAATTGTCCTGGGACACTCAATCTCGGAAAAAGGCATCCAAGTGGACCGAGCTAAGGTTGATCTGATCTCTCGCCTTTCTATGCTTAGCTCGATCAAGGACATCCGATCTTTTTTACGACACGTCGGTTTTTACCGTCGATTTATCCCTGATTTCTCAAAAATCGCACGCCCCCTGACCACTCTTCTCTCCAAGGATGTACCTTTCGAAATTTCCAAGGAATGCACTCAAGCATTTAAGGCCCTACTTGACCGAGTCACCCAGGCCCCGATCCTACAGTCCCCTGATTGGTCTCAACCCTTTGAGATCATGTGCGATGCGTTTGATTTCGCTATAGGAGCGGTCCTGGGGCAAAAAGCTGATGGGAAACCCGTGGTCATCTACTACGCTAGCAAGACACTTGACGAGGCTCAGCGTAACTATACAGTTACGGAGAAAGAGCTGCTAGCCATGGTATTTGCCCTTGAAAAGTTCCGATCGTATCTTCTGGGTTCCCATGTCATCATTTACTCGGATCACACAGCTGTGAGGCATCTCCTTGCAAAGAAGGATGCGAAACCTCGATTAATCTGATGGATCTTGCAGTTGCAAGAATTTGACCTTGAGATTCGCGACAAAGCGGGAAAGCAAAATGCGGTAGCTGATCACTTGTTTCGCCTTCCTTCTGAAATAATTGACCCGTCCAGACCCATCACAGAGCATTTTCCCGATGAGCACCTGCTGACTATTGGTACTAGCCTTCCATGGTCTGCTAATATAGTAAATTACTTGGCATCTCATCAGATCCCGTCTGATTGGCCGAAGGCCAAGAAAGACAAATTGCGCTCTGATGCCAAGTATTACATTTGGGAAGACCCATACCTCTTCCGCATAGGTGCTGATCAGATCATCCAAAGATGTGTCCCGGAAGAGGAATTCAACAATATCCTCTCTTTCTGCCATGACCAGGCATGCGGTGGCCATTTCTCTAGGCATAAAACCGCATCAAAAGTCCTCCAGTGCGGCTTTTACTGGCCCACACTGTTCAAAGACACGTACAATCACTGCAAGGCGTGCAGTCGTTGCCAGACTTTAGGCAACATGAGCCATCGCGACATGATGCCTATACAACCGATTCTCGTATGCGAAATCTTTGATGTTTGGGGGATTGATTTTATGGGCCCCTTTCCTGTTTCGGATGGTTTCGAGTACATTCTGCTTGCTGTGGACTATGTGTCCAAATGGATCGAAGCCATACCGACCCAAACCTGTGATCACAAGACTGTTCTTAAATTCATTCATCAAAATATTTTCTCAAGGTTCGGGATTCCTCGTGCTATAATCTCTGATGGGGGGACCCATTTCACAAACGCTCAGTTTAGGTCACTGATGACCAAATATGGGGTGTCTCACCGAATCTCTACTCCTTACCACCCCCAAACCAATGGTCTAGCTGAGCTGTCTAATCAGGAGATCAAGAAAATCCTGCAAGTCACTGTTCGGCCTGACAGGAAGGACTGGTCATCCCGACTTCCGAAAGCATTGTGGGCCTATAGGACCGTCCACAAAACCCAGTTAGGCATGTCTCCCTTTAGACTGGTGTACGGGAAGGCGTGTCACCTTCCTGTAGAACTGGAGCATAAAGCCTATTGGGCAGTACGGAACTGTAATCTAGATTTTTCAAAGGCTGGAACCCACAGAAAACTTCAAATCAGCGAGATCGATGAATTACGCCTAGACGCGTATGAGAGCTCGCAAATCTACAAGGAGCGGGTTAAAGCCTTCCACGACAAGCATATCTCGAGAAAAATCTTTCATCCTGGTCAGAAGGTCCTACTCTTTGATGCCCGACTCAAACTTTTCCCGGGAAAGCTGCGATCCAAGTGGGTCGGACCATATTTAGTCCGACAGGTTTTTAAAAATGGAGCTATCGAAATCAGTCCGCTCAGCCACGATTCCGAACCTTTCATCGTGAACGGTCAGAGACTCAAGCCGTTCATTGATGTGACTTCTATTGATTTGGCTGAAGCATCTTATATCCTCCATTCCCCTTGAGCTTATTGCGCCCAGCCGATGGCGTAAAACTCAGCGCTTAACGGGAGGCAACCCGTCATTTTCCTAAAAATCCAAAACCTTTTCTGACACCTTTTTGCACTTAAAGTTCACCCTTGTAGACAGCTAACCCCACCTCAGATGCTTGCATCTGGGATTAGAAATCGTCCGCATTCTGTCTTAAGGAATGAACCAAGTAAATAAAAAACCCCCTAGGTTACAATGAGGACATTGCAAATCTTATGCATGTGGGGGTATGATAGTGCAAAACTTGTAAGAAAAGGTTTCAAACAAAAAAATTCACATATGCCAAAAACACCATAAAAATTAAAAAAAAAAATTCAAAATAAAAAGAATAAGAGGAGAAAGGAAATTTTGTGGAGGAAAGAAAAGAAACAAAATGAAAAGGAGCACAAAAAAAATGAAAGAAAAGAGTAATAGTCATTAGTAAGAAGCTAAGGAATTGATCTAAGTTCTAGACCCTATTCAAGAAAAGAAATGAAAAGTGCATGGTAAGATTAGTAAGAACGCAAACCTTAGGCATTCTTGATAGACTCTTAGTACCCATTAAGATCTAGACAATCCTCAAGAGGTTGAGGAAAATGAAAAGCTTAAGTACTAGGTCCAAGGCTTACGGAGTATTTGACCTCACTAACTAACTTCTGGTTTACGGGACTCAGTAACCTAAGCACCCCAACCTCACACACAGCCTAGTTCAGTAAGCGTAAAAATCAAAATCACGCAGAAGCGTCAAAAAATTCTGAAAAGTACACCTAGAGTAGGAGCGGCCGATCAACACAAGTTGATTTAGACGAGTTCCCAGCGCGGAGAGGCGGGAAATCCCCTCGAAGATGCGTAACAAAATATCATCTCCTCGGTGCTTGTCTCTTAGGATATTGACATATCCTACTGGGGGCATATAAGCACTCTGCTGGTTCAGATTCCATGGATGGCATTATCACGAAGTGTCAATTGCTAGGGTCTGGACTCGGCCACGGAACACCATGGATGGGATTATCTCGAAATCTCAATAGCCAGGGTTTCGGGGGTTGCCATGGGCGGTGCTATCTCGAAGCATCGATTGCCAGGAACCCTTGAGGATTGATGATGGGGGCAAGGAATCTGATACAGACCGTGTTGAAAAGCCAATCCTAAGCTAGAATTAAAAAGAAAAAGAGAGAGAAAACTCTCCAAAACAGAAAAATTTTCTACCTCTCTCTCTTACAAAACGCATTGCGAACTTAGCCAGGGCTAAAATCATTCCAAGTACAGGTGCTTTAACCACAAAGTCCAATAGACCTTAAGTTAGTTCTTGTAGGCCTTAAAAACCTTTGCTAAGGACTGAGGCTGAGGCTAGACAGATCTGGATCTTGATTGGTACTAGAGTACCTTTTAGGCCTATGGTCAGCATTCTAACCTAATCTGAGTTCAAAGGAAAAAGCACTTATCTAAAGCTATTAAGAACTCCATGGTCTAGAACAAAGGTTGAAACCTTAAGTTTTTTGCTAAGGGACTAGCAAAAGCTAGGCATGGGGGTATGATGAGAACCTCATCATGAGCCATAACTAGCTCATTTTGACCTAATACAAAGGATAAAAGCTCCTACATAACTCAAGGAAAGGCTTAACTCAGAGAATTCTGAGTTTAAGAAGAAAACAGAAACTAAGGGGTAAAAATGCAATTTCACCAATTCAATCTAAAAATAGGGTAACTCAGGGTCCAAACATAGGTCAAAATAACCTAATAAGAAGAAAAGTGGGATGAGATGACTCAAAGAGGGCTACAGCAACTCCAAGGAATTAAATGACATCCTATAACCCTAAAAACAAACCCACTTCAATTCACGAGGTTCGAGGCAAATAAAAAATTGAATAAACCCTCTAAAATTCATATAAAAATAATCTCTAGGGTTTAGAACCTCCAATTTAGCCTTTGGAATCCATTTTGACCTACATTGAGAACCATGCCCAATTAATAACTTAATTTAGGTTTTTGCGTAAATTGATCGGTCAAATAAGGTTTAATCTAGAAATAAAATTCACCATCAGAATCCTTAGGCCCTAATTAGTCATGTATAAAAACTTTAGCCTAAGAAGAAACCTTCTTGACCAACTTTACTTTTTGGCCCTCAACTTTTGAAACCCTCACATTTTGGCCCCTAACTCTGCATTATTTTTTGCATTTGGGTCCTCCCTGCAAAACCCTGAGCAGCACCATGCTCCGGCGACCTTGCGCGAGACATGGCACCGCGCAGGGTGAGGGGGACCCCCTGCCAAGTCAACCAGGGGTTCCCTACGATGTCAGCCGTCGCAGGAACAACCCCCTGATCGCTGCAATCGCCCATACCGCCCGTGCGAACGCACGGACGGTATGGGTCTCCATCTCTAGCGTCCTCCGGCGAGGGAGGCACGTCGTCTCCCTCCGCCCTCCTCTCTGTTTCTGCCTCTATAAAAACCCCCGACGCTCTGCCGCTCTCTCGAGCTCGGTTCTGACGGAGAAATCCCCCCCCCTTTCCTCTCTTCCCACTCCGACAGAGGCCCCCTTGTTCCGGCGGTTCCTCCTCCTCCTCCTCGTCGCTCTGCCGCACTACTAGCAGCAGGGCTGCCTTCACCTCCTCTTCCCGCGTCGCGCCGTACCCAGCGCGCGCTCTCCCGCTATCTCCTCGCCGCCGCCCTCTCTCTCTGGGCACCTTCTTCTCCGGCGACAGTCGATACGACTGTCGCCCTGCTCCGGCCCCCCTTCGTCCCTCCGAGTAGGTACAATCTTTCCTCTTCCTCCCCTCTTTCTTTTCCTTACTGTAATTTGCATAACCACCCCTCGACTGCGCCTAATCGCCCTCACCTTCCCCATCTCCGGCCAAACTCCGGCGACTCGCTCCCATCATTCCACCACCCCACACGACTCACCGACCCTCACAGAACCTCCGCCTCCTCACCCTGATCAACTTCGGCCCTTCCATTTCCCGCCACTCGCCACCTGCAGACCCCCCGAACAAACCCAATTCCCGCGCTACAGTTTGACCTAGGGCAGCCCTTACGCTCCGCCCCACGGCCTGCCAGACCCCACACCGCCTTCACCGTGCCACGGCGAAGGTTCTCCGCTTGTCTGATTAGGCTGAGAGGTCGTTCTTCTGTGGACAGGTTGCTCGCCCTCCGTCGCCATTGCTAAGCCGGTGAAGCTCCTTCAACCTGCAGCTGCAGGCGCGCTTCGCCCAGGTTCGACTCGCCAGGACGCGCAGTTCGCAGCCACGCAGTCGCCTAGGCCTGCAGTTGGGGAGAAAGCCCTGCAGCTGCTGCATCGGCCTGCAGCTCCCTCAGCTGCGGGTGCCCAATTGGGGCGGGACATTTAGTCCCACCTCGGAACTTTTGAGAGGTGCGCGCCCGCATAAAGGCAAAAAGTGCCTTAGGCTCTTTGCCTCCTGAGCACGGGGTGAGGTCCCTCTCACCCGCTCGAGCCGGCCTCGTCCGCGACCACGCCCCGCGAACCTGGCCCGACCCGATTAGCCCGACCTGCACTCCTCCCCCATCACCGCACGCCGGTGGGCCTGGACCCGAGCGCGACCCGCGTACCTGATTAACCGGTTGCTGTGGGAGAGCTTTCCTAAGAGTGAATTCTGAGAGAGAGAGAGAGAGACGCGGGGGGAGGGTAGAGTAGGTTTTTCCCTCTGATCGAACTTTGAGTGTGCAGGCACAGGTGAAGAAGAAGAAGAAGAAGAAAGCCACAGAGGAAAGAAGAAAAGACGCACTGTAGCAGCAGCTACTTAAGTCGTCTGATTGAGAAATCAGACGACGCTCTGAAGGCAAAGAAGGAGAAGAAAAGAGAACAGGACCTCAAGGAAGAAGAAAAAGAAAGAGACGGACAGAAAGAAGAAGAACAGAAGGAAGAAGACAAAGAAGAGAAGCAGAAGACGAAGAGAAAGAAGAACGCACTTGGCCGAGAAAAGAAAGAGCAGAAGAAGAGGAAGCAGACCGCAAGAGAAGAGAAGGAAAAAGAAGAAGAAGAAGGCCAAGAAAGGACTTCGAGAAGAAGAAAAAAAAAAGAGAAGAGAAAAGAAGACAGACGAGAAAGAAGAAGGAGAAGCCAACAAATTCTCTCTCTCTCTCTTTTTGTAATAGAAATACTGTACTTCTAGAATACAACTTGCTCCCTGAGTTCAACCTCGGGAGAACTTTCATTTCCGAGTAAAAATTGTAATAATGGCAATGACTATCTGTACTACAACGTAATTTCTATAACAAAACAACAAAACCTAGTCACAAGCCGTTATCATTCGCTTACCTCTCCTCGTAGTAATCGCATTGGACATCCAGGTCCAGTGGGATCATAAGGCAAAGGAGGGTTCACCATAGGGACATAAGGGTGAGGTGCTGTTGCGGGATTAGCCTGAAATCCCGGAGGAGTGCTCAAAGCTTGCAGAATCTAATGAACCTACCCCTGAGAATGTCGTACCTGTGGTTGCGGACCACGAGATACAAAATTTCGCAGGTTAGGAACAGGTTGGGCTGGAAGAGTGCCCTGAGATCGAGTCGTCATGCGTAGTTAACTGATCTCAGCATTCTACTACCCCAATCGGTGCTGAAGAGAGGTCATGTTTTCTTCATGGTGCTTGGACATTTCTGTCACCATTCGCATCAGTTTATCAAGAGGACTTGATGCATGTTCTGTTTGAGGTATGCAAGGACTTGATGGCGGATTTGCCACGGGATTAGATTAGGCCCTTGGAATGACAGGTGCGAACGGTCGCATTGACCCACCCGTGGGGTTTTGGCGTTGCAGGTTACTGGACCATGCAAAGTTAGGATGATTTCGCCACCCTGGGTTATAAGTAGCAAAGAACGAGTTGCTCCCCAGGGCGCAAGCATCTTCTAAGCCAGAAGACGAGTCTGCATGCATATATGCATCCGAGCACATGGAGGCTTGGCCCTCCGTGTCGAAATACTAGCTTGCAGAAGCCAGGTCCACATTACTTACCGAATCGCTCGGCACGATACTCGGTAAGGACGGTCTTACAGGGTTTTTGGGAATAAGTCTGGCATTGGAAGGATTAGGGTTGTGACGGAGTGATAGTATGGAGGTGTTTGCCATAGAGCGAGCGGGGTTGGCCAGAAGCTCGTCCAGCTTCTTGTGCACGACGGAGACTTCATCCAATTTTTGTGCAATAAGGTTAAGATCTATGGATGAATGAGAGGGTCCCGTGTCAACTTCGTGAACATTACAGGGTAGGCTGGTACGATTAAAGGCGACAATGGAGGCATTGTTCATTGAGTTTTCACTCATGTTCTCAAACAATTCAAATGCTCCATTCTCGTCTTTATTCATAAAATTCCCTTCGCAAGAAGCGTCTGCAATCTGCTTTAAAGTTTCATTTAGCCCATAATAGAAGATCTGGGCTACATGCCACTTAGGAAAACCATGGTGTGGACATTTCCTGAGAAGGTTATTATACCTTTCCCAAGCCTCATGAAACTGCTCGCCGTTTTGTTGCGTGAAAGAAGTTATAGCCTGGCGAAGCACATTGGTTCGCCCAATCGGGAAGAATTTCTTAAGAAATGATGTTCTCATCTCTTCCCAAGAATGGATGATTCTCCCAAAGGTGCGCAACCATTGCAACGCTTTATCCCGCAACAAAAATGGGAACATTTTCATGAGGACAATTGGTAACCTGATGTTTCTTGGTTTAACAGTTTCAGCTAATCGAGTTAAGTCTTCCAAATGGAGAAAGGGATCTTCACTTGCAAGACCATGGAAGTGAAAGTTAATCAGGCCAATGACATTAGGTTTTAATTCAAAATCATCCCAACCCATGGGGACCCGAATTTGCCCAATGGTCTCTGTAGCAACGGGATTTTGATAAGAGCTAAGAGACCTAGGCTCCTCCCATTCGAGAGGGTTTTGCATTTCCTCCAAGATTTCCCTAATGGCTTCAATTTGCTCATTATACAATTCCATTTGGGCTTGGAGGCGGGCTATGAGGTCTATGACTTCACCACCACCTGGTGGGAGTTGAGGGGGGCGGTTTCCTCCCTCGGGATTTAGGGGTGGGCGTGCAGCCATGTTTGTGGAGGAGGATGAATATTCAGTTTCTATCCTTTTAGAATTATCAGACAATTTAAACAATTTAGGGTTTTGTGACCTCCTAAACATGCACTACTGCAGGAAGAATTGGGGGGATAAGAAGGGAAAAGGGGATGAGAGAAACAATGCCGTACGAGTACACTTGATGACAAATCAAAGCAATCAATTTCCTAACCTCTACAATGTTCCCTTAGACCTAAAGATCTAAGTTACTATCACTACCTACGGAACCAAATGAGAGCACCGCGGAACCACCGGGCCAAATTGAAAGGCCGTTTGCCCCAGTCTTAGACACCTGATAGCACGCGGGAACCCTCACTAGCACGTAGGCGCTACACATTGGTAGTTAGACCTCCAATCCTTAATAGGGGTCAAGTTGCTACCAATTTTAATTTAGAGGTTTAGGATCAAGTACTCCAGAAATATGAAGGGCGTTGTATACGGGTAATGCCCAAGTGCGTTGATTTTTAAGAGTGTGTAAATCAAGCATGCAACGGGGAAATCTCCCCGAATTGGAGTTTTAGATGGTGAATGGCTTTTAAAATTTCAGCCTTAAGTAGTATGGATTTTAGGATTCCACTGAATTACCAATTCAACCAATCTCTGGGTTTTGAGAAAACACAAGTTCTTTTATGCCTAACAAACCCTTCTTCAATGTGAATTAGTTAATGCATGCTAAAAATGCAATGGGTTTCCCTAGATGGAAATTTCTATGTGTGGATGAACGAGTCTACTTTAAGTCAATGTGAAAGGGAGCCAAAGCACTTCGATTCAAGTGCTCCCAATCACCAAAATGATATACCACACAAGGCTCAACCACCAAATGATGTAAAAAAAATTAAAATGTTGAGGTTGAAATATTCGGGATCAAATCTAAGGCAATTGAAAAGTCATGGTGGGATTCCAAGTCTCCCCACCAAAAAATGTGATCCCGAAATGTGAATAAATGAGGTAAGAAAGGATGACAATCAATCAATTTTATCTTGCCTCAAAGAATACTTCACACAACGAAAGATCCAAGAATCAAGATTCTTGGATTTTTGCTATGCGAAGTTTGCGGGAAACAAGGGGCGGCGGAGGTGATAGCAAACAATCAACAAGTGGTTTTAATCCACTCGCCCTAAGAAATTCCGAAGAAGTGTTTTTAGGCTTTTTTTTATAGGTGACAAGATAACCTAAGTTACTAAGAGGGAGACACCTACCTCCTCAGCAATGTAGGCGAAGCTCCAATGCGGCGTCGACGACTTCACGCTCTCGCACCCACCTTGGATTTGCCCATGTCTTCGACCTCCTCTGCTTGTCTCCTCCTTGCAACCAGTATACCTGCACACCAGTAAACAAAATACCCATGAAGAGAAGGGTGTGAGAAGAGAAAATCAAAGGAATGAGAATAGAAACTTACCTCAATTTGCACCTCTCCGGCAACGGCGCGAGAAAAACTTGATGGCGACTCGAATATGTTTTATTAATATGGCGATATTGTCATTGAAATTAGTATAATGAGTTAACCTAAATCGAATCTACACTAGTTTCACAAAAAATTTAACCTGGCTTACTTGATTTTATTTTGGTCGCTTTTAGCCCTAGGGTCGATCTCAGGGAGGCGGGAATTTGAAGATCAAGGAGTTTCTACGCCTTTTCTAAAACGTATCTCTTCCTTGTGTTTATTATGTTTTTTATTTTTTTTCTATTTTTAAGCTTTTTGTTGGTGATAATGTTGTCCTTGAGGTACACCCTAAAAAATGAAGTCCTTGGCCTTGAGCCAAATAGTTCTTGGCTTGTAGCCAACAAGGGGTTCCCAAAAATCGATCTTGTTATTCGCATGATCAAGTACCTACAAGACAAGAATTATCTTTTCTCTTTTACTCTCTTTTTTTTGTCTTTTTAATAGCAAGAAATAAAAGATAAATGAAAACAAGGTGGGTTGCTAGGAACACTTAGCTTAATATATATATGTATAGATATATAGTAGATACAGAATATATATGTGTGTATATAGTTATATATCATGTATATAAGGGTGGAGGTGGAAGTGGAGATGGGATATAGCACAGTGTCAAGTTGGTCCACGTCTAGTAAGACGCAACCAACAAGACTAAATGCCGCGTGAAGTGTGGAATGGATGTGTGGGAGTGAGAGTGGAGGTGCTTGCTTTGCGCGGATATCAGGGAATATCAGCAACTGGTGCGGATATTCCCGCGATATGATGCGCGGTGGAGGGATGAGTGCACGAGAGTATGGGTGGTATTTGTGAAGTGTATAGATGGATATGGGTTGGTGGATGTATATGTAAATATATATATGTATGTATATATATATATCTATAACTATATATGTATATATATAGTTGTATATGTATATAGATATGTATATATATATGTGTGTGTGTGTATATATATAAACATGTATATATATTTATGTATATATACGTAAGGACAAGAGTATGTGAGTGGATATATGTGTGTGTGTGTATGTGTGAGTGTACCAATGTGTGTGTGAGTGTACGAGTGTGTGTGTGTGTACACTGGACGAGGAGGGGAGCACAGCAGATAAGTCGTCTGCCGCGCTGCCCCGACATTTGATGCGCAAGAGTGCGCGGGCGCAGGAGAGAGAACGCACACGCGTGGGTCGAGTCAAGCGCAACGCTCTGCTACGCAACTTGTGCGGGCGGGCCAAGCGCAACGCGCTGCGTAGTGCGCGCTGCGGGCGGGTGAGGCGCAGTGACCGGCTGGCGCGAGTTGCGAGCGAGGAGAGAAAGCACCGCGCCACTGGCTAAGTGAGAAACGAGCCGGTGGCTACAGTGCCCGCGAGGAGCGGTGACCGGGTGAGCACGATCTGTAGGCGAGCGTGCGGTGAGCGACGGAGCCTGCAGGCAAGCGTGCGATGAGCTGGAGCTTCTGAGCTTGAGAGCTTGAAGCTCTGGCTAATGGTGGAGGAGACGAAAGCAATGAAGCAAAAGGCGAAGCCACCATGCCCACCTGCTCACGAAAGAGTTGGGCGGTGGTGGAACTCACAGTGGTGGTCTGAGACCATTGTGGGTTTTCTCCTGTGCATGGTGTGCCTCTTCTCAGCTTGAGAAGAGGTATTGTGTATGGAGAGGAAGAGGGGAGGAGGTTTGGCCTGAAGGTGAGGTTAATCTCCCGGTCATGCCTGCAGTAAGGGAGAGAGCAAGGGGTTTTAAAGAGAAAGCATGCCACAGCCATGCTGCTGGCAGGAAGAGAGGTGCGCACACCCTGCCATGCTGTTAGCAGGAGGAGAGGCGCGGAGAGGTGCGCATGCCCTGCAGTCGCATGAGAAAAAGAAAATATAAAAATAAAAAAATGAAAAATGGTGAAATTGCAATGCCACACTTAAGGAAGATGTTAATTAATAGATGGCCAATTATTCTCACTATCCTCCCCTCTTTATAAATGCATGCAGGTGTCTATTTACCAATGCAATTACGGCTACATAAGATGCAATGGCAGTGCTAGGAAATAACACAAGATAGCATATTTACTGGTGTATTTTTGCTGTGCAAACACTAGATCCACGAGGGCAGGTCGCGGATGAGGCGTGAGCGAGTGAGGGCGAGGGACCTCACCCCTGTGTTCTGAGGCAACCTAAAGAAAACACAAAAATAATAAAAGGCACTCACCTACGCTGGGCGTTTCCGAGGTGGGATTAAAGTCCCATCCGCTTCTGCTAACGCCCGCAAGAGGAAGGTTTGCAAAATTGGCGCAACTGGGGTCCTCGCTCAAGGTCGCGCTCTTGCTGGATGTGTGCGCACACTCCTTGCGCGTCACCTAAACCTGGAAGCCTAGAGCATTGCATCCTGGAACAAGCTCTCGAGCTCCTTGCTTGTGCTCCAATGGCGGAAAGGGGGTCGACACCTGTCAACACGAATATGGCCTTACGGACTTGTCAAACTACAGGAAAACCTTCACTGTATCACGGCAAAGGTGAGATGGGGGTTGGCTAGCTGCGGGGAGGCCTAGGCGTGCGTGCCTAGGTCGCTCTGTGGCCGTGTTTATGGGTGTGTTCGATGGGCGTTTAGGGAGGTGTTAGCGATCGATGAAGGGGTGGATGGTGATCAGTGAGTGATGGCGAAGGTTCTGAGGTAGGTGGTGAGGCGTGTGGTTGCGTGGAGTGACGGGTACTCCTCGCTGGTGGTCAGCCGGAGATGGGGAAGATGAGGGGTGGACAGTGATAGTCGAGGGGTGGTTTATGAAATAAAATGAGGGAAAATAGAAGATAGGGAGAGAGGAACTTAACTGAGGGACTTGGAGCGAAGGAGGGAGGTGGAGGGCGAGCGACGCGTATCAGCGGTCGTCGGAGACGAAAGCCCTGAGATGGAGAGGCGACGATGACGAGGAGGTTGGAGAGGTGTGCGTTGGTGCGGCGCAACGCGGAGGAATGAGGCGGAGATGACTCTGCCACTGGTACGGTGGCAGAGTGATGAGAGGAGGGAGGAGAGCTCGCTGGAGCCTGCGGGTGTCTGATCGGAGATGAGGACAGAGGAGATTTTGGGGTTATCTCTGGCCAAAACAGGCTTGCCCCAAGCGGAGGGATCTAGGATTGCTTATAAAGGCACAGGCATGAGGTTAGTCGCAAGGAAGCGGTCAGAAGTCTTCGCCACAAGTATGGCCGGAGTGAAACCCATACCTCTCAAGCATTCGCACGAGAGGTATGGGGCGATTCAGGACATGAGGAGCTGCTCATGCAGTAGGGGGCTTCGCAGAGTGCTCCCCTTTCAAATCTGGGAGCAGCTCCCTGGGGAAACGAGGAGAGAACCACCTCGAAACCTTGTCGGAGGTATGGGTCCCTGCTTCAATGGCAAAGGGACTTGAATGAAGAAAGTGACAAAAATTTGAGGGGTTTTTGCAAGGGCTTCCAAAAGTTAAGGGCCAGAATGTAATTGGGTGAACCATTTTGCAAAGTAGGTCAAGATGACCTTTCCTTAGGTCCAAATTTTGGTATAAACCTAATTTGGACCTATCCAATGGTGAAGTTGGATTTTAGGTTTGACCACGTTTGACTGGACATTTTACACAAAAACCTAAATTAGGTCAAATATTGGGCTTGGACCCCAATCTAGGTCAAAATAGGTTTGAAAGGCCAAATTGAAGGTTCTAAACCCTAGGGGATATTTTTTCATGAATTTTAGAAGGTTTAGTTGATTTTTATCTTGCCTGGAACCTTATGAATTTAAGTGGGTTTATTTTAGGGTTACAGAATGTCATTTAATTCTTAAATTTCACAATAACCCTTTTTTGACTGAACCATCCCACTTTTTCTCTTATTAAGTCCAATTAACCTATGTCTAGACCCTTAGAAATCACATTGATGCACTGCAATGGTAAAATTACAGTTTTATCCTATTCTTCAGGTATTCTTTTCAGATCAATAATCCCCTGAATTAGGCTTTTCTCTTGATTATGTAGGAGCTTTTATTCTCTTTCTTAGGTCAAAATAAGCTAGGTAGGGCTCATGATGAGGTTCTCATCAACGAGCATGTCATCAATAAATGCCACCACAAACTGATCTAGATACGGTCTGAACACCCGGTTCATCAAATCCATGAAGGCAGCGGGGGCGTTAGTCAGCCCAAACGGCATGACCAAAAACTCGTAGTGTCCGTACCAGGTGCGGAAAGCTATCTTGGAGACGTCAGTCTCCCTAATCCTCAACTGGTGGTAGCCTGATCTCAGATTTATCTTGGAGAATACCGTGGCACCTCGTAACTGGTCAAACAGATCATCAATCCTCGGCAGCGGATACCTGTTCTTGATGGTGACCCTATTCAGTTGTCTGTAGTCAACGTAAAGGCACAGGGTACCATCCTTCTTCTTCATAAATAACACTGGGACTCCCCTCGGGGATGCACTGGGCCTCACGAAGCCCTTCTCCAACAAGTCCTGCAACTGTGACTTGAGCTCTCGCAAATCAAGTGGTGCCATCCTGTACGGTGCCGTGGAAATGGAGCTGGTCCCTGGTATCAATGAGATCTCAAACTCGATCTCACGCTCAGGAAACACATCGGGGTACTCTCTGACCACCGGGATGCTCTGAAAGTCTGCTACAGGGCTGGGCTCTACCACTACACAAGCTAAAAAGCCCTCACACCCCTGGCCCAAAAGTCTCACTGCCCGAAGTGCAAAAATGCACCTGAAACCTCCATCCATTAGCTATCCGTGAAACTCAAAGGAAGGCATCTCCGATATGGAGAAGACGATCTTCCTCTCAAACAGTCCACCAAGACGTGGTAAGCAGACAACCAATCCATCCCCAGAATTACACCAAAATCCTCCATCAGTATCACAATCAAGTCAGCAAGGAGGTTGTGTCCCCCAATACTGACCTCACAGTTTGTGTAGACCTCCTCAGCTACAAACAATTGACCACCCGAGCCTCTGATCATAAATGAATCCTCTAACAACACGCAGTCTTGTCCCAAACTGACAGCAAAACTTTCAGCAACAAATGAGTGCGTAGCGCAGGAATCAAAAAGTACGTAAACTAATCTGCCGGAAACAGTAACCATACCTGCCACCACTGAACTTGATGCCCTGGCGTCTCTGTGTGTCAGGGCGTTGATACACCCCTCAGCTCTGTGCAGAAGAAGCAACCACATTCTACGTCGGACGGGTAGCCGCTGACCGGTACCCTCCCCGCGACTTCTGTCCTCCCCCACGTGCCTGGGAACCACGACCACCTGCTCGACCTCCAGTGCTCAATGCGGGCATCATCTGCTGCACTCCAGCCCTAGACGGGCAGTCCCTTCTGATGAGGCCTAGCTGGCCACAATGGTAGCAGAGGGGGACTTGACTCCCTCCCTCGATAGGTCCCTAGTGACGGCTGGGCAAGGGTCCAGTGTTGATAGCTGGCCCCTGTCGGGGGCCCCCAAAGGCCACTGACGGCCCCGCAAAATGAGACAACTCTCCTGCGGGCGCCGCGTGCCTCCTCTCTCGTCGGCCCTGTGAGTACTCTGGCTGGTAGGGCCGCTTCCGTCCACTGTCGGTGTCTCGTGCGGCCGGGTTGGTCTCCTCGTACGTCATAGCTACCTCCACCACTCTTGAGAAGGTGGGCAACTTCAGGGGTTTGACGTACCCCCGAATGGCAAGCCGGAGCCTCTCAGTGAACCTCCATAGGCACTCCTCAGTGGCTAAAGCTGTCGCAGCAAAACATGACAGCTCTAGGAAGCGCGTGCAGTATGCGCTAACAGTCATCGTCCCCTGACGGAGAGTGTGGAACTCCCGCCTCCTCTGGTCCTGCTAAGTCTGCGGGAGGTACTACTCGCAGAAGAGGGTCACGAACTGGTCCCACGTCAGCTCTGCCCTCTCCTTGCCTCTGACTGCCCTCCACCACCTGTGTGCCGCACTCTCCAATTGGTACATGGCAAAGGCCACGCGACACTCCGCAGGGGGGTGAAGGGTGTCAAACACCTTCTCAATCTGCTCCAGCCAGTCCTTTGCCTCAGACGGGTCCTCATCCCCCTTGAAAGAGGGGGGCTTCAACTTCCGGAACTGTCCGAAAAGCTTGTAGTGCAGCTGTAGTTGGGGAACGGGCACGCCTCCAGGCAGGGAGGGCTTGTGCTCATAAGTGACAGAGTGCGATGGGGACGGTGGAGGACCACCCCCTCCCCCTCGTCCAACACTGCGTCGGTCTCTCAACCCCACAGAGGACTCCAGCTCCACGTCCCCAGGGAGAGGCGCCCGTGGAGGCAGGTGGAGCTCCTCTCGTACTATGTCTTGTATCAACTGAGCAAGGTCCTAGGCCTGAACGCTCGGAAGAAGTGGCTGGTCAACTAACACCTCGGGCCCGACACGTCCGCCCCTCTGACCTCGTCCACGGCTGCGTCCGTGGCCCACCTCAAGGACTCCATGTCGAGGCATCTCCTGCAAGGAGACGCGGAAAACAGAACAAAAAGAAGTCAACTTTAACGGACTTCAGCAAAAGAACCTCAGAACAGATGTCAAACGGTACGTTGTGGTGGTTACTCTAGTTACATGCACGTGAATTGGTTATTCTCAAGCTAGTTGGTTCATTTCTCAGAACGACTTTGCTCTGATACCATCTTGTTACGACCCAGTTCCCAAATCCTTACAGGACCCGAGACCGGCTCGACTCGACTAATCCCAAGACCCAGTCGTCCAACAAGAAATAACCAAAAAGCAGAAAAGTAAACCACATTCACTATACTAAGTAACTAACAGTAAAAGAGTACAGCAGTAAAGGAAGTAAAAGTTGCTAACAGTACATATCACCACCACAACAGTAAAGCGGAAACAAAGTACAGAAATGTAAACGGTAACAAGAGTCTGAACTCACTAACAAAAGAAAGTACAACCACAGGAAGACTACTGCTGGGCTCGACTGGGCCCAGCACCCTCTACAGCCAGTGTCTTGGGCTGCTCAACTCCTGGATCTCTAAATGGGTATGAGCAAAACGGAGTCAGCGAACGCTGAGTAGAGTGGTAACCAACTAACTAAAGTAGTAAAAGCTAACAGGAAATTTATCTTTTCTATTAGTTTATTTTACAAGTTATTCCTTTTCACCAATTGGTTTACTTTTCAGATCTCTTTTTTGATCTCGCATGTTCCTCGTGGGAACGATCTTGATTGCAGTCTTTTCTGAAGAGTAAAAGGCACACGTGGTGCTCTCCTGACCGGGAGAGTCCCCTGTGGTGATCCTACACCCAGTCAACCACCCCGAGGTCACGGACAGACGTAGCGGTGACTACAACACACGTGATAAGCGCACGAGTAGCCACCCCACACTGGCACGCGGTCAGTCGTTTCCGCTAGCGGGTACGCCCAAAGTACAGCACGGAACAGTATAGGACCTAGCCCTCTCAGTAACAAGGGTCTAGCCCCTCAGAACCAAATAGGGGTCTCGCCCCGCCATAGTCCGTGCACCCTCATTTGACTACCCTGGTTTGCTCAGTGGGCCTAACAAGATGGTGTAGGGTGGCTAGCTGAACCCCAGCTCCAGATGTCTGACTTCTCCTCTAGACATCTGGGAGTGCTTCCAATCGTCTGGTAAGCTGTCCAGACTCCAAAATGCGTGGGAGGGCATGCCCTGCGCCTTCCTAAAGCTATCTTTGCACGCGACAGGCAAAATCAACCACTTTTAGCCATGTAAATCGAGGTTGTGGTGCGGCCTGCATGGCCGTAACCGCAAAAGGAACATACCTTCGCGCAACACTACTTTCAGACGTCTGGTATCATCACCAGACGTCCAATATGTCGTCTGGACGGCACGCCAGACGTCTGATTCTGGGAAAATCCCAGAACCAGAACCACCTTCCGCTCCTCCTCACAGCGCGCAGCCGTGGCCTCGCCTCCTCGCCTGCAGCTTCAACTGCAGCAAGTGTTGGGGATGGCTCCCCCGACGCACTCCTCCTCCCACACGCGCCACTCCAGCCGTGTGCCCTCCGGCGAGCTCTCATGAGTTCGCGAGCTCAAGCTCTTCCTTTTGTCCTCATGCCACCTCTCATCCTCGTTGCTCGCTCTCGCGCTCTCTCCCGCACTCGCCCCTCTTGCTATAGTGGAGAGGAGGGAGGGAAGGTGGCTGTGGTGGAGTGGGGAAGAAAGGAAGGGGGGAAGAGGGGTTTTATAAGGGCGTGCTAGGGTTCTGCGAGGGAGAAGAAAAAGAGAGAGAAGAGGAATAAGGCAGTCTGCGCGTAGCCAGTGCGTAGACGCGAAGCTACATACAACTTTTTCAATTTCCAGACGTCTGGGAGTGTGTCCAGACGTCTGACCGACCATCCAAACATCTTAAGGGGCTCAGAACAGAATGGGTCTTTACAATTCATCTCAAGTAAGTAGTTCTAATTTATTTGTTCTTTTATTTATCTGGACATCTCTTGATCTTGTCTGTTTTTCAAGGGAACGATCTTGATTACAGTCTTTCTCGTGATGTAAGATGTACACGTGATGCTCTCTTTGCTGGGAGAGTCCCCTGTGGTAGTCCTACACCCTGTCAACCACCCTAAGGTCAAAGTCACGACGTAGCGGTGACTATGGCACGTGCAATAAGAGCACAGTTAGCTACCCCACACTGGCACGCAGTCAGTCATTTCCGCTAGCGGGTATGCCTATAAGTATAGCATGGAACAGCATAGGGCCTTGCCCTCTCAGAACAGGGATCTCGCCCCTTCACAGCCTGCAAATCCTCATCCGACTATCCCAGTTTGCCCAGTGGGCCTAACAAGAGTCGGTGTAGGGCGGCTAGTCCTAACCCCAGGCCCCATGGGGTGACTAACTCCCTCCCTACAATAACTAGCTCACCTCGGTACCACGTACACGACAGCCAAACAGAAGTCGGTGTAGAGTGACTGGTCCTAACCCTGAGTCTCAACCAAAAGGGGCAGTTGGCTCCCCTCTACACTAAAGGAACAGTTGCTCTCTTTGGTACCAACTACACAAGGGCCAGCTTACTTCCCATCTACTTACTAATTTCTTTCCATATATAGGAGTTCTTCTCCTAATTCCCTGTAGGGTTCATGCTTGTATTCCTTTCATTCCATTTTCCAACATTCAAATCTCACTATTCACATTACGGGTTTCATTCTTATAACAGGCAGTTCATGTTTTACTAACTGATAAAGCATCAAATCAATAAACTAATACATTTGCTAGCAAATTGGTTTAACATGCATCTCAAGGAAACAATGTAGCTCAAGCAATATTCGTTCGTTTCTGTCCAAGGGTTCATTTCACGTCCTAGGGTTCAATTAAGTTATTTTAAGCATGCACTTTGTTTGATTAAATCTTGATATTAAAGCAAACCACTCTACCAGGAAACACGGGAGGAATGGGGACTAGAAACGCAGGTCCTGTCATTTTCGTAGGCCCCGAACACGCTACAAGCTGGTGACCTATACCAGTGACTAAGTCACATTAAACATGTTCAAAATAGTATATACTCGACACTAACACATAGAGAAATTTGAGCGGAAAATAACGGTACTTTCTTTGCGGAAATCCGATTCCGTTCAAGTCCCAAACGGGCCAAAAACGTGCATACTGCCCAAAATCAGACGTCTGGGACTAGGCCCAAACATCTTAAAAGATGTCAAAACTCACCTTCTGTTTCCTGTGGCTTCCTCAGACATTCAGATCCTTCCGCAATCATCTAAGAGGAGTCCCAGAAGTCGGACTCTCCTTCCGGTTGTCTAAGAGTACACTCAGACGTCTAGTGATGTGCTCAGAAGTCCAAAAATACCTCGAAGGACACACCGCGTGCCTTTCCAACGCTCTGCGCCTGTGTACAAACACAAAGACCCAAAATCAGCTAAGGGTCTTGTCTGCATGGCCGGAACCCATGCAGAAACACATACCTCGACACTAAACATGATTTCAAACGTCCAGCTTCAGCTCCAAACGTCCCGCTGCTGCTCCAGACGTCTGGTAGATGCTCCAAACGTCTGATACTTGAAAAGATCCAATACGCAGAACTCCTCGCAACATTCATCTTCCTTGCCACCTTCGCTCGCAGCACTGCAGCGGCAGCTCCAGCAGCAGCGGTTGGACAACGAGCTCTTCTCCACGAGCTCCTCCTCGAGCGCACCCTCGACTCCTCCCGCACAAGCTCTCGAGCTTCTGTGGTCGCACTTTGGCAGCGCAAGCTTCCCCCTTGACTCCGAGTGCTCACTGCCACACCCGCAGCAAGGTGCTCCCCGTGAGTGAGCTCTCCGACCGTGCACATACAAGCTCCTGCGAGCCTTCTCTGTTACGAACAGGGGCATCAGACGTGTTTAAGATGCCTGGGAAGTGGCCCAAACGTCTGGCCAGACGTCTCGAACCCTTCCCACACATCTGGTATTTAATTTTTTCGGCGTACGAGTTCGCGTCTGCTTGCGTGCGCATGCAGACTGAACCCGCCACCTTCGTTCTGCTCTTTCTCTCCCTCCCTGCAGACGACGCCGCTTCTCTCTCTCTCCCCGCGCTACCTTCAAATAGCGCTCCCCTCTCCCTCACCCTCACTCCATCCGCCTTCATCTTCTCCTCCCTGCGAGCGAGCGAGTGCAGCAGCAGCGGCTACAGCGGGCATGTGGGAAGGAGTGTTGCGAGAGGAAGAAGAAAGCTCGACCGAGAAGGTGCGAGCTTGCCGGGGCAGCTAGAGCCGGCCGGCGGGGGAGCAGCGGGCGTGGGGTGTCGCGGAGGAGTTGCTGCAGCTCGGGCAGCAGGCAGACGCGGCGCGGCGCGGTCGTGCGTCGCGGGCGGAGGACGAACCGGGTCCTGATTCTAGGAAAATTTCCCAGATTCAGACGTCTGGACCTACGTCCAGACGACGCGTAAGACGTCTGGAGGAAGGTCCAGACATCTGACAGGTACTAAATTTTCCTACCTTCTTCTATTTACGCGTGTACGGCCATGCAGTCGTCCGCCGCGTTCTCTGCGCCTCTTCCTGATGAGAGCGATTGCGTGTGTGCACAGGTGTTGTTCGGGAGGGCGCGAGGGCTCACCATCCCACGCGGATCAGACGTCTGGCCATAGTACCAGACGACGGAGAGGACCTCCAGATGTCCTGGGTGACAATCGGACGTCTGGAAGATGACTTCAAACGATCCAGCGAGCTTCTGGACGTCTGAAGGACTGTGCAGAACAACGTATGGCATGATCGACATTTTAAGACATCTGGAAGAAGTTCCAAACGTCTGATTTTGGGCAGACTCGTCGTTTTTTACCCGTTTAGGGTCCGTTCGGAGCCCGTTTTTCGCGTTTCAAGTTTCATTCTTCCCAGATTTATTTCCTCTACCTGTTTACAGTAATTGTATACTATTTTGAGTAGCTCCTTGTCTTTAATCCTTGTATTAGGATCCCATTCCGTTGCGGCTCTGGGGGTTGCAGAGGCACGCGGGATTGTCGACCACGCCCCCAGTACTCCCGATTTCGCGGGTAGAGTGGCCCTTTAAATTAATTAACAAAATTTGTATAATTACGAAATAATTAATAGGGTCTAGGGCATTGCATGAACCCTAGGACTGAGAAATTAGATTGAATGATAGATCCTAGGGAATTGCATGAATCCTAGGACTGGAAAACTAGATTGAATGATAGAATCCTAGGGTATGGCATGAATCCTAAGACTGGAAAACTAGTTGAGTATATAAACATTGTAGTCTTCGAAAAGTGGAAAGGAAATGATAATTGCCTGTAAATTGGTTAACAGCTGCCTGTATTGAATGGATAATTACGGTTGAGAACATGAATTGTATGGACATAAAGCTGGAACGGTGAAACCTGAATTGGCTGAGTTAAAAGAGCTTGAACCCTATGGGGAATTAGGAGTAGAACTCCTGAAAAGTGAATGGAATAGAATTGGGGAAGTGAGCTGGCCCTTAAGTTCAGAGTACCAAGGAGAGCGACTGTCCCCCTGTTTAGTGCAGAGCGGAGCTAGCCGCCCTAGGGACCAGGGGTTAGGTCTGGCCACTTTGTACCGACTTTTGGCCCTCGTGTACACAGTACCGAGGAGAGCTACTAGTGTAGGGAGAGCACTAGCTACCCCACGGGCCCCGGGGTTCTACTAGCCCTCCTACACCGACTTGTTAGGCCCACGGGGCAAATCAGGGTAGTTAGGCGAGGGTGCGCAGACTGTGGAGGGGCAAGACCCTTATTTGGTTACTGTAGAGGGGCTGGACCCCAGTTACTGAGAGGGCTCTGCCCTATACTGGTTCTGTGTTGTGCTTTGGGCGCACCCGTTAACGGAAACGATTGACCGCGTGCCAGTGCGAGGTAGCTACCCATGCATTTATCGCAAGTGCTGTAGTCACCGTTACGTCTATCAGCGACCTTGGGGTGATTGACTGAGGGTAGCACCACCACAGGGGACTCTCCCGGCCAAGAGAGCACCACGTGTTACTTCTACTTTTCAGGAAAGACTGCAATCAAGATCGTTCCCACGAGGAACATTCAAGATCAAGAGAAGGATTTGAGGAATAAATCAATAGTGAATAAATGGAGAAATATAAAGAAAGTAAAAATATAACAGCTACTGCCCACTCTACTGCTTCTTCTAGATTTTAGTTGCCACTCTACTCAGCATTTCGCTAACGTGTCACCCTTGTTACCTTTTCAGGACCAGGTGTTGAGCAGCCAGAGTCAGCGGCTGTGGAGGGCACTGGACCTAATAGAGCCCAGTGGTGTTACCTGTAGTACCTCCTATACTTTTCTTTCCGTTGTAGTGAGTAGTTTCCTATTACTCCCTGTACTCTCTTTATTGTAAGCTTCATGTTTATGTATATGTTTATTTCTCTACTATTGTGGTGGTGTATACTGTAGTATTTCTTTTCTCTACTGCTGTATTTTGTTACTGCTTGTTATATACATGTTGTATGTGGTTTATTTTACTGCTCTTTTGGTTACTTTCTCATTGGACGACTGAGTCTTGGGATTAGTCGAGTCGGTCCGATTCTCGTGTCTCGTAGGGATTCGGGAATCGGGTCGTTACATTCTCCTTCTCTCCCACGCTCTCGCTCCTCACTCACACTCCTCTCCTTCTCCACCACGTCCCATCCCTCTTCTTCCTCTCCACTCGCTGCGCTGGGGGTGGGGAAGAAGATGGCTGCCGGTAGGGGAAAGGAGACGAAGGTGGTGGCTGGTGGTGATGGGGATAAAGAGGAAGGGTGTGGGGGTTTAAATAGATGGGTTGTTAGGGTTTTGGGTGAGGAGGCTGGAGGGGGGGAAAGGGCGTGCGTGTCGCATGCGTGCGAAGTGGAGAAGAACATGCGATTTTCCTTACTTTTAGACGACTTGCCCTCTATCCAGACGTCTAGACAGATGTCTGGTGAACACTCCAAACATCTTATCCTACCAAAAAGTGGAGGGTCATTTCAGCAGACGTCTAAAGTGTACTGTGCACTTATACTACGTGGAATTTAATTGCTTAGTACTATTGAGTTATTTGATATAATTGTGAGGGGTAATTGGTGATTCAAATCACCATTTTACCCCATTCTTTTTGCACTATTTGACATACGCTTTCATTCATATATCATTACTGCTCGGAATTTTGTTATATTACTCATATATTTGCTTAAATTACAATCTTCAGAATCATTTTGCCAATTGCTCCCTATGTTCGACCTCGGACATTCATTCGAGTTATAAATTTTACTTGTTTTTTGCGCTAACTCATCCTATACTACATGCATTAATTTTAAAATCCGTTTCAAAGCGAATAACAATAGTATTATCAAAAATACCAAAAAAATTGAAAAACTTTGAAAAATTTTTAAAAAAATTACAAAGTCAAAAATACAAAAAAAAAAAGTCAAAACACAAAAATTCCAAAAATACAATATGGAACGATCTAAATGTACCTATTGTTGAGAGAGAATTCCAAGAAAAGATTGAAATTTTGAGGAGAGAACATTGAAAGAATATAAGTGTTTAATTATGATCTTATAGCTGAAAACAAAAATAAAATAAGTATTTATGGACATTTAACCTTTACTGGTTAGACTTTCCTGACCACTGTAGCTTGATTAGCTTAGGCTTTGGCTTAATACACTTTAAGCTTTGACAAGATAGACCACAATCTCTCCTAACTTATGACGTATTCTTGTACCTATGTCACCAGTACAGGATTCGCTAGTTTGCTTTGACTTAGGAGTCTAAGTAACCTTGGTTTACACTACACAGTGTCGGGAAAGACCTTGTAATTTGAAATTCAACCTTAGTGTTCATTAGGGAAGGTGGAGACCTTACTTGTGCATGCAGGTAGACACTTTGTCCTAATCTTTAGTCTTGTGTCTAGGAGAAGCTCTTTCCACCAAAGAACTCACCCACCAAATAAAGTGTGCTCTTCCAAATAAAGTTAGCAGAGACATACTGACAGTTATTGGAAAAAAAAAAGAAAGAAAGAGAAAAAGTCTCAAAAAAAGAAATTCTTTGGAATAAGTCAAATATGTTCTCCAAGTCCTATAAATATAGTGTTCCACCAAAAAGAAACAAAAATATTTTTAGGGTGCAATACAAATACCATGTTTCACCAAATATTCTTTGAGCCACAAACGCAATAAGAGTTGGGCTTGAGTTGTCCTCATTTTTTTAGAGTCAATCCAAAAACATAAGCTAAAGCTAGGACCAACTTGGACTTAAAAAGAAGTGAAACCCCAGGATTGAGTTTTGAAATTTGACGACCTTCCTCTATAGTTCTATTATTTCATCGTAGTATAGTATAGAGAAGTGATTACCAGTTTAATACAATTTGTTACTCGGAAATAAAAGAGTTCCCAAGGTCGAACTCAGGGAGCAAGTTGTATTCTAGGGGTACAAGTTTCTTTTACAAAAATAAAGAAAGAGAGAGAGAGAATTTGTTGGCTTCTCTTCTTTTCTCTTTGCTTATCCTCTCCTCTTCTTCCTTCTTAGATCTTCTGCTCTCTTCCTTTGTTCTTCTTCTTTATCTGCAGTGGTGATGTTCTTCTTCTTCTTTCAGTTGTTTCTGCTCGTCTCTTCCTTTTTCTTCTGCAGAGCGGTCCTGTTCTTCTTCTTCTTCTTTCTTTCTTCCTTTCCTTTTGTCAGATCTTCTTCTCATGTTCTGTGTTCTCCTCTGCCTCGCCTTCCTTCTCCTTCTTTGCCTTCAGGACGTCGTCTGATTTTCCAATCAGACGACTTAAACCGCCGCTGCTACAGTGCCGCTCGGTGCTCCTCCTTCCTTCAGCCTTCATCTTCTTCCACGGTTCTTCTTCACCTGTGCCTGCACACTTACACAGCTTGATCAGAGGGGCAAAACCTAACTCTACCCTCCCCCGCGTCTCTCTCTCACAGAAGCCGCTCTTAGGAAAGCTCTCCCAGAGCTGCCGGGTAGCCGGGTACGGGTCGCGCCCGGGTCCAGGCCCATCGGCGTGCGTGGTGGGCGAGGAGTGCAGGTCGGGTTTAGTCGGGTCAGGCCAGGTCCGCGAGGCGTGAGCACGGACGAGACCGAGTAACCGGGCGGGTGAAGGGGACCTCACCCCGTGTGCTGAGGCGATAAGCCTCCAGCACTTTTTCACTTTATACCGCTGCGCTGCTTCGGAGTCTTCCGAGGAGGGACTAAATGTCCCACCCCAATTTGGCGCCTGCGCGGAGGAAGCAGCTAGTAATCGCAGCTTTACGCGAGGCCTTCGCGCGAGGGCTTCGCCTCAACTGCAGCCTGACGCTTTGCCGAAATGCCCCGCACAGCCTGGGAGCGTGACCTGGGCACGGCGCACCTGGAGCAGCAGGTCGAAGCAGCTCCTTCTGCACGGCAATGGCGGCGGTGGACGGGTGACCTGTTCACAGCAAAACGGCCTCTCGGCCTAATCAGAAGGTGCTGGGAGCTTCGCCAGAGTGCGGCGAAGCTCGTGCGGGTGGTGGCGAGGTGTGGGGCGGCGTGCAAGGGCTGCCCTAGGTCGGACTGTGGGTCGGAAAGTGGGTGTGTTCGGTGGATTTGCAGAGGTCAGGTGGCGGGAATTGGAAGGGCGGAAATGGATCAGGGTGAGGAGGCGGAGATTATGTGCAGGTCGGCGAGCCGTGTGGGATGCTGGAGTGATGGGAGCGGCTCGCTGGAGGATGGCCGGAGGCGGAGAAGGTGAGGGTGATTAGGCGCGGTCGAGGGGTAATTAGATAAAAATAGCAGGGGGAAATGAGAGAGAGAATATAGGGAAGTAGTTCTAACCTAACTAAAGTGACGAAGGGGGCGAGGAGGCGGACGGCTGTACCTGCTGTCGTCGGAGAGGAAGGTGCCCAGTGGGGGAGGGCGGCGGTGACGACGGGGCAGAGGCAGCGCGCACCGGTATTGCGCGACGCGGGAAGAGCAAGGGAAGAAGTCTCTGCTGCTGGTATTGCGGCAGAGCGAAGAGGAGGAGGAGGAGGAACTGCCGGAGCTGGTGAGCGTCTGCCGGAGTGAGAAGAGAGGAAAGTTGGGGGGTTTCTCCATCAGATCCGAGTTCGGAAGAACGGTGGAGCGACGGGGGTATTTATAGGGGCCGAATCAGAGAGGAAGGCGGAGGGAGACGACGTGTCTCCCTCGCCGGAGGACGCCGGAGATGGAGACCCATACCGTCCGTGCGTTCGCACGGCCGGTATGGTGGGTTGCAGCGACCAGGGGGGTGTTCCTGCGACGGCTGACGACGCAGGGCACCCCCGGTTGTCTTGCCAGACCCTCCCCCTTACCCTGCACGGCACCATGCTCCGCGCAAGGTCGCCGGAGCATGGTGCTGGTCAGGTTTTGGCAGGAGGGACCTGGATGCAAAGAACGAAGGAGAGTTAGGGGCAGAAATGTGAGGGTTCAAAAGTTGAGGGCCAAAAAGTAAATAAATGAGGACCAAAGTGTAAAGTTGGTCAAGAAGGTTTCCTCTTAAGCTCAAGTTTTTATACATGACTAATTGGGACCTAAGGATTATGATGGTGAATTTTATTTTCAGATTAAACCTTGCTTGACCGGTCAATTTACGCAAAAACCCAAATTAAGTTGTAAATTTGGGCATGGTTCTCAATGTAGGTCAAAATGGGTTCCTAAGGCCAAATTGAAGGTTCTAAACCCTAGAGATTATTTTTATATGAATTTTAGAGGGTTTATTCTATTTTTACTTTGCCTTGAACCTCGCGAATTGAAGTGGGTTTATTTTAAGGTTACAGATTATTATTTAGTTCCTTGGAATTGCTGTAGCCCTTATTGAATCATCTCATCCCACTTTTATTCTTATTAGGTTGCTTTGACCTATGTTTGGACCCTGAATTACCCTGTATGCAGATTATACTGGTAAAATTGCATTTTTGCCCCTTATGACTTGTTTTCTCCTTAAACTCAGAATTCTCTGAGTTAAGCCTTTCCTTGAGTTATGTAGGAGCTTTTATCCTTTGTATTAGGTCAAAATGAGCTAGTTATGGCTCATGATGAGGTTCTCATCAAAATTCACCCGGTTAGTACTGACCCATCACTAAGCACAGCCATGACCTCTTAGCTTCTAAGTCTTGTAAAACCCTCTGAGTCCTAGAATTCAACTTAAGTTTAAATATCAAGAGTCCTTGTTGGTCGAGAGATGCTCTATGTCATGTCAGTCTTAAGTTCTAGTCAATCTCTCTAAGCAACAAGTTCTCACAATGTCCAGACATAAATACAGTTGGTTTAAAGGAAAATCTTTCAGCTTAAAGATCATCTCTAAACAGTTAACTTTTTGAAAAGGAAAAGAGAAGAAAACTAGATATCTCATCACACTGACCTAGCTGATACTTAAACTGCTATTCACTTTAATGAGTTGTTTGCTAAGGGACTAGCAAAACCTAAGCATGGGGGTATGATGAGATGTGGCTCATCATAGCTAAAATGACCAAGTTAAGCTGGAAACTAGGTTAAACGCTATCAAATTAATACATGAAAAGGGTTAAGTATGAGAATTAACATAAAAGACCTAAAACACCAAATCTATGCTAAAAAAGCATAATTAGGTCATTTGTTGAAATATTCTATTAATAAATACAAAATGATGATCTAATTGTACAATAAACACACAAATGAGCTCAAAACTTCAAATCAAATGTGAAATTAACTTCTAATTTGTTCAATTAAGCTTCAATAAAAACTTAGTAGCATTTGAACATCATTAGGACCTTGCATTTAGACATTCACATTGAGGTCCTTCACTCATAACCTATCATTTATTAGAAAACTTAACAAGGACTCATTTTATAGCCGTAGGGACCTTTTTGTAAGACTCTTGGGATAACTCTGTAACCATTTTATACCACTTATGGGCCTTGCTTCAGTTTTCACACCATTTCACTTGAGGGCTTTATCTGCAATTTTACGATTAGACCTACGTGAACAGTGCACCTCTTGGTGCATTGTTCATCGCAAGAACATACCATATCCAGGCCATTCACTCCTTCTACCTCTCGATCTAATGGCTACTCCTCAATCAAAGCTTCGTGAGAATTGTTGCATAGCTTCACCTTTCCCTCCGGATCTGATCTAGCAGCTGCGATTTTATTTGAAAATTTCACACGCCTCTCTTCTCATCCTCCCCGCCCATGCCCTAATTGACTAATCGCATTGCGCGGTGAGAGGAATCATTGATCTAGCCTACTTAAGGAGCTCCCCTGACCGCGTGCACACCATCGACTCCCTCCTCCATGTGTCGATCCTTTCGTCCACACCTGCAACTTCCTCACCCCATTTCCTCAATCTGTGGTGACACCGCCGACTTTCCTTCCTTCTTTCAATCGCCACCAGCCATCGGCGGGTGGACCTTAGACAACTTCTTTAACTGCTGGTCTTCTCCCCTTTCGTCGTCATCAGCTGCTGGCAGGTGACCTTAGACATCTTCGTCCCAATTAAATTAGATTTTAAATGCTTTCTAGGAGTAGATTTAGCATAGATTTACTACTTTTTAGATTAATTGTAGTGTTAGTTAGAGTAATTTAGGAGTGGATTAGTGTAGATCCGATCCTTCCCTCTCTGATCAATTCAGATCAGAGGTGGTTTTCTGCGATCATTATCATCATTAATCTCCCCTTACATTCCATTTTATCTCCTTCTAATTCCTCGATTTTTAATTCACTGGTCACTCACTCATTAAGGTCTAATTTCAGACCTGAGAACCTTGGTTCTCAGATCTGAAATTAGCGCCAAAAATCACTTTGGGGGGTCTCTCATCCATTTCAAAATTTCACAAAGACCCCCCGATCTTAATTCACCAACTCGAATTGCTCGATCTTGTTCAAAATGGTATTTACTGTTCATATTAGTGATTTGAAATTCATTTGGATTTTATCGGATTTAATCAATCTTTTTGAGATTGGATGGGGTTGATTAGGCATATGCAAGGATTCCAATGTTTTTGAGTTTTGTTTTGATTATATGGATGAGCATACATCTAAGTTAAGCCCTATGTTGGAGACTTCTATCAGGGAAAATCAATTGACTCTGATTTGAGAAAGAACAAGGACCCAATGGATCTTGATCATATCATAAAATCACCTTGATCACCCATCAATGGTGTTCAAGAAGATTGAGTGATTAGATCAGTAAAAGATCCAAAGTAAAAGCCCAATTTGGGGCAACATTTTACCCTCCATGTAACTAATTTTATGATCCAATGTTGGAGATTTTGGATTGAGATTTTAATGGATTTTTGAAAGGATATTTGAAAGGGTTTCAAAGTATTTGCAATCTTAATTTTATAAACTCGATTTCAGATCTTCTTTAAAGATTTTAAGATGAGAAATTGATCTGATTTGGACATTTGTGATCCTAGATCTGATCTGGGATAATTTTTGTGCTGATTTGATGATCAAACCTACTGGAACTAAGGAAATGGCTATACAGCAGACTTTGAATTAACTTAAGACTTCTGGAGCTGCTGCTGCTCTGCTGAATCCCAGCAGTAGTGTTGCTGCTGCAGCTGTTGCTCCTGTTGGATGGGTTGAATGAATAGGGCAGTGGTTTGGATTTGAGTTACTTGATAGCTGACATGTTTTATATGTTGTAAAAATGTTGTACAAGCTTTCATGTACTAAGATTGAATCTTAATTTAAGTAGAATTGCTTGTAATTTGTTGTTAAACATTCTTTTGTCAGCTATAAATGTGCATGAACTGCCTAACTTAGGAAATTTGATGAAACCATGTTGAATTTCATGCTTATCTGCCTAAGCACCCTCTATTTCATGTGTTGAACACCACTGAATGCTCTCACTGCATATCCAACCCCTTATACACATCTTAGTATCTTAGGATTCTAATAGAAAAACCCTTTGAAGGCCTAGAATGACCTTCCTTTGTAAATAAATAAAAATCCTATAAAAAAATTTTAAAAAATAAAAATAAATGTGTAGCGGGTAGGATTAGATATATTTTTAAGTGTATACCAAGTTTCAAGGTATTCTGGATCCCCAGCTTAGTAGAACATACCAACCGACAGTTCAGTATACCTTGGAACTTAATAAAAGACTCCAAACCTAAAAAAATACAAAAATACTCTATTTCCCTCATCTCTTTCTTTTTCTCCCATCCCCTACCTCTATGAAATATATAAAACATATAAAACTCAGACAAACTCGAAAAATACTCAAAAATACTATATAAACTATGTATATACATGTATATATAAGTTATATACTAAGCTATATATATGTAAATAGTGTAAAATATGTGCATAATATATATAAATAACTTATGTATATATTCTATAATGTAAATCAAGTATTTAAGATAAATTAAATCATATACAACTTATTTGTATACTTATTTATTAATTATACTAACTTATATGTACTATAAGCTATGTAAATTAATAAACCCATATAAATAAAGTTATTTATAAATAATACTGTATATATGCATTTATATATATAATGTACCTTTCAAAAATATATATATATAATGTACATTAAGATGCCTATAACCTAATTTAATTATATATATATAATAAATAATTAATTTAATAAGTTATTAACTAGTTTATTAAATTAAATTAGAATAAATTAATAAATAAAGTTATTACTGAACTAACTTATATTGTATATTTGTATAATAGTATTTTAAATAATTTAAACTAATTTAATTATATTTATACTGTATTATACTATTTATACATAATTTATATGTATAATAGCTTGAAATCACATGTTTAAATGTATATAAATTAAAATAAAGCATGTAAAATATAATAAAAATGTGTATTAAATATTTTATTATATATATTAACTCTGTAATAAGTCAATTTGATGATTAATTAACTAATTTATACTGTAATTAGTCAATTAAACCTTAATTTAACTTGTATAAATGTTAATCTTTAGCTAATTTATGTATATAGTAAATATAATTAATTTTGTAAATAAATTATATAATTAAGTAGTCCCTATAATTTAATTTTAATTTATAATAAAATATAACCCTTAAATCGAGGGCCATATGTAGCAAGACAGACGCGTAGCAGTGCCTGTGCTTTAGTGTTAGAAGCCGGCACGATAGTGCCATATCGTAAACACACAAGCTCGCGTAGAGGCTTAAATTGTTTTTCTGCACTGGCCATACCAGTCGTTACAGGGGTGCCCGCAGACAGGCACACACACATACCCATATCTAAGCATTGGTTGTGGTCTGAATTGGGTGTGGTGCATGGCTAGGAGCTGTGTACTGCGCATGGGTTTGAGTAGGCCCAATTACGTGCATAAAACAAGATTAAAGCACCTAATTAAACAATTAAGGTGGCTGTAGTAGAGGTCTGGTTCCACCCTTAATGGGTGTTGTGTATCTCTCGAAAAATTCACCTACCAATTAATTAACATAACTTTTAACTAAGTGAGGTAATTAAGGCACTTAACAGAAGGAAGAAAGAAATTATTGAGTTGCGGCTAAGTGTTAGCCTGTGTGCCTATGCCTGAGTATCGTGAGCCTCGTGTGTTGAGTGCTTGTGCGTCTGCGTGTGTATATATGTATATATATAAGTAATATAGTATATAGTATATATATAGTATATTTTTTGAGCTCTATTTTGTATATAAATAACATCAAAGCTTTAGTGACATATGTATCCGTCACTGTAGATAGAATAAACGTTAGTATAGATCCTATTTTTACCTTAACTTATTATATAGTTTTTCTAAGATTCTAGCGACACTTTTATACGTCACTGTAGATACATTATATGTTACTGTAGATATTAGTAAGTTACGTTAGTAAGTATATATTATTACTTATTATTTTACATATAGCTAAGTATTATTATTATAAGTTGTAAATAAATAATATAAAGTATTTAATTATAGTTTTTTATGCTTGTTTGTATATAATTGTTTGAAAGCATTGTATTTCATTCTTTTGTACATAGTTATTTCATTCTTTCATTAGTTGATTCATTCATTCATTCATTATTGAACTTAAAGAGTGATGTATATCAATAACTGCCTTCCAGTGAACGATCTAAAATAAATCAGCAAAAATTAAGTATATAAATAAAATTGACGCAACAACAATTTGTATTCATTACATATACTACAGCAACAACGTTTTAAAACCCCTTTTTAGTATGAATCGATAGTCGTCGATCATATTTTTGGCGTCGTTACCGGAGATAAAAACCTGACAGCAACGTGTTCTTATCATTGTTGACGTGTTGCGCATCACCTACACACACACATTAACCACGATACATGTTGTCAACGATTTGTGCGGGTTTAAAGTATATCACGTTGTAGTACAACCGACAAAACGTTTAAACAAATATAAAGAATTTTATTACTCGAAAACTGGAGTATCCGAGGTCGATCACAGGGAGCAAATGGAATTTACTACTAGTCAAAATGTAATTGAACACTCTAATTTACTCAAAATATCAATTCAACTATGAATGTATGCGATTAAAAGTAGTTAGGACAAAAAGAAATGAAATTGAACGTCTGATCTTGTGATCAGACGTCTTAAAAGTATGTTCCCTTTTCTTCTTGATTATTCTTCTTCCTCTGCAGTCTCTCTGTTTCTTCTTTTTCTGCTGCTGTGTTTGCTTTCTTTTCTTCTCTTTCTTCTTCTCCTGCGAAGGCTTCTTTCTTTCTTCTTCTTCTCTGCCTTGTTTCTTCTCTGTCTTGCTCCTTCTTCTCCTGCGAAGGCTTCTTTCTTCTTTGGTCTCTCTATTCTTCCTGCCTTTCCTTCTTCCTTCTTTCTTTTCCTTCTCGCGACCAAGTCTTTCTTCCTCAACGTTCAGCCTGTGCCTACACAGAGCAAAACCTATCCTTTCTCCCTCTACCCACGCGTCTCTCTCTTTCAAGCAATTCACTCAGGGACGCTCTCCCAGAGCCACAGCCATAATCGGGTCGGATCGTACCCGGGACCAGGCGCAACTGCAGGTGGTGTGAAGCGCGAGGAGTGCATAGGTTTAGGTCGGGTCGGATCCACCAGATCCGCGTGGTCGAGCCGCGGACGAGGCGGGTGGGGGCAGTGAGGGACCTCACCCCTGTGCTTACGGAGGCACTGAGAGTAAAACAAAAATTCAATTTATGGTATGCCCTCACCTCGCGATTCCACGATGTGGGACTAAAGGTTCCGCCCTGCCTTTGCGCGCGCCCGCAGACCTGCGTGCAAACGCCACAGCTGCTGGCTCTGCTGGCACTCCTTGCTGGACTCACTCACCTCGCGACACTCGCGCGAGTATGCAGCACCTGTAGCCTGGGAGACCGGGTGCCTGGAGCTTCGTTGGAGCTTCATCAGAGGTCATCCATGGCGGCAGGAGCTCAAACACTGTCATGCACAAAACGAGCCTCTCGGCCCAATCAGATCAGCTAGAGACCTTCGCCGTGGCACGGCAAAGGCGGTGGACGATGCTGCAGGCCGCAGGTCAGCCTAGGCGTGCGTGCCTAGGTTAACCTGTGGCCGGAGATGGTGGGTTGTTCGGGGGGTGATTATGGAGGTCTGGAGTGGCAGTTGTGGGGTGGAGCGAGTTCCTGGTGGTGAGGCGGAGCTCTCGAGGTGGTTGGCGAGCAGTGTGGGGGGCTGGAATGGTGGAAGCGGCTCGCCGGAGGTCGGTCGATGATGTGGAAGATGAGGGTGGTCAGCGTCGGTCGAGGGGTAACCAGATGAGATAACAGGGGTAAAAGAGAGAGGAGAGGATGGAGAGGAGTTCTAACCTAATTGTAAGGACGAAAGGGGACGGAAGGCGGACAGCAGTACCTGCTGTCACCGGAGAAGATGATGCCCAGTGGAGAACGGCGGCGACGACGGGGCTGAGGCGGCGTGCGCGGGTACTGCGCGACGCGGAGGGAAGTCAGGAAGCTAACTCTGCCACTGGTTTTGTGGCAGAGCGAAGAGGGAGGGGAGGGGGGCTCGCCGGAGCTTGCTGGGACTTTTGGCCGGGCAGGAGGAGACGAATTGGGGGTGGACACTCGGCCAAATCAAGCTCGGCTTCTGCGGCAGGGTCTGGGGGGTGTTTTATAGGTGCTGGCCGCTCCTATCAGCGTGTGGAGAGCGCGCAATTAGGTCTGCCGACTTGCCGGAGTTGGAAGGAAGGTGGATACCCAAATCTCTCATGCGTTCGCACGAGAGATTGGGTTCACACCAGCGATTGTAATTGGCTTTATAAGGAAGGGAATTCCTCAGAGAATCCCCCTTCCATTTCTGGGAGGGAATCTCTGAGGGATTAGAGAGCAATCCCTCTCTGAACCTCGCCGAAGCTCGGCTCTGCCCTAACAATGGCGGCAGGACTGGATTGCAAAGGGGGCGAAGAACTTGGGGGGCTCTTTGCAAGGATATTCAAAAGATAGGGACCTATTTGTGATTTGGGTGTACTAAATTGCAACGTAGGTCAAGATGACCTCCCCTTAGGTCCAAATTTTGGTATAAACCTAATTTTGACCTAAGGAATCTAATGGCGAAGATGGATTTCAGGTTTGACCTCGTTTGATTGGACATTTTGCGTAAAAACCCAAATTAGGTTAATTGAGGAGCTAGGACCCTAATCTAGGTCAGACTAGGTTCCAAAGGCCAAAGTAAGTGTTCTAAACCCTAGAGGATGTTTTTCCATGATTTTTAGAGGGTTTACTCGATTTTTATCCTGACCAAAACCTTGTTAATTAAAGCGGGTCTATTTTAGGGTTACCAGGTGTCATTTAATTCTTAGATTGCACATGAACCCATTTCTGATTGACTCAACCCTCTTTTTATCTCATTTAGACCATTTGACCTATGTTTTGCCTCCGAGAAATCCCGTTTATGTACTGCAATGGTAAAATTGCAGTTTTAACCTTTATTTCATGTTTTCTTCTCAGAGCACTTGTTCCTTCAGTTAGGCCGTCTTCTAGGTTATGTAGGAGCTTTTATCTTCTTTATTGGGTCAAAATGAGCTAGTTATGGCTCATGATGAGGCTCTCATCAATACATCATTAAACCAAGAATGGCCAGCATTCCACTAACATATGCTCTAAGGTCCACTACTTTGACATGAATCAGTATCCAGCTTATAAGACACCTCCAGCTTTTATGCAAATGGGATACCCAATCCATTCGATGTGTTCAACCCCTCAGCCTCCCAACTAACAAACGGCTGCTCGTAAAGAGGAAAAAAAATAATAAAGGTAATATAATAAAATCAAAAGATAGTAACTCTGGAATAACGCTACTCATCTCATGCATCAATCAAACAAATGTAAAGCAATGATCTAAACCAAAAACTTTGTAAAAAATAATAAATTTCTAAAAACAACACTAGTTGCATGCAAATAAAATTTCACACAATCATATTAAATGACAAGTCAAAAGCAAAGGAGATAAGGAGTTGGGTCTACAAGATACCTGAAAATTAGAAATGTACATGGGATGCATGCCTTTAAATAGATATGAATTGGAAGAAGGAAAGAACATATGCTTTCTTTCACCCTCCTATCCTCTATCTCTTTGTAGACTCTTTATGTGGCTCGATAGTTCCATTCCATGTAAGCTAGCTATATGGCCATTTAAGCATGCATTTTTGAGAAAAAAAATTCGTTACATGTAGTTTACTCCATCGAAGGGGATTTTGATGGAAGTTTAAGTACAAGAGGGGAAATGACGAGAGTTCAAAGAATGTGCAGGTAGATTGGTATGCAATATTCCATGTTGGGTAATTGCTTTTACCTCAAAAATTAAATATTTTCCAAGACATTTCAACAAGAGTAAAAGCAATTTTGGCAAATATGGCCCACAATGAGATTAAAAAAGGTAGCAACCAATAGATAGAACAAAAAAGAATGTGTTGGAGGCTTCTTGCATTTGGTGAATGTAGAGTGCAAACGAAGTACAGAGATGGGTTGGGGAATGTTGTTGAGGGATCAAGGACCTTTCCCGATGATGAATCGATACTGAATCAGTACAAAATAAGCCACATCCCTAAGCATTAAGAAGATGCAAGAAAAACTGGGAAAGCAAT
Source organism: Thalassia testudinum (assembly GCA_037157565.1). Taxonomy (NCBI): domain Eukaryota; kingdom Viridiplantae; phylum Streptophyta; class Magnoliopsida; order Alismatales; family Hydrocharitaceae; genus Thalassia; species Thalassia testudinum. The sequence goes on from JAZHRO010000022.1 coordinate 83,434,430, forward strand.
CTATACAAATAACTAAAAACCAACAAGTATAGTGCAAGTACCACAGTTTCAGACATTTCTACTAGTCTCAAGGCCTCATGCCTTATAGCATCAAGGCAATACACATTCAAACTATATTCTACAAGCCTAGAAAGTTTTAAAGAAACTTATCCCAATGCAATTGCATTAATGTAAAATATTCATGTAACAAATCCCTAAACTCAATCAAACTCATAAAACAAGAAATCCATCACCACTCGAATGTAGCTATCACCAATTTTCTTGCCCATTGATGGCACGATATACATTTTCAATGCTAGAAAGCATTTACATCTCCTGCTAACTCAGATAAATTCATACACATAAAAATTACCAAGTAGGAAAAAAATTGGTATGCTTACCACTGCCTCTAGTTCCAACAATCGCGGCACTCCTTCTTACTGGTACAACAAAAGAGACTCCATCAATGATCTTTCTATCTACTAGATATATGAATTTGAAAAAAAAAAGCTTGTTTTAGAGATGAATGGATGTGCCTTGTTAGGAATCAAATCATGAAACTGCGACATTCTTATTATATGGAGGAATGGTTCATCATAGATTAATTTAGTTATACACTGAAACACAAAGTTCAAAGGTCCTTGTTGAAAAATTATGTTGCTTCTGAGACAATCCAAAGGGAAACAAACAAGAATACATATAACATTTTGTGCTATGAGGATGAGGGGAGGAATGGGGAGGTAGGATGAGATGAGGAGGGAGAGGGGGAGGAGGAGGAAGGGGAAGGTAGGAGGAGATGAGGAGGTTGAGGAGGAAGGGGACGGCTGGAAAAGATGAGGAGGGGGAGGGGCAGTTAGGAGAAGGAGGAGGACAACGGGCGGGGAGGACAATAGGGAGGAGGAGCAGGTGTCGGGGTGGTGAGGAGGAGGACGAGGAGGAGGAGGAGGGGGTCTACTAGAAGGGGAGGAGGAGCAGTAGTAAGAGGAGGAGTTGTGGATGGGGAGGAGGAAGAGGAGGGGGCTGGCGAGGAAGAGTAGGGTAAGGAGTAGGAGGAAGATGAGGGTGAAGCGATCAACCACAGTTCGTATAAAAAACGTCGTTGTTGTAGTATATGTCACAAATACAAACCGTTGTCGTGTCAATTTTATTCATTTACTTAATTTTTACTGGTTTATTCCAGGTCGTTCAATGGGAAGCAGTTATTGATATACATCATTCTCTAAGAATAAATTTTTTCTTTAATTCCAAAAAGATTGATTTTATATACAAATATGAATAAATTAATTAATAAATGAAAGAATGAAACAATTTATGTACAAAATAATGAATTAAAATGCTTGCAAACATCTATTTATAAACAAGAATAAAACACTTTAATTAAATACTATATACTATCCATTTACATCTTATAATACTAATACTTACATATCTATACAATAATATGGTATAATATAGACTATACTAACTTAACTTAATACATTAAAACCTATAGTAACATATAGAGTATGTACAGCAACATATATAAACGTCGCTAAACCTTAGGAAAAGTATGTATATAAGCTAAGGTAAAAATAGGATCTATACTGATGTTTATTCTATATACAGTGACATACTTATCTGTCACTAAAGCTCACAAGTTATATATACATAAATGAGCTCAAACACTATACGTATACGTATATATTATTTGCATATATATATATATATACATACTATACACGCATGTACACCTAATTCTTTCTTCTTCTTCTGTGTTCTCATTAATTCAAACTTAGCTACTCTTCTCCCCCTCTTTACTTGTTAATTAGGCACTCATTACTGTTCACTAAGCAAAAATTATGATTTTTAATTGGCGGGCGACCTTTTCGAGGGATACACAGCACCCTCAAGAGGTAGGACTGGACCTCTACTTAGGTCACCCTAATTCGTTAATTGGCCCATTAAATGTCAGATTAGTACTCAATATTGGGCCCATACAGGCCCACGCACAGTGCACGGCTCCCAGCCCGTGCACCGCACACAAATCTCAACGCCATAACTCAGCCAATGCCAATGCTTAAATGGGTAAAGGGGTCAAGTGTTTCGGGCGCCTGACCCCTGTGGCGACCTTTTCGAGGGATACACAGCACCCTCAAGAGGTAGAACTGGACCTCTACTTAGGTCACCCTAATTCGTTAATTGGCCCATTAAATGTCATTTTAGTACTCAATATTGGGCCCACACAGGCCCACGCACAGTGCACGGCTCCCAGCCCGTGCACCGCACACAAATCTCAACGCCATAACTCAGCCAATGCCAATGCTTAAATGGGTAAAGGGGTCAAGTGTTTCGGGCGCCTGACCCCTGTGACGACTGAAGAGGGAGAGGACGAAAAACAACTTATAGGGGTGCGGCAGCTTCTAAGCACACGATGTGGAACTATTCCAACACCTTCTCAACGATGCTTGTCTCAATGCAAATTATGTAGATTTCAAGATTTTGGCCCTCAATTTGAGGGCCATAAATTATTATAATTTAAAAATAAATTATGGGAACTTAAAGTATTTCCATAGGTCTACATAATTATATAATTTATTTACAAAATTAATTATGTTTACTATACAAATAAATTACCTAAAGTTTACACTTTATACATATTGACTTTTAAGTTTATTTCTTAATTAACGTAAAAATTAATTAATTAATGGTCTAATTGACCTATACAGGTTAATACATGTAATAAAATATTTAATACATATTTTTATTGTATTTTACACGATTTATTTTGGTTTATTTACATTTAAATAGGTGAATTCAGGATGTATAAATATAATGTAAGTTATAAATAGCATAATATATTATAAATATAGTTAAATTAGCTTAATTTACTTAAAATAAAATAATATAAATGTACAATATAAGTTAGTTTAGTTATAACTTAAATTACTAATTTATTTTAATTTAATCTAATAACTTTGCTAGTAACTTAACAAATAAATTATTTATTATATACACATAATTAAATTATGTTACAGGACTCATTATGTACATAATACATATATAATTATGTATGTACAATATTACTTATAAATAAGTTAATCTATTAGGGTTTCTATAATTATGTAGCTTATAGTACATATAAGTTAATATAATTAATAAATAATTATACAGATAAGTTATATACATAATAAGTTATCTTAAATACTTAATTTACAGTATAGAATATATGCATAAGTTATTTATAAAGTTTATAGACATATTTTACACTATTTACATATATAGCTTAACATATATACCTTATATATACAAGTATATACATAATATACATGGTATTTTTGAGTATTTTTTGGGTTTTTCTTCTTTTTATGGGTTTTATATATTTTGTAGAGATAGGGGATGAGAGAGAGAGAAAGAGATGAGAGAGAGTGTGTGTTTTTGGGATTTTTATAGATTAGTTTCTTTTATTATGTTAAGAGGTATACTGAACTACCGACCGGTATGTTCTACCAAGCCGGAGGTTCAGATGACCTCAAAACTTAGTGTACACCTAGAAATATACATAATCTTCACCAAGACAGGTTTATTTTATTTTTTTATATTTTTTAAATTATTTTTATTTATAAACAAAGTCAACTCAATTCTTGGCCTTCAAAGGGTTGTTAAGTGGATCCAAAAGCCTAGAATTCTAAACTATGGATGAACAAATGGTTTACACAGTTAGAAACATTCAGCAAGCATGATATAAAGTGTTTAAGAAATTAAACAATATTTCAATTAATTTTGACATTAATTTCTCATTTTGGACAGTTAGTCACTAAATGTAGCTGACAAAGAAGGATTTAAATAAGATTACAAGCAATCCAGATGAGATTTAAAAATCATTTTAGTTACAAGAAAGCTTGTACACAATATATACAACATATAAAGCGTGTCAACTATTTAAATAAACTAATCCTAACCCACTGCCCATCTAATTCAGCCTCTGGAAGTCACTACTGCAAGCTTTAGCAGCAGCAAGAACAGATCCTACAGCTGCTGAAACAACAGCTATGGAATCTGGTGCTACTGTTGTAGCCCAAATCAGACCTTGCAAATGAGGATCAGACTACCTAAATTAGTTCCAGAGGTCTGCAACAGCTCTAAATTTTTGTTTCAGACCCACAGCAAGCCTAATTAGGTTCATAACTCCACAAGTTCTAATCCACTCTCTGATCACATAGTTGAGTGTTTAGAATCCCTATAAGAGTTTCACCTTCCACTATAGACAGTGTGAAGGTAAAAAAAAAAATAAGGATTCAATTCACTAAAATTTCTTTCCAAAAAACATCACAATCTTTTTCAAAAGGATTTATCACTTGAAAATCAATGGGGACTGATATCCAACAATGCAAAACTCTGATAGAATCATCCTACCCTACTATAGATAGTAGAATAAAATATAATCTAATCAGATCATGAACTCCATTTGAAAATCATATTAAAACACTCCAATACTTGGAATAGGGGTGAATTCCCTAAAATGTTGCTTCTATAGCAGCTGTTCAATGTATTGAAATGGGGGATTTTACTCTGAAATCTCAAGTTTAAGCGATGAAAACCTTTTCAAAACATATTCACATGGTACTAATAAGTCCACTTTTGTGGACTATTATTTAGCCTGAGTACTATTTAATTATTTGTTCTTAGTTGTTAATTAATTAGGAGTTATATGATAATTCACCTTGGCCTGCATTTAATTTTATGCTTTAATTTTACATTTAATAACATATGTTATGATAATATAATTTATTTGATGAATGCAGGCTAAGTACAAGAATCAGACGCTCATTTTTACTTCTATAAGACGTCTTGAACTTTGATTGGATGTCCAGAACTGCTATCACAAATTCATGGCATTACATTTTTTAAGGCGTCTGATGCTCTAATTAGACGTCTGATGAAGAACCACCCGTGTTTATCTGTCGTTCCAACCACTCGCTATCGTCACGAGTAGTTGGAGACACTTGCAACCGAAGGAAATTGAGGAGGTTTTTGTTTTAAAAAGGAAAGTCATGTCCACCGAGGGAGGCATCCGATCCCCTTGGCGAGGACTTCTTCATCTTCTCCACCGTGAAGGAGGCGTGCACCGTGGACTTCAGCGAGCACTGTGGCCTCCGCTTCCTCAACATCGCCCTTACCGTCGAAGCACACATGGTGACAGAGTGTGTGCGTGCCATCATCACCACCACCTACAACCCAACGTCACCGTCATTCCATAGCCCCTCTCCGCACGCCTGCAACCATAGCCACGCCTCATCCATCATCCTCTTCCTCTTCCACCGCTCCTTCCCCTGTTAACTCTCTTCTTCTCTCCACAAGAACCAACACCCAACCTTAACTGTTACGACCCGGTTCCTAAATCCCTACAAGACCCGGGACCAGCTCAACTCAACTAATCCCAAGACCTAGTCATCCAACAAGAAATAACCGAAAAGTAGGAAAGTAAACCACATTCACTATGCAAGGTAACTAACAGTAAAAAAGTACAAGCAGTAAAGAAAGTAAAAGCTGCTAAACAGTACATACCACCACAACAACAGGAAAGTAGAACAAAAGTATAGTAATAGAAACGGTAACAACAGTCTAAAACTCACTAGTAGAAAAGAGAGTACAACAACAACAGGAAACTACTACTGGTCCCAGCACCCTCTGCAGCTGGTGACTCGGGCTGCTCAACTCCTGAACCTGTAAAGGGTTATCAGTAGAACGGAGTCAGCGAATGCTGAGTAGAGTGGTAACCAAACTAACTAAAGTAGTAAAAGCTAACAGGTAAATTTATCTTTTCCAATTATTTTATTTTACAAGTAATTCATTTTCACCCATTGGTTTACTTTCAGATTTCTTTCTTGATCTCACATGTTCCTCGTGGGAACAATCTTGATTGCAGTCTTTTTCGAAGAGTAGAAGGCACACGTGGTGCTCTCCTGGCCAGGAGAGTCCCCCGTGGTAATCCTACACCCAATCAACCACCTCGAGGTCACTGGCAGACGTAGCAGTGACTACGACACGCGGAATAAGCTCACGGGTAGCTACTCCGCACTGGCATGCAGTCAGTCGTTTCCGCTAGCGGGTACGCCCAAAGTACAGCATGAAACAGTATAGGGCCTAGCCCTCTCAATAACAGGGATCTATCCCCTCAGAACCAAACAGGGGTCTCGCCCCTCCGCAGTCCACGCACTCTCGTCTGATTACCCCAGTTTACCCAGTGGGCCTAACAAGTCGATGTAGGGTAGGTAGCTGAACCCCAAGTCCCATGGGGTGGCTAGCTCCCTCCCTACACTAGTAGCTCTCCCCGATATAGTGTACGCAAGGGCCAACAGAAGTCATTGTAGAGTGGCCAATCCTAACCCTGGGTCCCAACCCAAGGGCGGCTAGCTCCACTCTACACTAAATAAGGGACAGTCGCTCTCCTTGGTACCATGTACGCAAGGGCCAACACACTTCCCACTCACATTTCCAGATTTTTCCATTCATCCACAGGAGCTCTACTCCTAATTCCCTGTAGGGTTCATGCTCATGTTCACCATATTATTCCATACCAGGTTTCATCATTCACAATTCCATTCTCATATTATACACATGCAACTCGCATTTTCACAATTTAACATAAGCAACAAGTGATATTACAGGCAACTATTTTAGTTATCTCAGGCATCTCAAATTTCAACAGGCAGCTCATATTTATTAACAGACAGTTGTTTACAATTCAGCTCATTCATTTATGACTGCAATCTCAACATGCATATAAACAGGGCAACAATTTCTCATCCTAGAATTCATGCCACATCCTAGGTTTCTAGTTTTCTAATTTTCATAATTGCATTCATGTTTTATAATTAAAACAGGAGGAAACCACTCTACCAAACAATTCGGGAGTAATGGGGGCTCGAACGGCAAACTCACGTGCCTCTGCAAGTCCCGAACATGCAATAGATCAAAGTCCTATACCAAGGAACATACCACAATGAAACATTCAGAACAGTATATAAGGATTTCTAACATGTAGAGGAAATCACAAAGAAACTATAGATATCTCATTTGCGTAAAATAGGCCTCAAACGGATCCTAAACGGGTCAAAAACAAAATTACAGAACCAAATCAGACGTCTGGAACTAAGTCTGGACCCCTACTTGACCATCTAGACTCAACTCCAGATGTCTGACCTCTCCTCCAGTCGTCTAGGAGTGCCTCCGGTTGTTTAGTAAGCTGTCCAGACGTCCGAAACACATGGGAGGACATGCCACACACCTTCTCAAAGCTACTCCTGTGCGCGACAGAGCAGCAAAATCCCCTTTTAGCCAAACAAATTGGCTCTACGATGCGGCTTACATGGCCGTAACCGCAAGAAGGATGTACCTGCACGAAACCTTGCTTTCAGAGGTCCGATGTCGTCACCAGACATCCAACCCGTCGTCTGGAAGGCACTCCAAACGTCTGATACAGAAAAAATGCCAGTACCAGATCAAGCTCCCGCTCCTCAAGCCGCGCTCACCCGCGGCTTCCCCCTCTCAGCTGCAACTCTGGCCGTAGCAGGAAGTCAGGGACGGCTCTCCGACTCACTCCTCCTCCCGCACACACTACGATGGTCGTGCGCACTCCGACGAGCCTCTCCGAGCTCGCGAGCTCAACCTCCTCCCTCTCTTCATGCCGCTCCTCCTCCTCGCTCCTCGCTCTCGCTCCCTCTCTCTCGCTCGTCTCTCTCACGACAGTGGAGAGGAAGTAAGGTGGTGGTGGAGTGGAGAAGAGAGGAAGGGGGGAGAGGGCTCTTATATAGGCGGTGGGGTTAGGGGTCGGTGAGGGAGGAGAAAAGAAGAAGAGGGAGAAGAAAAGCTGTCTGCACGCAGCCAACGCACAGAACCAACCCTGCATACAGATTTTTCAATTTCCAAACGTCTGGGAAGGGGTCCAAACGTCTGACCCGACGTCTGACTGACAGTCCAGACGTCTTAAAAGGCTCAAAACAGAATAGGTCTTTACATTAACCCACCGCGTCCTCGCTCCTCATCTCTCAGGCGCAGCACCACCGCGCCCGCGGGCAGCTGCGCTCGCAGGCAGCCACTCCCTCGTGCGCGCACCCGTCCACCTCCGCGCAGCAGCCACCCACGCTCCTCGCGTCGCATGCATGCGCGTGCCGCCAACAGCCATCTTTGTCTTCTCCTTCTCCACCGACCGGAAGAACCCAAAGCTCCAAGCGGACCCTCCCCACGCAGCCAACTTTTGAGGCCACGAAGCTTTGCACCAATGCCTCCAACAGACTCATCACCGCACCCCCACGAGTTCGGCCACACCCTCTCAAGGTCGACAACAGCCCGCACACACTAGCGAGCCACCGTCGTCGCCGCCGGTTGTCCTCATCGCCGACAAGACCGCCGGCCACCGTTCAACGCACCATCACCACCCACGCATAGCCCTCGTTGCATGCAACCTCCACTGAGCTTTGCACAGTCCGCCATCCCCTCCCCTTCGCACGAGCACAAGGGGAAGTAATCCCCTGTTTTGCTACAGTGAAAGTCACATTAAAATTTACAACATATGCCATTGTCGAATGCACTATTCATTTATTTTCCTGATTTAATATATTGCATCAAATTGCATGAATATCCCTCTACTTTTGATTAATTACTTATGGCTGAATTCTACTCATGAATGATATTGAATATGGGATATTAGATATGGTGAACAGGCTCTATCTTGTAGGAAATTAATATTTACAGAGTTACCTATATCAATATCACTATTTTACCTGGTATTATATTATGGTGATTTTGCATATAAACACTTACATTCTTGATTAATTATTTAGATTAAGAGTTTATGTGAGAAAGTGAGTTGCAATAATTAGTATGTACATCTGATGATATTCCTGAACAAATAAGACACTCAATAGGCTAATTCCTCCCTATGGAGATGACTTAACTCTTTGTAGTTAGTTTTGAATTATTAAATATTTTTGAAAAGTGATTTTCTACCACGCAACGAATTGCAACAGCACGTCATCTTGTGTTAAAATTTTTATCAAAAATGAAGATCACTCTTTCAGGTACAGCCACCATCAAGACCTCAAAAACTCATGAATTAAGTCTGAAAACTCATCTACTTATCGAGAAAACCAATCAGAAATTCATATCCAAGATCCCCAAAAATATCTTGAAGTCCTAATCTGCATCTCACCTTACATTATAGACAACGTAAGGTGAGGTTGCAAATTAAGATTTCAATGCGAGAAAACCACATCACAAGCGTCTCAAATAAACTTTGAAAAATTTGGGATTCATCCCCTCTTGAGGGAAGCTTGAAAATCACATAAAAATCTGATTTATCCTCTCTCATGTGCCATAGACAGCACGAAGAGAGAGTCTAAATCTCACGATGCAAACCACTGAAAATAAACCCCAAATTATCAAATCTTCATTCAAAACCAATGGAGGGACTTGGTGGAAAAGTGGAGTGGGTGAAGAGCCCTCAAATGGGTTGTGAGTGCTCAAATCAGATCTGAATGCCCAAGAGCATCAGATCTGATTTAATGCTCTGATGAGTGGGTGGATTGCAAAATAAAACACAAGGAAATCAGAAAGCGAAATGGGAATATGAAGAGGGAGAAAACAGTGATCAGTGGGGGGGGTGAAATCACCTCCTCTGATCTGAAATGATCAGAGGAGGTAGAGTGCGAATTCTACTCTAAACCTACTCCTAAGACCATCACATTCATATTAGACTATTCTATGTCTAATTTCTACTCCTAAACTACTCTAATTATTACTACAGCTACTCTAGAAAGCAGTAAATCCTAATCTAATCAGACGAATGGGACCTTTGGATCCAGAGCCGGCGGCTAAGGAGGAGGAATGGAGGGTGTAACGAACGCGTGCCCCAGACGCATTTTAAGACGTCTGGGAGGTGGCCCAGACGTCGGACCAGACGTCTGTGATCACATCCAGACGTCTTACCAGACGTCCGGGATCGTTTACAGACGTCTGGAGAACAGTTATGTTCGCACGGGAGATTCGTCTGCGCGCCTGTGCGCGCAGACCTGCGATTCCTCTCTCTCTGCAGCTGCAGGCGCGCTGCGACCACCTTCTCTCTCCTCCTCGCGCGGCCTTAAAAGGGTGCGCCTCCCCTCCCGTCTCCACCGTCTCTTCCTTCTTCTCCTTCCTGTGCGCGAGAGAGAGCGGACGCGAGGGCGGCAGCGGCAGCCGCAGTGAGCGCGGAGGAGGTGCGGCGTGCGAGGGCGGGGCTCTGCCGTGAGGGCGAGCTCGCCGGAGCGGCTTGGCCGGCCGGCGGAGGGCGCAGGGGGCGCGGAGCGACGCGGAGAGGGACCTGCTGCGGTCGGAGCAGCAGACGCGCGAGGTGCGACGCGGGCGGCGTCGCGAGCGGAGGCCGAGCAGGGTTCTGATTCTGGAAAAATTTCCAGAATCAGACGTCTGGGTTGATAGCCAGACGGCAAGGTCGACGTCTGTAAGATCATACAGACGTCTGAAAGGTGAGTTTCCGCTTTCTTCTTCCTCCTTCTCGACTGACCGTACTGAGGGGGGGGTTGACTGTGCGCAGGTTCGCTGATTCGCCATCCTTTGCGAATCCGACGTCTGGAAGTTGTACCAGACGGCTGGAGTGATCTACAGACGTCCGTGTGGACCATCGGGCGTCTGGGGTATAGGACAGACGTCCCCGCAGACTTCTGGACGTCTGGGAAACCACGCCGAACAGGTAATTCTCTGATCCACCGTTTAAGACGTCTGGAAGGAGTTACAGACGTCTGATTTTGCACAGTATCGTCTTTCTCGACCCGTTTAGGGCCCGTTTGGGCTCCGTTTTCCGCGATTCGAGTTGCGTTCGTTTCAGAATTAATTCCTCTACCTGTCTACAGTAGCTATACACTGTTTTGAGACACTCCTTGTGTTTGATCCTTGTGATAGGACCTCGTTCGGTTGCAGTCTTGAGAGTCGCGGAGGCACGCGGGATTCCCGATCACGCCCCCATTACTCCCGTTGTACCTGGTAGAGTGGCTTAAGTTATTATTAAAATCTGTTAAAGTATGGAACCATAACTAGAACCTAGGACATTGCATGAATCCTAGGAATGAGAAATATATGGAATGATAGCTCCTAAGTGTTGCATGAATCCTAGGGCCGGAAAACTAGATTGTATGATAGATCCTAGGATATGGCATGAATCCTAGGATGGAAAAACTAGTGGAATGTATAATACTGCAGTCTTGGAAAAATGGAAAGGAATATAAAGCTGCCTGTAATTTGAATTAATAGCTGTCTGTTATGAATAAAGAAACATGATTGAGATCATGGATTTTTGAGAACGTGAATCTGGAAAGTGAAACATATGATGTTCTGAGATAAATAGCTGGAACCCTACGGGGAATTAGGAGTGGAACTCCTGGAAAGAAAAAGGAATGGAAACTGAGATGTAGTTTGTACTGTCTCTTGGGTACGCAGTACCAAGGGAAGTACCTGTACCTGTTTTAGTGCAGAGTGGGGCCAGCCACCCCAGGGACCCGGGGTAAGGATTGGCCGCTCTGTACCGACTTGTTGGCCCTCGTGTACGTAGTACCGAGGAGAGCTAGTAGTGTTAGGAGAGTACTAGCTACCCCACGGGCCCCGGGGTTCTGCTAGCCTCCTTCACCGACTTGTTAGGCCCATTAGGGCAAACCAGGGTAGTCAGGCGAGGGTGCGCGGACTGTGGAGGGGCAAGGCCCCGGTTTGGTTACTGTGGAGGGGTTGGACCCCTGTTACTGAGAGGGCTCTGCCCTGGTTCCGTGCTGTGCTTTGGGCGCACCCGTTAACGGAAACGACTGACCGCGTGCCAGTGCGGGCTAGCTACCTGTGCGTTTATCGCGCGTGCCGTAGTCACCGTTACGTCTGTCAGTGACCTTGGGGTGGTTGACTGAGGGTAGGATCACCACGGGGGACTCTCCCGGCCAGGAGAGCACCACGTGCTACTTCTACTTTTGGAAAAGACTGCAATCAAGATCGTTCCCACGAGGACATTCGAGATCAAGTAAAGGATCTGAGAAATAAATGAAATAGTGAGAAAAATTGAAGGATGTGAATAAAGGAAGTAATAGAACATAACAGCTACTGTACACTCTACTGTTGCCTTTAGTTAGTTTGCCACTCTACTCAGCGTTTTGCTGACGTGTTACACTCGTTACCTTTTTCAGGACCAGGTGTTGAGCAGCCAGGGTCGACGGCTGCAGAGGACGCTGGGCCGAGTAGGGTCCAGTAGAGTTACCACAGCCTTTTGTACCTCTTTTGTTTCTGTTCTAGTGAGTAGTTTTTGTTTCCGCTGTACCTTCTTTACCTGCAGTTCTTGTTATATGATAAATGTTGTTTTACTGTTGTGGTGGTACCTACTGTAGTAGTTTCTTTCCTTACTTCTGTACTTTCTTACTGTTAGTTATATTCATGCTGAATGTGGTTTATTTTACTGTCTTTTGGTTACTTCCTCGTTGGACGACTAGGTCTTGGGATTAGTCGAGTCGGTCCGGTTCTCGTGTCTCGTAGGGACTCGGGAACCGGGTCGTTACAAGATGGTATCAGAGCAAGGTCGTCCCGAGAAGTGAATCAACTGACTGGAAAATAACCAATTCACATGTTTATAGCTAGAGTAGCCACCACAACATATCTCTTGACATGAGCTCTTAGAAGTTTTGTTAGGTACCGTCTGTTTTGACGTTTCCATTTTGTTTCGCATCTCCATTGTAGGAGATGCCGAGTCGTGGAGCTAGGAGGGTGGGCCGCAGGCGCGGCCGAGGTCAGGGCCCGGGGGACAGATGTGTCGGGCTTGGAATACATACTACCCCTCCTCTTCTCCTGAGTATACCGTCTGGGGACCTCGTCCAACTGATTCGAGAGGTGGTTCGAGAAGAATTTCAGCTTCCACCCACGTCGCCACCCCCTCCCCCTTCCGAGCGTACGACAGGGGAGTTAGTGGTGGAACGAGATTTCCACCGCCACACCAGGCGTGTTAGGAGAACTCAACGGAGACACGTGGCGTCCGCAGGAGAGCCGTCACGTTGTGCAGGGCCATCAGTGGCCTTTGGGGGCCCTCGACAGGGGCCAGTCGCCAGCACCGGACCCCCGCCTAGCCGACAGCAGGGACTCACTGAGGGCGGGAGTCGGGTTCCCCTCTGCTACCAGTGTGGCCAGCCGGGCCACGTCAGGAGGGACTGCCCATCTAGGGCAGGAGGTCAGCAGATACTTCCCGCGCAGAGCACTGGAGGGCGCGCAGGAGGCCGCGGTTCCCAGGCGCGAGGAGGGGGACCGCAGTCGCGAGGAGGGTACCGGCCAGCACCTACCCGTCCGACGTAGAGTGTGGCCGCTTCGTCCGCACCTAGAGCTGAGGGGCGTATCAACGCCCTAACACACAGGGACGCCAGAGCTTCGGGATCCGTGGTAGCAGGTATGGTTTCAGTTTCTGGCAGACTCGTTTACACGCTTTTCGATTCAGGCGCTACGCACTCGTTTGTCGCAGCCAGTTTCGCAGTTAGTTTGGACCAGGATTATACACTGTTAGAGAATCCGTTCGTAATCAGAGGTCCAAGTGGTCAGCTGTTTGTAGCTGAGGAGGTGTACACGGGTTGCGGGGTCAGCATCGGGGGACATAGCCTGCCAGCCGACCTGATTATGATACAGATGGAGGACTTTGGAGTGATTCTGGGGATGGATTGGTTGTCCGCTTACCACGCCTTGGTAGACTATTTTGAGAGGAAGATTGTCTTCTCCATCCCGGAGTTGCCTTCTTTCGAGTTTCACGGGCAGCCAGTGGACGGAGGTTTCAGGTGCATTTCGGCACTTCGGGTGGCGAGACTTTTGAGCCAGGGGTGTGAGGGCTTCCTAGCTTGTGTGGTGGCAGAGCACAGCCCCGTGGCAGACTTCCAGAGCATCCCGGTGGTCAGAGAGTACCCCGACATGTTTCCAGACGAGTTACCAGGACTACCGCCCGAGCGTGAGATCGAGTTTGAGATCTCACTAGTACCAGGGACCAGCCCCATCTCCACCGCGCCATACAGAATGGCACCGCTTGAGCTGCGAGAGCTCAAGTCCCAGTTGCAGGACCTTTTGGAGAAAGGTTTCGTGAGGCCCAGTGCGTCTCCCTGGGGAGCCCCGGTACTGTTTGTGAAGAAGAAGGATGGGACCCTACGCCTTTGTGTGGACTACCGACAGCTGAATAGGGTCACCATCAAGAACAGATATCCGCTGCCGAGGATCGACGATTTGTTTGACCAGTTGCGGGGTGCCACGGTGTTTTCCAAGATCGACTTGAGGTCTGGATACCACCAGTTGAGGATCAGGGAGACCGACGTCTCCAAGACAGCTTTCTGCACCCGCTACGGACACTAAGAGTTTTTGGTCGTGCCGTTTGGGCTGACCAATGCCCCCGCTGCTTTCATGGACCTGATGAACCGGGTGTTTAGACCGTACTTGGACCAGTTTGTGGTGGTTTTCATAGATGATGTACTCATCTATTCTAGAGATCGGACGCAGCACGAACAGCACTTGCGGATGGTTCTGGACACTCTGAGACAACGCAGGCTATACGCCAAATACAGCAAGTGCGAGTTCTGGTTGAGGGAGGTGACCTTTTTGGGTCATGTGATCTCTGGAGACGGCCTGGCGGTGGACCCCGCCAAGGTCGAGGCAGTGCTCAGGTGGGAGAGACCGCGTTCAGTCACTGAGATTCGCAGTTTCCTGGGACTGGCAGGTTGCTACAGACGGTTCATCAGAGGATTTTCACAGATTGCGCGTCCTATGACACAGTTGACTCGGAAGGATGTGCCTTTCGCTTGGACAGATGCCTGTGAGGCGTGTTTTCTGGAGCTGAAGGAGAGGTTGACCTCGGCTCCCGTGCTCACCATCCCTGACAATAGTGGCGGGTTCGTTGTGTACATGGACGCTTCCTTGCAGGGGTTAGGAGGTGTGCTCATGCAGAGGGGTCACGTGGTCGCTTACGCTTCGCGGCAACTTAAGCCCCATGAGCATACCTACCCTACCCACAATCTAGAGTTGGCAGCTGTTGTCTTCGCGCTGAAGACATGGAGGCACTACTTGTACGGTGAGACCTTCGAGATTTTTACAGATCACAAGAGCCTCAGATATCTTTTTGGCCAGAAGGAGCTCAACATGAGACAGAGACGTTGGTTGGAGCTCCTGAAGGACTACGACTGCAGCATCTCCTACCACCCGGGAAAGGCCAACGTGGTGGCTGACGCCTTAAGCCGTAAGGCGCCTGCACGCTTGGCCAGTCTACAGTTACAGAGTTGGAGCCTTTTGGAGGAGGTGGGCAGTTGGCGACCTCTAGAGTTACGAGGGTACTGTGGGGCAGTGACGGTGACACGGCAGACCAGGCCAGAGTTGATAGACCGCATCATCACGGGACAGATGGCCGATCCGTACTTGCAGTCTTTGCGCGATAGAGTACTATCAGGGGACTTCTCTTTCATAGACCAGGTGCTACGCTTGGGGGGACGGTTGTGCGTTCCCAGAGACGAGGAGCTGTTGAGAGAGCTCCTGACTGAGGCACACGGTTCTAGATTCACCATACATCCCGGAAACACGAAAATGTACCATGACTTGAGACGCGAGTTTTGGTGGAGAGGGATGAAGCGGGATGTGGGTGAGTTCGTGCAGCAGTGCTTAGTGTGCCAGCAAGTGAAAGCCGAGCATCAGAGGCCTGCAGGGCCGCTTCAGCCGTTTCCAGTGCCAGAGTGGAAGTGGGAGAGCATCACCATGGACTTGGTGGTGGGCTTACCTGTTACCCAGCGAGGACACGACGCAGTCTGGGTAATAGTGGATAGATTGACGAAGACGGCACGATTCTTGCCGATCCGAGTCACTTTGGGACCAGCACAGTTGGCAGAGAGGTATATCCATGATGTGGTGCGACTACACGGAGTTCCGCGGGAGATCGTATCCGACCGGGATACCCGCTTTATGTCCCAGTTTTGGGCTGAGTTTCAGCAGGCTTTGGGGACGAGGTTGAGGTTAAGCACGGCTTACCACCCCCAGACGGACGGACAGTCGGAACGCACGATACAGACACTTGAGGACCTTTTGCGTGCCTGTGTACTAGACTGGAGGGGCTCTTGGGAGGAGCACCTGCCCCTGGCGGAGTCTGCATACAACAACAGTTATCACTCGAGCATCGGCATGGCTCCCTACGAGGCTCTGTACGGACGGAAATGCACGGCACCCTTGAGTTGGGTTGAGGTGGGGACCAAGTGGGAGGTTGGCCCCAGGTTGATCCGGCAGAGTCAGGAGGTAGTTGAGCAGATCCACAGACGACTCCGCACTGTCAGGAGCAGACAGAAGAGCTACGCAGATCGCAGACGCAGAGAGGTGCAGTTAGAGGTTGGGGACCACGTCTTCCTTCGTGTTTCGCCCATGAAGGGCTTACAGCGGTTTGGGGGTGAGAGGGAAGCTCGCGCCGAGGTTCGTGGGGGCCCTTCGAGGTCCTGGAGCGGGTTGGACCCGTTGCTTACAGACTTGCCCTTCCCCCGCAGCTTTCTGGTGTGCACGACGTGTTCCACGTGTCCAACCTCAGGAAGTACGTAGCCGATCCCAGCCACGTACTGAGTCACGAGAGCGTCGAGGTGAGCGACGACCTGACCTACCCCGAGCGGCCAGTGCAGATCCTAGACCGAGCCGTCCGCAGGTTGAGACGAAAGCAAGTACCCCTGGTAAAGGTTTTGTGGAGGAGCCAGCGGTACGAGGAGGCTACCTGGGAGCCTGAGGCGGCAATGCGGGAGCGGTACCCGGAGCTTTTCGCGGGTACGTCTTTTCGGACCGGCTTCGGTCCTCTTTGAGTTTGTTATGGTTATTTGGACATCTTTTTCCCGCACCCTAGTTGGCGCAAGTTTCGGGGACGAAACTTCCTTTGAGTTTGTTATATTGTAACGAACGCGTGCCCCAGACGCATTTTAAGACGTCTGGGAGGTGGCCCAGACGTCGGACCAGACGTCTATGATCACATCCAGACGTCTTACCAGACGTCCGGGATCGTTTACAGACGTCTGGAGAACAGTTATGTTCGCACGGGAGATTCGTCTGCGCGCAGACCTGCGATTCCTCTCTCTCTGCGGCTGCAGGCGCGCTGCGACCACCTTCTCTCTCCTCCTCGCGCGGCCTTAAAAGGGCGCGCCTCCCCTCCCGTCTCCACCGTCTCCTCCTTCTTCTCCTTCCTGTGCGCGAGAGCGAGCGGACGCGAGGGCGGCAGCGGCAGCCGCAGTGAGCGCGGAGGTGGTGCGGCGTGCGAGGGCGGGGCTCTGTCGTGAGGGCGAGCTCGCCGGAGCGGCTTGGCCGGCCGGCGGAGGGCGCAGGGGGCGCGGAGCGACGCGGAGAGGGACCTGCTGCGGTCGGAGCAGCGGACGCGCGAGGTGCGACGCGGGCGGCGTCGCGAGCGGAGGCCGAGCAGGGTTCTGATTCTGGAAAAATTTCCAAAATCAGACGTCTGGGTTGATAGCCAGACGGCAAGGTCGACGTCTGTAAGATCATACAGACGTCTGAAAGGTGAGTTTCCGCTTTCTTCTTCCTCCTTCTCGACTGACCGTACTGAGGGGGGGTTGACTGTGCACAGGTTCGCTGATTCGCCATCCTTTGCGAATCCGACGTCTGGAAGTTGTACCAGACGGCTGGAGTGATCTACAGACGTCCGTGTGGACCATCGGACGTCTGGGGTATAGGACAGACGTCCCCGCAGACTTCTGGACGTCTGGGAAACCACGCCGAACAGGTAATTCTCTGATCCACCGTTTAAGACGTCTGGAAGGAGTTACAGACGTCTGATTTTGCACAGTATCGTCTTTCTCGACCCGTTTAGGGCCCGTTTGGGCTCCGTTTTCCGCGATTCGAGTTGCGTTTATTTCAGAATTAATTCCTCTACCCGTCTACAGTAGCTATACACTGTTTTGAGACACTCCTTGTGTTTGATCCTTGTGATAGGACCTCGTTCGGTTGCAGTCTTGAGAGTCGCGGAGGCACGCGAGATTCCCGATCACGCCCCCATTACTCCCGTTGTACCTGGTAGAGTGGCTTAAGTTATTATTAAAATCTGTTAAAGTATGGAACCATAACTAGAACCTAGGACATTGCATGAATCCTAGGAATGAGAAATATATGGAATGATAGCTCCTAGGTGTTGCATGAATCCTAGGGCCGGAAAACTAGATTGTATGATAGATCCTAGGATATGGCATGAATCCTAGGATGGAAAAACTAGTGGAATGTATAATACTGCAGTCTTGGAAAAATGGAAAGGAATATAAAGCTGCCTGTAATTTGAATTAATAGCTGTCTATTATGAATAAAGAAACATGATTGAGATCATGGATTTTTGAGAACGTGAATCTGGAAAGTGAAACATATGATGTTCTGAGATAAATAGCTGGAACCCTACGGGGAATTAGGAGTGGAACTCCTGGAAAGAAAAAGGAATAGAAACTGAGATGTAGTTTGTACTGTCTCTTGGGTACGCAGTACCAAGGGAAGTACCTGTACCTGTTTAGTGCAGAGTGGGGCCAGCCGCCCCAGGGACCCAGGGTTAGGATTGGCCGCTCTGTACCGACTTGTTGGCCCTCGTGTACGTAGTACCGAGGAGAGCTAGTAGTGTTAGGAGAGTACTAGCTACCCCACGGGTCCCGGGGTTCTGCTAGCCTCCTTCACCGACTTGTTAGGCCCATTAGGGCAAACCAGGGTAGTCAAGCGAGGGTGCTCGGACTGTGGAGGGGCAAGGCCCCGGTTTGGTTACTGTGGAGGGGTTGGACCCCTGTTACTGAGAGGGCTCTGCCCTGGTTCCGTGCTGTGCTTTGGGCGCACCCGTTAACGGAAACGACTGACCGCGTGCCAGTGCGGGCTAGCTACCTGTGCGTTTATCGCGCGTGCCGTAGTCACCGTTACGTCTGTCAGTGACCTTGGGGTGGTTGACTGAGGGTAGGATCACCACGGGGGACTCTCTCGGCCAGGAGAGCACCACGTGCTACTTCTACTTTTGGAAAAGACTGCAATCAAGATCGTTCCCACGAGGACATTCGAGATCAAGTAAAGGATCTGAGAAATAAATGAAATAGTGAGAAAAATTGAAGGATGTGAATAAAGGAAGTAATAGAACATAACAGCTACTGTACACTCTACTGTTGCCTTTAGTTAGTTTGCCACTCTACTCAGCGTTTTGCTGACGTGTTACACTCGTTACCTTTTTCAGGACCAGGTGTTGAGCAGCCAGGGTCGGCGCTGCAGAGGACGCTGGGCCGAGTATGGTCCAGTAGAGTTACCACAGCCTTTTGTACCTCTTTTGTTTCTGTTCTAGTGAGTAGTTTTTGTTTCCGCTGTACCTTCTTTACCTGCAGTTCTTGTTATATGATAAATGTTGTTTTACTGTTGTGGTGGTACCTACTGTAGTAGTTTCTTTCCTTACTGCTGCACTTTCTTACTGTTAGTTATATTCATACTGAATGTGGTTTATTTTACTGTCTTTTGGTTACTTCCTCGTTGGACGACTAGGTCTTGGGATTAGTCGGTCCGGTTCTCGTGTCTCGTAGGGACTCGGGAACCGGGTCGTTACATCGGGGGATCTCCAGCAAGTGAAAAGCTCTCTAGTGAAGCTTCAGGGTCATCCTCAAGCGTACGTCATCCCTAGCGGCGAGGAGGAAAGTGAAGTGAAAAATCACACCACTGTCACTAATGTGGCAATTGAAAGGGTTAGGGGAGCTGGAGAGGACGAAGGGATCGGCCTCAAGGAAGTAGGAGAGGAGGTCGGTGCTTTGCGTGCGAGGCAGTGGAGGTGCTTAAGTAGAGGATCGAGAGTGAAACTCCTCACCGTGCAGTGGAATTAGACAAGTAGGTCATGGGTGGCAAGGATTAGAGGAGAGGAGCGCGTGCAAATTCAAGTCAAAATATGGCTGTAGGATGGGATTTGGGTGAGGTGGTGATCACACGCGTCAAGTCACACAAAGGTTCGATTGAATGCGAGCCATAGATCGAGGGAACAAAAGAATGAACAGCCACGATGGCCCGTGTTCTTGCCGTGAACAATGACCGCAAGCTGCAGCAGGTGGTGGATTTTGTTTTGGTGTTTTTGCATAAGAGACCCCTCAGCGAAGGGGTAGAAAAATAGCACAGCAGACCATAAGTGGTCAAGAATCAATTCAGAGAAGTCCTTCTGGCCTTACAAAGGAGTCCTTGGAGGTTTTTCAATTAATGAAATGTGATATGTGAAGGACATAAATGTAAAACTCTAATTTCAATGCCCTAATAATGTCCAAATGCACCCAAGTTTTTATTAAAGCTCAATTGAACATATTAAAAGTTAATTTTACTTTTGATTTGGAATTTTAAGCTCATTTGTGTGTTCAATTTGTAAGTGGATCACCATTTTACATTTATTAATAGATTATCTCAATAATTGACCAAATTATACATTTTTAGCACAAAATTGATGTTTTAGGTTTTTTCTGTTATTTCCCACACTTAACTCTTTTTATGTGTTAATTCCATAGTGTTTAACCTAGTTTCTAGCTTAACTTAGGCAATTTAGCTATGATGAGTTGCAACTCATTAGAGGGCTGCAAGGAGGACGAAAAGGAGGGGGTGTGGACGAGGAGTTACCTTAGAAGGAGGACGAGGAGGAGAGGCAGAGACAAGGAGGAGTTCTGCGAACGGGGAGAGAGGAGTGCACACAATGTGGGGGAGGAGAGGGTTTTGCGAGGGCATACAAGGTGTAACATTCGCCATTGGTTTAATTACTAAGTGACAGCAAATGTATAATTTAATCTCAATTCTCGTATCCAAAATTTTGCGGAAAATTTTAGGTCGACATTTGTTGTCGCTTATTATAATAAGCAACGACAAATGTATAATTTAATCTCAATTCTCGCTCCAAAAATTTTATGGAAAAATTTTAGGTCAACATTTTCCCTCACTTATTATAATAAGCGACAGTAAATATTCATTACATATTACGTTTTGGACGAGGTGGGGGCGCTCAATTTTAGCGTGATCTTTGCCATCACTTAGATCACGAAGCGACAACAAATTATTTTTGTCGTTGCTTGCACAACCGAAGGTAACTAACCGATGACAGATCATCTTTTTCTAGTAGTAACGTATTCTTTGTAAACATCTAACCAAACATCTCAAAAGGACATGTTGTGATAATCCTAACTTGACATTTGGATCAAATGTCAGGATGTTAAGGCCAAATGCCTTAAAATGATATGTCATGATAAATCTAAAGCAACGTAGGCACTGAGGAAAATAAGTGTCAAAACAAAGGTTTTTTCCTGATAGTGTAAAGACAAGTAAAGTGAAGAGTTTGATTACGACCATGGTGTATATCAAATACGCTAGATGACACTATTAAGTTTTAAAAAATCAACCTCACGGATCACCAAAATCAGTAACAAAACCCAACCATAGCAGGCTATAGCAGTTACCTCACGAAATTCCTATGACTTTCGTGTGTAAGAATGAATTCTAATTGACTCAGCAATAAGGTATTTATACATAGACAGTGTCACACCCATAATTTCAGGACCTATGAATGACCATGAGTTATGATGCAAACGATGCTAAGCTCCATGTCAAATCCCATTAGCTCATTGAAAGGCAATGCTATCATAGCTAGCCATACAACTCCATAGCTAGCTATGTAAGCACAACGTGGGACATTGGGTTGCCGCGGCCGCCTCTTCCAAAGCCCTCCATGCATAACCAATTACAACAGAAAAAGTTCCCTAAATTGTGTTACCTCCTACTTTTCTTTACCAACCTTCATCATGTAGTAACCCCTCTTGTATAATCGCATTTAGATTCTTAATCACATATATACTACATTGTTAATCTTTGGGTTAATAATCTATGAGTTTATAGAAAACACACAACATGTTCTCTTATAGCATATTTAAGCCTTTTTATGACTAAGGAACATGGATTAACTATCAATCTAACAACCAATAACTTCCTCGCAATACTCAACTATCATGATAGAGTTTTGACTCCAAACCAAGTAATCCCACTATCAACATGGCATAGCATCCCGTTGATTGATAAACAAGTCTCCCCTTTTCACGTGATGTTTTTCACAAAGAATTAACAATGTCTTTACCAGATCGGCTCGACTATGGCTAACCTGACAATGTCGAAATGACCTTATTAGCTAGTCCCTAGCCCTATTATCTCAATTATGCTACTTACTTAGTTCATCCTTGTTGATGGCTAGCTCAATCATTTCACATTTTCTTATGGCATCTTAGCTTTATTAACCTAGCCAGTAAGCATTCTACTTGTCAAACATGGTTCATTATTCCAATACACTTGGTCAATCTTGCTTATGCTGGTCACATTGAATTAACCCATTACACAAGGTCAAGTGGTCTTGCAAGTTATCTTTGCCCACCGAACTGATCTCACCACGATTTCATTTTGAAGAGCCCAACATGTTGCACCTATTAGATGATATTAGGGGGCTATCAGAAAAACTCAAGCTCAACAGGCTCAATTCCAAGTCAATTCAATAAAGCCTTGCAAGCCTAGCTAAGCAGATTAATAAGCTGCCCTGATAGTTTAATGAGCTAAGCTCAAGCCTAGGAAGACTTATTTTGAATTGGGCTTTAAAAGGGTGAATATGCATGTATGCATGCAAGTCGCTACCAATAGCAGATTGCATTGTGAGCAGCTTAGGAGTTCAAATCCCGCTTATAATGTGTAATTTTTATCATAAGTAGACTTGTTAATGTGCCTAATGAGAGTAGGTATATGTAAATTTAAAGTATAGAAATTCATTAACCTGGGAGTACTTTGTATAGAATGTTAGTCAAGCTTCATTTACATCTCTGTAACTGAGGGCCTCAAAAAAAACTTTGGGCCTAAGATGAATTGACCCAAAATTTGATTGTGAGCTCATTTCGGGATTGTGACAAGATGAATTCGTCAACACTTGTTAGGAGCCCATCAAGTCAACGTAACCCAAAAAATAAGAATACGCGTGTTTTCTCAAACATGGTCAACTCTCAAGTAAAACTTGCTCGGAATGTCTTATATGATACCTTTAGATTCCTCTCACTACAATCTTTCCAACAATTCTTGTTTTGAGAAACTCCTACTTGTATGGCAAAAGTTATGCAAGAAACACATGTAACAGGGGCATGGGTGTACGTGAACCTAAACAGGGAGGTATTTTGGTCCAACCTGGGTTTTTTCTTAGACCTAACCCAACCCTAGTACTATAAATAGTACCCCCTCAAGCCCCCACGTCATTTTCACATCAACAAATTGAGGGAAGTTGAGAAAGTAAGAATGCGATGGGAGAGAGAGAAAGAGATGAGATTCTCTCTCATTCGTATGCTTCGATAAGCGCACCCCATGCACGAGAAGAGGAGGCCATGAGCTGCCATGTGCTTAAGTAATGCAAGCAACATAGGCAGAACACAAACCCGAGCACGTGCATGAAGGAGAAATCGCTTCGTTTCCAATCACGCATGCGTCGGGGGGAGTAGCCCAGGTCACACCACATCAGCAATCCGCAGGTGCAAAAGCACGCCTATTTGTGCATGATGCATGGCAACATGCAATGGAGTAGCTTGCGACCGATTCAAGTGAACCAAGTTCTCTTGGACCGATTCAGGACCCCCTTGACTTGTATTAACTGATTTAAGGCCTTCCTGGAATCAGGCAAATAAGGTACCATTGGATTTGTCTTTCGACAAACTATGCTCTAGTGCCTTCCAAAAGTACTTTTGGAAAATATTTGTCATGAAAAAACCTAAAATAGTTTCTTGATGGTTTATTAGCATTGTGTTATGTCTTTGTGGCTCAAGGACATGATCCCAAAGTGTACACAAGATTTGAGGAGGCATGGGTAATCTCAGAAGCCTACGACCTAATCTTTCAAAGTCGACGTGACCCCGTAGTGACCTTAGCTAGAATATCTCCTGTTTTCTCTTTGTGTGTTGGTTTCCTATGATTAGTATTGATGCATGACTATGATTATTTGATGTGTGTGTCCTTAGTCCTTCTTATTGAGTTATGGAGTTCATTTGATGCTGAGATTCATTTCTACTTGTGGGTACTTGATAATGCCAAGTTAAAAACAATACAACACAACTAATGTTATGAATTAGCTTGTTTGAATGGGTACCAATTGCATGCTTCTATTGTGATACAATGTAAACAACTCAGGATTGATTTTTGAATATCCCAAAAGAAATTCACTTATAATATGAAACCACTAGTAAATGAATGTAACTAACTGAGAGAATATGTTCCTCTATGATGATAGATAAATTAACCTAAATTCTTGACAAGATAGTTAACATGCTAATCAAAACTATTTGGTTAAATGGTGATAATAACCTAGTTAAGTGAATGTGACAAAAGAAATAGGTGAGAATTATAATAGAACCCTTTGATGTTATAAAGATAATTACCTAATACTATATGACAAATGGACAATTAATGAAATCCCAGGATTTGGATAAAGATATCTGAATGAATAGTCTTACACTTGATGCCTTCGACACAACCAGCTATACTATGCTTAGAGGATGAGATTAATTCAGAGAGTAAGCTAGCCTCGTTATGACTCTTCTATTAGGTTGTTTAGCCAACTAAGAAGCCAGGTGTGGTTGAGTGTGTGTTGCTTATTATGAGAGGTTTTGGTACTATTTTTTCGTATCCTAAAATGGAGATGACTAATCATGTACCAATGCGGAGTAGCATCCCGCATGCATAGCAGAGTATAGTCACCACTTCACCTAGTCCCAGACCTTGGGGTGATTAACCAAACAGTGGGGTAAGTGCAGGCCATTCTCCTGGCTAAGAAGGTGTCTCATGTCGACCTTGTTGTTCGATATATCATAGCGATATCTCCTTGCACCTTCCAAGGAAATTGATCATGGGTTGATGATGGTCATAAAAGTGAGAAGGCACAAATAATTTAAAAAGTTAGTAATAAATAAATAATTAAAGAATTAATATAAATAAGTACCCATTTTTCTTAATTCTTATAGCTTCCTTCAGTTCGTATTGATATTGTGCCTTTATTTTGGTACTCTACTCAGCTTTTACTGACTTTGCCCTTTAGACTTTAGACTTAGGTTTTGGTGAGCATCAAGTAGGTCTCCTTAATACATCAAGTTCAATTTAGGTTTATATAACCTAACAATATAGTCATGCTAAATTCAATATTGATATCCACTTATTGATGCCTTATCAAAACCTAAGCATGGAACATCCTTAATTTTCACTTTTACCATGATATATACTTTTTTGAATAAAGGGTAAGGAACGTGTAACTCATCTGCAACTAAATTAAGTGTAGCTTATTTAATATCTTTGTATATAATTAATATTTTAAAATGAAAACTTAAGAATTAAATTTATTTAACAAAAATATATCAAATTTCATTGAAATCAGATGACCATATCACCTTTATTAAGTGACGCTAAATTCCATAATACTTGATCAACAAAGTTAACCTCTCTTCAACATAGGAGATAATAGTGTTAAATTGACTTGAAGTTTACTACATGACATATTTACAAAGAATAATCTTATTTCTCAAAGCACTACTGGGAAAAAATATTAACCAAACTTAACTTAACGTATGTGTAGAAAAACTTTATACTCCCTTTTTTATTTTGGATATAATTTTTTCCACGTCAGCGTAATCTTTAACTAAATTTAAAAATAATGAGGTAACGTGGCATCACTGTAATAATATTACCACGAGCAATTACAACGTTGCCAGCACCGGCGGGTCATGCTTTATCATCGATGAAATATCATATGGTTAAAAATTAAGATATATGTGTGGATAATCTGTTAAATATGTCATATTTCTTGAGTAAAAGTATATTTGATATCTTAAAATTAATCTTCTGTATTTGATTGTGTTTTTTTTTTTTTTTAATAAATGGAAAGGATTCTTTCAAATAATTGGATGTGTGAGATTTAATAAAAGAAAGATATATGTATTCTCCTAAAATAAGTAAAAGATATTTTTATTTTGGTATGTAAAGTTTAATTTGAGTGATGAATAGGTAGGATTTAAATTAAGTAAAATAGGGAGAGAGGGAGAGAGTGGGGGAGAGGGTATAATGTGTCAAATGAATCGTGCTTTGTATTTTATTCGTTGAATAAGTAGAAATTTAATTTTGATGGGGGAAGAGAGCGGGGGCGGCTGTGGAGTTTACCCGCTACCTCTTCTTGTGTGTAGGCTGGTGCCAACACAGAGGGAGTGCAGGGTGAACCCGGGCAGGGTAGGGGTGGGGGCGTGGCGGCCCGACTCGCTCTTGCTATCTTTTAATTTCTTCGAGAATCATAGAAAGAATCTTTAATTTGAGTTGTTCACCTCGTACTTCCTCCACTCGGCTAACAATCGATAAATATAACTTCTCCAGACTTTGCCCTTACCAACACAAATTCTGTGCTCATTTCGTGAGAAGGAGCCTACGTGCACATGAGTCTACGTATCAACACTCAGACAATACATCTAACCTAAAATCGGAATAAATTTCCACCTGATCGATAGTTTTTTTTTTGTGGTTTCACCGATGAAAGGAAACACTGGCAAGCTGTCAACTCAGAACTAAAAGGTCCCCCATTGACATCCTGGGGTAATTTATTCAGAAAAATAGAAAAACAATATCAAGAAAGATAAAATTAGTATCAATTTATAATTATATTTTTTTTTATAAAATTATGTTAATATCAATTTATATTTACTTAAATTGATGTTAAGTTGTACTATTAATTCTTTTAATATTTGCCTACCAATGACATTAGGAATATAAAATATAAGAGGTGTCAGAAGTGTGAGTGATATATGATTTTAATATTAATTTGACTAACATCAGTTGAAACTGACATTAAACAAATCCGTATTAAAATGTCTAAACCCAGGTTATCACATTGGAGGTTAAATAGTCAAATAAACGTAGGTTAACCTCCTTTTTAAGGGAAAGAAACTAGTATTTAAGAAATGTAAAACTGATGTTAATCTTTATTTTTTATTTACTTATAGAATATTGTTAACACCAATTTCTATTTACTTAAATTGATGTTAAACTATAGTATTAACCTTTGTAATACTTATTTAAATTGATTTTAATGTCAATTTTCATATCATTTGGATTTTAATTAACAACAATCTTACTACTACCCCTCGAAACCAATATTAGTAAAATCGATGTTGAAGATTCCAAGATCCATATTGCCAACGGTGAAAGTTGACTAACATTAACCTCGAAGTAAATTAGCCCCGACCAAAATAACACAGCCACCGCATCTGCCTTAAAAGGAACATGGCAGGAAGTAAACGTTCCACGCATCATACATAATATCTTTTGACAGAAAAAGATAGGTTTTGCATATAAATACGGAAGCAGAGCCGCACACACCCTCACCACTCCCAAACCTTCCCCCAGCAACAATGCCAAATTCAATGTCACCATCCACACTCTTCCTCCTCCTCCTCCTCCTCCTCCTCGACCTCGCCCTCCTCGTCCTTGTGAATGCGCACCCTCTAGACCAGCTTTCTATCGACGAGCTCTCCGTCGTCCAAGCCACCGTGAATTCGTCCGCTCTCTTCCCCTCTCCCCCCACCTTTCACTTTGTCGGGCTCGACGCGCCCGACAAGCCCACCCTACTCTCCTGGCTCTCCAACCACCGCACCCCCATCCCACGCCGCGCCCTCGCCATCGTTCGCTCCCACGGCCATACCTACGAGCTCACGGTCGACTTGACCCGCAAGTCCATCATCCAACACCGCATCCACAATGGCCCAGGCTACCCCGCCTTCTCATATAGTGATTATAATATTTCTTATCTACTAGAGGACTACCCTCCTCTCCTGGAGTCGATTCGGAAGAGGGGTCTAGACAAGGACTACGTGGCGTGCGGGCCGTTCGGGTCGGGTTGGTTCGGGGAGAAGGGGGAGAGGCGCATGGTGAGGCTGGTGTGCTGGTATGCGAAGGATGTGGCGAGCTCGTTCTTCAGGCCAATTGACGGGATAGTGGCGTTGGCGGACCTCGACGACATGAGGATCCTCAAGTACGAGGACACGTCGATGGTGACAGTGCCGTCGGAGGAAGGCACGGAGTACCGGGCTGCCAACCTCCGGCGGCCGTTCGGGCCTGAGAGGAAGGGAGGCGGGTTGGTGGCTCGGCCCGAGGGGACCGGCTTCAGCACCAACGGCTATGAGATAAGGTGAGTAATGCACTTTGATTGCTCCTTTGATTGGTCACATGGGACAACTTTGCTTTGATTGGATGGCATTGGGTCCATTGGTGTAGATCTAAATTTATGGAAAAAGTGCAGCCTAGAGCTCAGGGTGGTTGGTATTTGATCTGGGTAGATATCTTTTCAGGATAGATATTAAGTGAAGATTAACGCATCGACTTCGTAATTGCGCTTGAATCATGGATTTGAACGGTGGAACTAGAGATTGGCGTACTCTCTCACTCCTTTGACATGAAAATGTTGCCCACTGAAATGTTAGAATTCTCTTGAATTTTTTCCTTTTTTTTTTTTTTTTGGCAATACTTTTTAGTGGCCCAGAATCCCATTTAGAGAAACCGATGATGGCCAACGACCCCCCTATGCCAAATTCTCAGATAATGTACGTATACATTTTCTTTTTGATGATCTAGCATTTCTAGCGGATAGGCTGCTGGAAGTGACGTTCCAGAAAGAACCCACTTAAATTTTTATGTTTTTTTTATTTAAAGAGGATTCGTGTATCAAGCAACCTTACAAATTTCAGAAAAGTGAGTAACAATTCTAAACCCCCCAACAAATCCCTTTTCCAATACAAAATTTTGTAAAATTATGCGCCAAATTGACTCCGGATCTACCAACACAAACAATCTCAAACAAAGAAAATCTCCTAAAATCTTCTTAACAACATGTTACTACATGAAAAAAAAAAACCACCAGTAGAATTGCTCAGTACCATAAATTTGACTTATAAGGAACATAACGTTGCTAAGGATTTAACCTTGACTGAGCGAACAGCCCTAGTTGCTCGGCGTTGGGTTGGCATTTGTCCACTACCTGATGGTCGACCAAAAATTACAGAATCTTTTGTCGTGACGATCTGTCCGATCCACGTGTTCTCACGTGACAACAACAATCCCATAATGCTGCTTTTATTTTGTAACTACTCTTATTTTATTGTCCTTTTTGAAATTGTGGTCGCTTCATGCCTTAACTCGAAGAGACAATGATTTATTCTTTGGTTTAAGATAAATTAAGCTAGTCACATATTTGTAGAATAATTACTGCATCAGCTTTACTTTGTTGCTCATTGTTAATTCCTTCTATCAAATATAAATATATATGTTAGACTTATTCTTATGGTGGATTCTTCTCGTCTGCGTCTTTAAGGGTTTTTTTTTTATTATTTTAGAAGTTACTTAAGGTAAATTTGTATATAAGGTTCTATGTTGAGACAGCTTATGTGAGCTACTTTATCTTTAGATCACTGTTGAAGTGATTAACTCAACGGTATAACTTATTCTTTTTATCATAATATTTTAGTGATTAACTCAACCGTATAACACATTCTTTTTATGCTAACAATACGGGTATAAAAATATAAAAGGTACATTTTGCAACTCAAGAAGATTAGAGACAAATTAAAAAGTTAAATTTAGAAATACAATTCAGGTCACGTGTTTCACACTCATGTACAAAAATAATGTAATTATTATCCGGACGTACCATTAATTAAAAAAGTCATCATCACTTTTAAATTAAAAATGCACAAATACAAAATAATTTTACATCGATATTAAATTAAAATTTATAGGTATAATAATTTTATATCAATGTAAAATCACAAGATACACTTCAAAATCATTTTATATCAATGTCTTTTGATTCAAAGGCAAAATAAATCTTTATACCCACTAACTCATAAAGTGATGATAACTTTTAAAATACAGTGGGACATACCACATAATATAGAACTTACGTTACTTTTAAGATTATTTACATTAAATATCAATCATGCGATTAGAATCACATTCTTGTAAAATACTTTGTGCTTGCCATTTTTGTACATATTAGCTTATGCCAATGTTTCTAGGAATGGGGACAATGTTAGAAATTTAGATTGAGGAAACAAAAAAGATCAGGAACTTCTCAACTGCCCCCCACTTGAGTTTGTTTTGAATTCATCCACTTGCTATTTTCATCCTACATGTCCTGAAATGAATCCTTTTCCACGTATTCTACCGGATAACTAGTGTTTAGTTTCATCCTTTGCACGGATATGAAATTGTATTATGTAGTATATATTTAGACTAATAATATAAAAACAAAAATCCAATGAAATTTGCAAAAAAAAGTTGAGAGAAAATTTAGTAATATTGACAAGAAAAAACTCCAAAACTATAATCAAAACATTTTAATATGCAATACCATAAAATGAATGTAAGAAGAGAATCAAAGATTATACATTCATCAAAAATAGAATGACATGTAATGAAGGAGAGACCTTGACAACTAAAGGATTACTTCTGAACACATTATTGGGAAGAATCTAAAAGATGATGACAAGAGAAATTTCCTTTTCCATCGAGAAAGTCTTATAAAAAATTATATATGATAATATCCATAGTTAACATACTATAGATGATAATAGATGTAAAAATTGAAATAACAAAAGATGCAAAAAATTATGATTTCAATAAATTTCTAATTGGATGCAATAGATTTTTATCTATTTATTTGGATTTCTAAATCAAAAACCTTATGAATTTTATGAAATCAAAGATATCCATCAATAATAACTCTTTGATTTGAGTTAAAAAAATGTAAAACAGGTAATACAATATAAATGAGAAATTTATTTTTGTTCATGAAGTAGAAATATTTTCATCTATTTTGAGATTACTTCCTTTAAAATAGCTTCTATTTTTGGAGAAAGAAATATAATTTCTTGAAACTAAGGTTCCTTCTCTTTAAGCATATACCTTACAAATTTTATATTTTTGAATGATCTTCTTGCAATTAGCAAGTAAAACATATGCTTTGTAAGAAATGACATATTTAAAAACTTAAATAAGAACAAAAAGGAAAATCAATTTTGATAAATTAATAAGTCAAAGATCAAATTTCAAATTGTTGAGGTTCTTGTTGCAAATTTTACATAAGAGTTATATCCAATTTGAACTCTTAAAACTGCTGCTGCAATTATTGCATAAAAATTAAACTCAATTGTAGCTATAACTTTTACATAAAAATTATGCCTAATAGGAACTTCTTGAACTTATGACTTGAAACAAATGTAAACACAAACTTACATCCTTAGACGGACGTTAATGACATAATATATTTAGTTGAATCTAAGTATTATTTAAATAATAATTAATGTGAAATAGTGACACCACTATTCACTATTTCACGAGCTGTACCACATATTAAGATGGGAATGTTCTTCTCTGGTGTACTTTTTTGCTTCAAACTCACCTTGGTAAAACTCGGCCAAGTGAAATTTTTACTAAAATAGATAAAAATACAAAGCAAACCGCCATTGGTGTTGGTGAGATCTCACCACAATTCACGAAGAATGTACATGTAAGAAAATTTAACCTTCAAAATTTTTACTAAGATTGAATACTTAAGAGAGAGAGCGCGAAGAATACAATATATGCTTTCTTCCCTCTCCAAGTCCTCTAGAGTCCCTTTGTATAATGAGATATATAAATACGTTTCAAGATTTTCGTTAAGTAATTGAAATTCCATTATTATAAGTCGTGGTCTCTAGAATAAATTTTGTGTATACATTAAGGGCTAATTTGTGGTAGAAGATAGTTAACATAGGTTAACTTTTTTACAACAGAAGTTAGGAAAAGAGGTTATCCTACGATGTAATGGAAGACGTGAGTAAATTTGAGAGGATAAATTAACCTCCCAACAAACACAAGTTCACTTATCCAAGGATAAAGAGGCCATGATGGGTTAAATTATCTCGGGAGATAAACAAGGGTTATCCCTTAAAAAGAGGGGATAACCTCCTCTGTAAATTAGCCTTAATATTCCATATACAACTCACATGTTCAACTAACCCTGTTATGCTTCGAGTAGATTGCGATGCAAGCATCAAACCACTTTTTTACATTCAATCATTACCTCTCTAGTGAAGTTTGTCCGTTAAGACCCTCAACCAAGGATTGTCCAATGAAAGTCCTCCTATCCAACCATTTTTTAGCAAATCGCCTAATAAAACAAATCAGGGTAATCTGCCAAATTTAAGATAGGTGGGCATTTCACCTAATTGAGGGTCTAAAGGCAATCCTTCTAATTAAGGGTCAAAAAATGATCTACCGGATTATGAGAGACAAGCAATCTACCATATTAGATGCGCGGGGAGGTCCACCTTCGAATCATAAAAAAGTGTTTTGGGCTGTGTCAATCTTTGTGGACCTATTTAAATTGAGTATATTCCAAGGACGTTTTCTCCCTCGTCATGTGCATTAGCTTACCGTGGCTTGTGACCTTGATCACTAACTCCATTGAATGCTTTGGAGAGAGGTTGTGTTCAGAAAAGACAAGGCTTGTGAAGTTGTCGCCACATGAAAGTCTTCCTTATGTGGAACCCTTTCTAAATATAGCGGCGCAAATTACTAGTGTTTATTGCCATGTGCAAGCTGGCATCCTCGTCTTCCCCAATATAAAGATGTATGAATGACCAATGTAGATTCAAACCAGTTATATTTCTAGGGTTGTCTGTCAAAATATGGTACGAAGCGCATTTCATGCAAACAGGCCCACACCATAATTGTGTCCGTTCGTAGAAAAGCTTGATGTATGTATGTATGTAGACAGCTTTTACATTTTTGTCCCCGTAAGGATTCTGATCTACATAGGCCCCCCTCCGTCCGGACATCCTGGATATAATTTCACTATTTATATGCCGTACCATCCTTACGAATTCAAATTGTGAGAATCTCTCAAAGTTGCCTCTGTTGTCTACCACGAAAACCCCTGCCTCATGGTGCCTCCCTCTGCTTAGTCTGAAATTTAAATTTGAGAAAGCTCCTCAACCCTAACCCATGTTTCAATTGGATCCATAAACTTTCACATTGTGATACGGCAGTGCTCCATTCTTGTTTTTCTTTCGAGAGAATCTCCGGTCCCACCCACAAAAGGGACAAAACAACTAAATTAAGCATAAGCTGCGTTTGATACGAGTTCATTGCTTGAGTACAGTTCTCCGATGTTTATTTGTCTTTTTATTTGTTTTTTTAGTGAATTTTATTTTTCTCCTAAGTAGAAGTGTTTATGTTTCCCACCTTCATGGATATTAGGACTTTCCCTCGTTTCTTATCCTTCCAGACTGCGTTTTCTTATAATTTCTTCTTTCCTACGATGGGATATTTCTTGCCTAAAAGATATCAAAAATATTACGAAAACCCTTGGCTCATGGTACCTCCTCTATTTAGCCTGAAATTTAACTTTGAAAAAGTTTCCCAACCTTAACCCACATTTCAATTTGGTCCATAAACTTTCGCATTGTGATACAGCGGTCCTCAATTTTTGTCCTCCTTTTTGTTCTTGATGGAGTGAATTGGAATATTGATGCGGCAATGGCAGCTGGCTCAACTGGAAATTCCACATCGCCTTCCACCCGCGCGCCGGCGTCGTCATCTCCCTGGCCACCTTCTACGACGTGGACAAGGGCCAACGGCGGACCATCCTCCATCGCGGCCACGTGTCGGAGCTCTTCGTGCCGTACATGGACACGTCGGAAGGATGGTACTTCAGGGCCTTCTTCGACGGCGGAGAGTACGGAATCGGGGAGTCGGCGTTGTCGCTCAAGCCGGAGCAGGATTGCCCGGCCGGCGCCTCCTACATGGACGGGTACTACCTGGTGGGCGATGGCTCCATCCTCCCTGCTGAGAACGTCGTGTGCGTATTTGAGAGGTACACCGGCGACGCGGCGTGGAGGCACACCGAGTTGGAAACCGGAGAAGTGGACCCTGTGGTAAGAGTATTCGTATCTTCAAATTACATTACATTATCTAGAGATATACTCATTATCCAGATTTTGCCCCTTTTTCACCTTTTGTTTTCTAAAATATTAAAAAAAAAATCATGCACGCATGCGAATTGAACCGACCTGGTTAAATTAGACCTAGCTAAGTCGCAATCGAATCTGATCTTATCACATCGAGCAGTTTCTTGGTTTTTATTAATCGAGCCATGTTAGGATACATATGAACTAATCGGATAAAGAAAGTTTTGAGTCGGTTCTCATACTGTTGGAAATTTTATAGCATTGGAAAATAGTGAACTGATTAGATGCCGTTTTGTCGTTGATTATTCTAGGAAGAAAATTACAGACCGTTGAGGACTCCAATCCAATTTGTTCCAACCAGGCGACATGAGAATGGGACAGACTGTAGATTCTTCCAAGCTATTTGAATCTTTTTCTTTGACATGGACTTCAAGCTGTACTTCGTTTTTTTTTTCCCTTCCTGTGAGGATTGTTTTGCAATTTTCACACCTTTAGTTCATTCTTAATTTCAAAAATCTTTGACCAAATGTGGACTAGATGGCCATTTTCAATAGGAATTAATATTCCAACCACTTCCGAACACGGCTAAAATTCAAAATCTTTTACTTCCGAGAACTGGTCCATTTCTTTCTCGTGATTCTTTGATTTGTAATTATTTTCCGACTAATTAAGGTAAAAGTGATGACTCAAATTGCAGAGCAGAGAAGTCAGGCCGGAGATGACCCTCGTGGTCCGGATGGTCCCCACGGTCGGCAACTACGACTACATCATGGACTGGGAATTTAAGCCCGCCGGCTCCATCAAGATCTCGGTAAACCCATCCAACGGCCCACGTCGGTTTTTTTTCCGTGAAAACCACGTAATGGGGTTGTACTTAGGATCCATACTTTTTGTTCCGACAAAATGTATAAAAATATACAATAAGATGTATTTTTGTAATACATAAAGATGATTTTATAATTAATATTTAATGTAAACAAATAAAATCATATCGTAAACTCTACTGCACCGTGAGTCTTATCTCACTTAAAATAGATTTTTGATTTTAAATTAAATATATTTATATTTAAATGATTTTTTTATGATTTTAAAGTTAATTTTACTGATTTATATCGAGGTAAAATAATTATAAAAATGATTGTATTGATTTTATATTATATTTTATTTTAAAGTGAAGGTGATTTTTTTTTTTTTGAGCCATATTGGATTCTACCGTACTTACATTAACTTTTTAACTAAAAAGAGGGCGTGTGATGTGGCGTTTACTTTTAAATTTTCTTTTCAGATGGCCCCACCGCCAACTTCCATATTTTTGCACCGCATCTTTTTATTTTTATTTAACATAATCGAATTGTTTTATCAGTGAATTCTGCAAACAAATATATCCGCTATCGATGAAATAAGATATATCCCCACTTTTCCGCCTTTGCATCGTATACAAAATCTAACAAATATGTTGCGTTATCTTTTCAGGTCGGCCTCTCGGGAATCCTCGAAACGAAGGGTTCCCATTACACGCACATGTCGCAGATCAAGCGCGACGGCGCCGACCCCACCGGCTCGCTCATCTCCGAGAACTCCATTGGCGTCTACCACGACCACTTCCTCACGTACTACCTCGACCTCGACGTGGACGGGCCCGAGAACTCCCTCGTGACCGCCACGCTCCAGACAAAGCCAAATTCGGAACCGACCCCTCGGAAGAGCCGGTGGACGGCGGTGTTCGAGACGGCAGAGACGGAGTCGGACGCGAGGGCGAAGCTTGACGCGGGGCCGGAGGCGGTGTTGGTGGCGAACCCGAAGCGGACGACGAGGCTTGGGAACCCCGTGGGGTACAGGGTGGATGGGGCGCCCAAGGGGGTGTCCGTGTTGGCGGATGACGACTACCCCCAGATTAGGGCGGCGCACACCAAGAAGACCATGTGGGTGACGCCATATGAGGAGAGGGAGAAGTGGGCCGCGGGGTTCTACGTGGGCCAGAGCCACGGGGACGACAACCTGGCCGTGTGGAGCAAGAGGTACGCCTCCCTTGGATCCACCTCTCCATTTGCGGTGACCCCCATCCCATCCATCGTTCCATCCGCGTGCAGCGCTAAAATATATAATAAAGGGAAAAGATTATAACTAAAATTAATTCGGCCTGTGGGCCAACTTGACCCCGCCTGCCTATGAGGGGCCGAGCTTGGCCCATGAATTTCGCCCTGTTAGCCCGCCTGACCCAAGCTTGGACGGAGGTCTTTCTTAAGGTCAGCTCACTCGGGTTGGCCTATGTCCCTACCTGGCTTATTCTGAACAGTTCCAGCCATGGTGTCTCCTTCCATGTGGACAAATAAAAGAAATCTGATTGGCGATCAGATTTGATTTTCTTGATGGTAATGACAGGAATGTGGAAAAAAGACTAGTGGTGGTCCCAATCCCTTGGTGGCAAAAGGACAGACCCTATCAGAAAGTTCAGAAGGGTAAATTTGCTAATTTTTGAAAATCAAGGGCGGATTTCCCAAGCACGACATAATCAGAACGCCCGAGAAGATATTTTTGCTTCTTTTTTTTTATTGCATTCTGTGGATGAATTAACAATAATCCCCTCAAATTGTCTATTATGGCGATGGTGCAGGAATAGAGTTGTTAATGACACGGACATTGTGCTGTGGTACACATTGGGGTTCCACCACATACCCATACAGGAGGACTACCCGGTCATGCCCACACTTAGCGGCAGCATCGAGCTCAAGCCCTTCAACTTCTTCGAGAGGAACCCCATGCTCAAGACGAAGCCTCTCAAGACTGCTCTATTGAAGACTCCCAATTGTTCTTCCCATCATTAGGGGCACTAATGATAACTCACAGTAATAATTTCCTTACAAGTGCGTCAAATGATTGGATTTCTCATGCTTTTTTCTTATTTCAGAAAGGAAGGAGGGAAGTCCTTGTTGGTGATAAGTTATAGAAGTTAGCCATCCACGAGGATTGTTTCGAGGCAGCTTTTGGGTATTGATGTTATATGAAAATTTATTGTTAATGTTGGAATGAAGAATACACAATTCCCTAAAATCAAATAATAGCAGTTCGTTATCCTTGTCTTTGCGTTTATGGAAGAAACGAAAAGCAGAAATAAATGAAAAAAAAAATCATAATTTCCTTTCTATACAATGGTAAATTTAGTAAGTTTCTAAAATTACGAATAATAGAGATAACAGGCAAAAATTATTACCGACCAATGATAATATTTTTTTAACTGATCTAGAACATTATTGGAGCTCACCTAACCCCCCTTCTTTCGTTGACTAACTACTTGGCTACAACCTACTCCAACCGTCCCACATGGCCTTGCAACCCAAACAATAATG
Source organism: Thalassia testudinum (assembly GCA_037157565.1). Lineage (NCBI taxonomy): Eukaryota > Viridiplantae > Streptophyta > Magnoliopsida > Alismatales > Hydrocharitaceae > Thalassia > Thalassia testudinum. Next base: position 83,471,805 of record JAZHRO010000022.1, read on the forward strand.
CCTTCGACACCACAGTGATGGCCGGCGACACACAGATAAGAACTCAAAAATAAAAAATGCATGCTTGTTTCCCTATAATCTGGCCGTGCTTTCCCTTCGGCCCTATTTTGCAGCGTGATTGGATTGGGACGCCAATGAGAAGGAGGGATTGCGTGGGAGGGCGAGGGGATTGGGAGGGATATTTTCCTCCGATCAATGTTTTAATTAAATTATTTCTTTACACCATTTTAATATTAAATTATATTTACTTTTATATAATACATCATTTAAAATATATTTACTTTATCATATCACTCTATATCATAATATTAAATAAATGATCACTGCTATCACAACACAATCGTAGTCATATCATCCCATCAATTATTTTTATATGATATCCCAACCAAACACCTCTCATTATCTAACCCAACCTCCGATCCTCTTGAATGAAATGACTTTTCGCTCAAATATACATTAATTAACATTAAATTACACACAAAACTTCACAACGTCACTATGATTTTTCAGTTGTTAAGTAAATTATACTGATAATTTTTAAAAATTACACTGGTGATAAATATCATTGTAATATTTAATTTTAAATCAAATATCAACAGTAATATTTAAATATTATTAATATAATAAAATAAATATCATTACTGATTTCCACTTTCAACTTATGTGTAGATCTTTTTTGGCATCTTTACTGTCGCCATTCCATTCCTTGATTGTTTGATTGAAAAGAAGGAAATGAAATAAACGTTTGGATAAAAATATACCAATGCAAGGAATTACGGGAGACAAAGAAGATGGTAGAATTGTTTTATTTCTGTATGGAACGTCAAAATTCAAAATACGATGATTCCGGTATTAGCTGTTGGCAACAAAAAATTTAAGATGTAATTCCCTTAACCAAGCACACGCTAAAAATATTACCGATTAATAATTGGATACGAGGTTTTCAAGAATCACATTGTACAAACTCAACAAATAAGAAAAAAAATTAAGGTACACTAATATAAAAGACAACGTAAAATACAATGTACCAATGTCAAACGCGAGATGTATTTTTGTTTAATGTAAAAAATAATAAGATGCGATCCATCACTCCATATCAATAACAATTGTTTTGTAAAAATATAAATTATTAAAATTATTTTTAAAATTATTTTATACCTATACAAAATTATCATATCACTTTTTAAATCATTTTTTACATTTATAATAATTTATCACATCTACAAAAGTGCTCAAAAAAATTTATCACCGGTGTAAAATTATTTTACACTTATGCAAAGTCACCTAAAATAATTTATCACCGATATAAAATGATTTATCACTGGTGTAAAATAATTTCACATGTGTAACATAATTTATTACCTGTATATTTTAATTTGAAGTGATGCGATGATTTTTTTCAATGTGATGAGAATTATCTCGTAATAGACCTTACATTCTTTTATTTCTTTACATATTAAATACCAATTATCAAGTGAAAATATATACACACCACCTTACGTCGTAAAATACATCACCTATTACGTTTCTCTACATTTTGGCAAAAATAAATGGATAAACCCTAACTCAAATAAGCAAATCTAAAAAGTCTGCACGCTTGTGGCTGAGAGAGGCATGCTTACTTCTCTCAACCGTTTGAACAAAACCATCTGAGATCCTTGCAAATTAAGAAGAAAAATTCTTAGAACCTGATGGCCTCAACTCCACCGCTCAGTGATCAGAACGCCTACGGACTTGTGTACTTTCAAGGGCACAATTAAGACATCGAATTTAGACTTAAAGAGGCCAAAGCGAAGCGTAGACTGGGTAAAGAAGGTAACCCACATTTAGTCATATTCAATAGATAGATGGATGGTATAGATTGCTTCAGCCACCACCTATATGTGTGTAAATTATGATTTTCCTCCTCTATTATACTGGTTAAGTTGGAAAGAAAGGCCTTAGACGATAGGCTTATGGATTTGAAGCTTCTTTTGCCAATCTCCTCCGGATGATTCCCTGACCCATTCATTAATTTGGGCAGCCTTTGGCAATACACAGCTACTACGTTTGCCTGCTACAAAAATCACAGCTACCATTTTGGCGGTCCAGACGCAATACATGTCAAAGGCTGAGTTCGCTATTTTGTAAATGGGAACGGCCTTTCCAGATTAACAGCTGCTGCTGAAACGACCCACCACCCCTTGGCCATTTAAGACGTCAGGGATGTTCACCAGACGTCTGTCCGGATGTTTGGGATGTTCATCAGACATCTGTCAGGACATCTGGGTTGTCCACCAGACGTCTTGAAATACTTTTAGCGCGCAGCGTACGAGCACCATGCTTCCTCCCTCACCGCGACGCCACTCCTCGCCCATGCTCGCCTCTCCTCTCCCCTCACCTCCTCTCCCTTTATATACCTCTTCCCCCTCCCCTTCGTTGCCATTCCGCAACCGAGAGCGAGTGAGAGTGGAGGGCCGAGCGAGAGGAAACGCGAGGGCGAAGGCTGTAGCGGCATTCTGCTGCAGCATTTGCAGGCAATGAGAGCCAGGGCGATTCCGCGAAAGTCATTTTTCCGCGGAATCAGACAGCCAGAGAAACACCCAAACGTCTCACCAGATGTCCAAAGGTATGGCAAGACGTCTGGTAGAGATCTACTTTCCGTACTTTTCCTCTCTAGCAAGTCCTAACAACGTACGAATGTGTCAGAGGGCGGGAGCATAGCCGAGGCAATTTCAGACGTCCGGAAGCACTCCCAGACGTCTGACAAAGTCCTTAGACGTCGGATTTGAGTTTCAGACGTCTGATAGCGGAACACCAAGAGAGGTATCCCTGAGAACTGTTTCAAGATGTCTGGGACCTTTCCCAGACGTCTGATTTACGTCTGATAGCGTGTTTTGGGGCCGTGTAAGGCCCTATTATTATCGCTTTTAAGCAAACGAACCGTCTCTGTTTTCCATACAAGTTTCTCTCTATAATGATACCTTGTTTACATCCTTCTGAACCTTTTGGCCCATCAATTCGTGTTTAGGTCTCCAGTCCGTTGGGTGTACGGGACCTGTGGAGACGTCGGGAGCCACTGTGCGAGCCCCCATTCCACCCGGTTACCCAGGTAGAGTGGTTACAATCTTAAATCTCAAATTTAATACATGTTAGTAAGTAATCCTAGGACTTGAGATGAACCCTAGGAAGGATTAAACATATATTCGAGAATAGATCCTTGAACCCTAGGTCTTAGCATGAACACTAAGGTCAGAAGAAACTGCATGTGAATGATTGTGTAATCAAGAGCTGCCTGTTTTTAGCTAAAATGGACCCCTACAACATGTGAATAATTGAGTAATCGAAAACTGCCTGTTTTTCTGCTAAAATGGACCCTTACTATAATAAAATGGAAATTGAGCTGTTGACCCGAACATTCCAACCGGGATGTGACAAAGAAATTCCTGTATAAACCCCCCCAGGGAAATGTAAACATGAACACCGTACCTCGAAGAACCAGATCGTTCTGGGAATTTGCTACCTATGGACAGCTGCTAAGGGAGGTAAGATGACCTTCGTGTACGTAGTACCGAAGAGAGAAACTATCCCTTGTAGTGTAGAGGGGAGCTTGCCACCCTTGGGTTGGGATCCGAGGTGGGTTTGGCCACTCTACGACGACTCTTACTAGCCCTCGTGTACGTGGTACCGAGGTAAGCTACTTAGTGTAGGGGGGAGCTATCCGCCCTAGGGGGCCCAGGGCTAGGTATGACCACCCTACACCGACTCCCGTCAGCCCGTTGGGCAAACTGGGGTAGTCAGACCAGGGTACGCGGACTGAGGAGGGGCAAGACCCCTGTTCCATTCTGAGAGGGCAAGGCCCTACACTGTTCTGCGTTGTACGTTAAAGCGTACCCGCTAGCGGAAACAACTGACCGCATGCTAGTGCGAGGTAGCTACCCGCACGCTTATCACATGTGCCGTAGTCACCGCTACGTCACGACCGTGATCTCGAGGTAGTAGACCGAGTATAGGACTACCACAGTGGGACTCCCCCAACCAGGAGAGTGCCACATGGGCATCCTATATCACGGGAAGCTGCAAGCAAAATCGTTCCTATAGGGAACCAGATGATTAATTAACAAATCCTAATTAGAGATCTCTACGCACCCACATGTATAATATAATTAGAAGATGGAAAACTTTATGTTAATGCATGTTAATTCTTAGCCACCACTCTACTCAGCTTTAGCTGACTCCAGTCAAATATATTCTATACAGGTCAAGGATTTGAGCAGCCTGAGCCACCGGCTACTGAGGACGCTGGGCCTGGTCGAGCCTAGTTTTAGTTCCACTGCCTGCTAGTGAGCTTTATAGTTTGTATTCTGTTATATGTACTCTTTAATGTGATGGCTATAATATCACTGTTCTCTTTCCACCTGTTAAAACTTTCTTTTTGCTTAATTACTGTACTTATGTGGTTTGTTGAATGTTACTTGGTTATTTCTTGTTGGACGACTAGATCTTGGGATAAACCAAAGCGAGCCAGTCCCAGATTCTGTCGGGATTTGGGACCGGGTCATCACAAGATGGTATTAGAGCAAGGTCGTCCCGAGAAATGAACCAAGTAGTCTAGAAAACACCACATTTGTACATGTAACTAAGATAGCCATCACAACTTTTCTCTTGGTTATTGTATCTGAGTATCACGTCTCCTCTTTGGTTAAACAGGCACCAATAATCTCGTTCCTCCTCGATCTTTGAGTAGGAAATGCCTCGCCAGGGAGCTATTGAGTCAGGCCGCGAAAATGGTCATGGCCGAGGATGTGGTCGCAGGGGAGGACGAGCGATGGCTGAAGATAGAGCCGCTCCACATCTCCTCCAGGGCATCCAGGCCCCGAACCTCGCCCAACTGATCCAGAATCTTATCCGGGAGGAACTCCATCAGCCTCCTCCTCAGCCTTCCCTTCCTGGGGATGAGGAGGGGGAATCTTCCGTGGGGTAGGCAAGCCGCCACGGCACTGGACGAGTTGTAGGGGGAGGGGGTGATCCTCTACCGCCCCCTTCAGACACATCGGGGCACGAGCCTTCTTTGCCTGGCGGTGCATCCCTTCCTCCGCTGCGGCTACACCATGAGGTCTTCAGCCAATTCAGGAAGCTGAAGCCCCCCTCTTTCAAGGGGGAGGAAAGCCCATCTGAGGCAGAAGATTGGCTGGAACAAATGGAGAAGATCTTCAACACCCTCTATCCTCTTGTAGAATGCTGCGTGGCCTTCGCCACGTATCAGCTGGAGAGTGTAGCCCACAGGTGGTGGAAGGCGGTCAAAGGATAGGAGGAGGGAGAACTGACGTGGGACCAGTTTGTGGCGCTCTTCAATGAGCAGTACTTCCCACAAACATGGCAGGATCAGAGGAGGCGAGAGTTCCACACTCTCCGCCAAGGGGCAATGACAGTTAGCGCGTACCGCACGCATTTCCTGGAGCTGTCACGCTTTGCCCCGACAGCCGCATCTACCGAGGAGGAGCGCCTGTGGAGATTCACTGAGGGTCTCCGACTTGCCATCCGGGGGTACATGAAGCCCCTGAAGCTGCCTACCTTCTCCCGCGTGGTCGAGGCTGCCATGACCTCTGAGGAAACCAACCCGTCTGCACGAGATATTGATGGAGGAGGACGGAAGAGGCCCTACCCGCAGGAGCACTCACAAGGTCACCGGGAGAGGAGGCACCAGACACCAGTAGGGGAACCGTCCCGTCCTGTGGGTCCACCAGGGACCTATGGGAGTCCCCGACAGGGATCAGTCGACTGCAGTAGACCCCCGCCCAGTCACTAGCAATGACAATAGACAGAGGGAAGTCGCGTGCCCCTCTGCTATCAGTGTGGCCAACCGGGTCACATACGAAGGAATTGTCCATCTAGGACTGGAGCACAACCGACGCTCCCAGCACCGAGCACTGGAGGCCGATCTGGAGGCCGCGGGTTCCAGCCCCGCGGAGGACAACAGTCGCGAGGAGGACACCGGTCCGCTGCCTCCTGCCCGACCTAGAGCACAGCTGTCTCTTCTACACCAAGGACTGAAGGGTGTGTTAACGCCCTAACTCGCAGAGATGCCAGGGCTTCGGGCTCTGTAGTGGCAGGTATGATTACTATTCTAGCAGACTTATCTACACTCTTTTCGATTTTGGAGCAACGCACTCGTTTGTTTCTACGAGTTTCACTGTCTGCACGGGAGTGAGCAGCGTACTTTTAGAGGAGCCCTTCCTGATTAGAGGACCAGGTGGGCAGGTATTTGTTGCCAAGGAGGTTCTCATTGACTGTGAGGTCATGATAGGGGGATACAGTCTCCCGATAGACCTAATCATAATCCCAACGGATGACTTCGGTGTAATCTTAGGAATGACTGGTTGGCCGCATACCACGCCCTTGTAGACTGTTTTGGGAGGAAGATCGTTTTCTCCATACCACGACTGCCTCCCTTCGAATTCCACGACCAGCCTGTAGACGGAGGATTCAGATGCATCTCCGCACTTCGAGCAACGAAGCTATTGAGTCAAGGATGCGAGGGCTTCCTTGCTTGCATTCTAGCAGAGTCCAGCCCCGTGAGCAGCATACAGAGTATTCCAGTGGTCTGTGAGTACCCCGATGTCTTCCCAGAAGAGCTGCCAGGACTACCACCCGAGCGCGAGATCAAGTTCGAGATCTCACTGATACCAGGGACAGGCCCCATTTCTTCAGCACCATACCGAATGGCCCCGCCTGAGCTGCGAGAGCTCAAGACATAGCTACAGGATCTGCTAAAGAAAGGCTTCATAAGGCCCAGTGCCTCTCCGTGGGGAGCCCCTGTCCTGTTCGCAAGAAAGAAGAATGGTACTCTTCGGCTGTTCATTGACTACAGACAGCTGAACCGGGTCACCATCAAGAAAAAATACCCGTTACCATGCATAGATGACCTCTTCGACCAGTTGAGGGATGCCACAGTATTTTCAAAAATAGATCAGAGGTCAGGATACCACCAGCTGAGGATTAGGGAGACCGACGTCTCCAAGATAGCCTTTTGTACACGGTACGGCCACTATGAGTTCTTGGTCTTGCCATTTGGATTGACCAACGCCCCTGCCGCTTTCATGGACTTGATGAACCGCATTTTTCTGCCGTATCTGGATCAGTTCATGGTTGTTTTTATCGATGACGTGCTCATTTATTCACGGGACCAGACGTAGCATAAGCAACACCTTCACATGGTCTTGGACACCTTGAGGCGGCATAGACTGTATGCCAAATACAGCAAATGTGAATTCTGGTTAAGACAAGTCACCTTCCTGGGCCATGTGATCTCAGAGGATGGTTTAGCTGTGGATCCAGCCAAAGTAGAAGCAGTACTCAGGTGGGAGAGACCGCGTTCGGTGACTGAGATACGCAATTTCCTGGGGCTGGCTGGTTATTACAGATGATTTATCCAAGGATTCTCGTCGATTACTCGTCCTCTGACTCAGTTGACTCGGAAGGACGTACCCTTTGCCTGGACCGACGAGTGTGTCTTGCTTTCAAAAGCTGAAAGAGAGGTTGACTTCAGCTCCTGTACTCACCATCCCTGACAGCAGCGGCGGATTCGTCATCTACACAAACGCCTCATTGCAGGGATTAGGGGGTGTACTTATGCAGTGGGGTCATGTTGTCGCATATGCTTCGCTGCAACTAAAGCCCCATGAGCATAACTATCCCACTCACGACTTAGAGCCGGTAGCAATCGTCCTAGTGTTGAAGACCTGGAGGCACTATTTGTACGGAGAAACGTTCGAGATTTTCACTAACCACAAGAGCCTCTGCTATCTGTTTGACCAGAAGGAGCTCAACATGAGGCAAAGACGCTGGTTGGAACTCCTGAAAGACTACGATTGCAGCATCTCTTACCACCCGGGAAAATCCAATGTGGTGGCTGACACCCTGAGCCAAAAGGCGCCCGCCCACTTGGCTTGCTTACAAGCACGAAGTTGGAGGCTCATGGAGGAGTTGAGCAGCTGGCGACTCCAGGAGACACAGGGGTATTGCAGGACAGTGACAGTCGCGAGGCAGACACAACCAGAGCTGGTGGATCGCATCGTGGTTAAACAAATGACGGACTCATATCTACAGGCACAGCGAGACCAAGTATTGGCAGGGAACCCAGGAGATTTCTGTTTCACTAACGGAGTTCTGCGTATGAGGGGACGCTTGTGCGTTCCTAGAGATGATGAGCTATTGAGGGAGCTCTTGACTAAGGCTCAGGGATCCAGATTTACCATACATCCTGGGAACACGAAAATGTATCACGACCTACGACGTGATTTTTGGTGGAGAGGCATGAAGCGGGATGTTGGCCTTTTCGTCCAGCAGTGTCTGACATGCCAGCAGGTGAAGGCCGAACATCAGAGGCCCACAGGGCCATTGCAGTCACTTTCCATTCCAGAATGGAAGTGGGAAAGTGTCACAATGGATCTGGTAGTGGGGCTACTTGTGACACAGAGAGGGCACGATGCAGTTTGGGTGGTTGTGGATAGATTAATGAAGACAGCACGGTTTCTGCCAATCCGAGTCACTTATGGACCAGTACAGTTGGCAGAGAGATACATCAGAGAAATAGTACGTTTTCATGGGGTTCCTCGCGGAATCATTTCAGACAGGGACACTCGTTTCACTTTCCAGTTCTGCACAGAATTTTAGTGAGCCATGGGGACTTGTCTGAAATTCAGTACAGCCTATCACCCCCAGACAGACAGACAGTCAGAGCGCACCATTCAGACCCTTGAGGACCTTCTGCACGCTTTCACATTGGACTGGAGAGGTTCCTGGGAGGAGCATTTGCCGCTGGCAGAATTTGCATACAACAACAGTTACCACTCGAGCATCGGCATGGCACCATATGAAGCTTTGTACGGGAGAAAGTGTGCAACCCCCTTGAGTTGGGTAGAGGTGGGAACTAAATGGGAGGTCGACCCCCGTCTGATACGCCAGAGTCAGGAGGTGATCGAGCAGATCCATCGACGACTGCGTACTATCCGGAGCAGGCAAAAGAGTTACGCCTATCTAAAGCGTAGGGAGGTACAATTTAAGGTTGGAGATCACGCTTTTCTCCGTGTTTCACCGATGAAAGGTTTGCAGTGGTTTGGGATGAAAGGGAAGCTTGCATCAAGATATGTGGGACCCTTTGAGGTCTTAGAACGGGTAGGACCTGTCGCCTACCGGCTTACCCTTCCTCCCCAGCTTTCTGGAGTGCACAACGTTTTTCACGTGTTCAACCTCAGAAAATACATTGTCGACCCCAACCATGTCCTTAGCCACGAAAGCATCGAAGTGGGAAATGACCTAACCTACCCTGAGAGACCGATACAGATACTAGACCGAGCCATTCAGAGGTTGAGGCGGAAGGAAGTACCCCTGGTGAAAGTTCTATGGAAAAGCCAGCGATACGAGGAGGCAACTTGGGAACCTGAGTCGGCGATGCGAGCGCAGTACCCGGAACTCTTCGAAGGTATGACTCTTCTGACCTACTTCTATCTTCTTTAAGTTTGTTATACCTACTATGTTATATTTTTCACACCCTAGTCAGTTCAAGTTTCGAAGACGAAACTTCCTTTAAGTTTGTTACATTGAAACGACCCACCACCCCTTGGCCATTTAAGACGTCTGGGATGTTCACCAGACGTCTGTCCGGACGTCTGGGATGTTCATCAGACGTCTATCAGGACGTCTGGGTTGTCCAACAGACGTCTGGAAATACTTTTAGCGCGCAGCGTACGAGCGCCATGCTTCCTCCCTCACTGCGCCTCACCGCACCTCACCGTGACGCCACTCCTCGCCCATGCTCGCCTCTCCTCTCCCCTCACCTCCTCTCCCTTTATATACCTCTTTCCCCTCCCCTTCGTTGCCATTCCACAGCCGAGAGCAAGTGAGAGCGGAGGGACGAGCGAGAGGAAGCGCGAGGGCGAAGGCTGCAGCGGTGTTCTGCTGCAGCACCTGCAGGAAAGGAGAGCCAAGGCGATTCCGCGGAAGTCATTTTTCTGCGGAATCAAACGGCCAGAGAAACACCCAGACGTCTCACCAGACGTCCAAAGGTATGGCAAGACGTCTGGTAGAGATCTACTTTCCGTACTTTTCCTCTCTGACAAGTCCTGACAGCTTACATATGTGTCAGAGGACGGGAGCGTGGACGAGGCAATTTCAGACATCCGGAAGCACTCCCAGACGTTTGACAAAGTCCTTGGACGTTGGATTTGAGTTTCAGACGTCTAATAGCGGAACACCAAGAGAGGTATCCCTGAGAACTATTTTAAGATGACTGGAACTTTTCCCAGACGTCTGATTTCCGTCTGATAGCGTGTTTTGGGGCCGTGTAAGGTCCTATTATTATCGCTTTTACGCAAACGAACCGTCTTTGTTTTCCATACAAGTTTCTCTCTATAATGATACCTTGTTTACATCCTTCTGAACCTTTTGGCCCATCAATTAGTGTTTAGATCTCCAGTTCGTCGGGTGTACGGGACCTGTGGAGACGTCGGGAGCCACTATACGAGCCCTCATTCCACCCGGTTACCTAGGTAGAGTGGTTATAACCTTAAATCTCAAATTTAATACATGCGAGTAAGTAATCCTAGGACTTGAGATGAACCCTAGGAAGGATTAAACATATATTCGAGAATAGATTCTTGAACCCTAGGTCTTGGCATGAACACTAAGGTCAGAAGAAACTGCATGTGAATGATTGTGTAATCAAGAGATGCCTGTTTTTAGCTAAAATGGACCCCTACAACATGTGAATAATTGAGTAATCGAAAACTGCCTGTTTTTCTGCTAAAATGGACCGCTACTATAATAAAATGGAAATTGAGCTGTTGACCCAAACATTCCAACTGGGATGTGACAAAGAAATTCCTGTATAAACCCCCCCGGGGAAATGCAAACATGAACATCGAACCTCGAAGAACTAAATGGTTCTAGGAATTTGCTGCCTATGGACAGCTGCTAAGGGAGGTAAGCTGACCTTCGTGTACGTAGTACCAAAGAGAGCAACTATCCCTTGTAGTGTAGAGGGGAGCTTGCCTCCCTTGGGTTGGGACCCGGGGTGGGTTTAGCCACTCTACGACGACTCTTACTGGCCCTCGTGTACATGGTACCGAGGTGAGTTACTTAGTGTAGGAGGGAGCTATCCGCCCCAGGGGGCCCATGGCTAGGTATGGTGTTACGACCCGGTGACCGAATCCCTACAAGACACGAGAATCGGACCGACTCAACTGATCCCAAGACCCAGTCGTCCAACGAGAAAGTAACCAAAAAGCAGTAAAATAAATCACATTCACCATGCAAGCAACTAACAGTAACAAAGGTAAGCAGTAAAGAAAAGAACTACTACAGCACATACCACCACAACAGTAAGGAATTTAAAACAGGTACGAAAATATGATGTTTACAATAAAGAGTACAAGGTGGAACAAAAATACTCACTATTACAGAAAAACGGTACAAAAGTACAACTACTGGGCTCTACTAGGCCCAGCACCCTCCGCAGCCGCAGGCTCTGGCTGCTCAACACCTGATCCTGAAAAAGGTGACAAATGTGACACGTCAGCGAAATGCTGAGTAGAGTGACAACCAGCTAGCTAAGAAAACAGTAAAGGTGGACAAGTAGCTGCCGTTCTTTTTTATTTCCTTTCTTTATTTCTCTATTTACTCTTTTCTTGAATTATTTCTCAGATATTTCTCTTGATCTCGAATGTTCCTCATGGGAGCGATCTTGATTGCAGTCTTTTCCAAAAAGTAGAAGTAGCACGTGGTGCTCTCCTGGCCGGGAGAGTCCCCCATGGTGGTACTACCCTCATTCAACCACCCCAAGGTCACTGACAGACGTAACGGTGACTACTGCACGTGCGATAAACGCACGGGTAGCTATCCCGCACTGGCACGCAGTCAGTCGTTTCCGTTAACGGGTGCGCCCCAAAGCACAGCACGGAACCAGTATAGGGCAGAGCCCTCTCAGTAACAGGGGTTCAGCCCCTCCAAAGTAACCAAACAGGGGTCTTGCCCCTCCACAGTCCGCACACCCTCGCCTGACTACCCTGGTTTGCCCAGTGGGCCTAACAAGTCAGTGTAGGACAGCTAGCTGAACCCCGGGGCCCGTGGGGTGGCTAGCTCTCTCCCTACACTAGTAGCTCTTCCCGGTACTGTGTACGCGAGGGCCAAAAGTCAGTACAAAGCGGCCAGACCTAACCCCGGGTCCCTAGGGCGGCTAGCTCCGCTCTGCACTAAACAGGGGGACAGTCACGCTCCTTGGTATTCCGTACTCAAGGGCCAGTGATGAGAACCTCATCATTAACCCTAACTAGCATAATTTAATCTAAATAAGTGTGAAGAAGCTCCTACAAAACCTAAAGAGAGGCTTAACTCAGAGAATTCTGAGTTAAAGAATAAGATAAATCATAAGGGGTAAAACTGTAATTTTACCAATGCAGTACGCAAATAGGGTAATTAAGGGTCTAAACACAGGTCAAATGAGCTTAATAAGGAGGGAAGTGGGATGATCTTATCTAAAAAGGGTTATAGCAAATTCTAAGAATTAAATGACATCCTATAACCCTAAAACAAACCCACTTTAATTTACGAGGTTTGAGGCAGGATAAAAATCAAATAAACCCTCTAAAATTCGTGAAAAAATATTTCCTAGGGTTTAGAACCTTCAATTTGGCCTTTGCAACCTATTTTGACATAAAATGAGAACCATGCCCAATTTATGACTTAATTTGGGTTTTTGTGTAAATTGACTTGTTAAAAATGGTCCAACCTAAAATCAAATTTCACCATTAAAATATTTAGGTTCAAATTAAACTGGTATAAAAACCTGGGTCTAAGAAAAGACCATCTTGATCGACATTACAAATTGGTCCTCTTAAATTACTTTTTGACCCTTATCTTTTGAAACCCTTGCATTTGGCCCCCTATCTTTCACATCTTTCTTTGCAGAATGGTCCTCCCTGCCATTTCTGAGCAACACCATACCTCCGACAACCTTGCGCGGAGGTTGGCGCCACGCAGGGCATGGCGCCCACTCTCCAGAACGAACGGGAGGTTCCCTGCATCGTCCTCTGTCGCAGGGACCCTCCCCTGACCTCTGCAACCGGTCATGCCTCTCGTGCGAACGCACGATAGGCATGGGTGTCCATTTCGGGCCATCTCCGTCGAGCACGGCATGTCACTCCCTCGATCCCCTCTCCTCGCCAGTGCCTTTATAAGGAGTGGCAGGGTCTGCCGTCCCCTTCAAGCTACTTCTGGCGGAGAAAAACCCTCGATTTTGGCTCTCCCCTCTCCGATCAAAGTGCCCTAGCTTCCGGCGATCTTTTCTCCTCCTCGTCGCTCTGCCAACATACTTGCAACAGAGCCTACTCTGCCCCGTCTTTCCACGCCAGGCCACACCAGCTGGCGTCCTCAGATCTCCTCCTCGTTGCCGATAACCCCCTCCTGGGCACCTTCGTCCCCAGTGCCAGCAGGCACGAGCCAGACGTCTTCCTCTCCCTCTTCGTCAACTAAGTAGGTAGGAATCTTCCTCTCTCTCCCTTATATTTTCCCCTTCTTAATTTACCATTTTAACCTACCCACCACCACTGTCCATCACCACCTTCCCCATCTCCAGTCGCCATCTCCAGCGAGGTCGCTCCACCTGCACAGACCATTTCACCCCTCGCCGACAAGCCCAAAAGCTCCCCCTCACTCCACTCAAGCGTTTCCCCCACTCCATTCACCGCCCTTCACCTCCCAACCACCCCCCGAACACACCCACTTCCGCACACACAGTCTACCCTAGGCACACGGACACAGGTGCTCTTGCGCCTCGCCGACCCTCGCACTGCCTTCGCCACACTCCGGTGAGGCTCCCTGCGTTGTCTGATCTGGCCGTGAGGCTGTCTTTGTGATTTCAGGTCTCCGCCTCCTCGCCGCCATTGACGAGCTGCTAAAGCTTCTTCGCAGGCAGCTCCAGGACTCCTCCAGCCCAGGCTGAGCTCCAAGCAACGCGGGGTGCTTCCGCGAGTGTGCCCAGGTTCACAATTGGGGTCGCGAGTCTTCGCTGTTGCCCCAATTGCCAGCGCCTTCTCGCCTGTGGGCGCGTAGAGCAGAGGTGGGACTTTAGTCCCACCTCGTAAGTGTGTGGCCTCGCGCCCACACTTAAATTGATTTTGTGATATTAGCGGTTCGCCTTCAATACACAGGGGTCAGGTCCCTCACCCACGCACACAGCGTGCCACACGCTTGCACCCACCCTCGCCCGCGCTGATGCCCCACGGGCCTGGGCCGAACCCGACTACCGGACCAAGCACTCCTCGCCCACCACCGCACGCCGGTGGGCCTGGTCCTGGGCACGTTACCCGACCCGTATACCCGCGAATGCTCTGGGACCAAACCTTTGAGAGAGAAATAGAGAGAGAGAGACACGGGGAAGGGGTAGGGGTAGGTTTTGCACTAATAATTGTGTGTGCACGCAGGGAAGAAGGAAAAAGAAGGAAGAAGCAGGCGAAGGAAGAAGAAGAGAGGAGGAGGAGCGGCTGAAGACTTAGCCTCACTGAGCAGCTGCTGAAGAAGAAAGGAAGGAGAGGAGATGAAGGAAAAGAAGAAGAGCTGCACTGTAGCAAACGCACAGTTAAGCCGTCTGAGTATCGAGTCAGACGACGGAAGGTCAGCGTCCAGAGCAGAAGAAAGCAAAGAAAGAAAGAAGAGGAACGGCCAGAGCAGATGAAAAGAAGAAAGAAGAAAAAAGAAGGCAGAAGCCTCTGCAGTCGCAAGGAAGAAGAGAAAGAAAGAAGAAGAGAAGAAAATCAGAGAGGAAGAAAGGAGAAAGAGAAAAGAGGAACCACAGAAGTAGAAAAGAAGAAAGAAAAAGAAGAAGACAGGAAGAAGCAAAGAAGAATACAGGAAGAAGAGAAAGAAAGAAGAAGAAGAGAAGAAAATCAGAGAGGAAGAAAGGAGAAAGAGAAAGAGAAAGAGGAACCACAGAAGCAGAAAAGAAGAAAGAAAAAGAAGAAGACAGGAAGAAGCAAAGAAGAATACAGGAAGAAGAAAAGAAAGAAGAGAGAGCAAAGAAGAAGACAGAAAGAGAAGAAGAAAAAGCCAATTCTTTCTCTCTTTTAATTTTTGTAAAACCTTATATTGAGAATTTATAGGCTTCTAGAATTATAGCTGCTCCCTGAGTTCAACCTCGGGAAACTTGTCATTCCGAGTAATAAATTATATTAAACTGGTAACTGTTTTGTCATATACCACAACGACTATAATAACTATAAAAATGAAAGCAGGTGCCAGTTTTTAGCGCCGTTGCCAGGGAGCAATGGCTATTCTAGAAGCTGTTAATTCACAATTTTTGAGTTTCTATTGATCTCTTCTCTTTTGTTGTGCAGGCACAGGAAATCAAGAGGACAATAAATAGCCGCACAACAACCACACCTAGGACAGGTAATTTTCTATCCTCTCATTTAACCCCTAAATTTTAAAGAGGAAGAAAAAGAAAGAAAAAGCAATTTAGGCATAACCTGTCTTCCATATTTAGTAAATCATCAAAGCTGCATATTTTCAAATTCAACACAGTATATCTGTACATCCATTAACGGTATTTAGGGCTAACACCTTCTTGCTTGAGCCCAAATTGCCCAATCTAAAGGAAACTAACTGGACCAAGTAGAGCCAATATAAGATTCAAAATTAGGGTTTTAGAGACACACTTTCTAAGCAATAATTGAGAATTCCCAAAAAGAAGTGTGCCCAAGCCATTGTTTGAAAGCACCTATTTAAAGAAAATCCTAAGAAGTTTGGCTCTTAAAAACACTTGAACCCTAAAAGACAAAGACCTAATAAGCTCTCAAAGGTATTAGCAGGTGAAGTTGACCCCTTGGGTCAACCAACCTTAAACTTAGGTCACTCTTTGCACTCAAAAGGCTAAAGTTCAAGTGAAAACCTAAGCACCTTGATCCTAACTAAAAGTGGTAGACTTATGAGGTCAAGGTCCCCATTCTAGTCTACCTGGAATCTCAGTGACAAGAGAGGTCGGGTGGGGGAAACCCTGTAACCCGTGGGGGTGCTTTATCGTGTAGGGGTCTTCGCGAGACTCACCCTCTCTAGCTGCCCAGGTAATTCTCAGGTGGACGATCTTTTGATCAAGGGGTCCATCTGCCCCGAACCTCTATAGTCACCCAACATTCTGGGTGTCTTGATTGGGTCCAGCACCTGCTAAACTCATCTTCTCCATCAGTGTATGTTTGGTAGGAGGTCCTTGAAACCTCCTTTAGAAATTCACTCTCCTCGAGGCAAAGCCTCGGTGCCCTTGTTTGTGCAACCAACACTTCACATAGACCTCTCCTCCGACTCCGAACCCAACTCACCTTCTTCTTCCACAATGGCTCAGCTAGTTGAGGAAGAGAACAATCTGGAGCACCAGCTTCAGCGACTCAATGATCTCTTCCAGAACTTCATGCACCTACCGCAGCATCCCATGATGCAAGATCATTATAATCCCGCTGCGGTGGCTATTGAGCCTCGAGTCAGAATCCTGACTGGAGGACCTGATTCTGAACTAAAGCCCAACATGATTCATGCCATACCTAAATTTCATGGGCTTAATTCTGAAGACCCCTTCCAGCACATTAAAAAGCTAAAGCATCTGGCCCAGACTTTTGGGTCAAATGCACAAAATCGGGATATTCTCCTCATGAAGATGTTCTCCTTCTCCCATATGGACAAGGCCGCCCATTGGTACCAAACACAGACCCGGCCGATCAACAATTGGGAGGAACTTCAGTCCGAGTTCTTGAAAAAGTTCTTTCCCGTTGGTCGGACCAATGCCTTGCACCATCAGATTACCCACTTCACGCAACAAACAGGAGAACCTCTCCATGAGGCATGGGATCGCTTTCAGGATCTCATGAGGAAGTGCCCCCATCACGGAGTTCCTAAATGGGAACAAGTCCAGTCTTTTTACCAGGGACTCCATGAAGATATTAGGCTTTTCGTCAATGCAACTTGCGAAGGGAATATCATGGGTCAGCATGAGGACACCGTGTGGGAGATTCTCGAAAATATGTGCGAGAACTCCATCAATAATGACTCCAAAGGATTATTTGACAGGACGAATACCCGCGCATCGACGAACCTTAGGGGAGCACACGAGACGCAGGGCCTATCCGCATCAGTCGACCTGGAATTGATGGCCAGTCGATTGGACAATGTCTCTATTATTGAGAAGAAGTAACGACCCGGTTCCCGAGTCCCTACGAGACACAAGAACCGGACTGACTCGACTAATCCCAAGACCTAGTCGTCCAACGAGGAAGTAACCAAAAGAGCAGTAAAATAAACCCCATTCAGCATAAATATAACTAACAGTAAGGAAGTACAGCAGTAAGGAAAGAAACTACTACAGTATATACCACCACAACAGTAGAACAACATTTATCATATAACATGAACTGCAGGTAAAGAAAAGTATAGCGGAAACAAGAACTACTCACTATAACGGAAACAAAGAGGTACAAAAGACAGTAGTAACTCTACTGGACCCTACTCGGCCCAGCGTCCTCTGCAGCCGCTGACCCTGGCTGCTCAACACCTGGTCCTGAAAAAGGTAACGAGTGTAACACGACAGCAAAACGCTGAGTAGAGTGGCAACTAAAACTAAAGATAACAGTAGAGTGTACAGTAGCTGTTATGCTCTTGTTGAACGATTTACGAACCTACGCTAACGTGTTCGATTTTGAAAAACCCGTCGTTGTAGTTCGAAAGCGAAGGATTCGAGTTCAACAAATAAAATTTATACCGAAATTAAAATTCCGGTTCGAACACAGGGAGGCGAACGTTTGATTTAAAAACTTCGCGTTTCTTTTTATTTTGTCACGAAGAAATTTAATTTAAACTATCTAAGTATCTACAACGAATAAAAGAGAGAGAGGGAGTAAGAGAGAGAGAAAGAATACTACACATGGAAATCAAAATGAGATGTAGAATAGACAAGGAATTTATCATAAAAGAGTTCATTCGTTACAACTAGAAAATATGAAACAATTACTCTAGAAAGCATTAAAAGAATGGAGGGAGAAATGTCCTCCTCGACGATCGCTCGGAGGACGAATAGACTACTCTAGAAAGCAGTAAATCTATACTAGAAAGCAGTAAAAAGAATAGGGAGAGAGAATCCTCCTCGACGGTCGCTTGGAGGACGAGCTGGACGGGACGACGCCTGGATGAAGGAGGACGAAGCGGGACGAAGGAGGACGAAGCAG
Source organism: Thalassia testudinum (assembly GCA_037157565.1). NCBI lineage: Eukaryota > Viridiplantae > Streptophyta > Magnoliopsida > Alismatales > Hydrocharitaceae > Thalassia > Thalassia testudinum. Next base: position 83,490,044 of record JAZHRO010000022.1, read on the forward strand.
AAGAACGGGAACGGAGCAGCACGCCGTCGTCGTTGCGGGATCCACTTCCGAAGGGGGACGAAAATTTGGACTTTATCTCGCGAGAAGCATCCCGGGTGTGGGACAAGCTTCTCTTGAGCTTTGGAGAGGTAGAGAGGAGAAGGAAGGGATGAAAATTTCGTATGGAGGGGGTCTCCTTTTATAGTTGCAAGGAGTGGGGGCAAAATGGACATTACATCTTCAAAATAATAAATAAGGGGTCTTTAGTGACGGATAAAACCGTCGCTAAAGCCCCGATGTCGCCATCGCCGCCGCGCCCACGCGCGCCCGCTCGGTTGGCCGCGTGCGTAACGCCTACGCACGTCCGCGTAGTCTCAGCCGTCCGATCGCGAGATCGGACGGCTTAGATCGCGTCCGCGCCCGCTGCGTAGCGAGCCGCCCGCGTGCGATTGCGAGTTACGCCCGGCGTCCAATCGCGCGTCGTCCTGATTGAGCGCGTGCAGCCGTTGGATCTTCATCTGACGCTCGTCCGCGCCCGCTCGCCCGCGCCTTCCACACCCTCACCGCGGCTCGAACCCGCGACCTCCGCTTCGCCCGCAGCTGCGTCGCCGCTGCGCTACGCGGACGCTTTTAAGCGCGAGCGACCACAGCCGTTGGATCGAGATCCAACGGCGGAGAGGAGACGGTGCGCGGTCTTCACAAGACGCATGCGGCCGATTGGGCGGCTGAGATGGCGCCACGTGGCGCCATCTTGGCCGTCCATCTTATGGAAGTTGTAGATGGTGCCACGGATGTCGGATTGACTCGATTTTTGTGTCGTTGGGCTGCGATCGTCGATCCGAATTCATCCGTGTGGTCGGATTTGCCATCTGAAGTGCGGATTTACACCATCCTGGCCCTTGATCTTCTAGGGTTCCCCGGTCTCTATCTGATGCTACGGATGCCTGATTAGGGCGATCTTGGAGTCGTTGAACTCCAATCGTCACCCTGATCATATCCATACGGTTGGATCTTTGATTCGAGGCCCCGATAAAATATTTTCCCTGTCCAAGCACATAAAAGGAGATAATTAACCTCCATTTTATTCAAACTACTCTAAATGCAAGATGATGCATGTAATGCAATATTTATATCATGAAATGCAATCCTATGCTTAAGAACATGCATAAATAGACATTTTCAGTAGTGTAAATGTGTTTACATCATACCCCCATGCCTATCTTTTGCTAGTCCCTAGCAAAAACTATATGTTATTTATAAAAGAATTAGGTTAGATTATTTGGACCTGAGTTATTTTCAATCATTAAGAAATTGTCTACTTAAGAACTGAACTTTCAAAGACACAACAGTGCCCGGGTATCAGCCAAAATGCAGACCGCCTCAAGCCTCGCCTTATTCAAAGAAAAATTTCTTTTTCTCTTTTTACTCTTTTCTAATTTTTTTTTTTTTTTGGATTTTCAAATTTTAGGGTTTAAGAGTGGCTTTCTACGGCCATTCAACTCACCCAAGATTTGATGAGAACCCTAAGTTTTAAGCATCTTATTGTGATTGTGATATACTCGTTGACCGGCAATTAGAACGGACTTCGGATTTCTACGCCTCTAGGTGACCTCAAAAAGAATTCTGCCTAAAGGTGTATCTTTACAACCGGTAGCTTTCTCCCTACTTTTTTTTTTTTTTAACGGGGTCAACACAAGGGTGAATCCAGTGTATATCTCCCCGTTTATTCTACTTCTCCGCTTCTTCCTAAGTGTTTTGGGAATTTTTAGTGCATTTTCTGAGCTGGGTTCTGGACAACCGGTCGATGAGCTGTTACCACCGACAACTTGCCAGCCATACTCGTGCGGCGAAGTGTGGCTTATTTCTTTTTGTTCTTTTCTCCTTTTTGATTTTTTTTTTTTTGTTTTTTTATTTTTTTGTTTTTTTTTAAGTAGGTGGCTTCCCTGGTCTAAGATTTACCTAAAGGCAGCAAAAAGAGAAAGGTCCAGTGACTGGGCTCTGGACAACCTACCTATGGGTTGTTACCCACGATAACTTGCCAGCCATATCACCCTAGAAGGTTCATTAGCTACCCAATTTTCGTTAAAATCGCCAAACAACGAGTCAGTGCAAAGAAAGTGTGTAGATGCTTAAAACTCAAAATTCCCTCACATCAGAGGGCGGGTTGATAAGTCGTGTACTTATCACCCAAACTTATTTACTCCAATTAAAATAAAATTCAAGTTGGCGAGAACTCGAAAAATAAATCCACATTTTAGTGGATACACTGGCTGATTAAGTCCAAAGACCTGAAGGGTCTTTGTGTTCAGAACATAATATAGTATTTCTTAAGATCGAAAATTTTCTTAAACCCAAATTCTCTTTCCTAATTTTGATTTTTTTTTTTTTATAAAATAAAACAAATCTACGGAGCTGACGAATGAATTCAAAGATAAATATCCACCCCCCATGCATATCTAATGCAATGTCCTCATTGTATTAAAAAGACATAAAACAGAGTGGAAAAGCGTAGAAAGCACCTGAATTGCGTGGATATCGGGTCCGCTCCGAGATGAAAAAGAACTGTATATGTGCTGAGTTTAGTGCCTTCAGCTAGGCACACTATACAAAGAAAAGAAATGAAGAATTCAGAAGTGCAGGTCAAAATTAGAATAAACAGAAGAATCCTTCGACCTGTCAACAGAGGTCCACAGATGTGGACCAAATTGTGGTGCAGACCCACACCCCATAATCGAGAATATCTTAGGTTCTGGATAAAAATTACCCAAAACCTAAAATCAGAATGTAAGCGGGATCGGGCCTGCGATTTCTGAGGATGCAACCCAAGACCAAAAAGTCGGGTTACAGAAAATTGAAGCTCAAAAGGATAATCGTTGAATGTGTGCTTGAGTTGAACATCCTCGAAACAAATGTCGTAAGGGTTCTGATTTGATGGTTTCAGCTTAAAAGGAACCCTTCGACTCAATCTTCCATTTCCTCCAAAATTAACTTCCCAAATTAGAACTTCCCCGCTCCTATCCTCCTCATTAAGTGTATCAAATTCCAAGACCTCTTGTATATTCATCACCCCGTCTGGAATCTCCAAGTCTAAATGATGTGGCAGAATCAAAATTGACTTGGGTCTAATTATCTCAGAATTAGAATCATCAATAAGCTCAACAGGGTGTAACTGATAATCAGGGCATTGAATTAATTCCTCCAGAAAATGCGATTCTGGATCCGTATCGTGTGCCCTAATAAGATCAGTTTCCTCAGTTATTGGGCTATCAAATGATCTATCAGATTCCTCAGGCCCAATCGTCTCACAAAAATCGTGATCTGAAAACTCGTGTGACACTTCGCAACTTGAATCTTCACCATCAGGATCCGTATCAATGTATGTCCCAAAATCATTTGTCACTTTGCGTTTCAAGGAGACATACGTTTCCTCGTAACCCGGCTCAGGGATTTCAGGTGAAGAAATCAAATCATCCTTAATTGGTTGTTTTAATTCAATCTGGTCAGCTTCGTAACACGTGTCCCCCCCAACAGGTGCCTGAGCGGGTTCTGTCATTGGCTTTCCTGAAGAGAGTTCATCCTGGGAATTATTCCAAGATTGAATCAAAGCAACCACGAATCTCATCCTCAATTTCGCTAATTTCCCAAGTAGAAACTCACCCGGGTTCTTATCCTTAACATCCTGGAGCCAATCCAACAAAGACTTATTTAAATCATCAATCATTTCAATCAGGGGCTCCAATCTCTCAATGCAAGGTATTGGCTGAACTTCTAAAGATTGAATGATATTCCTCAAGTTAGCCAGAACCTTATCTTGAACCTGATTAACCTGAACCAAATGAGTTGGTTCAGGGTTGGGCGGGTTTGACATCAATGTAGAGGAATTAACGAATTGAGATTCGTTATACCCATCCTGATAATAGGTCATTTCAAATTGTTCAAAAGATGGAGATGACCTAAAGGCAGTGAAATCAGAGGATGGGTAAGGATCAGTATATCCTTCTTAATTGTAGATCGCATTAGGTTGTTCATGAAAGGAGGACGATCTATAATCGATGCAACTCTGAGAAGGATAGAATTGAGAATCAAAGTGTTCAGGGTTAGACCCTAAACACGGGGGTCCGGAATTGTATCCCCAATCCGAATTATCCCAACTAACTGATGGTCGATTACAATACGAGTTGGGATAATCGTCATGTTGAGGATAATTTACAACAGGAGGGAAAGAGCGGGAATGCGTGAAATATGTGGAAGGATTCATGATACACAGGAGGAAGAAAGGTGCCCTGCAATACAAACAATCAAACCTGTCCTTAAATATGTTAGCCTAAAGACCTACAGACTCTCAAAACCCGTCTTGAGATAAAGGAACGATTTGATCTACTTCCGTCTGTTCAATCCAACCAGTTAGAAGGAGGGACTGGGGAGAAGGTTCTTCCTTCGGCTTACGCCTCCGGTTCCTAGTGTACCCCCCAGCCGCGATCGTTTGACTCTGCTCCCCTAGCTAGACATCAGATTGAACAGTAGAAACAGACTAATCGAAAATAATCTCGTTCTGGGTTCTGAAGAGCGAATCCAATCCTTAAGGCCAACGTCTACTTTGTTTTATTTAGGGCTAGGTTTGAATGTGCTTTGGAATGTGATGGGCCCTTTAAATGGGTTGTGCCCTTAATGATTAATTGATTTGTGTGTGAGTGCACAACCAGTGATTTTCAAGCAAGATTGTTTTTGATGTGGTGAATTTTAAGATTCAAATCTTGCTTAGTAGCTTTTAGGATTCAACTTTAGGTATTTTCAATCAAGTTTCGTTGGCACACCAAGTTTTACAAGCACAGGTGAAGATGTTTTCCTTTAAAGTTTAAAAAGAATGTGGAGTGCCTGGTAAATCCCTAAGAGTTGAACCTAATTGGCAGCTACTTGATGAGTTGATTTTATTTGAAGTGGTGCAACCCAAACAACTCAAACAACTGGCCTGATGCACCACTTAATTAGGCACACAAATGATTACCTAATCTGATTTCTACTCGATTATGTGTTTGGATGTGTGTACCGGCTCCTAAGATCGGTTTACCGGTTGAGTTAGAAAATCAGATGAGGTTGTGTACCTCTGTGAGATTTTTTTATTTTTTTCTTTTCTTTTTAATGTGGGGGTTGGAGTGAGTATGGATGTCAAACAACAAAACAATCTGACCTTAGAGTTTATAAGAACACCTAGGTTGATTGATGTTTGAATTATTATATGATGAAATGAAATCTAATGGGTGGGAGGTGGGGGATAACTTACAAAACCTTCCACAGCACTTTACTCCAATCTACCGCTTTTGCCTGCCTCGAAAGAGTACCTGCAATTACAATAAGAAAGGAGAAAAGTGAGGTAAATGATTTGTAAGTTACAAAACGCGAAGAGAAATCAAAGATCGTTGCCTCCCCGGCAACGGCGCCAAAAATGTTGAACGATTTACGAACCTACACTAACGTGTTCGATTTTGAAAAACCCGTCGTTGTAGTTCGAAAGCGAAGGATTCGAGTTCAACAAATAAAATTTATACCGAAATTAAAATTCCGGTTCGAACACAGGGAGGCGAACGTTTGATTTAAAAACTTCGCGTTTCTTTTTATTTTGTCACGAAGAAATTTAATTTAAACTATCTAAGTATCTACAACGAATAAAAGAGAGAGAGGGAGTAAGAGAGAGAGAAAGAATACTACACATGGAAATCAAAATGAGATGTAGAATAGACAAGGAATTTATCATAAAAGAGTTCATTCGTTACAACTAGAAAATATGAAACAATTACTCTAGAAAGCATTAAAAGAATGGAGGGAGAAATGTCCTCCTCGACGATCGCTCGGAGGACGAATAGACTACTCTAGAAAGCAGTAAATCTATACTAGAAAGCAGTAAAAAGAATAGGGAGAGAGAATCCTCCTCGACGGTCGCTTGGAGGACGAGCCGGACGGGACGACGCCTGGATGAAGGAGGACGAAGCGGGATGAAGGAGGACGAAGCAGAAGAACGGGAACGGAGCAGCACGCCGTCGTCGTCGCGGGATCCACTTCCGAAGGGGGACGAAAATTTGGACTTTATCTCGCGAGAAGCATCCCGGGTGTGGGACAAGCTTCTCTTGAGCTTTGGAGAGGTAGAGAGGAGAAGGAAGGGATGAAAATTTCGTATGGAGGGGGTCTCCTTTTATAGTTGCAAGGAGTGGGGGCAAAATGGACATTACATCTTCAAAATAATAAATAAGGGGTCTTTAGTGACGGATAAAACCGTCGCTAAAGCCCCGACGTCGCCGTCGCCGCCGCGCCCACGCGCGCCCGCTCGGCTGGCCGCGTGCGTAACGCCTACGCACGTCCGCGTAGTCTCAGCCGTCCGATCGCGAGATCGGACGGCTTAGATCGCATCCGCGCCCGCTGCGTAGCGAGCCGCCCGCGTGCGATTGCGCGTTACGCCCGGCATCCAATCGCGCGTTGTCCTGATTGAGCGCGTGCAGCCGTTGGATCTTCATCTGACGCTCGTCCACGCCCGCTCGCCCGCGCCTTTCACCCCCTCACCGCGGCTCGAACCCGCGACCTCCGCTTCGCCCGCAGCTGCGTCGCCGCTGCGCTACGCGGACGCTTTTAAGCGCGAGCGACCGCAGCCGTTGGATCGAGATCCAACAGCGGAGAGGAGACGGTGCACGGTCTTCACAAGACGCATGCGGCCGATTGGGCGGCTGAGATGGCGCCACGTGGCGCCATCTTGGCCGTCCATCTTATGGAAGTTGTAGATGGTGCCACGGATGTCGGATTGACTCGATTTTTGTGTCGTTGGGCTGCGATCATTGATCCAAATTCATCCGTGTGGTCGGATTTGCCATCTAAAGTGCGGATTTACACCATCCTAGCCCTTGATCTTCTAGGGTTCCCCGGTCTCTATCTGATGCTACGGATGCCTGATTAGGGCGATCTTGGAGTCGTTGAACTCCAATCGTCACCCTGATCATATCCATACGGTTGGATCTTTGATCCGAGGCCCCGATAAAATATTTGCCCTATCCAAGCCCATAAAAGGAGACAATTAACCTCCATTTTATTCAAACTACTCTAAATGTAAGATGATGCATGTAATGCAATATTTATATCATGAAATGCAATCCTATGCTTAAGAACATGCATAAATAGACATTTTCAGTAGTGTAAATGTGTTTACATCAGTTCTATTACTTTCTTTATTTACATCTTTCAATTGTCTCACTGTTTCATTTATTTCTCAGATCTTTTACTTGATCTCGAATGTTCCTCGTGGGAACGATCTTGATTGCAGTCTTTTCCAAAAAGTAGAAGTAGCACGTGGTGCTCTCCTGGCCGGGAGAGTCCCCCGTGGTGATCCTACCCTTAGTCAACCACCCCAAGGTCACTGACAGACGTAACGGTGACTACGGCACGCGCGATAAACGCACAGGTAGCTAACCCGTACTGGCACGCGGTCAGTCGTTTCCGTTAACGGGTGCGCCCAAAGCACAGCACGGAACCAGTCCAGGGCAGAGCCCTCTCAGTAACAGGGGTCCAACCCCTCCACAGTAACCAAACCGGGGCCTTGCCCCTCCACAGTCCGCGCACCCTCGCCTGACTACCCTGGTTTGCCCCAGCGGGCCTAACAAGTCGGTGTGGGAGGCTAGCAGAACCCCGGGGCCCGTGGGGTAGCTAGTACCTCCCTACACTAGTAGCTCTCCTCGGTACTACGTACGCGAGGGCCAGCAAGTCGGTACAGAGTGGCCAGTCCTAACCCCGGGTCCCTGGGGCGGCTGGCTCCGCTCTGCACTAAACAGGGGGACAGTCGCTCTCCTTGGTACTCCGTACTCAAGGGCCAGCTCACTTCCCCAAAACTATTCCATTCACTTTCCAGGAGTTCTACTCCTACTTCCCCGTAGGGTTCCATCCTTTTTACTCAAACATCCAGGTTTCACTTTCCAGTTTCACATTCTTACAATCCATGTTCTCGACCACGTTATCTATTCACAACAGGCAGCTGTTAATTCAAATTACAGGCAGCTTTATATCTCTTTCCATTTTCCAAGACTGCGGTATTATACATTCCACTAGTTTTCCCATCCTAGGATTCATGCCATATCCTAGGATCTATCATACAATCTAGTTTTTCAGTCCTAGGATTCATGCAACACCTAGGAGCTATCATTCCATCTATTTCTCATTCCTAGGGTTCATGCAATGTCCTAGGTTCTATTTATGGTTTCATAATTTAACAGATTTTATTAATAACTTAAAGCCACTCTACCAGGTACAACGGGAGTAATGGGGGCGTGATCGGGAATCCCGCGTGCCTCCGTGACTCCCAAGACTGCAACTGAACGAGGTCCTATCACAAGGATCAAACACAAGGAAAGTCTCAAAACAGTGTATAGCTACTGTAGATGGGTAGAGGAATTAATTCTGAAAAGAACGCAACTCAAATCGCGAAAAACGGAGCCCGAACGAGCCCTAAATGGGTCGAAAACGACGACACTGTGTAAAATCAGACGTCTGGAACTTATTCCAGACGTCTTAAAAAGTGGATCAGAGAATTACCTGCTCAGCGTGGTTTCCCAGACGTCCAGAAGTCTGAGGGGACGTCTGGCCTATCTCCCAGACGTCCTATGGTCACCCTGGACGTCTGGAGGTCGCTCCAGCCGTCTGGTAAAACTTCCAGACGTCTGATTCTTAAAGGATGGCGAATTAGCGAGCCTGCGCACAGCCAACTCCCTCCCTCAGTAGGGTCAGTCGACAGGAAGGAAGAAGAAAGCGGAATACTCACCCTTCAGACATCTGTATGAGCTTACAGACGTCTCCCTCACCGTCTGGCTATCAACCCAGACGTCTGATTCTGGAAATTTTTCCAGAAGAGGGCACCACTCGGCCTCCGCTCGCGACACCGCCCGCGTCGCACCTCGTGCGTCTACTGCTCAAACCGCAGAGGGTCCCTCTCCGCGTCGTTCCGCGCCTCCTGCGCCCTCCGCCGGCCGGCCAAGCCGCTCCGGCGAGCTCGCCCTCACGGCAGAGCTCCGCCCTCGCACGCCGCACCTCCTCCGCGCTCACTGCGGCCGCCGCTGCAGCCCTCGCGCTCGCTCGCTCTCGCACACAGGAAGGAGAAGAGGAAGGGGACGGTGGAGACGACAGGAGGGGAGGCGTGGCCTTTTAAGGCCGCGCGAGGAGGAGGGAGAGAGAGCGCGGCAGGTCTGCAGCCGCAGAGAGAGAGGGAAAAAGAGAGAGAGAGAGGAATCGCTGGTCTGCGCGCACAGGCACGCAGACGAATCTCTCGTGCGAAAAATAACTGTTTTACAGACGTCTGGAAACGATCCCAGACGTCTGGTCAGACGTCTGGATGTGATCCCAGACGTCTTAAAAGACGTCTGGGGCACGCGTTCGTAACAATATAACAAACTCAAAGGAAGTTTCGTCCCTGAAACTTGCGCCAACTAGGGTGCGGGGAAAAGATGTCCAAATAACCATAACAAACTCAAAGAGGATCGAAGCCGGTCCGAAAAGACGTACCCGCGAAAAGCTCCGAGTACCGGTCCCGCATTGCCGCCTCAGGCTCCCAGGTAGCCTCCTCGTACCGCTGGCTCCTCCACAAAACCTTTACCAGGGGTACTTGCTTTCGTCTCAAACTGTGGATGGCTCGGTCTAGGATCGGCACTGGCCGCTCGGGGTAGGTCAGGTCGTCACTCACCTCGACGCTCTCGTGACTCAGTACGTGACTGGAATCGGCTACGTACTTCCTGAGGTTGGACACGTGGAACACGTCGTGCACACTAGAAAGATGCGGGGGAAGGGCAAGTCTATAAGCAACGGGTCCAACCCGCTCCAGGACCTCAAAGGGCCCTACGAACCTCGGCGCGAGCTTCCCTCTCACCCCAAACCGCTGTAGGCCCTTCATGGGCGAAACACGAAGGAAGACGTGGTCCCCAACCTCAAACTGCACCTCTCTGCGTCTCCGATCCGCGTAGCTCTTCTGTCTACTCCTAACAGTGCGGAGTCGTCTGTGGATCTGCTCAACTACCTCTTGACTCTGCCGGATCAACCTGGGGCCAACCTCCCACTTGGTCCCCACCTTATACCTCTCTGCCAACTGTGCTGGTCCCAAAGTGACTCGGATCAGCAAGAAACGCGCCGTCTTCGTCAGTCTATCCACTATTACCCAGACTGCGTCGTGTCCCCGCTGGGTAACAGGTAAGCCCACCACCAAGTCCATGGTGATGCTTTCCCACTTCCACTCTGGCACTGGAAGCGGCTGAAGCGGCCCTGCAGGCCTCTGATGCTCGGCTTTCACCTGCTGGCACACTAAGCACTATTGCACGAACTCACCCACATCCTGCTTCATCCCTCTCCACCAAAACTCGCGTCTCAAGTCGTGGTACATTTTCGTGTTCCCGGGATGTATGGTGAATCTAGAACCGTGTGCCTCAGTTAGGAGCTCTCTCAACAGCTCCTCGTCTCTGGGAATGCACAACCGTCCCCTCAAACGTAGCACCTGGTCTGTGAAAGAGAAGTCCCCTGGATCTCCTGATAGTACTCTGTCGCGCAAATACTGCAAGTACGGATCGGCCATTTGTCCTGTGATGATACGGTCTATCAGCTCTGGCCTGGTCTGCCGTGTCACCGTCACTGCCCCACAGTACCCTCGTAACTCTAGAGGTTGCCAACTGCCCACCTCCTCCAAAAGGCTCCAACTCTGTAACTGTAGACTGGCCAAGCGTGCGGGCGCCTTACGGCTCAAGGCGTCAGCCACCACATTGGCCTTTCCCGGGTGGTAGGAGATGCTACAATCGTAGTCCTTCAGGAGCTCCAACCAACGTCTCTGTCTCATGTTGAGCTCCTTCTGGTCAAAAAGATATCTGAGGCTCTTGTGATCTGTAAAAATCTCGAAGGTCTCACCGTACAAGTAGTGCCTCCAGGTCTTCAGCGCGAAGACAACAGCTGCCAACTCTAGGTCGTGGGTAGGGTAGGTATGCTCATGGGGCTTCAGTTGCCGCGAAGCGTAAGCGACAACATGACCCCTCTGCATGAGCACACCTCCTAACCCCTGCAAGGAAGCGTCCGTGTACACAACGAACCCGCCACTACTGTCAGGAATGGTGAGCACGGGAGCCGAGGTCAACCTCTCCTGCGGACGCCACTTGTCTCCGTTCTCGCCAGCCCTGTGAGAAGTCTGGCTGAAAGGGCCTCCTCCGCCTGCCGTCAGTCTCTCGCGCGGACGAGTTGGTCTCCTCGTAAGTCATAGCTGCCTCTACCACCCTCGAAAACGTAGGCAGCTTCAGGGGTTTGACATACCCCCGGATCGCAGGCCGGAGCCCCTCGGTGAACCTCCAAAGGCGCTCCTCCTCAGTGGCTACCGCTGTCGCTGCAAAGCGGGACAGCTCCAAGAAACGCGTGCGGTACGCGCTCACAGTCATCGTCCCTTGGTGGAGAGTGTCGAACTCCCGCCTCCTCTGGTCCTGCCACGTCTGGGGAAAGTACTGCTCGCAGAAGAGGGTGATGAACTGGTCCCACGTCGGCTCCTCCCTCTCCTGTCCCCGGACCGCCCTCCACCACCGGTGTGCCGCACTCTCCAGCTGGTACGTGGCAAAGGCCACGCAGCACTCCACCAGGGGGCGAAGGGTGTCGAAGATCTTCTCCAGCTGCTCAAGCCAGTCCTCTGCCTCGGTCGGGTCCTCATCCCCCTTGAAGGAGGGGGGCTTCAGCTTCCGGAACTATCCGAAAAGCTCGAAGTGGCGCTGTAGGGGAGGTGCTGGTGCACCTCCAGGCGAAGGTGCCTCGTGCACAGAAGTGTCGGAGGAAGGTGGGGGCGGCAGGGGCCCATCCCCTCCCTCGTGTCCAGCGCCGTGTCCGTCGCGTGGTCCCACAGAGGACTCCCCCTCTGCAGCCCCAGGAGGAGGCGCTCGGGGCGATGGGTGGAGCTCCTCTCGTACAATATCTCGAATCAGTCTGGCGAGGTCCTGGGCCTGGATGCCCGGGAGTGGTGGCTGGTCCACCAAGACGTCAACAACAGCACGTCCACCTCGCCGACCTCACCCTCGGCCGCGCCCGCGGCCAGTCTCGCCAGTCCCGCGACGAGGCATCTCCTGCAAAGAGACGCGAAACCAAACGGAAACGTCAGAACAGACGGTATCTAACGAAACTTCTAAGAGCTCAAGTCAGGATATATGTTGTGGTGGCTACTCTAGCTATAAACATGCGAATTGGTTATTTTCCAGTCAGTTGATTAACTTCTCGAGACGACCTTGCTCTGATACCATCTTGTAACGACCCGGTTCCCGAGTCCCTACGAGACACGAGGACCGGACCGACTCGACTAATCCCAAGACCTAGTCGTCCAACGAGGAAGTAACCAAAAGAGCAGTAAAATAAACCCCATTCAGCATGAATATAACTAACAGTAAGGAAGTACAGCAGTAAGGAAAGAAACTACTACAGTATATACCACCACAACAGTAGAACAACATTTATCATATAACATGAACTGCAGGTAAAGAAAAGTACAGCGGAAACAAGAACTACTCACTATAACGGAAACAAAGAGGTACAAAAGACAGTAGTAACTCTACTGGACCCTACTCGGCCCAGCGTCCTCTGCAGCCACTGACCCTGGCTGCTCAACACCTGGTCCTGAAAAAGGTAACGAGTGTAACACGTCAGCAAAACGCTGAGTAGAGTGGCAACTAAAACTAAAGACAACAGTAGAGTGTACAGTAGCTGTTATGTTCTATTACTTTCTTTATTTACATCTTTCAATTATCTCACTGTTTCATTTATTTCTCAGATCTTTTACTTGATCTCGAATGTTCCTCGTGGGAACGATCTTGATTGCAGTCTTTTCCAAAAAGTAGAAGTAGCACGTGGTGCTCTCCTGGCCGGGAGAGTCCCCTGTGGTGATCCTACCCTCAGTCAACCACCCCAAGGTCACTGACAGACGTAACGGTGACCATGGCACGCGCGATAAACGCACAGGTAGCTAACCCGTACTGGCACGCGGTCAGTCGTTTCCGTTAACGGGTGCGCCCAAAGCACAGCACGGAACCAGTCCAGGGCAGAGCCCTCTCAGTAACAGGGGTCCAACCCCTCCACAGTAACCAAACCGGGGCCTTGCCCCTCCACAGTCCGCGCACCCTCGCCTGACTACCCTTGTTTGCCCCAGCGGGCCTAACAAGTCGGTGTGGGAGGCTAGCAGAACCCCGGGGCCCGTGGGGTAGCTAGTACCTCCCTACACTAGTAGCTCTCCTCGGTACTACGTACGCGAGGGCCAGCAAGTCGGTACAGAGTGGCCAGTCCTAACCCCGGGTCCCTGGGGCGGCTGGCTCCGCTCTGCACTAAACAGGGGGACAGTCGCTCTCCTTGGTACTCCGTACTCAAGGGCCAGCTCACTTCCCCAAAACTATTCCATTCACTTTCCAGGAGTTCTACTCCTACTTCCCCGTAGGGTTCCATCCTTTTTACTCAAACATCCAGGTTTCACTTTCCAGTTTCACATTCTTACAATCCATGTTCTCGACCACGTTATCTATTCACAACAGGCAGCTGTTAATTCAAATTACAGGCAGCTTTATATCTCTTTCCATTTTCCAAGACTGCGGTATTATACATTCCACTAGTTTTCCCATCCTAGGATTCATGCCATATCCTAGGATCTATCATACAATCTAGTTTTCCAGTCCTAGGATTCATGCAACACCTAGGAGCTATCATTCCATCTATTTCTCATTCCTAGGGTTCATGCAATGTCCTAGGTTCTATTTATGGTTTCATAATTTAACAGATTTTATTAATAACTTAAAGCCACTCTACCAGGTACAACGGGAGTAATGGGGGCGTGATCGGGAATCCCGCGTGCCTCCGCGACTCCCAAGACTGCAACTTAACGAGGTCCTATCACAAGGATCAAACACAAGGAAAGTCTCAAAACAGTGTATAGCTACTGTAGATGGGTAGAGGAATTATTTCTGAAAAGAACGCAACCCGAATCGCGGAAAACGGAACCCGAACGAGCCCTAAACGGGTCGAAAACGACGACACTGTGTAAAATCAGACGTCAGGAACTTATTCCAGACGTCTTAAAAGGTGGATCAGAGAATTACCTGTTCAGCGTGGCTTCCCAGACGTCCAGAAGTCTGAGGGGACGTCTGGCCTATCTCCCAAACGTCCTATGGTCACCCCGGACGTCTGGAGGTCGCTCCAGCCGTCTGGTAAAACTTCCAGACGTCTGATTCTTAAAGGATGGCGAATCAGCGAGCCTGCGCACAGCCAACTCCCTCCCTCAGTAGGGTCAGTCGACAGGAAGGAAGAAGAAAGCGGAATACTCACCCTTCAGACGTCTGTATGAGCTTACAGACGTCTCCCTCGCCGTCTGGCTATCAACCCAGACATCTGATTCTGGAAATTTTTCCAGAAGAGGGCACCACTCGGCCTCCGCTCGCGACGCCGCCCGCGTCGCACCTCGCGCGTCTACTGCTCAGACCGCAGCAGGTCCCTCTCTGCATCGTTCCGCGCCTCCTGCGCCCTCCGCCGGTCGGCCAAGTCGCTCCGGCGAGCTCGCCCTCACGGCAGAGCTCCGCCCTCGCACGCCGCACCTCCTCCGCGCTCAATGCGGCCGCTGCTGCCGCCCTCGCGCTCGCTCTCGCGCACAGGAAGGAGAAGAGGAAGCGGACGGTGGAGACGACAGGAGGGGAGGCATGGCCTTTTAAGGCCGCGCGAGGAGGAGGGAGAGAGAGCGCGGCAGGTCTGCAGCCGCAGAGAGAGAGGGAAAAAGAGAGAGAGAGAGAGGAATCGCGGGTCTGCGCGCACAGGCGCGCAGACGAATCTCTCGTGCGAAAAATAACTGTTTTACAGACGTCTGGAAACGATCCCAGACGTCTGGTCAGACGTCTGGATGTGATCCCAGACGTCTTAAAAGACGTCTGGGGCACGCGTTCGTAACAAAGGTGGATGAGCTGACTCAGCACTTGCAGCGAGCCACCTCTGCGCATAATTCCTTTGCACAGCCTCCTTCCACACGGGAGACTGTGCAAAACATTCTACACCAACCTTCTCCTGGGATGGATCCGTATCCACCCCCATCTGATTCTTGGATCAGAGATCCTCCGACCCTTTCTATACTAGCCAGGGGAATTCCACTCCCCCATTCTCTGACTCTTCGGAGGTTCCTCAGACCTGCGAGGACTTCAACGCCGTCCAGAATGACCCATTTTCCAATACCTACAATCCTGGGTGGCGAAACCATCCCAACTTCCAGTGGGCGGGAAATTCTCAAACTCAAAGACCACCCTTTCAGCCCCATCCACAATCACCTCATCCTTACCAGTCGCCTCAGCCTCGGCCCAACCCTACTTATCCATCAGGGCCAAACCAAGACCAAATGTCCCTCATCCTTCAGACTCTGGCTGACATTCAGAGAACGAATGCGGCTATTCAGAAGCAACACAAGGACGAAATCACAAAGGTTCGAAACCAACTGGCCCAGTTGGCAAATTCTCGCCAACCAGGCACACTTCCTTCTCAACCTCTTCCTAACCCTAATAACGTGCCAACCCAGCGACGCGTTATGAACCCAAACCCCAGCCAAGCACACATAATTTATCAGGCCCCCTCTATTCCTTCACCTGACGGGATGGAGGTTTCAACTTCTTATGCGAGTTATCAGCAGCAACCCATCCTACCAAACCCTAACCAAAACCAGGCAGGACTGAATTCTGTGACCACCCGCAGTGGTAAGGAGACCCAAGATCCACCTTATCCAGACCACTCCAAGCCTGGTGGTGACCCAAAACCTAGGACAGTAATCCAGGATGTTCCTATCCCTGTCCCAGATCAAAGACCTGGACCAAGGTTCCATTTCCCGAGGCTTTGACCAAGGGAAAGAAGACAACAAAACCCGTGGCACCTGAGGAGGACCTGGTCAAGCTCTTTGAGCAGGTCCAAATAAACATCCCCTTGATGGATGCGATTCGCCACGTACCGGCTTACGCACAATTCTTGAAAAATGTAGGTACACCTCAACGTAAGCCGCAAACCAAGAGTGGGAGTTCAATTGTACTGTTAGAGCAAGCCAGCTCTGTAATCCTGAGCAGACTCCCACCCAAGGCAAAAGATCCAGGTACTCCCCTAATTTCAAGCAAAATAGGTGAACCCAGTTCGACAGAGCATTACTAGACTTGGGTGCTTCCATAAATCTGATACCCACATCCTTAACCACCTAAAAGAATATGAGTTTAAACCAATTGAGGTGACACTACAGTTAAGAGATCGATCTATAAAGTCACCTAAAGGGATTCTTGAGGATGTTATTATAAGAGTGCGGGATTTCTATTTCCCTGTAGACTTCATAGTCTTAGACATGGACGCACCTGAAAATCCTAGGGATACACTGATCATTCTAGGGAGACCTTTCCTGGCCATTGCCAGAGCCAACATCAGCTATGAGGAGGGCAAAATAGAACTAAAATTTGGGAATCAGACTCTCAAAATTGATATATTCAAGGCCCAACAAGGAATCAATTGCGGTGTCATTGAACAAATCTGTGCTATTAAAGCTTTGGTTAATGAAACACAATTTGAGAATAACCTGATTATGCCTCATCAACCACAGAAAGATCTTGAACCGCAATTAGAGGAGTCAAACCCTGATTCAGACAAACCCATAACTCCTATCCTTGAACCTCACACTTACCCTGAATCACCCGCTGCTGCTGATAACCCCATCCTTGAACTAAAACCCCTTCCCGAGCATTTGAAATACATCTTTTTGGGTTTTAATCAGACTTTTCCTGTGATTATAAATTCCAAGCTTACTCCTGATCAAGAATCCCGTCTGATTGCTATTCTCCAGCAACATCGCAGAGCCATTGGTTGGACTCTCGATGACTTGACTGGAATAAGTCCCTCTTATTGCACACACCGTATTTATTCTGAAGAGGGCGCATGACCTTCCCGTGAGATGCAGAGATGTTTGAATCACAATCTGCAGGAGGTCGTGAAAAAGGAGATCATTAAGTGGTTAGATGCAGGGATCATCTACCCGATCTCCGACAGTCGTTGGGTGAGCCCAATACAGGTCGTGCCTAAAAAGGCAAGGCTCACCACCATTACGACTGAAATCGAAGAAATCATACCTACCTGAATAGCCAACTCGTGGAGAGTCTGCATAGATTACCGAAGACTCAATTCCTCCACGAAGAATGATCATTTCCCACTACCTTTCATTGATCAGATTCTCGCGAAATTAGCGGGAAATCGATTCTTCTGCTTTCTTGACAGGTACTCCGGTTATAACCAAGTGGCTATTCATCCTGAGAACCAAGAGAAGACCACGTTCACCTGCCCCTTCGGGACTTACACATTCCGAAGGATTCCTTTCGGTCTCTACAATGCACCCGCGACTTTTCAGCGGTGCATGCTTGCCATATTATCTGATATGGTAGGTGATTATCTGAAAGTCTTCATGGATGACTTCTCAATTTTCGAGGCATCATTTGATGATTGCCTCCAGCGCTTGGTTCATATACTCAGGCGTTGCATCGATGTTAATTTGGTTCTTTCCTGGGAAAAGAGCCATTTTATGGTGCCTGAGGGGATCATCCCAAGACATCTAATTTCTAAGAAAGGCATCCAAGTGGATCGAGCCAAGGCTGATCTAATTTCTTGACTTCCTATGCCTAGCTCGATCAGAGACATCCGTTCTTTTCTAGGGCACGTCGGTTTTTACCGTCGTTTCATTCCTGATTTCTCGAAAATCGCGCGCCCCCTGACTACTCTTCTTTCTAAGGATGTACCCTTTGAGATCTCCAAGGAATGCACTCAAGCCTTTGAAAACCTCCGTGACCGAGTCACCCAGGCCCCGATCCTCAATCCCCTGATTGGTCTCAACCCTTTGAGATCATGTGCGATGCATCTGATTTCGTTGTAGGAGCGGTTCTGGGGCAGAAAGTTGACGGGAAACCTGTGGTCATCTACTATGCTAGCAAGACACTTGACTTGGCTCAGCGTAACTATACAGTTACGGAGAAAGAGCTGCTAGCCGTAGTATTTTCCCTTGAAAAATTTCAATCTGATCTCCTGGGTTCCCACGTCATCATCTACTCAGATCACACAGCTGTGAGGCATCTCCTTGCTAAGAAGGACGTAAAGCCCCGACTAATCCAATGGATCTTGCTGTTGCAAGAGTTCAACCTCGAGATTCGCAACAAGGCAGGAAGATAAAATGTGGTAGCTGACCATTTGTCTCGCCTTCCTTCTGAGATCATCAACCCTTCTGGACCCATCACGGAGCATTTCCCTGATGAACACTAACTGACTATTGGCACTAGACTTCCATGGTTTGCTAATATAGTAAACTACTTGGCACCTCATCAGATCCCGTCTGATTGGCCGAAGGCCAAGAAAGACAAATTGCACTATGATGCCAAGTACTACATCTGGGAAGATCCGTACCTCTTCTGCATAGGTGCTGACCAAATCATCCAGCGATGTGTCCCGGAAGGTGAAATCAATGATATTCTCTCCTTCTGCCATGACCAAGTATGCGGTGGCCACTTCTCTGGGCACAAAACCGCATCAAAAATCCTCCAGTGTGGCTTTTATTGGCCCACTTTATTCAAGGACGCATACAATCACTGCAAGGCATGCAGTCGTTGCCAAACTTTGGGCAACATGAGCCATCGTGATATGATGCCTTTGCAGCCGATTCTCGTATGCGAAATCTTCGATATTTGGGGGATTGATTTTATGGGCTCCTTTCCTGTTTCGAATAGCTTCGAGTACATTCTGTTGGCTGTGGACTACGTGTCCAAATGGATTGAAGCCATACCGACCCGAACCTGTGATCATAAAATCGTTATCAAATTCATTTATCACAATATCTTCTCACGGTTCGGGATTCCTCGTGCAATCATCTCTGACGGGGGGACCCATTTTACGAACGCTCAGTTCAGGTCACTGATGACCAAATACGGGGTGTCTCACTGAATCTCCACTCCTTATCACCCCAAGACTAATGGTCTAGCTGAGCTATCAAATCGGGAGATCAAGAAAATCCTGCAGGTCACTATTCGGCCTAACAGGAAGGACTGGTCATCCAGACTTCCAGAAGCTTTGTAGGCTTATAGGACCACCCACAAAATCCAATTAGGCATGTCTCCTTTTAGACTGGTGTACCGGAAGGCGTGTCGCCTACCCGTCGAACTGGAGCACAAAGCCTATTGGGCAGTACGGAGCTGTAATTTAGATCTTTCTAAGGCTGGAACTCATAGAAAGTTTCAGATAAGCGAGATCGATGAATTACGCCTTGATGCATACGAGAACTTGCGAATCTACAAAGAGTGGGTTAAAGCCTTCCATGACAAGCACATATCTAGAAAGATCTTTCATCCTGGTCAGAAGGTCCTACTCTTTGATGCCCGACTCAAACTCTTCCCTGGGAAACTGTGATCCAAGTGGGTCGGACCATACCTTGTCCGACAGGTTTTTGGAAATGGAGCCGTCGAAATCAGTTCGCTCAGCCACGATTCCGAACCTTTCATCATGAACGGTCAGAGACTCAAACCATTCATTGATGTAACCTCTACAGATTTGGCTGAATCATCATTTATCCTCCATTTTCCCTGAGCATATTGCGCCCAGCCGATGGCGTAAAACTCAACGCTCAACGGGAGGTAGCCATTCATTCTTTTTGAAAAAACCCGAAACCTTTTCTGACACCTCTTCGCACTTAAGGTTCACCCTTTAGGACAGCCAACTCCACCTCAGGTGCTTGCATTTGAGATTAAAAATCATCCGCAACAGTCACCCCGACCCATTCACTCATCAAAACATCTGTCCTAATGTATGAACTAAGTTAAATAAAAACCCCCCTAAGTTACAATGAGGACATTGCAAATCTTAGGCATGGGGGGGCATAAAAGTGCAAAACTCACAAGAAAAAGTTTAAACAAAAAATTCACATATGCCAAAAATACCATAAAAAAAATGAGAGGAGGAAAAAAATTTTGTGGACTCTACAAAGAAGGAGGAGAAAAAGAAGAAAATGATCAAAAGAAGGAGCACAAAATGAAAGAAAAGTGATAGTCATTAGTAAGAAATTAAGGAGTTAACCTAAGTTCTAAACCTCATTCAGGAAAAGAAATGGAAAGTGCACAGTGAGATTAGTAAGAACGCAAACCTTAGACATTCTTGGATAGACTCTTAGTACCCATTAAGATCTAAACATTCCTCAAGAGGTAGAGGAAAATGAAAAGCCTAAGTATTAGGTCCAAGGCTTAGGGAGTATTTGGCCTCGTTAACTAACTTTTGGTTTACGAGACTCAGTAACCTGATCACCCTAACTTCACACACAGCCTGGTTCAGTAAGCATAAAAATCAAAATCACGCAGAAGCGTTGCAAAAATTCTGAAAATGACACCTAGAGTAGGAGCAGCGGATCAACATAAGTTGATTTGGACGAGTTCCCAACGCGGAGAGGTGGGAAATTCCCCTCAAAGATGCGTAACAAAATATCATCCCCTCGATGCTTGTTTCTTATGATATTTACATATCCTACTAGGGGCATATAAGCACTCTGCTGGTTCAGATTCCATGGATGGCATTATCACGAAGTGTCAATTGCCAGGGTCTGAATTCGACCACGGAACACCATGGATGGGATTATCTCGAAATCTCAAAAGCCAGGGTTCTGGGGGTTACCATGGGCGGTGCTATCTCGAAGCATTGACTGCCAGGAACCCTTAAGGATTGATGATGGGGACAAGGAATCTGATACAGACCGTGTTGAAAAGCCAATCCTAAGCTAGAATTAAAAAGAAAAGGAGAGAGAAAACTCTCCAAACATATAAATCTTCTACTTCTCTTTCTTACAAAACGCACTGCAAACTGAACCAGGGCTTAAATTATCTCAAGCACGGGTGCTTTAACCACAAAGTCCAATAAGCCTTAGGTTAGCTCTTGTAGGCCTTAAAAACCTTTGCTAAGGACTAAGGCTAAGGCTAGACAGATCTGAATCTTGGTTGGTACTAGAGTACCTTTTAAGCCAATGGATGGCATTCTGACCTAATCAAGGTTACAAAAGAAAAAGCACTCATCTAAACTCATTAAGAACTTCATGGTCTAGAACAAGGTTTGAAACCTTAAAATTTTGCTAAGGGACTAGCAAAAGCTAGGCATGGGGGTATGATGAGAACCTCATCATGAACCCTAACTAGCACAATTTAATCTAAATAAGTGTGAAGAAGCTCCTACAAAACCTAAAAAGAGGCTTAACTCAGCGAATTTTGAGTTAAAGAATAAGATAAATCATAAGGGGTAAAACTGTAATTTTACCAATGCAGTACGCAAACAGGGTAATTAAGGATCTAAACATAGGTCAAATGAGCTTAATAAGGAGGGAAGTGGGACGATCTGATCTGAAAAGGGTTATAGCAACTTCTAAGAATTAAATAACATCCTATAACCCTAAAATAAACTCACTTTAATTCATGAGGTTCGAGGCAGGATAAAAATCAGCTAAACCCTCTAAAATTCATGGAAAAATATTCCCTAGGGTTTAGAACCCTCAATTTGGCCTTTGCAACCTATTTTGACATAAAATGAGAACCATGCCCAATTTATGAATTAATTTGGGTTTTTGTGTAAATTGACCGGTCAAACATGGTCCAACCTAAAATCAAATTTTACCATTAAAATATTTAGGTTCAAATTAAATTGGTATAAAAACTTGGGCCTAAGAAAAGACCATCTTGACCAACTTTACAAATTTGTCCTCTTAAATTACTTTTTGAAACTTATCTTTTGAAACCCTTGCAATTGGCCCCCTATCTTTCTCGTCATTCTTTTCAGAACGGTCCTCCTGCCATTTCTGAGCAGCGCCATACCTCCGGCAACCTTGCGCAGAGGTTGGCGCCGCGTAGGGCATGGCACCCGCTTTCCGGAACGAACGGGAGGTTCCCTGCGTCGTCCTCTGTCGCAGGGACCCTCCCCTAACCTCTGCAACCAGCCATGCCTCTCGTGCGAATGCACGAAAGGCATGGGTGTCCATCTCCGGCGAGCACGGCACGTCGCTTCCTCGGCCCCTTCTCCTCGCCAGTGCCTTTATAAGGAGCGGCAGGGTCTTTCGTCTCCTTCAAGCTACTTCTGGTGGAGAAAAACCCTCGATTTCGTCTCTCCCCTCTTCGGTCAGAGTGCCCTAGCTTCCAATGATCTTTCCTCCTCCTCGTCGCTCTGCTGCCATACCTGCAATAGAGCCTACTCTACCCCGTCTTCCCACGCCAGGCCGCACCAGCTGGAGTCCTCAAATCTCCTCCTCATCGCCGATAACCCCCTCCTGGGCACCTTCGTCCCCAGCGCCGGCAGGCACGAGCTGGACGTCTTCCTCTCCCTCTTCGTCAACTAAGTAGGTAGGAATCTTCCTCTCTCTCTCCCTTATATTTTCCCCTTCTTAATTTACCATTTTAATCCACCGACCGCCACTGTCCATCACCACCTTCCCCATCTCTGGTCGCCATCTCCGGCGAGGTCGCTCCACCTCCACAGACCATTTCACCCCTCGCCGACAAGCCCAAAAGCTCCCCCTTACTCCACTCAAGCGTTTCCCCCACTCCATTCATCGCACTTCACCTCCCGACCACCCCCCAAACACACCCACTTCCGTACACACAGTCTGCCCTAGGCACACAGACACAGGTGCTCTTGCGCCTAGCCAGCCCTCGCACTGCCTTCGCCACATTCCGGTGAGGCTCCCAGCGTTGTCTGATGTGGCCGGGAGGCTGTCTTTGTGATTTCAGGTCTCTGCCTCCTCGCCACCATTGACGAGCTGCTGAAGCTTCTTCGCAGGCAGCTCCAGGACTCCTCCAGCCCAGGCGTGAGCTCCAGGCAACGTGGGGTGCTTTCGCGAGTGCGCCCAGGTTCGCAATTGGGGTCGCGAGTCTTCACTGCTGCCCCAATTGCCAGCGCCTTCTCCCCTGTGGGCGCACAGAGCAGAGGTGGGACTAAAGTCCCACCTCGTAAGTGTGTGGCCTCGTGCCCACACTTAAATTGATTTTGTGATATTAGTTGTTCGCCTTCGATACACAGGGGTCAGGTCCCTCACCCACGCACGCAGCGCACCACGTGCTCGCACCCACCCTCGCCTGCGCTCACGCCCCGCAGGCCTGGGCGAACCCGACTACCCGACCAAGCACTCCTCGCCCACCACCGCACGTCAGTGGGCCTGGTCCCGAGCGCGTTACCCAACCCGTATAACCGCGAATGCTCTGGGAGTGAACCTTTAAGAGAGAAATAGAGAGAGAGAGAGAGAGAGAGACACAGGGAAGGGGTAGGTGTAGGTTTTGCACTGATAATTGTGTGTGCGCTCAATGAAGAAGGAAAAGGAAGGAAGAAGCAGGCGAAGGAAGAAGAAGAGAGGAGGAGCGGCTGAAGACTTAGCCGCACTGAGCAGCTACTGAAGAAGAAAGGAAGGAGAGGAGCTGAAGGAAAAGAAGAAGAGCAGCACTATAGCAAACGCACAGTTAAGCCGTCTGAGCATCGAGTCAGACGACGGAAGATCAGCAGCCAGAGCAGAAGAAAGCAAAGAAAGAAAGAAGAGGAATGGCCAGAGCAGAAGAAAAGAAGAAGGAAGAAAAGAGAAGGCAGAAGCCTCTGCAGTCGCAAGGAAGAAGAGAAAGAAAGAAGAAGAAGAGAAGAAAATCAGTGAGGAAGAAAGGAGAAAGAGAGAGGAACCACAGAAGCAGAAAAGAAGAAAGAAAAAGAAGAAGACAGGAAGAAGCAAAGAAGAATACAGGAAGAAGAGAAAGAAAGAAGAAGAGAAGAAAATCAGAGAGGAAGAAAAGAGAAAGAGAAAGAGGAACCACAGAAGCAGAAAAGAAGAAAGAAAAAGAAGAAGACAGGAAGAAGCAAAGAAGAATACAGGAAGAAGAGAAAGAAAGAAGAGAGGGCAAAGAAGAAGACAGAAAGAGAAGAAGAAAAAGGCAATTCTTTCTCTCTTTTAATTTTTGTAAAACCTTTTATTTAGAATTTATAGGCTTCTAGAATTATAGTTGCTCCCTGAGTTCGACCTCGGGAAACTTGTCATTCCGAATAATAAATTGTATTAAACTGGTAGCTGTTTTGTTATATACCACAACGACTATAATAACTATAAAGACGAAAGCAGGTGCCAGCCAGCTCACTTCCCCATCCACTTTCCCAGTTCCATTCCATTTATCTTCCAGGAGCTCTACTCCTAATTCCCCATAGAGTTCATGCTCATCTTTCTCTCGCCAAGCCATTTTTAGATTTCATCATTTCGATTTTATTCTCAAATAGCCCGTGTTTTTAACATTTAATATCAATATATATACAAGTAGCTCAAATTTAGTTTTCAACAACAAGAATCACATGTAGCAATTACTAGCAACAGTACTCTATATTTCACAGGTAACTGTTATCCAATTACAGGCAATTATCATTATTCTATCTACTTTTCCAAGACTGCAATTCATATATTCACGACATTCGTTTCAGTGTTTCTGTTCTTAGGATTCATGCCACACCCTAGGATCTATCATTTAATCTAGTTTTCAAGTCCTAGGATTTATGCCATACCCTAGGATCTATCATTTAATTCAGATATGTATTAATGTTTGTAATTAACTAGGAGAAGCCACTCTACCTGCAAAATCGGGAGTAATGGGAGCGTGATCGACAGGTCCACGTGCCTCCACAACCCCTAAAGCCACAACAGAACGAGGTCCTAACACAAGGATAAGTCACAAGGGACCACTCAGAACAAGATACAAATACTTTAAACAAGTAGAGGAACTAATTCTGAGAAGAACGAAATTTTAAACGCGGAAATCAGATCTCGAACGGATCCTAAACGAGTCAAAAACGACAACTCTAACCCAAATCAGACGTCTGGAACACCTTCCAGACATCTTAAAAGGTGGTCCAGGTCATACCTCACTTCTGCGCTACTCTTCAGACGTCCAAGATCCTGCTAAACCGTCTGGACCTAGTTCCAGACGTCCGACTATCACTCCAGATGTTTAGAGACGCTCTCCGTCATCTGGTGACTTGCCTAGATGTCTGATCTGTGTGGGAGGGCGTGTCCTTGCGCCTTCCCGAAAGGAAACCTGCACACGTATGCAAACACTCTCAACACGACACGTCTCAGAGCTTTCGACAGAACGGCCTGCATTGCCGTATCCGCAAAAAGGAGGAAGATGAGAAATATCGTACCTTTCAAACGTCTGGATCTCTCTCCAGGCGTCGCCCGCGTCGTCTGGACGTAGGTCTAGACGTCTGATTCTGGGAAAGTTTCCCAGAATCAGGACAACCTCTCCTTCTGCCAGCTGCGCACGGCCGCGCCGCACCGCACTCGCCCGCCTGCTGCCTGAGCTGCAGCAGCACCGGGGTAACTTCCCCAGCACCACACTCCTGCTGCGCGCCCGTCAGCCGGCCCCGAGCTGCTCTGACAAGCTTGCTCTCTTTTCCTCGCGTGCTCTCCCTCTTCTCCCTTCTCGCTACACCTCCTCCTCTCTCATGCACCCGGCAGCAGCTGCTGCCCACATTCTCTCTCTCTCGTGCTCAAGCTGGAAGGAGGGGATGGTGGGGTGGTGGGCAAGGGAGAGGAAAGGGTTATTTGAAGGCGTGGGGAGGGAGAAAAAGCGCCTGCAGGTCTGTAGGCTCAGTCTGCGCGCGCACGCGCGCAAACTCGAAATCGTACGCCGTAAAAATTTATTTCCAGACGTCTGGGAAGGCGTCTAGATGTCTGACCAGACGTCTAGACTAACTCCCAGACATCTTAAAAAGCGTTTGATGTCTCGGTCTTAACATATGGCCACCCTACACCTACTCCCGTCAGCCCGTTAGGCAAATCGGGGTAGTCGGACGAGAGTACGCGGATTGAGGAGGGGCAAGACCCCTGTTCTATTTTGAGAGGGCAAGGCCCTACACTGTTCCGCACTGTACGTCGAGGCGTACCCGCTAATGGAAACGACTGACCGCGTGCCAGTGCGGGGTAGCTACCCATGCGCTTATCACATGTGCCGTAGTCACCGCTACATCACGACCGTGATCTCGAGGTAGTAGACAGAGTATAGGACTACCACGGTGGGACTCCCCCAGCCAAGAGAGTGCCACGTGGGCATCCTATATCACGGGAAGCTGCAAGCAAAATCGTTCCTATAGGGAACCAGATGATTAATTAACAAATCCTAATTAGAGATCTCTACGCACCCACGTGTATAATATAATTAGAAGATGGAAAACTTTATGTTAATGCATGTTAATTCTTAGCCACCACTCTACTCAGCTTTAGCTGACTCCAATCAAATATATTCTGTACAGGTCAAGGATTTGAGCAGCCCGAGCTACCAGCTGCTAAGGACGCTGGGCCTGGTCGAGCCTAGTTTTAGTTCCACTGCCTGCTAGTGAGCTTTATAGTTTGCATTATGTTACATGTACTCTTTGATGTGATGGTTGTAATATCATTGTTCTCTTTCCACCTGTTGAAACTTTCTTTTTGCTTAATTACTATACTTGTGTGGTTTGTTGAATGTTACTTAGTTATTTCTTGTTGGACGACTAAATCTTGGGATAAACCAAAGTGAGCCAGTCCCAGATTCTATCGAGATTTAGGACCAGGTCGTGACAGCTGCTAAAACCTCACCGGCATCCTCTACTCTAAAATCATCGAGCCGAAATCAATGGAACGGCTAAGACAATTTGGGGATGAATATAGTGCTAATAGGCTCACACCTAGTTTTGAGTATTTGAAACAATCAAATAGAGCCACACGCCACACATCTACGAGTAAAGCCCTTTACAACCCGACAATACTCATTTTACTATTGTACTCTTCCCTCAATTAAACTCGCAAAAAAGCTTGAGTTCGATACCTTGGGTTCAGCTCAATAAGGGTACATGAGCCCAACTTGACAAGTTAATGACCCAAGCTGGAGATAAAGATTTGATCCCGATGATCTTATCAATCCAAGCCAGTCAAGCCCAATTCAACTTGGTAAAATTGGTAGGCCTTGGCTAAAAAATAGCCAGTTGTAGCACAATCTTTGAGAGAAGTGAGCTTTTTGATGGATTTAGACAAGTAGGTATTTATATGTTCTTAAAAACATAATACCTAATGTATGTTTATTAGTAACAAATAGTAACACACTTGCTAAGTTTTGTGTATGGTAACTACTAGATCTCAATACATTTGTTTTCCAATGATCTTGATGAGAAGCTCGACCGCAAGCTTGAGCCTAATTAAGTATAACTGCAGCTTCACCGCCAACCTCTAACCCACTTCATCATTTGTCCCTTCCTACTAATATGGCACCCGTTCTAAATCTCTCTCTCTCTCTCTCTCTCTCTCTCTCTCTCTCTCTCTCTCATGTTTTCCCATTTAATTTTTCCGCATAGCTTCCTTCTCGAGGCACAACTTTGTTTGTTCTGTTCGCCGAATCTTGTTGCTCAAACGCCAAACCTTGTTGTCCAACCATCTCTCTCAACCACTTATAGGCAATTGGGAAATTTCCTAATTTGAAGATAGATGAAAGATTAAAAATTTATAGCTGTATTTTGGGGTAAGAATTTTTTTAACTTTTTTTTTATAAATAAAAACTTTCATTATGAATAGAAATTATATATTTGTATGCACATGTTCGTAGGGCTGGGAAAAGAAATTGAATCCATTTAATCTGATCTGAATTCAACTTAAACTCGTTAATAATATACAAGTTTAAATTCGATTAACATGTTTAATAAATACGTCGAATTTGGATTTATAGTCATTTATCCGTTTAATCCGATAAAAAATCTCCTTATTCGAGTTCCTGGTTGTCCCCATTTAACCTAATTATCCAATTTACTCATTTAACCCATCTATTAATTTAACTCATCTACCCAATTTCATGAAATCTAACCCATTTAGCTAATTTTACTCATATAATCCATTTATCCATTTAAAATCCGAATAATCCACCGAATTCATTTAACCCAACCCGAACCCATTTAATTAAATTGGTTAAATGGGTCGAGCCAAGTTTGACTATTATAATCGAATCAGGTTCGATTTTGAATAAATAAGCCCATTAATTAAATGGGTTGGACTCGACTCAACTCAATTATAATTGATTTTAATCTAAATGCATCAGGTTTAATATAATCCGACCCATTTGGCAGGCCTACCTATAGTAACAGAAAGAAATCGGATAGCCTCAACCCACTCAAAGAGAGGGAACAACCAACGCCACCTCAATGAGTAGGGAAGCCAAAACTCAAGGACAGGTAAACAAAAGCAAAACCAAGAAATGAGAAAAGAAAGCATCTAAGGTATAAATTCTATAGCAACACTTGCTCTACTCGTTGTAGATGCTACTAAAACACTGTCGAGGAAGACGTCAACAAATATGCTTACGAGTGACAAACAGGTCGGAGATGAACTAACCATCCACTCGTAGTGAAAAGTACGATATCTCATGTCATCCCGTAAAAGAATGCCAAGAACATCATGATTGGAAGCAAGATGGCAATGGAGAGCGACTCGATCGACAAATGCCAACAACTACCAAGAGAGGATGCCGAGGACACCTCAACCACCGACCAACTGAAGACACCACAAGAAGCCAACCACAAAGTTGGATGAAAGATCACAACGCCTAGATTAGCTATTCATATGAGACGAGCAAGCATCACCCGTATGCAACAAGATCCGCTAAATGAAGGGGGAGGAGGGTCGAGAGGATCGATGAGCAAGATCGAGGGAGCCCCAACCAACGCTATGGCTGGAGAGGCAAGGGCAGTTGATACTAGGTTTTGGCTAGGACGGAAGGGGGAAAAGCAGAAGACAATTTTGGGAATTTTTTTGGGTAAGAATTATTCAACATATCTTTGATTCGTATGAACCGGTGCAAATTTAAAATATGATTTTTCAATCCCTTTTTCTTGAATGTAGTTAACGGAAGTTGACGTTCTATCAATGCAGTCGTGGTTCGAGCAGTACAAAAAAAGGGAATCGTTCATTGGAATTGCCATAGGAACGATACGACCGTAGCAGATGGGAAAATGATGTAATCTATAGAGGTGATGAGGAAAGGGATGGTGCTTAGGGTAATAACTAATAAATTTGCATGACTTGGTGTAAATCTATTGGATGGAAACTTATTTTTATACCCAATCCCAAGGGGCTTCAAAAGGTGGGACGAGAGGGAACGAAGTGGCCTATAGATCTCAAGTGGGGTAGAGGAATTGTTCGTTAGATAAAACACATAATCATGGCATCTCAAATTGGGAAAGGAAAAGTAGCGATGACAGGGAGAGAACCAAGAGGGAAAATCGAAATGTCGTTGCATGACAAGAGTTACCCCTCCGACATGGGCTAACACAAAGAACCCACTGATGCAAGAACTTAATGAGTTAGAAGTTGGAATGATTAGAGGGAGAAAGGGGGAAAAAAAAAAAAGGAGCACTTTCATTGAAACATCCGTCATGAGGTCATCTCCGTCCATGGCTTTGCAAGGATTGGTGCAACATCCAAACATTCAGTGGCACCAAAAAAAATGCTCCACAGTGAAAGGTGAACCCAATTCGTCAATCCATGTGAAAAAGGGAACTTGTGCCTTGACCAAGGGATGAAGGGAGGAGCCTATGGAGAAGGCAAAGTTCTACGTTCATCGTAGAAGGAGGGGTTAGAAACTGTATCGGGGGAAGGAAGGGTCCTCGTCGTGTTACAGTAGCCAAAGGCACAATCAAAGAATGTAAGAAGGGAATTGAAGGAAAAGAGATCTCAAAACCTCATACCTTAATCTCCACGAAGAGGTATCTTTGGATACGTGCAGGTGGTGTTTTTGTAAGGAAAATAATTTCATTGACTAGGTAGAGAAATTAAAAAAAAAAAAAAAAGTGAAGTAAATAAATTTTGATGTTCGAAAATTTAAGCAGATTAAATTTTTTTTAACCGATTAAACAATAGATAAATATAAATTACGTACCTTAACCCACCCACCTAACATGACCTTATAACAGGAGGTAGCAGGAAAAAGGCCGGACTCACTTCTCAGTGTAGTCCAATCAAAGGGCAGGCGTTGAGCGAGTAAAAGAATAAATTAAACGGTAGATTATCGGTTACCAGATATTGTGGTCGGGGAACGAACCATCACTCTTATCACAAAAACCCGGCAGGCAGCGATGAGCGCCGCCGTGTCGTCGCTCCTCCTGCTACCGTTGGTCCCTTCTTCCTCCACCCTTCTCCTCTCCTGGTCGTCGTCGTCGTCGTCGTCCAACAAACTCCACACTCGCACCATCGACGCCCCTATCTCCCGATGGCGGTGGAGAGGGGCGGCCCCCTCGATCGTCGCCCTCGCCAGCGGCGGCGGGAGGTTGGAGGAGGCGGACGAGGACGAGGACGAGGAGGTGGCGCCAAGTGGGAGGAAGGCAGCGTTCCTGGACGAGGAGGGGATGGTGGTGAATGACATGGACGCTTATCTCAACCGCCTCTCCCTCGAGTACGACTCCGTTTGGGACACCAAACCCTCTTGGTCGGTCCTCACCTCTTCCCCATTTCCCCTTCCCTAATTCTCCCTAATAATTCCAACCACAATACTATGTCTCCTCCTCCCAGGTGTCAGCCGTGGACAATTGTGCTGACTGGAGTAACAGTGACCGGTTTTAGCTGGCCGATACTCCATTCTACACCTGTAACTGCATTCGTCTTCTCCGTCATCTGCGCATGGTGGTATCTGTTCCTATACATTTACCCTAAGGTTCGTCGCCGTCTATTTTCAATTATCGATTTTCTGCGGGAAAGAATGATCTACGTTTGCTGACATTTTGTATGATTAAAAAGGAAAGAGAATAATTATGAATTGGCAAGACAATCCTAATCCTACCCTACTATCTTGCATGTCATGAATACTCATAGCTAGTGAGATAAAGCATCAGGTTTCCGGATGGAAACTGCCTTCCCCTTTTAACAACCGACACGTTGCAGAATGCGAATGCTACACCGATACTTTATGTGAATTTTTATCCTGGTTCTTCTCTGCAATAGATTCAATCCAATACCATGTCATCGGAATAGTACCTGATTTTCTTAGTTGCCAGTTTTCTCTGCCCCTTCATGGTTACCTAGTGTGAACCGTGACATCGACATGCTATTTGATTTGGATGCAAGAGAATTGATTGTAGATCTACCAAACGAATGCTTCAAGCCCATCTTCCGATCGGTTTGACTAGAATTTGGATTCGGTAGTAAAGAAGTTTTCATGTAGTTTCGCCGATTTGCACCAAAATTGCATCTATGAATGTTAGGTGGTTTTGATCGCAACTTCCTGTCTTCGTGTCCAAGAATGGCTAAAAAATAATGAAATCATGGTTGCGATATCCTTCCAATCAGCTTCCTTGGCATCCTCTGAAGTTTTCCATCCAACTTCTCACCTTTTTAAATCAGGTCATTACTTGTTCCCTCTTTAGCCACCAATTCTATATCCTTTGCGCTATTTTATCGTCCACAAATCAAGCATATTATGCTAAAATACATCTTTTAATGCTGGCACTGCCGTGCTGAAATATCCGTGGATGATACAAGGCTAGGAGGGGAAAAAAGAAAAGTTCCTCTGGAGAAGTTGGCAGTAGCTTCCACTTACTGTTTTTTGTGCTGCTCCTGTGTTCATTTCGGTACTTGGGAAATGGACATGTTGGTCACACCATCAGGAAATTGCACAGAACTCGGGAAACAAAGAAACAGAAGGCAAACGCATAAAAGTTGTTGACTTTCTGTTTTGAAATATTAGAGGATGTACTTATAGACATGAAATCCTGTCTGTAATCTTTCATATCATGAAATTTTTTTTTGAAAGAGTAAAAGGTGGCTTTCAATATGATAACCACCAGCTTTGTTAATAAAATTCAACTAGAGACAGCCTCCACAACAAATGTTCATCCAAACAATAACACAGGAAGGAGATACATGCAACAAAATTTTCAACATACAACCTTTCAAACATGAAGACGACCGCATTCCTCCCTAATTAAATATTCCAAAAGACACCCAATGCCTTTACTTTCTCCCTTTTCAATCTGAAAGCAACCAGGCCAGGGTTCCCTTGGCCATTTCTGAAAGATGTCAGGAATTGACTTCCCTCTAAAGAATCTATTCAGCTGATGTTGTTGAAATGGTAACAAACTTGTTTGGAGATTCTGCATATAAAAAACAAATGATTAATGCCATATCCGGAGGTGACATTAACACACAGGATCCTTGGAGCCAGCTTGACACAATACACAAGTAGTGTCATATCTTGTGGTGACCACTTGGACCTTAAAGCCTTAGTCCTGACTCTTCCTCTCTGCATTAACCAGCTGAAAATTTTAATTTTCATTGGGCAGGCTGCAGTCCACAATAATCTGCAGTCCCTTAGGAAGTCAATATCAACATTTTGCCCTGCTCCTGCATGGGCCTCACTCACTTTAAACTGCCCAGAATCCCAAAATAGTGCTTCAAGTTGGTTGTCAAGGTGAAAATTCTGAAGCAACTGCAGTAATGGTGCCAATTCCATCAACCTTTAATCTGAAAGTGGGCTTAGGAAAGTTCGAACCCAATCACCATTCCAACAGGAGGCTACTGTGGCATCTTTGTCAACTTCCAAGGCAAACAACCTTGGATAGAGGTCCTCATGTGGGCCATTTGCAGCTCAAACATCCTTTAAGAAAAGGAAACAATCTCCCTTTCAAAGTTTTTGCGTCAAATGATGCCTTAATCTTGAAGCACCATTCGCTACAGCTTTTCAAAATGAAAAAGTAGCCCGCGGTAGAATCAATATTTGTCTACAATTCAAAGATTTGGCGTAGCAAGATAGAAAAAAACAAGCACCCTATAGATCCCAAGTGCTCTATCCATTTGGCAAGAAGCTCAGCCTTTATTGCTCTCAAGTGCTTAACTCCTAGGCTCCCTTCCTTCAATGGTCAACAAACCTTTTCCCAAGCAACTAATTGTGCCCCTTTTCTAGTTGATCTATAGTTGGTCCAAACAAAATCCCACATGAGACCAACTAGCCTTCTTTCCATATTCAGTGGCAGAAAAAACAGGGAGAGAAAAAGAATGATGGCAAAGTAGGAAGAACCAACTTCAAGGGAACAAGTTGTCCTTCAGATAAATTCTTGATGCCCACCAATAATCTTTTCTCTGATCTGTCAACCAACAGGTGTCCATTCCACCAAGATAAAGGTCCTTCAGAAAGCAGGAGACCCAAGGATGAAAGAACCGACTCCTCTATCGTTCTCAGCATCCTACTACAAACATCTGCCTGGGCATCAGTATACCCGTTGAGACAAAGATAGACTTACTATTATAGATCCTCAAGCTGGAAGCCTCCCCAAACCAGCCTCGCCAAAGAATTCCAAGAGCAATCTCAACCTTCTTGCTTCTAAAATGGATCCTTCCATAAATAATATAGTATCATTGGCTTATTGCAGGATAAGCATCAAAGAATCAGAGAGCCGTAAGGTGTGTTGATCAGGTGGATAATGTAGAATGTGCTAAAATATCCGCCACCAACACAGAGCATAGGTGCCAAAAGATATCCTTGCCAAACGCCTCTACGTGGCTGAAGCTATTCCTAGCAAGGTTTCCACTGACAAGAATAGAGAAGGATGCAGTAGTGATGCATTGCTTCATCCAACCTATCCAAATCCTATGAAAACACCTCTTGGTCAAGCAAGACCAAAGAAAAGACCAGCAAACTGAGTCTCATGCCTTTGAAAAATCAACTTTCCAAATGAAAGCCTGGCATCTACTTTGATGCCAAAAAGAATCAATCTCTGAAGCCATCTCAAAACCGTCGAGGATGGACCAACAAGGCACAAAGGCAGATTGGACAAGGTTAATAATATCTGGTACGCCCTGAAGTCTATTTGCAAGCACCCTGGCAATGATCAACTAAATAACATTAGGCAGTGCAATGGATCTAAAATCTTCAACAGCCAATGCTTCATCCTGTTTGGGAAGAAGACACGTGAAGAATTTACTAATCTTTTTCACACAAAAAAAATAAAGAATTTACTAAGCTTGTTGAAGCACATATTGCCTTTTGCATATTCCCAGATCACAGCCATGGCATCATCTTCTGGAAGATGCCTTTTTTAAAACTCTCCAGATATGTTATGTATGCATCTTGGTAAACACCATATTACTAGTTATTGAGCTTATTTACATTACATTGAACAATAAAAGGGTATGAGCATCTTCGTGGGGTTGATCAGTCGCCTGAACTAAAGAGGAGTGCATGAAAAAGGAGCAAAAAAAGACCATTTTTGGTGTGCATTGTTGTACAATTATACATGCTCCGCTAGTTTAGCAATATATTCAAGATATGCCCTCCAAGAATCCAAGGGATCCTTTGGTATTGCAATGAGGTTTGTGGAATAGCATGAGGAGTATGAACTTATTCCGGATTTACTTTCTTTGTTTGGTTGGTGATTATGGTCACATAAAAGAATTAAGTTTGAATTAGTATTCAGTTTAAATAAAAAGTGGGTTATCCCGAGATAGGCCTGCGCAAAACACGGTATTGCTAGGGTTGCTCATATATCAAACAGCCTTCAGTCTACCTTGGTGGAGCTGAGTGGTTACACAAAGCATTTCTCGTCTGCAGTATACTACAAGCTCCTCTCCATTTGGAAATGTAGTGTCACCTAAGCATTTTGGGCCATGGTCCATTGTTGGAGCAGGCAACAATGCGCTATGTCGTGGATGCCAAGAATTGGCCAAATCGCATTCAAGTCCACGGCACATGGATGACTACGGTTTAAGATGGTGAGTTCCTCCTCTAATCCAGATTCTTGGTAGAGTGGTTAGGTATTCAGTCCTTGGTCCATTTTGAACTAAATTCAAAACTCTGTTAGGCCTATTGTGCTTATGTATTCAATTCAAGGTTGCCATAATTAATCGGGCGAAGAGATGGCCGATATCCTTTCTCCTTTCCTTCTAAGCCTTCTTTGCCTAAATATATTTGATGTGGATATCATTTGAGAATTTTTGAAGATTTCAATGGGTTTTTAATGGACGACATTTGAGGGTGAATCATCAAGTTGACAAAAGATTTAGGCCAATTTGAACTTGTATCAGAAAATGTGATGGTTTTATGAAAGTCCTGCACCCTTGATACATGAATCTGGCCTAGGTACTTTAGAAAAGTTGTTGGATTATGAGAGATGAGACGAAGATTGTATCCTGTACCTCATAGCATCTTACCAATTGTGCAATGCAGGAAGAACAGGTGATAATTGTTTGGTTGCCGACCCTGTGTCAGAATTAATAATCATGCCTATTGTTTGGAAAAGAAGACAGATTATCTGCTATGTAGCTTTGCCCATTTGATAGGATTTTTTTTAGATCTTCATGCTTACACATATGGAAAAAATAACAAAGATGAGTGAGATTATGAGGTTGGATATCATGTCTTAATAGTTAATGGTCTTTCCACTTTCTGTCAGCTCATTGATTTAGCTTCAGCACTGGAAAGCTGAACATTTTGTTCCCATGTCACGCATCATCGCTTTGTAAGTGACCATCCATTATGGCATCCAGAGCAATAGTTTGAGGTAGATTCAAAAATACATGTGGTTGAAGTCATATAATGAGAGAATAGGATGGTGTTATCTTTTTCGTTTTTTGGTTATTTTGCTTGCACATTGTCTGATGATGGTTACGTGGTCTAATTAATAGGAGCCCTTTTTTCTTGTCGTCGTTTAACAGGAGTACGCAGACATGATAGCGGAGAGAAGACGAAACGTCACTGCAGGTGTGGAGGACACATTTGGAGTTAGAAAGGATCAGTAGACGTATTGTTTTGTTAATTTTTGTGGATAAAGATCACCTATTGAAATCTAATGTTATACATTTGTGTCATTCTAGTGCCTTTCTCTTCAATTTTTGGTTTTCGCTGCTTCTCTCAGCTCTGTCATGAAAGTTACGAGTAGGATGCTGGAAAATTTTACAGTGAACCATGTGGAAGAAATCATAGCAGGAAGCTGGTCTACATGGTATTTAGATCCTCGTGACATAAAATAGGCAAGACCCACCACTTAATCTAGGTTTCTACCTAACATACAATCAACCGGTTGACTGAGATTTTTAGTTGCACAAAAGTTATTCCAAGATTAATTTTTTCCCCGACCTAACGCCTTAATGTGGGTCAGTCATAAGTCATTGGAGGGTGGGGAGCTTGAGGGCGAACCATATATGGAGAAGAGCAATACAAATTTGACATACAGATCAACCATCGATCACAAAAACAGAGATCACTCATGAAACGATAACCCTCTAAATCTCACGTGGGCTGGTTGAGCGTGTGTAGGTCTCCTAGCTCATTAGCAGAAAATTATGGTGCATTGAGGTTCAGGAGTTAATTTGGAACTTCATTAAGTTCCGAGTAACTTCCCAAAACGACAATTTTGCCTTTGTTTCATGTTAGGCAGCTACACTTCTCCATTACTTTTCTTTTTTTTTTTGTTTTTTTGCAAGGATGAAATTTCATTTATAGGGAGAAGCAACGTACAAACGCAACACCCTCGGCACCCTCCGAGAGGGGAACGCATCTCCCCAAAGAAGGCGGGGCGGGAGCGGAAAATGAGCAAGCCACTTCTCCATTACTTGAAGAGCAAAGTTGAGATAAACTACACTTCCGGCAGCACTCGCAACAGATCTGCCATGAAAACGTTTTTTTGTTTGTTTCCACGGAACAAACAGCCGTTACCATGGCAGTGGATAATAAAGATTCTCCCCACCGAACCCGTAGACGGTATACACCGTTGGGTACCAGACTTGATTATATTCAAACCATAAACAAAGAGACTCACAAATGGTTGGGTTTATTGTAAAAAAATCAACTCACTTAACCTCCTTGGAAGCTCAAGTGAAGATCCAAGTCACCATAAACAAGCTGCAGGTCGAACGAGAACTATGACCAATACAGGCTATGGACAAATAAATGGCCGTGATTTTGGTGCCTCTGCTAGGGTAGCAAGAATGTCAACTTACATGTGTGAAGGAGGGAACAAATGATCAGCAAAATCTAATGTTACAAACAGCTGGAATAACACATTCTCATTTGCTGCTTCCCGTTGGTATTATTCAAAATAAGACTACCGGATCTGCCTGACTGGCAGAAAGCTTACCATGCAAGCTAAAATGCGTCCTCTGCACCATCCACAAAAACGGCAAAGTTCATGACGTGCCCATCATCTCCAATTGCCTGATCACTGTTATAACTACTCTCAGACGACGTCATAAGCAAGGAATCAGGTGTCAAAGGCAAGCTAAAGTCGCTGTTCAGTTCACCATCAATAATGTCATTGAATTCAGCAAAGCTGCAACAAGCACACGAGTAGGAAATCCAGATTAGAAGCCTGCTTAACCAAGAAAACTAGCCATGATAGAAGAAGGGCAAATAAAGAGAAGCAACTCACCTCCGCTCCATGGGAAATTCAGCTAGTAAATAGATATCTGGGCGCTCTCTCAAGATGCGTGATAATGGTATGGCACTGCAGGAGGATAATAGATAGGAAATAAAACATACAGACATATTAACTAGTCAAAATTGGCATGCAAGCACTAGAGATCCATCTGTAATCCACCTCGGGTCGTAGCACCGGTCGTACCAATCTTCCTCTGATGATAATCCATCTCTGTTGGAAATATCCTGTTCACCAAAGAAAGTTCCAAATATTGAAGCATGTGGTTGCAAATGACATTGAAAACTCAAGTGGCAAAAGATGAGAGATTTGCATATCTCTACCAGATATTTGAGATGCCTGCACTCTCCTGCAAGGATCGAGGTCAAAAATCGACTAATTTCAACCTGCACCAAAGATGAAGTAAAGCAACAAAAATGACAAATCTCAAATAAGCCTATCAAGAGTGGGGGGTCCTTTCTTGCCTCTTTCAGGTGCAAACAATCCCGTAGCATTAAAACCTCCAAACCAATAGAACTGCCACTTAGGATCCTGCATAGTTTAATATATGAAATTCAGTTTCTAAAGGAAATGACTCAAGGATAGTTCCCCATCCCACAATGAGATAAAGAGAACCTGACCTTAAAAAGGTTCCTGTAATTGAGTAGGATGTTGAAAAGTCAATTACTTTGAGATTGCAGAGTCCCTACAGATGAAGGAAAAGAATAAATAAATGCAGCTGCAGCTTTTACCATAATTATGCACCTAATTTTTGTTAGAGAATTTTGCAGAGAATATTCTAGAATTAGTTAAAAGTTGTTTTATCTTTTTCTTTTTTTTTCCGTAAGGATTTGATTTGATTTGATTAAAATTAGAATTGATGTAATAGAATTTGTTTCCAAATTCCGTTAGTAGAATTAGTATTGGGATTGCTTATAATCCCCTCTCTATATAAAGAGGGATTACGGACTTCTCTTTTCATGATTCTCATGCTAATAAAAATTCAGTTCTAAAATTCTACAATATGGTATTAGAGAGCAAGAACGGCCTAAGGAATGAAACATTCTTTGCATGCCTTCTCTCCTCACATGCAGATGCATGCACTGCTGCTACAACAGGCATCGCACAATCCTTTATGTGTTTGCAACGCGAATGCGTGTGGGGTCTCTCCAATCTACGCATTATCATCTCACACAATTAGCCTTCTCCGTGCACAACAGCATGCTACTGCCCTCTCTTCCTACGCACAATCCATGTGCGCATTGCACAGCCTCTACGCGCACCACCACCCTCTTTCACGCACGCCAGCGCCTGATCTGTGTTGACTCTACGCGCCTCCTTTTAAACACAAGCATACACATCACACGTGCACTCCGTGTAACTTCGTGTGCGATCTCTTCTTGTGCATGCAACTTGCGTGCATCTTTGCGCCTTCTCGGGCAGGGTTGTCTAATCAACTTCGCTGATCACAACATTAGCTGTGGGATCGACTTCTGATACTTACTAACGCCAAGACTTTGGCCTCTACTACTGCTGAGACTAGGACGGACCAATCTCCTCTCCAGTTGACTTCTATAGAACTAGAGTGTTTATGGTCTCTGTTGAGGAGTGAGACCTCCTCCACTACTACTGCCATGATTGCAACCCCTACTGCTTCTCCAACCAGACCAAGGTGTTGGGACCTCTGATCCAACATCTAGCTTCACGACTTAAGTTGATGACTAGTAGGAACTTTGAACAAGGCTCTCCCACCTCTACTACTATGTACTTGGGAATGCTTCCATATGTGTAATCACTACTACTATTATGACCATTGTGTAGCCGCTACTTCTGTTACAATCAATGTATCCTGTCGCTACTCTGCTACAGTAACTAATACTCTACAGCGACTGCTACTTCTGCTACAGTTTGCATTGCTTAGTGCCCATCCAATTGCCTACATTAGATGGGAGTCTCATTTTGCATGCCTCCTTCAAGTTAGACGTACTCCCCAACTTGGGAGAAGTATTAGAGAAATTAGGAAAGAATATTTTAAGATTAGTTAAAAGTTTTTTTTTTTTTTTGAGAAAAGGATTAGTTAAAAGTTGTTTTAGCTTTTTTCTATTTTTATAGGGATTTGATTCGATTTGATTTGAATTAATGTGATAGAGTTTGTTTTCAAATTTAGTTAGTTGGATTATTTATAATCTCCTCTCTATAAAGAGGGGTATTCTCATTCTAATAAAAATTCAGTTCTAGAATTCTCCAATAAGATTGAAATGAAGAAGAAACTAGAAAGCAGGAAGAAAACAAGAGCACATCAAATTAACAGATGAATAAAAACACTTACAGGAAGCAACAAAAGCAATAATCAAACAATTATCATGAAGGCATAACAAACTTGCCTTTACAAATATGCGAGCCTTGTGGTCATGTAGCTTCAAGCCTCTCAAACCCAATGTGGATATATTGGGGCAGCCATTAACAAGATCGACACAAGTTTCAGATCTCAGACTGTCATCTCTCCCTTCATATAAAGATTTCCAATGAGTGAAAATTTCCACATTTGCAGATGAGTGAAAAACTTGGCAAATGAAGCAGTTGCTGGAAAGAAGATAAATACCAGTTTCAGAAGATTCAAAAACCAACCGCTCTATCAAGTAGCAATTTGTGCTAACCGACTCCAAGATCTGCTTTAGTTCAACATGCCTGCACAAGACAATAGGTCAACACAGAATTAAGTGAACTGAACTGTTGACTTTCTATCTGAATGTGATTAGTCCCGAATCCTTCACAGGAAATGTTCAGTAAATCCCATTCCTATGTACAGAACAAAGTAGTGGTCTGCTGCTTCTTGGATAAATTGCTAATTTAAAGAAACAACAAGTTGCAGCTCTTTATCCCCATGTTCCAGATAAGTTTTTTTCATGCTTTAAGTTTTAGTTAGGAAGCTGCACATAAGTTGGGAGGAATGTAGCATCTCTCTCTCAATGTGCACGGACATACTTACAGTGCAATAACTTCCAAATCAATAAGGGAATGACAAGCTGATATTGCTGTGCAAAGGGAAGTGCTATCCATCTTCTCAATATTGTAGAGATGCAAACGCTTTAGAAGAGCCCTGGATGACAATGGCATCAATACCAAAGAACTCTGTGGCGAGAGGACAGTTATGGTCTTACCCAGCAGTGCCGCCATCAATACTTAAGGCTAGTAAACAGGACCTAGTAAGTACAGATGATTCCTTCCCTGGACGTGACCTTCTGTCATTCCAAGGATGTAAGGAATCATCAACCATATTAACTCCAGAACTGGAAAAGGACCGAGTCAATGCAGGACTATCCTTTCTAGAGGCCCCAAGCCTGAGTGACCTGTGTTTGGAAAGAAAAGGATTTAGCAGTTTATACAATCGATTGTTAACTAAAGATCACTCAATAAAATTATATGTTTATACTTTATACAATGTAATATCTTACCGATGCTCTCATGCTTACAAATTTTTTTTAAGGATGCTTAAAAATATTTTGTTATATAATTTCCAAAAAACTAGCAATTCTCTAGCTTATGATAAATTATTCAAAAGGGATTTAACATCCCAGATTTAGTTTCACGTATCTATTTATTGGGATTGTGCCAACCATTATGTGCAAAGGATTCACAATGAAAAGGGTTTTCGGCTTTGAGTCATCAAACATTTTAGCCCTCATTAAATACGAAAATTCTAAAATATCCCAACTATATTATTCATACCCGTATGAAAAACAAGAAATAAAATATAAACTCCACTGCTTTATTTGGGCCTAATTTAGTGACTCAACAATGAAGTTAGGTGCCAAACCATACATTGAAAGAAAAAAAAAAAAAGGAAAAAAGAAAAACCTTACATGTTTTGGTCAATACCCCTTAAAATTTCTCACCTTCTTCATTCATTTTATTTTGGTTGATAAATCCAACTATTAGTGGAGCTTATGGCACCACCCAGGCTCAAGGTAGCTATTAAGACTTGAGAATTACAACAACAATGTAACTATTATAGCTAGAGAATCACAAAGTGGTGCAATTTGAAGACCTGATGGATGGGTGGTTGGGTGGGTGCATATCAAAAGATGACAACAAAAAGAAAGCAAAAGGAGAGATTGAATCTTAGAGATGTA
Source organism: Thalassia testudinum (assembly GCA_037157565.1). Classification (NCBI taxonomy): domain Eukaryota; kingdom Viridiplantae; phylum Streptophyta; class Magnoliopsida; order Alismatales; family Hydrocharitaceae; genus Thalassia; species Thalassia testudinum. The sequence continues at coordinate 83,531,599 of JAZHRO010000022.1, forward strand.
GTTTGCACATTATTAAAAAGAGACAGCAAACAATCAGATAATCCTCCATAGGGAAGTTTTAAAGTGAGTCCTCCCTTTGACCATGAATATCTTCTTGACATGAATAAATTTTGATAATGTTGGTGATCTTGTTTGCATCCTTACATCCTATGGTAAGCTAGAAATTTGTTGGACTCATGAAGCATAAAAACTATAGAAGGCAACTTGTCAAATGATTCTGGTAAACTTGTTAACCAGGTTCTAAGGACACTTACTGAAGGTTCTTTCCTGCTCGTTGTATGAGAGTGCAGACGACACCATTGTTGACTTTCATTGATGATGAGGTCAAATCAATATCGGCATAGCACAGAGGGTCCTTCGTGTACTTGTTAAACAGCAAGCAGGTGGCAGCAGCATAACAGAGGCTTTGTGTATCAAGCATGGAAAAAACCTTTAGACATGCAACAGAAGAAAGAAGAAAGTTTCAGCATTTGTTTCTTTCCTTTTTAGTTTTCCATTTTTGTTAACTTCTCCAGATGCTCCTAGATTTTTTTTTATCCTTGAAAAGGAGCACTGCTCCTAGAATTCAGAAAGAGTCCAGCAGTACTGAAGTTACTCAGCAGAGAAAAGGAAAAAAAGGGTGGCATCTTTTTAAAAACAAAATGTCTAACGTATTGCAACAAGGGATATTTTAGATTGGCATTGCAAATGCATATTATTCGATGAAGAGGACTCAAAGTTACAAATTATCTAGATAACAATAAAGAACTAAGATTACACATTAGCAAGTACATCATTAAACAAATTATATCTAGATGGCAATTAGCCTAAAATAAATATTTTTTGCAAGAGGTAAAAGGATAAGCACTTGGCATTAGTTATCTTGCAATATTACTTGACAAGGAATAAAAAAAAAAAATGGGCAAATTTCAGCACTTACCGGTAGAAAATATCAAGTCAGAAAAATGAACTAAGAAAGCGGGAACAATGCATAAGAATGAACTGAAAGTAGTGAGGAACCCAATTGTACAATGGATAAAAGAGAAAGTGCTACATAAGCACATATTTGAAACATCAGTCATGCACTGAATAACTGGCATTCAGTAACATAATATGAAATAAAATTCACCAAAATACAAGAGATGATCCAACTGTATGGATTTGATTACTGGCTTTGCAGCACAGTCACCTAAATTCAATATTTTGAAATTCAAGATACAATGTTTATGCTTTACATACAACAGAAAATAATCAAGAAGATGAAGTTTTGCATGCTTTGTGATGGCATGAAGCCATCTACTCCCTTGCAGAAGTGCATTATTAGTGAAATATTCTACTATTTCTTCCTAAGAGGAAAAGATGCAGACATGAACTTCTACTAAAGAAATATATTAACTATGAAGAGAGTGAGGACTCATATTTCTAAATTACAATTACAAGTAAATAGAGAATGCTCTTTCTATAGATTGACATCCCCCCCTTTTTGACATCCTGCTATAACATAAATTAGACTCCACAAATTTTGACAGTGCAATTAAATCTTTTCAGACTTATCTATTTCTTTTAGAACACCATAGCAATTTTTGCATTTATGCTTGTGTCTTAGTTTAGCTTTTACAAGGTCATTAAGTTAGGCAATTATTTTCCTTTTTATGCCATCTTATTTTGTAGTAATAAGAATTAAACTAGCTTTTTTCCTTATTTAATGTAGGCCATCCTCTTCATAAAAGGGGCAATACTATTAGTGTAATGGGAGTTAGCTTAGAGAAATTTTAGTTCCCTTTATAGCAACTATTTCCCCTTTATTTGCATCCCCCTTGATAAGGTCTAATGTGTCTGAGTCTCTCTTCAAACTATGCAAGAAGCTAGCATGTAGGCTATGATTTTCAAGGGAGTGTTAAGAAACTTAGATATCAATATTTTACTAGTTATCAGGTTTTTTATGATGTTCTGCCATATTTTTTATATTATAAAAAAGCCTCTTCTAGAATATCTATTATTCCAACCCTGCATACTTTTAGCATTGGGACTAGTCATAGCATGCAATACAATGACTTCCCTTCTAGCACTCAGTGACCACTTGGAACAATTTGGATGCAGTGGCCTTGTTAGTGTGGAATAAAGCCATGTGGCATTGCCACTTCACAGCGGGAGTCAGTGGGCCCACGTGGCAGCAGCAGAGTCAGTGAGCCCATGTTGGGCGTGTGGGGTAATGTGCGTGTGTGAGTTTGAAATAGGTTTAGGATTTGGTAAGTTTGTTTTATGTCACATGTGATAACTTATTTTTTAGTAATTGATTGACTCAAAATTATGATGAATTAATTTTAGGAATAATTAATTGAGATTGAGTTTGTTTAAGATTGGCAATTCCTAAATTTGTTAAGATTGCAAATAGATTTATGATTGAATTTGATTCTCTTTAAATAAAGATCAAAATTTCTTTGAGTTATAATAAAACATTTTCTACATTCAACAACTCCCTCCTCCCTTCCTCTTCATAGCCACCAGCCTCTCTCTCTCTTTCCTCCTCTCTCCACATGTCAACTACAAGAAGGAGAAGGGCTCCTTCACGCATCATCAAATATTCACATGATATTAGAGCAAGTCCTCTGGGCCTATTGATCACGCACGTGGAAGAGAGAAGGAGATCTCTCTCCACGCATGACACGTGGAGTGTGCCAAAGGTCAAGCGCAAGCCAAGTTCGTGTTCGGGGAGTGTAAACCTGTCACGCACCCGAGAAATCCAAGCAAAGGACATTGGCTCTAGGGCGTTTAGGAAGAGGCACAAAGATCTCAAAGTTGGTGTTCAAGGGATGTGTGAACCTCTCACATACAAGGGAACACCAAGGTATAGCACTTAACTCCTGGACGAACAAGAAGAGGCATAGAAACTCCCCAAGTTGCAGCTATGGAAAATGCAGAGGTCCAAATCATCTACAAACTCCATGTTATCCTGGAGAGCGTACCTGAAAATCACAAGAGAGCTAAGGCAAAGAAGTAAGAGAAAGAGAATTACATAGTCTCATTTACATCGGCAAATTTAGAGAGGCTCCAGATATTAATCAAAGAAAAAAAAAAACACCACTGTAGCCACGGCAACAACTTTCGAGGTTGCCAAAGAAGCAACAACCACTAAGATTGCAAGGGAATCACAATTGCACCAAAAGATAGGTTCAAAGAAGATCCAGGAGCATATATGAATGCAAATAATCTTAAAAAAGTTTAGAAGAAAAAAAATCATGCAAGTCTTCACCCTCTCTGACTTTAACTTGAGGGTGTGTGTTAGTGTGGAATAAAGCCACTTGGCAATGTCGCATGGGAGCAGTAGTCAATGGGCCCAATTGGCAGCAGCAAAGTCAATGGGTCCATGTTGGGCACATGGAGTGTGTGTGCGTGTGTGAGTTTGAAATAGGTTTAGGGTTTGGTAAGTTTGTTTTGTACCACATATGGCAATTTATTTTTTAGTAATTGATCATTAAGTCCAAATTAGGATAAATTAATTTTAGGAATAACCGATTGAGATTAAGTTTGTTTAGAATTTGGAAATCCTAGATCTATTAAGATTGCTATTAGGTTTGTAATTGCATTTGGTTCTCTTTAAATAGAGACCAAAACCCACTTAATTTCTTTGAGTTACAATAAAACATTTTCTACATTAAACAACCCCCTCCTCTCTTCCTCTCCATAACTAATAACCTCTCTCTCTCTCTCTCTCTCTCTCTCTCTGGGCTCCTCCACGCATCATCAAATCTTCACAGGTCTCATTCAAGAAATCACCTCAAACTAACATTCAATTGGGACATGTCTGGGCATTCTATAGAAAGTTGACACCAAGCATTCAACAAGTAGGCATGCCTATTTCACGATACATATATTTTTGAACATGGTTTAAAAAAACGTGCCTTAAGGCGCTAGAGGCGTACACCTCCAAAAAAGCCTCAAGGCGGTAGCCTCGGCCTTCAGCAGTGAGGCGTGCGTCTCAATTATGTAAGGCGTAGGCAAGGAGTTGATGCGGTAAGGCATTGCTGACGTGCCGCCTCAATGTGTGAGAGTTTATAAGTTGTCATGTGACAAGCACATGACATCTATTAAGGGTTTAAAACCAAGAAATGACAAGAAAAAAAGCCATAATCTATCGCCAACTCTCCCGAGACCCTTAGTCCCATCGACTTGGAACTTCTTGTGGGTTGTAGCATCGTCGAAGGAGGAGGAGCATCGTCGGTGGTCGAGCAGCGTCGCCCAGCATCATCACACGGTGTCGCCAGCCCCGCCTGTGCTTGCCAGCACCGCCCAGCATCGCCTTAACTAAGGCAATAGGTAGGGCGATGGGATTAGGCTCCTTTATTTCATTGATTTAGGTCACTTAGGTAGTTTTTGTTGGCATTTTAAGTGTTTTGAAATGGATTTTGTTTTAGCTCACTGATTTATTTAGGATTTTTTAATTTTGACTCAAAAGGATTTTGTTATTTAGGTCATTTGACTTTGTTGGATTTATTTATTTATCAAATTTAGGTCATTTAAGTTATTTATTTGATTACTAATCTTAGATTACATTACATTATTTACATATTTGTAGTTATGTTTAGGTTCATTTCTTTGTAGGCTAACTTACCATGTTATATGATATTTGGCAACTTGCATCATACATGCTTATAATGTTAGGAAAAGAAATATTTCATGTACCTTCATTTTAATATATGTTTTAACTTTTAAGTGTCTCAATGGTTTGGAAAGTTGGTTTAGCTACACTTTAATTATAGTTTCTAATCTTCTATATTGTATGAATGTTTATCATTTTATTTAAATGTCATTTCTTGTTTAGTTGCACTCTTTCCATGTTGTGATAGAAAAAAAATGTTATGAAAGTGTGTTATTTTCATTATTATTTCCTTATTACTATTTAACAAGTATATATCATATCATTTTTCTATATTTCTTATACAAATCATGATACTTACGTCTCGACTGCCTCAAGATTTACGCCTCGTTTCGATGAAGACAAACCACCTCAGTACCGTCTCGCGTTTTTTTAAACTTTGCTCTTGAAAGACAACCTTGTTCATGATTCATAAACAGGGATTGGAAATTGTCATTTGCATGCCATCTAAATTTCCCTACTGGGCGAGTCAGCCTAATAGGAAATTACAAATAGTTCAAGTGCCTATGAGCAATCTTTCCATTTCTTTAATTATTTTATTATGTATTGTGATGTTTCAACCAAGGGATGCCTTGGTTCATTTCATTTTTTTTGTCCTGTTTGTGGCTTATCTCATGTTGGCTACTGCTGAACTTTTGGAATAAGATCTCTGCTAACAAAAGTCGCAATTTAGACATTTAAAATTCAATAATCAGTAAGAACTGACTATTTGCGCAACCTAGTTTGCATCACCAGGGCTCATTTGAAACACCTGGAATTTGCAGAGGGGAACAAGAAAGGCACAAAAAGAGCAACTATGATAGAGAAACAAGATAGACAGCCCTGTATGCTTCTCAGCATTTAGTCAAACTATTGGCCACGAATATATACGAGAAATAATGTATGATGTATTTATTAAACTCTACATAAACTACTTTATGCTTCTTGGAAAAATATTTGCTTATATTCAGGCAAAGAAAATGGTAGTTTCAATGTATTCTATCATATGCAACACAGGTTGCAGCTGATGGGAGGAAACTAAACCCCATATCATTTGTTTAAAATTGCATTCTTTGATTCAAGGATCAACTCACATGGGCTGTCTTGTGCACTAAAACACATCAAGGAACAAATCTAGATACAGACATTACCAGAGAAGGGTCTGAAACTACCACGGTTCTTGAGACAAATGTGCTCCAATTCTAAAACATTCATGATCTAGAAATCTCCAACCTAAACACATTGCTAGATACTCGCCAATAAGCAGCAATGCTAACAAACTATAGTGCTAGAATACAGACATAATCTCAATGTTTTTTATGAATCCTTAAGTTCAGAAGTTGGACAAGCCTACAAGGAGCTATCACACTCTTACTTTTTCCATCTTAAAAACAACCGTTCTGTAGCTAAAAACTTCCACAGCCACTACCATAACAATTTCCTGGAAAAAATCAAGACAAAGTGGAGGGAATCAAGCTTTCAAGAGAACACTCTCCAACCAGTAACAGATGCAATAAAAGGCTAACTATGGGTCCTTACATGGTCCCTTCCTCCACCATCAAATGCAAGTCAGCCATGGAAGACGGAGCTAGCTTTAGCTCCATCAACTTTCAACAAAATCCACAGCCAATAACAACCAGCTTAAAAGGTCTTTCCACTGGCACTTCCACCCATTACGAGAATCAGAAATCAAGCAAACAATCCACTCAACTCAATTCCATCTGTCAGGAAGGCAATGATTTCCGGAAGCTGCAAACATCAAGATCTCCATCCACATCAATCTCGACACAAACACTCACCATTATCCCCAAGTCCAAAACATAAATTCATACAATTAGAACTTCAACTCAGACACCTCGATCACCAATTCCCAGCTCACTCCAAACACATCATCACCCTCTCCCAACTTCAACTTGACAACACAAACCCCAATCCTCTGCTCGCACCCTCGGGATCCGCCTTCGTTCCCGTTCTTTTTCCTCCTTTCCCCACTGCAAAAGCCAGAAACTTCGTAACTACACATCAATCAGGCAAACAAACCTCCACACGCAGGGTATGTATGCCCTACGCAACGAAACACATATCACTCACATCCTCGCCATAGAAATAAACAGCACTTCACTTACCCCTTCCAATTGCAACCAAACCCTAAACAAAAACAAAGAGGGAGCATCCAAGCAACAATAGCTGCACACATTGCGCTCTCCAATCTCGACATCCGGAATCAAATCAAGCTCCTCCGATTCCTCCTCACCTTGACGCTGAGATCGGGGGGTAGGGGCCACGCGGCGGCGTTGTGCCGGGCGGCTAGCCTCCTCTCGCATCGGCGCGCCGCCTCCAGGAGGGACGAGCCGAGCCTCACGGCTCCCTCCACGGCGCGGCCCTTCTCGGCGTCGCCAACCGTAGACTCCACGACCCGTTCCAGCGCCGCGTCGATCGGCTCGGTCGAGGGGAGAGACAAGAGGAGGAGGGACTCGAGGAGCCAGTCGACGGCACCCGGCGGCGGCGGCGAAGGCGGCGCGCCGGCGGCGCAACACGGGCGTTTGATGGGGAGCGGGGCGGAGGGGCCCATTGTTGGGTAAGGGGCTGGTGGCGGCGGTGATAGAGGTTGAGAGGGGGCGTGCTGTTCCCGCATCGGAGCGGGGAAGGATGGGATGGAGTGGGGGATGTGGTCACCGCGGTGGGGGCCGAGGAGGATACCGAGGCGGGTTGGGTTGGGGGAAAGAGAATGTGTGGAGTGGCGGTGGTGGTAGTGGTGGTAGTGAGGGACACGTGCGTTTATGCCATCGGCTCGTACCCACCGGTTGGGGTGGATACGAGCGGGGCCCGCTGGTGCCTTGGGTTTTGGGATATAAAATATCGATGTGGAATATGTTCTGTTGCTTTATGCGATAGGAGCCGGTTACCCTTCCATTCATGAGATAAAATTACTAATAAAATAAAACTATTAATAAAAAGTAATCCATAAAAGAAAAGTCTCCAATTGTGGGTGCAAAGATTCATAATATTTTAAAATGTTAGTATTGATATCTGAAGTTTACTGAGTATATTAATAAATTACTCTCTTTTTTTTTTTTACACTTATTATGTCTCTTTTCCTTTGTTGCCTTTGATCCCTATCATTCAATTATAATATATATTTTTTCTTTTTTTTCCTTAATTATTATTGTATAATCCCTCGTGTACATCGCCTTTTCTTTTAATACACCTATCACCTCATCTCTTGCTAAGGTTGCTCGACATACTCCCTTCACTCCCTTTCCTTATAATCACATTTGTCATGAGTATGCTAATTGTACTGACAAGTTTTCTCTAATTATGAATGTAAACTCTCTTCCGAAGTTGGAACTTAAGAACTTTCTCCTTGGTAAAATCAAGTTGGTGGTTACCCTTAACCTTAAATCCATAAGGAAAGCTAATGAGAGGTATGCATGCATAAGGAAATTGCAACATCCTTGTTTTCCATAACAAAAGGTTCTTCCAGTGAAATCTCAAAGGTCTCCACTCCTCTTGCATTATATGTTGATCCTCTGGTCATACCACCGAAAATCCTCTATGGATGAGGATGTTGGAGAATAAACCAAACAATGAAGGTGACAATCAAGTCATCGGTGCTAAAGCCTACAACTTGTAGAGCACATCAAGTTCTCTAACTCCTAATGTTATATTAGTGATAGATGTCATCGAAGCCACAAAGGTCATCAAAAAATTTTGTATACCATGTGAAACACAAACAAACCATGAAAACGAGAAATATCCAAGCATCCACATAATATCGAAATTGGTGACCCAGTTCCATTGACATAGTGTATGTCTAGGGAAGGGGTTTAGCCCTTAAAATTCTCACCATGTGAATATGATTTTCATGCTTAGTAGATATAGGATAATTCCTCTCCATGGAGTCATCCCCCTTCTTTGATATAAGGTTTCCTCTTTTTATCATGATTTGGGTCACACACCCTCAGGAGCACTCTCTTAGACTGCCTCCTCGAGGAGGTGTGTGCATCATACAAAAGGGTGGAGGGGACAACCCACGACCGTTCGGTAGTTTTTTCAAGTATGTCCCTTTGCTAACGGCAAAGCCTTCATAGTAGTGACACAGGGCATACATTATGCTTGGTGTGCAAGTCAAAACAAAATGAGTTGGATCTGCCTTAACTCCTAAGTCATTGTCCTACTTTGTTGTACTGGTAGGCCTTGCCACCTCAATGCTTAATGAACGGGGTGGGCAAGCTAACGAGGTAGTCCAGGTAATCTAAGTGAGATGAGCACTTGAGAATGACTCTGATAGTTGTACTGGTTGCCTTTAGTAATGGCGTGGCATTTTTAGTCGGTGTAGCCAAGTCTTCTTTAATCGGACCTAAGCTTGGGCTTGCTGATTACGCAGCAATTCACGGTTCTAATTTGATCATCTTATGCTATTTTCTAACATTAGGCAACTAGATTAGATAGTTATGCATGCATTATGTAAATATTCACATTTGTGCATCTTATGAAGAGGAAGATAGGGAGAGAGATTGAGCATCCATTCAATTCATTTCATCCATCCATTTCCACCTAATCCCATCATTTATTCCACTTAATAAAAGCTTGAATTAATTTCCTAACACCTCATGTGCCTACATGCAAAAATCCCACATCCCTACGACATTCCCTTGTCGTCTTCTATCCCCCCTCATCTATATAACCTCCACCACCTCACTCCACACAAGTCGTCGACACCCATCACTCACCACACCTTAACCCATTCCCTCCACCTCCACTCCCTGAGACGCACACACAGCCATCACACAACACACAGCCAACCACTCCCCCTGAGCTCTCCTCTCTTCCTCTCCATACGCAGCCCCTCTTTTCACCAGTTGAAAAGAGGCACACTATGTGCAAGAGAAGCTCTCCCATGGTTGCAACCACCACGACGAGAGTCCACCACCGCCCAACTCCCTCGCGAGCAGGTGGGCGTGGTGGGTTCCCCATTTTGATTTGTTTTGTTCAGTTACGTTGATTTTGGTTTTTCTTTTTTTGTTGTCTCTGCACATCACCATTTCTAGGCAGCAGAGCTTCAAGCTCTGAAGCTCCTTTCCGCGTGCTCATGCGCTCTAGCCCCTTCCCCTCACGCCTCTGCATGCCTCACAACCTCTTATGTGCACCTGTGAACGCCTCCCTACCTCTCCACGCCCTTCACCGCCCGCCTCCACCTCTGCTTCCCGCGCGCAACTCAGCCAGTCGCACCACATAATCCTGGTCACCTTTTTGCCCTTGTCACTGTAGACGCGACCTCACGCAACTATAGTGCGGTGACCAGGCGTTCCTCAGTTATTCAGTGACCGCACGCTCTCTCTCTCCTTCCACGACCTGCTACAGCTGGTTACAGCAACCCTCTCCCGCTTGCACGTCTCTCCGCGTGCCTCTCTCAACACCATGCGGTGCCTCCTTCAGCGCCTGCGCGCGCGCCCATCTCTCCCCAGTGCACTGCGCTCTCCTCTTCGTGCTGTGCGCGTCGCACTCCAAAAACACATACACTCACCCTCTCTCGCACAAACACAGACACACTCACACAAAGACATACACACGTACATATACATATATACATACATATATATATAAATGCATACATATATATTTACCTATATAAACATATATATATTCCACTTCCTTTTTCACACATTCACCACATATCTCCCACCGACAATACCATGCAAGTATTCACTTACCGCACATTTTTTTGCGAGAACATTCACACCAGTTGCATGTATTCCCCTATATTCGCGCATATCAAGCCTTCCACCCACACTTCCACACATCTGCTCTACACCAGCACACGGCACGTAGCTAGGTTAATCCCATCTTTCTAGACATGGTTAACCTAGCATTTGCTACATTTTTATTTATTCCTAGATTCAATATTCACTATTCTATTATCTAGTTATATATACTTATACATATATATATGTATGTGTATGTAAATTCTACATATATATATATATATCTTATTTCCATTATTTTCTTTTATTTTGTTGATAAAGAAAAGACAAAAAAAAACCTAAAATAGAAAAGATAACTCTTATCTTTGCAGGTACACAATCTTACGTGTGGCAAGATTCATTTTGAACTTGATTTTTGGCGAATTGCCAAAGACCAACTTTTGGCAATTGCCAAAAATAAATTTTTGAGGGTGTGTTTCAAGGACAAGACTATCCAAACAAATTATAAAACCAAGAAAATAATAATAATAATAAGTGAATGGAATTGATGCAAGTCATAGGAATCGTGTAGAAACAGATTAACTCTGAACCTGCCTCCCTGAGTTCGACCTTGGGCTTAAAACTGACATGTTAAATTTTGATTTAGTCCAGGTTAATAGATTTTAATAAATTATGTAGATTCACCTGTAGGAAATCACTTCCACTATATACTTTACGATGCTAATATAACCATATTCAATAACCTTACTCACGTTCTAACACTTGCCTCTATCTACGTTACGACCTTCGCAGGCCTCTATTTGATGGATCAAATTTTTCCTCTCTAATCATTAAGGCAATATGTTACGACCCGGTTCCCGAATCCCTATAGGACACGAGACCGAACCGACTAGACCGATCCAAGACCCAGTCGTCCAACAAGAAAGTAACCAAAAGCAGGAAAGTAAACCACATTCACTATGCTAAGCAACTAATAATAAAAAGGTACAGCAGTAAAGAAGTAAAAACTGCTACAGTACATCTCACCACCACAACAATAGAAAGTAACAAGGAATAGGAACATAAAGTACATAACGTAAAAGTATAGAAAATAAAGGTACAAAGTCTACTCATTACTACAAACGAGTACAACAAAAGAGCTACAACTACTGGACTCTACTAGGCCCAGCACCCTCTGCAGCCGTGACTCTGGCTGGTCAACACCTGGACCTGAAAAGAGGTTATGAATACACAACGTCAGCGAATGCTGAGTAGAGTGGCAATCAACTAAATAAAGCAGTAAAGGTGGACAGGTAGCTGTTGTTTTTCAATTACTTTCTTTAACTAATTATTCTATTTTACTACTTGGTTCATTTATCAGGTCTCTTTTTTTTATCTCGAATGTTCCTCATGGGAACGATCTTGATTGCAATCTTTTCCGAAGAGTAGAAGGCACACGTGGTACTCTCTTGGCCAGGAGAGTCCCTCGTGGTGATCCTATAACCAGTCAACCACCCCAAGGTCACGGACAGACGTAACGGTGACTACGGCACGTGCGATAAGCGCATGGGTAGCTACCCCGCACTAGCACGTAGTCAGTCATTCCGCTAACAGTTGCTCCCAAGTACAACACAGAACAGTAAAGGGCTTAGCCCTCTCAATAATAGGGATCTAGCCCCTAAGAACCAAACAGGGGTCTCGCCCCTCTATAGTCCGCGCACCCTCGCCTGACTACCCTAGTTTGCCCAGTGGGCCTAACAAGTCGGTGTAGTTCAGCTAGCTGAACCCCTGGTCCCGTGGGGTGGCTAGCTCTCTCCATATACTAGTAGCTCTCCCCGATACTGTGTACGCGAGAGCCAAGAAGTCGGTACAGAGTGGCCAATCCTAACCTCGAGTTCCAACCCAAGGGCGGCTAGCTCCGCTCTGCACTAAACAGGGGGATAGTTGCTCTCCTTGGTACTCCGTATTCAAGGGCCAGCTCACTTCCCCACTCACATTTCCAGATCCATTCCATTTATTTCTAGGAGCTTTACTCCTAATTCCCTGTAGGGTTCATGCTCATATTCTTCATGCCATGCCATACCAGGTTTCATCATTTCTATTTCCATTCTCAGGTTATACATATGCAGCTTGTATTGCTATCGTTCACATTTTCATACACAGGTTATACACAGGTAGCTCATATTTCCATCATTCACATTACCATTCTTAATTTATATACATGCAGCTCGTATTATGTCATTTAACATATACAACAGGAAATTTACATGCAACAGTTAGCTAACACAAGTACTTCATATTTCACAGGCAACTGTTATTCATTTACAGGCAATTGTTATCATTCTATCTACTCATTCAAGACTGCAATTCAATCATCCAATACAGACATTTCAAGTGTTTCTCATCCTAGGATTCATGCCATATCCTAGGTTCTAATCATTCATTCCACACATGCATTTAGGTTATAATTAAATTAGGGGAAGCCACTCTACCAGTAAACCCAGGAGTATTGGGGGCTTGAACGACAGGTGATGAGAACCTCATCATGTACCCTAACTAGTACATTTTGACCTAAATAAGTATACAAAAGCTCCTACAAAACCTAAGGGAAAGCCTAAATCAAAGAACTATAAATTTGAGTACAAAACAACTCACAAGGCATAAAACTGTAATTTTACCATTGCAGTACACAAACAGGATGTCTGAGGGTCTAAAAATAGGTCAAATGAGCTTAATAAGAAAGAAAGTGGGATGATTTGATCTGAAAAGGGCTATAGCAACTTCTAGAAATCAAATGACATTCTATAATCCTAAAACAAATCCACTTTAATTTACGAAGTTTCAAGCAAGATAAAAATCAATGAAACCCTCTAAATTTCATGAAAAAATATCCCTTAGGGTTTAGAACCTTCAATTTGGCCATTAGAACCCATCTTGACTTAGATTGAGAACCATACCCAATTTTTGACTTAATTGGGATTTTTGTACAAATTGGCCAGTCAAACGTGGTCAAACCTAAAATCAAACCTCACCATTGAATTCCTTAGGTCCAAATTAGGTTTGTACCAAAATCTGGACCTAAGGGAAGGTCGTTTTGACCTACTTTACAAATTGGTCCTCAAGAATTACTTTTTGACCTTTAATTTTTTGAACCCTTACATTTTACCCCTCATCTTTCCCTTCGTTCTTTGCAGGCTGTCCCTCTACCACCTGCAGTGGCTGCCCATGCCTCCAGCGACTTTGCGCGGAGGATGGCACCGCGCAGGGTATGGGGACCGGCCCCAGAAACGAGAAGAGGGTCCCCTGCGTTGTCCTTTTCTACATGGACCCCCTCCCATGCCCTGTCGATGCCCATACCTCTTGTGCAAACGCGCGAGAGGCATGGGTCTCTTCTTCGGCCATTCTCCGATGAGCTGCCCACGCTCCCTCCTCAAGATCTTCTCCTCGCCAACATCTATTTAAGAAGCGGCTGGGGCTGCTGGTTGGAGCAAGCCTGTTTTGGCCGAAGAAAACCCCCAAATTTTGTCTCCTCCTCCGGCCATTCACCCGTAGGCTCCGGCGACCCTCCTCCTCCTCTCTCGTCGCCTTGCCACCATACCAGTGGCAGGGTTACCTCCGTCGTTGTTCATCGCACCTTGCCGTACCAACAGGCACCCTCCAGTCTCTCTTCCTCGTCACCGTCATCTTCCCCACAAGGCGTCATCTCTGGCGATGGCAGGAATGAGCCGTCCGCCTCCTACCCCCCTTCATCCGCTTAGCTAGGTAAAAACTCTTCCTCTTTCTCCCCTCTTTATTTCCCCCTTATCAATTGTTATTTTCAACCCCTCGATAGTCGCCAACCACCACCATCATCCACACCTCCGGCAGACCATCGGCGAGGTGACCCCACCACTCCACGCCTCCATCCGCCTCACCAAACCCCTCAGAAGCTCCACCATCATTTCCTGATCATTTTTTCCCTTTTCCATCGACCACCACACTCTCCACACACTGTCCGCGAACACACCCACCTGCACCTCTATAGTGTGCCCTAGGCACGTGCCCACAGACGTTCCCACGCCTCTCCGACCACCTCTGCACATTCGCCACACCTTGGCGAAGCCCCCCAAGGCATCTGACAGAGCCGTGAGGCCGTGTTCGTGTTTTCAGGTTCAACGCATCTTTTGCCATTAGCGCATGAGTGGAAGCTTGCTTGAATGAAGCAAGCGTGCTGAAGCTCCAGGCCCGCTCAGCCCAAGTGCAGCAGTCTTAGGTGTGCGAAATACTCTTGTGCACACACTCAGGCCTTCAATTGGAGTCAAAGGCCTCATCTGCAGCCACAATTGCTCGCGCCTTCCTCCTGCAGGCGCATGAAGAAACAAGTGGGACTTTAGTCCCACCTCGGAAGTGAAGGCGCGCCCGCACCTGCATAAGAGGAAAAAGTGAGTTAAGTTTATCGCCTCAAGTCACATAGGGGTGAGGTCCCTCGCCCTTACTCACCCGGTCTCATCCACGGCACTGCCCACGTGGACCTGGCTCATGACCCGAATACCCTGCCTGTGCACACCTCACGCACCACCCACGCCGGTGCACCAGGTCCTGGGAGCGTCACCCGACCCGCATACCCGATTAAGGCTCTAGGGGAGCTAACCTTGGAGTGAATTTGAGAGAGAGAGACGCGGGGAGGGTAGGGGTTAGGTTTTGCCTAACCAGACCCCTGTGCAGGGAACAGGAGAGGAAGCAAAGGAAGAGGAGCGGCAAGGACTTAGCCGCAAAGCACCCACAGCAAAGAAGAAGAAAGAAAGGCGGAGGAGACGCAGCAGCTCAAGAAGAAAAGAAGAAGAAGACAAGGAGGAGCTGCAACAGAAGGAGATAAAGAGAAGGAAGGAGCTGAAGACAGGAAGGAGCTGCAGAGAGGAAGAAACCAAAAGAAAAAGGAGGAAGCTGCAAAGAAAAGAAAGAGAAGGAGAAGAGCTGCAGCAGCTGAAGAAGAAAGAAGAAGATCGGAAGGCCAAGAAGACAACTGAAGAAAGGATCTGCGAGGCATATTTTTTTCTTTGATTTAGTCCCTGTGAATCTACAATCAAACCCCTAGAATTTTTCTTTTCTTTTAACTAGATCCCTGGCTTTCTTCTTCCTTGTTGGCCAACTGGACCTCGCCGGTGACACGTCGGAGTTGAGTTTCAGTCAACTTCTGGTGCTGATGAAAGGCAGAGGAGAGTCGGCGAGGCGTCGCCGACTTAACTGTGGTGGCACAACGGTAGTTAGCTATGGCTTTTGTAGTGGATGACGTTGCCGGAGTTGAAGAGGGCAACGAGAATCCAGTGAGTTGGTTGGAGCTTGTTTGTGCACGAGACAACCCCGTGGAGGGGGCAAAATGTTCCTCGTGCCATGGGGAAGCTTCCCGCGAAGCTTGGAGGCTCGTGGATGGTCGAAGCGTGGCCGACATTGTCGGGGAAGATGGGTGCAGCTGGCGGTGGTGGTTTTTGTGGATTTTTCCTAATCTAAAATGCCTAAACTATACTATAGAAAGAGAGGGAGAGGAATGGGTATCTAGGAGAGGACAAGGTGGAAGGAGGAGCACGCCGGCATGGTGGCCAAACGAGTGGAAGAAGGGAACGACGAGGAGATTGGAGCAAGGAAGAGGGTAGGAGAACTGCCTCCTTTAATGGGGAGAAAGGCGACAATGAGGGGAGGAGCCCTCAACCAATTTCAGCGGAGGAGTGGCGAAGGAAGGAGGTTGAGAAGCTCTGAGGTCGGTCTCCGACAATGTCGAGGAAGGAGGGGGAGTTGACATGCCAGATCTCGACGAAAAGAAGCGGCATGTGATGGCGGAGGTTTAAAGCTTGTTGGTGCACGAGGAGAGGGTCAGAGATTGTGGGAACGGCTCGCCGGAGTTGCATGGCTGGCGGATGCGGAGGTGGAAGGTGGTGGCAGTGCTGGTAGGGGCATAAATGCAAGAAAATAAAAAGTTAAGGGGGTATTTGTAAGAAAATTAAGAATTGAGGATCAAATTACAAAGTTGACTAAGATGAAGACCAAATGAGCCCAAATTTTTAGGGTAGCCTAATTTGGACATAAGGAAGTTGATGGTGACTTAAATTTTGGGTTTTTATGTCATTTACATTGTCAATTTACGTTTAGACCCAAAATGTACCAAATATCCCGCCTACAATTCTGTTTGAGGTCAAAATGGGTTCCAATTATTAAATTGATTGTTTTAAGCCTTATAAAATATTTTTAAATAATTTTTAGGATGTTTAGATTTCATTTATTTCTATCAAAACTATTTTAATTGAAGCAGGGTCGAAATTAGCCAATTTAATTAAGGATTAACACTTAATTTGAATGAAAATCCTAAATTACTCAGTACCACCCACTTTTCGGACATTTATGCTCAATTGACCTTTGATTAATTATAATTTTTCCCTCCAACTATTCTACATTTATATTTGTTCATGAAAATTGTAGAATTAACACATTTTTCTATTAATTCATCTCTCTTCAGCCCTGATTGAGTTATACCATTTTAATGTATTAATTAGGTGAATTTAATCTTAGAACTTAGTCAAATTAAGTTAATTATAGAGGATGATGGCGATGCCATCAACCTCCCAATGCAATTTAATCCCTATAAAAGCAATGCCTTGCTTAACAATAAGCAGTGGGCAACTGTTGGGGATAGGAGGATAACAAAAATGAATAGATACTACTCTATTAAACAGTCGAATAGAACTAAAAGAGTGGGAACAATTGATGAGGGAGGAACATTTCCTCTTGTGGGCCTAACTCAAAGAAGCCCATGGTAACCCTTTAACCCAATAACTGGTCCTCAAAAACCTAAAGGGAATTCTCACCCAAATGGATAGGGCGATCGCTTCATGAAGATAGGAGGACAAGTTGCCATAATTAATTAGGTAGGTAGTAGCCTACCCATAATTAGGTATCTCGTTGTCCCGACTATCTGAAGTCTAGGCAGACAAGATACCCAATAGAGGATTCTGACAGATCATTCTCACCAAACAGTTGGATAGATGAAGCAAATAACCTTGCAGCATGGTGATGTTGACGATCAATCCAATGACTATGACGCCTCATTATCCAGTCGTAGCGGAATCAATAGAACATGCATGACATGCACTGAGTAACATGTGACCGTTACGACAAATCACTTTGGACAATTATGAGATTGTGACTTGAACGAAAATAGGAATGTATTTTGAAATAAAATAAAGGGTAAGGGTGAGATTCGGACACAAAAAAAAAGCAAGCAACCTTGTACTCACTCACTCCCTTATAGAACACTTAGTGAAAACTTTAAGGGTTAGATCTCCTCCCTAGAGGTATACCCTTTGAGATAGAATGGATTATCAAACCTTTTGACATCTTTTTGTGTTTTTGTGAAATCTTGATCGGATCCTCTCTCTACTTCAAGCTTAGTAGAATTTTTTCGAGGGCTCAAATCATACCTCAACCTGTAAAGACCTATTCTGTTTGAGCCTTTTAAGATGTCTGGACTGGCAGTCAGACGTTTGGACCCCTTCCTAAATATCTGGAAATTGAAAAATCTATACGCGAAGTTCGTTCTGCTCGCAGCCAGCACGCAGACCTCTTTTCTTCTCTCTCTTCTTCTCTCTCTCCCTCACTGAACCCTAACCCACTCCCTATATAAGAGCCCCCTCCCCCTTCCTCCCTTCTCCACTCCACCACCACCACCTTCCTTCCTCTCCACTGCCATGAGAGAGATGAGCGAGAGAGAGGGAGCGAGAGCAAAGAGCGAGGAGGAGGAGCGGCGTGAAGAGAGGGAGGAGGTTGAGCTCGTGATCTTGGAGAGGCTCGCCGGAGTGCGCACAGCCGCCGCGACGCGTGCAGGAGGAGTGCGTCGGGGAAACGATCCCGTACTTCCTACAGCGGCTGAAGCTGCAGCCGAGAGGGAGGAGCAGGAGCTCGCTCTGATACTGGGATTTTTTCTAGTATCAGACGTCCGGAGTGCCTTCCAGACGATGGGTTGGACGTCTAGTGACGACACCGGATGTCTGAAAGCAAGGTTTCGCACAAGTACGTCCTTCTTGCGGTTACGACCATGCAGGCCGCACCGCAGAGCTGATTTGTTTGGCTAAAAGGGGATTTACTGCTTTGTTGTGCACAAGAGTAGCTTTGGGAAGGGGCACAGCACATCCTCCCACACGTTTCAGATGTCTGGACAACTTACTAGACGGCCAGAGGCATTCCCAAACGATTGGAGGATAGGTTGGACGTCTGGAGCTGAGCCCAGACGGTCAAATAGGAGTCCTAGACATCTGAGGCTGACACAGGAACTTGAGGTGAGACTCTGGTGACTTTTAAGACGTGTGGACTTGGTTCCAAACGTCTGATTTGGTTCTGCAGTTTTGTTTTTGACCCGTTTAGGATCCGTTTGGGATTCGTTTTACGTAAATGAGATATCTGTAGTTTCCTTGTGAGTTCCTCTACATGTTAGAAACTTTTTTATACTATCCTGAACATTCCATTGTGTTGTGTTCCTTGGTATAGAATTTCGATCTGTTGCATGTTCGGGGCTTGTAGAGGCACGTGAGTCTGCCGTTCGAGCCCCCAGTACTCCCGAATTGTCTGGTAGAGTGGTTTCCCCCTGTTCTTTTTATAAAACATCAATGTAGTCATGATAATTAGATAACTAGAAACCTAGGATGTGGCATGAATCCTAGGACGAGAAAGAATTACATTATTTGTATGCATGTTGAGATTGCAGTCATAAATGAATGAGTAGAATTGTAAACAATTGCCTGTTAATAAATACGAGCTGCCCGTTGAAATATGAAATGCCTGTGCTAGTTAAACAGTTACCTGTGATATCACTTGTTGCATATGTTAATTGTTGAAATACGAGCTGCATGTGTACAATACGAGAATGGAATTGTGAATGATGAAACCTGGTATAGAATAATATGGTGAATATGAGTATGAACCCTACGGGGAATTAGGAGTAGAGCTCCTGTGGATGACCGGAAAGAATTTGGAAATGTGAGTGGGAAGTGTGCTGGCCCTTGAGTACGTGGTACCAAGGAGAGCAATTGTCCTTTATTTAGTGTAGAGCGGAGCTAGTCACCCTTGGGTTGGGACTCGGGGTTAGGATTGACCATTCTACACTGACTTCTGTTGGCCCTCACGTACACTGTACCGGGGAGAGCTACTAGTGTAGGGAGAGAGCTAGCCACCCCACGAGGCCCGGGGTTCAGCTAGCTACCCTACACCAACTTGTTAGGCCCACTGGGCAAATCGGGTTAGTCAGACGAGGGTCCGTGGACTATGGAGGGGCGAGACCCCTGTTAGGTTCTGAGGGGCTAGACCCCTGTTGCTGAGAGGGCTAGGCCCTATACTGTTCCATGTTGTACTTTAAGCGTACCCGCTAGCGGAAACGACTGACTGCGTGTCAGTGCGGGGTAGCTACCCGTGCGCTTATCGTGCGTGCCGTAGTCACCGCTACATTTGTCTGTGATCTTGGGGTGGTTGACTGGGTGTACGATTATCACGAAGGACTCTCCCAGCCAAGAGAGCACCACATGTGCCTTGTACTCTTCGAAAAAGACTGCAATCAAAATCGTGCCCACAAGAAACATTCGAGATCAAGAAAGAAACCTGAAAGTAAACCAATGGATGAAAAGGAATTACTCGTAAAATAAAATAATTGGAAAAAGATAAATTTACCTGTTAGCTTTTACTGCTTTAGATAGTTTGGTTACCACTCTACTCAGCGTTTGTTAACTTCGTTTTACTCATAACCCTTTACAGATCCAAGAGTTGAGCAGCCCGAGTCATCGGTTGCAGAGGGTGCTGGGCTCAGTCGAGCCCAGCAGTAGTTCTTACTGTTGTTATACTTCCTTTTTGTTAGTGAGTTTCAGACTTTGTTTACTATTCCTGTTCTGTACTTTTGTTCTACTTTCCTGTTGTGGTGGTGATATGTACTATTTAATAGCTTTTACTTCCTTTACTGCTTGTACGCTTTACTATTAGTTACCTTGCATAGTGAATCTGGTTTATTTTCCTGCTTTTCGGTTATTTCTTGTTGGACGACTTGGTCTTGGGATTAGTCGAGTCGAGCCGATCTCGGATCCTGTAAGGATTCGAGAACCGGGTCATAACATAACCTTATGCTAAACTAGCTAATCATTTTACAAATAATTGAGGGTAAAGTCTCTCAATTAGAAAAAAAGAAAAAAAATCCTATTGATTTCATTGGAAGTAAATTATCCTCTTCTATTTAGGAAAAAAATGATTTTTAAGAACTTGGACACATAATAGAATTGTTAAAGAAAAAAGAATAAGATTACACAAGTTTATATATAACCAATATCAAGAAAGTAAAACAATAAAAGGCTTAAGAAGCCTTCTAATAAAAATTGAAACATCGTAACTTAGCAGTAAGAGCTTCAAATTGAATTTAGGGAATACCATAATGCAAAGGATGTGAGTACGAAAACGTGCATTGCAACGCATAGATCCACACAACCAAAATGCACCAATTGAAAATGAAAATACACCGGTGGAAAAATGATTTTTCACCGATTGAAAATTAAAATACATCATTTAAAAATGAAAACACATCAGTAGAAAATGGTTTCTCACTTATAACATGTTATTTCATTTATGGAAAGCGATATTTCATTTATGGAAAGTGATTTTCACCTATGACAAGTGATTTTCAAATAGGTTGAAATCACCACTCCCACTCCACATGTTGCGTTGTGCATTTCTTTACTTTTTCACTAATGCAAAGAGCTATCAAAGATTAAACATGCTTAGAAAGTAGGATCAACCACTAGAATTTGCAAGTGCATATCGAATAAGGCTTTAGAGTATTTATAGGCGCTAAGGAATATATCAAGAGGCCATACCTTTAATTTGATGTTGCATCACCTGTAAAGACTTGGTTGATCAAGATACAATTGTTGAAAGAATGACTCTGAATGTCCTCTAAAAGAAAAAGATGATCAAAGTTGCAAAACATCAATTAGACATCCAGTCCTTAAAAATTGGATATCTGAAAGAAAACATTGGATGTTCACGAGGAACACTTGAGCTAATCAAAATTGACATTGAACAGGGTTGTTTGATGATTCATTAGACATCTGATTATAAAGTTTTGGATGACTACTAATTAGGTCAAGAAACCACATTGTACTGAAAACGTACCATTGCATATGCACATCTATGGCAATAGAATTGATTGGATGTCTAGAAGATGAGGGAGATGCTTGTAAATATAATAGTTGTCAAGATACGAACGTTGGGTGATTCATGAGATACACATGCAGCAAGGAAATTTACTTTGGTAGGAAAAGAAACTGCACAAATTTGAAGCATTTTTTAGGCTCTTTTTGTAGTTGATGAAAGTGTATGCACGTTAGAAGTCTTATTTGGTAGAGTATGGAGTGGAATATGGCATTAGCAATGTATAGGGTAAGCAGTGAAAATCGTGAGAGTTTCAAATGATTTGCGACTAGTTTTTTTATGTAATTTATAGGAAGAATTTACGATTAGTCTCAAGCATAAGTCATTTTAAAATACATGCTTAATGCCTTAGCGAATCTAACAAGGAAAGAAAATTATCCTCACGAAATTAGCCTAATCGACTCGTGAATAGATTAGTCGAACTTGCTTGGATTCGATTTGTGTGATGTGATGAGAGTCTCATCATGAGCCATAAATAGCTCATTTTGACATAATAAAGAAGATAAAAGCTCCTACATAACCTAGAAGAAGGCCTAAATGAAGGAATAAGTGCTCTGAGAAGAAAACATGAATTAAAGGTTAAAACTGTAATTTTACCATTGCAGTGCATAAACGGGATTTCTCAGAGGCAAAACATAGGTCAAATGGTCTAAGTAAGATAAAAAGTGAGTTGAGTCAATCAGAAATGGGTTCATGTGCAATCTAAGAATTAAATGACATTTGGTAACCCTAAAACCGCTTAAATTGACAAGGTTCCGATCAGGATAAAAATCAAGTAAACCCTCTAAAAATCATGGAAAAATACTCCTTAGGGTTTAGAACACTTAATGTGGCCTTTGGAACCTAGTTTGACCTAGATTAAGGTCCTAGCCATCCAATTAACCTAATTTGGGTTTTTACGCAAAATATCAAGTCAAACGAGGTCAAACCTAAAATCCAACTTCACCATTAGATTCCTTAGGTCCAAATTAGGTTTGTACCAAAATTTGGACCTAAAGGGAGGTCATCTTGACCTACTTTGCAATTTAGTACACCTAAATCACAATTTGGCCCCTATCTTTTGAAAATCATTGCAGAGAGCCCCCTAAGTTCCTCGCCACCTTTGCAATCAGATCCTGCCGCCATTGTTAGGGCAGAACCGATCTCCGGCGAGGTTTAGAGAGGGATTACTCTCTGATTCCTCAAAGATTCCCTCCCAGAAATGGAAGGGAGATTCTCTGAGGAATTCCCTTCCATCTAAAGCCAATCACGATCTCTGGTGTGAACCCAATCTCTCATGCGAACACACGAGGGATTTGGGTATCCACCTTCTTTCCTTCTCCGGCGAGCCAGCGGAGGTGATTGCGCGATCTCCACTGTTGAACGTTTACGAACCTACGCTAACGAGATTGGTTTTGGAAAACCTGTCGTTGTAGTTCGAAAGCGAAGAATTCGTGTTCAACAAATAAAATTTATACTGAAAATAATTCTGGGTCGAACACAGGGAGGCTACGTTGATCTATTTTCGCAATTATATTTTTTTTAGGATTTTCTTTAAGCAAGGCGTTATAATTACAATGGGGCTATCAAACTATGAGAGAGAGAGAGAGAACATGCATTCAATATTTAAATAGTTTATAAAAGTTACACTAGAATGCGAAAAATCAATTACACTATAAAGCAGAAAATTCTACACTAGAAAAGCTGTAAATAAGAATGGGAGAGAGAAATTATCCTCCTCGACGATTGCTTGGAGGACGAGCCGGACGGAAAGACGCCTGGACGAAGGAGAACGAAGCAGGACGAAGGAGGACGAAGCAGAAGAATGGGAACGGAGCAGCACGCCGTCGTCGTCGCAGGATCCACTTCCGAAGGGGAACGAAAATTGGACTTTATCTCGCAAGAAGCATCCCGGGTGTGGGATAAGCTTCTTTTGAGCTTTGGAGGGGTAGAGAGGAGAAAGAAGGGATGAGAATTTCGTATGGAGGGGGTCTCTTTTTATAGTTGCAAGGAGTGGGGGCAAAATGGACATTACAACTTCAAAACAATAAATAAGGGGTCTTTAGTGACGGATAAAACCGTCGCTAAAGTCCCCAACGTGGGCGTAGCCTCTGCGCCCACGCGTGCCTGCTTGGCTGGCTGTGCGTGTAACGCCTACGCACGTCCGCGAAGTCTCAGTCGTCCGATCGCGAGATCGGACGGCTTAAGACGCAACTTCGCCCGCTGCGCTGCACGCCCGCCCGCGTGCGATCGCGCGTTACGCGCAGGCGTCCAATCGCGCGTCGTCCTGATTGAGCGCGCGCGGCCGTTGGATCGCGATCGTGCGGTCGATCGGAGGCACGCCACCGCTCCAATTTCAGCGTGGCGAGGCTCGAACACACGTCCCCGCTTCGCGTTAGAGCGCTCGACCAACACGCTGGGGTCGCGTTTATGTCGAGTGCCTGACTTCAGCGCAGGCGCGTCGCAGCCGTTGGGTCTTAATCCAACGGCGGGGAAAGGCGGATGCGGAGACTGCTGAGATTGCGTGCGACCGTTTGGGCGGCCGAGATGGCACCACGTGGCGCCATCTTGGCCGTCCATCTTTTGGAAGTTGTAGATGGTGCCACGGATGTCGGATTGACTCGATTTTTGTGTCGTTGGGCTGCGATCGTCGATTCGAATTCATCCGTGCGGTTGGATTTGTCATCTGAAGTGCGGATTTACACCATCCTGGCCCTTGATCTTCTAGGGTTCCCGGGTCACTATCTGATGCTACGAATGCCTGATTAGGGCGATCTTGGAGTCGTTGAACTCCAATCGTCGCCCTGATCGCATCCATACGGTTGGATCTTTAATCCGAGGCCCCGATAAAATATTTGCCCTGTCCAAGCACATAAAAGGAGATAATTAACCTCCATTTTATTTAAATTATTCTAAATGCAAGATGATGCATGTAATGCAATATTTATATCATGAAATGCAATCCTATGCTTAAGAACATGCATAAATAGACATCTTAAGTAGTGTAAATGTTTTTACATCACTACTTCTCCTTCTTTCCTTCTCCGGCGAGCCGGCGGAGGTGATTGCGCGATCTCCACGCACTAGAAGATTCGGCCAACACCTATAAAAGGATCCTCAGACCCGGCCGCAGATCTTCAGCCTTGTTTTGACGGAGATTCCCCCAAGTTTTCCTCCCTTCCATCTCCGGCCAAGAAACCCGCAAGCTCCGGCGACCTCCTCCCCTCCTTCTCGTCGCTCTGCTGCCATACCAGCAGCAGAGTCAACTTCGCCTCTTCCTCCCGCGTCGTGCCGTACCAAGCGTGCGTGCCCCTGACCTCGTCCTCGTCGTCGCTCCCTCCCTCAGGGTTCTTCTTCTCCGACGACGGCAGCTACGCGACATCCGCTCCACTGCCTCCCTCCCTTCCAGAACACTCCAGATACCTTCTCTATCTTTCCCTCTCTTTTTTTCCCCTGTTATTTTAGTTAATTGCCCCCCGACAGTGCCTGACCACCTCCATCCTCCTTGCCTCCGACCGACCTCCGGCGAGCCGCATCCACCATTCCACCCCTCCACACGGCTCGCCAACCATCTCAGAAGCTCCGCCCCACCACAAGGAACAATCTCCGCCCTTCCACTGCCACTCCACACCTCCACAATAGCCCCCCGAACTCACCCATACTTCCGGCCACAGGTTGACCTAGGCACGCAAGCCTAGGCCATCCCACGACCTGCAGCACCGTTCACCACCTTCGCCGTGTCACGGCGAAGGTGCCCAGCTGGTCTGATTAGGCCAATAGGCCGTGCATGTGTTGGACAGTGTTTCAGCTCCTGCCGCCATTGACGGTTGAAGCAGCAAGCAGCAAGCAGCAGCTCCAGGCGTCAGGTCTTCCAGGCTTCAGGCGCAGCAGATTCGCGCGAGCAGTGCGAAGCCCTCAGGTCCAGCTCGTAGAGCTGCGAAGCCCGCAGCTTTGGCAATTACACGAAGAAAGCTCTGCGGGTGCGCAAAATTGAGGCAGGCCAGATAGTCCCACATTGGCGAAACGCAACGCGCAGGTATGGTTTAAAGTGTTTTTGTGTTTCTGCTTATCGCCTCCGAACGCACAGGGGTGAGGTCCCTCACCTGACCCACGCCTGCCTCGTCCGCGGTTTCACCTCGCGGATCTGGCGGGATCCGACCCGACCCTAACTTGAGCACTCCTCGTGCATCACCCACTTGCCGGTGCGCCTGGTCCCGGGTGCGAGATCCGACCCGAATACCCGTGGCTCTAGGAGAGCGTCCTTGAGCGAATTGCAGAGAGAGAGAGAGACGTTCGGGTAGAGGGGAAGGGTAAGGTTTTGCTTCCCTGTGTGCAGGCAGGCTGGGCGGTGAAGAGAGGAGACTTAGCCGCAAGGAGAAGAAGGAAGAAGAAGTAGAAGAAGAGAAGACAAGGAAGAAAGAAGGACTGCAGACAAAAAGGAAGAAGAAGACAGAAGAGAAACAAAGGCAGGAAGAAGAAGCCTTCGCAGGAAAGAGAAGAGAAGAGAAAGAAGTTCAAGGAAGAAAAATACCTGTGGATCAGAAGAAAAGAAGAAGAAGAGCCAACGAAGAAGAAGAAGAAGGCAGAAGAGAGAAAGAAGACTTACTTTTAAGACGTCTGATAAATAAATCAGATGTCCAATTCTATTTTCTTTTAGCAATTCTTTTTATAACTCTCTCTCTTTGAATCAATTACTTTCATTTAAAAGTTGTATTCTTTGATTTTAAAAGTACTGAGATTGCTCCTTCTGTTCGACCTCGCATACTCTAGTTTTTCGAGTAATAAAATTCTCTATATTTGTTTGAACGTTTTGTCGGCTATATTACAACGTGACATTCTTTAAAACCCCACAAAAGCGTACAAATAGAATGTGAAAAGGGTTCACCAAGTCGTTACAAGTTGCTACGAACAGGGCATCAGACGAACTTTAAGACGTCTGGGAAGTGGCCCAGACGTCTGGCCAGACCAGGGGGATTTCTCTTTCACAGATGGATGACCCGTACTTGCAGTCCTTACGAGACAGAGTACTGTCAGGAGACCCGGGGGATTTCTCTTTCACAGACCAGGTGCTGCGCCTGAGGGGACGTTTGTGTGTTCCCAGAGACGAGGAGATGTTGAGAGAGCTCCTGACTGAGGCACACGGTTCCAGATTCACCATACATCCTGGAAACACGAAGATGTACCATGACTTGAGACGCGAGTTTTGGTGGAGGGGGATGAAGCGAGATGTGGGTAAATTCGTGCAGCAGTATTTAGTGTGCCAGCAGGTGAAAGCCAAGCATCAGAGGCCTGCAGGGCCGCTACAGCCACTTCCAGTGCCAGAGTGGAAGTGGGAAAGCATCACCATGGATCTGGTGCTGAGCTTACCTGTTACCCAATGAGGACACGACGCAGTCTGGGTAATCGTTGACAGATTGACAAAGACGGCGCGTTTCTTGTCGATCCGAGTCACTTCGGGACCAGCACAGTTGGCAAAGAGGTATATCCGCGACATGATACGTCTACACGGAGTTCCGCGGGAGATCGTATCCGACCGAGATACTCGCTTTATGTCCCAGTTTTGGGCTGAGTTTCAGCAGGCCCTGGGGACGCGGTTGAGGTTCAGTACAGCTTACCACCCCCAAACGGACGGACAGTCTAAGTGCACGATACAGACACTTGAGGACCTTTTGCGTGCCTATGTACTGGATTGGAGGGGCTCTTGGGAGGAGCACTTTCCCCTGGCGGAGTTTGCATACAACAACAATTATCACTCGAGCATCGGCATTGCACCCTACGAGGCTCTGTACGGACGGAGGTGTACAACACCCTTGAGTTGGGTCGAGGTGGGCGACGACCTAAGCTACCCCGAGCGGCCAGTGCAGATTCTTGACAGAGCCATCCGCAGTCTGAGATGAAAGTAAGTACCCCTGGTAAAAGTCTTGTGGAGGAGCCAGCGGTACGAGGAGGCTACCTGGGAGCCCGAGGCGGTGATGCGGGAGCGGTACCCGGAACTTTTCACGGGTACGTCTTTTCGGACCAGCATCGGTCCTCTTTGAGTTTGTTATGTATATATTGTTCTTTTCTGCACCCTAGTTAGTGCAAGTTTCGGGGATGAAACTTCCTTTGAGTTTGTTATATTGTTACGAACAGGGCATCAGACGTAGTTTAAGACGTCTAGGAAGTGGCCCAGACGTCTGGTATTAAATTTTTTTCTATGTACGGGTTCGCGTCTGCGTGCGTGCGCGCGTAGACTGAACCCGCCGCCTTCGTTCTTCGCTTTTCTCTCCCTCCCTGCAGACGACACTGCCTTCTCTTCTCTCTCTGCCCGCGCTGCCTTCAAATAGCGCTCCCCTCTCCCTCACCCTCACTCCACCGCCTTCATCTTCTCCTTCTCCCTGCGAGCGAGCGAGTGCGGCAGCAGAGGCTGCAGCGAGCGTGCGAGAAGGAGGAGTTGTTGCGAGAGGAAGAAGAAAGCTCGACCGCGAAGGTGCGAGCTTGCCGGGGCAGCTAGAGCCGGCCGGCGGGAGAGCAGCGAGCGTGGGGTGTCACGGAGGAGCTACTGCAGCTCGGGCAGCAGGCGGACGCGGCCGTGCGTCGCGGGCGGAGGGCGAAAAGGGTCCTGATTCTGGGAAAATTTCCCAGAATCAGACGTCTGGACTTACGTCCAGACGACGAAGAAGATGTCTGGAGGAAGGTCCAGACATCTGACAGGTACAATATTTTCCTATCTTCTCCTTTTTACGCGTGTACGACCATGCAGCCGTCCGCCGCGTTCTTCTGCGCCTCTTCGTGATGAGAGCGGGTGTGTGTGTGTGTGCAGGTTCTGTTCAGGAGGGCGCAAGGGCTCGCCATCCCACACTGATCAGACGTCTGGCCACAATACTAGACGACAGAGAGAACCTCCAGACGTCCGGGGTGACAATCGGACGTCTGGAAACTAAGTCCAGATGATCCAACGGGCTTCTGGACGTCTGAAGGACTGCGTAGACCAAGGTATGACTTGATCAACCTTTTAAGACGTCTGGAAGAAGTTCCAGACATCGGATTTTGGGCAGATTCGTCGTTTTTGACCCGTTTAGGGTCCGTTCGAAGTCCGTTTTCCGCGTTTCGAGTTTCGTTCTTTCCAGATTTATTTCCTCTACCTGTTTACAGTAATTGTATACTGTTCTGAGTAACCCCTTGTATTGATCCTTATGATAGGATCCCGTTCCGTTGCGGCTCTGGGGGTTACAGAGGCACGCGGGATTGCTGACCACGACCCCAGTACTCCCGATTTCGCGGGTAGAGTGGCCCTTGCAATTATTTATCAAAAATTATGCAATTGTGAAATAATTAATAGAATCTAGGGCATTGCATGAATCCGAGGACTGGAAAACTAGATTGAATGATAGATCCTAAGGTATTACATGAATCTTAGGACTAGAAAACTAGATTGAATGATAGATCCTAGGGTATGGCATGAATCCTAGGAACATAGAACATGGAAACAAATGTCTTGAATGCCTGAATTGCAGTCGTGGATAAGTGGATAAAATAATGATAATTGCCTGTAATTGGATAACAGCTGCCTATGAAATGTAAAGTACTGTTACTAGTAACTGTTGCATGTAATTTCTATTGGTTGAAATTAAATACGAGCTGCTTGTATACAAGTTGGAAAGAAAAAGAAGTTGAATGTTGGAACACGTACTATATGCGAATCAACCTGAAATGATGAAACCTAATATGGCTTGGCCTGATAAACATGAGCATGAACCCTACGGGGAATTAGGAGTAGAACTCCTGGAAATAAATGGGATGGAACTGGAAAAGTGAACGGGAAAGTTTGTTGTCTCTTGGGTACGTAGTACCAGGGAAAGCACCTGTTACCTCTTAGTGCAGAGGAGAGCCAGCCGCCCTAGGGACCCGGGGTTAGGTCTAGCCACTCTGTACCGACTCTTGGCCCTCGCGTACACTGTACCGGGGAGAGCTACTAGTGTAGGGAGGGAGCAAGCCACCCCACGTGCCCCGAGGTTCAGCTAGCCATCCTACACCGACTTGTTAGGTCCACTGGGCAAACTAGGGTAGTCAGGCGAGGGTGCGCGGACTGTGGAGGGGCAAGACCCCTGTTTGGTTACTGTGGAGGGGCTGGACCCTTGTTACTGAGAGGGCTCTGCCTTATACTGGTTGTGTGCTGTGCTTTGGGCGCACCCATTAACGGAAACGACTGACCGCGTGCCAGTGCGGGGTAGCTACCCGTGCGTTTATCGCGCGTGCCGTAGTCACCGTTACGTCTGTCAGCGACCTTGGGGTGGTTGACTGAGGGTAGGACCACCACGGGGAACTCTCTCGGCCAGGAGAGCACCACGTGTTACTTCTACTTTTCGGAAAAGACTGCAATCAAGATCGTTCCCACGAGGAACATTCGAGATCAAGAGAAAGATCTGAGGAATAATCAACAGTGAATAAATGGAAAAATATAAGGGAAGAAAGTAAAAATATAACAGCTACTGTACACTCTACTGCTTCTTTTAGCTTTTAGTTTCCACTCTACTCAGCGTTTCGCTGACGTGTCACCCTTGTTACCTTTTCAGGACCAGGTGTTGAGTAGCTAGAGTCAGCGGCTGTAGAGGGTGTTGGGCCTAGTAGAGCCCAGTAGTGTTACTTGCAGTACCTACTGTACTTTTCTTTCCACTGTAGTAAGTAGTTTCTGTTACCTCTGTACTCTTTTTGTTGTAAGCTTCATGTTTATGTACCTGTTTAATTATCTACTGTTGTGGTGGTGTATACTGTAGTATTTCTTTCCTTTACTGCTGTATTTTGTTACTGCTAGTTATATACATGGTGAATGTGGTTTATTTTACTGTTCTTTTGGTTAGTTTCTCGTTGGACGACTGGGTCTTGAGATCAATCGAGTCGGTCTGATTCTCGTGTCTCGTAGGGATTCGGGAATCGGGTCGTTACACAAGTAAAGGGCATAACTCACTAATTATTCCTCATTATCTCCAAATAATGGCCCATTACCTATCAATAACTACCGACTACTTTGGTGGTTACACACCTAAATGTATAACCTCCAGGTATTTGTACTCTAGAAATAGGTTCTCAATCCAAACTGAAGGGGGTCACACAGATTGGGGGCAAAGGCTCTTTAGCCTACTGCTCTATTTATTATTCTCATCTATAATGGATATTGAAGGTTAGTTCCCTTCCCTAGACGTACACCCATCAAAGGTAGAATTGGGTAAACAATCTCCTCTATTTATGTGATTGATTGTGCATTTTTATATTTTTTATAACTATGTTACGTTTTTCGCATCTATAAATTCTTTAATAACCCTTGGTGGCCTTAATGGCAGCTTCTAAGACCCATCAAAAGGTGTTGTTTGAGGAAACAGTAACAAAAAAGCCAAACTCTACTCGTGCATGGGCTGTATTCTCTCCCTCATTGGAGGAGACCTTAGTGTTGTTGGGAGTATCCTCCTACTAAAGTGCCTCTTTTTCCTGCTAGGGATAATAGTATCAATCAAATGCTATTCCCATCCATATACTTCAAAAATCAGGAAGTCCATTATTTTAAGATAGTTGTTATCTTTATTGCCTCCGACGAGCGTGGATCCACACATGCAATAATGGGGGATATGATTCATTTCTATCATTTTTTTCTCTCTTTCACAAGGGAGGTTAGCTGGCAGGCAGATGCCCCTCTACTTGAAAAGCTCTCTCCTTGCACGGGGAAAGTGAGAGTTAGTTCCTTGCGCATCAGTTAATTAAGTTAATTTTACTTAATTATGAGTAGAGAAAAGTAACTTAGGTTAACTCGAAATTGTGTCATTTAATAGTATAGGTTGAATTAACCTAACATTTTGGTTTTTTTTTTTAACTGGTTGAGTCTAGGTCGTTCGTTGAGAGGTATAAGTCATTTTAAATTTACTAATTAACTTTATTTTTCTTATAAGTATTGGAGGTATAGTTAAACTAGTTGTAAAACATGGATTTTGCAAAAATTGATTTAATTTGAAGAAATATGCAAAATCCCATTTGAAATCTATTTAATTCAAAAGATTAAAGGCAAATAAGAGTACATATTCAAAACATGCCTTATTACAATTAAAAATAATTACAACAAATTCATACAAAAAGAAATTAAAGAAATTAAACTTCTTTTCTTCAACCTCTCTTTTTTTTCTTCTCTTTAATTTTTCTCTTCTCTTCTTTATTTCTTTTATTCTATTTACCTTTTATTTTTTTTCTTTCTCTTTTTATTTCTCTCTTATTCTCTTGAAATTCTTTCTTTCTCTTCTCTTCTTTTCTTTATTGCTCCTGCCTTCATCTTCTCTTCCCTTAGTCTTTTTCTGAAGCTTAGTCTTCATGCCTTCTTTACGAGTCCTATTTCCTTCTTTCCCTTTCTTTATGCCTTATCTTCTCCTTTCCTTCAGCACTTAGCTCTTAGCTTCTTCAGCTTTTCTCCTTAGCCTTTAACTTCAACACTTAGCCTCTCAGCATGACACCTGCTCTTCCTTAACTTTCTTTGGCTTCAGCTGAACCGGGTTTTTTTTTCCTTTAACCAAAAATTGGTTTAAGGTTTGCGGCGAGATCCTTTCGAGGAGACACAACACCCTTGTGAGGGTGGGACCAGACCCTACTCAGTCCTCGCCTTATTTGATTACGATTTATTTTTTGTTTATTTCTTTCTCGAGACAAACCGGCTCAACCGCTTCCCAGGCCTTGCCCTCCCAGGGCCAACATAGAACACGCCCACTCGGGCACATACCCGCAGGCACACACATGCCCGCACGCACACACGTGCCATGCTCAAAATGGTCAGGATTCATATCACGCCGAGCGCTTGACGACTGGTAAGCCCAAGTAACAAATCAGTTTTATACCCATGCATGCGCTCAACAACTTCCGATGTGGGACTATGTTCTCCCCCTCTAGACCCGACTTCAACTGAGGATTTGTCCCTACTCAAAGCTCCAAATCAAGCGATTCAAAGCTTGATGGAAAGCTTTAAGGTAACTCTACAAGATTGTAGGGTCAATTTTAGGTTAAAGGTATGTTTTCCTCTTTGATTTGAAGAGTAAATCTAGGGGGTTCCTACAGGGTTATGTGGCCTGGAAATGGAATAATGCTCACAGTGTCTATAGATTGGCTTTTCTAACTTAACTAAGGGTTTGAAAAAGCTCTGCAAGTCTTTCCGCAGCTATAGGAATGGGTTTTGAAGCTCTTTAAGCTTTAGAAGCTACAGAGAAGCTTCAAGCTTCTCTGAAAGCTTCAGAGAACTAATTTCTCACTCTAAATAGGTAAATAGACAACTAAGAACATTCTCAGTTGATTGAAACAGATTCTAAGGGTTGTTACAAATTGATCTGGGCAGGATTTGAAATCAAATCTCAACAGAAAGCCACTATCATCAATTTGGGTTCGAAAATAACCTAAACTGCCAAGGTGTAAATTCTAACAGAATTGCAAGTCTGAGCTCAATTAATTCATTCATAAATCATTCAACAGAATCCCAGAGACATTTCAAACTCCTTAATTTCTCAGATCGAGCTCAGGATCAAGATCTCAAACTCAGTTTGACTGTGAAGCTCGAAATTTTGACTTTCTGATTTAAGCTTCTTCTCACGAAATTAACACCTAAAATAGCATCCTCTCAACCTCAAAAATCTTCCCAATCTCTTAAACAGGTGTTCTAACCTAAGAACTTAGGGTTCCGGGCTCATCGCCTGAACTCCTAAAGCAGTTTGTTCGTTAGAATGATTGGGAGGTTTCTATAAAGATTTGAGGTTAGGAACAGCTTCAGTATATTGCACCAAAGCTTCTAGACTCTTTAACTGCATCTTTTAGACTTCTGTGCAGGCTTCTCTAACTCCTCCGGAGTTGGAGAAGAAGATACCTCACTCTGAGCTCCAGTGGCTAAAATCCCAAATAAATGGCCTCAAACTACTCTATGATTAATATTACATCAATCTGGAGCTTTTCATCAAATTCTATAGGCTGAAGATCAGTAATGACTTGCCGGAGCTTGCCGGAGCTCCGGTGAGTCCAGAAAAATGCAAATCATGCACAAAGTGATGAATTTATGCCATTTTTGATCTGAAAAGGTTCTTGAAGTTGCAAGGAACCTCAGAATCACATTTAATTCTTCTTTAATTCATTACATGAATGATTAATCAGTAAATTCAAGTTTTAATAGAATTTTAGTGGTTGATGCTCAGGACTTGGTCTCCCACTCAAATGAGTGGTTGAGACAAGTCAACAGTTATCTGTGATCATAATTAAATAAATAATTTATAATTTAAACTGCTCATGAGCCGCCATTGACAGCGAGTTTAGGAGCTTAATTATAATTAGGCTTTTACATTAGAGATGATAATTATTCAAATTAAGGTGTGGAATAGGGTCCTTAGATGATGAATAGATGATGAAGAACCCTGTAAATGTGAATTTAGCTCAGCTACTGCCGCCATGGACAGCAACGGTAGCTGTTGAAGGTGGATATGATTTAGGCGATTAAGTGATAGAATTAGTGTTTAAATGGGTTAGAAGTGATCGTGAGTGATAGAGGAAGATGATCAGCGAGTTCAAAAGACCAAACCAAGGCTCCAGCAAGCTCAAGGAGCTTACTGGAGTCGAAGAAGATGATCCTTGAAATTTGACATTAAGCTAAACTAACTAACAATCTAGACTACTCCTACTCCTACCTACTATTACTTGGACGAAGGAGGTAAAGGGACTCCGTCGAAGGCTCATGACGGAGGACGAAATCAAAGGGTATTGAGGAAGATCTCCGGTGGATGAATATGAATGGAGCAGAGGCACTCCTCGGTCGACGCCTTTGTCCAAGGATGCAGCAGACCTTAGTGAAGTTCCTAAGACAATCAGGATGGACGGAGGAAGTCGGAGATTGATGTGGAAGATCGCCGGAGTTGTAGAAGAATAGCCTATTGGGTCGGCTATAGTAAAGAAGAGGGAAGGGAGCCAACTTACCAGAAATCGAGGGGGTAAGGGTCTATTTATAGTTGACGGTGATGAAGAGGGCAACAGAGTCTGTATGTGTGAGGAGCTAGAGGAGGTTAACCACCAGCATCGTCTCCGACGACGGTGAGGTTAACTCCCACCTAGAATTAGGATTAAAGTATCATCCAGACCGATGGATGAGAATGGGATGGTGAGAATAAGCTCCAGGAGCTCGGAGAAGGTGAAATGTCGGATGTGCGGTGATCGAGTGGTGGAAGCACCCTCTGTCGTTAGTCATTCAACCGGGTGAAGGAAGAAGAGGAGGAAAAAGAAGAAGAAGATAGGGACCTTTGTGCAATGAAACCTAAGGACCTATATGAGAATTAAGGACTCGATTGAAATGAGTAATAAGGATATAAATGTAAACTCAACTTTTTATATATGGTTATAAA
The DNA here is from genome assembly GCA_037157565.1 of Thalassia testudinum. Lineage (NCBI taxonomy): Eukaryota > Viridiplantae > Streptophyta > Magnoliopsida > Alismatales > Hydrocharitaceae > Thalassia > Thalassia testudinum. The sequence continues at coordinate 83,566,464 of JAZHRO010000022.1, forward strand.
TAAGGTAATTATTATGTTTAGACCTTAAATTTATATTTTTGACCTTTTTAGGTTAATTTATTAAATTAGGTAAAGTTACTTAAGTTATTACGTACTTATGTATGTATTATGCTTAAGTTAATTAATTTATTAATTAAAGGAATGATTGATAAGATCTCTAGTCCAATTATTAATCAGATTATTAATAATATTAATTGAATAATAAAATAACATTTTAAACTTATTTTAAGGTCCTTTACTATATATTCCTTATTTTATAATTAACCCATATATACTCATATCCTTAGCTAATTAACTAGGAAGATTAGTTAATTAGGGGTAATTATAGATTATGATGAGTCTCTTATCACCCACAAACCGATGAAATTTGAGTCGTTATGTGCTAACAACTAGCATAACTCACCGACAATATCACAATCACCCAACAGATAATCATAAAATATAAACATAGCAAACAAAAATTTCATATTGCAAAAATTAAAGGAACATAAATTGAATACTAACCAGAAGATTTATCGTAGTATATAATCTCAAGGAGATGTACAACGGAAATCCCGTTGAGAATTTCCAAGTATACCTAAGTAGAGAATCTAAAAACACGTTAGTAAAAACTGAGTAGAGTAGAAACAACGGCAGCAAAGTACAAAAGTAACCAAGCACAAGAGAAAATGAGTACTATAGTTTTAATTAATCTATTTATTAAGTATCTCGTTATTCAATTCTGTTTCGTATATTGGAAGCCCAATTTATTTAGTTCACAAATTATTAATCAACGTCTCAGGGTACGAGACGATTTCGTGTAACTTCCTGCAGTGCAAGACTGGTATAAGCCATCCTCCTGGCTAAAAAGACCGCTTATACCCACCAAGTCACTTCTCTCCATTACCCTTGGGTCATTGCGAAAATGGGTGGCAACTACGTCGTGTAGCGTGAACAAGTATAAGCACTATGTACGCTAAACCACAGATAACCAGTGACCCACCCACCGACTGAAAAGAACAGCTCCAAACCTTGAGCCTTGCACTCCGCTACCTTAGTTGGACACTAAGCCTAAACAAAGAGTTGTAGGGAGGCCAGCAACTCCCTAAACCAGCCCAAAATCGGTATAGTAGACCAAAGCTGCAACCAAATTCGGCGAGTAGCGGTTGAAACCAGTTATTTGATCCTTTAATTCCAACAAATCTGTCATACTAATTATTTAATCATTTTCAGATAACTGTATTGTTCATTTTCATTCATTCAAACCATCTTTAATAATTCCACATTATCAATTCCAGAATTAACAAATACTCACATTATCTTCTAACTTATCCGTTTCCAGGAAATTTTCAATTTCTAATTGTGGTTCCAATCAAATCATTATTTAACCATCCTAGTGATGTTAGTTTTACTAAAATAGAGTTCCTTTTGTGCATGCGATGATAAAGCCAGATCTAACAAGCTTAAATGCTTTATAATTCATCTACTTCATGAAATTATCAAATAAATTATCGTTAATTCATTTAAATCCAGTAGTTAACTATATCCCTTTGATTATTCACACTTCAAGTCAATAACTTGATTTTCATTATTAATATTTAGTATTTTAGTACCCAGGATAACAAGAAATACACAAGTATGTCCGATCACAACAAGAGGTAAGAACACATACAAAACTGTGAAATCTACGAAGAAAATCACCATGTAGACAAACTGTACGGAAAAAGAGAGAGACTACTCAATTTAATGTCGTCGGGGGGTCACGACGACTCCACGTATACAGGTTGGAGACTCTTAATACCACACATGTCTCTTAAATCTGCGCATCGAAAATTAGAGTGAAAACCGCCCGATCCAACCAAACGGATGAATTTGCCACCCTCAAGAATCCTAAGATCAAGTCTTGGATCACTTGATTCCGATCTCAAAGGCCCCTAATCTAGGCAAAACAATTCTGACCATCATATGTTAAGTAACACACTAATTCCCTTTGCAGGGACTTATATGTAATAGTTAAAACTCTGATTTTTTAAGATGCAATCTTCCTACCTCTTCAACGCACATTCTTCTTCCCCGTTCTTCTTCTTCGTTTCTTCTTCTTCTTCGTTCAGCGACCTGCAACGACCCATGCGACGCCAGCGCGCCGCCGCACCGTCGCCGACCGAAACCGCTATCCGACAGTCCCCTGCCGGCCTTCCTCGGCTGCCCTCGACGTCTCCTCCTCTCCTCACGTCCTTCTTGTCGTGTAACCTCCACGTTCGCCCATGCAAACCCATGCATGGGTGCAACAACCTCCTCGCCGGCGCGACACCGACCACAGTCGCCGCCGCCTACGACTGTCGACCACGTCGGACCTCCAGCGACCTTCCCTCGCTCCGAACGTCTCCTCGCTCGGCCTCTTTACACGCTCTCCCTATCTCTACGTGATGGGTTCGAAACCCATGCACGCCGGCGCCTCGTGGTGTCCACCGGCGACAGTCGGCCACCGCTGACCTCCAATGACTCCTTCCGGGCACCCTCGCATCGCCCTCTGGTCCTCTTCTTCCTCTCCTCTTCCTTGGCCATGGGTGCACCCTGCACTCCTTCAACGTCTTCTTTCTTTCTCTGCCGTTCTCTCAATCGCCCTCTCCGTCTCTCTCTCTCTCTCTCTCTCTCTCTCTCTAAATGTTCTTTAATTTTTCTTTTTCTCAAAAATCCTTTTACGTAATCCAACACGACCGGCTACCGACTTTTATTTTTACAATAACAATAATAATTATTGTATTACGATATTACTATTATTATTATTTACTTATTATTCTATGTAACAACCCATAAATTTTTATTCTTATTAATAACTATGAGTAATTTTGTAATAAGGTCAAACGAGTTCCGATTCCACAAAACGCGTATCACCGGATTCGTTATGAGAAAAAGAATCCAACAAAATTTATAGATTTCCAAACAGAAGTCATTTGCAAAAGAGATCCTTAAGGTAGATCGTACGCGAGTTTACTTACAATTTACACCTCTTTCGCATATCAGAGTCTAGTCATGACACGGAACATACCGTAGAAATCCTCACAACATCAGAAAGTTAACAGTACCTTCGTATTGTCGATCCGAGGTCTAGATTGCAAAAAATGAAAACATACGAGTTTTCAATTTGATTATACATTTTAAATTCGTGTAGGCTTCGATTTGCATAAGAAAAGTATCAACGGGTTGGTCTTGACACGCTTAGTCTGAAATGACTCAAAAATCCGAATTCGAAACGTTACATTTTTGTCTCAACCATTGCACCTTACCCTCCCCCCGCCATTCTCCTCTAGCATAGAGGATTTCCCTCACAAACTCCCCCTTCTCGACTGCCTTCCATGAAGAAGGCCAAAGGTCTGACCTTTCTCGCTATCCTCGAGCTCAAAGAGAAAGGAAACGAGAGAGAAGAGCCATGGCGGCCTCCTGCTCGATTAGAGGTCCCGATTGCAAAAAGAAAAACATATGAGTTTCAATTTGATTACACATTTTTAATTCGTGTAGGCTTCGATTTGCATACGAAAAGTGTCGACAAGTTGATCTTGACACGCTTAGTTTGAAATGACTCAAAAATCCGGATTCAAAACGTTACATTTTTGCCTTGACTATTGCACCTTACCCTACCCTGGCCCTTCTCCTCTAGCATAGAGGATTTCCCTCCCAAACTCCCTCTTCTCGACTACATTCCATGAAGAAGGCCAAAGGTCCAACCTTTCTCGCTACCCTCGAGCTCAAAGGGAGAGGAAACGAGAGAGAAGAGCCATGGTGGTCCCCTGCTTGATCGGACCCACCACCACCTACTCCTCTCTTCACCGTCTACTCGCCGACACCACATGACCCCTGTGGTCCCCATGAAGGCATCCCTCCTTGGCATCCAATGGAGGCATAGGTACAACAATCGGCCTTTACTGCCAACCAAGGCTTTATGTCGACAGCTCCTCCCCTGCTTAGAGCTCCCCCCAACTGCACCACCTAGCTAGAGATCCCCCCCGCCGCCGCCTGGATCTCAGCTAGAGCCTCCCTTGCCTAGAGAGCTCCACCCCTGGCTGAGGTCCCACCCACTTGAGGACACGGGTGGCCAGGAGGCGGCCTATGCGGGGCTCTAGAGAATGGAAAACCTCCTTTGCTTGTTCCACTCGATTGCATCGTTTGCAGGCACTCTCCACCCATGGGTTCCGACTAATAGCTGGCCATCTTGCTCACTTGTGCCCACCAACCACCTCAAGCCAAGCTGTCATAGGTTTGGTTAGGAAAGAGGGCGGATGATAGTCCTTGCTTGAAGTCTTCCAACAATGAATGAGGTTGTGGCGGGCAGAGGAGGAAGATGAGGATGTTCGCAGGTGAGCAACAACAATCCCACTGACCTATGTCAAGGGCCCTAATTGACCTCTTCTATGGTCGATTATCCATTAGGCAGGCCTGAAGAAAGGCAATGACACTTCATCACTTGGTCATGTGACTTCCAAGATCAACTGGATTGAAGAGCTAATAGGTCCATTGCTCAGCCATCTTGTGCACCACCCCTCAGCCTGATCAATGCCTAAGAAGGATCCCAACCCCACCACCTCTTCAATTAAAGGGCGAGGATGTAGGTCACATGGATTCTAATGGTTTATGCTAAAAAGATAAATCTTAACTTTCTTTTACTTAGTTATTGCAAATAAAGCTCATTTAATTGCTACAACAATTAGGCGGCCAAACTGCACATCACTTTTGTCATTAGACGGTGGAATAAACAATCCATAGAATGGAAGTTACATCTGTGGTAGACTTGCACCTTGTTTATCTCTCCACTAGCTTGTGAACTGGTACATGCTAGGACTAAAAAATCCCCTCACGTTCCCCACAAGCACGCACCACCCGCACGGGATAGGCTGCCAGTGGGTACCCCAACTAGAGCGGACCCCAAGCCCATGCGAGCGACGGTTTCGTGCAAGGAACCTTGGTGGGAGACCTGGGTACTTCAGTCTTGGCAGTACGGACAGTAGGTCAAGATCAGGTTTAAAGTTCGGAACTAAATTTCAATACTTTCATTATGAATTATATTTTACTAATTACTTATTTTGTAGGAGAATTTGCAAATAACCCCTCCTAAGAGGCGAGCGGGAGTAATGAAGCATGTGCCCCCGGTACTACTGGGCAAGAGCTGCTGGGGGCAAGGGTAACCTTCATGTGAGGGCAAAAAAGAAGAAAATTCTACTCTCGCAATCAACATAGTTAGACAGAGAGTGAGGGCAACTAATGAGTGAAGAAAATTGGCCTCACAAAATCAACACAATTGGTTGGTGAACAGACTAGTCGAACCTGCTTGGACTCGATCTGCATGGGAATGTGAAGAGACGCGGTCCACCAAGCCGTTACAAGTCAAGGCCATAACTCACCAATTATTCCCCATTATCTCTAAATAATGGCCCATTACCGATCAATAACTACCCACTACTTCGGCGATTACATACCTAAATGTGTAACCTCCCGCTATTTGTACTCTATAAATAGGTTCTCAATCCACAAGGAAGGGGGACACATGGACGAGGGCAAATGCTCTTCAGTTTACTACTTTATGTATTATTCCCACTTATAGTGGATATTGATAGTTAGATCCTCTCTCCAAACATACACCCATCAAGGGTGAAACTAGATAAACAATTTCCTGTGTTCATGTGATTGATTGTCCATTTCTATATTTTTATGGTTATGTTATGTTTCTTGCATCTACAAATTTTTTGATGGCCCTCAATGACCTCGACAGTGACCTCTAAGGCCCATTAGAACCCAACAGATTGGACACCGTTTGGTTCATTAGTCTGAATACTTTGATCGGCTGGTTTAGTTTTATTTGCAAAACACTAAACTTTACACCATTAAAGTTATCACCTATATGTATGTAATTATAAAAGTTTAGAGAAATATGGTTGTAAAAATCCCATTATAACATTACATAATGTGCATATATATTATATATAAGAATATATGATTCAAACTTGTGTACATTTATCTGAATTTAATGGTCAAAGTTGAGTTTGGGCTACTATGAGCAAATTGAGTTTGAGTTTTATCTAAGGCTTGCCATAATTTTGGATTCACGGCCCAACATTGCATTCCTATTTTCTATTTAGGTAGCAGGCTAAGTGAAGTTACGTCGGATTAAATACTTAATTCGACCGACACGTTAGATTAAGTCCCACTTAACCTAAAATAAAATTATCCTACTTTTATTGTGAAATAACTTTAACTCACTAAAATATTTAAATATGTTAACTTACTCATCCTCTATTCTTTATTTATTCCACTTATTCCCCTCGCCAAACAACACATAAGAGTAGGGATGTAAATTTTGGTAAATCCAACCCAAATTCAACTCAACTCTATCCGAAAAGAATGAGCAAAACCTGACTGAGTATAGATATGAGTATGGGAATAGATCTATACTTGATTACTCGACTTGAGTATTTGAATAAAATCTCAATTTAACTAAGATATATAAATGTTATCCTAAATCCTTCATTCCCTTAGTTTTAATCTTCCTTATGATTCCTCCAATGATTTTGATGGTTTAGAGTATTTCTGAAACTTTTATTTAACATTTATTTCTAAGATGGGATCTTTCATTTAAAATATATTTATATGTTATCTTTTTTTATATTTTTATTTTTGGTATGTTTTTCTTAAAGGTTTTGATAATAATTTCAATGGAAATATCTAAAATTGGAGTGACTTATCCCCAAATAAATAATTATAGGTTTTTTTGTAATTTTAATTTAAATATAATTTGATTGTAAGATTAATTTATAAATAAATATTTAATAAATATGAGTATGGTATCCGATAATTAAAAAAATATAAATATAAATTTTATAAATAGATATAGATAACCCGACCCATCCCTACTTATGCGGGCATAAATATGGACATCGAGGGGTTTACGTCTCCGGAGAGGCAAAACCAGAAGGGGCCAAACACATAAAAAAACGCCATCGTTCCCACTCCGATCGCTAAACGCTCCCCACCGTTGACAACGACAGAAGCAGAAGCAGAACGAGGGGGAGAAGCGATGGACCTGCTGAAGAAGGAGCTGCAGAAGAAGCGGGAGGCCCTCCAGTCGGACTTCGGCGGCAAGAAGCTCCTCAAGCGCTCCGAGATCGAGCAGAAGCGCCTCCAGAAGCTTCGAGAAGAGGAGCGCCTCCACGACCTCTCCAAATCCTCCTCCTCTTCCTCTTCTTCTCCATCCTCTTCCTCCAACCCTCTCCCTTCCTCCTCCTCCACCTCCACCGCCCCGCACTCCTCCTCCAAGGCCCTCACCTCCAGCCTCCCTTCCTCCTCCTCCGGAACCCTAACTGAAGACGAGGAGCGCCGCATCGACGAGCTTGTCCTCCCGCTCGCGGAGGTCGTCCGCCGCCTCCGCCTCCTGAAGCAGCCCGTCACCCTCTTCGGCGAGGACGACGACGCCCGCCTCGCCCGCCTCAAGTCCACCCTCAAGTCCGGCGTCCTCGAGGAGGCAGCCGACAGCCGCGACATGACCGAGGGGCAGACCAACGACTTTCTCCGCGACATCTACGACATGCGCCGCCGCTCCTTCGTCCAGCCCCCTTCGTCCTCCTCCTCCAAGAGGAAGCGCGGGGACGAGGAAGGGGACGGGGATGGAGACGGGGGGAAGGACGGGGACGGGGACGGGGGCTGCTCCTCGGGGGTTGATGCTGATAAGGATCTGAAGAGGATGAAGGCAAATTTCGAGGAGCTTTGCGATGAGGACAAGATACTGGTGTTCTTCAATAGGCTGCTGAACGAGTGGAGCCAGGAGCTGGAGGAGATGCCCGAGGCAGAGAAGAGGACCGCCAAGGGCAAGTCCATGGTCGCCACCTTCAAGCAGTGCGCGCGATACCTCAACCCACTCTTCAAGTTCTGCAGGAAGAAGGTAACGGACCCACAGGTTTTGCCACGCGTGTTTACAAATTCCTCATGTGGTTATTGTTTTTTTTTTCTGGAATTGGAAAGTTGTAGCTTAATTCTGTTTGCAATTTTTGTGGGATAGACTGAAATCGTAGGATCTAATGAAGGGCATATCCTCTGATTACATGGTTCTCAAGGGAATAGGGACTTTTGTGGGATCCCATTTCCTGGTTACATGAATTCCCTAGGCCCATAGACAAGGCTGATGGAATCCCTTGCCTGTACCAGCACTCTGCTGCTATGAATGTCTGAAAGATACTTCCAGGGAGCTTCGAGCTTTCCATGGATCACATTCACCGCATTCATGCAGTCACCAATGATGAGTGTTTCTAACAGTCCGATAAGGTTGCTTCTTCAAGCCCCATTGAAATAGTCAATACTTTTACATCTTCAGGAGAATCAGAGGAGAGCATCTCCCAAAGACAATCACACCCTCCATTGTAGTGCAAACAATGGCAGTGCACTCGGTACCATTTTTGTAAGCTGCACCAACCTGGATGATTAGTTCCAGTGGGATGCTCTGTGCCAAAACACAGTCCTTTTCAGATGGCTTTGGAATCGTCTCATTGCTTTAACTTTGATCATCCCTGAGATGGGCTAAGGCATGTAAGAACTCCAGTGCATTGGCTGAGATGCCTCTGAATCTCTGTTTTCAATGTGCTCTCGATATGAAATAAAGGGCCCCACATCCTTCCACAAAGATCTCAGTGTTGCTTCCATTAATCTTCAACTCCTTAAAACTCAACTGATTCCATGCCAGATTCGCAGCATCGATCCTAATGCTCAAGAGGAACCATACTGATCTTGCAGAGGCCCAATGCAAGAACAGATGGTTTGCACCCTTCGTAGCATTACAACATAACCAGCAGCCAGGTGCAGCCCCAATCCTATAATGCGAGACATTGGCCAAGGGTAGTGCTTTGTTGATTAGCTTCTAGATGAAGAATTTTATACAGGGCCTGAGGATAAGGTTCTCTCGGATGATTTTACGTCGACCTATTTTAGTATCCTCTGTCAAAACATCTCCCTTGCACAATTGTAAGATATGCAGGCTTCACTGTGAAAGAAACCTTTGGGGCGGGGCTTCCAGATCAAGCAGTCCTCAATAGTGGGGTGGCATCTGATTTTTTGTTATGAGACTGACCACTTGCTCAGAAAAAATTTCATTTAGCTCCCTGTGATCCCGTCTTCCATCCTGTTGAAGTAGACCAGCCAACAAATTGAACTCTAGATTATCGGTAGAGTGCAGTTCCACCAACCCATCAGTTGCATCCAGCTAATGATCCTCCTAAATTCTTGTTCGTCTGCCATTCCCAACAACCTTCAGGATGAGAGATCTGAATTTTGGACTCTCAATGCATTTAGAGCCTGCCAGAGCTTTGATGGACTCCCAGACCTTTGCTTCATTTTGATATTTATTCCTGAAACTTCTGACAGCCAAGCTGTTATCTTCCACTGTCAGATGCCATAGATATTTAATTAGAAATGCTCCTTTCACCTCCTTGGTCAATCTCAGGCCTAATCCTTTAAATTTCTTGGGAAGGGCAATTTGATTCCAGGCTTTCATGTAGCAGTGCCTACCACCCTCCTCGCGCCCCCAACAGAAATCCCTTGCTAAGCAATCAATTAGACTGCAAGTTTTCTTCCTTTAAATTTCTTGGGAAGGGCAATTTGATTCCAGGCTTTCATGTAGCAGTGCCTACCACCCTCCTCGCGCCCCCAACAGAAATCCCTTGCTAAGCAATCAATTAGACTGCAAGTTTTCTTGGCTAGACTATTCCCCGCCGTATGATGTGCTGGAATAGAAGCTAAGGAAGCAGAGATGAGTACAGATCTTCCAGCCTGGGAGAGGGTTCTAGCTTTTCCACCACTCAATCTTTTCTGCATTTTGTCAATGATCCAGCTATCTAGCTGACAATGCTCACAGCCATCTTTTATAGGACAGCCCAAGCTAACCTCACCATGGAACTTCTTTCTAATACTTGGGTGTTGTTTGTTTTTTGCCTTTACATCATCATGCGCCGTACAATCGGAGAAGATTCTTGACTTCTCAATATTGACTTTTTGTCCCAAGTAAGCACAATAGTATTCTAAGAACTGCATCAAATTTTGAGTCACTCCCTCTGACCAAAAAGGATAGTATCATCCACGGACATGAGGTGCATGAGAGCTGGCCGAGTCCATTTCGTTTAGATGGTTGACACACCATTGAAATTTGGCACAATGCCATTGGTGGTACTGCAGTTTGATGCTACATGTGTGTCGATACGGCCCTATATTATAAAAAAAATGCCATCTTGTCAGCATGCTGGTCAGAGGACATTGTGTTGGACAGGCTGATTGGTCTAGAATCTTTTGGTTCCATTGGAATTTCTTTTTGAGGTATGAGGGCAATGCATGTTTCATTGATCTCCTTCAGGAATTGAGCTCACTTGGAAAAGGACATTTGAACAAAGGTGACATCTTATGGCACAAAATCCTAACACGCTTGACAGAACGGGGGGGCAATTCATAGGGGCCTAGGGATTTGGTTGGGTGCATTTGAGAATAGGGTGGTTTTGATTTCATTTGTAGGAATGGAACTAATGCTTTCGGCCTCTCTAATGTTAATGCATCCCCCTCATTAGGAACATATGGGATGGATGTAGCAGGGTTAGCAACAGCATGAGTAGAATGAAAATGATCTATAATGAGATCTAGTTTGTCTCAGTGCCATCTGGTAGCCCTATCCAAGTGATACAAATTTTTTATGCCTTTGTGTAGTGCAGAGATTGAAGTAGCCAATATTTCTATCTCCTCTCTCGATCCGCTGACACTTGGTTCACTGCACTCAGAACTTTTCCTTGGTAGAAAAAGGTTGCGCTCATATTGCGCCATGAGCTCAGATTCCTTGGCTTGATTTTCCTCCACAGTGTGCTTGATTGAATTTCAAGAATCTGTTTTCAATGTCACTTCTTTGATGCTGGATGGACATAAATGTCTTTTTGACCCATTTCTTCTATTCAGATTTCAAATTCTGGCTTTTGTATGTGATATCTTGCCAGCTGCTCTTTGGGGTGTTTGGGTGCAAAGAAATAGGCCATCTTCATGGCCAGAGGATGTGGGCTGAAAATTTTGTAAGGGATGCATCTTCACTTTTTGATTTTGGAAAAAACTTGTAATGCACCCGTTTTTCTGAATGGCATGAAAGTTTGAAGTTGAATGACTACAGGTCTCTGGTAGTCATCCTTTTTACTTTTCAAAAAAAAAAAAAAAAGATTGCTTTTTTATGGCCTTGAAAGTATCCTCGAGGATCCATGCTCCCTCCAATATCCAAGGCTTGCCTTTTTTAACTTGGTTTCCCTATCTGTCTTCAACAGAATAGGGTTATGATCACTCTTCGAGTGCTGAAAGATGCAGGACACCTGCAAACAAGTTGGTGTTAACCCAATCCCCAGTGGCTAGAGCACAATCCAGACACTCCCTGTTGAGTCCTTGCCTGAACCTTTTGTTGGACCACTTGTAGTCTAGTCTATCATAACCTAAATCAAGAAGCCCGCATTGATTTAGGAAACCAATAAAAGGCTTCGAGTCCTTGAACCTCTGCTGTCTACCACCTTCTATTTTCCGTGCACCGAATATAATATTAAAATTCCCAATACATATTAATGGACCCGTTATATTGCAAGAACCGCAGTCATACCCTCCCAGAAACTGCACCTCATATACTTGCGCGGAGTACCATATATAAATAATAGGTGCAATGATTGACCAGCGTCTGAATGCACTGACACCAAAATGTGATTGGGACTGTTACTGGCCACATCACATCAACCTAGTTAGTCTAGACCAGAGCTAATACCCCAGACTGACCATGTTAGGGAATCCAATGCTGATTTAATTGCTTGAATTTGGTTCTAACCTTAGGTGTGTTTACATCACATAACTTTGTTTCCCAGATAAATTGCATGCAAGCATTTATTTTTTTGAAAATTGAAAGTGTGGTTATCTGGTTGATAACTGCCCGACAAATATATTACTCATGTTAGGAATAAGGGGCCATGTGGCAGCATCTACAGGGCCCAGTAGGGCTGGCGGCTAAATGGTCCAAGGGATTAATATTGGATCTTGTTTTAGATGTCAAGTTTGCTATTTTTAGAAAAATTGTTTAAGAAAAATAGTTTGGAATTTGGTTTGTTTTTAGAGATAAGTTCTTTCTTATTTTAAAAAATAAGGTTTGTTTCCAAATTAGTGGGATATGTTCTCTTTGTAAAAGAGTCTTTCCTCTTTGTAATTCTTTGAGTCAATAATAATATTTCCCAATTATTCAAAGGCTCCTCTCTCTCTCTCTCTCCCTCTCTCTCTTTCCACTACATTGCAGGCCACCACCACCACTAAAGCCGACCACCCTCGCTGGCCAATAGGGGCAGTTGATGGCTGCTCTCCTCCTCCCTGTTCCATGCGTGAATAGTTCCCCCATATGGGATTGTTTTTCCACACACAAGGAGCCTCTACGCTCCTCTTGATGCCAAATCTAACATGGTATCAGAGCCTTTGGTCTAGGCTTTTCTTGTGCATGTGGGCTGCTGATCACACGTTACTGACGTGCATCTAGAAAGTCATCTTTGACAAATCCGGTGCCTTACGCGGAGAAGGAAGACTAGAGAAGATGGCAAAATCATCCATGACGGTCGGAGATGCCACACTTGGATCGTGAGAGAGCAAGGTGGTTGTCTTCGGGACAACCATCAAGCTTATTTTCTCAAAAATAAAAAAAATCGCTCCTTCAAGATATTTATTGGAGACAAGGAGAAACTTAACATTTTCCTCAAGGAGCCACCGGAGTTGAAGAATGACAGGAAGAAAAAGAAGTATGAGAAGGAGAATTATGTTGTCATGAATTGGCTCGTGAATTCGCTGGATCTGTCCATCCCCTCGAACATGCTCTACAAAAGGAGCACATATGAGATTTAGATGGCCCTCGAGAAAAGGTACGCTTGAACCTTAAGTAACGCATGTATTACTGACTTTTACACTCGCATGTGGACAGCTAGTCAAGGAGATCTCTCATTGACTAAATATTATGAGAACATGGAGGCATTGTTCGAGGAGTTGTACATCTACGAGCCATTGTGTTGAGACAAGCAGAGGGAGACACGAGCGGTTTGGTAATCCGCCAAGTTTTTATTGGGGTTGCATCTCCATTATCGAGCCGACCGCAATTAAATCCTGGCTTCTGACTGGAAGATGGATCTCGAAACCATCTTCTACTGTCTTATCAAGATGGAGATCACCGAGGATGAAGACACGCCGAAAGACGAGAACTCCACACTTGCTATTCCAGAAACAAGTGTGGGGCATGGATGAGGATGTAGATGTGGACTTGGTCGCATCTACTCGAAGTGTCAACACTGTAGACGCAACAATCATCCATAAGACAAATGTTGGGAGAAGTTCGAGAGGTCACCATGTGGGGTTACTAACACCTCGCGTGTGGACTCCCTAACTCATGAAGATTTTGAGAAGCTACGGACTCTACTTCGAGAAGACAAGTCAACAGTGGCCGTTACGACGATTGTCTTCTGCTTCTTCATTCTAAAGATAACTTGTCCTCTAGTTTGGTTACCACTTCAAAAGGATCTCCAAAAATCATCAAAACTTACATGCATTGACCACTCCAAACGGAAGTGTCTCCAAATCTGTGAGGAAAAAGAGCATTCAAAGAACAAATGATCGATATCCTCATCTGCCACAAGAAAAATCGGCCAATATATTCAATGTTCCTTGTAGCTATTGAGAGACCATGAGTTAGAAGTGACCTCCATAATGGTATTGTTTTGTCCTTTCTGCGATAGATAGCTCCCTTATCCCTTTTTTTCGGATAAGGATGTAGCGAGATAGTTTTGGCCAACCTTTTTGCCAGGCAATATTTGCATAGGTTTGATGGTGGGTGTTTGTATGCTCGGGCAAGAAGCTTCTTTATAACTATGCTGACATTTTGCTATTTGTGAGCAACAATGCCAATCTGAGTATTTATTGGGCCCACATCTATGCTTTCTGCAAGCATGACAGTCTGCCTTGCTGATGTAGCTAGAGGAAGAATGGGGGTTAAGAAAGCGATGGAGGGAAAAAATAAGGGAAACATGCAAAGTCACTTGGGGTTTTGGAAGGGAAGGTGTGAAGATGCGATTGGAGATGACGAAGGGAAAGGAGAAGGATACATCACAAGGGTTTCATTTTTTTTTTTTTTTTGGCATACCTATTTAACTCTATTCTTCTATATCTCATGCCTGCCCCTTTATAAAAAGGTTTTAACAACCTAAAAGATAAAAAAGATTCAACTTATCTTGAACAAAAGGATACCTTGCTATAACAACTTAAATAAAGAAAAGATAAAAAAACTTGATTCATCTCAAAATAAAGGGATAATTTGCAAATAAAAAAATAGAAAGAAAATTCTAAACAAGGTGATGACCTATCCTATAAAACAAAACACAATAAAATCCTTCTCAAAAAATGAAACACAATAAGATTGGTTATTTTGCATCTATGCCCTTAAAGAAAGATATCATGTTGCATGCATCACTTGCCACTTCCACTAATGCTAGATTGCTATAACTAACATTAACAGTATGTGTAGTATTCATAGTTGGCTTTGATTTGGGCCTGGTTTGATTTCTCTTTTTGTTTTTTCATGAGTAGAATGCTGCATGTGGAGAGTAGAACTTTCACTTTCTACTACTCCCTTACCTTTAGTGTCATTGTCACGATACAAAGAGGGTATAATTATAAATTGTTATGCTGAGCTCTCAACTAGTTGCGGAAGGCTCTTCCATTAGTATGTCCTCAACATGTGAACTTGTAATCCTTGCAGACTTGATGTTATTTGCAAAACTCCCAATTGACTACCCTAATTGGACATGCACCTTATCTCCTTTGACACACCATGATTATCCTATCCATCCAATGGATGTGGTGGCAGATTTGAAGTATGGTTTGTAGCGATTCCTGCCTTAGAATGCTTGACCGGTCGAGTGACCATGGTTGTGAATTTGTACATACCTTCTGGTGGTTAGAGAGGTGAGGAAGCCCTATTCAAGTACTGTGGCTGCTTCTCTGAGCTGAAGGGTGGAGCGGATGATGACTTTTTTGACTGTGAACCTGAGAATCGCTTGTCGGTACTTCCAAGGTCCTTGAGATCAATTCTTTATCTTGGTTTTGTATTAGCCAACAAGACAACCTTAAGAAGCTTATTCGGCAATTGCTCTATGTCAAGCATTTTTTCCATTTTCTCAGTACAAGCCAAGGCTGCCAAAGGCGAGAGGTGCTAAAAGGCGAGGGGCGTCCAAAATTCCTGAGGTTCTAGGTGCTTGCCTGAGGAAAATGAGACGCTAATACACACACATGCAGCCATACATATATATGCAATAACCAAAATATGATATGTTATGATTGCATATATATAATATACAAGATATATAAGTGATTAGATAAACAAGCGCAATGCATATACATATGCACATTGATACATATCATAAGTGTGCATACAATTTTGTATATTTACATATACACATGTAAATGTACACATTATATGTATATGTTATGCACATGCACGCATGTGTATGTACATATATATTTGTATGTATAAGTTGACATGTACGTACATACATACACAAACATACAAAATATGTGTGTGTGTGTGCATATGCATACGCATAGGTGTGTGTTTTACGAAGAGATATTACCCAATAGTTCGATGAAAAGAAATTAAAACCCTTAAAAGTATTTTAAAAAAATGAAAAATCAGCAAACTTGCTTTAGGCACTCGCTTGGGGCGCCTCGCGCCTTGTCCCAGGTGCTTGCCTAGGCAGTGCCTCAGGCAAATCAGGCGAGGTGAGCCTCGTCGAGGCGCGAGGGCCTCACCTCTTCTTGCCTTAACTTGGCGCCTAAGCGTGCCTTGATAGCATTGGTACAAACCCCAATCTCATGCCCCAATCTTCCATGATGGAGGCAATACTGTGGTAACTTCTCATAGGTGAGATTAAACATGAGAGAGTTGCTTATCAAGCGGTATTCCACCACTGATACCAAGGGTTTATTGAGATTAAGAAGTAGTCTTGCCCGACCATGGGTGCCCCAGTTAGCATCCGAGGTGGCTTCAACACTCACTATAGATTTACTAACATCCTTGACAATGTCTCTAATGACTCTCTCTTTCAAAATAATGTCTCTAACAACTCCTTCGCACTTAAGTTCCAGTGGCATATTGGGTATATGTACCCAGAACTTGGCAAACTCAAATCTGTAATCTGATGGTTGCAACAGTGGCCTAGCTTTTTGAAGCACTACTAAATCATTATTGATGAGCCATGGAGAGTTTACTCATACCTGATTCATATCTTCTTCGTTCTTGAACTGGACAATCCATAAGTTCAGACCTAGTGGCTTGATCCTTGCAATCATCTCACTGTTTCTTTGACCATCAAGTTGCTACTGTTGGCATCGGTGAGCATTGTAATGTACACGTGGTGCCACTAGCGTTCCAGGTTCTCTTGCATCGACCTACAATGAGTAACTGCGTGTTGCTTCTTTCTGAAGGAAAGAGACTCTTCTATCCTTTTCACTATATCCTCATAAGGTTCTGACATGTTTGGATCATGGTGAAAAGTGGTTGCCATAGGAGTAGGGGAATAAATGCTGCGATGAGTGGTTGGAAGAAGTTGGGGTGGAGGGGAGTAAATGTGTCTGCTGGTGAAAGGGCTGGGGAGGACAAGGCAACACTGAGCAAGGGCTTGAAATGGTGATGGTTTTGCCATCGGGAGATGTCAAGGAGATGGATTGGTGTGGATGGTGGCGTGGGAGAGTAGAGCTCCTGTACACACAGGAGATGGGAACTCACCCGACACAAGGAAAGGTGAGAGAGATACCCTGTGGCAGAAATAGTGTCTTCCATGTTTTTCTATGAGCTCTAGTTGTGCCCTTTTAGATTTCGGCTGTGGATTATTCTCTTTGTTTTGTATTGTTTGGTTTTCTCTGCTTTGTGCTGGAGCAGCTCCCATGAGTTGGTTAAGTTAGTTAATGATGGTGCAGTTCTGATGTTGAGATGGGGAACATTTAATTTAGTAACGAAAATGAAAAAGCCAGCCAGACTTGTAGCTACATGATAGGAGTTAAATACAATTGAAGCAGGATGTGAGATCCGCCTTGTCTGCGTATCCAGGCAAATCCTTCGGGCCGCTTATCTAGGCAGAGGATCCTACAAGCTGCTTATCCAGGGAAGCCTTACGGCCTGCCTGTATCAGGTGGAATGCACGATCTGCCTACCTCGACAGATCTTCAGAGAAACACCCAGACAGGGCCTGTTGGAGGATCTTGCCAGCTGAGTTCTGCCAGGGTGGTGACCTGGTGAGAGGTGATCGGGAAGACGGATGGTTATGAGATGGGGGAATGTGAGGGCAATATGCTCAAACGTAACAGAGTTAGCAAGACACGCGAGTTATATGTAGACTAACATGCGGGACAAGGACCATTACAGGATGCTATGACCTATAATTACGGGATTTCAATTTATGTACGTTCGGCTGGATGTGTAGAGGAACACCAGTATAAAAGGGGCCCTCCGAGAAGTAGAAAAGGGGCACAAAAAAAAAAAAGAATCAGATCTCCTATATTCTTTGTACTCTCTCTTCAGACTTAGTGAAGATTTCAAGGGTTAAATCTCCTTCCCAGATGTACACCCTTGGTGGGGGGAACTGGGTTACCAATTGCCTGTGTTCTAGTGTGCTTGTGAATATTTAGTTAGACCTATTCTCTACTCAGACCTGATAGAGTTCATGTTGGGCTTTAATAATTGGTGCCATCGGTAGGAAGATACTCACAATTACTAGTGTTTCTCTCCACTGGTTTTAAATTTGACTTTCTCCTAGCTAGTTTGTTTTCTTGAAGTTCCATAGCCTCGACAACTTGTAATGGTTCCAAACTTAACCCCCAGTAGGTAGTTAATGAAGAATCAAGCGTTACCCAGTCCCTCCATCAACAAGAAGTGGAGGCAGCTAATTTGAGAAAGGAAGAAGCCGTGCAACCTAAAGAGGAACCTCCCCTCCCCTCCCCCATCTTAGCAAAGTAGAGGAGCAGGAGTACCTTGAGTGCCTGGAGGACATCCGGGTGTAGCAGGACCCAACATTCCTTCTTGATGCTTGTAAACGTATGGAGGAAGCCCTTTAGCAAAACTTGGATTCCTCTCAAAACTAGTTGGATGAGCCGGATGGTGGCATGTCGTGGAGGAGAATGCCTATCTTTGCTAGTAGATCAGGCGCTTAGGCAGGAGATGAGGCAGAGAGGAGGGGAGGCACCCTAACCCCTCCCAGTTCCATCATTCCCCTTGGATTGGGATGGCCAATCCATCTTATGGGTCCTCTAGTCTAGTAAGGGTGAATCCCTACTCAAGATTATTTGCCAAGTCACATAGGTGATGAGGGGGGCCTACCTTTGGGCCTACGTTACTACGTACCCCTTTACGAATGTCATGAACACAACTCTCCCCAAAAAGTTTAACACCCAACTTTGCCTCAATATGACCGAACCACAGGCCTTGGTAGTTTCAAGGGAAACTATTGTTAAATGATGCTAGTTTATAGCTCTCCAGACAAAGTCGATCTGCCTTACTAGATGGATAGGTTCATAAGTACTTCATCTGCCTAACTTTTCTTACTATAAATAATGTGGTAGAAGATGAGGCCCTCTTAGTCAGCCTTCGACTAGTGAAAATGATGGGCACTTAAGAAGTAAACATTTTCACTGACTCCCAACTAGTAGCCAATCAAGTTAGGGGAGACTTTCAAGCGAAAGACCCTATTATGGCATGTTATGCGGAAAAGTTTAGATCCTCAATCTCGCATTTCACTTGGGTTGACATCCACCGGGTATCATGAGTCAAAAATCCCTTGGCAAATGCCCTAGCCAAATTGGCATCGGCCATGGCACGGGGGGAAGACATTTGCTTACAACTTTAGGTGTCCACAGTAGGTCTGCCTTTGACCATGACCATTGAGCTGGCTAACTCATGGATGACCTCAATTGTTAAATACTTGGTAGACGGGGAGGTCTTACTAGCAGTGACTTATCGCGCCATGTATAAGAGATGATACTCCACCTCCTTACCAAGGTGCTTGGACTAGTCGGAAGCACAACGGATGCTGATCAACATAGATACCGGGACCTGTGGCAATCGTAAAGGCCATAAGGCCATGGTGTCAAAGCTGTTGCGATACAAATATTTCTGGCCTCAAATGATACAACATGGAAAGGAATTTGTGAAGAGATGTGATAAGTACCAGTGGTTCACAAACATTCCTCAACTTTCGCATGAAGAGATGATATCCATTTCCTCCCCAATACCCTTTGTAGGATGTGGTATGGATTTCATCGACTTGTTCACACTTGCTCTCGCTCAAAAGAAATTTGCATAATTGCTTCAAATGGGTCGAGTTAGAGGCCATAGCCAGCTTGAATGTAGAAAGAGTAGTCAATTTTGTGAGGAAGGACATAATTTGCAAGTGTGGGGTCTCATAAGTAATTGTCGTTGATAATGGACCCTAGTTCACATTCAAAAGGTTTGAACGTTTCGAACTTCACTTCCGTAGCTTATCGACAGGCCAGTGGACAAGTAAAAGTTACTAACAGAGTCATCATCTCAACCTTAAAGAAGAAGCTGCATGTAGCTAAGGGTAAATGGGCGGAAGAACTAGCATATGTCCTATGAGGGTACATGATTGGGAAGAAAATAACCACTAGACACCTTTCAACCTTGTGTATGGGGCATAGGTAAGGATTCCTTTGGAAGTTGACATACCATCTTATAGAGTACAATTCTATAACCCTAACCATAACGAAGAATAGATGAAGGTTGCCCTTAACTTGGTCGATAGTTTAAGAGAAGAGGCAACTACTAGATCAGATGATTACAAGGCGGCTATCGCTCAATGACGCTTTAGTGTAGGAGACTTGGTCCTCAGATGGTTAGAAGCCTCAATTTTGACTGAACAAGGCAACAAGCTAGCCCTAAATTGGGAAGGATTATAAAATGTCATCAGCTCTAGCTCAGTTGGTTCCTACAAATTAGAAACATTAAAGGGATGACCTTTCTCGCATTCTTAGCACGTAAAATTGAGTCCATGTTTTGTCTAAGTATGAATTATGAATGTGTTCATTTTTGGTAGGTTTTATTGATTTCATGTACAAGTTGAATTCAGGCAAGCCATACATAGTCATTTTCTAAACTAAGGAATCAACATGTGTGGTATAGTCAGAAAATACCCTTTTCATTCATACAAGGATGTTCGTTACAAGCAAGAAAGGGGGGCATACCTTGCTTGATTGGAGTGACCAAAAAAACTAAATAGCTTTGACCAGATAAAATGGGACCAAGTCCTTAGTCTATTTCATCACTGTTCTCGCCTACTTTGGTCGACTCCCTAGAAGGGTGCACTCGACTTGCCTCTTTTGTACCAGAGCACCCCCGGTTGGGGACTGCTTTTCATTGGTTTCCCCCTCAACTTCTTCTATCCTTCATCTTCAAGAGGGGTCAATCGACAAGCCTTCAAGCGTAGGATCAATTGATGCTAGGTCTTCGATGGCATCTTCACAAGTTTAGCGCTCAGACCTAGGTGAATTGGACAATCAATTGGCTCAGGAAATCGAGGCTAGACACCCCATCGCCCAACATAGATTGGGCAACAGTGGGGGTATACTTCACGATCTCATTTGTCAATTTATTCCAACTAGCCTACATTGGTGGGTCGATAACGATGAACTCCACTGAATCGGGATGAAATATTTTCTGGCTATCATCCTTCAATCGACGAACTTCATTGTAAAGCTACTCTGCCCATGAGGCAGTTGCCTCTATTGCTTTCCTTGGTAGCCAACTCACTATTCAAGCAGGCTACTACCTCCGCCACTTGAAGGGACGCCTACAACTCCACCTCCCCTATCACAAGGGAGTGAACGGTTGCGCGCTTCAGATCTCCTCTTTTACGGTTGCCAGTGCATCTTGACTGGATGCGTGGCAGGGCCTAATGGTCTCTCCCACCTTTGAGGTCCCTCGGTTCAGAGCCTTCAACCTTTTCTCTAGGGTCGTAAGTCCTTGGTAATGGCCCTTCAAGGTCGCAATGACCATCATCGCCCAGTCACCTTCTTTGTTGTTTTTATTTTCACCAAAACTTCCTAGGCCCTTTCTTTAGAACTTCGCATCCTCCCTAGTTGCGAGGTGAGGGTGTTGTTGGAGGCCTTCTCCACCTCCAGTTGCTCTGACGTGCTTACATTCCTTATCTGCAATCCCAACAACCTCCCAACTTAACACCTATAGACATCAAATTAAAAAATAAAAGTATAAGTCAAGCGAGCTGGTAACTTACCACCCACAAATAGTTGTAGTAGATGTTCCATATGTTTGATGGAGTGTGACAAGCATGCCCACTCCACTGAGGAGCTTAACAACGTCAACATCGTGTGCTTTGTTGTTAACTTCACTCGTTGGAGTGAATTTAGGGAGGCTTCAACAACTTGCTGAGTTGGCACCTTGTCCAACTCAGGACCCGTGAAGAGTCGCTGTTGATAAGACTGAGCTTTCTCCAGCAACTTTGCCTTCTTCGAGGAGGTGGTCTCTAGCAAAATTGAAGATTTAAAGAATGAGGCATCTTCTTGCCTTTTTTGTTCCTGTGACTTGCTTATGGGCTGAAAGCGTTCCATATGAGGTTCCTCTACCCTTCTGGTGGGTGAGTAGGACTAAGCTTGTTGGGGGCTTGGCTGCTCTGTGGGTTCCTCCGGTACTGGGCATTTAACGGAGCCCACGATAGCCCTAGTGAGGTCAAACCTGCCTTGGCCACTCGAGTCAATTGTTGCACGACTGTCGCCTGCATTGCGACGGCTTGTCGTGGTGCCAGGGTTTTTTCCTGATACTCTGGGGAGACCTTTTCATTCCCCAGATGTCGGAATGGTTGCTTGAAGACTACGTCGGTTGGGACTCTGCGACGTCTTTGGACTTGCCTTTTTCTCCTCTACCTCCTCTTGGCGGGCCTCCTTTTTTGGCATTGGTGGGACATCACTTGCCTTCTCATGGTCAAGGTTTGAAATGTCGATTTCGACAAATTTCCAAGTGCATTTCGAAGGCACATAGAGGGCACGTCGTGAAAATAGCTGTATTGTGACATCATATTTTGATGCCTTGAAAATAGTTCATTTCGGTGGCATGCTGTAGGCATGTTGGTGTATATCGACAAAAATGGGAGTAGTTAAAATGATTAGAATTCCAAGGAAATCACAAGCTTAAACATGTTTATGTAAGAATAATAATGTTCTATCCTAATATTTATATGCAACATATAGTCTACTATATCATGTTCAAGTTCAAGAATCAAATATTAAATAATTACAGTGTGAATTGAATTAAGTCATACAAAGATAAAAGATTCAATTATCTAGTTTGTAGTAAATTGAAGTAAAAATTTAAAAGCTGAATTTTTTTTTTTGAAAAGCCAAAGGACAGTTATCTAAATGATAACCATCCAAATTCATTCCATCTCACAAAACTAGATTACATCAGATGTTACAAAATAAATCTCCAGAATGTCACTTGGGAGGAAATTGAGGAAACACAATTCTCAACATAGGACCTCTCTCCCCTAAAAATCACTCAATTCCTCCGCAACCAGACACCCCACAGGATCGTCAGAATCTTGGCCCTGTCCTTCTTGGACGTAAAGGTGACCCCTCCACCACTTGCATTACTTCTGCGGAATGAGGACCAGAAGGTAGCCTCATCCTGATAAACGATCTAGTTGATCCCTAACCTTTACCAAACCTGTACCATAAAAGGGCATTGGAAGATGTGTTAGATGTCCCCATCGGCTCCGCTACAAAGAGGACACGTTAAGTCGTCCACATGGTTCCTTTTTGCTCTCCATCGCTTCGTCATGATTCTCCCTTTTCTTAGCAACCACGCAAAAATTTTCACCTTCAGAGGGCACTCTGTCGCCCAAAGCAATCTGCAATCCCGCAGGAGGTCGATGTCTGAGTTGGTTGTGCCACCCCTCAATCTGCGGTAGACTTTCGCCACTGAGAAGTCTCCTTCCCAGGAGAAAGCGTCTTAGGCATCCTTCCAACTCTTGCAACAGCTGCTGAAACTCCTCACATCTCTGATCTGAGAGCCCTCCCTAAAAGCAGGACACCAGGCTCCATCCCAATAGCTTCCCACCGTGGCCGACGGGTCGACTACATTCCTAAAAAGGTGGGAGAACTTGTCGCCAAGGGTACATCCAGCTTCCCGCCAGTCATCCTGCTAGAAACGAAATGTATCCCCCACCCCCAGAGTTGGAGAGAAAAAAGCACGCACCTTCCCTGCCACCGTCGCTAGACCCCTTAGAAAGTGAGAATCTCCTGAGGGAGGGGGGGAGACTAGCTGTCCCCACGACAGAAAAGGGTCGTATTAGTGCCGCATAGTACCTCCGAAAAGTCCCTGCTCCTGCCCCACCAACTTGGCTATCCATTTCGTGAGGAGGCTTTTCACCTTGCCCACATCTCTAACCACCAGACCCCCATCTTGCATTGGTTTATATACTTCCTCTCAGGCCACCAATCTCACCTCCTACTTGTCGATCCTACATGGGCTCAGAAGAAATCCCTCATCAGTCTTGAGATCTTTCACTAATTGATCTTAAATTAATTTATTAGTTAATTTGAGGTATTTCACTATGCTCATAAAATAATTAATTTGAATAGATCCCACATTGGATATTTTTATTTATGCTACCCTTTATGAGTCACGTTTAAATCTAGTTGTATCATTTTTATGTATGAAAAATATAGGTTGTCACCTTAAAATATGGGATCATAGGTTTCTAGGTTGGATGTTATCTTTGAAATAATTGATGATTAATTTATGAAGTAAATAGGCCTTTAGCATTTGCAATTTTCAGATTTTATTTTTTTATGGATGGATGCAAGTTCTTTATTTTTTAATGTTAAGCCAAACTTAAAATTTTATTTTTAGGAATTAAACAATTGTTTTCTCAATTCTAAATTGTGATTAGACTTATATGTTCATAATAATGGTAGATCTAGAGTCTACTATGTAGATCTACTCTATAATTATTTATAGGTGTAGAATCAAACCTTAAGAGAGTTAGATGAGAGGAGCAGTGAGACGAGAGGGAGCAACAATGGAGATTCGAATCTAATAAGAACAAAGTAGCAACAATAATGGTAGTAGTAGAGAAGAATGGGAGAACTAAGAGTGAGAAGCAATAACAGCAAGTTGAAATGTCGAGTGCATTTTGTCACTTGTTGACATTTCTGCGAAATTTTGACGGCATTTCGTTGAAATCCTTGTGTTATGATGTCAATATGGCTTAAGCCTAAAAATAACCATTTCGACAACATGTTGATAACATATCGTCAAAATTTAAATCACTTACAAAAATAGTAATGGGTGGAAACTAGTTATCAAGACACCTATATTGACTTTAAAATATAGTAACGATTTAAAAATTATACCTAATGCCACCTATTTCTTTGAATTTATCGACATATTATCCATAGTTGGAAAAATATTATTGACACTCTTACATTTCGACATTACATTTGTGCTGATGCCACCCTACATCAAAAAAAGGCCATTTCGTGGGTATGCCGTGGGCATTCAGAAGAATGCTCATGGTGGTCCGATAATGTCCCTTCTATCGGGGGTGTCGAATCAGTTGGCTCAGACGGAGTCGCAATTTTTTGTGGACGGGAAGGTCCTACTTTCCTCTTCTTCGAGTGGCTAACCTCCTCAGATGACCCTCCCTCTTCCTTCCCTCTCCTTTATAGGAGGGTCTGACATGAAGAAGGTTCGAAAAGCAGTAAAGGCAAATATAGTCATAAGTTAGCACGTCTCATGGATAAATGCACATTCGTGGATACTTGGCATCGGATAGGAATTTGCCACCAAGGAGAGCGTCTTCCACACCTCACTGCGCCTTAAATTGGGCTGGGCGATGTCCCCATAGCCGGCTATAGTTTTAGCATCTTATTGAGTTGAAGGATCCAGCTTCTTGGGCTTAGGCGGTAGGTCTTTGGCTTGTGGTCCTTGCCATGAGTTGGGGACCTCTAATGGTTCCCTATTATGGATCATAAAGAAATAATGGACCTACCTTCTCAAACTATTTGGCAGGTGTCCGCAATCCTATACTTGTTCTGTCTACACTAGGGGATATATGTGCTAGATGTTGGCTTCCCCTTCTTCACTTTTAAGGGTACAAGCCTAAAGAGAAGGCAAAAGACCCCCATCCGTCGTCGGACACCCAGGTGAAAGGATAAAACTAAAAAGCATCTATCATCAGCTAGCAGTTGAGACTTAGCTGAGATGACGCTTGTTTGTAATAACAAAGAAAAGACACTACAAGGGGTTGAGTTGGATCCTCAATCCGTGCTTTATTGCATATTTACAAATAATAAAGGAGTCCATTTTCTTGGGTGATCATGGTTGTAGAGCGTTAGTTGGCATGGTGAACTTAACATTATGCAAGTTGTGTTTTCGAAGAAATTGCTTGATTTCCTTCTTGTCTCTTATAAGGGAAGGGAACGTATACAAAGCAAGAGTATCTTTAGATAACTTATCAGAGGTTGAAGAACTCTTACCTTTCCTTGCAAGACTTGCCATCTCTCTTCAACTCAAGATGTGATCTGACAAGTGAGAAACTATCTCGACTGGTTCAAGTTGACCTAGCTGAGGTTCGTCCTAGGCTCAAGTGCACTTTGAAACTAAGAGGTTTAAATTCACTATGCGTAAAGAGGATATTTACTATCTACCTACTGCTATTTATAGCCAAAGATGGGTAGGTTAAAGGGCATGATTTTCCTACCTAAAGAGGCCACGTTAACATTTAATGTTGGCATCATACCTATCCGCTCCTAGCAAATGAGGGCACAACATGCCATTTCTTATGATACAATGATTGCGATGATTATGCAAAATGTCACATGCGTGTCGTCATGATGAGTTGACCACGTGAGGCGATGGTTGGCCACCACTTGCTCAAACCAGGCAATTACATTGTTGGCCCTTAAAGTGCGATGTCATGCCTCATAAACGTGGTAAATCACTCACCAATCTGGATTGAAACACAAAAGGCACTCACATTCATGTGCATGAGAGCTAACGGGCATCATGTGATGCTTTATCTCTTAATAAGGTAGCCACCCGCTTGACAAAATGTAGAGGTTGATTGCTGGGGTTAGTAGGGTTAGTAGGGATAGTTGAAAAAATGACAACCTTGAAAGTTAAAAAAAGTGGGAGAGAGATGTCAAAAATATTTTCTTACTCTCTTAGTCGATTAAATTGAACTAAGAGGAAGCAATTGATAAGGAAAATATCCCAAATATGGGTTTGACCCAAAAAGCCCTGCCAAGATGGATCCAGCTCACAACATGTATTCATAACTCTGACATTGAAAGAACCAAGTGTATCTTGGTGGATCATGTACATGCTACTTCCATCACCATTGTTGTCACTTGGTTGGTGTCGTTGTTGATGTTTCTTGCAACGATCTATAACTTAAATGTATTCGCAGTAATCCTCTTATAACATGTATGAATACATTGTCTAATAATTCATAATGTGCTATTTGTACTTATGTTCATTCATGTTGACCAAAATCCCAAGATGAGGATATTTGCTATTTGTGTATGGTTATTTGTCATGAGTACGATGAGTTGCACGTGTTTGGGAGGATCCTGTTCTTGAAGAACCTTATGATGATGATGATGATGATGGTGATCTTGTCATTTGGGCAGCTTTAGGTTGGGACTGAGGGGCAAAATAATCTTCGACGATACCATACCCACCAAAGGCATCATACGAGTAAGAATATTTACTCTTGGAAGCATCAACATTTCCTAACCTAGCGTATGATGGATACGAAGGTGGTGGTGGTGGTGCAAAGGACTGCAGGTACGAAGGTTGAGTGTACGAAGATATCATTTCATATCTTGTGTCATGTTTTGTATCATATCTAGGTGCTGAACAAAAAATTTGATCACCAACACTTGGAACCAATTGAGGTGCTCAAATCTTTTATGTAGGCAACATGACTTTCATATCCCTCGTAATCTATGGGTGCTGGACTTGGACTTGGAATATGTTTGTCATTGACATTGATGTGCCGTTCGCCATAATATCTAGCACTCTTGACTTGGCCATCATGCCTTCCTCTATCGAATGACCACTCTAATTCAAATCCTCCTATCATTAGGATTGCATCCGCATCATCATCTCCATCATCTTAGTTGTCCTCTGAGTTTGAAGTGTGATGACTGCTGTTTTTCATAATCTTCATATAGTACTCTAATAAGAAATGTATGACGATCAGATCTTGTCATATTTCCTTAAACATCGACATCAATTTTCTTTGATAACTTTGGATTTCACCTTTCCCTGACAACCATCACATAATTTCCTCTAATGTTATCTAACTTTCTAATGCATTATTTCCCCTTTAAAAAATGTATGTCACATTAATCATTGAAGGAACACAAAATTACTCGAATTTGACAAATTTATAATCAGTGAAAATATATTTACTAGCAAAGTGGAGCAGGTGTGATAATATACTTTATTTTCTTTCTTTTATTATCTTTAAGAAAGACTCCTTAGACATTTTCATTATTTTTTTTCACCTTTTCATACATAATTTCCATTGCCTTGTGTATATATATCTCATCATTGGCTTCTTAACTTCATCCACCATCCTCAAAATAATATAATGGGTTCTATTATACAAGTAATGCAGTTGCAATCATCCTAAACTTGTGAATTGTTTATGAAGTCATCCACTTCCTTCACACCTTGTGTTTACTTTTTGCAACGTTGAACTAATTGTTACAATTTATCGACTTTAACCTAACTTTATTGTCCAAAACATTTTGTAAGGCGATGTAATTTGTAATGAATTATGTGATTTTAGGACGAACCAATTCGCCATTTGCAATACTCACCATTAACAACAAAACATGTTCATGATCTCAAATAAATGTACCTGATCGTGCCTTGATTTTTTCTTTTTAATATCTTTCAGAATAGAATCTATGTAATATGTAGCGTACAACATCTAGAAGATTCCATATTTACTTGATTTCGTTATCTTTCCCCTTACCTTCTTGAAGTTATTTCCATTATTCATAATAATCTGAATGAGATATTCCTTCCTAACCTCATTAATTACATCTATTATTTTTTTTTTGAGAAAGGAAAGGGTAGTTATCCAAACTGATAATTACTCAAATGTATTAAAAGAAAAAGCCTTTCAACCTACAACATATCCAAAGAACAACCACAGAGACCTCTCACTCACTGAGACTCACTCCAAAGCCTAATCAAAGCAAAAATAGACTTCATGAAATTTTCCACATAAGGCCTCTACCCCCTGAAGACGACCTCATTTCTTCCTAACCAGACACCCTAGAGGACCGCCAACGGCCTGGCCCTTTCCTTCGTTCAGAAGACATTCTGCTCAGCGTTGCTGCCTCCGCCTCTAAATTTGCTCCAAAACTCATCAAAAGATCGACAATTCCACCATTCCGCTCTCACACGGCTCTAAATCTGTGATACAAACGGGAAAGAGAAGAAAATGTGGTCGACATCTTCATCATCTCCTCCACACAAAGGGAAAACCTTAATATCCATAGAAGCCCATCTCGCCCTCCACACCCTTGTCATATGCCTTCGTGGTGAACGCTCGAATTACTACGCTAACGTGTTTGATTTTGGAAAAACTGTCGTAGCTTGAAAGGGAAGAATTCGTGTTCAACAAATAAAATTTATACCGAAATGAAAATTTCGGGTCGAACACAGGGAGGCGGACGTTTGATTTAAAAACTACGCGTTTCTTTTTATTTGTCACGAAGTAATTCAATTTAAAACTATCTAATTATTTACAATAAATAGAAGAGAGAGAATATTACACAAAGAAATCAAAATGAGATGTAGAATAAACAGAGAACTTATCATTAAGGAGATTGTTCATTACAACTAGAAAGTATAAAACAATTACACTAGAAAGTGATAAATTTACTCTAGAAAACATTAAAAGAATGGAGGGAGAAATGTCATCCTCGACGATCGCTTGGAGGACGAGCAGAACTACTCTAGAAAGTAGTAAATCTATACTAAAAAGCAGTAAAAAGAATAGGGAGAGATTCTCCTTGACGGTCGCTTGGAGGACGAGTCGGACGGGACGACGCCTGGACGAAGGAGGACGAAGTAGAAGAACGGGAACGGAGCAGCACGCCGTCGTCATCGCGGGATCCACTTCCGAAGGGGACGAAAATTTGGACTATCTCGCGAGAAGCATCCCAGGTGTGGGACAAGCTTCTCTTGAGCTTTGTAGAGGTAGAGAAGAGAATGGATGAGAATTTTGTATGGAGGGGGTCTCCTTTTATAGTTACAATGAGTGGGGGTAAAATGGTCATTACATCTTTAAAATAATAAATGAGAGGTCTTTAGTGACAGATAAAACCGTCACTAAAGCCCCCAATGTTGGCGTAGCACCCGCGCCCACGCGTGCCTCTTCAGCTGTCCGCGCTCAATGCATATGCCCACGTTCTTTAAATCTCAGATGTCTGATCGCGAGATTGGACTGCTTAAGATGCATCTTCGCCCGCTGCTGCGCACCCGCCCAGCGCGTACGATTGTGCGTCCATGTTGCGCGTGCAATAACGCATGATCTCTATTGAGCGCAGACGGCAGTCCGATGACGATCCAACGCCTGCCATCGCTCGCTTGCCTGCGCCTTCCTCCCCTTCGCTGCGGCTCGAACCTGCGGCTGCAGCTTGCGCAAGCGCTCTCGACCGCTGCGCTACGAGGCGCGGATGGTTGAGCGGGCACTTTTAGGCGCAGCTGTCCACAGTCGTTGGATCGAGATCCAACAGCGGAGAGGGAGTGGGTGCGGGGTCTTCAGAGAACGTATGCGGCCGTTTGGGCGGCCGAGATGGTGCCTTGTGGCGCCATCTTGGCCGTCCATCTTCTGGAAGTTGTAGATGGTGCCACGGACGTCAGATTGACTCGATTTTTGCATCGTTGGGCTGCGATCGTCGATCCGAATTCATCCGTGCGGTCGGATTTGTCATTTGAAGTACGGATTTACACCATCCTGGTCCTTGATCTTTTAGGGTTCCTCGATCACTATCTGATGGTACGGATGCCTGATTAGGGCAATCTTGGAGTCGTTGAACTCCAATCGTCGCCCTGATCACATCCATATGGTTGGATCTTTGATCCGAGGCCTCGATAAAATGTTTGCCCTGTCCAAGCACATAAAAGGAGACAATTAACCTCCATTTTATTCAAACTATTTTAAATGTAAGATGATGCATGTTATGCAATATTTATATCATGAAATGCAATCCTATGCTTAAGAACATGCAAAAATAGACATCTTAAGTAGTGCAAATGTGTTTACATCACTTCGCCTCTTAATCAGCCAAGCAAAAATCTTGACCTTCAAAGGGCAAGCTGCCTTCCAAACCTGTCTGCAATCTCTCACCAGGTCCAGATCACCAGTGGGTCCCCCACCGGACAATCTCCCATAAGCAGCCCTCACCGAGAAATCTCCATCCCAACTAAACATATCATTTCCCGACGTCAGATGAAGGCCTTCCAACTCTTCAAGTAATCTCTGGAAGTCCTGGATTCTAGCATCTGAAAGATTTCCTACAAAAGACGGGCACCACCTACCTCCCCAAACTTCTTTCACAGACGCCTCCCTACCCGAGGAAAGAGTGAAAAGTTTCGGAAATCTTCTAGAAAGTGCATCTTGACCTGTCCAATTATCCTTCCAGAACATGAAAACCTTCCCCGTCCCCATCACCAGTACAAAATAGTTCCGCACTTTATGAGCCACCGCCGATAGACCTTTCAGGAAATGAGAAGTGTCCCTTGGCGAGGACGGGAGGAGGTCCCAACGCAGAGGGCCACCATAAGCGGACTTGAAAACCTTCCCCACCAAATCTCCCATGTTCTCCAACAGGCCCCCAACCCATTTCACCAGCAGGCTATCATTAGATCTCTTTAACTCCCTCACCCCAAGCCCCCCCTCCACTAGCTTGCAAACCTCCTCCCATGCCACTAACCTGGCACCAGGCCCATTCGACCCCTGGTTAGACCAGAAAAAATTCCTCATAAGCCCCAACATTCTCTTGACGACTTGTTGGGGCAGCTTCAGGACAGAGATGAAATACGAATGCATCGCCGCTAGAATCGCCTTGAACAAAACTAGCCTTCCTCCCCTTGACAGCAGTTGGGACGCCTATCCCGCCAACCTCCCCTCCAGCCTCCCCAGTAAGGAAGCCTAATCCTGCATCAAGATCCTCGTCTGTCAATGGAAGGCCCAAGAATCTGATCAGTAGTTTCTCCTGCTCCGTGCCATGACCCATGCTGCACTCCCTGGCCTCCACCTCCGTCAAGTTGAAAGGGACAAAACTTTGACAGATTAATCTGCAGCCTAGAAGCCTCACCAAATAATAAAACAAAATCTACATCCTCCTGGCTTCCACTTCCTTGCTCTTAATAAAGAATATCATATCATCCGCATACTGCAGCAGCGGAATGCTCGTCCCATCTTCCAAGGAGAAACCTCTTACCAAGTTCCTCTCACAAGATTTTTTCGCTGCCCTCGCTAGCACATCTACTGCTAGAATAAAAAGCATTGGAGTTAACGGGCATCCCTGCCTAACCCCTCTTCTCGGTTGGATTCAACCCCCTGCCAGGTTTCCATTGATAAGAACCGAAAAAGACACCGTGGTGACGCATCTTTTCATCCACTCAATCCATAGGGGTGGAAATCCCCTCTTCATCAAAGAGGCCCAAAGGAAGGACCATTGCACCGAGCCATATGCCTTGCTGAAATCAACCTTCCACATGAAAGGCCTTCCTCTTGCTCCTCTTCCAGTAAGACAGGATCTCTGAAGCCACCACATATCCCTCTAAGATGTTCCTGCCTGGGACAAAAGTCGTTTGCACCCGATCCACAATCCTTGCCAAGGTCCTCCTCAATCTGTTCGCCAAGATCTTTACCACAATAAGGTAAATAGCATTCAAAAGTGCTATGGGCCTATACTCCTGAATCTCCTCTGCTCCATTCCTCTTCGGCAATAAGAACAAGTAAAATTTGTTCAATCTGTTGAAGCCTAAGTTTCCTTCTTTAAACTCTTGTAGTACCTGCACTACATTATCCTTCACTACCGACCGGAACTTCTTATAGGAGACAGGAAAACCATCCGGACCTGGACAACCGTCAGCATTCAGTCCCCAAATTGTCTTATGAATCTCATCCTCCTCAAATGGCCCAATTAAATTCTCCACTTCCACACACCTCTATCTTCCCCCTGCCTCCTTTCGGTGAACTCCTTGAAGTACCTCGCAGCCGCCCCATCCACTGCCTCCTTGCCCATGAACTCCTCCCCGTCCTATCAGTCTATTGATTCAGTTCTTCCTCCCAGATGTCGCTATATGAAAGTACCGAGTGTTAGAGTTTCCCTCCCTGAGCCACTTCTGCCTGGATCTCACCTTCCACTCCACTTTCACCTTTCGGTCCTTTTTCTGCACCACCTGCAAGCACTTTGCTCTGCTCACCTTGTCCACTTCGGAGAGGAGGCCAACATCCTCAACCAAATCCAGCCTCGCAATCTCATTGAGAGCTTTATCTCTCTTCCTACGCTCCTCTTTGATCTGCTTCTTATAGACCTTGAGGAAGGACCTCAAATCCCACAGCTTAGCTTCCAACCTAGTGGCCACCGAGCCTTCCGCATGAGTAGATCTCCATTTCTCTTCCACTAGCCTCCTAAATCCCACTTCAAGAAGCCAAGCTCTGTCAAACTTAAAATACGTATCATGCCTCCAGCCCTCATTCGTCACCCAAAGAAAGGGGGTGTGGTCCGAGAACGTCGCTCTAGAGGTTTAACCTTCGCCATAGGGAAAACCTCTGCCATCGCTGTCGAGACCAAGAACCTGTCAATTCGAGATCGTTGCCTACCAGAGCTCCTCTAGGTGAAGTGGCAAGAAGAGGGTGGCATGTCAACCAACCCCTGTGCAGTAAAAAAACCTGCAAAAGCCTCTGAGCCTTGTCCACCCCCAACGGCCATTCGGTCTTCCGCCAGCAGAGTGACATTAAAATCACCTCCAATCAACCATGGGGTCCCCTGATGTGCCGCTGCGACTTGATCTAATTCATCCCACATAGCCTGCCTCCTCATACCATCATTTGGACTGTAGACTGAAGAGAAGAGCATGCAGAGGTTGTCCCGACGCCTCTATAAGTTGACCGTGACAACATGGGATCCGATTGTCGAGTCCAACAAGGAGAAGGCATCTCCTTTCCACCCAACAACAACCCCACCTGCTCTTCCAACCGCATCTAGGGCTATGAACTCCCCAATGCCACCACCCCCCACCTCCCTCCACAGCCTTTGGTCATAACTCCCCTATTTGGTCTCCTGGAGAAACACCACCTCGGGTCCCCACCTCTGAATATAACCACACAAGGCTGCCCGCCTGGAGGGGTCATTCAACCCCCTCACATTCTACGAGAGGACCTTAGTCATGGAGAAGTCCGGGAAACTCCACCTTTCGTCGTGCGCCTGAAACCCACCTCCTCAGCTACCCGGTCAACCTCCCTGTCCTCTAGCTCCACAGGTCGATCCGATTGCCCCCGCCGCACCTGCTCCCCCTCTAAATGGTCCTCCTCTTCCCCAGCTCGCACCACCCTCTCTTCATCCACACCCAACTCTGCCTGAACCTCCTCAACCACTGCTTCCCCTCCAACCCCAGCCCCTCGCTGGTTACCAACACCACCACTAGCCATCGCCGCTACCGCAGCACTCCCTGTGCTACCCCCACCTCCCATCGAGTCCTCAGCCGACCTTCCACCTTGCCCTGCAATTGGCAAGGTGCTGCCGGCCACCTCCTCCACCAACACCTCCCTTCGATGTCGGTCGCTCCCCACCTCGCTCTCGCCTCCAGCCATAGTGGTTGGAGAGGACTTAGCCCTCCACCTCCGATAAGTCCACCTCGGCTTGTACGAGAGTTGTTGTGCGAGAAGCTTCCTTGGTTTCCACCTCTGCAGGTGCGGCATCGTCCCGTCCACGTCGCCTGTCGCCACCGGGGTGGCCCGACGAAGATTGGATCGAGGGCTTGCCTCCAGGTCCCTCCGATCGCTGCCACTGTTCGGGGCCCACCTCGAACCTTTATGGGTGAAGGAGTTCGATTTGAAAGCCCCCTTGAACTCGCCTTTCCCTGACCTTGGATCCGGCTCACTCGACCTGGATCCGTCAAGAGGGCACGCTATTAAAAGCTGCTCCTCGTCAGCCAGGCCCTTTATCTTCAGCGTCGCGGATTTCTCCAGACCTTTCATAGTAGATCCCACGGCTTCGGCGGACTGCATCGCCTGCTTGTCTGCCACTGACTGCGCATTGGAAATCGCAACGGTTGCGCAATCACCTCCGTGTCCCCTCGCCTTCCCAAAAACGGCTGGCCCTCGGCTTGCCCGTGAGCCAGCTTCGACACCACGCTTCGCCACCGCATCCCCAGCCATTGCCCCATTAATTACATCTTTCAATGATGAATAAAAATACTTGTAATCTTTAACTTTATCCAATGTATCCACAGATTTGAAAAATGTAGACCTACGGTTAGAAAATATAAGGAAGTTAATGATCTATCTCCTTGAATAACTAGTCTAGCTATCGCCATGGTTGTAACTTCATAATGTTGCCACATAGTCTTCAACTTAGGAATATATTTACTTAAATCTAACTTCTCTATAGGTAAGTATTTGTTCATTATTTCATATGATATGGGAGTCAAAACTCCTGTCCCATCTTGAACATGACATCAATAACATTTTGCAGCTATGGTTCATCTGCAACGTTAATTGGAAGCTCATGAGTCGAAATGAAGCTTGTGATTGCTCTACCAACCTTCTCTTGTGTATTTCCAAAAATGCTCTTAATTGTTTTCTGTTCTGTAGATTCTCTCTCCCCTTAACGCTACCAAATTGGATGAAATCACCAATACCAAATCTCTATTTTTTGGTTTGTTTTGAACTAGTGCCACTAGCATCTGTAAACTTCATGCTTTGTACTCTTTGATCACTTGCAAGAACTTGTTCATGCTCACTTCTAATTGAGTTCCTTATTACTTGTTAGTTCTGTCTCGCCTTCCTTAGATTGGCCTCCACATCACTTGAATATTTGTAATCTTTATCGGAATTAGAGTCTACATCATAGTAATCATAATGGTTACTAAACAAGGCCTCACTGACTGCTTTTTTTGACCTCTGTTTTATTGTCTACTCTTACCTTGGCATCGTCTCAGCATCACGTCATGTACATCATTTGAACAATTCTTACATTTGGAAACATTTTTGTCGTCACCAATTAGGTAGTGCTTGCATCGTGTAATTTTGCCACCCTTTAATTATTTTCCACATAAATTATATTTTGTCATTTGTTTGTTTCCTTTAATTTGGTATTTTACAATCATCTAATATTTTCCTTATCCTTATTTTTCTTAGGATTCATCCCACTTTCTCGGATAACGACCTCACCTTTTCGGATATACTATTCCTGCACTGCACATAACATAATTTCATAAGTGATCATAATTTTTGAGCACGTTATAAGTTATATATGGATAATTATGTATTATAATCGATTAAAACACATTATAATGTGTTATAGTACATTTTTATATTGTGAATTTTCATTTTTTTATCAATTTTTTTTTTGTTTTTGATTGACATTATATAATAAGTTACATCTAATAATTATCACAAATAATAACTTAGATCTAGTAATTAGTGTATAATCATATGGATCTAACGTAGATTTATTTATAATCATTGTAAAATACATTATAATGTATTATCATACAGTATAATACATTTATTTTGTATTCTGTATTTTAGTTTTTCATAAAAAAATTATTTTATATTTAATTAATATTATATAATAAATTTCATCTAATAATTATCACAAATAACAAGAACCTAGATCTATTGATGATTATCATGGATCTAAGCTAGATCGAGTGATAATCGTATTAGATCTAAGTTGGATCTAGTGATTATTGTTGTGGATTTAAGCTAGATTAATTGATTAGTATAATTTATTACACGGTGTCACCTTGCTGCTGCAATTGGGAAAGAAAACAATTTCAGATGGGATCACTTAAAACATGGGGAATTTGGACATGCCAGATGTAGATCGGCAGATGTGGATGCTAGATGCGGAGAGCAGCAGCAGCTGTAGTGGTGGAGAGGCTGGAGCGGTGCGTGCAGAGCAGCAGTAGCGGGTGGAGACTCGCACAGCAGCAGTAGCAGCTTTGGGGTGGAAATGGGGTGAAATAGCTCCCCGGTTTCGACCCGTGCCGATATTATAATGTAGACTTTGCATTGATGCTCATTGGTATCATTGAAATTGTCGGCACATGATGACATTTTGAAGTCTTTGAAGTCATATGCATGTCGATGTGAGCCCCTTCATAAAATCCCCATTTTGATAGCATGCTGATGGAATTTAAATCACTGTTTCAAGGCCCAAGCCAATCTCATGAAACTGGGTCCACTTCCATGATCTAGTTACCTAGTAGTTCTGTTGTTTACCATGGCACGATACTCAAGTTGGGCATGGGATTGAATTTCATAACTTCTAGATGCCAATGGGGATGATCTACCACTCTGCCAACCCCGTCGTGGTGAAGGGTAGATATTAATATCTGTATTGTCATCTCAAGCTTTAACCACCAGATCACTGCCGTACAGATTGTCTGTACTATATGATATCAAGCCTTAATACCTAGGTCATTGGGATATAGATTGTGCCATTTGGCTAGGTACTTGGGACAATTCTGCTTTGTAAACATATTGAATCACCTACACAGACTGTTATCACTGTTAAGATGTGTCATAATTTTGGATCATGCCTTGGTTAAATCCAAGAAAAGCAACAAAATGTTTTGAGTTATGGTATAGTGCATTCATAGAAACACTATTTTGTGCTCTTGTTTGCCGTTAAGGTTGATGCAGGTTGTAAATGCTATACATCTTTTTAAACAAGAAAAAATGATAAGATATTTATTGGTGGATGTGCATGAGTGCTTCATGCAAACTGATGCCATGTGTTGGTTACCATGCTCTAGTTCAACTGCTACGACCGTGCCCCACAAATCCCTACCGGTGCCCTTCCATCTTCCTCCCAGTGCTGGCACACTAGTAGCCCGTGTCCCACTGCCTACTGTTGCATGCACTGCAAACTAGGTGACCGGAGTGCACCCACACTGCTTCATCCTGCGTAATGCTGCCTGATGTAATCACCAAGAAGAGTGGTGCCGATAGAAAAAAGGGCCATGAGAATTGGGGGAAGCGATGTGTGTGAAGATGGAGACACAATGCGAAATGCTAGGGGCTAACCTGTCTGATACCATGTCTAAGTGGAATGCATCAATACTATTGGAGGGATGTGCCCTGACAAATAAGGAGGAAACAGATAGAGCTCTAGCAAAAAAAAAAAAAAAAGAATACAAGAATTACTTGACTTGTACACACACTTTTTCATCACTTGAGTGTATGTATGCCCAAGTAACCTCGTTAACTGGGCTGGCTTTATTTTGTCACTTTAGATATCACTTATAAAGCATGAGTTTTAGTTATTAAAGTGTATATTATGAATTTATCCTGCACTTGTTTGTATGCTTAAATTTATTAAATATTTTTGAGTTTGGATGTCAAATCAATCAATCTCTGATGCATTGTGCATAGAACCGGTTAGCTTTTTGGAGGAAAATCTGACCTTTGTTTTCGATCTTGACTGTGGGGATTTTGGCGAAGGGGTCTAACCTTTGACTGCAGTTTCAGGTCTGTTAACTGTATGTTTAATTATTGTAATTCTGGTTTATGTTTATTTGACAAGATTACTTTGTTCATAAACTGATTCTGTTTGTGTTTAGAGCTAGGAAAATGAACCACCATGGGTTTGTACAAAATTGCTGGTTTGGAATATGTTTGAATATCATACTTAGTTGCATTAGGAAATCACGATAGGGTAATTGCAAAGAACATATTTGTAGAACTACTTGCAATTGCTGGATTCAATCATGTCCAGCTTGGTGCTGAGTTGGTTTTCACACCATTAGAGGTCATTAGTTTGAAATCTTTATCTTGTCATTTTTCTTGTCATGCTTCTCTTCTGCTGCCTTTGCTCATGGTTTTTTTTGACAGTATTCTGTGTTTGTTATGGTTAATGTTGGGATTATGTGCTATAACAGGTTCTTCCTGATGACATCCGAGAGGCATTGCTTGTGGTGGTGCAGTGCTGTATGAAGAGGGACTACTTGGCTGCCATGGATCAGTACATCAAGCTGGCCATAGGCAATGCTCCTTGGCCCATTGGTGTTACTATGGTTGGTATCCATGAACGTTCTGCTCGTGAGAAGATCTACACCAACAGTGTTGCTCATATCATGAATGATGAGACCACTCGCAAGTACCTGCAATCTGTGAAGAGGCTAATGACATTGTGCCAACGACATTATCCGGCAGACCCATCCAAGTCTGTGGAGTTCAGCAGCTTGGCGAATGGGAGTGACCTACACTCTTTCCTGATGGAGGAGAAGAAAGGTCGAACCTCACCTACAGAAGAAAGGCTTCTGCTAACGGCTCCCTCGAAAAAGGACTAGCAGTTACTGGGCTTTGTTGCATATGAAGAGTTTGATTTCAGGTGGCTTTTCTGTTCTCATTACTGACAGCAAAATTGCTAGACGTGTTGTTGGATGATCCATAACGATCTATCATGACTTTTTCTGTGATATGCGGCATGGCATTGAGAACAACAATCAACAAAAACTCCATGCTGGCTGTCAAGAGTTTGCTATGTGAATCAACGGGAGAGCAATGGAGGACCCCATGACGACTTCGACCTTCTTTACAATGCCCTTGAAATGGTACGTACACCCCCATTTCCCTCAAAACTGCGGCACTCCATGCTAATATAGTGCCCTTTGCAAGACATCAACAAACTTCAATCAAATTAATCGACAAAGAAAAGAACATGAACAAAAATTACTCAGTGAAGTGCCACGTCCAACACAATGCGCAATGTGAGCCGTTAGCTACCAAGGACACCTCAACAATGCTCAATAATAGGTACCTCACCTCCTCTCTCCCCCACATGTTTCTAGTTTGTGACTCAGCCTACTAGGCAATAAGTCCAAATCTTCATTTCTACTTTTAGCTTCACTTGACTGGCCATGCATTTAGAGGCCAAACAACCCGTTCTCAGGTTGGTTTTCAATTGCGAATTTACATAAATTTCCATCTTACTTTGTATAATAGTTTTCCCCCAAGTTGTAAGCCCTAAAGTACAAATTTTTTTATTTAACTCCTACATTTACTGCTTGATTAATAAGTGGAACGAAGCGATGTTCAAAAAGTATTGTTCTACTTCTACCAACAAGGAGACAATGAAACTCATGTCCCAGGCATCCAAGCTTTCCGCAGAGGCCAAGGATAATTTGGACCCCTAAAAACCTAAGCAAATGCTAGAAATAACATGGACCTGGAGCTTCTAAGCTCCATTAACGTTCCCAAAAGTTATATTTTTATGGGACTTGGTTCTTTACCTCGATTTGATGAATCGATGCTTGCTCTTGCCCATATGTCTATTTGCAGCTCGACTCGTCGTGGTACCCGTGGCTTTCTTAAACCTGTAGATGGCATCCGCTAACTTGCTTCCATGGCCTAGCTGGCATCCTCCTCCTGTTTCCTCCGGCACTCGTTGATTTTTCTAGGTTGTCTTCTTTGTATTGTTACCCTTAACACCAGTGAAATGTTTTTAGACTCGGTATTTCTTGTGCCTTTTTGTTTTGTCCTACAGGTAAAAGTCCGAGTAATGGATGATATCGTTCAAAAATCACTCTCCCAAGTGGCCAGGATGGTGGATGATACGCAAATTTAAACTCATGCTTACTTAACAAATAAAGCAGACATCTTCAAGAATCAAAGGAAATAAATTATGACAAATTAGGGGCGTTGAACCTAACGCTCTTCTGGATCAGAGCCTAAATTTGAAGCCTTAGACCACTCGGCGAAACCATTGGTTGTGCAGAATAACTGTTAATTTTTTTTTTTTTAAATCGTTTCAAATCCTCTCAAGGTGCTCAATTTCTTGTGACAAACTAAGTTGGTGAAAGAAATATTAAAATGTAAGCACTTGAAGGTGGCAGTTGGAGTTTCTAATTAGAACTAATTTCATAACAACTCTCCAGAGCCGTTAGGTGACAAGAATATGGAGCTTTTGAAGCTAAAATCATATTTAAAGGCCCTGAAAGAATCTGTTTAACTAAAGGCTACTTGTGCAATTTAGTAC
The DNA here is from genome assembly GCA_037157565.1 of Thalassia testudinum. Lineage (NCBI taxonomy): Eukaryota > Viridiplantae > Streptophyta > Magnoliopsida > Alismatales > Hydrocharitaceae > Thalassia > Thalassia testudinum. The sequence continues at coordinate 83,606,835 of JAZHRO010000022.1, forward strand.
GTATTCCTCTTCCACAAATTTTACATTGGAATTATACAATTCCAACTGAAATTGGAATAATGAAGTAGGATAACAAAGCACCACGAATTTTTTCAAAGATAAATGTGCAAATAATGTACGTCGGCGATGGTGGGATAGGGCATCTGTTCTAGTGATTGGTCCATGGCTTCAAGTGTGAGAGGGCACGAGTTCGGTTCTCAAAATCGATCCTTTGGTGTTTTCCCAAAAAAGAGTACCTTTTGCTGAACTCTCATGCAGTTGCTTCGATTTTCAATCTTAAGATAACAATACTTTGAATAGGGTCCCGGGTTTTAATTCGGTAAAGTCACTCGTTTGATTGTTCATTTTAGATGGATTAAAAGAAAACCAAACAGACATCCTTCTTTTTGTTTCGAAATGGCAAATCGAACCCATCCTCAAAAGTCATTCACCGTATATTAAGATGGACCTCAAGTTCTCAACCGGTTAGGAAGAAAGGTTGCCCCATTGACCCTATTCCAAATAGTCAAAATGTATGAAAAAAATATATAATATGACGTAATTTGCACAGACATGATAAATATGATTTTTACTATATAGCTAGTATTTAATGTAACAAAACTCAAAAGGTAATATAAGTTTAGTTACGAATTGGTGTTCATCCAACTTAAAAAAGTCTATCATCGCTTTGTAAGTTAGTGGGTATAAGGTGATTTTAGATTTTAAATCAAAATGTAATAGTGTAAAATGATCGGTGCAAAATGGAGTGTTTCTTGTGATTTGTGTTGATATAAAATGATTTTGATGATGATCTCAATGATTTTTTATCAGTGTAAAATAATTATGCAGGTGATTTTGATGGTTTTGTACCAGTGTAAGATTATTCCATTATGTATTTCAAAGTAGTGATGATTTTTTTGAGTGGTAGTAGATCTTACCACATGATACCCATAGATCACCAGCATCATTTGCCTATAGCTTTTAACGAACCTGTTTGTGTTGGATGTGCCATCATACCATGGAAGGGTAGGGTGCTTAAATTTTTCTTGGAGGGGTTTGTTCATCATCTCCTCTGTAAAGGGATACATTATCACATATGCCTTAAGGTGAATGTCCCTTATCGCTTGTGACTTGTCAGACGATCTCAGGAAAAGAGTTGCCTCTACTAGGAGTCAACACCAATGCACCTGACTGCTCTTTGGAGTCACACGAGTGTGGAAGAGGAGGCAGAGCCTGCAAAGCCTCCTCCTTATGGTTGCCAATTTGCTGCTTGACTCGCTCGAGTTGTTTGCGTAGGTGAGCATTTTCCTCTCTGGCTATGCAACACCAATGTGCTTGATCGTTTGCTTGGTTTGATGTCCTTTTGTCGGTACACCTCATGGAGTTGGTTAATGACCAACTCCTGTTTCGCTTAAAGGGCAGTCAATCGAGAATGAATTCTTGTTCCTTCACTTGGGCTTCTTCTAATGGACTCTTGAGGTCCAGGGTTCTTAGGATTTGCCTTTAAAGAATGATGAGTGGTTGGAGTCATTTAGTCATCGGGATGAAGTGAAAAAAAAGTGTAATTGGCTCTTTTTCCCACACATGGTGCCAAATGATGAGAGCCTCTTTTCAATGGGCCCTATTCAGGTTCTTAATAGGAAAAAAATGTCCATTCATGATAGATAACACATTAAGAGGCAAAGAAGTTTGGTTACCCAATTTTGCCTGAAAGGCGTACATGTGGGGAGAGTAGGAGCACTCAGTAAATCTATTGATTGATTTTTGGAGTACAAGAAAAGTATCTCTCTTTGTAACCCTTACCTATTTATGTACTGCCTATTCTAGAACGTGTGTAATCTTGCTCCAACGAGGTTCTTGGAACGTGGTGATTAAGGTCAAATAATCGGTCGTCGATTGATAACCATTATTTGACACGTAGTCACGTTTCTCAATGAATGTAAGGATGTGAACTTAATTGGCGTTAATTGTCATCCTTTAGGTGGCTAGACGATTCATTTGTTGAGTCAAATAGGTAGACAAAATTTTAGTCTAGCGATAGAGCCCTTAGGCATGCTGAGATAAAAAAGTTGTCTACCAATCTATCGGGTAGAATTGGGACAATAGTGTCCGCTTGGTTGACCAGGTAGACATGGAGCTTTTCTGGTTATGGTTCTCTTTAGGTGGTCATCCTTTGCTTCGACTGTGCCTTTTGGGTAGGTCTTTAGGTATCATATACTTGAGGGGGTATTTGTACCTTTTTGCTTGTGGGGTCTCTTTAAGTTTATTTTTAGGCCTAAAAATAACCTTTAGTAACTAGGCTTAATTAAGGATGTTTACAGAATAAAATAAAATAGAATAAACTTTTAACTTGGTAAAATGTGAGGGTAGCCAATTGGTTACCTCAAACACTTTTAACATCATCTACAAATCATATACCGTCATAAAATTTTATAAATCTCACTATGCTAATATAACTAATAACTATATAGAGATTCAAAGCTAGACAATTCTTAGAGATAGCACCATCACCGGCTACCTCTTCAGTCTAAATGGAGCAATAGAATATATGGTGCCAAGAAAAAGGGTTAGCAATAGGAAAGTATATGCTATCTGATATGAACTTGATTTTTAATAATTCCAACTTGCCACCGGTTAATTATATACCTAAGTCATAAAAGAATACTTCACCTTTTCTTTGATGGCGTAACTAATATTTACTTGTTCTTTATTTTTCTTATAATGGTAATTTCTCAAATAAGTTAAATAAGACAGTATTATAGATTATGACAAAGTTAGTTAAAGTTCAAAAATAGAGAAATATATGTTACATTTTACTTTATAATGTATATCTTATGCTCAATAAAATATATTGGTCTATTTTGATTTTCAATTGATGTAGTTTGATTTTTCATTAAAATATATCAATTAAAAATTAAAATATACTAGTTGAAAATTAAAATACATCGATATATTTTAATTTTTCAATGGTGGAAAATAAATTTTTATTTCAAAAATATTTTTTAATTATGAGTTTTAAATTTAAGATTTAAGGAAATTGATTTTAACTATAAAAAGTAAATTTTTACTTTTAAAATAATATTTTACATTTGAATTTCGTAAACTTTAAATACTAAATGCTAAAATCAATTTTTATAATTGAAGAATTATTTTACATAAGTATAAAATTAATTGATAATATAAATATAATAGTGTATTTTTTATTTTTAATTATTTTATTTTAATTCTCAATAGATAAAAAAAATTAAAATATATTAATATATTTTATTAAATGAGGGTTATATATTACAAAATATATTGCTTAGGTGTTTTCCTACTTATATCCTTAGGGTAAATTTCTCACATGTGAAAATTTTGTGCCAATAGATCACCTGGTTTACGATTTACAGGTGGATGGTGGCAAGGGAGTCTGTACCCTATCATTGATGATAAAGGCATCTTTGTTGTCGTTTAATCCTGGAAGGTTCCTAATTCACAGGAAATAATTCACCAGCCAGCGAGGCAGACCATCGCAGTTTTTCGCAATCCTGTTTTCGAATCAAACGTTCCCGTGGATTGGCGATCCTAACAGGTCTGAGAAATCTAACCCACGAGATTGCTGGAGGCGTCAAAATAAGATCGGGGGTTGTTAGAGATGAAGCCAAGAAACTTTCTTGGTGGGACAAATAGCACTACATTATTTAAGATTCTCGGGTTTTTCAAAAGAAAAAAAAAAAAAAAACCGGAAAAGGTAAGATTTCTCCTTTTAAATAAAATTTAGAAATTTTTTAACGGGTGGGGTATGGATTTTATTTGCTGTGGGTGAGATCTCTTTGGGTTTGGATTTTATCTTTGATCTTTGTTTAAAACAAATATTATTGAGAAAATTAGTCAAATTCGTTGATCGGTTGGAAACTGATTTTGATTGGTTCAAGGCAGTGTTAACTCTTTCCCGTCGAAATTGATCGGTCTGATCGATTAGAGTACATAGGTTTTTTATTTAATCACTTCAACTGATTGGTTCGATTTAAGTTTTAAAATATTTATCTTCTTTTTTGCTCGCTTCCCAAACGATATTTTTTTATTTGATATGTTAAATATTTAACGTGTCATTTAATATGTTTAGAATTTATGATAGGTTAAGTAGATTTAATATGAATTAAAATTATTTCATCTTTTTATGTGAAATAATTTTAATATATTAAAATATTTAAATAAATTAGTTCACTTATTCTATTATTTATTTTATTTTATTTTATATTTCTCTATTTATCCTACAAATTTACTCCTCTTACCCAATGAGACTTAATGTTCAGGCAGTGGAGTCGAATTGATGTGTGAGGAGGACGGTGGAGAAGCGTCGGTTTGTGTCGGTGGCTGCTCCTTCTGGTTGGTAAGGGATTAACTGGGGTTCCTTGTTCGTTTCGGTGCACAGATCGATCCGCACGTGTATCCTATCCGATTTGGGTGATGGAGGACAAGTCAAGACCCTCGACGGTGCAAAAGAGTCGTGGGGATCACGTGACGATGCTTCATCTCAAATTATTGTCTCGGCGCTGATGTTAAACGATTATTCAATGGCCAACGACCTCGTGCTGCCCACATGTACGAAGGAATCAATCGAGCGGACCATAGACAAACTCGTTTGGATTAAAATCTCGTAAGTAGTTAACTGTAACGTGGGTACACGTCCCTAGATAATCTTTATGGTAAGTACTGAAAGCTGCTTTTCTCAACAGTCTGGCTCAGCTCCGCAAAATTAGGGATGTGCTATTTAATTCGACATATTCAGGTTCGATTTGATTACATTCGATAATGATTTAGTTTCTTTTTTGAAAGTAAAAAGGAAAAAACGCAATCGAACATGATTGTTAAATTTAAGTTTGAAAGATTAACGAAATCAACGTGCATGTACTGATGTTTAATTTGTCAGATGGAGGTTTGAGTATAATAACAAGTATTATACATGCGAAGGTTATATTAAGAGGAAAAGGCAAGCGAGGGTAAAATCTGACGCCCCCTGCAGAAAGAGAGGGTCCACAGTCACTATTTACCCTGCAGGACGCATGTCAGAGTATAAAGCACACATCCATAATCTGTGCTTCGGATTTGGCGTTAAGGCATACACGCGTGGGAGAACGATCGCTCTTATATTAATCTGCCAAAACGTAAGGCTGCGCTTGACACGGGAGTGGCAAGTGGAATAAGGGTTATCGATTGGGATAAGAATGGGTTTAGGTGTGCGGTGTATGGGATATAAGGTAGAAGAAGAAGAAGATGAAGATGAAAAAATGTTTATACGAATTTTGAAGTTCATTGATTTTTACTTTTACATATAATTTAAAAAATATTATCTAATAACTACAATCTATCATATCAAAATTTACTAATTCTTTATTTTATTTTATAAAATCAACATACCAATTATTATAATCTTACCGATCATTACAATCCATCAACAAAATATCTTCTTATATTTATTCCACTTCAATCTTATCTTGGAATAGTATTATCTCCCTATCAAATGTAACCTTACACGTATTACAGTGTGTTGTGTAACTTGTCTTTCGTTCAATAAAATATATTGATTGAAAATAATTACATCAGTTGAAAATTAAAATGAATTTTTATTTAAAAAAGTGGAAAGTGATTTTCACTTATGAATTTTAGATTCAGGGTTTAGAGTTTAGGTTTATGGAAAGTGGTTCTTTACCTATGAAAGGTGATTTTTCACTTGGAAAGTAATTTTTACCTTAGGATTTAATCTTTAGTATTTAGGGTTTAAGAGGTTGAAAATGAAAATACATCGGTAAATTTTAATTTTCAATCAATTTTCACCTACTCAAGTGATTCTTTATCCATGGACGATGCTTTTTCAATTGAAAATTAAAATTCATCAGTCTGTTGTCATTTTCAATCGGTGTGTTTTGATTTTCAACTGGTAAAAAATCAAAATACAGTAGTTGAATATTAAAGTACATAACTGAAAATCAAAATACACCAGTTGAATATTAAAGTCCACTGGTGTGTCTTGTTGGGCTAGAGTGCGTGTTGTAAAGTGTGTTATAGTGTACATTTTGCTACCGCATCCTATTAATTTCTAGAGTTTTACCTATTAAAGAATTAATTTCGATTAATGAATGTAGTTATCTAACTTCATTCTTGAATAGTATTATTTAACACATACATAGGTTTTATTGAGCAAACTTGAATTGGATGTGAAGATATATGTAGAAGTGCAACTATCTCTTCCTGATATGGGAGGAAAGGATCGGTGTTGTTGACGACATCCCAAGTGGAGAGTTTGAATAAGAAGATAGAGACAATGGAATGTTAAGAGGTGGAGGGGGAGAAGAGATTGGATGATGTGACCTCGCAGCTGTAGACAACCACTGTTAAGATGGAACGACAGGATGAGCCATTAGAGCGATAGAGTCAGTAGTTGATGGATCTGATGGCATTCTTCCAAGAATTTGGACCAGACCATTTGATGTTTCATGCACCTTCATGATAGGGTGACGATGATAGAGGTGGACCAAGAGGTGGTGGCATATGTGCCTAGCATAGTGTATATATTATATAAATATTTCTTATCTTTTATGATAGTTAAACTCTTTTTATATATAAATGATTTGTATTTTTATTGTAGTGTGATTTACTTTTATATTTTGATTTCTTGGGCACTTATATCTATAAATCGTAATTAAAAATTTTATTTAAAAAAAATACCCTAGCTTTGGCGACATTTTTAAACTCGTAGCTAAATATCTAATTTTGGTGCCACCATTCTCCTCTCGCCAATTATTAAATTACCACAATGATTAAAGTGACCTTTGGCAACGGTTATCAACGGTTACCAACCGTTGTCAAACACCACATTTTCCTACGTGACCTGGTTTTGCACTAATTGAAGGTTTTCAACGACACATTTCTTGATATAGCGACAGTTATCAACCATCGCTAAATGATTTCTTTTCCTGCATAAAATATTTTCACGTTAACATTTGGCGATGGTGACTTAAGTAACCATCGCTAATTACATTTGGCGATGGGCAATTACTGTCACAAATTGTCGAGACCCTCGAACCTGGAACTAAGGGAAATAATGTCGATACATCATTTTAGCCATCGCCAAATGCTTACAGTGACACAATATTTAGCAACTGTAGCTGGCGACGCTTTTGACGTTATTGGCAATGATTTTTAATTGTCTCCAAAATCATCTTTTCCTGTAGTGATACTGAACTTGTGGCTTCCATTCACCCTGCAATTCTTTGCAAATTCATTCGTTGTCTCCTGGTTTAATTGGTCGCCATGTGTGCTCTCATGTTCAATGTTTGGGTACTCTGATGTGCACGAGATTTCAAAGGAAGATATGTTTTGCATTTGCGAGAAACAATTTCATTCCATAGCTTGCTTTTGGTGTATGAATCTTATAAGCTAATTTGTGTTTTTTTCTGAATTACAATAATAATCAATCGCATTACTTTATCTCGCTACCAAATCAACCTGCATGAAATCAACATTTGAGCATATAAAATGCAAATTCGTGGAAGCCAAATGATATCTAAAGTGATTAGATGTCAGTGTTTGGAATTGACATATGTGCTAGTTGTACCCGTTATAGATTAGTTAACATGGTGCATTTGAAGCAACTGGTCTATCCTGCTTAATTAATTACAACTTGATCGAAGAACTTAGCAAAAAGAAAAGAGGTGATGATTGACAAGAAAGCAAAGGCATGATAAAAGAAATTGTTGATCACATGAGTTGGATATTTACCAAAACGTGCAAATTAAAAACACTTTCTTGAGGATGAAATATATACATATATGCATCACGCAAGCAGATTAATCTATCTATCTATCTATCTATCTAATTACTTCCACTAAGCATCCGACGTACTTGCTCCCACTTAATTAGAAGGTGTATTTTGTGCACTCCCTCACAAATCAGTGCCTTGTAGTAGTAAGAGCCATGGGGGAAGATGTTGCTATCGTTAGGGTTGTGAGGGCATAATGATGTTTATAGCGAGTGTCGAGGATATGGTGATGCTTGTAGAGGGATGGATGTGGCGGTGGCAACGTAATCGAAGGTTGATGACATTGCCATCATCCTTTATATTTAGTTTAATTTGGCTAAGTTTTAAGGATAAATTTACTTAATTAACACATCAAAACATCTATGTTGAGAATATTGAGAGGGGCTTCTTCCTTTATCCATCTATGGTTAAACATCCTACCTATCAGTCAGTGGTTCTTTTCTTCCGCCTTTGTCACTGGCTCTTTTGAGGTAATGAAGCGGATGATGACCGACCTGAACTACCCAACGTCGTCCTTTTTCTTCTCAAAAACAAAGATTTGTCTAATGGATGTGAAAAGAGATACGAGTAAATAGAACACTTGAGTACTAAGACAAAGACCGTGCATGTGTTGAGAATCCATTAGTATGAAAAAAGAGGAACAATTATGTGATCTATCAAGACTGAAGAGAGAAGAATAAATAAAAATAGGGGTTAATTTTACAATTTTCATGAACAATTATAAATGTAGAATGACTAAGGGGTGAATTTTATGGTTAATCAAAGGTCAATTGAGCTTAAATTTCCTAAAGTGGATTGATACTGAGTAATTCAGGATTTACATGCAAATTGAATGATAATTCTTAATCAAAAATCTTAATTTCGATCCCACTTCAATTAAAATGGGTCCGATGGAAATAAATATAATTTAAACCTTCTAAAAATCATTTAAAAATATTTTATAAGGTTGGTAACAATTAATTTAATAATCGAAACTCGTTTTGACTTAAAATAGAGACTAGGCAGGTTTTATGATACATTTTGGATCTAAACATAAATTGACCATGCAAACATCCTCAAAACCTAAAAGTGAAGTTACAATTGAATTTTTTTATGTCCAAATTAAGTTACCATAAAAATTTTGATTCAATTGGACTTTATTTTCCCTTAGTATGAAATTTGTCCCTTAATTCCCAATTTCTTGCAAAAGCACCCCTAACTCTTCCTCTTCTTTGCAAATGCCCCTTGCCAGCACCTTCTCCACCTCCCACTTCTACGTCCTTCAGTAACGAACTTCGACGAGTTCGTTCTCGCAACCTCTAACCTTCTCCTTGCGCGCCATGGAGCATTAAATCTCCCTCAACTCACGTTGCTTCGTTTCGTCGAGATTTGGTACGTCATCTCCCCTCTATTTCTTCTTCCTCAGGCGTCACCAATAACGACCTTGGAGCTCTTCCATCTCCTTCCTCCGCCGCTCCTCCAAAGATATTGGTTGATGGATTCTTCTCCCCCCATCGTCGCCATTCTCTCTATCAAAGGAGGCATTTCTTCCACCCCCTTATCACTCCAACTCCCCTCGCCGACATCTTCTTCTTCCTCATGGCCGGCCACCACGCCGGCCACGTCTTCGTCTCCTTCGCCCACTCTCAGGTAGATTTTCTTCTTCCCCTATCTCTCTAGATTAGTTTAGGCTTCTTAACTCCAAGTTTCGACCACCACATCTCCTACCTCTCTATCATCTTTACACACTCCGGCCGGTCTAAAACATACCTCCAGCGAGGTGCTCCTCCTCGCATTCGTCCATTGTTCCACTCGCCAACCACCCACAAAGCTCCGCCTCGACATCTTAAACAAATGCCCCTAATCAATTTGGGCTTTCAACGCCTCCAACTCTCCGCCGGGCACCTTCGTCGATGTCGTCCAACCGTCCACGCCTTCCTCATGCCAAATTGTCGTCACCACCACCTTTCACCAAACCCCAACGAAGCTTCCCGACCTATTGGAAGCAAGTTTCTACGTAATCTGCTCTCTATCGAACTACCCACTGCTGCCACTCTTCCCCGACGTTGACCCATCGTGGATGGCCTCCTCGCGTGTCGAAGCTTTACGAGAAGCTCCGTGGTGGCATGAGGAACCATTTGCAACCCTGAACAGGAAGTTTCGTGCACCGTGGAGCTTCATCGAACACCAACCACACCCTCCACCTCGTCGTCGTCAATGCCGTCCACGCCCTCCTCCGGCCATTTCCGAGCTTGCAAACATTGCGGGAAAGTTCGTGGCACCCCCACGGATACTTCCCTTAGAGGTTTCGTGCACAATCAAGCCCCGACGACCTTCCTCTAATTCACGCTGATCAACGTTGAGCTCTACGTTCTCCCTTGCTGGAAAAATGAAGAGAAGGAGAAGACGAAGAAGGTAGGGGCGTAGTTGCGAGGAAAAAGAAAATCTTAGGGACCTATACGTAGGACTTCAAGGGCTAAAATGCAAGCTTCCAGGGACTGATTTGCATCAATCAACATTGGTGGTTACATTCTTTTTTCAATTGATTTTCATTGCATAATCTTGCTCAAACATGAGTCACATTGATTTTTTGGTACTTAACTTCTACTTAACTAATTACCTTGAAGTATTGAATGATTAAAATATAATCTTCTTAATAGAGGTATTAGAATTAGGTGATTATTGTTTACATTTTGTTAACTAGATTTGGCAATTCAAAAATCAATCTCATTAAATCTAGTTCCTAAGCGCAAAATTCTCGATAGTGGTACTCGTGTTCTTATTTGATTCCAGAGATGATCGTAGGATACTTTTATTTTGAGTTATAAATTATAAATGTTATTCTCACTTTAGTCAACTATATTACAACGTAAAACGATATTTAAAAACACAATTGAAGCGAGTTAACAAAGGTCATCTTGGTAGGGTTGGTACGTAGAGCACTTTGGCAACGAAGGTGGAGCTCGTACAGTAATGGTGCACAACATTGTGGGCAAAGTGGGGTTGGTAGTGGTGGGTATTGCAGCACCACATTGTTCTTCAAGGGCATGAATGTTAATAATTAATTTAATTTTTTAAGTTATTTTGTTGCGATGAGTCTAGTTTGTAGAGAGTCTTTAGTTTAGTTATGACCTTTTTTTAGGTTTCTCTTTCTTTTTTATTTGAAGATTATACCTTTGTTTTAGGATTAGTGAATTATTTTTGCTTTTCTTTATTTAGGTTGTTATAGCAAACTATCCCTTTATTTTGGATAAACGGAGTTTTTTTTATCTTTTCATCTTCCTTGCCTGATTTTTGAGGCTTTGGAGTAGTCATTGGACTACTTGCTCCATTTCTAGGCGAAGAAGTTGCTTACTGACGCATTAGTCCCCATTGATGATACCAATGCCCGCTAAAGAGTGGAGAAGATAATCTAGAAGTAGAAGGATGCTATCGTCGCAAAGGCGTGCGTGGATGGCTGCTCGATGATTTCATCGAAGGTGGTGGATAAGTTCACTACCTGACAAGTGACAATCGAGTTGCATTAAAAACGGTGTTTTAAGGTGTCGTTGTTGTAGTAAAGATGTTACAATGCAAATTGAAGTTGCGTTATTTTTATTTAATTACAATTTTTACTAGTTAGTTTCCAGGTTATTCACTGGGAGGTAGTTATTGATATACATCACTCTTTAAGTCTAAAAATTTTCTTTTATTTAAAAAAATGTTAAATTTATTTACAAAATGAATGAATCAAATAATGAATGAATTTGTTAATTATATACAAAAAAAATCAATTAATATGTATTATAATGCCTTCAACAAATGTGTAACTAACAGGCATGAGAAACTAGCTAATATTACGTAATGTTAGTTATATACAGCTACTCTAAGTAATACCTAAATATAGGTACAAAAATAGCTATTAATCTATATATACTAAGTTAAATTAATATATTAATACATTTAGTAACATATATTATATATACAGTAACATATATATACGTTACTAACCTTTGGCAAAAAGAACAACCTATACTAATGTATATACATATATGTAGTGACAGATATATATGTCGCTAAAGCCTCTATTGTTATTTATATGCATAGAAGACTCAAATAGCTATACACTCTACTCTACATATATACTACTTATATACTCTACTCTACATATATACTACTTACATACGTATACTATATACATATCTTATTTACATACATATATATTACTTACTATTATACATATACTGTATATATGTATATATATATATGCTACATATACACAAGCACACAACACAAACATAGACTCAACACTTAACCGTTTTTACAGCTTAACCCTTCTCTCGTCTCTCTTCTTTCTTTCTTTACAAGACTTGGTCATTTTTAGGTGCTTCCTCTCACTCACAAACTGGTTCAGTTACTGTTCATCTACCCAAAAATTGGGTATTTAATGGGTGAGTCAATTTGATTCGTGGGATACACAGCACCCGATAGGGGTTGGATGGATTGACTTTCTGCAACATGTAATCAAACAATTACAATAAAGCGCTGTTTTTGGGTTTTTGTCCTCGGCAACGGTGCCAAAAATAATGATCATCCAACTACCAGTTCGTACAAAAAGGGGTTGTTATTGTAGTAAATGTTACAAATACAAACCATTGTCATGTCAATTTTATTTATTTACTTGACTTTTACTGGTTTATTTCGGGTCGTTCACTGGGAGACAGTTATTGATATACATCTCTCTCTAAGTCCAATATTATTTTTTAATTCCAAAAAGATTGATTTTATATACAAGAATGAATGAATAAAAGAATGAATTAATTGTATGCATAGGAATGAATTACAAATCAGTATAATGCTTGAAAACAACTATGTATAAACAAGCATAAAAAACTATAAACGAATACTCTATACTATCTATTTATATCTTATATTAATAATACTTAGATATATGTACAATAATAGGTAATAATATATATTATACTAACTTAAGTTAACATACTAACATTTACAATAACATATAATATATGTATAGCAACATATATAAGCGTCGCTAAACCTTAGAAAAATTACATACATAAGCTAAGTTAAAAATAGGATTTATACTGATGTTTATTCTATCTACAGTGACGTATATATATGTCACTAAAGCTATTTTTTATTTCTATACATATATAGCTCAAACATATGTTATACTACGTATACTTATTACATATATACTTATATACTTACATCTATATACACATATATCAATATACATATATACTATCTATACCTATATATATATATATATACACACACGCACACACAACTCACACAGAGGCACAAGGCACACTCCAACACTTAGCCAATTTTTGCCTCTTCTCTTCTGTGTTTCTTCTTCGTTAATCACCTTAATTAGTGTTTACTAATACAAAATTATTATTTTTTAATTGGTCGGCGACCCTTTTGAGGGATACATAGCACCCTGTCGGGTGGGACTAGACCTCTATTAATAGCCACCCTAATTTGTTAATTAGGCCTCTTAATCTCAATTTAGGTTTGTTAATGGGCCTAATTAGGCCCATGCATAGTGCACAGCCCCCAGCCGTACACTGCACACCAATGTCTCATACCAATCTCATTCATTATATGCTCAGAGGGGATAAGGGGGATGTGTTTTCGGGCGCCCAGCGCCCGTGATGACTGAAGGGGGGGGTGGGGACAAATTCAATTTATACAACAGTGGGCACGCCTCAGCCACCGATGTGGCACCTTTCTTAGTGCCACACAAGCGTTGCTGCTTCAGCGCGTCAGCGTGCGAAATAGCTTAATTTGGCCCTCGATTCGAGGGCCCAAATTAATTCCAAATTTAAAATAAATTATATATTTGTAAAGCCCTCTACATAATTATTTAGTTTATTTATAAAAATAATTATATTTACTATATAAATAAATTAGTTAAAGATTGTGATTTATGCACATTAATTTTGAGTTTATTTTTAATTACAGTATAAATTAGTTAATTAATGATCAAATTGACTTATTACAGTAGTAATATACATATCAAAGTATTTATTACAGATTTTTATTATATTTTACACATTTTATTTTAATTTATTTAGATTTAAATAAGTGATTCCAGTGTGTTTTACATTTAAATTATGTATAAATAGTATAATACATTATAAATATAGTTAAATTAGTTTAAATTACTTAAAATAATATAATACAAATATAATGTATAAATTAATTCAATTATAACTTAATTTACTAATTTATTCTAATTTAACTTAGTAACTTACTTGATAACTTAATAAATTATTTACTTATTATTATTATATAATTAAATTAAGTTACAGGAATATTAGTGTACACTATACATAGATAAATATGTATGTACATTATTGATGGGAAAACTATCATGAGTCCTAACTAGCTCATTTTGCCCCAGAAAAGAGAACAAAAGCTCATACATAACCAACTGGAGGTCCTAACTCAATGAATAGCCAGTTTGAGAGAAAAGTAAGAAATAAGGGGTAAAGCTGTAATTTTACCAGTGCAATGCAATAACGGGATTTCTCATGGGCTAAACATAGGTCAAATGGTCTTAACAAGATAAAAAGTAGGTTGGTTTAAATAGAAAAAAGGTTTATGTGAATTCTAGGAATTAAATGATTTCTTGTAACCCTAAAACAGACAAACTTGATTTGACAAGGTTCTGGTTAGGATAAAATTCACCTAAACCTTCTAAAAATCATGAAAAAATATCCTCTAGGGTTTGGAGCCTTCAATTTGGCCTTTGGAACCTATTTTGACCTAAATTGGGGTCTCAGTTAAATATTTACCCTAAATTGGATTTTTGTGTAAATTGCCCAGTCAAACGTGATCAAACCTAAAATCTAACTTCACCATTGGATTCCTTATGTTCAAATTAGATTTGTACCAAAATTTAGACTTAAGGGGAATTCATCTTGACTTACTTTGTAAATAGGTTTAGCCTAATTACATTTATACCCCTATCTTTTGAAAACCTATGCAGAAACCCCCCTAACTTCCTCATCATTCTTTGCAATTAGGTCCCTCCTCCATTATAGCGAAGCGAATCCTACTCCGGCGAGGTTTCAAAGGCAAGAACTCTCTGATCTCTCAGAGAATCTCCTTTAAAATTGAAAGGAAGATTCTTTGAGAAATCTCCTCCAATGTGAACCACTTGATGAGACTTAATTCCTACCCAATCTCTCATGCGAACGAATGAGAGATTTGGGTCTCTTTGATTTTCCATCTCTGACGACATGGCCGTGCTTGGAAGCTTGCTTCCAAGTACAAAACTAACCTCCAAGGCCTATATAAGAAACCCTAATTCATTTCGCACCTCCTTAGCTTGGATTTGGGTCGGTCCACCCCACCTTCTTCTCTCCTCGCCAGCCACAACTTCTCTACAAGCTCCGGTGGCTCCATCCTCTCTCTCTCGTCGCCCAACCACAATACCAGTGGTTGGGTTACCTTCCTCTCAATCATCCGCGTCAGCCGTACCAGCCCAGACGTTGCCTCTGCCTTTACCCCTGTCGTCGCCGTTTCCTTATCTACGGGGAGCTTCGTCTCCGACGACGGCACCACGAGCTGTCTGCCATCCTTGCCTCCTTTGTCCTTAGGTTATGATATTTCAACTTCTCTCTCCCTCCTCTTCCTGTTCCCCCTCTTTATTTCTTAAACTATCCCTCGATGCCCTGAGTCACCACCTGTCATGAACGTGGCATCAGACTGTCCAGACATCTGGAACCCTTTCCAGACGTCTGGTAATAAATTTTTGCGGCGTACGGGGGTGCGTTTGCTCGCCTGTGCGAGCAGACTGCACCCGCCGCTCTCGTTCCTCTTTTCTTCTCTCTCTTCCTGCAGGCGCGCCGCTCTCTTCTCTCTCTCCCCGCACGGCCTTATAAGAACACCCTCGCCCTCTCCCTTACCCTCATCTCCTCCGCCTTCCTCTTCTCCTTCTCCCTGCCAGTGCGGGAGCGTGAGCGAGTGAGTGAGCGACGGCAGCAGCGGTCGCGGCGAGCGTGCGGGAAGGAGGGTTGCGAGCGGAAGGGGAAGCTCGACCACGAGGGCTCGAGCTTGCCGGGGAAGCTAGAGCCGACCGGCGGGGGAGCGGCGGGTGTGGGGTGTCGCGGAGGGGCTGCTGCAGCTCGGGCAGCAGGCGGACGGGGCGCGGCGTGGTTGTGCGTCGCGGGCGGAGAGCGAGTTGGGCTCTGGTCCTGGAAAAGTTTCCAGAATCAGACGTTTGGGCTTACGGCCAGACGACGGTGAAGACGTCTGGAGGACTGTCCAGACGTCTGACAGGTAAGATATTTCTATCTCCTTCCTTTTTCTCGTGTACGGCCATGCAGCCGTCCGCCGCGACTTCGTCTGCGCTTCGTCATGCTGAGAGCAGGAGTGTGTGTGCGCAGGTTGCACTCGGGAGGGCGCGAGGGCTCGCCATCCCACGTAAATCAGACGTCTGGCTGTAGTGCCAGACGACGGAGAGGACTTCCAGACGTCCGGGGTGACAATCGGACGTCTGGGAACCAAGTTAGACGTCCCAGCGGCTTCTGGACATCTGAAGGACTACGCAGAATTAAGGTACGATCTGACCCACCTTTTAAGACGTCTGGAAGAGGTTCCAGACGTCTGATTTTGGACAGTTTCGTCGTTTTTGACCCATTTAGGGCCCGTTCGGAGTCCGTTTTCCACATTTCGAGTTGCGTTCTTTCCAGAATAAAATCCTCTACCCGTTTACAGTAATTATATACCGTTCTGAGAAACTCCTTGTGTTTGATCCTTGTGTTAGGACCCCGTTCCGTTGCAGTCTTGGGGGTTGCGAAGGCGTGCAGGATTGCCAACCACGCCCCCAGTACTCCCGTTTTCGCTGGTAGAGTGGCTTTTAAGTTATTTAGCATAAATTGTTACAATTATGGAACAATTAATAGAGTCTAGGACATTGCATGAACCCTAGGACTGAGAAATTAGATTGAATGATAGATCCTAGGGTATTGCATGAATCGTAGGGCTGGAAAACTAGATTGAATGATAGATCCTACGGTGCGGCATGAATCCTAGGACTGGAAAACTAGTGGAATATATAAATATTGCAGTCTTGGAACAATGGAAAGGAAATAATAGCTGCCTGTAAATTAATAGCTGCACATTATGAATGAATAAGTATGATTGAGAATATGGGTTGTATGAACGTAAAAATGGAACAGTGAAACCTACAATGGCCAAACAAAAAGAACACGAACCCTACGGGGAATTAGGAGTAGAACTCCTGGAAAAGAGAATAGAAGGGAACTGAGAAAGTGAAACGTGGAAGTGTGTTGTCTCTCGGGTACGTGGTACCAAAGAGAGCACACATTACCTCTTAGTGTAGAGGGGAGCTTGTCGCCCTCAGGTTGAGGCCGGGGTGGGTTTGGCCACTGTACACCGACTTGCTGGCCCTCGCGTACGCAGTACCGAGGAGAGCTACTAGTGTAGGGAGAGCACTAGCTACCTCACGGGCCCCGAGGTTCTGCTAGCCTCCTACACCGACTTGTTAGCCCCACTGGGCAACTAGGGTAGTCAGGCGAGGGTGCGCGGACTGTGGAGGGGTTGGACCCCTATTACCGAGAGGGCTCTGCCCTATACTGGTTCCGTGCTATGTTTTGAGTGCACCCGTTAACAGAAACGACTGACCGCGTGCCAGTGCGGGGTAGCTACCTGTGCGCTTATCGCGCGTGCTGTAGTCACCGTTACGTCTGTCAGCGACCTTGGGGTGGTTAACTGAGGGCAGGACCACCACGGAGGACTCTCCCGGCCAGGAGAGCACCACATGTTACTTCTACTTTTCGGAAAGGACTGCAATCAAGATCGTTCCCACGAGGAACATTCGAGATCAAATGAAGGATCTGAGAAATAAATCAATCGTGAAATAACAGAAAGACGTAAATAAAGAAAGTAAAAATATAACAGCTACTGTACACTCTACTGCTTCTTTAGCTTTTAGTTGCCACTCTACTCATCGTTTCGCTGATGTGTTACACTCGTTACTTTTCAGGACCAGGTGTTGAGCAGCCAGGGTCAGCGGCTGCAGTGGACGCTGAGCCTAGTAGGGTCCAGTAGAGTTACCCGCAGTTCTTTTTGTACCTTTCTTCCACTGTAGTGAGTAGTTTCCTTGTTACTCCCTGTAGTTCTTTATTGTAAGTGTCATGTTATGTACATATTTGTTGCTCTACTGTTGTGGTGGTGTATACTGTAGTAGTTCCTTTTCTTACTACTGTATTTTGTTACTGCTAGTTATATTCATGTTGAGTGTGGTTTATTTTACTGCTCTTTTGGTTACTTCCTCGTTGGACGACTAGGTCTTGGGATTAGTCGAGTTGGTCCGATTCTCGTGTCTCGTAGGAACTCGGGAATCGGGTCGTTACACCACCACCTTCTCCATCTCCGGCCACATTCCGGCGAGGCGTCCTTGCCACTCCGCACCTCCATCCGCCTCGCCAACCACTCCACAAGCATCGCCACACCTCACTAAATGTAACCCCTTATCTAACTCACCACGCCACACGCCCAAAACACCCCCCGAACACACCCATGCACACAGCCACAGGGTGCCCTAAATCCGCCACCACAACCGCCCATACGCCACGCTGACCCCCGCAACACGTTCTCTGTGTCTTGGTGAGGCCTCCTGAGCCTTCTGACGAGGTCGCAAGGCGGTTTGCATGATTGCAGGTACAGGAACCTCGTTGCCATTGAAGCAAGCAAGCAGCTAGCTTGCAAGCTTGTTCTAGGTCGTCTTTGTAATTTCCCTTACTTCGAGGGGGTGAGATTTGCGTGGCGTAAAACATGCGAAATTAAAAATAGAATCTCACAAAACTAACAATCTCACAATTAGGCACAAGAATTTTTAGGTGGAAACCCAACCCGGGTGAAAACCACCACCAAACCCTCTCGAGTTTGGATTTTTCGATCGATCTAGTCGATCAAATCCACTATACGAATTACTTCAACGAGGGTAGTTCAACCTCAAGTACAACCATGCTACAAGTGCGAGGGTAGCGTTCCTCAACCTCTCCTCTTCACAAGGAGGATTTTGTCTCTCGATGGAGATGAGAATTCGCAAAGCGAATACTCATACCAAAGAATAATAAAAGTACAAGAATCCTATAGAGCCACAAATATTAACACCTAGCTTCTATAGGAGTTAGGAAACTTCTATTTGGTAGAAGTGCGTCGACGACGCGGATGCGTAAACTATGCAATGGCACAACGGCGCTCTCGTGAACTACGGCGGGAGAGCAGGTGTGCAATTGGATTGAAGCTCTCTAGATGTAGAACTAGGCTTGGAGAGCTAGAGCTTTCTTCTTAAGATCAAAAGACACAAAATGATGTGAAAGTGTGTTACAAGCCAAGGGGTCCTCCTCTATTTATAGAGGCCCTAGGAAGGCTTTGGAAAGCCTTGGAAGGCTTCCATAGCCGTTGGGTACAAGGCCTAAGAGAATCAGGCCGAAGTCAGAAATAATCATGATTCTGACAGGGTCATCAGACGTCTGGTCCTGGCATCAGACGTCTGGAAAACCTGTTTAAGACGTCTGGGAACTAAGTCAGACATCTGATTTTAGACATGTTTCCTTCCTGACTTAAATCGGATCTAAACGGTGTTCTAGTGCATGTCCATCAGACGACACACAGGACATCTGGCATAAGGTCTGGACGTCTGGAAACCTATTTTTCTGCTGAAATGGATTCTCAAGGGGGTGCAACGGCTAGAAAATCTCTGAGAAGAGATTTTGGGTTGACCGAGGTAAAACAGTCATGTATCAAACATCTGGGGTCCTCTACGGACGTCTGATACGAGGCTAACGGTTATTTCTTTAATGTTTGCCAAGGAAGCCAACGATCCACTAATTGGATGTCTGGCAAAAGCATCAGATGTCACCTAAGATGTTTGGACTAAGGTCAGGACGTTTGATTTCATCAGACAGAACTAACTAAGTCCAGCCTAAATAATCAGACATTTGAGTGAACAGTCAGCCGTTTTAAAAGTTTTTATCAGACGTCTAAAATCCAGATTAGACATCTGAAAAGGCTATCTGAACCCTATTTTATTTTTCTGAGTTTTCTATAGAAAACCTAAATATCCTAGGGTTGTGCAAGTGTTTCTAGGACTACTGTGAGGGTTCTTTGAGGCTCTTTAACATAAGATCTAAGACAAAAATAAAGAGCAAAATAAAGAAACAAAATTACATAGTACAAAGGAAAGGAAATCTATCCTATTCTTCATCTCCTTCCTTATTCAAGCTATCGCTCCTCGCGAAGCTCCTTTGTTCTCCATCAAGCTCCTCCAATCCGTCATGGATGCGAGCTTGAACTCCGTCTAAACACTTGTGTCTATTTGCAATTTAACCTAAAAACTGAAACTCAGATGTAAATGTTAAAAGACTCGTGTTTTGTTATCATCAAAATAAACGATCGTGGTGCTCTAGCACCAATAGTCTTGCCTTAGGCTACGAGTCCCAGGGCGTGCGGACTCTCCTTGCGCACAGCTTCACCAAACACTTGGCATTGAAGGCCACAGTAGCAGCCGCAATTGGACGCCATCTGCTGCGGATGCGCGCAACAGGAAGGTGGGACTTTTAGTCCCACCTCGAAAGTGGAGGAGCGGACGCAGCGAAATAAATTGTAAAAGTGATAGGGGCTTATCGCCTCCTGACCATGGGGTGAGGTCCCACTCGCCCTCACTGTCCCGTCCGCGACCCACTGCCCGCGGACTTGGCCCTGACCCGTATACCCGATCAACTTGCACTCCTTGCCCACCACGCATGTCGGTGGGCCTGGTCCCGGGCACGGATGCCTAACCCGATTACCCAAGAAGGCTCTGGGAGAGCGAGCCTAAGAGAGAAAGAAGAAGAGAGATTGTGGGGTAGGTTTTACTCTCGCAGGCGGGAGAAGAAGAAGAAGCCAAGGAAGGAGAGGGCGGCAGCCAGAGAAGCTAAGGAAGGAGATGGCAAGGCTGAAGAGAAGGAAAAGCTGAAGGTAGAAGAGAAGGAAAGAAAGGAGAAGAAGAAGCCAAGAAGAAAGAAGAACCGCCAGAGAAAGAAGAAGAAGAAGAAAGAGAAGGAGCCAAAGGCAAAAGAAAAGGAAAAGAAGCTAAGGCACATGTCGAAGAGCAAAAGAAGAGAAAGAAGGAAGAAGAAGGCAATTGCAAGAGAAGGACAGAGAACAGAGAAGAGCCATAGAAGCATTGTATAAGACGTCTGATTTCTAAAATCAGACGTCCATTTTTTTTGCACTTCTTCTATATAAATTGACATTGTTTTTTTATACTATACTCTGATTTTCATTGCATATTATATTCAATCTTAAAGTTGTGTTCTTGATTTTTAAACCCTAATTTGCTCCCTGTGTTTGACTTCGGATTTAAACCTTCGAATAATAAAATTTATTTATTTTCGAGCGATTTCAACTATACTACGACGCATTAATTTTAACATTGATCTCGTCTCGATAAAACAAGTATCATTAATAAATATGTTTATTTATATGAATTTATTAATTTACATAGCTTATGGTACATATAAGTTAATATAATTAATAGTTAAATATTTATATAAGTTATATGCATACTAAGTTATCTTAAGTACTTAATTTACATTATAGCATGTATACATAAGTTATATATACATATTTTACACTATTTACATATATAGCTTAGTATATAGATTATATATATATATATGTATTTACATAGTATACATAGTGTTTTTGTGTATTTTTGGGGTTTTTCTTATTTTTATGGGTTTTGTGAGTTTTATAGAGGTAGGGGTTGAGAGAGAAAGAAAGAGATGAGAGAAATAGACTTGTTTTTAGTGTTTTTGATTTTGAGTTCTTTTATTCAGTTCTAAGGTATACTAAATCGTCGGATGGTATGTTCTACCAAGTTGGGGTTCAGATAACCTTGAAACTTGGTATACACTTAAAAGTATACCTAATCTTACTCGCTACACATTTATTTTATTTTTTTGAAATTTTTATGTTGTTTTTATTTATTTACAAGTCTAGCACTTTCTAGGCTTTAATGGGTGTGTCAAGAGGTGACCTAAGGCCTTAGAATTGATATCAGGGGTTGTAAAGTTAGTGAGAGCATTCAGTGGTGTTCAACACATGAAATGGAGGGTGCTCAGGTAGATAAGCATAAAATTCAACGTGGTTTCATAAAATTCCTAAGTTGGGCAGTTCATGCACATTTATAGTTGATATAAGAATGTTTAACAACAAATTACAAGCAATTCTACTTAAGTTAAGGTCATTTACAGTACATGAAAACTTATACAACATTTTTATCACATATAAAACATATTAGCTAATTAAAGACTCTAAAACCAGATCACTGCCCTCTTAAATTCATCCCAATAGTTGCTTCCACCAACAGCTACAGCTGCTGGAATCAAGCAGCCACAGCAGCAGCAGTTGCAACATCTGCAACTGCACTCATGGTAGTCCAAGGCATAGCCCAGACATCTTAAAATCAATCAAAATGGCTGCTACAGTGTTTCAACTCATTTCCAGCAGCTCTGAAATGGAGATTTCCATATAAAAACACCCAAGATCAAACTTTGTGAAGTCTGATCTGGGATGTTTAAAGTCCAAATCAAGTCAATTCTCATCTTAAAACTCATCTTAAAATCAGGGAATAGACAACATCTGAGGAATCCCAAAAATCTGAATCACTTTAGTTTTGATCATTACCTTACATTATAGATAATGTAAAGGTAATAGATTAAAACTAAACATCAAATGTATTGCAAACCTCATTCAGAATAATTAAACTAAAAAAACAATGAGATTCGGGATCCAAAATGTAAAAACTCTGATCTAATCACCCTACTACTACTATAGACAATAGAGTAGAAGAGATCGAATAAGATCGTGAATTCCAATAAAAAAAATCATGTCAAAACCTTCCAATGCTTGAAATAAGAGTTAATCCCATAAAATGTTGCTACTGTAGCAGCTGTTTCATGTACTACAAAGCAATAAGTGATAAAAAATCATACGTTCAAGCAATGAAAACTCCTTCAAAGGCACATTCACATGATGCAAACATCATCAACACTTCATGATACTAATCTGAAAACTCTTCTAATTAGCAAGAAAACCACGAGAAATTCAAATCAGTCTTCCCCAAAACTTTCTTACAATCCTAATGTGCACCTCGTCTTACATTATAGACAATGTAAGATAAGGATGAAAATTAAGAATTCAATGCATTAAAACCACATCAAGAGTATCTCAAATGTATTCTAAAAAATTTGGGATTCATTTCCTCTTTAGGAAAGCTTGAAAACCACATAAACATCTGATTTATCCTCTCTCTTGTGCCATAGACAGCACGAAGAAAGAATCTAAATCCCACGATAAAAACCACTGAAAACAAACCCAAATCATCAGATTTCGCATTCAAAATCAGTAGAGGGACCTTGTGAAAAGGATGGCATGGATGGAGAGTCTCTCAAGTGGATTGTGAGCACTCAAATCAGTTCTAAATGCCCAAGGACATCATATTTGATTTGATGCTCTGATGAGTGAGTGATTTGCAAAATAAAATGCGGGGAAATTCAGAACTTGAAATTGTGATGTGAGGGGGGAGATGAATGATCAAATGGACGAAATGGATTCATCTCCTCCGATCTGAATTGATCAGAGGAGGTGGGTGTGTGAATTCTACTGTAATCTACTCCTAAGCTAACGATTAAACCAGTGGATTCACTAACTGATACTACTGTATACTAATCTAATCTACTCCTAACTAAGCTACTGTATACTACTTGCTACTCTAAACTACTCTGACAAAGCAAGAAATCCTGATCTAATCAGATGAATGGGACCTTTGGATCCAAAGTTGGTAGTTAAGGAGGAAGAATGGAGGGAGATCTCTAGCGAAGGAAAAGCCCACAAGAAGAGCTTCAGGGTCGTCCTCAGGCATACATTATCCCTAGTGGAGAGGAGGAAATGGTGGTGAAAAACCACACCACTGTCACTGATGTGGCGAGTGAAAGGGGTAGAAGAACTGGAGGGGACAGAGGGATCGGCCTCAAAGAAGTAGAAGAGGAGGTCAATCCTTTGCACACGAGGCTAGTGAGGTTCTTAAGTAGAGTGATCAGTGAATCAAGGCACCGTAGTGGTGTGATTAGCTACCTAGGGCACCTACGGTTGGATGGAGAGGAGAGAGCGCGCGTGAGGTTCTATTTCAAATGTGGACTGTTGGATCAGATCTAGGGGAAAGGGCGACCACACGCACGGATTCGCGTGAAGGTTCGATTGAAGGAGAGCCATAGATTGAGAGGATCAGAGATTGAACGTCCATGATGAGCCCTGTTCTTCTCGGTGGACAGTGCTCACGCGAGTTGTAGGTGCTTGAGGGTTCTATTTGTGATTTTGCAGGATAAGCCCCTCAGTGAAGGGGTAGAAAAATATCAAGTAAGCCCATAAGTGATCAAGAATTAACTCAGAACAGTTTTTATGGCCTTACAAAAGAGTCTCTGCGGGTTACAAATAGTTCCTTTGAGGAATTTCTAAGGCTGAAATGTTATGTATGAGGACCTAAATGAGAATTTATAAATGCGAGGTCCTAATTATGTCCAAATGCAACCAAGTTTTTATTAAAGCTCAATCGAACATATTAGAAGTTAATTTCACTTTTGATTTGGAGTTTTGAGCTCATTTGTTTTTTAAATTTTGCAATTGAATTACCATTTTACATTTATTAATAGAATATCTCAATAATTAACCTAATTATGCGTTTTTAGCATAAATTTGATGTTTTAGGTCTTTTATGTTATTTCTCACACTTAACCCTTTCTTTGTGTTAATTTGATAGTGTTTAACCTAGTTTCTAGCTTAACTTAGGTGATTTAGCTATGATGAGTCGCAACTCATCAGGGACCAGACCACTACTATGAATCGGCCCTATTTCAATTAGGTGTATTTCTTTTCAATTTGATTCAGGCCCAATACAGCTACAATGCAGGCCCCGAGCTTACACTGTACCAATACCATGCTCATATGCTTGTATAAGGTCCGGAGAGGAGAGGGCTATGGGTCATGGGTGCCCAACGCCTGACGACTGTCGAAGCCATGCGATGTGATGAGAATATTATCATGAGCCCTAACTAGCTCATTTTGACCTAAGAAAGAGAATAAAAGCTCCTACATAACCTAGAGAAGGACCTAATTCAAGGAATAACTATTTTGAGAAGAAAACATGAAATAAAGGGTAAAACTGTAATTTTACCATTGCAGTACTTCAATGGGATTTCTCAGAGGCTAAACACAGGTCAATTGATCTTAAAAAGATAAAAACTGAGTTGATTCAGTCAGAAATGGGTTCATGTGCAATCTAAGAATTAAATGACATTCTGTAACCTTAAAACAGACTCACTTAATTCAACATGGTTTTGGTCAGGATAAAAATCAAATAAATTCTCTAAAATTCATGGAAAAATATCCCTTAGGATTTAGAACCTTCAAATTGTCCTTTGGAACCTATTTTGACCTAAGTAGGGGTTTTAGCTAGATATTTAACCTAATTTTGGTTTTTATGTAAAATATCCAGTCAAACTTGGTCAAAGATAAAATCCAACTTCACCATTAGATTCCTTAGGTCTAAATTAGGTTTGTACCAAAATTTTGACCAAAAAGGAGGTCACCTTGACCTACTTTACAAAACAGTCCACCCAATTATATTTGGACCCCTAGCTTTTGAAAACTATTGCACAGACCCCCTATCTTCCTCGCCACTTTTGCAATTAGGTACCTCTGCCATTACAACGGAGGAGTCCTACTCGGACAAGGATTTGAGGTGGATTTCTCCATGATTCCTCAGAGATCTCCTCCCAGATTTGGAAGGGAGATTCTCTGAGGAATTCCCTATCGTCTGAACATGATCCCAAGATCGGATTTGCACCCAATCTCTCATGCGAATGCTCGAGAGAATTGGGTATCATCCGCACTTTCCATCTCCGTCGAGATTCTTGCGCTTGGAAGCTTGCCTTCCAAGCACAAGAGTCTCTGCCAACACCTATAAAAGGACCCTCATCTCCGGCCGCACATTTTCAGCTTGGCTTCCCCGGAGAACCACCTCCAATTTCCTCCCTTCTCCTCCGGCCAAGTGTCCAGCAAGCTCCGGCGATTCTTTCTCCTCCTTCTTGTCGCTCTGCCACAATACCAGTGGCAGAGATATCTTCACCTCCTTCCTCCGCGTCATGCCATACCTGCGCACGCGCTAAAAGCCCCTTCGTTGTCATCGTTCTCCCTCCACTGGAATCTTCTTCTCTGGTGGCGGTAGGTACGAGCTGTCCGCCATCTTTTCCCCTTTCGTTTGTTAAGTAGGTTAGAACTCTTCCTTTTCCTCTTCTCTTTATTTCCCTCTTCTTAATTTCTATTTTTATCCCCTCGACACTGCAGACCACCTCCATCTTCTCCACCTCTGGTCGACCACCGGCGAAGGCGCTTCCATCACTCCACACTTCCACACGCCTCACCAAACCCCTCATAATCTCCGCCATCACCCACTGATCATCTTCCACCTCCTTATTGATCGCCATACCCTTCACAAGTGCCCTCCGAACACACGCACCTTCACGGCCACAAAGTGACCTAGGCACGCATGCCTAGGATCTGGATAATCCTCAAGAGGTTGGGGAAAATGCAAAGCTTAAGTATTAGGTCTAAGGCTTAGGGAGTATTCGACCTCGTTAATTGACCTTCGATTTTCGGGACTCAGTAACCTAAGCACCCTAATCCACACACAGTCTGGTTCAGTATGCATAACTATCAAAATCACGCAAAAGCGTTTTAATGTTCTAAAGAAGTTGCCTAGATTAGGAGCGGCCGATCAGCACAAGTTGATTTGGAAGAGTTCCCGATGCGGAGAGGCGGGAAATTCCCTTTGAAGATGCATAACAACATATCGTCTCTTCGGTGCTTGTCTCTTAGGATATTTACATATCCTACCGGGGGCATGTAAGCACTCTGCTGGTTCAGATACCATGGGTGGCATTATCACGAAATGTCAATTGTGAGGGTCTGGATTTGGCCACGGAACGCCATGGGCGGGATTATCTCGAAATCTCGAAAACCAGGGTTCTGGGGGTTACCATGGGTGGTGCTATCACGAAGCATCGATTGCCAGGGACCTTTGAGGATTGATGATGGGGACGAGGAATCCGATACAGACTGTGTTGAGAAGCCAATCCGAAGCTAGAAATAAAAAGAAAAGAGAGAGAAAACTCTCTAAACAAATAAATCCTCTATCTCTCTCTTACAAAAACGTACTGCAAACTGAACCAAGGCTAAATATGTCTCAAGCACGAGTGCTTTAGCCACGGAGTCCAATGAACCTTAGGGTAGTTCCTGCGGGCCTTAAAAACCTTCGCGGAGGATCGAGGCTAAAGCTGGTCAAGTCCGGATCTTGGTTGGTACTGGAGTACCTTTAGGCCTACTGTCGGCATTCTGATCTAATCACAAAAGAAAAAAGAAGAAAAAGCACTTATCATAATTGGTGAAAGAAACTCATGGTCGAGAACATAAGTTAAAACCTTGAGATTTTGCTAAGAGACTAGCAAAAGTTAGGCATGGGGGTGTGATGAGAACCTCATCATGAGCCCTAACTATCTCTTTTCGACCTAGAAAAGAGAACAAAAGCTCCTACATAACAAAGAGAAAGGCCTAATTCGAGGGATCACTAATCTGGGAAGAAAACATGAAACAAAGGGTAAAACTACAATTTTACCAGTGTAGTTCATCAACGGGATTTTTCAGGGGCTAAACAAAGGTCAATTGGACTTAATAAGAGGAAAAGTAGGATGGTTCAGTCAGAAAAGGATAATGGTGAGATTTAAGAATTAAATGACATTCTATAACCCTAAAACAAACCCACTTAATTTCACAAGGTTTCAGTCAGGATAAAAATCAAATAAACCCTATAAAATTCATGAAAAAATATCCCCTAGGGTTTAGAACCTTCAATTTGGCCTTTGGAACCTATTTTGACCTAGATTGGGGTCCGAGCTTAATATTTGACCTAATTTGGGTTTTTATGCAAAATATCCAGTGAAACGTGGTCAAACCTAAAATAAAACTCTACCATTATATTCCTTAGGTTCAAATTAGGTTGTACCAGAATTTTGACCTATGGGAAGGTCATCTTGACCTATTTTGCAAAATAGTTCACCCAATTACATTCTGGCCCCTAACTTTTGAAAACCCTTGCACAAACCCCCTCAACTTCCTCGTCACTTTTTGTATTCCGGTCCCTGTGCCATTGCAGCAGAGGACCCATACCTCTAGCGAGGTTTTGAGGGGGATTTCTCCTCGCTTCCCCAGGGAGTTGCTCTCAGATTTGAAAGGGGGTTCCTCTGAGAAATCCCTTACCGCCTGAGCAGTTCCCTATGCCCTAACTCGCACCATACCTCTCGTGCGGACACTCGAGAGGCATGGGTATCGTACCTGCGGCGACCTCCGATGAGAGTCTTGTGCTTGGAAGCTCACCTTCCAAGCACAAGGCCCTCTGCCTGTGCCTATAAAAGAAGCTCCATGTCCAGCCGCTTCCTCTAAGCCTGTTTTGGCTGGAGATACCCCTTGAACTTCATCCTTCCTCATTTTCGGCCATCTGCCCGCCGACTCCGGCGACCTCTCCTCTCTCCTCTCATCACTCTGCCACCATACCAGTGGCAGAGTCATCTCCGCCTTTCTCCTTCGCGTTGCGCCGTACCCACGTGAGCCTCTTCGATCCCTTCCTCGTCGCCGTCATCCCCATTGATTGGTCGATTTCACAGTGTTTTAAAGATATGTTCGTTGTAGTATGTTACGAAAAACAATGATCAATTTAATTTATTTATTACTCGAAATTTAGAATGTTCCGAGGTCGAACTCAGGGAGCAAACTTAGTTCTAGAAGCATAAAGATTCACAATTCACTATAATATACTGCTTTACAAAAATTAAAGAGAGAGGGAATAAAAAATTTTCTTCTCTTCTTTTCTTCTCTCTTCTTTTTTTTGTCTTCAAACGTCTGATTCCATGAATCAAACGTCTTAAGTAGAGTTTGCTATAGTGCTCGTCTTCTTCTTCCTTTCTCTTTGGCTGCTGCTGCTTCTTCTTCTTGGCTTTTTCTTCTTCTCTTCTCTTCAGCTGCAGCTTCCTCCTTTGGCTTCAGCTCTTCACTGTTGAGTTGCACCTCCTCCTTCTTCTTTTTCTTCCTTTCCTTCTCCTTCTTCCTCAGCTCCTGCTCTTTGATGCGGCTAAGTCCTTAGCCACTTCCTCTTCTTCTGCCTCTTCTTCCTCTTTCTTCTTCTTCTTCTTCAGCTTCCCTGCACAGGCACCCGGTTAAGCAAAACCTACCCGTACCCTTCTCGCGTTTCTCTCTCTCTCTTCATTTCTCTCTTAGGTTCACTCTCCCAGAGCCTTCTCGGGAACACGGGTCGAGTGTACGTGCCAGGGACCAGGCCCATCGGCATGCGGTGGTGGGTGAGGTGTGCTAGGATTAGGTAATTGGGTCGGGCCAGGTCTGCGGGGGGGTGGTTGCGGATGAGGCCAAATGAGCGGGTGAGAGGGACCTCACCCCGTGTGACTGAGGC
This sequence comes from Thalassia testudinum, assembly GCA_037157565.1. Taxonomy (NCBI): domain Eukaryota; kingdom Viridiplantae; phylum Streptophyta; class Magnoliopsida; order Alismatales; family Hydrocharitaceae; genus Thalassia; species Thalassia testudinum. Next base: position 83,636,201 of record JAZHRO010000022.1, read on the forward strand.
GATAAGCCTCAATCACTTTTTCAATTTATGCGCCGCGGGGCGCTTGAAAACTTACGAGGTGGGACTAAACGTCCCACCCTTTCACGCCCGCCCGCAGCAGCAAGCGCAAGCAATTGCCACTCCAGCCGAGGCCTTTGCTGCCAACCGAAGACCTGGAGTTGCACACGGAGGTCTTTCGCGCAACCTGGGTGCGTCCCTTGGAGCAGGAAGGGCTTAGAGCTACTTGCGAGCTCGCTCCAAGCTCGGCGTCAATGGCGGCGGAAGCTCGAGACCTGAAATCAGTAATACGACCTTGCAGCCCTGTCAAAACGCTCGGCGAGCTTCGCCAGAGCACGACGAACGTGATGGGAGTGGTGGTGTGGCATGACAGTGGCCGTGAATGCATGGCTAGGTCAAACTGTGTGCGTGCTAGTGGGTGTGTTTGGGAGAAGTGTGTGGAGAGTGTGGTGGTTGATGGAGAGGGGGAAAATGATCAGTGGGAGGTGGCAGAGCTTCTGAGGTGTTTGGCGAGGTGGATGGGTGAGTGGAATGACGGGAGCGCCTCGTCGGAGGTCTGGCCGGAGGTGGAGAAGGTGGTGATGGACAGTGGATGTCGAGGGGTCGAAACAACAAAATAACAAGGGGGAAATAAAGGGGAGAGTAAGAGAAACTTATCTACGAGTCCAGAGTGAAGGGGGAGGTGCGGAAGTGGCGAGCGGCCGGTGTTGCCGTCGCCGGAGACGAAGTTGCCAGGGGGAGAGAACGGCGACGAGGAAGAGGGGCTGGAGGGTGCCTACTGGTATGGCGCGGCGCAGCGGAAGACGGCGGAGTTAACCCTGCCACTGGTATGGTGGCTGGGCGATGAGAGAGGAGTGGGAATGTCATCGGAAGCTCTGGCAGTTGGCCGGAGTTGGTGAGAGACAAATAGGAGAGGAGATCTCGGGCCAAACGAAGCTTGGGAGGTGTGGAATGATCTGAGCTTGCTTAAATAGGCACGGGTAGGAGGTTATTCGCAAGGGGGATACCCATACCTCTCGAGCGTTCGCACGAGAGGTGTGGGGCGATTCAGGGTATGGGGAGCTGCTCATGCGGTAGAGGGTTTCGCAGAGAGCTTCCCTTTCAAATCTGGGAGTAGCTCCCTAGGCAAACAAGGAGAAAACCTCCTCGCAACGTCACCGGCGGTATGGGTCCCTGCTGCAATGGCAGAGGGACCTGAATGAAGAAAGTGACGAGAAAGCTGAGGGGATTTCCGCAAGGGTTTTCAAAAGTTAGGGGCCAAAATGTAATTGGGTGGAGTATTTTGCAAAGTAGGTCAAAATGGCCTTCCATTAGGTCCAAATTTTGGTACAAATCTAATTTGGACCTAAGAAATCTCATGGTGAAGTTTGATTTTAGGTTTGACCTTGTTTGACTGGACATTTTGCACAAAAACCTAAATTAGGTCAAATATTGAGCTTGGACCCCAATCTAGGTCAAAACAGGTTCCAAAGGCCAAATTGAAGGTTATAAATCCTAGGAGATATTTTTCCATAAATTTTAGAGGGTTTAGTTATTTTTTATCCTACCTGAAACCTTGTGAATTTAAGTGGGTTTGTTTTAGGGTTATTTAATTCTTAAATTTCACAATAACCCTTTTCTGGCTGAACCATCCCACTTTTTCTCTTATTAAGTCTAATTGACTTATGTCTAGACCCTTAGAAATTTCGTTCATGCACTGCAATGGTAAAATTACAGTTTTACCCCTTGTGTCATGTTTTATTCTCAGATTAACAATTCCTTGAATTAAGCATTCTCTTAGGTTATGTAGGAGCTTTTGTTTACTTTATTAGATTAAAATGTGTCGGTTAGGGCTTATGATGAGAATCTCATCACCCATCTCAGGGCTTCTTCTCCGACGACGGCACTTACGCGCCACTTGTCCTCCGCCTTCCCCCCCTTTGGTCAACTCTCCTCAGTGGGTTCCTCTCCCCCTCCTCTTTATTTCCCCTATCTCTATTACTGTTTTATCCCTTTGACGCTGCAGACCACCACCATCATTCCCATCTCCAGCCAACCACCGGTGAGGTATCTCCGTCACTTCCACACCTCCATCCACCTCGCTACACCCCTCAACACCTCCGCCATCATCCACTGAGCACATTCTGCCCTTCCATCGACCGCCATCACTGCCCTAAGCTCCCCCTGACCACACCCATCACCATGGCCACAGAGTGACCTAGGCATGCACGCCTAGGTCACCCTGCGGCCAGCCACCCACTGCTTCACCTTCGACGTAACATGGTGAAGCTACCCATGTGGTCTAATGAGGCCGCGAGGCCGTATTGAGTGATTTCAGGTCTAGCCCCCTTTCCGCCATTGGAGCACGAGCAAGGAGCTCGCGAGCTTGTTCCAGGATGCAATGCTCCAGGCTTCCAGGTTCAGGTGATGCGCAAGGAGTGCGCGCACACATCCAGCAAGAGCGCGACCTCGAGCGAGGACCCCAGTTGCAGCAATTAGGCAGAGCATCTCCTGCGGGTGCAAGCGAAGCAGGTGGGACTTTTAGTCCCACCTCGGAAAGCTTAGGGCGGGCTGAGGACTTTAAATTATTTTTATGTTTTCTTTAGGTTGCCTCAGAACACAGGGGTAAGGTCCCTCACCTTCGCTCGCTCACGCCTCGTCTGCGGTCCCTGCCCCTGCGGACTTGGCACCCGACCCGATTACCTAGACCTAGCACTCCTCGTGCATTACACCATGTCGGTGCGCCGTGACCTGGGCACGCGAAACCCGACCCGATTACCCGGCTCTGGGAGAGCATTCCTAAGAGTGAAATGGAGAGGGAGAGAGACGCAGGGAGGGTAGGGGTAGGTTTTGCTGTGTTGTGCGGGGAAAGGAGGAAGGAGGAGGAGGAGGAGGCAGCTGCTGAAGAGAGAAGAAGGAAGAGGAAGGCGTGGCTGAAGAAGGACACCTAAGTGAAGGACTTAGCCACGACAAGGAAGAAAGAAGAAGAAGAAAAGAGAAGCACTGTAGCAGAGGAGCGGCAGAGGCAAAGGTTGAAGAAGAAAGATAAGTCAGAAAAAAAGGAAGGAGGAGGAGGAACCAGGAACAGAAGAAGAAGGAGCCGCAGAAGAAGACAGAAGGAAAGGACTTAGCCGCAGAAGAAGAAGAAGAAGACAAGGACAGACAAAGATGAAGAAGAAGCCAAAGAACAAGAAAAAGAGAAGCACAACCACAGAGCAAAGAGAAAGAAGAGAGAAAGAGAAGACAAAAATCAGAAAGAGAAAGGGCAAATCAGTGAAGCACTGTAGCAACTCAAGTTTAAGGCGTCTGATTCACAAAATCAGATGTTTTATTCACGAGGAAAGAGTACATCAGAGAGAGAAAGGAGAAAAAGAAAGAGAGATTATTCAATCTCTTTTTGCATATTATCTCTTTAGCTTTCATAAACATTGAATTGCATTGATATTTTTGAACGTCATCTTTTGAGTAATTTTGAAGTTGTGATTTTAGTTTCTAAAATACCAATTTGCTCCCTGAGTTCGATCTCAGATACTTTAATTTTCGAGTAATAAAATGTTATTTGTTTTCGTGGCGATTTCAACTATACTGCAATGAACGTCTTTTTAAAACCACAACTTCACCACGTAAAACAACAAACATTAATAGCGCAGCTCGCATAATTTAAGCATCAAAATTTGAATGCCTACATCAAAGTTTCAAATAATTTAGGCTAAGTTAAGGGAAGGCAGAGGGGGAGAAGAATGGCTGAGAGAGAGTGCAGTGGCTATTGGCTATAGAGAAGGAGGATAGCTGGTGAGGGGGTGGTAGGTTGTGTGGTGATGGTGGTGGTAGCGACTCTAGTGATAGGCTGGGCGAAGGGGAAGGTAGAGAGAATGATAGATGGTTGGTGAGGGGTGGTGGGTTGTATGGTGGTGGTGGATCAGTGGTAGTGGGCTAGTGGCTCTAGTAACAGGCTCAGGCTCGGCAGAGGGAAGATAGTGACAACGATGGATGGCCGATGAGGGGGTGGTGGGTTGTGTGGTGATGGTGGTGGTGGCTCTAGTGAAGGGAGGTGGTTTCGCCACTCCTTCCTTGATTTTAGGATGAGTGTATTTGGATGCAATGACATCCCATACCTTGAAGTTCATGGATTCAATGAAAATCTGCATCATAGTCTTCCAATATCCATAGTTTGTTCCGTCGAAAAGTGGAGGACGAACAACAGATTGCCCCTCAGCGTATGTGTCGATAGAAGACTTTGACATCATTCTGGACAACTAAGCTCTGATACTAAATTAGAGTGTGCCTGTGGATCTTACTTAACAACAAATATAAGATCAAGTGTGATATTGATTATAATAAAAATATGGCACAAAAAAAAATAATTTCATAATATACACAAAGATTTATAGTGGAAACCCCTACGGGTAAAAACCACTACCTAAGCCTCCCAGTTTAGGATTTTCCTGACTAGGCAATGCTAGTCAATCTACTAACATATCACTTGAACGAGGGTGGCATAACCGCTTACAATCACTTTCCTTTTATCTTGAAGAGAAGAAAAAACAACGCGGATCTTCCAAACAGACTGAAATGCGCAAATCAAAAACAACAAAATAGTATAACAAGAATATGAATTCTATGGAACCTCAATAAATGATCAAACCAATTTTTCGCAGAGGTTTGAGGGGTCGTGCTTTCAAAGTGTGTGAAGAACGAGGTGTGAAAGCCTTTGGAAATAAGCACGAGATGCTCTGTCTTTGAATGGTGTTTCTATTTAAAAGTTGTAAAGGAATGGGCTACGTGTGACCTCTATTTATACAAAAAGTTTTGCCTGAATAGGAAACTAAATTGGTCGATCAATTAGGGTTAATTGGTCGATCAATTAAGAAGGTTGGTTGATCACTGATTGATCGATAATTAGCTTGGTTGGTCGATCACGAGGATTTTTCTCAACTTCCTAAAATGAGCTGATTTGATCGGTCAATTAATTTGGTTGGTCGATCAATTAAATAGTTTGGTCGATTAATAATCCTAAAAGTTTGGCTTTGAAAAAGATGTGCGAAAAATTCGTATTTGAGTTTTATTTGAGGTTCTTTACATTAATGTCCTAGACTCAAGTAAATGAAAAAGACGCACATCATCAACTATCTTCTCTTGTTTTGAAAGACTCTTTAATACTTTGATCCGAGATAGTTCGGAAATGTTAGTCTAGCAATAAACATAATTTTGGTGTATCAAAATGGAGGTGCTTACATTCTTCCCCTTTTGATGACAACAAAATTATAATTATGAAATTAGAAATAGTTTTGCATAATATCTCCCCCTTTTTGTTTTAGTAAAGAGTAAAACATGCTGCTTGTGATTTTACAGTTAACTCCCCCTTAAGCATGTAATTCAAGCATTAGAAATATCATGCAATATAAGAGAGCTAAAGAGAAATGCAAAACTGAGAGAGATAATCTTCATGCATAAATAAAGAGTCTAGATAAGCAGTGCATGGAATATAAATGTTCTGAGAAAAATAAAGTTATACATGCCAAGATAGAAATAGAGACAAATATAACATCTAATCATTTAATGATGCCATGAAGGCATCCATAGTGCTCTGAAGGTCAGTGTCCAACTCGAGATCCAGTGAATCTGATCTCTCAGAAGATGCAGGCTGACCAAGGCAAAGGCATCACTGAGCTGATGAAAGTCGTTGCTGAGCTAATGACCCGTTACACTACCAAATCCAACCTAACCCAACCCATAAAAATCGGGTTGGGTTGGGTGGGGTTGAGCGGGTTGTTGACTAGTTAAAGGACTCAAAACTTATGTTTATCTCCTGCACATTTTCTCTGTCTTTCATACTTAATAACAAAACATTTTAAACATATAAATAACTTATATCTTCGAAAAAAGTGAATAAAATAGGTAAAAATAAAAAAAAACTTGATAGTTGTGTAATAGGAATTGTTTCTTTCCTACAGAAAAGTAAACACATATTACAAGACATGTAATTTTTTTCATAGATGTAGGCATTCAAAACAAAGAATTAGACGAGAATCAAAATAATTTTTTGCTAGTAAGGGAAAAATTCAAGATGTACATTTGGATGTCTTTTAATTCTGTCTAAACAAAGAATTAGATGAGAATCTAAATAATGATGTCTAATTTAAGCATCAAAGTTTGAATGCCTGTATCAAAGTTTCGAATAATTTAGGTTAAGTTAAGGGAAGGCAGAGGGGGAGAAGAATGGCCGAGAGAGGGTGTGGTGGCTATTGGCTATAGTGAAGGAGGATAGCTGGTGAGGAGGTGGTAGGTTGTGTGGTGATGGTGGTAGTAGCGACTCTAGTGATAGGCTGGGTGAAGGGGAAGGTAGAGAGAATGATAGATGGTCAGTGAGGGGTGGTAGGTTGTATGGTGGTGGTGGATCAGTGGTAGTGGGTTAGCGGCTCTGGTAACAGGCTCAGGCTCGGCAGAGGGGGTGGTGGGCTGTGTGGTGATGGTGGTGGTGGCGATGGCTTTAGTGAAGGGAGGTGGTGGCTATCACTAATATAGAGGTGAAAGAGAGGAGGGAGGTAGATGCTAACCTCGAGTGGTAATGATGAGAATAATGGCACCAACGAGAAGGGAGCTACGAGAGAGGTTGGCAGTGATGACGAAAGAGGAAACTTGATTTAAGGCTTGTGAGCGAGAGGGAAACTGAAAAGAAATGCACAATGGAGAGCACATAGGGAGATAGAAAAGTGAAATTGAGGGATTTCAAGTTTAAAGATGGTAGCTTTTTTTCCTTTAAAATTTTAATGGATATTCTTGTGTGTCTGTGTATATTGGGTTGAATCAAGTTACAGGTTGGGTTGGATTTATTAGATCTCAAACTTAATCCAACCTGTTTTTTTTTCGAGTTGGGAAAATATCAACCCAATCCAATTCAATCTAAGTCACAACCTAATCGGGTTGAATTCAGGTTGAGTTTAGGTTAAATCCAACTTGTATACACCCTGTGATAAAATATGCTTTATGTTCCCATCAAATTGATAATACTCAAACATCTCGACAACAAAAATAATATTCTTTATAAACAAGAGAAACTCAGGCAGAGTCCCTTAATGAAAAACAGCAGCGATTTGCCTACTGGGATATCTTATCCCATAGAGGTATCCTAGTGGAGCAGGATCAAAAATAACGAAATCAGGGATTCTTCGTAGGTTGGACTCCACCAGATGAAAGTCAATTTAATAAATGAATTGGAAAGACAGGTTCAAAATATATATTTTTAATTAAAGTTTAACTTGATTATAAACAAAAAAGCCTCAGGTTAAGTTGAGTAGATCCATTTATTTATAATCTTGTTATTTATTTTATTGATGTACGTAAAGTAATATGTAAATGGAAGACGCATCGAAAACATAGGAAGAAAAGCCTTTTATTTGCCTTATGTATATTTAAAACAAACGAAGGAAAAAAAAAAAGGGTAACGAGCATTCGAGATCCAAGAACGCATCTGAAGGGTTGGATCGGAGGTCCCTTATCGAACATGTGGGCCCTCACACTCTAAGCACGTAGAATGGTCGTCATTTCTAGGCGAGGGCATCTAAACGATTTCGACATTTCCCACCCAAAGTCAAGAAGGTCGCTTACTTTTCTTTGACCGTCACCCATCCACGTATCAAAGTAATTATTGAATAGCAGCGGTCGAATTCGACCTCCAAGTTATTGTATTCAATTTCTTGCTAACGTTTTAGTTTATCTCGTTTATATTTTACTATATCTACTAATGTGGCATTATTCTCTTTAGAGGGATCATTCGACTTTGAATTAGGGATATTTTGTTTTTTTTTCCTTCCATAATATTTATAAGTTTTATCCTCCTCGTATTTCTACAGGACGTAACCTCTATCTTTTAAAGGCGATAGACTTTCTCTTCCTCTCTCTTTCCTGGTAAGATGCATCCTTCATGCTTGTGCTTTATTTTGGTGAAGTTATATTTCCTTAAAAAAGTAAACAACTTAATAGCACTGATGCTATGGGTATAAGTAATGCAACATTGATGTTGTCGGATTAGATAGCATCGGTGCTAATATTTTAACGGCAATGCTGTGAGATCATGTAGCATCGTTACTCACATCAGACACTCATCTTAGGTTTAGTTTGTTCAAGGGATTAATTTTTTTTAGGAGTTAATCTCTGTTTATATGGAGGGTTAATTCTCTTTTAGTTAATATGGGTTAAGAGTTTTAAACATTGATTTGTTTAACACCACACCAGTTGCTACTGGTATTAGGTAAATCCATATTTAAGTTTTACGATCTTGTTATGTTCTGGCGGTGTTTGATTTAAATTCTTAACATCACTAATAAGTAAATACCACAAGAGTTAACACTCTAACTTAACACTAATTCAAGTAAACACAAATTGATGTTAACATCACTTTGCAAGTAAATACAATTGATGGTTAACACCAGTTTCACATTTCTTTACACTACTACTTCCTTAACCCTCCAAGTAAACTAGCCCTTAAAGTTGGACCTAACTGACCTCCCACCTGCTCCCCTCTACTTCAAATCCAACAACGACGGCATTGAACTTCGGAGCCGCTCCTGCCTTTGGATGATCTTGCTCTCCCCCCCTGACTTCTTCTCTTCGAGGTAGGGGCCTCTTCATTGACATGCATGGTTGTTGGTGGCCCATGGCGATTGCTTAAAGGATGATGGTCGTAGCAGTGGAGGAGGTGTCTCGTGGCGGTTGGCGACAGAGATCTAAGTCACGTGGGCATTGTTCATTCGTGCTGCGTCGGTGCGACAGAGAGCGTGCTTTGTTGGACATGTTTGCTGCGGTTCATTGTTGACGAGGGGCTACCGATCAACACTCTCAAGTTGCAGTGGATGGCCAGCGACGACGGACGGTGGCCGGCAGGCTTCGACGGTCACCGTCGTTGGATCTCTTGTGGTGGGTTTCGCGGACGTCGTTTCTATGCCTTCGACTGCGGCTTCGTGGTCATTGGTGACCCAATTTTATGGGTGTTGGGGTCGCTTCGTAGGAGTTTAGGTCTTCTTTTTCTTTTTTTTTAGCATAGTTACTTTTTATTAGGGATCACTTGTGACCCCATATAATTTACGGTAAATTTTCTTGACGAGAGTCAGGATTCGATTCATTTGATTTCTTATCATTCTACGAACGTGAGATTATTCTTCTTCAAAAATCATCTGATACCTAATTTTAAGATATTTTTTTTCTTTATCCTTTATTTCTTATATTGATATTTTATATTTTGATATTTCCATTTTACAATATATTTTTTCTTTCTCTTTTGGAGGATAGTTATTTCTCACATCTTTTGTATCGAAATTTTTTTTTTATTTAATGAAAATTAATTTAAAAAAAATATATTTGCTTAGGCCGCTTTATTTATATTTTATAGTAGTTAGAATATATTAAAAGTGTTGATAACTCTCGATGGTTGGCGTGGCAGTCTGGCAGGACAAACGTGGAGGAAATGGCGTGGACCTAAAATTAAGTGTATTACTTTTTTTTTTGTCTGTGGTGATTTACACCTCATCTCGTCTCGTCTCTTACCAAAGATATGAACCAAGGGCGCAACATGGAGCATCCTCGTGCATCATGTTTCAAATTTATTATTATTATTTTTGAACCAAACGGGAGTATATCGCATCAGACCACCGGATGAAGATAAACTGTGGTCCCGTTTTGGAAATTAATTTGTTTGGACTTTCACATTTACAGAATCGGCACCTCGCTTTCGGCGTTAGATTCATACTATTTTTTTATTCACATCAATTTATGACACTTATCTGTCAAGATATTAAAATATTATCTATTAATATCGTAGAAGTTGGTGCACATGCGGGAACTGTGGAGGAACTATTTTCACGTTAAAATAAAGGAGAAAATTTTCTGATACTGCTCCCGCCGTTTAGCGTGGAGCTCGGGGGCAGAAAGGGCAATCGCACGTGGAGAAGAGAGAAGTAGAGGAGAGATAAGTCCTCTTGAGTTATTGAAAATATTTATTATTGATTTAAAATAGAATAGTTGAAAAAATTTTTTTATTTACATAGAGAATATAATCTTACGAATAGAAATAAAAGATCTTAAGTTATTGAGAAATATTTTATCTTATTAGGAAAGATCTTATCTTATAATTAAATAAATTTAAAATATATTTCTAAAAATAATTTTACTAAAAATAAAAAATAACCAAACTTAATGCATAAAAAATGATCTAATTGGACCTTTGTTGCCAACCCTGATGTGGGCCCTAGATGTTGCCATGTGGTAACGTGGCACATGCCATGTGGCTTGCTGGTTGCCACTGCCACGTGGCTAACTCCAAATCCCAACACTCTCCCCCTCAAGTTGAAGGCCGCGAGACCGACGACTTGATCCTCAACTTGTGAGGCTAGACACCCTATCATTCATCTTCTTCAAGCTTCGAGTTCTTCTTGGAAGGAATGTGGTGAGACTTCTTGCAACCTTAGAATTCATTAACTTTTCTTTAGCGATCTCAATAGTCGTTGCGATGGTTGCCGTTTTCTTCTTTTTCTTCTTTTCAAGGAACATGGCCCAGATCTTCTCTTTGGACAAATTGATGGTGAATTCTCTTACAACCTCTGGAGTCGTTGCTGTTGGTGCAAGGGTACCACGATTATTTATTTTGATGATAGCAAAACATTTGTTATTTAACATTTACTTTTAAGTTCAAGATTTCAGGACAATTGCAAATGGATACAAGTGTGAAGAGCTCGCATCCATGGTGAATTGGAGGATGAGGAACTGGATGTGAGATTTGACCCAATCAAGGCATCCAAAGATATTTGGATGACTAAGGCAGTTTTGAGGTGGATGATACCTCTGAATAAAAAATTCGCACACCCGAGAATTACTTGAGTAGCTAGGAAGGGAGAGCCCCATAACGACCCCTACATGATAGAGCGTCCCCACGGGTTACAGGGTTTCCCCTACCCGTCCTTTCTTGTCACTGAGGGTCCAGGTAGACCGGAACGTACGAACTTAAGTCCTTAAGTCTACCAATTTTTAGGTCCTAATTTTTCCCTTTGATTTTAGTTGATTAAAAGTTAATTTTACTTGTAACTTAATTTGGAGGTTAGTTGGCTTACAAGGTAGACCAACTTCACCTGACTTGCCCTAAAGATGGCAAAATGAGATCGAGGTCAAGACTTAGAAATCACTTTGATTTGACTCCCAGGTTATTAGGTCCAAGGGTTTTAAGATTTAAGTGAAATTAGAGCCTGATTTTTTTATGATTTTTGTTGATTAGATCTTTTAAACCAAGGGCTTGGGTAGCATACAAATGCGAGTGGGTTTGTTTCCTTTTATGTAGGAAAGTGTGAACTAGCTCTCCAAAATCCTAAAATTGAAACCCTAATTAGCTCTATTCTGCACCCAACTTGATCTTAAAATGTTCTCCTTGGACTTCAAACAAGAAGTGCGTAGTCCAAAAAGATTAGAAATTAAACGTAGTCCCTAATAAGCACATGAAATTTGGGGTAGGGAATTCTAAACAAAATCATCTCAATCTTCAATTAGATTTGAAGAATTTTCGCAAATAAGGAAATTTGCTCTTTAAATGATGATTACAATGAAAAATAAGGCAAGTGATTCCTAATAGATTGTTTTCTTTTTGTCTTCCCAAGATTAGGAGGTTGATTAGGGAAGAATAGAGAAGTTACCTGTCCTGGATTGGTTGATTTGCGTGGAAGATCTCCTCGTGAAGTACCTCGCAAAATCACAAGAAAGCAAACAGGGCAAATTAGCGCTCAAATATAATCAAATAATGTAGAAAATAGCGGTGAATTGCGCGTTGCTCCTCAGCAACGGTGCCAAAATGTTAACGAGTGAGATTGATGTTGCAAAAGCTGCGTTGTAGTATAGGTCAAAATCGCTTGAAAACAAATAAAATTTATAACCTGAATATAAGAAATGAAGTTCGAGGTTGAACACAGGGAGCAAATAGGAATTCACATACTAATCTCAAATTATATGTAACTGAGCATAAGAACTTAAACCAAATAATGATATGCAATAAAGACTAATATGTCACATTAGATATTCAATAAATTCTTATGTATCTTGAGATAAGAAAAATAGTAGAGAAGTTAAAACAATGGTGATTTAAATCACCAATTACTCTATAAGCATATATATCTTAAGCATTCAACCAATTTAAATATCTCAACAGTAATTCTAAACCAAGCTTTCACAGTATCAAGCCTTAAATCAGACGTCGGGTCTGATGACCAAACAACTTAACCATCAGATACTACAATGCTAGGGAAGCATTGTTCTTCTTCTTCCTTCTGCAGGCCTTCTTCCTTTCCTCCTGTCTTCAGCCTCTTCTCTTCTTTCTTCTTCACCTTTGCCTCTTCAGGTCCTCTTCTCTTCTTCTTTCTTCACGCACAGAGGGAGGTACTCTCTGATTTGGCTAACTGTCACAGAGAGCAAAACCCCCCTTCCCTCGCTCTCACTTTCTAAGATCCGCCCTGTTAGGGCCACAGTTAGGGTAATCGGGTAAACGGGCACACGCGCACCCGGGACCAGGCTCACCGATAGTGGGTGGTGAGCGAGGTGTGAATAGGGCTTAGGCGGGTAATCGGGTGCGCTAGACCTGCGGGTTAGGTGTCGCGGGTGAGGTGTGCGTGGGCAAGGAGGACCTCACCTTTGTGGTTGGAGGCGATAAGCCCCAATCACAAAAATAATTTATGCTGCTTCGTCTCGTTGCTCGCTTCAGAGGTGGGACTAAAGTCCCACCCTTTCCTCGCACAATGCAGCAGCAGGGTCCTTCATCCAATTTGAGGTGGTGCCGCTACTGGAATCTTAAATTGAGGTCCTGGACATGTACGTGGGACGAATCCGCGTAGCCTGCAGCAAGCGCCTGGAGTGAATGTGTCCTGGATCAAGCTTGAAGCCTTGCTCGAAGCTACGGTAATGGTGGTGGAGGACCTGTTACGTCCCGGTTCCCAGATCCTTACAGGACCCAAGATTGGCTCGCCTCGACTAATCCTAAGACCTAGTCATCCAACGAGAAATAATCAAAAGCAGGAAATAAACCACATTCACACATGCAATATAACTAAGCATAAGGAAAAACAAGACCTAAAGGAACAACAGAGCTAAAAGTCTCAACAAAGTAATACATGCCATCACAACAACAACAGCGGAAAAGAAGATAGAAAGTAACATGAATAGTAAAGTAGATGTCTATTACTCACTATAACAGCTGAAAATTAAAGGGCTGGAAAGAAACAACTACGGGTGGGCTCGGCTGGGCCCAGCACCCTCTGCAGCTGGAAACTCGGGCTGCTCAACTCCTGATCCTGAATAGGATTACGAAAAGATAGAGTTAGTGAACGCTGACTAGAGTGGTGTTTACATTATTTTTGTGCAAGTAAAGTAAAACAAGCAACCAGGTTTTATTCTCATTTTTATTTATCTCATCTATGTATTTCTGGTTCATTTATTTCACAAAGGATCCAAGTATTTCTTGATTTTACTTGTTCCTCGTGGGAACGATCTTGATTGCAGTTTTTTCCGTGGAGTAGAAGGTACATGCGATGCACTCCTGGTCGGGAGAGTCCCCCCCCGCGGTAGTCCTACATCCAGTCAACCACCCCGAGGTCACTATCGCAACGTGTAACGAATGTGTGCCCCAGACGTCTTTTAAGACGTCTGGGAGGTGGCTCAGACGTCGGACAAGACGTCTGGGATCACAACCAGACGTCTGATAAGACGTCTGGGATCGTTTCCAGACGTCTGGAAATCCGTTATTTTCGACACACGCGAGTCGCCTGCACGCCTGAGCGCGCAGACCGCATATTCCCTCTTTTTTCTCTCTGCGGCTGCAGGCGGCCTGCCACCTCCTCTCTCCTCCTCGCGCGGCCTTAAAAGGGCCACGCCTCCCCTCCCGTCTCCACAGTCTCCTCCTTCTTCTCCTTCCTGTGCGCGAGAGCGAGCGGACGCGAGGGCGGCAGCGACGGCCGCAGTGAGCGCGGAGGTGCGGCGTGCGAGGGCGGAGCTCTGCCGTGAGGGCGAGCTCGCCGGAGCGGCTTGGCCGGCTGGCGGAGGGCGCAGGGGGCGCGGAGCGACGCGGAGAGGGACCTGCTGCGGTCTGAGCAGCAGGAGCGCGAGGTGCGACGCGGGCGGCGTCGCGAGCGGAGGCCGAGCAGGGTTCTGATTCTGGAAAAATTTCCAGAATCAGACGTCTGGGTTGATAGCCAGACGGCAAGGTCGACGTCTGTAAGATCATACAGACGTCTGAAAGGTGAGTTTTCCGCCTTCTTCTTCCTTCTTGTCGACTGACCGTACTGAGGGAGGGGGGTTGGCTGTGCGCAGGTTCGCTGATTCGCCATCCTTTGCGAATCAGACATCTGGAAGTTGTACCAGACGGCGGGAGTGACCTACAGACGTCCGTATGGACCATCGGACGTCTGGGGTATAGGACAGACGTCCCCGCAGACTTCTGGACGTCTGGGAAACCACGCTGAACAGGTAATTCTCTGATCCACCGTTTAAGACGTCTGGATGGAGTTCCAGACGTCTGATTTTGCACAGTATCATCTTTTTCGACCCGTTTAGGGCCCGTTCGGGCTCCGTTTTCCGCGATTCGAGTTGCGTTCGTTTCAGAATTAATTCATCTACCCGTCTACAGTAGCTATACACTGTTTTGAGACACTCCTTGTGTTTGATCCTTGTGATAGGACCTCGTTCGGTTGTAGTCTTGAGAGTCGCGGAGGCACGCGGGATTCCCGATCACGCCCCCATTACTCCCGTTGTACCTGGTAGAGTGGCTTTAAGTATTAATAAAATTTGTTAAAGTATGGATCCATAACTAGAACCTAGGACATTGCATGAATCCTAGGAATGAGAAATATTTGGAATGATAGTTCCTAGGTGTTGCATGAATCCTAGGACCGGAAAACTAGATTGTATGATAGACCCTAGGATATGGCATGAATCCTAGGATGGAAAAACTAGTGGAATATATAATAATGCAGTCTTGGAAAAATGGAAAGGAATATATGAAGCTGCCTGTAAATTGAGTTCACAGCTGCCTGTTATGAATAAAGAAACATGATTGGGATCATGGTTTGTAAGAACGTGAAACTGGAAAGTAAGACATAAGATGTTCTGGAACCCTACGGGGAAGTAGGAGTAGAACTCCTGGAAAGCGAATGGAATAGAATTGGGGAAGTGAGCTGGCCCTTGAGTACGGAGTACCAAGGAGAGCGACTGTCCCCCTGTTTAGTGCAGAGCTGAGCTAGCCACCCCAGGGACCCGGGGGTTAGGACTGGCCACTCTGTATCGACTTGTTGGCCCTCGTGTACGTAGTACCGAGGAGAGCTAGTAGTGTTAGGAGAGTACTAGCTACCCCACGGGCCCCGGGGTTCTGCTAGCCTCCTTCACCGACTTGTTAGGCCCACTAGGGCAAACCAGGGTAGTCAGGTGAGGGTGCGCGGACTGTGGAGGGGCAAGGCCCCGGTTTGGTTACTGTGGAGGGGTTGGACCCCTGTTACTGAGAGGGCTCTGCCCTGGTTCCGTGCTGTGCTTTGGGCGCACCCGTTAACGGAAACGACTGACCGCGTGCCAGTGCGGGCTAGCTACCTGTGCGTTTATCGCGCGTGCCGTAGTCACCGTTACGTCTGTCAGTGACCTTGGGGTGGTTGACTGAGGGTAGGATCACCATGGGGGACTCTCCCAGCCAGGAGAGCACCACGTGCTACTTCTACTTTTGGAAAAGACTGCAATCAAGATCGTTCCCACGAGGACATTCGAGATCAAGTAAAGGATCTGAGATATAAGTGAAATAGTGAGAAAAATTGAAAGATGTGAATAAAGGAAGTAATAGAACATAACAGCTACTGTACACTCTACTGTTGCCTTTAGTTAGTTTGCCACTCTACTCAGCGTTTTGCTGACGTGTTACACTCGTTACCTTTTTCAGGACCAGGTGTTGAGCAGCCAGGGTCGGCGGCTGCAGAGGACGCTGGGCCGAGTAGGGTCCAGTAGAGTTACCACAGCCTTTTGTACCTCTTTTGTTTCTGTTCTAGTGAGTAGTTTTTGTTTCCGCTGTACCTTCTTTACCTGCAGTTTTTGTTATATGATAAATGCTGTTTTACTGTTGTGGTGGTACCTACTGTAGTAGTTTCTTTCCTTACTGCTGTACTTTCTTACTGTTAGTTATATTCATGCTGAATGTGGTTTACTTTACTGTCTTTTGGTTACTTCCTCGTTGGACGACTAGGTCTTGGGATTAGTCGAGTCGGTCCGGTTCTCGTGTCTCGTAGGGACTCGGGAATCGGGTCGTTACACAACGTAGCGGTGACTACGGCACGTGTGATAAATGCACGGGTAGCTACCTCACACTGTTACGCGGTCAGTCGTTTCTGCTAGCAGGTACGCCTAAAGTACAGTACGGAACAGTATAGGACCTTCCCCTCTCAGAACAGGGGCCTCGCCCCTCCACAGTCCTCGTACCCACATCCGACTACCCTAGTTTGCCTAGAGGGCCTAAAAAGTCGATGTGTGTTGGCTAGCCATAACCCTGGGCCCCGTGAGGCGACTAGCTCCCCCCTACACTAAGTAGCTCACCTCAGTACCATGTACGCGAGGCCAAGCCGGAGTCGAAGTAGAGTGGCCAAACCCACACCGGGTCTCAACCCAAAAGGGCGGCAAGAACCCCTTTACTCTAAATAGCTTGCCTCGGTACCACGTATGCGAGACCAAGTAGGGGTCGACGTAGAGTGTCCAAACACACCCCGGGTCTCAACTTGAATGGGTGGTAAGCTCCCCTCTACTCTAAAAGGGACAGTTGCTCTCATTGGTACTGTGTACACAAAGGCCAGCTCGCTTCCCGTCTACTCACAAGGTTCTTTCCGTATAGAGGAGTTCTACTCCTAATTCCCCATAGGGTTCATGCTCATATTCATCTCATTTATCAATATCCAGATCTCATTACTCAATTCTCAATTTCTTTTTCCATTATATGGCAGGAAGCTCGTGTTTTCATGCCTGTCATAGCATCTCACGATTTAACTAATACACTTGCTAGTAATTTAATTAACATGCATTTCAAGTAAACGGTATAGCTCAATCAGGCTCATACATTCTACCCTAGGGTTCATTTCACATCCTAGAGTTTAAATCGAATTATTCTAAGCAAGCACATTCGTTATTCAAATCTTAACAATTGAATTAAACCATTCTACCGGGTATCACGAGAGGAATGGGGGCCTGTACTGTAGATCTCGTCGTCTTTGCGGGCCCCAAACACGCCACCGGCTGGTACCCTGTACTAGCGACTAATTTACATCAAACGGGTCAAAATAGTGGATACTCTACACTAACACGTAGAGAAACTTGAGTATAAAACAGTGGTACTTCATTTGCGGAAATCCGATTCCTTTTGGGGCCTGAATGGGCCAAAAACACAGTTACTGTCCAAAATCAGTCCTAGACGTCTTAAAAGACTTCAGATCTTACCTCTCACTTTATGTGGATGCCTCAGATATCCAGACTCCTCTGCAACCGTCTGAGGAGAGTTCTAGACGTCTGACTTTCCTTTCAGTCGGCTGGAAGTGCCATCGGACGTCTGGCGATGTGGTCAGATGTCCAAAAGTGACTGGAAAGGCACACTGCGTGCCTTTCCAATGCCCTACACCTGCATACGACATCGCAGACCTATTTTTGGCCAGACATTGCTGCGCTACGGTTTGTATGGCGGAAAGTAGCGCAGTAAACACGTACCTTTGCGTGATAATCTGCTTTCAAATGTCCGGCTTTAGATCCGGACATCCTGTTACCTCTCTAGACATTTAGTCGATGTCCCAGACATCTGATACTAGAAAACCAGTATCCAAGACTTCCTCTCACGATCCTTCTCCTCCACGCCGCCTGTAGTTGCTATGCCAGCCGCCTCAGAAGGTCGTGATGCTCCCTTCGCGAGCTCCCCCTCCTCGTACGGCTCCTCTCCTTGTACCTCCGAAGTCCTCCAACTTGAGATCACGAGCTCAGCGAACCTCTCTAGAGCTCTCCCCCTCGAGTTCCTCCTCCTCGAGCTCACACCGCCGCACCCACAGCACGGCACTCCTTGCTCGCGAGCTCTTTTGGCCGCACCTCCTCTCCTACACACTCCTCTCACTCCCTCGCCCTCGCTCTCCCCTTACTCCCCCCTAACTCTCTCGCTCTCGCTCTCCCCTGCACTCCCCCGTTCTACCTCGTTCTCCCTCCTAGCCGAGAAGGTGGAGGTCGCTGGCGCAAGGGAAAGGTGAAGGTGGCGGTGGCTGGAGTGGTGGGGGGTGGAGTGCAGATGGAGGGGTTTAAATAGAGGAAGAGGATAGGGTTTGGGTGAGGAAAACAGAGGGGGAAAGAGAAAAAGGTACATGCGTGATGCCTGCGTGTGGAAAGTAGGCGAACGTACAGTTTTTCCCTACTTGCAGACGTTCGGCCCTCTATCCAGATGTCTAGACAAACGTCTGACCAATTTCCCAGACGTCTTAAATATCCCAGGAGCGGCGGATCATTTCAGGACCTGCTTCCTGAAACATGAAATAGGGCCTTGTGGCCGCGTTAGAATACCTCAGGAGCTTCGCCGGACCAAGGCAAGTGTGGCGGAGGTGGTTTCATGGAGGATGGTGGTCTGTGCTGGCTGGTTGGGATCAGGGAAATTAACCAGTGATGGGTGTGTTTGGTGGTGTGATTGGGTGGACGATGGAGTGCGATAAGTTAGGGATTTTGTGCGGGTGGATGTGGCGGAGGTTGGGGACTTGTCGGTGAGGAGGATGGAGTTGTGTAGCGAGTGGAAATCCTCGCCGGAGTGTTCGTCGGAGGTGGAAGAGATGAGGGTGATTCACGACGTCGGTGGTTGAATTGGGGAATAAGAAAAATAGAAAAACATAAGGAAGGAGAGAGAGCTAGAGAACCAAATATAACGGTCGAAGGAGGTAGAAAACCCACACGGGTGTGATGGCCGGACTTGGGGAAGATGAATCCTCCGAGAGGGGGACGGCGACGAAGAAAGGGATCTAGATGCCTTGCCTTTGGCTCATCAGGCGCAGACAAAGATAAGGAAGGAGGACAGGCCAATTTGGCCGTTGGCCGTTCGTAGGAGGACGGGGGAGGAGCTCGCTAGAGCTAAGTCAGAGGATGGCCGGAGGGGGAGTTTTGAAGAAGTTTTTGGCCCTAAAACTAGTTGAAGAGCACGGCCATGCATTGGGCGTGCATAAATAGGGCTTAGGAGGTGGTTCCAAGCTTGGAAACAAGATTGGGAACCTTGGAGCTTACGCAAAAATAGGATACCCATTCCTTCAAAGCGTTCGCACGAGCTTTTGGGAAGGAGTTGAGATCTAAGGTTGGTCTCATTGGAAAGAAGGTTTCCTAAAGAGTCTTCAATTCGATTTTGGGAATGTTTCATTAATCAATCAAGGAAAACTCTCCAAATGAAGTTCGTCGGAGTAGGATTCTTGAGCGGTATTGGTGGAGGGACCTTTTTGAAGAAAATGTTGATAAATATAGGGGCCTTTTTGTAAGAAATTCAAAAGCTAAGGACCCATGTGGAATAAAGAAAATCAGACTTGGACCAAAGTGCAAACTAGGTTAAAACAATCTTAGATTGGGTCCAAATTTTGGTATAAACTTAATTTGGACCTAAGGAATCCAATGGTGAAGTTGGATTTTGGTTTTGACCTATTTTGATTGTATAATTTATGCGAAAACCCAAATTAGGGCAAATGCCTGTCTAAGACTCTATTTTGGGTCAAGTCATGTTTTGATGGTTAAATTGAAGGTATCAAACCCTAGAAAATATTTTTTATGATTTTTAGAGGATTTAGGTGAATTTTATATCCTTACCAGAACCTCAGTTAATTAAGCGGGTCTATTTTTATGGTTTCGTAAGTTATTTAATTCTCAAAACACGTGAAAATCCTTTTTTATCTGTTCTAACCCACTTGTTAGACTTTTAAGATCATTTGAACCTTAATTAACGCCTGGGAAAATCCGTGGTCGTTCTGCATTCAAGATATAATGGTAAAATTACAGTTTTAACCCTATTTTCTTATTTTTTTCTTAGAATGATTATGCAATGAATTATGACCTTCTGATGGTTATGTAGGAGCATTTAATGACTTAATTAGATCAAATTGAGCTAGTTATGACTCATGATGGTGTTCCCATCAAAGCCCCATCCAGTCTGGCATCTACCTCCATATGGGCCATTCTATTGACCACGGTAGGTGAGGTAAACCTTTAACCCTATCTCTTTATCAATAGCATGTAGATTGGGGGAGTTAGAATTCATGAGCTAATTGTCCATCTTTAAGGGAGAGTGGTTAACATAGTTATATGTCCTTTAGAAAGGGAGAGATAATCAAATAGCTATCTTGTTGCTTCAAAAAGGGGGAGAATATTATTCTTAATTAAACCCAAATTTAGAAGAGCATGTTTTAAGGGGGAGTTGTAGGAGAATTAAAATTAATAAAACATTTTGATAATGTCAAAAAAGGGGAGATTGTTATGCATTATTGTTTATGATTTTGTCATCATCAAAAAGGAGGAGATTGTTGATACAAGGGCACCACGATCATTTATTTTGATGATAACAAAACACTTGTTATTTAACATTTATTTTTAAGTCTAAGATTTCAAGATAATTGCAAATTGATACAAGTGTGAAGAGCTTTCACCCATGGCGAATTGGAGGTGCTTGACGGAGGAGAAGGAGCTTCGCGAGGAGCGAAAGGTTGAAGAAGGAAGGAGATGTAGGATATGATAGATTTCCATTCATCTTGTTCCTTGTATTTTTTTTTTCTTTTGTTTCTCTTTAGTTTCTTTCTTGGATACATGTTAAAGGGCCTCAAAGTATCAACACTGTAGTCCTAAGAATACTTTCACAATCTTAGGATACTTAGATTTTCCGTAAAGAATATAGAAAACCAGAATAGGCTTCAGACAGCCTGATCAGACATCCAATCTGAAAATCAGATGTCTGATCTTGGACTTTAAGACGTCTGATAACTTTGCCAAACGTTCAATTAGTGGATGGTTAGCTTTCAGAACATGATCATTGAGAAATGACCATTACTCTTCTATCAGACGTCCTTAGAGGACCTCAAACGTCTGATAAGTGAACGTTAGACCTCGATTAAGCCAAAATCACTTCTGTTGGGGGTTATAGCCGTTTGTGCCTTGGGAAATCCATTCTCGCAGTAAATTAGGTTTCCATACGTCCAGACCATAGTGCCAGACATCCAACCTATCGTATGACCCACTTTCATAAGAACCATGTTTAGGGCTGACTCAAGTCAGGAAGAAAATCTGTCTAGAATTAGACGTCAGATTTAGTTTTCAGACATCTTAAGAGTTACTTCCAGACGTCTAATATTTTTCCTAGACGTCTGATGACCCTGTTAGAATCATTAGTGATTTTGATTGCAGCTTGATTTATCTTGGGATAGTCCCTAATGGCTACCTAAGGCTTTTAAAGCCTTCTTAAGCCTTCCTAGGCCCTCTATAAATAAAGGAGTACCCTTGCCTTGTAAAAAGACACCAAGTAACACATTTACTCATCATTTTGTGTCCCTTTGATCATACAAGGTGATCCTGCTCTCCAAGCTTTTGTTATTCATCAAGAGAGCATCATCTTCGCTGTGCACCCGCTCTCCCTCTGGGATTATGAGAGTGACGAAGTGCCATTGCATGGTTCATGCATCCGCGTCATCAGGTCAATGCACTTCCAACAAAGGGAAGTTTCCTTACCTATAGTAGCTAGGTTTTCATACTTGTGGCTTGATAGGTTGCTTTGTATTTATCTTTGTTATTTGATTGGGTATTCACTTTACGAATTCCCGTCTCCATCGAGGGACAAAATACTCCTCGTGAAGAGGAGGGGTTTGAGGCACATTACCCTCGGGTTCAAAGTAGCGTCAGTTGTAAGAGATTGAAGTACCCTCGTTTAAGTAGTTCGGATTAGTGGATTTTGATCGATTCAATCGATCGAAAAATCCTAACTCGAGAGGGTTAGATGGTGGTTTTCACCCTGTTTGGTTTTCCACCTAAAAATCATTTGTGCAATTGTGTGATTGTCATTTGTGTGAGATTGTTTATTTGCTTCTGCACTTAATTTTATATCCCGCATTTCTCACCCCCTCCTGTATGAATCTGCGGTTGCTTCTTTGACAACCCGAGTAGTCATCGTGACAGCGGTCGCGGACTTGTCTTCTCTCAGAAGAGCAGTAGCTTTTCAAGATCTTCATGAGTTAGTGTCCACATGTGAGGTGCTAGTAGCTTCACGAGGTGGTCTTCCGAACTTGCTTGGCTCTTTAGGAAAGGAGCTTGGATCAACCATTAGTCCTTTCTTAACTTAGGAAGTCGTTTCCTCTTTTGGCAACCTTGAATGTTGTTGTGTGGACCATAATGTCCTCTCCTTGACATCTCTTCTCCAGGAAAATCTCCTCTTTTGGAGGAGAATAAAAAATCGAATACAAGGTGTCAAGAGTATGAAGATCACAAGCGATAGAACTTAATAGATCTCCTTCTCTTTCTCATTTTTCTTAATTCTGTCACTCTTTTATAATGCATACTTAGTGGCGACTATGGGGTTGGTCCCTGTCATTCTTCAACTCTTCTCCGCGTAAGGCATTGGATGTGATAAGGAGACTTTTGTCGAGGATGAAGATCGTATGTGGTCGAGAGGGTGCGCGTGTCACGCCCCAAAACTTGGGCCCCTAATTGAAGGTCAGGTCTTCGAGGATGACAGTAGAAAAAGCATTGTTTTATTTGATTCTTGTTGCAATTGACATTCCTGATCTTGATGAGGGTTGGGAGGATCCAATTGTAGGAGATCACGATTTCGAGCTAGCCCTAGAGATACAAAACCCTGGTTTGCCAAGCTTAGATTTCCCACACTCCTGTGATTATGAGAATGAATTAGAACCTCTCGAGGGTGTAAATTCCGTCCCTTATTTTGACAAGGTGACTTTCGAGGACAATTCTAACATCCCTGCAGAGCCCAACCTAGATTCTAGTAATACAACCCACACCTTTAACCTAGAATCTGGATTTGAGCCTTATTGGGATGATTATGTGGCCTCGTGAGAAACAAATCAGATTTCGAATTTGGATTATGATGCAGGGCCCGTATTTGATAAGTATACCTCTCCAGCCTCCTCAGATATGTAGATTGATTTTTCAGAAGTCATGCCAATCTACGGTACAGAAACCAAGGAGTTGGAAGAGTTGGGTTTTGATTGAGTCTTCCCTACAAGCCAAGAACCCGAACCCAAACCTAATAGGGGCACCTTTTTGAGCTCGGAATCTGAGAATAGGCTAGACCTAAGTCAGGTTGCTGAGTCTACATCTTTTGATTTATTCTATGGTGGAATCTCGAATCCAGAATCAGATTCAGAACATGATTCTCGCAAGTTCTTCGACGATTTAGAATCTTACTCTGATTTCGGAGAACTGTTGTTTCCTAATGACTACGAGCCAATTTACGACCTCAGCAACTACGACCCGTCTTTTGATTCTGACGCTGAGGTAAATGATTTGAAAGAAAATACCTCTTCTACACATGTAGAACCTTCCCAAACCCATTTTCAACCTCGACCTACAACCAGACTTAATTTTTACTCTGATTCTCCTCTCGATGAGCCGGTTGCAGATGATTCTCCTCCACATCTTTATCGAGTTTCGAACATCAATTAGACTACAAATTACACCCCATCCTTCTCTGATCACTCTCGTAGGGTTCCTACATCCTCCACTGATTCTTGTTCATTTGAGGATCCCTACTTTGACTAGGCTGATTCGACTCAGCCAAATCCTAGCTATACACTTCCACATCCTTTTGAGCTCCACAGTATCTAGTGGAAACCGCATCTGTTGATCCACATCTATAACCCACCAGATTGATTGGATTTGGGCTGCATCATCAGCCTGCTAATCTGAACATGCACCTGGTTGGAGCAACCAGGCTATTGATCAAGGTGTTTGTTCTACAAAACTCATATGATTTACCCACTCCTTCTTCATGACCATTTCAGCTCGGGTGAAGGCATTGAATTTAGCGCCTAACAGGAGGCAACCCGTCATCCAAAACTCTGAGATCCTTCTGATTATCTTTCTGTACTTTACGTCTATTGCACTCTGAGTTCAGTTTTAGAATAGTTGACCCCACCTCTGGTACACGTACCAGAGATTGAAATTGTCCGCAACAGTCATCCCGACCCGTTCACCCATTCGATAATCCTGTTCTAATCCCTGAATCCTAACTGTTCCACACCCTCCATTTATAATGAGGACATTGCAAAACTTAGGCATGGGAGGTGGTAAAGTGCAAACATACAAAAATTCACAGTTTAGAAGGGTTCTCACAAAAACACACATATTCCAAAAAAACCAAAAATGTAGAAAATTCAAAAAGAATAAAAAAATGGAGAAGGGAGGAAATTTTGAGTGAATTAATTGCATACCATTCTTGAGGAGGAAAAAGGGGAGGTGAAATAAATGTAAGAAAGAAGCACAGTTTGAAATAAAAAGTGTTACGAACGTGGAATCAGACAGGTTTTTAAGACGTCTGGGAAGTGGCCTAGACGTCTGACCAGACGTCTGGAACCCTTCCCAAACGTCTGGTAATAAATTTTTGCGGCGTACGGGGTTGTGTCTGCGCGCCTGCCCGCGCAGACTACACCCACCGCTCTCGTTCCTCCTTTTCTTCTCTCTCCTCCTATAGGTGCGCAGGCCTCTTCTCTCTCTCCCCGCACGGCCTTATAAGGCCCCCTCGCCCTCTCCCTCACCCTCATCTTCTCCGCCTTCCACTTCTCCTTCTCCCTGCCAGTGTGAGAGAGTGAGCGAGCGAGGGAACGGCGGCAGCAGCAGCCGCGGCGAGAGTGCGGGAAGGAGGGTTGCGAGCGGAAGGGGGAAGCTCGACCGTGAGGGTTCGAGCTTGCCGGGGCAGCTAGAGCCAGCTGGCAGGGGAGCGGCAGGTGTGGGGTGTCGCGGAGGGGCTGCTGCAGCTCGGGTAGCAGGCGGACGGGGCGCGGCGCAGCCGTGCGTTGTGGGCGAAGAGCGAGTCGGGCTCTGGTTCTGGAAAATTTTCCAGAATCAGACATCTGGGCTTACGACCAGACGACGGTGAAGACGTCTGGAGGACTGTCTAGACGTCTGACAGGCAAGATATTTCTATCTCCTTCCTTTTTCGTGTGTACGGCCATGCAGCCATCCGCCGCGACTTCGTCTGCGCTTCGTCGTGCTGAGAGCAGGAGTGTGTGTGCGTAGGTTGCACTTGGGAGGGCACGAGGGCTCGCCATCCCACGTAAATCAGACGTCTGGCTGCAGTGCCAGACATCGGGTAGGACTTCCCGACGTCCGAGGTGACAATCGGACGTCTAGGAACCAAGCCAGACGTCCCAGCGGGCTTCTGGACGTCTGAAGGACTACGCAGAATTAAGGTACGATCTAACCCACCTTTTAAGACGTCTGGAAGAGGTTCCAGACGTTTGATTTTGGATAGTTTCGTCATTTTTGACCCGTTCAGGGCCCGTTTTCCACGTTTCGAGTTGCGTTCTTTCCAGAATAAAATCCTCTACCCGTTTATAGTAATTGTATACCGTTCTGAGAAACTCCTTGTGTTTGATCCTTGTGTTAGGATCCCATTCCATTGCAGTCTTGGGGGTTGCGGAGTCGCGCGGGATTGCCGACCACGCCCCCAGTACTCCCGTTGTAGCTGGTAGAGTGGCTTTTAAATTAATTAGCATAAATTGTTACAATTATGGAACAATTAATAGAGTCTAGGGCATTGCATGAACCCTAGGACTGAGAAACTAGATTGAATGATAGATTCTAGGGTATTGCATGAATCATAGGGGTGGAAAACTAGATTGAATGATAGATCGTAGGGTGCGGCATGAATCCTAAGACTGGAAAACTAGTGGAATATATAAATATTGCAGTCTTGGAAAAGTGGAAGGGAAATAATAACTGCCTGTAAATTAATAGCTGCTTGTTATGAATGAATAGATATGATTGAGAATATGGGTTGTATGAACGTAAAACTGGAACAGTGAAACCTACAATGGCCAAACAAAAAAAATACGAACCCTACGGGGAATTAGGAGTAGAACTCCTGGAAAGAGAATAGAATGGAACTGAGAAAGTGAAACGTGGAAGTGTGTTGTCTCTTGGGTACGTGGTGCCAAAGAGTGCACACATTACCTCTTAGTGTAGAGGGGAGCTTGCCGCCCTCAGGTTGAGACCAGGGTGGGTTTGGCCACTATACACCGACTTGCTGGCCCTCGCGTACGCAGTACCGAGGAGGGCTACTAGTGTAGGGAGAGCACTAGCTACTCCACTGGCCCCGGGGTTCTACTAGCCTCCTACACTGACTTGTTAGGCCCACTGGGCAAACCAGGGCAGGCGAGGGTGCGCGGACTGTGGAGGGGTTGGACCCCTATTACTGAGAGGGCTCTACCCTATACCGGTTCCGTGCTGTGTTTTGAGCGCACCCGTTAACGGAAATGATTGACCGCGTGCCAGTGCGGGGTAGCTACCCGTGCGTTTATCGTGCGTGCCGTAGTCACCATTACGTCTGTCAGCGACCTTGGGGTGGTTGACTGAGGGTAGGACCACCACGGGGGACTCTCCCGGCCAGGAGAGCACCACGTGTTACTTCTACTTTTCAGAAAAGACTACAACCAAGATCGTTCCCACGAGGAGCATTCGAGATCAAGTGAAGGATCTGAGAAATAAATAAATCGTGAAACAATAGAAAGACGTAAATAAAGAAAGTAAAAATATAACAGCTACTGTACACTCTACTGCTTCTTTAGCTTTTAGTTGCCACTCTACTCAGCGTTTCGCTGACGTGTTACACTCGTTACTTTTCAGGACTAGGTGTTGAGCAGCCAGGGTCAGCGGCTGCAGAGGACGTTGGGCCTAGTGGGGTCCAGTAGAGTTACCTGCAGTTCTTTTTGTACTTTTCTTCCACTGTAGTGAGTAGTTTCCTTGTTACTCCTTGTACTTCTTTATTGTAAGCTTCATGTTATGTACATATTTGTTGTTCTACTGTTGTGGTGGTATATACTGTAGTAGTTCCTTTTCTTACTGCTATATTTTGTTACTGCTAGTTATATTCATGCTGAATGTGGTTTATTTTACTGCTCTTTTGGTTACTTCCTCGTTGGACGACTTAGTCTTGGGATTAGTCGAGTCGGTCCGATTCTCGTGTCTCGTAGGGAGTCGAGAATCGAGTCATTACAAAAAGGGATAGTCTTTAGTAAAAGATTAAGAAACCAACTTAGTTCTAGACCAAACCAAAAGAAAGAAATAAAAGAAATAAAAGTGCTAAGAGACAAAAGAGATTAGTATGAACGTTGATCTTAGGCCTCTTGGGCTGTGTTTAGGCTTAAAAATTCAAGTATCCATTAAGATCTGGATAGTCCTCAAGAGGTTGGGGAAAATGTGAAGATTAAATATTAGGTCTAAGGCTTAGAAATTATTCGATCTTGTTAACTGACCTCTGGTTTACGGGACTCGGTAACCTAAGCACCCTAATCCACACACAGTCTGGTTTATTGTGCTTAACTATCAAAATCACACAAAAGCATTAATTTTGTTCTTAAAAAGCTACCTAGATTAGGAGCAGCTGAGCAACACAAGTTGATTTTGAAGAGTTCCCTGCGCGGAAAGGCGGGAAATTTCCCTTGAAGATACGTAATAACATACCATTTCCTCAGTGCTTATCTACTAGGATGTCTAAATATCCTACCGGGGGCATGTAAGCACCTTATGCTAGTTCAGATGCCATGGGCGGCATTATCACGAAATGTTGATTGCTAGGGTTTGGATTTAGCTACAGAACACCAGGGGCGGGATTATCCCGAAATCTCGAAAGCCAGGGTTCTGGGGGTTTCCATGGGCGGTGCTATCTTGAAGCATTGATTGCCAGGGACCCTGCGAGGATTGATGGTGGGAGCTAAGAATCCGATACAGACCATGTTGTAAAGCCAATCCGAAGCTAGAAATAAAGAAAGAAAAGAGAGAGAAAACTCTCCAAAAATAAAAAAATCTTCTGTCTCCCTCTTACAAAAACACACTGCAAACTAAACCTGGGCTAAACACGTTTTAGGCATGTGTGCTTTAACTGCAAAGTTCAACGAACCTTAGGTTAGTTCCTACGGGCCTTAGAAACCTTCGCGATAGACTGATGCTAGAGTTGGTCAGGTCCGGATCTTGGTTGGTACTTGAGTACCTCTAGACCTACTATTGGCATTCTAACCTAATCTACAAAAGAAAGCACACAGCTGAAATCTGAACATAAAAAGGCATGGTCTAGAATTTAAGTTAATTCCATAAAATTTTGCTAAGGGACTAGCAAAAGCTAGGGATGGGGGTATGATGGGAACAACATCATGAACCATAACCAACTCAATTTAGTCATTATCAAGGAATAAATGCTCCTACATAACCGCTAGAGAGACCTAATCCATTGCATATTCATTCTGAGAGAAAACAGGGGTAAAATTGCAGTTTTAACAGTATATTTCAATTGCAGTACAATCATGGGATTTCTCAGGGGTTAATCAAAGGTCAAATGGTCTTAAATGTCCAACAAGTGGGTTAATACAGACAGAAAAGGATTTTCGCGTGTTTTGAGAATTAAATGACTTCTGAAACCTTAAAAATAGACTCGCTTAATTAACTGAGATTATGGTCAGGATAAAATTCACCTAAACCCTCTAAAATTCATTAAAAATATTCTCTAAGGTTTAGTTCTCTTGATTTAACTATTAGAACCCATCTTGACCCAAAACGGTGTCGTAGATAGACATTTGCCATAATTTAGATTTTTACATAAATTACATAGTCAAACTTGGTCAAAACCTAAATCTAACTTCACTATTGGATTCCTTGGATCCAAATTAGCTTTGTACAAAAATTTGGGCCCAATCTGAGATCATCTTGACCAAGTTTGCATTTTGGTCCAGTCAGACTTTTTTTATCTCATTCAGATCCTTAACTTTTGAATTTCTTACAAATAGCCCCTTAACTTTGTTGCCTTCTTAACAAAAGGGTCCTTGCCGCCATAAATCCTAATCCTACGAACTCCAATGACCTAAATTTGGCAAGTTCTTGATTCCTTGACAAATCCCTCTCAGATTTGAAAGGGAAGTTCGTCAAGGAATTCCCTTCCTTTTGTACCAATTCCCAAGCTCTAGATCTCGCCCAATCTCTCATGCGAATCCTTCAAAGGGATGGGTCTCCTATTCCGATGAACATTGCTAGCTTGGAAGCTTGGCTTCCAAGCTCAAATTGACCTCCTACGCCCTATATAAGCATGCCCAGATCAGGCCGAACTTCCCAGACTTGATTTCGGCCGTGAAATCCTGATATTCCTCCTTCCTCTTCCGGTTGCGAAGCTCCACAAGCTCCGATGACTCCTCCTGACCTCCTTCGTCATCCGTCCACAATACCAATGGTCGGATTCCCTTCCTCTCTCTCGTCCGCTCTTGGTCATACCAGCAGGAGTTGCCTTTCCTATCATCGTCGTCGTTCCTCCCCTACCGGAGAGTTTGTCTTCTCCATCGCCGACGTGCCAAAATAGACGCAGATCTCCCCCCTTTCGTCCATTAGAATAGCTAGTTAGGTTTAGTTAGCATCGTGATCGATAGGATTTTCGCTTTTCAAATATGCTGTCAGAAAAATACTACGTCGTAGTAAATAATGTGGTGGAAAACCCTCGATCAAAGTTACTAAAAATATACTGAAATTATACCACAATTCCGTCGTATGCACAAGGAGGACAGATCAATAGATTCACCAATATTTGTAGTGCTGGAGTATGTTGAAGGAAGCTTAATATGATGCAAAAATAACTTTGACAATTAGTTGTAACATCAAGGTAATGAAGAGAATAACTTGAATTGGTGGTAATATAGAGAATGAGACGGTCTAAGATGCAATTCCCCACAATAGAAAACTCTTTTCCAAGAATCCAACCTGTTCAACCAAGCTTCATTGCAACTAATGGCCCTCCTCCTGTAGCAAAACAGGGGAGTTGGCTTCCTCCCCTTTGGCCATGCACAGAGGGTCTCGTTGGAGGCGTGGCTTGTCGGATGAGATGGGCCGGAGGAGAGGAGTGCGTCCGTGATGGTGCGGCAGCCTAAGGTGGTCGGAGCTGGCCAACGACGGCGAGAAGGTGACCGGCGAGGTGATGCTGCCAGTGATGATCTGCGGCGGGGAAGCCTCTACGTGCGGCCGTGGAGTAGTCAGAGGCTTGAGGAGAGATGGATGGCGTCGACGGTGGGGAGAACGGAGGCCAGATGTGCGTGCTGTGCGCGGAGGAGCCAGCGTGAACTTTGGGTTCCTCTTTTCTGTTGGTGGAGAAGAACAAGACGAAGAGGCTGTTGGCGCGTAGGTGGCTGCGCGCGGGGGTCGGCTGCTACTGCGGGTGCGTGAGGGGCTGTGCACGAGAGGGGTTGGTGTTGCGCGCTATGGTTGGCTGTGGTGAGAGGGCCACAGTGCAGGCTCTGCTTCACGGCGCATGCAGGGTCCACGATGGTGCGGTTGGAGGAGATCCCCGTCCAAGGAAGTCCCGTAGCTCTTATCCCTCTCCAAATCCACAGCCTCCGCCTTGCCATTCGCATGCGCAAATGCTGGATTTGAGTATCGGCGGAGGAAGAGGCGGTGGGAGGTGGAAAATTATGGGCATATCCTTCTTCAAATAGTAATTATGCCCAACCACCTATTATACTTTTATTTTCTGCATGCAAATATCAAATAAGAAGTATAAATGTATGTATTAGAATGCAAAGTAGATACAAAAATATTCATAAGCTAAGATTAATTACTTAGTTTAGGTCATTAAACTATAAGGAAATGTATTCCATATGTACTTAAGCCAAATAAATGCCCAATAAATTGGACTTATCACATCGTAGGTTAATTTTCCCTCTCTCTATTCTCATTTCAGACCCCGACTGGACACGCTCACCTCCATCTTCCTCGTCTCTGACCGCTCCTCCAGTGAGGCGGTTCCAGTACTACACAACTCCATCCGCCTCGCCGACCACCTCAAAACCTTCACCTCATCCTCCCGCACAAAACCCTCTCCTTATCTCTCCATTCACACACCCAACACTTCCCCCGAACAAACCCCTCACCTGTTACCTTCCTCGACTTCGACCGACCACCACACTCCTCCACAAGCCATGGTAACACCACCAATGCACTCCACGCCCTACGGCGAAGCTGTTGAGCTTGTTTAATTGGGTCGTGAGGCCCTATTTTATGTTTCAGGTCATCATCGTCCTCCACCCATCGCCGCCTCCATCTCCGACGCTATTCGAGCTCCTTCGGTCGTGCTCTTCACCAATATCATGCCTAGGCAGTGCGGTTTACTCCCAGATTACATCCCAGGTAGCCAGTAGAAGGACATCGTGGCTTGTTCATCCGCAATTGAAGATGCCATCACTAGCTACGCACGCAAGGAAGGGTGGACATATAGTCCCATCTCGAAAGCTGATAACCAAACGACACCACATATATTGATTTTATGCTAAGAGCTTATCGCCGTAGCAAGCACAGGGGGTCAGGTCCCCACACGTACCCCTTACGTGCCTTGCCCGCGACACCTTACACGTGGGTCTGGCTGATCTGATAACCCACCTAACCTAAGCACTCCTCACTCACCACCCACACTGGTGAGCCTGGTACTGATTGCGCGCCTGCCCGTTTACCCGATTACTTTGACAGTGGCCCTGGGAGGGCGAAACCTAAGAGGAAGAGAGAAAGAAAGAGAGAGCGGGGCAGGGGGTTTTGCCCTGTGAGACACTAAGCTAAATCTGAAGGGATGGCCACCCTCTGTGCATGAAGAAAGAAGGAAGAAGAAAAGAAAGCCTTCACAGAAGAGGAGGAAAGGAAGAAGGCCTGCAAAGAAAGAAGAGGAGAAGAGGTTAAAGACAAGAAGAAAAAGGAGAAGGGCTTGAGAAGGCCAGGAGAAGAAAAAGGAGAAGGGCTTGAGAAGAGAATAGAAGGTGAAAAGAGGAGGAAGAAGAACAGTGCTGCTAGTTAAGCCGTCTGATTAAATGACCCGACGTCTGATTTGAAGCTTTATATAGTTATTTAAGTACCTAAGTTGAATGGTTGATGGCACTGTTGCATTATTTGAACTCAATGCATATATGCTTAAATTGTATAATTAGTGATCTAAATTACCATTATTTTTGCTTTGAGATTCTTTTTGCCATATGTTAAACTCATGCTTTATATTGATTATCATTTCTGAGTTATTTCTTGTGTTCATTTACTTATTATTTGAGATTAGTGTGTAAATTCCTATTTGCTCCCTGTGTTCAACCTCAGACTTCATTTTTGATATCTGAGTAACAAATTATATTTGTTTTCAAGCGATTTCGACCTATACTATGACGCAGCATTTAAAACATCGATCTCATTCTGTTAACATGTACACTAAATGTAACATAGTGAAAGAGAAATACCTGATTTTGCATTTCCGAAAAATCATCTTTTAATAATGTCTTATCGTAATTCCTTTACCTTAATATTGAAGACCCTTGCAATAATATTCGGACGATCTTCTAGCCTTTGACATCCAGCTATGTCAAGCAAGAATCGAATTTTGGGCCAATTCAGATTGCAAGTAAATGTTAAGAATATATCTGGAGGTCCAGCCCAGGTACACAAAACCATTGCATCCTAATAATTCTGAAGTAAGTACCTTGGACCTCTAGCAAAAGATGCAGGCAAAACAATCCTTTTGCCTATATTTGTAGCTGTTTGTTCTTCGTAAAAAACAGCATCATATATATTACCAAAAGTTTCCAATCTTAATTTATCTTGATTTTTGCATAGCCAGGTTAATTTGCTTTGTTCAATACAGGCATATGCATCAACAATAAATTGTTGTAATAACGTACCTCCTCTCAACAAAGCATTGCCCATCTCCACAACTCTATTTTGTAGTAAAAAAGCATAAAATTTCATCATAGTTAGCGAACTTTTCTCCGATGCACTTTCTTCCATATCACAGCAACTTAAACCCAATCTCCAACCATCTTCTCCATGTAGAAATCGGAGAGGATATTGCTGTGGCATGTACGCTAGGTGAGTTTCACTTTTTTGTTGAAATCCATGCCCTTGTTTACAAACAACAATGTCACGACTATTGTCTGTTGAGTTGGTGCCATCTCCAACCATCAGCATTGCAACCTTAGAAGCTACAGGTTGAGAAAATTGATTGCCATCGGTTCTTCTAGAATCAATTATTTTTAACTTTATGTTCACTACGTCATCTTCTTCAAAGCAATTCTTGACTTGTGTAAAAATCGACACATATGGATTACATTGGTGTAGCATAGATTGCAAAGCTACTATCAAGTCTCAGCAAACAACTGGACCAGTTGATCTCAACAAAAATGTGCAACATCTATGTTCAATTTCATTTTCAGTATCATATATGTAGATCTGAGCAAAACTTGGATCATTCCCATGATTTGGAAATAATGATCCAATACGATGATACATTTGCCCATGTATTCTATAACAAAACAGGCCATGTGCATCATTCACACTTGGATTGACAGAAGCTCCAACAGAAGTGAAACTAAAACAGTTATTATACTGTCGCATGAACTTCTTGAAGTGCAAAGAGTGTGGATGATTTCTAGACAAAAGTATCTCAAGGAATAGCGGAACACTTTTAAGAAACGGTAATTTAACTTTTCCATCCAAGCAACAAATTCGAAACTTTGGTGATACGATACCCGAATGCAATATCCTCTCTTCAAACTATACTATTGCACCGGATTTCTGGCAACAACAATCTGGAGCATTGAAATTCCAACGATCGAGATTTCTTCCTAGGAAAGAGATACAAAAGCTGAATTTAAGATGCGAAACAAAGTTTTCATTAAAGGAAAGGAAAACGAATTCAATATCATACTTCTGGTTGAAGAAGTTGAATGATTGTCCAAGTTCGGTGTATGAATCGATGGATTATCTATAAATTTCAATATAATTGATTTTCATGATAACATAAAAAGAGTCAAATATGCTTAAATTGCACGACTCTTCTATTAAATTGAAGAATGCAAGAAAAAATAAGATAAGAATGTGATTTGACATAAAAGTATCAACCACCTGTTACGATGGCTTCAACTAACATGTTGCTATGATTACGTGATTCCCTTGCTAAAAGAATATATAATAGAAATGTAAGATTAGGAAAGTCTAATCAAGCAATAAGACAATCACGATCAATAATTAATAGAATGTTCGCAACAGAAGGTTCGAAAGTGGAATATGCTCGAACCTGATCTAAGGTAACTTCTCAACCTTTTCCTACTAGAAAGGCCTAGAAAGATGGAACAAACTTCAAAATGAAGTTCTGACAACCATCGTAAAAGATGGATAAAGAGATATAACTACAAATTAAAGGCATAAGAGAGATGATTTAATGCAATTCGACATCTCCACTATTTTTCTCTATGGGATAGAAAGCAATAATTCATTTTGCATGTTTGACATAAGAGAATAATGAGACGACTATAGATTTGTTCTCAATTAATCCTCGATAAAATGATAACATAAAATCAACTTCGTCAAAAATACATATCATCTAAAATTAAATCAATATAAATGGCAAAAGAATACATACCAACAAACTTGCAAGCAAATAGTTAGAAACAAAGTCTCAAGATTGTACAATATATGCATAAAATCATAGAACTCAAGTATGATGCAATTTACCACTTGTGGAAGTAGACGAAGGTAGTGTTGGTCTTGTTGAAACATAAGCAGCAATAGCTGGACATGAGGAATCAAAGAAACATTTTATTCTAACAATCATTACTTAAAGAAATAAAACTTTAAGAATGGTGGATCAAAAAATATTTGATTTAACAAATGCGATTTTCATAAAGAAATAAGAGTATTGTATTCATCTACAAAATAATAAGAAATTGTTATATACTATAATATTTTGCTTACCAGAAGGAGATCTTTCATTTTGTTCCTCATTAATTGTGGGAGATTGTATTGCAATAGACTCATCTATGAAGGGGAGAAAGGAAATTTTTAGAAATCATGTTACGACAGGGAACGACCTCACAAATCCTAAAGAACATTAGGTAGAACATTAATAGTGATGGATTAAGAAATGTTACATTTCAAAATAGACTTATAAGATAATTGCATTGATCAACCCAATATTAGGAAAATGCTATACACTACAATATTCAACTAACCAAAAGAAGTCTCTTGGTTTTATTGTTCATCCATCATGGGAGATTCAATTGCAATAGATCCTCCTGTTAAACAAAAATAGGAAAATTCTTAGAAATCATGTTAGGATTACATGTTTCTACAAACAATACAGAAGCAGAAGTAAACAATTAGATAAAATATAAATTAAAGTAAATCATCAAAAGAATTGAAATATGCACATTAAAAATACATTTCTCTAAAAAATTAGATATTCTGCCCTATTCATAACCAATCGTAAAATTATATACCAGAAAGCGTACCTCTACATGTATGTTATCCATCGAAAGTCAAGACAACATAACATTATGAAATCTATGATTGTTAAGGCAACACGAAAAGTTGGCAACGATATTTCAAAATAATTTATATCCAAGTTAGACGTATAAAAATCGTTAGCAAAGTTTCAATCAATATTTAATATAAACTTAGATATAAAATTCGGCAAGAAAATGAATGTTTTAATTGATATGTAATATAAAATCAGATATAAAATTTGACAAAAAGACGAAAGTTTTGATTTGTATATGATTGACAAAACTTTAACGAAGCCAATGATCAACCTTTCAAATGTCATTCATGAAAATATAATTAATGAACTTAGCTTTTATTAAATGAAATCTAATTCATGGACTTACCTTTAATCCAATGATTGGATTACCTCATACCGATTTTGTTAAACCCAACACTGTGAATATTCTTCAATTTGGAAGTTGTAAAGACCTGTCCTGATTTTAGCCTTTTAAGACGTCTGAAGTGTTAGTCAGACGTCCGGTAAGACGTCCAGACTCCTCTCTGGACGTCTGGAAATTGAAAAATCTGTATGCACCCTGCGGTCTGCATGCAGGCGGTGCGTAGACTCTTCTTCTCTCTCCTTCCTTCTTCTTTTCCCCCCCGAACCCTAACCCCTAGGCCCTATATAAGAGACCCCCCTTCCTCTCCTCTCCACTCCACCACTACCACCACACCTTCCACTCCACTGCCGTGAGCAGAGGCACGCGAGAGTGAGGAGGAGCGGGCGTGAGGAGGAGAGGGCCGAGGTCGTGAGCTTCGTGGAAGTTCGCCGGACGTTCGCACGGTCACCGTAGTGCGTGCAGGAGGAGGAGGATGTTGGGGCGTCGTCCCCAACCTTCTGCAGCAATTGGGGGTACAGCGGAGTGGACAAAGTCACGGCGAAGCACGGCGAGAAGCATAGGAGCACGGTCTGAAACTGGAAATTTTCCAGTATCAAACGTTTGGAGTGTCTTCCGGATGACTGGCTGGACGTCTGGCGTCGACACCAGACGTCTGAAAGTAAGTGTATCGCGAAGGTACGTCTTCTTCGCGTTTACGGCCTTGTAAGCCGCACCGCAGTTGATCTGTTTGGGCTAAAAGTGGGTTGCTGCTTTGTCATACATAGAAGTAGCTTTGGGTAGGTGCGTGGAACATCCTTCCATGCACTTTCGGATGTCTAGACAGCTTACCTACTACCGGAGGGGTTCTTAGACAACCGGAGGACAGGACATACATCTGGAACTGTCTTCAGACGGTCGCGGAGGAGTCCTGGACGTCTGAGGGCGCTGCAGGAGCTTGAGGTGAGTCTCTGTGACTTTTAAGACGTCTAGACTTGCTTCCAGACATCTGATTTGGGTCTGCAGACATGTTTTTGACCCGTCTAAGGTCTGATCGGGATCCATTTTACGCAAACAAAGTATCTGTGGTTTCCTAGTGAATTCCTCTACGTATTAGAAGCATTTATATACTGTTCTAAATCTTCCATCGTGGTGTGTTCTTTGGTATAGGACTTCGACTTATTACGTGTATGGGGCTTACAGAGGCACGTGGGCTTGCAGTTCAAGCCCCCAGTACTCCCGGATTGTCTGGTAGAGTGGTTCACCCTTGTTGTACTTATAAAATATGAATGCATCTATGAAAATTAGATAACTGGAAACCTAGAATGTGGCATGAACCCTAGGATGAGAAATGGTTGAGCCGATTGTTTGCGTAATTGAAATTGTATTTATAAATGAATGAGTTAAATTGTTAGCAACTTCCTGTTAATGAATACAACCTACCTGTTAGAATATGAGCTGCCTAAGATAACTAAACTGTTACTTGTGATATCACTTATTGCATGTGTTAAATTGTGGAAATACGAGCTGCATGTCTATGAATGAGAATCGAATTGTGAATGATGAAACCTGGATTGGAATAATATGGTGAACATGAGCATGAATCCTACGGGGAGTTAGGAGTAGAGCTCCTGTGGATAGATGGAAAAGCCTGGAATGTGGATGGGAAGTGCGCTGGCCCTTGACTACGTGGTACTAAGGAGAACACTGTCCCCTTTTTAGTGTAGAGCGGAGCTAGCTGCCCTTGGGTTAGGACCCGGGGCTAGGATTGGCCACTCCTCACCGACTTCTGTTGGCCCTCGCGTATACGATACCGAGGCGAGCTACTATTGTAGGAAGGGAGCGAGCCACCTCATGGGGCCTGGGGTTCAGCTAGCAACCCTACACCGACTTGTTAGGCCCTCTGGGAAAACCGGTGTAGTCAGACGAGGGTGCGCGGACTGTGGAGGGGCGAGACCCCTGTTTGGTTCTGAGGGGCTAGCTCCCTGTTTCTGAGAGGGCTAGGCCCTATACTATTCCGTGCTGTACTTTGGGTGTACCCACTAGTGGAAACAATTGACCGCGTGTCAGTGCGAGGTAGCTACCCATGAGCTTATCGCGCGTGCCGTAGTCACCGCTACGTCTGTCAGTGCCTCGGGGTGGTTGACTGGGTGTAGGACTACCACGGGGAACTCTCTCGACCAGGAGAGCAGTACGTGTACCTTCTACTCTTTGGAAAAGACTCCAACAAGATCGTTCCCACGAGGAACATGCAAGATCAAGAAAGAAATATGAAAGTAAACCAATGAGGTGAAAAGAAATTACCTGTAAAATAAAAAACTGGAAAAAGGATAAATATACTTGTTAGTTTTTACTGCTTTAGATAGTTTGGTTACCACTCTACTCAGTGTTCGCTGACTCCGTTTTCTCATAACACTGTTCAGGTCCAGGAGTTGAGTAGCCCGAGGTACTGGTTGCAGAGGGTGTTGGGTCCAGTCGAGCCTGGCCGTAGTTTCCAGTACTTTTGTTGTACTCTCTTTTCTATTATAGTGAGTTTCAGATTTGTTGTTACTGCTCCTATTACTGTTGCTTTTGTTCTACTTTCCTGTTGTTGTGGTGGTATATACTGAACTAGCAGCTTTTACTTTCCTTTACTGCTTGTATGCTTTGACTGTTAGTTACATTGCTTAGTGAATGTGGTTTATTTTCCTGCTTTTCGGTTATTTCTTATTGGACGACTGTGTCTTGGGATTAGTCGAGGCAAGCCGGTCTCGGGTCTTGTAGGGATTCGGGAACCGGGTCGTAACAGAAGCTTTGCAACAAAAGATGTGAAGCAGCTATGTATTCTGTATGCAACTTTTTTATTTAAGTAAAGATATTAGAGATGGAAAATGTGTTTCGAGTCATGTCTCTCTCTTTCCACTATCTCTCTCCCTCATCTCTTGCTGGGAAAAAAAACATTAATGAAGTGAACAACTAACCTTTGAAGGTCATGCCAGTTTCATCGATTTTTAAACAACATAAAACAAAGTTACATCAATCTAGGTAAGACCTTTAATGCATACCCACACAAAACAAAGCAAAGGTCTTTCATAGCTAAAATTGGGTCTTAAACCTACAATCCCAACTATACCATTCATTCCATACGCTTAAAGTCGAAAGATAATAACTAGAGAGAAATCAGAATCGATAGAAACATGAAAAAACCACAAATCATGAAAGATATTAACTTGATACTCCAGGTGTTCTTCTACAGCTATAACGAAGATCAATGCAACTTGCAAATAAAATCTCAGCATGAAAGGTTATTCAACTTTAAATAATATCCAACTTGCAAATATATGGATATTCAACTTTAAATAGATATATCTTGAATACAATATATACAACATCAGCAAATAAATGAATGTACAACGACTAAGATAAAAAGGCATACAGTATATACTGTAAATGCCTACGGGAGGGGGTGAGATATGCGTGACGTATAAAGTGCGGAATCAAAAGGATAACAATTTCACAAATAAAGCAATCACACAAGACACAAGTAATTTTTAGGTGAAAATCCAAATCGGGTGAAAACCACCACCTAATCCTCTCGAGTTAGGATTTCCCGATCGACAAAGTCGATCAAATCCACTAATGTACTACTTTAATGAGGGTAGTACAACCTCAATTACAACCACGCTACGAGTACGAGGGTAGCATTCCTCAACCCCTCCTCTTCACAATATTTTACGAAGGAGACGAGAATTTGCAAAGCGAATACCCAACACAATTACAGAGATAAATTACAAAAGAATCTATAGAGCCAACAAAGATTAACCTAGCTACTATATGTAAAGATACTTCCCTTTGTTGGAAGTGTGTCGATGAAAGACGTGGATGCGTGAACCACGCTTTGGCACAACGAC
Organism: Thalassia testudinum; assembly: GCA_037157565.1. Lineage (NCBI taxonomy): Eukaryota > Viridiplantae > Streptophyta > Magnoliopsida > Alismatales > Hydrocharitaceae > Thalassia > Thalassia testudinum. The sequence goes on from JAZHRO010000022.1 coordinate 83,675,952, forward strand.
GCTCTTGTAAACTATGGCGGGAGAGTGGGTGCGCAACTCAAATGAAGCTCTCTAGATGTAGAATTAGGCTTGGAGAGCTAGAACTTTCTTCTCAAGATCAATAGACATAAATGATGTGGAAATGCTAATGCTTGTGTGTCTTGGTGTATTTTTGCAAAGTAAGGGTCCTCCTCTATTTATAAGGGGCCTACAAAGGCTTAGAAAGCTTCCATAGCCGTTGGAGTTGAACCTAAGGAAAAACAGGCTGTAATCAGAATCAATTATGATTCTGACAGGGTCATCAGACATCTGGAAAACTAGTTTAAGATGTTTGGGAACTAAGTCAGACGTTTGATTCTAGGTGGGTTTCCTTCCTGACTTGATTCAGACTTAAATAGGGTTCTAGTGTAAGGTCATCAGACAACGTACCGGACGTCTGACACTAGGTCTGGATGTCTGGAAACCTATTGTACTATGGGAAAGGATTGCCAAGATAGGTTAATGGCTAGAAAATCTGATAAAGGTGATTTTAGGTCAGCCGAGGTTCAATGGTCACATATCAGATGTTTGAGATCTTCTACGGACGTCTGATATAAATCTAACAGTTATATTCTCAACGTTTACTTTGTTAGCCAACGTTTCACTAATTGGATGTCTGACACAACCATCAGACGTCTTCTAAGATGTCTGGACTAAGGTTTGGACGTCTGATTTCAACAGACAGAACCAACTAAGTCCAGCTTAAGTTATTGGATGTCTGAGTCAACAGTCAGACGTCTTAAAAGTCTTTATCAGATGTCTGATTTTCAGATTAGACATCTGATTAGGCTGTCAGAACCCTATTTTGGTTTTCTAAGTTCTCTACAGAAAACCTAAGTATCGTAGGGTTGTGCAGGTATTCTTAGGACTACTTTAAGGATTTTTTGAGTCTCATTAACATAAGATCTAAGAAAGAAATAAAATGCAAAAACATAGTACAATGAAACAAGAAAGGAAATATATCTTATTCTTCATCTCCTTCCTTCTTCAAGCTTTTGCTCCTCACAAAGCTCCTTCTCCTCTGGCAAGCTCTTCCAATCCACCATGGATGCGAGCTCGAACTCCGTATAAACACGTCTCCATTTGCAAATATCCTGAAATCTAAGACTTCAAATGCAAATGTTAGATAACACATGTTTTGTTATCATCAAAATAAACGATCGTGGTGCTCTAGTACTAACATATACAACAGCAGTAAATAAATGAATCTACAACTACTAAGGTAAAAAGGCAAGAATTATAATATCTAGGCACATCGGCCCAAAGGTTGAGAAAGCTAACTAGGCCATCTCACAACACCATCTCGAGACCCGATTTCCACCAGAAAGACCCTTGGCAGTATGACCTTCCCCCTTACTGCCCTTGAGGAAGGTCATACTGCCAAGGGCTTTTTCTTTTCCTCTTTTCTTTTCTTATGGTGGGTGTGTTTGAGGCTAAGAAACATACGTCGAGGGGCAGAATCGAGGCAGAGCTGGAGCAGCTGCAGGTGGAGGGGAGGGTAGGAGCTGGAGACAGAGGTAGAGACGCTGAGGCAGAGATCGCGACAGGACCTCAGGGCAGGAGGTGGAGGCGGAGCTGGAGATGTTGAGCGCGGTCCATCTGGAGATGCCGAGGCTGTGGTGCTCGATGGTGTCGATCGCGACAGTAGTGGAGGAGCTAGAGATGGAGTAGACGGAGCTGGAGATGCTGAAGGCGGTCCATCTGGAGATGTTGAGGTTACTGTCGCGAGAAGAGAAGCTATAGATGGCATCTGGAGATGGGGGCGACGTCGATCGGCAAAGCTGCAGGCGTGCCCTCTGAAGGCCACCTTACCAGGGAGGTGAAGAGGCAAAAAACGTGATCAGCGGAGGAGTTGGAGATGGAGCAGACGAAGCTGGAGATGCTGAAGGCGGTCTGTCTGCAGATGCTGAGGTTGCGGTCGCAAGTGGAGAAGCTGGAGATGGCATTTGGTGATGGCGGCAGCGTCGATCCCCAAAGCTGCAGGCGTGCCCTCCGAAGGCCACCTTATCGGGGAGGTGGCAAGGTAGAAAACGTGATCGGCACCGTCGAAGGGTCACGGTTGGCAAGCGAGATGGGAGAGGCTTAGAGCGGAGGAGCTGTAGGGAGGAGAAGAGGCAAAGGGGGGTGGGGGAGGTGGTCGACGCGAGGAGGGTTTGCTAGGTCACGAAGGGTTGGCGAGGGAGATGGGAGAGGACGAAGGGAGAGGAAGGGAGAGGGAGAGAGGGGAGGATGAAGGGAGAGGGTTCGTGCTCGTAGCGGAGGAGCCGCAAGAAGGAGGCGACGCAAAGGAGGGTTAGGGGAGGCGGTTCACGTGAGGAGGGTTGGCGAGGGAGATGGGGGAGGACGACGGAAGAGGAGGGGAGAGGGAGAGAGGGGAGGACAAAGGGAGACAATTCGCGCTTGGAGCGGAGCAGTTGCAAGGAGGAGGCGAGGCGGTCGGCGTGAGGAGGGTTTGCTAGGGCACGAAGGGTTGGCGAGGGAGATGGGAGAGGACGAATGGAGAGGAAGGGGAGGCCGAGCATCCTTGTAGTCGGCGACGACATCGGAGTAATCGGAGCAAAAATATGAGCAGAGGTAAAGAAGTAAGAGGAGCGAGAGGAAGGCACAATTGAAGCGAGAAGGGTAAGACTGTCAAAGATGCATTGAGAGAGTAGGCTCAATTTTAATGATTATTATATTTAAATACCATCAACATTAGATGTTACCGTAGCTGCAACATGAGCATCGTGACCCCAAAGGACTACGACCTTTAATATATATTATGGATATGCATATATATATTTTGAAGGAGTGTGGACAACCGGTGAAGTGGTCCTTGTCAATCGTACTACTTATTTATTACGTATTATTTATCTACACTCTCATCCCTGTCTCCGTACAATGAAGTTATCATACTATTTATTTATTTATTGTTTTTTAATGTGGGGCCACCATTTAATAAAATATGTCTATGTATTTTAATTTTTAATTAATCTATTTTGATGTATAGTATAATGTAGTTTACAATATGCATCTTACATTTGATAAAATACATCAATATATTTTAATTTTTAATAAATATATTTTAATCTTTTATCGACGAAAAATTTAAATACATCAACAGTATTTTAATTTTTCACCGATGCAAAATTAAAATTTACTGATAGTGTTCTGATTTTTAATCATTGGAAAATCAAAATGAGAAAAAGTAAACAAATACACTTTGCAACGTATTTTGTAACGTACGGATGAAAGTGGTGGTTGAAACCTAACGTATTTTGATTTTCTACTGATGGAAACCAATTTTCATCGATGTGAAGTTATTTTCTGAGTGAAAAATCACTTCTAATAGGTGAAAAATCATGTTCCAAATAAAAAATTATTTTCTACCGGTGAAAAATCAAAACACACTCATGTGTTTTGACTTTTAAATAATGTGTTTTGATTTTCAACCAGTTAAAAACTGTTTTCAACCGGTTGATTCTTGATCGTGCGTTGTAAAACGTATTGCAATGTGTGTTTTTGTACTCGTATCTAATCAAAATATGTCGTTGTATTTTGATTTTCAATCATATTTACATCTATGCAAGAGTGATTTTTCACTTATGATAAGTGATATCTCGCTTGAAAAGTGACTTTTATCATAAATCTTAAATCCAAAATTCATAAGGGAAATAACATTTTTCACTTTTTATCAGTTGAAAATTAAAATATATCGATGTGAGTTTATTTTTAACTGATGTATTTTAATATTAAATCAATAGAAAATCAAAATATATCATCTAGAATCCGTTATAATGTATATTTGTTTTACTTATTATTTTAAAATTATAATAATTTTTTATCCATTAAATATTAATATAATTTTAATTTTTAAACTTCGACGACAGAGGCTAAAAACTAAGAAGCTGCTTGTTTACCCAAATGACTCCATTTTTTTTCACGTCGGATCCTCCTCCCAGACGCCACTCTTGCCTCCAAAGTTGCAAACAACGAAATACAATATTACAATCCCTTCTTTGTTTGAATACAATTAGTAACTTTGTCCATAGCTTCTTGTCCTCCAAAGACGTTTCCCTTTTCTACGAGGACTTTGTGTTTTGCGCTGACATTATCTCTTTACATTGCAGATGCCCTTCCCACTGGAGCCTCTTCTTTACTCCTTCCCAGATTGCGATATTGTAATACACATCAGTGCAAAAATTCACGTGTCTTTTCATATATTTACTCCGAGAACTAAATACCACAGGTGGCACTTAGTTGTGTACCAAATATGTAACTAAACATGGGTGACAACATCATCGATAATATTTCATTTTTTTTTTTGAAGGATGCCTGAAAAAATACGGAAACTATCGGGTGAGTTAAGAGAGGCCCTATTGTAAAAATTTCAAAAATTGTGGTTATATTAAGAAGCCCGAATGTAGGGAAATCTAACCTACTCTTATTACTGTAGCTGCAACATTGTTTGAATGAGAATTAAGAGAAAAATAATTAACCATGTTGGTAAAAATGTGAGAAAAAAATGAAAGCGAAAGTGGCACTTCAACATGTGTGGAACGTGGGATGTAAACTCTATTAAATGCTGTTTCGCTTGATTTGATGTGATGCCTTGTTCTTTGGACTCCGCTAATTATACACGAGATTCACGCAAGCGATGGTCCAACTGCAGGACCCATTTTTGATGGGAGGGATATGGTCGGCGTGCCATCGACCTCGTCCCTGCATGGCAGGAATGTTACTTGGGAATGTTTATTAATCATTGTTGCAGACGATTTTACCATCAGATAATAATTACCGCAATATGTGTCGAGGATCGTATGCCTCCTGTCATGGCGGGGGAAGCAACCTCTAGCAATGCGTCGCTGCCTCACTTTTTCGGAGCTGCACCCATCTTTTGCCCATTTGCTCGTAGGGATGGGGATTCAATCCAAGGTTCCCATGAAGGCTGGCATGTGTCCGATCCTTTCTGGCCAACCCTCTCTTTGCCAGGATCCTGTTGCACCTTCTTGCGGCATCGTTAGTTTTGCGTGATATAACTATTTATCCTTTATTAATTTGTTAAATTTTATCCTAAGATAAAGTTATCCATAGTACAAGGGTTGAAAACTCTACATGATTTTATTTTAGGATGGGGGAGATAAATTTACCTCTTCTTTTTTATTTGTGAGATATCATCTCGACCTAATTTTTTTTCTAAATACTTATATTAATCGAATGATTTGACTTATAGTTACTTTTAATATTAAAATCAATTTATCTCTTATTCGTTTCTCAATTCTGTAACTTATAAAATTTATTTCTCAAATTTTATTTGATAAAATAAATAGTGCCTGGTGTGAGTGCGTGCCTGAATCCTTCGTGAGGTCTCGAGGGCTCGGCTCAGGTTGCTACGGATGGCCAGCCGGTCGAAGGGAATGGACTGGGGTTTGATCTAATAAATAACTGAATATTTTGAATAATCATAACAAGTGGTAATAATTAAATTGTAACGCCTTGGATCGTATTTTTAATTGCCAATAAAGACAGGAAAGATGGGAATAGATTGGAGACAGCCACTCACATTGAAGTTTGTTGGATGGTGAATTCGTTGCAGTGTCCCATCTTATCCCTGTGTGTATGTCTCAACTTTTGATTGTCTTTGTACAAAATTTTAGGGATACGTCCTCCAATAGCGAAGATTCTTGACTTTGATAATCGATATCAAACTTCAAGCTCTCATGTCTGCGTTATTCAAAGAATTAATGCATGAGGATAGTCAATTTGTCGAAATGGTAATCTAAAACATAAAAAAGCAAAGATTCTATGATTCGAAAGTTAAAGGAAAATTCCAATGAATCGAGACGTGCATCTTAGTTGTCACATGATGCCCACAGCCGCGGTATCTTTCTCTTTGACAAAGAAACCTTCCAGAAGCTTAAAATGTTCAAACATTTGAGTGATATTTTTGGATGCTGTTGCACATTAGCTAAAGCTAATATATAAAGATACGTAAATGTAACGTAAAATGTAATTTAAGGAAAATGTAAATGTGATTTTATTTGATAATTAATATTTAATATAAAAAAAATAAAAAATTATAAGTTCTATTACGTGGTAGATCTTATCTCATTTAAAGAAATTATCATCACTTTAAACTAAATTCATAGGTGCAAAATAATTTGTACAAATGTAAGCTCATTTTATATTGATGTAAATTATTGTACGTGGTTTTGCATCGGTAAAATCTCATTTTACATTGGTGTAAAATGATTTTGAGGTCATTTTGCATCGATGAAGTCTCATTTTACATTAATGTAAATTGATTTTGAAGATGATCTAATGATTTTGCATCAATTTAAAATTATTTTGAAGGTGATTTTAATAATTTACATCAATACAAAATACTTCCATAATTGATTTAAATAGTGATGAATCTCATCACAAGTAAGTTCTTTTTTACTTAGAAGGAAGACACATAATGTGGATCAGGTTTATACCTCCTAACATTAGATTTTGCATCACCTCCTACGTTTTTGTACTTGTATCCCTACCAAAATGTCTCTCTTATTTTTAAGTTTGAAATATGTAAATTACTAAAATAGTCTTATCACAACGGTTCTGCTTCATCAACATCGATGTATACGCCTTTACCCAAGGCAGGTTCTGTCATTTGAGCAAGGGGGGGGGGGAAGGTGTACACTACGGTGGACACGAACGGCCTCATTTGACGAGGAAAATAAGTTTACGAAATATGGAGAGAAATGAAAAAAAATAAAAGTAAAATAAGTAAGTTAATCTATTAAGGTATTTTTATAAATTAAAATTATTATGCAGAGATGAAAACCTAACTGTATCTTATATTAGGTCTCGCTTAACCCGACGTAAACGGAGATCAGATTAAATGATAAGTTAAATTGTTAATCCGACGCAAATGCATTTTAACTCAACACCCAGACACCAGATGTTATTCTTATCGGAAACGATCCACCGCAGCTCACACGTGATTCACGATGCTCCAACCCTCGACGTGGATTTGCTTAATCACAGACCCCACTGGTACAAATAATTGCTTCCGATCTACCTATAAATTAATTGAAGGCCCCATGACCCAAAACTCCATTGCACAACACTTACCACAGCTCAGGAACCCCTGTCCGCAAGCATCATCATCATGTTCCATCTCGGAGAGGCCATCTCTTCCCACATCTCAGACACCATCCATGACCTCAAAGGGCACCTCCAGATCGAGGGCACCGTCGTCCTCGTGAAGGCAAATGTCCTCGACTTCACCGACTTCTCGGCGTCGGTCGTGGACCGCATCAGCGAGGTGTTCGGCCAGGGAGTCAACTTCAGGCTCATCAGCGCCACCAACGGTGACAAGAGTATGTGCTCTCTTCCTCTTTTAACGGCCTCTTCTCTTATCTCGCAAGGGATTCTGGGTCGTTAAAAAAAAAAAAAAAAAAAACCTCCTCAGCTTTTAAATTTCCGTAAGAATTATATATTTAAGTTTACTCTTTCATCTTATCGTTCTACACTCCAAATATCAGGTCCTCCGCCTCTCACGTTGGTTCAAGGGTTGACGTGTGGGGATACCTAAATAGGATTTTGGGTCATAGACCAAAAAAAAAAAAAAAAAGAAAGAAATCTCTGGGATCTCAAAATCGAAAAGAGAAAAACGAGAGAGGATCAGTCAGAGTAGGTTTAGGTCGCGAGTTCAAAACCTCGGGTTTGCTTTTGCAGACGTGGAGTTAATAATTCCTATTTTTGTTTACTCTGCAGGTGGGTTAAACTTGGGAGTTAACCCAGTTCCTGCTTACACTACTGTAGGAAAGATCAGATTGAAACGTACCCCTGGATCGTATTGGAATGTTTCCTTAACCCATCAGCGGTATATATAAAAACTCCACGTAAGATGAGAAGTGAACGAGAGATGACTTCCGGAGGGGTTAACTAATGATGCAATCCAGAATAGAAAATTGAATTGTGGTGAAAAACGCTGGAAAATTAAAGTAATCTGGGACAGAAAACTAGACCATGGAGAAGAACGTTGGAGGAAGAAAAAAGATACTTCTCCGCTGGTGCCAAGGAGAATCTCTGCAAGGTTGAGACAAGATTCTCTTTTAGAAAGATCGCTTCCGAATGAATGCTTCCTATGTTTGTTTGGTAGATGCATTTGACGGGGATAGAGGACTTCAGCTTTGCAAATTGATTCGGATTTGGTTCCATCTGCAAAGCGCCACTGGAGAGTAAGAAGTAGAACCAGATTCAACAAAAATCTCCCTCTTGTTATAAAAGCTTAATATCTATCAAACTAAGAGGAATAAAATAGCGTTTCAAGACGGTCTACGAAAAACAAAAAAAAAATTGGCGTGGTGGGCCTCCATTATGGTATCATTTGGTACGTAGAATTGGACTGGTGTAGACGGGGGGTGCGTTGAGCCATTTTTTTTTCACGTGAATTACCAAATTGTGCCGAAACGATACTTGACTAATTACCCTGGTGGAAATTTGTGAGTGGTAGTTCTTCTTCTTCTTCTTCTTCTTCTTCTTTAAGGTGATAGTCATGGTGGAATTATCCGTGGAGTTTATACTCAAATAAGGAATAATTCGAGGCATATACCAAGAAAAAATTACAAGATATCCCGTCAGGGCATTGGTCGGACTGTTAGGATCTTTGACCGAGGTACGGCTTTGTAACGGGCATGAAAAAGTTTAGTCTTTGCTTGAAAATAAAGATTTGCAGAGAGGAGTTTGTCAATTATTTTTGTAACAACTGCAACTATTTTTCAACCTAATTAATTATGTTCTATATAGGTGCTAACTGATTTAATACTGTAATTAAACTAGTAAAAATATGAAAGGGTTGAAAAACTAATCAACATATCTCTTTAGTTAACTTTTTGCATCGTCGGCAATGGAATATGCTCCACAACCCCATTAAATCCCCACCAACATCCCCCTCCCATTCCCCCTTCCAGACTTCCCTCCCTTCCACACACACACGCACTGAACACAATTAAAACATCAAAAAGAAAATAAATAAAAAGAAGGAACATCCAAAAGACAACCACTGATCTACCATCTCACCACCCTCCAACACCAAATTCAATTGCGAACACAACAACAAAAGATCTCACCGTTTATGATCACAGGTGGTGGTGGTGGTGAGATGTCAGGGGATCAAGGTAATCCCCTCGTGCTTGCCTGCGATGTTGTCTCGTGGCCTCCGCCATCGCTTCCACCATCTTCTTCTCCAATGTCACCCTTTACTTGCGCTCTCAAGACACCTCTTCCTTTTCTTGAAAGCACCCCCCACAACATGCACGCCACCCCGACCCCCAATCACATCCTCTCACCCATTAAATTTATTTCCACTAAATTATTTTAAATAAAAATAAAAATAAAAATAAAAATTACTTATGATATATCCACCTATTACATTTAACTCATTAACTCATAATAATAATAATAATATAAATTCAAATATCATATTTACCTCCACTGATCTATCACTAATCTCAATTACGTCAAATATTATAACTTCCTAAACTTCTTTTTCAAATATGTAAATGATAGCTAGTACCTACCACTCAAATAGATCACAGTCATTTGGTTGTGTTATCATTTGACCCTTGTTAAATGTTAAGATAGGATACGTGGAGGAGTAGCCAATAGATGATGCATTGTACGTTATATGTTAATGGGATAAAAATGTGGAGAAAGAGTTATTACTTGTTTATTTTAAATTTAATATAGAATAAATTATTATTATTATTTTGTTGAAAAATACAGTAAATTAGGTTAAATATGATAGTTAAATTTATATATTATAAATAGTGAATTAAATTAGCAAGTCATATATCCTAAGAAATTATTCCTCGGCTCCGTACTGAGGCCGGATGATTGTAACCAGCAAGGCAACAACCAAACGGGGCGTTCGAAACCGGATCCAAATTTTCCCACCGTCCAGTCATACACTCATCTTGGTGGGGGAAGCCGTCAAACATCCGACCTGCTGCCAAAGAAGTGCTCACCTTGAGTCCGGAAACGAAACGAAAAAGATTGGTAGGGACCACTTTTGCAGCACCTTTCGATTCACACGCCTACAAACAAAAGAGCTTTACAAAGAACACCGATAATCACACCAACAGACCCGAGCTAAAATTCTATCTATAAAATCTCAGTCATTTATGATTTCACAAGCGAGATTTTAGATCTGATATAAGGTGCCTTCAACATTTTTCTTTTAAAAAACCGGCCGCCAATTTTCATCCACATCAGATCGCGAGAGCAAATCCAAAGCTTTCCAAAACAAAGAATAATAATATTATATCCTTTTGCGCGCAGACAGGGGCAACCGGGGCGTGGTGGGCCCGGAATCCAGGCTGGAGAACTGGATCACGACCCTGTCTCCGATCACCCCAGGTGACTCGGTGTACAACATGACCTTCTACTGGGACCCAAAGGACGGCATCCCCGGTGCCTTCTACGTAGAGAACAACCACCCCAACGAGTTTTACCTCAAGACCGTCACCCTCCGCAACTTTCCCAACAAGGGCTCCATCCACTTCGACTGCTACTCCTGGGTCTACCACTCCAGCAAGTACAACTACGCCCGCATCTTCTTCTCCAACGACGTAATTATATACTTAATTCTCATGCAAGCTCATTACATATATACAACATTCTCACATATATATATATATATATATATATATATATATATATATGGGCGCGCGCCAGCGCATTGAATAATTAATATTCTCTTATTCTTTTTAATTTACTAATGTATGGGTCGTCGATCGGGATGGGTATATCCCACAGACGTACGTCACCGGTAAGATTCCGGCTCCACTTCTAGGATACGTAGAGGACGAGCTCCGCAACATCAGGGGTGACGACGTGTACCGTGAGCTGAATGAGGAGGATAGACACTATGGTTACGACGTCTACAACGACCTCGGCTACGACCGCCCCGTCCTCGGTGGTTCCAAGGACATGCCCTACCCCCGCCGAGGGAGGACCGGGAGGCCCAAGTACGACAAAGGTATTAACGTATTTACGTAGACATATCACACTGCATGCTGTTTTGCATGTAATTGTAACTATCGATCGAGAAATGGTATATATATATCGTTGCATCTGTGTGTGTGTGTGTGTGTGTACACGTACAGACACGAGGTACGAGACGAGGATGCTGCTGGCGAACGTGCGGCTGGACATCTACGTGCCGAGGGACGAGCGGTTTGGCCACCTTAAGATGTCGGACTTCCTGGCGTACGCGCTCAAGGCGCTGAAGCAGTCGTTGGTGCCGTTCGTTGACGCCGTCGCGGACAAGACGCCGATGGAGTTCGACTCATTTGAGGACATGATGAAGCTCTACGAAGGGGGGCTGAAGTTGCCGGAGGTGCCGCAGGGGGAGGGCCTGAGTGAGCTCATACCGTTCCAGATGCTCAAGGAGCTCGTGCGATCCGACGGGGAGCGCCTTTTCAAGATGCCGACGCCACTGGTCATCCAGAGTAAGTACATGGGCGAGTCCAGCCCATTTCTCTACATCGATTGATATGCATGGGCAATCATCGCGGAAGGGACAGGTCACGTGAGGGACAGACAGGGCAGTCGCCTCGTCTTGTTTTTGAATTTCCTTAATAAATATGTACCGGAATTTTTTATTTTAGGTGGTGGTTTTAAGACACCGCTTTACCTATCAAAGTGGACATCAGATTCCACCTAAACCAAATTCCCCGCTCCACCCCTGGCAACGACGGATCGTGGCTGGTGTTGCTTGTTGGTTATGGATGCGCTGATCTGGATTTGGCTGTGTGTTTGGTTGCAGGGGACAAGGAGGCGTGGAGGACTGATGGAGAGTTCGGGAGGGAGATGCTCGCTGGAGTCAACCCCGTCTTAATCCGAGGCCTCAAGGTAAACAACACTACCAATTGTCAAGCAAGGATTAGGAACTTCTAAATCAATACTAGGGAATGATAAGAGGTGACAGCCCACTACAATTAGTTCCACATTGGATGATCTCCTTGTTAATGAAAAAATATGGATTGGCCGTGGGATCAATGAGGGTTCTTGAGCTTGTATGTACCTAATACTCTCGAGTTCAAAGGCTATCTAACTCTATCGAGCTTGAGCAATAGCTGGGTTTGTCTTGGCCTAACCTTTGGGCTTGGGTGGCTCGATAAACTCTTCTGTATCTATTGACAAGGGATCCACATAGATTGTCCCCAGTCATCGTATTTTTCTTTGGAGACGAAGTCAAAGCAACGTTTTGTTGATGTTATTTTATTTTTGTATCGGTGATTTTAATCATATTCAAATCAACATTATTTTCGCACAGCAATTCCCACCAGTGAGTTCTCTGGACCCGAGCGTTTACGGGAACCAGAACAGCACCATCACAGCAGCCCACATCCAGCACCAGCTCGAAGGTGTCTCTGTCCATGAGGTAGATTACCTAATATCTCTCTGTCTCCCTCCCTCCCTCCCTCCCTCCTTCCTCTGAGAAGGTAAATAAGTTAGGTGTGAGATTTTGTCTCGAGACCTCTTCAAACAGGTTACCATCCCTTATTAGGATATCCATCTTCTAATAACTCCAAATAATTGCATCTATATATGAACGTGTAGTCAAATTCCATTTTCATCCAATTTCATGTCTCCTTGGTCAGGCCGTTCACCGGAACAGGATCTTCATCCTGGACCACCACGACAGCCTCATGCCATACCTGTCCAAGATCAACTCCGACACCGGCAGCAAGATCTACGCCAGCAGGACCCTCACCTTCCTCCGCAACGACGGCACGTTGAAGCCCATCGCTATCGAGCTCAGCCTCCCGGGCCCCCATGGCGGCGCCGACAGCAAGGTCTACACGCCCGCAGCCGCCGGGGTGGAGCACCACATCTGGCAGCTTGCCAAGGCCTACGCCACCGTCAACGACTCCGGAGTCCACCAGCTCATCAGCCATTGGTACACCTAATTGTATCACTTTGTTTCACATATGCACCTATCTTTGAATTGCTTCTTTCTGACGTGTTGTGGAGATTTTACTCTGTTTTAATTACCATGCCAAAAGGTTGAACACTCACGCCGTGGTGGAGCCGTTCGTGATTGCGACGCACCGGCAGCTCAGCGCGGTGCACCCAATCCACAAGCTCCTCGCGCCGCACTACCGCGACACCATGAACATCAATGCCCTCGCCCGGCAGATGCTCATCTCCTCCGGCGGGATCGTCGAGTCGACCGTGTTCCCCGGGAAGTACGCGCTCGAGATGTCGTCCGTCGTCTACAAGAGCTGGAACTTCGTCAACCAGGCACTTCCCAACGATCTCCTCCTCAGGTAGGAATGACCAATCTCTCCATATATAGTTTGCATCGATGAGAGTCTTGAAACTCGTTACGTAACTCAGCTCGTGAGCAGAATCATATCATCTCAATGGAAATGACAACTCCGAGTCCCAACTTACCCACCCAAGATAACATACATATTAACACACTTTGCTCCCCGCCTTTAAGACAGAACTGACGATCTGTAAACTGCTTAACCATAACGTAACAACTACGTGCCGATGCTTTCAGGGGAGTGGCCGTCGAGGACAAGGCCGCACCCCACAAGATCCGGCTGCTGATCGAGGACTACCCCTACGCGGTGGACGGGCTGGACATATGGTTCTGCATCAAGAACTGGGTGACCGAATACTGCGGCATCTACTACCCTTCGGACGCGTCCGTTGCGGGAGACGCGCAGGTGCAGGCGTGGTGGAAGGAGGTGGTGGAGGTGGGCCACTGCGAGAAGAAGGACGAGCCGTGGTGGCCCAAGATGACCACCGTGGAGGCCCTCGTGTTCTGCTGCACCACCATCATATGGATAGCCTCCGCCCTCCACGCGGCCGTGAACTTCGGCCAGTACCCGTACGCCGGGTACCTCCCGAACCGCCCGACGATAAGCCGGAGGTTCATGCCGGAGCCCGGGACGAAGGAGTACGAGGGCCTGCAGAAGAACCCCGAGAAGGTGTTCCTGGAGACGATCACCAGCCAGCTCCAGACCCTCATCGGCGTGTCCCTCATCGAGATCCTCTCGAGGCACGCCTCCGACGAGGTGTACCTCGGGCAGAGGGAGTCGAGCGAGTGGACCAACGACGCCAAGGCGTTGGCGGCGTTCACGAGGTTCGGCGAGAGCTTGAAGGCCGTGGAGAAGGAGATCCTCGCCAGGAACGGGAACCCGCGCTTGAAGAACCGGAACGGGCCGGCGCAGGCGCCGTATACGCTGCTGTACCCGAGCACGTCGGACCCCGAGGCGGCGACGGGCCTCACCGGGATGGGTATCCCCAACAGCATCTCCATCTAAGGGAGGAAGCACGTAACAAGTGGTGCATGCAGTTACTTCACTTCAGGGACTCGTCTAGTGGCAGATAGGGCACCGTTTGGTCGCATCCCGATCATACCCGGATCCTCACCCCCACGCTCCCTTCGCCTTCGGACGGGGATCTCTCACGTCATCATGAACATTTCCATAGTGAATAATAGGAAGAGTGTTGGCACATCCCGGTCTCACCCAATTGCTCGCCCCCACGCCCCCTATCCAATTTATCGGAACATGGGGGCGCTTGAGGGGTGAGCATTCAGGTGAGATCCTATAATACTCAGCACTCTCTAAATAGTAAATAAATGGATGCCTCACTTCTCTGGTTTCTTTCCGTTGATGGTAATAAGTAATGCCATGTTGCCCCGCGGTTTTCTTCCGCGATTTGAGTGGTGTAAATTAATCCGCCGCGTTGTCAACAAGTTATGGAACATCTTGAAAGCTTCCTTGTCTGTTCTTAAGGATGGCCTGTGGTTGCGTCGACCAAAAGATGGACAACCAGTAACGCAAGGAGTCGGGGGTTGGCTCATTGGTAGAGTCCTAGCCTATTGACAACTTAGAGGTCATGCAAGTAAATTAACCTATAACCAACGCATCTACACCCCCACACCGCCCACCCCCACCCCCCACCTCATACCAAAAAAAGGGTAGAATAAGTGGTAACTTAGGGTTAGTTTATGGAGGGAGACAATCTCTCTTTCTAGGAGTTATCTCTTATTTATCTTAGTGGGTAACTTGACCTTTGTTGGCTTTGCTATCCTAGATTTATCCCAACTCGTGTTTGGGGGTGGGGTCAAGCTAACCTGTGTCCTGACACCCGTGCCCGCTCTCTTCCCCTCATCTTCCTCGTGATGTCAAATTTCCAAAAATACCCTCTCACTGCATCTCTCTCTCTTTCCACATATTGACGTCAAATTTTGGCTCTCTCTCCCCGCATGCCTCCTGCATCTCTTCAGTTCTCTCTCTCCCTCTCTCTTTCTCTCTCTTCACTAATTTATTATTATTATTATTATTAATTTAAAACTCGCATGACACAAATTTTAGCTTATTTATTCTATTTAAAAAATTTAAAATAAGAACTTCATCATTTAAAGTAGTAAAACGGTAGAAAGGAATGTTTGTTAGGAAGTTTCAAGCAATTGCTCTCCCCCATTTCAGAATTAGCTACTCAACAATGCGTAATTACTTACTAATAATTATAGTAATGATTAATTAATATTTATAGGAAATTTATGGTTAGATAAACAGGTTAAATAGAAAAACACCAACTAAGTAATTACTTACCATCTTAAAAATAAATATATTTTTTACCCCCTTATCTTCCATTTTAACTTCCATTTCTAAATAAACATCTCTTTTCCACGTCGTAATATAATTCTTATCCACTAAACACAAATCGATATTAACTCTTGTTCTTTAAGTAAATACAAAAAGTGATTATACCTTATTGCAACTGAGTTAGCTATACCCCTCCGTGAACTATAAAAACTTGTGTTCACTGGCTATGGGTGTTTGCTTGCAGCGGCAATCCAGTGCAGTTTGGAAACAAGGGCTTTGTAAACTTGCACCGTTACAATGAGGGTACGACAGGGAAAGGACAAATAGGTTTGGTCATTTCCCCGTTATTTTTGAACTAATTTAAAAATTATACTCGAGAATCGTCAATTTTAATTCTTTATCCTTATGTTTGCCTCTTCTAATTAACCTAAGGATTTGGTTGGATTTTAAGCTCAAATACAACTGAGCACCACAAGTAAAAGGAGGATATTCTTCACTTTTAGGGGATATTGATAGGATGATTCTGGTTTTAGGTACCATTCGAGAATCAAAATAAGTGAATGGAGGAAATACCTGAAGGAATGAATAAATGGGTTGAAGTAGATCAGTTTTTCCTTGTGGATGGAGGTTCAAGGAATGAATTTAAAAAGAATATTTGGTTTGATAAGCAAGAAAAAATTACAGTTTGGATGATTATGCATTAATTGTTCTCATCAGTAAGTAGATAAGCATACTTTACCTCCCAGTCCTTAACATGCAAATTCCAAATGAAACTAATCCAGGCTAACTCTACGCACATGTACAAGAATGGTAATCTTCTTTCACATCAAATATAAAAAATACCGTCTCATTGGAGTACAAGGAATATAATGCTCTCCAACCTCTTGCATTGTTCATCACATTCAACTTCATATAAGGATCTCCCTCCCTTTTGCTTTGCAGCTCTTAGTTCACATGGAATTATCAAAGTTGAGGAAGGATGGAAGTAGGCATTAAAAGTCTATCTCTGGCACATTGATACGAAATTGGCTTGTGAAAGTAGATATCGCATGGTTGAATGCTCTAATCTTTTAAACTCATATTCTAGACGTTGCCTTAGTTCTTTGGTTTTCGGCCAAATCTTAACATAATTTTAATTGACTATGCCCAAGCCTATCTAGGAAGAAGTTACCTTACACTACATAAATGGGTTGGGTTGGGTTGGGTCAGGTTTAGATTTAATCCAAACCCAATCCCCAATTTGTGGGTTAGGATTTTTCTAATTCAACCTAGCCAATTACATTACCGAATCCAACACATAAAAATTAAGTTACATTTAGGATGCAAACGAGTAGGGTTTGGCTAAACTTATACTTATACCCATTTACAAAATTCATTCCCATATATACTATACTCATTTACACATCAGGTATAAAAATTCAAATACATATACATACCCATCTATCCATCGGATACCCACTTATAGATTGATCTTACAATTAAATCGTACCCAAATTAGGGTTAAAGAAGAAAAACAAATTCTATAGCACAATTCATCAGGTGTTTATTTTTAATAAATCTAAAATATAAGGGCTCATGTTACTTCAATTTTAGTGATCCCAATTGAAATTATTACAAAAAAGAACTTCAAAAGGAATATGTCACAAATAAAAATACAAAGAAAGACAAAATATAAGTACATTCAAATAAATATCCTCATCTCAAAAATAAATATTCAATGAAAGCTTCAGAAGTATTCCCAACATTCAAAATAATTGAGGAAATCATGAGGGAGATTAAAGCTAAGAGAATGAGAGATTTAAGGTGAAACTTATATATCTTGGGTAAATGAGAATTTTACTCGAGTACTTAGGTTGGGTAATCGTGTATAGATCTATACCTATACTCATACCCAATCAGATTTTTTGGATAAAACCCATATCCGAACCTCGTCGGGTTTAGGTCAGGTTTTACCCATTTTTTTCGGGTCGAGTTGACTCAAGTTCGGGTCGGGTTTATTAACACTTGCATCCCTAGTCAGGTTAGGTCAGGTTTAGTGGGTTATTGATTAGTCAATGCTTATGTTTATTTTTTACATGCTTCCTATGCCTTTTATACTTAATAAAAAAATTAATTCATAAACTACTTTTATCTTATAAAAAAGTAGATAAAATATATAAAAATAAGAAGAAAACTTCAAACAAAAAAATAAAGATACAATATAAAAGTAACGAGAAAAGATAAATGCATATCTAATAATAAGCATGATAGATGAATATAATAGCTTAAGTCCATATTAATAATCGACAAAAAAATAACTTCCAAGATAAATATAAATTTTTAGAATATTAAAGTTAATAAAGTAAATAAGTAAAGTGACTTGCTAATCTTTGCAATCAATTGTAAACTTTAAAAAATCCTTCATAATTATAATAAGTTTAAAATTATATATAAATGATATACAATTTATAACATAATCATAAAATAAGTTTAACAGCCCTTATAATAACAATAAAAAAGAGTTTTAGAGTATTATATATGTAAATTTCTTACGAGAGGGGGTGAGATATGCATGACATAATATAAAATGTGAAATTATGTAAACAATCTCACAAATAACACAATCACACAATAGGCACAAGAATTTTTAGGTGGAAACCCAACCCAGGTAAAAACCACCACCTAAACCTCTTGGTTTAGGATTTCCCGATCGACCGAGTCGATCAAATCTACTATATGAACTATTTAAACGAGTGTAGTTCAACCTCTATTACAACTATGCTACTATGTACGAGGGTAGCATTCTTCAAACCCTTTCTCTTCACGAGAAGGATTTTGTCTCACGAAGGAGACGTGAATTCGCAATGCGAACACCCAACACAATTACAAAGATAAAATACAACTCAACCTATAGAGCCACAAAGTGAATGATTAAATCTAGCTACTATAGGTAAGGGAACTTCCCTTTAGTGGGAGTGCGTCGATGTGACAACGCAGGTGCGTGAACCATGCGGCGGCGCTTTGTCGCACTCATAATCGCGGAGGGAGAGTGGGTGTGCAATTGGATTGAAGCTCTCTAGATTTGGAATGGTGAAATGGAGAGCAAGATATTCTATTTCACTTGGACACAAAAGATGTGGAAATGTTAATGTTTGTGTGTGTCTTGGTGTATTTTTGCAAGATAAGGATCATCCTCTATTTATAGAGAGCCTAGGGAGGATTTGGAAGGCCTTAGAAAGCTTCCATAGCCGTTGGGGTTGAACCCAAGGTAAAACAGGCCGTAATCAGAATCAATCATAATTCTGACATGGTCATCAGACGTCTGATCAGAGGTCTAGAAAACTTGTTTAAGACATCTTAGAACTAAGTCAAATGTCTGATTCTAGGCGGGTTTCCTTATTTACTTGGTTCAGACCTAAACAGGGTTCTAGTGTATAACCATTAAACGACATACAGGACGTCTGACATTAGGTCTGGACATCTGGAAACCTATTGTACTGCGGGAATGGATTCCCAAGATAGGTGAACGGATAAGAAATCTGACAAAGGTGATTTTGGGTCAGCCGAGGCTAAACGGTCACATATCAAACGTCCGTAGATGTCTGGGGTTCTCTACAGACGTCGGATATAAGCCTAACGGTCGTATTTCTCAACATTTACTTGGTAGCCAATGCTCCACTAATTAGACGACTGGAACAAACATCAGACATCTTCTAAGATGTTTGGACTAAGGTCTAGACGTCTGATTTCATTAGACAGAAGCTATAAAGTCCAGCCTAAGTTATTGGACGTTTAAGTCAACAGTTAGACATCTTAAAAGTCACCATCAGATGTCTGATTTCCAGATTAGACGTCTGATTAGGCTGTCAGAACCTTATTTTGATTTTCTAAGTTCTATACAGAAAACCTAAGTGTTATAGGGTTATGCTGTGTTCCTAGGATTATCTTAAGGGTTCTTTGAGGCTCTTTAACAAAAGATCTACACACAAAGAATAAAGAGTAAAAGAATTACAAGAAAATACATGAAAAGAAAATCTATCCTATTCTTCTCTTCACGCTTTCGCTCCTCATGAAGCTCTATCAAGTTCCTCCAATCCACCATGGATGCGAACTCTAACTCCGTCTAAACACGTTTCTATTTGCAATTTGACCTGAAAACTAAGACTCAAAAGCAAATATTAAATGACACGTATTTTTTTATCATCAAATAAACGATCATGGTGCACTAGCACAAACAATATAATCACAAGAAAGTTCTAAAAGTTCTAATCACAAACATAACTAACTAAAACTAACAACAAAAATTATAGCGGTCACTTCATTCATTTCAAACTCCAACCATTTCAATATTCCCTACAAAATAAAGTAAACAAATCAAGAATTACTTTAATAACTAATACATTATAAATATTTAGAAAATTTAAATACAATTGATGGCACGAGTACGAAAACATGCGTTAAAATACATGTTACAATGTGCAATCTCCACTCATGCCCCGATTCAAAAAAGAAAGTAAAATACACCGATTGAAAATCAAAATATATCGATTGAAAATCAAAATATATCGATTGAAAATCAAAACATAAAGGTTGAAAGTCAAAATCGACAAGTTGAAAATCAAATAAACTAGATGGAAACCAATATACATCGATAAAAAATGGTGTGTTTTACCTTTGAACAAGTATCGATTGAAAATAGTTTTCCACCTGTTGAAAATCAAAAGATACTAGTTGAAAATGAAGAACACACTTATGGAAAGTGATTTTTCACTTGAAAAGTAATTTTTCACCTATGGAAAGTGAGTTCTACTGGTGAAAAATCAAAACACGCTGCTTGAAATCATGTTCTCTCACTCTGTGCATTGCAACATGTGTTTGTTTACCTTTTGACTTTTTCTATTACCCATGATTTGTGAAGATTAAAGAAGTTGAAAGGGCTCCTCCATGATACTTTAATCTCTTTCATTATATCTTTCTTGACTTCTATTCTCTCATTTAAACCTTTGATTCTGACACACTAGGGCTGGTTGAGTCATTAATGTTTTGCACACGAGGTTCATTGCTTCGCTTAACTTCATCATCCATCTAAAAAATAAAATTTAACAAAATCAAATAATACATAAGTGCATTGCTCACGGAAACTTACAAATATGACTACATAGGTGCATTGTTTACACAAACTTGCAAATAAAATACAAGCACTTAAGAAAAAGGGGGAGGGGGGGTTGTGGTGTGAGGGAGAGGTGTTCGTTTGATGGTGGTGGCTGGTGGGAGGAGGGATGTCGGGGGGAGAGGAGGACGGAAGGGGAGTGATAGTGCTGTGGGAAAGGGGTCTTGTGAATGCGTAGAAGAAGGGTAGAGGAGAGGTAGATTACCTAACGAGCAGGGTGTCTTCGGCCGCCATTGATGAGAGCTTAGAGTTGAGGAGAGGAAAGGACGCTGCTTGCGCTTAGAGCCAGTGGAGGTGGAGGAGAGGGAGTCACCTATGAGTGGAGCTAATGGAGGTGGGAGAGGAGAAGGCATCACCTATGCTTGGAGTTGGTTAGGGGTGTGGAGAGGGCACTACTTGCGCTTGGAGCTGGTGGAGGTGTATGAGAGATTGGGGTTAGTGAGTGAGAGTGTGATCATAAGACTAGAAACATGCAGGCTTAGGGTTAGGGCTAGGGGGATTTTGGGAGGGGACCATGGGAGAAGTGAGATGATTAGGGGTTGCGATTGGAATTTGGGAGAGATTAGGCTGTGATGGGGGGTGAGTTTGGCTCCCCTTGGATATTATATATATATTACACACACTCACACACACACTCACACACATATATATGAGGTTTTACGTAGATGTCGCTAAAAACCATCGAAATTAAGAACTCCAATAGTAGCCAATCATGCTTCTCGCATCACACAACCACAAATTTGCAAACATCACACAACCATAGATCTACAGACGTCGACTAGATTCGAGCATCACCCAGATTTATAGTGTGCCTTGCATCAGACTAATAGCAGGTTTAGCCACTACTTTGATACCATGCTGAAAAGATTAACTTGGTTATTGTGTGTTTTGAGAAGAAAGCATTAGCTCTCTTTATATAGAGAGAAGACTTAGGTATACAAGTAGCTCACTTACTAAAGATAACAACAACTAAAAATAGTAGGATACCTAATTCTAATTAAGTTATTTTCCAACAATAACCCATATTTGTCCACCAATGCTTTCTCCTAAGTATGTCTACTATTCCCTTATATGGATGGTTGTATCCCATGGATAGATGATGAATAAGGAATTAAAAGGATAGATTAAACTAAGGATTAACCGACATCCTAATGGACGGAAATGGCATCAAAATTTTGGTCTAGTCAACCTAATTTTGAATTTTTTTCAATTACTATTATAAAGATGAGTCCTTTTACATGCTTTTACTTCAAAAAAAAAAAAAAAAACGTTTAGTAGTTGGGGTTTCTTTTGTTCTAATCAAAACCTCTATATTTTAATATAACGTTAGAAGTGAACTTGAATTGAGAACATTTTACGTGGTTTGTAGGTTTTTTTAATTATCAAAGAATCGAGGGTAAAACAACAAGGTCCAAGGTTTGAGACTTAAAAGTGCTTCTCGTATATAGTACACAAATCCACCACCATGATAGCTTAAGTTGTATATTTTCAGCAGAAATTATTGTCATGTTTTTGCTTACGTTGTAGTTAGCCTATCATTTCTCAATTGCATCTGCATAAGTAGATAGTATTATATTTCACCTTTTATCTGAGACCCACCTTTATGTGACGCCATCTTTGTTTCCCTAATGTAGCCTTGAGTCTGTTCTTGCAATCTTGGAGCTCCATTTAACAATTTCTTTCATTTTTGGAAAATTAGAAATTGACGTTTATTCATTTCTAGGCTGTCAGATACAAAATAAAGTAAGTATTCGAATCAATCTTGTACATTTTGAACCCAAAAGATTCAATGTTTGATTTTAAAGTAGATGAAGTTTTCCGAATGCTTCTAGCCAATCTTTGCAAGACAACCTATGATGATGGCTACAACATCTCAATTGACGATGGGTATGACCATAAAAGGAGCAAACAAGGTGCATCGTTAAATTTTAATGACGCATAGATGATTCCAAGGGAATTGAGACAAGTAGAAAATATTTGTATTGCTTAGGTTGTTTAGAGTAAATTCTATATTAAAAATATTCACTTTTGTTCCTTTCAATCTTATTAGAAATTTAGTTTCACTTTCTTTTAACGGTATCATTATGTAAATTTATTTTAGGTATATTCTATAGTGAAAACTCACTATAATTTGTAGGTGTGTTTCTACAAAATTCCATCAAAAAATTTTAGTATTAAATAAATCTTTTGATGAGTGTTGTGAAAAACTTGCTTATTTGGTAGATTATATTTAACTATAAATAGGGATACTTTATATTTGTCTTAAATGACAATTGGTTAGTTTTGATATCTACCTGATATACCTTAGTTGTTTACATATGACTAAACAATTCATTGCTACGTAAAAGTGAAGGCAATGAAAATAATCGTTGTAAAATTTGAAGCAAGTGACGACGTTAACGATGATTTAATTCAATGTTTTAGATTTGTCAGCAGAGATGTTATTCATTATTTATTTAACAATAACTCATATAATAATAATCATGACAACGAATAAATTATTCATCAACAAATTATAACTCAATGATTTATTTGTCTTCATTTTCATAGGATATTCCTTACCTTTAACCCTTTTATTGTAGTGCTTCCTCGAGGCGTTAATGTTTGTCCTTTTAATCCATTCAGCTCCACCCACTCCCCTCGCCACCTTCCTCTCATCAGCACCCATTACCTTCTATCTTCTTCCTCTATCTCTCACCGTTTTAAGTATTATAAATATTGGAAGATAATCCGACGCACACTAAATTAAAACACAAGCTATGAGAAATTAATATGAAAAATCCCTCCACGTTTGTGGACAAAAGTTGAATGATGGTTAATTATTATCGAGTCTGTCGCATATCTCACTTAGTGAGTAGGTTCATATCACTTAAGTAGAAGTGATAGGTCCTTAATTGAAGTTTTAACTAATTTAAGGAAATAGGTTTATGGACTATTTATCTTTTCACTCAAGATGAGAATGTGTGGAGTATAAGGATATCTATAAACTTAAGTGAAGCTTAATCCTAATGAGATAATAAGACCATAAAGTTAGTGGAAGAGCCACTCATGAGAGACGGTGAGCAGGGATCTACAAAGAAAATGAAAACAAAATCATTTAACTTTAATAAAAAAATAAATAACTGCAAGCTATTTAGGAAAAATGTACCCAAAGATCTACAAGCAGAGGTAAGTGGTGCATGATTCTTGAGAGCAAAATATGCCTCCTCAACTCTCAACAATATACACTGAACGGTATTAAAGAAAAAGAATTAAAACTTATAACTTTTTTTCACATATGTTCATGGATAACTATTAGAAACATTTATTGATGCCACTTTATTGTTTATATTCTTACAACATTAATTTTATATAAACTTGTAATACAACATACTTATTTTATGTGGCCACTCCTGCCACTGCGTGAAGTCACAAATCAAACCCATTATAAATGGATCCATAAATAGATGTTAATCTATGTCAAAATGAGCAATCACTTAAATGGATTTACATGATCAAGGCAAACTTGAAAGATTTATCAACTTGACTTCCAATTCATCTAAATTGTAATGGGAATTAATAAGTCTTCATCTCTCTACCATATGAAATAATCATGTGCTACTTAAACAAGTTATGTAGGTTCACACAAGAATCGACTTGCCAGAAGGTATAAGCATTGTCAACATCTTCTCAAATCCTAACAAATCTTCTATACTTCTAATTAAATAAACTTATCATGGCCTAATATGATTTCTAAGCTAATTTTGTGGCTTTACTGATGATGTACATGAGAAAGTTATAGCTTTTTCAAGCATACGACCAAGAGATTAGGTGCACATTATCACAATCCTTGGATAATCTATCTGTCTATACTGAAGTAGATGAGTTCCTCCATACATAGTGCCAAGCCCATGCTTTGTCTCACTTTCTTTTTGGGTTCTTACATAGATATATATCCCTTTAATCTTTGGTTATTAAACCCATATCATAGGTGATGAAGGAAAAATATTTAAGCATCGTGCACATGTCATGTGTACATGAAGGGTCACAGATGACCTCTATTAATGGACCTCAGCGATAGCATACAAGTTGATCCTTTTCAACTATAAATCTCCTAAAGAACCTTCCTAAAGTGTGTACAATGAACTTGCCACGATTCCATTAGGCAATTGGATTTTCGAATAACTTCCATACATGTAAAGGAAAACAAGATGAGTCGTAAGGACCTTCTTACAGTGAAATGACCCTTCCTAAGGGTTGTTTGGAGTTTTTGGAATTTTTAGGGTTTTTGTGTAATTTTAACCACCCTGGGTTTTTGTTGTGGATATGCGAGGGAACAAGAGAACTTGTGGGGCTGCCCCTGCAATTTTCTCATCACCACACCCCTAACCCACGAACACCTCACCCCTCCACCGTACCTTGCACCATCTCCCCCATTCCTCCCCACTCCTCCCCATTGCCCCCATACATCACGCCATTCCCTCCCCCACGCCCCGAACTCCATAAAATCCCCCCTCCTCCATTTGCACATCACACACTAGCCGAGCGAGAGGAGGAGAGTGGAGGACTAGAGGAGCACGAAGGAGAGGAGTGCGTGCGGGAGAGTAGGGGGAAGCGGCAGGAGAAGCTGCTGCTGTAGGGGTCACTACCGTTGCAGCAAAATGCAGGAGAGAGAGAGAGCTCGTAAACGGTTCTGCAGAATCATTTTTTTCGCAGAATCAAACGTCTGGAGAGACCGTCAGACGTTTGGCCAGACGTCCGGAGGTAATACAAGACATCTGATAGCGCATCATTTTCAATTATTTTTCCCTACCGAGTTTTGACCTTGCATGCATGTGTCAAAGGTTGGAAAGGTGCACTGGTGCGAGGATTGAGGTGGTTTCGGATGTCCGGGAGTGTTTCCTGTTATGACCCGATCCCAGATCCTTACAAGACTCGAGACCAGCCCGCCTCGACTAATCCCAAGATCTAGTCGTCCAACGAGAAATAACCAAAAATAGGAAACATCTTCACAACCACACATGCAATATAACTAAGCAGAAAATAAACAAGAGACAGTAAAAGAAACAGAGCGAACAATCTCACAATATTACAGGTCATCATAAGTACGACAGCGGAAAGTACAACGAAAAAATAACTGAAATAGTATTACATAGAACAAAATACTCACTACTACAATAAAAGCTAGGAAGTAGTAAGGAAACATAGCTAAGGCTAGGCTCGACTAGGCCCAGCTCCCTTTGCAGCCAGGGGTGCTAGCTGCTCAACTCTCTGACCTGAACAAGGTTATAAAATTTTCGGAGTCAGCGAACGCTGAGTAGAGTGGCAACTAAACAATTTATATTCAATTTAAGTTAAAACAGACAACTATTTTTTTTTTTTCAATTCTATTTAGCTCATCCAAGTTGTTCCAATTCATTCATTCTCTTAGAACTTGGTTATTTCTGGATCTTGACTATCCCTCACGGGGATGATCTTGATTGCAGTCTTTCCTGTGATGTAGGATGTACACGTGGTGTTCTCCTGGCCGGGAGAGTCCCCCGTGGTAGTCCTACACCTAGTCAACCACCCCAGGGTCACGATCGCGACGTAGCAGTGACTACGGCACGCGTGATAAGCGCGCGGGTAGCTATCCCGCACTGCCATGCTGTCAGTCGTTTCCACTAGCGAGTATGCCTAAAGGTACAGTACAGAACAGTCCAAGGCCTTGCCCTCTCAGAATAGGGGTTTCGTCCCTCCACAGTTTGCGTACCTTCATCCGACTATTCCGGTTTGCCCAGTGGGCCTAAAAGAGTCGGTGTAGGGTGGCTAGTCCTAACCCTGGGCCTCGTGGGGTGGCGAGCTCCCTCCCTACACTAAGTAGCTTACCTCGGTACTACGTACACGAGGGCCAAAACAGAAGTCAGTGTAGAGTGACTAGGCCTAACCCCAGGTCTCAACCTAGAGGGGTGGCTAGTTCTCATCTACACTAAAGAGACAGTTGCTCTCCTTGGTACCGCGTACTCAAGGGCCAGCTCACTTCCCATGTACAGGAGTTCTTCTCCTAATTTCCCGTAGGGTTCATGTTGGTATTCATTTCATTCCATTCTCTAACATTTCGATCTCTCTATTCACATTTCCGGTTTCATTCTTATAACAGGCAGCTCGTGATTTACTAACTGAGAAAGCATCATATCAATAAACCAATACATTTGCTAGCATTTAGGGTTTTACATTCATCTCAAGTAAATAGTGTAACTCAAACCATACTCATTTGTTCCTGCCCTAGGGTTTATTCTCATACTAAGGTTCATTGAAGTTGTTCTAAACATGCAATTTATTTGTTTAAATCATAATATTAATGTAAATCACTCTACCCTAAAACATGGGAGGAATGGGGGCTCGGATCGCAGATCCCGTTGCCTTTGCGGGTCCTGCATACTTAACTGGCTGGAGATCCATACAATTGACCAACCATGTCAAACGAGTCCAAAACTGTATACAAGTGACACTAACTCATAGAGAAACTCAAGCAGAAAATAACGGTACTTCGTTTGCGAAAATCCGATTCCGTTTGGGCCCTAAATGGGCTAAAAACATGCATACTGTCCAAAATCAAACGTCTAGGACTAGGCCCAGATGTCTTAAAAGACGTCAGTACTCACCCAAGGTTTTCCTGCAGCTTCCTCGGACGTCCAGATCCTTCCGCGATCGTCTGAGGGGAGTTCTAGATGTCGAACTCTACTTTCGATCGTCTGGGAGTGCAGTCAGACGTCTGTCGACGTGTCCAGACATCCAAAAACACCATGAAGGGAACACCCCGCACCTTTCCAATGCTCTGCCCCTACGTACGCACGTGCAAAGCTAAAAATGGCTAAACAAAAACTCCTGCGGTATGGCTTGCATGGCTGGAAACCGTGCAGAAGCACATACCTTGGCACAAAGCGTGCTACTCCAGATGTCTGGGATGTGCTCCAGACATCTGATACTGGAAAATATCCAATACGCAGAACTATCGCGAGCCTTCTTCTCCACGCGGACCCCTTCGCGTCGCCTGTAGCTTCAAGAGGTCGCGAAGCTCACCTTCGTGAGCTCCTCCTCCCACGCATCCTAGACTCCTCCTGCACGAGCTCCTCTGAGCTCCCATGGCTCCCTCGCGAGTTCCTCCCCTCGAGCTCCCCTCCCACGCTCTTGCTCCCCTCTCCTTGTCTGCGTTCTGTCTTTCTCTTCCTCTCCACTCGGCCCTGTGAGTAGTCTGGCTAGTAGGGCCTCTTTCGTCCACTGTTAGTGTCACGTGCGGCCGGGTTGGTCTCCTCATATGTCATAGCTGCCTCCACCACACTCGAGAACGTAGGCAGCTTCAAGGGTTTGACATACCCCCGAATAGCAGGCTGGAGTCCCTTGGTGAACCTCCATAGGTGCTCCTCCTTAGTAGCCACAGCTGTCGCGGCAAAACGAGACAGCTCTAGAAAACGCGTGCGATACTACTGGGCTCTACTGGACTCTACGGAGGTGCAAAAAGAACTGCTCACTACAACAGAAAAGGAGTACAACAAGAAGCTACAACTACTGGGCTTTACTGACCCAGCACCCTCCGCAGTCGTAGGCTCTGGCTACTCAACACCTGGACCTGAAAAGAGGTTATGAGTACAAAATGTCAGTGAACGCTAAGTAGAGTGGTAACCAACTAACTAAAACAGTAAAGGTGGACAGGTAGCTGTTGTTTTTCAATTTACTTTCTTTACTGATTATTCTTTTCCACCACTTTGTTTATTTATCAGGTTTCTTTCTTGATCTCGAATGTTCCTCATGGGAACGATCTTGATTGCAGTCTTTTCCGAAGAGTAGTAGTTGCATGTGGTGGTCTTACACCCAGTCAACCACCCCAAGGTCACGAACAGATA
Organism: Thalassia testudinum; assembly: GCA_037157565.1. Classification (NCBI taxonomy): domain Eukaryota; kingdom Viridiplantae; phylum Streptophyta; class Magnoliopsida; order Alismatales; family Hydrocharitaceae; genus Thalassia; species Thalassia testudinum. Next base: position 83,704,586 of record JAZHRO010000022.1, read on the forward strand.
TAACGGTGACTACGGCACGTGCGATAAGCACACGGGTAGCTACCCCGCACTGGCACGTGGTCAATCATTTCCGTTAGCAGGTGCACTCAAAGTATAGCACGGAACCAGTATAGGGCCTAGCCCTCTCAGTAATAGGGGTCTATCCCCTAAGAACCAAATAGGGGTCTCTCCCCTCCATAGTCCGCGCACCCTTGCCTAACTACCTTGGTTTGCCTAGTAGGCCTAACAAGTCGGTGTAAGGCGGCTAACTGAACCCCGGGCCCCGTGGGGTGGCTAGCTCTCTCCCTACACTAGTAGCTCTCCCCGGTACTGTGTACGTGAGGGCCAAGAAGTCGGTACAGAGTGGCCAATCCTAACCCCGGATCCCAACCCAAGGGCGTCTAGCTCCGCTCTACACTAAATAGGGGGACAGTCGCTCTCCTTGGTACTCCATACTAAAGGGCCAGCTCACTTCCCCACTCACATTTCCAGTTCCATTCCATTTATTTCCAGGAGCTCTACTCCTAATTCCCCGTAGGGTTCATGCTCATATCCCTCAGACCATTCCATACCAGGTTTCATCATTTCTATTTCCATTCTCAGGTTATACACATGCAAATTGTAATTCTATCGTTCACATTTCCATATTCAGGTTATTCATAGGTAGCTCGTGTTTCCAACATTCACCTTTCCATTTTCAATTTATATACATACAGCTCATATTATGTCATTTCACGTGTACAACAGGAAAGTTACATTCAATAGTTAACTAGCACAAGTACTACATATTTCGCAGGCAACTGTTATTCATTTACAAGCAATTGTTATCATTTTATCTACTCATTCAAGACTACAATCCATTCAATACAGACATTCCAGCATTTCTAGTCCTAGGATTCATACCATATCCTAGGTTCAATCATTCATTCCACACATGCATTTAGGTTTTAATTAAATTAAGGGGAAGCCACTCTACCAGTAAACCCAGGAGTAGTGGGGGCTTGAACGGTAGGCTCACGTGCCTCTACAAGTCCTGAACCCGCAGCGGAATGAAGTCCTATCACAAGGATCAATCACAAGAGAACACTCAGAATGGCATAGAAAGTCTTCTAACAAGTAGAGGAATTCATACAGAAAACATCGGTATCTTATTTGCGGGAAACAAACCTCAAACGGACCCTAAACGGGTCAAAAATAATGCTTCTGACTCAAATCAGACGTCTGGAACACCTTCCAGACGTCTTAAAGAGTCCAGTAATGTACCTAAGCCTCTGCATCAATCCTTAGACATCCCGGAACTCCTCTGGACCGTCTGGACTCAATTCCAGACGTCCGACCACTTCTCAAGACGTCTGGAAGTGCTTTCTGTCGTCTGGTAGGTCACCCAGACGTCTGAAATGCGTGGGAGGGCGTGTCCCACGCCTTCCCAAACTGAAACCTGCACAAAATTCACCAAATCTCCTCATAAAGGCATGCAACAGTGCCTCGGTGGAGCGGCCTGCATGGCCGTATTTGCAAAGAAGACGTACCTTTGCGAAATCTACTCCTCAGGCGTTTGGACATCGCTCCAGACGTCTGATTCTGGCAAAAACCTAGAACCAGAACCTGCTTTCGGCCTCTTGCGCCACGCGTGGCCATGTCGTGCCCTCTCGCCTGCAGCTCCAACTGCAGCAGTGTCGAGGAGGACCTCCCCGACGCACTCCTCCGTCTCGCGCGTGCGCCACTCTGGCTGTGCGCTCACCGGTGAGCTCCCATGCGAGCTCGCAAGCGCAACTCCTCTCCCTCTCAAGCTGCTCCTCCTCTCCTTCTCACGCCACTCTCGCGCTCTCACTGCTTTGCTGCTCTCGCTGGAGGGAAGGAGGAAGGTGGCTGGGAAGTGGGGTGGAACAAGAGAGAGGAGGGGGCTTTTTAAGGGTGTGGGTTTAGGGTTTTGCTGGGGCGGAAGGAGAGAGAAGAAGAAGGAAACAAGGGGGTGTACTGTCTGCATGCAGCACACGTGCAGATAAGAGCTCATACTCAAAATTTTTTATTTTCAAACATCTGGGAAGGTGTCCAGACGTCTGACCAGACGTCTGACCCACAGACCTCCTCGTACCTCTGGCTCCTCTACGAGACCTTCACCAGGGGTACCTGCTTCCATGTCAGACTCCGAACAGCTCTGTCTAGTATCTGCAGTGGTCACTCGGGGTAGGTCAAGTCATCACCCACCTCGACACTCTCGTGGCTCAGAACATGACGGGGATCGGCAACGTACTTCCTGAGGTTGGACACGTGGAACACGTCGTGCACACCAGAAAGCTGGGGAGGAAGAGCAAGCCTGTAAGCAACGGGTCCAACCCGCTCCAAGACCTCAAAGGGCCCCACAAACCTTGGCGTAAGCTTCCCTTTCACCCCAAAACGCTGCAGGCCCTTCATGGGCGAAACGCGTAGAAAGATGTGGTCCCCAACCTCGAACTGCACCTCTCTGTGCTTCCGATCGGCATAGCTCTTCTGTCTGCTCCTGACAGTGCGAAGTCATCTGTGAATCTACACAATCACTTCCTGACTCTTTTGGATTAGCCTGGGGCCAACCTCCCACTTGGTCCCCACCTCAACCCAACTCAAGGGTGTAGTACACCTCCGTCCGTACAGAGCCTCGTAGGGTGCCATGCCGATACTCGAGTGATAGCTGTTATTGATAGACCCGTCCTGGGCCGCTATTGTCGTTTTATGTATATTGTAGTACAGTTGTTATAGTATAAGGAAACACGGCTACAGTTATCAAATAAAATTTGTTACTCGGAAATAAAAGAGTTCCCGAGGTCGAACTCAGGGAGCAAGCTGTATTCTAGAGATACAATGTTTCTTTATTACAAAAATAAAAGAGAGAGAGGGAGAAATAAATCTTAGTCTTGTGGCTTCTCTTCTCTCTCTTAGCTCATCTTCTTCTTCTTTTCTCGGATCTTTTTCCTTGATCTTCTTCCTTCAGTCTTCTGCCTTCAGTTCTTCTTATTTCTTCTCTTCTTCAGAGCTTCTCGTCTTCTTCTCTTCTTTCAGCTCTGTCTTTCTTCAGCTTCTCTTTTCTTCTTTCTTCTTTCTGCCTCAGCTGCAGAGCTTTTCTTCTTGCGGTCCCCTGCCTTACTCAGCTGCACGGCTTCTTCGTTCTCCTTCTTTCTTTGCAGTCCTTATTCTACAGAGAGTCGTCTGATTTTCCAATCATACGACTTAAATCGCCGCTGCTACAGTGCTCCACCTTGTTCTTCCTTCGGTCTTCTTCATCTTGCGATCTGTTCTTCTTCCTCTGCTTCTTCTTCTTCTCTGCACTGCACCCTGTTCTCTTCTTCTTCTCTGCCTCGGCCTGCACAGAGCAAAACCTACCCCTTTCCCTCTACTCGCACGTCTCTCTCTCTCTCAAGACTTCGCTAGTAGGATCACTCTCCCAGAGCCGCCGGGTAATCGGGTCAGGCTTCGCACCTGGGACCAGGCGCACCGGCAGGTGGGTGATGCGCGAGGAGTGCTCAGGATAGGTTCGGGTCGGATCCGCCGGATCCGCGTGGTGGGCTCGCGGACCAGGCAGTTGAATGGGCGCGGGACCTGACTCCGGTGCGTTCGGAGGCGATAAGGTAATTTCACAAAAATAATTTAAAGGGGTGCGCGGCTTCAGGATCTTCCGAGGTGGGACTAAATGTCCCACCCCAATTCGGCACCTACAGCTGAGAAAGCTGCAGGCATTCGCGGCTGTTGCTAGGTCTTCTCTTCAGCTGAAGGCCTGGGCAGATGCGTGGTCGCAACTCGCGCGTCCTGGAGCGCAGGCCTGGGCGGAAGCGCAACTACAACTGCAGGTTGAAGTAGCTTCACCTGTTAGGCAATGGCGGCGAAGGACGGGTAACCTGTTCACTGAGATACGGCCTCTCGGCCTAGTCAGAAGGTGCAGGGAGCTTCGCCGGAGTGCGGCGAAGCTCGTGCGGGTGGTGGCGAGGCGTGGGGCGGCGTGTAGCGGCTACCCTAGGTCGGACTGTGGCCGGGGGAATGGGTTTGTTCGGGGGAGTGATGTGGAGGTGAGGGGTGGCAGTGAAGGGGTGGAAACGGTTCAGTGGGACGAGGCCGAGGTTTTGGGTCGGTCGGCGAGTCGTGTGGAGTGGCGGAATGATGGGAGTGACTCGCCGGAGGTGGGCTAGAGGCGTGGAAGATGATGGTGTTCGGGTCGGTCGAGGGTTTGATTGAGCAAACAAAAATAGGGAAAAGAAAGAGGGGAGGAAGAGAAGTAACTGTTACCTACTTGCAGGGACGAAGGGGGAGGAGCAGGGCGGCAGTCGTGTCGACTGTCGCTGGAGAAGAAGGTACCCAGTGGGGGAGGACGGCGGCGACGACGGGGCTGAAGCAGCGCGCGCGGGTATTGCGCGACGTGGAGGAGAATCAGGAAGAAGTCTCTGCCACTGGTTTTGTGGCAGAGCGAAGAGGAAAGGAAAGGGAGCTCGCCGGAGCTCGCTGGGTGTCTGCCGGAGTGGGAAGAGAAGTTGTGGGTGGTTCTCCGTCAGAATCGAGCTATTGAATGCGGCAGACAGTGACGGTTTTTATAGAGGTAAAATTAGAGAGGAGGGCGGAGGGAGACGACGTGCCTCCCTCGCCGGAGGATGGCCGGTTTGCGACCCATACCTTTCGCATGTTCGCACGGAAGGTGTGGGCGAAGGCAGAGATCGTGGAGGTGTCCCTGCGACAGCAGACGTCGCAGGGAACACCCCGTTGTCTTGGCAAGGGGTCGCCCTCACCCTGCGCGGCGCCATGCCTCGCCGGAGCATGGCGCTGCTCAGGGTTTTGCAGGGAGGACCCAAATGCAAAAAAGATGAAGACTTAGGAGCCAAAATGCGAGGGTTTCAAAAGTTGAGGGTCAAAAAGTAATGGATGAGGACCAAAATGCAAAGTCGGCCAAGAAGGTCTCTTCTTAGGCTCAAGTTTTTATGCATGACTAAATGGGACCTAGAGATTCTAATGGTGAATTTTATTTCTAGGTCAGACCTTGTTTGACCGGCCAATTTACGTAAAAACCCAAATTAAATCATTAATTGGGCATGGTTCTCAATTTAGGTCAAAATGGGTTCCTAAGGCCAAATTGAAGGTTCTAAACCCTAGAGATTATTTTTATATGAATTTTAGAGGGTTTAGTATATTTTTGCTTTACCTCGAACCTCGTGAATTGAAGTGGGTTTGTTTTAGGGTTATAGATTGTCATTTAATTCCTTAGAGTTGGTGTAGCCCTTATCAGATCAGATCATCCCACTTTCCTTCTTATTAGGTTAGTTTGACCTATGTTTGGACCCTGAGTTACCCTGTTTGCAGATTGTGCTCGTAAAATTGCATTTTTACCCCTTATGACTTGTTTTCTTCTTAAACTCTGAATTCTCTGAGTTAAGCCTTTGCTTGAGTTATGTAGGAGCTTTTATCCTTTGTATTAGGTCAAAATGAGCTAGTTATGGCTCATGATGAGGTTCTCATCATACCCCCATGCCTAGCTTTTGCTAGTCCCTTAGCAAAAAAAAACTTAAGGTTTCAACCTTTGTTCTAGACCATGAAGTTCTTAATAGCTTCAGATAAGTGCTTTTTCATTTGAGCTTAGATTAGGTTAGAATGCTGACCATAGGCCTAAAAGGTACTCTAGTACCAATCAAGATCTAGATCTGTCTAGCCTCAGCCTCAGTCCTTAGCAAAGGTTTTTAAGGCCTACAAGAACTAACCTAAGGTCTATTGGACTTTGTGGTTAATGCACCCGTGCTTGGAATGATTTTAGCCCTGGCTCAGCTCGCAGTGCATTTTGTAAGAGAGAGGGAGAGATAGAAAATTTTTCTGTTTGGAGAGTTTTCTCTCTCTTTTTCTTTTTAATTCTAGCTTAGGATTGGCTTTTCAACACGGTCTGTATCAGATTCCTTGCTCCCATCATCAATCCTCAAGGGTTCCTGGCAATCGATGCTTCGAGATAGCACCACCCATGGCAACCCCCGGAACCCTGGCTATTGAGATTTCGAGATAATCCCATCCATGGTGTTCCGTGGTCGAATCTAGACCCTGGCAATTGACACTTCGTGATAATGCCATCCATGGAATCTGAACCAGCAGAGTGCTTACATGCCCCCAGTAGGATATGTAAATATCCTAAGAGACAAGCACCGAGGAGATGATATTTTGTTACGCATCTTCGAGGGGATTTCCCGCCTCTCCGCGCTGGGAACTCGTCCAAATCAACTTGTGTTGATCGGCTGCTCCTACTCTAGGTATACTTTTCAAAATTTTGCGACGCTTCTACGTGATTTTGATTTTTACGCTTACTGAACTAAGCTGTGTGTGATGTTAGGGTGCTTAGGTTACTGAGTCCCGTAGACCAAAAGTTAGCTAATGAGGTCAAATACTCCCTAAGCCTTAGACCTAATACTTCAGCTTTTCATTTTCCTCAACCTCTTGAGGAGTGTCCAGATCTTAATGGGTACTAAGAGTCTATCCAAGAATGCCTAAGGTTTGCGTTCTTACTAATCCCATTGTGCACTTTTCAGTTCTTTTCTTAAATGGGGTCTAGAACTTAGGTTAATTCCTTAGTTTCTTACTAATGATTACTTTTTTCTGATAATTTTGTGCTCCTTTTTCATTTTGTTTCTTTTTCTCCTCCCACAAAATTTCCTTCTCCTTTTATTCTTTTTCGAAATTTTTTTTTTTATTTTTATGGTATTTTTCGCATATGTAAATTTTTTGTTTGAAACCTTTTCTTACAAGTTTTGCACTATCATGCCCCCCATGCCTAAGATTTGTAATGTCCTCATTGTAACCTAGGGGATTTTTATTCAACTTAGTTCATACATTATGACAGATGTTTTGATGAGTGAATGGGTCGGGATGATTGTTGCAGACGATTTCTAATCTCAGATGCAAGCATCTGAGGTAGAGTCGGCTGTCCTAAAGGGTGAATCTTAAGTGCAAAAAGGTGTCAGAAAATGTTTCAGGTTTTCAAAGAGAATGATGGGCTGCCTCCCGTTTAGCGCTAAATTTGGTGCCTTCAGCCAAGTGGGAAATGCGATGGAGAGGGGGTGGTCAAATCAGCAGAATTTTGTAAGACAAGCACCTTGATTAAGAGCCTGGTTGGTCCAACCAGGTGCTTGTTCAGATCGACAAGCTGATGATGCAGCCCAAACCCAATCAATCTGGTGGGTTGATAGATGAAGATCAAAAGGTGTGGAACCCACCATATACTATGAAGCTCAGATGGATGTGGAAGTGTGAATGCAGGGTTTGGCTGAGTTGAATCAGCCTGGTCAGAGTAGGGACACGTAAAATAATTAGTGATTGACGCAGGAACCCTACAGGGGTGATCAGAGAATGATGGAGCATGATATGTAGTTTGATCAGTGTTCCAAACCCGATGTGGAAATGCAATCGTCTCGGTGAGAGGTGAATCTGAATAGAAATTGAGTCTGGTTGCGGGTCGGGGTTGGGAAGAGATTTTGATCCGTTCTGTGTGTGTGGACGAGGTGGCAATCGTGTATGAGGGCTCTTCTAGAAAGGAATGACAGGTGGTTTTCTGTAGAGAGTCCTCTGGGTAGCTATCAAATGCCTGAAGAGTGTCTATAGGATGAAGGAAATCTAAACTAAGAAAAGATTTGCATTCTGTGTTGCAATCACTCTTGGCATTTTCTGTTTTTGGTTCCTGAGGATCAAAAAGGAATGATTCTGTGTTACCAGTGATCTCGGGAATCAGGACCTCAGAGTCGGAGTTAGAGTCATGTGGACTGAGGTCGTAGATGGGCCTGGTGTGTTCAGGAAGAAGAGTCTCTTCGCAATTATAGTCAGATCTGAAGTTGTCAGAGAGTTTGTGAAAATTAAGTTCTAAATGAGATTCTTGATCATGAATTCCACCATAGCATAAATCATTAGATGTGGAATCAGCAGCCTGACTGGGTTCTAGCCTATATGTCAATTCTGGGCTCAAAAAGGTGTTTTGTCTAGGCTCAAGCTCGAAGCTGGTAGGATAGACCCCATTAAAACCCTGCTCATTCAACTCCTTAGTTTCTGTATCATAAATTGGCATGTTTTCTGAAACATTGATCAGATTTCCTGAGGATGTTGGAGAGGGATATTCATCAAATAAAGGCCCGGAATCATATTCTGTAAAAATTTGATCTTTCTCATATTAGGCCTCATAATCTTCCCAATAAGTTTCAGATCTAGGTTATGGGTTTAGGATGTGGGTAGAATTGCTAGAACCTAAGTCCGAATAACCTTCGAGGGCCACCTTATCAAAATAAGGGGAGAAATTTATACCCTCAAAAGGTTCAGTTCTGATCTCATTATTGCAGGAGTTTTGGAATTCTAGGCTTGGCAATTCATGGTCTAAGTTCGGTTCAACATTGTGTTCTCCTGCAATATCCCAACCTAATTCAATGTTGTCTTCTATCTGGGTTGGGATTCCACAACCACTTTGTGCCTCAGTCTCGAGATCTGGGAAACTGGATTATTCCTTAATACTGTTCCAAGATGGTTCATCCTCTGTTTCTAGTATATACGGGTATTTCTGGTTGATAATTTGTTCTAGTGATCGCATCATTTCTACCTGTTTTATTAGGTCACCTTGGTGTTGTTCCCAAAGTACAGGATTTGTCAAGCATTGAAGGTATTCAGATTGGTGTAATTTTTCTATCTTAATGTATCCTGTCATGAGCATATCTCGGGTTGATCCTTTTGAATTTCTGTCAACAAAATTTGGGCACAGTTTATGATGCAAGCTGTGGTTGTTGGGACATCAACCTGAATGTTTTCTATCGGTGTTGAGGGTTTATATTTGATTTGATAGAATTCAAAGGCATCCTCAATTATCTTATCTTTCATGGATCTCTGATATTCAGGTTTTTTGGATGGTAGTGGCTGCATCTTTGAATCAAGTGGTGGAATTAAGATATAGAGTCGAAGTTTGAATCAATATGGAAGAAGGGGACTTTGTTCAGAATCAGGAGAAAAGGGGCTACGTGAATGATTGGTTACACAAACAAGGGCAGCGAGGCTCGGCCTCGGGGAGGGAGGGAAATAAATTTCTGAAGGAGGTTTCAAGGACCTCCTGCCAAATACTGAAGGACTGGATGAGATAAGCAGGTGCTGGACCCAATCGAGGCACCCAAAAATTGTTGGGTGACTATAGAGGTGCGGGGCAGATGGACCCCTTGATCAGAAAGATCGTCCACCTGAGAATTACCTGGGCAGCCAAAGAGGGAGAGTCTCGCGAAGACCCCTACACGGTAGAGCGTCCCCACGGGTTACAGGGTTTCCCCCACCCGACCTCTCTTGTCACTGCGGTTCCCGGTAAACCAGAATGGGGATCTTGACCTCTTAAGTCTACCAATTTTAGTTTAAGATCAGGGTGCTTAAGGTTTCACTTGAACTCTTAGGTACTTTGAGTGAGAAAGTGACCTAATTTTAAGGTTGGTTGACCCAAGGGGTCAACTTCACCTATTGATTCCTTTAAGAACTTATTAGGTCTTGTCTTTTAGGATTCAAGTGTTTAGAGAGCCAATTGCTTAGGGTTTCTCTGAATAGGTATTTTCAAACAAGGTTTAGGCACACCTCTTTTTGGGATTTTCTCAATTCTTGATTAAGGGGTGTGTCTCTAAAAACCCTAGCTTTTCAATCCTATGTTGGCTTTACTTGGTCCAGTTAACTCCTTCTGTGGTAATTAGGGCTCAGGCAAGAAGGTGTTAGCCCTTAATTACCTTAATAGTGTGTGCAGGAATGGTGGGTTGAAATTTGAAAACATGCAGCTTTGATGGTTTACTAGGTATTGAAGACAGGTTATACCTATATTGCTTGTTCTTTCTTTTTCTACCTCTTTAGAGTTGAGAGTTAAATTGAGAGGATAAAAAAAATTACCTGTCCTTGGAGCGGCTACTTCTTGATTTTCCTGTACCTGCACACAAGAGAGAAAAGATTAGCAATTGTTTAAAAGAATTTCAAAGCTTCTAGAATAGTCGTTGCTCCCCGGCAACGGCGTCAAAAAATGATAGACTCGTCCTGGGCCGCTATTGCCGTTTTATGTATATTGTAGTACAGTCGTTATAGTATAAGGCAACATGGCTACGGTTATCAAATAAAATTTGTTACTCGGAAATAAAAGAGTTCCCGAGGTCGAACTCAGGGAGCAAGTTGTATTCTAGAGATACAATGTTTCTTTATTACAAAAATAAAAGAGAGAGAGGGAGAAATAAATCTTAGTCTTGTGGCTTCTCTTCTCTCTCTTAGCTCATCTTCTTCTTCTTTTCTCGGATCTTTTTCCTTGATCTTCTGCCTTCAGTCTTCTGCCTTTAGTTCTTCTTATTTCTTCTCTTCTTTAGAGCTTCTCGTCTTCTTCTCTTCTTTCAGCTCTGTCTTTCTTCAGCTTCTCTTTCTTCTTTCTTCTTTCTGCCTCAGCTGCAGAGCTTTTCTTCTTGCGGTCCCCTGCCTTGCTCAGCTGCACGGCTTCTTCGTTCTCCTTCTTTCTCTGCAGTCCTTCTTCTGTAGAGCGTCGTATGATTTTCCAATCAGACGACTTAAATCGCCGCTGCTACAGTGCTCCACCTTGTTCTTCCTTCGGTCTTCTTCATCTTGCAATCTGTTCTTCTTCCTCTGCTTCTTCTTCTTCTCTGCACTGCACCCTGTTCTCTTCTTCTTCTCTGCCTCGGCCTGCACAGAGCAAAACCTACCCCTTTCCCTCTACCCGCACGTCTCTCTCTCTCTCAAGACTTCGCTAGTAGGATCGCTCTCCCAGAGTCGCCGGGTAATCGGGTCAGGCTTCGCACCCGGGGCCAGGCGCACCGGCAGGTGGGTGATGCGCGAGGAGTGCTCAGGATAGGTTCAGGTCGGATCCGCCGAATCCACGTGGTGAGCTAGCGGACCGGGCGGGTGAATGGGCGCGGGACCTCACCCCGGTGTGTTCGAAGGCGATAAGGTAATTTCACAAAAATAATTTAAAGGGGTGCGTGGCTTCAGGATCTTCCGAGGTGGGACTAAATGTCCCACCCCAATTCGGCACCTACAGCTGAGAAAGCTGCAGGCATTCACGGCTGTTGCTAGGTCTTCTCTTCAGCTGAAGGCCTGGGCAGCTGCGTGGTCGCAACCCATGCGTCCTGGAGCGCAGGCCTGGGCGGAAGCGCAGCTGCAGCTGCAAGTTGAAGCAGCTTCACCTGTTCGGTAATGGCGGCGAAGGACGGGTAACCTGTTCACTGAGATACGGCCTCTCGGCCTAGTCAGAAGGTGCAGGGAACTTCGCCGGAGTGCGGCGAAGCTCGTGCGGGTGGTGGCGAGGCGTGGGGCGGTGTGTAGGGGCTGCCCTAGGTCGGACTGTGGCTGGGGGAATGGGTTTGTTCGGGGGAGTGATGTGGAGGTGAGGGGTGGCAGTGAAGGGGCGGAAACGGTTCAGTGGGACGAGGTGGAGGTTTTGGGTCGGTCGGCGAGTCGTGTGGAGTGGCGGAATGATGGGAGTGACTTGCCGGAGGTGAGCCGGAGGCGTGGAAGATGATGGTGGTCGGGTCGGTCGAGGGTCTGATTGAGCAAATTAAAATAGGGAAAAGAAAGAGGGGAGGAAGAGAAGTAACTGTTACCTACTTGCAGGGACGAAGGGGGAGGAGCAGGGCGGCAGTCGTGTCGACTGTCGCCGGAGAAGAAGGTACCCAGTGGGGGAGGACGGCGGCGACGACGGGGCTGAAGCAACGCGCGCGGGTATTGCGCGACGCGGAGGAGAATTAGGAAGAAGTCTCTGCCATTGGTTTTGTGGCAGAGCAAAGAGGAAAGGAAAGGGAGCTCGCCGGAGCTCGCTGGGTGTCTGCCGGAGTGGGAAGAGAAGAAAGTTGTGGGTGGTTCTCCGTCAGATTTTTTTGGTATTTTTGATAATACTATATACTGTACTATATAGGTGTCTACAATTGTATTTTAGTAAATGTTTCACCATTTACACCCCCCCATGCTTACACGTTGTAATGTCCTCATTGAATGAATAGGATGGATGCAAATGCATGCTCTGCTTTTCACTATCCTAGACTAGGTGACGGAAAGAAGTCGGAATGAGGAGATAAAATCTCTATGAGAATGATTTCAAGTCTGAAACAAGATCAGAGTGGAAAGTCGGGTTAGGAAGTGAAATGCATGACACATGTGTCAATGAATGTATGCTAAAAATGCAAAGGTAGACACCTAATGCAAATAAAGATGGAAATAAGAAAGGTGAAAATGGCTATATGCAAGGATAGGTTTTGCTAAGTTTAACAGCATTAGCTAGGCGTAAACCCAGTCAGTAATTCAAAATGTAGGAGTGTAACGACCCGATTCCCGAGTCCCTGCGAGACATGAGAACCGGACCGACTCGACTAATCCTAAGACCTAGTCGTCCAACGAGGAAGTAACCAAAAGAGCAATAAAATAAACCACATTCAGCATGAATATAACTAACAGTAAGAAAATACAGCAGTAAGGAAAGAAACCACTACAGTATATACCGCCGCAACAGTAGAACAACATTCATAACATAATATGAACTGCAGGTAAAGAAAAGTACAGCGGTAACAAGAACTACTCACTACAGCGGAAACAAAAGGGGTACAAAAGAACAGTGGTAACTCTACTGGACCCTACTCGGCCCAGCGTCCTCTGTAGCCGCTGACCCTGGCTGCTCAACACCTGGTCCTGAAAAGTAACGAGTGTAACACGTCAGCAAAACGCTGATAGAGTGGCAACTAAAACAAAAGAAACAGTAGAGTGTACAGTAGCTGTTATGTCCTGTTACTTTCTTTATTTATGTCTTTCAATTGTCTCACGGTTTCATTTATTTCTCAGATCCTTCACTTGATCTCGAATGTTCCTCGTGGGAACGATCTTGATTGCAGTCTTTTCCGAACAGTAGAAGTAGCACGTGGTGCTCTCCTAGCCGGGAGAGTCCCCCGTGGTGATCCTACTCTCAGTCAACTACCCCAAGGTCACGGACAGGCGTAACGGTGACTACGACACGCGCGATAAACGTACAGGTAGCTAACCCGCACTGGCACGCGGTCAGTCGTTTCCGTTAACGGGTGCGCCCAAAGCACAGCACGGAACCAGTACAGGGCAGAGCCCTCTCAGTAACAGGGGTCCAACCCCTCCACAGTAACCAAAGAGGGGCCTTGCCCCTCCACAGTCCGCATACCCTTGCCTGACTACCCTGGTTTGCTCAGTGGGCCTAACAAGTCGGTGTAGGAGGCTAGCAGAACCTCGGGGCCCGTGGGGTAGCTAGTACCTCCCTACACTAGTAGCTCTCCTCGGTACTACGTACACGAGGGCCAGCAAGTCGGTACAAAGTGGCCAGTCCTGACCCCGGGTCCCTAGGGCGGCTGGCTCCGCTCTACACTAAACAGGTACAGGTACTTCCCTTGGTACTACGTACCCAAAAGACAGCACACTACCATGTCTTTCTTTTTCAGTTCCATTCCTTTCTCTTTCCAGGAGTTCCACTCCTAATTCCCCGTAGGGTTCCAGTTCTTTTAACTTAGCACATTCAGGTTTCACCTTTCCAGTTTCACGTTTATAAATCCCATATTCTCTGACATGCTCATTTATTCATAACAGGCAACTGTTAAACCAATTTACAGGTAGCTATTATTTCCTTTCCACATTTTCCAAGACTGCAGTATTCATATATTCCACTAGTTCTTCCCATCCTAGGATTCATGCCATACCCTAGGATCTATCATACAATCTAGTTTTCCAGCCCTAGGATTCATGCAACACCCTAGGATCTACCATTCATTCTAGTTTCTCATTCCTATGATTCATGCAATGTCTTAGGTTCTATTTATGGTTCCATAATTTAACAGATTATACTAATAAACTTAAAAGCCACTCTACCGGTTACGACAGGCGTACTGGGGGCGTGGTCGGGAATCCCGCGTACCTCCGCAACCCCCGAGACTGCAACGGAATGGGGTCCTATCACAAGGATCAAACACAAGGAGTTTCTCAAAATAGTATACAACTACTGTAGACGGGTAGAGGATTTAATTCCGAAGAGCACGTAAATTGAAACGTGGAAAACGAACTCCGAACGGGCCCTAAACGAGTCGAAAACGACGAAACAGTGCAAAATCAGACGTCTGGAACCTCTTCCAGATGTCTTAAAAAGTGGATCAGAGGTTACCTTTGCTCTGCATGGTCTCTCAGACGTCCAGAAGCCTGCGGGGGCGTCTGGCCTAGTTCCCAGATGTCTGATGGTCACCCCGGACATCTGGAAGTCCCTCCAGTCGTCTGGCACCACTGCCAGACGTCTGATTCGCGTTGGATGCGAATCTCCGAACTTGCGCGTACACATCCTCGTGCTCAGTACGGACGGTCAAAGGAAAGGAAGAAGGTACGAAAAATGACTTACTTACCAAACGTCTGGACAGTCCTCCAGTCGTCTTCCCCGTCGTTTGGTTGGAATCCCAGACGTCTGATTCTGGAAAAACTTCCAGAATCAGAGCGCGACTCGCCCTCCGCCCGCGACGCACGGCTGCGCCTCACCTCGTCCGCCTGCTGCTCGAGCTGCAGCAGGCCTCCCGCGTCACTCCACGCCCGCTGCGCCCCCACCGGCTGGCTCTCTCTACCTTGGCAGGCTCAGCCCTCACGGCCGACGCCTCCTCCCTTGCGCAGCACCTCCTCCCGAACTAACCGCAGCTGCCGTCGCCGCCGCTCGCACTCGAGCTCCGGCTGGAAGGAGAAGAGGAAGGGGGAGGAGGTGAAGAGAGTGAGGGAGAGGGCGTGGCATTTTTAAAGCCGCGCGGAGAGAGAGAGAGAGAGAGAGAGAGAGAGAGAGAGAGACAGCGCTGCACCTGCGGTCGCAGGAGGAGAGAGGGAAAAAGAGAGGAAGGCGGTTGTGGGTCTGCGCGCGCCTGCGTGCAGACGCAGTCCTGCGTGCCACCGAAAATAGATCCCAGACGTCTGGAAGTGTTTCCAGACATCTGGCCAGACGTCTGGGACACCTCCCAGACGTCTTAAGAAAAACGTCTTGAGTGTGTTCGTAACAAGGAGCGAAATGATGGAATTGACAAGTCTGAGATCATGTGGCTCAATGAAAGGTTTTAGTTTTTGTCTGTTGATAGTAAAAGGTTTAGATTTGTCAATCTCAGTGATCTCAACGTTTCCATTGTGAAAGATTCTCATGATTTTGAATGGTCCAGTTCATTTGGATCTTAGTTTCCCTGGAAAGAGTTTTAATCTAGAGTCGAAGAGAAGGACTTTTTGACCAAGGTGAAATGATTTCCTATGAATGTGACGATCATGGAAGGCCTTAAGTTTATCCTTATAAATCCTCGAGCTTTCATAAGATTCATTCCTTAACTCATCTATCTCGGAAATTTGTAATCTTCTGTGATCACCGGACTTCTCTAGGTCCAAGTTACACTTTCTGTTGGCCGAGTAGGCTTTGTGCTCAAGTTCTTACGGGAAGATGGCAGTGTTTCCCGTACATAAGTCTAAAAGGAGACATGCCTAATGGGTTTTGTGAGCTGTCCTATATGCCCACAACGCATCAGAAAGGTGGGAAGACCAATCCTTTCTATCAGGTCGGATGGTAGTCTGTAAAATCTTCTTGATCTCCCGGTTGGACAATTCAGCAAGTCCATTGGTTTGAGGGTGATATGGTGTAGCAATCCTATGTGACACCCCATACTTTTGAAGTAGGGACTGAAAATGTGTGTTTCTGAAGTGAGACCTTCCATCACTAATGATGGCTTTTGGTACCCCTAATCTAGAGGAGATGAAATCTTGAACAAATTGTGTCACAACTCTATGATCGTTAGTCCTCGAGGGGATGGCTTCTATCCATTTGGAAACATACTCAACTACTAACAAGATGTACTTGAAGCCATAAGATTTCGGAAAAGGTCCCATGAAGTCAATGCCCCAAATGTCAAAGATTTCGCACACTACGATCAAATTCAAGGGCATCATGTCTCGGCGGCCAATACTACCGAGGGACTGACAGAGTGAACATCGCTTGCTATATTCGTGTGCATCTTTGAAGATCGTGGGCCAATAAAAATCACTCTACAAAATCTTTGCAGTAGTCTTTTTGCCAAAGAAATGACCGCCACATGCCTGGTCATGGCAGAACGACAAGATGCTTTCTATCTCCTTATCAGGGACACACTTCCTAAGAATCTGGTCTTTACAGTGCTTGAAAAGCCATGGTTCTTCCCAGTAATAGTGCTTGGCCTCGGATCTAAATCTGTCCTTTTGATGTCGGACCCAATCAGTGGGAAGGATTCCAGAAGCCAGTTAGTTGACAATGTCATCATACTAAGGAAGATCAGAAAGAATGACCAGCAATTGCTCGTCAGGGAAGTGGTCAGAAATAGGCACAGAAGGAGAAATCACTTCAGAAGGAAGGCGGGATAAATGGTCAGCTACCACATTCTGCTTTCCAGCCTTATCACGTATCTCAAAATCAAATTCCTATAGAAGCAGGATCCATCTAATTAGACGAGATTTCGCATCCTTTTTAGCGAGAAGATGTCGAACTGCAGTGTGGTCAGTGTAGACTATAATGTGGGAACCTAAAAGATAAGGTCTGAATTTTTCCAGTGCAAATACTACAGCTAGCAATTCCTTTTCTGTGATGGTGTAATTCCTCTGAGCTTCATCTAAGGTCTTGCTAGCGTAATAGATGACTGTGGGTTTCCCATTCAGTTTTTGACCAAGGATAGCCCCGACTGCATAATCAGAGGCATCACACATGATCTCAAAAGGGTGAGACCAATCTGGAGGTTGCGGTATTGGTGCCTTGGTAACCAGATCACGAAGTGTCGCATAGGCACAAACACAATCCTCGGAGATCTGGAAGTCTACATCTTTAGAGAGGAGATTAATGAGAGGTCAGGCTATTTTCGAGAAATCCACTATAAAGCAGCGATAAAAACCAACATGCCCGAGAAAAGATCTAATTTGTTTAACCGACGAAGGTAGTGGTAGTTCAGAAATCAATTTTACCTTCACACGGTCAACCTCTATTCCTCTCTGAAGGATAAAGTGACCTAATACTAGTCCTTCTGGTGCCATAAAATGTGATTTCTCCCAGGAAAGTACTAGATTCACATTTATGCATCTTTGCAGGACCTTAGTCAGGTGGTCTAAACAGGTATCAAATGTGCTCCCGAAGACCGGGAAGTCATCCATGAAGACTTCTAAGCAATTACTTACCAAATCGGAAAAGATTGCAAACATACACCGCTGAAATGTAGCAGGTGCGTTGCACAATCCAAAAGGCATCCTACGAAATGCAAAGGTTTCGTAGGGGCAGCTGAACGTCATTTTTTCCCGATCATCGAGGTGAATAGCCACCTGATTATATCCTAAATAGCCATCCAAAAAGTAGAAAAATCTATTTCCTGCTAGTCTTTCCAATATTTGATCAATGAAGGGCAATGGGAAATGATCTTTCTTCGTGGCCTGGTTGAATTTTCGATATTCAATACATACTTGCCACGAACTAGCAATCCGTGTAGGGATGACTTCTCCAGAAGCAGTGGTTATGACGGTAAATCCGACCTTCTTAGGCACAACCTGAACAAGACTTACCCATCGGCTGTCAAAAATGGGAAAGATAATTCCATTGTCTAACCACTTAATCATCTCATTTTTCACCACCTTTTGAAGTGTAGGGTTCAATTTACGCTGGGGCTGTCTAGTAGGTCTAGATCCTTCTTCAGTGAAAATCCTGTGTGCAGTAAGAAGAACTAATGCTGGTCAGGTCAGAGAGGCTCCATCCTATAGCCTGTCTATGTGCTCTAAGGACAGATAAGAGTCATGATTCTTGATCAGATGATAAGAAAGAGTTGATAATCACAGGATAGGTTTAATCAGGTCCTAAGAAAACATACTTAAGAGAATCAGGGAGAGGTTTGAGCTCAATAGGTACAGGAGCAGGTGTGGAAATTTCAGGAGATCCTAGAGACACTAATGGAATAGGAGGTAAGTCCCCAATCTCTAAAGCTGGTGTCTCAGTGAAAGTCAAGTCAGAGTTCAAAGAGTGTTGTGGTTCTAAATTTAGTGAGTCAATTAAGGTATCTTCAACCAACCGATCCAAAGAATCCAAGGAACAGATTTCCTCAATTAAACTACATGTCGATCCCCTTTGGACCTGAAAAATATTAATTTTTATTTTCTGATCTCCGAACTTCAATTCTATTAAGCTTAAGCCATCCTCACAATTAATGTTTGCTTTGGCTGTATCCAATGATCTTCCTAAAATGATAGGTGTGTTCTGGATATCCTCAGGTACTTCTATGTCAAGGATTGATGAGAACCTCATCATGATCCCTAACTAGCTCATTTTGACCTAAGAAAGAGAATAAATGCTCCTACATAACCTAGAAGAGGGCCCAATGCAAGGGATTACTACTCTGAGAAGAAAATATGAAATAAAGGATAAAATTGTAATTTTACCATTGCAGTACATCAACGGGATTTCTCAGAGATTAAACACAGGTGAATTAGTCTTAAAAAGATAAAAAGTGAGTTGATTCAGTCAGAAATGGGTTCATGAGTAATTTAAGAATTAAATGACATTCTGTAACCCTAAAATAAACTCACTTAATTCAACAAGGTTTTGGTCATGATAAAAATCAACTAAACCTTCTAAAATTCATGAAAAAATACCCCCTAGGGTTTAGAACCTTCAAACTGCCTTTGGAACCTATTTTGACCTAAGTTGGGGTCCTAGCTAATTATTTGACTTAATTTGGATTTTTGTGTAAAATGTCCAATCAAACGTGGTCAAACCTAAAATCCAACTTCACCATTGGATTCCTTAGGTTCAAATTAGGTTTTTACCAAAATTTGGACCTAAGGGGAGGTCACCTTGACCTACTTTGCAAAATAGTCCACCCAATTACATTTTGACCCTGAGCTTTTGAAAATCATTGCATAGACCCCCCTATCATTCTCGTCACTCTTACAATTAGGTCCCTCTGCCACTATAGCGGAGGAGTCCTACTTTGGCGAGGATTTGAGGAGGATTTCTCCCCGATTCCTCAGAGATCTCCTCCCAGATTTGGAAGGGAGATTCTCTGAGGAATGCCCTATCGTCTGAACATGATCCTAAGATCGGATTTGCACCCAATCTCTCGTGCGAATGCTCGAGAGAATTGGGTATCATCTGCACCTTCCATCTCTGGCGAGATTCTTGCGCTTGGAATTTTGCCTTCCAAGCACAAGAGCCCCTACCAGTACTTATAAAAGGACCCTCATCTTCGGCCGCACAGAATTAGCTTGGCTTGGCTGGAGAACCACCTCCAATTTCGTCCCTTCTCCTCCGACCAAGTGTCTAGCAGGCTCCGGCAACTCCTCCTCCTTCTCGTCGCTCTGCCACAATACCAGTGGCAGAGACATCTTCATCTCCTTCCTCCGTGTCGCACCATACCTGTGCACGCACCAATACCCCTTCGTTGTCGTCGTTCTCCCTCCACTGGAACCATCTTCTCCGGCGGCGATAGGTACGGCCAGTCACTCTCCTATCCCCCTTCGTCCATTAATTTACTTCAAAACGTTTCCCCTCTCTTCTCTTTATTACCCCCTCCTTTATTTCTACTTTTATCCCCTCGATGCCGCAGACCACCACCAACGTTCCCATCTTTGGCCAACCACCGGCGAGGTGCTTCCATCGCTCCATGCCTCCACACACCTCGCCAGACCCCTCATAACCTCCGCCATCATCCACTGAGCATCTTCCACCCCTTCATCGATCGCCATCACCTCCCCAAGTGCCCACCGAACACACACACGCCTAGGCCGTTCTGCGCCCAGCCACCTACCGTAGCACTTTCGCCGTGCCACGGCAAAGCTCCCCATGTGGTTTAATGAGGTCGACAGGCCGTATTGAGTGAAGTGCAGGTCCGACGCCTGCCGCCATTGAAGCACAAAGAAAGGAGCTCACAAGCTCGCTTCAGGCCGCTTTGCTTCAGGTCTCCAGGTCTAGGAGGTGTGGGTTGGTCTCGCGCACGCATCCAGCCAAGTGAGTGTCTTTGCGAGGCACCAAGTTGTAGCAATTGAGAGAAGAACCTCCTGCGGGTGTGCGAGCAAATCGGGTAGGACTTTTAGTCCCACCTCAGAAATTCCCAACGCGGTGAGTAGCTTAAATTGATTTTGTGTTTTCTTCTCTTCACCTCAGAACACGAGGTGAGGTCCCCTCGCCCATGCTCACCCGCCTCGTCCGCGACCCACGCCTCCGCGAACCTAGCTAACCGACCTGTTTAACCTAGCACTCCTCGTGCACCACCCACACCGGTGCGCCTAGACCCGGGTGCGCGTAGCCCGACCCGATAACCCGACTGGCTCTGGGAGAGCAAACCCAAGAGAGAAATAGAGGGAGAGTGTACGAGGGAAGGGCAGGGGTAGGTTTTGCACTCTCATGTGCAAGAAGAGAAAGAAGCTGAGGAAGCTAAGGCAAGGACAAAGAAGAAAAGCAAAGGGATGAACCGCAGAGAAGCTAAGGAGGAAAAGCAGAAGGACTGAAGGCTGAAGGCAAGGAAAGCAAAGGGGTGAGGGCAAAAGGAGAAGGAAGGAGCAGCTGAGGCCGAAGAGGAAAGCTGAGGTGGCTGAAGAAGAAAAAGAAAGAAGGAGCCAAGGAAGGAAGGAAAGAAACTGTAGCAGAGAAGGGTGCACGGCTGAAGAAGAAAGGCAAGGCTAAGGCAGAGGAAAGGAGGACTTGAAGGAAGAAGAAGGCGTTGCTGAAGAAGAAAAGAGAAGGAAGGAAATCAGAAGCCAAAGAAGACAAGGGAGGAAGAAGAAGCACTGTAGCAAGAGAAGGTGTGGCTGAAGAAAAAGCTAAGGAAGAAGCTAAGGAAGCTAAGGCAAGAAAGAAGGAAGGAGAAGAAAGCAAGGAAGAAGAAGCCCAGAAGCCAAAGTTAGAGAGGAAAAGAAAGAGAAGCTAAGGCCAAAGACCCGCAAAGGAAAGTCAGAGAAAAGAAGAAAGAGCCAAAGCTAAAGGAAAGAAGAGAAAGAAGAAGAAGAAAAGAAAGAAGAAAGGAGAAGCTAAAGAAGAAAGACAAGCAGACTTTTTGCCCTATTCTTCTCAATATCTTTATTTTGCTATATTTTAGTATTCATAAACTCCTGCATTATACTCTGAATTAGATTTTGAGTAGATTTAAGTGTTCAAATTACATTGATTGAGATTAGTGAATAAATTCCATTTGCTCCTTAAGTTTGACCTCGGACTCAACATTTGAGTAATAAAAACATTTTTATTTGTTTACAAGGCGATTTCACCTATACTACGATGTAGCAATTATTTTAAACCGGACTTCGCACCTCCTGGCAACATTTCGATGACATTGCCGGGGACACTTTCCACTTTCGATTTTGCTCTTGTTAACAAGGACTATAAAGTCTACAAGAAAGTAAAAATCCTTGACCCGCACTATAACATCTTCAAACACTCCCTGAGGTGTCTTAACTGACCTGTTAGCTAATTGCAGGGACACCTCGGTTGGCTTTAGATTGCCAACCTCGAAGTGTGTCAGTAGAGAGGTTGGGATAAGATTGATGGAAGCACCTAGGTCAAGTAATGTTCTATTAAATGTGGTGTTACCTATCATGCAGGATAGGAGAGGGGTGCCTGGGTCTTTCATCTAGTAGAGAGGGTACTGGATATAATGGAACTAGCTTGTTCCGAAAGGATGATTGGACTACTCCCTTTTTGAATCCTTGCTTTACGCTTAGGTGTACATAGGTCTTTTAAAAACTTAGCGTAAAGAGGTATGTGGTGAATTGCATCCAACAAGGGGATGTTTATGTGGACTTGCTCAAAGAGCTTAAGAAAATCCTCCTCAAGTGCCACACAGGTCTTTTTCTTTCCTTTTCCCTTCTTCTTTAAAGCCTCTAGAAATGGTACAGAAGTGGTGACAAGAGGATCATTCCTAGGTAAGGGAGAAGCAGGAAATAGTGAATCAGATGAAGTGGAGATAGAAGGCTTGGGAAAAGATGTAGAAGTAGGAATGGGTGGATCTATGGTGCTTTTACCACTCCTAGTGACTATGGCATTTAGTTCAGCCCTAGATGTAGATGGTAATTCAGAACTAGGTAGTAGAGGTGGTTGGGTCTGTGGATAGGAAGAATTTGTATCAGTGTAAAATTCAGTGTCGTGCAAGGGTTGTGAAATGACATGTGCTTGACCTTGCACTGCCGATATAGGTTGAACATACCTCTGGGCAGGTATGTTCCTAAGGTTGGGTTGTGCTTGAGATGGAAGTGAATGTGGTTGACGGGATTCCTTCAAGTGTGATAGCTGGGCTTTCATCTCAACTAAAGTCACGTCCTGTCTCTGCTGCATAGCAATATTTTGTTGTTGCATATCAGCTAGAGCTTTCATGATAGACCCCAACTGGTCATCTCGTGTAGGCCCAGGTTGAGAGTATTGGACAGGCTTGGGTTGGGGTTGCTGGTAGGTACGCGGTGGATATCCATGTGATTGTGGAGGTGGTGCTCGGATCGGGTTGTGTTGTGGTGGTGCAGAAGGTTGTTGAAAAGGAGGTCTTTATGAATTTCCCGACCACGAGAAATTTGGATTATTACGCCATCCAGGGTTGTAGGTCTATGCAAAAGGGTCATTGTGAATGGCGTGGAGTGCCTCCGAAGCTCCAGAAGGTGCAGGGAAGTCAGTGTAGGGAGGAACAAAGGTTCCTTCAATCGGTGAGGGATGTGGAAATGGAAAATCTGGTAGTGCAGATTGTGTCACAGAAAGATTATTCACAGTTTCCCTCCCTGTGGGAAACTGGGAAGAAGTGTTTTGTGCACGTGACTGAGAAGATGGAGATGATGAAAGTTTTGAGAGAAATTTCCATACTTCATCTACTTTCTTCTCAATTAAGTCCACCTTATCCAGTTGACTAGCCACTATCTCTAAGTCTCTACTATCGGACTAGGCTTCGTGTACCCCCGTATGTGAGTGAGAATGTGAGGACTTTCTATTAAACACGCTCATCGAAGCATTATTAATAGAATTCTCGGCCATACCTTCAAAGAGCTCAAAGGCTAAGTCTTTGTCTCGACATAGGAAATTGACTCCACAAGCAGCATCTACGAAATTTCGTGTGTCATCATGGAGCCCATGGTAGAAGATCTGGACCTGTTGCCAACGTGGGACACCATGGTTGGGACACTTTCTCAGAAGCTCGTGAATCTTTCCCAAGCCTCGTGCATTTGTTCTCCTAAATTCTGGGTGAATGTGGTGATAGCACGCCTTAAGGCATTAGTGCAGCCTATAGGAAAGTACTTCTTTAGGAACTCATGTTATAAAGAAGCCCAAGAATCTATAGGTGTAGTCCGTGCAAGTGTTCTAAATCAAAAGGCGGCCTTATCTTTTAATGAAAAGGAGAACATTTTCACCAAAAGCGTGTGCTGATCATGGCCTTGCGGACCCAGGGTTTGAACAAGATTTTTCAACTCCTCTAAATGCTGAAAAGGGTCCTCAGAAGCAAGTACATGGAAGTGAGGAATGAGTGCTATGATGTTTGGCTTCAGTTCAGCAGCACGACCCCCATCGAGATATCGTACAACAGGCATAGATTGGGCAACTGCAGGATTATAGTAATCCCGTAGTTGAGGTCTACGAGGTTGGGGTGGTGCCTGAGGGTTTCTAGGCCGTGGTGGTTATGGTTGGGGTTTAGCTAAGAGATTAACAGCTTGAGCAAGCTGTTGCACCTGTTGGGTTAGGGTATTCATTTGTAGTTGTGTTTCAAACAGGTGATGAAGATGAGGCATAGGTCCTCTCTCCGGGGGGGGGGGGGGGGTTAGGAAAATTAGGATATGGTGGAGGTTGGAACCTATGGATTGGTGGTGGTGGTGGTGGTGGTGGAGGATGTGCAATAAGATGTGGAGAAAGTTCTTCAAAATCATCGAATTGTGCTGACTCATGATCATCCTCTTGATGTGTGGAATAGTGAATAGGAGTTTGAGACTCGAGAGGCAAAGGATTGGAAGTGGAAGGCAAAGAAGTGGATGTAGTTTCTTGGGCATTAGTACCCAAGGGGAGTACTAGCTTTGGGTTCTGGGATCTCTTACCTTCCATTGAGTTAGTTTTTGAAAACGAATTTAATACAATCAGTCACAACTCAATGGAAACAACTAATCTAGCTTAATTCACATAAATCAGAAAAATCCCAATCAAATCTCAATCAATCAAGAGACCAATTCAAGCAAGCGAGAAGAATCGAATTTTTTTACCTAGAGGCTGCTACGCAAAATGATATAGTACACAAACAACTGTTTCAAACAATTGTACGCGTCCTAAAATAGACCTAGCGATGTGCAGACCTCTAAAATCCACTGGGAGTTTGGATAAGACTGGGGTACGAATCCAGATCCTATGGTTGCAGAAGGAGATGAGGTAGAAACCTGTGTATTGTGATCTTAAGTGATCGTGTTGTGTGCACGATAGCAATCAACACAATGCGGTAAAAATCTCAGTCAAGGTTTCACTCAGATTTAAACGTCTCCTTTTGATTTAATTCAAGTGATTATAAGATGACTTCTATGCTGCTTGTCTCGCTTTTTAATTAATTCGATACACAAGATGGTCTTCTTAGATTTTAAGTCAAATGCACTTATGGCAGGAGTGTGAGAAAGGTAAAGAATGCGTACCTGACTCCAACAATCTACAATATGCAAATTTGACTTGGAATAAAAATCTAGCAGGTAGAATATGCAACCAAAGATGGGTGCCTAAGGGTATGCTGCTGCTAGATAAAGATGAGATCTTTTTGAATTTTTGATTTTTTTTTAATTTTTTTGGATTTTGAATAATGCAACAAAGAAAAACAAAGAAAGAAATCGATATGGAAAACCACGAATGGAAAACCGTGTTGATGAGAGATGAGTTTGGGAAATAGAAAAACCAGAGTCCAGAGAGTCAACAGTTATTACAATAAATGTGTGAGAATAGTCTCTTACAACTTATAACTAACAGATAGTCCTAAGTAGTATACCTAAGTCTAACTAACCTAGACTATACTACTACTATACTACTACTCCTACAGTTGCTCTAAGGGACCACTTCGCCTGGACGTCGGGTCAGAAGCGTAGCAATTCCACCAGGAAGGCGACCTCCACCTGGAAGGTGATGCTGCTCCTCCTACTCCTCAAGTGCTATGGAAAAACAACAAATGATTAGTAAAAGAATAAAAGAATGTATATACAACAAAGAATTAATCAATGGAAGAAAATAATTATGTACAAACAATGAGTTTGAATGAAATGAAAACAAGAATTATATACAAATGAAGAATTAAAGAGTAATTTTGACATATAGAGAGTTGCCTCCCTAGTAACGGCACCAAAAAATATGAAACACTCGACCACGGTTCATATAAAAAGAAGAAGAAATGTCAGTGTTGTTGTAGTATGTGTCGCAAATACAAACCGTTATCGCGTCAATTTTATTTAATTACCTAATTTTTACTGGTTTATTCCAGGTCGTTCACTGGGAGGCAATTATTGATATACATCACTTTCTAAGTCCAAGATTATTCTTTAATTTCAAAAAGAGAAATTTTATATCCAATAATGAATGAATGAATGAATGCATGGTTTAATTATGTACAAAAAAGAATCAATAAAAATGCTTACAAATATTAATTACAAACAAGCATCAAACATTTCATAAATATACTCTATATTGTCTACTTATAAGTTATTTTACTAATACCTACATATATATACAATACTAACTAATAATACATACCATACTTAACTTAATATATTAACGTATACAGTAACATATATAATAGCTACAACGACAGATATAAACATCGTTAGACCCAAGAAAAACTATATACAAACTTTAAAGTAGAAACTATGGTCTATAGCGACATTTATTAAACCTTTAATGATGTTTTATTCTGTCAGTAAAAATATGAAGTTACATATATACATATATATAAAGCTATATTGCTTATACATATACTTATTATTTACCTTATACTTATTTATTTACATATACTATCCGTATTACGGATATACGTTATATATTATACATACACATATCTCCTTTAACTTCTCAAATCTTCTCTGTGTTCCTCTCTTCTTTTTCTTCTTAACATTCTTTTCGGCTAACATATAGTTGCTCTTTAGCTTACTCCTTTCTCTGTGTTTAAAGAGTCATTAGGGACCTTAACAAAAATTTGTTTAATTTGCAGGCATGCCTTTCGAGGGATACACAGCACCTGAGGATCGGGTGGGACCAGACCTCTACTAAGCGCATCCTAATTTCTTAACTAGGCCGCTTAAGTATGTTTTTGGCACAGATTTGGGATTAACCAAGCCCTCGCACAGCACACACTGGCCCCCGGCCCACACATAGCTCAGTATACTTAGAATGCTCATAGGATGTTCGATTGTTCGGGCGCCCGACGCCCGTGATGACTGATCGTCCTATGCAACAAAATCAATTTAAAGCGCTACGGGCGCTTCACAACAAACGATGTGGTGCTATTCTAGTGCATGCGCAGCACTGGAAATCCAGCGGCTGTGCACAAATTTGCTACTTTGGCCCTTAATTTGAGGGCCATAATTTATTATAAAATCAAAATAAATTACGGGATAAGAAAGTATTTATATAGTACTTCTTGATTGTACAATTAATTTATACTTTTAATTATATTTACTGTATAAATAAATTCAATAAAGTATACAATTTATACAAACAGAATTATAGGTTTTATTCCTTAATTACATATAAATTAGTCAATATATGATTTAAGTGACCTTATACAGAGTTAGTAAATATGTTAAAGTATTTAATATATATTTTTATTGTATTTTACAAGCTTTATTTCTATTTTATTTACCTTTAAATAATTCAATTTCATACTATTTTATGTATAAATTCAGTTTACATAGTATTATACATTAAAATTGACTTAAATTAGCTTAACTTACTTAAAATACATTAGTGTAAATATACAGTATAGATTAACTTGGTTCTAACTTAATCTACTAATTTATTTTAATTTAATATAATAACTTAACTATTCACTTAATAAATTAATTATTTATTCTAGATATATAATTAAATTAAGGTACAGGGATTAATATGTTTATTATATACATATAATTACGTATATACAGTATTATAACTTAATATGGTTGTTTATAGTGTTTACCACTTTATATAGCTTATTTGTACATATACATTAGTTTAATTAATAATTAGTTATATAATTAAGATATATATAGTATAATCTAACTTAAATATTTAGTTTACATACTACAATATATACATAAGTTATTTATCTTATAAATATGTATAATTTACATTATAGCTAAGTAGGCTTACTAAATAGCTTAAATATATACTTATATACATATTATACAAGGGATTTTTAGTATTTTTAGAGTTTTCTCCACTTTTTATGGTTTTTATATATGTGTTTGAGGTAGGAGATAAGAAGGAAGGAAATAGATGAGGAGAAAGAAATGTTTTTTCCCTTTTCAAGTTTAGTTCATTTTATTAAGTTTCATGGTATACAGAACCGTCGACTGGTAAATTCTACGAAGTCCGGGATTCGGGTTACCATGAAACTTGGTGTACATTTAAAGAAATAGTTAATCTAAAATCAGACAAGTTTATTTTATTTTTTTAAAATTTTTTCTTATTTTTATTGAATTCTAAATCTCACTCATCCTAAGCCTTTCAAATGGTTTCTAATGAGTCCTAAAGACCTAGGATGAAACTTAAGGGGGGCTAAAAGGCAGTCAATTGCCTCAAAGGTCTCAACACATCATATGGACAAGATACAAACAGTTTATCACCCAAATCAAAATGGATTGCAATTAATTGAGTCTGTGGATAGTTAAGTTTATAATCTAGCTGGTAAAAGATTTAAAACTAACAGTACAAACATTCAAAGAAGATCAGAAATTCATTTAGTTATACAGGAAAGCTTGTATACAAGTTAAACACAACATTATACATCAGGAAGCTATTTAAAACCTAAGCTATTGTCCATAGGGTTTATTCAGACATAGGACTTCTGTTGAAACAACAGAATCAAGCTAACAACAATTGCAGCAACAGATATCAGTAGAAGCTGTTGAACCTGACCCAATCATCAAACCAAGTCCCTCTTTAGATGTCTCAACTATTGCTGCAGTTAACTCATCTAAAGAGGAACAAGTTTGCAACAGGAAAAAGGGGTTAATTCCAACATGTATCTCCTGATTTAACCCTTTTTATCCCAAATCAGATTATGGACAATCTGGTCAGGGATTTAAAGGAGTTAATCCAGGGAGCACTTGGCTGGAATTGAGGGGAATGTAGCTGCTTCTGCAGCAAGTTGCTATACATCTGGGATTAAAAAAAACAAATACAGAAATCACTCTAAAGAAAAACTCTTACAAGGGTTTAAATTCTCATAAAAATCACTCATGAATACACTCAAACTCAAGATCCCTTGTCAATAAAATCTCATCAATCAAGGCTGAAAGAGATATGATCTAGCTCTTTCTAATGCTATAGACAGCATATAGGAGTTAGATAAGTCTATTTAAAATGTAAACTTAAATCCCAGATATCTGAAACCCTAAGGAGTATTGAGAACTCAGGTTGAAAATCAGAATTCTATTAGCAAACAACTCATGAATACAGGATAGAACCTCAAATCACCAAAGTGATTCTCCTTAGCTCTATCATGCATTCAAAGCATTGAAAATCTCATGAAAATCCAAATCAGATTATTGCTCATCTGAGGAGAATTCTAACTTCAAAATCACCTCAGATTCCTAGCCAAACAATGAATCAAATAAGCAATAACTCAATTTGCTAGATCAAAGAATTCAAAGCTCACAAAAATCTAAATCCTTGAAATATGAATTTATAAAAGAAATCTGGCAAACCGGTTCCAATTTAAGCTTATATTAGGGGCTTTTGTGACAAAACATGGGATGAATGGGAAGCCCCTTAAAAAGAATTTTGATGCTAATTTCAGATCTGAGGTTGTAAACCAATCAGATCTGAGATTAGGTCTAATGAGTGGGTGCATTGTGAGAAAAATTAAGGAAATCAGAAGTGATATGACAATGCGTAGAGGGAGAAAATCATGAACAGTGACGGGGGGAAATCGTCCCCTCTGATCTGGGATGATCAGAGGAGGTGAGAAGGGGGGAAAAAATCTAATCTAAATCTACTCCTAATACTATACTAACATGCACAGCGGATCAACATAAATTCTACATCTAATTCTATTGCTAATCTATCTAACACTATAGCTAAACTACAAAATAGTAAAACTATTCTAAAAGGAAGAATGGGACCTATGGGTCCTTAGTCGGTGGCTAAGGAAGATGAAGGGAGGGAGGTGAGCTCCAGTGGAGTGAAAAGCTTGCTAATGAGACCTCGGGGTCATCCTTAGGTGCTATGTGGTCCTTAGCGATGAGGAGAGTCGGAGAGAAGTCGAGGATTTCATAGCCGGTGGCTGTGAAATCAGAGATTTGGTGAGGAGGAGGAACTAGAGTGGAGGAATGATCACTAAGAAAGTAGGAGAGAGAGCAATCCCCTGCGCGTGCAACCACTGAGGTGCTTAAATAGCAATCTCAGTGGCACAGATCACCGTGGGGGTGAGGATAGACGTCGAGGGCACCGGCGGCGAGGATGAAAGGAGAGGAGCGCGCGAGCTGCCAAATTGAAATCTGACCGTAGGATGGGATCTGGGAGGTTGGGTGAGCACACGCGCCGCTTCACGTGAATTTTCGATTCAGGTCGAGCCGCTGATCAAGATCGACGGAGAATGGACGGTTGAGGTGCCGTGAGTTCTTCGCATGCATAGTGCGCGCGAAGGGCTCCAGGTTGCTGACTTCTAAAGGGCAAATTGCAGGGAGGTCCTTTTGTGAAGGTGTAGAACATTTATAGGTAGATCCATAAGTGGTAAAGAATGATAGCTGAACGGACCCTAAGGGCTTTCAAAGAGGTCCCTGCAGGTTACAAATAGGTCTGAGAAAGTTTTCTAAAGAAGGAAATGTGATGTATAAAGGACCTAAATATAAATTCTAAGTCTCAAGGCCTTAATGATGTCCAAATACCTTCAAGTTTTTATATGTGCTTAATTGAATATTTGAGAAGTTAATTATACTTTTGATTTGGACTTTTAAACTTGTTTGTGTGTTCAATTAACACTTGGATCACCATTTGACCTTTTTCTCAAGAATATCTCGTTTTATGACCTAATTCTGCAATTTTAACATAGAATTAAGCTTTTAGGTCTTTTTCTTTGATTCCCACACTAAACCCTTCTTATATGTTAATTTGATATTGTTTAACCCAGTTTCTAGCTTAACTTTAACTTTTTAGCTATGATGAGTAGCCACTCTTCACCTAGCCCTGTGGTTGACTTACAGAGTGTCCCGGTGGTCTGCAAGTACCCTAACGCCTTTCTAGAGGAGCTGCCAGGACTACCACCTGAGCATGAGATCAGGTTCGAGATCTCACTGGTACTGGGGACCAGCCCCATCTCTACTGCACTGTACCGGATGGCCCCACTTGAGCTGCGAGAGCTCAAGTCTCAGCTACAAGATCTATTGGAAAAGGGCTTTGTGAGGCCTTATGTGTCCCCGTGAGGAGCCCCTGTCCTGTTCGTGAAAAAGAAGGATGGTACCCTTTGGCTTTACATCGACTATAGACAGCTGAGCCGGGTCACTGTCAAGAACAAGTACCCACTGCCTCGTATTGATGACCTTTTCGACCAGCTGAGAGAAGTCATGGTGTTCCCTAAGATAGATTTGAGGTCAGGCTACCATCAGCCGAGGATTAGTGAGACCGACGTCTCCAAGACAGCTTTCCGTACGTGGCATGGTCACTATTTATTATTAGTCATGCTGTTTGGGCTGACCAGCGCCCCCGTTGCTTTCATGAATCTGATGAACTATGTCTTCTGACTGTACCTGGACCAGTTCATGGTAGTCTTCATCGACGACGTACTTGTCTACTCTCGAGATCAGGCACTGTATTGACAACATCTTCGCATGGTGTTGGACACCTTGAGACGACACAAGATATACGCCAAGTACAGAAAGTGTGAGTTCTGGATGAGATAGGTTACCTTCTTAGGCCATGTGATCTTGGGAGACGGGTTGGTGGTGGATCCAGCCAAGGTTGAGGCCGTCCTTAGGTGGGAGAGGCCACGTACAGTCATAGAGATACGCAGTTTCCTGGGGCTGGCAAGCTACTATAGGCGGTTTATCCGAGGTTTCTTGCAGATCGCATGTCCTATAACTCAGTTGACCCGGAAAAACGTGCCCTTCGCCTGGACAGACGAGTGTGAGTCATGCTTTCAGGAGCTGAAGGAGAGGCTGACTTCAGCTCCTGTACTCACCATCCCAAATAGTAGTGGCGGATTCATGATCTACACCGACGCCTCGTTGCAGGGATTGAGTGATGTGCTCATGTAGCGGGGCCACGTTGTCGCTTACGCTTTGCGGCAACTAAAGGCCCATGAGCACAACTACCCCACACATGACTTGGAGCTAGCAGCTATTGTCTTCGCGCTGAAGACATGGAGGCACTACTTGTATGGAGAGACATTCGAGATCTTTACTAATCATAAGAGCCTCAGATACCTGTTTGATCAGAAGGAGCTCAACATGATACAAATATGCTGGTTAGAGCTCCTAAAGGTCTACGACCGCAGCATCTCCTACCATCCAGGGAAGGCCAATGCGGTGACTGACGCCTTGAGCCGGAAGGTGCCCGCCCACCTGGCTAGTCTATAGGCACAAAGTTGGAGACTCAAAGAGAAGGTGGGCAGTTGGTAACCCCAGGAGTCACGAGGGTACTACGGGGCAGTGACAGTGATGAGGCAGGCACGACCAGAGCTGATAAATTGTATCATTACTAGATAGATGACTGATCCATATCTGCAGACACTGAGAGACTGGGTATTGACAGGGAACCCAGGAGAGTTCTCTTTCACTGACGGGGTCCTGCGTATAAGGGGACGCCTGTACATTCCTAGAGACTAAGAGCTGTTGAGAGAGGTCCTGACTGAGGTACACGAGTCTAAATTCACCATACATCCTGGGAACACGAAGATGTACCACGACCTACGACACGATTTTTGGTAGAGGGGGATGAAGCGGGATGTTGGTGGGTTTGTTCAGCAGTGTCTAGTATGCCAGCAGTTGAAGGCCGAGCACTAGAGGCCTATAGGGCCACTATAGCCACTTCCCATTTCTTAATAGAAGTGGGAGAGTGTCACTATGGATTTGGTAGTGGGGTTACTGTGATACAGCGAGGACACAATGCAGTTTGGGTGATAGTGGACAGATTGACGAAGACGACATGGTTTCTACCGATTCGAGTCACTTTTGGACCAGCACAGTTGGCAAAGCGCAACATCCGAGACGTGGTGCTCCTTCATGGAGTCACTCATGAGATTATTTCAGATAGAGACACTTGTTTCACTTCCCAGTTCTGGGTAGAGTTTCAGCAGGCTTTGGGGACTCGTCTGAGGTTCAGTATAGCCTATCACCCCAGACCGACGGACAATCGAAGCACACCATTCATACCCTTGAGGATCTCTTACACGCTTGCATGCTGGACTGGAGAGGCTCCTAGGAGGAGCATTTACCCCCGACAGAGTTTGTATACAACAATAACAACCACTCGAGCATCAGCATGGCACCATATGAGGCTTTGTACGGGAGGTGTACTGCTCATTTTCATCTCATTTATCCATATTCAGATCTCATGGTTCATAACTTGTTCCTCATCCATATAATGCAGCTCATGTTTTCACAAGTTAATTCTCAACCGTATACATGCAACTTGTGGTTTCACAGTTCACTTTCTCATTTACATACAGGCAACTCATGTTTAACATGCATCTCATATTCACATTTGCTAGCAATTTATTTTAACCATGCATTCAAGTAAACAGTACAGCTCAAACAAGCTCATTCATTTCTACCCTAGGGTTCATTCCACATCCTAGAGTTCAATCCGATTATTCCAACCAAGTACATTCTCATTTAAATATTAACAACTGAATTAAACCATTCTACCGAATACCATAGGAGGAATGGGGGCCTGTGCCGTAGATCTCTTCGTCTCCGCGAGCCCCGAAGGCACCACCGGCAGGTAACCTGCACCAACGACTAACTTACATTAGACAAGGTCAAAACAGTAGATACTCAACATGAACACATATAGAAACTCAAGTGGAACACAGTGGTACTTCGTTTGTGGAAATCTGATTCCGTTTGGGCTCTAAACGAGCCAAAAATGCGGTTACTGACCAAAATCAAACGTCTGGGACTAGTCCCAGATGTCTTAAAAGACGTCAGATCTCACATTGTATTTCCTGCGGTGTGCTCAGATGTCTGGATTCCTCCGTGACCATCTAGGGGCAACTCCAAACATCTCACCCTCCTTCCAGTCGTCTACAAGGGCCATCGGATGTCTAGCAATGTGGTCAGTCGTCCAAAAGAACTTGGGAAAGTGTACCACGCGCCTTCCCAAAGCCTTCACCTACGTACGAAAATGCAGGCACAACTTTAGCCTAACATCTCCCACGTTATAGACTGCATGGCGGAAAGTAGCGTAGGAAGATACGTACCTTGTGCGATATTGCGCTTCAGACATCCGGCCTCAGCTTCGGACGTCCTGGTGCTTTGCCAGTCGTCTGGTCGATCCTCTAAACATCTGATATTGGAAAATTTCTAGTACCAGAACTTCCTCCGCGACGCTGCTCTCCTCGCAGTGTCGCCCACAACACACCACAGCAACCTCAGTAGCTGTAGAGGGCCGGGAGGTCACCTCCTCGAGCCCCTCCTCCTCGCGTGCGTGTCCGTACGGAGACATCGGAGCTACCGTACGAGCCCCCATTCCACCTGGTTACCCTGGTAGAGTGGTTTTCACCTTAATCCCGAAGTTAATAATTAAATTGCATGCGTAGAATTATTTGAACCTTAGGTTGTGAGATGAACCCTAGGACTAAAAAGAGACAAATGCATGCTACTTTAGAATATATTCGATTGAACTCTAGGTTGTGAAATGAACACTAGGGCTGGAAGAAATGCATGTGTAGTTAATGAATGATTGAGTTACCGTGATGCTTCTTGAAAAGAAATAAATCATGAGCTGTCTGTACTACCTGTAATGAACCATGTCATAAATGGAAATACATACCTGTACTGAGTAATCAATGGTGGAATTTGAGTTGCCTATTCTACATGTAACGAACCAGATATGGAAATAAGAAAGTCCATGTATGAACCCTACAGGGAATTTAGAAAGAAACCAAGAATACTGTAGTACGGAAAACCTGATGATTTTGGAACATGTTGCCTAGGGCAGCTGTTCAGACTTGGTTAAGGGAAGTGTGCTGGCCCTCGTATACCGAGGAGAGCAACTGTCCCTTTAGTGTGGAAAGTGAGCTGGCCCTTGTGTATGCGGTACCGAGGAGAGCGACTATCTTGCGTACACGGTACCAAGAGAGCCATTGTCCCTTTAGTGTAGAGGGGAGCTAGCCGCCTTTGGGTTGAGACCCGGGGTTAGGGCTAGTCACTCTACACCGACTCCTATTTGGCCCTCGCATACGTGGTACCGAGGTGAGCTACTTAGTGTAGAGAGGGAGCTAGCAGTCCCATGGGGCTCAGGGTTAGGACTAGCCACCCTACATCGACTCTTGTTAGGCCCACTGGGCGAACCGGGATAGTCAGACTAGGGTACGCAGACTGTGGAGGGGCGAGACCTTTGTTCTGATAAGGCAAGGCCCTGTGATATTCTGTGTCGTACTTTTGGGTGTACCTGCTAACGGAAACGATTGACCACGTGCCAGTGCAGTGTAGTTACCCATGCACTTACGTGCGTGCCGTAGTCACCGCTACGTCGCAACCGTGACCTTGGAGTGGTAGACTAGGTGTAGGACTACCACGAGAGACTCCCTCGGCCAGGAGAGTGCCACGTGTACATCCTGCATCACGGGAAAACTACAAGTGAGATCTTAATTGAGATCGTTCCCTTAGGGAACAAGAAGATTTAGCAATGTTATGGATCCTGATTAGAGTACTCGACTCAGAAACACATAAATGAGATAAATGTAAATGAATGATAATAAATAATCGGCAATGTATGATTAAATAGTTGCTTTTTTAATTATGTTTAGTTGCATGTAAATGACTTAACCACCACTGATGAGAGCCTCATCATGAGCCATAACTAGCTCATTTTGACCCAATAAAGAAGATAAAAGCTTCTACATAACCTAGAAGAAGGCTTAACTGAAGGAACAAGTGCTCTGAGAAGAAAACATGAAATAAAGGTTAAAACTGTAATTTACCATTGCAGTACATAAACGGGATTTCTCAGAGGAAAAACATAGGTCAAATGGTCTAAATGAGATAAAAAGTGGGTTGAGTCAATCAGAAATGGGTTTATGTGCAATCTAGGAATTAAATGACACTTGGTAACCCTAAAACAGACCCGCTTAAATTAACAAGGTTCCGGTCAGGATAAAAATCAAGGAAACCCTCAAAAAATCATGGAAAAACATTCTCTAGGGATTGGAACACTTAATTTGTCCCTTAGAACCCAGTTTGACCTAGATTAGGGTCCTAGCTCTTCAAGTAACATAATTTGGGTTTTTACGCAAAATGTCCAGTCAAACGTGGTCAAACCTAAAATCCAACTTCACCATTGGATTCCTTAAGTCCAAATTAGGTTTGTACCAAAATTTGGACCTAAGGGGAGGTCATCTTGGCCTACTTTGCAATTTAGTACACCCAAATCATAATTTGGTCCCTATCTTTTGAATATCTTTGCAGAGAGCCCCCTAAGTTCCTCGCCCTCTTTGCAAACCGGCCTTGCCGCCATTGCTAGGGCAGAACGAAGCTCCGGCGAGGTTTAAAGAGGGATTACTCTCTAATCCCTCAGAGATTCTCTCCTAGAAATGGAAGGGAGATTCCCTGAGGAATTCCCTTCCTTCTAAAGCCAATTATAATCTCTGGTGTGAACCCAATCTCTCGTGAGATTTGGGTATCTTAACCTGTTTCCATCTCCGACGACCGACCTCAGGCGATGGCGTGCCCTCCACGCCCTGAGCGACTGGCCCAGTGCCTATATAAGAACCCACACCTCCGGCCGCTCATCTTCAGCTTGAATTTGACGAAGATCCCCTCAAATTTCCTCTCTCCCATCTCCGGCCAAAAGACCCGCAAGCTCCGGCAACCTCCTCCCCTCCTTCTCGTCGCTCTGCTGCCATACCAGCAGCAGAGTCAACTCCGCCGCTTCCGCATCGCGCCGTACCAAGCGCACGTGCCCCTACCCTCATCCTCGTCACCGCTTCCTCCCTCAGGGTCCTTCTTCCTCGACGGCGGCAGTTACGTGCCGTCCACTCCGCTGCCTCCCTTCCTTCCAGATCACCCCAGATAC
The DNA here is from genome assembly GCA_037157565.1 of Thalassia testudinum. Classification (NCBI taxonomy): domain Eukaryota; kingdom Viridiplantae; phylum Streptophyta; class Magnoliopsida; order Alismatales; family Hydrocharitaceae; genus Thalassia; species Thalassia testudinum. Next base: position 83,740,965 of record JAZHRO010000022.1, read on the forward strand.
CCTCTCCATCCTCTCCTCTCTCTTTTCCCCTTACTATTTTATCCAATTACCCCCCGATAGTGCCTAACCACCTCCATCGTCCTCGCCTCCGACCTCCCTCCGGTGAGACGCCCAGACCACTCCGCCCCTCCACACAGCTCGCCAACCCTCTCGTGAGCTCCGCCTCACCACCAGGAACGCAGTCCACCCCTCCACTGCCACTCCAGACCTCCACAATCACCCCCCGATCAACCCCACACCTCCGACCACAGGTTGACCTAGGCACGCACGCCTAGGCCAACCTGCGGCCTGCAGCACTGCGCATCATCTTCGCCGTGCTACGGCAAAGGTTTCTAGCTAATCTGATTAGGCCAATAGGGAGTTCTTGTGTATGACAGGTTGCAGCTCTTGACGCCATTGATGGCCGAAGCAGCGAGGAGCTCGTAGCAGCTTCAGGCACCAGGGATCCTAGGCTGCAGGTGCAGCAGACTCACGCGAGTGTCGCAAAGCGAGTGAGGCTAGCAAGTCACACTGCGAGGCCAGCAGCTGGGGCAATTGCACGACGGAAGCTCTGCGGGCGCGCGTGAAATCGGGACTGATCAGATAGTCCCACATCATGGAATCGCGAAACACAGGTATAATATAAATTATTTTTGTGTTTTAAGCTCACTGCCTCCGTAAGCACAGGGGTGAGGTCCCTCACCTGCCCTCACACCTGCCTCGTCCGCAGCTTGACCTCGCGGATCTGGCGGGATCCGACTGACCCAAACCTTGAGCACTCCTCGCGCATCACCACCTGCCGATGCGCCTGGTCCCGGGTACGATCCGACCCGATTATCCGTGTGGCTCTGGGAGAGCGTCCTCGAGTGAATTGCTGTGAGAGAGAGACGTGCGGGTAGAGGGAAAGGGGTAGGTTTTGCTTCCCCGTGTGCAGGCAGGCTGAGCATCGAAAGACTTAGCCGCAAGGAGAAGAGAAGAAGCAGAAGAAGAGATTGAGTGAAGCAGAGCCAAGGAAGAAGAAGAACCGTTGCTGAGAAGAAGAAGACTGCAAAAGATCAGAAGAAGCCTTCGCAAGAAAAGAAGAAGGCAGAGAAGAGAAGAAAAGAAGAGAAGCAAAGGCAGGAAGAAGAGAGATTTGCAGAGAAGAGAAGGAAGAGGAAAGAAGCCTTCGCAGGAGAAGAAGGAAGAGCAAGGAAGAGGCAAGACAGAGGCAGAAGAAAAAGAGACTACAGAAGAAGAAAGAAAGAAAAAGGGAAAATACTTTTAAGACGTCTGATCACCAGATCAAACGTCCAATTTCATATTTTTTTGTCCTAATTACTTTTAAGCGCATACATTCATATTTGAATTGACATTTTGAGTAAATTAGAGTGTTCAATTACATTTTGATTAGTAGTAAATTCCATTTGCTCCCTGTGTTCGACCTAGGATACTCCGATTTTCGAGTAATAAAATTCTCTATTTGTTTGAACGCTTTGTGGGCTATACTACAACATGACATTCTCTTTAAAACCCACAAAAGCCTCACGAACAACCACTCTACTCAACGTTAGTTGACCACGAATTTCTATAACCATGTTCAGGTCAGGGATTTGAGCAGCCAGCGCCATCGGCTGCTGAGGGCGCTGGGCCCAGTCAAGTCCAGCCGTAGTCCTTTCTTCTTTTCTATTGCAGAGTTTTATTAGTAGTGAGTAGCCTGTAGACTGTTCTGTTATGTTCGGTTATATTTCTACCAGTTTTTGTTGTGATGGCTATGTTTGTAACTGTACTTTTCCGCTTATGCCATGTTATATCCTCAAGATATAATGTTTTGTTTCCTTTACTGTCTCTTACGTACTTTCTGCTTAGTTACATTGCACGCATGGTTGTGGAATGAGTATACATTTGGTTGTTTCTCGTTGGACGACTAGGTCTTAGGATTCGTCGAGGTAAGACATTCTCGGGTTCTGTAAGGAGCCGGGAACAGGTCGTGACATACAAATGTGTATGCACCTAGTCACGTGAAAGACCATTTGTAGGATGATAACCAAATAGGATTATGGCACTCCTCATGATCATCACATATGACGTCAAGTTATGCCTAAGGCCTTAGCTTACATGATCATGTCCATCCCATAAGACTACCATGCAACATGCATCTGGTGGTAGTGCTGACTTTGGTGCTATTACTACTAAGCTCGTGAGATCCCAACAAAGTCTTATTGTTCCAATAATATCTAGTTGCACTTAATTAACAACTAATTAGTTGCTACTGCTATCCTCTTATCAAAATAAAGCTTTGATAATCATGAAAATGGAAATATCTTTTTATATATTATTAAGCAAGAGGGTTTTATATTTATGCCCTTGAAATCTCTGGATATAATAACTATTTGCTTTTAAAATTCATACTTATATATGTAAATCCTACCAACTTGCCCATTTTCACACTATATATGCACCTACAATTAAAAGATTTATCAAGTCCATCAAAGTTGGATAAAAAATCCTAATTTATTTTGAACACCTTAGTTCTCCTTTTTTCCTCATTTTTTTTTACTCTGATGAGAGCCTTATCATGAACCCTAACTGGCACAATTTGATCTAAATAAGTGTGAAAAAGCTCCTACAAAGCCTAAAGAAAAGCCTAACTCAAAGAATTATAAATTGAAGAATAAAGCAAGTCATAAGAGGTAAAACTGTAATTTTATCAATGCAATGAACAATCAGGGTGTCTAAGGGTCTGAATACAGGTCAAATGGGATTAATAAGAAAGAAAGTGGGTTAGCCTTAGCCGAAAAGGGTTATATCAACTTCTAGGAATTAAATGACATTCTGTAACCCTAAAAATAAATCTGCTTTAATTCACGAGGTTCTAGGTAGGATAAAAATCAATTGAACCCTCTAAAATTCATGGAAAAATATTTCCTATGGTTTAGAACATTCAATTCGGCCTTTGCAACTTATCTTGACCTAAATTGAGAACCATGCCCAAATTTTAACCTAATTTGGGTTTTTACGTAAATTGACCAGTCAAACATGGTCAAAACTAAAATCAAATTATACCATTGAATTCCTTAGGTTCAAATTAGGTTGGTACAAAAATTTGGGCCTAAGAGAAGACCATCTTGATCGACTTTATAAATTGGTTCTCTTGAATTACTTTTTGACCCTTATCTTTTTAAACCCTTACATTTAGCCCCCTATCTTCTCTTTCGTTCTTTGCAGAACGGTCCGTACTGCCACCCCACGCAGGCGCCATACCGCCAGCGACCTTGCGCGGAGGATGGCGCCGCACAGGGTATCGGGGGGCCACCCTCAGGAACGAAAGGGGGGTTCCCTGCGTCATCCTCTTTCGCAGGGACCCTCCCCTTTGACCTGCAACTGCCCATGCCTCTCATGCGAATGCACGGAAGGCATGGGTCTGATTTCCGACCATTCTCCGGTGAACTCCCCATGTTGCTCCCTCGAGATCCTCTCCTCGCCAACACTTTTATAAGGAGCGGCAGGGGCAGTAGTTTCCTTCAAGCTCGTTTTGGTCGAAGAACACCCCAAACTTTGTCTCCTCTCACTCTGGTCAAACAACCCAAGCTTCCGGCTATCTTTCTTCCTTCCCCTCGTCGCTCTGCTGCCATACCTGCAGCAAAGCTCACTCCACCTCGTCTTCCCACGCCAGGCCGTGCCAGCTGGCGTCTTCAGATCCCCTCCTCGTCGCCGTTACCCCCTTCTGGGCACCTTCGTCCCCAGCTCCGGCAGGCACGCGTCGGGCGCCCCCTCTTTCCCTCTTCGTCAATTAAGTAGGTAAAAACTTTCCCCTTTCTCTCTCTGTTATTTTCCCCTCTTCAATTGGCACTTTTAACCCCTCGACTGCCACTACCACCTCCATCTGCTCCACCTCCGGCCACCAACTCCGGCGAGGTTGCTCCAACTCCACAGGCCATCCCACCCCTCGCCGACAAGCCCATAAGCTTCCCCTCACTCCACTCAAGCATTTTCCCCACTTCATTCACCACCCCGCACCTCCAGACCACCCCTCGAACACACCTAACTGCACCTCTGCAGTGTGCCCTAGGCACACGACCACAGGCACTTTCCCGCCACGTCAACCCCCGCGCCGCCTTCGCCATCCTCTGGCGAAGCTTCCTGACCTGTCTGACGTGGCCGTAAGGCCGTTTTCGTGCTTTTAGGTCTCTCCCCTCTCGCCGCCATTGACGAGCAGCAGGAGCTGCTTAGCAAGCAGCTCCAGGCCCCTTCAGCATCAGGCGCACACCCAAGGCAACGTGGAATACTTCCGCGAGTGTGCCCAGGTTCTCAATTGGGCTCGCACGCCTTCGCTGCTGCCCCAATTGCTCGCAGCCTCTTGCCTGCAGCCGCTAAAGTCCCACCTCGGAAGTGTGTGGCCACACGCCCACACATAAATTGTAAAAGTGCGTTAGGCTGTTCGCCTCCAATCACTGGGGTGAGGTCCCTCCTCACCTATCACCCAGGTCTGGTCTGTGGCTCTTCCCACGCGGATCTGACTCGACCCGACTATCCCTAGTCCTGTGCACTCCTCGCGCACCACCCACGCCGGTGCGCCTAGACTTGGGCACGCAACCTGACCCGATTACCCGGCTCTGGGAGAGCGTACCAAAGAGAGATTCAGAGAGAGAGAGACGCGGGAAGAGGGTAGGGTAGGTTTTGCGCTGAGCTTGTGTGTGTGCAGGGAATAGGTGAGGAAGGAAGAAGCAAGGAGCTGCTGAAGAGAAGAAGGAAGGAAGAAAGAAAGAAGAAGAGGAAGAGCAACGGCTGGGACTTAGCCGCAAAGAAGAAGAAAGAAGAAGGAAGGAAGGAGAAAAGCAGAAGAAAAGAAGACAGCAGGGGCACTGTAGCAACAACGTAGTTAAGGCGTCTGATTTCTGAATCAGACGTCGGAAGGAAAGGAAGGAGCGGAGAGAAGAGAAGAGTAGAGGACAGGCTAGAGAAAAAGAAAGAGAAAAGAGAAGGAGGGAGCCTCTGCATCAAAGAAGAAGACGCAGAAGAAAGAAGAAAATCAGAGAAGAAGAGAAGAAGGAGGAAGAAGAAGAAGAAGGACATAGCAGCTGAAGAAAGAAAGAAAGAGAAGGACGCAGCTGCAGCAAAGAAAAAAGAAGAAGAAAGAAGAAGACAGGCTGAAGAAGAGAACCGGTTGAAAGAAAAGAAGAAGAGAGAAGAAGAAAAAGCCAAGAAGAGAACTTTCGCTCTCTCTCTCTCTCCTTTGTCTTAATTTTTGTAAAACAATATTGTGAATTCATATGCTTCTCGAATCATAGTTTGCTCCCAGAGTTCGACCTCAGGAAACTTTTAATTCCTAGTAATAAATTGTAAACTGGTAGTAGCTTTTCGTGATATACTACAATGCCTAGAACTTCAAAATACACGAAACCCTAGCTACGCAGTCAGTTTTTGGCACCGTTGCCAAGGAGCAACGGCCATTCTAAAAGCTATTGATTCACAATTTTTGATTTCCTATTGACTAATCTCTTCTCTTTTGTTGTGAAGGCACAGGAAATCAAGAGTAAAATAAGCAGCCGCACAACAACTACACCAAGGATAGGTAATTTTCTATCCTCTCGTTTAAACCCCTAAATTCCAAAGAGGAAGAAAAAGAAAAAAAAAAGCAATTTTGGAATAACCTGTCTTTCATACGTAGTAAAACATCAAAGTTGCCTGTTTTCAAATTTCAATATACTTTATCTGTACATCCATTAAAGATAGTTAGGGCTAAAACCTTCTTACTTGAGCCCTAATTACCCAATCTAGAGGCAACTAACTGGACCAATTAGAGCCAATATAAGATTCAAAGCTAGGGTTTTAGAGACACACTTTTCTAAGTAAGAATGGAAAATTCCCAAAAGAAGTGTGCTTAAGCCATTGCTTGAAAACATCTATCAAGAGAAACCCCAAGAAATTTGGCTCTTAAAAACACTTGAACCCTAAAAGACAAGACCTAATAAGCTCTCAACGGAACTAATAGGTGAAGTTGATCCCTTGGATCGACCAACCTTTAACTAGGGTCACTCTTTGCACTCAAAAGGTTAAAGTTCAAGTGAAAACCCTAAGCACCTTGATCCTAACTAAAAGTGGTAGACTTAAGAGGTCAAGGTCCCCATTTTAGTCTACCTGGAATCTCAGTGATAAGAGAGGTCAGGTAGGGGAAACCCTGTAACCCGTGGGGGCGCTCTACCATGTAGGGGTCTTCGCGGGACTTACCCTCTCTGGATGCCCAGGTAATTCTTAGGTGGGCGACCTTCTGATCAAAGGGTCCATCCGCCCCGAACCTCTATAGTCACCCAACATTTTGGGTGTTTTGATTAGGTCCAGCACCTGCTAAACTCATCCACTCCATCAGTGTATCTTTGGTAGGAGGTCCTTGAAACCTCCTTTAGAAATTCACTCTCCCCGAGGCCAAGCCTCGGTGCCCTTGCATGTGCAACCAACCCTTCACATAGACCTTTCCTCCGATTCTGAACCCAACTCACCTTCTTCTTCCACAATGGCTCAACCAGTTGAGGAAGAAAACAATCTGGAGCACCAGCTCCAGCGACTCAATGACCTATTCCAAAACTTCATGCACCCACCGCAACGTCCCATGATGCGAGATCACTATAATCCCACTGTGGTGGCAATTGAGCCTCGAGTCAGAATCCCGACTGGAGGACCTGATTCTGAACTGAAGCCCAACATGATTCATGCCATACCTAAATTCCATGGGCTTAATTCTGAAGACCTCTTCCAGCACATTAAACAACCAAAGCATCTGGCCCAGACTTTCGGGTCAAATGTGCAAAATCGGGATATTCTCCTTATGAAGATGTTCTCTTTCTCCCTTATGGACAAGGCCGCCAATTGGTATAAAACACAGACCTGGCCGATCAACACTTGAGAGGAACTTTAGTCCAAATTCCTGAAGAAGTTCTTCCTCGTTGGTCGGATCAATGCCTTGCGCCATCAGATTACTCACTTCACGCAACAGACGGGAGAACCTCTTCATGAGGCATGGGATCGTTTTCAAGATCTCATGAGGAAGTGCCCCCATCACGGAGTTCCTAAATGGGAACAAGTCCAATCCTTTTCCCAGGGACTCTGTGAGGATATTAGACTGTTCGTCAATGCAACCTACGGAGGAAATATCATGAGTCAGCATGAAGACACCGTGTGGGAGATTCTCGAGAATATGTGCGAGAACTCCATCAATAATGACTTCATGGGACTATTCGACAGGACGAATACCCGCGCATCAACGAACCTTAGGGGAGCACATGAAACGCAGGGCCTGTCTGCACCAGTCGACCTGGAATTGATGGCTAGTCGATTGGACAAGGTCTCTATTATTGAGAAGAAGGTGGATGAGCTGACTCAGCACTTCCAGCGAGCCACCTCTACGCAGAATTCCTTTGCACAGCCTCCTTCCGCATGGGAGACTATGTAGAACATTTTCCACCGACCTTCTCCTGGGGAGGACTCGTATCCACCCCCATCTGACTCTCGGATTGGAGGAACCTCTGACCCTTTATATACTAGCCGGGGGAATTCCACTCCCCCATTCTCTGACTTTTCTGAGGCTCCTCAGACTTGCGAGGACCTCAACGCTATCCAGAATGACCCATTCTCCAATACCTACAATCCTGGATGGCGAAACCACCCCAACTTTCAGTGGGCGGGGAATTCCCAGAATCCAAGGACATCCTTTTAGCCCTGTCTACAAGCACCTCGTCCCTACCAGCTGCCTCAGCCTCTGTCCAACCCTACGTTTCCATCCGGGCCAAACCAAGACCAAATGTCCCTCATCCTTCAGACTCTGGCTGACATTCAGAGAACAAATGCGGCTATTAAAAAATAACACAAGGACGAAATCACAGAGGTCCGAAATCAACTTGCCCAGTTGGCAAATTCTCGCCAACCAGGCACACTTCCTTCTCAGCCTCTTCCTAACCCTAATAGCGTGTCGACCCAGCGGCGCGTTATGAACCCAAACCCGGGCCAAGCACATATGCTTTATCAGGCCCCCTCTATTCCTTCACCTGACGGGATGGAGGCTTCAACTTCCTATGCATGTTACCAGCAGTAGCAACCCATCTTATCAACCCCTAACCAGAACCAGGCAGGACTTAATTCTGTAACCACCCGTAGTGGTAAGGAAACCTAAGATCCACCTTATCCAGACCACTCCAAGCCTGGTAGTGACCCAAACCCTAGGACAGTAATCCAGGATGTTCCCATCCCTGTCCCAGATCAAAGACCTAGACCTATCCTAGAGGAACCAACCAAGGTTCCATTTCCTGAGGCCTTAACCAAGGGAAAGAGGACAACAAAATCCGTGGCTCCTGAGGAGGACCTGGTCAAGCTCTTTGAGCAGGTCCAAATAAACATCCCCTTGATAGGTGCAATCTTCCACGTACCAGCTTATGCACGATTTTTGAAGAATGTGTGTACACCTCAGCGTAAGCCGCGAACCAAGAGCGGGAGTCCAATTGTACTATCAGAGCAAGCCAGCTCAGTAATCCTGAGCAGTCTCCCACCCAAGGAAAAAGACCCAGGCACTCCCCTGATTTCATGCAAGATAGGTGAGACCCAGTTCGACAGAGCATTGTTAGACTTAGGTGCTTCCATAAACTTGATACCCACATCCTTACTCAACCACCTAGAAGAATCTGAGCTAAAACCGACTGAGGTGACACTACAGTTAGCAGATCGATCTATCAAGTCACCAAAAGGGATTCTTGAGGATGTTATTGTAAGGGTATGGGATTACTATTTCCCTATAGACTTCATAATATTAGACATGGACGCGCCTGAAAACCCAAGGGATACACCGATCATACTAGGGAGACCTTTTCTGGCCACTGCAAGGGCCAACATTAGTTGTGAGGAGGGCCAAATAGAACTGAAATTTGGAAATCAAACCCTAAAAATTGATATCTTTAAGGCCCAACAAGGGATTAATTGCGGTGTCATTGAACAAATCTGTGATGTCAGAGCTTTGGTTGATGAAACACAATTTGAGAATAACCTAATTATACCTCATCAACCACAAGAAGATCTTGAACCACAATTAGAGGAGTCAGACCCTAATTCAGACAAACCCATAACTCCTATCCTTGTACCTCACACTCACTCTGAACCACCCGCTGCTGCTGATAACCCCATCTTTGAACTCAAACCCCTTCCCGATCATTTAAAGTACATCTTTATGGGTTCTAATCAGACATTTTCTATGATCATAAATTCCAAGCTCACTCCTGATCAGGAATCCCGTCTGATTACTGTTCTCCAGTAACATCGCAGAGCCATTGGATGGACTCTCAATGACTTGACTGGAATAAGTCCCTCTTATTGCACCCACCGTATCTATTCTGAAGAGGGCGCAAGACCTACCCGTAAGATGCAGAGACATTTGAATCCCAATCTGCAGGAGGTCGTGAAAAAGGAGATCATTAAGTGGTTAGATGCAGGGATCATCTACCCGATCTCCGACAGTTGTTGGGTGAGCCCAATCCAAGTTGTGCCTAAAAAGGCAGGGCTCACCACCATTACGACTGAAACCGGAAAAGTCATACGTACCCGAATAGCCAACTCGCGGAGAGTCTGCATAGATTACCGAAGACACAATTCCTCCACGAAGAAGGATCATTTCCCATTACCATTCATTAATCAGATTCTCGAGAAACTAGCGGGAAATAGATTCTTCTGCTTTCTTGACGGGTACTCCGGTTATAACCAAGTGGCAATTCATCCCGAGGACCAAGAGAAGACCACGTTCACCTACCCCTTCGGGACGTACGCGTTCCGAAGGATGCCTTTCGGTCTCTACAATGCACCCGCAACTTTTCAGCGGTGCATGCTTGCCATATTCTCTGATATGGTAGGTGATTATCTGGAAGTCTTCATGGATGACTTTTCAATTTTTGGGGCATCATTTGATGATTGCCTCCAGCACTTGGTTCATATACTCAGGCGTTGCATCGATGTAAATTTGGTTCTTTCCTGGGAAAAGAGCCACTTTATGGTGCCTGAGGGGATCGTCCTAGGACATCTAATTTCTGAGAAAGACATCCAAGTGGATCGAGCCAAGGTTAATATGATTTCTCGAATTCCTATGCCTAGCTCGATCAGGGACATTCGTTCTTTTCTAGGGCACGTCGATTTTTACCATCGTTTCATTCCTGATTTCTCGAAAATCGCACGCCCCCTTACTACTCTTCTCTCCAAGGATGTACCCTTTAAGATTTCCAAGGAATGCACTTAAGCTTTTGAGAACCTTCGTGATCGAGTCACCTAGGCCCCGATCCTACAGTCCCCTGATTGGTCTCAACCCTTTGAGATCATGTGCGATGTATCTGATTTCGCTATAGCAGCGGTTCTGGGGCAGAAAGTTGACGGGAAACCCGTGGTCATCTACTATGCTAGGAAAACACTTGATGAGGCTAAGCATAACTATACAGTTACAGAGAAAGAGCTACTAGCCGTAGTGTTTGCCCTCGAAAAATTTCGATCCTATCTCCTGGGTTCCCACGTCATCATCTACTCGGATCACACAGCTATGAGGCATCTCCTTGCCAAGAAGGATGCGAAGCCTCAATTAATCCGATGGATCTTGTTGTTGCAAGAATTCGACCTCAAGATTCGTGACAAGGCAGGAAGACAGAACATGGTAGCTGACCACTTGTCTCGCCTTCCTTCTGAGATCATCAACCCTTCTGGACCCATCACAGAGCATTTTCCTGATGAGCACCTACTAACTATTGGTACTAGGCTTCCATGGTTTGATGATATAGTAAACTACTTGGCATCTCATCAGATTCCATCTGATTGGCCAAAGGCCAAGAAAGACAAGTTGCGCTCTGATGCCAAGTACTACATCTGGGAAGACCCGTACCTTTTCCATATAGGTCCTAACCAAATTATCCGAAGATGTGTCCCAGAGGGTGAAATCAATGATATTCTCTCCTTCTGCCATGATCAGGCATGCGGTGGCTACTTCTCTAGGCACAAAATCGCATCAAAAATCCTCCAATGTGGCTTTTATTGGCCCACTTTATTAAAGGACGCATACAGTCGCAGCAAGGCATGCAGTCGTTGCCAAATGTTAGGTAAAATGAGCCATCGCGACATGATGCCTTTGCAGCCGATTCTCGTATGCGAAATCTTCGATATTTGGAGGATTGATTTTATAGGCCCCTTCCCTGTTTCAGATGACTTCGAATACATTCTGCTTGCTGTGGACTACATGTCTAAATGGATCGAAGCCATTCCGACCCGAACCTATGGTCATAAAATCATTATCAAATTCACTCATCAGAATATCTTCTCATGGTTCGGGATTCTTCGTGCAATCATCTCTGACGGAGGGACCCATTTCACCAATGCTCAATTCAGGTCATTGATGACCAAATATGGGGTGTCTCATCGAATCTCTACTCCTTACCACTCCCAGACTAATGGTCTAGCTAAGCTATCAAATCGGGAGATCAAGAAAATCCTGCAGGTCATTGTTCGACCTGACAGGAAGAACTAGTCGTCCCGACTTCCGGAAGCTTTGTGGGCTTATAGGACCACCCACAAGACCCAATTAGGCATGTCTCCTTTTAGACTGGTGTACGAAAAGACGTGTCACCTTCCCGTCGAACTGGAGCACAAAGCCTATTGGGCAGTATGGAACTGCAATCTAGATCTTTCTAAGGCTGGAACCCACAAAAAGCTTCAGATTAGTGAGATCGATGAATTACGCCTTGATGCGTACGAGAACTCGCGAATCTACAAAGAGCGGGTTAAAGCCTTCCATGACAAGCACATATCTAGAAAGATCTTTTATCCTGGTCAGAAGGTCATACTCTTCGATGCTCGACTCAAACTCTTCCCTGGGAAATTGCGATCCAAGTGGGTCGGACCATATCTTGTCCGACAGGTTTTTTGAAATGGAGCCATCGAAATCAGTCCGCTCAGCCACGATTCTGAACCTTTCATCATGAACGGTCAGAGACACAAACCGTTCATCAATGTAACCTCTACAGATTTGGCTGAGTCATCATTTATTCTCCATTCTCCCTGAGCATATTGCGCCCAGCTGATGGCGTAAAACTCAACACTCAATGGGAGGCAACCGGTCATTCTTTTTTAAAAAACCCGAAACCTTTTCCGACACCTCTTCGCACTTAAGGTTCATCCTTTAGGACAGCCGACTCCACCTCAGGCGCTTGCATCTGAGATTAGAAATCGTCCGCAACAGTCATCCCGACCCATCCACTCACCAAAATACCTGTCCTAAAGTATGAACTAAGCTGAATAAAAACCCTCCTAAGTTACAATGAGAACATTGCAAATCTTAGGCATGGGGAGGGTATGTAAGTGCAAAACTCGTAAGAAAAGATTTTAAAAAATAAAAATCACATATGCCAAAAACACCATAAAAATTAAAAAAAAATTGAAAAAGAATAATAAAATGAGAGGAGGAAAGAAATTTTTGTGGACTTTTACAAAGGAGGAGGAGAAAAAGAATAAAATGAAAAAAAGGAGCACAAAATGAAACAAAGTGATAGTCATTAGCAAGAAATTAAGGAATTAACCTAAGTTCTGGACCACATTAAGAAAAGAAAAAGGAAACTGCACAGTAAGATTAGTAAGAACGTAAATCGTAGGCATTCTTGGATAGACTCTTAGTACCTATTAAGATCTAGATATTCCTCAAGAGGTTGAGGAGAATGAAAAGCTTAAGTATTAGGTCCAAGGATTAGGGAGTATTTGGCCTCGGTAACTGACTTTTGGTTTACGGGACTCAGTAACCTAAGCACCCAATTTCACACACAGTCTGGTTTAGTAAGCATAAGTATCAAAATCACGCAGAAGCGTTTCAAAAATTCTGAAAATGTCACCTAGAGTAGGAGCGGCCGATCAACACAAGTTGATTTGGACGAGTTCCCAGCGCAGAGAGGTGGGAAATTCCCCTCGAAGATGCGTAACAAAATATCATCTCCTCGGTGCTTGTCTCTTAGGATATTTACATATCCTACTAAGGGCATGTAAGAACTCTGCTGGTTAAGATTCCATAGATGGCATTATCACGAAGTGTCAATTGCCAGGGTCTGATTTCGGCCACAGAACACCATGGACGGGATTATCTAGAAATCTCGAAAGCTAGGGTTCTGGGGGTTACCATGGGTGGTGCTATCTCGAAGCATCGACTGCCAAGGGCCCTTGAGGATTGATGATGGGGACAAGGAATCCGATACAGACTGTGTTGAGAAGCCAATCCTAAGCTAGAATTAAAAAGAAAAAGAGAGAGAAAACTCTCCAAACATATAAATCTTCTACCTCTCTCTCTTACAAAATGCACTGTGAACTAAACTAAGGCTAAAATTATCTCAATCACGGGTGGTTTAACCACGAAGTCCAATAAACCTTAGGTTAGTTCTTGTAGGCCTTAAAAACCTGTGCTAAAGACTAAGGCTAAAGCTAGACAGATCTGGATCTTGGTTGGTACTAGAGTACCACTTAGGCCTATGATTGACATTCTGACCTAATCAAGGATACAAGAGAAAAGGCACTTATCTAAACTTGATAAGAAATTCATGGTCTAGAACAAAGGTTAAAACCTTAAAATTTTGCTAAGGGACTAGCAAAAGCTAAGCATAGGGGTATGATGAGAGCCTCATCATAAACCCTAACTGGCACAATTTGATCTAAATAAGTGTGAAAAAGCTCCTACAAAGCCTAAAGAAAAGCCTAACTCAGAGAATTTTAAATTGAAGAATAAAGCAAGTCATAAGGGGTAAAATTGTAATTTTACCAATGCAGTGCACAATCAGGGTGTCTAAGGGTCTGAATACAGGTCAAATAGGCTTAATAAGAAAGAAAGTGGGTTAGCCTAAGCCAAAAAGGGTTATAGCAACTTCTAGGAATTAAATGACATTCTGTAACCTTAAAAATAAACCCGCTTTAATTCATGAGGTTCTAGGCAGGATAAAAATCAACTGAACCCTCTAAAATTCATGGAAAAATATTCTTTAGGGTTTAGAACCTTCAATTTGGCCTTTACAACTTATCTTGACCTAAATTGAGAACCATGCCCAAATTTTGACCTAATTTGAGTTTTTACGCAAATTGACCGGTCAAATGTGGTCAAACCTAAAATTAAATTACACCATTGAATTCCTTAGGTTCAAATTAGGTTGGTACAAAAATTTAGGCCTAAAAGAAGACCATCTTGACCGACTTTACAAATTGGTCCTCTTGAATTACTTTTTGACCCTTATCTTTTTAAACCTTTGCATTTAGGCCCCTATCTTCTCTTTCGTTCTTTGCAGAAAGGTCCTTCCTGCCACCCTACACAGGCGCCATACCTCCTGCGACCTTGCGCGGAGGATGGCGCCGCGCAGGTTATGGGGGCTGCCCTTAAGAACGAAAGGGGGGTTCCTTGCGTCATCCTCTTTCGCAGGGACCCTCCCCTTTGACCTGCAGCTGCCCTCCGACCATTCTCTGGCGAACTCCCCACGTCGCTCCTTCGAGATCCTCTCCTCGCCAGCACCTTTATAAGGAGCAGCAGGGGCAGCCATTTCCTTCAAGCTTGTTTTTGCCGAAGAACACCCCAAACTTCGTCTCCTCTCACTCCAGTCAGACAGCCCAAGCTTCCGGCGATCTTTCTTCCTCCTCTTCGTCGTTCTACTGCCATACCTGCAGCAAAGCTCACTCCGCCTCGTCTTCCCATGCCAGGCCACACCAACTGGCGTCTTCAGATCCCCTCCTCGTCGCCGTTACCCCCTTCTGGGCACCTTCGTCCCCAGCTTCGGCAAGAATGCATCAGGCGCCCCCTCTTTCCCTCTTCGTCAATTAAGTAGGTAAAAACTTTCCCCTTTCTCTCTCTGTTATTTTCCCCTCTTAAATTGGCACTTTTAACCCCTCGACTGCCACTACCACCTCCATCTGCTCCACCTCTGGCCACCAACTCCAGCGAGGTCGCTCCACCTCCAGAGGCCATCCCACCCCTCGCCGACAAGCCCATAAGCTTCCCGTCACTCCACTCAAGCATTTCCCCACTCCATTCACCACCCCGCACCTCCAGACCACCCCTTGAACACACCCACCTGCACCCCTGCAGTGTGCCCTAGGTACGCGGCCACAGGCACTTTCCCGCCACACCGACCCCCGCACCGCCTTCACTGTCCTCTGGCGAAGCTTCCTGAGCTGTCTAACGTGGCCGTCAGGCCGTTTTCGTGCTTTCAGGTCTCGCCCCCCTCGCCGCCATTGACGAGCAACAGGAGCTGCTTAGCGAGCAGCTCCAGGACCCTTCAGCACCAAGCGCACACCCTAGGCAACGTGGACTACTTCCGCGAGTGTGCCCAGGTTCTCAATTGGGGTCACACGGCTTCGCTGCTGCCCCAATTGCTCGCAGCTTCTTGCCTGCAACCACGTAGAGCAGAGGTGGGACTTTAGTCCCACCTCGGAAGTGTGTGGCCACACGCCCACACATAAATTGTAAAAGTGCTTTAGGTTGTTCGCCTCGAATCACTGGGGTGAGGTCCCTCCTCACCTATCACCCGAGTCTCGTCCGCGGCTCTTCCCACGCGGATCTGACCCGACCCGACTATCCCTACCCCTGTTCACTCCTCGCGCACCACCCACGCCGGTGTGCCTGGACCTGGGCACGCAACCCGACCCGATTACCCAGCTCTGGGAGAGCGTACCAAAGAGAGATTCAGAGAGAGAGAGACGTGGGAAGAGGGTAGGATAGGTTTTGCGCTAAGCTTGTGTGTGTGTGCAGGGAACAGGTGAGGAAGGAAGAAGCAAGGAGTTGTTGAAGAGAATAAGGAAGGAAGAAAGAAAGAAGAAGAGGAAGAGCAGCGGCTGGGACTTAGCCGCAGAGAAGAAGAAAGGAGAAGGAAGGAAGGAGAGAAGCAGAAGAAAAGAAGACAGCAGGGGCACTGTAGCAACAGCGTAGTTAAGGCGTCTGATTTCTGAATCAGACGTCGGAAAGAAAGGAAGGAGCGGAGAGAAGAGAAGAGCAGAGGACAGGCTAGAGAAAAAGAAAGAGAAAAGAGGAGGGAGCCTCTGCATCAAAGAAGAAGACGCAGAAGAAAGAAGAAAATCAGAGAAGAAGAGAAGAAGGAGGAAGAAGAAGAAGGACATAGCAGCTGAAGAAAGAAAGAAAGAGAAGGACGCAGCTGCAGCAAAGAAAAAAGAAGAAAGAAGAAGACAGGCTGAAGAAGAGAACCGGCTGAAAGAAAAGAAGAGAGAAGAAGAAAAAGCCAAGAAGAGAACTTTTGCTCTCTCTCTCTCTCCTTTGTCTTAATTTTTGTAAAACAATATTGTGAATTCATATGCTTCTGGAATCATAGTTTACTCTTTGAGTTCGACCTCGGGAAACTTTTCATTTCGAGTAATAAATTATAAATTGATAGTAGCTTTTCGTGATATACTACAATGCCTAGAACTTCAAAATACATGAAACCCTAGCTACGTAGCCATACTCACTCCTTCCATCCCCTTCTAATCATCTCCTCCCCATTCTTTGTACCTAGTCATCTTCTCTTCCTTACACAGCTCTACAACTCTTTTCCTTCACTATTGCCTCCTAAATCCCCTCTTCTTTTTCCCTTCCTCTTATAAATTGTGTAGCAAACAAGAACCTGATGCACAAGAGAATGCCATAGCTAGAGTCCCATCATTGTCCATCTTCAAGATTGAATCCATGTCTCGATTCCTCTTCATCCTCATTTAGTGGACAATGATCCATTTAAGGGTTCTTTGAAAACTTCATGTATTTTGTTCCATCTCTCAAAAGTCAAACCTTATGCTCCTCATTTTCACATCAATTAGATTCCGTGTACCTACCTTTCTTACATTGCCTCAATAATTAAGTAGGCCTTCACAATTGAACCAAGTGCCTCAAGTCCATAGCCTTCAATCCTATGTAACCTTAAAGAGCTCCTTTGACACAATAACAAGGTGCCCTAGAAGAATTAGGTCTATAAGTAGGAGGAGAGGTTCAAGTACTTGAGCTTATCCTTGGTAAAGATTGGGTTCAACAAGGGATTGATTTTGAGAAAGGTAGCTACTAACTATGTAAGAGATGAAAATGTAGTGACACACGATCCATGAACATAGAAGATGGTGGAGGCATGGGCATATACTTATGCACTTCTTGGCATAGGGATGTTGAGAGAAAGATATTGATCTGTTAGTTATCAGGGAGAAATGAGAGGATGAAGAAGGGGCATGTTTCTAAGAAGACTTCAAAAGGCTCCTCTAAGAGGAGGGAGCAAAGAGGGACAAAGGGCGAGAAAGTGGTGTGAAGGGAGGAAGGAAGTTGGAGTTGGCAAGGGAGAGGAGGAAGAAACCTAGCAAAGAGAGGAGGTAGTGGTGATTAAGAGGGGAGTTCGCACCATAGAGGACAACGAGAAAAACGGAGCCCAATCCAAATAACAATCCTTCAACTTTTCTAGTTTTGGACAAATAAATTTTCCAATGCATGGACATGAGAGGTAAAAATAACCTCGTAGGCACAACACTACAAGGGTGGTATACATAATTTTTGATGATTCTAGACAAGCATATACAAAAATTCATAGGCATTGTTTGTTTAGAAGAATAAAGTCCCTTAGTCCTCGTTGATCGTGTCTACCTTGTACTTTTAACTTTCAAATTTGGAGTAAACTTATTTTATCTTTGTGCTGAAAGAAGTTAAACTCTTCAGTTAACTTCTTGGAAAAACAAAATTAAAATTAAATATAAGTATTTTACGATGTAACTCAACCTGTGCTTATTATATTACTCTTAACATTTTATTTCTTAAACAGGATGTTAATGTAAACCCATTGCTTGGTGCAAATGCAACCTACAGCCAATCTTGACGTACCTGCAACATAAGCGATCACTTTTGGAATAATTCTTTATTGCTTTATCATTCTGTTCTCCCCTTCTTCGCCCAAAATCTACCATAAAGTAAAGAAGGTTTTTGTGGAATTATTCATTTCGTGATAATTTTTTTATCAGTGTCGTTAAAATATTTTAAAATTATTTAAATATTATCAACTTCATTGTATTATCGATTATAGTATTGAAAATATCACATCATTTTTATATTTATCAATCCGTTGGACATGATTGTTAAATTTAATGATTTTAAATTAAAATGTAATAAGAATTTATTTTTAATCCTTAACAATTATTTTTTAATTTTTTATTTTTTTTTTTAATTTTCACCCTTCCCCCGTACCACCTCGAAGGTTGAAGGGAGATGAGGGGGGGGGTTGAAATTAACAAAAAGAAAATTTAAAGATAAAAAAATAAATTTGAAGAATTAAAAAATAAAATTTTATTATATTTAAATTTAAAATCACTAAATTTAATCATTATGATAGAAGGAATGATAAATATAAAAATAATATAATTTTTCAATAAGATATAAAAAATAACATAATTTTTTAAATGACATAATTGATAAGATAATATAGTGAAGTAAATAATATTTAAATAATAAAAAAAAAATTCATGACATTTAATTAAGAATCTCGTACTTTAAACGTCAAGATCAACGATAACCGCAAGGAGCCAAAAAAAACTGAAAACTACACGCAACGTCACCTGCAACACACGAACAAACTTTAATTGCACAGAAGACCCCATCCATTCATTTTATTTTGCCCTCAACTCGCCAACGTATCTCCCTCCCCTGTTCTCTTCCCCCTCCTCACACGGCACCACTGTTGTTGCTTTTAAGGGGTTCACGTCGATCGCCTCTTCTTTGGATCGATCACAACGCTCGATTCCCGAAGAGCTCTGGGTCGGTGTTGGCCGAATTAGGCCAGCGGGGAAGGAAGGACCGATGGATCGAGTCGAAGACGAGGCCTTGACGTCTTCGATCGGGGAAGATGCCGAGAAGTTGCTGTTAGGTGAGTTCTCGATCGGATTTGGGTGGTGGCGTTGGGATATACCGCTTTGTATTGATCGGCTTCCGTTGTCTGAGTATATGCTTGAGGAATCCGTAGCTTCTTTTTATGAGGTCGTGGAGTTCGAGGAAGAAAGATTAGGGTTTTGGGTCTCTCTTCGAGTAGTGCGTGAGAAAAGGGTGCAGAGTGGCGCTTTTGCATTGTTTGTGTATAAATGAGGTGTGGAGGTGCGTATGGATCGTATGGAAGCTGTAATTGAGGTGGAATTTCCTGCTTTTTTTTTTAAGGTCTATATATTCAAATTAGAGCCTTTCCAGCGGAATATTCAAAACACATTGTTAAAAGGGTGCACAGTTCTTGTTGAGAGTTCTGATCGTACATTCAATTTTTTTTCTTCTTTTTCTCAAGTGATTTAGCTTTTTCTAACAACACCCAATGACATCCAAAAGAAACTTCTCTATCATTGTTTAATGAGCACTGCTACTTTTTTTGCAGAACTTCATGAGAGACAGAGGTTGGAACTAGAGAATATGACACTAACAACTCAGCCTTTTAAGACACTTCGTTTATTTTTTACTGCCACCTTACTCTTCCTGAAGAAGTCATTGCTACCATGGCTTCTATTGCCTATTTTAACAGTTGTATCTTTTGGGATTCTGCTCCTTTTGATTGATGGCCCTCATGCCAAGGTATTGAGATTGCACCACATTTTGTAGTATGATTATCTCTTATGCGGGAAGATGCTATTCTTTCTACCTATCTGCATTCGACCAATACTAGTTCCTTGATCTAATCTATGACAGTCGGGTTGATATTGTGTTTTTCTGAAAACATTTCAAAAGTCCACTGGAAAAAATGCTACCTTATTCAAGGTTGTAGACTGTAGTTGGATGAGAATTTCTGTTAGTGGTGTAGATTGGCATTTATGTTCACTTTGTTATGGTCCTCATGCCAACTTTTGACTTTACCTTTTTTTTTGTTTCAATAAAAAATTCTCACATGACTAAGCAATCTTACTGTTTCTCTCTTTATCATCCAGGCCTATTTATGAATTCCCAAACATCTATGACATTGTAGACTTTATGGACTCAAGTGAATATTTAAAAGATTTTCTGATCAAACTGACATTTTCGCTATCCAAGTTGACTACTTTCATGGTTCACAATTAGCATTTGGATGTGGTTTAAATTTCTCAAAGAATTGAGCTTCCTTGTTTGATCATCAACTTTATACCTATGGATAATGCTGTGTAGTAATTTTTATTTGCCAATGATTTTGCCAGTTCAAATTTGACTGATATACTTGCTCATGAATGGATTTCTAAGTTTTAAGAGTATTGCATAGTAATTTCTTTTGCTTCTTCCAGTTGCTGTAACTTGGCTGGTTATGCTTCCTACTTAATATGATCTTCCATTCTGGTTGACATAAATTTAGACAATCT
The DNA here is from genome assembly GCA_037157565.1 of Thalassia testudinum. Classification (NCBI taxonomy): domain Eukaryota; kingdom Viridiplantae; phylum Streptophyta; class Magnoliopsida; order Alismatales; family Hydrocharitaceae; genus Thalassia; species Thalassia testudinum. The sequence goes on from JAZHRO010000022.1 coordinate 83,761,266, forward strand.
GGGCAACAGAAAGACACAGGTGTGACATTGTTCAACTTCTTTTGCAGCATGCTTGGGAACTTATTCATTATTTCAGTTTCGCATTGTGGTGGATTTCACTGGGTGTTGCATCATCCATTGGACTTGGTAAGAGAGTCTCTTCTAGAGTCACAGTGATCAATCTTCTCATTCAACTTTATTGTTGATTTTATATTGTTGTTATTATTTTCTAACAACTTATATATGCTTGGAGAAGAAATTCCCCTTGTCTTGCAAAAAGCAAGGTGTTTGTGAGTGTTGTGACTTCAGGAAACAAAGGAAAATAGTTCCTTTACTTTTACTCTCCATTTTTTTTTTCTGCTTTCAATTAACCATCTGAAGGCAAATGTTTCAAGGAAAACAGTTTTCTTTCCCCACAATGCATTACAAGATGCATTTTAAGGTGAGTTATATCTGCCATGGGGAACTTTTTTTCATCTCCTTGTTCTTCTTCGACTCGAGGAGGGTGCGGATGAGTATTTATTATGACAACCATCTGCATTACCTTTGTTAACCATCTTTTATTATCCTCTGCATTACTTTTGGCAACTCCAAGATATGTTGACATCTTTGCAGTCTTTTTGGCCTAAGGAGGGTGTTCGTGATCATTTAGCTTGGGTCCATGGTTCTTTTTCCGTGAAAAAAGCATATAAGTTGCTAAGAGGTGAAGTTGTTGGGGATGACAGTTTTCTTGGGATTGACTGTGCTATTTTTTGGAGGATGAAGGTCCCTTTCAAGATTAAAATTCTTCTCTGGCTTCTGCACAGGAAAAAGTTGGTCACTTTGATTACCATTAGTTGTTGGCAGCCAGATATTATTTTTGCATCTCCGTTGTGTGGATTGGAGGAGGAAGACATTTCCCATTTGCTTCTTCAGTGTGATTTTGTAAAGGATGTCCTTGGAACTCTCAGTCTTCCGATTGTTGAGAATGGCTCTTTTATGGATTTTTGGTTTTCTTGGTGACGAGGAACTATGGTAGATCCAACAATCAGAGTCTTGATGTTGGCATGGTCTGTATGGCTGTAGTGCAATTGAACAGTTTTTGGGGGGGGGGGCAAAGGGTGTGGCTTGATAATGTTGTAAGGGAAGCTTCATCTCTCTCTTCTTTTTGGTCTCTACTTTTGTAACTCATATCTTTATTTCATAATATAGCAGATGTCCATAGACATCCTTTTCCCCTTTAAAAAGGAAAAAAAGAAATAAAAAAACATATGAAATAACTATAAGAAAAGAAATGAAGCGAAAATTTCAACATTTCCCTCAAGCTAAAGCATAGATATCAACCACGCTTAGCTTAGAACATCATTCGCAGAAGAGGGTATGTGAAAGTGCCTTGGTGAAACATTTATTCCTTAAATGTGAAAGGGTGGCATGAGTTAGTTCATTAGGATGCTAGTGTAATGGCAATCTACCTTAACAAACTTGATTCTCTCATGGAAACTTAGATTATTGGCAACAGACAAGGTAGCTCGATTACTATAAAGTATTTCCATAGATGATGTTACAGGTGGATGAATTCCACCAAGGACAGATTGTATCCACATGAGCTTAGCAATTGTCTAGGCCATGGCTTAGTGCTTTAACTCTATGTTGGACCCGAAGACTACTGTCTACTTCTTACTCCTCCAAGTCAAAAGATTCCTAGAATCCTATGCATAAAAATCTTGTGGTAAACTTCCTATTGTTGGGACATTTTGCATGGTCAACATCATTATGTGCCATGGTATCAAGGGATATCCTCTTAATCGATAACAGATCCTTTCTTGGGGGTGTTTGAAGTTCTTGAGGATCATTATTACAAACCGGCTATTTGTCCCCATTATTGAGGAAATATATATGAAAGTAATAGTTAGATAAAGTAGTTTAGCTATAAATCTTCTAAGCTATCACGCATCCATTAATCTATTATGCTATCATGCAAATGCATCTTAAGATCCATGAGAATAAAGGTGGATTTGGCATTGGGTGTGCTTGTTTCCTGTGGCTAGTCTGTTGAGCATTTTCTCTAAGACAACATGATGCCCAAATTGTTATTTGCCTGCATTAACAATTTATTTGCCTGCATTCATTACTTAGTTTAATCACTCTTAGTGACAGCCTGTACAAAAGGAGCAACTTTTATACCTAACGGCCGAGTAGAGGTAGCATTGTTTGTAGTAGCAATGCTTGGAGATAGCGTTTAATTGATCTCTTGAACCATCTTGTCATACTTTGCTCTTAGCAACTATGATGGTCTTAGTGGATACCCAATGAGTGGATTCCACCACCTTGTGAGGTTTTCCATGCATGGTGTGCCAGTTGCCTTTAGTATGATCATGGATCAATTTTCACCTCTACCACATTTACATCTTCTTGTGGAATGTTATACCATAACCTTTAGCATCTGAGGTTGCCATGGTGGAGCTCTGAGAATTGCAAGTCTACTTACGTGGTTATAGGCATCCTTCATGGTAGCCTAGTTGGAAAGAGTAAGCTTCTGGTATAGTGCTCTTTTGTAATTCGACCCAAACAAGCAAAGAAGTAACCCACCATTGCCTTTGCGTCATATGCCTTTTGAGTAACAGGTTGACATGGGTCTTCTGTACACATTTAACATCTCAAGGTTGCATTGAGATGCTATAAATCTAGAAGAATACTTTAAGGCTTTCCTTCTTGCCTGAAATGGGTGATCTCGTTGTAAATCTGGAGCACTTTGCTAAAGTACTTCTCATGGAAGTATGTCTCCCATAGAGAGTCTTACATTTCCTGAGTCATCTCTTAGTACACAACTTCACTCCCAATGTAGGGTGACACTATTCATTATTCATTCATGGACAATGGCATCATCCTTTTTCCAAGTGGCATATATGTCCACCTTCTCGGCAGCCTTTAGCTCAGTCAAGGTATTCTCTTTATCACGACACTATTGTCTTCCCTAAAAAAAAAAAGTGACCCTCCATTGTCATTATAAAGGTCCATCACCAATGGGTATAGTTGGTGCCATCCAACTTAATCATGAAGTTTAAGAAGGGGTTCTTATATACCTTAGTGTTTGTAGCAAGGTTCAATGCCTGCAACGAGCCTGTCACCTCCAATGAATGTGATGATGCTAATGGGCTAAAAACAGCAACCAAATGCTTGAAATTGATGGAAAGGTTTTTCAGGCAGCAGATGTTTGGCTTGGGTCATCGGCTCCATTGCTGTTGGCAGTTGGTGGCTGATGGAACCACCAGCGGTGCTGCTTGGCTCTTGGGTGGTGATGGGTGGTTTTGTCGGTGGCCCCTTTGGAATTGTCAACAGCTGTAGAGGCCGAAAAATTCCTGGTGATGCTGTCGGGGCCACTGGGGTTTTGCTACTAGTGGTGATGGCGGTGGTAGCTGCCTGGTGTAATGGCAGCTTAACTGAAAGGGCCTGGTGGTGGTTCCCTAATCCAACCAACTGGTGTGTCAAACCATTTGGATGCTTTTTTTGATGAGGAACAAGAAGATCAACAATCAAGAGCTAGAAAACAAGAATTTTTAGTGGGTTACAAGATAAGTATCAGGAATCCTAGGATTGTCTCTTTAACAACAAGTTGGAAGAGATGATCAATTCAATTTGTTGAGAAACCCTGTTGAGGGAAAATTAGAATAATATTTTCAAAGAAATAGAAAACATGAGCGTTGAGAAATAACATGATAAGAAAGGAAGAAATAACCTCAACATAAAGATTTGGTTTGTCACCCTTTAATATTTGGGGATTGGTTCAGTTGGCCTTCACTCATGATTGGATGAGATTGCCTCCATCCTTCCTTCTTCCCTCTTTCCCTTTTCTCATGTACTAGCAACCCCTGGAGAAAGATGGAGTATGCATATAAATTGACAAGGAATCTGCTTGTATATCTGAAACCTAGCCACCTTGTCCAGGTTTTTAAGCACCCTGTGGTAGCATCCTTCTCAAAAACTAATTGCTTTAGAGTGTCTAGTATTTGGACATCACGTGGGCCTTTTTTGGGTCCAACTCCAACACAATGAACAAATTGATGAAGTGTACAAGTATTAGATCTTGATCACTGGTCGCATGGCTTTATTAGCAAGGTAGAGCATTCAACTTGAAATTATTTGGCTTTAGTAATATTGACATTTTTAGATGTTGGACTATTCTGTTGTCCCAGCTGTTAAACCAATAGAGAACAGGGGTTGTGTTCCCATTCTTCTTTTGCTCAACCACTGTGGTCAACCTTAATATTTCCCTTTGACTCTAAAGAAATGCATCTTGTGAAAGGGAACTTATCTCGAAACATACAGATGCCTTGTGGAGTTATTTTTTGTCCATTGCTAATGCATAAAAAATTGATGAGTGATATGAATGTTAGGTTTTGGACCCTTGGTCACTAGTTGCACTGCTCCAATAGCAAGTGTGAGCATTCATCCTCGGAATTGACTTCATCTAGGATACGAATAACTGAATTTTTAGAGCCTCATAATACCAGGTCTCTGTTCCTTTTGACTTCTGCGTGTCACATAAAACTTGCATGGAGTATCATGAGGCATTTGGACTCAAAATGCAGAATCCTGCTGTATTTTGGACTCATCCTTGACCTTCAGGCATCATTAGACTGAATATCTAAAATCATCCTCTTACACCACGGGAAAGCTTGGCATGGAGCCAACAGATTTAGTAGTTGGTAAATTGCGGGGGAATTCTATCAGAGATGACACCTTGCTTTGATCTCTAGTTTATTTTGACATATGCATTTTGGTTTTCTCAAATAACTAATTTTACTTGTGATGTTCTTTCGGTATCTGGGCTGTAGGGAATTTTTCATAACACAAAATTCCAAGTCAACTTACTTGGTTTTTATAGGCCCTAGGTTTTACTTATACTGACCCTTCCAAAGATCTATGTGTAGGCGACAAACCTCTACAGATCATGAGACAACTATACATGCCTGAGCAGTCTTCTTTCTTAGAGACAAGCACTAGACAGAAGCGAGAACCAAGCTAAACTAATTCTTTATATGACTGCAAATAAGCCAGCATGCTTCATATGTCGGGAAGGGAAAACCTTCCTGGCTGTAGACACTTTGGTTACAGAAGACCAGTGTACTTCCCTCTAGGAAAAAGAAAATACTAGTCTGTATCTATGCCCCAGTTTGAAGATGTGATTTTAGAGTCCCATAGGACTGTTGTGGAGTAAAAACAATATTTTTATTCTTGTAAAAGCTGATATAATAGCTGGTATAATCCATATTTTGTTGCATCTGTACCCTTGATAGATCTGAATGAAGGCAAAGAATCCATGTAAATATGGCAAACAGTTGGTTTGCAATAGTGTTTGTTTTTGTATGTTTTGCTCATTAAAATGTATGGATATATTTTGGGCATTCATACTCTCAAATGGAGTAGGGGCTTGCCAGGGTTGGAGGGTTGTTTGGCTTGGCAAGGTGGCTGATCTCATCAACGATAACAACTCAGTACCTATAAGAAAAGATTGAGAACTGAACTGAGTAGGTTGCGGTAGATAATTAATGTTTGTTAAATCACTAACAAAAAGGACACAAAAATGTTTGTTAAATCACCAACAAAAAGGACACAAAAAGAACATTTCAAGGGAGTTATACAATATATTTGTCTAGGTTGCATTTCTGACCAGCCAGCGAGGCTGAGGACTGATGTAGCATCACTATAGAGAGGTCATGTAGGGAATGAAATTGACTGCCTGCATTGTTACACTAATGGTTGTGTGGATGAGATATAAATGCTAAGGAAAGAAGAGATGCCTCCTGTTTGGACTACTTAGGCATGCCCAAGAGGTGACTCAGGTGATGGTTGAACTGTAGCATGTTCCCCACACAACAACATGATTTTCCTACAGTGAGATCATCAAGATTTCAGTGGCTTAGGTGTACTCTTGTTCGTCAAAAAATGCATATCGTCCAATACTCATGCTTTTGGCATGTGGATATTTTTAGGGAGAAGAATGGCTGTTGATTTTGCCCAATTTAATTTAATTTTGTTTTAGATTTTCTCATGGCGAATGAAATTATCTCATGGCATGCTACGTGCAGTTGTCTGACAATGATGGGTAGTGCAGAAGAACTGGGGTTGCTGACAATTAATGAGGGTGCATAGGACAGATGGAGGGTATATTTCCTAGTGTTTCAGTGGCATAAACGATTTGAGAAAAGTAGAACCATGTATCGTTTGCTTTTATCACTATAACTATAGGAACAAATGCTGCTGGGAATTATGCAGGGTTTTTCTTCTCGATCTTCAACTGAATGTGGGGAATCACCTTTTTATGGAGCCTAGGTAGAAGCACTTATGCAGCTGTAAGCAAGGTAAGGATGAAACATATGGAAGGAATAAGATCATTTTGCTGCATGACCATTTCATGATCCTACAAATATCTCAATCGCTCGCAGCTATGTGCATTTGAGCATATTAAGCCTGCGAATCTTGTAATCCCATTTTATTGTGGAAAGATAAGTGGTCTCGAGTTTCTGCTTCAGAGTGTAATTGTGTGCGTAGTTATTTGTTTGGACTTATATTCCACATGCCATGCTTTTTAGTCTAATTTGTCATCCGCATTATACATACTTAGGAATTTTGATGCAATGCTAGTAGGTCCAGAGTGGGTAGGCAGTGCAGGAATAGATGTAACATTTTAAGACTGATTAAACTTTTGAGTATTTATTTTCTGTGTGGAGCCTCGTATTGCTGTGTTGAATTGGCTTTATACAGTGAAATATAAGGTAGATAATGCTAGAAATTGCTAATGGCTTTTCACAGAATTGTGGGACATCTTATGTAGAGATGCATGCATCCATTGCAGAACGTCTCAAGTATATTCTAGTTGCGATGCCTTTTGCTTGATAGGGGTATTTAGTGCGTAGCCTGTATAAATATATATATATAGCAGTAAAATAAGGTAGCCTATTTACAATTTATGGGTTGAAACAATCTCCAAGATCCTGAGTTTAAAGACCCAAAGAAATGGCATGCTGTGTTTTTCATGTCTTCCCTTTATTTGCTAGAACATGAAATTGTCTGCATGTGTGGTTGCTACCTTTGCTGATGTGATCGTTTTCTGGAAGTGACAAGGACGAGATTATAGCTTTGAAGAACTTACTAGTAAATGATATAGGTTTACACTAGGAGAGGGGGTGGGGGTGAATAGGTCGATATAATAAACATTCACCACAAAGAGACAAATATTTTTAGGTGAAAACTCAACCCGAGTAAAAACCATTACCTACGTCTCTCGACTTAGGATATCCCAATCAATTAAGTTGATCAAATTCACTGACACATTACTTAAGAGAGGGTAGTGTAACTTCAATACAACTGTACTACTTTATGTCAAGTGTAGTGTATCTCAAAGACACTCTTCTTCGCAAAGAGTACTTTGTCTCCAATGGAGATGAGAATTCGCAATGCAATTATCCAAACAAAAACAAAAATACAATAGCCTATAAAGCTCAAAATAAAGTCTAAACTTAGCTCCTGTATGTGAAGATTACTTCCTTGAGATGGAAGTGAATGGGCATAAGTGTGCAACAAGATGGTGCTCTCAGATGTGAAGTTGGTTGCTTGGAGAGAAGCTTGACCATCTCTCTCTAAGTGGGATGTAGATGGAAGAATTCTCGCTCACATATGTCTTTCTCCACTCTTATGTTATGTCTAAGCTCAAGAGTGTCTTTAGGTATTTGTAGAGTTGTTTGGAACACTCTAGATATGCCTAAGGCAAAGATATACTCATTGGAACAATAATAGCTGATAAGGGTTGCAACAGATTTCTGAAAATTCGAGTAGACTTGTTAGACAATAGGAGCAAGTCGATGCCTAGTCATTCGGCTAGTACTGGGCTAGTTGACTAACCACAAAGATAAGTTGACATCCTACAATAGGTAAAGGTAGCCATGGGTGATCTATATTGGTTGATCGATTGGTAGTTGGCTGGAAGTGGTCAAGCAAGTCGATTAACGGTTGGCTGGCTATTAAAGATTTCTAAGCACTGACTTCCTAAGCAAGTCGATGCCGTTCACAGTATCAATCAAATCTTTATGATGGGGTAGGTTGGCTGAGGGTTGACTCCCTACTAAAGGGTATTGGGAAACTAAGCCAAATTAATGAGGAATTAAATGGCACAAGTTCCAAGGATTTTTAGCTGTTGTACAACCAATGTCTACTCTACTAGTCGGTGGCTGATCAGTGCCCCACATAGGAGCCGGCTGGCGGGTGAGGTTGCTAGTTGACTGGCTATAAAGGAGCTAATTGACACATTCTATTATTGGTTGGTGCCTATACTTGTGTTGTTTTGGGGGTTTTAAGTGTTGGCTTGGGTTCTTTAGGATGCCTACAACCAACTAAGGGTATTAACTCTATTTTAGTCTCTCTAAGAATTATTCTAAGAAAACAAAATAGCAACAAATAAAATACATTAAATTACATCAAAAGAAACTATCCTATTCTTCAACTCTCTTCATCTTCTAGCTTTGAGTCCAAAGCTTCTTTCAATACTTTTTCCTCCAATACTCCTTGATGCTTTTGTTCTCCATCAAGCTCCTCTGAGTCTCCATTGATCTTGAGCTTGAGCTCCTTCCGAAATTCTTTAACTAATTGCATTTAACTTAAAATCTAAGCATTCAAATGCAATTGTTAAATACTATTATTTTGTTTTCATCAAAATCAAATATCAAGGTGCATTTGCACCAACAAATGACCTTGAAATTGAACTTTAGGCAAGCTAAGATAGTTCCCTATATGAAAGTTACAAGAAGGCATAGCTTTCCTAGAAAGAGTATCCTTTCTTAAGAAAATTGCTAACTTTGGATCCAGGCCTTGTGTTCTTTCTATTGAAGCTTGTATGGCATCTATCTAATCTTTTGCAAACCTCTTACAAGGAATCAGTGAAGACAGCATTGGAAATTTTTGTCAAACCACTTTGCCATGCTTTGACTGGACTGCATTTTTTTGTCTGAAAAGGGACTCGAGTGGACATTATTGATGAAGCTAGAATTGATTCACATGTGCTTCCCTGTCTTGGAAATATGGGTGCTGTGATTAGGATGATGATAGCACTGTGAGTCAATGTGTAACTACATGTGGCAACTATTATTAGAATTCTGAGGTATTACATGAAGTGTGCACATTCCAAATTAAGAGGTGTCGATGCTGATTAGGCATACATTAAGGATGACACAAATTGATCAAGTAGTTGCAACATGTTCGTATGGTTGTAATTTTCTGTCTGGAGAAGTCATATACACTATTCATCTTGACTTGCTTGCATGACTGTGTCACTTCATATATGCCATCAACTATGAATTAATTTTGAGCAGATTTGTCTTTTTTTTTTGAAAAAGGACTTCTGTCTTTTTCTTTCTGAACTTTTTGGCATCAGGTATTTTTATCATCAATTGCTAGCATAAATGATTTTTGAATAAAAGTTATTGTCAATAATCTTGTCATGCTTTACATGTTATGACTTCTTTTGCTAATAGAGATTTATTACAAGACTACTGTTGCTCAAATTTGCTAGGATGCCGACTTTTTATCCTTTTTTGCAGGATATGGCTATCATACATTTGTGATATATCTAGGGCCTCATATTGCGCTCTTCACATCGAAGGCTGTGAAGTGTGGTCGAGTTGATTTAAAAAGTGCACCATATGACACCATACTGTTGAATGCAAAACCATCTTGGCTTGATAAGGAATGTCCTGATTTTGGTCCTCCACTATTTCCCTCAGTTCCTAATTCACTAGTCAGTGTACCGCTTAGCAGGATATTACCTCAGGTTCAGCTAGAAGCCCTTCTTTGGGGAGTTGGGACAGCACTTGGGGAGCTTCCACCTTACTTTATCTCTAGAGCAGGTTTTATCCTATTCTCCATTTAATTTGTTAAACTTTGCAACCATTATTTCCTGTATGCAATCCATTGATTGTCTTTTACTTGGTACAGAGTACATTGAGGTCACATTTCAAGTCATTTGAATATCTCTATTCCCCTTGATCTAGATGCAGTGTTGTAAAAGTCACTAGTCGGTATTCAGGCGATTAGGCCACTAACTAAGGATTATACGGTATGTGGGGGAGTAGTTGAGAAGTACTTGGTCGGGCGTTATATATATATATATATATATATATATATATATATATATATATATATAGACACACGTATATTAAGAAGTAAAATATATCTACATAAAAGTAAATATATTCAAGTTCAAGGTTATAAAATAAGCTACAAAGTATAAACAATATCAAATTCATTACAAATTTAATAATTAAACAAAGGTATAAACCATTACAAATACATTACTAACGGCAGAGCAACATAAACTAAGAATTAAAATATACTTGAATCAAATACATTACAATATATGCTTCGGCGATGGAGGATTTTTGCTTGGTCGAAGAGGAGTCGGGTGAAAATAAACCATTTTAGGGGAGTACTTGGGGGAAGGGGGTTTTATTTGACCTAAAAAATAATAATATACCTACACACCTATTTTTCCCTCTATGCAAAACTCAACCTACTACTCGGCCGACTACACTGACTACTCAGCTGAGTAGTCGATGTTGCTGACTATAGGCCCGACTATGGGTTATTCAATCGGTAGGGCATCGCATAGGATTACTTGGCCGAGTAGGCCAATTTTTACAACACTGTCTAGATGTGTATTCCATGTCACAAAACATTCTAGAAATTGTTCATTTGGACATGACTTGATAAGTACAACCTAAACATCTCCAAATGACTCAAACTTTGGATATATTATAGTTTGGCATTATAATTTTGACCAATGGTTTGGACTTGTAGGTATCTCTCCAGAATTCATGTCATAAATTTATACATCTTATAATATCTATAGAACTGCGTGATGTGTTTGCGTACATGCATGTATATGCATGCATGTAAGTGTTCTTGTGCATGTGTGTGTGTGCACATGCATTTGTGCATGTGGTTAGGTGAGTATAGAATCTAACAAGGACAACCAGAGAGGATGGTGTACTTCCAACACAGTTCAACCATATTTGCTTGAAAATATTACAAGAATCCTTCTACAAAAATGCTACAAGAATCTTTCTCTATAAGAAATATAACAGTAATCCTTATGCTCCAATTCATCAACTCATACATAAATCAATAGACTGAAAAGCACACTCAGTTTAACACAGACTCACACCTGCATTCACCATTGCTTGATAGAAGATTCTCCATAAATACATTCTTCACAAGGGATCTATGCCATTTTACATAGAGGAGCCATGGATATTGTCTAAGCCAACTAGAAGAGGATTTTAGAAGCCTCTTGAAGCCATTACAAAAGAAAGCTTCTCTAGAATTTTGAATCACTTAGAAAGGGTTTTCTATATTGTTAGAGAAAATCATTAGAATTATCTCCTTATTTTGTTTTTTCCTATTTTGTTTCTTTCTAAATTTGAGGGATATGTTTTAGGATTGTTAGAGATTTAATAGAGATATGATAGGATATGATTTGTTTCTTTTCTAGTTGAATTAGGATTGGATCCCTCTCTATATGAAGGGACCAATTGTATGTAACTTTCTTTTGAGATTTCATAATAAAGGTTTCCAATTCTCCAAATCTCCACATATATAAAGAGCCCTTGACATCTTGTGGAGGTATGCTTATGGAGAAGCTCTTGTTAGGCAACAATAAATATGGGTGAGAGGACTGAGCTAGTATTGAGTTCGCACTCAAGTCTATGTGTATATGTTTAAGCTAATGAACAAGTGCATAAAAATAGTGTTGCATGTCGTATGAAGTAGAGAAGGGTTCATGTGATATTCTTGTTAAATTGAATCTGACTGAAGTTTATTGAATGTGCATCATCATCTCAATTTGCCCTTACTAGATTGTACCATTGATGTCAAGTTAATTGTTGGGTAGGTCCTCCTAATTAAAGTCTTGTATCTGCATATCTGTTAGTCGAAGTAAAAAGTAGGTTCTGTCAAGGTTGGCCTTTTTTAATTGGTCCTACCAGTGATTATGCCTACGTGTTTGGCTAAGTTCTTAGCATGGCCAAGGGGAGGTCCTATTGTTGTGAAACTTGGGACTCCATGGTTGATTGATCTGGGACTAAATTTTTTCAACAAAGTTAGTAGAGAATCTCTAAGGTGTATCATTGACTCCACAAATGCAATCAAGAAATTGAACAATCACAACTACAATTATTAGAGGGCCTGTGTGGAATCCTAAAGATCCCCGCTTCTACGTCTCAATGAATTCTGAGCCAACAATGAGTAGTCAATATCCCTTGTAAAAGTTGGTTCGAAATGGTAAGACCCCTTTAACGATCTTCGATCCAATTTAGCTTACAAGGCTAAAACTTTCGGGAGGTCAATAATGCAGCACCACCACCCATAAAGGTGGATTTGTGATGAAATGGAATAATCAAGCCTGGTAAGACTATGATTGTGCTAGAAATGACAATTAAAGAAGAGTTGATCCAGCATATTCCAAGCACAAAAAATCGATCAAGAAGATGCACAAATCTAACTACTAAAGAATGAGCCATTGACGATCAAGCAAGGAGATATGAAGATCCAGTATTTCGCAAAGATACTCTCCTTGAGAAGTGTCAAAATTGCATACTCTTTCACATGGTTATACAAATACCAAGTATTCACTATGCGATGACTTGTTCAACCAAATACCACATATCGACTTACTAATTATCATGAGCAATATTTTTTTTATCACTAGCTTTGAGGCTGTTGGAGAAAAATGGTGCTTCTCATTGAAAACAAGAGCCTTAATCTCTCTTATATAGAGTAAAGATGCAAAAATTACATAAAAGACCTAACATGAATATAAAACTAATGAGAATATAAACATGAGGACTCTCAAACCTAAATTAAATAGACTCAATCTTAATCCTAAAGACTTCACTCTTCCTTAAGTTAGCGTGTAGATGACAATTAACCCCAACTTGCTGTAAGGGATAAAATGTAACTCCCCCTCAATGAAGACATCTTCAGATTGGAGGAGCAAACAAGCATTAGTAGTAAGCAAGTAGCATAAGACGATCCCAAGCAAAAACACCAGTAGAGTGGGAGATGATCCCAATTAGCAACAATAACAAGCAAGTCGAGAGACAATCGTAAGTAGGCAGAGCAAGAGATGAGGGCCTCGTGTAGATCCCCCACCAGTATAGGAAGAGGGGTAGTCAAGCAGTTTGCAGACATGCACAATCTCACACACAAGAGTGTGCACCACGCGTGCAGCAGTAGGCAGGAGTAGTTAGGTTCCATCCAAAAGGTGCGCAGCAATGCGCATAGGAGTCATGCACGAGGCCTTGGGAGCAGAGAAGTTTCTTGGTCATGATCCGCTCAGGGAGACCGAAGCACGAAGATCGAATAGGGGCATATCACTATCTTAGGAGCAAATCTAGATCAAGATCAATTCAAATCAATAGCAGCAACAATAAATGAAGGTTGAGGCCTTCAATCGAGGCCCAACTCTCTTTTGGCAAAGGATTGGAATCATGACAGCAACATCTAGGTGGTTCGAAACCACAATAGCAAGCCACCTAAATCCCAAGTCGTCAAACCATGCAAATGGAGTTTACAACTCCATAGTAGGAACATGTCGGACCAGTTGTTGGGATCACCAGAGTTTCGCTAATGTTGGAACAATGACTAATGGTGCCCTTGAGCTGTGAGGATCATTAGCAGCGACATCAATAGCAACAGTAGTGGTAACATCAGCAACAGCAGCAACGACAACGTTGGCATCACAACCACGTGCTATGTGTGCGGCAGAGGGGGCAACACATGTAATAGACATGTGCATTGTGGTGCACACGTAGGAGGCAATGTAGCCACTTGCCTGTGCGCGTAGCAAGGAGAGTGCAGCCATATGCTTGTGCACGCAACAGGGAGAGGATGGTGTAGCAGCCGTGCATGGAGTTGTACATCGTGCTTAGGTTTGTGGCACATGGTGGTTGGCGGCGGTGGAGTTGATCTCCCTTGCACAAAGATTGAAGATGCAAGGAACAAGAATCCTTAATCATAAGTATCAAGGGAAGAGGAGTCCTGCTTTGACACCATGTTGGAGAAAATAGTGCCTCATTAAAAATAGGAACTCTGATCTCTTTTATACAGAGAGTAGGCACACAAAAATTACCTAAAAGATCCAATAGGAATATAAAACCGACTAACAAGAATATAAAAATATAAGTAGCACTCTTAAACCTAAATTAAATAGATTCAATCCTAATCTTAAAGACTCTAACAACTTTCCTAATACTCTAATAGAGGCTAATAGTCATCTGACTGGCAGTTGGTGGCTTTTTTTTGTCACTATCTTCATCCTCGGGAGGTGTTTGATACCCTTAGTTGATTAGTTAACTTGTTCAAAATGTTTCTTTTCAGTTGCTAGTTTCAATAAGAACATATTGGTTTGATCATAAAAAAGCTTAAGTTTTCCCCTGTACAAATTCCATAGGATATCAGATCTGATATCGATGATATGGGTGCCATATTTTCTTTTTTACAATAAAAATGTTTTGCATATACAAATGTAAACCCCCATCCCTCCTTCCAAAAAAAAAAAAAAAAATCACCCGCCACAGAAATAACAACCCAAATAAGAATTAGCACTTAAGGTAAATTAAATCCCATTGACAAAGGTGCCAAATGAGTTTTGCACAAATGGGAGTATGAAAACCAGAACCCTAAAACTATAGACTGTCAAGCAAATAGGACAAATAATTTTCTCAAGAGCCTTTTTTTGGTTTTATTTAACTTCATATGGTCACCAGCAATAATTGTTTTGATTAAAGATACTTGTTGCAGCACAAAACTCAGGAGGCATGCCAAGTATGGGAGAATTCGGGGCCGATTCATATGCTGATGATGGAATTCTATCTTCTTACATTAACAGGATTAAGCGATGGCTTTCTGGTCAATCACATCGTCTGAACTTCTTTACGATCTTGGCACTTGCTTCAGTAAAAGATGCTATTCTTCCTTTTTCTTTACATATTTATATTTCCTATCCCTCTTCTTTCTTTCTTTCTCAGCTCCATATAAAGCTTAAAACATAATGTGGTAGAATTTTCACTAATGTTTTCTCACGATGCCAGGTCAATTGACTCTTACATATAAATAATGCCCCATAAATCAATATATGTTCCCTCTCATGTGACCATCCTCTTAAATTTTCAGAAAAACAATCAGCATGCGATAATGACACTACATCACAAATGCACGAAAGAATAGCCATATGTTGTGTTTTGTAGAGACGGTTCAGTTGATTGGAGACAGCCTGATAAATGTATGGTTAAAAATGCTCATCATTCTATAATGTTGCTTTTCCAGTGGATTACACACTTGGTGGTGCAATAGTATGTAACACGAAAGTTTATTGATTGTGTAATAGAGCTTAAAGTTGTTATCGAACTGTAGTTCAATACTATTGTCATACAAAGCCGTGGATGATCATGTCTCAATCAGAATAGTACAGTCTATACTAGATGCTAGAGGATCCTGTCCCATGAATTTTACATTAAGGCATGCCATATCTATTGAATAAAAATCACTTCTGAACCATCAATTTCGATGTCATTTCAATGTGTAATACATTTGCTTTCCTTTCTATATATTAGTTATCAACTGTTTCCTATAGATGGTCTCTTGCTTTATTATCCCAGCTGCTTAGGCACTTAGGCTGCATTTGATTGCAGGTTAAAGATTTATTAATTTGTGGGAAGAATTAAGTGGAAAAAGGTTTTTTGCCTTGGTGGTGGAATAACTTAGTGTGCGTTATGTGGTAGGTGAGTTATTGTGTTGTAGGTAGAGAATTGGGAATCTATCTAGAAATTGTGTTTGGTGTTGGACTCTCTCTCTGTTTTGGGGTGGGTTTTAGTGGGATAAATGTAAATAGTGGATTGGGTTTGCCAAGTTAGTTCATTCATTCTCAATAAGGAAGTGATAGTTTTAGCTTAATTCTTGTAAATTGATTGCCTTTTGTTATTGTTGGAGGATATGTATGTTGGGTTGTTGGATCCTATGGAGATCCAGTTATATTATGTTGTTTAGTCCCACATAGTATGCATGGGATCTGTGAGGTGGGTGGTAACCTATAGATAAGCTCTTATACCCTCAATTGTTCATGGTGTGGAAATACAGAATATCTGCCAGTTGGGGCTCTTCTGTGGTTTTTTCCCTCTGATTGTGAGAGGGTTTTCGACGTAAACCCAGTGTTCTCTTGTGATGTTTTGATATTGTTCATTTTCTTCCACTTAATTACTTCAACCTAGTATTAGAGTAGATCGTTTTTGAGGTTTGTCTTTATTAGTTTGATTTGATTTTTTTCTTTCTTGAGATGTTATCTTTTTTATTACTTTATCATTCTATTGTGACATCCAGTAGCATCTTGGATCATGATAAGGCTTTTTTGAGAGGATCATGATAACATTTTATATAAACCCTAGATTGCATATTTGGAGATCGGTGGCCATGAGAGTCACCAGTAGTGCAACATGCATCCTTGGAAAGAATAAACAATCTCGAGGTGGCAAGGAAGGACATTGAGGTCCAACACCACCACCACTTGACAATGGCAGCAGCAACTCAACTCCTGGGCACTTGACTTCAAGGTGTTCGGCTGTGATTAAATGGCCTAGATCTCGAGATTGAGGTTGTTGCAAAGGAGGATTGGGATGCCAAGCGAGTTGGCATTATCTTTGATTTACCAACTTTGATCTTTTTTTTAGTTCTCATTTTTTAATCAAATAATATGATCGAATTACGAAGTCAAGATTATTATCTAATTCTTCATGAAAGAAAACCTGACGATACGCTAAAAACTTGTATTCATGCCACATAGTGCACCAAAAAAAGCCCTAGCCATACTTACAAATAAAACACTATAAAAAGGCCATATACTGTGAAGGTCTTTGTTGCTTTTGGAACAAGTAGAAGTCTAAATCCTATAAAAGAGGAAGAGAAGTAGAGGAGCCGACAATGGAGGATAAATCCCCATGAGGCTGCAAGAGAAACTAGTAATGCAACTAGAGGTCATAAGGGTTGCATGACCACCAAGCACCATTGTATCATCCTTTCATGGCCGACCATAGGATCTAGTAACCCAACATACATATCTGAAGGCATTGCGGAATCCATGATATGGTGGTGGCATGTGGAACCAAAGGAGGGAGTGACGACATATTGCTTCTGATGATGATGGCGACATCCACAAGCAACGATGGCGTGGATTTGTTAGGGTTCTTTGAACCCTAACAAACTCAATCTCAGGTGGAAAATGACACTGGGTGAGTTATAGTATACTTCTATTTTCTTTATTTCGTGAAAGAGTCCATGAGTTTTTTTTGGCTGAGTTTCAATATGAAAAAAATGGAAAAGGTGAAGAGGAATAAAAAAGGGAGTGAAAAAAAAGAAAGGGAAAAGGAGAGGGGATGATTATGAAGGAAAGGTTACTGCATGCTGTAGGGTTTCATTAGTTTTGTTTTCAAGATAAAACAAAAAGGAAAGAATAAAAAAAACTTGAGGGTGTTATTTTCCAAGTTTTTCAAGGAAGAAAGGGAGTTAAAAAAAAGGAAGGAGTGAAAAAAGAGGTTGGTGAATTAAAAAAAAAAGAAAAAAATTGAAGATGGCATTTCTTATCCTATGATATGGGAGAAGTGGGGAGTGCTCCTTGAGTTTTTATCTCCGTGTTAGTCTCCATTTTCATTGTTTGGCTCCAGTTTGAAAGTGGAAGACATTGTTATTGAGCCGTTTGTTTTTAGGTGGTTGAATCTGTTGAAGTTCTAGGTTCTCTTGACATGTGACAAGGTTTAGGTAGTTGGTATGTAGTATGTGGTCGGTTGGGTCACCACAAAGAGAGTAAGTGGTATTCGGACAAGTATGTGAATGAGCATGTGAGTTAGCTTATTGAAATTTATGTTATATGTAATGTTATAACTATACAACTACCTCAAGTAGGATAATAAAAATAATATAGTTAATACTCCTACTTTTTAATTACTATATAACTTAGAATATAAAAGATTAGACATCTTGAAAAAAGAAAATGTAAATATTAGAATCTAAATGTTCATGTTTATTATCAATGAACATAAACATAGATTGAAATCAAGAATCTAAAATGAAAACTAAATCAAAAATTTCAAATCAACGTAAATCAAAACATTAACAAAAATCTAAAATGAAAGCTAGATCAAAAACCTAAAATCAGAACATCATGTCAAACAATATCTAAAAGGATAAAAAGAGGAAATCTCTCAAAGACTCAAATTGGGTAGCTAATCTCATAATCAGGTGAGTATGCGGCAAGTAAACGCCTACTCAACCTACCTACTCGGCTAGGCCCAACTACAGGACCGCATGGCACTACTCGATTCGGAAAGGGGTTTGCTGATGCCTATGTGGGTGCTTACTCTACCTAGCTGAACAACTTCCTAAACATTGACATGTGGATCTCTATGTGTTACAGATCAATTGTAGTACTTGAGACTTATGTTGTAGTTTGGAGAACATCAAGTTCGTGATTGGAGTTTGATTGGTTTTTAGATGTGATTGTAGAGTCTAAAGTAGTGATTCTTCAACTAGCATGTAGATCTTCTAGCATTTATGCCTCTACATTGTTGCCTTCTTGTCAACATAACTTGTAAAGCATCTTGTTGTCTTCGAAGCTTGTGAGCCGTGGTAAGGATGTGTTATGTTTGTGTCATGTTATAAGTGGGTATTTGTTGCAAGTTGAGCATTTATGCTTAAGGCATTACATGTTTACTTGAGGGGAGGTGTCGGAGGATATGTTTGTTGGGGTATTGGATCCTATGGAGATCCATTTATACTGTCATTTAGTTCCACATAGTATGCGTGGTGAGGTGTCTGGTAGGCTATATATAGGCTCTTGTACCTTTAGTTGTTCTTGGTGAGGAAAT
Organism: Thalassia testudinum; assembly: GCA_037157565.1. Taxonomy (NCBI): domain Eukaryota; kingdom Viridiplantae; phylum Streptophyta; class Magnoliopsida; order Alismatales; family Hydrocharitaceae; genus Thalassia; species Thalassia testudinum. The sequence goes on from JAZHRO010000022.1 coordinate 83,780,186, forward strand.
ACAGAATATCTACCAGTTAAGGTTTTCTCATGCTTTTCTCCCCTCTCCTTGTGAGAGGGGTTGTCACGTAAACTCTGGTGTTCTTTTATGATATTTTGATATTTGTGTTCGCTTTCTTCCATTTATTTATTTCAATGGTTATTAAAAATAATACATTGAAAACCTCAACCACACTTAGCCCCCTATTTTAACCCTGGTGCATTTTGGCTACAAACCCACCTAAGGTGGGTTAACCTACCGCTCAAGCCACCACCAAATGTAACCTTAAAGTTTGGCTTGGGATAACCAACATTATCGTGACCTCCATGAAAACTAAGTTTGGATGCCCTCAACAATTATTAGGTGTTCTTTTCCCTATGAAGGGTACTAAACTAGATGCTAGAGGATCTTTCATAGCAAGATTCTTTAAGGGGTTTTTACATAAATGCCATCAAAAGATTTTCATATTACATAATGTCACTATCAACTTCATGTTTACATATATGCCACTGCAAACATGTCTCCTTTTGCTAAAATTTTGTTAAATAAATGTAGGGTTAGATGTTAGCCACATTCAAGTAGTCAAGAAGGTAAAAAAAGGCTGCAAGAGACAAAAAGGTTGTGAAGGGTGTTTTTCACAGGTTTTGGATAGGTTTTGTAACGACCCGATTCCCGAGTCCCTACGAGACACGAGAACCGGACCGACTCGACTAATCCCAAGACCTAGTCGTCCAACAAGGAAGTAACCAAAAGAGCAGTAAAATAAACCACATTCAACATGAAATATAACTAGCAGTAACAAAATATAGCAGTAAGAAAAAGAACTACTACAGCATGTACCACCACAACAGTAGAACATTTATAACATAACAAGAACTGCGAGTAAGGAAAAGTACAGAGAGTAACAAAAATTACTCACTACAGTGGAACAAAAAAGGCACAAAAGAACAGTGGTAACTCTACTGGACCCTACTCGGCCCAGCGTCCTCTGCAGCCGCTGACCCTGGCTGCTCAACACCTGGTCCTGAAAAGTAACGAGTGTAACACGTCAGCGAAACGCTGAGTAGAGTGGCAGCTAAAACTAAAGAAGCAGTAAAGTGTACAGTAACTGTTTTATTTTCTTTCTTCCTTTATTTACGTCTTTCTATTATTTCACAATTTATCTATTTCTCAGATCATTCACTTGATCTCGAATGTTCCTCGTGGGAACGATCTTGATTGCAGTCTTTTCCGAACAGTAGAAGTAACACGTGGTGCTCTCCTGACCGGGAGAGTCCCCCGTGATGATCCTACTCTCAGTCAACCACCCCAAGGTCACTGACAGACGTAACGGTGACTACGACATGCGCGGTAAACGTACGGGTAGCTAACCCGCACTAGCACGCGGTCAGTCGTTTCCGTTAACGAGTGCGTCCAAAGCACAGCACGGAACCAGTATAGGGCAGAGCCCTCTCAATAACAGGGGTCCAACCCCTCCACAGTAACCAAACAGGGGCTTTGCCCCTCCACAATCCGTGCACCCTCGCCTGTCTACCCTGGTTTGCCCAGTGGGCCTAACAAGTCGGTGTAGGTGAGCTAGCAAAACCCCGGGGCCCGTGGGGTAGCTAGTACTCGCCCTACACTAGTAGCTCTCCTCGGTACTGTGTACACGAGGGCCAACAAGTTGGTACAAAGTGGCCAGACCTAACCCCGGGTCCCTGGGGCGGCTGGCTCCGCTCTGCACTAAGCAGGTAACAGGTGTTTCCCTTGGCACTACGTACCCAAGAGACAACGCACCTCCACATCTTTCCTTCTCAGTTCCATTTCATTCTCTTTCCAGGAGTTCTACTCCTAACTCCCCGTAGGGTTCCAGCTCTTTTAACTCAACACATTCAAGTTTCACCCTTTCAGTTTCACGTTCATACAACCCATATTCTCAATCATGTTCATTTATTCATAACAGGCAGTTGTTAAATCAATTTACAGGCAGCTATTATTTCCTTTCCACAGTTTCCAAGACTGCAATATCTATATTCATTTCACTAGTTTTCCAGTCCTAGGATTCATGCCATACCCTAGGATCTATCATTCAATCTAGTTTTCCAGTCCTAGGATTCATGCAATACCCTAGGATCTATCAATCAATCTGGTTTCTCATTCCTACGATTCATGCAATGCCCTAGGTTCTATTAATTGTTCCATAATTGTAACAAATTATGTTAATAATTTCTAAAGTCACTCTACCAGCTACAACGGGAGTACTGAGGGCGTGGTCGAAAATCCCGCACGCCTCCGCAATCCCCAAGACTGAAATGGAACGGGGTCCTATCACAAGGATCAAACACAAGGAGTTTCTCAGAACAGTATATAATTACTAGAAACGGGTAGAGGATCTTATCCCGAAAAGAATGCAACTCGAAACGCGGAAAACGGACTCCGAACGGGCCCTAAACGGGTCGAAAACGACGAAACAGTCTAAAATCAGACGTCTGGAACCTCTTCCAGACGTCTTAAAAAGTGATGGTACCTTTGTCCTACGTAGTCTCTCAGACGTCTAGAAGCCTGCGGGGGCATCTGGCCTAGTTCCCAGACGTCCGATGGTCACCCCGGACGTCTGGAAGTTGTTCCTATCATCTGGCACTGCATCCAGACGTCTGATTCGCGTTGGATGCGAATCTCAGAGCCTGCACGTACCCACTCATCATTCTCAGTACGGACGGTCGTAAAAAAGGAAGGACGAAAATAACTTACTTGCCAGACGTCTGGATAGTCCTCCAGACGTCTTCACCGTCATCTGGTTGGAAGACCAAACGTCTGATTCTGGAAAAATTTCCAGAATCAGAGCTCGACGCGCTCTCCGCCCGCGACGCACGGTCGCGCCGCGCCTCGTCCGCCTGCTGCTTGAGCTGCAGCAGCCCTCCAGGGATGCTCCATGCCCGCGGCTCCCCCACCGGCCAGCTCCAGCTGTCCCGGCAAGCTCGAGCCCTCACGGCTGAGCATCTCCTCCCTCGCGCAACGCCTCTTCCCGCACACCCGCCGCGGCTGCCGCTGCCGCCGCTCGCACTCTCGCACCGGCTGGAAGAGGAAGAAGGGAGCGGAGGGGATGAGAGTGAGGGAGAGGGCGAGGGCCCTTTTAAAGCCGCGCAGGGAGAGAGAGAGCGAGAGAGAGGGGCGCAGCCTGCGCCCGCAGGAGAGGGAAAAAGGAGCATCGCAGATCTGCGCGCGCAGGCGCGCAAACGAAATCCATCGTGCTACAGAAAATCAAATCCAAGACGTCTGGAAGGGGTTCTAGACGTCTGGGCCAGCTCCCAGATGTCTTAAAAGACGTTTTGAAGCTGCGTTCGTAACATGTTTGTTAAGGTGTTTCAATTCCATAGTAGCTAAAGAGAGTGACAATGGGGGCAAGTGGAGTTAGAGAGGTGAAGAGAGGAGTGAGGATGGAGAAGAGTAAAGCAATGTGATTGCAGTTTTGGAGGTTTATGATGAAATCTAGAGGCTGAAACAGCCATTTATTGACTTTTTAGTTGAAAATAGCATATCATCTTAACAAAACTTAATTTGAGTTGTATTTTTGAAAGGTAATCAACTTTATGGTGGCAAGATTATGATGGAAATTATCTAATTCCTTGAGTTTATGATAGCATTTATGTTAGGATCCCTTTCTTTAGGGTGTGACCCAGGGAACAACTCATTATATTGAAACTATGATAGCTGGCGCATTCAGTTAAGGTCATTATATCCATAAAGATGAATGATTTGTCACCTGTTCTATTATATGTACTGTATCAATGTTGCTTTCTGTATTTTCTGTTATCTTACTTTGTTATTCCAGGTACTTGTGCACTCATAATTTGGCCTGGGACGACCAAGAGTTGATGTCCACCATGGAAAAAGTTTTTGGATTCGTTTACCAAGAATCTCACAGAAACTATGTTTTGAACAAAAGAAGTGTTTCATAATTTAAAACAAGTCAGGGGAGTGTTGTGTATCTCTTGTTATCTGCATGTAGTAATCATTTTAAAAAATGGCAAATGAAGGTGTAAGAATGCTTTTTTGATATTAGTTTGCGAGTCTCCATAAATTATTGCTTATAAGTGCTAATTTTGAAAAGTTTTTTTTTTTTTAATTTAGATACCAAATCCATTGTTTGATGTTGCTGGCATAATTTGCGGGCACTCAGGGATTTCATTTTGGGAATTCTTTCTCGCAACATTGACAGGAAAAGCAATTATCAAGACTCATTTGCAGGTATGATATGGTTCTTGCCTATTAGTGTGGTGATACGTTGGTATAGTGGCATACCGCTCATACCGCTCCAAGTGTTTGTTTTTTTAGAAGGAAGAAGTGTGCCCTCAAGAAAGCCCCTACCAACTCCATCTATCTTTCATCTGAGATGCCTCACCACCATTCCTTAGAACTAAACTTGAACTTAATCAACTAGCATGGTAGGATGGTTCAAGAAACTGCCCCACAAAACTACCACCACACCACGAACTTGGCCCACCCTTTTCTTGAGAAGCCTCACCACCATTTTTTCGGATTTTTTTTAATGAGAACCTTTTTTTGGAGTAAAACTTGAATTTGATCAACTAACATGGTTGGATGGTTCTAAGTTGGAACTTATCCAATTGAAGGAGCTTATACATTTCGATGGCCATGATGATGATTTGGCAGGATAGATTTATTCTCTTATCGACTGTAACAAATATATGTATACGGTAATCAAACGTGCAGATGGTTTTCGTCATTTTGATGTTGAACAACCAACTTCTACAATTCGTGGAACCTAAGTTGATTTGGGTGCTTGATCACATCCCTGGTTTCTCACACAGTCGCCTCCGTCACATCATCTCCAAGCTGCATTTGTTCATTGAGAAGTATCAGACCACTTTGCCATCGGATAACCATGGATCAAAGGTAATGACTACTCCCATACAGCACATCCTGATTTCTTTGTTCAATCTCGTTGCCCAGTTATTTTGAAGATCGCACACATTTAGCATGGTTGCTTTACTTGAAAATCTGTTTTCAAGTTTAGCCTTACTTGTTTCTGTCAACTTCCAGGGCACAACATGGAGGCCGCCCATAAGTTTGATCTGGAACAGTGTGATATGGCTGGTGTTTTTGAACTTCATCAGTAAGATAGTGACGTCCACTGCTCAAAAGCAGCTTAAGGGGCAACACGAAATAGAGATCACCAAATTTCGGCACCATGTGAAACAAGAGAATCCAACTGCATAGTAAACAGGAAGTGAATCGGAACCATTTGATATTGGTGGCCATCTAAGATTATCTGGTGTAAGATGGTCTCTCCACATTCCCAACACATTAGCCTCTGCTGATTTCTGTATAGGGCAGCAGATTACAGGAATAGGTTAAATTGATTATAGGAACAATTGTCAATTTGCTCTCCTACTGATTCTGGAGAGTCTGCAGTTGTAAACACGTTGAGGTGGAAATGCACATAGTATTATGATTTAGTATTTTCTCAAATGATCGGCACATTGTTTAGTCAATGATGTAAATATTCTTTAAATAGGCTTTTAAGGCAGTTTATTTTCCCGTCGAATGAGGGTTGTTACTCGAAAGCATCCGATAAAACCTTGAAGGCGTTCTTGCATATAGAGGTGCGGATCAATTGCGATGTAACATTTCTGGAGAACATTTCTGGAGAATCAGTTTCTTACCTTCTCGGTGGCTGCTCCTTGTGGAGAATCATCGCCATTATTGCAATCTTATGTCTACTTGGTTTTCCGAGCAAAATTCTATTCTCGCAATTACACTTTGATTTACACAGGAATGGAACGCTGTACCAGGATCTTTTATAACTCCCCTTGATAAACCAAATCAACACAGAATTGTTTGTTTTTTAGTGGTTTTACTGCGGTTAATAATCTGTCTAATGCTTTCAACAGTTTGGATTCATAATTTGGTGCCATTAGCATAGTTTTCACCATCCCCCCTGATCTCCTTCTTGGTCATCACTAAGGTTCCTTTTTGTATTAGGTTAGAGTGTGGGATAACCTAATAAGGTGAATGGTTTAGCACGAGGGCATACAGTAGGGAACAACTTTATCCTCTCAAATGGGTCGCGTCGTTCATATTAAGCTTGTTATCAATTACACCGACGAATCCAACAAATCCACCGATTTCTCAGCTCAACACTTGTTAAAACTCAATCCATTTATAAAATTTAACCCCATCCTTCTTTGATATGGTGAAAGAAAGGGAACAGGCTCCGGGACCAATTATCAAAGAAGCAATTCAATCACCGAGATTGTTATAATTACTCGACTACTGCCACAACATGCTCAGCATCAACATGACTGCTATTCCGATACAAGCTATAATATTGACCGTAACCTGATCTAGATTTAACTTTAAAATGCCCAAAAAGGGGGCTTTCATGACATTATTTAGAGAAATTCTGGTGGTTTTTATTGTTTTCAGAAGCTCCTGGAAAATTGAATGATAAAACACACCAACTATTGTTCAAAAACATCCCACAAGCCCGAGATCTCCAACGGCAGTTCACAAGATGTTTGATGTTGCTGAGCATTCACCACATAAGTTTTGATTAAACTTTCAAGGATGATAGCTTCATCTTCCAAGTTTGTCAATCACAGCCGCAAAAAATAATTGCGGCATCTTAATACAAAAACCTGGTTCAACTCACGTGTGAAAGAGCAATGCTAGAACAAAAGATATACAGCTGAACGAAAAAGATGGATATGAAACCCATCTGTTATTCAACGTCATGTCGACCATTTAATCTGTCCATGTACACCAAAAAGAAAATGTTATCACCATATAATTTTGACATCCAGAAGTGCATGAGATCAAGTTTTATATCCAGAAGCGCACAGGAGAGTCACCTTCCCGTAAGAATAATTATGCAGCAGCCTCCGACAGTTCTCTTTTGGCACGCACATGGATCCTCCTTTCCAGCTCTGGCCTAAAATGCCTAATCAAACCTTGCACAGGCCAGGCTGCTGCATCACCCAATGCACATATTGTGTGTCCTTCTATCTGCTTTGTAACCTCCTGAAGCATATCGATCTCCTCAAGCTTAGCATTCCCAACCTTCAGCCTCTCCATGATCATCCACAACCACCCAGTGCCCTCCCTGCATGGAGTGCATTGCCCACAACTCTCATGCTTGTAGAAGTACGATAGCCTTGCTATGGCATCAACCACATCAGTGGGCTTGTCCATCACAATGACAGCTGCAGTTCCCAATCCTGACTGGACGGCCTTGAGGGCATCATAGTCCATCAAAACATCATCACATATATGCTTGGGCAAGAGAGGAACAGAGGAACCTCCTGGTATAACAGCCAGAAGATTGTCCCACCCACCCCGGACTCCGCCACAGTGTCTCTCAAGTAGCTCTTTCAGTGGAATGCTCATCTCCTCTTCCACCGTGCATGGCTTGTTCACATGACCTGAAATACAGAATAACTTCGTCCCTGAATTGTTCTTCCGGCCAAAGCTTGCAAACCATTCAGGTCCACGTCGTAGGATAGTAGGAGATACGGCCACAGTCTCCACATTTGTAACTGTCGTTGGACAGCCATATAGACCAGCATTGGCTGGAAAAGGTGGCTTCAGTCTAGGTTTCCCTTGTTTCCCTTCAAGACTCTCTAGTAAAGCCGTTTCTTCCCCACAAATGTAGGCACCAGCTCCATAGTGGATGTAAACATCAAAGTCATATCCGGAATCACAAGCATTCTTCCCTAGAAGCCCAGCTGCATATGCTTCTTTCCTTGCCTTCTCTAGATTTCCTCTTTCATTCACATACTCTCCTCATATGTAGATATAAGCTGCTCTTGCTCTCATTCCAACACCAGCAATCAAGCATCCTTCAAGCAGTTTATGTGGATCATGGCGCATTATTTCACGATCTTTGCAAGTTCCTGGTTCACTCTCATCGGCATTCACAACAAGATATGACGGACGCCCATCAGAAACCTTTGGCATAAAAGACCACTTCAAACCAGATGGAAACCCAGCCCCTCCTCTGCCACGGAGTCCAGATTTCTTCATTTCATTAACAATCCAATCTGAGCCCTTCAAGACCAGGTCCTTCGTCCTATACCAATCACCACGTTTCATTGCACCCTTGAGAAGAGGGTCATGCAATCCATAGAGATTGGTAAAGATCCGATCTTCATCCTTTAGTCCACCAAATTGTGTCTTTTCTGGTGGAGGGGGAGAGGGTGGAGGCTGAGGAGTGCCTGCTGTTGTAGCAGCTTGAGTGCTTAGTGATCTGTACACCAAATCATATCTCCTAACAGAGAATTGACGGGCAACAGTAGTCCCAAGGATAGCGGAGATTATCCTCATGGCTTCCTGAGGAAAGAATGCCATTTAAATAACAGAACTATCACATCATAACCACAAAATCCATAGATAATTTCTATAAAACATTGGAAGTCAACACCACCAGGAAGTATAGCCACACTTGACCTAGTTGATTATCCTCATGGCTTCCTGAGGAAAGAATGCCATTTAAATAACAGAACTATCACATCATAACCACAAAATCCATAGATAATTTCTATAAAACATTGGAAGTCAACACCACCAGGAAGTATAGCCACACTTGACCTAGTTGACTAATATGCCAATTGATATATAGAGAAATAATTATATAGATCAAATGTTGGAACAAATACATAAAATATAGACGAAGTGGGAACATTGACCCAAGTTACCAAATCAAGACAAAAACACAATCAGAGGAAAATAAACCTAAAATAGTTCTGCCAATTCACATGCACTCGCTCTTCTCCATTATTTGTACATCCAGGTGGGTGGGTAGATGGGTGGCTTCTTCAATTTCTGGGACTTGTTTAGATTTTTCTTTTCCTTTTTTTTGTGTCGGGACGGGGAGGGATGTGTGTGGATGCAAGTACCAATAGTGAAAGTAAGGGAGTTGCTTCTCCTCGCCTCCACTTTCCTTTGTCCTGGAGCACCAACCCTCCCATCAGGAAACTTCTTCAAGATTTGGTTGTATAAGCACAGTGAATGATAAAACAGCTTAGTCTCTAAGTTTGGCCTTTTAGATTTTTTTTTTTTGAAGAAAATTCTAATTCATCACATGTATATTCATATCCACACTTGGACTGCTCTTTTAACTTTCCATGACCATGGAGTGAGAAGGAACAATCATCTTAAGAACCATGTGAACAAGCAAACCAAGATGACATGATTTTATTATCATGAAGACCACATGGTTCTTGATTTTCTTCTACATAAACAAATTAAAAATGGGTGAAGATGTGACTATGACAAAATAGTCAACATCAGAAAATATTTAAGAAAAAAAAGTTGCTAATATGTGGCTGGACCTCTTCCACTAGCTTTGAGGTAGATGATCACAAGTTGATGATTGTTGTAGTAAGATGATGAGAAAGAAGCACTTTCTAGTTTATTGGTAATTTTGTTTTTGGTCTTATTTGTTCTTTTTCTTTCCTGAGGACATGTATGTAATTATCCCCTAACCTCTCTCTATATATAGAGGTCTAGGGTGCTTTCCTTGAAATGAGATAATGCATTTTCTTCTCATAACGTATCAGAGTAGCAGTCTTAGGCCGACGCCCAATACCTTCTTGATCCTTTCTCCACCAATAAAACCTTGTGGTTTTTCTTTTCTTTCTTGAGTGTTGTATAAACCTTAGAAGAAGTTTTTTTCCAAGTTTCAGTGGGGTTGTGCCCTAAGGGCATAATGCCCTAATCTCTCACTACAACTCTAGCCACCACTAAGAGAGCTTCCTCAGCCGACAATGACGTCGCTAGGCCCCTACCAACTGGCAGTAGCACCAACAGATTGCCACCAACTAGTAGCAACCAACCTTAGTGCCACATCTGGCCACAGCTGAGCCGCTACTACTACTGTGGTCTTTGCATCCTGCTACAACTTTGCTATAGCAACAAGTACTCTACGACAACTGCTACCTCCACCACAGTCTGCACTGCTCCATGCTCCTTCATGTGTCTATATTAGAGGGGAGTTCTCGTTTTGCTTGCCTCCCTCAAGTTGGATGTTGTATGCTCCAACTTGGGGGGGTTTAAAGATATTCTAGAATTAGGAAATTGGGAAATGTTATTTTGATTTATCTCTTTCTATTTTTAGGGAAATGATTATGATTTGATTTGTTTCCTTAGTAGGATTAGGATTAAGATTCCATTGTAATCCCCTCTCTCTATATCAAGAGGGGTTAGCTTCTTTATTTTTAACTTGAATGAATTCCAATTATGAAAACTTGCACATCTGGTCTAGTAGACCGATTGGTCGAATTGTATGGCAGTGCAAGAGGTGAGGACGGGCCTTGCTTGTCGATGAAAGCTCGGAGGGGCTGAACAAGACGAAAATCAGTTAGTTTGATCGGTGTTGGGCGAGAGAGAAGAGACCGCAGAGAGAGGAGGGGGGGCGATTGCGAGAGAGAGAGAGAGAGAGAGGTAGAGGCTGTGATGTATGCCACAAGTAGGGAAAAGGGGGGCGATGCACGCTCCCTTAGGTAGAAAAGAGGGCCCAACAGTGCCTTTAGGTAGGCAGGAAAGGTCGAGTCCCAAGGTTAGACTTGCTCTGATACTATGTAAAAGTTTTGGAATTGGATTTCATTAAATTGAAACAAGAGAAAACTAACCCCTCTTTATATAGAGAAAGTGGATCACATGGAAATCCTAATTTTACTTTGGAAACAAATTAAATTCTCAAAAAATAGAAAGAGATAAATCAAACAAACTTTTGACTAATTTACCAAATCTTAAAATATCTCTAACAATTGCATTAGTCTCTCGTGGAACTTAGAGTCTCATTTAGCCTTTACAAAGTGCAGCTGTGATAGGATGCAAATGGGTATTTACTATTAAATATCACTCAGATGGGTCAGTCGAGAGATATAAAGCTTGCCTGGTGGCAAAGAAGTACACTCAAACGTATGGGATCAACTACTTTGGCACCTCCTCTTTGATTGCTCGACTTCCAGCAATTCACAAACTTATTTCAACTTGACGTCAAGAATGTTTTCCTCTACAATGATCTAAAGGAGGAAATCTACATGCATCAACCTCTGGGATTTGAGGTTAAAGGGGAGTGTTTCAAGGTTTGCAGGTTACATAAGGCAATCTCTGAATTCAAACAGAGTCCAAGAGCATGATTTCAAAAGCTCTCGAATGTGATTAAGAGAATTAACTTTAAGAGATCTTTTGTTGACCACTCTCTATTCATAAGGAAGACTGAAAAAGAAGTGACAATGATGCTCGTATAAATGGACAATATCATACTGACAACGGATGATGCATATGGCATTACACTTACCAAGGTAAATTTCTTAGTTGTGAGGAAAAAGTTGGCTCAGTCATGAACAATTTTATCTTTATTTGGACATTAAAAAAAAGAAATTAGGTCCATCTGACAATAATAAAAAGGTAAATGACACCGTAAACAACAAGCATTTTAAAAACAGAAGATGATTCACTCTAAACTGAAACCATCGCCAGTTATGATGTGAGATTTCATAAGATTTCTGACATGCACAAATATGCAGATTAAGAAAAGAAAATTGAACATTTGCAAATACACATTCATGAAAAAATGACTGCCTAGGGAAAAAAGGCCAGAAATAGTCACAATGACAAACCTTTCCAAGGTTAGAGGCTACTGGGGGGATAATTGTTGAGAGTGGTAGTCATTAGGCCAGAGTCTATACAATTGAGCCTTCTAGTTCTACATAACTTAATCATCAACAAAGAGATTATGACTACCCATAAACCATTCCCCAGTATATTGTTTATCTAAGGGACACTTTAATTGAAACCATCTTAGAGAGTAACCACTTCTCTGTGGTTCACATTAAGCATTTTCCCCCAGAATATCTCTGGCTAGCCCTGACATGTCCGTTTCTCCAGGTTTCAAGATCGATATAGTGTTGCCATATAATATGACTTAAAACCAGATACAATTCTTAAGCTTCATTGACCAAAATAAGTAACAAATTCCTGATCTAGGCCACAAATGTGGATTACTTTCATCTGAAGGAAAGACAAAAGGAACTCCAATCTTCATATTTAGCTAGACAGCTGCATGCTATGACAAAAAACATGACGAAGTGCTTTAAAGGAAAGAAATACACTCATTATGCTCTTGATTGTTCCAGTATCATGCTATGTGAGACAATATACATCAGGTTGAAGACAGGCATAAGGCTGAAGGCTCTTAGATTGAAATTTTCACAAGTCACCTCAGAACCATCTTAAAAATTGATTAATTTGCAAGCCATATGCACAGAATATAGGATCCAGAAATATGAGATAGGCCATCAAAAGCTAAAAACAAATTGAAACACATAAACCTCGGGCCCAAAAAGAGATGAAAAGAGGTACAAAAAAGAACCACCAACACAAAGCCACACAAACACATAAAAAATATCGGCAACCTTGAAGTAATTCAAATATCTGATAACATCAAGCCTGTGAGTTTTTTTAAAAAAGAAAAGTTGGAGAAAAACCTGAAAAGCCCAGACTTGCACTCTCTAGAAATTCAACTCAAATCAAAGTTCTCTCAAGAGTGTCAGGTAAAGCGAAAGTTATTACTGAATGTCCAGCCCATAGACCCTGTATTTTAGGTGGCAATAAGAGATATAGGTATGATTCCGATGCTTTTTTTTTTTTGAAAACAATGGTTGCAGTGCTTTTCCTGAGAGAACTCAGGGACTTAGTCAAGGATGTCGTTATAGGCACAATTAGGGAGATTGCGGTTGAGAACAGAGGCTTTAGAGGATCAATAGGTACTTCCTTTCATGCTGCCAAAGAGTAGGATACGGAGGGAGTGGATGTCTTGAGGCTAATTGCTTCTCCCATGATATTTCTATGGTTGTGACCAAGGTGCTTGCCAACAGGCTGTGGGAGGTTTCACCAAGCTTGATTGGATCGGTCCAATCTGACTTTATTGTTGTGGGGTTATTGCAGGATTCTGTTATGGCATCTCGAGATTGTGGCTGCATAGAAGCAATTAAACAGGAAGGGCTTTCTTTTGAAAGTACTTTTGTTTTATAGGAGTTTGGAAAGTTGATACTAAAGCTTATGATTCAATATCATCATCATACTTATAGCAAGCCATGAAGTGGAGAGGATCTCCAGATTTATGGTTAGCTTGGATGAAGAGGTGTATTACTTCTCAGTTCTGCTTAATAGAAAGCCTGCGGGGAGTTTGATACAACCACAAAAAGGGGTAAACAGGTTGTCCTCTGGATCCACTCCTACTTGTGATCTCAGCTTTTGGAGATTGGAGTGTCTTAAGCTTATGGTGCAAGTTTGTCTTTGAGCTTTTGGCCAGCTCTCAAGATCAGGAGACTTAGTGCCGTTTTGCAATTTGCAGATGATAAAATTTGTGTGTGTATGTGCCCGTGGAGAGGGGGGATGGATCAAGAATGTTGCTTCACCTGTCAGATTTCTTTGTATTGCAAAAAAATCATAGTAACTATGCTTTTTCCATCTAAAACCCATCCTTCCAACTGTTTCTCCATTGCACTCGGGGAATTCAACCCATAGGTTGTTTGGTCCTCTCAAAGCCAATTCTTTTTGCCATTCCACTATTTTAGCTGTCTATTTTTAACATGTCAAAGAAGATTGAAACAATGATTATGCTATTAGGCTGATATTTTCCTAGAAAGGTGCTGACACGATGGGCCGCTTTCCTAGTTTGGTAGTTTGGAATGAGGTATTTAGGCCTGTGGCTTAGGGTATGTATGTCGTTCATCTGTGACATTTTAATGAGGCCTTCGTACTATAACAGATGGTAAAGTGGTATATGGGAGCAACTTGTGTGGCTCAGCTGCTCAAGGTAGGTGGAGTATTCTTCATCTACGACATTTTAATGAGGTCCTTTCATTGTGACAGATGGTAATGTTGGAAAATGGGAGAGACTTGTGGAGTTAGGTGCTTTTGAATTATTAGGGGCTATACTGAATGGCCAGAGAAGAATACAAGATGCTACAGGGGCTTCTGGAAGGGTCTTTGTGATGACACCAAAGTTCATCAATTATTTTTCTTTGATTTTAGGATCAGGGTATATGACTGGACTAGAAGTGGGTCTTTGGCAATGTTGATGACCAGACTTTTCACTCTTGCTGTACAGGGAAATGTTGCTCAGGGTTGGGAGGCCTTTTTGTGAAGGGGTAGGGTTGCTGGTTGCCTGAGTTCAGTGGCGGTTGTTTTTTGAAGTCTAGAATACATGATTTACAACAGTTGCTCTTCATGATTGATGGAATTTGTCAGGTCGAGAATGCTTCTGATACTTTAGTCCGAAAGCCTGGTTCCATGTTTGTCAAGAAGAGTAACTTAATTCTGAAGGGAGATGCTTTTGCAGATGATGGCGACATGGCTGCAAATGTGAAGTTGTTGTGGACTTATGAGGTGCTGATTGAAGGTTACATTGTTTTCTTCGTTCAAACATAGAGGGAGGTCGGTCACAAAGTCCTTAGAAGCAGGTGCATTCCCAATTATGATTTGAAGTGCACATGGCACAGTGGACAATTGAAGACATTGGTCACTGTTGGAACTAAGCTCCGGTTGTGTTTTAGTGTTTACAAAACGACTTTACATAGTTGCTTTTGCATAAGCTAAACGATTATACAAAATGCAAAATGAAAGTTAAACGGTTTTAGGATAGGATTTTCTTTTGAGTTTTAAAATTTTTGTTACACACCAACGAGTCCTTACAAATAGCCTAATAATGTCCTAAAACATTTTAAAAAGAAGCAAGAAAAAAGAGTTTAAAGATGTTCTAAAATCAATTTTATAAGCGGTAAAAAGAAAGCATTGCATAAAGGCATGTTAGCACATGCTATTTATTATTATTTATATGGGCGTTTGGTTTTTAGCTCCTGAAAGGTACTCATGTACTTTTACCTTTTTTTGGTCTCTTTATATAAGAGAGCCTAAGGTTTTCAATGAGGAATAAGTCATTTCATCTAATTTGGTATTAGAGCACCGGTTCTAGATGTGGCTCTAGGTATCCCACCCCCAAGGCCTCCGAACCCTACCAACAAACCCCTCTCTCTATCTCTCCCTGATCGGCGCCAACCTCTTTCACCGATGATGCACGGTGGCATCGTTCAGTGGCCATCTGAGCGGCACAGCGACGATCGAAGTAGTACAGCGGCGTTGTGTGGCCAAAGGCAGCACACAGCGGTGTCGTTCGGTGATCACTTGAGCTGCGCGGCGGTGATTGAAGTAGTGCAGTGGCTGCAAAAGTGGTGCAGCAATGTCGTTCAGTGATCGCCTAAGCGACGTGACGACAATCGAAGTAGTCAGAGGTAGCGTGCTGCTGTGCGTGTGAGGGGACTATAGCCCCTTCCTAAGGCTACTTTCCTTTCGATCGTAAGGAGAGAGAAACCTAGGTCTCCTTGGGGCCTTCTTTGGTCTTCTCTCCGCACCCGGGTTAGGCCAACACTCGTCTGAGGGGGCCTTCCGTTGAAGATGCAGATCTAAACACATCTTGTTTCAAATCTATTGATGTTTTCTTGGTAATAGTTGATTGAGGCTTCCGGATTGCGAAGATGGCTTCAGATGATCAGTCCAAGGTGTCGTCGAGCTCTCTTTCAGACATCAGGGTACTTAAAAATCCATTCTTCAGTCCCATCGTCAAGTTAGATGAGACCAACTACCCGCAGTGATCCCAGACCTTCCTTGTGACTGTCAGGGGTCATAGGAAGAGCTACATTCTTACGGATCCGGATCTTGCCAACAAGACTAGGATAAATGCCAACTGGGACAACGACAACACCATGGTTTGTGCATGACTCATGCAAACAATTATTCCCCGAATAGGGGATGAGATCATGTACTACACCATAACAAAGGAGATGTGGGAATCCTTGTGTGAGACATGCCAAGAACTTCGCACAGGTTTTTTAGGTCTTTTATGACCACTTTAACTTGTGTCAGGAAGAACACACACTGCCACAGTACTACTTCCTCATGAAGGGAATGCTAGAGAGGCATCACTCCTATCTGCCGGGGTGTGCTTGTGAGTCCTAGAGGAGCTTTAGGAGACAGTTGACAGTCTCCCTTTTCTTGGCATGCCTCGGACCTGAATATACAGCAGCCAGAGGTCAAATACTTACCGCTCCTGAGCTTCCTACCCTGGAGAAAGCTTATAGTAGACTCAATAGAGTAGCAGTGCACGCCCCTGCTCCTGACTCTGGTGCTCAGACATTCGCATTGGCTGCGATCCCTGGACGTGGACGGGGTGCTTCCCCACCAGCACGTGGTCGTAGACGCGGATGCTCTTCTAGTACACGCAATAGGACTCCGTGTACCTATTGTGGCAGACTTGGCCACTCTGAGGCTACATGCTGGCAGAAGCATGGTAGGCCACCTATAGCCAATCAGCCAGCCGAGATCATTGATGGAGCTCTCCCCAGTCTTGATGTTAGCTTCCTTAGCACAGAGATTGAGACTTTACGACAGCAGATTGCTCAGTTGACTCAAGCATCCTTTTCTCAACCTCTAGATACTGCAGCCATTGCCACAACCTCTGAGACACCTACGATTGATATGTCATCACTCTTATCCTCTGGTGATTAGTTGATTGATTCTGGTGCATTTAAGTACCTATGTGGTGACAGAGGATCTTTCTCTCAATTAGCACCAATCACACCAGCTAGGACTGTACAGGTGACAGATGAAAGACATTTGCCACTTGTTGGCAAGAGAGATATGTCTTTATCTCCTATTTTGAGACTTACAGATGTTTTCTATGTGCCTGATTTTCCATTGATTTACTGTTTGTTAGCAATATTACTAAATATCTGAATTGACGAGCTATATTTAATGCGCCTTCTTGTGTTTTGCAGGACAAGTTCACTAAGAAGATGATTGGTGGAGGGCATGAGGAACAAGGGTGTACTGTTTGAGTTGCTGCTTCTACTACCAAGGGCTTTACTTCTGCTGGATCTCCTCTACAATGGCATCACCGCTTTGGCTACTTGCCTATTGATCGCCTCAGACATGTTTTGCCGCACATACCCTCCATTGATGCTCTCAACTATGATGCTTATTAGCTGGGTAAGCACCACAAGGCTAGTTTTTCCACTTCTACTTCAGTTTCTTCTATTGCTATGTTTGATTTGATCCATATGGATGTTTGGGGTCCCAGTTGTACTCCTGATCGACTTGGGAACAGATATTATCTTGTTTTAGTGGATGATTTTTCCCGTGTTTCTTGGATATTTCTCTTGAACAATAAGTCTGATGTAGAACAAATTATTGAAAATTTTGTTAAAGAAATAAAAACTCAACATTCTTGTTTGGTGAAGCGTTTTCGGTCTGATAATGCCTTAGAGTTTTGTACTATTTGATTACACACTTTCTTTTCTAGTTGTGGAATTATCCATGAG
This sequence comes from Thalassia testudinum, assembly GCA_037157565.1. Taxonomy (NCBI): domain Eukaryota; kingdom Viridiplantae; phylum Streptophyta; class Magnoliopsida; order Alismatales; family Hydrocharitaceae; genus Thalassia; species Thalassia testudinum. Next base: position 83,797,552 of record JAZHRO010000022.1, read on the forward strand.
ACCACGTGCCCCTACACCTTTCAGCAGAATGGTGTTGCTGAGAGGAAATACGTCATATTCTTGCTGTTGCTCGTACATTGTTGTTTCACCATTCGATCCCCTCTCTTTACTGGGGTAACACTTTTTTGATTGCCTATTTTCTGATCAATAGGATGCCTAATGTTACTTTACATGAATAGATTCCATTGCAAGTTATGTATCCTGATAGACCCTTGTTACACGTCATCCCTCAAACTTTTGGTTGTGTTGCTTTTGTCCACCTGGTGGGACCAGGTTAAGATAAACTAGCGTCGAGAGTAGTTAAGTGTGATTTCCTTAAGTATACTCGGATGTAAAAAGGGTATCGATGTTTTGATCCAATTACTTCTCGGCATTTTGTTTCGGCGAATGTTAACTTTCATGAGACGATACCCTTCTCTACTTTTGCTACTGAGATGCCTTCTAAGGGTGACATGGCACCTATACCATTTACACCCATTCGCTTTGGAAGTTTTCCCGAGATTCCTGTCCCTACTGCACCACCACCACCACTTACTACGCTATCCTTTCCTTGTCTGACTGGCCCACTTCAGACATATGTCCATCCTTATACTACTTTTCAAGGCCCCCTACCCTCACCTTCACCATTGAATTCTCAGGTGAGTCATTTAGACATTGATGCATGTTTGTTATGTGCTGATCACAGGGACAAGACAGATGATGTGACATGTGATGATCTGAATCTTCCAGTAGCAATTTGGAAGAGACCGCGGACCTGCAGTACTTATCCTACGGCTAAGGCACTTGCTACTAATGGCTTAGCTCCCGGGTTTACAGGATTCACTCAAGCGTTGGTTGCTACTAAGATTTCAGCAATTAACCGTGAGGCCATGCTTGATCCGAAGTGGCGAGCAGCCATGAAGGATGAGATGGCAACTCTTAGAGGCCGTGGGACCTGAGAGCTCACTGCACTTCCACATGGTGTTACACTTGCTGGCTGTCATTTGGTATTCACTGTGAAGTTCAACCCAGATGGAGATATTGCCAGATACAAAGCATGTCTTGTGGCGAAGGGGTTCACCTAAACCTATGAGGTGGACTTCTTTAACACATTTTTACCAGTTGCTAGACTTCCTACGGTACGGGTGCTGGTCGGAGTGGCAGTTCAGCTAGATTAGCCTTTGCATCAGTTAGATGTGAAGAATGCCTTCCTCTATGGTGATCTCCAAAAGGAGGTTTACATGCATCAGCCACCTGGCTTTAAGGCTCAGGATGAGTGTGTATGCCGACTACGGCCTTAAGCAGAGTCCCAGAGTCTAGTTCCAAAGGTTGTCATAGGTTGTAGAGGCAATTGGATTCAGAAAATTGATAGCTGATTTCTCTCTCTTTGTCAGGAGGACTAGGTGAGGTATTGTGGTATTTCTTATTTATGTTGATGACTTAATTGTCATAGGAGATGATGAGTAGGGTGTTGCTGAGATTAAGCGCATCCTAGCAGAGCAGCTTGTTATGAAGGACTTGGGGGCTTTACGATATTTTCTTGGTATTGAGGTTGCTTGGAACAAAAAGGGCGTAATCCGTCTCAGAGGAAGGATGCATTGGACATCTTACAGGAGGTGAGTATGCTTGGAGCCAAGGAGGCCAACATTCCTATAGACCCCAAGATGCCATTTTATGATGAGGATGCAGTTGGTGAACAGCAGGCAGTACAGGCAGCTTGTGGGTAAGCTGCTATATCTCACTATCACAATACCCGATATCTCCTTTACGGTGAGGAGATTGAGTCAATTCATGGCCAACCCAACACGTCAACATTGGGATGCAGAGTTAATGGTGCTCCGGTACATCAAGCAAGTCCTGGGAAGGGTCTCCTCTTCTCCAAGGGGTCTTCTATGACCTTGGTTGGCTATTCTGATGCAGACTACGCCGGATGTCAGGTGAACCACAAATCCACTACTGGGTTCTGCACCTTTTTGGTAGGGAGTCTGATCACATGGAGGAGCAAAAAACATGGCACAATTGCGAGGTTCAATGCCAAGTCTGAGTACAGGGCCATGGCTCAGGCAACTGCAGAGATGATGTGGATCAGGTCCCTCCTTACTGACTTGCACATACAATTCTCTAGCCTAATGGAGAATGGAGATGCGTTGTGATAATAGAGCAACTACCTTCATTGCCAACAACCCAGCATTTCACGAGAGAACGAAGTATGTTAAGGTTAACTGCCATTATACTAGGGACATCATTCAGAAGGGGCTTCTATATATATCACACCAATCACATCTGAAGAGTAGATTGCAGATATTTTTACTAAGCCCTTAGCCAGATCCTTATTTGATTCATGTGTATCCAAGCTGAGCATGATAGATATCTATGTTCCAACTTGAGGGAGAGTGTTAGCACATGTTATTTATTATTATTTGTATGGGTGCTTGATTTTTAGCTCATTAGGGGTACTCTTGTACTTCTACTCTTTTTTGGTCTCTCTATATAAGAAAGCCTAGGGTTTTCAATGAGAAATAAGTCATTTCATCCAATTAGGTACAAAGTTTCTGCATAGATATATATAAACCAATACAAAGAATTTGCACTGTTATAAGTGAATAACTTTTGATTAAGTTTCAAACAAGGCCAAAATAATGAGTGCTTTGTATCGGTACAACCCGTTTTGCACCAGTACAAGAACTCAAGTTAGCCCAAACTATATGTGCTTCGTACTAGTACACATAAATCTGTACTGATATATGTGACCGTTGGTGCAAATCCAGTTTCCATTTCTAAATTTATTTGAAATTGATTTGTTCTTTATTAGTTTCATTGGACCTTTTACCACCCTTCTAATACACGACAACAATATACTATCATATACACTTAAAGATTAAGGTTGTATTTATTCAATTCTTCATTTTTTCTTTCAAGCCAAGTCTCATCTCCACCCAAGCCGAATTTGTTCAAAAACATCTCTTGCTGGCATAAGGATATTGTAAGAATATTTCAATTTGTTTTACATTGCGTCAATCATTGTATTTCCTATTTTCGTATTTATATTTGGGTGAGATGACCCAATAATCATCTTGGAGTTATATTGGCTTTAGGTGACCTAGTCTTCACCTTAGGGTTTTGTATTGGGTTTAAATAGCCTGTTAATTATCTTGTACTAGCGGATTTGATTGGTTTAGACTGATCAAGAAAACTGTAAGCTTGGGAGCTTAGGTAGTGGTTTTTACCCAAAGAGATTTTCCACTATAAATCATTGTGTACTTGCTTTTATTTCTTTATCTTTGCATTACACTCGATATTTTTATGCTTGCTCTTATTATCGTAGCCAAGTAAAATCCATAAAGGGCTTCTAACAATTAGTATCAAAGCAGGTTCGTGAGGAGGTGTAATGCGCTAACTCCAATGATGACATTTAAAAAGCATGTTGCGAGGCAATCCTTTGTCTGCCCTCCTTTCTTCGTCGAGACGGACTACGGCTATTGGAAGAAGATCATGCAAATCTTCCTCAAAACTATGGACTTGGAGGTTTGGGGCATGATTGAGAGCAAGTATCAATGACCACCTAAAGTAGAGGGACGATGATCCTCTTTCGAAGACAAGAAGAAAGACATTAGCAACGCGAAAGCAATAAATGCCTTATATTGCACATTGACTAAAGAAGAGTTCAACTGAGTGTCCATGTGTGAAACAACCTTCAAGATCTGGAACACTCTCAAAGTGACATATGACCATGATTAAGGTAAAAGAAACTCATATAAATTTAATAACACAAGAATGACTATTTCCAAATGGAGGGAAAGACAATGGAGATATACACTAGGGCCCCGTTTGGTTGTGAGTTAGCACTTGACCCTGAATAATTGTTCAGATGGGGCAAGTGAAGTGGTAGATGTGATGATGGATCGATGTATTGTAAGTTATGTGTTGATGGGATGTAAATATAGAGAAAGGATTGTTATTTATTTGTTTTATATTTAATGTTGGGTTAGTTTTATTGTTGTTTTGTTGGAAAGTGAAGTAGTTGGATTAGATGTGATAGGCAAATTACATGTTATGGGTAGAGAATTGAGTTGATAGTTATCGTAAATTCTGTGCCAAGGAAACTATTCATCCACTCCACGTCACGTAAGAAACTCCATGGTTGTAACCCATATCCAAATGGGGCCTAGGTTCACTGACATAGTAAAACCAATGAAGTTTCTCAAGATCAAGTGCACACAGGAGCAACTCATGTGGAAGTTGTTGCATTCGTTGACTTCTGATTGGAAGTCAAAGACCACAACAATACAAGAAGTGAAGGACCTCTCACAGCTCACCCTCGACGATCTCATGGGAAGCCTAATGGCTTATGAGGTACAGCTAGAGTTCATGCGAAAGCATGAAATGGAGGCAGACCAAGATCCAAAGAAGAGTCTTGCCTTCAAGGTAAATGTTGACGATTCTAAAATTGAGTCGAAGATTGAGGACTCAAGCTCCGATGACGAAGAGATGGCACATCTCACTCACCATTTCAGGAAATTTCTTAAGACACGAGGTATGAAAAACTTTAAGACTATTAATAAGTTGATTTGCTATGAGTGTAACCTAAAAGAGCCTATGAGATTAAATTGCCCACTACTTAAAAGCGAGAAAAAGTGAAGGCAAAAACAATTGAAATGAAGAAAAAGAAAAGATCAAAGTCAAAGGCACTGACAACATGAGATGAGTCTGATTCAAGTTCAGGATTGGATTTCAAAGAGGATACCCCTAACAAGGAAGAAGGTTATGTTTATCTTTGGCAAAAAGCACGTCAACCAGGAGTGAAATTAAGGAAAATTCTAATTTTCATTTTAGATACACTTCATGACTTAGATAGATTAGCTAGAAAACTAACGAAGAAAAATAAGGAAATTAAAGACAAGTGCTTAATTTTGGATAATGAAAAGGGTGCTTTATTTTTAGATTTAGAAAATAGCAAAAGGGAATTAGAATTATTAAGAAGTGTGAATCTAGAGTTCCATGAGAAAGTTGAAGATATCAAGGAACAATATATTCACTTCAAAGATACACTTAATTGTCTCAAATATTCTAGTAAAACATATACAAAAATATGTGAGAACATTAAAAAGAAAAGCAAAAGTAAGATTGGGCATACATTTTTATACCAAAAGATTAAGAGGAGAGGGTCCCATGAACCCTCTACCTCGAAAGATACTAACCAATTCAAACTCAAGAAAACATGGGTACCATAAAAATATTTGAAAAATTGTGATTAAGGTCAAGTAAAGAGCCAACATAGAAGCATTGACCAATGGAACAACAATCAAAGAGATGTTCCGCAGCGGTTTGGACATAGAGGATGGCAACCTCAAAGAATCTATTGGAGGCTAGATTATTTGTGGGATCCCCTCCATCATTTTATAAGTATTAGGTATACACCATCTTGTATTAAAGCAAGTAAGAATTTTTTTTAAAAAATCTTTATTTCCTACTTGAATTTGGATAGGTTAGAGTTAAAGATTTTAATTAAGTACAAAATTGATTACAATAGGGGGAGCAATTCAATTGGGGGAGCTACCTAAGTTAAGGATAAAAAATAAATTCAAAAATGTCTCAACTTTTTGTTGTTTGCTCCCATAATACTAAAGTTTACAAATTTTAAAAATGTTAAGAGATTTTTTAACAAGGCTCTCTAATTAAAGTTTAAATTTGATAAAGGTTTTGTCAACACCAAGAAGAAGAGATTGTTGGAATAAACATCGCTTGTGTTTTGGCATTTACAAAATGATTCTACATAATTATTTCTGTATAACCCAACATGTATACAGGTTAGCAAAGTATTATGGAGGCCAAGCAAGTTCAAGTCAAGATGCAAAATAAAAGCTGAAGGCAAAGCAAAAGAAGATGAAGGCAGAAGCAAGAAAGTTCGAGAATAAACCTAAACGTGTTCAAAATCAAGCTCAAGACCTTTCTTAGATGAAGATTTTATTGAGTTTTATTATTTTTGTAAGCCTCCAAAGAGTCATTGGAAATAGCCTAATAATGTCCTAGAATACCCTAAAAGAACTACAAAAGAGGGTTTAAAGATGACCTAAAATCAATTTTATAAGTTATAAAAAGAAAGTATCGTCTCCAAGTACAAGGTTTTTGCATAGGTACGTATGTATCGATATAAAGAATTTACCCTGGTACAAGTGAGAGCATTTGATTAAGTTTTGAATAAGGCCAAAACAGTGAGTGCCATGTACCATACACCCTATTTTACACTGATACATGAACTCAAGTCAACCGAAATTGTATGTGCCTTGTACTAGAACACATAAATTTGTATCGGTACATGTGACCGTTGGTACAAATCCAATTTCCATTTATGGTTTGATTTGAAATTGATTTGTTTCTTATTTGTTTCTAATGGCTAGTGTTTGAACTTAAGCCTATGGTAACCTATAAAAAGGACGTTTTGCCACCCTTTTAATACGCAATAACAATATACTAATCACATATACTCAAAGATTAAAGTTTGTTCATTCAATTCTTCATTTTCTCTTTCAAGCCAAGCCTCACCTTTACCCAAGCCAAATTTATTCATAAACATCTCTTCAAGGCATAAGAATATTTCAATTTGTTCTATATTGTGTCAATCATTGTATTTCTTATTTTTTTGTTTAAATTTGGGTTAGATGACCGGATAGTCATATTGGAGTTGTATTGGGTTAAGGTAACTTCGTCTTTACCTTGGGGATTTACATTGGGTTGAGATAACCTGTTAATTATCTCATACTAGTAGATTTGATCAGTGTAGGAAAATCCTAAGCTTAAGAGCCTAGGTAGTGACTCTTACTTGAAAGAATTTTTTACTATAAATCATTGTGTACTTTATTTGATTGCTGTTATTTCTTTATCTTTACTGCATCGCACTCAATATTTTTATACTTGCTTTTGTTATCATGGCCAAGTAATATCCGTGCAGCGCTTCCACCAGTCACTTGTTTTGCGCCGTCTCTTTGGCCAACTCACTTTGGACAAGGATGTAAAATCGTAATTTTGCCAATTCTGGTGCTCTTTTGGTGTTCCTTAGAAGGGGTAGAAGTGATAACGACTAGACGGGGGAGGCAATATTGATGGTATTACAGGCTTTATGCTTTAAAGAAATGTAATGTTACCGTTGATTCTACTCGAGCGCGCATGCGCGAAAGCGAATTCCCCACCCAAATCGAGACTCGCAGGATCACGGTGGTCAACTGTGCATATCTCTATCCCTAAATCCCCATCCCAATTACCCACGGTCAGAAGAGCTAAGGCTGAGCTGAGTCGTCCAAAACCAAGACAAACGTCATCGCACGCACTGCCATCAAGCAACCACCCCAATCCAATAGAAAGAGAGATAAGAAGGGAAAAGAAATCTCAAAACAAAGGGCAGAAGAGGCGTAATCTTCCACTGTGGGGGGTGAATTAAGCAACAAACCACTTCGCAGATCAGGGAATTAAGACGCAATCGTTTGGCTCCCGCAGGAGAATCGGAGATGCGACTTTCATCAGCGACTAAATCCAGAGGAGCGCACAACAACAACCGCCGCAAAGACGAGGAGCCCTAACACCAATCCACAAGAAGATGGAGGAAGAATCGAGGGACGTGATGTTATTATTACCCGAATGAATCCACACCAACGGAGCCCGAGATCGGAAGCTGCAGTGCCGCTGCTACGACGCCTCCGCCTTCCCACCGGCACGGAGGGAGCTCTCCGGTTAATTACTTCACCCCTATCGCCTCTCTCTCTCTCTCTCTCTCTCTCTCTCTCTCTCACACGTATCAAATCGATGTGGTGTCTTTCTTACAAGCACATGCAATTTTTTTTTTGGTGACGTGGACATCCAACTGTCGAGGAGTCCCTGATATGGATTTTTGCTTGCTTGGTCCTGTAGATATGCAGATATTGCAAGGACGCTCCTATTTTCGTCATATTTGTACAGACGCCATTGTAGGGTGGATTGCAATGAAAGTTGCTCTGCTTCATATTTATGAGGTTAAGGATGTGCGATGCGTTTTTTCAGAAGATTAGTGTTGGTTAAGATCTTATCATTGATTTAAAAGTCGACATCCAATAAATATATCAAATGAAAATTGATAATCTTGTAGATAGACATTGCAGGAACTTAATTGAAACCGTGATACATTCATGGTAGAGGTGATGGAAGGAAAAAAAATGGCATTGATTTGAGTATCAACTTGTGACAAATAGGAAAGTAGAAAAAGGAATTTGTTTCTTAACCTTTTTCCCATAAAAAGTAGTAATTTTATTTTTGAAACTTAATTATAGTGGCATTTATGTGAAGAATATCGATTTTGCCAAGGTGTATGTGTAAATATAAACAAAAGTTAAGGGATATATGTGTGATATGAGTGATTTTTACAAGGATATTTATGTAAAATTTAAACTTTGCAAAACATGAATAACAACTGATGCTTTGAAACCCTCGAAACAATATCTCTCCTTTCCACGTGCCATGTCGATATACTTTTATAACCTCTCATGCACTTTAATACCTCGTCAAAAGTACGGGACTTTAATCATATCGCAACTAAAAAACTGTCTCTAGCATCTGCTCAAGTGAATTCGAACAGGTGCTAAACATCGACTAAAAGATAAACATAAATGACAATTACTATTTTTTTTACATTTGAAAACTCAAAATTTGTGACACTCCAACTAAACTAGCCTTTACTAGCTAGGTAAATCATCCTTTTACACTTAACCTACCATGTAATGGCGTAGAGGTTGTGGATCATAATTGTAACATGAAATGTGCACAAGTCTCAACTTTTTTCCTATGTGAATTAGTTCCTAATTCTATCAAATTATGTAAGCATATGCAGTTTTCTAAAGATGCGTACACCAAGAATATATGTTTTCATCTCTCATGTGAACACATTCTTTTTTCGCAATGGTCATCTCCCTGTAAACATTTCCCTTGATGAAATGTAGGAGAGTTAATGGAGGACGACTCTCATATGCATTCAGCAACAACCCCCCCCCCCCCCCCCCCCACCCCCCACGTTGGTATTGAGCAAATGAAGCAAAAGAAAAGGAGGGGCAAGTAACAAACTCATGTTGATGTGATAGCATCGAGGAAGCAGGAAATGCTGATGTTGAGCAGGTGGAGCCAAAGAAAAGGAGAGGCAAGTTTACCTTCCTAGGATGTGCTCCTTTGATAGAGGTGGTGGATCCATTTTCATGTCAAAACATCTAGAGAAAAAATGAAATGGTGATGAACATTACCATAGCACCTGTAGCATTGGTACCATCAGTGGCAGAGCTATAATTTATTCAATGTGTACACATGCCCACACTAGTTAAATGGCAAGCTTACAAGGATAAGCCCTCCACGATGGCGACAGAAACAATGACAGAACAAAGTAGCGCATCTCCTAATTCATGCTAAAACTATTTTGTATATCGTCGCACATCCTTAATTAGCGAGGTATCCGTAATTCTTTGACTAATAATGATACAAAATAGTGAGTTGTCATGATAAGTAGGAAAATATTTTCTTTTTATTTGGAACATATTATCCACTATAGTTGATATCTTTGCTAAATATTGTAAGATACTTATTTTCATATAAGATTCATGGAGGAAGTTGTGAGACGTGCGTGTACATGTGAACATAATTTCATCTTTCCACAAAAAATAAAGCGCCTTCATACCTTCAAAGCTGGTGTTCCTTCCTCCATCAGTAATTCCTCTAGATTACCACCGAAATGCAGATCTACAGTGGTTTCATGAAGGGTGGCTAACAAAGTTCAATATACAAGGTACAGACCATATGGAGAGTGAACCAATGGCTACTGGATATTCCAAAAAAACCCAATAATTAACAGGTAAATTTGCACGCAAGGAAAACCATTCACACAAGCAAATGTCTTCCCACCTGAGGATAAGGGACAGACTGATTCCCTGCATTTTTAAAGTGATACAGCTGATAACTGGAATGGGTTAGTTGGATTCAACGGCAAATCAATGAAAAGCTGCTGGGAGAATATTACAGATGTCAGATTCCCCATCTAGGATTAAGTCCATATGCATCCATTAAACCAGTCATATGTTCATGATCATGCCCATGGTGATGGAAATCACCTACATGTTCATAAGCATGACTGTGGTGGTTGTGGTCACGGCAGCTGCTCTCTTCATTTGCTTTGTCAACCATGTTCTGCCTAAGCTCAGGTGGAGGCTCCTGCTTGACTTCCCTTTCGGATTTTGGCAATGAAAGAACAAACTCAGCAAGCTTATCCGCTATTTCTTCGGCAGCATCCTCCTTGAAAACCACAAGGTAACATGAGATTTCAAATGTGAGCTTGAGATCAAAAGAAGCATACCTGCGAGGTGTAGAGTTCATACAACCATGCATAATATGGAAAACAGTATTTTTGATGGTTGTGCCTAAGGCACCAGGAACTCTTTCTCTAAATTTTTGTCAAACATATTAATGCTAAATTACTTCAGCGCATAAAGAAACCACTTTTATCTAGTATATTAAGAAATATCAGAGAGGATTGATGTTACTAAAGAACTAATTAAGGAGCCATCTACTTGCCTAGCTACCATGTGTTCAAAGATTACTGCTGGATCGACGGCTTACTCTTTGGAGGAAATATAGTCGTATTGAGAATAAATGATCTCTTTGTTCAAAATGCAATGATGATATCCACATGGGCCACACGGGCACAATAGTTTGTGGATAAACTTGTATAATAAAAGACAGGAATATGCAGCTTGCTATTCTGTATGATCAGATAAATGAGCCAAAAGTAATAGATAGGATTAAGGCTGAAATAAACATGGCAAATATATTGACATTCTATACAGACAGAAACAGCCAGCTTTTCTCGGTGGAGATTGCCCAGCAACAGTAGTCTGAGTGCATAAAGGAGGGCAAATCGGTCATTTTGATCCTCCATTTTCTGAAAATCTTAAAGCTAAACATTGTCACTTTTAGGATCAACTTGAAGCAACAGGAGAGCAAATCTAAAAATCCATCATGTATGGAAATCACCAATCCATGGGGAGCTTCTTATGGCGTTATTCTGCTGAGATAATCATTTGGGTGGTGCTACAGATTGTTTTCCTACCATTTCACCACTGCTGTGGGCCTGCAACGTCCACTTGTAATAATGGAGTCATTTTTCCGGGGCAGATAATTTGGCTTTTTAGATCTGACATGGAAAACCAAACTTCAACCTACAAAGAAGCCATTAAACGTGTGGCCTCCAGCTGTCTCTTGGAATGGGCATGTAATAGAATGTGAAGGGCCAGCATACAACAGGAAGTAACCCTCATTGCTGAGGTCCGAATATTATGTTTCTCCTAGAGATAAAGCTTGAAAGGTGTGAAATGCAGGTCTGGGGCCAGATTGATAGTGACCATTGGAAGAGCTTTATGCTCAATGGGGCGTTCATGTGGTCAGCTTATTGCTTGGGAGGTCTGGGGTCAGTTTATTGAGAACTCCTTAATCGGACATTATGTTGTCCGTGCTGCATGGTGCTGTGTAAAAGATGAGATAGGTTGGGTCTCATTTTCTCCTCCATGTGGGACCGAACTTGGATGCCAATTGGTTATACGGGCAAACCTCATGGATATACATGCTAGTTTTCCTGATATCCCTCCGTCTGTCAGCAGAGATTTCAATCTAGCCTCGGACATTCAAGATCATCCTATAGAGAGTAAGCATTTTGGATTTTAGAGACACATTTGCAAAGCTAAACATGTTTTAAGTACTTGGGATCCATTTTAAAAAGATGCTTTTAAATACCTAGGATCCATTTTATAACAAAATGGTGAAATTAATGGAAATGTTACACAGAGAATTGATGCAGGGTAGTAAAAACGGAGAGGAGCATCTAGTGTTCTATGTGATAAGAGGATTTATTTAAAAGTTAAAGTAAAAATACTATCGAGTAGCTGTAAAACCTGCTATGTTATATGGTTCTAGATGTTAAACTGTCAACTATAGGCATGTGCAAAAGACGTTTGTGGTAGAAATGAAGATATTAAGATGGATGTGTGGTCATATAAGGAAAGACCATATTTTAAATGAGATTATTTGAGAAAATGTTAGGATGGCACTGTCAGAGGATAAAATGAGAGAGATGCATATAAAGTGGTTTGGACATTTACAAAGAAGGTTACTAAATGCCTTAATCAGGAGATGCGAAGAGTTGGAGGTTGAACGCGGTAAGAGGGGGCGAAGAAGACCAAAGAAGTTAGGAGAAAACTATTAAGTATGACTTCAATTCCTTCAATTTAAGTTTATAATGACTCAAAATATATCTGAGTGGAGACAAAAAATCCATGTAGCCGACCCTACTTAGTGTGGGAGAAGACTTGGTTGTTGTTGTTGTTGTATTTGCAAAGCTAAACATATGGAGAAGTAATACCTCATTTAGAAAATGCTTGTGCATTAACAAACTTGTTTCTTATTTGGACTTCTTAAAGTTGTTCCCTTTCTCAGATGTAATTCCACTGGACAGGTCTTTCTTGAGCCATGCTCCAAGCTGATGGGTTACCATAAACATGTCAGAGAGGAACATGAGCTGTGCGAAGGAAGCCTTGGAGGCCATCTCTAGAAAAGATGGGATTGGCAATAGGCAAGAGATTGAAGAGATTAGGGTCCAAGAATGATCCAGAACCTATGAAGTTGTGCAAGAGGACGATTGAACAGCAGAAGCAGCACTCTGGACATCTCCAGTTGCATGAGGGGGACTATAAAACAATATTCTTTCATTCACTTGCTAATGGCTGACATAAAAGAAATCAAGTTCGTAATCAACTGGATAACTATCCTCTCTTAAAAAAAAAAAAATGAAGTTACCCTTTCTTAATAAAAAAAAAAAGAAATCAAGTTGATTGGATTGCATGGTGGTTGGTGGAGATCAGATGTGGGGTTGTAGTTACATTGCTGATTCTCCAGCATACAAATGTGTGAGTTTTATTAGAGGTATTATGTTGGTGCCTAGCATTGGAGGGAAGCAGGCATTGCATCTTTAATACAGAAGTAGCAGGCTTTCCTGGTTAGGGAAGTCACTGAGGCAGAGATCAAGGAGGTTATGGTGTAGAAGGTTCACTGTGACAAGATGCTTTCCTCATTCTATTTTTTAAAGAAATTTGGGTAGGTGTTAACAATGATGTAATGATGATGATCAACAAATTTATGGAAGGTAAACGACAGTTTCAACTGACAAAAAAGTTTTTTCTTTTTCTTTTTTTGTTTCTGCTACCAAAAAAATCATCAACAAAAAGAGTGGATGACTACAGGCCTATTGTATTAACCAATTCCATTTACTTCCTGTGGCATTGGTTGTAATGAGTTGACCAAGTTTGATACCCTTGTACAGTCGGTTCAGTCTGCTTTCATCGAAGAGTGCAATTTGGTTGATTGCTTTGTCCATCGATAATCATTTCTTCATTTCCGACTAGGGGAAGCAGACTCTGCAAAGGGCTATGTTTTTGTTACCTCGAGTTTTTTGTGGCATTTCCTTGCTTCCAAAACAGATGGTTAAAGTAAACAAAGCAATGCATCCATACAATCTCCTTTTCAATTATATTGAATGGCAAACCTAATGGAGGAATGAATACAATGTCAAAGAGGGTTGGGCAAAGTGCCCATTGCCCCCAACCTTTTGAACTCTCACAGTATATGTGTTAGCAATGAGAACTTTTCAGGTTGTTCATGGGGCTCTCCAGTGGTTTCTCTCAGGTTACTGGATGTCCATTTTTGGTGCTTCTCTTCTAATATGTGGATGACACACTAGGGGTCAGAATCTCAAGCTAGACATATTGTTGCTCTGCCATTTCCTCTGAACGCTAAGGTGATCCTGTTCTCTCTATCAACTTACACAAGTCAAAATGCATTCCTTCAACTGGATGATCTTACTGCTGAGGAGGCATCACAAAAATTGCCCACACCACGGTGCACTCTGTCTATTAAGTATCTTGGTTTCCCACTCTCTTCTTATCAAATCCTGTATCACGATTTTAACCATCTTATCAAGTTGGGAAAAAAGATGGATGGATGGAAGGCCAAGCTCCTGTCATTCTCAAATATGTTTCTGTAATTCCAATTTCTTTACACATTGGTGTTCTTGATCCTGATTGAGCTGATGCACTTTATTGAGTCAATAAATAGGTGTCTTTTGTGGAAGGGAAACTGGTTCCGACAGGGGAGATTGGTTGGTAGCTTAGTATGAGATTTGTTGCCCTTTTCATGTGGTAGCCTTGGAATTAGGCATTTGAGAAAGATGAATGATGGTAGGCTTGGAGTTAGGCATTCAAGGAAGACAAATGAAGCTCCACCGGCCAAGTAGTTGCAGGGACCTGTGTACAAGCATCCTCTTCTCACTTTATGGCGAGGGTAGTTGCCTAACACTGACGTTTGAAGTAATCAAACTAAACATGACGTTGTCCTGAATTTGCCTGAATCTATCCTGTGGAGAAAAGCATGAAATGAACCTACGGCTTAGAGACATTGCTAATAGATCTCAATGAGAATCTCCTCAAGCCACATAATCCTAAATATTCATTGAAAAATGTCAATAGGACAATTATTAGAGTTATTAGAGTCATTTATCATATTTCTTGTCATGTTGAACTTCTGATGTAATTTTCCCAACACCTCTCCCTATATAAAAAGGTGTAAGGTTTCATTTGAGAATAAAATAAGTTATTTTTTCCGACTTGATATCAAAGCGGCGATCCTAAATTTGCGGTCTGGTATCCTACCCCTCACGAGCCTTCGTACCCCTCCACCAAAACCCTAACTCCCATTTCACACCAGCGGGAGTCGCTGTCGGCCAGCCTCCAACCGTTGTCGGCCCTAGGAGGCTGCTGCAGCAATCACAGTAGCTGCTAGTGTTCATTGCGAGTGCTGCTGCTCCTCAAGCACCCTAGCAAGGCTTGCTGCACCTCGTCCTCGAGCTGCGGATCGCCTTCCTCAAGCACTAGCGCTGCCAATAGGCCTTAGCAGACCTACCTCGAGCACTACAAGGCACCGCAACCCCTCCATGAGTTCTGCAGCACCGCCTCAAGGCCCTGCGCCGCCACTCCTCATGCTAAGGTCATGTCGACGCCGTCGCTCCTCGCGCTAAGGCCCTGCCTGGAGGTCGTAGCACCACCCTAAGGTCGTAGTGCCGCCCAGAGGTTGATCCAACACCTTGAAGCATCACCCCAGTGCCTCCCCTCACCTCAAGACAGCGCCTCCCGTCGCCGGAGCGCCGCCTCTGACCACAGCAGCGCCACCACCTCCGCCGTTCATCACCTGCAGGTCGCACTGGTGGCTTTTGGGATCGATTGAGCCTGCCCAAGCGCTGTTAGGACACACCCTAACGTCCTAACATGCGCTAAAACCTTATCTACAGGATCTCTGTGATTCTTGAGATGTTTTCTAGGGTTTCTTTGCCTTGGATCTCATGTTCAAGAGATTACTTTTCTCTTATTGTGAAGTCATCAGATCTGAATATTGATTTCAAATCGCACTTGTGGCATCTTGTGGCAATCCTAAGGCACGATGGCCTCCTCAAACTCTTCGGAAGTCTCATCGGTTACCGCTATGGACAACGGAGGTTATAAATCTCCTTTCTTTATTCCTATCGTCAAGTTGAACGAGGCCAATTATGCTATATGGTCTCAGACGTTCTTCATGACCGTTGAGGGACATGATGAGGAACATCTACTGTTGAGATGGAGACACAAGATAAAACAAAGAAGAATGCCACGTGGAAGAAAGATAATTCCATGGTTCGTGTATGGATCATGAATTCCGTTGAGCCTCAGATCAGTGATGGGATCATGTACTACAAGACCGCCAAGGAGATGTGGGATTCTCTACGCGATACATATTCTCATGAAAAGAATTCCAGCAAAGTGTCTGAGATTCACCATGCCCTTAGTCGTCTCAAACAGAAGGGTCAATCTTTATTGTAGTACTATGCCACCCTAAAGGGGCTTCTTGAGAAATATAATGCCTGCTGACCTGTTTGCACGTGTGCCACTCAGAGGGCACATAGGAAGGAGTATGCTGTCCTTCAGTTTCTTGACGGACTTGGGCCTAACTATGAGGCTGCTAGGTCCCAGATCCTTACTCTGGCTAAGCTTCCATCTCTGAAGGAGGCTTATAGCTGCATAAGCAGAGTGGTTGTTAGGCAACCTGTGTCAGAAAGTGCATAAACCCCTGTACTTGATGCTGCCACACGAGGAAGATGTGGTGCTTCATCCACCAGGGGGAGAGGGCATAGTGGTCGAGGTACGGGTGGTAGATCTTGCAACATTTGCTCGCATTGTGGAAAGATCGACCATACAGAGGCCTCTTGCTAGACAAAGCATGGTCGACCTCCCATGGCCAACCAGGCTGTCGCTTTGGAGGAGGGAAGGGACATGGTGTCTCGTGCAGACTATGATGCTGTGATCCAGCGTCTCTCCCAGCTGACCCAAGAAACTACTGCTGCTGCTACCGATACTCTACCTTAGCCACTTCAGGTATGACTTCTGCTTACAAGTCTGGTAACACTAACAGTACATTGTGGTTGGTAGATTCTGGCGCATCTCAACATCTCAGTGGGGATGAAACGTGTTTTAGACAAGTTCATAATGTTCCATCAGGGAGATCTGTGCAGGTAGCAGATGGCAAGCAGTGTAGGATTCATGGCAGATGAGATGTTACAGTGACTCATACTCTAACATTGCTTGATGTTCTTTATGTTCCAGAATTTCCTAGTCTTTTGTCTGTCAGTTGAATTACAAAAGACTTACGCTGTCGTGCAATATTTGATGAGCTAAGCTGTATTTTTCATGACAAACTCACAGGGAGGACGATTGGTGGTGGACATGAGGAACGGGTGTGTATCGTCTGGTCTAGAATCTAGTTGCCGCTACGTGTCAAGGCGAGATTGCATTTAGTGCTGGTGCAGTAGTGGCACCGACGTCTTGAACACCCATCACTGGATAGGCTTCAACGTGTTATTCCTCATATTTCACCGGCTATAGAAATTTTGTGTGATGCATGCTAGCTGGAAAAGCATCACAGGATCAGTTTTCCTCCCAATTCATCTCATAGTTCTAATGCTATCTTTGATTTGTTGCATATGGATATATGGGGATCGAGTCATATCCCAGACAAACTAGGTCATAGATTTTATCTACTTATTGTGGATGATTTCTTCAGGATGTCATGGTTATTTCTTTTGAAAAATAAATCTGATGTTAGATCAGTGATTGAAATATTTATCTTACAAGTAAAGAGTCAATTTTCTATTGTTGTGAAGATTGTGTGGTCTAATAATACTTTAGAGTTCTATACATCTAAGTTGGCAGGCTTTTACAGATCTCTTGTGATTGTTCATCAGACAACCTGCCCACATACATCGCAATAGAATGGTGTAGTAAAAAGAAAGCACCGTTACGTGCTTGATGTGGCTAAAACATTATTGATCCAGCATAATGTGCCATAGGTATACTGGGGAGATGCAGTGTTGACTGCATGTTATTTGATCCATCGATTGCCCAACTCAAACATATAAGAAAAAGTTCCATGGCTAGTTCTTTATCCTGAGAAGGATCTATTCACTGTTCTACCTCGCATGTTTCACTGTGTTGCCTTTGTTCACATTCTTAAACCTGGCAGAGACAAGCTGACTCCAAGAGCAGTGAAGTGTGTGTTTCTAGGATACAGTAGTACCCAGAAAGGGTACAGATGCTATGACCCAAATGGCAAGAAACATTATGTGACTGCAAATGTCATATTTCATGAGTTCATTCCTTATTTCTCTACAGATGATCATCAGGTGACATTTGAGAGAAATTTGGCTGCTATGCCTGTTCTACCAGTTCCCTTGGAACAAATCCCTATTATACATCATGAGGATATACCTACCACAGAGATTTATATTAGGTAGAGAGCAGAAAATACTCAAGTATATAGGCTACTTATGACATACAAACAGCATGCATGGTGACAAAAACACACCCTCACTACACCTCAACCACCTGTCTCCTTCCCTAGTCAGGTATGTGTTGATACTGACATGAGTTTTCCTAATGGTACTTGTGCAGGTTCCTCTGATGAGTCTCATACTCCGGTTGTTACTGAGCATAGTGAGGAGAATATTGATCTCGCAATTGCTATTCGAAAGGCTCCACGCAGCTGTGCCCAGTATCATAATGTACAGACAGTCTCCAGTACCAACCTCGGTAGTTCCTTTACTACTTTCACAGCGGCACTACCTAGAACATATGTTCCTACCTCCCATCAATAGGCCATGCTGGATCCAAATTAGCGTCAGGCCATGGAAGATGAGATGGCTACTTTACAGTCTAGAGGGACATGGGACTTGACTACCTTGCCTCCTCATGCCAAAACAGTTGGGTGTCGTTGGGTCTTTATCGTTAAATGCAACCCAGACGGCACGATCTCTCACTACAAGGAAAAATTGGTGGCAAAGGGATTTACCCAAACATATGGGTAGATTTCTTTGATACCTTCTCTTCGATTGCTCAACTGTCTACTGTTCGGATTTTAATGTCTGTAGTAGCCTACTGTGACTGGCATCTTCATCAGTTGGATGTCAAGAACGCATTCTTGTATGGAGATCTTCAAGAGGAGATATATATGCAACAACCGCCTGAGTCTGAAGCTCAGGGGGAGTGTGTATACAGATTGAAGAAAGCAATCTATGGCTTGAAGCAAAGTCCAAGAGCATAATTCCAAAGACTCTCGAAGGAGGTACAAGTAATAGGACTTGCAAGGTCCTCTACCGATCACTCTTTATTTGTCAAGAAGAGTAAAAGGGGAGTAGTTGTACTTCTTGTTTATGTAAATGACCTGATTCTCTCTGGAAAAGATGTTGCTGGGATAGCTAAGATAAAAAGGAAGTTGGCTGATGCCTTTATGATGAAGGATCTGGGTGAGCTAAGATATTTTCTTGGGATTAAGTGGCACGCAGCAAAAAGAACATTGTTCTTAATCAGTGGAAGTAGGCCCTTGATATCTTGTAAGAAACAAGAATGATGGGGTCCAAACCTGCCAATATACCTATGGATCCCAAAGGACATCTCTATGATACTGAATCTATGCCTATAGATAGCAAATCATATAGGCAATTGATTAGTAAATTGTTGTATCTTACTATTACACGTCTAGATATTTCACTTACAGTAGGAAAACTCAGCCAATTCATGGACAAATCAACCAGGCAGCATTGGGATGCTGCTATATAGGTGCTTAGGTATGTGAAGAAAGCACCTGGTAGAGGTGTTTTATTTCAAAGAGGTACATCTATGAGTATTGTTGGCTACTCTGATGCCAACTATACAGGATGCATGATAGACAGAAAGTCAACAATTGGATTCTATATTTATGTGGCAAGCAACTTAGTGACATGGAGAAGCAAAAAGCAACAGGTGGTATCTAAGTCCAGCGCAGAATCAGAGTACAGGGCTATGGCTCAGATAGCTGCAGAGATGATTTGGGTCAGATCTGTTCTACATGATCTCCATATTCAGGAAGAAAGACCAAGGGAGATGAGATGTTATAATCATGCTGCTACTTATATTGCCAACAACCCAATGTTTCATGAGGGGACAAAACATGCTGAGGTTGATTGCCACTACACTAGAAACTTGATATAGCATGGAATTATCTACACTTCATCCGTATCATCTGAAGATTAGATTGCAAACGCATTCACAAAACTACTTGCCAAATCTACTTTTAACAAGTGTTGTTCCAAGTTGAGCATCATTGATATATATGCTCCAACTTGAGGGAGAGTGTTAGTAGGGCATTTATTAGAGTTATTTAAGTCATTTGTCATGTTTCTTGTGGACTCATAATGTAATTTTTCCAATATCTCTCCCTATATAAAGTGATGTATAATTTCATTTGAGAATAAGACAAATTATTTTCTCCAACTAAAAAAAATTACTCTTGCCATCATCCATTCAAACAGCTCAAAAGGATTGATAAAAGTATAGGTGACAAGTTTTTCACTGTCTCTGCCGAGGAACAAGTTTGCAACAATCTGGCACCATCCCATGAGTGGTAATACTTGAATACCTATTAGCATCAACCTTCAATTCAGCCTCAGGAAAAACAGATTTCCTAATGAGTAATTCTGCAAGAAATTATCCACATTTCATATCTGTGCCTCTATTCAAGATCAGTTTGACCACACAAACCACTTTACATGGCTGCTTAACACTGGGATATCGTCTTACATCTGCTGAAAATATTCTATAGGAACATCTACTCATGTCAATTGCTCATTTAGAACCATGGACGTAACAAGAATTAGATTTACACAGCTCACTGACATGAAGATCGTGAAATCTCACGATATTTCCATTTTATAACTCCATAAAATTACAGGGATTTGAAATTATAAGCTATTTTATAAATTTTCAAACGTTTGGATTGCTTTACAAACTCTTGAAGATTTTGGGCTCCTTCTAAAGCAAAAGAAAAATAATGCAGCTGTGCAAAACTCATGGCTGGGTCAACATGTCTCCCGAACATAATTGTATGGAAGTTGTGAAAATTAGCATCCACCTTCTTCAAGGCTTCTATAAGAAGAAGTCTAGGTGCATTTTCAACCAAAAGAAGCAAAATTGAAGGTGACCATAAAAAGTTGAACGAGGAGTACAGGCTTGTAAGTTGTAAGAACAGTCAAATCAGCAATATGGGAAGCAGTGAATCTATAGATTGAAATATCATAATATTGGCAATATATTATCAATATATCGATATCTCCAAGGTTGGGTATATCAATACCATTGATAGTATCTTTTTATCATGACATCAACAATAAATCGTCGATATATCCCCGATGTCACCGATATACCAGTGATATCAACGATATATCGCCGATATATCCCTTTTTTGATTTGTCGATACAATATCGATATTTAAAATCTTGATGATGATGCAGTGATGTTGACGAGCCACAGGAAGAAAGTAGTGGCGGAGGAGATGAAGGATATCATCATCAAGATCCTAATAGAGAGGATACCCAACATGAATAAATAAAAAAATATACAAATATACATGGAGATCCCGTACCAAGTTCACCTTGTGACTATGATGCAGGGACAAGCCCGATAATGTATGGGTATGCTTCAGGCCATTCTATGATGTCCATCGATGATTTAAGTTCATCAGTGGGATCTCTTAATCTGACGTC
Source organism: Thalassia testudinum (assembly GCA_037157565.1). NCBI lineage: Eukaryota > Viridiplantae > Streptophyta > Magnoliopsida > Alismatales > Hydrocharitaceae > Thalassia > Thalassia testudinum. The sequence goes on from JAZHRO010000022.1 coordinate 83,818,736, forward strand.
CGAATCATTCTTTGGAGGTAACCCAAGATCATCATCATCAAGTTACTATAGTGGCTACGGATTTCATTACACCAGCCCTCAATACCAACCCTAAGATGAGACTAAAGTTCATCTAATTACTTCCCCCAGCACATCAGCCCTCCATCTTATTATGATTCCTTATATGGCTATGGGCATGATGGTCGCCACCAAAGTAATAGTACCCAAAGTGATTCTGCATCTGCAAATTATGGTTATGGGATTTTCCCTAAGTATTTTGTATCTCATGGTCCTCAACAATTTTCTTATCAACCTTCCCACTCTGCTGCACCACTTCCTCCTCAGACACCACGAAACTCATCAATGAGACAACATGAACCTTGTGGATCATCAGGTTCTACATTGAAATGAGGTGGGTCTACCGCATCCACAGATTCAAGATGACATCAAGATAAGTCTACCCAGAATCAGGATAGATCTAGAACTAGAAGCAAGGTAGCTTGTCCGACAGTTACAGTCGATATTCATGTCTTGGAATACTTTTCTATTGCAATGATGAAGACAAGACTATCAACGATACATCAATGAGTACAATAGTCGATATAGCTACATGACATGAGAGTCATACTATGAATATATTAGAGTACTACAAATCGAGGAAGATAATTGGAGAGGTATCGAACCAGATCAAAACTCAACCTGGTATTAATTTGGTAGCATTGGCTGATGCTTCCGTACTTAGTATAATCAATTAATACTCTAACAGTATTTATATTTCTTTTTTTTTTGTGAGTAGTATTACTATAAATATTTTTCAATTATTATTTTATTCTATACATCTTTTCAATATATGACTTTATCGATATGCGACTAGTGCATTTCTATTATGTTTTCATTTAAAATTTATGATTTTCATCTTCTAAGCATTTCTTTATGATGTATTAATTATTAAAATGTTAATTTTCATAAAATTTGTGTCATTTTGAGATATTTTAGACCTTTCTGAACGATTTCCCCAAAATTCACCGATATCAGCGATATATCCCCAATATATCTCTTTTTTAACTTGTGGATACGATATCGATATCAATATTTAAAACCTTAATCTATATGACATAGGCAAACAGCCATTTAAATGATTGAGCTTTTGCTTATGTGATTACCAACCAACATTTAAGATTGGTTTTAAAGAGGAACATCTGGAATATAAAATGGCATCACTTGATGAATTTGACTGTGGACAAGGCTGGCCCCCTGGTTCATCTACTTATACGGGCAAGGGAAGACTTGCATCAGTGGCTGAACTAATGGAAGTAGCAATGGGTGCTAAATGCAGGCTGGTTGGGTTGGTTCAATAGTGATGGGGATGGCAACTGCGAAAACAAGTTGTTTGGTGTCAATGATGGTTATCTCTTAGGGATGAACAGCATGGATGGTTGATGCCCAACCAAGATCACGTGATGCCACAATCTGGCTGGGTCTCCTGTTGTGTCCAATGAAAACTGTGGACTGAGAATCGTAGAGAAATGATGGAGGCCCTCCCTTCTGGAGCCACCAAGAAACAATCAACATTCATAGGGGTACACAGATACCGAGCACCAATTTAGCAACCTTGCCTCCAAAAAGCCTCAAAGAAGGATTACGAATCCAAGCAAATACTAACTTCTTGCAAGATTGGAAGTGAAAAGTAAAGGTATTGCCACACAATGAGAAGGTGCATGATGCAGCTGGTACCTGTCTCTAACACTGAACCCCTGTGATAAACCCCTCCATTCTACACTCTCAAGCAAAAACCTCAAATTTAAGAGAGACTTGACAACCTACGGTAATCTATAATCACCGGGAACTCCTCACCCCTAACAATCAAAGGAGAGCACAACGCATTGTAATCTTTCTTGACAGAAAAATCTCCATGCTCCCACTACTACAATGAGTGTGCGACATTTGCTCCAAAATGCTGTCCACCTAATACATTACATACCAAGTATGCATTAGATACCTCAGCATGGAGCAAAGGAATCCAGTTGCCTTGTCCCACCCATGTTCCACCTCCACAGAGTGTAAGCCTCCACTACAGACAGCATCTCAACCCCTATGGAAAAGCAAAAACAGCCTCAGCCTCTGAAGGACACAGAGAGAGGCCTCTCTATGTACCAATCTTCCCTCTAAAATTGAAAGTCTAACTCATTGCCAAACTTAGGAAGAACTCCTCCATAGAGGGTGACACCTTTGATATTCACTCTCCAAAAAGCATAAATTCTACCACTAACGACACAATACTATTTTCTCAATTTAGAGCATTGCCATAGAGTGCAAACATACCATATGTAGGCAAGGTGTTTCCATCCCCATCACGAACACAATCACCTTAACAGCAATAATGTGTTCATTATTCTCAAATGTCTTACACCAATGCCTCCTAAAGGAGGACAGCAAATCTAACCCCAAGCAACCGTTCAGTTACCCAGACTCTTCAATAAGAACTACATACATAAGGAATCGATTTGCTGTTCCACTTCAACTAGGAACCAAATATATATGAAAAATTGGCATTGCTGGGTGCCTGACATGGATGACTTAAGAAGCACTAGTCTAAAACCCTTCGACAAGTTCCTAATCTTCCAACCATCCACCCTCCAAGTACGGAAATAATCAAACCATACCCATTTCTACAAAAATGCCATGGATATAGCATACTACACACTTCATGACCCATGAACGAACTCGAGTCACTTCTCATATGAAAATAAAGTTAGACTCTTTCCTATGCAATAATGACAAAACTATCGTCTAAGTATCATGCTTCTTTCCAACTCCAATTAGGATTGCCTCTTGTTCATGGTTATTCTAAATATAGTTCACCATAAGCAACACAATCGGTTGAGCTCAAGCACAAGACAGTTGAAAGACTACAATGATCGAAAACAAAAACTACCATATTTACCTGAGGCCATCGTCCTCCAAAATGGTGAACAAATTTCACATTCGGGACGGCACTCAAAACCCTCCTCCCCTCATCAATCCACAAATCTGTCCACGCATGGGACCACAACACCAACATGGGCAAACCCTTCAATTCCTCGGAAGCAGCCCACTCCCCCAAATCAAAGCTGTAATTCAACCCTCTCCCATGCTCCACAACCCCCCATTGCTTGCCTTTACCCTTCAACATCATCCTATACGCCTCCGCTGCCTCATCGCCAATCCCCCTTGTGCAGCAAAGCCTCAACAATCCCCTGAAAACTGGCCGGAACCTAAGCACCACCTCCCTCAGCACCTGCGCCCCCAGCATCCATGACGGGAACGCCGCGGACACCGAACTAGTGTCGATGAAACTCACACTCCTCACCTTCTCGTAGTTCCCCACAGCCCACCGCATGCCCGGGCCGACAGCGGAATCGTGGAGGACGAGATGCACAGACTCGAGGCCCAATTCCTCAACCACCCTCCCCACGGCCACTGCCACCTCCTCCGGCCCATACCGCGAATTCGAATTCCCCGGCAAGGCTCTGCCTTTCTCCTCGTACTCCACGAAGCCCCTCTCCACGAGCTGATCGAACCCCCAGAAGAGCCCCTTCTCTCTCACGTCCCTGAAGGCCTCAAAAACCCTAGAGAGCACGCCCTCAGGCCCGCCGGCGGGGAGGGCGTCGGAGAAGCCAGAGCCTGGGAGGTCGGGGGCGACGGCGCGGAGGCCGCGGGCGGCGAGGGAGGCGGCGACGCGGCGGAAGGAGAAGGAGGAGGTGGCGAGGCCGTGCAGGAGGAGTAGGGTTCCGGCGGGGAAGGGCCTGGGGCCGCGATCGAGGGTAAAGATCTGGGCTTGCGGGTGGCGGTGGTCCTTGAGGAGCCTCCCGGAGGAGTAGTGGAGGCGGAGGTCGTCGGGGAGTGAGAGGAACCACGTAGCCTCATCGTGGTCGAGGAGGAAGGTCGAGTGGAGGGAGGAGAGGAGGAGGGTGAGGAGGGTGATGCCCAGCGTGAGGTACGCCCAGAAAGCAAAGGCCATCCTCGAAGACGAGGTGGTGCTGGTGGGATTTGGGTGCTGTGATTTGGGTTGTTGTTGGTGGTGGACGCTTTGTTCTTCTTCTTCTTCTTCTTCTTCTTCTTCTGCTGCTGCTGCTGCAACTTGTTGATGGTGGTGATGGTGGTTGTGGTTCCCTTCTTCTTGCTGTTGTTGTGGTGGCGGTGGCGGTTGTTCTGTTATTTGTTGTTGCGAGTGGTGGTTGGCCGTGGTGGGTTCTTCCTGCGCCATGGGAGAGAGCAGCGTGAGGAGAAGCAGAGAGCAGAAGGGAGAGTGGGGCTTCTTTCAGGTGTTACGACCGGTGGGGATTTTTTTTTCTTTCCTCCGGGTGAAAAAATCTTTAATATATATGAATCGCGGAAGGTCAGCCTCCAGTAAAAATGACTTTTGCGTAATAATTAAAAAATTAAGATTTCTTCCATTCCATTATTAATTTTATTCATCTTTTACTTACTTTAATTGCATAATTTTATCACTTATTTTATTATTGTTCCTCCATCTTTTTCTCTCGTGTAAACTCTAATTTCATCTAAATATGTAGGTTTCATGTTCTTTCTCCATAAGCATGAAATTCTAATCTCTCTCTCTCTCAAACCTCTCTCCATCCTTCAACTTGCCCTCCCTGACTGTCCCCTTCATGCCCAATGACTGCCTTGCCATGTTGAGGTTGTCCAATTGAAAATCCACCGCGTGGATGACCCGGGGCAACTTTTATATATTTGACTACTCTTATCTCAAATCCCCCCCCCCCACCAACCACCTCCGTGTCCCCATCGTCGATCTCCTCGAGCACCTCTAGCTCCTCCTCTACTTTGAACATAGCAACATCACCGATCACCTCCTCGAACCTTGGCAACAAGACCTACTTGTCACCTTCCCTCTGCTACCTCCCCCCTTCCACCCACTTCCACGACTCCATCACCAAGGGCCACCTCCACCTCTCCTCCCTCATTGCACTCCTCCTCCTCCCCCGCCTCCTCCCCTTGGCCACCTCTACCTCCTTGACTACTCCTACCTCAAGCCCCCCCCCCCTGCATCCCTATCACGAACCTCCTTGAGCACCTCCATCTCCCTCCCAGCTTCGACCACAATAGTGTTGACTACCTCCTCGAGCCTCAATGACAAAACCTGCTTTCCACTTTCCTTCCACCATGTGTAGGTGTTTGGAACACTCATCATTTTTTGTCTTTTCGATGTCATTTTAAGTTTTTGGGAATTGAGGTGCATCCCATTTTGGAAGGAGGTCTATGTTTCGTTGGAGTTTGGAAGCATCCCATTTACCTTAATTTTCGATGGCATCATGCATATATAAGATGTAAAATTCAAATGACAAAATCACGTACTATCAATAAATTATGGGCACATATTGAATTGATTGAATGCAGTCATTATATGATCAAAATGAATTATGACCTTTCCCATTATTTCCATTTTCTAGATTTATACATTCAGTCAATTTTTCTAATCCTTATTTTTACTCCCACAACAAATCGTGAGCTACAAACTAGTTCATTCCTAATTCACTAGGACATGAGAAGTAGGATGTCAATAGGGTATTTCGACATAGGGATCCCACTTACCCTATTTCATAAAGGGTGCAAGTCAAGAAACTCATTTTGAGTAATGCAAGAGGTAGGTCTTACCACAATAATGTACGCATGTAACAAATGTTTACATTCGAATTGGGTAGATCTTACCACCAAATAAAACATCACACACTTGTCACCACCCACTAAATGCATCCCTTAGACTTCTCCAAATCCTTAACCTTAACCTCCACTCTCCCTCACACCTCCTTCGACATTACGGATACACAATTGACCTCCTCACTCTCTCTTCCAGCCAAAATCTCCATCTCGAATCTCCTTCGACATCAACAACAAGATCCATGATGAAAGAAAACAACGGCAATATGGTGAACACGCAAGAGAAGACAAAGGCATTAATAAGGTTCACTTTGAAACCCTACAACTCACTGATGATTTGAAAAGTGTAAACCTAATCCTACGAATCACTGATGAGTATTCTATCGCTAGTGTTTTGGGAAAAATCATTGGTGATATTATGTATTACACCAATGATTCATCCTATAAGGAACCTAATTTTTGATTTAGACAAAGCCACGTTGATATGTGTGTCTAGCTAAAAAAACACTTATCTAATTTAGGCAAAAAATAACAATCATATCATGCATTTCACCCGTTATTTGTGTTAAAAGACACCTCATTCTCTGATTTGGGTAAAAATCACCAGTGATATGTACATATTCATGCTAAGAAGAACCCTATTCTCTGATTTGGGTAGAAATCATCAGTGATTTGGACAAAATCAACTATAATGTGAATGTTGTGATAAAAAAGCACTTAATTCTCTATTTCGACAAAAATTACCAGTGATATCATGCATATCACGAGTGATATGTACATATATTCATTCTAAGAAGCACCCCACTCTCGGATTTGGGCAAAATTCATCAATGATTTAGGCAAAATCACTAGTGATGTGGGTGTCGTGCTAAAAAAGCACTTAATTCTCTAATTTAGGAAAAAATCATTGGTGATATCGTGCATATCACTGGTGATTCGTGCCTAAATACACTACATTCTCTAATTTGAGCAAAAATTACCAATGATATCATACATATTATCGGTGATTTATGAAAGAATTACCTCATTCTCTGATCTGTGTAAATATCACCCGTGATTTCATGCATATCACTAATGATGTGTGCTAAAAGATTGATTTAGGAAAAAATCATTGGTGATATATCAAAATCACATATGCAAAATAAAAATGCACCAATGATTTTCAAGAAATCACCGATGATTTTTGGAAAATCACCAACGATATTTAGAGACTTTGATAAGAATGACAACTTTAAAGCACCAATCTTTTGTTTTGCAAACTTAATATTGACACCAAATGCACAATGTTGATAATAAAAAAGGCATGAAAGGTTGTGAAAGAAGATGCGAAAGAGGAGTTTCTAAAATCTCCTTTTGCTACACTAATCAACAATGAATCAAAGCTTCCGCAATACAATGACAAGGATTTACTTGGAGACTTAGTGCAAGCATACAACTCAAGAAGAAAAGAGTTTGAGCTTGACTCCTAATCATGTAAAGAAAATACTTGAGTTGAAGAATGAGGGAGAGAAATTAATAATCAGTGATGGAATTACAGCCCACTGAAATATAGAAAATCTGGAATAAGAACTTCACGACAATAAAGACAAAGGTGAGGAAGATTATCAGATTAGCTCCAAGAATACAATAACGAAAAGGAGAAGGGAAAGCAGAAGAAAGCAAAGCTCAAGATAGGATTAAACAAGTAGAAAAGGAGACCAAGACATTAGTTTTGACAACAATAGAGTCCTTCCTTCATTCTTATGGAGATAAAGCGATAATTGTAGGTTTGGCCCTACTAGGAGGGGTGACGTAATAAAATGCGGAATTGAAATAAAACCTTACAAATAAGCAATCACACAAAGTACACAAGAATTTTTAGGTGGAAACCCAAACCGGATGAAAACCACCACCTAACCCTCTCGAGTTAGGATTTTCCGATCAACCTAGTTGATCAAATCCACTAACCGAATCACTTTAAAACGAGGGTGATTCAACCTCAGTACAACCACGCTACAAGTATGAGGGTAGCGTTCCTCAACCCCTTCTCTCCACGAGAAGGATTTTGTCCTACGAAGGAGACGGGAATTCGCAAAGTGAATACCCAACCAAAAGACAAAGATAAAATAAACAACAAACCTATAGAGCCAACAAAGTAATAAACCTAAGCTTCTATAGGAAATAGGAAACTCCACTTTGCAAGGAGTGCGTCGATGACACGGATGCGTGAGCCATGCGATGGTGCAACTTCGCTCTCATAGACAACGGCGGGAGAGCAGGTGCGCAACGGTTTGATGCTCTCAAGATGTAGAACTTGAGCTTAGAGAGCAAGAGCTTTTTGGACACAAGAGTGTGAGAGTGTATAGCTAAGTGTGTCTTGTGTCTTTCTTAGTGTTTTTAGGTGTGTAAAGGCTCCCCTCTATTTATAGAGGCCTTAGGAAGGCTTTGGAAGGCTTAGGAAAGGTTCTATAGCCGTTGGGAACAAAGCCCAAGAGAATCAGGTCGAAATCAGGACAATGATTACATTTGACAGGGTGATCAGACGTCTAATTATGGCATCAGACGTCTGGAAGGCCACTTTAAGACGTCTGATTCCAAGGTCAGACGTCTGATTTTGGGCGGGTCTCTCCCTGACTTGGATCAGATCTAAACAGGGTTTTTGCGCAAGTCCATCAGACGACATACAGGACGTCTGGAACTATGTCTGGACGTCTGGAAACCTACTTCTACTGTGGGAATTGATTTCCAAATGTTACAACGGCTAGAAAATCTCTGAAAAGAGATTTTGGGTCAGCCGAGGCAAAACGGTCATTTATCAGACGTCTGGAAAGGTCTAAGGACGTCTGATAAGGCTCTAACGGTCATAATCTTGAGTGCCTGCTAAGCTAGCCAACGGTCCACTATCTGGACGTTTGGCAAGTCCATCAGACGTCTCCTAAGACGTCTGGTATAAGGTCTGGACGTCTAATTTCATCAGACAGAATACTAACTCCAGCCTAACAGTTATCAGACGTCTGAAACAACAGTCAGACGTCTTAAAATGCTTTATCAGACGTCTGATTTGGGAATTAGACGTCTGAAAGTGCTGTTTGAACCCTATATTGGTTTTCTAAGTATTATATAGAAAATCTAAGTATCCTAGGGTTGTGCCGGTGTTCCTAGGACTACTGTTAGGGTTCTTTGAGGCTCTTTAACATAATTTTCTAAGGAAAATAAAGAGCAAGAAAAATAAAGATAAAAGTACATGAAAGGATTAAAAAGAATCTATCATATTCTTCTTGTCTTCTATCTTCAATTTGTCGCTCCACGCGAACCTCCTCTATTTTCCGTCAAGCTCCTCCAATCCGTCCTGGATGCGAGCTCGAGTTCCGTCTAAACACGTTCACATTTGCAATTGACCTGAAATCTAGGACTCAAATTGCAAATGTTAAATAACACGTGTTTTGTTATCATCAAAACAAATGATCGTGGTACTCTAGCACCAACAATAATTACTTCCCTATTTGATACAGTAGAGGACTTAGAGTCCCTAAATAAATACAATTGGGATGAATTGGTATATGACTTTCTATATGATGGGTTGAAGGACATCAAAGAGAAAGTTCAAGAAAGTAAGAAATAAAGTTACTTGAAAGATTGTGTGATGGTGTTATAACTATAGGTAATTAAAATATTAAGGTCACATGACCTGTAAATGCAGGTGCACCAACAGTGGTCGAAAAGTACAGCTATAAAAGCTCTTTCATAGTCCTTACATAGAGAATTGATCTCAAAATAATAGAAACTTCAAGGGATTACTTGAGAAAAAGGTCATTTGGTGGAGTTGGTCCACCAAAATAAAGAAATAAAAAAGAAACATAAGAGTCTCTTGAAAAGAAAAAAAAAAAAGGAAAGAAAGAGGATGAAACAAAAAAAAAGATGGGAATGATGGCAAAGGAGAGGAGAAAAGAAGGGAGAAGAAGGGGAACAAGAAAACAAACCAATAATGGTAAAAGTTGGGCAAGAATATTTGAAAAATTTGAAGGAATAAAGCAAAGACTTTGAGGAAAAAAAATAAAAAGTTAATAATGATAATAAAGAGGAATGGAAAAATTTCAATATTGAAGTAATAAATAAAAAGAATTGAAAAGAAACTTGAGTGCTTTTCTTCATCCAACTCAAAGTAGTTGGAAGCATTAAAAGCCAAATACAAGAAATTGGAAGAGATATTAAGTTTGAAGAAGGAATACAAATGGAGAAAAAAAGAATAGCAACACATCCAGCACCACAAAAATCATGAGGAGGAGGAGGTGCAACAGCACAAAATCTAAGATAAAATGGGATGGGGTGAGTGGGATGGGTGATTTTGTAGGCATCTAGGTGTGGATTGGTTGAGATTGTGAGACTTTGGATTTGAGTGTATGATGAGATATTGGTAAATCGGTACCCTAAGATTAAGTCATGATAAAAATGATGTAGATTTTATATCTGTGGTACGTTTGAAACACGTGAAAGGCCAATGTAGAAAGATAACGTTAGCAAAAGATGTTGGGTAAGAAAAAATAGAAAAATTGTTGAATGAAAATTTTTAGGCATCATAATCTTTTGTTTATCTAAATTTAATTTGAAATATGACACTAGATAGACAAGAAGTTTGAAATCGATCCAACTAAATTCGAAACTAAGATACTTGCATTAAAGACATAATAGAAATATTACAATAGAAAGCATGAAGCCACATCCTTCTACCATGCCTTAACAAGTAGTTGCAACAATACGCATGAAGGGAATGAAACGGTTGATTGATCAGCATCACATGTTGACGCTTCCTTAAAAAAAATTCCTGTGGGGATTCTTATTCCAGAACCCCTTCGTGACGGAGTTGTGCCTCCAATTCCGGTGTTTACAAGTTTTCTTACTCTCGTGGAATTTGTGAATTCCTCGACTCTCCCAAATTCTTGACATGAGAATTAAATCAATCAAATGTCAAAATTCTTTAATTTTTTCGTTCCTTCCACTTTCTGGAGTCCTTGTCGTGGTTTCCTATTTTTGGGACGAAGAGATAGGATTTCACTACTGCCATAACCCCTCTTTCAAATATCGACGTTGTTGAAACTAGTGAAATTATCCAAGGGATTTCGAGTCTTCTACAAATACCCCTTTGTGTAAATGATATATTTGCATTTTCACACAAATATCGATAAAAATATAAAACATGCATTATATCAATAAAGTTTAAGAAAAGCTTCATTTTAAATTACAAGCGCAAGACATGTCTTTAACATTCTAGGAGAGCACACAGCCGCCTTTTTTTTTCAAGGACATTTTTATTCATCTCTGTATATGTTACTATATATAGCTTATGTATTTCGTTTTATGCACAATTTAAAATTGACTTTATTAAAGTAATATTGAGTACGGCTCCTTGTATTCTCTTCATTTAAAACCTTAAACAAGAGAAACACAAAAAAATAATATATTCTTTGCATTTTTATTTACGAAATCAAAGTAATTTTAAAACCATGTCAACTCTATTGTTCTCTGTTGCGATTTGCAATGGAAGAAAGGCTTGGACTCATATCAACACAAGTTATGCCATGATAATTTAATCCGAGTGCATCTTCTTGTAAATTTTGAAAACTTTGTGCCATGAGGAGAGTTGTTTTAAATTTTAATCACCTTACATAGAAATCTACAATTAAGAAAAAAGGTAAAACCTGTTATTCCCGTCCCCTCTGACTCTTTCAGCTGCTCTATTATTCACCATCCCTCTTCCTTGCAACCAATTGACAAATTGATCGATGACTACCTATATCACCTTTGTCATCATCCATGAGTTTAAATAACCACTACCTACACTTCTCATGATTCTCCATATAAGGTGGAAATTAATTGTAGGGTCATGCTGAAAATGGAGTAGGAAGCAAGAGATGTATGTTAGTTGTAGGTGGAAATGATGGCTAGCGACTACTCATATTAAGGAAATCATAGGCAAGTAAGGTCAAATACATTTTCAACAAATTCCCACCTCAATAAAATAAATGAAAAAAAAAATCATAATGGATGGCTAGCATCTGAAAATTTGTGCTTCATGTGGTATTAATATTATGCTAATTATAGTATCGTAATAACAATTAAATCTTCACAAATTTTGAGAGATATGTACCATGGTTTGGATTAAAAAGTAACGAAGATAGAAGAAAGAGAATTCAAGAACACTACTCTACCTAGGGTGTTTATGGGTTGGGTATCTACTCCATTTTCACTTGATCTAATCTGATCCAATCTTAAGTGGATCATAATTCGAATCGACCAAATCCAATAGATATGACATCCAATTGTATTAAATTAGATTATAGATACTCGCTGGGATTGATTAACTAATTTAATTAAAATATAAACATGTAAAGACATAAAATATAATTTAAAGAAAATTATAAATATATATATATGATAATATTCATTAAAATGATAAAATACTTTTATAAATATTTAAAAATATTTAAAAATATATAAAATAAAAATAACTTTATATAAAATATAAATTTAACAAGAAAAATGTCATTAAATAAAAGTAAATTTAAAAAGAAAAAAATAAATAAATAAAGATAAAAATAAAAAAAAATAAATCTCATATTAATAAATCTTGACAACTACTATTAATAGTAGTAATCATTTCTTTCTTTCAAAAAAAAAAAAAAAAACTTTAAACATGTAACAATACCTTCAAGATGGGGTCGAAAAGAATGCACGTGACTACCAGACTATATACACACTAACGACGATGGGAAACGACACACAGGCATCACGTGTTGTCAGAAAGGTGTGTGACTAAAGACAGCAAAGAGGGGGTTTGTTGCATTGAAGGATCGAGGGAAGGAAGAAAGCACCAAAATACTGAAACCATCGTGGCGAGACCCTCTCCGATGTCCATGTCACGTTCCACATCTGCGCCTACTCTCGGTCCAAGCTCCATGACCTTAAGTGCCTCCTCGCCTCCGAACTCAACCACATCGTGACCTTGCAAGTTGGATTGAGTCTAGATCCATCAACCCAAGGAACGTCGACATCGCCCCTGTTGACGTCAACTACAACGTGACCTCCTCCACCTCCTAACCCTCACCCAATTCGCCTGAAGGGATAAAGGTTGTAATGGCTAATGAGTTGAGATTGAGTTATGAGCACATTGAGAACTAAGGATACAGAGGTCACAAGTTGATTTACTTGGGTTACGAGATTGATAATATGGAGTCATATCAATTAATGAATACCTGTGGATGTCTTAATGAATACTCAAATGGAAATCCGAGAAGTAACATATCATATTTAATAGGTACTCGACTCATATTTTATAAATGGATACCCAACCCAATAGAATAAAAAATGATGAATTGAATCGGATACCCAATGTTAGCAAATTTTTTGAACACCCCTAACTCAACCAATAAAATTGCAATAGATAAGCAACTCGGTGGAGTACATGTACATCAAATTTTCCTAGACATAATATTTCATATAGTTCAAAAACCCGTTGCAATTCTATATAATCAAAGTTTTTATGAACGCCAAAATACCGTTCATTACCAAATAGAGGAAATTTTCCAGGAAGTTGAAGCCATTGTATATAGATCCAAGGGCACAGTGGTAACGCTAACGCTGAACCAACAGGAGATTCGAGCCAATCAAGCATGCCTTTCTGGATCAACAAACCATGATGGAGAGTCAAGACGTACAAACATGGGTTTTGCTCGATTTTCACCAATAAAGAATGCCATAATTACATACATTGACAATTACGAGCAATAACCACAAGAATTCGATGAAAGTTTGCCTGGCCCAACAAGTAATTTTTGGAAGCAGCAAGTCACCATATCAAAAGATTCATCCATTTTGTATATTCTTCTCTCAGCATATTACAAAAATGAATGCTGCCGCCTGAGAACTAGACCGTCAACAGCTCCTGAAAAGTAGAAGGATTGATATATGTCCTTGTTAGAACAAGATGCAAAATGCAGGGAAGTAGCTCTCATAATGGTTCATTCTATCAACTATCTTGGCGACAAGTTTTTCACCAGAAAAATACGTGACCATAAATTCATCTGTCAGGCTTTAAAGGCTAGCTTTACAGCAATGAAATCCTCATTCCACCACAACAACATTCCCATACATAATATCAAAAGCATGATCATTGACCCTGCTAGATTACATGCCAACATAGAGATAAGTAGATAATCAGGCCGTACCTTTTCCTTTTGTTTTTGGATAGAATCTATCTTCTTAATGTAATCATCTGTCAATTTCTGAAGGAACGCACAATGAATAAATAAATAAATAAATAAATATATATATATATATATATATATATATATATATATATATATATATATATATATATATTCAACAAAACTATGGCAGGAAGACCAAAGTAGCAAAGTGGGAGATCGAGATACCTGAATATCATCTGTCAAGTCCCTAAGATTGTCTTCAGAAAGCTTCTTCTCCTAGAATAGAAAAAAGTATATAATCAATCGTCACCCAAGCATCCACCTAAAAGGGAGCAATAAGTGTGAAGAATGAAATGGAGAGATCTATATTCTTTTACCTTCTCAAGTTTTTCATAGGCTTTGACTGCTTCCCTCCTAATATTTCTAATAGCAATCTGTATCGTCAAAAAAAGTAAGGGAAAAAAAAAGAGGTCGGTGCCAGGTCCTGAACATCAAAACACCACAAACTAATGCGGTGGAAAATTCACATCTGCAGCTTATTTTATAATTCTTCTATTATTGACCATCAAAGCAACTTGTCAACAACAAATAGTGGTGGACAAAACCAAAGATTGTGACAAAGTACTTATAACAAAAAAAAAAGGAACACAGAAAAATTGAGAGGAAAAAATTCTAAAAAAAAAAAAAGTATAAGGGTCAACCTAAACCCCAACGCTCTGGGGGATTTTGGTTGAGGCATCTTTATCCCACAAAGGGGTGGGCATAATATGAAGGGGCCTCAGGCAAAAATGGATAAACAGAAAACCTAGAAACAAATGAAATTAATTCTCTCAGGATGCACTTACATTAGGTTCGAGGTTACCGACTTCCTGCAACGCAACATAGCAAATAAAATATCAAAAAATGGATCAAAAATAGTAACAAAGAGGTCGCGGTAGGTGACTAAATAGGCATAGACCGGCAGTCTGGCAGTCCCTACAACCCTAGACATGCAAAAAGAGTGTAGACTGCAGCAGCCCTCATGCGGCCACACCCTCGCACGTAGCCTTTTCCTCGCGACTAGCCTCATCTTCCCCCTCAGCATCATCTTCTTCACGCGTGGTCACCAACACCACCACCGTGTGCCCTCCTCTTGAATGCACCAGCAACAACTCCACCGTCGGCCCACGGCATCAATGGCAACCTCTGCACCGCCGGTGTCACCAGCCTTGGTGCCTATAGCAGGGCACCCACGCACGCCCTCGCGGATGGCAACCCGCACGCAGCTGCTAGCGCCTCCTCGCGCACACCACGCCCTCGCGCCACCACAGGCGCTCAACCGACCTCCCCCTCTTCTTCTCTGCCGACAAGAAAGAACCCAAAGCCGCCCGTTAACACCTCCACGTAGCCACCTCCATGGGCCTTGCATCCTCACACCAACTATGCCACCAGACTCGCCACGTCGCACCAAGTTCGCCCACACCCACAGTAGCATCTCTCGTAGCCCACACACGCCGGTGAGCAGTCGCCACCGCGAGTGGGTTCCTCCTCTCCAACGGCCGCCACCGACCACCATTTTCACCATGACCTCCATCGTATCGGCCTTGCCCCACTCGACCTCCTCAGAGCTTCCCATTTCCAGCCGTGCCTCCTCTTCCTCGCACGCACAAGGGGAACAATTCCTCTATTTTCCTGTAAATGGTTCAATTAGTATTTACCATCTATGCCATTGCCAGTTCCCTAATCCTTTATTTTGATGCATTAATATATTTGAGGCGAATTTGCAACAATGCACTTACGCTTTCTCGTAATTGTTCAACACTTCACTTGTGATTGCACCAAATTGGGAATTAGATTTGCACTTTAGTAAGCATGTAATTGAAAATTACATGATATGGCATTGTACACACTAATCACATATTTATTGAATTATTTTATTGAGGGAAAATTACGCACAAAACCCTCGCATTCTGAAGTTATTGTGTCTTCTTCCTTTCACCTCATTCTGCATCGGATTTGGGCATGGATTCTGCACATGATTTGGGTGAATATAAGAGGATAGCATTCATGAATTTATTGCAGTTGTTCTTCCCTGTAGATACGACCTGCCTCTTCGTAGTTAGTTTTACTGATAAATATTTTTAATTTAGGATTTTTCCACCACACGATTTTACTACGATAACGTATTTCTCTGACATATTTTTCTAGCAAGCAAAAATCTCCCGATCACCATGGAACCAAAAGATGCACATAAAACAAACTGCCTTAATTCCTTCATACACATGGGTTAGGCTCAATTCAACAACCTAGAGTTTCCGAGTTTCAGAGAAAGTGAAGCATCTTATTCGAAAAAGAAACCCTAATCTCTCTTATATAGAGAGAAGGGATGCAAAAATTACATGTGAACCCACTAAGAAAATAAAAATAACAAGATGCACATAAAGTAACATAAAATTAGGATTCTAACACTATTCTAACACTTCCCCTTAAATTGGAGCATAGATATCCATCAAGCCCAACTTGTCACATAGAAATAAATCTCTTCCTTGTTAAGGCCTTTATGAATATCAGTAAGCTACAACCTAGAAGATATGTGAGGAGTGCAAATCTTTCCTTCCATCATTGCATTACGTATAAAGTGACAATCTACCTTAATGTGTTTCGTCCTCTCATGAAAGGATTGGGTACAATATTAGTTGACTTGTCGCAAAACAAAGGAATAGGGATCTTCACTTGCACCCCAAGATCAGCTAAGAAGGGATCCACTCACCTCACAAGCAATGTGAGCCGTCACTCCATACTTAGCCTCGACATTGGAACAAGCAACAATTCTCTTCTTGCCATGCCACGAAATAAGATTGCCTCCGAGAAATATGGTGTAGCTAGTAGTAGATTTCCTATATTCAACAGACCCAGCATAGTCTGTATCAAAATAGGAACAAAGATTTAGGTGCTCATTGTTCCTATGGTAAAGTCCTCTACCTAAAGACCCCTTAAGATATTTCAGGATGAGACAAGCATCAGAATAGTGATTGTAGCATGGTTTATACATATACTAACTTGCTTAACTACAAAACTGATATCAGGGCAAGTGATAGGTGTAATAGCTTGCTTCCAATGCTCTTGTACCTATGGATATCCTCAAATGGAGGATCTTTGACCTCCCCATATTTTCCTTTCTACTCAACAAGGACAATAAAAGGCTTGGTAGTTGGAGCTACAAAGTCTTACATCTTCAAGGATCTCTAGAACATATTTTCGCTAAGAGTGTCAGATATGCTCCTTTCTAACTGCCTTTATTCCCCAAAAAGTACTGTATTTCTCCTAGGTCTTTTGTAACAAAGAGCTTCTGCAAGAAAGCCTTCGCCTCCTAAGCACCAGCACTATCATCTCTTCTTAGAACCATGTCATTAACGTATATAGTTATTATGACAATGCCAATAGTAGCCTTTTTGATAAAAATAAAGTGATCAGAGGTGCATCACCTAAAGCCAATCTTCATTACCTCCACACTCAATCTGTTGAACAAAGCATGAGGGCTCTATTTGAGATCATTTATGACCTTCAATTTACATACACACTCCCCCTCAACCTCCTAACCAGGAGACTATTGCATGTACATTTTCTCAATCAAGTTGCCATAAAGAAAGGCATTCTTGATATCCAACTAAAACAATGGCCAGTTTCTATTTGGGCCATACACACGTCACAGCAAAATGATAATCATCAGTCCTTTTCAATAAAACACCTGAATACATATATCAAACCAGTCATTCTCTAACTCAAAGAGATCTTCCTTCCAAGCCACCAAAACTCCACCTGATCTTCCCACTACTGGAACTCAACATACCAGAAAAAAGAGACCCTCCCACAAATAACCCAATCCTTAAGCGTACACGTCTCCAACATAGTTTCCTGCAGCAACACAACATTTACCCTGCATACCCTTAGCTACTAAGAATCCTCCTCCTCAATTCATCCCTTATTCCCCTTACATTCCATGGTAGAATCTTCATATGTCACCCACCAGACCCTTCCCCGCATTTGCACTCCTAAAAAAAAACCCCACATTTGAGCAAGAATTCTCAATCTAACCTCAAGATTAGCCATGGTCGGTTGCGGTGTAGACTCCATGGCCACAACTCCATTACTAAGGACTCCCACCACAGCCTGCACCATCGCACAATGTGACCCCTACAGTCCCCCAATCATCTCCATCGCCTATCGAGGCTTGCTTCATTGCTGTCTCAAATCAAGGATCGCCACCATCTGCAACGATCAACTCATCGTGAAGGTTCACCAACATCACTGGTGCTGGAGATTCCCCTTCTTCTTGGTCTTTGCGATTTGAAAACAAGGTTGCAAACTCACCCTCAACCAAAACCCCTAACGCAGTAGGCCCCAAGCTCCCCTTCAGAGGCCTCTACCATAATCGGGCCCTCTATTGGGTTCTTAAAGGACCCCTTAAGTTCGGATACTCCCTCGAGTCAATCCACTTCAGGACCACTATTTAAATCACAACCAACTGTAATTAGCAGACCCCTCCCCAACTTTTAAAAGCTTGAATCCACCTTTTCTCTGCGGAGATCACACTCCCTCCGGCATCATCGGTGCAGACCACACCCTTCTCCACAATCACAACCTTTGACTTCGGTTTCCAACTCTGACTCAGCCACATTGCTGCCATTGCATCGCCTCCAGCCGAAGGCAAGGAAGCCACCTCTACGAAAGATCAAACAACCACTTCCCTTTTGAACTTCACCACCCAAGAAGATCCACCAAACTAGAATAACCATTGATGAGATCACCCCTTCGTCCATGACCTCCAATGAAGCCTGCACCCAATGCAAATCGTTCTTCTGAAGCCCATCATTCTCACATCTCAGGCGAGAGAAGCCCAAGACAAAGGCACTCACTACTTCGATTGTCCTCAAATGCAATGAGAAGCCCACCAACTAAACTCAGACCTCCTTTCTCGCTAAAGGTCGTTCCTCCCAGGCCCCATCGACCACATCAACAAGTGAACGCCAGTGAATCTCCCAATCTCCACTCACCAATTTTTTAAATCAAAGTGTCTCCAATTGCTCCGAACTATAGTCAAGTAGGAGAACCTTCCCCACATCCACCCTCATCACCTTAATGGATGTTGGAGGACAAAATCCCCGAAGAGCATTGCGGATTGACTCCAAGTCCAAGCTGCCTGACAAAACAACTCCAATCAAGGCACCATAAAGCAACACCTTGAGGTTCAGCGCTATTAAAGACCACAGAGCCAGAAGCACCAAGGTTGGAATCTCCACTTGCGACACCACCGAAGGAGAACCAGTAAGACAAACACCACTTGGTCAAACCTTCATTGTCGCCACCAGTGAGCGCAGGCAATCCCATTGCCAATGTCCTATCTGACGACAGCGAACACACACAATGGGGTCGCGACACAACTTCGCTACATGACCCCAAGCACGGCATTGGAAGCACCTCACGAAGGGGACAGCCATGCGTGGAGCCAAGCCTTCCCTTCATCAACAACCTCAAGCCACAATCCACTCCCCTCCAGTCCTGTGTGCTCCACTCTCACTCTCCCCTTTACACTCTCCACTCTCGCCCTCCCCTCCATCAAGGGTGATCAATACAACTAATCTTTGTATTCTTATTATTGTAACACTTGGAGTTTTTAGTCTCCCCTCTTAATGGGTTTATAGGGGGTTAACATTCCTTGTTAGCCCCTCTTTCCCTTTTCAAAAAAAAATCCAAGATGTGTCTCAGCTTCCATTCAGCAATTCCATTCTACTGAAAGGAATATGCGCATGGCGTTTGATGCAAGGTTCCATTAGAGACGAAGGATTGCAACTGCTTTTGCATGAACTCCAATGCATTATCACTGTGAAAATCTTAATAGATGAAGAATATACATTATGCACTTCAGCAAAGAAGCATTTCACATGTAGGATCTTGGATTGGTCCTTCATAAGAATTCTTCATGTGAATCGACTATAGTTGTGAACAAATACTACAAAGTACTTATAACCTGTCACACTGCTCACACAAGATGATCACCACACATCATAGTGTATTAGGTGGATATGTGTTGTGCTCCTCAACTTGTAGAGGAAAGGTAGAGCGATGATGCTTGCCAAATTAACAAGTCTCATAGTCAAATCTAGTAGATGTAGACAAATCAGGAAACATCAGACACAGCTTATCAAAGGATGGATGGCCAAGGTGGAGATGCCAGAGTAGGGGATCAGTAGAGAAAGGCAACTCCGATTAAGTAAGTTTATCAAGATAGTAGAGAGCATTCTTCTCATATCCACCACCAATAATCCGATCGGTCTATATATTTTGAAAGTATCAGTGATGCTTGTCAAATATCACATAACACTTCAGATCCTTACACACTTTACTGACAAATAAGAGGCTCATGGGAAAACTCTAGTGCACAATGTATATCTGATAACTATAGTTGAGAGAAGAATTGGACATCATTGACTACAGTCATGGGAGAATAGGTACAATTTCTTTTGAAAAGCAAAATAGGTACAATTTACCACTTTTACTAAAGTCCTCTAGTTGGTTTAGTGTCACATAGAGAACTAACCTCAACAGTAAAATGAGGGGAAGCACTAGAGTCTATCACCCACTTTCTAGGTCTAGTAGATGTCCAATTCATTTGAATTCTAGTAACATCAGTGAGTGATAAGAGCATTGGGATTGTACTTGTATGTTGCCAGCATATCAATAGTGGAAAGCCATCCAAGGTTGTAGCATGTAGATATGATAATAAGAATGGGAGACATTCCCAAGCAGTCGTAAGAGATGATCACAAGCAGAAGGTGGGCGACGATCCCAAGAATTAGATGAAAGGGAGTCTAGTTCATCACAACTTGAAAAGATCGACCACAACAAAGCATTCAAGGCCCACCGAAGGAGGAAATAAGGCAAGTGCGAATCACAGGCAGGAAGAAATCATCCCTATTGGCAAAGAAACATGAGACCCAGTGGTAAGGGGTTCACCGGAGCACCACCGACGATTGGGAGGAGTCTCACCAGACCCTTGCTAATTAACAAGACAATTGTTAGCATCGATCAAGCTGGCCTGATTTGGAAGATGTTTCTAGCCGACGGCCAGTGGTGGATCGATGGCGGCCATAGGAGGGATTGCTAGTGGGCTAACAGCTCAGCAATGGTGTCGAAAGCCAGAGGCTGACGACGGTGGGTGCCTTCTTCTTGGGCATCAATTAGGGCTTCCCTTCCCTTTTTTTGTTTTGACTTATTGTGGAAGAAAGAAGGGAGATGGGGATAAATGAGGTACCGATGTTTTGATACCATATCAAAGAAAATGAAGCATCTTATTAGAAAAAGAAACCCTAACCCCTCTTATATAAAGAAAAGGGATGCAAAAGTCACATATGAGTCTACTAAGAAAATAAAAGTAAAAAGAGACACGGAAAATAACATAAAACTAGTATTCTAACACAAAGGATGGTGCATATGTTGCATTTGTGTGAAGACTAGACCAAGCAAGTACATGAGTGCAATGAGTAGGAAGCAACATAAAACACAAGAAATGAGAGAACAAGGGGTCGCAAGTGGTCCACAATAACCACAGAGAGTAAAAAATAAAAGAATAAGCCTGAGATGCACAAGTGTGTGCACGTCACGTGTGCATGTGCTCACATGTAAACATGTGCAAAGAGATGTCCAGCATGCCCTCAGTGTGTTTCTGAAAAGGACTATTTTCAAGGTATCCAAATCGTTGAAATTTGACGTTGAAATATGAGTGTTTTCACAACGTGCCTCTGAAATGCACACTTCGAAATTTATCAAAATAATATTGAAATCAACACTTAAAACCTTACATAGATCTCAATTTTCAGAAAAAAGGGATGGCACCAACTTTGAAAAATAACCCCTAGAACAAGGCTCTCATTAATATACACATAAAAAAGGATAAATTGAATGATCGGCACCAAGAAGACCTAGATTTACATATTATGAAAACTTCCTTACCCTTTAACCTAAACAAGCCCTATTCCATCACCTAGGAACCAAAGGAGGAGACACCTTCTAGAAGCCACATTGTCTAGTAGTGTACGCTAGTAGGATGTTGGCAAGCAAGGGTAGGCCTTTTTAGGGATGAAGGGAGGGGTAGATGAGGAGTTGCAGGCATGGACGGAAACTACATCAGGAAAGGCCAGGAGTTGATAAATGCTAGAAGAAAAAGCCTTGTCTACTAGAAGTGCAAGTCAGTCTATAGGCCTTGGAACTCTATTTGACTCCAAATTACACATACACATCAGGCAGTGGAAGTAAAAGGGGAAAAGGAGTTGTAACAATAGAAAGGAGAGATGAATAACTATAATGGCATACTACTCCAAGGGAGATGACACCAAGACAATGCAGAACTAAACACATGATCATAGACCATGACAATATAGAACTTGGTACAAAATCCTATTTACCAAATAAGTCAACAAAATACATACATATCAACAATAGGATTTTTTTAAGGGATCAACATTAGGAGTTACTCCAACATCAAAAGTGAAGTTTTGAAATGAATTCAATCAAGAGTCTTGACCCTCCAGTTGCAGGAAAATTTATGAACCAGAAAATATAATACTATTTAAGAAAAAGAAAAATGAAAATTCTAATTAAGCCAAAATGGGAGAGCTAGGGTGGTCACCCTCTCAATATCCTATCAGTCATGGGAATAAATAAAACTCCATATTTCTATGATGTGGAGGTGTATTGCAATTTCTGGAGCTTGGTGCTTTACCAGATTGCAACGGATGAGTGCACTTTCCTTCAATTTTTTCAATGTTGAAAAGGGTAGAAGCCAGGCTTTTGTAAGGAAGTTTTCTGGGAAGGGGACTGAAGGTGGTGGTTTAGAAGGGAGGTTTGCCTTGGACCTAGGAACAATAAATCAAGCTCTAATGATGAAGTGGATGGTCAAGATAATGAGGGGAGGTATGTCACCACCTTTTCCAATCCTTTAGCAAACAGCATGAGTAGTTCCTCATTCATCAAATGCAATGCCCCATGTTATCTCAAGCTGGGCAGAAGGTCAAAGATCCAGATGATCCCACCCATTGAAGTATGAAGTCTACCTAGTACTTCCTATCTTGTCTGCTTGTTACAGCAGAAAACTTAGTGCAGAGAAGCCGTGAGAGACGCTTCCCTTTTTTTGGAGAGGTCTAATGCATCCTATCATGCCTTTCTTCTACATCAAGCTTGGGTTGAAACCAATTTTTGCTTTTGACACAACGGGGATGCTTTCCGAGTTCTTGAGGTTGGTTGCTTTAGCGTCTAATTTTGATGCCTCTGTCTGAGGATGTGACAGTGCAGGTGCTGCAGGATCTTGGACAGGCTTTTGGGGTCATTACTTGGCAAGCAGCTCTTGAAGCTTTCACAGCTTCCATGGTACATGGCTTTTCCATTCACAAGTTGGTGGCTCTAACGGTTGAAGTGGGAGGATACTTCTTTCTTCTGTTGAGTCAGCTTATCAGCAGCTGCCTTTAGCAGAAGCAGATGGGATTTTTTCCAGAATAGCTGGGTAACTCGGAGTCTGTTCATTCCATACTTTGCTACCCATAGTTTATGTAGCAGGAAAATGGAGGATTTTCTACATCTATTCTTTTCATGCCAATTCAGGCACTATTTGTTATGTGGGATAAGTCACTTTATCCTGCATTTGGTACCTAAAAATCCCAGTACAGAAAAATTCCAGGTCTTGCCCTCTAATCCCACGATAGACTAATTCCGTGGGGGAGGTGGAATACAAGTTATCCCCCTTCTTGTGAGGCATCTTCCCTACTTTAACCCTTGATGTGACATAAACTACCACCAAACTCCAATGCACACTTATCCTCCATTTATCCCCCTATTTCCCCATCTTCCCATACCTGTTCTAAACCCATTCCCCTAACCAAGCAGTTCCTAAGGCTCTGTTTCAATGTGGGGATTCCCCCTGCATTTGCCAACGGATAAAGTAACAGACAGAAAATCCCAAATACAGAGGGCTTATCCCAAGGTTGCCTTTTTCCACATCACCCTTGGTGCAAACTTATCCCCTGATTAGTTATAGTTAATGAACTGGATGAATATCATCCAGATAGCCACCCTTTATTTTTTTCAAGAAAAACTTATCCCCTGACTTATTCCTGTTAGAAATTCACCCCACCCACATAACTTCCACTATTCCACCAATAATCCCCTCTTCCAAACAGCCTACTGAGAGAAACCCAAAGTTTACCATCTTCCTTATTCCAAGCTGTCTCCAAACACAACTGAGATCTACCATGACTTATTCCACTGCAAAAAACTTATCCCATCTCCCCTATCCCCACATCCAAACGAGCCCTAAGGATGTTCGGCAGTGAACATGTATTCTTGGAATTGATGCTTCATCTTTTAATTCTCTCTAGGAGAGTTCTGGAATGGCATTTTTCAATCCAAAACAAAATGTGTTGGGCATCAGGTTGCAAAGGAAAATTGTAATCTTTAAAGAAAGAGAGCCTTGGTTGAGAATGTTCTTCTAGATATTGTAGCTTATAGTTTTGTGGGCATCTGGACTGTAGGGATGGTAGCCTTTTAACTTTGATGGATGTGGTGCTTGTTTTTTTTTTCTGTGAAGTCAGCTTACCGTTGCTTGTGGTGACTCTTCTTTTACAGAATAGCTAGCTAACTAGGAATTCAAGGGCATCTTTGAAGGTGGCAATCTTTTTGTGGTTATTTTTTTTGAAACGGTGAGGGTGGTTATCCCTTAGATAACCGCCCAGAGAAATTTATTAATAAATAAAACAGTCAAAGCACATACGCCATGTTACAAAAATGCACCCCAAGCTGACATAAAAGACAACACAGGGGCTACAAAATTCTCTACATAAGGATGCTGCCCCCTAAAAACTACCACATTTCTCCCTACCCAAATAGACTAGAGAACCGCCAACAGCCATGTCTTTCTCCTTCCTTGTCCAAAATGAGCTGGTTCTCCCGCCCAAGCTTCCACACCTAAACAATGTCCAGAAGCTGCCAAGGGAATCATGATTAAGCTCTATGAGCAAAGATTCATTCCATATTTGTATGCTACCTGTAGTTTGTGTGCCAGGAACATGGAGGATTTTCTACATCCATCTTAGACAGAACTAAAGAGGTTGGGGAAATAAGCATGCGCTTTTCAGATCAATGCTTCATTTTTTGCAGTGGTACTTTTCAATCCAAAATAGAATGTCTTAGGCAATTAGGTTGTGAAGGAAGTGTGATTTTTAAAGGGGGAGAGCCTTTGTTGAGAATACTCTTCTAGATGCTGTAGCTTGTGAGTTAGTAGGTTCCTAGACCGTAGGGCAGGCTGCCTTATTTGAAAGGAGGGGCAGACTGCCTCTTAACTTTGGCTTCTTTCTTTTCTGTTGCAATTGAAGAGTACAAGTTTCAATTGATCATCCTTTTTTTTCCTTTCCAAACAGGGGAAAAAAGATTCTGGCATTTATATTAGTTTCATTCAGTCTTCTTTATGAATATATCTTTTATTTTACTACTTTTGTTGAATCTCTAATATTGTAGGCTCCATCAAAGAGAATACGTACATGACAGTTCTGAACTTCAGGAATTTTGCTTTTATTTCAGTTACATTCTACTCAAGCAACAAGTTTACTATTAGAGTTGAGGAAGACATAAACTAGCAGGACCATAAAGAATGCGGCAGCCAAAATAAAAATCAGATTGTAACTATTCATCACAAAGATATCAAGAAAGATACACTTGGTTTAGGAAATTCTATCATGCCAAATTCTTGAGGTATATGTGCCTTAAACGTGGAGTAATTTCTATCCTCGTCAACAAATAGGTAGAAAATAAGAATTTTGATGTACGAGATAAAGCTTGCCACTGTCACTTTAAGTGCATTATAGAAAGTGAAAATAACTGAAATTAATTGTATGAAAAACCTGTAACAAAGAGATCTGAGTTCCCCTACTTTCAAGTGAATGCTAAGAGTTACAACTACTTTGAAAAAATGTGATCTAGTTGTAACTCAACTAAAAAGTGATTGGCATGAAAAAAAGAAGACTACAAGCTATCGAATTCAATGAAACTGAGACCAATGGGGAATTCATAATAAATCAGTCTCACCTTCCCATCTTCAGCATGTTTGGCAACCTGCTTTGTCAGCTCCTGATGAATCATGAAAAATAAACAAGTCAGCAGACAAGAAATTAAACCTGTTGGAACGTGGAATAAAGAGCCACGTGGATTGTCCACATGGCAGCCAGCAGGCCACGTGAACAGTCCACATGGCAGCGTCTGAGGAGCCCAATAGGGCAGTCGGTCATGGGTTCTAAAACCCAAGTTGGAGTCTTTTACTTAAGAGTCAAGTTTTCTATTTTTAATAAATATGTTTTAGGAAAAGTATTTGTGATGTGATTTAATTAAAGAGATAAGATCTTATCCATAAGGAAAGATCTTTGGTTTCCAAGAATAAGAATATGTACTCTCTATAAAAGAGAGACTTCCCTCTTTGTAATCTCT
The DNA here is from genome assembly GCA_037157565.1 of Thalassia testudinum. NCBI lineage: Eukaryota > Viridiplantae > Streptophyta > Magnoliopsida > Alismatales > Hydrocharitaceae > Thalassia > Thalassia testudinum. The sequence goes on from JAZHRO010000022.1 coordinate 83,845,063, forward strand.
TGAGCCCATTAATAATATTTTCTATTCTAAGGCTCATCTCCTCTCTCTTTCATCTCTCAACATAACCGGCCACCATCACCACCAAGGCCGACCACCCTCCCCGGCCAATAGGGGCAGCCAGTGGCCGCTCTCCTCCTCCCTGATTTCTCCACGTGGACAGCCCCTGTTGGGCTGTTCTCAACAACCAAGGGAGCCTCCACACTCCACCTTGCGCGATTCTCAATAAAACCTAAATTTGATCATATTCAAAACTCAAAGGAAGCATGGTGTCATGACAGAGTATCTCAGGCATCATAGTTACTAAGGAAATGAAAACCTGTCAAATCCTAATTTCTTTTCTTAGAAGGCTCAGACTTCTAAATATCTGGGCCATTTTCATATTTTAAGGAGTTATACCAATCAAAAATCTAACGAAAGTTTCTTCATGGAAACAAAATGTTTCAAGTAAAATGGAAGACTGGAAGTCTTATTAAGCAGCATTTGACACCCAAGTGATATGGATCTGTAAACCAGCTCACTACACTGGCATTAAGCCACAAATGGATGTTTTTGTTTTAAGCATGGATGACAGGTCAGCCCTGAGGGAATCTATCAAAGCATGGTGTAGAAAAACAAGCCTCTACACGCTCGAGATGTATGCCTCAATGCAAGGCAAGGTGAGGCATTTTTGCCTCAAGGCGAACACCTTCATCTGCCTTCAGTGAGGCATGCACCTCATAGTGGCCAAGGCGCTCAAGGCACCAGAGGAGGTGGAGCTAAAGGCACTGCCTCAGTGAGTGAACAAATGTCATAGGCAGCATTCTGAAATGACCATCATCTCCTACAACCATCTGAGTGACCGTATGATCACAGCCTTACACTATGAATGCAACATATTGAAACCGTGAAGATTTGCAACGAGTGGAGGAGCCCTTCTTCTTCTTGGAGTTGGCGCACGGTGAGAGGAGGAGAGAGAGAGAGAGGCCAGCTGTTATGGAGGAGAGAGAGGAAGGAGTTGATAAATGTAAAACTATTTTATTGCAACTCAAAAAGTAAATGAAGAGAATTGGTTACTATTTATAGAGAACCAATCTCAATATCAGATCAAATCTCAATTTTAATAAATCACTAAACCTATTTCCTAAAACAAACCGAATCTCTAAATAAGGACTTCAACAAATTTGCTGCAAGTGGCACAAAATAAATTTGGAAAACAACTAAACCTAAACCTATTTTCCAATTTACACACAAACACATCATGCACCCAACAGTGGGCCCTATCGACTCTGCCACGTGGCTACTGATTGTTGCTACCACGTGGCACTTGACACGTGGCTTTATTCCATGCTAACACACCCCCTCAAGTTGAAGCCGAAGAAGATGAAGACTTACATAATTTTTTTATTTTTATCTTTTTCTAAACTTTTGTGACACTATCCGCATCCATGTATGCTCCCTAATCTTCTTTGAATGAATCTGCTAATGCAACTACGAGTCCTTTGCAACCTTAGTAGTAGTTGCTTCTTTGGCAACCTCGAAAGTTGTCAGTGTGGCCACAATTGTCTTATTTTCTTCCTTGATTAATGCCTAGAGACTCTCTAAATTTGCATAATTTTCCTTCTCCGACTACTTTGCCTTAGCTCTCTCGCAATTTTCAGGTGCGCTCTCCAGGATAACATGAAGTTTGTAGATAATTTAGACCTCTAATTCAGCCATAACTTCAACTTGGGTGGTCTCTATCCCTCTTCTTGAACGTTCAGGAGTCAAGTGCTATAGCTTATCATTCCCTGGTACGTTAAAGGTTCACATGCCCCCTAAACATCAACTTTGAGATCTCTATACCTCTTCTTGAACGCCACAAAGCCAATGTCCTCTATTTGGCTTTCCCAAGTGCATGAGAGGTTCACGCACCTCAAACACGAAGTCAACTTCAACTTGCGCTCGACCCTTGGGCACAGCTCCACATGTTACGCGTGAAGAGAGATTGCCTTTTCTCTTCCACACCCGTGATCAATAGGCCAAGAGGGCCCGCTCTGATACCATGTGAAGATTTGCAACACATGAAGGAGCCATTCTTCTTCTTGGAGTTGGTGCGTAGAGAGAGAGAGAGAGAGAGAGAGAGAGAGAGAGGCTAGAGGCCATGGAGGAGAGAGAGGAGGGAGTTGTTGAATGTAAAAGTATTTTATTGCAACTTAAAAAGCAAATGAAGAGAATTGGTGTTTATTTATAGAGAACCAATCTCAATAACAAATCAAAGCTCAATCCTAATAAATCACTAGACCTATTTCCTAAAACAAACAAAATCGCTAAATAAGGACTCCAACAAATTTGCCTCAAGTGGCACAAAACAATTTTGGAAAACAACTAAACCTAAACCTATTTTGCAACACACATACAAACACATCATGCGCCAAACAGTAGGCCCTCCTGACTCTGCCACGTGGCACTGACACATGGCTGCTGACTGTTACTACCACATGGCACTTGTCACGTGGCTTTATTCCACGCTATCAGAAACTATTCAAAATCTATATATTCAAGAACTTAACTAGCAATCCGGTTGAAAACTAAACATTCAAAAAAATAAACCACTGTATGATGCTATTGGTACACAATTCGTATTCCACAACTTCAATCAGCTAGAATATGATGTATTCTTAATCCTTTTCAAATTCTTCAGGCAAATTATTCATACCTGAAAGGATCCTTAGTAAATAACACTTACCAGTCATCCTATGCCTAAGTTTTTCAGAGATTATCATGCTGAAATTAGATTGAATATACTACCCTTTCCACCTACGAAGCTTTTTATCCAAATAACATCATCTTTTTCCTTCATTTTTTTAACTTTCAGGTTTTAAATCCAAACAATTCCTTATTTGTTTATAAAAGCCTACATAGTCCAACTTGAAGGTGACACTTATTAACAATTTAATCAAGTTTGGTGGAATAAATAGGCATGGAAATATGTTATTAAATTGCTTTCACACTATTAGCACATAAGAAGCATATATTTATATCTTTTCCTTGACAACTGCAGCTTAGGTTTATGCCTTGACCTCCTTGAGCCTTACGCCTCACCATGATAGCATGATATTGCCTCATTCTGCCTCACAACTTTTTAAAATTTATCTCATTTTTTTAAACTTATCTCTAAGCATGCATGATTTCTTTAAAATGGCACTTTTAGGCATAGACGGACATGGGAGAAGGGGAAGGAGGTGAAAGGGACCTTGAGAGAGTAGCTGCCAAATGCAACAACCAAATAGCATGCCATGCTGCCTCAATTGTTGGTTAGATCTCAGGAACAGGGTAATGAAGAGAAGTACAAAGAAATATTTGGTGTTGGGGTGTACATGCATGCATGTAAGTATGATCTATGGTCAATGAGGTTACGCAGAGAGTAATCACCATATAGAAGAAGCAAGGCAGCGAATAGGATGATGGAAAAGGTTTTTTTTTTTCTTTGAGGAGGCAAATTGACTTCAATCAAATGCCGATGCATTAAATGACTTCCATAAGTACCACCAAGGTCAAAGTCAAAACGAACTCCAATTTGAAACATGGCAATGGGAAAATAACTATTGACTTGGTTGACACATAATAAACATGAACCAGATACAAGCCATAAGAGTTTATCCATTTGTCATCAACCTATGAAGGCTTACCATCAATAAAGACTAAATGAATTCACTTCAAGCATTTAAGGTCCGAATCAATTCAAATCCATGAAAATGACTGAAGAACATATTTATGTATGAGTTAACTAATGAGAATGAGTTGAATCATGAATACCCTTTAAAGACTAAGCAGTATATCTTTTCAAAAAGACTAAGCAGTTTAAATTAGGAAACATTGGATATATATTCATATACCACAAGGACACATAATAACAACATACTCCTTACATTTTACCTTGAGAAGCCAGAAATTGAAACCAGTTGGCCTCTTTCTTTGACCACAGAATTTTCAAAGAAAAAAAAGCCATCACAAAGGCTACATTTCAGACAAGGATAAAGCTTGCCTTTCTTCGATCTTCAGTCAGTGGAGGGACACTCAACCTTATCACTTGTCCTTCAGTGTTTGGTGTCATGCCCAGGCTAGAATTAACTATGGCCTTTTCAATCATTTTCAGACTGAAAGAAAGAGGGGGAAAAGAATCAGAATTTTAGAATCTGCATTTGATACCATTCCAAAAGAATGCATACAAAACTTTCATTTTCATAAGTTCCATATATTACAACAAATAATACAAGTTCAAATAAACCCACCTGATGTGAAAACCATACCAGTCATCTAGCACGTATATCATAATTGAAGAATGCTCAAGGTACTTTTCAGTTCTTGCCTTTCCTACTTTGATCATGCCTCCAATCATCCTACAACGAGAGCTATGCATTTTCTTTTACTCTCCTATTTAAAATCGGTTACCATTTCTCAATGAGGTTGGATCAATGTATTGCCTATGAAATGGTACCAAAGCAGCTGTTCCAGGACATTGCAGTACTCACCCACGTCCCTCCCTATTTTCTCTTTTTCGCTGACTATTATCTTTTGTTGAGTTATGTATGGAGGGCTTATTGGTCTTTTATGGTTTGGTTTATTGTAAGGGATAGTATTGTACTTCTGTTCTCCGGTGCCTCTCTATACAAAGGTCCAAGGTTTCTCTGAATAAAAGTTATGCCATTACAACTTTTACATGGTATCAGAGCAACGATCTTAGATCGGGGCTTTGGTATCTCACCAAACCCTAGCCTCCTTCCCTCCCACCAAAACCCTAATTATTCCTCCTTAGTGGCGTCATCGGCCACCTAGGCCAGCAACACCACCCCAGCAAGGCCCTCTCGGCCTCTCCACCACCTACAACAACGTCGTAGAACCTCCACGGTGTTGCAGCGCCACTGCGGGTCAACCTAAACCGGCAATAGCATCGCCATAAAGCGTTGCAGCGTCGTCGCAGAGATCTCTAGCACCTCTGCAGCGCTCTCTAGCGCCTCTGTGGTGCCGCCACCGGTGACCTAGCTCTCCAGCGCCGCCATCGTGGGCCTCTGAGCGTCGCAGAGGTCTCCAGCACCATCGCCTCGGGCCTCCAAGTGTCGCAGCGCCGCCGCTGAGGCCTCTTCAAGCGGTCTGCCACCATGAAGAGCACCGCTAAGGCCTCTTCTATGCCCTAGTGTGTGCAAAGTCTGTTGGAAGGCACTCCGTCGATCTAAAATCCAACTTTTTTCAGATCTCATTTTTAGACCATAAGCCGATGATTCTTCGGGGATCTCGATTCCACATATCATGGGGGACAAGAAAGACAATGTGAGTGACTTAATGGGGAAGAACTCTACCACAAGCACTCCCCCTCACATGTAGGGGATATCGATCAAGTTGGATGGATCCAACTTCTTGCTCTGGTCCACCTCCCGATTTGTTGGATCCCATAACAAGAAGTATATTTTAACTGATGTTGTTCCTGCATTTAAGTGTGCTGATTGGGAGGCAGATAATGATTGGGTGGTTATGTGTCTCCTAAATAATGTCATGCAAACTATCGCCAAGCAAATCACGGCTCATTCTTCAGCCAAGAGGATGTGGGAGGTACTTCATGAGATGCACTCTCACAAAAGTAATATTACCAGGTTGTGAAAAGTTGTGGAGGATATTCATAATCTTCGAAAAGGCTCCATATCTTTATCTGAATACTACGACTCTATGAGGAATTTGTGGGATGAACAAGATGTGTACCAGCCGATCTCTACGGATGCTTCTGTTAGAACTAAGTAGAGAGAAGCTATTCGATCAATTCAACTTCTGTCAAGTCTTAGGTCCAAGTACAAGGCAGTCAAAGACTAATTCATGACAATGGACGAGATCCCTACACCGGAGCAGATCTATGCTCGTTTCTCTAGGTTTAGCACTTCTGATCCCGTACCTGCTATTAATTTCTCTACCATCACTGTTGTTGGTCGTGGTAAGGGGAATTCAGGCGGAAGAGATGGTAGAGCCCAGGTGGTGGTACACGTGGACGTGGTCGTAGCCGTGGCCGAAGTTCTTTTTTTTGTGAGTACTATCACAGGAATGGGCACATTGTGGATCGATGCTGGGTGAAGCATGGTTATCCACAAGGTATGGATCCACGTGCTCATCAAGTTTCTACAAAGGATACCACCCAGGTGCAGGAGGACGACAGCCAGATGACAGTTTCTAAGGCTGACTACGAGCGGTTCATGGCTTCTCAGGCATCCACTTCTGCCTCTGTTCACAGATCTGCATGTACTTCATCCATCCATGATGGTTAGTGCCCAAGCCCCTACTTGGCTGGCAGACTCAGGTGCCTCCTCCCACATTACTAGTGCACTACTCTTTTCTCCTCTCTACAAGACCTTGCTACACCATTCCAGGTTAAAGTGGCAAATGGGGGTTTGTCACCGATCACTAGTCTTGAGAACATCTCAATTTCTAACACTTTACCTTTATAAAGTGTTATGCATGCTACCAAATTTGCACTCAATTTAATGTCTATTAGTCAGATTACAATGAATTTAAGGTGTCGAGCTATATTCCATGACCAATATTTCTTTTTACAAGATCTCCAAACGATGAGGAAGATTTGTGGACTTGAACAGAACAATCTCTACTACCTTCATGTTCCTCCATCTTCCAGTGCTGATGTTGTGTATGCCACCTCTGCACTTCAATGGCATTATTGTCTTGGTCATCCCAATCTACACGTTCTGCATCACCAGTTTCCTAAGTTATCTTTTCCATATGTTTTTAGGTGTGAAGCCTGTCAATTGGGCAAGCACCATAGGTTATCTTTTCCATCACAAAATAAAAGAGTTCAGTCTATTTTTGCTTTAGTCCATGCTAATGTTTAGGGCCCATGTCGGGTTAAGAATATTCGTGGCTTTCGATATTTTCATATTCTTGTGGATGAATATACCAGGGTGTCCTAGGTTTTTATGATGAAAAAAAAGTCCGAAGCCTTTGATATTGTCAAAAATTTTATTCTTGAAATAAAGACTCAATTTTCTACTGTTATTAAGATTTTCCAGAGTAATAATGGTTTAAAGTTTGTAAATGCCAAGACTACTACCTTCTTTAAATCTTTGGGTATTGTTCACCAGACGACTTGCATTCACACTTCTCAACAAAATGAAGTAGCTGAACATAAGCTTAGACACTTGATGTTGCCTGATCCATTATGTTGCAGATGAATGTTCCTTCATGCTTTTGGGCCGATGTTCTTACTACTGCTTATTTGGTGAGTCGTGTGTTCATCTGTTTTAGGGGGTAAAACTCCCTACTCCATGTTGTTTCCTGGCAAAAGCATTTTTTCTATTGCTCCGACTGTCTTTAGCCATGTGTTTTTCGTCCACCTTCACCATGTTGACAAGATTTCTCCTCGTTCCATGAAGTGCATCTTTCTGGGTTATCTCCAAACTCAAAAAGGGTACTGTCGTTATGATTTAGTTTCACGGAAGTTTTATATCTCTACTGATGTCACTTTCTCTAAGTAGATTCCTTACTACCAGAAACATGAAAAGCAGCACACTAATTTATCTATTGATATCCCTCTTTCTGTTTTATCTGATCCACCACAACCACATGAGCCACCTAGTACAAGGGCCAGTCATGTTCATCCTGGTCATTTCTCGTGTCATCTTGAGGTCCCTACTACAGATCCATTCCCTAAACATTTTCAGCGCAGGGTTCAGAATGTTACTCAATTGGAAGAGCCTTTGTCTACTGTTTCTGCTCAGTCCCCACCAGCTACTGATGATATGTCTAAGGATCAGGTACCCATTCTGACTAAGGACACGTCTCTGGATCTTCCTATTGCATAAAGAAAGGCTCCCAAATCATATGCCAAATACTCCATATCACAATTTATGTCGTTTGATAGTTTATTTGTAGTTGGCCGTCAGTTCTCTCTAGCCATTGACAATGTGCAGGTGCCACAAGATCATCATGACCCTTTCCGAGATCTATCTTAAACCTTGGCAATGCAAGAGGAGATGGCTGCCTTACAGTCCCGTGACACATGGGATCTTATTGATCTACCTCCAGGTGCTACTGTGGTGAGGTGTAGATGGGTGTTTACCCTCAAGTGTCATCCAGATGGCACTATGGATCGATACAAGACACGTCTGGTTGCAAAAGGCTACACTCAGACATTTAGCGTAGACTACTTTGAGACATTCTCCCCAGTGGCATGTCTCAATTCCGTTCACATCCTCCTTTCACTTGCAGTGAACAAGCGTTGGACTGTTCATCAACTTGATATCAAGAACGCCTTTTTATATGGTGATGTGGAGGAGGAAATCTACATGGAGCAACCACCAGGTTTTCCTACTCAGCGGGAGTGTCAGAAAGTCTGTAGATTGAAGAAAGCTATATATGGTCTAAAACAGAATCTCAGAGCCTGGTTTGAGAGGTTCAATAGGGTAGTTTAGGAACATGGCTTCACCAAATCTTCCACCGATCACTCTGTCTTTACAGTGCATGGGAAGACAGGTACAGTTATACTTGGCAAGGCATAGAGGAGACAAAGAAGTTGCTTTAGTCATAGTTTGTTACCAAAGATACTAAAGGAGGACTTGTGCTCTCCCAACGCAAGTATGTTTTTGACATGTTGATAGACATGAGAATGCTAGGGTGCAAACCAGCATATGTGCCCATCGATGTCTCCTTAGTCCTTACCTATTACTGATGAAGATAGTCCTCTACTGCAAGATGTCACTAGGTACCGTGCAATGACTGGGAAGCTCTTATATCTAACCATTACTCCTGACATTGCCTTTGCGGTTGAAAGATTGAGCCAATTCATGCAATCACCAAGGGAAGTCCATTGGGATAGAGTTTGCCAGATTTTCAGGTACTTGAAAAGTGTACCTGGGAAAGGGCTATTTTTCAAGGACAATGGGCACCTGGATATTTGTGACTATTCTAATGCAAACTATGCTGGTGCACATGAGGACAAGAGGTCCACTACAGGGTATTGCACTTTTGTTGAGGGTAATCTAGTTACCTAGAGAAACAAGAAATAGGCAGTAGTTTCTAGATCTAATGTTAAGTCTAAGTACAGAGCTATGTCTCAGACTACTTGTGAGCTACTCTGGGTCAAATCCATTCTAAAGGACTTTGGTGTGCAAGCCTTTGGCGCTATTCCCATACATTGTGACAACAAAGCTACCACCTTTATTGCTAATAATCATGTATTTCATGAGAGGACCAAGTATATAGAAGTGGACTACCACTTCATTAGAGAGGTCATTTTAGCCAAGAAGATCACTCCTTACGTATGTTCTGAAGATCAACTGGCAAATGTTTTTCCTAAAGTACTTCCTAAGAAGCGTTTGCTCTATATTTGTTCCAAGCTGAGCATGTTTGATGCATATGCTCCAGCTTGAGGAGTGTTGAGTTATGTATGGAGGATTTGTCCTTTTATTGTTCGATTTATTGTAAGGAGTAGTATTGTACTTCTCTTCTCTGGTGCCTCTCTATATAAAGGCCCAGGGTTTGTCTGAATAAAGGTTATGCCATTACAACCTTTACATCTTCTATTCTCCTTCCATATTCATGCAGCCATCTTTAATCATGGGCAACGAGTGATGCATGGGATTGCAACCATAGCAGCAATTAAAGTGCCATGACATGGGTCTGTTGCAGACACAGCCAGCATTTTTGCCATGTCATGGAAGGAGATATAGCATGCACATGTTGTTGCTGAAGGTGTAGGGTTTTTGCATGTAGCAAGGTTTCGTGCATGCATCTTCATCACACATGATTCTCCCATGTGCCTTAGTTCTGTGCATGCTATTACTGATTCTGGTGCACATTTAGGCCTAACTGACATGCAGCTAAAAAATTTTGCCTGAATGCTTGTCACTTTGAGTTGCTAGTTTATTCAATCGATGCAATGATGAATGTTGCATATTATGCAAATGAGTAGGGACGTTGGATTCTTATGTCCTTTCATTGGTCTTAGTGATGCTGTCTACTACTTCTGATCTCATTCTCCTTCTCACCCTTACATGGTTGCTTCCAATTTATGTGAGGTTGATATGAAAGCCCTAGCATCTACTACTCCAGTGGTTGGTTTAGGACACATCCATCAAGCTCGATGGTGCCTAGAGCTACATACCTTAGTCATAATCATTCCTTATCATTATTGAAATTCAAAAGAAACTCTACATTCTCCCATCTAAGGTTCCCAATTCAAAGGCTTGGAAATGGGAACAAGACAACTTCTCATTCATGATTCTTTTTTTTTAAATGTATCCTCAGTTGTGAATTAAAGGCTCATGAATTGCATTAAGCCGAAAAAATCCATCGACATGCTATATAAGAAAGAATATTAATGAGATATGGAGGAGTCTAACAAAGTATTATTATAAGTCTAGTGACTCTCAACTAGCAAATACTTGTCAACATATCTAAACTACCAACCAAGGGGATCATCTTCTAGTAGATTATGATTTTTTTGGAGGGCAGGGCTCTATATTAATAATATTAATATGAAAGCTTTAAACGAGAAGTTAGTTGTTTTGCAACTAGCAAATACTTGTCAACATATCTAAACTACCAACCAAGGGGATCATCTTCTAGTAGATTATGATTTTTTTGGAGGGCAGGGCTCTATATTAATAATATTAATATGAAAGCTTTAAACGAGAAGTTAGTTGTTTTGTAACCTGCTTGCCGTGCCGATAAACCACTTTGAGAAAGAAATGCAATTTGAATTCTAGTTAGTTATTTCTTTTTTTAAAATGACCTACTTAGTTTCTTCTGCAAGTAAAATGTATAAAGATTTTTTTGAAAAGAAAGAGTATTTATCCGATTGATAACCAACCAAATTAATTTTAATTAATCAACGGGCCTGAACCACGGCCAAATTACAAAGTAATTCCCTAGAAATTAGCCATAGACGATATACTACAAACAAAATTCTAAGTACGCTATCCTTTAAAGATTGCCACATCCTTCCTAACCAAATGCCTCATAATACCACCAAAACTCTTGCCTTCTCCTTCTTCAACTTGAATGCATTTTGCCCCATGATTTGGCTTCCACACCTGAAGGACCTCCAAAAGTCATCCTAACCAATGTGTGTGATCCATTCCACACGAAAGTATCTCTAGATTTGTGCAGAGGACCCAAAAAACAAATGATCCATGTCCTCATTTGCCATACAGCAAAGCGGGCAACTTTTCTCCACCCCTAGCACCCACTTAGCTCTCCACACCTTCGTCATCAACCTCCCTCATCTGAGCAACCGCACAAAGATCTTGATCTTCAAAGCACAAGAAGCCAGCCAAATCTGCCTACGATCCATGATGAAATCAATGTTTATCATCGGCCCCCCAATTGTCAATCTTCTATAAGCCTCTCAGACAGAGAAGTCACCTCCATCCCAAAAGAAAGCATCCACCCCTCCTTCCAGCTGATAATCGTCTAACTCTTGCAACATCAAGTGTATGTCTCGAACCCTCCGGTCCGAAAGATTTCCTAAGAACGTACCAATAAGCCACCTTCATCTCTCTTCTAGCAGCCATCACAAATAACCTTGGAAACCGATCTCTCAGATTCCCTGGCCCATCCAATCATCTATCTAGAAGCAGAATGTGTCACCCATGCCCAAGTAGGGTGAGAAGAAGCCTTCCACCCTTGACACCAACAAAGATAGACCCTTGAAAAAATGAGACTCCACTCAAAGGGGATGCCATCAACTCCCAGTTTGGTGAACACCCATAGCGAGCATCCACAATTCTCCGCAAAAGGTCATGTCTATGCTAAAGGAACTTGTTGATCCATTTTGCCAAAAAACTGCCATTCATTGTCCCCAACTTCCTAACCCCTAATCCCCCCTTCCTTCACAGGTCAGCTAACTTTATCCCAAGCCACCATTCTTACTCCCCTAGATGAGTCATAATTAATCTAAAAGAAATCCCTCATCAATCCGGAGAACTTCCTCTCAATTTTCTGGGGAAGCTTGAAGACAGAGGTAAAGAAGGATGGTATGAAGGCCAACACTACCTTCAAGAGAACATCATTGCTTGTGCCAATAGACCACTTTGAGAAAGAAATGCAATTTGAATTCCAGTTACTTTGTTTTTTTGAAATGTTCGATTTTTTTTTTTGAAAAGTGAAAAGTGAAACGTTCCAGTTAGTTATTTATGCAAGTAAAACGTATAATGATATTAAATATTCGGTGATTTTTAGTGAACATCATTGCTTCTAGGAGCTATGAAAAAGATGGGATTTATTACTTGAATCTGCAAATTATATTTTAGTGGTGCTGCCACCGTGTCAACATCATTACTTGTGGTACACCCATGAGTCATCCAAAGCTTCTAAGTTGTGCTACCTTTTTCACGATTATCCTATGTTGACCACCTTTAAAAGCAACGTGGGTCTCTTTTTTCTCCATGCATTGAGGACATCCATCTTCATTTCGACTAGTGTATTTTAATGCCTGTGGTTCATTTCACGTCGGTAGTCAATTCAAACACATTTTGTGTTTTATTATTGACTACAACCATGGATGTTGGATTTCTTTAATAAAAGATCGTAATGTGGTAGCTGATGTAGCAAAGCATTCTTTAATGAGATGTGAAATGTCTTCTCTTCCAATCATGGAAACAAATATCTTGATATATTAACGATATATTAGCAATATATCCGTATCCCCAGCATGACTCACATCAATATCACGGGAATATTTTTTTACAGAATATCAACGATATCTAACCCATATCAATGGGTCTTGACTGATATCACTAAATATTAGGGGATATCGATGTGGTTGATAGGGATCTCATAAAAACATCTTTCGAACAATGAAAGAGATATCACGATATATCTACGATATATCAATATCATCAACAATACTTGTGTCGATATTGCCCAAATGTCTTCTTTTTTACAGGATGTCAAGAGAAATATTGCCCATGTCGATATGTGTCAGCAATATATCATCGAAACTAAAACATATATGTGCAATCTTTCCTAAATATTGCTAATCTCTGATGACATCGGATAATACCTCTACAGCTGCTTGATAGTCACCTCTTTCTTTACCTTCTTCCTCTCCTCTCCTTCGTTCTCTGTTGCTACTCACTATGAGCATTCACCGATCTGTTCGCCTTAATTATTAGGTGATTTGGAATCCTTGTTCATCTCTCAACAAGGTAATCACCTAATATTACCATTTTTTTACATCATTAAGCCTAAATCACTTCGATTTAACCTCGGTTGCTATTCATACCAAGGTTAAATCTTGTGTTACACTTGATTATTGCATAAATTGCTATGGTCTGCACATTATTTAGGTAAGATCCCTAATTAATCCCCAATTTGGTGATGATTTGTGACTTAAATCACCGCAGTTTAGCATATTTTTATTATATTTTCATTCAGAATTTATGATTTCCGTCTTTTAGTCATTTCTTTGTATATGTATTACTTATTAAAATGTTAATTTTCATCAAATTTGTGACATTTTACGTTATTTTGGGCCTCTTTGAGTGATTTCTCCAAAATTTATCAATATCAGCGACATATCACCGATATATCCCCATTTTAACTTGTCGATACAACATTGATATCGACATATAAAACCTTGCTTCCAATATTAAGATTTTTCGAAGAGATAGTTCTCAGGAATGTAGTAGTTTTTTTTTTAGAGGAAGGAATGTAGTAGTTTTCTCAAGGCTAGATTGGTAGCCAAAATTCACACAGACAAATAGAGTGGAAGATTCTAAGACCTTTTTTCCAGATACATCTTGGCTTCATAGGAATCATTTCTTTGTACCATAAATAACGATTGGCCTCTTTATCATATGGATATTAAAATGCTTTTTTATATGATGATCTTTGGAACAAGTTTATATGTCTAAACCACCTGTGCACGTGGTTAAAAGAGAAGCACAGAATACATAGGCTAAGAAAGGTGATCTACAGCCAAAATCAAAATCCTCAAGTATGGTTTCCAAATTGAGCAATGAAGTTGTGAAGATGGAATTATCTCCTACCTACACTGGCTTTTATTAGATTAGATGTCAATTTAGCAGTTCTAAGATTCTTGTTGGTTATATTTGTATTCACAGTTTTCTGGAGATGAATCAGATGATGGTGCAGGAAACAAAGAAACAAGGCCATTTCTTCAGAAGATACATATTACAAATGACCTCAGGAAACCATTGTATTTCTTCAGATTTCAGTAGTTAGAAATCTCAAAGGTCTTGTATTATCTTAGCAAGTACGTAAGGGAGATTCTTGAGGATAATTTTCTTGTTGTGCAGCCTTCCTTCATCTATCCCTCTGGACCAGAAGACAGGCTTTTAAGTAGCTGATAACTCAAAATTTGATGGTCCCAGGATGTCAGGAGATTGCTTTCTTTAACTGTGACCCAACTGGAAATCATTTTTGTTGTTTTTTTATGAAAAGAAATATCATTTTTGCTGTTAGTTGTGTGAGACAGTGTCTTGAGAAGACTCAATGCAGTTATTGACACAGTGCATATCTCATTCTTCAGAATTTCAACGGATCACCTGGGAAAGGTCTTTTCTTTAACAGAAATGGCCATTTAGACTTGTATGCTAACTCAAATGCAGATTGTGATAGCTTCTCTGTGTCTAAATGGCCCTCTATAGTTTACAGTGCTAGAGGTAGTTTGGTGATATGGAGTAAGAGTTAGACGATCTTATCGCAGTTTACTATGAAACCCAAGCATGAGGCTATAGCACACACAACTTGTAAAATTAATATGGATTTGCTTTTCCTTAGGAAATCCAAGGCTTCATGCAAAACTTCCTATCCCATGTATTATGACAACAGAGTTACTACTACATTGCCCCAAACGTTGTATTTCATGAGTAACCAAAGTGTATTGAGGTTGATTGCTATTCCATTTATATGCCTGTATTATATTTGACAAAACCTATCTCATTTATTATGACAAGCAAGTCGCTATTATTGATGTGAAGGTGTAAGCCTGCAGGCCTGCATTAAGAAGATGTGGATTCACACTTGCCAGGAAATATGTAATCTTGCAATTTACAAGCAAACCAAGCACATTGAGCTTGATTGCCATCTCATAACATCTATGAAAGAAGTAAGGCTCTGCGTGCCCACAACGTGCTAGCGAAATGACTTTTTCTAATATGGGGTCATATCAACATATGTGTAATCTCAAAATGCCAAAGTGTCAAAGATATTTTGCCAAACTTCAATACTGTGTCAACAATTGCAGCAAAATGTATGGGGTTAAGTACAATTTTTAGACTTTGTCCAAATTTTAAGGTTGAGACGGGTGACTTAGTAGCTCATTTTGCTAAAGTGATAAGAGCTTTTGTAAGGCTTTCTCTCCCTCTCTGTTAGATCTTTAAAGTATTTTGGCTTCTCCAAAGTGAAATAGGATTTATTTCTCATTATCTAAGCTAGATTTAAGCTTTAGTCGCTCGCTAATTGATTGATTCCATTATGAGTGTTAAGAATTACATTTGTACATCTATGGGTTTATGGTAGGTTAATCCCAAGATCATTTATTGCAAGGATTACTAGTTTCATGATTGTCTGATCTATATGTTGGTAGAGTTAGATAGTTGGATCTTATGATTTAGTGCTTAAATATATTTTTTGATTTGGTTAAAAAAATATATATTTTTTGATAGGATAAATGTTTAAATATTTATCAAGTATTGGTAGCATAATTATATAAATTCTTTTTTATATATATGGATGAATTCTATTAAATTATAATCATTCTAATAGAATTTCGAGATTTCCTTGGCATGCCCCTAATAGGCCTCCAAAATGCCTATTTTTTAGGTTGTTGAAGCCGTTGAAATTCAATATCAAAATTCTAGCTTTTCCGCAACATGCCTCTTGTATGCTTCAAAATGGGTATCTCCATAATTATTAAAATGACATTGAAATCGGTATTTAAAACCTTGGAAAGGAGAATCGTAACTCCTATCTCCTCCAAACTTCAAATTGTCGACATCTTTACTGAGCCTACTTGAAGACCATCATGGCATCTTATATGAACATCTTTAATATATAAGCTCCAACTTGAGTGTCAAAGTAATTCTTAGTTCTTGTATTTTTTTGTTACAATTAAGCATTTACTTATTTTGAGAGATTCTCTTTTATGTTATTCTCTCTCTATCAAGAGAGATTACGGTCTCTTTATGAGATTGAATAATGTGTTTTCTTTGTCAAAGAAGAGTACTCATAACAATTTAAAGGTCTTTGGCTCTTTCACATAGGTTATGTAAATTTTGCATGAATGACAAAAAAGATCTACATCATATGTCAGAATAAAAAGGAATCATTTTGAATATCTTGGCCTCTCAACTAATTGGTTTTGATTAGATCAAATGATTGCTTTTGTGGAATCCATGACCATATTGAGGCTAATTCACCAAGTCTACAGCCAAAAGTGAGCCTTATCTCATACCATCTTAGTGACAGCACACATGGCCATTAATTCTGAATCTTCTCCCGAATAAAGATATCTCTCTTCACCTAATCACCATATAAATCCAATGCACTGGATGACCACCCTTTCACCATTCAAAAAAATAAAAAAATAAAAATCCAATGCACTAACAAATCACAAATAAACAACTAGCACAATGTAGACTTCACATGCAGACTTGAACTAGAAAATAAGGCCATGTTCAAGCAAGATCATGCCCAAAAACACCAACTGGTTCCTTTCTCAAATAATGACTTTCCTTCCACAACACCCATAAGTTTAAACCCACATCTCTAATGGCTGACAAGTAGCATAGTGAATGAGCTGAGAGTGGGTACTCAACAAATTAGACTAAAGCATTGTGGGTTGTTGATTTGTGTCCATTCAGGCCTAGAAGTTAACAAAAGTGCCTAAGTATGGTTCTTCCCAAATAGACTTGTGTTCGGGCATGGCATTGAACGATGAATTAGCTAGATATGTAAGGAATAGTTTACTTGGGAGTTAAGAAACTGGTGTTATGAAACACGAAACTCGTGTTAAGCGTCATTTCTGTTTACTTGAAGAGTAGTGTTAACATCAATTTTTGTTTACTTGAATGTGTTAAACTATGGTGTTTACTTGAACCAGTGTTAACACCGATCATGGGGGGGTAGGGATTTGACTGTGGGGGAATATGAAGTTAACACTAGTTTTGCACACCCCACGAAATTGGTATTCGCAAAACCAGTGTTAAGGACCCCAAAACTCAGGTTATAACCCTGCAGATTAACTCCCCAAGTAAACGGGGGTTAACCCCTCAAGTAAACTAGCCCTGGATGATATGCAAATAATGAGCTAGAAATTTACCCTACTTACTTGGTACCTATCTTAAATTGAGTGTTGGGAAGATAAGCCCAATATCCTAACATTCTTGTCTATTTAGACTCAAAATATGGTCTAACTCAAAACAAAGGCCTCTAGGGCTTAGGTGCTCTGAGGTCACCATTCTTAAGGTCTGCAATAAGTGTTGGATATTGTTGCTACCCTCACTAGCTTGAGTTATTTGTCATTTACCTCCTCTCTAGTGGCATAAACATCATTTTCCTTAAATATTAAATACCTTTTTTTTTTCGAAGAAACAAATACCTCTTCCATAATAGGGGAAAGTTGCTTGGCCCAACTAATGATAAACTTAGCCAGGTAACTCCTTTGTAACAAGAGAAAGAATAATTTTCCTAGCCACCTACATTAAGATTGTGAAGTGTCCCCTCCATGATGGGAAAAAGTGTGATTGCCCCCCTCACCCAAAAAAACAAAAAGAAGGATGAGATCATTGAGTGCCTCCTTATTTGGAGCAAGAGTTAGCAAACAACAGGCCTAGAAAAAGGATCAAGCAATGCAAGGGCAAAGAAAATTTATTGGCTTGCTTAAAGGGTCGACATGAGTATCGCATGCCCAAAGGGTTGAGAAATTTCTTGCTTGCTTTGTTGCTCAAAGGGTCAAGAAACATCTTCCCATCCAAAAGAGTCGACATGAAGACTGAAACTCTATCAATAGATTGCATTGACAAATCTACAGCTAGCAAGCAATCTTCTAAGCTCAACAACTATCTTCCATGTCAACCACTCCCTAACAATTTAAACTCCCAGTCTGATGACAAGAATTCAAACAAAAATATTGGTATTAGGAAGGCCGTTAGAGTCTTTAGGATTACAATTGAGTCTAGTTTTAGTAAATTTGAGAATCCTAGTTAGTTTTATATTCCTGTTGGTAATTCTTATAGTCTTATTGGATCTTTTATGTAATTTTTCTAACCCTACCCTCTATATAAGAGAGATCATGGTTCCTGTTTTGAATAAGAGCATTATTTTGTTCAACAGGTGTCAAACTCGAAAGGATCTTGGAATGCAAGCAAAAAGAGGGCTATAAAGACAAATTTAGCTTACCACTTGAATCAAGGATGCCACATCATACTATTCCTTATAATTGCCACTACCACATCCTTAGATGGAAATAGAAGCTTCCAAAAGGCCTAAAAATGATCTGTAAAGGAGAATGACGTCTCTAAATAGAAGACTGAGCTCAATTTCAGATTATCTATTATCAAGACATCCTAAAGAATCAATTATTGTAACCACTTCTTTGATTACTGCAATTTGGAGGTCTGACATCCCGTACCAAGATGTACATCCTAGTGGGACAGATCTTAGTGATGAAACTTTTGAGTGATTTGTGTATGATTGCTCTCTTTCTTCTAAATTATTCCATCACCAGTGTTAAAAATGTGACTCCTTGAGAATGAGCCTATGTCCATCAATAAGGCTAAGCATGGACATATGAAAGATGTTGGAAGCTATCTCTAAAGTATGTATAAGCTACCTCCGAAATTTGAGATTACCTAGGTATTGACTAATTCCATATATTATGAACTCAAGCAGGGATCTCAAGTAGGGAAGGAACATGACACCCTAGGAAAGTCAAGCCTACTTAAGAAAATGGTGAAGTGGGAGTGATCCATGATAACTATTGAGGACTGCCATACAACTTGGGCTCGATCACTTTGGTTCGTTGCTTTGGTCGATATTGGCCTAGAGCCAATAATCGGTTACTTTCCAACTTACAATGAGACCCACATCCAACATAAAAGACATTGGCATTTGGCCCTAACTGAACTTTTTTTGTCAAGGAAGAGGAGCAGCCCTCAACATCCTACATCAAAATAATCAGAAATAACCATATAGCATCCTTCAGAGAAGGGGAGCAAAAAACCCACTGTATGTCTAGTAGAAATTACATGCATCTAAGAATTTGCTATGCCAACCAAATATGGCTTCGACAATTAAGCTAGATGGTGTTGTATGAACTCCAGTTACCGAGTTATCTTGGTGATTTCCTCCCATCACATAGCACGAACTAGAATTCAATCACAAAAATGTTCTTTTTCTCCCAAGAAGGGAGAGACACGGAGAGAAAAGCAAAAGAACTTCACCTCGACTTGTCATACGGCTGAATGAGAAGAGTACTCGAATCTGGCACGCTGATCTGTGCAAGGCTCTTCAGGCCGACCGGGGTTCCATAGTATTCTACCTACATGATGCAAAAGACAGAATCACCAAGTAATCAGGGCAGTAACACCTTATTACATCCCCCTTCGACACACTCCCACATCATCCTTTCTTCTCTCCAATTCACAAAGATTCCTCCTCTCATTGTTAAGTAGTACTCATAGGAAATCTACACAACATTCCCAATAAATGCCAATCCCCACTACTACTTCAAAATGCCAACACATACCTCGATCTTGTCGAGCATGGCGGGGTTCGCCCTCCCTGTCCTGACCGAGTTGAAGCTTATGCGCACGGATTCGATCGTCCTCTCCATCTTCTCTTTCTGAAAACACAACCACCACCACCACCAACCCTCGCCAAAGAAACTTTTTTTTTTCCGAAACGAAACCAAACGAAAGGAAAGCAGAAGCCCATTACTCACGGTGGAGCTCTCCACCGAGGCCTTCTCGGCGTTGATCTCTTCGGTGGTCGCGCACCTTATCGTCCGTCCTATTCTGAACACAAAGCACACACATTCCATCAGTCAAAGGGAAACGTCCAAATCCACAACAATTTTAGAAGAGAACCCTAAAAGACGTGCCTTCCAGCCGCGTGTGTCCTCTTTGAGTCCTTAAGGAACGCCAACGACGCGCCCTCGACGTAATTGGAAGCCGATCCCAAAAGAGAGCAACGCGCCTTCACGCACGCGACGGGGCGCCGGCGAGTTCCTGCGGATGTGGAACAACAACCTTCTTCGAGCATCAGCGAGGGGTTATGGGGGACAGAGGGGATCATTGTTTATGGGAAGGGGGCACCTCCTGTGGCGGCGGCGTAAATGGACGATGGCGAGGACTTGGGGAGGGGAGGAGTGGTGGTGGAAGGGAGGGAGAAGGCTCGCAACGAGGCCATGAGAAGGGATGAGGGCGTTGCCGTTGCCGTTGCCGTTGCCGTTGGATGGCAGCTGCTGTGGAGGGAGGTGCGTATGTTTGGAATACGGGAAGTGGGGTTTTAGAGTGGATAAGGATGGAGGAGGTGAAAGTGCAAAAGAAAAAGGGGTTTTTACGTTGATGTCCTCTTGAAATATAGATATTATACACATGCAAAAACAACAGAAAAAAAAAAGAGTAATTCACGTAAAAGCTCCCAACTTGAACCAAGATTTCAATATGAACCCCGAACTTGAAACGCATCAATGCCTTCATTTTTGTATCAATGTAGTCACGCTTTCGCCATTCAATCCAACACGCATTATTATTCGCTAAATTTTTTAGCCCAAATTTGATTAATAACAACTCCAAAATGTAATATACTATCGTAGGTCACCTTTGAATTTAAATAAATGACAATGTCGAAGGGATTACGTTGATATAATTAAAAAGGTTAGGGATAATATTGATGTATTATAAATTTTAAGGATTACATTAAAATATGAGTATGAGTTTGGGGACTTTTAAGTAAATCACTCAAAGAAGAATTAATCTTTAGGATTAATTTACTAAGGGGATTAAGAAAATGCTATTAAGAATATGAAACTAGTGTTAACAAGTAATTGTATTTACTTGCAGAGTAATATTAACACTAGTTTGTGTTTACTTGAATTGGTATTAAGTTGTAATGTTAACTCTTGTAGTGTTTACTTGATATTAGTGTTGGTATATAAAATATAAGAGGCGTCAGAGTCACGAATGGTATATAATTTTAATATGGGTTTAACTAACACCAGTTGAAACTGGTGTTAAACAAAGCAATGTTAAAGTGCCTAAACCTAGGTTGGCAAATAGGGAGTTAAGTAGTAAAGTAAACGATGGTTAACCTCACTTTTAAGGAATTAACCCCCCCTCCAAGTAACTAGGCAATAAAGTTGTTAACGTGATTCGTGATTAATAACCAAGAAAAATGTAAATAGTTAGGTTAGACAAGAAGTAATCTCTTAAAAGAAAGGAACTTTTTGGTTGAGGAATTGATTATTTTAGACCAAATAGAAGATGATGGTTACTAGTTAACTACTTTGGTAGGAAATAGGATTAATAGTAGGGTTGATGACCTGAGAAGTTGCTTTGAGTAGATTACAGGAGGATCCTTTGATGATGGGGTTATTATTAGGTGGTTGTGGTTTGTTTGCGAGGACTTTTATTATTTCTATAATCCTTTGAATTGTGTGAATAGCCTTGTCACATTTTAAGGAGTCCTTTTTTACCCTTGCTTTTTAGACTAACTCCCCTTGCTTGTTCTTTTGTTGAGTTGCACAAATGTGAATATGGTAGTAGTGTAGCCAGCAAAGATTAGAGCTAGTATACATGGACTTGTTGAGGTATTTATCACCATCGATCATCTATGTAGGGAATTAGAGAGTTGACCCATATGGACAAAGTCTACTTGTCACATCTTGTGCACATCTAGGTTTCTTTTAAAAGATTACACCATAGTTATTGAGTTTAGGGATCCAAAGTGGATCATGTGGATGATCCTCAAATCCTAACTTAAACACCGCAAATCTTAATATTTACTTGTATCCCTCCCTTTTGTGGCCTTATTTCTTTGAGTGAGGTATGGATAAGTCAGCTCCCTTGAAAAACACAAAATGAGTGGATAAATGAAATACTTTTGCATTTGTTAGTGTGCCATTTAGATTTACTAGTTTTAGAGAAATAGAGGAGGTAAATGTGGTAGGCATGAGATTTGATATCAGTAGGCATTTTACAAAGGTGAACACTTTGAGTTCTTATTTGACTTGAAATCGATCGATCGACAGATTAGCAAGTTGAAGAGCGTTTAGAAATACCTTGGACAATTGAGCACACATTTGGCAAAATACAAGGATGAGTTGTAGCTAGAGGTGAAAGGCCAACCAAAATCGACTATAGCTATTTTTTTGTGAAATATATTTTAGTAGAGGGTGTGATGTTGATGACTCGAGGTAGAGTAGTAGTCAATGGTCTTGATCGAGTGGCTTTTGCTTTACCAACCCTAGGGAAACTCTAAATACAAGCCATCAATGTTTGTATAGACAAACTTTTTGGGTGCTACTCTCCAAAGTCAAGAGGGAAACAACCCAGGTCATACACTAAGATCCTTAAGAAATCACTTGTTGAAAATGAAGTGATTGATCAATGACAATTAAAAGTGGGCTAGGAAATAGCTATCCTTTGAAGAAAGTGTAATAGCTCACTTGAGATCCGTTGCATTGAAAATGTATCGAGGCTCAAGTGATTCACCAAAGTAATGAGACCAAACTTTTTGTGTTGGCAGCGGGACATTCTATTTATTAGGAAGGGCTCTTTATTGCAAGACTATAGCAACTGAATATCAAGTGATATCAAGTTGTGGATTCAAAGCAAATCACATATTGTCCAATATGTAAATGTGAGAAACACAATCATAACCAAATGAATAACTAACCGAAATAGAGAATACAAAGCAAATAGGAGAGTAACGGGTCCAATCCAAGCAGAAAAATAAAAGTAATCTAGAAAAGAGGTTATTAGTCTATTACATCACAAAGAAAACATGAAAAGAAAGTGAACTACAACTATGATGGAGTGGACAAGTCCTCTCCTTGCTCCAAAACCTCTCTGATCGTTGCCTGAACTCAAGACAGTTCACCTGCGGCTGAAATTAGGCTAATGAGAAAAATTCCCAATAAAACATATAACTAAAACTAGGTATACTAAATACATAGGAAAACAAGGCAACATAACAGTGGAAATTTAGAAGAAAAAATAGGAGTAGCAGAGAGATTGGAATGCAAGATAAAGATCAAGTTGATTACATTAGAATTCAGTGGCATCAATTAATGACAACTTAGTTCATTGATTAGTTAATGATATATTATTTCTTTATCCATTGTCTTATTTAGTGAAGATATGAGTCATAGATCTAAGCTCGTCTCTACTTATAAAGTCTCTTGAATCGGATTCAATCAGAGCTTATGATATTTTACCCATTTCGAAGACCCACGATGTAAGACGCGATCAACATACGAACTTAAACAGACTTGGGGGCAGCTCCATCTTAAGAACATAGTGTTGTCTACCATGGATAATATTTCATCCTTGGTCAGGATTTTTGGAGAAATTTTTGATCTCTCTGTTAACAGGAGAAGATTAGCTTTTTGTTCCCTTTCACATGGATAGAAAATTGAAGAGGCTATTTATGTTTATATTGATATGCACATGATTGGTCTACCTCTTATTTACCTGGGCCTTCCTTTGAAGGGGAGGAGGATAGTGTCTATGGATTAGAATCTAGTGGTTGGTTGGGTTCTAAAGAGGCTTAATGGCTGGAGTCGCAAATGTTTTCTCGGGGAGGTAGGTTGGTATTGGTAAAGTCAGTTCTTTCTACTATTTCAATTTCTTCTTCTCGCTTTTTAGGGCAACAAAAAGTGCGATCACCAAGTTGGAGTTTCTTATGAAGCAATTCTTTGGGAAAGGACCAGATTATATGGGCAAGTTCTTGCAGTTGGTGCCTTAGGCAGAGATTTGTAAGCCTAAATCTAGAGGTGGCGTGGGGATTCGTCAGTTGGTTGATTTTAATAATGCTTTGTTGTTGAAGAAGGTGGTCAGATTCCTTTCTTTTTCATGAATGATCTCTTCGATAGATTGCATAAAGATTCTTATGGGACATTGGTGGAGGTGGTACTAGTCCATTCATGATAGAGAGGCCCATCTACTTTCTAGTTGTTGGTATCGCTTTCATCATTTTTCAAAAACACGTGTCGTAGTATAGGAGATCAAAGCTAATCTAACATTTAAATTTATAATACTTGAATTAATTAGAAAAATCCGAGGTCATCTCTAGGATCAAGCTAATGTGCGATTACCATTATTTTAAATTTTAAGTCCAGGAACTAGATGTGGTCAATAATATTTTAGTTTCAAACCTAGTTAAAAAATGTAGAAAGAGAATTTTCAAGAAATTATGGGCAATTAATTTCGCAAGGCAATTTAAATAGGTTGGGATTTCTGTAGTCATTTAATGCTAAATAAGATGACAATTATTTTGATTAAGTATTAAATAATTCAAAGAATATCTAAAGAAAATAATTAGTGCAATAAAATCCCCTTACATGAAATAAATTCTTAACATATGAAAAGAATATTCAAGTTGGTCCCTGTAGATTTACGATCTGGTCCTTGGAAAACCTTATGATTAGATCCCTGACTGCTTCCTTTCTAGTCCCTGTGAATTTGCAAATTGGTCCCTGCCAACTTTACTTCTTCTTACATATGGGTCCCTGTAGCATCAAGAGCTCAAATCTTCTCTTCCATGCGTGCAACCTGTAGGGAGGAGGTCCGACGAGGATGCTGGAGATGCTTTAGAGGGTCTCTTGCTGTGTGGTAAAGGTGAAGGCTTCATTGGCGTCTCACGAAGTTTCTCGTCAAGCTTGCGAGCTCAGGGAAGGTAGGTAGTCGACGATGGAGGTAGGAGAAGATAGCGTCGGCCAGCAGGGGTGCTTTAGTGTGAGAGGTGACGAACCTCTAAACCAAGGGGTCGATGAGGTCCGCCTGAGCTTGGCGTACGTGTTGGTGGTGCTGATTTGGTGCGAGGAAGCCCAGAGGTGTCTGGCGAAGGTGAGGAAGCCGACGGGAAGTGGGTGCATCCGGTGGGTCGGAGGAAGCGAGGAAGTCTTCAATTGGTTGAGGGGTTTTGTCCCCTCAACCCACTGGAGCTTCCAAGGTGGTCGATGATGAGAGATTCATCAAGGCTTCTAATTACCCCTAATTAACTAGTTTCTCTAGTTAATTAGCTACGAATATGTTTATTTTTTTTTTGAAACATAGCTAGGAATATGTTTATAAAAGGGCTAATTAAAGAATAAGGGACAAATCAATAAAGGACCTAAAAATAAGTTTAAAATGGTTAATTAAAAGTTAATTAACATTATTAATAATTTAATTAATAAATAAACTTGAAATATCATTAATTGGTTACCTAATTAATATCTAATTTAACTTAAGCATAATTTATACTTAACTATATAATAACTAAAGTAACTTAACTCAATTAAATAAATTAAGCTAAAAAGGCCAAAAAAGTAAATTCAGGGTATATATATAATATTTATCTAATTTATAGTCATATATAAAAAGTTAAAAAAGAATTAAATTAAAAGAAGCCTTGAAAACCTCAATTTACGTTTTAGTCCTTAGGTTTCATCACCTTTGAGTCCTTTTCAAGCACATAGGTCCTTAACTTTTCTTACACTCAAGTCCCTATGAACACCTTTCTTCTTCTTCTTCTTCGTTTCTTCTTCAGTCGCTCAACGATTGATGAACGGCAGTGTGTTTACCACTTGATCACCTTCCATCTGACGCCATTCCACCCTCACCAAGCTCTTGGAGCTTGCGCTCACCGTCATCTTTCCATCCCACGGTTTAAATGCACCTGAAATCCTATTTAGGACTCAATATTAACTTCACTGGCGTCGGAGAAGACGCAGGTGGTTACCTTGAATCTAGTCACAATTCCGTCCAGATTCGAGCTCCTTCACAGCCGTCGAACCTTATAAATACCCCTTAAACCCTTCGATTTTGGAGTCAGTCCCCCATCCTTCTCCAATTACAGCCGACGATAGGCTATTCATCCGTCTACCACCGGTGATCTCTCATTCCCCTATCGGAGCTCCTCCGCGCGAGGGACTCGTCTCTCTCACCTCCTCTTCCTTTCCCGCTGCTATGACAGGACTTGGGATCACACCGTTCTTCTTCCTCTCCACTTCCTTTCTCGCCAGAGCTCTTCCTCCAACCATCTGATTTCATTCTCCATTATGCGCCATCGACGGAGCTTCTCATCTCCTTTTGTCCAGGTAACAGTAGAATTAGGTAAGTAGTTTAGTGTAGCGTACTTAGTTAGTTCATTTAGGTAGTTTACATGCTTTATTCTCAGTCCTCATCTCAAGCTCCGGCAAGCTCGTTGAGCTCACCAGAGCCTATATTTAGTCTTTTCAATTCATCATACACCTTTCTCAACCTCCACTGATGTCATTTCATCCTTGATCGACTACTCTTATCAACTATATTGCCTAATCTAATTCATAGCTACCGGCGACCTCCGCTGTCCATGTCGGAGGTCATCGAGGGTAATTCACACTCACTGAGACCCTTCATCACTTCTACACCACTTCAGGGCCCCGATCCACATCTTAATTAGCTTAATTAACGTATATATTTAAAATGCGTAATCTCATCTCAAACTCTTGAACTCACTGTCTATGGCGAGCTCAAGAGAGTTAAAACACCTAATTAATCACCTATAGACCATCTCCGAACACTACGGAACACTTCTCCTCACTCAATTGAGTGAGAGGATGTGATCTACGTTCTAGCGAACTCAGATTACATCTTTCTGAATTCGATGCATAACTTTTGATTTAATTTCCATTTGAGTCAATTGAAGAGTTCCTGAGGTTCTTTGTGACCTCAGGAAGCTCCTTAGACTTTTAATGGTCAATTTGTTGGAATCTTGTACTCTAGTAGTCAATTTCTGGACTCACCAGAGCTTCGGTGAGCTTCGGCGAATCGAAAGTTGATCTTCAGCCCATAAAACTCTGCGTAGAGCTCCAAAATGATTATTTAGGATCTAAGGATTATGTATCAAGTGTCAATTTGATGATTTGATGCCTGGAGCTTGTAGATGGCCTCTGTCTTCTCCAACTCCAACGGAGTTGGTGAGTCATTTCTGTTAGGGTTTAGGTCACTGTAAGAGGTCCGAAAGAAAGAACAAAGTCTGCTGAGTTCATCTTGGCTGGCCAATTGGTCAGGAAAGTCTTGGTTTGCTCTGTCAAACAAACCCATTTTAGAGCTCAGGCGGCAAAGTCTGATAACCCATTAGGAGCTTCAAAACATGATTCTGATGTTCTAGACCAATTCCTGATGAAGAATTAAGTTGATTCAAGGTTTCAATTTGATCTGAGGAAGCTTAGAATAGAAAGTCAACTCCAAGCTGGTTTTGGTTAACTCCAGGTTCAATTTGAGGATTTAAAGATTGATTATGTGTTTTAAGAGGTGTGTTGGAGATTTGGGATGATATATAGTGTGCTCGAGTTGATTTGAATATGTTTAATTGAGATTTAAAGGAGGTTTGATCTACTGTGTGCTTTGGGTCGTTTTGGAGCCTAAGTACTATTCACAATGTTTCTGTTGAGATTCAAACCTGAATCCTGTCCAGGTCTATTGTTTTTAGCCTCATGAATCAGTTCAGATCACCTGTTGAGGTTGTTTTCTCTCTAATGGATGAACTGGAACTTAATTCAGAGCTTCAAAGCTCCAGAATGAAACTCTGAAGCCAAACCCTCTTCCTGGAGCTATTCAAGGCTCTTCTCCTAGCTCATCTGCTGCAGAATCATCAGCTGAAGGTGATTCAGACCTCATTTGGAGGTCAGAAGCTCTCCTGTAGGTCATCTGACCTGATTTCATCAGTTGTAGGCCATGAATGGCCATCAGAACCTATCTTCTTCGTCCTTCAAATTAAAGGACTAATCACAACCCAAACACCAAATTGGTGTTCCAATCATGTAGAACTTCTCAAGAGCTTTCAATCGAGCTTTGGAACGCTCGATTTAGTCCAGCCAATCGACTGGAATCATTGGCCGAAGTCTGGCCTAAAAGGGGTAAGTTTAGTCCCACCTCGGTAACTTTGAAGCGTTGGCACTGGTATAATACGAAAAAGTGCCGACGACATTTCGGTCGTCAGTGCTGGGCGCAAAGGGAAACTTGCATGGGATGCGGGCGCGTGCATGTGCACGTGCCTGTGTGGATGTGTGTGTGTGTGTGCGCAGGCGTATGCCTGTGTGCGTGGGCTCGTGAGTGGGCGTGTGTTACGACCCAGTTCTCGAATCCTTACAGGACACGAGATCGGATCGACTCGACTGATCCCAAGACCCAGTCGTCCAATGAGAAAGTAACCAAAAAGCAGGAAAGTAAACCACATTCACTATGCTAAGCAACTAACAGTAACAAAAGTACAGCAATAAAGAAGTAAAACTACTATTGTACACACCACCACAACAATATAAAGTAAAAGGGTACAGGTATATAAGTACAAAATGTCAGAGTGCAGAGGTGCAAGAACTACTCACTACAACTGAACAGGAGTACAACAAGAAGCTACAACTATTGGGCTCTACTAGGCCTAGCACCCTCTGTAGCTATAGGCTTTAGCTACTCAACACTTGGACCTAAAAAGGGGTTATGAGTACAAAACGTCAGCGAACGCTGAGTAGAGTGGCAACCAACTAACTAAAGCAGTAAAGGTAGACAGGTAGCTGTTGTTTTTCAATTTCTTTCTTTCTTTAACTAATTATTCTTTCTTTCACCACCTGGTTTATTTATCAGGTCTCTTTCTCAATCTCGAATGTTCCTCGTGGGAATGATCTTGAATGCAGCCTTTTCCGAAGAGTAGAAGTCGCACGTGATGCTCTCTTGGCCGAGAGAATCCCCCGTGGTGGTCCTACACCCAGTCAACCACCCCAAGGTCACGAATAAATGTAACGGTGACTACGGCACGCGCGATAAGCGCACGGGTAGTTACCCCGCACTGGCATGTGGTCAGTCGTTTCCGTTAGCGGGTGCGCCCAAAGCACAGCACGGAACCAGTGTAGGGCATAGCCCTCTCAGTAACAGGGGTCTAGCCCCTAAAAACCAAACAAGGGTCTCGCCCCTCTATAGTCCATGCACCCTCGCCTGACTACCCTGGTTTGCCCAGTGGGCCTAACAAGTCGGTGTAGGGCGGCTAGCTGAACCCCGAGCCCCGTGGGGTTGCTAGCTCTCTCCCTACACTAGTAGCTCTCCCCGGTACAGTGTACATGAGGGCCAAGAAGTCAGTATAGAGTGGCCAATCCTAACCCCAGGTCCCAACCCAAGGGCGGCTAGCTCCACTCTGCATTAAGCAGGGGGACAGTTGCTCTGCTTGGTACTCTGTACTCAAGGGCCAGCTCACCTCCCCACTCACATTTCCTATTTCCAATTTATATACATGTAGCTCATATTATGTCATTTCACGTATGCGACAGGAAAGTTACAATCAACAGTTAACTAGCACAAATACTATATATTTTGCAGGCAACTGTTATTCAATTACAAGCAATTGTTATCATTCTATCTACTCATTCAAGACTACAATCCATTCATTCAATACAGACATTTCAGTATTTCTATTCCTAGGATTCATGCCATATCTTAGGTTCTAATCATTCATTTCACACATGCATTTAAGTTTTAATTAAACTAAGGGGAAGCCACTCTACCAGTAAACCCAGGAGTAATGGGGGCTTGAACGGTAGACTCATGTGCCTCAGTAAGTCTCGAACCCGCAACGGAAACCAGTCCTATTACAAGGATCAATCACAAGAGAATACTCAGAACAGTATAGAAAGTCTTCTAATAAGTAGAGGAATTCATACGGGAAACATTGGTATCTTAATTGCGGAAATCGGACCTCAAACGGACACTAAACGGGTCAAAAACAGTGTTTCTGACTAAAATCAGACGTCTAGAACAACTTCCAGACGTCTTAAAAGTGTCCAGTGTCATACCTCAAGTCCTGCGCCACTCCTCAGACGTCCAGGAACTTCGCTGGACCGTCTGAACCCAGTTCCAGATGTCCGACCAACTCTCCGGACGTTTGGAAGCACATTTCGTCGTCTGGTATGTCGCCTAGACGTTCGAAGTGTGTGGGAGGGCGTGTCCCACGCCTTCCTGAAGTGAACCCTGCATGCAATCCACCAAATCTCCTCAAAAAGGCATGTAATAGTGCCTCGACGGAGCGGCCTGCATGGCCATATCCGCAAAGAAGACATACCTTCGTGAAGCCTACTAACCAATCGTCTGGAACCTCCTCCAGACGTCGGTTACGTCATCTGGACGTCGCTCCAGACGCTTGATTCTGAGAAAAACCCAGAACCAGAACCTGCTTCTGCCCTCTCACACTGCGTGTGGCCACGTCGCGCCCACTCGCCTGTTGCTCCGGTCGCAGCAGTGTCGGGAAGGACCTCCCCGACGCACTCCTCCGCCTTGCACACGGGCCGCTCTGGTCGTGAGCTCATTGGCGAGCTCCCACGCGAGTTTGCAAGCTAAACTTCTCTCCCTCTCACGCTACTCCTCTCCTTCTCACGCCACTCCCATGCTCTCACCACTCTGCTACTCTTGCTGGAGGGAAGGAGGAAGGTGGCTGGGAAGTGGGGTGGAACGAGGGAGAGGAGGGGGCTTTATATAAGGGTGTGGGTTTAGGGTTTCGTCGGGGGCGGAAGGAGATAGAAGAATAAGAAAAACGAGGGGAGTGTACTGTCTGCGTGCAGCATGCACGCAGACGCAAGCTCGTACTCGAAATTTTCGATTTCCAGATGTCTGGAAAGGTGTCCAGACGTCTGACCCACAGTCCAGACTCTTAAAAGGCTCAAATAGCATGGGTCTTAACATCATAACAAACTCAAAGGAAGTTTCATCCCTGAAACTTGAGCTAGCTAGGGTGTAGAAAGAGAACAACATACGCATAACAAACTCAAAGAGGACCAAAGTCAGTCCGAAAAGACGTACCCTCAAAGAGCTCCGGGTACAACTCTCGCATCGCCGCCTCAGGCTCCCAGGTAGCCTCCTTGTACTCCTGAGTCCTCTACAAGACCTTCACCAGGGGTATCTACTTCCGTCTCAAACTCCAGACGACTCTATCTAGTATCTTCACTGGTCGCTTGGGGTAGGTCAGGTCGTCAGCCACCTCGACACTCTCGTGGCTCAGAACGTGACTAGGATCGGCGACGTACTTCCTAAGGTTGGACACGTGGAACATGTCGGGCACACCTGAAAGCTGGGGAGGAAGGGCAAGCCTGTAAGCAACGGGTCCAACCCGCTCCAAGACCTCAAAGGGCCCCACAACCCTTGGCGCGAGCTTCCCTTTCACCCCAAAATGCTGCAGGCCCTTCATTGGCGAAACGTGAAGGAAGACGTGATCCCCAACCTCAAACTGCACCTCTCTGCGCTTCCGATCGGCATAGCTCTTCTATCTGCTCTTGACAGTGCGGAGCCGTCGGTGAATCTACTCAATCACCTCCTGACTCTGCCGGATCAGCCTGGGGCTAACCTCCCACTTGGTCCCCACCTCAACCCAACTGAAGGGTGTAGTATACCTCTGCCTGTATAGAGCCTCGTAGGGTGCCATGCCGATGCTCGAGTGATAGCTGTTATTATATGCAAATTCTGCAAGGGGCAAGTGCTCCTCCTAAGAGCCCCTCCAATCCAGTACACAGGCACACAAAAGGTCCTCAAGCATCTATATCGTGCGCTCCGACTGTTCGTCCTTTTGGGGTTGGTATGTCATGCTGAACCTCAACCGTGTCCCCAAAGCCTACTGAAACTCAGCCCAAAACTAGGACGTAAAATGGGTATCCCGATCGGATACAATATCTCGTGGAACTTCGTGCAGACGTACCACGTCACTAATATACCTCTCTGCCAACTGTGCTAGTCCCAAGGTGACTCGGATCGGCAAGAAACGTGCCTTCTTCGTCAATCTGTCTACAATCACCCAAACTGTGTCGTGTCCCCGCTGGGTAACGGGCAAGCCTACCACCAAGTCTATGGTAATGCTCTCCCACTTCCACTCTGGCACTGGAAGTGGCTGCAACGGCCCTGTAGGCCTCTTATGCTCAGCCTTCAACTGCTGGCACACCAAACACTGCTGTACAAACTCACTTACATCTCGCTTCATTCCCCTCCACCAAAAGTCATCTCTCAGATCATAATAAATCTTTGTGTTCCCAGGATGTATGGTGAACCTGGAACCATGTGCCTCAGTTAGGAGCTCTCTCAACAACTCCTCGTCCCTGGGAACGCACAACCGTCCCCTCATGCGCAGCACCTCGTCAGTAAAGGAGAAGTCTCCAGGGTCCCCTGATAGTACTCTGTCACGCAACTACTGCAGGTACGGGTCTGCCATCTGTCCTGTGATGATGCGGTCTATCAACTCTGGCCTCATCTGTCGTGTCACAGTCACTGCTCCACAGTGCCCCAGTAACTCTAGGGGTCGCCAACTGCCCATCTCCTCCATGAGTCTCAAACTCTGTGCCTATAAACTAGCCAAGTGGGCGGGTGCCTTCTGACTCAAGGCGTCAGCCACCACGTTGGCCTTCCCCGGATGGTAGGAAATGCTACAGTCATAATCCTTCAGGAGCTCTAGCCAACATCTTTGTCTCAAACAAGTACCTGAGGCTCTTATGATCCGTGAATATCTCAAAGGTCTCACCGTACAGGTAGTGTCTCCAAGTCTTCAGCGTGAAGACGACAGCTGCTAGCTCTAGGTTGTGGGTAGGGTAGCTATGCTCATGGGGCTTCAGTTGCCGCGAAGCGTAAATGACAACGTGACCCCGCTGCATGAGCACACCCCCTAACCCCTACAAAGAGGCATCTGTGTACACAACGAAACTGCCACTGCTGTCTGGAATGGTAAGCACAGGAGCCGAAGTCAGCCTCTCCAACTCCTGAAAGCACGCCTTACAAGCGTCTGTCCCAGAAAAGGACACGTCCTTCCGGGTCAACTGTGTCATAGGACGTGCAATCTGCGAGAAACCCCTGATAAACCGTCGGTACTAGCCTGCCAGTTCCAAGAAGCTGCGGATCTTTGTCACTATACGTGGCCTCTCCCACCAGAGCACTGCCTCTACCTTGGCTGGGTCTACAGCCAAGCCATCTCCTGAAATCACATGACCTAGGAAGGTCACCTGCCTCAACCAGAACTCACACTTGCTGTATTTGGCATACAGCCTACGTTGTCTCAATGTGTCCAAAATCATCATCAAGTGTTGTCCGTGCTGCGCTTGATCCCGAGAGTAGATGAGCACATCATCGATAAATACCACCACAAATTGATCCAAATATGGTCTGAACACCCGATTCATCAAATCCATGAAAGTAGCGGGGGCGTTGGTCAGCCCAAACGGCATGACTAAAAACTCGTAGTGTCCGTACCGGGTGCGGAAAGCTGTCTTGGAGACGTCGATCTCCTTGATCCTCAACTGGTGGTAGCCAGACCTCAAGTCTATCTTGGAGAAAACCATGGCACCTCGCAACTGGTCAAACAGATCATCAATCCTCGACAACGGATACCAGTTCTTGATGGTAACCCTATTCAGCTGTCTGTAGTCCACACAAAGGAGTAGGGTATCATCCTTCTTCTTCACAAATAATACTGGGGCTCCCCACAGAGATGCACTTGGCCTCACAAAGCCCTTCTCCAGAAGGTCCTGCAACTAGGACTTGAGCTCTCGCAGCTCAAGTGGTGCCATCCTGTAAGGTGCTGTAGAAATGAGGCTGGTCCCTGGTACCAGTGAGATCTCGAACTCGATCTCACGCTCAGGCGGTAGTCCTGGCAGCTCCTCTGGGAACACGTCGGGGTACTTTCTGACCACAAGGATACTCTGAAAAGTCTGCCACGGGGCTGGGCTCTGCCACTACACAAGCCAGGAAGCCCTCACACCCCTGGCCCAAAAGTCTCGCCGCCCGAAGTGCAGAAATGCACCTGAAGCCGCCGTCCACCAGCTGTCCGTGAAACTCAAAAGAAGGCATCTCTGGTATGGAGAAGATGATCTTCCTCTCAAAACAGTCCACCAAAGCGTGGTAAGCGGACAGCCAGTCCATCCCCAGAATCACGCCAAAGTCCTCCATCACAATTAGATCAGCGGGGAGGCTGTGTCCCCCAACACTGACCTCACAGCTTGTGTAAACTTCCTTAGCTACAAATAGCTGACCACCCGGACCTCTGATCACAAATGGATCCTCTAACAATACACAATCTTGTCCCAAACTGACAGCAAAACTAGCAGCAACAAACGAGTGCATGGCATTGGAATCAAAAAGTGTGTAAACTAGTCCACCGAAAACTACAACCATACTTACCACCACTGAACCTGAAGCTCTGGCGTCTCTGTGTGTCAAGGCGTTAATACGCCCCTCAGCTCTGGGTGCGGAAGAAGCAGCCACACTCTGCGTCGAACAGGTAATCGTTGGCCGGTACCCTCCCCTCGACTACTGTCTTCCCCCACGCGCTTGGGAACCACGGCCTCCTGCTTGTCCTCCAACACTCGGTGCGGGGAGCATCTACTGACCTTCAGCCCTTGACGGGCAGTCCCTCGTGATGTGGCCCGGCTGGCTACACTGGTAGCAAAGGGGAACTAGACTCCCGCCCTTAGTAGTTCCCTGCTGACGGCTGGGCGGGGGTCCAGTGTTGGCAGCTGGCCCTTGTCGGGGGCCTTCAAAGGCCACTAACGGCCCCGCAAAGTGTGACGACTCTCCTGCGGGCGTCGCGTGCCTCCTCTCTCGTCGACCCTGTGAGTAGTCTGGCTGGTAGGGCCTCTTCCGTCCGCTGTCATTGTCACGAGTGGCCGGGTTGGTCTCCTCATATGTCATAGCTGCCTCCACCACTCTCGAGAACGTAGGCAGCTTCAGGGGTTTGACATATCCCCGAAAAGCAGGATGGAGCCCCTCGATGAACCTCTACAGGCACTCCTCAGTAGCTACAGCTGTCGCGACGAAACGAGACAGCTCTAGAAAACGCGTGCGATACGCGCTCACGGTCATTGTCCCTTTGCGGAGAGTGTGGAACTCTTACCTCGTCTGATCCTGCCATGTCTAGGGAAAGTATTGCTCGCAGAAGAGGGTGACAAACTGGTCCCATGTTGGCTCAGCCCTCTCCTGACCTCTGACCGCCCTCCACCACCTGTGTGCCGCGCTCTCCAACTGGTACGTGGCAAAGGCCACGCGGCACTCCGCAGGGGGACGAAGGGTGTCAAACACCTTCTCTATCTGCTTGAACCAGTCCTCCACCTCGGTCGGGTCCTCATCCCCCTTGAAGGAGGGGGGCTTCAACTTCCGGAATTGTCCGAAAAGCTCATAATGGCGCTGAAGTGGGGAAACTGGTACGCTTCCAGGCAAGGAGGGCTTGTGCTTGGAAGTGTCAGAGGACGGTGGAGGCGGTGGAGGATCACCCCCTCCCCCACGTCCAGCGCTGCGTCTGTCTTGCAGTCCCACAGAGGACTTCCCCTCCACGTCCCCAGGGAGAGGCGCCCGTGGAGGTAGGTGGAGCTCCTCTCGCACAATCTTCCGTATCAGCTGGGCGAGGTCCTGGGCTTGAACGCCCGGAAGTAGTGGCTAGTCCATTGAGATGTCGGGCTCAACACGTCCGCCCCTCCAACCTCGTCCTCAGCCGCGTCCGCGGCCCGCATCAATGACTCCACGTTGAGGCATCTCCTGCAAGGAGACGCGAACACAGAACAAGAAGACATCAATTCTAACGAACATTCAGCAAAAGAACCTCAGAACAGATGTCAAAAGGTACGTTGTGGTGGTTACACTAGTTATAAGCACGTGAATTGGTTATTCTCAAGATAGTTGGTTCACTTCTCGGGACGACCTTGCTCTGATACAATCTTGTTACGACTCGGTTCCTGAATCCCTACAGGACAAGAGATCATATCGACTCGACTGATTCCAAGACCCAGTCATCCAACGAGAAAGTAACCAAAAAGCAAGAAAGTAAACCACATTCACCATGCTAAGCAACTAACAGTAACAAAAGTACAGCAGTAAAGAAGTGAAACTATTATAGTACACACCACCACAACAATATAATGTAAATGGGTACAGGAATATAAGTACAAAATGTCAGAGTACAGAGGTGTAAGAACTACTCACTACAACTGAAAAGGAGTACAACAAGAAGTTACAACTATTGGGCTCTACTAGGCCTAGCACCCTCTGTAGCCATAGGCTCTGGCTGCTTAACACCTGGACCTAAAAGGGGGTTATGAGTACAAAACATCAGCGAACGCTGAGTAGAGTGGCAACCAACTAACTAAGTAGAAAAGGTGGACAGGGAGCTGTTGTTTGGACCTCAAGCGGACTCTAAACAGGTCAAAAATAATGTTTCTGACTCAAATAAGATGTCTGGAACAACTTCCAGACGTCTTAAAAGTGTCCAGTGTCATACCTCAAGTCTTGTGCCACTCCTCAGACGTCCAGGAACTTCGCTGGACCGTCTGGACCTAGTTCCAGACGTCCGGCCACCTCTCCGGACGTCTGAAAGCTCTTCCCGTCGTCTGGTATGTCGCCCAGACGTCCGAAGTGTGTGGGAGGGTGTGTCCTGCGCCTTCCCGAAGCGAACCTTGCACGCAATCCACCAAATCTCCTAAAAAAGGCATGCAACAATGCCTCGGAGGAGTGGCCTGCATGGCCGTATCCGCAAAGAAGACGTACCTTCGCGAAGTCTACTTTTCAGCCGTCTAGAACCTCCTCTAGACGTCGGCTACATCATCTGGACGTCGCTTCAAACGTCTGATTCTGGGAAAAACCCAGAACCAGAACCTGCTTCCGCCCTCTCGCGCCGCGCGTGGCCACGTCGCGCCCTCTCGCCTGCAGTAGTGTCGGGGAGGACCTCCCTGACCACTCCACCTTGCGCACAGGTCGCTCCAGCCGTGAACTCACCGGCGAGCTCCCACGTGAGCCCGCAAGCTAAACTTCCCTCCCTTTCATGCTGCTCCTCTCCTTCTCGCGCCACTCTTGTGCTCTCACTGCTCTGCTGCTCTTGCTGGAGGGAAGGAGGATGGTGGCTGGGAAGTGGGGTGGAACGAGGGAGAGGAGGGGGCTTTATATAAGGGTGTGGGTTTAGGGTTTCGTCGAGGGCGGAAGGAGAGAGAAAAAGAAGAAAAATGAGGGGAGTGTACTGTTTGCGCGTAGCACGCGTGTAGATGTGAACTCGTACTCGAAATTTTTGATTTTCAGATGTCTGGAAAGGTGTCCAGACGTCTGACCAAACGTCTGACCCACAGTCTAGACGTCTTAAAAGGCTCAAACGGCACAGGTCTTAACAGCGTGGATGTGGATGTGGGCCTAGGAGGCCAGAGACTGTGCATGGGTTTGAATTGGAAATAAAACAACTAATCAAAATTAGGCTCAGACCTAGTAGGGTTGGTCCCACTCCGAATGGGGTGCTGTGTATCCCCGATCGGTCTGAGCCGCCAACTACAAAACCAAATTTTTGTAATTTGGTTAATTGTGGACATGAGGCACAGTAAAGAAGATAAAGAAAGGAAAAGAACAAAGACAAGAGTTAAGGAGGAAAAGATAAAGGAAAACAAAGAAGGCTTAGGGAGAATTAAAGAAGAAAGAAGAGGAAATAAAAAGAGTTAACAAAGAGAGAGTTGAGTTCATAGAAAAGACAAAGACGAGAGAGAATCAGAAAGCTTAAGAAGGAAATAAATAAATAAATAAGAGAAAAAAATCAAACATCCTTACTTTTGATCAGAAGTTCAATATATATTTTTAAGTCGTCTAACTCAATTTTCAGATGTCTGATTTCAGGGCTGAAGCTATTATATGATTTGTTTTGAATTGTTGTAAAGGCATTGTTGACTCATGTATTATATTCTATGCCTTATATTTTTGTAATAAATGTTGTAAAAAAATAATGCTTACTTTGTTTCAAATGAAAAATCTTTCTTGTAAACTTATTTTCTCTTAATGGAATATTGCATGTTTTCATCATCAAATATTTTGTGCAATTATTCATGTGTTTAAAGTATTGTTAATTATAATCTGATTAATTAATTGATTCTTAATTATGTTTAGGAATTAAATGGTGAATTAAGATAAGTTATGTCTCCCAGTGAACGACCTGGACTCAACCAGTTAAAAAGAATTTAAAATCTAAAATGTTAGGTTAACTTGACCCTAAACTACACAGCCGACATAAAATCAAGTTAACCTAAGCTACTTTCTCATGTGATTAATTAAGTCTAAATAACTTAATTAACTATGTTGAGGAATTATACAACCAGTTGACGTAGCGGGAGGAGTCGTGGAGCAAGGAGGCGTGCTCGTTGGAGCGGACGTCGGAGTGTGTCCAAACCATGGTCATGCATGGGGAAGGTGATGGAGAGGGAGTTGTTGGGGTTAAAATCTTGATCTAAGGGGCCTATTCTAATCTAGAAGAAGAAGGGGAGAAGAGAGGTTACTTAGGAGAAGGAGATGAGGGCGGGAAGGTGGTCGGCGTGGTGGCCGACCATGAAGAAGAACAAGGAGATGGTAAGGTGAGTTGGAGCGACGAAGAGGAAGAAGAGCTGCCTTCTCTGACGAGAAGCATGGCGATGACGAGAGGAAGAGGAACCCTCAACCAATTTCAGTGGAGCGGTGGTGGAAGGAGATTGAGAAGCTCCAAGGACAGTTGTAAATACCCATTCTGTTTTGAGCCTTTTAAGACGTCTGGACTTTCAGTCAGATGTCTGGACCCCTTCCCAGACGTTTGGAAATTGAAAAATCTATACGCAAGGTCGGTTCTGCACGCTGGCTGCGTGCAGACCACTTTCTTCTCTCTCTTATTTTCTCCTTCCCCCTCACCGAACCCTAACCCCACTCCCTATATAGTAGCCCTCTTCCCCCTTCTTCTCTTCTACAATCCACCACCACCACCTTCCTTCCTCTCCACTACCGTGAGAGAGGCGAGCGAGAGAGAGGGAGTAAGAGCGAGAAGCGACGTGAAGCGAGCGAGGAGGTTGAGCTCACGAGCTTCGTGGGAGCTCGCCGGAGTGCGCACGGTCGCCATGGCGCGTGCGGGTGGAGGAGAGTGTGGGGGAGCCGTCCCTGACTTCCTGCTGCAGTCGGAGCTGTAGACGAAAGGGAGGAGCTGCTGCTGAGCATGGCGAGAGGAGTGGGAGGTCGCTCTGGTACTGGGATTTTTCCAATATTAGTCATCCGGAGTGCCTTCCAGACGACGGGTCGGATGTCTGGTGACGACACCGGACGTCTGGAAGTAAGGTTTCGCGCAGGTATGATCTTCTTGCAGTTACGGCCATGTATGCTGCACCGCATAGCCTATTTGTTTGGCTAAAAGGGGTTTTGCTGCTCTGTCGTGCACAGGAGTAGCTTTGGAAAGGAGCACGGCACGCCCTCCCATGTGTTTTGGATGTCTGGACAGCTTACCAGACAACTGGAGGCACTCCTAGATGACTGGAGGAGAGGTCGCATGTCTGGAGTTGAGTCTAGACGGGCAAGTAGGGGTCTTGGATGTCTGAGGTTAACGCAGGAACTTCAGGTGAGACCCTGGTAACTTTTAAGAAGTCTGGGTCTTGTGCCAGACGTCTGATTTGGTTTTGCAGTTTTATTTTTGACACGTTTAGGGTCTGTTTTACGCAAACAAGATATCAGTGGTTTCCTTATGAGTTCCTCTATATGTTAGAAACCTTTGTATATTATTCTGAACATTCCGTTGTGTTATGTTCCTTGGTATAGGACTTCGATCTGTTACATGTTTGGGACTTGCTGAGGCACTTGAGTTTGCCATTCAAGCCTCCAGTACTCTCGGATTGTCTGGTAGAGTGGTTTCCCCTTATTTTATTTATAAAACATGAATGCAATTATGAAAATTAGAAAACTAGAAACTTAGGATGTGGCATGAATCCTAGGACGAGAAACAGTTGCACTGTTTGTATGAGTGTTTGAGATTGCAGTCATAAACGAATAAATAGAATTGTAAACAATTGCCTGTTAATAAATACGAGTTGCCTGTTGCAATATGAAATGCCTGTGCTAGTTAAAGAGTTACCTGTGATATTACTTGTTGCCTCTGTTAATTTGTGGAAATACGAGCTGCATGTGTATAATATGAGAATGAAATTATGAATGATAAAACCTAGTATGGAATAATATGGTGAATATGAGCATGAACCCTACGGGGACTTAGGACTAGATTTCCTTTGGATGAATGGAAAGGATCTAGAAATGTGAGTGGGAAGTGTCCTGGCCCTTGAGTACGTGGTACCAAGGAGAGCGACTGTCCCCTGTTTAGTGTAGAGTAGAGCTAGCCACTCTTGGGTTGGGACCTGGGCTTAGGATTGGCCATTCTACACCGACTTTTGTTGGCCCTCACGTACACTATACCGGGGAGAGCTACTAGTGTAGGGAGAGAGCTGGCCTCCCTACGGGGCCCAGGGTTCAGCTAGCCACCCTACACCGACTTGTTAGGCCCATTGGGCAAATCGGGGTAGTCAGATGAGGGTGCGCGGACTGTGGAGGGACGATACCCCTGTTTGGTTCTGAGGGACTAGACCCTTATTACTGAGAGGGCTAGGCCTTATACTGTTCCGTGCTATACTTGGGTGTACCCGCTAGCGGAAATAATTGACCGCGTGCCAGTGCGGGGTAGCTACCCGTGCACTTATCGCGCGTGCCATAGTCACCGCTACGTCTGTCTGTGACTTCAGGGTGGTTGATTGGGTGTAGGATTATCACGGGGGACTCTCCTGACTAGGAGAGCACCACATGTGCCTTCTACTTTTCGGAAAAGGCTGCAATCAAGATCATTCCCACGAGGAACATGCGAGATCAAGAAAGAAATTTGAAAGTAAACCAATGGGTGGAAAGGAATTACTTAAAATAAAATAATTGGAAAAGATAAATTTACCTGTGAGCTTTTACTTCTTTAGTTAGTTTGGTTACCACTCTACTCAGCGTTTGCTGACTCCATTTTACTCATAACCTTTTACATGTCCAGGAGTTGAGCAGCCTAAGTCACCAGCTGTGGAGGGTGCTGGGCTCAATCGAGCCCAACAGTAGTTTCTTGTTGTAGTTGTACTCTCTTTTCTACTAGTGAGTTTTAGACTGTTGTTACCATTTCTGTTACTGCAATTTTGTTCTTCCTACTTGTTGTTGTGGTGGTATGTACTGTCTGACAGCTTTTACTTTGTTACTACTTGTACTCTTTTACTGTTAGTTACCTTGCATAGTAAATGTAGTTTATTTTCCTACTTTTCGGTTATTTCTTGTTGGATGACTGGGTCTTGGGATTAGTCAAGTCGAGCTGGCCTCAGGTCCTGTAGGGATTCGGGCACCGAGTCGTAACAACGGTGCTAATGGTGGCTCTCGAGGAAGAAGGAGGAGAGCTATGCTCGCCAGAACTCGACGAAATGCAACAGCTTGAGGTGGGGAAGCTTTGTAGCTTATTGGCGCACGAGGAGAGGGGCGGTAGGTGCGTGAACCACCTCACTGGAGTTTGCGGCCGGAGGTTACGGGGTTGGAAGGTGGAGGCGGTGCTGGCAGGGGCGTGTTTGCAATAGAAATTCAAAAGTTAGAGATCCTTTGCAAAGAAATCAAGCATTGATGGCCAAATTGCAAAGTTGACTAAGATGAAGTCTAAATGAACCTAAATTTCTATGATAGCTTAATTTGGACATAAGAAAGTTGATGGGGACTTTAATTTTGGGTTTTGATGTCGTTTTCATGGTCAATTTACGTTTAGACAAAAAATGTACCAAATTCCTGTTTATGATTTTATTTTAGGTCAAAATAGGTTCCGATTATCAAATTAACTATGTCAAACCTTATAAAATATTTTAAAATAATTTTTAAAAGGTTTATATTACATTTATTTCCATTGATACTAGGGTAAAAATTTGCAAATTTGATGAAGGATTGACATTCAATTTGAATGAAAATCCTAAATCACTCAGTATCAACCCATTTTTAGGACAGTTAAGCTCAATTGACCTTTAATTAATCATAAGTTAACCCTCCAGTTATTCTGCATTTATAATTATTCATGAAAATTTCATAATCAATCCCTTTTTATATTAATTTCTCTCTCTTCAGCCTTGATTGAATTATACCCTTTCAATGTATTAATTAAGTGAATTTAACCTTAGAACTTAACCAAATTAAGTTAGTTATAGATGACGATGACGATGCCATCACTAGTATAGTTTTCATTCTACCCTTCAGATAAGTTTTCGACTAGATTTGTTTGTTCCGAGTTTTGGGAGAGACGACTCGTTCTGGTTATTTTGACACCATCTTACCACATTTGTTTGGCACTGTATTGATTAGGAAGATTTGGTTTCTCACATTTGGGATGCTTCTTCTTCTTCATGGACACTTGTTCTTACCGGGGGGCTTTCTAAAGGTGACGCTTGCTCAGTTTTAGGGGCTGTTGACCATCCTAGCAGATGTCAAGTCGCAGGATAGATTCAATATGGCTTTCTTTGGAAGGAGGGGCGATGTCAAGTCGGAGGACCTTCAGGAGCTCGGCGGAGCTCGCACGGCGGGCGCGTGCGGGAGGAGGAAGGGCTCTGGGAGGCGGCCTCTTGGCCCTCTACAGCTGCTAAATCTACTGCGGCCCGCTGCAGGTGACGATGCGAAGTGAGAAGTGTCGCGAAGCAAGTTCTGATATTGGAAGTTTTCTAGTATCAGACTTCTGGAGTATCGTCCAGACGACTAGCGTGGCACCCGGACGCCCGAAGCTGAGGCCGGACGTTTGAAAGCACGTATCGTGCGGGGTACATATGTTCCTGCACTGATTTTCGCCATGCAGAAGATCTCAGCGCAGGAGTTGTTGGGCTAAAACCGTGCCTGCATTTTTGTACGCAGGTGCAGGCTTTGCGAAGGCGTGTGGTGCACTTTCCCAAGTACTTTTGGACGTCTGATCATGTCTCCAGATGTCCGGAGGTACTTCTAGACGACTGGAAGTAGGGTGGGACGTCTGGAGCTGCCCCCAGATGGTCGTGGAGGGAGTCTGGATGTTTAATCAGCTGCAGGAAACACAAGGTGAGACCTCACGTCTTTTAAGATGTCTAGGAGTAGTCCCAGACGTCT
Organism: Thalassia testudinum; assembly: GCA_037157565.1. Classification (NCBI taxonomy): domain Eukaryota; kingdom Viridiplantae; phylum Streptophyta; class Magnoliopsida; order Alismatales; family Hydrocharitaceae; genus Thalassia; species Thalassia testudinum. Next base: position 83,888,163 of record JAZHRO010000022.1, read on the forward strand.
GATTTTGATTAATAACCGCATTTTTGGCTTGTTTAAGGCCCAAACGGAATCGGATTTCCGCAAACGAAGTACCGTTGTTTTTCACTCGAGTTCCTCTACGTATTCGTGTTGAGTATCTACTGTTTTGAGCTCGTCTAATGTACATTGGTCGCTGGTACAGGTTACCAGGCAATTGTGTGTTCGGGACTTGTGGAGACAACGAGATTTGCGGTACAGGACCCCATTCCTCCCGTGATACCCAGTGGAGTGGTTTAATGCATTTATTAAGATATGAATAAAGAATATGCCTGCCTAGATTAAATTGATTGAAACTCTATGATGTAAATGAACCCTAGGATAGAAATGTATGAGCATGACATGGAATTACTCTGGTTTACTTGAGATGTATGTTAAAATTTGAGTTGCTTGTATGTAAATGAGAAATTGAATTATGAAACCATAAGTTGCATGTTTATGATTGAGAACTAAATTATGAAAACACTAACTGCCTGTATATGGATGAGGAACAAATTGTGAAACATGAGATCTGGTTTTGAATAAACGAGATGAATATGAGCATGAACCCTATGGGAAATTAGGAGTAGAACTCCTACGGATGAAAGGAAATCTGGAATGTAGACGGGAAGTGTGCTGGCCCTTGTGTACGCGGTACCAAGGAGAGCAACTGTCCCTTTTTAGTGTAGAGCGGAGTTAGCCTCCCTTGGGTGAGACTTGGGTTAGGATTGACTACTCTACACCGACTCCTATTGGCCATCGCGTACGTGGTACCGAGGCATGCTACTAGTGTAGGGAGTGAGCTAGCCACCCCACAGGGCCTGAGAATCAGCTAGCCACCCTACACCGACTTTGTTAGGCCCTTTGGGCAAACTGGGGTAGTCAGACGATGGTGCGCGGACTGTGGAGAGGTGAGACCCCTATTTGGTTCTGAGAGGCGAGACCCTTGTTCTGAGAGGGCAAGGCCTTATACTGTTCCGTACTATACTTTGGGCGTACCCGCTAGCGGAAATGACTGACCGCGTATCAGTGTGGGGTAGCTACCCGTGCACTTATCACGCATGTCATAGTCACCGTTACGTCTTGACAGAGACCTCAGGGTGGTTGACTGGGTGTAGGACTATCACTGGGGCTCTCCCGGCAAGGAGAGCACCACGTGTACCTTCTACTCTACGGAATAGACTGCAATCAAGATCGTTCCCACGAGAAACATGCAAGATCAAGAAATACCTAAATACTTAAGAAATAGATGAACCAGAACCACATAAATTAGATAAATAGAAATGAGAAATAAACCTGTTACTTTTGTTGTACTTGCACTTAAATAATGTAAACACCACTCTACTCAGCATTCGCTGACTCTGTCCTTTTTGTAACCCTACTCAGAACTAGGAGTTGAGCAGCCCGAGTTTTTGGCTGCAGAGGGAGACGGGCCTAGCTGTAATCTTTTTTCAGCTGTTTTCTTTTTCTACTGTTGTAGTAAGTAATGGACACATACTTTGTTGTTCCTGTTACTTTCTATTTTCTTTCCGTTTCTATGGTTGTTGCGGTGGCATGTACTATGTTTTGAGACAGTTGTTCTACTTTCTTTATGATTTCGTACTTTTCTTCTACTTAATTATATTGCATGTGCGAATGTGGTTTGCTTTCCTGCTTTTGGTTATTTCTTATTGGACGACTAAGTCTTGGGATTAGTCGAGGCGACCCAATCTCGGGTCCTATAGGGATCCGAGAACCGGGTCGTAACAAGATGGTATCAGAGCAAGTCGTCTCGAGAAATGAATCAATTGGCTTGAGAATAACCACTCACGTGCATATAACTAGGATAGCCACCACAACGTATCGCCTTGACTTTCGTTTTCGAGTCTCTTTCTCGATGTAATCTGGTATCGTTGACACTCTTGTTCTATCTCTTGCTTCCCCTTACAGGAGATGCCTCGTCGGGGGGTTCCCGAGGTAGGCCATGGTCGTGGATGAGGTAGGAGGGGCGGACGTGGTGGACCTGAGGTACCAGTTGATCCACCTCTTCTCTCGGGCATTCAGGCCTAAGATCTAGCCTAGCTGATCAGAGACATCGTGCGAGAGGAGCTCCATCGGCCTCCATGGGCACCTCTTCCTGAGGACGTGGAGGGGGAGTCCTCGGTGGGACAGAGAGACCGTCGCAACGTCGAATGAGCAGGAGGGGGAGGGGGTGGTTCTCGACCACCCCCACCACACTCTGACACTTCCGAGCACGAGCCCTCCTTGCCTGAAGGCGTGCTTGTTCCCCCACTGCAGCTACACCACGAGCTTTTTGGACAGTTTCGGAAGCTGAAGCCCCCCTCCTTCAAGGGGGATGAGGACCCGCTTGAGGCAGAGGACTGGCAGGAGTAGATAAAGAAGGTGTTTGACACCTTTCGCCCTCCTGTGGAGTGCCGCGTGGCCTTTGCTACGTACCAGCTAGAGAGCGCAACACATAGGTGGTGGAGGGCAATTAGAGGACAGGAGGGGAGAGAGCAGACATAGGACCAGTTTATGGCTTTCTTCTGCGAGTAGTACTTTCCGCAGACCTGGTAGGACCAGAGGAGGCGGGTGTTCCCACTCTCTGCCAAGGGACATTGACGGTTAGCGCGTACCGCAAGTGTTTTCTAGAGCTGTCGCGTTTTGCCCCTACAACTGTGTCTATTGAGGAAGAGCGCTTGTGGAGGTTTACTGAGAGGCTTCGACCAGATATTCGGGGGTATGCCAAACCCCTGAAGTTGCCCACTTTCTCTCATGTGGTTGAGGCAGCCATGACTCACAAGGAGGGTACCGGCCAGCTGCTACTCGCCCGACCCAGAGTGTAGTTGCTTCGTCTGCATTGAGAGCTAAGGGGCATATCAACGCCCTGACACACAAAGATGCCAGGGCTTCGTGTTCTGTGGTGGCATGTATGGTTACTATTTCTGGTGGATTAATATACGTGCTTTTTGATTCTGGTGCCACACACTCCTTTGTCGGTACGAGTTTTGCCGTCAGTTTGAGGTAGGGCAATGTACTGCAAGAGGATCTGTTTGTGATCAGAGGTCTAGGTGGCCAGTTGTTTGTAGCCGAGGAGGTCTACACGGACTCCGAGGTCAGTATAGGGGGACACAGCCTCCCCGCTAACCTGATTGTGATACAAATGGAGGATTTTGACATCATCCTAGGGATGGACTGGCTGTCCGCCTATCACGCCCTGGTGGACTATTTCGGGAGGAAGATCGTTTTCTCCATACCGGAGTTGCCTCCCTTTGAGTTTCACGGGCAGTCGATGGACGGAGGTTTCAGATGCATCTCCACGCTTCGGGCAGCGAGGCTTTTGAGCCAGGGGTGTGAGGGCTTTTTGGCCTGTGTAGTGGTAGGGCCTAGCCTCGTGGTTGACTTTCAGAGTATCTCGGTGGTTTGCGAGTACCCCGACATTTTTCCAGAGGAGCTGCCAGGACAACTGCCTGAACGTGAGATCGAGTTTGAGATCTCACTGGTACTGGGGACCAGCCCCATTTCTACTGCACCATACTGGATGGCACCGTTTGAGCTGCGAGAGCTCAAGTTAGAGCAACAGGACCTGTTGGAGGACTTTGTGAGGCCAGTGCATCCCCCTCGGGAGACCCTGTGCTATTTATGAAGAAGGATGGTACCCTACGACTTTGTGTTGACTACCGACAGCTGAATAGGGTCACCATCAAGAACAAGTATCCACTGCTGATGATTGACAACCTCTTCGAATAGTTGCGAGATGCCACAGTGTTCTCCAAGATAGATCTAAGGTCGGGCTACCACCAGTTGAGGATCAAGGAGACTGTAAAGATCCGTCCCACTTTTAGCCTTTTATGACGTCTGAAGTCTCAGTCAGACATCTGTCCAGACGTCTGGACCCTTTCCCGGACGTCTGAAAATGAAATTTTTGTACGCACTCTACACTCTATGCGCAGGCGGCATGCAAAACTTCTTTTCTCTCCCCTTTCTCCTCCTTCCTACCCGACCCTTAAACCCACAGCACCTATAAAACCACACTCCCCTCCTTTCCTCTCCACCCCACACACCACCACCACACCCCACCTTCACTATTGCTAGCGAGGAGGTGAGCGAGGGTGAGCGAGAGAGGGCGAGAAAGAGGAGAAGTGCAGGAGGAGGAGGCTGAGGTCGGGAGCTTCGGTGGAAGCTCATTAGAGCTCGCACGTCCACCGCGGGCGCGTACGGGAGGAGGAGGGAGTCCGGAGCGGCATCCTTGACCACCTGCAGTAGCTGGAGCTGCGATGGAGTGAGGAGAAGTGCGGCGGAGCGCGGCGAAGAGCACTGGGAGCGCGTTCTGATACTGGAAATTTTCTAGTATCAAACGTCTAGAGTGAAGTCCGGATGACTGGCAGGGCATCTGGACGTCTGGAGTCAAGACTAGATGTCTAAAAGCACCTTTATCACAAAGGTACGTTCTTTTCGTGGTTACGACCATGCAGGCCGCATTGCAGAAGATCTGCCGGCCTGATTTTGGGGTGGCTGCTCTGTCGTACGTAGGAGCAGCCTTGGGAAGGAGCACGGAATGCCCTCCCACGCACTTTTGGACGTCTAATTAGCTTTCCAGACAACTGGAGGTGATTCCAGACGACCGAAGGAGTGGTTCGATGTCTAGAATCGCTTTTAGGCGATCGCAGGGGAGTCCTGAACGTCTGATGACACCGCAGGGACTTGAGGTGAGGTTCTGTATCTTTTAAGACGTCTGGACTTGCTCCCAGACATCTAATTTTGGTCAGTAGACACGTTTTTGACCCGTTTGGGGTCCGATCAGGATCCATTTTACTCAAATGAAGTATCTGTAGTTTCCTTGCGAGTTTCTCTACGTACTAGAAACCTTTGTACACTGTTCTGAATCCTCCTTTGTGATATATTCTTTGGATAGGATTTCAACCTGTTGCATGTTTGAGGCTTGCAGAGACGCATGGGTCTGCGGTTCGAGCCCCCTTTACTCCTGGATTATCTGGTAGAGTGGTCTACTTCTGTTAATCATATTAAATAAGAATATGTCTGTGGAATTAGTCAATTGGAAACCTAGGATGTGGCATGAACCCTAGGACAGAGAAATGAATAAACCAATTACATTGAATGATTGTATTTATATACATGATTAAGTTAAACTGCTAGCAATTGCCTGCAATAAAGTTGTGAGCTGCCTGTTAGAATATGAGTTGTATGAGATAAATGAACAATTACCTGTGAAATCATCAGTTGCATGTATTGAATTGTGGAAACACGAGCTGCCTGTATATAAACGAGAATTGAATTGTGAATGATGGAATCTGGATCGGAATAATGTGGTGAACATGAGCATGAACCCTACGGGGAATTAGGAGTAGAGCTCATGTGATTAGATGGAAAATCTCGAATGTAGACGGGAAGTGTGCTGGCTCTTGAGTACGCAGTACCAAGGAGAGCGACTGTTTCCCTTTTTGTATAGAGCGAAGCTAGCTGCCCTTGGGTTGAGACCCGGGGTTAGGATTGATCACTCTACACTGACTTCTGTTGACCCTCGTGTACACGGTACCAAGGCAAGCTACTAGTGTAGGAAGGGAGCTAGCCATCCCCTGGGGCCCGGGATTCAGCTAGCCACCCTACACCGACTTTGTTAGGCCCTTTGGGCAAACCGGGGTAATCAGACGATGGTGCGTGACTGTGGAGGGGCAAGACCCCTGTTTGGTTATGAGGGGCGAGACCCTTGCTCCGAGAGGACAAGGCTTATACTGTTCTGTGCTGTACTTTGGGCGTACCCGCTAGTGGAAACGACTGACCGCGTGTCAGTGCGGGGTAGCTACCACTTATCACGCGTGCCGTAATCACCGCTACATCTTGATAGTGACCTCGGGGTGGTTGACTGGGTGTAGGACTACCACGGGGGACTCTCCCAGCCAGGAGAGCACCACGTGTACCTTCTACTCTATGGAAAAGACTGTAATCAAGATCGTTCCCATGAGGAACATGCAAGATCAAGAAATACCAGGATACTTGATAAATAGACGAACTAGAAACACATAAATGAGATAAATAGAAATGAGAAATAAACCTGTTATTATTTTTACTGTACTTGCACTTAAATAATGTAAACACCACTCTACTCAGCATTCGCTGACTCTGTTTTTTTCGTAACCCTGTTCAGGATTAGGAGTTGAGCAGCCCGAGTTTCCGACTACAGAGGGTGCTGGGCCCAACCAAGCCCAACCATAGTCGTTTTTTAGCTCTTTCATTTTTATACTGTTGTAGTGAGTAATGGACACATACTTTACTGTTTCTGTTACTTTCTATTTCTTTTTCGTTTCTGTGGTTATTGTTGTGGCATGTACTATGTTTTGAGACAGTTGTTCTACTTTCTTTACTATTTCGTACTTTTCTTCTACTTAGTTATATTGCATGTGCGAATGTGGTTTGCTTTCCTGCTTTTGATTATTTCTTGTTGAACGACTAAGTCTTGGGATTAGTCGAGGTGACTCGATCTCGGGTCGTGTAGGGATCCGGGAACCGAATCGTAACAATCATCTTTCTTTGCCTTTTGGAGTTTTTTTTCACAGGAATCTTCATGTTGATGAGTATGGTTGGATTTTAGTGCTGGTGGCTATGTAGCGTATTTGGATCCAACGTAATGGTGCCATCTTCAAAAACGAAAGGGCTTGGGTTGAGATTGTTGTTAGGGAGGCATGTGGCTTCTCAGAGTTGTGTCTTCATGTCCTGTAAGTTCGTTTCATTTTCTGATTGATTAATGATATCTTGCAGATGATTATCGACCTCCGATGATCATCCTCCTCTCAAAAAAAAAAATCCAATATTAAAAGTGAACTTGTGGTTGTATCCGACTTGGCTACACGTCTGAGTCGCAGGAAGACATGCTACTTCTAAGGCACAAGAATCATTAAATCCTTTATTCATTACCATGCTAGTGGTAAGAAAAATCATAATCAACCGATGAAATTGTTATCGGGTCATTTGTAGCATAATATTCACAATATCTTTAATTATACACAATTTTCGATTCACACATATAAGAAGGGATCAATTTAAGGCATAACTCAAAGTGGGAGTTAAACTTCTTAATTTCGGACTCTATCAATTATCTCAATCAAATTGGAAAGTAAAGAATTTAATGATACGAATATCATGAAAATTAAGTTTCGTTCGATACATATGATATTAAAATCTCTTTCAATATAATTTCAACATTAAATCAATATACATGTCAACATATAATCTATACAAATTAGAAATTATAAGCCACTTATTCCAATAGAGTTAATAATCATGAGTATCTGAATATTAAATAGGGAGTGATTCAAGAAGATGAATGTAATTTAAATCAACAAATCTCTCAATATACGTGTGCATATCTCAAGAAATGATGTACGGATGTCCAAGAGACGATAACATGACAAGAGGAGATGTTTTACCCTCACATGCATGCGAGTGCACACACATCGATCCCCCTCTCACGTGGTCACATCCGTGCCTGGAAAATTGGATTGAGATTCACCCGATCCAACCGTACATATATATATTCGTTACCCTTTGGAAACCTCCAAATCCGGTCCTGTATTGCCTGATTCGGGTTTCGAATCACTTTGATCTACGCAAAATAAACGCAGCCGTTAGATTAATTAATTCGATCATCCTCTCCACAGCGGCCAAATAGAAAAAAATGAAAACTCTAAAAATTTAAATTGCAAATCACCCGTCATCTCCTCCCCTCCGTCTTCGTTACGCACGCAAAGGATGCCCCCTCTGCGCCGTCCGGCCACTCCAGCCGGCCGTCGCCGTCGACCCTCCGGTGGCCCGGCCGGTGCTCCGCCGGACCTCCGCCGCCCACCGCCGATCTCCAGCAGCTTCCCTCCCCCTCTCATTCTCCCCTCCTTCGTTCATGGCAGGTCCACGAGGACCCATCCAACAGCCCGTCCCGACCTCCAACCAATCTCCTCCGCCATCTTGGGTCTCCGGGGCGCCGCCGATCTCTTCCCTCTCTCCTTCTTCTTTCCCACGTGAACCCACGCACACTTAAGGACAGAGCAACAGCAGGGGAAGACTCACCCTCGATCACGCCAGCGGCGGTCTTCCGACGATTTCTCGACCGTCGTGCGTCCTCCGGCACTTCCTGATGGCCGTGGGCAGCCCTCCGCGCGACGTGCCGGAGTGCCGCCGCTCGCAAAGTTCCTCCTTCCTGATCGGTCTCCCTCGCCCTCTCTCTTTCCTTTTTCCGACACCATCTCCCTCTCCCTCTCCCTCTCCCTCTCCCGGATGCGAGGAACGATGGTTGAGCGGCGGCCGGCGTATACATGGAGGGGTGAAGAGAGGAGGCGTGGGAGAGGGGGGTGGGGTGTGGATTAGGATTGTGAGTGTCCTTTCACCGCAAACTGGTGAGATAACCTCCGATCCCATGCGAAAGTTGTTGCAAGATAAGGAATCCAACCCAACTTTCAGTCTTCGAATCTGAGGTCATTTGCCCAATGTGGATGTCAGAAATGGGCCGCATGCGGGTTTGCAAGCTTTCACGCATCCAATGTCCGCTCTTCGTGCCAAACGTTTCATTGGAATCCACGCGATGCTATAACTCTACATTCACCTCCTCATTGTCGATCTTAACATTCGGATCACTTTAAATGAGGACTATGCGTGTTTCCACGTTGATTCGTGCGCTCTCAATCGAACGGGCTTCGATTCCCACACGATTGGCGTCGCTAGGTTTGTTTCCATGTGCACGATCCCATTATTATTTTTTATTTCTAATTTGGGTCACTAAAAAGAATTCAAGACATCAAATCTGCAAATGCTGACGCCAGTAAAAAAAATTGATCGCTTTCCATTAGAAGGCTTTTTGCATTCAATCAATCGGAGGCTTTACCACTATACCAGTTTCTTGTGACATAATCACTTAATTTAGTCTACATAAAAAAGTTAACCAATTGAACATGGAGCAATCAAATGCCTATGCCTTAAGAACTAAATCGGTTAAGTGATTTTTTGTGAATACATAGTACTACTTGAGTTTTTTTTTTTTTTTTTGAAAGTGATAGTACTACTTGAGTTGCAAGGCTCAACGAAGTTCAGATTATTGTTAAGTCGTGATGATGTACTTACAAGGCAATCCATTCAATTACAATAAACACACACACACAATAAAGGTACACATACATGTAGTTTTGTCCATTCTCCTTCCATACATCTTCACTGGAATATGGATGCGGTATTTCAAACTTTACACATGCACATATGATACATTCCCATAGTAACTAGTATCTTATATATATATAGGCGATGACAAGGCTCGTATAATTACCTTGGAGGATCTCATCACATAGAGTGAGAATACTTATATCGTATGTAGAAAGCTTGATATTGTTGCATGTGCAATATTAGTGCATGGTAACAATTGCATATGGTGTAGGAAGCTTGATATTCTCACAGTAACCAATTTCTCATGTAGGTTATGGCAAGGCTTATGTAATCATCTTGGAGGATCTTGGAACATGGAGTAGGAATAACAATTCCTGATGTGGAAAGTTTAACATTGTTGCATATACTATATGTGCTTTTACCTCCTTCTCTATCTAGGTAAATGTCCTCAAGTGATATATGTTTGCATGGCACTACCTCGCTACAGTCAAAGATAATGGAAGCATGTGTGGCACTTGTTCCTTTGATGTTCTTGTAATGGATATCACTTACTGCAACAGCTGAGGACTACAAAATAGAACAAATTGTCAAGAAACTTATTAATTTACTTGTTAAGGGACATACCAGTATTTTTCTTAGAAGAAAATGTGAGCTAAAATTTTAGATACCTGTTTCTTACATTTTTTGGGGGAGTCACAATAGTTCTGATCAATAATTATAGGATTCTTGACATTGTCCATGATGATATTTCTGAATGCAATGTGTTTAGCGTATCCATGGCCTCCCTACAATAATATAAACCTCATCATTAAACACACTCCTTTGAGTAAAACATACAAGGAAATCATAGCTAAAAAAATAAAAAATAGAAAAAAAAAACATTCTAGTTACATAGACAAGTAATGAACCCAAAATCTTCATTTATTTTTACACATTATGAAAATAGAAGCCAAGAATGTGCTATTAATTTATGTAGAAAATAAGAATTACTAAAAAAATTAATAATTAAGAATGAACAATAATATTTGTTGTTTTGTATGTGATTTTCATTCTAGGGTTATACATGGTGTATGTGTTTGTATCATTTTGACACGTCAAAAATGAAGAAAAAGACAATAGATAACAAATTAATTACCTGCCAGGTTTTGATACGAGCTCCGTTAGTTGTGCCATGAAAGTTTACATTATCCACCACCACAAAAGAGACATATTCCTTTGACTTAGTGTGACCTAAACTTCCAATGCTGATGTCATAAAATAATAAACATAAATAGATTAAAAATGGCTTTGATAAGAGCAATTAGAATTCGATATAGATGTTTGGAAGGATTGTTATATACCTAATACCATGACCTGGTCCACAATTAATGTTTCTGGCCTTTACACCACTCGAGCCACTAACAATTGATATGCAATCATCGCCTTTATCACCAAATCACAAGTATCATACACATGTAATAATATTATAAGGCTTGGATGTTAAGAGAAATATATGGCAAGTACAATATGTGAAAATACTAAGTATGAAGCTTAACTTTTTTATCATCGTTGCTCTTATTGATAACCATTAGGATTAAATTATCAAATCATGATTTGGCATAGGCTTTCCATACTCTCAGGTAAATTTAATTTCTAAATTCAATTCAAAGATTGAAAGTGATGTTTTGTAAATAGAAAAATATAGTAACATCTAAAAAATGTCATATTGGCAATCTTTTATAGATATACATTAGAAAAAAAAAACCACCCACTCAATTGTGAACATTTGGGTATAATTAAACTTGAAGGATATGTTTTGTGGATATAAAGATGGAGCATCACTTTACACAAAACTACAACACAAAATAAAGTAATAGGAATGATTTGTTAAGTAATTAAGCAAATTAAGTGAGTGAAGCTATTTTTGATGGTTAATAATGAATGAGAAGACTTTCATAAATTAATGTTTATTTTTTGTCATAGTAGTGCACTTGCCATAGAGAATCTTAATTTGATGATAACAAAATATTGTGTTTGTTTTTTTAGTAAAAAGATTCATGTTAGTGAAGTAAAAAGAAAATCAAAGTAACAAAAAGATTAAGTGATTTCGGTTATGCATGATGAAGAAGAATATAAGTAATCTAGACAAGCATGGATGTCAAAAGACGAAATATTACAATAAATATTATGAAAATCCCTACTACCACTAGATCATCTCTTTGTTATTATGAAAATACTAGGTTGAGAATTAATCACATGATTATCCCCCCATTGGTGGTTATGTACTTGTGGTTACTTGCTTTGTGGATTATTTGATATTCTTTTAGAATGTAGATATTTAAATATTTACACATAATAGTATAATAAGTAAGTTCATTTTTCAAAACAAATATATCTATAAGAAAATGTTTATGAACTAATGAATTTGTGTTTGGAAAATTAAATACATAAATAAGAAAAAATAAAATAAGATTATAATTTAATTGTCTAGATATTGATGCCTAAGCATATATTTCATTTGAAGAATACATTATCTATTGGTGTATATATTTTTTCTCACAATCCACTACTATCCATCAATGGTAATATAATGCTATTGGTCTCTTACCTGTCTCGATATCACAATGGTTTATATCAATGGCCTTGGTGCGAGTAACATGGATGCCATCAGTGTTAGGACTTGTTGATGGTGCAATGATTGTGAGATAAGAAGCCTTGACATTGTTGCAGTGATTGAATGAAACATGCATCTTTTGGCTATTTCTAAAATTCAAGTTTGCCACATGCAAATTGGTACATTGATGGAATGTCATCGCCTGTTTCACATACAAATGAAATCAATCAAATTTTACCAGAATAATGTGGCGATCCTCCAAATATTGATGTTTATTGTCATAGATCTATTTAGTTGATTACTCCTCATGTTGAATTCTAACTGCAAAGGTTTGATATGAGGCATTTACATCTACTTGTATTAAAATTTGAATTTGGTTTGAGAGGATTTGATAATTAAGTCGTATAAATCCTACAACTTTTATAGAAACATGACACCTTTTTACTAGAAACTTATATAGTTTGCAAAAATAAGTTTTCATTTTTTTCTTTGGGGAAATATATATGATACTGGTCAAGTTAATGGCGACTCCATATTGCTTAAGTTATTATCTTTTGGCCTTTTTGTAACATCCCTTTTTTATAGAATCAATTTGGACATATATAAATACATGTCAATTAAAATAGTTATTAAGTTATATATGTCAAAAACATATGCTCAAATATAACTACCTGTGTAGATTTGTCCATATACAACATATGCTATCTTTATAAATCCTATAGTTACAATAACAAAAATATCAGTACCTATAAAGAAAATGGGTCAGAGTGGAGGCTATTGGCAATGTCGATGAGTACTGTGATTCACACCCATGAATCCCACCCAAGATCTCACCCATGAGATTTAATTGAGCCATTTATGGGGGTGGATTTTTGTCTCATTCTCCTCCATTAGTGGCTAAGGTCTCATTGGTGAGATCATGGGTGGGATTAGGGGTGTGCTATACATTTTTGAATGTTGATGGTGGTCGAGCCGAAGCAATGTTAGTGCATGTTGGTGGTGGGGTAGATGTGGTGAGTAATGTGGAGAGAGAATAATTAGCACCAAAAATTAGATTGTTTGAATTGGAGTTGGTTGTTTGGACAAATAGTCCAAACCTATAAAGTGGATCAGGTGATAACACCTAGAAGTGGTGTCTTAAACAACATAGTCAATTTGTTTAATGTATATACATTACATATATAGTTTCTATGAGATCTTCAAAGCTTTAAGTTGTGCATAGATAAACCTATATTCCTAATCTATCATCAAAAATTTCTTGTAAATTCTCCTAACTTATGCTGATATCATGCGTTAATAAAAAGGAAAAGTGTAGGCCATAAGGAGTAGGGTATAATTGGTGAGATATGCTTATGAATCTAGGTCATCTTGAGATGTGTAATACATTGTTTTTTTTTTTCTTCAAAAAGAGTGTAATAGAGTGTTATGTGAATGGACGAGAGATGAATTTCTCTAGAGGACCAACCTCACCTATTTATAAACTAAAATGTAGGTTGTTAAAACAACATATTACATCTCTAAAGAATGTACTCTCATGTATATTACATATTAATTAGCAGGCCATACTATTTCAAAAAAAAAAATAGCAGGCCATACTATATTCATAACCATTTCATAAGTTGAATATAGGTACAAAAAAAGATCATATGCAAGTATAGACATTGAACAACCATATTCTTAAAATATAGATATACATATAAGATAGTTAATTACTTTAAATATAGATTTTTGATTAATAGATCATATAGATTATATTATATATATTAAGTTTTTTCTAATTTACTCTAAAAAGATCATCTTTTAAATGAACCTTAAGGCGGGTGAAAGCTATACGTAAAAAGCGACTAATTCGAAAAGGAAGCATGACTAAAATCATAAATTGAAAATTGCATACACAATTAGAAGGTTGATACGCAAATCCACATATATATGTCTATGTGTGTGGGAGTGCACGTGCATATCCATGTATATGAAGAGATACATCATTTCAAAAAATGGATAATCCATATCCATATCAGCCAAAATCTCAAAATTAGCATTTATATTCACACTCGTCAAACCATAAGACTTGAGATACTTATTCGTATCTGTCTTCATCGTACATCTGAATTAAATGTCCATATCTAAATCAGTATCGACCAAAGAATATCAAGATTGATATCAATATCCTCTTTAAAAGTTAAAATATAGTTCGCTATTGATTGCATCCCTAGGCCCTATCCTAACCTTTTGTTTGTGGTCATTAATTAGAAGTACAGAATATATATTATAAATAAATAAAAATAAATAAATAAAAAAATAAATATGCATGCTGCCGGGAGAAAGTAGTAAAAAAAAAAAAAAAAAGGCGAAGTGGGGTCAGAGGAAGGCGTACCGTTGGCGCGTCAGTGCAACGCTGCAGGACAATTCAAATGGAATTGAATGAGTTAGTTAGTTCTCGGCATATGCGAAACATTAATTAAAAGAATACAAAGGCGATCGAATTAAAAATATTCATATGCAAGCGCATATATATATATATATATATATATATATATATATAATATCTTACTCGAGACTTGTCGACCTTGCATGACTTCTTCCACCATATATCTCCGTTACCATTGATGGTTCCACCGCCTTCGACGTGAAGAACGTTGATTTTGTAGAACTCGATCCATAACTTACGATTTTTTCCGAGCCAAGCCGATTCGCTGCGAGGAGCCAATATGGTTCCTTTGATCTAAATTGAACAAACAAATGCAAAAATACAGCATATATAATGCCAGGCAATGGAAGAGAAAGCACTACTTGCACGTACGTAAGTACACATATATACATGTATGCACGGTGTATAAAGTGAAGTTAAAGCTCTACACGTCAAACGATTATATCCTTTTTTTTTCTCTTTTTTTTTTTTGTCTTTTCACGGTAAAACAACCTTGTAGGCAATTTAGAATTTCTATATTCCTAATCTTATTAGGAATGGGGAAAGGAGGGTTCATTTGGATTATCCCATTGATTAGTGGGAAAGAACAACCTCTGTAAATTAGCAGGAGCTGTGGACACCCACGCAAACCATACCCCAACATTCTCGTCAGCCGAAATCCGAGGGAGAGGGAGAGAGAGAAGGAATTTCCGGAAGCCTATTCTCGACAATTCAAGTGGTGGTGATTTCACTGCAGTTAATTCCTACGGGTTCAGGGGATTGTGCTCTTCAGTAAATGAGGAGTTTGGTGGAAAATTTGCCTCGAGGTCAATTGAGGTCATTAGTATTTGAATTCTGACAAAATCAGGTACAGAAGCATGGTACTCTCATATTTTATGATATGGTAAACTATCTTTTCGGTTGATTGTGATTTTCTACCCCCATTAACTTTGAAGGGATTTTACAAGTAAATTACGTACGGTTGTTTTTTTGGTTCTATAATTATTATCATCCGCTACGGTACCATAATCTATTTATATATTTCAGCACATCAATCTGATCTCGCTTCCCCCCAACAGCTCGAGGTGATGAAAGCAGAGGCTTTTGCTACTTCTAGACTTCTAGTAACTTCTGCCAAGAGGAAGATATATGCTACGGCAAAGGTGCTGAAGGCATAGATATATGCTCAAGCAACAAGGAATCCAACCAAAGCTGCTTATCAAAGGTTACGAAGGCCAGACAGAATTTCGCTACTGGTCTTACATGAATCGCAGCTTGGATATATATAATTAAGGTTGATATTTTCTTACGATAATGACCGGCCAGTTTTCATAGACTACTACATGCATGGCTACGTCGACGTCCATGAATTAATTGATACAGCCAACGACTATGCCTACGTGTGGTAGTACCATTTCCTTGTTTTCTCAAAACGGACGTTTGGCGGGACAGTTGGAATATAAAGAGCTTAGTTTTTTTCTTCGGAAATGAAACATCACGCAAGTTAAATTTCAGAAAATTCATTTATAGATCTGATGCAGAAACTATACATATATATGTCATTATGATTACGCACTCTACAGTACTGACGATGCATGCATGGGAATCAAATGTTATAAATTCCGATAGATCATCATGTCCGTAAGTACTGGAGATGCATATATATACCTGCACCGTCACAACAGATTTGCAAGGACCGTGAAAGGTGATTGGCTTAAGAAGGTAGTAGCCACCCTTGGGGACGAGCAAAACTACTGGGGATCTTGATGCGCATGCGTCTTTCCAGGCCTTGGCAAATGCCTGCAATTCCAAGAAAAACAAGCACCTATCGAAATCGAACACATAGGTTTATCGACTATATACACATGTACGTACCTTGGCATCCATGCATGCATGTTGTGAGTGGTATTAATCTAGAGGGATTAATTAGATGCAATTCTTTGAAACCCAAGACACTACGGCTGTGTTTTGGTGGTGGGAAATTTTTCCCACCGTGGAGTTTTTGTTGGATCTTTTTAAGTACTTCACCACAAACTATAATATTTCCTTCTAATTATTTTAATCAAATCAGAATAACCTTAGCTCTCAATTTTACCGTTAAACAAATATACACTATACCTTTCCCTTCTAATTTTAATACGAAACAATAAAGTTCGTAAACACTACCACGAAGGTCTGATTTTAGATACTAACTCAAATTGGAAAAAGGTTGCTACGACTAACTTAGCGGTAGTCCAAAATGGGCCTATTGGACCAACACAGTTGCTTAACTTCGTTAGGCAATAATATCTGCAGCATATTCACAACGCAAATGTAGAAAAACTCAAGAACCAATTCTCTTCGTATTAAAAAGAGGCACTTCCCAGTGCGTTGCACTGATATTAGTATTGCGCGCTAATTTAATGATCTAAATGAACGGAATGTACTTTTGAGCATGCATGCTTTCACACATTTTAAAATCAGGGTTCAATATTTAATTAGATATATATGATTATACTATATCCTCTCCACTTGAAATCCTAATCGTTGACATAGTCATAGCATAACTCATTTAGTCAATCGGACCATGTGACGTGGATTTCCAGGTATGGTTGATCATGTACCATCCAGAGTCTGCTCTTATTACAAACTTATTTGATGACTCAACTTTAGAATCGAATCTATTCCCTATGATTACACAGGTGTAAGGTGCTTATGGAAGGGATCAGATCGGAGCCTTTGAAGGAGATTGGAGGTGCTTCTACAATGGTAAACTTTTGTAGTTGGCAGGACATTGCAAACGGTATAAATGCTGCAATGAATATGGTTCATGTTCAGCCATATATGGATGATGGATGGTCAGCCTATGCATCTTTTCCTACCCCTAAACCTTCTGTTCGAGTAGATGCAGCAGTGGGGCAGTCTATTTCCTTGGCAGCTGCAATGCTGGTTGATGAAGGGGGCCAATTTATAAGATGTAGTGCTTATGAGCTGCAGTCTTCTTGAAGCGAGGAAGTGGAGACATGGGTGGTTCTCAAAGGTCTTCAATTGGCTTTATATTCTGTTTTGTTGGATGTGGCTGTGTTATCTGATGCCATCAATATTATCCCGACAACAGCTTTCATGGAAATATCGTATTGTGATTCAAAAGTGTTAATCTCCCTTAAGTAATCATGTTGGTTTCTCTTTGTTTAAAATGGATAGAATGCTTGTTCAGCCAATGCATGATCTGGCAAAACACTGTCTCAGATGTAAACTTTAGGGGAGTTGGGTGTATCTTGACTTCCCTTGTAATTAAGCTCAATGGCGGCTAATTGAAGGGTTTTACTCTTAGCAAAAAAAAAAAAAAGGAACTTTAGAATTGAGTCCAATCGTCCAATTCATGCCTGTAGAATTTATTTGATTTAACCCAAATGTATCCGGTGATGTCATAAAAAAATGTTTAATTAAATTATGTTACAAGCTAACACTACAAGGAAAAAGACTTTTCTTAATGTTTGTCTTCTAACTAAACATCCAAATAACTTTAGTATCATCTTGATGCTTAATTAATTAGAATAAACATCAACTTAGTTCTATCATATATGTCATGATTGATTTAACTTGATGATCATTTAGTTAGACATCTAGATAGCATCATAGCTATATATATTCAGATATTTAGGAAAATCAATGTCAAGGAAAAACGTTTTTTCTTGTAATGTAATCATGTTAACTTCTTTTTCTGACCTACCCACAACCCGATTCTATGACCTGTGACCAAAGTTCCACTTATTCGTGTACTTGAATATTGGGGGGGAAAAAAAGGAAGGAAGAAATTATACCTTAGTTGCATCGGACCCATCACCTTTAGCTCCATAGTACCTCACGTTCACCACCCTTTGAGATAGAGAGTCCTCCTTGCCAACATCTGCTTTGCTCACCAGAAAACCTGTGGTGGTCGGTTCACCGTTCTCCTCCGAAAGTCTTCCATTCCATTCCCTACCACTTAATAAGCCGTAATAATTACTTGGGAGCAACCTTATCTCTTGGGAATAATCTCCCTTGCAAACCAACCAGCGGAGGCTACACAGGAGAGAGAGAGAGAACAATAGCTTTGACAAAGCCATCCTCAACCAAGAAATTAAACGAAGTGACACTGAATACATATATATGGTGACGTGTTAATTATTGCTCGATCGAGATTTGTATTAATACAAATGCCGTCACGACGTGCCGTATTTATAGACAAGAAAAGGATCGATCAAACATCTGGGTTATCAAAAAAAAATTAAAAAAAAAAAAAAATCCTTATCGAGTTGTAGGCATAATGCACGCAAGTATTAGTTCCCAATGATTTCAACCTCTGGTTTTACGTAAATTGCAATTACAAGCATGTTTGCCTCTTAATATGCTCCCATGATCGATGTTTCTATCTAAGTGGGGAAATGAGGTATGGCGCGAGATTGGATGAGCACCAGAGAATATATATATCACACGAAATGGTAACTGAGGTGAACCACTCACTAAAACTTTAATGAGTATCTTGACCCTTTGGTATTCTGAACGCGTTGCCACGCATGTTGCTTGATGAGGCAATTGGAAAGCAAGCAAATTCGGCCTCTTTTCTTATGCTGTTCATAAAAGCTGCATAGGTGCAGCTATCTTACCTGTACAGAATGGTGCTGGTGTGCATGACTAGCGGCTCCTCACCCTGGACAGAATGGCTAGATGAGGTCTACCTATAGATACTACTTGCAGGCTTATGGCATTTTTGAAGAGATAGATGAGCATGTATTCTTCTCTTGTAATTTCTCCAATGCAATTTAGTGGCAGGTTCACTGTACTTTGGGATTCAATGGCCACTTCCTGTTAACCCGCTTCAATCCCCCATGCTACTGACTAGTAGTGACTCTTGGTTTAGCTATCAATGCCACAACTTGGAGACTTTGGAAGGAAAGAAATTCGAGACATCATGGTCACGAAGCTTTCATAGCCACCACCCTTGTCATGCTCATAACTAATGATTATTCATAATTTTGTTTTATGGTTTCAGCCTCATGACTCTTGTACTTTGGCTTATGTCGCCTCTCTTGGCTGGTTGGTCATTTTTTGAGTTAATATATTATCAAATTACTCAAAATGAAAAAACTCGTGCATTGCACTATTGATTTAGAACTATGGAGCATGTCAGGAAAATGGCATACGTCTTAGGATGGGATTTAATTCTTTCATCAAGTATATATTCACGGGTGATTTTTATTTTTAGTATTACATGTGATCGGGGCCTTTTCAATTGGATATTATTGAGCTCAAATAAGAGAAAAGGTTGATCACAAATACTAATGCGAATCATAGGAAATCACGAGGAGTTGGTGACCTAGTTCAACCTAAAAAGTAAATGTTTGAGGAGAATATCATGACTCTAAGGGATTTCACTACTATGAGGTTATAATAAGAAAAACTTTTCAAAAGGCATGATCTCCGGTGATTGGAATCATATCTCATTTAAAATAGTGAACTTGTAACGTTAGGAGCTTCGTGACACCAAGATCCTTGGATCGTGGGCATTATGGGTTGAAGTTCAATTATCGGTTGCCGACTGTTGTGTCCCATAGGCCATGTAAGCCATGATAATTGGATTCCTAACGGAAATACCATCATGAGTCATAACTAACTCAGTTTGGTCTGATAAAGTTGATAATAGCTCCTACATAACCATCAGAGGGTCATATAAGCATAATGATCTGTTTTGAGAAGAACATAAGAAACAAGGATTAATTCACAAATATAAAATAACCATGTGGTATTCCAAGGGTTAATTGAAGGTCAAATGGTCATAAATACCTAAAAAGGGGATCCATACAGAAAGAAATGGATTTTCATGCGTTATAAGAATTAAATGACATCTGAAATACTAAAACTAGATCGCTTAATTTAATAAGGTTCTGGTTAGGATAAAATTTACCTAAACCTTCTATAAATCATAGAAAAATATTCTATAAGGTTTGATATCTTTAATTTGACCTTTGGAACTCATTTTGACCTAAAACAGAGTCTCAGACATACAATTGCCTTAATTTGGGTTTCAACGTAATTTACCCAGTTAAACTTGGTCTAAACCTAAATCCAACCTCACAATTAGACTCCTTGAGACCAAATTAGGTTTGTACCAAATTTGGGCTCAATCATAGATCGCCTTGATCAAGTTTGCATTTTGATCCTATCTAACTCTTTTTATCACACAATGACCCTTAACTTTTAAATTTTTTACAAATAGGTCCCTAATCTTTTCATCATATTCACATTTAGGTTCCTACCACCATTGGTATGAACACGTGAAGCTCCGACGAGATTCAAGCGAGATTTTCTCGCTTGATTCTCAACCAAATAGTCCCAAATTTGAACCGGAGGTTACTTATGAAATTCTCTTCCAATTAAACCCAATCTCGATTCATATTTCCTTCCGAATCTTCCATGCGAATGCATGGAAGATGTGGTTATCCCACAATCACGCAATTTCTGAGCTTCCAAGCTTGGTTTCCAAGCTTGGAATGCCCTTTTGAGGCCTATAAAAGACCCCCTGAGAACAAACCCTCCTCAGTGAGTTTTGGTCTGAAAAAAACTTCTCTCTCCCTTCTCCGACCACCTTCAAACTTAGCTCCAGCGACTCCCCTCCACTCTCCTCTTCCGACCATCCAACCATCAAAATGGACGGCCGACCAGCTTCCCCTCTTCCTCGTGATCATTCCCAGCCAAAGTGTGACTGACTTCCCTGTCTCCGTCCTCGTCGCCGCCTCGCCACCCTCTTCTCCTTCTCCGGCTTTGGTCAAGCCACGACCGGTGCTCTCCATCCCTCAACCTCTCCTCAAATCCCCTCTACTTCTTCCTCTCCTCCTCTACATCATTTCCCTTCCACCTGCACTCCAAATCAACCACACTATCGCCCTCACGCCCTTCGTCTCTCTCTGCTCCGGCGATGCCTTCCCGCCGCTACCACCCCCATCAGCTTCGCCACAACTCCACTGACTAAAGCCTTAGCCTAATTCCACCGATTAGCCACTCTACCATCTCCCCGAACACCACCACCTTTGCAACTCCACCCCAACCTCACCCTATGCACACACACCTCTCCACATCACGAAACCACCACTGCAATGTTCGTCGTGCTTCGGCGGACCTTTTGAGCTGGTTTGACGAGGTGGAAAGACCGTGCTACTCTTTTCAGGTGCTTCACCGGACAGTCGCCGCCGCCATTGCCTTCTCCATTGTGTTCACCTCCAAGCCTCGAAGCATCCAGCATTCACTCCAGATCGAAGTAGACTTGGCCCAGGAAGCTTCCTAGGTAGTCAATTGAGGATGTTGACTGCTCCCCCCACACCAATTTGACGAAGAAGCACCTGCTGCTGCGCGAAGAAACGAAGCGGGTGGGATAGACCCACCTCATGAGTTGCTTAAGTGTTAAGACCCGTGCCATCAAAGCCCTTTAAGACGTCTGGAACTTGGGCCAGACGTCTGGTAAGATGTCTGGACACTTTCCTAGACGTCTGGAAATTAAATTTTGTGTGCGTACGACCTCGAGTCTGGGCACGTGCCGTGCGCAGACTGAGCCCAGCTGCCTTCTTCTCTTTCTTCTTCCCTCGCCGAATGCAGAGCCCTGCCCCTCGTGCCTACATAAACCCTCCCCTCTCCCTCGTTCACCACCCCACTCCCATCCACCTTCTCCAGCGAGAGCAGCAGTTGCGGTCGAGTGCAGCAGCAGAGAGGAGAGGAGCTGCGAGAGAAGGGAAGAGAGGAGAGCACGTGTTACGAACGCATTCCAAGACATTTTTTTTTCAGACGTCTGGGAGGTGGCCCAGACGTCTGAACAGACGTCTGGAACCCCTTCCAGACGTTTGGGATTTTATTTAAGTGGCATGCGGGGCTGCGTCTGCGCGCAGGCGAGTGCAGACTCGAACCGCCGCACCTCTCTCTTTTTCCCTCACTCCTGCGACCGCAGTGTGCGTTCTCTCTCTCTCTCCCTCTCCCCGCACGGCTTTAAAAAGCCTCACCCTCTCCCTCACTCCCATCACCTCTGCTCCTCCTTCTTCTTCTTCCAGCAAGTGCGAGTGCGAACGAGCGGCGGCAGCGACAGCCGCGGTGAGTGCGGGAGGAGGTGCTGCGCGAGGGACGAGGCGCTCGGCCGTGAGGGCTCGAGCTTGCCAGGACAGCGAGAGCCGGCCGGCGGGGGCGCAGCGGGCACGGAGTGACGCGGGAGGTCCGCTGCAGCTCGAGCAGCAGGCAGACGAGGCGCGGCGCGGTCGTGCGTCGCGGGCGGAGGGCGAGTCGCGCTCTGATTCTGGAAGCTTTTCCAGAATCAGACGTCTAGGTTTCCAACCAGACGACGAGGAAGACGTCTGGAGGACTGTCCAGACGTCTGAAAGGTAAGTTATTTTCATACTTCCTCCTTCTCTTCGACCGTCCGTACTGAGAGCGAGGAATGGGTACGCGCAGGTTCTGAGATTCGCCATCCAACGCGAATCCGATGTCTGACTGCAGTGTCAGACGACGGGAAAGACTTCCAGACGTCCAGGGTGACCATCGGACGTCTGGGAACTAGGCCAGATGCCCCGGCAGACTTTTGGACGTCTGAGAGACTACGCAGAGCGAAGGTATCCTCTGAACCACTTTTTAAGACGTCTGGAAGAGGTTCCAGACATCTGATTTTGCACTGTTTCATCGTTTTCGACCCGTTTAGGGCCCGTTCGGAGTCCGTTTTCCGCGTTTTGAGTTGCGTTCTTTTCGGAATTAAATCATCTACCCGTCTACAGTAATTATATACTATTTTGAGAAACTCCTTGTGTTTGATCCTCGTGATAGGATCCCGTTCCATTGCAGTCTCGGGGGTTGCGGAGGCACGCGGGATTCCCGACCACGCCCCCAGTACTCCCGTTGTAACTGGTAGAGTGGCCTTTAAGTTTATTAGCATAATCTGTTAAACTATGGAACCATAAATAGAACCTAGGACATTGTATGAATCCTAGGAATGAGAAACTAAATTTAATGATAGATCCTAGGGTGTTGCATGAATCCTAGGGCTGGAAAACTAGATTGTATGATAGATCCTAGGGTATGGTATGAATCCTAGGATGGGAAAACTAGTGGAATATATGAATACTGCAGTCTTGGAAAAGTGGAAAGGAATAAATAGCTACCTGTAATTTGATTTAATAGCTGCATGTTATGAATAAATAAACGTGATTGAGAACATGGATTGTAAGAACGTGAAACTGGAAGGTGAAACCTAGATGTTCTGAGTTAAAAGAGCTGCAACCCTACGGAAAATTAGGAGTAGAACTCCTGGAAAGAGAAAGGAATGGAACTGAGAAAGAAAGACGTGGTAGTGTGATGTCTCTTGGGTACGTAGTACCAGTGGAAGCACCTGTTACCTGTTTAGTGCAGAGCGGAGCCAGCCGCCCAAAGGACCCGAGGTTAGGCCTGGCCACTTTGTACCGACTTGCTGTCCCTCGTGTACGTAGTACCGAGGAGAGCTACTAGTGTAGGGAGAGCACTAGCTGTCCCACGAGCCCCGGGGTTCTGCTAGCTTCCTAC
The DNA here is from genome assembly GCA_037157565.1 of Thalassia testudinum. NCBI lineage: Eukaryota > Viridiplantae > Streptophyta > Magnoliopsida > Alismatales > Hydrocharitaceae > Thalassia > Thalassia testudinum. The sequence continues at coordinate 83,911,847 of JAZHRO010000022.1, forward strand.
ATCGACTTGTTAGGCCCACTGGGGCAAACCAGGGTAGTCAGGCGAGGGTGCGCGGACTGTGGAGGGGCAAGGCCCCTGTTTGGTTACTGTGGAGTGGTTGGACCCCTGAGAGGGCTTTGCCCTATACTGGTTCTGTGCTGTGCTTTGGGCGCACCCGTTAACGGAAACGACTGACTGCGTGCCAGTGCGGGGGTTAGCTACCCTTGCGTTTAGCGCGTGTGCCGTAGTCACTATTACGTCTGTCACTGACCTTGGGGTGGTTGACTGAGAGTAGGATCACCACGGGGGACTCTCCCAGCCAGGAGAGTACCACGTGTTGCTTCTACTGTTCGGAAAAGACTGCAATGAAGATCGTTCCCACGAGGAACATTCGAGATCTAGAGAAGGATCTGAGAAGTAGATAAATTGTGAAACAATAGAAAGACGTAAATAAAGGAAGAAAGAAAATAAAACAGCTACTGTACACTTTACTGCTTCTTTAGTTTTAGCTGCCACTCTACTCAGCGTTTCGCTGACGTGTTACACTCGTTACTTTTCAGGACCAAGTGTTGAGCAGCCAGGGTCAGCGGCTGCAGAGGACGCTGGGATGAGTCAGGTCCAGTAGAGTTACCGCTGTTCTTTTGTTCCCCTTTGTTTCCACTGTAGTAACTAATTTTTGTTACTCTCTGTACTTTTCCTTACCCGCAGTTCTTGTTATGTTATAAATGTTGTTCTACTGTCGTGGTGGTACATGCTGTAGTAGTTCTTTTTCTTACTGCTGTATTTTGTTACTTCTAGTTATATTTCATGTTGAATGTGGTTTATTTTATTGCTCTTTTGGTTGCTTCCCCATTGGACAACTAGGTCTTGGGATTAGTCGAGTCGGTCGAGTTCTCGTGTCTTTTAGGGACTCAGGAATCGGGTCGTTACAAGATGGTATCAGAGCAAGGTCGTCCCGAGAAGTGAATCAACTGACTGGAAAATAACCAATTCACATATCTATAACTAGAGTAGCCACCACAACATATCTTTAGACATGAGCTCCTAGACGTTTCCGTTAGGTATCGTTCCATAGTGACGTGTTCCGTTTTGTTTCGCGTCTCCTTGCAGGAGATGCCTCGTCGCGGGACTGGTGAGGCGGGTCGCGGGCGTGGCCGAGGACGAGGTGGGCGTGCCGTTGCCGACGCCTCAGTGGACCAGCCACTACTCCCGGGCGTCCAGGCCCAGGACCTCGCCCAGCTGATACGGGATATTGTGCGAGAGGAGCTCCACCCACCGCCCCGAGCGCCTCACCCTGGGGTTGCGGAGGGGGAGTCCTCTGTGAGACCACCCGACGGACGCGGCGCTGGACACATGGGAGGGGATGGGCCACCGCCGACCCCACCTTCCTCTGACACTTCTGTGCACGAGGCACATTTGCCTGGAGGTGCACCAGCATCCCCACTGCGGCGCCACTCCGAGTTCTTCGGGCAGTTTCGGAAGCTGAAGCCCCCCTCCTTCAAGGGGGATGTGGACCCGACCGAGGCAGAGGACTAGCTTGAGCAGCTGGAGAAGATTTTCGACACACTTCGCCCCCCGGTGGAGTGCCACGTGGCCTTTGCCACGTACCAGCTGGAGATTGCGGCACACAGGTGGTGGAGGGCAGTCCGGGGACAGGAGAGGGACGAGCCGACCTAGGATCGGTTCGTCGCCCTCTTCTGCGAGCAGTACTTTCCCCAGACGTGGCAGGACCAGAGGAGGCGGGAGTTCCACACTCTCCGCCAAGGGACGATGACCGTGAGCGCGTACCGCACGTGTTTCCTGGAGCTGTCCCGCTTTGCAGCGACAGCGGTAACTACTGAGGAGGAGCGCCTTTGGAGGTTCACCGAGGGGCTCCGGCCTGTGATTCGGGGGTATGTCAAACCCCTGAAGCTGCCTACGTTTTTGAGGGTGGTGGAGGCAGCCACGACTTACGAGGAGACCAACCCGTCCGCGCGAGACACTGACGGCGGGCGGAAGAGGCCCTTTCAGCCAGCCTTTTCACAGGGTCGGCGAGAGAGAAGGCACGTGGCGTCCGCAGGAGAGCCGTCGCGTTTTGCAGGGCCATCCGTGGCCTTTGTGGGCCCTCGACAGAGGCCAGTCGCCAGCACCTGACCCCCGCCGAGCCGACAACAGGGATCCACTGAGGGCGGGAGTCGGGTTCCCCTCTGTTACCAGTGCGGCCAGCCGGGCCACATCAGGAGGGACTGCCCGTCTAGGGCAGGGGGTCGGCAGATACTTCCCGCGCAGAGCACTGGAGGGCACGCAGGAGGCCGCGGTTCCCAGGCGCGAGGAGGAGGACAGCAGTCACGAGGAGGGTACCGGCCAGCACCTGCCCGTCCGACGCAGAGTGTGGCTGCTTCGTCCGCACCTAGAGTTGAGGGGCGTATCAACGCCCTGAAACACAGGGATGCCAGAACTTCGGGCTCGGTGGTGGCAGGTATGGTTTCAGTTTCCGGCAAACTCGTTTACACACTTTTCGATTCCAGCGCTACGCACTCGTTTGTTGCAGCCAGTTTCGCAGTTAGTTTGGGCCAGGATTATACGCTATTAGATAATCCGTTCGTAATCAGAGGTCCGAGTGGTCAGCTGTTTGTAGTTGAGGAGGTGTACACGGATTGCGAGGTCAGCGTCGGGGGACATAGCCTGCCAGCTGACCTGATTATGATACAGATGGAGGACTTTGGCGTAATTCCGGGGATGGACTGGCTGTCCGCTTACCACACCTTGGTAGACTGTTTTGAGAGGAAGATTGTCTTCTCCATGCCGGAGTTGCCTTCTTTCGAGTTTCACGGACAGCCAGTGGACCGAGGCTTCAGGTGCATTTTGGCACTTCGGGCGGTGAGACTTTTGAGCCAGGGGTGTGAGGGCTTCCTAGCTTGTGTGGTGACAGAGCCCAGCCCTGTGGCAGACTTCCAGAGCATCCCGGTGGTCAGAGAGTACCCTGATGATGAGAACCTCATCATGAGCCATAACTAGCTCATTTTGACCTAATACAATGGATAAAAGCTCCTACATAACTCAAGGAAAGGCTTAACTCAGAGAATTATGAGTTTAAGAAGAAAACAGAAACTAAGGGGTAAAAATGCAATTTCACCAATTCAATCTGAAAACAGAGTAGATCAGGGTCCAAACATAGGTCAAAATAACCTAATAAGAAGAAAAGTGGGATGAGATGACTCAAAGAGGGCTACAGCAACTACAAGGAATTAAATGACATCCTGTAACCCTAAAAATAAACCCACTTAAATACACGAGGTTTGAGGCAGGGAAAAAATCAAATAAACCCTCTAAAATTCATAGAAAAATAATCTCTAGGATTTAGAACCTTCAATTTGGCCTTGGAAACCCATTTTGACGTACATTGAGAACCATGCCCAATTAACAACTTAATTTAGGTTTTTACGTAATTTGACTGGTCAAACAAGGTTTAATCTAGAAATAAAATTCACCATCCGAATCCTTAGGTCCTAATTAGTCATGTATAAAAGTTTAAGCCTAAGAAGAAACCTTCTTGACCAACTTTACACTTTGGTCCTCATATATTTTCTTTTTGGCCTTCAACTTTTGAACCCTCACATTTTGGCCCCTAACTCTCCTTCATTCTTTGTGTTTAGGTCCCTCCTGCAAAACCTGAGCAGCACCATGCTCCGGCGTCCTTGCGCGGAGCATGGCGCCGCGCAGGGTGATGGGGGGCCTACCAAGTCAAATGGGGGTGCCCTACGTCGTCAGCCGTCGTAGGAGCACCCCCCTGAGTGCTGCAACCACCCATACCGGCCGTACGAACGCACGGACGGTATGGGTCTCCTTCCTTCGGCGAGGGAGGCACGTCGCCTCCCTCCGCCCTCCTCTCCGTCTCTACCTCTATAAAAACCCCACAAGCTCTGCCGTTCTCCTCAGCTCGGTTCTGACGGAGAAATTCCCCCCCCTTTCCTCTCTTCCCACTCCGACAGAGGCCCCCTTGCTCCGGCGGTTCCTCCTCCTCCTCCTCGTCGCTCTGCCGCACTACCAGCAGCAGGGCTGCCTTCATCTCCTCTTCCCGCGTCGCGCCGTACCCAGCGCGCGCTCTCCTGCTATCTCCTCGCCGCCGCCCTCTCTCTCTGGGCACCTTCTTCTCCGGCGACAGTCGATACGACTGTCGCCCTACTCCGGTCCCCCCTCGTCCCTCCGAGTAGGTACAATCTTTCCTCTTCCTCCCCTCTTTCTTTTCCTTACTGTAATTTGCATAACCACCCCTCGACCGCGCCTAATCACCCTCACCTTCTCCATCTCCAGCCAAACTCCGGCGACCCGCTCCCGTCACTCCAGCACCCCACACGGCTCGCCGACCCTCACAGAACCTCCACCTCCTCACCCTGATCAACCTCCGCCCTTCCACTTCCCAGCAATCGCCCTCTGCAGACCCACCGACCAAACTCATCTCCCAACCTGCAGTTTGACCTAGGGCGGCCCTTAGGCTCCGCCCCGCCACCTACAGACCCCCCGACCACCTTCGCCGTGCTACGGCGAAGGTCCTCCGCGTATCTGATTAGGCCGAGAGGCCGTTTCTCTATGAGCAGGTACTTCGCTCGCCGTCGCCATTGCTGAGTGAAGCAGCTTCTTCGACCTGCTCCTCCAGGCGTGCCACGCCCAGGTCAGACTCCCAGGCAGCGCGGGGCATCTCCGCAAAGAAGTCCCAGGCTGCAGTTGGGGCAAAGCCTTCGCGTGGAGCCTCGAGTGTGCGCTGCCTCCTCCGCACGGGCGTCCAATTGGGGTGGGGCATTTAGTCCCACCTCGGAAACTCACTGAGGCGAGCGGGCGCTTAAAGGCAAAAGGTGCCTTAAGCTGTTCGCCTCAGATCACGGGGTGAGGTCCCCTTCACCTGCCCGATTACCCGGCCTCATCCACGCACATGCCCTGCGGACCTGGCCCGACCCGATTAGCCCGTCCTGCACTCCTCGCCCACCACCGCATGCCGGTGGGCCTGGACCCGGGCGCGACCCGCGTACCCAACTATCCGGCAGCTCTGGGAGTGCTATCCTACGAGTGAATTCTGAGAGAGAGAGACGCGGGGGAGGGTAGAGTAGGTTTTGCTGTCTGATTGAACTTTGAGTGTGCAGGCACAGGTGAAAAAGAAGAGAAGGCAGGAAGAACGACTGCGAGAAGAAGAAGAAGAAGAAGAAGAAGAAAGCCACAGAGGAAAGAAGAAGAAAAGATGCACTGTAGCAGCAGCTACTTAAGTCGTCTGATTGAAAAATCAGGCGACGCTCTGAAGGCAAAGAATAAGGAGAAGAAAAGAAGAACAGGACCGCAAGGGAGAAGAAAAAGAAAGAGACGGACAGAAAGAAGAACAAGAAGAAAAACAAAGAGAAGAAAGAAGAAGAACAGAAGAGAAGGCAAGAAGAAAACAAGAAAAGAAGAACAGAGCAAGAATAAGAAGAAGGAAGAAAACTGAAGACTCAAAGAGAAGAGAAAGGAAGACAAAGAAGAGAAGAAGAAGAAAGAAGCCAACAAGACAAATCTCTCTCTCTCTCTCTTTATTTTTTGTAATAGAAATTTCGTACCTCTAGAATACAACTTGCTCCTGAGTTCGACCTCGGGAGAACTTTCATTTCCGAGTAAAAATTGTAATAATGGCAATGACTATCTGTACTACAACGTAATTTCTACAACAAAATCTAGTCACAACGCCGTTATCACCTGATGTTTTTCCAGACGAGTTACCAGGACTACCGCCCGAGCGTGAGATCGAGTTTGAGATCTCACTAGTACCAGGGACCAGCCCCATCTCCACCGTACCATACTGGATGGCACCGCTTAAGCTACGAGAGCTCAAGTCTCAGTTGCAGGACCTTTTGGAGAAGGGCTTCGTGAGGCCCAATGCGTCTCCCTGGGGAGCCCCGGTACTATTTGTGAAGAAGAAGGATGGTACCCTACGCCTTTGTGTGGACTACCGATAGCTGAATAGGGTCACCATCAAGAACAGATATCCGCTGCCGAGGATTGACGACTTGTTTGACCAATTACGGGGTGCCACGGTGTTCTCCAAGATCAACTTGAGGTCTGGATACCACCAGTTGAGGATCAGGGAGGCAGATGTCTCCAAGACAGCTTTTCGCACCCGGTACGGACACTACGAGTTTTTGGTCATGCCGTTTGGGCTGACCAATGCCCCCGCTGCTTTCATGGACCTGATGAACTGGGTGTTTAGACCGTACTTGGACCAGATCGTGGTGGTATTCATTGATGATGTACTCATCTATTCTCGAGATCGGACGCAGCACGGACAGCACTTGCGGATGGTTCTGGACACGCTGAGACGGCGTAGGCTGTACGCCAAATACAGCAAGTGCGGGTTCTGGTTGAGGGAGGTGACCTTCTTTGGTCATGTGATCTCTGGAGACGGCTTGGCGGTGGACCCAGCCAAGGTCGAGGCAGTGCTCAGGTGGGAGAGACCGCATTCAGTCACTGAGATTCGCAGTTTCCTGGGACTGGCAGGCTACTACAGACGATTCATCAGAGGTTTTTTACAGATTGCACGTCCTATGACACAGTTGACCCGGAAGGATGTGCCCTTCACTTGGACAGATGCCTGCGAGGCGTGTTTTCAGGAGCTGAAGGAGAAGTTGACCTCGGCTCCCGTGCTCACCATCCCTGACAGTAGTGGCGGGTTCGTTGTGTACACGGACGCCTCCTTGCAGGGGTTAGGAGGTGTGCTCATGCAGAGGGGTCACGTTGTCGCTTATGCTTCGCGGCAACTGAAGCCCCATGAGCATACCTACCCTACCCACGACCTTGAATTGGCAGCTGTCGTCTTCGCGTTGAAGACCTGGAGGCACTACTTGTACGGTGAGACCTTCGAGATTTTCACAGATCACAAGAGCCTCAGATACCTTTTTGATCAGAAGGAGCTCAACATGAGACAGAGACGTTGGTTGGAGCTCCTGAAGGACTACGACTGCAGCATTTCTTATCACCCGGGCAAGGCCAATGTGGTGGCTGACGCCTTGAGCCGGAAGGCGCCCACACACTTGGCCAGTTTACAGTTACAAAGTTGGAGCCTCTTGGAGGAGATGGGCAGTTGGCGACCCCTGGAGTTACGGGGACACTATGGGGCAGTGACTGTGACACGACAGACTAGGCCAGAGCTGATAGACCGCATCATCACAGGACAGATGGCCGATCCGTACTTACAGTCCTTGCGCGATAAAGTACTGTCAGGAGACCCAGGGGACTTCTCTTTCACAGACCAGGTGCTACGCCTGAGGGGACGGTTGTGCGTTCCCAGGGACAAGGAGCTGTTGAGAGAGCTCCTGACTGAGGCACACGGTTCCAGATTCACCATACATCCCGGAAACACGAAGATGTACCACGACTTGAGACGCGAGTTTTGGTGGAGGGGGATGAAGCGGGATGTGGGTGAATTCATGCAGCAGTGCTTAGTGTGTCAGCAGGTGAAAGCCAAGCATCAGAGGCCTGCAGGGCCGCTACAGCCGCTTCCAATGCCACAGTGGAAGTGGGAGAGCATCACCATGGACTTGGTGGTGGGTCTGCCTGTTACCCAGCGAGGGCACGACACAGTCTGGGTAATTGTGGATAGATTGACGAAGACGGCACGATTCTTGCCGAACCGAGTCACTTTGGGACCAGCACAGTTGGCAGAGAAGTATGTCCGCGACGTGGTACGACTACACGGAGTTCCACGGGAAATCGTATCCGACCGGGATACCCGCTTTACGTCCCAGTTTTGGGCTGAGTTTCAGCAGGCCCTGGGGACGCGGTTGAGGTTTAGTACAGCTTATCACCCCCAGACGGACGGACAGTCTGAGCGCACGATACAGACACTTGAGGACCTTTTGCATGCCTGTGTACTGAAATGGAGGGGCTCTTGGGAGGAGCACCTGCCCCTGGCGGAGTTTGCATACAACAACAGCTATCACTCGAGCATCGGCATGGCTCCCTACGAGGCTCTGTACGGTCGGAGGTGTACGGCACCCTTGAGTTGGGTTGAGGTGGGGACCAAGTGGGAGGTTGACCCCAGGTTGATCCAGCAGAGTCAGGAGGTAGTCGAGCAGATCCACAGGCGACTCCGCACTGTTAGGAGCAGACAGAAGAGCTACGCGGATCGGAGACACAGAGAGGTGAAGTTTGAGGTTGGGGACCACGACTATCTTCGTGTTTCGCCCATGAAGGGCCTGCAGCGGTTTGGGGAGAGAGGGAAGCTCGCGCCGAGGTTTGTAGGGCCCTTTGAGGTCCTGGAGCGGGTTGGACCCGTTGCTTACAGGCTTGCCCTCCCTCCCCAGCTTTCTAGTGTGCACGACGTGTTCCACGTGTCCAACCTCAGGAAGTACGTAGCCGATCCCAGTCACGTACTGAGTCACGAGAGCGTCGAGGTGGACGACGACCTGACCTACCCCAAGCAGTCAGTGCAGATTCCAGACCGAGCCGTCCGCAGTTTGAGACGAAAGAAGTACCCCTGGTAAAGGTTTGGTGGAGGAGCTAGCGGTACGAGGAGGCTACCTGGGAGCCTGAGGCGGTAATGCGGGAGCAGTACCTGGAGCTCTTCGCAGGTACGTCTTTTCGGACCGGCTTCGGTCCTCTTTTAGTTTGTTATGGTTATTATGATGTTTTTCCCGCACCCTAGTTATCGCAAGTTTCGGGGACGAAACCTCCTTTCAGTTTGTTATATTGTTACGAACGCATTCCAAGACGTTTTTCTTTAAGACGTCCGGGAGGTGGCCCAGACGTCTGAACAAACGTCTGGAACCCCTTCCAAACGTCTGGGATTTTATTTGGGTGGCACACGGGGCTGCGTCTGCGTGCAGGCGCGAGCAGACCGGCAACCGCCGCACCTCTCTCTTTTTCCCTCTCTCCTCCTACGACCGCAGTCTGTGTTCTCTTTCTCTCTCCCTCTCCCCGTGCGGCTTTAAAAAGCCTCGCCCTCTCCCTCACTCTCATCACCTTCGCTCCCCCTTCTTCTTCTTCCAGGGAGTGCGAGCGCGAGCGAGCAGCGGCAGCGACAGCCACGGTGAGTGCGGGAGGAGGTGCTGCGCGAGGGAGGAGGCGCTCGGCCGTGAGGGCTCGAGCTTGCCGGGGCAGCGAGAGCCGGCCGGCGGGGGCGCAGCGGGCACAGAGTGATGCGGGAGGTCTGCTGCAGCTCGAGCAGCAGGCGGACGAGGCGCGGCCCGGCCGTGCGTCGCGGGCGGAGGGCGAGTCGCACTCTGATTCCGGAAGTTTTTCCAGAATCAGACATCTGGGTTTCCAACTAGACGACGAGGAAGACGTCTGGAGGACTGTCCAGACGTCTGAAAGGTAAGTTATTTTCGTACCTCCTCCTTCTCTTCGACTGTCCGTACTGAGAGCGAGGAATGGGTATGCGCAGGTTCTGAGATTCGCCATCCAACCCGAATCAGACGTCTGACTGCAGTGTCAGACGACGGGAAAGACTTCCAGAAGTCCGGGGTGACCATCGGACGTCTGGGAACTAGGCCAGATGCCCCCGCAGACTTCTGGAGGTCTGAGAGACTACGCAGAGCGAAGGTATCCTCTGAACCACTTTTTAAGACGTCTGGAAGAGGTTCCAAACATCTGATTTTGCACTGTTTCGTCGTTTTCGACCCGTTTAGGGCTCGTTCGGAGTCCGTTTTCCGCGTTTCGAGTTGCGTTCTTTTCGGAATTAAATCCTCTACCCGTCTACAGTAATTATATACTGTTTTGAGAAACTTCTTGTGTTTGATCCTCATGATAAGACCCCGTTCCATTACAGTCTCGGAGGTTGCGGAGGCACGCGGGATTCCCGACCACGCCCCCAGTACTCCCGTTGTAACTGGTAGAGTGGCCTTTAAGTTTATTAGCATAATCTGTTAAACTATGGAACCATAAATAGAACCTAGGACATTGCATGAATGCTAGGAATGAGAAACTAGATTGAATGATAGATCCTAGGGTGTTGCATGAATCCTAGGGCTGTAAAATTAGATTGTATGATAGATCATAGGGTATGGCATGAATCCTAGAATGGGAAAACTAGTGGAATATATGAATACTGCAGTCTTGGAAAAGTGGAAAGGAATAAATAGCTACCTGTAATTTGATTTAACAGCTGCCTGTTATGAATAAATAAACGTGATTGAGAACATGGATTATAAGAACATGAAACTGGAAGGTGAAACCTAGATGTTCTGAGTTAAAAGAGCTGGAACCCTACGGGGAATTAGGAGTAGAACTCCTGGAAAGAGAAAGGAATGGAACTGAGAAAGAAAGACGAGGTAGTGTGCTGTATCTTGGGTACGTAGTACCAGTGGAATCACCTGTTACCTGTTTAGTGCAGAGCGGAGCCAGCCGCCCCAGGGACCCGGGGTTAGGCCTGGCCACTTTGTACCGACTTGCTGTCCCTCGTGTACGTAGTACCGAGGAGAGCTACTAGTGTAGGGAGAGCACTAGCTACCCCACGGGCCCCGGGGTTCTGCTAGCTTCCTACATCGACTTGTTAGGCCCACTGTGGCAAACTAGGGTAGTCAGGCGATGGTGCGCAGACTATGGAGGGGCAAGGCCCCGGTTTGGTTGCTGTGGAGGGGTTGGACCCCTGAGAGGGCTCTGCCTTATACTGGTTCTGTGCTGTGCTTTGGGCGCACCCGTTAACGGAAATGACTGACCGCGTGCCAGTGCGGGTTAGCTACCCGTGCGTTTACCGCGCGTGCCGTAGTCACCGTTACGTCTGTCACTGACCTTGGGGTGGTTGACTGAGAGTAGGATCACCACGGGAGACTCTCCCGACCAGGAGAGCACCACGTGTTACTTCTACTGTTCGGAAAAGACTGCAATGAAGATCGTTCCCACGAGGAACATTCGAGATCAAGTGAAGGATCTGAGAAATAGATAAATTGTGAAACAATAGAAAGACGTAAATAAAGGAAGAAAGAAAATAAAACAGCTACTGTACACTTTACTGCTTCTTTAGTTTTAGCTGCCACTCTACTTAGCGTTTCGCTGATGTGTTACACTCGTTACTTTTCAGGACCACGTGTTGAGCAGCCAGGGTCAGCGGCTGCAGAGGACACTGGGTCGAGTAGGGTCCAGTAGAGTTACCACTGTTCTTTTGTACCCCTTTGTTTCCACTGTAGTGAGTAGTTTTTGTTACTCTCTGTACTTTTCTTTACCCGCAGTTCTTGTTATGTTATAAATGTTGTTCTACTGTTGTGGTGGTACATGCTGTAGTAGTTCTTTTTCTTACTGCTGTATTTTGTTACTGCTAGTTATATTTCATGTTGAATGTGGTTTATTTTACTGCTCTTTTGGTTACTTCCTCGTTGGACGACTAGGTCTTGGAATTAGTCGAGTCGGTCCGGTTCTCATGTCTCGTAGGGACTCGGGAATCGGGTAGTTACAGCACGCGAGCTCACGAGAGAGCTCGCCGGATAAGCTCGCGGCTGGTCGAGCGTGCGCGAGGCGGAGTGTGTGTCGGGGAGGTCCTTCCTGACACTGCTGCAGTTAAAGCAGCGGACGAGTGAGCACGACGCGGCCGCACGCAGCAGGAAGAAGTCGAAGGAGCTTCTGATTCTGGGATTTTTTCCCAGAATCAGATGTCTGGACGTACATCCAGACGACGCGAACGACGTCCGGAGAAGGCTCCAGATGGCTGAGAGGTACATCCAGCGTCCTATGCTTTCTTTTGCGAATACGGCCATGCAGGCCGTTCCGCCGAGGCTCTGATGCGTGCCGTGTTAAGTAGTTTTTGCGTGCGCGTGTAAGATTTGCTTCGGGAAGGCGTGGGACACGCCCTCCCACGCGGGTCAGACGTCTGGGCGAGGCATCAGACGGCGGAAAGCGTCTCCAGACGTCCGGAGAGATTGACGGACGTCTGGAACTAGACCCAGACAGTTCAGTAGGATCTCTGGATGTTTAAGGAGTAGCGCAGAGTGAGGTATGGATCTGGACCCCGTTTAAGACGTCTGGAAGGTGTCCCAGACGTCTGATTTGGGTCAGGATCGTTGTTTTTGACCCGTTTAGGGTCCGTTTGAGGTCCGATTTCCGCGTTTAAGATTCTGTTCTTCTTCATATAAGTTCCTCTACTTGTTGGAATGCATTTTTATCATGTTCTGAGTGGTTCCTTGTGGTTGATCCTTGTGTTAGGACCTCGTTCTATTATGGATTTGGGGGTTGCGGAGGCACGTGGACCTCCCGATCAAGCCCCCATTACTCCCAGTTCTGTGGGTAGAGTGGTTTCTCTTAGTTAATTACAAACATAAATGCATATCTGGAATAAATGATAAATCCTAGGGTATGGCATGAATCCTAGGACTAGAAACACTAGATTGAATGATATATCCTAGGGTATGGCATGAATCCTAGGACTAGAAACACGGGAACGATTGTATTGAATGTCTGAATTGCAGTCTTAGATGAGTAAATAGAATAATAATAATTGCCTGTAATTTGATAACAGCTGCCTGTGAAATGTAGAGTACTGTAGTTAGTAACTGTTACATGTAATTCCTGTTGTTTGCAATTAAATATGAGCTGCCTGTATATAAATTGGAAAAGAAAGATTGAATGTTGGAAACACGTGCTATATGCGAATAAACCTGAAATGGTGAAACCTAATATGGCTTGGCCTGAGAAACATGAGCATGAACCCTACGAGGAATTAGGAGTAGAGCTCCTGGAAATAAATAGAATGGAACTGGAAAGGTGAATGGGGAAGTGAGCTGGCCCTTGAGTACGGTGTACCAAGGAGAGCGACTGTCCCCCTGCTTAGTGCAGAGCGGAGCTAGCCGCCCTAGGGTTGGGACCCAGGGTTAAGACTGGTCACTTTGTATCGACTTTTTGATCCTCGCGTACACAGTACCGGGGAGAGCTACTAATGTAGGGAGAGAGCTAGCCACCTCTCGGGACCCGGGGTTTAGCTAGCCGTCCTACACCGACTTGTTAGGCCCACTAGGTGAACCAGAGTAGTCAGGCGAGGGTGCGCAGACTGTGGAGGGGCGAGACCCCTGTTTGGTTCTTAGGGGCTAGACCTTTATTACTGAGAAGGCTCTACCCTATACTGGTTCCGTGCTGTGCTCTGGGCGCACCCGTTAACAGAAACAACTGACCGCGTCCCAGTGCAGGGTAGCTACCCGTGCGTTTATCGCGCATGCCGTAGTCGCCATTACGTCTGTCAGCGACCTTGGGGTGGTTGACTGAGTGTAGGACCACCACGAGGGACTCTCCCGACCAGGAGAGCACCACGTGCTACTTCTACTCTTCGGAAAAGACTGCAATCAAGATCGTTCCCACATGGAACATCGAGATCAAGAAAAAGTCCTGATAAATAAACCAAGTGATGAAAGAAAGAATAATTAGTTGAATAAAGAAAGAAATTGAAAACAACAGCTACCTGTCCACCTTTACTATTTTTAGTTAGCTGGTTCCCACTTTACTCAGCGTTCGCTAATGTGTTGTACTCATACCCCTTTTCAGGTCCAAGTGTTGAGCAGCCAGAGCCTATGGCTGCAGAGGGTGCTGGGTCCAGTAGAGCCCAGTAGTTGTACTTTTCTTTGCTGTACCCGTTCCATTGTAGTGAGTAATTTGTTACTTCTGTACTCTTTTGTTGTAACTTTATATTCCTGTACTCATTTAAATTCTCTACTGTTGTGGTGGTGTATACTGTAGTAGTTACTTCTTTACTGCTATACTTTTATTACTGTTAGTTACTTGCGTAGTGAATGTGGTCTATTTTACTGCTTTTTTGTTACTTTCTCGTTGGACAACTGGGTCTTGGGATCAGTCGAGTCGATCCGATTCTCGTGTCCTGTAGGGATTCGGGAATCAGGTCGTAACATTAAGCCAGCACAGGGGATAAGTTGATTTTGTGATCAATGCTGCTTGCACCCGACAGCACCAGGGTGAGGTTTCGCTCGCATGCTCCATCGCACGTGCCCTCGCCCGCGCTCACGCCACGCGGATCTGGGCCCTGATCCGATTACTCGGTTACCTGGGTTCGATCTGATTTACCTGTTTTGAGAGTGAAAAGAAGAAAGAGAGGGGGGTTTGCCCTTCACACCTTCTACTCTCTATACTTAGTCTCTAAGAGAACCTTCGTACCTCTGTTGGTGCTGTACTATGCGCCTCTCCCTTGAGGCTTAAAGGAAAGAAGAGGCCTTTGCGTCTGTGCCTCTGCTGGTGCTTGATTCTACTGGTTCTAAACACTGTTGGGATATTTGATTGTTGTGGTTTAGTTGATTCGGCTCACTGTTCATATATTTAAATAAATTGTGAAGCTTAAACTTAAAGGGTAATTTGGTGATTCAAATCATCATTTTACCCTAATCTTTTTGCATATTGATACTCGATTCGCTTTATATATCATTCTGGATTATTCTTCTGATTTTAATTGCTTGTATTTTACTTAGAATTGTGATTTTGAGATTGATTTGCTACTTGCTCCCTACGTTCGACCTCGGATTTCCATTCGAGTATAAATTCTATTTGTTTTCACACTTTATCGACTATACTACGACGTATCATTTTTAAAACCTCGATTCAAAGCGTTAAACAATTTCATAACGGATGTCGCTCAATCGGTTAGTCGTGCTTTTAACCAACTAAGATAGCTGCCTTGGTTGTCGTTGCTGATCTTGTTGCCTAATCCAACCTAAAGTCTATAGTGGATTGAGCGTGTCATAGTTTGGCGAGTGGTTGTGGTGGCTTAACCTTTGTCGACTTACTTGTATTAGTTAAATGGATTGAGACCCTTTTGGTGTGTCGAACCAAAAGTATCACATATACTTTTACACTCGATAAAAGTCATGATATACATATGATTATGAAATATTTATGTGAAAAAGTAAAGAAACGCATGCCACAATAAGTGAAGTAAGAGTGGTGGTTTCAACCGGTGCTACTTTCCATAGGTGAAATATCATTTTCTATAGGTAAAATACCACGTTTCATGTGGAAAACTATTTTCAATCGGTGGAAAATCATCCTCTCAAGTAAAAAATTATTTTTTATCGATATATTTTTATTTTGATTTTCAAAAATATATTTCATTTTCAATTAATGTATTTTAATTATAAAAATTCCCGTATTCCAAAATATATTACAACATGTATTTTCACACTCCCATTATCATTTAGAGATTAATATAAAATTCAACAAACTTTGGGACAATGGCTATTATCCCCTCATCCCATTCCCATTTTCATTTTCATTCTCGTTCATCCTCATCCTTTGATTAAAGGGAAGGTGGGTCTTCCTTATTGGAGGCCATTGGTGTAAGATCCTAGGCCTAGGTCTAAGTTTAGTTGGGAAAAATTGACTTTAACATGGTATGGATTTGATAGATACAAAGCCACTTAAAATTCTTAAATCCAAGTTTTTATGTATTATTCTAATACTGGATTTCGTGAGTTTTTCATTTAAAACTACTTTTGAACATTATAATTGTTAACCTTATGCACTCAATCTCTGATTGCCTAACTACCATGTACTCCATCTACAAAGAAAAAATCACTGTACCAACTTACCAAAGATCCAAGTCCCATTGTTAATCATCTAACGAGGGAAAAGCTACCTTACCAAATTAAAAGGCCAAAATTATTGAACACCTCAATTCATGAGGGAAAGTTTGTACGACCAAAGGGCTAAGTCAATAGTCGATCGAAAATACCAAGAAATAATTTGTCTATCTAAAAAGGTTAATAGACAACTTGTGATACCAATAATCGAGATTAGCAATTGCTCTCTTTGACTTCTTCAAAATCCTCAAAACTCAACTATCACTTTCCAAGTCAAACATAACTTATCTGCATGATAGATTAAAAGTAATTGTGCAAACTTACCATCTCAAAGTTTAAACCAAAGTACACAAATCCACGGAGCACATCTTTGTACCTATATAAAAGCCATGGACTCTTCTTAACTCACTACAAAAGAATAGCATTTGGTGGTGACACTTGAAATTTGCCGTTAAAAATCTTTTGTTGGTCACTATAGTGAATGAGTGACACTTAAAATAACTATTGCTAATTTGCCACTGTCATTAGTGTTGCCAAAAAGATTAACAACAATTATACAAATGTTGCTGAATCATTGACTTTTTGACTCTTTAATTGAAACTATTAATGCTGCTAAAAGTCTATTTTAGTGACATTTTATTTGTTTCTGTCATGTTGCTATTGGCTTGTGAATTAGCAACATTTGTCAGAAAATTGTTGTTGATCTATCTTATTTGGGGGTACTTTTTTATGTCAGTTATTGTCACTGTTGATTTTCTTTAGTAATATTTATTTATAACACTAAATTGCTATTATTAATTTACTTTAGTGATATTTTTCGTGTCGATTGTTGGCTGATGTTGATTTGTATTAGCAACACTCACCTAATTCGCTAAATGACCACAAATAATTTGCTTTTACAACACTTGGTTAACTTAATTGACAAGGGAAAAATTCTCAAGTATTGTGTTAGTGCCATGTGTCCCAAGGGTAAGGTTAATAGGCTCTTGGGATGGGCCCTGGATATGTAACGTCAAATTCACTTGTAGATTGAAGTAATACAAGCAACATTGCACATTGTTTACGGGCACACCGGTGAGCACGACTTAGGAAAGCTACAAGATAACCTTTCTGCCTCACCTCTTTGGTCAGGGTGAATTGTCATTGATACGAGTTACAAACTGCTTTCTGTTGGGAGTAGTTGCAAAAGACCACACATTGTTTTGCTTTTTAAATCTCTCCCTTTCATATGATCCATGTAATAGATTCGTCCTCGAATCTTGTAACGACTTTTTGAGTAAAGATCAAACGAGGCAGTTGAGAAAGGAAGGAAACGTAGCATATTCCCCGAGCAATCCCTAATAAATCAACAACAGATATATGTTCCATCTATAATAAAATCATTTCACATAAATAGATTTCTTAATTCAAAATAGATCAATAACCTTCTGTAAACTTTCATTGACCATTATTTAAGGTTCAAGACTAGATAATGTGCACAACATTCTAGAAAAATTAAAAAAAATGATATTGATAATTACATATCCAAGTCATTCAAACTGCACCCAAATACTAAAACTAGTGCGATGCATTTAACTCTGGGAAACGTTTTGCTTTGACATCTCTTAATCTCCTACACCTGAGGTTAGCAAAAGAGTCCCTAAAAATTGTCCCAGGAAAATTAGAATGAAAGTTATATTTAAAACATTGTTAAGGGTCTCTCGATAAGGGATTTAATTAGCCGGATGTGGAAAACAGTTGAAGCCCTCTCTTTAAGAGGTAGTTTTGTTGTTTTTCCTGACAGTGGACCTCTTCGTGAGGGAACTTTGATGCTATTTGCAAAAGATATGACTTGGTTGGTAGATCCAAAGTTTATATTTTCCGTTTCCATTAACCACAGATTATGTTAACTGATTGTTACTTAATTATATAATTTTTTCCCTGCATACACGTCAACACGTTGACATATATATTTACATGGATGACTTCACAAAGTTTCTCAATTTTGTGCTTAAACTTCTCTATGAGCATAGAAACCGTAGTCATTATGATCTATTAGAGTAAGATTGGGGTTGACTAACATCATTCTGTCCAAATTAAAGGGATCGGATTTGTTAAACTCTTAAGTTAAATAAAAAAGGGCAATCTTATCGACAAGATATCGTTGCGTAGGAGCCTAAAGTTGTGGATTTTCGAATGGTTAAGGTGAGAGGAGGGAGAAATGCATCAGACTGAATGATAGAATATGGAGAGATAAAAGTATATAGTTTTGACTTTTGGATAAAAGTTACAAATGTTTTGTTAAATGTTACTCTAAATGGCATTTATATAAAGCATATCAACTTTGTACCGCTACTTGTGTAAATATGGACAGCTCAAGGGCACTTATTGGGTAGGGGTTTTTACATATATTCGTTATAATTTTGGAATATATAGATATATGACTCTGTCTAGTTAATATTTACTTGAAAATCCATTATAATCATGAATATGCCTTCATAAATTTTAATTTGTTAAATTGTAAATCCTTAAGAAAAGAATGGAGTAAAAAGTAAAGATTTTTTTTTAAAAAAAAACCTAATTTTTTTTCTCATTTTTATTATTTAATTTGTTCATTTTCAATCTCTCACCTCCTATTCCTTATGATGGCTTTGGCATGGCTGTGGCTTCGATGACCTCCTTTAGGGCTTGAATTTAACGAGTGTTTGGCTTACCACAACGACTCCAACAAGGGTTGGGTAGAGGAGGAGCGGGGGGCGTTGGATGGCAGAAGAGGAGAGTGGGGAGGTCGAAGGAGGGTGGTGGTGGGTTGGGCAAAGGAGTACAAGGAGTAGTTGTGGAGAGTGGGGGGAGGGTGTTGGCTACATAGGAGGGTAAGCAGATTGGAGGAGGGTAGTCGTGGGTTAGGTGGAGGAGGAGTGGGGGTGGGGAAGGGTGTCTGGTTGAAGGAGGAGGTGCAAGAGGAGTAGGTGGGGGAGGGAGGAGGCCTGGTTGAAGGAGGAGAGGTGGAGGTGATGGGGAGGAGGAGAGGTGAATGCCTAGGGAGAGGAAGAGGAGAGGAGATGGAGGGCTTGTTGTTGTGAGACAAATAAAATAAAGGATATAGATATGCATATCACCTTACTTTTGAATACTTAAAGTTCATAGTTGATTTGAACGAGAAAGTGGACATAGATGGGAGTATATACTTATATACAAGATAAGCGGACATAGATACATCTTTTCTAAAATTTACAAGGATATATCTATGAAAACTTGTATTGGATGTTGATAATTTGTAACGGCATCTATGTAAAAATTTGCGAGCAGAGTTGGGTTATTTGTATTACATTTATTAAATAATGTAAAATCATTGCTTTCCTTGTAATCATAAATAGTGGAGTTGTATTTAATTTGACATGGGCAATGAAACAATTTTACATTTGGTAGTCTACCATCCTTCCAATTAATTAGCCCTTGATTTTCCTAGTTTTAGAGAAATAGAGGTTGTCACCATTTAATCTAAATGAATTAGTTCATATGAAGAAGTAACCAACCGATACAAAGGAGTAATCAAATAACTTATCTCCCATGAACTAAATTAGTTCAATGTATTTTCGGTCAATACTAACCAAATTAGAACTCTGGAGCAGTTCTTCAATATTCCTTCATTTAATTGTTTCCTCATCAAAACTAGAATAAAGGATAAGTCATGATAATTTAAAGCCAACCAAATTAAATGCAAATAAACATATTGCAGTATATTTAAAAGGTACATAGATAAGTAGTCTAGCTTGCTCTCGTACAGATTTGCTAGAACATGGATGTAGCATTCCAAACTTTACATATACATATGATATGTTCCCACAATTGCAAGTATCCCAAATAGGTCATGACAAATTAGCTTGCATGATATTCATCTGGGAGGATCTTGACAAATGGAGTAGGAATAACAGTACCTGATGTGGAAAAGCTTGATATTGTTGCACATCTATTATAGGATGTTGAAAGCTTGATATTCTTATGGTAACCAATATCTTATGTAGGTTATAATAAGGCTCATGTAACCATCTTGGAGGCTCTTGGCACACGGAGTGGGAATAACCGTTCCTATTGTGGAGAACTTGACATTGTTGCATGTGCTATATGTGCTTTTACCTCCTTCTCCGAGTAGGGTAATATCCTCAAGTGATATATCTTTGCATGGCATTGTGTTGCTGCAGTCAAAGATAATGGAAGCCTGTGTGGCACTTGTTCCCTTGATGCTCTTGTAATAGATATTGCTTACTGCAACAGCTGAGGACTAAAAAATATATAGCAAGTTGTCATGACAATTATTCATATACTTGTTAAGGGACATGCATTTTCACTTAATCTTTGTTCCTACACATTGGAAAGGATGAATAAGATGTTGGAAAGAAAAGAGATAGAGATATATCACTAATTAAAAGCTTGACTTGGTGCATATCACAATTAAGAAACCCGTCTTACTCCAAAGAGAATCTCTATCATT
This sequence comes from Thalassia testudinum, assembly GCA_037157565.1. Taxonomy (NCBI): domain Eukaryota; kingdom Viridiplantae; phylum Streptophyta; class Magnoliopsida; order Alismatales; family Hydrocharitaceae; genus Thalassia; species Thalassia testudinum. Next base: position 83,931,794 of record JAZHRO010000022.1, read on the forward strand.
TTTATTAATATTTAGGTAAAAACATAGTTGATATGCCTAATTTGTGGTGGATCACAATATCACGATTAAATATGATAATAGTCTTTTAAGATGAAAATGTAAACTAAAGTATTACATACCTGCTGCTTGCATTCCTTCGGAGAATCGCAATAGTTTTGATCAATAATTATAGGATTCTTAACGTTGTCCATGATGATGTTTTGGAATGTGATGTTTTTAGCATATCCATGGCCTCCCTAAAATAACAAAAACCCCATCATTAAATAAAGTATGTGAGGCAAAACCTACAAGAAAATCATCATAGATAATTGGACGTCAACAAAAATATAAGTAAAAGATATAATGTTCTAATTACATAATCGAGTAGTAAACTGGAAATTCATTTATTTTTCACACGATAAGAAAGTGACATATAAATATATTGATCTATGTGAAATAATAAGAATGGAAAATAGTAATAAATGATATTTGTTATTTTCTATGTAAATTCCATTCTAGGTTTATTAAATTGAAGTTTATGCAAATTATGGAATTTCAAGCACTTGTATATGTTTGCTCTTACATGTAAATAAAAGAGTATCTTGTATGTATATATTATCAATTAACTTTTGAGAGAGATAGAAATACACATGCTTGTGCACACAAAGATACCACATGTATATACATATCCATCTACATGCACACACATAATTTAGACATACACATATGTACATGTCCATGTTGCATCCTTTTAAACAAAGATACAAGAAGTATATATAGATAGCAATTTAGTTACCTGCCAAGTTTTTATGCGAGCTCCATTAGTTGCACCATGAAGATTTGCATTATCTATGAGCACATTCGAGACATATTCTTTTGACTTTGTATGACCTAAGCTTCCGATGCTGATATTATAGCATAAATGAACATAAATAGATTCAAAAATGACTTAGATAAATGCAATTAGAATTCAATATAGATGTTTAGAAGGGTTGTTATATACCTAATACCATGACCTGGTCCGCAATTGATATTTCTCATGGTTATACCACTTGAGCCACTAACAATTGATATGCAATCATCACCTTCACCACCAAAAATAAAAATATTAAAATATACATAGTAATATTATAATACATAGTTGATGAGAGACAATAAAAAGCAAATCCTACTGATTTATGAAAACATTAACCATTCAATGGTTTACTTTTCATCATCATCACTTCTATTGATAAACATAAGGATTAAATAATCAAAATAAGATTGGGCATAGGCTCCTACATATTCCTAAGCAAACTTTTGAAATTTAGTTTAAAGTTATGAACATAAATAATTTGTGAATAGGAAAATGTAGTTACTTCTATGAAAATGTAATGTCAAAAATGTTATATTAACAATATTTTCTAGATAACCATTAAAGAAAAGACCAATATTTAATTATGAACATTTAGGTCCAGTTAAAATTGAAGGATATGATTATTAAGTATAAACTTTAGACATTGCATTTTGTGAAACTGCTACACAAATTAAAGTAATAGGAATGCTTTATTAAGTAGTTAATTAAATAATTTTTAACTTTAAGATTAAGAAAGAGAAGTTTGGTTGGGAAGTCCATAAAGAAGGAATCAATTTTTGGTATGACCATTGGATTGGGGATGCTCCTCTTTGAAATCATCTTTCAGTTAACGCCAATCTTCTTAAAACCTCTGTTCATGATTTCCTCCCCCAAGCCCCTACTTCCACTTTGTTTAATGCCCTTGTGGTGGATTTGCAAGCCAAGATCCTTAATACTAGCCTCAACTCTGCACTTGACTCTCCTATCTAGAAAGCCAACCCTAAAGGTACTGTCACTGTGGCTTCTGCTTACCTGAAGGTTGCCAACCTTAGGTGCAAGGTTAGGTGGGCTTACAATCTATGGTCCATTCATTCGTCGTGACGTATGTCTTTGTTTATGTGGTGTCTCATTAAGGACAAGCTTCCCATGGATAATTTTCTCTACAAGCTTGGGATCCCCTTTCCCTCCCACTGTTACTTTTCCGCTTCCAATCATAGCTTTGAAACTCCGCAACACCTCTTCTTTAAGAGCCACATTTGTAAGGAGGTGAACAATTGGATCAGGGGTAAGTTTCCTATCAACTCGCCTTTATTAGACCTGTTAGAGATTTTCTCTTCCAGGTCCAACTTTGCCTCCGCTAATCTCAAACGAGTTCTCTACTCCTTTACTTGGTTTGTTATCTAGTGGATTGGAAACAAAGTCAAACATGAGTCCTTCTCCTTCCAAGGAATTTGGACCATTATGAACCATATTTGGGCCTTGCTTGACATTAAGAAGTGGGTTGAAGACAACCAAGGTGCCCCTTGGGTCTTTAATTGGACGAAGCCTTCTAATGGTCTTAAACTGAATATTGACATTACCAACATTTCGAACAATTGTGGCCTTGGATGAGACCTTAGGGATCACCATGGAACTCTAGTGTGTGTTTCAAGTTCGTTCTTTAGCCTGCAATGTAGGGAACTGTTCATCATCGATATCATCTTGCATGCAATTTCTTCTTGTACGGATTTGCACACCACCTTCAATATTGAAATAGATTCCTCTCTTCTTACCCATTGCTGAGTGGGAAAAATTCTTGTTCGTTAGTGCTGTAAGTATCTGTTTGCTACACTCAAAGGCTTCATCTACTTCAATTTTCTCTGTTAAGTTGGTTCATAGGATGGTTAATTCTCTTGCCAGTCGGATTTCCAAACTAATTGCGAATAGAGAGTTTGGGTCCTGGTACCATACTCCAACCTTAGGCAACTCCCACCAAGCGCTTGTGGAAACTTCCATCTGGACAACATACACTTGCCTTATGTTTACATCTAGCTCAACTTGTCTATCTCCATCGTCTGATCTCCCTGATATATATTGTGGTCGCTTTTCTGCCTTTATTTTTGTAGTTATCTAATCGCTCTTCCTGATGTGTTTGTTGTTAGTAGTTCATCTTTTTGGTTGTTTTCTGCTTTGTCTTTTCTAAGGCCACAAGTAGTGCTTCGCTTCTTTACTTCTACTGGTATATTTTGGTCTAGTCCACCTACCCTTTTTAGTGCCTCTAGGGAGCAGGGGGTGAATCAGATAGGCTCTCAATTTTATTAAAAAAAAGAAAGATAAGTTTGGTCCTCAATAATCCATAAATATAGTGTTGATTGAGAACATTCTTATAAATTGTTCTCTATTATGCTAATGCACTTGCAACATATAATCTTATAGTATAAGTTGTTTTTTGTTTCTCAATAAAAGGATTTATATTCATATAGTAATCTACAAAAATAAGTAAAGGAGAGATTTAGATATCAAAATAATGACTAAGATGAAGAAGAATTCCGGTGACCTATATGATTGTAAAGGTCAAAAGACCAAACTATTATAATAAATGACTAAGAAGGATCCACCAATAGCAACATGATAAGTAATGCAAAATTTGTGAAAGCTCTTGGTGACTAACAAACACTTTTTAATTGTTAGATACTATTATATGCTTTTCATTATCTAAAATTACATGAAGATTTCATATTTAACTATAATGTTCTAACCAATTTGTAGATTTGAAAACAAAGTACAAAACGAAGAGGGTTACAAAAGCTTGGGGCTATGCTAGAAAGTTAAATAACAAAAGTTTTAAAAGGAAGATAATAATAAATGTGATGACAAACTATACTTAAGAAAGCCTACCTCACAAAAGCACAGTCAACTAGAAAAGTAAAACCTTAGTGTGAAGAAAACTTCAAAATAAATAAGAAGTATTCTATTTATTATTTCAAATTGTTGTTAAAGACTTCTCAAAAAATTAAAACTTGTATAAGATGATTTACAAATAATACATGAATAAAAGTGAATGATAGGACCATGAAAGACCCTTAAAAATTTTAGTCATTAGTTGACTAACTAGTTAGAACTTTGATCTATCATAGAAACACACAAATTTATTATTTATCTTAGTAGAGATAGGCTATCTGGTTAACGACTTTGCCTGCCATCCCAAGATTGATTAGTCAATCTCCTTGCTTTAGTAAGGTTAATTAAAAAAGCCATTAAAGCATATCTTTGTCACCATTTTTGTTGTCAACATTAGGTTTTTGGATGGACATGTATATTCTATTTTTTATCTTTATAAAAGCATTTGTAGAATTTGGAGATCTCTAAACACTACAAATAGGTCTCTAGATCTTTACTCACAATACATGACAAGAAGAGAAAAATATAACCTTTTCTCTTTCTTTCTCAATTCTGCATGTGCTTAATTATCTATCATTTTCGAACTTTAAACAAGTTTCTTCTTAATGACATCTAGTCACTCCAATGATCTATTTTTTAGCTAATTGGTAAGTGCTATGTAGGCCTTGAGCCTTAGGAATTCAAGTTGTGCTAATGCGATAATTGCTTAGTTTAATATCTCTTGCATTGCTTGACTTCTAGTTAGTTGGGTGACCTTCTGCATCAAGGGAAGTTTTTATTTTTTACACAAATCCTTGCTTAATCTCTACTATAGCCACTTCTTAATCACCAAGAAATGCTATATAGGATTGTTCTCCCAGTTGATGTATCTTCATGTTATTTTCGTATCAATTACTATAATCTTATTACCGTTGTAATTGAGGTGCTTGTGTTGTCGGATCTCTTTATTTAAGGCATAAATCGTCCATGAAAAGATTCGATAGATATTATTGTGTTTACAAGGAGTTAGGTAGTGAGGTTTCTTAGGTGGGCATCTTTCAACCACTATAGAGATTAATTGATTTTTGGATTATCGATCCTTGATATAATTCTACTAGTCTATTACCTGTCTCAATAGAACAATGATTTACATCAATGTTCTTGGTATGAGTGACATGAATGCCGTCAGTGTTAGGACTCGTTGCTGGTGCGATGATTGTAAGAGCGGAAACCATGATGTTGTTGCAGTGATCGAATGAAAGATGCATCTTTTGGCTATTCTTAAAATTCAAGTTCGCCACATTCAGGTCCTTACACGAATGGAATGTCATTGCCTGTTTCCATATTCAAATGCAATTCATCAACTTTTATTAGAATAATGTGGACATGCTAATAAAATTGGTGTTTATATATATGTGTGTGTGTGTGTGTGTGATGTCCTTAAGTTGAATGCTAGGTAGAAAAGGCTGATATATATATATATATATATATGACCTTTGCATTTACTTGCAATTTGATTACAAAGAATTTGATGATTAAATAGAAGAAACCTAGAATTTTTAAAGATATATACTTGACATTTTTAAATGAGAAATATAGTTAGTTTACAAAAATTAGTTTTCCTCCAACCTTTTGTGAGAAATTTGATGATATTGGACTAGCTTTTGGTCACCCCACATTAGTCGTTAGTTTTTAGATGATTTCTTTGTGTGAAGCATATCAACCTCGAGGTTAAGTGGAACAATCTACTTTCTATTAGCAAGAAATACTCCTACTTCCTTTCATTCTTTCTCCATAACTCATCAATCTCCTTTCTACCAAGACAAGTCCCTTAATTTATTCCCCCCTCCACAACCACCATTGGCATTGACATACACACACACATCTATGTATGATGATATATCTTGCAATACATATTTGTATCTACCAAAATTAACATCACAATTTACATTTATACTCTTTTTTTGGGTTAAAACGTGAGTTCCTCATTCGATTTCGAATTCATCATACATCAAAATATCCGTATTTGTGTTCGTATCCTTTAGAGTTTAAAAGATACACATGAATTAACCCGCTGCTTCGTGTTGCATCCTTGAATTACATCCCGACCTATTATTTATGTTTATTTAGCCTGCAGCATAAATATTTAACACATAAATCAATTTAATTAATTATGTAAACCAAAGAAATCAAGTGGTCAGAGCAAAGACATACCGTGGGTGCGTCAGTGCAAGGCTGCATGACAATCAAATGGAATAGAATGAGTTAGTTCTCGATCATAGACACACACCCACACACACACACGTGTATATTGCATGCTTAATAATGAAAACATACATGTATATAAATTAGTGATGAACATATATATGATATATACGTATGTAATTGTTCGAACATGTACATAAGATCGTACGTACGTACTTGAGACTTGTCGACCTTGCATGACTTGTCCCACCATATTTTTCCATTACCGTTGATGGTCCCACCACCTTCAACACGGAGGTTGTCGATTCCTTTGAACTCGATCCATTTCTTATGATCTTTTCCATTCCAATCAGACTTGGTAGGAGGAGCCAATATGGTTCCTTTGATCTAATATAAATTTAACCATAAATGTAAAATACAAGAGTGAGTAAATTCATGATATATAACAGTACGGATCAATGAAGGAGAATTAATTAATTGGCACACAGACCCATCCATCTGGCGAAATTCGGGCTTAATTAATTAATTTGCAGAGAGCATATATAATTAATTAAGAACCTCGATTCGGGCTTAAAACAATATTTATGTCTTTCCAATAAATTAAGTATAGCAGGTGAGATGCATGGCAATGCAATTCTAATTAAAGAGCTTAATTAGTCTCGTTGTCTGAAAAGCATGCATGCTAAATATTTCACATCAATATTCATTAATTATATATATAGTTCCGATTCCGAAATTTTTATACATTGTGATTAATCTACGTAAATTAATTGGATGGGAATGCAAATTAATACCATAGATTTGGACGCATTAACTAGCTAGTAACGTAAATTAGCTAGATATAGACCTGCATCGTCACAGCAGATCTGCAAGGACCATAGAAGGCGATTGGCTTAAGATAGTAGCTGCCCTTAGGCACAAGGAAATCTATGGGAGCAGTCGATGATGTGCATGCATCCTTCCAAGCCTTGGCAAATGCCTGCAACCAAGAATTTAACCAAGATCGATCCAAAGTCAAAACAGTTTATCAACCATGTATGTATCCTAATTAACATGTGTGCGTACGCCGTTGTTATAACAAAAAAAAAAAAAGAGTAAAACTTAAGGAGATATTCTAAGGATTAATGTCTTTGACAATATATACATGTGATCTTAAAGATGGTGAGTTGTATTTCAACGGACAATTGATCTTGATGTGCATTATAAGTTAGGTTATTTTTTTTTTTTTTTTTATCAAAGACATAAGTAAGGGACGATTCATGAGAAAGGACCATAAGTTAAGGATGGAGGTTTAGATTTGTTGACATATATTAATTCCTTGCGAGATCATCGATCTTTTATAGCGTGTGAGTGGTTGGGATCCAGGGTTTCATCTCAATTGCACGCTATACGTATATCCTATGACCATTTGCATTGACCAACATGAGCACTCAAGTTTTTGGAAGGAATGCCTTAATTAGACCGCTGAAAATTACTTGATATGGGCAGGATGTCCGATCGAGATTGATCTTTGTGTCATATATAATTTTTTTAACTTGCCCATTACTTATATACATACCAAAGTTTAATCCGTGTAAAAGTGTGATTTGTACCTGTGTATGTGTGGGGTTTCTTCCATGCATGGAGTATCCTTTCACCGTACATATAAATTATTTATATATGTATGTATGTATGGTTAATTGTACACTTTCATCATTTTATTAGATGATATTTATATAACAAAGTTTGAAACCATTACCATGTGTAAAAGTTCAGTTATTTGTGATTTGTAACTCTCTCTCTCTCTCTCTCTCTCTCTCTCTCTCTCTCTCTCTCTCTCTCTCTCTCTCTCTCTCTCTCTCTCTCTCTCTCTCTCTATATATATATATATATATATATATATATATATGGTGGAGGAAGCCATTTCTAGGAGTACATGGAATTGATCAATCTTTGAATTTTCCATGGAATTACTCAATATTCCTCTGGTAATCTACCTCACGTAACAAGCGCTGCCTTTGTATGTTTCCGCTGCGTTGGCATTTTGCTTGATGATATTTGTATGACAAAGTCTGGGGACTTACGCGAAAGTCTAATTTTAGACAAAATTCAAATTAGAAAAGGTGGGCCGATCGAATACACACAATTTCTTAAGGCAATACTTATAGCATATTAATTTCAACCCGAAATGCAGCGAAACTTGATTGACAAGGAGACAATTCGACCATAGAACCAGTTCTAGCTGTCAAACATACTCCTGCAGAGTTTATAATTGGTTTTGACCCAAATGGACCCAACGGCATCGACACCAATCTTTGACGCGCGGCCAAAACCCACAGTATATCTAACTTAAATAAAAAAGGATTTTTACGCAAGTACCACCGGAAATATCAAAAATTACATGATTGTTATTATATTCCCAATATTTCTTTACCTACCATAAAAAGCATGACGCAATGTTCTCCAATACTACTCCGTTGCTTGTCTACGTTAAACTTAACATCATTGATTTAAAGGTAAGGAAATTTCTTTTTTATCTTTTTTGTCCCCACCCTCTTCTCCCTCCTCCTCCTCCTCCTCCTCCTCCTCCCTCCACCTTCCCTTACCTTATGTTGCACCTTGTGGGATGTCCAGTCTCCTTGCACCTCATTAGGTGCCAAGTTGGCCCACTCATGCTTGAGTGAAGGTTTGGAGGGTGCTTGGCAAGGAGGTGGAAACATTCTCTTGTGTGCACTCTCTCAATTCTCTCTTTTGTTAGTCGTACTCACCCTCTCTCGTTGTCTCTCTCTCCCATACACATGCTCTTGGTTGTACAACACTCTCTCTTCCTCTCTTTGGGCATGCCTACAATAGGGGATGGCCGATGCTCTGCAGGGGACGATGGTCCCACAAAAGATGAAGCCAAGGTTGTCCTTGTATCCAGCGTTCAATTAATGAGAGGAGTCATGGTAGGATCATGAGCATCTCGTCATCAAGGAGCATAAGGAAGATGCCAAGGAGGTCTTGGTACATGCAAGCCTTGTCGTAGAAGTGAGGTAAAAGAAGGTTGGTGGAGGTGTAAGAGGGAAGAAGAGGTGGGCAGAGGGAGGGGAATAAAATGTAAGTTCAAGAATAAAACAATCAAATCTACCCACTTTCAATTTTTCAACTAATGAAGTGATAATTTTGAAATTGATATCATAGTTTTAATAACATTTAATTTCTAATATATATATATATATATATATATATATAAAAGAAATATACATACCTGAGTGGCATCAGTCCCATCACCTATAGCTCCATATGAAGTCACATCCACGACTCGTGTATTAGAAGAGGTCTCCTCCCCACCATCTACCTTGCCAACGATAAGCCCTGCAGGCGTTGATTCATAGCCAACTCCTGGAAGTGTTCCATCCCATTCCCCATCATTTAGCACGTCATCGTAATTACTTGGTAACATCTTTATCTCTTGGGGATAATCTCCCTTGCAAACTAACAAACACAGACAAAGGAAGAGCAATAGCTTCGGCAGAGCCATATACATATCCTTAATTGACCAAGAAACGAAGCGCAAGTTTGTGTTAATCATTACTGCTCAAGTTCTGCAATACCCCATGCCATCATGATACCTCGTATTTATAGAGAAGAAATTAACAGGGATCCACATATAATTAATTCCTTCTTAATTGAGTAGTACGTAGTCACGCACGCAAAGTCTTAATTAATTACTTCCCAGGGATTTCAAGCTCTTAATTTGTTTCACATAATTAAATTGCAATTTATAGGCATGCTTACCTTTAATCTGCGCCCATGTCCGATGCTTTTCTATTCTAAGTCGAGAAATGAGGTATGGCCTCATGTGATTGGATGAGCACGACAGAGTACATGTATATATCTCACACGGAATGGTAACTAAGGTGAACCACTTAATAAACTTTATGATCATATATCTTTGACTCTGGATGTTAATTATTAACACGCCGCCTTGCATATGTTGCTCAACGAGGCAATTAGAAAGAGTGCGAATTCCTCTTAATTTCCCATGCCGTTCGGGAAAGTTGCACATGCAGATACCTCGGTCCTCCTGTCCTAAGTATTATTCTTATATATCTTAGGTCTAGTTCACTTAGAGGGTTAACCTCTCAAAAAGAGATGTTCACTGATGTACAAAAGATGTGTTCGTTTAAAAGAATCGTTATACTTCGTGCTCGCAACGTCGACTTTAAAAGAAGAAATGGATGTGGGTCCGAGTGTCGATCACAGGGAGATGTAAAAATTGGATTTTCTTTGTCACTTGATGTCACGGATATAACGAGTTGTTTACTTGCGAGAAGACGTGGTGGAACAACGAGTGAGAGAGAGAGAGTAGGGTTAGAGACTTTTAAATTATAGCAGTTGCTCAAAGTAAGATGAAGAATACATCAACATTATATTAAACATGCAAATCAAGTTTTACAAATACAATGGTCGCTAAATGATTGAATAAAACGGAAGTAAAGCTAGATTAAAGGGAAAGAAAGAGAGAGACAGGGGAGACGGCGAGGCGGCCACGGCGGTGCAAGGAGGCTCCGTCGGCGGCTCGTCGACTCTGTTGATTACAAGAGGGGCTAAAGGAGGCTAGGAGGGTGTTACAACACTTGCACGATGAATTGAATGCTTTACATGGGTGGTTGGGAGGGGTTTATATAGGGAGAAGTGATTTCCATTTTAAGTATGGGATTTAGCGACGTCTGGGACATCGCTAAACCCATGCTAAAAGCGTTAGTGAAGCCTCCCTCCCAACAGTCCTTTGCAAGCGCCCGCGCTTCTTCATGCACGATCTATGTGCGCGCGCTATGGGCCGTTCGATTGCGGATCAGACGGCTGACATCTTGCGAAGGACGCGCTTGGGTCGCGCCTCAAGCGCGCGTGACCGCGGGCGTCGTTGACTGGCATAGGCGCGCGTGTGGAAGATTGATGTCTGCAGGTGCGCCGTGTAGCGCTATCGAGGCCGCTCGATGGCGATCGGGCAGCTGAATTTGAGCGCGCAGTGAAATCAGCTGATGAGGCGCAGCGGGTGATTCGAACCCGCAATTGCTTCGTGCGGGGACGCAGGCACAACCGTTGTGCTACGGGCGCGGATGGTCGCGCTCCTTCTCCATTCGTCAACCGTTCAATGAAGATCAGATGGCTGCAGTTAGATCTTCGTGATGGGGCTACGTCGTGCAGCAAGCAGGGATGCTCCTGATGCTACCACATGGCCACATCGCGACCGTTGATCATCAGATCAACGGTTAGAACTTCTTGAGTCATTTGTGGGAGCTCCGGATGTCGGATTTGACCGATTTCGAGTCCGTTGGACTTCATTCGTCGCTCTGGATCTATCCATGCGGTCCAATTGCTTATCTGAGGCCTGTTTTGATATGAACTTATAGAAATGGCCATCAATACTATTTAATAAGCAATCTCAATATGTAATGCATGACATTCTCCCATGCCTGTTTATGATGTGTTATTTATGCACATTACCTTTAAGGCTGACCCCTTTTTGGCAGAGTTACCCTTGTAAGATGTAGTGTTATCATACCCTGTTATAACCCGAGGCATCAAACGGCGTTTAAGACATCTGGGAAGTGGTCTAGACGTCTGGTCAGACGTCTGGAAGCCTTCCCAAACGTCTGGAATTAATTTTTTTTCGGCGTACCGGTTCGCGTCTGCGCGCATGCGCGCACAAACTGAACCCGCCACCCTCCTTCTTCTCTTTCCTCCCTGCAAATGCAGCTTTTCCTCTCTCTCTCCCCTCGGCAGCCTTCAAATACACCCCTCTCCTCTCCCTCACCCTCACTCCACCGACTTCTTCTTCTTCTCCTTCCTGTCAGCGAGAGCGTGATCGGGCGAGGGCAGCCGCAGCGGTTGCTGTGAGTGCGTGGGAGGAGGGGCTACTGCGAGAGGGAGAGAGAGAGAGAACTCAATCACGAGGTTGCGAGCTTGCCGGGGCAGCTAGAGCCGACCGACGGGAGAGCAGTGAGTGTGTGGTGCCGCGGAGGAGCTGCTGCAGCTCAGGCAGCAAGCGGATGAGGCATGGCACGGCCGTGCATTGCGGGCGGAGAGCGATAAGGTTCTGATTCTGGGAAAATTTCCCAGAATCAGACGTCTGGACTTACGTCTAGACGACGCAGATGTCTGGAGGAAGGCCCAGATGTCTAACAGGTAGTTTATTTTTATCTTCTCCTTCTTTCGCGTGTACGGTCATGGAGTCGTTCCGCCGAGGTCTTCTGCACCCTTTCGTGATGGGAGCGGGCATGTGTGTGTGCAAGACTTGTTCGGGAAGGCGCAAGGGCTCACCATCCCACACAGATCAGACGTCTGGGCATAGCACCAGACGACTGAGAGGGCCTCCAGACGTCCGGGGTGACAATCGGACGTCTGGAAACTAAGTCCAGACGGTCCAGTAGGCTTTTGGACGTCTGAAGGACTGCGCATACCAAGGTATGACCTGAGCTATCTTTTTAGACGTCTGGAAGAAGTTCCAGACGTCTGATTTTGGACAGGTTGGTTGTTTTTTACTCGTTTAGGATCCGTTTGGAATCTGTTTTCCACATTTCAAGTTTCGTTCTTCCCATATTTAGTTCCTCTACCTGTTTATAGTAATTGTATACTCCTCTGAGTAACTCCTTGGGTTGATCCTTGATGAGAACCTCATCATGAACCCTAACTAGCACAATCTAACCTAAATATGCGAGAAAAAGCTCCTAGATAACTCAAAGAAAGGCTTGACTCTGAGAATTCTGAGTTTAACATGGAAAACATGTCATAAGGGGTAAAAATGCAATTTCACCAACACAATCAGTAAACAGGGTAACTAAGGATCCAAACATAGGTCAAACTAACCTAATAAGAAGGAAAGTGGGATGATCTGATCCAACAAGGGCTACAGCAACTCCAAGGAATTAAATGACATTCTGTAACCCTAAAAAAATCCACTTCATTTCATGAGGTTTGAGGCAGGGTAAAAATCAACTAAACCCTCTAAAATTCATATAAAAATAATTTCTAGGGTTTAGAACCTTCAATTTGGCCTTGGAAACCCATTTTGACCTACATTGAGAACCATGCCCAATTAATGATTTAATTTGGGTTTTTACGTAAATTGGCCGGTCAAACAAGGTCTGACCTAGAAATAAAATTCACCATTAGAATCCTTAGGTCCAATTTAGTCATACATAAAAACTTGATTCTAAGAAGAGACCTTCTTGACCGACTTTGCAATTTGGTCATCATCTATTACTTTTTGACTCTCAAATTTCGAAACCCTTGCATTTTGGCCCCTAGGTTCTTCATCGTTCTTTGCATACAGGTCCCTCCTGCAAGTCTCTGAGCAGTGCCATGCTCCGGCGACTTTGCGCGGAGCATGGCGCCGCGCAGGGTGAGGGAGGCGACCTGCAATTTGAACCGGGTGTTCCCTGCGACGTCTGCTGTCGCAGGGACACCGCCATACCTCCTGTCCTCGCCCACACCTTCCGTGCGAATGCACGGAAGGTATGGGTCGCAATTCCGACCATTCTCCGACGAGGGAGGCACGTCGCCTCCCTGCGCCCACCCCTCCGCCACCGCCTTTATAAGGACCGGCGTCGCCAGCCGACTCTGGTAGCTCGATCCTGACGGAGAAAACCCCTACCATTCCTCTTTCTCCACTCCGACAGAAACCCACCAGCTTCGGCGGTTCCTCCTCCTCCGTCTCGTCGCTCTGCTGCAATACCAGCAGCAGAGCCACCTTCGCCTGCTCTTCCCGCGTCGCGCCGTACCCAACGCGCGCCCTCCGGCTCTCTTCCTCGCCGCCGCCCTCCTTCTTTGGGTATTTCTTCTCCGGCGACAGTCGGCACGACTGCCACCCTACTCCGGCCCCCCTCGTCCCTATAAGTAGGTAACAGTTGTCTCCCTTCCTCCCCTCTTTCTTTTCCCCAACTCAATTTGTTCAACTACCCCTCGACCGCGCCTGTTCGCCCTCACCTTCTCCATCTCCGGCCACTCTCCGGGGAGATTGCCCCCGTCAATCCACCACTCCACACAACTCGCCACCTACCACAAAAGCTCCACCTCACCTCACCCAACACCCCCCGCCCCTTCACTGCCACTCCTCACCCCCACAACACTCCCCCGATCAGACCCATTTTTTCGGTCACTGCCCGACCTAGGCCCGCCTCCATACACCGCCCCACAACCTGCTACACCCCGCATTACCTTCGTCGTGCCACGACGAAGGTCACCCTATAGTCTGATTAGGCCGAGAGGCTGTGTTTCTGTCTGACAGGGTCGAAGCCCTAGCCGCCATTGACGACGAATGAAGGAGCTTTCACGCGAGCTCCAGGCCCTGCAGCAGCAGGATCCCAGCTGAGGCGAACTACAGGGGCTTGGGCGAAGGCAGCGAGCAGGTCAGCGAAGAGAGGCGAGGACGTAGCTGCTGAGGCCAGGTCGTGGCTCTCCTGCGGGTGCGCGCGAGCAAGGGGCAGAATTTAGTCCCACATCGTGGGATTTCGAAATGCCACGCCGCGTTAAATTGATTTTGTGTTTTCCCATAATCGCCTCGAGACACCTGGGGTGAGGTCCCGCACCCACTCACCCGCCCGGTCCGCGAGCTCACCACGCGGATCCGGCGGACCCGACCCGACACCACTTACGCACTCCTCGCGTACCGTACATGCCGGTACGCCTGGTCCTGGGTGTGCTACCCGACCCGATAACCCGGCTCTGGGAGAGCTTCCTATGAGCGGTTTACAGAGAGAGAGAGAGACGCGCGGGTAGAGGGAAGGGTTAGGTTTTGCTGTGGTTTGTGCAGGGACAGGGTCCGCAGGAAGAAGAGCAAAGAAGAAGACCGCAAGAAGAAGACCGTAGGAAGAAGACCAAAGAAGAAGAAGAAGAAGAAGAAGGAGAAGCAACAAAGAAGGAAAGGGGAAGCACTGTAGCAGACACCATTTAAGCCGTCTGACTGAGGAATCAGACGACGGATGAAGCTCTGCAGACAAAGCAAAGAAGAAGAAAAAGAAAAGAAAAGGTTCTGCAGCTGAAAGAAGAGAAGAAGAAAAACTGAAGAAGATCAAGAACTGTGAAGAAGAGAAGAGAAAGAAGAGAAAAAGAAGACAAGCAAAGAGAGAGAAGAGAAGAAGAAAAAAGCCAAGAAATAGAAACCTACTTCTCCCTCTCTCTCTCTTTCTCTTTTATTTTTGTAATAAAGAAACATTGTACTTCTAGAGTTCCAGTAGCTCCCTGAGTTCAACCTCGGAAAAAAAAATATTTCTGAGTAAAATTGTAATGGTGGCGACGATGACAAACCGTAGCTATTTTATCTATACCACAACGACATTACTGTAATAAGCACTAAAAGCAAACAAAGACTAGCCACGGTTCGGTTGACAGAGCTCTGCCATTATTTTGGCGCCGTTGCTGGGGAGCAACGGCTATTCTAGAAGCTTTGAATTTCTTTTAAGAGATTGCTAATCTTTTTCTCTCTCTTATGTGCAGGTAAAAATGAGAGGAGCAGCCGCACAACAAACACTCCACTAAACAGGTAATCCTCATTAGCCCTTTCTTAACTCCCTTAAAATCTGAAAAGGAACAAAAAGAAAAATCAACTTCGTGCTACCTGCATCATACATAGTAATTCATCAGAGTTGCCTAATTTTCATCTCAACACATGCTTAACTATCCATCCAACTAAGGTAACTAGGGCTAAAACCTTCTTGATTGAGCCCTAGATACTAAAATTTTGAGGCAACTAAAATGGACCAACTAGAGCCAATCCAAGGATTGAAAATCTAGGGTTTTTAGAGACACACCTTCTATTAGCAAAGAAAAGATCTTCCCAAAAAGAGGTGTGCCTAAGCCATTGTTGAAAATACCTGTTAAGAAAAACCCTAAACAAATTGGCTCTCCAAACACTTGAACCCTAAAAAACAAGGCCTAATAAGTTCTCAAAATCACTAGGTGAAGTTGACCCTTAGGGTCAACCAACCTTCAAATTAGGTCACCTTTTTCACAAAAATATACCTAAGAGTTCAAGTGGAACCTTAAGCACCTTGATCTTAAGGTAAAAAAAGGTAGACTTAAGAGGTCAAGATCCCCATTCTGGTCTACCTGGAACCGCAGTGACAAGAGAGGTCGGGTGGGGGAAACCCTATAACTCGTGGGGATGCTCTACCGTGTAGGGGTCTTCGCGGGACTCACCCTCTCTGGCTGCCCAGGTAATTCTCAAGTGGACGATCTTTTTGATCAAGGGGTCCATCTGCCCCGCACCTCTGTAGTCACCCAACAAATTTTTGGGTGTCTTGATTGGGTCCAGCACCTTCTAAACTCATCTATTCCAACAGTGCATGAACGGTAGGAGGTCCTTAAGACCACCCTTAAGATCTCCTTTAGAAATTCACTCTCATCAAGGCCAAGCCTCGACGCCCGTGTTTGCACAGTAACCCCACCCCATTATTCTCTCATCTGATTCTGAACCAAGCTCTTCTTCTTCCCCCATCATGGCTCAGCCAGTTGAGGAAGAAAACAATATGGAGCACCAGCTTCAGCGACTCAATGACCTCTTCCAAAACTTTGTGCACCCACCGCAGCATCCTATGATGCGGGACCATTATAATCCTGCTGCGGTGGCCATTGAGCCTCAAGTCAGAATCCCGACTGGAGGACCTGATTCCGAATTGAAGCCCAATATGATTCATGCTATACCTAAATTCCATGGGCTTAATTCCGAAGATCCCTTCCAGCACATCAAACAGCTAAAACATCTGGCCTAAACTTTTGGGTCAGATGCACAAAATCGGGATATTCTTCTCATGAAGATGTTCTCCTTCTCTCTTATGGACAAGGCCGCTCATTAGTATCAAACTCAGATCCGGCCGATCAACACTTGGGAAGAACTTCAGTCCGAATTTTTGAAAAAGTTCTTTCCCGTTGGTCGGACCAATGCCTTGCGCCATCAGATTACTCACTTCACTCAGCAAACAGGGGAACCTCTCCTTGAGGCATGGGATCGCTTTCAGGATCTCATGAGAAAGTGCCCCCATCACGGAGTGCCTAAATGGGAACAAGTCCAATCTTTTTACCAGGGACTTCGTGAGGACATCCGTCTTTTCGTCAATGCAACCTGCGGAGGGAATATCATGGGTCAACATGAGGACATCGTATGGGAGATTCTCGAAAACATGTGCGAGAACTCCATCAACAATGACTCCATGGGATTATTCGACAGGACGAATACTCGCGCATCGACGAATCTTAGGGGAGCACATGAGACGTAGGGCCTGTCCGCATCAGTCGACCTGGAATTAATGGCCAGTCGATTGGACAAGGTCTTAATCATTGAAAAGAAGGTGGATGAGCTGACTCAGCACTTGCAGCGAGCCACCTCTACGCATAGCTCCTTTGCATAGCCTCTTTCCACACGGGAGACTGTGCAAAAGATTCTCCATCGATCTTCTCCTGGGATGGATCCACATCCATCATCTGATTCTCGGATCGGAGGGCCATCCGATCCCTTCTACACCAGCCCAGGGAATTCCATTCCCCCTTTCTCTGACTCTCTGGAGGTTCCTCAGACCTGCGAGGACCTCAACGCCATCCAGAATGACCCATTCTCCAACACCTATAACCCTGGATGGCGAAACCATCCCAACTTTCAGTGGGCGGGAAATTCCCAAACCCAAAGACCACCCTTTCAGCCCTGCCCACAACCCCCTCGTCCTTACCAACCGCCTCAGCCTCGGCCCAACCCTACTTATCCATCAGGGCCAAATCAGGATCAAATGTCCCTTATCCTTCAGACTCTGGCTGACATAGAAAGAATGAATGCGGCTATCCAAAAACAACACAAGGATGAGCTTACAGAGGTCCGAAATCAGCTGGCCCAGTTGGCAAATTCTCTCCAGCCAAGCACTCTCCCTTCCCAACCTCTTCCTAACCCAAATAACGTGCCAACCCAACGACGCGTTATGACCCCAAACCCGGGCCAAGCCCATATGATTTATCAGGCCCCCTCCGTTCCTTCACCCGATGGGATGGAGGCTTCCACTTCTTCTGCAGGCTATCAGCAGCAACCCATCTTACCCAATCCCAACCAAAACCAGGCAAGGCTTAATTCCGTGACAACCCGTAGTGGTAAGGAAACCCAACATCCACCTTATCCAAACCAAGCCAAGCCTGGTAGTGATTCCAAGCCTAGGACGGTAATCCAGGATGTTCCTATCCCTGTTCCAGATCAAAGACCTGGACCTATCCTAGAAGAACCAACGAAGATTCTGTTTCCTGAGGCCTTGACCAAGGGAAAGAAGACTACCAAGCCCGTGGCACCTGAGGAGGACCTGGTTAAGCTCTTTGAGCAGGTCCACATAAACATCCCCTTGATGGATGCAATCCGCCACGTACCGACTTACGCACGATTCTTAAAAAATGTGTGTACACCTTAGCGTAAGCCGCGAACCAAGAGTGGGAGTCCAATTGTTCTGTCAGAGCAAGCCAGCTCTGTAATCCTAAGCAGACTCCCACCCAAGGCTAAAGATCCTGATACTCCCCTGATTTCCTGCAAGATAGGTGATAACCAATTTGATAGAGCCTTTCTAGACTTGGGTGCTTCCATAAATCTGATACCCACATCCTTACTTGACCATCTAGAAGAATCTGAGCTAAAACCCACTGAGGTGACATTACAATTAGCAAATCGATCTATAAAGTCACCAAAAGGGATTCTCGAGGATGTTATTGTGAGGGTACGAGATTTTTACTTTCTTGTAGACTTTATACTCTTAGACATGGATGCACCTGAGAACCCTAGGGATACACCAATCATTCTAGGGAGACCTTTCTTGGCTACTGCTAGAGCCAACGTTAGCTGTGAAGATTGCCAAATAGAGCTCAAATTTGGGAATCAAACCCTGAAAATTGATATATTTAAGGCCCAACAAGGAATCAATTGCGGTGTCATCGAACAGATTTGTGACATTAGGGCTTTGGTCGATGAAACACACTTCCAAAATGACCCGATTATACCTCATCAACCGCAGAAAGATCTTGACCCGCAAACAGAGGAGTCAAATCCAAATTTGGACAACCCAGTAGCTCCTACCCTTGAACCTCACGTCTATTTTGAACCACCCGCCGCTACTGATAACCCCATCCTCGAACTAAAGCCCCTTCCTACTCACTTGAAATACATCTTTTTGGGTTCTAATCAGACTCTTCCTGTGATTATCAATTCCAACCTCAATCCCGAACAGGAATCCCGTCTGATTACTATCCTCCAGCAACATCGCAGAGCCATCGGGTGGACTCTCGATGATATGATTGGAATAAGTCCCTCGTATTGCACTCATCATATCTATTCAAAAGAGGGCGCATGACCTTCTCGTGAAATGCAGAAACGCTTGAATCCCAATCTGCAGGAGATCGTGAAAAAGGAGATCATCAAGTGGCTAGATGCCGGGATCATCTACCCGATCTCCGACAGTCGTTGGGTAAGCCCAATTCAGGTCGTGCCCAAGAAGGCAGGACTCACCACTATAACGACTGAAACCGGAGAAGTCATTCCTACCCGATTAACCAATTCGTGGAGAGTCTGTATAGATTACCGCCGACTCAATTCCTCCACGAAGAAGGATCATTTCCCACTACCTTTCATTGATCAGATTCTTGAGAAACCAGCGGGAAATAGGTTCTTCTGCTTTCTTGACGGGTACTCCGGTTACAACCAGGTGGCAATCCATCCTGAGGACCAAGAAAAGACCATGTTCACCTGCCCCTTCAGAACATACGCATTCCGAAGGATGCCGTTCGATCTTTGCAATGCACCCGCTACTTTTCAGTGGTGCATGCTTGCCCTATTCTAAGATATGGTAGGTGACTATCTGGAAGTCTTCATGGATGACTTTTCAGTTTTTGGAAAATCATTTGACGATTGCCTCCAACACTTGGTCCAGATACTCAGGCAGTGCATCTATGTGAATTTGGTTCTTTCCTGGGAAAAGAGCCATTTCATGGTGCCTAAGGGAATTGTCCTGGGACATTTAATTTCAGAAAAGGGCATCCAAGTGGATCGACCTAAGGTTGATCTGATCTCTCGCCTTCCTATGCCTAGCTCGATCAGGGACATCCGTTCTTTTCTGGGGCACGTCGATTTTTACCGTCGCTTCATTCCTGATTTCTCGAAAATCGCACTCCCCTTGACTTCTCCTCTCTCTAAGGATGTACCCTTTGAAATCTCCAAGGAATGCACACTAGCCTTTGAAAACCTTCGTGACCGAGTCACCCAGGCACTTATCCTACAATCCCCTGACTGGTCTCAACCCTTTGAGATCATGTGCGACGCGTCTGATTTCGCTGTAGGAGCTGTCCTAGGGCAGAAAGCTGATGGGAAACCCGTGCTCATCTACTACGCTAGCAAGACACTTGACGAGGCTCAGCGTAACTACACGGTTACGAAGAAAGAGCTGCTAGCCGTAGTATTTGCCCTTGAAAATTTTCGATCATATCTCCTGGGTTCCCACGTCATCATCTACTCGGATCACACGGCTGTAAGGCATTTCCTTGCCAAGAAGGACGCGAAGCCCCGACTAATCTGATGGATCTTGCTGTTGCAAGAATTTGACCTCGAGATTCGCGACAAGGCGGGAAGGCAGAATGTGGTAGCCGACCATTTGTCCCGTCTTCCTTCTGAGATTATCAACGCTTCCAGACCCATCACGGAACATTTTCCTGATGAGCACCTGCTGACTATCGGTACTAGACTTCCATGGTTTGCTGATATAGTAAACTACTTGGCATCTCATCAGATCCCGTCTGATTGGCCGAAGGCCAAGAAAGACAAATTGCGTTCGGATGCCAAGTATTACATCTGGGAAGACCCGTACCTTTTCCGCATAGGTGCGGATCAAGTCATCCGGAGATGTATCCCGGAAGAAGAAATCAACAATATTCTCTCTTTCTGCCATGACCAGGTATGCAGTGGCCATTTCTCTAGGCATAAAACCGCATCAAAATTCCTCCAGAGCGGCTTTTACTGGCCCACGCTGTTCAAAGACGCATACAGTCGCTGCAAGGCATGCAGTCGTTGCCAGACATTGGGCAACATGAGCCGTCGCGACATGATGCCTTTGCAGCCGATTCTCATATGCGAAATATTTGATGTTTGGGGGATTGATTTTATGGGTCCCTTTCCTATTTCGAATGGTTTCGAATACATTCTGCTTGCTGTGGACTACGTGTCCAAATGGATTGAAGCCATACTGACCTGAACCTGTGATCACAAAATCATTCTTAAATTCATTCATCAAAACATTTTCTCAAGGTTCAGGATTCCTCGTGCTATAATCTCTGATGGGGGGACCCATTTCACAAACGCTCAGTTTAGGTCACTGAAAACCAAATACGGGATGTCTCACCGAATCTCTACTCCTTACCACCCCCAAACTAATGGTCTAGCTAAGCTGTCAAATCGGGAGATCAAGAAAATCCTGCAGGTCACTGTTCGGCCTGACAGGAAGGTCTGATCGTCCCGACTTTCGAAAGCCTTGTGGGCCTATAGGACCGCCCACAAAATCCAATTAGACATGTCTCCCTTTAGACTGGTGTATGGGAAGCCGTGTCACCTTCCCGTCGAACTGGAGCATAAAGCCTATTGGGCAGTACAGAACTGTAATCTAGATCTTTCAAAGCCTGGAACCCACAGAAAACTTCAAATCAGCGAGATCGATGTATTACGCCTAGACGCGTATGAGAACTCGCGAATCTACAAGCAGCGGGTTAAAGCCTTCCATGACAAGCATATCTCGAGAAAGATCTTTCATCCTGGTCAGAAGTCCTACTCTTTGATGCCCGACTCAAACTTTTCCCTGGAAAGTTGCGATCCAAGTGGATCGGACCATACATGGTCCGAGAGATTTTTGGAAATGGAGCCATCGAAATCAGTCCACTCAGCCACGATTCCGAACCTTTCATCGTGAACGGTCAGAGACTCAAGCCGTTCATTGATGTTACTTCTACTCATTTGGCTGAATCATCTTATATCCTCCATTCCCCTTGAGCTTATTGCACCCATCCGATGGCGTAAAACTCATCGCTTAACGGGAGGCAGCCCGTTATTTTCCTTGAAAACCTAGAACCTTTTTGACACCTTTGTGCACTTAAGGTTCGCCCTAATAGACAGCCGACCCCACCTCAGTTGCTTGCATCTAGGATTAGAAATCGTCCGCAATAATCATCCCAACCCATTCACTCATCAAAATATCTGTCTTAAGGAATGAACTAAATAAATAAAAAACCCCCTAAGTCACAATCAGGACATTGTGAACCTTAGGCATGGGGGGGTATAAAAGTGTAAAACTTCTAAGAAAAGGTTTTAAACAAAAAATTCACATATGCCAAAAACACCATAAAAATAAAAAAAAAATCAAAAAAAAAGAATAAAATAATAAGAGGAGAAAGGAAATTTTGTGGGAGAAGGAAAAGAAACAAAATGGAGCACAAAAATGTAAAAGAAAAAAAAAGTGATAGTCATTAGTAAGAAATTAAGGAAATGACCTAAGTTCTAGACCTCATTCAAGAAAAGAATTGAAAAGTAAATGGTGAGATTAAGTAAGAACGCAAACTTTAGGCATTCTTGGATAGACACTTAGTACCCATTAAGATCTAGACATTCCTCAAGAGGTTGAGGAAAATGAAAAGCTTAAGTATAAGGTCCAAGACTTAGGGAGTATTTGACCTCATTAACTAACTTTTGGTTTACGGGACTCAGTAACTTAAGTACCCTAACCTCACACACAGCCTGGTTCAGTAAGCGTAAAAATCAAAATCTCGCAGAAGCGTCGAAAAATTCTGAAAAGTACACCTAGAGTAGGAGTGGCCGATCAACACAAGTTGATTTGGATGAGTTCCCAGTGCGGAGAGGTGGGAAATTCCCCTCAAAGATGCGTAACAAAATATCATCTCCTCGATGCTTGTCTCTTAGGATATTTTCATATCCTACTGGGGGCATGTAAGCACTCTGCTGGTTCAAATTCCATGGATGGCATTATCACGAAGTGTCAATTGCCAAGGTCTGGATTCAGCCACGGAACACCATGGATGGGGTTATCTCGAAATCTCAATAGCCAGGGTTTTGGGGGTTGCCATGGGCGGTGCTATCTCGAAGCATCGATTGCCAGGAACCCTTGAGGATTGATGATGGGAGCAAGGAATCTGATATAAACCGTGTTGAAAAGCCAATCCTAAGCTAGAATTAAAAAGAAAAAAAAGAGAGAGAGAAAACTCTCCAAACAAAAATATTTTCTATCTCTCTCTCTTACAAAACGCACTGCAAACTGAGCCAGGGCTAAAATCATTTCCGGCACGGGTGCTTTAGCCACAAAGTCTAATAGACCTTAGGTTAGTTCTTGTGGGCCTTAAAAACCTTTGCTAAAGACTGAGGCTGAAGCTAGACAGATCTGGATCTTGATTGGTACTAGAGTACCTTTTAGGCCTATGGTCAGCATTCTAACCTAATCTAAGTTCGACTGAGAAAACACTTATCTGAAGTTATTAAAAACATCATGGTCTAGAACAAAGGTTAAAACCTTAAGTTTTTGCTAAGGGACTAGCAAAAGCTAAGCATGGGGGTATGATGAGAACCTCATAATGAACCCTGACTAGCACAATCTAACCTAAATATGCGAGAAAAAAGCTCCTACATAACTCAAAGAAAGGCTTGACTCAGAGAATTCTGAGTTTAACATGAAAAATAAGTCATAAGGGGTAAAAATGCAATTTCACCAACACAATCAGTAAACAGAGTAACTCAGGGTCCAAACATAGGTCAAACTAACCTAATAAGAAGGAAAGTGGGATAATCTGATCCAACAAGGGCTACAGCAACTCCAAGGAATTAAATGACATTCTGTAATCCTAAAACAAACTCACTTCAATTCACGAGGTTCGAGGTTGGGTAAAAATCAACTAAACCCTCTAAAATTCATATAAAAATAATCTCTAGGGTTTAGAACCTTCAATTTGTCCTTGGAAACCCATTTTGACCTACATTGAGAACCATGCCCAATTAATGATTTAATTTAGGTTTTTACGTAAATTGACCTGTCAAACAAGGTATGACCTAGAAATAAAATTCACCATTAGAATCCTTAGGTCCCATTTATTCACTCATAAAAACTTGAGCCTAAGAAGAGACGTTCTTGACCGACTTTGCAATTTGGTCCTCATTTATTACTTTTTAACCCTCAACTCTCAAAATCCTTGCATTTTGGCCCCTAGGTTCTTCGTCGTTCTTTGCATACAGGTCCCTAATGCAAGTCTCTGAGCAGCGCCATGCTCCGGCGACTTTGCGCGGCGCCAGGGTGAGGGAGGCGACCTGCAATTTGAACCGGGTGTTCCCTGCGACGTTTGCTATCGCAGGGACACCGCCCCTCGCCCACACCTTCCTTGCGAACGTGCAGAAGGTATGGGTCGCAATTCTCACCATTCTCCGGCGAGGGAGGCACATCGCCTCCCTGCGCCCACCCCTCCGCCACCGCCTTTATAAGGACCGGCGTCGCCAGCCGACTCTGGTAGCTCGGTCCTGACAGAGAAAACCCCTACCATTCCTCTCTCCCCACTCCGGCAGAAACCCACCAGCTCCGGCGGTTCCTCCTCCTCCATCTCGTCGCTCTGCTGCAATACCAGCAGCAGAGCCACCTTCGCCTGCCCTTCCCGCGTCGCGCCGCACCCAACGCGCGCCCTCCGGCTCTCTTCCTCACCGCCACCCTCCCTCTCTGGGTATTTCTTCTACGGCGACAGTCGGCACGACTGCCGCCCTGCTCCGGCCCCCCTCGTCCCTATAAGTAGGTAACAGTTGTCTCCCTTCCTCCCCTCTTTCTTTTCCCCAACTCAATTTGTTCAACTACCCCTCGACTGCGCCTGATCGCCCTCACCTTCTCCATCTCCGGCCACTCTCCGGCGAGATTGCCCCCGTCAATCCACCACTCCACACAACTCGCCACCTACCATAAAAGCTCCGCCTCACCTCACCCAACACCCCCTGCCCCTTCACTGCCACTCCTCACCCCCACAACACTCCCCCGATCAGACCCATTTTTCCGGTCACTGTCCGACCTAGCCCCGCCGCCAGACACTGCCCCACAACTTGATACACCCCGCATCACCTTCGCCGTGCCACGGCGAAGGTCACCCTGTAGTCTGATTAGATCGAGAGGCCGTGTTTCTGTCTGACAGGGTCGGAGCCCTAGCCGCCATTGATGACGACTGAAGGAGCTTTCAAGCGAGCTCCAGGCCCTACAGCAGTAGGATCCCAGCTGAGGCGAACTGCAGGGGCTTGGGCGAAGGCAGCGAGCAAGTCCGCAAAGAGAGGCGAGGACGTAGCTGCTGAGGCCAGGTCGTGGCTCTCCTACGGGTGCGCGCGAGATAGGGGTAGAATTTAGTCCAACATTGTGGGATTTCGAAACGCCGCGCCGCGGTAAATTGATTTTGTGTTTTCCCTTAATCGCCTCGAGACACCTGGGGTGAGGTCCCGCACCCACTCACCCGCCCGGTCCGTGAGCTCACCACGCGGATCCGGCGGACCCGACCCGACACCACCTGCACACTCCTTGTGTACCATACACGCCGGTACGCCTGGTCCCGGGTGCGCTACCCGACCTGATAACCCGGCTCTGGGAGAGCTTCCTATGAGCGATTTATAGAGAGAGAGAGAGAGAGACGCGCGGGTAGAGGGAAGGGTTAGGTTTTGCTGTGGTTTGTGCAGGGACAGGGTGCGTAGGAAGAAGAGCAAAGAAGAAGACCGCAAGAAGAAGACCAAAGAAGAAGACCGTAGGAAGAAGACCAAAGAGGAAGACGAAGAAGAAGAAGGAGAAGCAACAAAGAAGGAAAGGGGAAGCACTGTAGCAGACACCATTTAAGCCGTCTGACTGAGAAATCAGACGACAGATCAAGCTCTGCAGACAAAGCAAAGAAGAAGAAAAAGAAAAGAAAAGGTTCCGCAGCTGAAAGAAGAGAAGAACTGAAGAAGATCGAGAACTGTGAAAAGCCAAGAAACAGAAACCTACTTCTCCCTCTCTCTCTCTCTCTCTTTTATTTTTGTAATAAAGAAACATTGTACTTCTAGAGTTCCAGTAGCTCCCTGAGTTCGACCTCGGAAAAAAAAATATTTCTGAGTAAAATTGTAACGGTGGCGATGACGACAAACCGTAGCTATTTTATCTATACCACAACGACATTACTGTAATAAGCACTAAAAACAAACAAAGACTAGCCACGGTTCGGTCGACAGAGCTCCGCCATTAATCCTTGTGTTAGGACCCTATTCCGTTGCGGCTCTGGGGGTTGTGGAGGCACGTCGGTTTGCCGATCACGCCCCCATTACTCCCGATTTTGCGGGTAGAGTGGTTTCCCTTAGTTAATTACAAACATTAATGCATATCTAAATTAAATGATAGATCCTTGGGTATGGCATGAATCCTAGAACCTGAAAACTAGACTGAATGGTAGATCCTAGGGTATGGCATGAATCCTAGGACCTGAAAACTAGACTGAATGGTAGATCCTAGGGTATGGCATGAATCCTAGGACCTGAAAACTAGACTGAATGGTAGATCCTAGGAAATGACATGAATCTTAGGACTTGAAAACTAGACTGAATGGTAGATCCTAGGTGTGACATGAATCCTAGGAACATAGAACATGGAAACAAATGTCTTGAATGCCTGAATTGCAGCCTTGGATAAGTGGATAAAATAATGATAATTGCCTGTAATTGGATAACAGCTGCCTGTCAAATGTAGAATACTGTTACTAGTAACTGTTGCATGTAATTTCTGTTGGTTGAAATTAAATACGAGCTGCTTGTATACAAATTGGAAAGAAAAAGAAGTTAAATGTTGGAACATGTACTATATGCGAATCAACCTGAAATGATGAAACCTAGTATGGCTTGGCCTGAGAAACATGAGCATGAACCCTACGGGGAATTTGGAGTAGAACTCCTGGAAATAAATGGGATGGAACTGGAGAAGTGAATGGGAAAGTTTGTTGTCTCGTGGGTACGTAGTACCAGGGAAAGCACCTGTTACCTCTTAGTGCAGAGGAGAGCCAACCGCCCTTGGGACCCGAGGTTAGGTCTGGCCACTTTGTACCGACTCTTGGCCCTCGCGTACACCATACCGGGGAGAGATACTAGTGTAGGGAGGGAGCTAGCCACCCCACGGGCCCCAGGGTTCAGCTAGCCGTCCTACACCGACTTGTTAGGCCCACTGAGCAAACCAGGGTAGTCAGGAGAGGGTGCGCGGATTGTGGAGGGGCAAGACCCCTGTTTGGTTACTGTGGAGGGGCTGGACCCTTGTTACTGAGAGGGCTCTGCCTTATACTGGTTCCGTGCTGTGCTTTGGGTGCACCCGTTAACGGAAACTATTGACCGCGTGCCAGTGCGGGGTAGCTACCCGTGTGTTTATCGCGCGTGCCGTAGTCACCGTTACGTCTATTAGCGACCTTGGGGTGGTTGACTGAGGGTAGGACCACCACAGGGGACTCTCCCAGCCAGGAGAGCACCACGTGTTACTTCTACTTTTCGGAAGAGACTGCAATCAAGATCGTTCTCACGAGGAACATTCAAGATCAAGAGAAGAATCTGAGGGATAATTCTTCAACGAGTAAGCAGAAAATATAAAGAAAGAAATTAAAAATATAACAGCTATTGTCCATCTTACTATTTCTTAGCTTTTACTTGCCACTCTACTCAGCGTTTTGCTGACGTGTCACCTTTGTTACCTTTTCAGGACCAAGTGTTGAGCAGCCAAAGTGGGCGGCTGCAGAGGGTGTTGGGCCTAGTAGAGCCCAATAGTGTTACTTGTGTAGTACCCACTGTACTTCCTTGCCGTTGCAGTGAGTAGTTTCTGTTACCTCTGTACTCTTTTTATTGTTAGCTTCATGTTTATGTACATGTTTATTTCTCTACTGTTGTGGTGGTGTATACTGTAGTAATTTTTTCCTTTACTGTTGTATTTTGTTACTGCTAGTTAAGTACATGTTGAATGTGGTTTATTTTACTGCTCTTTTGGTTACTTTCTCGTTGGACGACTGGGTCTTGGGATCAGTTGAGTCGGTCCGATTCTCGTGTCTCGTAGGGATTCGGGAATCGGGTCGTTACATACCCCCATGCTTACATCTTGCTAGTCCCTAGCAAGGTTTATTCTAGCCATTATTTTCATTCGGAATTCAAGAAGTAATTACTCAAACATTTTGTTACTTGTCAATAGGAGAAAATATACTAAGATCCTGATCTACAGAGACTAAGCAGTGCCCGGGTGTCTGCCAAAATATGAATCACCTGAATCCTTGCTTTAAGGCATGTATATATATATATTTCATCTTTTCTCATTTTTAGATTTTTGGAGTTAAGAGTGTGTTGATAACTTTTTACAACTACCCAACCCACCCAAAACTCGGAAAAAACTCTAAGTGTTAAGCATCTTGGTGTGAAGATCGTGATAAATTCACTCAACGGTAATTTAGACAAGCTTCGGGTTTCTACGCCCCTAGGTGACCGGAAAAGGAAGTGTTTTGCCTGAAAGTGTATTTGTTCAATCGATAGCTTTCTCCCTACGTTTGTTCTACTTGGGGTCAACACAAGGATTTTTCTAGTGTATATCTCCCCGGCTTGCTTTACTTCCTCGCTTCTTCCTTAAGTGTTTTGGGTCTTTTTGTGCATTTAATGAGCTGGGTTCTGGACAATCGACCAATGGGCTGTTACTCACGATCACTTGCCAGCCATACTCGTGTGGTAAAGTGTGGCTTATTTTGTTCTTTTTTTCTTCTCTCTCTCTCTCTCTTTTTATTTGGTAGGTGGCTTCCCTGATCTCAAATTTACTTAGAGAAAATAAAAAGAAGGTGGTCCCGTGGCTGGGCTCTAGACAACCTGCCAATAGGTTGTTACCTACGACAACTTGCTAGCCACACCACCCTAGAAAGTTCATTAGCTACCCAATTTCTGTCAAAATCTTCGAGGAGTGAGTCTTTGCAAAAATGTGTGCAGATGCTTAGTCTAAAAGTCCTTCTGAGTTAGAGGGTGAGTTGATAAGTCGTATACTTATCACCTTATTTAGTTGGTGGATTAGAATAAATTAAGGTTGCAAGAATTTGAAGCTAAATCCATATTTTAATGGACACCAGGGCTGATTAAGCCTGAAGGCCTGAAAAGTCTAAATGTTCAGGTTCTTTCCGTATTATTTCCCACTATTGACAAATTTCTAATGCCTAAATTTCTCTTCCTAAATTTAATTTTTTTTTTAATTCTATTCAGACTGATTAAATGAACTTAGAATTATGCAATTTACCACCCCCCTACGCTTAAGCTGGACAATGTCCTCATTGACAAATACATGGATGCACAAGGGTCAAAAAGATATTACCTGAGTGAAGTAAAGTACCAGATCAGTCTGAATCTTCTGAGTTGCCCCCAGCTAGGCAGTGCTTCGTGTCATCCCTCATTGAGGGTGACAACCTCCTTCGAGGGAACCTAGGTGAGGAAGTGTTTCAATCTCTGGCCATTGACTGTGAAAGTGTACCCAGTATTCGGATCAGCGATTTCAACCGCCCCATTGGAGTAGGGCTTGACTACCCTAAATGGTCCTGTCCACTTGGACCTGAGCTTCCCTAGAAAGAATTTTAGACGGGCATCAAAAAGCCAAACTTGATTATTAGTCTCGAAGGTTTTTCTATGGATAAGTCGATTGTAGACAGCTTTCATTTTCTCCTTGTATAGCCGACTATTCTCAAAAGCGTCTCGACGAATTTCCTCGAGCTCTGAGAGTTGGAGCGTCCTCTACATACTGGCTAACTGGGGATCAATGTTACACTACTTGATGGCCCAGTAAGCTCGGTGTTCCAACTCAACAGGAAGGTGGCATGCTTTGCCAAAAACCAGGCGATAAGGTGACATGCCGATCGAAGTCTTGAAAGCGGTCCTGTATGCCCACAGGCATCATCCAGTCGTGCAGCCCAATCATTCTTGTCAGGTCTCACAGTCTTCTGTAGAATATTCTTGATTTGCTTGTTTAAGACCTCAGTCTGCCCATTTGTTTGCGGGTGATACGGGGTAGCAATGCGGTGGTTAACCCCGTATTTTCTGAGTAGGGCACAGAATTGGATGTGGATAAAATGACGTCCAC
The DNA here is from genome assembly GCA_037157565.1 of Thalassia testudinum. Taxonomy (NCBI): domain Eukaryota; kingdom Viridiplantae; phylum Streptophyta; class Magnoliopsida; order Alismatales; family Hydrocharitaceae; genus Thalassia; species Thalassia testudinum. The sequence continues at coordinate 83,961,806 of JAZHRO010000022.1, forward strand.
CATCACTGATCATGGCCTTTGGTATTCCAAACCGGGAAAAGATGTTCTGCTTAATAAAGTGCATGACAGCCTTATGATCGCATCGGTGGGTGGCGACGGCTTCAATCCATTTGGAGACATAGTCTACAGAGACTAAGATGTACTCAAAGCTGTTGGATGGTGGGAAGGGGCCCATAAAATCAATACCCCAAACGTCGAAGATCTCGACAATCAAAATGGGCTGGAGGGGCATCATGTCTTTTCTGGTCATGGTCCCCAGCGTCTAGCAGTGAGAGTAAGTCTTAACGAAATTGTGTGCATCCTTAAATAAGGAAGGCTAGTAAAATCCTGACTGTAGAACCTTTGCAGCCGTTTTCTTTCCTGAGAAGCGGCCACCACAAGCCTGGTCGTGACAAAAAGATAGCACACTTTGAACTTCGTCCTTAGGGATACACCTCCTGATGATCTGGTCGGCACAGAGACAAAATAGCATGGGATCATCCCAGAAATAATACTTGGCCTCGACCAAGAACTTGTCCCGTTGCTGTCTGGACCAGTTGTGCGGGGTCTAACCTACAACTAGGTAGTTGACATAGTCAGCATACCATGGTAGTTTCTTGTCTTGCACAGCCAGAATGTGCTCATCGAAAAAGGTGTCGAATAAAGGCAGGGAGGGCCCAATGTGGTTTGGGTGGAGTCTAGATAAGTGGTCAACCCCCACATTCTTTCATCTGGCTTTGCCGTGGATTTCCAGGTCAAATTCCTGCAAGAGTAGGATCCATCTGATGAGCATGGGCTTCGCATCCCTTTTAGCCAATAGGTGCCGAATGGCTGAATGGTCTGTATAGATGGTCACGTGGGATCCTAGAAGGTAAGATCGGAACTTTTCATGTCCAAAAACTACAGCGAGCAGTTCTTTCTCCGTGACCGTATAATTTCGTTGGGCCTCGTCCAACATCTTGCTTGCGTAGTAGATCACCACAGGTTTCTTATCTTGTCTTTGTCCTAGGATGGAGCCTATGGCAAAATCTGATGCATCACACATGATTTCAAAGTTCGGGGACCAATTCGGGGGCTGAAGTACAGGTGCTGTGGAGACTAAGTCTTGGAGGGTGTGGTAAGCTTGGATGCAATCAGAAGTCCTTTGGAATAAGGAATCATTGGCCAGAAGGTCGGTCAAGGGTTTGGAAAGCTTGGAGAAGTTTTTAATGAACCTTCAGTAGAAGCCAATATGTCCAAGGAACGAACGGATCTGTCGAACCGAGCTAGGCGGAGGAAGTTTGTAAATCAAATCAACTTTAGCCTGATCCACTTCAATGCCCCTATGTGATACGATGTGACCGAGGACGATTCCTTCTTGAACCATGAAATGACTCTTTTCCCAACTTAATACCAAATTAATCTCGATACATCGTTTTAGGATTTTCTCCAAGTTGCTCAAATAGTGGTCGAATGAATTCCCAAATACAGAGAAATCATCCATAAAGACCTCCAAGTATTCACCTACCATTTCTGAAAAAATGGCTAGCATGCAACGCTGAAAGATAGCAGGTGCATTGCATAACCCGAACGGCATACGACGGAATGCAAACATGCCATATGGGTAAGTGAATGTGGTCTTCTCTTGATCTTCAGGTGCAATTGCGACTTGGTTATATCCTGAATATCCATCCAGGAAGCAAAAATACTTTTGCCCTACCAATCTTTCAAGAATCTGGTCGATGAATGGCAGGGGGAAATGATCTTTCTTGGTTGCTTCATTGAGTTTCCTGTAATCAATACACACCCGCCATGCGGTGGTGGTGCGGGTGGGGATGGATTCGCCACGTTCATTGGTGACAATGGTGAGCCCGGCTTTCTTCGGAACCACTTAAGTGGGGCTCACCCAGGGGCTATCGGAGATGGGATAGATGATGTCGACGTCAAGCCATTTGATAATTTCCTTCTTAATGACCTCTTGCATATTTGGGTTTAACCGTCTCTGCATCTGACGGGAGGGTTCTGCCCCATCTTCTAGGTAGATCTTGTGGGTACAATAGGTGGGGCTAATTCCTCTTAGATCTGAAATGGTCTAGCCAATGGCTGCCTTGTGTTCTTATAGGGTTGTTGTCAATCTAAGTTCCTGATCCCGAGTTAGGTTGGCATTGATAATTACGAGGAACGTCTGGTCAGGTCCTAGGAAGACATACTTGAGATTCTCGGGTAGCGGCTTCAATTCAGGTGTGGGTGGAACAATGTTTGATGGAAAGGGGAAAGGTGGGAGTTGATCAACATCAATTTCCTCGAATGTTGTTGGTTGATGGTAATCAGCCCTACAGAGGTCCATGGGCATAGAAGGTGATGCGTCAGAACAATTGTTACAGGATTGGTAGTCCGAGACAGAATTAAGGGTGAGGCATTCCTCGATAAAGGTTCCACGGGATCATGTTCCTTGAAACAGTCACAATCAAAAGACTTGGTCGCCCGGAAGATATCCAACTGCATTTTCTTGTCTTCGAAGGCGATTTCCATGCATCCCGTGTCACAATCGATGTTTGCCTTAGCCGTAGCTAAGAAGGGTCTGCCTAGGATGATGGGTGTATTCTGTAGATGTTCAGGGACTTCCATGTCGAGCACCAAAAAGTCGATCGAAAAACTCGCACAATTACGTCCTCGACAACCCCCTTTGGGGTTTTTACAGATCTATCAGCCAATTGGATGGTAACAGGTGTGGGTGTCAACTCTTCGAATTCAAATTGGTGGTACAGGGTTGTTGGAATCAGATTTATGGAAGTACCTAAGTCTAGGAGCGCTTTATCAAATGTCATGCCCCCGATATTACAGGATATTAGGGATGCTCCTAGGTCAATTCGCTTGAGCAGAAGGTTGCTTGATATTATGGAACTAGCTTGCTCTGAAAGCACAACCTTCCTAGGTGCTTGAGGTCTTGGCTTACGTCTTGGTGTACAGAAATCCTTTAGGAACTTGGCGTAAGCCGGAATGTGCTTGACAACTTCGAGGAATGAAATATTAATCTGAACCTACTTTAAGATTTCCAAAAGCTCCTCAGTTTCCACAACACTTTTCTTCTTCTTGATTGTCTCCAAGGCCTCAGGATATGGTGTCTGAATGTGGATAGGATCTATTTCTGGGTCCTTGGGTTTTTCCTATGCTTCTTCTGAGTCGAGTGTTTCAGAAGGTGAAGTCTCGGGAAGAGTCAACCATTTGGGATCCTGGGTTTTAGTGTCGCTTCTCAAGGTTACCGCATTTGTAGAGGCATTGGGACCATGGGTTGATCCTTGAGAAGACGAGGACGAAGAAGTACCAAACCTAAGGGGTGTCTGTGGGGCTGGCTGGACCATGTGAGCCTACCCGGGATTGCCTTGGAACCCTTGCGAATTGGGGCCTCTATTAATCATGTTTCGAGGGTTCGGTTGTGGTTGGGAAGGCAGGGATCCTTGTTGTTTGCAGTCCAACAGCTGGTTTAATTGTCCCTTTACTAAAGACATTTCTTCCTGATGTTTTTGGTTCATTTCAGTCATCATCTTTATTCGAGTGTCCATTTGATTTTATGGGAGAGGGGTCGCCCTATTTGGATTGTATGGGGGTCTAACTGGTGGTCCTTGTTGATAGGGGGCAAGTTTGGCTGTTGGTTTGGCCTGGGCTGGTTTTGGAATTGAGGCAGTTTCTGGTCTGTCCAAGCAAAGTTTGGGTGATTACACCAGTCGGTGTTGTAAGTGTTGGAGAAGGGATCAGGTTTGGAATAACCTTGGATAGCTTGTACATCTTCAAGGATAGCAGATGTCGAGGGGGAGGGAAGAGAGTAATCAAGGGTTGAGGGAGCAAAGGTCCCTCCCTGGAACGTGGTTAGAGGTTGTTCCAGGTTCATTTGGCTTAAGGGCTGGATCAAGTTAACATTGTGAGCTCCCTTTGCTAGGGAGATGGTCTGTAACGGGTTCCTGGTTTGGTTCAGTAGCTCATCTATCTTTTTATCCACCAATTCCACTCGATCCATTTTCCTAGCAATGATATCCATGTCAACCATTCCAGAATTTGCTTGTACCTCATAAATCCCATCACGGGGTTGACTGGATCGGTTAAACTAGGTCATGGAGGCATTGTTGAACAAATTTTCGCTCACAGACTCAAAGAGCTCAAATGCGCTCTCCTCGTCTTTGTTTAGGAAGTTCCCTCCGCATGAGGCATCGACGAAGTTCCTTAGGTTGCTATCCAGACCGTGGTAGAAGATCTGGGCCAATTGCCACCTTGGTACTTCGTGGTGTGGGCATTTTCTCAATAGTTCATTAAATCTTTCCCACGCCTCATGGAACTGTTCCCCGCCCTTGAGTGTAAAGGTAGTAATGGCTCTTTTGAGGGCATTGGTTTTTCCTATAGGGAAGAGTTTCTTTAAGAATGCATGCCTTAGTTCCTCCCAGGTGGTGATGGGTCTACCTAGGGTTCTAAGCCAGTGAGATGCTTTGTCTCTCAGCGAGAAGGGGAACATCTTAATCAAAACAATGTCAAGGCTAATGTTCCTAGGTTTCACAATTCGGGCGATCCGATCAAGATCCTCTAGGTGTTGAAAAGGGTCCTCATTTGAGCTTCCATGGAAGTTGCTCTGAATTAGACTTAGGACATTTGGTTTCAGCTCAAAATCATCTCCCCCTTCGGGGATCCTAAGGTGCGGCTCGACTCGAATAGCGGAAGGATTGTAGAAGTCGCGGAGGGGTCTAGGTTGGTTCTGGAATGGTGGTGGATCAAGTGGCAATTACCCTTGTGGGTCTTGGAAAGGTGGTGGTGGTTGCCCCTGTGGGTTTTGCAACCGATGTATGGCTTGCATGATGGTGTGGATTTGTTGCTGCTGAAGCCGATGGTTTGCGTTGATTTAGGCCTGGATGATGGCCATTGTGTCTGGTGGGGGTTGGTCCTCAACCTCATCTACTCTAGGTTCAACCATGTCTCTAGCAAAATCAGGTCTCCTGGATTCCTGTCCCAAAACAAAGAATTTGGGATGAAGTGATCGTCTCCTGTGCATACACTAGAGAAGAGCAGGAGGCAATGTGGAGAGTGACAGATGCGAGAAGTGTGTGTGCACAATCAAGCAAACAAGCCTAATCCTTATGGTGTATTCCTTAGGGGACCAAGAAATCTCCAAAGGGGTGATCAAGTCCGCAAGCACTGGACTTCCCTTCCCAAAGCTAATTTGGACATGTTGATTATGAGGGGATTGTAGGGAAGGTTCTCCCTTTGTCTCACGCCACCGGTTCTATAGACCCCACAACCATGGTCATTTGACACTTCCCCGCGGCCTAGCCACCATATTCTACTAAGGGAATGAAAGCCAACTGCCTAGCGAACAAAACCACACCTCTTGAGATTTAACCCAGTCCTGCTTAGGGCATGTCTACTCTATTTTAAAAAGGGCTAGGACAATGCTTGTGCTAGGGTTATGTGATGAGGCGTTGACTGGGGTGATGCCTCTTAGTTTTCCCAATTCCAGTGTATGTGCTCCTATCAAAACATGATTTTCAGGTAAGGATTTTTTTAAGACATGGTATCTTTTAATGCTTGTCCTTACTTTTGTGTCTTTTAAGGTTGACATGTCTTAATGTTTTCAAACAAGTTTTAGGTGGGCAAGCCAAGTTTTGCACATAATTGGTGAGAGTAGATTTCCTTTGATGTCAAGAGGCAACAAAACCTTAAAGTGCTCATCCTAGTGTTCATGCAACTACTATCAGATGAGTTGATTTTAGGGTTGAGTGGTGCAGCCCTTATCAATTCACGATGGCTTTGCAAACACCACTCAAAAAGAAAAAACACTCCAAAAAGGTTAGGTCATTAAGAATGTTAGAGTGTATTTCTTTTTGTTGGGTGATGTGTTAAGGATGTGGATCAGGCAATCATGCACCACACCAATTTTTTTCGATTTTACAATTTTTTTTTAGATTTTTTTTTTAGGCAAGCAAACAACCACGGGTGAAGAATTACTCACGACCGATCCTTGTTGCGCTTACTCCCTCTTTACCATCACGAGTTGCACTACTTCGCCGTCTAAGCGCTGAATTCCTGCAACCACCAAGTAAGAGGAGAAAAGGTGTTAGATGATGTGAGCATGGATGTAAAATGGAAATGACAAAAACTAACGTGCGAAAGACGTGTTCGTTTAAAAGGATCGTTACAGTTCGTGCTCACAATGTCGGTTTTAAAAGAAGAGACGGACGTGAGTCCGAGTGTTGATCACAGGGAGGCGTAAAAATTGGGTTTTCTTTGTCACTTGATGTTACAGAGATAACGAGTTGTTTGCTTGCGAGAAGACGTGGTAGAAAAATGAGTGAGGGAGAGAGAGAGTAGGGTTAGAGTCTTTTAAATCATAGCAGTTGCTCAAAGTAAGATGGAGAACACATCAACATTATATTAAACATGCAAATCAAGTTTTACAAATACAATGGTCGCTAAATGATTGAATAAAACGGAAGTAAAGCTAGATTAAAGGGAAAGAAAGAGAGAGAGAGGGGAGACGGAGAGGCAGCCACGGCGGTGGAAGGAGGTTTCGTCGGCGGCTCGTTGACTCCGTTGACTACAAGAGAGGCTAAAGGAGGCTAGGAGGGTGTTACAACACTTGCAAGATAAATTGAATACTTTACATGGGTGGTTGGGAGGGGTTTATATAGGGAGAAGTGATTTCCATTTTAAGTATGGGCTTTAGTGACATCTACGACGTCGCTAAACTCATGCTAAAAGCGTCGGTGAAGCCTCCCTCCCAGCAGTCCTTCGCGTGCACTCGCACTTCTTCATGCGCAATCCGTGTGCAAGCGCTGTGGGCCGTTCGATCGCGGATCAAACAGCTAACATCTTGCGAAGGGCACGCTTAGATCACGCCTCAAGCGCGCGTGAGCGCGGGCGTCGTCGATCGGCGTAGGCGCGCGCGTGGAAGATCGATGTCTGCGGGCGCGCCGCGTAGTGCAATCGAGACCACTCGATGGCGATCAGGCGGCTGAATTTGAGCGTCCAGCGAAATCGGCTGATGAGGCGCAGCGGGCGATTCGAACCCACAATCGCTTCATGCTGGGACACGGGCACGACCGTTGCACTACGGGAGGGGATGGTTGCGCTCCTTCACCATTCGTCAGCTGTTCGATGAAGATCGGACGATTGCAGTTAGATCTTCACGATGGGGCTATGTCGTGCAGCGAGCGGAGACGCTCCTAATGTTGCACGTGGCCACCTCGCAACCGTTGATCATCAGATTAACGGTCAGAATTTCTTGGGTCATTTGTGGGAGCTCCGGATGTCGGATTTGGTTGATTTCGAGTCCGTTGGACTCTGTTCGTCCCTCTGGATCTATCCGTGCAGTCCGATTGCTTATCTGAGGTGTGTTTTGACATGAACTTATAGAAATGACCATCAATACTATTTAATAAGCAATCTCAATATGCGATGTATGTCATTCTCCCATGCCCATTTATGATGTGTTATTTGTGCACATTACCTTTAAGGGTAACCCCTTTTTGGCCGAGTTATCCTTGTAAGATGTGGTGTTATCATTCACCTCCATAGACGTGACTACTTAACTTCTCATTTGTTAACTCGGGTTTAATAACTTTAACACGGGCTTGTCTAAAATCAGTTTCAACTGGTGTTAGTAAAATCCATGTTAAAATTCTACACCACTTATGTCTCTACCATTCCTCATGTTTTATATATCTAACATCACTACTAAGTAAACACCATAAAGGTTAACACCACAACTTAACACAAATTCAATTAAACACAAACTGGTGTTAACACAATACCGTAAGTAAACACAATTACAGATTAACACCAATTTCACATTTCTTAACACTATTTTCTTAACCCCTTAAATAAACTAATCCTTAATTAAACTTGGCTCAATAAAGGTTAGTGAGCTCAACGTGGTAAGTTAATTAACAAGTAGAAATCTAAGCCCAAATTTTAGGCTCAATACGATCATCTAACCAAGCTTGAGTTTAGCCTTAGGTTAGATCAGTAATCTCGACAGTGGTTGGGCAGGCTTAATAAGGATGCATATCAGCTACTATGATTTTTTTTTCTTTTAAAGAGAATATAAGTACCATAACACCTAATATTATAATCAATGAAGTTGTAGGGGATTCATGACAAACATTGGTGTAATTAGTGCTAGACTACGTACGTAAGTTACGTGAAGCTCGGTTCTAACCTTTTTTTAGTTGTATGCCATTCATTTACTTTTGTTTTGGATTCCAATACTTCAATTTTTTACCATACCTAAGCTTATGAAACCATCACAAGTTTAGTGAGATCAATTTCATTAAGGAGAAGCCTAAGCTCTTTAACGACTAGGTTCAGTAGAAGGGGCTTAACATGGACTCAAGGTTAGATTAAGTCCGAGTTGACTCAATCAAGCTCAAAAATAGTTCCCACCATTGGAACCGAGTTGAATTGGGGTAGTTTGTTGGGATCAATACACAACCCTAATTTTAATAATTTTTATACCATTAGATAAAATGACATTCACAAAGTCATCTATATATTATTTTACAATTAAGGATTTCAATCGTGAAGTTCCAGATGGTGATTTTAGGTAAGTGGTTTGAATCATCTTTCTTGACTTGCTTGTTAAATAATAGAGTTGTAAGCATGTAAAACACTCGGAGAAACAAACAGGAAATGGACTTCATATCCTTAGCTATTTTATTGATCAAATTGACGCGGGAAAATGGAGATTTAAGAATCAAATTTTTAAAGTACAGATTATCTTACAAATGTTTGGATAATCGCGTTTTCTAATCCGTTGTTAATTTGATGAAAGCACACAGATTATCTTACGAATGTTAACCGTTCCTCAATTTGTTTAGAGGCTAGAATAAAATTCGTCTTCTAATTAGCAAACTTTAATAATAGAGGGAGGAGGGCCGGTGGTAGCAGTTCTTGGGAGTGGTGGAATCCACATTGGAGCGGTTAGATTGGAGGCGCCCTTGGAGGACTTCGACGTGTAGGGTGATAACCACAGAGAATTTTGGGATCATTTGATGGAAAGCTTACCTTCGAACTTAGGTCATGTACGTGTGAAAAATGAAATTAAGTACGTATCTTTTCCAGATGCAAATAATTAATTTATAGCCATAACTTAATTATCTGTGTCGATTTATCAATATTCTTATCTGTGATTTGCATTTTTAAAAATATAAACTTTGATATATGGATATTGCCCATTTTTAAAAATATAGGTGACGGTCCCATTGCATCCCACGTTGTAGTAAAGAAGGGTAGATTGTGTTCAAAAGCTCTTCGATGATGGTGCTCTTATTTCTACTTTTACATACACACACACACACACACACATATATATATATATATATAGAGAGAGAGAGAGAGAGACCACGCTAACAGGTTTGATTGAAGAGATTTACTGCAGGTTTGCTTATCTAAGCAGTAAAGTGGTCCGCATCAAACGAGAAGTTACAATTGCTTGGAGCATTATGGGATTTGTTGAAGCATTAATGCAAGATCTTTATGATACTGGAGCTTTAAGGTCCTGATTCCCCCAGGCTCTTACATGATCATTCCTTTTTCCTTTGTCATTGCCAAAAAAATGGCCAAAAGTTGCACATATTTTCTATGCATGCAAATATACCGAAACTTCTCCCTGTGGTTAAAATTGCAAAGTTGTCAGATTCATTTATGCAAAATGCAGTTTTTTTCTTTGGATGAGCTAATAATTGCTTCCTGCTTAGCCATGTGTACGTCATGGCATATGGATGCAATATCTTGTTGGTGATTAATGGAATTGCGTATAGAATGACTTTCCAGTGGACTAACGATTTTTCACATGAACCATCGTCAAAGTGAGATGAATGCCTGAGCTTGTGGCCATTTGTTTAGACTAAAAAAACTGATCCGAGGATTTTAGTGTGCATTTATTTATAAACAAATAGATTTTCTTTTCTTTGAGTATTGGGTAATAAAATAAACCGATTTGTCTAAGCTAAAAAAAATTAAGTTTTCTTCGTATGAATATCGAAGATTTTTTATATGTCTTATTTGACTACTATCTCCTTCTGTGCTTCTTGGAGGCCAAGGAGGATTTTGGTATATAAATTATATATACTCCAACGATGCGCAGGTTATCAGGTAGTTCATATGACCCCGCGTTGTGACAGAGAGTCCAAGCATACCTTATTCCTATGCCATTGACACCGTATTACGTAGCTGGGCTTTGAGGAATGACCGGTTGGCCTTGGGCTTTCCTTTGCAGAAAAATGGAATAGTCTTTTACACAAATAAAAAAAAAAAGGGTGACCTTGTGTTGAACGTCGAGAGGGGACATGCGATTGAAGGGGCAAATGTGATTCACTGGAAGGTTTCTAGCGATCGATATTCTTTTTTCTTTTCCCTTAAAAAGGAGTCACGAAGTGTCATCTCCTCTCTTTTTGATTTAATTCAGTGAAAATTTGATATACTTAACTTTAATATATGATTTTGTAAAATATGCAAAAAAAATTACTTTAATAAAATTCTTTGTATAATTTAATTTTTTGTTTGTATTAAATTTGATAATTGATAATAATATAAATTATAAGATTATTGTTGAAATTTTATCAAAATTTTAAGAATCTCATATCATTTTTTTTTTATTATTTTTGAAGTAGAAATATATAACGGTAAAATCTTCCATACGATTTATTATTGCGAGAAAGAATTTATTTGATTATTAGGGGTAAAATTTTGCATTCTGAGAAAGGGAGAATTTTTTTTTCTAAGATTCCAGTTTACATTTTTTAATTTTTAACAATGGGTCAGGTGGGTGACGACATAATTGGGGAAGTGGGTATTTGGGGAAGAGGTTTGGTTTTGGCGGGAGGGGGAGGCGCTGCATGTGTCATCTAAATTTATATTTACAAATTTATTATCTAAAATTGTGACAAATTTGATATATATATATATATATATATTCTGATCATATTTGGTTACAAATGAATAATTTTCGTTCATCTGATCATAATTGTATATGATCCGCAACTGTCAAATTAATTTTCATTTATATCCATGTGGGTCAGTTGAGTATCCAAACTTAATATCGAGATCTAAATATAAACTTCACGTCAATGTACTAAATTCCAAGAAAGAAAACTCACAACTCTTATATATACATGATATCCATCATTAATACAGATAATGATATAGATTATCAATAAAGTAAACTTTCAATTAAGGTTTTCGTCTGAATTTTGGGCCAAACTTGGAGGAAGAGAGGCCAGGGACGTGGGAGAGGTGGGGGATGGGGAAAGGACGTGAGATAACAGGGAAGGAGAGGGAGAGAGATAGACGATCGTAGGGTGAGGATGAGATGACGTGGAGACATGAAAGGTCGCGTGCTCTCTTTAGTCATAAGATAGATCTGTCAATGTTGCATCATCTATTTTGCAACTCCATGATGGCCACATGATTGCCGCGATGTGCCCAAGGTATCACTTTTTTCTAACTCTTTAGCTGTTACGCATTTCACAATTTAATTTTACAGTTGACTTCGATTTCACGTAAGAAAATGGTGCCCCGATCAATTTACATATGTTTTGCCAGTGATAGCAAATTTTCCATTTTTCAATTAAAAGCATTGTCGTATCCTTCCTTTCCATAACCCCCGGCAGACACCATCTCCTCACTCAGCAACCAAACTTTACCCAGTCTTATAAGCTTTCTCCAATTGAACGAAAAAAAAAACAAAAAGCACACCACGGATTTCACCAGTTCTCCTGTTCTTTTTTCTTATTCCTTCGCACATGACTCTAATAAATAAGAATAATAGTTCTTCCAGTCATAATAGTCATTATGAGGATTAGCCACCTAATAAATATCATCAAAAATGAGAAAACGTGATTTTCCAGTATAACATTTTCCGTTTTACGTACAGGTAGAATTAATAAAAACATGCAAATTAATCACGGGGGAATTCGCTCCTTCATCCATGTAAGCAATTGAAACAAATATACGTTGTGAAACTTATAAATTATATTGATCAACCAGGAATATTTACATAAAAGAATCACACACATAGAACTCTACAATACTCGTAGATATAACAACATAGACTTTATGTTTCTTCCATAAATCAATTCTTGTAAAGCTATGTATATAGCCAGGTTGCATGTTGGTATCACCTGCAAATAATCAAGAGTATGAAGTCAGAACATATCATTAGTCGTAAAATTAATTAAAGTGTCTAAAAATGAAAGTCATCCACATGCGCGGGTAGATATGTATATACATACCTCAATAATCTTTCATCTTGAGCTCCTTATTCCATAGTACTTAAGAGTATGTACTTCATATATATATATATATATATATATATGCTTTAAATACAGAGGACTATGCACATGGTTTTGGAACAACGTTGGATGTCTTCGATAGCTTAACATTGTTGCAGAAACTTTTTGTTGCTTTACCGTCACTTTTTACCAACTTGATGTCCTTTAGTGTGATACCCTGGCATGGAGATGCCTTGCTACAGTCAAAGCTAATAGAAATGCTCGATGCACTTGTTCCTTTGATGCTCTCATACTTCACATTGCTCACAGCAACTGCCGATGACTAGAGAAGAAAAAGAATTAATTAATGCTTGGTTACATCATTTAATCATATATACTAAATAGTAATAGAAAAGTCCACCTTCAGAAATCTATATATATATATATATATATATATATATATATATATATATATATATATATATGGATGTGTCATGATCAAGATACCTGTTGCTTGCATGGGCTAGAGGAGTCGCAGTAGTATTGGTCAATGATTATGGGGTTCTTGACATTGCTCATGTCGATGTTTCTAAATGTGATATCTTTGGCATATCCTTGCCCTCCCTAAACATTAACCATGCAAAAATCATGGATATGTAATTAGTGAAAAATATTATTATTATTATTATATATTATGTCTGGAACACTAAATGTCAATATCCTTTATTAATACTTTAAGTTATAGATAATTATATCAGTTATATGTACCTGCCAAGTCTTGATTCGAGCACCATTTGTCGTACCAGAAAGCTTTGCATTGTCTATTAACACATTTGAGACGTAAGCTTTTGATTTACCCTTTCCCAAGCTTCCAATACTGCCCGTACATTAGAGAATGCACGCATTAATTAAACAGGATTCAGAAATCATACTAACCACATAAATTATATGATGAATTTTCTACTGTGACCAATTTTTACTTCTACGTTAGTTTAGAGATTTTTTTTTTTTTTTTGGAAGCATATAGATTAGAATTTGGATTTAGTTTTACCTGATACCGTGGCCTGCACTACATTTGATGTTGCTTGCTGTAACACCCTGCGATCCACTGACTATTGAGATGCAATCATCACCTTCAATGCAAACCAACAAAAAAGAAAAGAGGGAAAATATGAGAAGTCATTAATGCAAGATGTAAAGTAACCCTATCATCCAATAAGTTTTAAATTATGATATATAAATAATTGCTGTTGATCCATAGTCCATGACCCAAATGGAAAATGTTTTTGCTTAATTACTACGATGGCTATTAGCTTTGCATGTAATTAAAACGGAAAATGAAGCGAGCATTACGTAATTTGTAGATTAAACACAATAAATACATATATGAACATCACTTGTGTATACTACTATATATATATATATATATATATATATATAGAAGAAATTTTGGAACTAATTAATGTAATAAAATAAAATAATTTTTATATCTACTTCATCGAAATATATGTATAGATATATATCATAATTAATTTCCTATCAAAAACTAATGTCGATGTATATATGTATGAATGTTTGTACCTGTCGCTATAACACAATCTTTGATTTGGATGTTTTTGGTCTTGGTAACGTGGATGCCATCGGTGTTGGGACTTGATGATGGTGCAGTGATGGAGAGACCAGAGGCCACGACATTATTGCATTCCTCAAATGAAACATGCATCTTTTGGCTATTCTTAAATTTCAAACTCTCCACCCGCAGATCGTTGCAAGAATCAAAAGTGACCGCCTGATTTAATGTCAAAGAAGGCATAAATTTTTGCATGTAGACGTACATATCTCAAGCCATTCAAAGATTTATGCATGTGTAATGACTTGAAGGATAGATAATTTAAGCGGAATTAATATGCTTCTCTTGTATAAATAGAGTTTCCTCTCGAAGGTCTTAATTAATTTTCAGTGGCTACTTTCTTGCAGCACATTTCATCGTAAATGAACTCTCCAGTGTAAGTCGACACGAAAGCATTGTCGTAAGAACACTTTATTGTCTTAAGTGTACACGGTTCAAATCAATAGCATAAATATTTAGGACGAGGGTAGGGATATCCATGTAGCAACGTGTCATTGTAACGTGCAGGCGTTTACTCACATGCCAACTCACGTACGCACGTGGAGTTCACCACCATGGAAAAGAAATCAATCCATCACGTCACCACCACTCAAAATAAGTAATTGACCACATAAGTAGGAAAAAATTAAAATATACATTTATGAAAAATTAAACTACAACAATCGAAAATAATTTTCTATCGATCAATTCTAAAATTTATCGATTGAGGATACAAAGAAAGGGTGAGAAATTAGGTTGTGAATATCATCCTTCACTCAAAAGTAATATTGTTGGTTGCTATTCTATGACTTTTATTTTTAACTGATAGAAGATTAAAATATATTGGTAGAAAATGAAAACATATTTTTTATATTTCTATATATGGAAAATGATTTTTCATCTAAAAATTAATTTTTCACCTATAAAAAAATAATTTTTTACTTAGAAAATAATTTTTATAAGTGTGAAATCAACAACACTAGTTGAAATCATCATGTATAGTAATTTTCTCACTGCATACGTTGTAAAATATATTACAACATATGTTTCTTTACTTTTTAACAAATATTTATGGCCAATATGACACAAAAGTTATTCTCTTTTTTCTAAAGAAATTTAGGTTATTCTATCTAATAACAACCTGCTTAGGTAAACAAAATGTAAATTAACCGTACATATTGAGTGGGATTTCTTGCAAATAAAAGTTCTGGTATATGGAGATTCTTATGATCTTCTCAGACTCGCAGCAAGAGAAATTAAACAATCTTATTCGATTTGATTTGCAATAGTAATTACTTGATTACGTAAAAATTAGCTTGATATATATACTTAGCTTCGGGTACTAAATTCAAGAATTCAAAGTCAAATTACAAAGAGGTAGATGATTGAAGATTATACTTTTTGTTAGGGCAAATATGAGAGCTATGATTTTAATGGATTAGGTATATATATAGCATATCTGCATGCATGCTGGAAGGAATTCTGGTAGGAAAGCTTACGGACCGTTGGTGCATCGGTGCAACGCTGTGTAAACACAAGAAAATAGAGTACAGTTAGTTCCAGATCTACCACCTAACTAATAAACGGTAGAATATATATATTTTCACCGATAAAACATATATAAAAGTTTCGAAATAAGCTTGTTCTTACTTGAGATTTGTCAACCTTGCAAGACTTCTTCCACCATACTTCTCCATTACCATCAATGGTGCCCCCACCTTCAACATGGAGGTGATTTACACTGTTAAACTCGATCCACTCCTTAAGATCTTTGCCATTCCAATCTGATCTTTTCGGGGAAGCTAATAAAGTTCCTTGGATCTGATCAACAGTACAAAAACCAAGAAGGGCCAATCCAGATTATTATATTTTAAATGCCAAACCTGCAGGCGCTTGATGAAATGTGTAGGTCATAACTCTCTTTTTTTCGTTATATATATATATATATAATAGCATGTTATTTGCCAAAAGAATTAATACCTTAAGTTTTTATTTTAAAAATTCACATTAAGAGAACTCTCAAAATGTAAAACTTCAAGATATATACCACACAATTTTAATTTCCTGACATAATAGCATAATAATTACAAGAAATGATATATGTGTTACAGCTTCTTTTTCTTGCATTTCAAATATTATATATTTAGGATCTGGAAACGATCAACAAGAGAATGCTCACGTACCCTCACTGTTATACTGGATTTGCAGGACCCCGAGAAGGTTATGGGCTTCAGAAGGAAGGTACCACCCTTTGGCACCAGAAAGATAGCTGGAACACTCGACGAACATGCAACTTTCCAAGCGGCCGCAAATTTCTAAAATTATATGATCGGTAACATTAATCGATGATCAGTACTTATTAACACACAAATAATAATATACAAGTTAAAATTATCAAAATTAAGACGGCTATTATCATAACAGATCTTATATAGATTAAACCTGAGTGGCATCGGTCGACCCGTCCCCTTTAGCTCCGTAGCTCTTCACATTGACCACCTTAGCCTTCAGATCAGATGAAGTTTCCGCAAGGGCATGCCTTGCTGCAGCCTTCCTCCCCGTAAGAAGAGTTCTTGGCCTTGGGCCATTTCCCTTTGACGTAGTTTCAACATTAATTCTCCTACTCGCTACATCAAAGTCCCCATTGCAGGGCAATATTAACAGGTAGTTGGAACATATCAGGAGAGAAAGAGAGAGCAAGAAGAGCTTCTGGAGGGCCATCACGAGTAGAATTTGTATAAAGTCTTGTATGATATGCGTTAGCTTAATGGGGTGATATATAATACTTCAAGGTTTGTCTTTGCCAAGATCCTGCCATGGCATGGTCCTGTATTTATAGGAAGGGTCGAATTGAACCTGCATGCATTTTGAGATCGACTTAAGGGGTTTGAAGGCCGCGTACGGTGAGATTGGTACGTGCAATCGATTGCTTGGAAGCATCTCCTGCGTAGTAGGATGTGGAACGTGTTAATTATCTTCTTCCATGCATGATGCTGCGAGATGCGCGGAGGTGTTGCAGGAGACAGCTTCTGGAGAGAATCACACGAAACCATAACTAAGATTGACTGTTCAACCTTTGTCGCAGCCGCACGTGATGCAGGTCCTTGGATAAAAGCAAGTAGAGCTTCTTCCGACAGTGTACGTACACAACTCGAAATTAAAAGCCCCCCACACCCCAACCCCCCCGGCACAAAAATAAATTATATATATGTGCATGTATGTGGGTGTGTGTGTGTGTGTGTGTGTGTGAAAGTGGAATAAAAATATCAAAGTTCGTGTATTTTGTAATATGTTGATACGATGTGTCAGTGTTAAATTATCACAGATAATTTTACTAACTTTATATTGATAGTAAAATTATTATAAATTATTATATATCAATGTAAAATTATTTACAATTATTTTATATTAATATATCACATATCAATATATTGTAAAATACATCACATGATGTATTTTTATACATCTTAACTTTATATATTTCTAACAATATAATTTCTGTAAATGATTTTCCTTCATTTGGGACAGGGAGCTTTCACAGAAAATATGTGTAGAAGGACTAGTCCATTAAAGACTTAGCCCAATTGACCACGAAGCGTTGCCTCGCAAGAAAACGATAGAGAAATGCTAAAACTTGGAAAACTACGAGGCACAGACTTACAACAGATGCAAAAAAAAAAATGGTGATGATATGGCATTTAGATCCCAAGATTACGTCGAAAATGGTTCATCAAAAAGAAATGTATACATTGTTTATCTTCCGAAAAGGCTTCGCGTTGCTCGCTCTCGCGAAATACTCGCCTCTTGTAATTTGACAAACAACTGGAAAATTTTGATTTTGGCCGTAGTTTTTGAGTGTAAGCAACTTATAGGTATGCAAAAATGGAAAAAGTGCTTGTTCAAAATATATAGAAGTATACTGACCGGCGCAAATCGATTGATCAAATTAGATGGAGGGCACTCGCTTAATTAGATTTGAAATTGTAGTTAAGCTTCAAGTAATTATTGATATCTGAGACGTGACGATAGGATCTGATTTCACATACTCCTAAAGCAGTCAAACGGTATATATCTATGTTATCCATTTATGGTACATATATGTTCTATTAATTAGCTAAGTTCCGTTTACACTTTATCCCCATTTCAATCAATGCTTAGTGAATGCTTGCATCACGCTACAAGAAAATAAAAAAGAGACGTCTCTAAATGTTTATTTCTAAAATATCTAGATTATTATAATATTAAATAAATATTTAGTCAAAATTAACATCAAATAAAATCTATCATAACATACCTTTTTAAAAATATTGATCTAAACATCTTTAAAGGATGTGTTATAATAGGTTTCAACCAAATATGTCGAAAATATAATGTAAATCTTACTTACTTTTATCTTAACTAAATGCCTAGATAACTTAACTATGACTTATCTTGACGTTTGAGAAATAATAAAATGTATAAAACAGATTTATTTTCCTGTACCGTCCGTTGGTTTACGGGCAAAAAAAAATCGTTGCTATTTTTATTAACATCAGCGATCCTCTTCGTTTTATTTCACCGGATTATTAGCTATAAGAATTCAAAAGCCGTACATTCTTCGAGTAATCAATGAGGGAGCCAGTTAGCCTCTATTTATCTAACGAATTAACCTAATTAATCTTAACACGTGATTTAGACGATTAATATATATTTTGTTAACATTAGTTTCAAGAGGTATTGACAAAGTAGATATTAAGTTCATAATCCTCTCAAATTCAAATTTTACATTTTAGAAATTAATATTAACATCGATTAAAGTAAATACCATAAAAGTTAACATCACAGCTTAACATCAGTTTAAGTAAATAAAAATTGATGTTAATATTAATTTACAAACAAATATAAATGAAGGTTAGCATTAATTTTATATTTTTTAATATCAATTGCTTAACCCTTTAAGTAAACTAACCTTTAAGGGCACATTTAGGTCGTGGGATATCCCACATTTCCGCGAGATATCCCTTATTTACGAAGGGAGATAAGTGAACCCATATTTTTCCCAACACCTGGGTTTCCTTAAACCAAGGTATGGGTGAGGGATGGGTTAACTCGTGACCTAATCCCTCGCAACCCTCTCTCCCATGACTTGCACTCTTTCTATATTTACCTTCCCCTTCCCCCTTGCCCTCAACAAAAGAAAAATTTCACTAACCAACATAACCATCAATCAAAGGATATAGTTATCTTTCGACAACTTGTCCTCACTTTTATCCCTCATTTTCAAGTAAACACCTCAATTTTCCATTTCCAACTTATTCCCACCTTATCCCCCCTTTTCACATAAACACCCTCACATAATTATCTCAAGTTACACTTAAACACCAACATGTGATATCCCCTGTTTGAAAATTTTTATCCCATAGAATACATCTACAACATGGCTAGTTTACTTGGTGGTTAACCCCTCTTTTGAAGAATTAACCTCCATTTATTTGAGGGGTTAACCTGTATAATCTTAACATCTATTTTGAGAAGTTAACATCCATTTTGCTAACATCAATTTCAATGGATGTTAGTAAAATAAGTATTAATTTCGTAATTCCCCCACATCCAAACTCAACTCTTCAAAAACTAATGTTACTACTAATCCAAGTAAATACCACAAAGCTTATATAACGCCACAACTTAACATCACCGGTGTAAACAATACTATGCAAGTAAATAGAAATAACAGCTAACACTAAGTTTACAGTTTCTTGACATCAATTTCTGAGCCCCTCGTGTAAACTTTTATATATATATATATATATATATAAACTTTTCAATTGTTACACTTGGATATAGCAAATTACAGTCTTATGATTGGGACTAACATTGCATCGACAAGTTCGAGATATGATGATTACACAGCTATTGCACCTGAAGGTACTGATAAGGTGATGAGCCATCAAACTTTTTTATCATCCGAGAACCACTTAATCAAGGGTAGGAACCAAACAGCTTAGTGCAAGCGGCGAGCCAATTCACCAGAGAAACCCCTCCTATAAACTAACCCTAAAATAATTGCCCTTATGCCTTCATCCTTTTCGCAATTATGTGTATTTGAAATCAAATAAACTAACCTATGCACTAATAGATACGTTGCTACGAAGTCACTCGCGAGGGAATTCAGGGCGGGATAGCTTAGTAGATTAACTTGAAGTTATCTCATACTCCATAATTAAGCCACGTATCCCATGACTAAAACAATTAATTAAGTAACAACTTCTCCTTCGTGCTTCTGTTCAAGTAGTACACGGATGGACAAACACACCCTTGGAGACTCGAAAGTGCATGGGTTCAATCGAGCCATTTTTTTTCTTTCTCCAACTACCATCTTAGACTACGAAATTAGGGATCGTGTTTATAAATGCGCAGAGTGCAAGCATGAATAACAGCAACGTGATTATGCAAACAAAATGTAATACGTAGGAAACGCTATTACTTGATCTCCTGACCAGCGAATGTCGGGGTTGAGATTAAAAGGCGGATTTGGTGTCCAATTACGTGTTCTAATGGAACTCAAAACGTTTGTCGTTTGCAAGTTTAGGGACGCTGATCCAATTGGCTTAAAGGGCTACGAGTTTAGCTCTTTGACGTAATTGGGCCCACGGGGTTTGGCCAACCAAATCCGCCTCCGGGTACCGAAAATTACGTCCAACGCAAAGTGGGTCAGAATGTTAAACTGGACCACATTTGATAGTTAGGGCTAAATTAACCGGCATTAATAGGAGGTCAAATAGGATAGCTCAACCCAATTTGTTGTCCAAGCTTGATCGTTCAACATATATTAAC
Source organism: Thalassia testudinum (assembly GCA_037157565.1). NCBI lineage: Eukaryota > Viridiplantae > Streptophyta > Magnoliopsida > Alismatales > Hydrocharitaceae > Thalassia > Thalassia testudinum. Next base: position 83,982,437 of record JAZHRO010000022.1, read on the forward strand.
TTAGGTCCTTAGACATTTTTGAATATATCCATAATTTTATTCTTTCGTTTGTTTCGCTGTAAATATGATGGTCCGTGGTTATTTGGCAAAGATTCATTGTTTTTAAAAAACTTCAAAAAAACAAAAAAAAAAGATTCATTATTACTTGTGTGTGCAAGGGGAAAGGGTGGGGATTGAAGTTCGTGAGGATCTCACCATTCACGTGTGATTGTAGGCTTTAGATTTTTCTCTTTTTGACTAAAACACGCGTCGTTACCTTTAGATTGGTGTCTATCCTACCCTTAATTTCCATGGAGTAGAATGGAAAATGATACCCTTGAAGGTTGAAAACAAATTGAAACAACTTAAATGCCATGGCATTAGGAGTCGTATGAACTTTTAGGTTCCATTTGCCGATGCAACGGATGAGGAAATAAAATTATGCCACTTTCATCCAAATATGTCACGTTAATATTAATATATATTAAAATATATTTACTTCAATGTAACATATTTATTTAAATACATTACAATAACTTAAATGCCATGATATTGATATTGGGAATCGCATGAACTTTTAGGTCCCGTTTGCCGACTTAACGAAGTAGGGAATATAAATAGATCACCTTAACTAATACCTAAATATATTATCATACTACATTATATTAATATAAATATTTATTAAAATATATCTACTTCAATATAATATATTTATTAAAATATATCGGTGCACATCCTTATCTTAATATTATAAAAATATTCACTAATATAATATTAATATAACCTATCATTTTATTCCTATCTTGTATTTATCTCCAAATAACTCTTATACCGATACCCAACGCAGCAGCTGGGAAATATTCGAAAAGTCGGATGAGCCCACCTCAGCTGTTTGCGTTTGGTAGGATGTTTGATTTTAGCTTTGAGTTAAGTTCTATGAGGTGTGAAGGTATGGAGGTGATGAGTTAACTGGGGCTCTGTCAGCGGGTTTGCTGTGATAAATGAATTGATGCATTGTAAAAATATGTCATTTATTTGGTGCTTATTGCTACATTGGGAGTTGCAGCAGTTACATCCGAACATGATGGGAAGGTGGTTTTTATGTTAAGAATTGAAAAGGATTTCGAATATTGTAATTAAAATTTAAGGATTTTTGAATATATCTCACTTAAAATTATCAAAATTATTTTTTATTAATAAGTTACACGTATTGCTATTAATGTCACTGTAAAATTTACGTTGTTAATATAAATATCTTCCCGTTATCTTTCCATTACTTCATTAATTAAGATTAGAGAAAAGTCGACTTGAGTTAAGTTAAAAATATTATTCTTGAAGGTAAATAGATGACGGTGATTTAATCCATCATTTAATGTGGATCAGATGGATGAGATTTATTAAAGATATCCCCTTCTAACCTAATCACCTTCACCACCTCCGACGAGCTTATCTCCACAAACCCCACCTCACCATTGTCCTTCACCTTCTTCTCCTCAACCTTAAATCCCCTAGCAGCAACCTCTTTGAAGGAAGGTTTAAGGGAGAGGGATCGATTGATCCACATGGTGTTGGTGAAGGAGAGTGTGGGGCCAATGAAAGGGGAGGCGTGGGGGTGTCAAAGTGGAGGAAAGAAGTGAGTTGCTTGATGGTCCCCTCCTTAGACCTTGAGAAGATAAGGTTGAGGATGATGTAGAAGGAGAGAGTGGAGAATGTGAGGTTTGAGGAAAGGGAGAGCTTCAACCTGACGTGGTGTGTACAAGCTCATCCCCTACGAATTGCTCCATGGACTTCTTCCTCGAGGGGTGGCCCCTATGGCGTTGGTGGTGAGAAGAGGGGAAAGAGCAGAAAAGTCACCACCTTTTGGTGACAAGGAGGATCATAAGGCAAACATGGAGGTCATCTCTGAGGTAAAGGAAGAGGAAGGTAGAGATGGAGAGGAGGATGAGGGTGAGAACGATAGAAAAGAAAAGGAGGTATGAGGAGGAGGAAGGGTGAAAAGGGTCGACAACTCTTTGTCAGCCCCACTCCATCTAGAAATTTTTTAAAGATCTTTGAAATTCGTACTTGATAAAAAAAAAAATAAGGAAAAAAGGAAAGTAGGTTCAACGTTCTTTAACCTAAATTGGACGGGCATTAATGTAAGTGATATTTTTATAAAATGATCATATTTTTCAATTATAGTAATAATAATATGTGCAACCTAATGGCACAAAAGATAATTTTGATAATTTTTAGTAAAATTTATACAAAAATTTCTAAATTTGAAATTAATCTAGTGAAATTTTATCTACTGGGATATATTGTTTTGAATCCCATAAATTAAATTACTCGAAAATTATATGGATTCTTGGTGAAAATATTTTCATTAATTGTAACTATTTATTTTCAAAATTTCTTGAATAAGGAATTCGAAATGTATATTATGTCTTTTAGTTATTTTTGACGATGATCTACATCATCAAATTATGATTAAATAGTACACTATAAATTTATTAATTTACGTAGATCAATTTTTTTTTTTTTGACACATTTTAAGGTAAAGTTTAATTAATATAAATTATATGTAGCGAGATAATATTACTAAGTGTGACATAAATTGCTATATTCTGGTGCACGTGATTTTTCCTTCTTTTTTTCAAAATGCCATAGTTGAGAAGTCTTACTTGACTTTCAAGGCCATGGCATCTTTCGTTACTTTTTACGTTGTCAAATTTTTTTGGAGAAGGTAACTGCAGTGGATGTAAGATTTGACCTCACTGTACTCTTGTCATTGAGCTATACGTTATGCTAACTTTTGTCGACGTTAACTCAGGTGATAGATGATTCAAATATGCTATTTCAATGTTTAAATAAACGTCGAAATAGCAAGGAAATTAGAGTCATCATAGAATCGACATTTATCAAGGATGGAAGCTGGTAACCTATTTCGACGTTTCTTTCATATGTTGTGGTAAACCTGCTTTGACGTGCACGTGCCTACGTTGGTAGCTCCTATAGCGATCTCTAAAAATGTACAGATTATTATTATCGCTATAGTGAAAAAATTAAAGAGAGCACGTTTTAAAATTCCTCTAATATTACAAAACAGATATCTTGTGTAACCATATATATATATATATATATATATATATATATATATATATATATATATATATATTCCTGAAGTACGCGATTGAGAAAGCCCGCGCGTCATCATACTGTGTATTTATATATGTTGGCACGTATAGTGACAAATGAGGGAATTCCGGAATTTTTGTCGATGACTTAAACGAGAGAAAATTTTTAATCAATGGATCAGGAAGCATTTGAATAACAATCACGTTCATAAAAATGAGATACGTTTCCCTTACCTCCAAAATTCTCCAAACTGCATGCAGCTGTATTAATTTAATTACCAGGAGTCTTTCCAGGTACAGGAAATTTATAAGAACCTTCTAATAACTGTAAATTACGTGAATTATACGTATGATCCTTAAAAGAAGGCCTCAGCAAAAACCACAGTCAAGCAAATCCAATTTTTCGCGGATGATTCTAATATTGTTGGCAAGCGGGAATGTCATGTGCTGGATTTAATTTACTCCCCTTCACATCATCGTGTTTGGTAATAACTTATAACATGTAAACTCCCACCTTAATTCACGCATACATTTGATTAATTAATACTATAGAATTAATTATTAATCGTTGGAGTCAAATCCCTTCTCCAGTGATATTTCAGATTTGTTCACCGATTACACATCCCGTAACCATGTTTATGATGGGACTGATCATAAGAAGGTGACCACACATACGATTTATAAGGATAGCGTAGAAGGGTAGTCTGGCAAGTTTAATTAACTTTCCTCCCACAACATCGATTTGATTTGTACACGCAGAGACGCCTTTGAACTCACCGACTAACTCCATCTACCAAGTTGATAATTTTCCCTGGGTGGCCGTGTTTGGTCGAAGCATGTCATCATTCATAGCTAAGGGAATTCCACTCGGGTATGTTTTCCACGTGTTAACCCAAACGAGCCCTTCGAAATTGTAATGTTGAAATATTGCACGGTCAGCCACGTATGTTTCGTGGATTAGATCATGCTATCCAAAAAGATTTTTAAATTACTTAAATATCATTATTTAAAAAGTCACCTTATTTTCTTATTTATTATAACAGTTAATTTTAAAATTAAAATTTAATAATTTTCTTTTAATCTTTCAAATTTACTTTATATTCCTCAATTTTTATTTTTTTTAATTTTCAACCTCCCCCCACTCCCACCTCCCTCAAACCTTGAACCACCTCCTCCCTCTGATGATCTCGTCATCGACAATGTCGATGATGTCCTTGACCTCAACTACCTTTGGTTGCCACCCTGCAACTTTGAAGAGAAAGAAATCGAGGTAGAGGATGCCAATACAAAGGCAAAGTAACGTCCAAGAGGAGGTGTCACAGAAAAGGTGACGATGAGGTAGAGGAGAAGGGAGTCATTAGTAGTGATAGGTGATTGCTTTGAGTTGAGGTGAGGGATGTGGGTGAAATTTTTTTCTAAAATAATAAGAATTAAAAAATATTTTGTTACTATATTTTAATCTAAAATCATTAAACTTAACTATTATAATTAATAAAGTGGTAAATATGAAAAAAACTTTACATTTTTAATGGTATAATAAAAAATATAACGAAGGAAATGACATTTAAATTTCAAAACAAAATTTGTGACACTCATTAAAGAAAAAATCTCATTTCTATCTACATAACAGGTTGGTTAACCTGCACTTGAACCGCACAAGGCTCTATATATAAACACTCATACATTGTGGATAAATTAAATCAACCGATCCCTAATGTTGAATTGATACATAGACAATGCAATGCACGTCTCTTTGGATGATGAATGGGCCCAATCCCATAGCATATGTTGCGTCGAGCGGAAAAAGAAAGGGTAATTTTGGGACAATCACCTCTAGGTACTATTCCAAAATCTCCCGATCATTTCCGCTCATCTAAAGGCCAGTTCGCTTATAGAAATGGAACTTAAAATTTCTTTCTTCTTTTTTTTTTGGCAACTTATTCCGAAAGAATGCTGATAGGAAGATATAAAAATTGATGTGTAATAATTTTGAATGTGATTCTAACTTATATATATTTATTTAATATAAAAAAAATGTGAACATATGAAGGAGTTCTTCACAATTAAAATTAATAATAAATTATTTTAATATGAGTGTAAATTACTTAAATTATATTTAGAATCATTTTATATTGATGTAAAATTATTTTTATCAGATACAATCTTATTTTACATCTATATAAAACTACTTTATATTTTTAAAATAATTTTACACAGATGTAAAATAAGATTATATTGATATAATTTTACTTTAAACTATTTTGCACTTGTGCAATTTTATTTTGCACGAATATAGAGTAAAATTGCACTGTTGCAAAATTAAATTCCAAGTATTTCTTTATATATGACAAGTACTTTTTCATCTTAGGATTTTTGCTAAACCCTAAACTCTAAGGTGGAAAATTATCTTTCCACTGAAAAGTTATTTATCATACGTGAAATCACTTTTAATAAACCTAAACCTTAAATCCTAAATTCTAAACTCATCGGTCAAAATCACTTTATACGGATGCAAAATCAATTTGGATAAGTGAACTACCCTTAAAATAATTTTGCACCGATGGAAAATGACATTGCATCGGTGCAAAAATATCTTAAAATAATTTATCACCGATCCAAAATCTTTTTATTTTAAGTGATTTTACACTACTAATTTAAAAGGTACAGATGATAAATAATTTTATATCAACGATAAATTATTTTAAGTGATTTTACACTATATGATAAATAATTTTATATCAATGATAAATTATAATTATAAGTATAATTTATCATTGATATAAAATTATTTATCATCTGTACCTTTTAAATTAAACTTAAAATAATTTATCATTGATATAAAATTATTTATCATCTGTACCTTTTAAATTAAAATAATATGATAAATTTTTTGAATGCAATAAAGATCATCACATAATCAACCTTATATTTATTTTTTTATATTAAATATTAATTATCAAATAAACAAACGTTCTTAAGACGGCATGAAATATGAAATACAAAAAAATAACACTTACAAATTTCCTTACTTCATTTTTGTCCATCAATACATACGTTTCCCTATTTTTCTGACATTACGAAAACGTTCTATTCGCACAGGTGGAATTTTTCTATTCCTCTTCCAATTTCGATCTTTGTTTCTTTCCTGGCCTGTTTCCCACCGAAACAACCTATTTTAATTCCTCCTTTCCATCCAAACAAAAAAAGCACCTAATTTCTCTTTTAATTCTATCTTCTCCTTGTTCCTATTGCAATTCCTTAGTTTTAATCCCCCAACTACAAAATGGGCCCTAAAAGGCCCACCAACAACCACGGGGTTTTGCCTACTCTAACGCCGAACGCTCTCAATAAAGCAACTACGCCAAAATCACAACTATCTGGGAGTCCCTCCACTGACTCTACCTTGCCTGTAAGTACAATTTTTTAAATCGTAAAATTCCTGTGTAGATTGCTAAATCCAAGCAAAATTATCTTTCCCTTTTTTTTTCTTTAATTCTTACAAGATTCTCGGTGATTTGACGTTTGGATCATTATATAACAGCACAAGGACCCAATGCCCTCCAAAAGAATATGAAAAGCTAAGGCTCATTTGATATTGCCTTCAAGTCATCTTTTTTAGCTTTTCAAAAAAGCAATAATTGTTTTCATTCGAATCAATTAGCCATTGTTTCGTATAGTTGATCTATTTTTATATAGCTATATCTTGTTTACATGAAACGTGCAAAATATGAAAAAGATAAGGTTGACTTAGACATTGCCTTCACGTGATTTATTACTTCAGAAAAATAACATTTTTGCATAGTGATTGTGAGGATTACAACGGTGGTAGAACAGAATTTAGAGGGAGAATTGCCAGGTGGTGGTTCTTAGTGGGGGGAAGACACGTGTGAAAGATGAGGAGGAAAGCACCTCGATCATTTTAGTCTATAAGATAGTAGAGGTTTCAAATGGGCCACAATCCGACTTGTTTAACACAAATCCATTAATAATGAGGTGAGAATAGATTAGATTCATTTACTAAATATGTCTAATGATTCCAACTTGAAATGGATCCGATTAATCTATTTAATTAAATGAGTTAAGGTGGATTTGATGAGTTAAATGGGTTTGGTTGGTTTGGTGGATCTAAATGAGTTAAATGGGTGAATAAGTTATTAAATAAATCTGATAAGTTTAAATAGATGAATGGGTTATTAAATAAATTAAATAGATATAATGGATCAACCAGGTTACATAGGTAGAATGAATCCATGAATTTAAAATTAAACTTGACTTATTTATTAAACAAGTTAAATAAATTTGAATCTATTTAAAATAAATGGATTCAATTCAGGTTTAGTTAGACCCATATCTTAAATATAGATTTTACCTGGTAGGTGGAGAATTGTGCCACCTAGCCCAAAATGCCCAAGTAACCTGTATTTGATATGGGTCCAACTTAGGCCGGTTAGTTTTCAAATTACAAGCTTTAGTTGGGCCCACAAGCATCTTTTTTTTTTTTTATATGTATGCATAGATGTTTACGATCCAAAACCTGAATTTGAATGCATACCTAAATTAATTAAGTCAAGATAAATCTATTGACATTTGTGGAAGGTGAATTGAACTAGCATGATCCAAAAACAAATAAATGCAACTTTTGATTAAACTTAATCAGCTCTCAAACAAAAGATGTCGTTGGATTTTTCCTCTTATAAAATTTCCAATGATTCATATTTCGTAAAAATTTACGTTGTGCATCAAAAGTTACTCATGAGATGTTTAATAAGAATGTAAGAACACCTGGATCGAGACCAGAGGTCCGAAAAGTGTTAATTTTTGTAGAAATTTAGGTTCCAAGTCATCATTATCTGTTGGGTTGAAATCTGAGAGATAAACCAATGATTACATTGTTTTGGCATAAGCCTTTTTCATGAATGTTTGCTGACATTGGAATTAGCTACAACGGCCAATGCTCACATTTGACTTGCCGGGTCCTTTGTTTTACCTCGCCAATTTGATTTGAATTTTAAGATTGTTGTATCATATTTTATAATCTTCTTCATTCCGACATTAATTTGAAAAGTATCATATTTTGATGTTTTCCGTATCTTGCACGGGCAAAGTCACTTGTCTGGTGGAACAGTGAGGGTATCTTCTTAGGTTTAATTTATTTGAAGATTAACCTCTTAAAAATAAGATTGATTGATTACTTAATTTTTCATCTGATAACTTAAATTTAGTCACTTTAATATGAATTTATCTAATATTAATTTCAATCGATGTTAATCAAATTTATGCTAAAATCATATATTACACATACCTCTGATAATTCTTATATTTTATATTTTTACCATCACTACTAATTAAATATTACAAGAACTAACATCATAACTTAACATCAATTTAAATAAATATAATTACAAATTAATATTAATTTTATATTTTTTAATATTACTTTCTAAGTAAATTAACCATTAACATTTTGCATGGAGGTATTCAAAGTGAATAACTGCATCCAATGCTTTGCAAATATTTAAATCGGTACTGCTCCATTATTTCACCCTAACCTGGTGATTCAAAACTCTTTCACAAGCTTGATGATGAAAATTCTTGAAACATGAAGTCTGGATAATTGTTTTAGTACTTTTATCCGCATGATGGTATGCCTATAAATCTTTTTTGTGTAATCAATAAATTATCTTACCAAGTGCTCAAGCATATAGCTTAGCACATAATTCTTCATTTATAAAATTGCATCGGGAATCCTCAGAGTCTAAAATAGTTTTCATTTAATTATTTGCTTGTGTTTGCCACCGACCTCTCCTCTTCTTATTCTTGCAATGTTGAATAACTCCCAGGAACTATAGTACCTTCCCCAAAGATTTCAAATTGGAATGGCAATTGAATTTAATGGCGCAAATGACCTCTATATCTATGGTGGTGGCATCATTGGTGATGACGAAGAAAATTAAAATGTATAAAAATACATCATGTAACATATTTTAAAATGCACACATATGATGCACTGATGTAAAATGATTATAAAATATCTTCGATGATTTTACATTAACGTAAAATGATCTGCATCTCCTTACATTACAAAATACATGAACTTTTACATTTTTCTTACCCACATCCGTGGAAAAGTATAGTGGAAGAAGCCATGTAAGGTCAATAACATAATTCCTTGGAGGTAAGAACACTATGAAAACACATTGCAGGGATACACAGTCTGCAATCTAGAAGGTTCATCACCCTAATTAAATAGATATAGTCGACAGCTTTTTATTCAAGCTACGTATAACCTGGTTTAGTGTTCTGTATGATATATTAATATCCTGATCAAAGTCTTACTCTTAGGCAACTATCCTACATTGACCTTGTAAATCAGCCAGATCTAGTATATCCTGTAAAGGAGAAAAATTACCTTTATGCGAGGAAAAGTACAGCATGGTGAACAAAACAATAAGAGGTTAGAGATTCAATTAACAAGAGTTGGCCAAGTATCCTAACATATTGCTGGCTGCATTTAAACAAAGACTTCAAAATCTCCACTTGTTGCAATAACAACTTGGTCTCTAGTTTCTTTTTTTTTGTATATACATCAGATTGTATTCTAAATTTCCTTTACACGTTAATTTTCAGCCTATGGAAATTGAAAACCTTAACAATTGATACCACATTCATGCACATCTGGCCCTTTGAACCTCGTTGTGAACGGATCGACGCGAACCCACAACAACGAGAAGATTGATGCAAGGAGAATTGACCAAACGACGACAATCGTTGGTGTCCGATTCTGCCTCCCCATGAGACCCTTCAGGAAGGGGTATAGGTGGACAATCACCCAGAAAGCAAAAAATAGCTTGCCGAAGAGCGGGCCCCAAGACCGGTAGCTACTGTTGACAGCATATGAGATTCCGGCAACAACGCCGATGAGGTTGATTATGAGGAGAGTTGTAGGCGGTATCAGAAGAGCGGTCCACTTGAACATGTAGAGTTCGGCAAAGTCACCTTCCTCGTCCGACGCCTTTGAAGTAACGGTGAAGTTGGTATCAATACCAGCAAGGACCTTGAGAAGACCTTGGAAGAAGGCAAAGAGGTGGGACGAGACGCCTCCGATGACCCAAAATTGTTCGTTCCTCCACCACTCCTCAATCCCAACTCCACTCCATCTCATCTCTAATATGCCGGTTGCAAAGATGGAAAGAAAGAGAGAAATAAACCATATGCTAGCCAAGTTGCTGATCTGCAATCGAGTACATTAAACAAAAACATATTACCCAAACAAGGAAAGGTAATGATAAAGCAACGTAGTATCCTGATGGTTATGAAAAAGCCTCTCATCAACTACTATTGCTACTTGTCCCAAAGAAGTCATAACTCTGCCTGCTCCAAGAAGGACATATCTGGCAAGTGGAAGGAATAAAAAGCAAGCATCAATGGTTACATGAATCCTCACCGTCCAACATTTTCAACTCGTTTTCTAACTTTTATCCTTTTCATGAAAAGGATTTCTACCGTCAGAATCGTGATTTTTGCTAATGCCGAATTGAGGTGTTATTTTCTTTAATGAAACACTGCATAAACTTGCAGTTGACACATAATACAGACCTTATAAAGAAATTTAGCTAATCTCCATCATTTAATGTGCAAAAAAAATTCTTGTGAAAAGGCTTCCTCCATGCATCTATGCAAAGCTAAATATAAGTGGTACTATGAAAAATTATCGCTTGTCATGGAAGTCTCATGTCTGTGCATCAGTTGGTACCTGAGGAATGATAAACTTCCCGGTCAAAAGGCAGACGGCAGGCAAAGTACAGTACATGATGAGTGGGATGGAAGTAATCGGGTAAATGGTGGTGTTGATGTATGCAAATCTCTCCAAAAACTTCAGTCTACCCCCATAGCCATACCATATTGGGCAATGCCTACTGAAGAGAATCTCGATGGAACCAAGAGCCCAGCGAAGCACTTGATTGAGACGATCAGACAAGTTAATGGGTGCAGATCCTTTGAAGGCTGGAAGTCGGGGAATGCAATAGATAGACTTCCAACCACGGGCATGCATCTTGAATCCAGTGAGAATATCTTCTGTGACAGAACCGTAGATCCATCCAATCTGCAGCAAATAGACGTTTAATGAAATTATTTCTATTTTGGGTGGATTTATATAAATATGATACCAGTTGTATGGAGAGAATAGTATAAAGCTAAATGAAGTCAGTAGTCATCCTTCTATTTTTCATAACTTTCAGCAATGTAATTTGTTTTTAAAAGTCTTATCTGCTAATGTTTGGGATTTCCAGATGTGCCAGTAACTCCCAAATCAAAGTATCAAAAAGAGAGAAAGATACCTCAGATCCCCATTCTGTTCTATCCTCATACCCACAACTGATAACATGAATAGCTTCTTTCAGAAGAGAGTCCGGGGTTGCTGACTGAGGAACACCCCCATTCTCCATCAGTGTCGAGGCAACAAACACAGTCGATTGGCCAAACCTACTCTCCAAGCCCATTTGGGACATGAGCAGTGACTTCTCATCATCAAGACCAGCACCTGGTTGGGGAGAGAAAAAAAGGGATGGAATTCAAAGCAACAACAATTTAGAGGAAATGAACAAACTTGATGGAGGAATCCAGACTATCGAAAAACTTATCCAGACCCAAGTGATTCTTATTCTACATCATAATGTATGCCATGGATCAAATCAAAGGGCAACTTCATAAGTAAACAACTCTTATTGATTAAGTTTTAGCATTTCCTCCCAAGTTTTTTTTTTTTCTTTATCCTCCTCGGCCTCTTTCACAATGTTAAAAGAATTATCGTGAAGGTTAAATGCAAATGGAAGCATTGGAGCTTTGATGCTTAAACAAAATTCAAAATTTGAAATAATAGCAAAGTAATAAAACTGTAGCCTTTTCAAATGAAGTATATTAAGTTTCTGCACCTTCAACTCCCTCCTCAATGTCCTCAAGACTGAATGCAGGAGCACCACCATCTACGTTCCTGCCAGGTTTCTTCTGCCCAGAGTTCTTTTTGGCAGACTGCAAATTCTTCTTCCTTGATCCACCACAGCATGACGAGAAAAGGCTACGTTTTTTCTTTGGCTTGATAGGGGGCTCATAACCATATAATGCAGTTCGGTTGAAGACACATCCCGTGCCCACATACACCGGGCCCTGTATCCCATCTAGACCTCTCAAATTGATCTGTATTAAACGGAAAAAGAAAAGAAGCAGCCATGAGAATTATTTCCATAAAAATAATGAGTGTGAGATGTGAGAAAATGGAAGACATAAGATGGCAAAAGGTAATCATGTTTAGAGTCAGTCAGAAATTCTAATCTTAAAATTTGCGAACAAAAGGTGATGTGAAAAAACAATCGCGACTTACATCAAAGAACACAGTGTTGCGGTTGGCATATCGATCGTGTTTGTCAATGCCATCAAATCTTTGAGGAAACTGCACGTAACAGACAGACTTCCCAAGGTTTGGGTCCATAAGGAAGCACATAGCTTCTCTCAGAGCCTTGCTATTGTTGATGTAGTGATCACAGTCAAGATTCAATAGAAAGGGTCCATTCGTAAGGACTGCTGAAACACGTACCTGCAGTAATAAGTGCACAGATTCAGAGGATAGTTAAGTAGATACAACCTAAGCTGATTATTTGTTCAGGCACTCACAAGAGCATTCATGGCACCAGCTTTCTTGTGGTGTTGAAATCCAGGGCGCTTCTCACGAGAAACATAGACTAGTCGTGGTAGTTCATTACCCTCACTATCAAGTCCTCCACCATGCCCCAAGAAGACCTGAAGAAAATAAGTCATTGTCACTGCTGACTTAAGAGCATTTACTTTCCACCCAATTGGCCTGGGTAGAGACCCAACCTTTTATAACCTCCTCTATTTCATCACATCTTTGGATACAGAATTATTCTCTCAATATGCACCCTCATTCGGAGCCTTCTTTGAGTCCAAGCATGGTGACAGGTAGGTCAAGTATTGGGATCATGTGAGTTTCCAATTATTAAATCACCCGTCTTGGGTAGAAAAGGCCTCCTAATTTTCTATAAACCATTTCGCATTCGGATTATTTCCTCTCATCATCTTTCAAGCAGTTGAAGTAGACTATTCTCACCTGGACTTTAAGTTGCCTTCCAAATGCTATTGCAATATTCTCATCATAGTAATATGGTCAATTCAGTTTGTTATGAGGAAACGTAGAGTGAACTGTGTAAATAATATGGTTTCGTATACAACTTTTAGAAACCTATAAAACAACCCAATCTAAGAGAAAACAATATGGTACAACTAAAAATGATACCTGGATCATTCCAGGGTGATCCCTGGTATTATTTCCAGGCCATGGTGTACCATCCTGCATGATCCAACCCTCATCAGGAATATTTTGTGCCTTTGCAACCAGCGCATTGATTCGAACCTTGAACTCTTCATATTCTCTCTGCAGCGCAAATTAAGTGTTAAAGCCAAGATAATAAAAGGGAGACTTCATGTGTACTTGAGATATGGTTCATTCTTCACCTTCATGGCTCTCCGATCTTTGACAAAGGAGGTCTCAACTTTGTCTTTTAGGTAGTCAATCTTTTGAGCAAAGTAAAACTCTGGAGCTCGAGGTTCGATTTTGTATTTTTTGCAGAAAGGAACCCATTTCCGAGCGAATTCTGAAGTTTCAGATAAGGCATCAAATGTCAACATCGCTGCACCATCATCAGAGACATAGCAAGAGACCTTGTCAACTGGATAGTCCACTGCAAGGATTGATAGCACAGTATTTGCAGTGACAAGGGGAGGTTCTTTTAGAGGATCGACTGTGCTGACAAAAATGTCAACAGCAGCCAACTGAGATGGCTCCCCCTCTTGATCGTACCTAATATAGGATAATGGCTGCATTTAGCAGAAGCAATAGAACGTGATTGAGACGGTGAATTTGAAATCTTTGAAGGGCATGCATACCTCAAAGCAAGTCTGTCAAGATATGTCTCTCGATTTACAGGAAACCACTTTGGGAATTGGTCTAGGATCCATGAAAGAGCAAACCAAATCTCGCAAATAACAGATATCAACCATAGAGGATAGGCATTGGGGACAGGATTGGTTATACGGTAGTGCAGGAAAATGCAAAGGACAATAAGTCGGAGAATAATAACCATCCTATATGGATTTATCTTAGAAGAAGGTATGGGAACCTTTCTAGAAAGAGGTTGACGTGTTTCATCATTCCTGTATCACATGAGGAACGAGAAAACATAAATCAGAAATTCATTCCCAATGAATAACCAAATCAATCTGTAGAAGTATGGAATGTATTTATGTTAGATATAAAAATTGGTCTATAGTTAATAGTTATGCATAATACAGAAAGTGCCATCAGTTTGTTTACCGATTTCCAAGAGTGCAGTACCAAATAAAGGAAGCAACCTGCAGATGATGCGTTCCAGGTATTGAGGAAACATCCTTAAATGTACTTGAAAGATTTGCCATCTATTACTATCAACTAAGACATTATTTTTTGAGAAGGATTTTTTTTTTTTCCCCTTTGAAGAAACCCTGAGAAATGGCCTTTTCTCACAGAGAGCATGCAGACATTTAATAATGCATCAAAACGACTCATATTTCAGGCCTAAAATCGCCTCACATTATAACAAATGTTGATGATGCTCAGTCATTCAAGCAGTTCTCGACAATCAAATTCCTCCAAGACTTGAGCATTATTCTAAAAAATCAGCAATAGAACCACCCAATATACCTCCATCATGTCTGCCATCTATTACCGAACTGAGCAGAGAATACAGGTGAAACAGAAATATTCCAACCTGGTTACCCGGAACATCCGAACAGAACAAGGACACTATATACCAACAGAAGCGTGAATCAACCTACATTCTAGTACCAACACACGTGGTAAAAGGGAAAATGCACATGGATCCCTGTCTACATAGTTTTCTTCGGAAGTTTCACTCAACACCAACCAATATCATTCGCATGGCTAACCTTCTGCATGATCATACAAAAAGATCAAGGGCCAGCATTATGCAAGAACCCCCAGTCATAGGCAGGATCTGGGAAAGGTAAGACCAATTTTTGGTCTATTGCACACGGCCTTACCTTGCATTTTCATACAAGTAGCTGTTTCCAAGATGAACCCATGACCTCCAAATCATGCATTGACAACTTTTACAAGTTGCACCAAATCTCTACTTCTTCATTACAAATTATACAAGGAATTAAACACAAATCATGCAAATGAAAATTCAAGATTGGCAAAGTTGCCATTGGTGATGGAAGTAAGCAAATTGTAAGCTAACAAAATGCAAATGCACGAACATACTCGATTCTTGATGAGAAAAAGCTCCAACGATAGCACGACAAACCAAATCGAAATTTTTAACTCACAGTAGAGCATCTTCAAAGTTACATTCAGAGGTTGCATCAATATCTCCAACTCCCCTCCCTTCTGACGGAGCCTGGCTAGCACCATTGGTCATGGTGTGAAATGCATGCTTGTCCTGCTTCGTCTTCCAACCATCCACCCTTTCTTTCCAGGCAACATTTCCAAAACCCCCCGAAAACTCTCTCACCGGATAGACGCCCTTTATACTTTCTGCCAAAGTGCATCCCTTGACGTTAGATTAATGCATCTGACTACACATTCCAAAACTAAAAACGAAGTGTTTGCAGGAGAACCTTTTTTTTTTTTTTTTAATGAAGGGAGTGCATGCATGGAAGATTTGACAACTTACCATCTGTATAAGGGAGTGGATATATGCGCTTCGCACTCGTGCCTCGTGGAGACATCATGTGATGATCAGAAGATGCCCCTGACAATTCCCCGGAGACCTGAATGCGTCGGTGTCCAATGAGCGAAACTTTGATTTTTTTTCTTTTTTTTACAATTCAACGAAATGATTAAGTTATTGCATTGAGAAGACAGATTATATAAAGAGAATGCAGTGTCGAGGCACTAACAGCTCTGCTATGAGGCAGAAAAGGAATACGACTACGGGGGAGCTCTCCGCTCAATCCGCTGTCATACCGCAGGCCGTTTCCATCGTCACCATGTCCATAGCTCATGCGCCAGCTCAGCGAACGTTCAGCTATCTTCTGCCTTTGACCTTGAGGGTAATTGAAATCACTACCATCATCAGCAATGCCCTCATCCCGGTGCTCCCCTGGAACCGGCGGGCTCCCTGATACAGAGGTGCAGCAAACAAACTATCCCCATAAGACAGCGATTTCGGCATCCCAGAATACGTAGAATCGACTTGCGAACCTTTGAGCCTCCCATACTTGGTCTTGCATTGTGGGCAAGACTGGTTCCCATCCTTCCTTTCGTACTCGTAGCATTCCCAGCACATGGGAAACCCACAGACACCGCAGGCAACGAAGATTTCACCACCCTCTGTCGTTCCAACATTATCACCACAAATCTGGCATATCTTTCCAACCTGATTGATTGCTCGTGATTTTTCAAAATATCGCAATTTTAGAAACGCAAAGGCCACTTCAAAAGACTTGGAAAATTCCATTTGGAAAACTCATCAGTTAAGTTTATGTATGACAGAAAGAGTCAATGATGAATTCAAGGTGAAAGATCAAAAACAAGAGGACCCAAGAAAAAAACAATAATAAAGCGCAGACACATTTTTCTACACACGTGCACTCCACTTTTTTTTTTATTTTTTGAAAATATTTTCATTAAAAGAAGAAGAACCCGTAACAAGTGGATGCAAAGGACTTAGCTGAGGAATACCGAACAAATATAAAGGTACATGTGGGGAGCAATATTAAATTTTTTTTTAAAAAAGAAGATGTTTCCAAGGAAAAATCCAGAAACACTAACCCCGTGCTCTCCTTTTCTCTCCATTTGGAGCGATTCAAAAGCAGCCTTCAATCCGGAGCAGCAAAGCCCTATGTCTCAATCTTTCCTCCACATCTGCGAGACCAAAAAAATAAAAACAACAAAGATTCAATCTTTCTCAAAAAGGAAAGCGCCTCCACCCCTTTCTCCATCGACCCACACAGCGAAACCCTCCAACCTCATACTTGCCAGCGAGAACCCATCGCCAAAACAAGCACAGAGACCCAACTAGAAACGTCGATCCGCAGGACCCAAATGGAAAAAAGGCTCGACCTTTATCATAGGAAAACAGCAAAACGAGGATGGCAACGGGGTACCCACAAGAAGGAAGTGAGATATCCGGAAAGACCGGGCCTTTCCCTGAGGAAATGGTCGCGAGGGTCGAACAATGCGGCGGGTCGATCTCCACGCCGGCGAACAGAGACGAGAAAGAGGGTGGTGCCGCTCTTTGTGGACTCTAGTGGGTGGAACAGTTTCTTTTACTCCCACGTCACAATACAGAGTTGAAGAGAGCGGAGTGATACAAAACACTCTTGTGTGCGTAGCGTATATGTGAGGAGAGGGAGAGAGAGAGAGAGAGAGAGAGAGGAGTTATGGTCTTAACTCTAACAACGCGGAAGGTCCAGCTGGAGGGCTCCATCTCCCTTCGCCACGAATCGGTGCTGTGCTTCGATATCTACCGTTAGATTGAATGGTGCCGATGCCTTAAGAAAACAATGAGACAGAGAGAGACAGAGAGCGCACAAGGTGCTGAAAAGGGCCCACAGGATC
Source organism: Thalassia testudinum (assembly GCA_037157565.1). Taxonomy (NCBI): domain Eukaryota; kingdom Viridiplantae; phylum Streptophyta; class Magnoliopsida; order Alismatales; family Hydrocharitaceae; genus Thalassia; species Thalassia testudinum. The sequence continues at coordinate 84,000,167 of JAZHRO010000022.1, forward strand.
TTTCCCTGGATTATTCGGATGTTTTGATGTTGGATCCGGATAGGAAGGCGTGATTGCTGCTTTTTTCCAGAGATATCATCTACATAAAATAAAAAATCTTTTATATATGTGCCACCGAAAGCTATCCAAATTATTTTTTCTATCGATAAACTACAAATAATATTATTAATAATTACATAAAATATAATCCTTTTACAAAAATATTCTATGAATTAAAATTGAGTTAAAAATCATTTATTCCTAAAAAAAATCAAATTTATATTTAACATTTCTAATTGTTAGTCGTTATAATTATTTTAAGAATAATAAAAAATATAAGGGATTTTTTAAAGGTTAATCCATGCCCCCTTATCCGAAAAAGGGAGACTGTTGTCGGGAGTTAGTATCGTTGTTATGACTCTCATATCAAACAAATGGAGAAGTATGCTTGGAATTGAGTGTAGATTTCCTCTTGAGAAAATCACCTCTCTTACTGGAAAAGTCAAAAATTCCTAAAATGTCCGACAACAATTGGACATTTTTTGATAGCTCATTTCTTGACCTATTTAAGCTCCTGTTTAGATAGAAATGTCCATATATAATTAAGGGAACAAGAGCAACGGATAAAACAGAAGATAAATTTTATTGGAAATCCTTAGGTCATTACATGTCTTTTACATCTAAAATACACTCTATTTGATTGAATAAAATTACAATCCTTGAAATTACAGTGATTGAAGACGTTTTGAAATCTATACAATAGAATACTTTCAATCTTCCTATCATTATCTTCAAATTCCAAGGGTTTCATACTTTTGTAAGGTTCCAACTGCTATGAAGACCTTTGGCCAACCTTGGAGCAATGAGTGAAAGTTCTTCACTTGTTGTGGAAGGGCTTGTAACTTCTTCAAATTGATCGAAGAGAAAGAAGTTACCTTACAAATGAAAGAAAAAGACATGAAAATTATTAAAGACCTAACTAAAATGAAGGAAAGGGTTGATCACATAGATGATGTTGTGACATATATGTAAAAGCAATTGATTAAACTGAAGCTCCATATGAAAGGAGTTTTAATATGCTTAGTTGTAATGGTAGCTATAAAACATTGGGTAATGAATGGAAAGCATTATTCTTTGTCTTCATAACTTTTATTATGCAACCAATTCCTCTCTTTGTCACTTCTATATTTTTCATTGTCCATGACAATGAAAAGCAATCCCAATACAACTATAAAACTAGCACACTTGAGATTCCATGCAAACTTATATAACACCTAAGTAAGTTCACATAACACCAAAATAAGTCAACATAACTTGCATAACACTCGAAACATCTAATGAACTCCATGTGTTACGACCCGATTCCCGAATCCCTACAGGACATGAGAATTGAACCGACTCGACTGATCCCAAGACCCAGTCGCCCAACGAAAAAATAACCAAAAGCAATAAAATAACCCACATTCACCATGCAAGCAACTAAAAGTAACTAAAATACAACAGCAAAGAAAAGAACTACTACAGTACACACCACCACAACAGTAGATAATTTTAAACAGGTACAGAAATATGAAGTTTACAATAAAAGAATACAAAAGTGTAGCAAAATATTCACTACTACAGAAAATGGGTACAACAAAAGTACAACTACTGGACTCTACTAGGCCCAGCACCCTCCGCAGCCGTAGGCTCTAGCTGCTCAACACCTGGACCTGAAAAAGGTAGTAAGTACGACACGTCAGCGAAACACTGAGTAGAGTGGCAACCAGCTAACTAAGAGAAACAGTAAAGGTGGACAGGTAGTTGTTGTTTTCAATTTCTTTCTTTATTCAATTAATTATTCTTTCTTTCATCCCTTGATTTATTTATCAGGTCTTTTTCTTGATCTCGACTGTTCCTCGTGGGAACGATCTTGATTGCAGTCCTTTCCGAAGAGAAGAAGTAGCACGTGGTGCTCTCCTGGTCGGGAGAGTCCCCCGTGGTGGTCCTACACTTAGTCAACCACCCCAAGGTCGCTGACAGGCATAACGGTGACTACGGCACACGCGATAAACGCACGGGTAGCTATCCCGTACTAGCACGCGGTCAGTCGTTTCCGTTAACGGGTATGCCTAAAGCACAGCAAGGAACCAGTATAGGGCAGAGCCCTCTCAGTAACAGGGGTCTAGCCCCTCCACAGTAACCAAACAGGGGTCTCGCCCCTCCACAGTCCGCGCACCCTCGCCTGACTACCCTGGTTTGCCCAATGAGCCCAGCAAGTCGGTGTAGGAGGGCTAGCTGAACCTCGGGCCCCGTGGGGTGGCTAACTCTCTCCCTACACTAGTAGCTCTCCCCAGTACTGTATACACGAGGGCCAAAAGTCAGTACAAAGTGGCCAGACCTAACCCCGGGTCTCAACCTTAGGGCGGCTAGCTCCGCTCTGCACTAAGAAGTAATATGTGCTTCCCTTGGTACTACGTACCCAAGAGACAACACACTTTCCCATTCACTTTTCCAGTTCCATTTTATTTATTTCCAAGAGCTCTACTCCTAATTACCCGTAGGGTTCATGCTCATGTTTTTCAGGCCAAGCCATACTAGGTTTCATCATTTCAGGTTTAATCGTATATTCAAACTTTCTTTTCCAATGTATATACATGCAGCTCGTATTTAATTTCAAACAACAGGAATTACATATAGCAGTTACTAACAACAGTACTCTACATTTCACAGGCAGCTGTTATCCAATTACAGGCAATTATTATTCTATCTACTCATCGAAGACTGCAATTCAGGCATTCAATACAATCGTTCCAGTGTTTCTAGTTTTAGGATTCATGCCATACCCTAGGATCTATCATTCAATCTAGTGTTTCTGGTCCTAGGATTCATGCTATACCCTAGGATCTATCATTTATTCCAGACATGCACTTATGTTTGTGATTAACTAAGAGAAACCACTCTACCCGCAAAATCGGGAGTAATGTGGGTGTGATCGGCAGGTCCACGTGCCTCCGCAACCCCCAAATCTGCAATAGAACGGGATCCTAACACAAGGATCAACCACAAGAAACCACTTAGAACATGGTAAGAAGCATTTCAACAAGTAGAGGAACTTATACAAAGAAGGCCGGAATCTTAAATGCGGAAATCGGACCTCGAACGGACCCTAAACGGGCCAAAAACAACAACTCTGACTCAAATCAAATGTCTAGAACATCTTCCAGACGTCTTAAAAAGGGGTCTAGATCATACCTCACTCTGCGCTGCTCTTTAGACGTCCAGGGATCCCGTTGAACCGTTTGGACCTAGTTCCAGACATCCGACTATCCCTCCGCACGTCTGGAGACGCTCTTCGCCGTTTGGTACCTCACCCAGATGTCTGAACCACGTGGGAGGGCATGTCCCGTGCCTTCCCAAAGTGAATCCTGCACGCGCACGCAAAAATCTCTCAACACGGCACATAACAGAGCTTCGGCGGAACAGCTCGCATGGCCGTATCCGCAAAGGGAAGTGGAAGGCACAGTACGTACCTCTCAGTCATCTGGAGCTTCCTCCAGATGTCGTTCGCGTCGTCTGGATGTAGGTCTAGACGTCTGATTCTGGGAAAAATCCCCGAATCAGAACCTTCTTCATCTTCTTCCTGCTGTGTGCGACCTCGCCGCGCAGCCGCTCATCCGCTGCTCTAGCTGCAGTAGCGTCGGGCGAACCTCCCCAACACACACTCCGCCTCGCGCACACCGACCGGCCTCGAGCTGCTCCGACGAGCTCTCTCTTTCACGGTCGCACGCTCTCCTCTCTTCCCTCTCGCTGCTCCTCTCCTCTTCGCCGCTGCACTCGGCTGCAGCTGCAGCTCTCGCTCTCGCTCTCGAACTGGAGGAAGGAGAAGACGGATGGTGTGGGGTGGTGAACGAAGGAGAGGGGAGGGGAGTATTTGTAGATGCGAGGGGAAAAGGTTCTGCAGGTCGGCGAGGGGAGAGAAAGAGAAGAAGGGCGCAGATTCGCGGTCGTACGCACATAAAAATTGATTTCCAGATGTCTGGGAAGATGTCCAGATGTCTAGCCTAAATCCCAGACGTCTTAAAGAACTTTGATGGCACGGGTCTTAACACCATGTAACACTTATTCTAAACTAGGAAGTTAAGTAATCTTGATGCTATTTGTATCATTTTATATCATAGTATAGTGTTTGTCATAAGTATAAGTTAGCCATTATTACAACAAAAAAGGTGGAGACCCCATGTTCTCAAAAATATCGAACATGGAGTAGCATTTAGTATACATTTCTTCATCTTATATCAACAACTGAATGTACTTGCAAGTTCAAAGACAAAAATACACTCAATGAAAGAACCTAATAAACATACAAAAGAATAACAATCATGCCACTTGCATAAAAAAATATAGCAACAGTCATGTATCTATCACATGCACAAACAAGACTTAGCAAGAGTACTAAAACCAACACAAAAAACCCTACTCCTCCATAACATGACATGCTACAACCAAATTACACATCAAGTCATTTAACACTTAAAGGGCTTTCAACCAAAGAAGAAGAAGAAGAAGAAGAAGAAACTTAATTGGACCAACTTACATATAAGATACTACTCTAAATGGATTGATAAGACATTTGACAAAATGTCATTAGGAGCTCCCTTTTTTATCCTCCGTAAGAGCCACGAATAATTTTATAATTAATTACAGGTAATAACATGATTTATTCACTTAAATGTGATTTAGGATTTTTAATCACCTAATTAAAGAACCTAAAATCTAGGTCTTGGGTTCCATGTGTGTAAATGCCCAAAATTTAGGATCCAATGGTGGATTGGCTTCGATGAAGGGCATTGGAGCAAGAGAAAGCAAGTGGTGGTGAGGAGAACTCAAAACATCGGAAGGAAGGGAAGCACGGGAAAATTTGCCCAAGCAATAAAGAGAGTAACTGAGGTGCCCAACCAAATCTCCCCCATCTCCTTAACATTTCGCCTCTAAAGATATCCCAGCTATCAATTCTTGTTCAAAAATATATTAAATTATTACCATCCATTTTCCTTCTAGATTACCACGGTTAACATAATTTGAGTTAAATTTTTCCTAACCTCCATCAGTAAATTAACAAGAGATAATAAGATGACATTTTCGTTAATGATTTAAGTCTATCATTGACATTAATAATAATATTTTTAATATGTTGACATAAAAAATATTTTCTATGATTTACAATGACATATATATATATATATATATATATATATGTAAAAACCTTTAAAAAAAATAGTAGAGTTTTCTAGATTCCAGACTTCCATTTATTTTCATAATTATTCCACAAATTTTCCACAAATGTGCACTTCTTAAATAGACGCATCTACTTCTTCTACGTACAAAATACAAAGATTCCATCATGTACACTTTTCAAGAGTTGGTTAAAAGTGAGATGTATGGTATCCTCATTTGAAACACTTAAAGGGGAAAGGACGAATGTTGAGGACAGGAGAAAGATGAAATTCAGGGTGGCGAGGCACATGCGATTAGTAAAGAGATGGTATACAACAATTGTGTAAAAGACGATTTAACGACAACTTCTCTTTGTAAAATTATAAGAGACTTCAATTATGACCCCCATATGACTAAAAAGAATCACATTATTTTTTTGTTCTTATATATAATGCCTAAATCTTGTAAAGACAATAATATAAGCTAACGGCATTAGGCTTTAGGATGTTGAACAATTTTGTCCTTATATTACAACCAATATGACTTTAAGCTCTTATTATTGCAAAGCCTCAATCTTCCATGCAACTCCACCTTCAAATTCTTTTATATATATATATATATATATATATATATATATATATATATATATATATATATATATATATATACACATCAACAACAAGTTGCTATCCTCAACTTTTTCTTCATCAAATATGATATAAGCTCATTTACTCTTGCATACATAGGTAAATCATGACAAAAGAAATATTAATAGTTGTAGATTCCATAGTAACTACATGCATGAAACCTACAGGGAGGATTTTCATCAATCATAAATTGTTTAATTCATCGTATAAGCAAATGTAATGGCCACAAATCTCACACATTAAACATGTATTTGATTTAGCTAGTGATTGCTACAAGTTTGACTTGAGTCCCACTCCTTGCAACTCCTGTGTTACTCAAAACATTAGCATTTGGACTTTCCTAGTGTTCTCTCCATTTAAACTACACCTTTTGTCAAAAAGTGATTCTTAATTATCAATGAACAACTTAGAGAGGTCATGCTCCTTCAACGACAATCCCCTTCCCCCTACTAGAAAAAGAGAGAGTAAAAACAAAAAAAAAAAGAAAAGAAAAATGACCACCTAACTACAAAATCATGGATTGTTTACTACACAGTACGTAGCTCACATGACTCTATGGTTACAATTCGCCTTTTGCAAAGTTTTTCTCCTTTCCTCATTTGGCTGTACATTTCCATATATAAATCTTTCCAAGGAAGTAGCACAGCAACATATTTTTGTTAATTTGAAAGGAAAATATCCTCTACCTTGTGTGGAAAGAAAGTAATTGGAGATTTTGTAATGAGGATGGAAGGGAAATATTAGAATTAGGTAGGTCCACTTACAAAGGATACAAGTGTTGTTGGAGTAAGTTATATGGAGGGGATACCTTACGACATTATATCTTTGTTTTGGGGTGTTTGACCGGATAAATATATGAGTAATTTGTCAAATCATTAAAAAACATCTCCTAGGTTTGCCATTTGAGTTTGCTTGTATCCGGATGTTTGACTCCCATGAATACTCGAGTAAACCATCCTGTTACTCAAAAAGTATCCAATAGGTTCATCGCTCGATTATATTTGACTTCCTTCTTTATCCCCTGCAAATATATATGATACGAAGAAAGATTAGAAAATATATTTTGTGACTTACTTCGTAACATATTGACGTGATGTATCCATTTAAAGTGTGGTTATAATTTTTTATTAATATAAAATTATTTTACACAAGTATATTATCATTTGTACTTTCTTATATGGTAAACCACATCAACTTTTACACCAATTATATTACATTTTGATAAGCTTTATAAAATTTTTCCAGAACAAAATCCCAATCCTTCTACATAATGACCTAGGGCTAGAGGAAACCCCAAGTAGGTTATTAGGAATAGACTCATATTTCATTTTGATATCTTTTTGTAGGGTTCCAAATCTTGATTGCTCAAATTTATGGTGCATATAGGATTAATTTTTTCCTTTTCAGAGAGCACACAGAGGCCTCGTTTTGAAAGAGATTTAAATTTGTGGAATAAGTAGAGTCATGAGAGATGAGTGAAATAAATAATAAAATAAATGAATTAATAAATTTAAATATTTTAATCAATTAAAATTATTTGAAATAATTTTATCTCAAATTAAATAAGACTTAACCCAACTTAAGTATAAGGTAAGTTAAATAATGAGTTAAACATTTAACCGGATACAACCTCACTTAATCCACCAACTAAACAAGGTCAAGTGTATTGATAAATTATGTTGCCTCTGCCTTGACAGCTTGGCTTCTTTTAACTACCGGACAATTAGTTTCTGTTTGCAGTTCTTTAGCAGTGAATCCTGTCATTCTCGATGCCTGAATGGTTCATTTGTTTGGTCAATACATCTAATGTCTCACACGTATGTTCCTTAGGGAGAAGGAAAGCATCGTAGAAAATTTCACTCTCTTGGGAAGGCAGATGAGACCGCATATTATAAATTGTTGGGAAAAGACAGTTCAACGACCTCCGATTTGATAGTGATCATGACGTTATGAATCCACGTAAGATCCGCATCTTAATGCTTCAACCAATCAAAGCTATTTACAGTTGATATGCGAATGATGCTTATGCTTGTTCTCGATATCCATGATTGAAACCTTTTCGACGCATAGGTTCGTGCGGGATGGCACCTTTCACGTGAGGACCTAAAACACGATATCGTCGTACGCGAACAGTGCATTATTTATATAAGATCTAGATCTTGCAAAAAAAAAAAAAAAAAATGAAAAAAATGAAAAAAAAGACAAACAAACGTATGTTAGCAACTGTTTTTTTTCTTCGTCATCTTTTTCTCGCAATGCACGCTGTGAAAGATCTCTGTATGTGGTGGTTTAACATTCGAAATGACCACTATATACGGTGGTTTTAAGAATGCGGTGGAATGGTGTACGTGATAATTTTAATGGATATATTTTGATTTTTTATCGATGAAAATTATATTTTATAGGTGAAAATTTATTTTTCAAGTTAAGAATTACTTTTCATAGATGAAAAATTACTTTCCAGATGATGAATCATTTTCCACAAGTGAAAATTCAAAATACATCTGTATATTTTTATTTTTAATTAATTTATTTTGATTTTTAACCGATATATTTTAATTTTTAACCAATAAAAAATTATTTTAGCTTGTATATTTTAATTTTTAATCGATATATTTTGATCTTTTAATTTATACACATTACATAACACATTGTAATGTGTGTTTCCTAACCAACATTAAATAAAAAATTTGTAATTCAAACGTAATGATTGTCGATAGGAAATTTTGTATAATCTTAAAATTTGGTGTGGTGATATAGATGTCAATTTTCACTTTTTTAACCCATTGCTCTTGTCGAGTATCTAACTTGGACATATACTTGGACCGTAAAACATATCATTGAAGGATGCAAAGAAATCGAATTTTATTTCATTAACTAAAGTTCTGTTACGAACATGGGCATCAGACGTAGTTTAAGACGTCTGGGAAGTGTCCAAGACGTCTGGAACCCTTCCTAGATGTCTGGCAATAAATTTTTTCGGCGTACGGGTTCGCGTCTGCGCGCCTGAGCGTGCAGACTGAAGCCGCAGCCTTCGTTTTTCTCTCCCTGCAGGTGCCGCTTTTCTTCTTCTCTCTCCCCATGGCTGCCTTATAAGAACGCTCCCCATCTCCCTCACCCTCACTCCACCGTCTTCTCTTCTCCTTCTCCCTGCTAGCGAGAGCGCGAGCGAGTGAGTGCGACAGCAGCGGCTGCTGCGAGCGTGCGGAAAGGAGGAGTGTTGCAAGAGGAAGAAGAAAGCTCGACCACGAAGGTGCGAGTTTGACGGGGCAGCTAGAGCCGGCCGGCGGGAGAGCAGCGAGCGTAGGGTGGCGCGGAGGAGCTGCTGCAGCTCGGGCAGCAGGCGGACGCGGCGCGGCCGTGCATCGCGGGCGGAGAGCGAAAAGGGTCTTGATTCCAGACGACGCCGAAGACGTCTGCAGGAAGGTCCAGACGTCTGACAGGTACAAAATTTTCATACCTTCTCCTTTTTACGCGTGTACGGCCATGCAGCCGTCCGCCGCGTTCTTCTACACCTCTTCATGATGAGAGTGGGTGTGTGTGTGCGCAGGTTCTGTTCGAGAGGGCGCGAGGGCTCGCCATCCCACACGAATCAGACGTCTAGCCACAGTACTAGACGACGGAGAGGACCTCCAGACGTCCAGGGTGACAATCGGACATTTGGGAATTAGGACCAGACGATCCAGCGGGCTTCTGGACGTCTGAAGGACTGCGCAGACCGAGGTATGACCTGATCGACCTTTTAAGACGTCTAGAAGTTCCATACGTCTGATTTTGGGTAGACTCGTCGTTTTTGACCCGTTTAGGGTCCGTTCGGAGTCCGTTTTCCTCATTTTAAGTTTCGTTCTTTCCGGATTTATTTACTCTACCTGTTTACAGTAATTGTATACTGTTCTGAGAAACTCCTTGTGATTGATCCTTGTGTTAGGACCCCATTCCGTTGCGGCTGTGGGGGTTGTGGAGGCGTGCGGGATTGCCGACCACGCCCACATTACTCCTGGTTTCGCGAGTAGAGTGGCCCTTTAAATTATTTAACAAAATTTGTACAATTATGAAACAATTGATAGAGTCTAGGGTATTGCATGAACCCTAGGACTGAGAAATTAGATTGAATGGTAGATCCTAAGATATTGCATGAATCTTAGGACTGGAAAATTAGATTGAATGGTAGATCTTAGGGATTGCATGAATCCTAAAACTCTAAAGCTAGATTGAATGATAGATCCTAGGGTATGGCATGAATCCTAGGACTGGAAAACTAGTTGAATATATACATTGCAGTCTTGGAAAAGTGGAAAGGAAATGATAACTGCCTGTAAATTGGTTAACAACTGCCTGTTATGAATGAATAAATACGGTTGAGAACATGAATTGTATGGATATAAACCTGGAACGGTGAAACCAAAATTGGCTGAGTTAAAAGAGCCTGAACCCTACGGGGAATTAGGAGTAGAACTCCTGGAAAGTGAATGAAATAGAATTGGGGAAATGAGCTGGCCCTTGAGTACGGAGTACCAAGGAGAGCAACTGTCCCCTATTTAGTGCAGAGCGGAGCTAACCGCCCCAGGGACCCGGGGTTAGGTCTGGCCACTTTATGCCGACTTTTGGCCCTCGTGTACACAGTACCGAGGAGAGCTACTAATGTAGGGAGAGCACTAGCTACCCCACGGGTCCCGGGGTTCTGCTAGCCCTCCTACACCGACTTGTTAGGCCCACGCGGCAAACCAGGGTAGTCAGGCGAGAGGGCGCGGACTGTGGAGGGGCAGGACCCCTGTTTGGTTACTGTGGAGGGGCTGGACCCCTGCTACTGAGAGGGCTCTGCCCTATACTGGTTCCGTGTTGTTCTTTGGGCACACCCATTAACGGAAACGACTAACCTCGTGCCAGTGCGGGGTAGCTACCCGTGCGCTTATCGCGCGTGCCGTAGTCACCGTTACGTCTGTCAGCGACCTTGGGGTGGATGATTGAGTGTAGGACCACCACGGGGGGACTCTCTCGGCCAAGAGAGCACCACGTGTTACTTCCACTTTTCGGAAAAGAATGCAATCAAGATCGTTCCCACGAGGAACATTCAAGATCAAGAGAAGGATCTGAGAAATAGATCAACAGTGAATAAATGGAAAAATGTAAATAAAAAAGTAAAATATAACAGCTACTGTACACTTTACTGCTTCTTTTAGCTTTTAGTTGCCACTCTACTCAGCGTTTCGCTGACGTGTCACCCTTGTTACCTTTTCAGGACCAGGGGTTGAGCAGCCAGAGTCAGCGGCTGCAGAGGGCGCTGGGCCAAGTAGAGCCCAGAAGTGTTACCTGTAGTACCTTCTGTACTTTTCTTTCTGCTGTAGTGAATAGTTTTCTGTTACTCCCTGTACTCTCTTTATTGTAAGCTTCATGTTATGTACATATTTATTTCTCTTCTGTTGTGGTGGTATATACTGTAGTATTTCTTTACTGCTGTATTTTGTTACTGCTAGTTATATACATGGTGAATGTGGTTTATTTTACTGCTCTTTTGGTTAATTTCTCGTTGGACGACTGGATCTTAGGATTAGTCGAGTCGGTCCGATTCTCGTGTCTCGTAGGGATTCGGGAATTGGGTCTTTACAAGTTCTCATGCCCATGGTACCAATCTCTACTCATTCTATTGCTCACTGTTGTGCGAGGAATGACTTTCAAGAGAATCGGTGGTTGCCAACTTTCCCTGTGATATGTAGGCTATTATGGTTGTCTCAGTTTCAATGAAATGGTGTCTTTTTCTCAAGAAAATAGAAAAAAAAAAATAGACACATACTATCATTTAGGCTAAGGAAATGTGATATGAAGTTGGACATGTTCGCATTGAATCTCAAACACAAGATAGATATGGATCTACATAGCATCAGCAAAAATTGGATATTTATCTATTCTAATATGTTGGGAGTCTGAGGGTTAATTTATCTGGGAGGTTAACATTTATTTTGGGGTGTTAACCCTCATTTACTTGAGAGGTTAACCCTTATAATTTTAACACTTATTTGAGGGAGTTGAGACATGTTTTGTAACACCAGTTTGAAAAGGCGTTAGCAAATTGGTGTTAATTTCATAACTTTCCTATATCTAAACTCCACTCTACTGAAACTGGTATCAATATTAGTTTAAGTAAATACCACAAGAGTTAACACTACAGCTTAACATTAATTTAAGTAAATAGAAATTAGTGTTAACATAACCTTATAAGTAAATAGACATAAATATTAACACCAATTTTACATTTCTTAATATTACTTTCCTAACCTTAAAGTAAAGTAGCCTTGAATGTTTCTACAAATCAACTAAAAAGGTCCATATAGGTCTTCAAGTCTAAATCTATTCAAAACTAAGGTGAACCAAATCCCTCACAAATATGAAGTATGATGAAGTCTCGCGACATGTCAAAGGTCAAAAGGCACAGGCAATCTGCCAAAATAATCAAACAAGAATATGTAAGACCCGTTGGATACGTATCATATCCAAATTTGATAAAAGATTCCAAAATCAGTAGGAGTCGTATTTAATTTAGCAACGGTAAAAGAGATTCTAGAATTAGGTAATGTTTCAAAATGTCATCCATTTTAGGGTCCAACCATCCAAAATAGGATTATTTCTATTAGCCAGTGCCCTTTGGCAAATATCAATTTTTTATTGTCACCATGGAATACTATTATTTGCATGTAGATGTCGTCAAATTATATCTCTATCAACCAAGCTCATTGCCATAACATTAGATTACTGTAACAAGCTCAATAAGATAGAAGAGTGATGCTTTCAATCGTGTTACACTTACCAGAAGAGAGTAACCATCTTCATGAAAGACTAAATTATAGGTCCAAATGGACAGGGAATCTAACACCAAGCATCCTCATGCTATTTGCCCTCATATGCCTTGAAATAATGTCAAAGAGTTCATGTTTTAGCCAAATTTTATATCCAGATAGGAGTCCAAGGAGTTTAGAAGTGACTTTTTGCTTTGGGCGCAATGAGATGAGAATCAAACATTCATGACATACAAGGGAAGTACAAATTAACAATGGTATGCCACCTCTTGCGACCAACAAAGAAAACAAAACTTTCATCGTAAGAAAAGAGTGTATCCATCTTGACTCTTATTCTCTTCCTCTCCTCTCTCTAAAATGAGTGTGGAGCTTGGAAACTTTACTCCTCTATTTACAAAGTCACTACTAGACTCGAAATTTTACTTAGAATCCCACTCATGGTAGGATTTTTAGAATTTTACTCTTAGTTGAAATTTAAAATCCTAAACCTGTTAGAATTCCTAATAGCTTTAAAAATCAAGTCAAATAAAAATATGAATTTCTCAAATTTCTAGCATTTCCTATCCAACTCTTTCTAATCGGTTGTTGTTTACTTCAATGAAATTGCACTGTTCTTTCGTGGGTCTTTCGTGGGAAAAAGAAACTTGCATCGGTGTCCCTTTAAGTTGGGGGAAGCTTGTGTATTGGGCATTTGAGGTGGAGTTTCAATCGGCTTACCAAACCTAAGTTTACATCGGGAAAATTTGATTTAAAATTCAAATCTCCTCGGAGTCCTTGCTAGATGTCTCTTTACCCGTCAATGGCATTTTATAGTATCAAGTCGATCGTGTTAAAGCCGTCTTCCTAAGCATCATCGAATCCCTTCTTTAATAGGTTTCTAAAGCATCCGCAACATCACCCAATTAATTTGATGCCGCCCAATTGCTCGATCTCACTTTCCAAAAGAAACCTTCAAAATCTTTTGCACCTTTTGGCAAAATTTCTCTAAACTTTGGATGTCATCTTCAGTAAGTGTATCCACCGAACACCGTCGGAATTCACAATCTAATTTATTGGAGAATGGACCGCTTTTGACTTTCAAAAGGGGAAATTGAAATGGCAAAGGGAAAGTTTATTCTTATTGATCGCCGACTTTATCAGGCGTTTTTGCAAGTTGACAGCAATAAATTCGAGGGAGTAAAAAAAGTCCGTTTCCATCGAACAACTGCAACTTTGATTAAAAAAAAGAAAAGAAAAGTATCTTTCTCCACTTAGAAAATACATAACTCGCTCGATAAGATCTTATTTTCCTAACAGCTTGCAGTTACGAAAGGTACGAAATTTAGAAAAAAAGATATGTGTTTAGGCCTCTCAATTTTTCAAGGTTATCATGGTTTGAGGAAAGCGTCATTTTAGTAAAAGTAAATGGCCGAATAAAGAAGAACGTCGTAATTGAGGTAAAATCGATGGCAACAATGTTGCTTTACCAATTAGTTTCAGACCTTCTTGCTTGAATCACATTGAACTTCTTTTGGAAGGTGGAATTTTATTAGTAAAATCAATGAAATTGACTACAGAACGGTAATAAGAACAAGTTTGGCATAGAGAAGAAATGGAATCAAATATAAAATAGAATAACTTAAGGATTGGAAACGAATTGATTTCATTTCTTTTTTTAGATTATGGTAGGAATGGAATTATTAAGGATGTATTTAATTCCTTTTATTTGTTTGACAGATTCAATTATCGATTTGAATGGAATCGAAATTTTTTTATAAATTTAGCTCAATACATTTCTAAAAATATGGTAATTGTCAATTTTAGCATAAAATGTAAGTTATTTATATCTTAATCCATTAATAAAGAATAAATATTATTAATTTACATAAAATCTCTTAATTTAAAAAAATATTTCAATTTAATCTAATACTTTAAATATATTAAACTAATTGAAATTTAACGTGTTTATCCAAACAAAATAGCAAACCAATAGATAAGTAAAATATTAAAAGCGAATTTATGAAATATAGATGTCTCAATAATAAGAATTCAACTACATTCTTCATTATAAGAATCACAAAAAATAAACTCATAACAATTTTAATCTAAAAAATTTCTAGCAAAGCCTTCTTTCTCATCAATTGGGAGAGTAAAGAAAAAATCCAATGCACCAGCATCACGAGCAATCTTCAGACCAATTTGATGGCGTTGACTTTGTGAAATGACCTTTTCCAAGGGTTGTTCAGAAATTTTTTTGAATGGTAGGGGTATTAATGCAATTTTAAACACCCCTCGATTTTTGTTTATGGGCTCTATGGGAAAATGATGCTTTTACGGGGTCAACCTTGCAAATCTCCCCTCACATCACACTTAATTCACGCACACACCCACCCTCAAAACCCAAAAGCCTAAGCCCCTCTTTATAAAACCCCCACTCCTCCACCCTCCACTCCATCCCCACGACAAATATCTCCATTGCCTCACCCCCCTCCTCCACCCTTACAACCATGAGAGAGGGAGAAGGAGAGGAAGGGAGTGGAAGGAGCACGGAGGACGCCCCTCCATTTGCCTCGCCACCGCCGTCCATCACCTTCCTATTTTCCCCTCACAGCCGTGCGTGGGGGAGAAGGAGAGGGGAGCTAGAGGAAGGGTGCAGAGGAGAGGAAGAGAGGATGTGGGAGAGGGAGTGGTGCGTGCAACAGGAGAGAGAGTGGGGGAGGGAGAGTAGCAGAAAGAGGTGCTACTGCAGCTCCACGGGTGGAGAGGAGGTGTTTACGAGAAGAAGAGCTTCGCGAGAAAACTCTGTGGGCGGATATTTCCACATTATCAGATGTCAGCAACCTCTATTAGACGTCTGGAGGGGTCGTCGAACGTCCGGAGAGGGCTTAGGACATCTGACAGCACACAGAGTACTAAGGTACGTCCTTTGCACGCCCATGCATGCGTATACGGAGGGTGAGTTGTCGTTGTTGAGGCTACGCATGCATGTGCAAGTACGAGGGCATTGGAAAGGCACGTGGCACGACATTCGAGGCACTTTAGGACGTCTGGAGGCCATGTCAGATGTCTGATTGTCCTCTCAGATGACCGGGAGCAGTGTCAGACATCTGGAGACCCCCTTAGACAATTGTGCAAGGTAGCAGATGACGGATACACATGCAGGAGAGCAAGGTGAGCTACTGTATTCAGTTAAGACATCTAGGACTCACTCCAGATGTCTGATTTTGGTCAGGGTACGTGTTTTTGGGTCAGTTTAAGGCCCAAACGGAGTCGGTTTTTCGCAAACAAAATATCGTTGGTTTTCTTTCGAAATTCTCTACATGTTAGTATAGTGTCTATACTATTTTGAGCTCATTTGACATGTTGGTCAATGATATACGTCTGTAGTCCGTAGTGTACACGGGACCCGCGGAGACGTCGAAATCCACCATTCAAGTCCCCATACCACCCGTATACTCTGGTAGAGTTGTCATCTCTAATCCTATGATTTAAATGATTAAAGTGCATGCTATATTAGAAATATCTAATTGAACCCTAGGATATGCAATAAACCCTAAGGCAGATGAGGATGAATGTACATTACTTGAACCACACTTACTATACTCTAAAATGCATGTTAAAGTCCTTATTGCTAGCAACTAAATATTAAATTGATGTGGTGATTGCTTAATTTATTGAATCACGAGCTGCCTGTTATACGATTAAGAACCGGAATGTGAATGGAGATATATGTCGTATCAGGAAATAAGATGAATGCTAATATACGAACCCTACGAGAAACTAGGAAAGGAATAAAAAATATTGTGATATGGAAATCTGATGTGTAATGGCACATATTGCCTACGGGTTGGTTGGTTGTATGGACTTGAGTATGGAAGGTGAGCTGGCCCTCGTGTGCGCGGTACCGAGGAGAGCTACTGTCACTTTAGTGTAGGGAGGAGCTAGTCGCCCCTTGGGTTAAGACCCGAGGTTAGGAGAGTGCCACGTGTATATCCTGCATCGTGGAAAAATTGCATCAAGATCGTTCCCCTAAGGAACAAGTGGATTAAGAAATGTTGTGAACTTTGACTAAAAATCGAATCAGAAACACAGATGATTTAAACGAAAATAGATAATAATACATAATTGAAAATTGCATGATTAGTTAACTACTTGTTCCTTTATATTTAATTGCATGTAAATGACATATACACCACTCTACTCAGCGTTAGCTAACCACCGATATATGTAACCATGTTCAGGTCAGGGAGTTAAGTAGTCAACGCCACCGGCTACAGAGGGTGCTGGGCCAAGTCGAGCTCAGCTGTAGTTATACCTTCGTGGTTTTCTATATCAGAGGCTCCTTTTTGTAGTAGTGAGTATCGTTAGCATGTAGTACCTGTAAAGAACTGTCCTACTTTTAGCCTTTTAAGACGTCTAGAGTGTCAATCAGATGTCTGTCCAGACATCTGGACCCACTCCCAAACGTCTGGAAATTAAATTTTGTACACCTTCCGCGTTCTGCACGCGGGCGGCGCGCAGAACTCTTCTCTCTCTCTCTCTTTCTCCTCCTCCATCCTGTAGAACCCTAGCCGGCCTTATAAAAGGCCACCCCCTTCCTCTCCTCTCCACTCCACCACTACCACCACACCCCCCACTCCATTGCCATGAGCAAGGATGCGCGAGAGAGAGCGTGAGAGCGAGGAGGAGGGTGCGTGAGAAGGAGGAGAAGGCCGAGGTCGAGAGCTTCGTGGAAGCTCGCACGGCCATCGCGACGCGTGTGGGAGGAGGAGGGCGTTGGAGTGTCGTCCTCGACCACCTACAACAACTGGAGCTGCGGTGGAGCAAGGAGGGGGACGCGGTGGAGCGCGGTGAGAAGTGTAGGAGCGCGGTGTGATACTGGAATATTTCCAGTATCAGACGTCTGGAGTGTCTTCCGGACGACCAGTTAGACGTCTGGCGTCAACACCAGACGTTTGAAAGCATTTGTATCGCGAAGGTACGTCTTCTTCGTGGTTACGGCCATGCAGGTTGCACAGCAGGCGATTTGGTTTAGGCTAAAGTGGGTTGCTGCTCTGTTGTGTGCAGAAGTAGCCTTGGGAAGGTGCACGAAACGCCTTTCCATGCACTTTCAGACATTTGGACAGCTTATCAGACAGCTAGAGGCGTTTCCAAACAGTTGGAGGACTGGTCAGACATCTGGAACTGTTTTCAGACGGTCGCGGGGGAGTCTTAGACATCTGAGGTCACTGCAGGAGCTTGAGGTGAGTCTCTGTGACTTTTAAGATGTCTGGACTTGTTTCTAGACATCTGATTTTGGTCTACAGACACGTTTTTGACCCGTTTAGGGTCCGATCGGGATCCGTTTTACGCGAACGAAGTATCCATGATTTCCTTGTGAGTTCCTCCACGTATTAGAAACCTTTATACACTGTTCTAAACCTTTCGTTGTGCTGTGTTCCTTGGTATAGGACTTCGACCTGCTGTGTGTCTGGGGCTCGCAGAGGCGCCTGGGTCTGCGGTTCGAGCCCCTAATACTCCCAAATTGTCTGGTAGAGTGGTCCACCCCTGTTATACCTATTAAATATGAATGCATCTATGAAAATTAGACAACTGGAATCCTAGGATGTGGCATGAACCCTAGGACAATAAATGGTTGAAACCAATTGTTTTGCGTAATTGAAATTGTATATATATATGAATGAGCTATATTGTTAGCCACTGCCTATAAATAAATACAAGCTGCCTGTTAGAATATGAGCTACCTAAGATAACTAAACAGTTACCTGTGATATCACTTGTTGCATGTGTTAAATTGTTGAAATACAAGCTGCCCGTGTATAAACGAGAACTGAACTATGAATGATAAAACCTAGATTGGAATAATATGGTGAACATGAGCATGAACCCTACGGGGAGTTAGGAGTAGAGCTCCTGTGGTTAGATAGAAAAACATGGAACATTGACGGGAAGTGTGCTGGCCCTTGAGTACGTGGTACCAAGGAGAGCGACTGTCCCCTTTTAGTGTAGAGCGGAGCTAGCCGCCCTTGGGTTGGGACTCGGGGTTAGGATTGACCACTTTACACCGACTTCTGTTGGTCCTCACATACACGGTACTGAGGCGAGCTACTAGTGTAGGGAGGGAGCTAGCCATCCCACGAGACCTGGGGTTCAGGTAACCACCCTACACCAACTTGTTAGGCCCTCTGGGCAAACCGGGGTAGTTAAACGAGGGTGCGCGGACTGTGGAGGAGCAAGACCCCTGTTTGGTTCTGAGGTGCTAGACCCTTGTTTTTGAGAGGGCTAGGCCTTATACTGTTCCGTGTTGTACTTTGGGCATACCCACTAGCGAAAACGACCGACCACGTGTCAGTGCGGGGTGGCTACTCGTGCGCTTATCGCGCGTGCCGTAATCACCGCTACGTCTATCAGTGACATCGGGGTGGTTGGCTGGGTATAAGACTATCACGGGAGACTCTCCCGACCAGGAGAGCACCACGTGTACCTTTTACTTTTCAAAAAAGACTGCAATCAAGATCGTACACACAAAGAACATGCGAGATCAAGAAAGAAATCTGAATGTTAACAAAATTGGGTGAAAAAAGAA
Organism: Thalassia testudinum; assembly: GCA_037157565.1. Classification (NCBI taxonomy): domain Eukaryota; kingdom Viridiplantae; phylum Streptophyta; class Magnoliopsida; order Alismatales; family Hydrocharitaceae; genus Thalassia; species Thalassia testudinum. The sequence continues at coordinate 84,019,345 of JAZHRO010000022.1, forward strand.
TTACTGGTAAAATAAAATAACTTGAAAAAGATGAAATATACCTGCTAGTTTTACTGCTTTAGATAGTATGGTTATCACTCTACTCAGCGTTCGCTGACTCCATCTTTTTCATAACACTGTTCAGGTCCAGGAGTTGAGTAGCCCAAGCCACCGGCTGCAGAGAATGCTGGGCCCAATCAAGCCCAGCCATAGTTTTCAGTACTTTTGTTGTATTCTCTTTATTGCTATAGTAGGTTTCAGACTTTTTGCTATTGTTCATGTTACTGTTGCTTTTGTTCCTTTTCTCCATATTATTGTGGTGGTATGTACTGAGCTAGCAGCTTTTATTTTCCTTTACTGCTTGTACGCTTTTACTGCTTAACTGCATTGCATATGTGAATGTGGTTTATTTTCCTACCTTTTGGTTATTTCTTGTTGGACGACTAGGTCGTGGGATTAGTCGAGGCGAGCCGGTCTCGGGTCCTGTAGGGATTCGGGAACCTGGTTATAACAATACCTATTTCTATTATACTCTAGTTGTGATGGCTATGTCTGTAATCGTACTTTTCCGCTTATGACATGTAGTACCTTTGTGATTTCTGTTCTATTTTCCATTACTGCCTATCTATTTTTGCTCAGTTACATTACATGTGTGGTTGTGGAATGTTTTGTGCATTTGGTTATTTTTCGTTAGACGACTGGATCTTGGAATTTAGTCAAGGCGAGCTGTTCTCGGGTTTCGTAGGGAGACAAGATCAGGTCGTAACACTTTGATTTAATGAAGTTATTCTTGATAACTCTCCATTCAGCTTCAATTTGTTTTCAAGAGCATTAATCCCTATAGTTCTACTAAATTGGTTGGTTGCTTCTTTAATTTCTGAAGTAATCATAGTTGCAACGTCGGTGATAGAATTTCCTAAGCTATCTATAAGTGACCTCTTTCTTTTACGCCCACGAACAGAATTCTCTTTAGATACTTTTTGATTTCTTGAAAGAAGGGAGGATCCAAGATCAATATCATCTAAACCAATTGTGTGAGCATCATTCTTATTTGCAGTTTCAACCTCAACTTCATCAATAACATCAGCAGCAACTTAAGCATTGCTTCTTATGGCATGAACTTTCCTGAAAATAGTACAAATTTCATTATAATATGGGAATTGCTTATTTTTTAAATGACACTGTAATCAAATAATAAATAAATATTATAAGAAAATTTAATTTGTAATAAAATTTAAAATTATATCAGTTAAAAACATAATTACTTACAAATAATTTTTCCAAATATCATTCTCAACAACCACACACTTTAAGTTTGGATCGTATCCAAAGCTATTTGTACTTCCATTTAACATATCTCACACAATGTAAAATTGATTTTTAAATGTCTTAATTCGTGATTCAATATATGACCTTCTTTTTATTCTACGACCTGGTAATTTTTGTTCAAGTGTCTTTTCTAATACTCTATGATATCCTGACTTGAATACGTTATCAACCTTGTAGGACCCATCATGAACCAAATCAAGTAGTGTTTCAATAAGCTTTTGATCTTCCTCATCTGACCATTTTCGCTTATTCTTTCCAAAGCCAAAATTCATTTCTGTTGCTTGGCTCATCTTTTAAGAATAACTTACAAAATTAGATCAGATAAAATAAATATATAAGAAAAAGAAATAATTTTCATAAATTGAAAAAAAATATAAAGCAACTTTAACAATTCAATTACAAGAAAATTTTACTTTTTAAAATAAGATTGTCAGGGAAATGACTAACAAAGAAAAAAAAATATGTTCAATTATATTTACGAATTAAACATTGCATTAGCTAAATTATCTCTCCACAACATCCATGCATCTGATGGTTCTATAGTTGTTATCAACTCCGATTCATCTTCTTCATCAAATTCATTAGTTGAGTATTGCCCATTCATTTGTATATTTGGAACTTCTAATACTTCATCTTCTACTGGATCATATTGCATCTCACATCTTACATAATTATGAAGAAGACAACAAGCTAAAATAATTCTATTTTGAGCTTTTATTGGATAAAATGAGGGACTTCTCAATATCGCTCCATGTTTCTTTAGTAATCCAAAACAACGTTCAATCACATTTCTTGCTCTCGGATGCTTTAAATTAAACACTTCTTTAGGTGTACTTGGTTGATAATTTGTTCTCCACAAAGTCAAATGATATCGTCCTCTATAGGGAGCGAGAAAACATTCACTGTTCATATATCCACAGTCTACAAAATAATATTACCCTATAAGTAAAAATTAAGACTTTAGGTTTCTGATATATTTATGTAGTCAATTTAAATAAACTTAATAAAGCATATTTACCGCAAGGAACAATTAGTCCATTATTTCTTGAAAGTGCATCTCTCAAAATACGACTATCGGTTGTAGATCCTTCATAACCTGATAATACATAGATAAAATGCATATCTGGTGAACATGTACCTAGAACATTAATTGCAATTGTCTGTTTTCTTGACCTATACTTCGATTTTTCTATTTCTGGTACAATCAGTTCAATGTATGTTCTATCAAGAGCACCAATGCAATCCTAAGACATAAATCGATGGTTACTAAAATTACGAACACGCCCTAAACTAAAGATGACTATGTAAAATTACGTAAATATGTATATACCTTAAACCATTTCCATCGATCGTCAGTTGAATTTGCAGGAATTGGTTGTAGCTTTTTGTATAACTCATTATGTTGTCGTAAAATAACATTCAAAACACAACGGAAATATCTGCTGATTCTCTCCCTAGACCGTATGGAATGAAATTTGATAACTCTATTCTTTATATGATGAGTAATAATATGTAAAAAGATAGTAACTTGCTCGTCAACTTAGCAAGTCACAAAGGTTTGAGAAGGCAAATCGATCCATTCTTGTCATCTTGTAACAACTTGTGTCATTATCATATAACAATCTTTGAAGAGATTCACTTCATTGATAGTCTAAATTAATCCTATTTCTCTTTGATAAATACTTTATGTTATGCCATCGGATAATTCCCTCCATAATAATGAAAAATATGTGTACCCATCATAGTATATTCAACCAATATACTATAATTACGATCATTTTCTATCATTGCTTCTTCTTTCTTAATGAACTGGGTAAATGTGCCATAACTACACCTATTAAAAAGAAAAAATGAATTAAATTTTGCATAATATATGCAATTTACATAAGATGCTTAATTAAGTTATGTGTAAAAGAATACAAATCACGTAAAAATCATGAGCAAATATAAATCATAACTCTCTTTTTTTGTTTAAAAAAGAAATACACTTACTATTACCTTTTTTTTCACATATTAATTGTCTAAATTATTTTAACTTCTTCAAAATATCATGAGCAATTTATGTGGGTTACTAATTCTTTACAGTAGCAAGAACATAAACTGAACATTTGAAAATATGAGTCCAATAGTATTTAAATTTGAGTGAAGAGGTACAAATACAATAGGAAAACAAACTAAACTAACAATATTTGGATCAAATTAGTTACAAAGTCAGGATCATAGCTCCACAAAAACAATGGAAAAATTGTGAAGTTACTCCATCCACAACACTTTAATATATTCCTCCATCTCTCTCCTTAACTAAGCCAACAGGTAAAAGAGTGGGTTTATTATATACTATGCTCACATCAATCAATTGCAATTAAACATGTTTAGAAAACTTCCTATATGTCACACAATACGGAGAACATCTTTTTATAAATTCAAGTGGTATTGTAACATGCTGGTTCCACTTGATTATGGTTGTAGGATAGCTTGTTAATGCACGTGTATTATACCATGTTGCAAAAAGTATGAAAAAACATGTAAGCAACGATTTTTTCTTAGATAAAAAAGATATACAGGACCCCTATAATCTCTTGTTCTCATTTCCTCTTAAAAAGAATCACAGATGTTACGACCCGAATTCGACTCTGTATGAAACCCAGTCAGATCGCATCAATTACCCCAAGACCTAGTCACCAACGAGTAATAAACCAGAAAGCACATTTACATCATAGCCATCATAACATGCTAGGAAAATGGAAACTGAACTACTAGTTTCAAAATAGACACTCACGACAACAAAAGGAGAGTCAAACTACAGCAGAAAGAAAAAGGAACAACTAGGGCTGGGCTCAAAAGGCTCAACCCCTTCGCAGCAGATGGAATGGGCTGCTCACCTCCCTGTCCTAGACACAAGTGGTAAACGTCAGCAAAAGGCTGAGTAGAGTGGCAAGTATACAATTAACTAATTCAACTTAATTTTTAAAAGCAATAAACATTTCAGGCAATTGTAAATGTTTCACACAGTTCCATGTTTTGTTTCTATTTCTTTGTACTAGCTGTCTTATATTTCAGATATTCTAACAAAGGTCTCGTTTTCTCTTGGTTCACATGTTCCCTAACATAACAATCTTATTGCAGTTTTTCCCGCAATGTAGAGCGTGCACTTGGTGCTCTCCTGATCCAGAAAACACCACGCGCTTGTCCTATCCCCGGTCTACTACCCCAAGGTCATAATCACGACGTAGTGGTAACTACGACATGCGCGATAAATGCACGGGTAGCTATCCCGCACTAGCATGTGGCCAGTCCTTTCCGCTAACGGGTACGCTCTAAGTCGTATAGCATATAACAGAATGTTACGACCCGATTCTCGAATCCCTACGAGACACGAGAATTAGACCAACTCGACTGATCCCAAGACCCAGTCGTCCAACGAGAAATTAACCAAAAAGCAGTAAAATAACCCACATTCACCATGCAAGTAACTAACAGTAACAAAAGTACAGAGTAAAGAAAAGAACTACAACAGTACACACCACCACAACAGTGGAGAAATTAAAACAGGTACAAAATATGAAGTTTACAATAAAAGAGTACAGGAATGTAACAAAATACTCACTACTACAGAAAACGGTACAACAAAAGTTAACTACTGGGCTCTGCTAGGCCCAGCACCCTCCGCAGCCGTAGGCTCTGGCTGCTCAACACCTGATCCTGAAAAAGGTGACAAATATGACGCGTCAGCGAAATGCTGAGTAGAGTGGCAACCCGCTAGCTGAGAAAAACAGTAAAGGTGAACAAGTAGCTGTTGTTTTTAATTTCTTCCTTTATTTATCTATTTACTCTTTCTTGGCTTATTTCTCAGGTCTTTCTCTTGGTCTCGAATGTTCCTCGTGGGAACGATCTTGATTGCAGTCTTTTCCGAAAAGTAGAAGTTGCACGTGGTGCTCTCCTGGTCGGAAGAGTCCCCCGTAGTGGTCCTACCCTCAGTCAACCACCCTAAGGTTGCTGACAGACGTAGCGGTGACTACAGCACGTGCGATAAACGCACGGGTAGCTACCCTGCACTAGCACGCGGTCAGCCATTTCCGTTAACGAGTGCGCCCAAAGCACAGCACGGAACCAGTATAGGGTAGAGCCTTCTTAGTAACAGAGGTCCAGCCCCTCCACAGTAACCAAACAGGGGTCTTGCCCCTCCACAGTCCGCGCACCCTCGCCTGACTACCCTGGTTTGCCCAGTGGGCCTAACAAGTCAGTATAGGACGGCTAGCTGAACCCCGAGCCCCGTGGGGTGGCTAGCTCCCTCCTACACTAATAGCTCTCCCCGGTACGGTGTACGCGAGGGCCAAAAGTTGGTACAAAGGGGCCAGACTTAACCCCGGGTCCTTAGGGCGGCTGGCTCCGCTCTGCACTAAGAGCTAACCTGTGCTTCCCTTGGTACTACGTACCCAAGAGAATACACACTTTCCCATTCACTTTTCCAGTTCCATTCCATTTATTTCCAGGAGTTCTACTCCTAATTCCCCGTAGGGTTCATGCTCATGTTTCTCAGGCCAAGCCATACTAGATTTCATCATTTCAGGTTTATTCGCATATAGTACGTATTTCCAACATTCAGACTTCTTTTCCTTTCCCATTTATATATAAGCAGCTCGTATTTAATTTCAACCAACAGAAATTTCATGTAACAGTTATTAGCAACAGTACTCTACGTTTCACAGGCAGCTGTTATCCAATTACATGCAATTATCATTATTCTATCTACTTATCCAAGATTGCAATTCAGGCATTCAAGACATTCATTTCAGTGTTTCTGTTTCTAGGATTCATGCCACCCTAGGATCTATCATTCAATCTAGCTTTCAGATCCTAAGATTCATGCCATACCCTAGGATCTATTATTTATTTCAGATATGCATTATTGTTTGTAATTAACTAAGGGAAGCCGCTCTACCCGCAAAATCGGGAGTAATGGGGGTGTGATCGGTAGGTCCACGTGCCTTCACAACCTGCAAAGTCGCAACAGAACGAGGTCCTAACATAAGAATCAATCACAAGGAACCACTCAGAACAGGATAAAAGTATTTCAAACAAGTATATGAACTAATTCTAAGATGAACGGAATCTTAAATGCAAAAATCGGACCTCGAACGGACCCTAAACGGGTCAAAAATGATAATTCAGACTCAAATCAGATGCCTGGAACATCTTCCAAACGTCTTAAAAAGGGGTCCAGGTCATACCTTACTCTGCGCTGCTCCTCAGACGTCCAGAGGTCCTACTGAACTGTCTGGACCCAGTTCCAGACGTCCGACCACCTCTTCGGACGTCTGAAGACGCTCTCCGCCGTCTAGTGACTCGCCCAGACTTCTGAATCGCGTGGGAGGGCGTGTTCCGTGCCTTCCCGAAGCGAAACCTGCACGCGTGCACAAAAATCTCTCAACACGGCAAGAGACAAAACTTCGGCGGAACGGCCTGCATGGCCGTATCCGCAAAATAGAGGCACAGGAGGAAATACGTACCTCTTAGCCGTCTAGAGCTCCCTCCAGACGTCGCCCACGTCGTCTGGATGTATGTCTAGACGTTTAATTCTCTAAAAAATTCCAGAATCAGAAGCTCCTTCGACTTCTTCCTACTGCGCGCGAGCTCGCCACGCAACCGCTCGTCCGCTGCTCGAGCTGTAGCAGCACCAAGGGAGGTTTCCCCAGCACGACGCTCCTCCGCGCGCATGCCGACCAGCTTCGAGCTGCCCCGGCGAGCTCTCTCTCTTTCTCACACGCTCTCTCTCTCTCCTCTTCCCTTTCGCTGCACCTCTCCTCTCCGCACTGCACCCAGCAGCTGCTGCTGCCCTTGCTCTCGCGCTCAAGCTGAAGGAGAAGACGGGTGGGGTGGTGAACGAGGGGGAGGGGAGAGGAGTATTTGTAGGCATGGGGGAAGGCGTCTGCAGGTTGGCCAGGGGAGAGAAAAAGAAGAGGGTGACGGGTTTCAGTCTGCGCGCGGCACGCGTGCAGATTCGTTTTCGTACGCACGCAAAAATTAATTTCCAGACGTCTGGACCAACTCCCAGACGTCTTAAAGTGGTTTTGATGCCTCGGGTCTTAACACAGAACAAGGGCCACGCCCCTCACCAGTCTGCGTACGCTCGTCCGACTATCCCGGTTGTTTCAGTGGGGCTAACATGAGTCGATGTAGAGAGACCATTCCTACCCTAAGTCCCAACCCAATGAAAGGCTAGCTCTCTCCCAACATAAAGGGATGGTTAGCTCCCCTCGATACGTGCGTACCCGATGGCCAGCTCACTGCCACAACTGTACTCAATGTGGCCCGTCTCGACCCCACCATTTCATTTTCATTTCACAATCAAGGTTGTCTTTACTTTGCATGAGGGTTCGAGGAAACTCCCTAATTTATTTCTAACAATCTCGTTGTCATTAACTTTGTTAATTCACAAGTCACCATCAACTAGATTCTTGTTAGTATTCAAAAACCTATAAATTCATACATGCACAATGCATGTGTAAAAGCACAATTTTACGAAACAAAATTATACATGCATTTACATATGTAAAAGAATGTATACACGTACATACATAATTAGAAATACCAACAAACATGAATTCTACGCGTGCATAGTTACCTACGTATACAATTACATGCATATGTAATATATGTGTACACCATCACACTTAATTCCAAAGGGGATATATATATATATATATTTTTTTTTTTTCAAAAAAATCCTGATGAGTACTTTGGATCTGAGAATTATGCACCTAGTGTTGAGAAAGAGATTAAGATTCTTGCAGACATTTTAATCATGAATCATATACCGAAAGTAATACCATATACGTAGCTAATAGTCAGACATGCACATAATAGAGGGATGACCGAAACCTGTAGTTCTCCGACAAATCTACTGCACCAAGACACCTCTGCTTCTTCTTTGGCTTTCACTAATCCTTTCCACCATACTATGATGATAATAGTAAACTAATAAATCACTCGTATCCTCTTTTATTCCCAAAGTCATATAAACTTCCAGATCCTGGAGTTCCAAGGGATTCCGAAAACACAAAGACCCCTCACCCACATACCAATAACGTCAACCAACCAACCCATTTTTCCGTCTTTCCCACTATGTTCAAGGATCCGGGTCCCAAGTCACAAGGTATCCCAAACTCGCAAAGCTCCCAAGTCTATAAACCTCCCTCTTTTATCCTAAATGTCGGCAATTCCCAATATTGCAAAGCTTCTAAATCCACAAACCTCGCTTTCCTTTTCCTTTTCCTTTTCCTTTTTCCTTTTTTTTTTTTCTTTTACGCTAACTTCAGCAATACTAGTTAACCCACTGGTTACCACTCCTCACTCCCAAACAAATTGACTCTCGAAGCTCAGCCATCCACCTCCAATTCCCACTAAGCACTAACGAACGCTCTTATACCTCCTCCTGAAGTCAAAATACTGTGTAGAAATAAGCACAAAAGTTGAAATATTTCTGGAAGGGAAAGGTGGGATACCAAATCCACTCTACCTTGATTCCCTGGCAAAAAAAAAAATGGGGCAAGTCAGGTTTGTCCGTGCCTCCGATGGGGGTCCTCTCGAGATCTGCATTACCCTCGAGTGCCAAACCTGTCATATATCCTGTTGTAGGAACCAATCCCAACCCACGGTGCCCTTCTCCCCCTCCTAGCTCACCATGTCCCCGAACCACCTCAAGGCATCCTCCACCTTCCTCTCCTTGAAACAGAGATCGACAAAGAGCCCGTACGTCTCCTTGTCAGGGCTTGGCAACTTCCCGAACATTTCGTCGAACAGCTGGTTGGCCTCCCTCTCCTTCCCGTGCCTCAGCAGCACCTCCAGCGGCACGTTGGAGGTGGAGGGGCTCAGCTCGAACCTCTTGTCCAACAGAGATCAGTAGGCCTCCAAGGCATCCCTCGTCCTCGCACCTCGCCTCGTACCTTGTGCACGTGCCTCGCAGCCTGCGCCACACCTCGCATTTCACGTGCGTGTATCGTACTCCCCGTCGCGCTTTGCATTCTGCGCCAACCTCACGCGGAAATGGAAAAAGGGAAGAGGGGCGTGCGCAGCCTCCTCCTTCCTCTCTCTCTCTCTCTCACTGGGGTGCGTCGCTTAAGAAGCAGGCAGCAGCCACGAGGGGAGAAAAGAGGGTGGGTTGCGTGCGCACAAGGCCTGATGGAGAGGGTTTTTAGGGGTATGTGCAGTTCTAGACCCCAAAATAAGTTACAGAAGAGGGTCTTTTACGTGGGAAACCTCCACCTCCAAACGAACGAAAGGCATACAAATCGTGTGAAGACCCTTAGGTTCGATCAACCCCAGGTTATTTCAATAGACATAATCTATTTCATTGCATCTTTATCATCATACGTTCTTGCACCCTGTAACGTGTTTAATTCAAAATAGAAAAGGGGATGTCCTTCTCCCCCAACATCATTTTTCAATAGCTCGACCACCTCCGACCCTCCCCTCCCCCAACAAATGCACCCTCCTCCCCCAACACCTCCTGCTCTCCCAACACCATTCCCCAACACTTCTTGCTCGACCCGCCTCTCCTAACTTCTCAACCCTCCTCGACCACCTCTGACCCTCCTCCTCCCACAACTTTGCAACCCTCATGCTTGACCTCCTCCAACCCTTCTCCTCTCCCAACCTTGCAACCCTCCTGCTCGACCACCTCATCCCAACTTCGTAACCCTCCTCCACCGTCCGCCTCCTCTGTCGACCCTCCTTCCCCATTCGACCACCCCCAACAGTCCACATGCTCCGCCGACCCTTCTCCTCCCCTGCTTGACCAACTGATCTTGCTCCGTCGACCACGCTGCGAAGGTTCCTTCATCGAAGAAAAGCTATTAACTATCATATGTTAACCATACACTTCAAGCAACTCAAAGATCAGTTGAAATTTAGCCAATTAGCAGGACTCAAATGAAGCAAAGCTCTGTGTGGCTGGGAAACATAAAAGGCCGAAGGAATTGTTGCAGAGTTTAAAGATACGAGAGGTTCTAAGTGTAAAAAATATATATTAATTAAAAAAGCTCCTAAACTCTATCCTTTTGATTTTTTTTTTTTTTTCAAAGGAAGTTCCTTTCATTGAATCCATAGATGAGAGCAAAAACCTCCACCTACATGGAGAATAAAATTTCAACCTAAGTCTAAAATAAATAGAAAAGAAATATCACAAACATGAACTTTAAACGGTAATTAGAATTAAGCCACTGTGACATACTCAACGATACAACTGTGTGACTAAGAGATTTCTTAACTATTAATGCAAATGAGACACCCAACTAAAGTTGTAACCAATACAATATCCAACCAATTCCATATGAAGCACGGATTCTCACATGTCCCGCAAAGAAATGTCAACCCCCTGAAAAAAAACATTTCATTCCCCAGATGGAAAAAGGAGGAGAAACAAACTAAAACAAAAGCTACACTGAAATAAAAAGAAAAAAAAAAAAATCAAACCACTCCATCAAACAAAATCATCCAACACGACAAAAGGACCGACTCCTGCTCCTGCAATAGCCAACGACGGCAACGCCAAGCTCACCGCACCACGAAGAGCACCACGCCACAGCCACCACCGTACCGCCACCTTCAGCACAACTAACCACCGCAGCCACGGCTCACCCCGACTGGCCGATCCGGACGCCGGAGTGTTCCACGCCAGACCGCCGCCGCGTCGGAACGCCTCGCCACAGCACACCGGAGCGAGCGTCGTAGCTCTCCTCCGGTCTTCCGTCACTCACCGCGCCACCAACATACAGCAAGCTGGACCGACACTCGCGACACGCCAAGCCACGGAAGCACGTCAGAAACGCCGCACGCATCCCTCCGCACCACGACAACTCGACCAACGCGTCCGGCCACCACAAGCAACAAGAGTCTACGCATGTCGGGGAAGAGGTTAGCTCGATATGGGGGAGAGGTCCGAGAAGAGGAAGAGGCTCATCTGGAGGCGGGGGGGGCCCAATCGGCCACGTACGGCCGATTGGAGCCCGAGCTTCTCAAGGAACTTTTACGCACAGTTGAGAAAGGTTGAGCTCAAGGGGACCGAATGGCAGAAGCAAGAGCCCTATCCTTTTGATTTCGATAGAGTGTTTAACGTTTGTTCTTATCAATTTAAAACTCCACCCCTTGCATAGAAAATATCAATGCCGTTCCTAAGATTTCGTGACTGGGATAGTTCCAGGGATATCTCTCCATTAAAAAAATATCAAAAATTTTAATTTAAAGTTAAAGAATGTAATTTATTATCTTTCATCAATTCATATCAATATTGAATTATCTTATTGTATAATTTCAACGTCAATATATATTAAAATATATTTACTTAATACAATATATATATTAAATAAAATATATCTACTGTATCACATTAACATAATCACATATATATTATAATATTAAAAAATCATTCATCAATATCACATCACAGTACCAATCATTTTAATCCACCACTTATTCTTATACTCCAACCAAACACCCTTCTCTACTTATCTCTACCTTTATCCTAGTATAACCCTTATCCCCTACCAAACACAACCTAAACTTGCAACAACACCTCAAAAGTAGTCACTTATATTATAAGTCAACCAATATAATTCCCTCTTTCTCTGAGAAACAAACAGCCATAATTTTTAGGATAACAATATATACATTCTCTATTGCACCCACATACCCACCCATGTTATGCGGCATGTAATGTAGATACCTTCCCCACCCCCACTTTCAAAATTCAAAAAATGGTTATAAACATATGTCATTTCTCCAACCATCCACCCATTCCAACAGTCAAGTTGCACCTCACCAACGATTGGCTACGGCAGCAGCACAGTGGCGACGACACCAACATTGTAACAATGGACTACTACGGAGCGACATCATGATGGTGAACCTGTAACAAAAGTGTCTCTGGACCAACACCTCCTCACCTGCGACTGTCCATCCACCACCACAACAACATCTAACATATGGTTGATGATGGTCGACGACAATGAGTTCCGATATGTGATGGGCAATGGTGAGCTCCAATGTGCCCATCAGCAGTGGCGAGCTCCAACATTGAAGTCGACCGTGACAAGTTTCGATGTGCCACCCACCACCACTCTCCTTACCACCTCGATGCCATCCCCCCGATGTACAGTTGGTGACATCGACCTTCGCAACCCACCATAATCCTCCCAACATCTGCAACTCAGAACATCTCTACCACAACTCTTAACAATAACGTCCTTCCTCATCACCCCTCACATCTCTAAGTAATATACATGTTATACACTTTTCTAAGTGTCACGATATCTACATTCATAGTAAATAGGTGCCATGCCATCTCCTCATTAGTCATTCATTTACCCTTCCTTTCTTGTGTCTAATTCCATGGCATTTTAGCAAGTGCTCATGACATCATCGAATATTATGCTCTCCATTGTATCATGGCAAGTGCTAATGGCATCATAGCACAATACTCGTGGCATCCCAACAACGAGCACAACAACAATAGGAGTACCATAAGCATCACCATAGCATTGTCTTTGTTACGACCCAAACCCAACCCCTCATGGAACCTAGGGATGGCTCGCCTTGACTAATCCCGAGACACAGTCGTCCATCGAGAAATAAGCCAAATGCAAGAAATCATACAACAATCCACACGTACAATGTAACTAAGCATTAGAATAAAAAGGTAGTAATAGAAACATAACAGTGGTTCGAAAGGCAACACGTCATAGATAACAAGAAAGGTTTGCTAACTATCCACCACAACTATAAGAAGACGTAAAACATGACATAAATTCCAAATTACTACAAATACTCACTACAGTGAAAGTTTCTCAAAGAGGAACGAGAAGCAAATAGGCTACTGCTGGGCTCGACTAGGTCCAGCACTCTCTGCAGCCGGTAGGACTGGCTACTCAACTCCCTGACCTAAACATATACAGCTATTGTCAACTCAACATTGAGTAGAGTGGCAACATAAGAACATCTAATGCAATAATTAAAAAGGAAAACAGTAAATCATTCATACATTTTTCAGTTATTTAGACAGTTATCATCCGGTTCCATTCATACTCACTATGTGCTAAGTATTTGGTTATTCTAGTAAGGATCCATATCATCACTCAAGTCACATGTTCCCTAATGGAACGATCTTGATGCAGGTTTCCCGCGATGCAGGATGCGCACATGGCACTTCCTGGCCGGGAGAATACCCCTTGGTAGTCTTACACCCGGTCTACCACCCCGGGATCATGGTCACGACATAACAGTGACTACGGCATGCGCGATAAGTGCATGGGTAGCTACCCCGCACTGACACGCGGGCAGTCCTTTCCACTAAAAGGTACGCTCTAACATATAGCACATAACAGAACAGGGGCCACACCCCTCAACAGTCTGCGTACCCTCGCCCGACTATTCTGGTTTGCCCAGTGGGCCAAACAGGAGTCGATGTAGGGAGGCCGTTTTTAACCCCGAGTCCCAACCCAAGGGGAGCCTAGCTCTCTCCTTACAAAAAAGTGGAGGTAGCTCTCCCTGGTATCACATACACAAGGACCAGCTTATTTTCCATACCTAAGTCCAAACAACCAACCAACATGCCTGTATAGGCGAGGTATTTCATCATACATCAAGTATCCATGTCACTGTACTTTTATTACTTTCCCAATTCCTCGTAGGGTTTGTGCATAGTACTCATTTCATTCCAATATGTGGCATGTATCTCTATTTGCATTTAAGTTTCTTAGTCATAGAACAGGTAGCTCGTAATTCAATAGGAAAAGCATTCAATCGTATCAATTCAGTTGCCTATTACCCACAATATGGAATTCATCAGCATGTATGCTGAATTTGTAATAAATGAGGTCCAAGTGCTTAAATGTAAACATGCACCATTCTCAACCCTAGAGTTCATTTCATGTCTTAAGTTTCAAGTAGGGATTTTTAATTTGGCATGCACTTAACAATTTAATTTAATAGAAGTAGAGAGGACCACTCTACCAAAAGGTACGGGTGATATGGGAGTACGAACGACGGATCCCAATGTCTCCACAGGTCCCATGTGCACTACGGACTGGAGACCTATTCCAAACAGCTGGTCAAACCAAGCAATAACATCGTTGACCAATATTTGAGTGCATCAATTAGGTTAAAAACAGCGTGGAAACACTTCTTACATATAGGAAATTCAAAAAGGAAACCAACGATACTTTTATTGCGTAAATCCAACTTCGTTTGGGCCCTGAATTGGCCTAAACACTCCTCCAGGTTCACCTGAACCAGACCAGGCAGCTAGACCAGCCGCCTGGTGGCCGTAGTAGTGCATCCAGACCGATATCAAATGTCTAGGGTGAGTCCCAGATATCTTAAATGTGCGCAAAATCTCACCTTACATTCCTGCTTCTATTCCAGTTATCTGTTACCCTTCATAGCCGTCTGAGGGTGTTACCAAACGTCTAACACTAGCTCGGTTGTTTGGGAGGATAGTCGGACGTCTGACACCACCTCCAAACATCCGAAAGCGCCTCAAATGTCGCACCAATGCACCTTCCCAACGCCTCTCGTACTTGCACGAATGTATGTAGCTAAGGCCATGCTTAACGATTGCTAAGGTAGCGGAAACTCGGTTTCCACAATTGCACACAGCATGAGTAGAGCTTACCTCGGTACTCTGCGTGCTTCTAGATGTCCTGAGCTCCCTCTGGACATCCGACGATCCCTCCATACGTCTGCCAAACGTTGCAAAAGTCTGATAATCGCAGAAATCACAGCCAAATTCCACGTGCAAGACATTCCTTGAAGCGGCTCTCCACTTCTGCATGCTGCTGCAACTGCAACAACGACCCTCGCAGCAGTAGCTTCTCCTGCTGCTCTCCCTCTTCCACCGGCACACACTCCTCTCCCTCAAGCTCCTCTTGCTCCCTACTCTCTCTCTCTCTCTCCCATGCTCCTCCTGCTGCTCTCCCTCTCCTTCTCCCTCACTCACAGTTGCAAGGAAAAGGAGGGAAGGAGGTGGGTGGCTGTTACGATCATGGGCGTCAGAAGCAGTTTAAGACGTCTGGGAAGTGTCCCAGACGTCTGGCCAGACATCTGGAACCCTTCCCAAACTTCTGGTAATAAATTTTTTCGGCGTACGGGTTCGCATCTGCGTGCCTGCGCGCGCAAACTGAACCCGCAGCCTTCATTTTCTCTCCCTGCAGGCGCCGCTTTCCTTTTCTCTCTTCCCGCGGCTGCCCTATAAGAGCGCTCCCCCTCTCCCTCACCCCCACTCCACCGTCTTCTCTTCTCCTTCTCCCTACGAGCGAGCGAGCGAGGGTGCAGCAGTGGCTGCAGCGGACATGTGGGAGGGAGTGTTGCGAGAGGAAGAAAAAGCTCGACCGCGGAGGTGCGAGCTTGCCGGGGCAGTTAGAGCCGACCGGCAGGGGGAACAGTGGGCGTGGGGTGTCGCAGAGGAGTTGCTGCAGCTCGGGCAGCAGGCGGATGCGGCGCGGCGCGGCTGTGCGTCGCGGGTGGAGGACGAACCAGGTGCTGATTCTGGGAAATTTTCCCAGAATCAGACGTCTGGACTTACGTCCAGACGACTCGTAGGACGTCTGGAGGAAGATCCAGACGTCTGACAGGTACAATATTTTTCCTCCTTCCTTTTACGCGTGTACGGCCATGCAGCCGTCCGCCGCGTTCTCTGAGCCTTTTCGTGATGAGAGCGGTTGCGTGTGTGCGCAGGTGTTGTTCGGGAGGGCGCAAGGGCTCGCCATCCCACGCGGATCAGACGTCTGGCCACAGTACCAGACGACAGAGAGGACCTCCAGACGTCCGGGGTGACAATCGAACATCTGAAAACTGACTTCAGACGATCCAGCAGGCTTCTGGATGTCTGAAGGACTGCGCAGATTGAGGTATGACATGATCAACCTTTTAAGACGTCTGGAACCTCTTCCAGACGTTTGATTTTGGACAGATTCGTCGTTTTTGACCTGTTTAGGGCCCGTTCGGAGTCTGTTTTCCGCGTTTCGAGTTGCGTTCTTTCCAGATTTATTTTCTCTACCTGTTTATATTAATTGTGCACTGTTTTGAAAAACTACTTGTGTTGATCCTTGCGTTAGGTCCCTGTTCCGTTGAGGCTTTGGGGGTTGTGAAGGCACGCGGGACTGCCGACCACGCCCCAAGTACTCCCAGTTTCGTGGGTAGAGTGACCCTTTAATTTATTTGACAAAATTTGTACAATTATGAAACAATTAATAGAGTCTAGGGCATTGCATGAACCCTAGGACTGAGAAATTAGATTGAATGATAGATCCTAACGCATTGCATGAATCCTAGGATTGGAAAACTAGATTGAATGATAGATCCTAGGGTACGGCATGAATCCTAGAAATGGAAAACTAGTTGAATATACAATCGTTGCAGTCTTGGAAAAGTAGAAAGGAAATGATAACTGCCTGTAAATTGGTTAACAACTGCCTGTTATGAATGAATAAATATGCTTGAAAACATGTGTTGTATGAACGTAAAGCCGGAACGGTGAAACCTAAATTGGGTGGGTTAAAAGAGCTTGAACCCTACGGGGAATTACGAGTAGAACTCCTACAAAGAAAATGGAATAGAATTGGGGAAGTGAGCTGGACCTTGAGTACGGAGTACCAAGGAGAGCGACTGTCCCCCTGTTTAGTGCAAAGCGGAGCTAGCCGCCCCAGGGACCCGGGGTTAGGACTGGCCACTTTGTACCGACTTTTGGCCCTCGTGTACACAGTACCGAGGAGAGCTACTAGTGTAGGGAGAGCACTAGCTACCCCACGGGCCTCGGGGTTCTGCTAGCTCTCCTACATCGACTTGTTAGGCCCACTGGGCAAACCAGGGTAGTCAGGCGAGGGTGCGCGGACTGTGGAGGGGCAAGACCCCTGTTTGGTTACTGTGGAGGAGCTGGACCCCTATTACTGAGAGAGCTCTGCCCTATACTGGTTCCGTGCTGTGCTTTGGACACACCCGTTAACGGAAACGACTGACCGCGTGCCAGTGCAGGGTAGCCACCCGTGCGTTTATCGCACGTGCCGTAGTCATCGTTACGTCTGTCAGTGACCTTGAGGTGGTTGACTGAGGATAGGACCACCACGGGGGACTGTCCCAGCTAAGAGAGTACCATGTGTTACTTTTACCTTTCGGAAAAGACTGCAATCAAAATCGTTCCCACGGGAAACATTCAAGATCAAAAGAAGAATCTGAGAAGTAAATCAATAATGAATAAATGGAAAAATATAAAAGAAGAAAGTAAAAATATAACAGCTACTGTCCATTCTACTGCTTCTTAGTGAGGGCAAAGTGGAGGAGTTGGGAGGTTGTTTTATAGGGGAGAAAATAAGGTTTGGGGGGTTTACGTGGATGTTGTGTGGGATATGGTGGGGTCAAAAAAATTACACCCAACCCCACAGAATAATTTCTGAGGTATTAAGATTATGTAAGACCCCTCTCAGAAGCCAAGATAGGTCATTTCAATCTCCATCACATCATTTGTGGCCACACCCACCATCCCCAACATCTTTGGGTAACATGCTATGCGAACAATTTTCGAGTAACATGACATTTACAACTTGTAGTACCAGGTGCCATAGCATCTTGTTAACAGTCATTCATCTCCTTTCTTATGTCTGATTCCAAAGCATCTTAGCGAGTGCTCATATTATCATCAAATATTATGTGTACCACACCCCCTTGACATCATAGCACTTACCACAAACGTCGTGAAATATTCGTATTCTCCTTTCAATGTAAGGATACAAAATCTCCTACTTTTCCTTAATGAATCTATGTTCAATGAAGATGTTGTAACATCTTCCGTGTTCTTGTGACCTGAAATTTTGGTCTCTATGGATGTTTTTCCTCACTAAATTGAATGATTACCTGTGTCTAGTTCCACCTACAACTTGTTTGATTCTATAACGTCTACACTTAAGATTGTATGTAGCACAATTGAAGAATTTGAAAGTTGACACCATTGTCTAACAAAAGTTGACAAAAACATCCTCATCCCATCAAATGTATACATCTTTCAGAGTTGACATAAATATCACTTGCATCTTCGTAACACCATAGCATCTATTGTTAAAAATTAGACATTAGAAAGTTGGTGAACAATTATAAACTTAGCACCACCATTCAACCTTAAAAGCTGCTGTAAGCATCAAAATCTTGGAGAATGTGCATAGCCAGGACTTCTATTTCAATTATTGTCGGAAATAACAGCAGAAAAACCAACCACTGCAATTCAATTTTCTTGTTCAGAATCTTTCCTCATCATCCACCCGTTTTCATTCTGCTCTCTCAAAAGGCATCTCAGAGTGATACATTTTTTCTAAAAAAATAAATGAAATTGATTGCGGATGGGAAGAGAAAAACAAGAACAAGCTCTTCATTCAAAGTCCTTATGATGGAAATAAGTTCCTCCAACAGAGAAAAACAGCAACTCTCTTAAGTTAACTAGACATCTTTAGCAAATCATGGATCCAAATGGCATTCCTTAATACCAGAAAGTGCTTCAATTTGCTGCATTTGTTCTGTCTGTGTGTGCGTGTGTGTGTGTGTTTGTGTGTCCTCTTACCTTTCAAGAGAGAACTGCATTCATACAGCGTACGTCATAAGCAAAATCAGCATCACACAAAAATGTCAATACAGCACAATCTTTTCAGCCGCTGTCTGCAGCATAAAGGATACCATATGGCTTCCAAATGAGAAATAAAACAACAATTAAGACCCCCCATGAAAACTACAATTGACTACCACTGCATCTACCATGCTGAATGTAGAAAACATCAAATGTACCATACACTAAAGCCACAGGTAAACTACCTCCCAGACCTTGCCGTGTAACAGGCAAATTGTTTGTCAGAAACCACGCGGGGCCGAGCCACCCGTCATGAAAATCATTAATGTTATTGAGATGATAAGCAACAAGATCACCTTACCCTTGAAATTGCATCGTCCATCTCCTTCGGTGAGGAAGGAAACAGCTCAATATAGCGACTCCCCAGCGTCATCCTATCCTTCACCATTGCAGTCTTCGAATCTTCTGCACTGTTAAACTCTACATATGCTTCTCCAGTAGATCTCCCATCAGCATTCAAAATGATATGGATGTTGTCTTCGGAAAGTTGGAAGTCCTTGAAGAAGTCCAACACATCCTCCTTACCAGCTGAAAATGGCAACCCCCTCATGCGCAATACTCCATTGTGTTCAGCTGAGTCCCTGCCATCATCCGAAGGCCTTGGCTTTGGAGGGATTGGCCGTGGGGGACTACTGCCCTTTACATCAGCTACTTCTTGTGCAACAGCCATGTAATATTCATGTCTCGTGGTCCGAAATACCTCAACATACCTCCTACCCATGTTCTGCCTGTTCCTATGAAGGGCGAAGTCCACCTGTAGGGGGAATGCAAGCACACAAAAAGCATCTCCACTAAATCTGCCATTTTTGTGAACAAAGAGAATGTCAACAATGTCTAGCCCACGAAAGAATTCTATAATATCAGGTTCTGTGCAATCAAAAGGAAGGCCACGCAGGCGGACAACAGGGAAAGGTGGGGGTTGGCCAACATATCCAAAAGAATTATTGTACATCAAACTGGAACTGGTAGGTCTTCCATAATATGACGAGTTAGAATCGGGTAGCCTTTGACGCTTGAAACCCATGTCGCGTCCTTCATATCCATCCATATATTTTCTGAAAGATAAGATGAAAATGAAATCATTAATAAGGTCTATCATGAGAAAACCAAAATAAACTAGTTAAGTCCATTACAGACTCATACAAAGTCTTAACTTTTCAAGAAAATGGATGACATTGCAAGGCAAAATTTTTTGATTACCACCATCATTCTTACATGACGACACTAGCATTTTTTTTAATATTTCACAGTAAAACATGATCATTAGAAAAAAATGTCAGGTCTTACAGAACTCACAATTCAAAATTTTTTTTTTTTGAAAAGTAGAACTCAGATCAAGAAAGCAGTCAAATTGAATTACAACGAATTGAAGCAAATGGTGAACTAAATAACAAAGAATGAATACTTTGGAAAAAGAAAAGACTTACATCACAATCTCCATCTAATAGGAACAGTTTTAAATCACCCTTTCAATGTCATTATCTCCCCTCTCGATAATGAAAAAGAAAAGGAAAAGGAAAACATGAAAAAAATGCTACAATCAAATAAATGATTTGTGTCTGTCTTTCTGTCGTTGGAAAAGGCTATGGTAGAGAGACTGTGTGGAGGAAATATCGAAACCAACATGAACCATGTAACCTCACTACTTTATCACCTAATTAGGTCCTCCAGCAGATATTTTATCCTATTTGTTTCTCTTGTTTTACTTATTAAGTCCATCAACATGAACTTCATAATCATATGGTCTTGCAGCATTAAATGAACCACCCGATAAAGACTGATCAATAAAGAAATCATAACATCACAACTACAGAGAACTATATGAACAATAGGAAATTCTTGTGAAGAAAAAAGTATTGCTAAAAATGGACTTTTAATAAAGAAAATAAGCATTTAAATGGTGCAATGTCAGTATCATTCCAAGATCAGAAAAATGTTTACCAAGATTTTATGATTGCGGAAAAGTCGAAATAGGCTGGAAGTAAAAGCTAAGCTGTTTAAGCTTTCTCTGGTTGTGGAGTAAACATTCAGGAATGACTTCTGTCTGAGCTTGTTGGAAACCCCAGTTTGAATAGAGGGCTAAATGGAGATAAAGATTGGGTGTACAGAGGAGGAAATAGAAATGGAGTTGGCCCTTCTCTATATTAAGCATGATAGGAAGTATCTGGATCAGGGTGATAGCAGTGGAGTTGGTGATCATGAGGTTAGCAGCATGGTGTGCATGTGTACATGTGTGTGCACACATGCATGTGGTGGAAGTCAAGGAAGTGCACAAGGAAACAGATAAATCCTCACAGATAAAGCCCTCGGCAGAGAGAATTAATGCATGCAGATTCCCAAGGATGCAACAGAAAGAAATGGAGGGGGATAAAAATGAGGAGTCACTTTTTAAAAAATAAGGATTCACTTCTGAAAACTATCCTAAAACTACAATCTTTCAAACTCTAATCCTTATGTAAAGGAATTCATTTCAGATGCAATTGGACACCCTCAGATCCGCCTATGCTGTGAGCCATCTAGAATTTAACCCAAGTTCCTGGCTGCATCTTCTTTTCCAAATATGTTAGGCTAATCTGCCAGACCTCAACAGTACCGATTCTTAATGAGCAAAACTGGACTTCAGCACTTACCTAAGGGTGATACTGATATAGGAAAAAATACAGCTTCTACCAAAACAAAATATATCAAAAGGCAGGGTTTTTTCAGCCTTTGTGACATAACAAAATACCGGATCTTAATGACCTAAGGTGACCTAAATGTCTTTTTAGCAGTGCCCCAAGAGATTTGAGGAGTTGGACGCCAACTGCCGAGCATCCCAAGAAGGGGTGGGAAAGACTGAAAGGAAACCATTAGGTATAATCTCAATTACTTTGTTTCAAGCTGTGAAGAATTTTGGTGCCTCAGAATATCTCACATGCAGTAGGTGCATGCTTGAGAGGAGAGGAGATCCACGTGTGGAGGAAAGAAGGTGGTTGGCATGGAGATGAGGGTGGTATGAAGAATGTTTGACGTGGAGGAGAAGAAGAGGGGGAGTTGCAAAGATGAAGAATTTCATTCAATCAACTCAAGAATAAATCAAGGATTTGATCTCTATTTAAAGAAATCCAATTCTAAGTACAACCCCAACAAATTTAGGATTTAGAATCTAGAAATTCCAATCCACTTTCCTAAAACAAACTCAATCACTTAGGGCTAGTTTACTTGGAGGGTTAAGGAAGTGGTGTTAAGAAATGTGAAATTGGTGTTACCCCCAATTGTGTTTATTTGCAGTGTGGTGTTAACACCAATTTGTATTTACTTGAATTGCTGTTAAGTTGAAGTGTTAACCCTTGTGGTATTTACTTGTTAGTAGTGTTAATAATTTGAATTAGAGACCGAGAGAGCACAACAAAATCGTGGGACTTAAACACGGGTTTACCTAACACCAGTAACAACTGGTGTTAGACAAACCAGTGTAAAGAGTTTTTAACCCGTGTTAACCAAAAGGAGGTTAATCCTCCAAGTAAACAAGGGTTAACCCCTCAAAAAGGGGGTTAATCCCTCAAGTAAACTAGCCCTTAACTAATCCTAAATTGACCCAATCACCAAAACTAATTAAATAAAATAAACTTAAAAACAAAACACACCAAACCCTAACCTAATTCACGCACACACATGGGCACACCACTGACTAACACGTGACAGTGTCACGTGTCATTCTCTTTGTTGGTAATAAAGTAGGCCACGTGACACTGCCACATGGCAACTAATAGGCCATGTGGCACAACATCTCAAGGCCCAGCTGTTTTGATGGTCCAAGGGATCAAAATTGGAGTCTTTGCTCAATTGGTAAGTCTTTTTATTTTTAGTAAAGTTATTTTTAGGAAATATGTTTAGGATTTGTTTTAATTAGAGATAAAATCTTTCCTAATGAGATAAGATCTTATTCTATTTTTAGAGATGTGGGTTGTTTCCAATTGTAGGGATATATTCTCTTTATAAAAAGAAAGCCTTCCCATCTTTTCTATTTTGAGTAATACCAAATATTTCCAACAACTCAAAGGCTCATCTCTCTCTCTCTCTCTCCAACCGACGACCCCCAAGGTCACTGTCAGTCACCATCATGCCGGCCACCAACCAACACGGTGGTGCTCCTCCACACCTCTAGGCCCTCACGTAAATAGTCCCACATGTGGGCTATTTTTCCCACACTTGGAGTCTCCACGCTCCAATATTTTGTCAATTCTTGACATGGTATTAAAGCCTTCAGTCTAGGCTCCACGTGCGTGTGGGTATCCTGACCACACGGTGGTTCTCACATCCAAGAAGTCCTCGACAAATCCAACACCTTACGCGAAGAAGGAAAATTGTAGAAGTTGACGAAAGCCTCCACTGTGGTCACCAATGCCACATTGGGCTCAAGAGAAAAGAAGGGGAAGTTCGAGGGTCATAAAAGAGGAGATTTATCATAAGATATTTCAAGTCATGGTACCTTTATATTCGATTTTTTACTCTTCAAAAGAAGAGGTTTTATCAAAACAAATGGTACCAAACAGATCAAATGAGCGAAGAACAAGCACCATGGCGATCACTTCAACTCTGACTAAAGAAGAGGCACAATGTACCCTCTAGAAGAGCACCACGACTGCATCAACTTCTCCACTTTCTCTTAGTGACCTTGGCTCAAAGAAAAGCCAAGAGTTTTTTTCCAGCTTACAAGCAAGGCACCATACTTTATGAGGCACATGGAACCCTCTAAAGCATCGGGGAACATCGAGATGAAGGGCTCGACTCTCGAGCGTAGAAGAAGAGGCATGAAGATCATCTTCAACTCTGCAAGAAAAGAACAATGTAGCAATATCAAGTTCGGCAAGCCATTGTCCTCTCGGCCTTCGGCTTGAGAGGGAGTGTAAGGAATAAAGCAAGCCACGTGACAGCATCTAAGGGCCCACAGGGGTGCGCTGTCTTGGTGGTCCAAGGGACCAAAATTGGAGTCATTGCTTAATTGTTAAGTCTTGCTATTTTTAGTAAAGTTGATTTTAAGAATATGTTTGGAATTTGTTATGATTAGAGTTAAAATCTTTTCTAATGAGATAAGATTTTATTCTATTTTTAAAGATGTGGGTTGTTTCCAATTGTAGGGACATGTTCTCTCTATAAAAAGAGAGCCTTCTCATCTTTTCTATTTTGAGCAATACCAAATATTTCCAACTCAAAGGCTCCTCTCATTTCTCTCTCTTCTCTCTCTCTCTCTCTCTCTCTCTCCAACCGGCGACCACCAAGGCCACCGTTGGCCACCATCATGCTGACCACTAACCTACACGATGGTGCTCCTCCATGCCTCCAGGCCCTCACGTGGATAGTCCCACACATGGACAATTTTTCCTACGCACTTGGAGTCTCCACCCTCCAATATTTTTGTCAATTCTTCACACTCAAAATTCTTGCACTCCCCTCCAAGTCAAACTCTTGGAGAGGAGGAAAGACTTGTTGGAAAGTGAACATGTGAGGCTATATTCACCATTGGTCTTCATCTTCAACATCAAGGAATTGGCTTGGATCTTCTCTAGTAGGACTACTCGGAGTAACTGAAAGTCCTTTAGCAACCTCTATAGTAGTGGCTATAACAGCTATAGTTGACTTTTCATTCCGAAGAAGAGTTTGAAGACGCCCCAACTCTGCAGAAGTGAGTGGACACTCATCAGAAGTTGATGACATATTTTCCCGAGGAGTCCGCCTAAATTTCTCCTAGCATCGATCTGTTGCATGGTTGGTTCAATTACAATGCGGACATGAAGGGTAAATCCAACCACAACTGGGATCACTTCCACGTCCACATATTGTGTCACCTTGCATGGAGACTAGCATTGAAGATTCTAAAGGGGTCAGTGTGGAAACATGAAACTCATCCACCTTGATCTTCTCAAGGCAACCATATATGGTCTCGAGATCAATCAAGTCCTTCATCTAAGGAGAGTACCTAGTCTCGCACAGATTGATAGTGGTCGTTTAAGCCCCTTAGAAATTTGCATGTCTGCCACCTTGTGCAGGATTCAAATTGCTTGTCACAACAAGCCGACTCGTAAATGCCAAGTTCTTCAAAGAGGCCTTCCATCTTCGCGAACTACTTACCAATGGAGAGATCCCCTTGATTTGTGTTCCAAATGCGCTAATAAATACTTGCTAACTGGGCACTACTAGCCTTTTTAGAAAACCTCTTCTCAAGTGCATCCCATATATCCTTGGCTGTGTCATTATATAACATATTGGTTGCAAAGAAAGGTCAATATAATTCATAAGCCAATTCATTACCTGACAATGCTATTTTTCCCACTTCTTCACCGTGATTCCTTTTTGCACTTCTGATCATTTTTTTGTGATCACATGAAGTTTTTCTTGACCATAGTGTAGTTCGAGGCTCTGATCAACTTGATGATAGTGCCTTGAACAAGGGCTTTAGTCTCCATGGTGATTGGAGTCTCAGCATCTGCCATGGCTTCTACTTTCCAAAGTCGAGACACCTTGATCGTTCCTGGGTGTATGAGAATACAAGTGCCTCTTCTTCAACATCTTAAAGTCGAGCTACCTCAATCATTCCTAGGTACGTGTGAGGGGTTCACGTGGGTTCTCCAACTTGAGAACTAGCTCTGTGCTTTGACCTCTTGCTTCACGTATTCCACACCAATAAGGAGATCACGCATGAACCCTCTCGATCTAAGGGATGCAAGATCGCCCGCTTTGATATCATGAGAAGAATTTTGGCACCTCGAAATGTCCTACGTGCAACAAGTGCAAGCTTATGAGGAGAGGAGATCCACACATGGAGGAGATACGGTGGTTGGCGTGGAGAAGGTTTGACGTGGAGGAGAAGAGGGGGAGTTGCAAAGATAAAGAATTTTATTCAATCAACTCAAGAATAAAAAGAAGATTTGGTCTCTATTTCAAGCAATCCAATTCAAATTACAATCCCAACAAATTTAGAAATTCTAATCATCTTTCCTAAAAACAAATACAATCACTTAACTAATCCTAAATTGACTCAATCACCAAAACTAATTAAATAAAACAAATTTGAAAACAAAACACACCAAATCTTAACCTAATTCACACGCGTGCGCACAAATATTCACGCCCACACATGGGCATACTACCAACTGACATGTAGTAGTGCCACGTGCCATTCTCTGAAGTCTTACACAAGCCAAGAAATGGCTCAAAATAAATATAAGTGGAGCCGGAGAATCTACATAGCCGACCAAGGCTTTGTTATCGTTATCATCGTTAGTGACCCAAAGTGTCAAAGTCCAACTCAAACGATGACCTAAATGAGATTTCTATCTACCTGATCTTCAAGTTTGCATGTTAAGTTTAAAATGCACCAAACTCAAATTAGATGTGTACCCTTTTTCTATCAACAAACACAAAGTTAGATGTGTACCATTTTATTTTTCTATCATTTATCCTATTCCTATTCTATACAGCAACTTTCCAAAAAATACCATTTCTCTTCCCCTCCCTCTTCCCACTTCTTTTTCACTTCCTCTACTAAGTAAATGTGGCTGCAACTAGAACAATGCTGATATGTTGCCTCAACGCAGCATTAGCAACAGCTGCATGTCCTAGAGGCAACATAGCACAACTCACCACCAGACAACCAATTTACAACAACTAGATGATTATTCAAGTATTGCTGATGAGTTAAATTTCAAGTAAAAAAACGAGAGAAAAAGCCATTACTAGTAGGTCACCAGTTCAACATGATTCCTGATCTGACAGCCAATTCTATTTCAAAAATAAGTAGCTAGCCTCCCAAATACAAAATTCAAATTGATAACATCGCTAATACACATAGACACAAACCAGTACCAGCACTCCATGTACCAACTAAACATGATATTAAGATAACTAATCTGCATGCTAGAGTTATATTGCTAAAGTATATTTTGCAAACAGATAACTCTCCCAAATAAAAATTTAAGGTTGATAGCAGACAACCTCCAAGTATTTATAAAAAATGCTAACCAATAATACAACAAAATAAAAGATAATTAAGAGAGGACAACAAGGAGGAATTCCAAAATAGTAACCGAGATTATGGAAATTAAATGCACTTTTGGAAAAGTTACATCCAATGAAGATTGTTGTTTTTATATAGAAGAAAAAAGATAGAACTATAGTATGCAAAGAACAAGATTCAAAACCAATTTTACTTCACCAAAAATGAAAAGTTCAACCTTTTTTTTGTTAAAATTTCGAACCCAAGAGAAACAGGAATCTAGACCAATGACAAACCAAAATGAAAACGTTACAGACCAAGACAATATACTTTGACACAAACATAAAGGCTCACAGTGCGTAAAATAAGTTCATAACTTTCGTCGTTATTTTGATATATAACATTAAAATTTTACAAATTCAAATATGCACACAGCACTGTTCAAGGAGGCATAAGAATTCATCCAATAAGTAGGCAAGTTCTCATGTAATCCCCTCCTAATTAAAGAAGGCCAAGGGTATCAGCTATGGCCAGAAGCCGACACAAGGAAAGGTACAAGAGCAAGTGGAGGGTGCAGCCAGGAAGATGAAAGGACAGGAAGACCAAGGGCCATGCAAATATGGGAAGGTTGGACGTAAACGACTAATTATGCAAGACTCTATCAGATAACTACATATGGTGCCACGACAGAGGTAATTGGATGCAAGATTTAAAAGGTTGAATTTAGCATTGTTTTGATCAATTTTTAAGTACGTATTTCACTGCATATAGAAACACCAATGTTTCAATATCAAATTTTAATAATTTTAATGTCTAAAAAATAATCAATTTCGAAGGTATGCCAACACATATCGATAAAAATGGCAAAAGTCAAAATGACTAAAATTTTTACGATAATTATTTCTATTTAAACCTCAAACCCTAAACCCCGTATTCTACTCCCTATTTAAATGGATAAGTGTTAGCATATGCTTTATTCTATTCCATTATTGTATAGTTGTGGTGTTTGCTCCTCAGGAGCATCTATGTACTTTCACTATTTCTAGTCTCTCTCTATATAAAAGAACCCTAGGATTTCAATAAGAAGTTGAACCATTTCATCCAATTTGATATTAAAGCGGCGATCCTATATTGGTGCTCCGATATCCCACCCCCACAAGCCTCTGTACTCTTCAACCAAAACCCTAATCTCTCTTGGAGGCAGTGTTGTAAAAATCGACCTACTCAGCTGAGTAATCCTATGCGGTGCCCTACCGACTGAATAACCCATAATCAGGCCTATAGTTGACAACACCAACTACTCGACTAAGTAGTCGGTGTAACCATCAGAGTAATTGCCCAATTTTTGCATAGAGAGAAAAATAGGTATGTAGGTATATTATTTTTGTAGGTCAAATAAAATCTCATTCTACCCCCTCCCCTTACTATTCCTCTAAAATCATTTATTTTCACCTGAGATTTCCTCTTAAACCAAGCAAAAACCCTCCATTGCCAAAGTACATATTGTAATGTATTTGATTCAAACACATTAATTCTTAATTTATGTTGCTTTGTCGTTGGTAATGTATTTATAATTGTTTATACTTTAGTTTAATTATTAAATTTGTAATGAATTTGATATTGTTTGTGCTTTGTAGCTTACTTTATAACCTTGAACTTGAATATATTTATTTTTATGCAATGATATATTTTACTTCTTAATATGTGCATGTCTATATATATATATATATATATAATACCTCGATCGAGTACTCCTCGACTACTCCCACGCATACCATATACTCCTTAGTCAGTGGCCTGACCGATTGAATACCAACTACAGACTTTTACAACACTACTTGGAGGCACCCAGAGGAGCCTACACCGATGGCCACCGACCTCTGTCGATCGCAGTAGATTGCCGATATGGCCACCGCCACTACTGACGAGCCCCATCGACCACCGCTAACGGTCGATCTACTTCGGAAGGCCATCGCTTGACCGACAGGGTCGCAACCCTACCGTAGATCATTGCCATCGCTATGTCGAGCCTCACCAGTGCTTCCTACGACCTTGCTAGCGCCACCTCAAGCTTCCCCAGTGCTGCCAACGACTCCTAGGGCTCCACCAGCGTCGCCTCAAGCCTCACCACTGCCACCTACGATTGACAGGGAGGGGTCTACAGCCCTGATCTAGGGGCTGCATCCCTTGTAGATGCAAAGAGAAGCCCTCCGTTCCCTTGGGGCCATCGCAGGTTGTTTCCTCCACACCTAAGTTAAGCCAACACCCGTCCAAGAGGGCTTTCCAATAAAGATGCAGATTCGAACCAGATTTCCTCTAGATCTGTCAGTGTTTTCTTGTCATGAATATGGATTTCTTCTATGTAATTGATGGATGCCTTTGGATCAGTTCGTTTCGTTGATTGATGAGGAGTTGTTTAGCTCCCTTTAGCCAGGATGTACTCATCGGGAATTGTTGAATTCATGATGGAGGCTGCTATGAAAGCAAGACAAGTCAGTCTTTCCAAAGACCATCAGGTCAGACGACGTCGTCTGAATAGACGAAGAGGCCCTTCTACATGAGGTAGGGGGTGCTGCCGTCGACAGGGTAGCAAGTAATGTGCCACAAGTATATTCCATGGCAAGATGTGACATGTTCAAACTGTGACTGAAGCTACAGAGCGGGCCGATGGAATTGTTAAGAAAGAGGATGAGGCGGTTGTGTCTACTACTTCAGAAATCACAGCTCTTGCTTCTTCTACAAGTGATGGATGGTTAATTGATTATGAGGCATCCAGGCATCTTAGTGTAGATCGAGAGTATGTCTGCATGGTGCGTGATGTTCCTCCTAACAAGACAGTTCAGGTAACTGATAGGCATCTTTCTCCAATCCAAGGCGAGGGGGAGGTTACTATATCTCCCACCTTGAGACTGCCCAATGTTCTATTTGTTCCTAATTTTTCAATCAGCTTGTTGCCAGTTAGCAGGATTACCAAAGAGCTCAACCGCAGAGCAATCTTTGATGACGTGGGGTGTGTTTTCTAGGACAAATTCACAGGAAAAACTATTGGTAGTAGACGTGAGGAAAGTGTATACAGCTTAGCTCAGTCTCCATTGACAATTGTTGGATAAGCAGGTGTGGCATACAAGGCAGGGACAGCACTTCAGTGGCACCGTCGGTTGGGAAATCCCTCTCTAGATCGACTAAGACAAGTTATTCCTCATTTATCACCTGCTGCTACTGATCTTCTTTGTGACGCTTGCCAACTAGGCAAGCATCACCATTCCAGCTATTCTCCTCGCATTATGGTTATGCTATATGTATGTTTTGACTTACTCCATATGAACATATGGGTCCCGAGTCGTACTCCATACAAGCAGGGATTTTGCTTCTACTTGGTGATTATTAATGATTTCTCTGTACTATGATGGACCTTTTTGCTTCGTAGTAAGTCAGATGTAGGAAACACGATGGAAATGTTAATCAGATCAAGACTCAATTTTATACAGTTGTAAAGATTGTTAGAACTGACAATGCACTTGAGTTTTGCACTAGGAGATTGACTCAGTTCTACATCTCCCTAGGCATCATACATTAGACCAAAAGGATTACAAATGTTATGATCCCATTGGTAGGTAACACTATGTTAGCATGGATGTCACGTTTCATGAGGAGGTCTCATTTTTCTATGAGGGGCACTGAATGTCTACTTCAAATGCACCTGCATCGATGCTCTTTCCCCCTATCAAGTTTGAGGATATTCCTGTCTCGACTCCCTCGCCTCCCACTTCAGATTCCAGGAAGTTTGTGAAGAATTTTGAGAAGCTACATGGCCCGATGTGCATGTACAGCATACTCATTTGACTCTGCAGAGGCCATCTCCATTTATGCCATAGGTTGTTAGACCACGATCACCACCTGAGACAGGTACCACATCTTCCTCTACGCCACTAGACTCTCCTGCATAGGTGCATGTTGACTCCACTGAGCTGCCTATTGACGATGGTCCCACAAGTCACTCTACGATGCCTAATGCTACTGAGGATCTTCCTATTGCTATTAGAAAGGCTTCACGCTCATATGCTCACTACCATGTTGCAAGTGATCTTTCAAGTACCCATCTCGGGAAGTCGTTTGCCCAATTTACTTCTGCCTTGTCAGCTGCAAAGATCCCCACTACCTACCAATAAGCCATGCTTCATCCAAAATGGCGGGCTACCATGAAGGACGAAATGGCTGCAGTTCTGGGTCGCAGGACCTAGGAGCTCACCCCAATTCCTGACGAAGCTACTGTTGTTGGTTGTAGATTGGTATTCACAGTGAAATTCAATCAAGATAGAGGCATTGTTAGGTACAAGACATGTCTAGGGCAAAGGGGTTCATTCAGACCTATGGGGTAGATTTCTTTGACACCTTCTCACCAGTTGCCAGACTTCCCACAATACGAATATTGGTTGCAGTTGCAGTACAGCTTGATTGGCCTTTACACCAGTTAGATGTGAAGAATGCATTCTTTTATAGTGATCTCCAAGTGAAAATCTACATGCAGCAGCCACCATGCTTCGAGGTTCAAGGGGAGAGTACTTACAAACTGCAAAAGGCCATATATGGCCTTAAGCAGAGCCCAAGAGCTTGATTCCAGAAGTTGTCACAGGTTGTAGAGGTAGCCGGATTCAAGAGATCGACAGCTTACTTTTCTTTATAGTACTTGTTTATGTTGAAAACTTGATTGTCATAGGTAATGATGAGTAAGGTATTGCTGAGATTAAGTGCATCATAGCAAAGTAATTTATCATGAAGGACTTGGGAGCTCTACAATACTTTCTTAGCATTGAGATGGCTCACAGTAAAAAGGGCGTAATCTTATCCTAAAGGAAGCATGCATTAAACATCTTGTAGGAGGTTGTTATGCTTGGGGCCAAGGAGGTCAATATTCCTATGAACCCCAAGATGTCACTCTATGATGAATATGCACAGTTGGTGAACAACAGACAGTACAGGCAACTTGTGGACAAGCTGCTATACCTCACTATCACAAGGTTGGATATCTCATTTGCGGTGGGAAGACTAAGTTAGTTCATGGCCAAGCCAACACATCGGCATTGGGACATAACATTGATGGCACTTAAATACATCAAGAAAGCTCCTAGGAAGGGTCTCCTCTTCTCTAAGGGGTCTTCTATGACCTTAGTTGACTACTCTGACGCGGACTACGCTGAATGTCATATGGACCGTAAATCCACTATCAGGTTCTGCACCTTTTTGTAGGGAGTTTGATCACTTGGAGGAGCAAGAAACAAGGCATAGTTGCAAGATTCAGTGCCGAGTCTGAGTACAGAGCTATGGCTCAGACGACTGCAGAGATGATGTGAATTAGGTCCTTGCTTACTGACTTACAGATACAATTTTCTAGCCCAATTGAGATGAGATGTGATAACAGGGCAGCCACTTTCATTACTGACAACCCAACATTTCATGAGAGGACAAAACTTGTTGAGGTTGATTGCCACTATACCAGGGACATCATTCAGAAGAGGTTACTATACACCACACAAATCACATCTGATGAGTAGATTGCAGATATTTTCACCAAGTCCCTAGCTAGATCTTTACTTGATTCATGTGTATCTAAGTTGAGCATGATAGATATCTATTTTCCAACTTGAAGAGGATTGTTAGCATATGTTTTCATTCTATTTCTCCATTGGATGGTTGTGGACTTTGCTCCTCATGGGCATCTATGTACTTTCACCCTTTTTGATCTCTCTATTTACTAAATTGACTACAAGAAAAAAGATGCTAATGTTAACACAAACTTAGGATTTTGTTCTTAAAAATTAAACAAAGATTTTCTCAATTCTAAATTATACTAATAGTAAATTTAGTGTAGATCTACTCTATAATTAAGGATAGATGTAAAATTGAATCAACCTTACGAAAAAAACAAACTATAGAGCAACAGTTATAGTTTCCTTACGCCAATGACAACGAAGAGTCCTCTTGAGAAGATAAAATTGGTACAAGGCATTTAGGTAGGTAAAGGGGAGGGAAAGAGTATGATGCTTAACTCCTTCAGTAGAGTTGTTGACATGAACTAAATGTGAGTTGAAGTTTTAGTACAATCTTTTTTAGGCAGGTGCAAAAAAAAATTCAATTTTCAATAGGAAGGGGGTGCCCTACAATACAGATCAACAATAACAGAGGGTTTAGAGCATAGTTGCAACTGGAGAAACAACAACAATGAGGAATGGGAGTAATAGCAACACCAATTATCGAAATGTCAAGTGCATTTCGTCACTTGTCAACCATTTCGACGAAATAAGCGAAATTTTGGCAAACTTTCGACGAAACCCTGTGTTTCAACATAATAATAATGTTGATATGGCCTTTTCTCAAAAATAGCCATTTCAACGACATGCCAACAAAATTTAATTCACTAGCTAGATGAACAATCCAAGCACCTAAATTAAAATTCCAACCGCTAGTCTTGTAGTGAAACGTAGGAAACAACATTTTCTTACGAAATCCTTCCATTTTAAACAACACTAGTGATAGTAACCACACTTCGCTATGGGAGTTCGTGAAACTTGCATATATCTAACTATAGTATATGATTTAACTATACATCCAAAAAATTCACTCTATGGAATTCAATCTATAATCCAAGTTTTGCTTGCATTAAATTTGATGATTAATAATAATATACATAATCTTTCTTGACTTAGCATCCCTCAACCTAATTTTTTGGTTCAACCCCTAGTTGCATACATCTTCAATCAACTACCACATGTAAATCTTATTTTCTACCACAGTTAATTGTAATTTAAGCATTGGTAAACGCTAGATTTTTTGTGTAATCCTAGTCATTTCATTATTAAAGAATTGTATATCCAAGCAATTTCGTTATATGAAAATGGACAATCCAAATCCAAACTGTGTTCCATCAGAAGCCAAATGTATTGTCAAAGTGAAATAAAATTTTTACATAAGGATCGTAACCATGTGATGTAAATATATTGTCGTAAACTTGATCATTGTAATGGATTATTCTAATAAAGTATGTTTACTGGCTATTCATGAAAATAGAAATGAGGTTGGGAGAGGCCGAGTGGATTGAGGTAGGGGAGAGGAACGGGTAAGATGGGGTAGGGAAGAGGAACGTAAGAGAGGGGGTGGAATCGTGGACAGGTGTATGTAAATGGACAATCCAAATCTATGTTATGTTGCGACAGAAGGCAAATGCATTGTCAAAGTGAAATAAATTTGTGTTACATGAAGATGCTAACTATGTGATGTAAATATAATGTCGTAAGCTTTTTTATTGTAATGGATTATTCTAATAGAGTATGTTTACTAGTTATTCGTGGCAATAGAAACAGGGGCTGGAGATGCCTAGCTGATTGAGGGGGTGAGAGGAACGAGTAAAAGGGCTAGGAAAGAGGAACGTGAGAGAGAAGGTCAAATGGGGGATAGGTATCGGACGTTGGTAGAAGTAAGCTTCCTTTAGTATATATAATAGGGTTCCCAGATGGTTCCTAAGAGATATTTATAGGAAATCCAAGTATTCCTAATATGATGTGGATTGTTGGATCTAATCTAATGGTTATAATCTATTCTTAATTGCATTTTGGAAAAAAAATTACCTTCCAATTAATTTAAAGATTTGGATTTAAGTATTCAAAAGCATTTTAATTGCATCTAATCCCTTTGAATTAAAAGCTCATTTTTTAAATTCCCTGATTCCAATAGATAATAATTAATCACGCATGCCTCAGTGCACTTTTCAGACTATGGTCAATTCAAAGTTCAATTTTTTTCAAGTTCGTGATCCCGTAGATCTGGATTTGAATCTCATCCTCCAAATGAAATGAAGGAAAAAAAGTCGAACTTGTGGAGATAAAAATCAAATTTTGAGGTGTGCTCGTGAGATAAATCTGCGTGTAAAGCTCACCTACATATAACTTAGGTGAAGTTTAGTTAATATTTTCTACTACAAGCAATATTTTAAAGTGAAAATTTGATAATTAAGATTACTCTATATGAACATATTATATACAAAATTTCAAATCAATTTGACACTCCTATCCCCTATATCGATGGAGGCTTAATTTCGATGGCTTATGTGTTGCGAAATTTGACCCTACTTGATGGAGATACTACGATCATCTAATTTTAATGAAATTTTACACACTTCATATTTTCACTAAATAGTTTCAATTCCTGAGTTCTCATTTAAAAACATTAATTATATCTAGAAATATACCTAAACTTCATGTAAGTTAGATGCAGGTGAGCTTCACGCTCAATACCTTATATATATATATATATATATATATATATATATATATATATATATATATATATATATATATCACGCAATGTGAGCTAGATATGAAATAACCTGGTCCCTTCCCTCCACCCAATTCCGGAGCAAGAGATACGTTACCTTCCTGCCAACTCGCTCCCAAACAGTGAATGTTTCTCCCTACACTCCATGTTCCTCTTCTTCCTCTGTAATTTAACTACCCAAAAGCAAAGGCAAAACAATCGTTTCCTCACTCCCCAGTCCTTCCATACATATCCCTCCATCAATTTCATACATACCAAACCCATTAACACAACCAACATCGAAAGAATAAGCTCAAAGCAGTGGTAACCAGCCACTGGAAAGCAAACCCCTACGTCACAACCACATACCCTAACCACCTAAATCCACACCACGTGATCAAAATGCAATCTTTGAATCCAACCCTCCACACACACCTTCCCCCCCACAACCCACACACCCCAACACATAACTCCAATGAGAGCAGCAAAGCTCCCACCTTTCCACTCCATCCCACCTTCCACCACCTCAGATCTAACGGCATCACACTCACCTCGACCCATCGTAACCGAAGATAACCTAAATCGACTAAACCCTAGATGTTGTCGAGCTCTAAAACCCTAGAAGCAGATCCATACAACCGATTACAGAGGAGAAGAAAGAGCGGGGGACGGGGTGGAGCGCTATTGGGGATCGAAGGAGGAACCTTGTGAACATGGTGCGACGCGGCGATCGATTCGATGGGGATCTTTTTTTCTCTCTTTGGATCTTTCTTTCTCGATCGATCGATTTGCCAAGATGCGGCGAGGGAGACCTCAGGTGGACCTGTGGTTGGGAGTGGCGAAAGCGGACGAGATAGGGTGACAAAGAGGGAGTGGGGGGGAAGGAAGTTGAAGGTTAAGGGAGTGGAAGGATCCTGACCGTCGATGGGGTTGTTGGTCCGGCGATCGGGGTCATCGTCGCCGTCCGAAAATATCTGAGTAGGGATGCAAACTTTTCTCAACCCAATCCGTACTTACCCGACCCAACCGAAAAAAAAAACCCACAAAGGATAAAATTCGATCGGTTTGAATTTCCGTTTTCCGATCGAATTTGGGAGCAATTAATTGCACACGGGTTCCGAAATTTAAAAGTTGGGGTAGATTTAGATGTATAATATTCTAATGTATTTTTTATTTGATATATTTTTTTATGTAAAAAAAATATTTACGTGTCATAGGATCTATCATTATTGAAAGTAATAATAAATTACTTTTATACATGTATAAATCACTCAAATCACTTTTGGAATCAATTTATATCAGTGTAAAATTACTTTACACTAGTATAAAATCGTTTTTCACCTTCGAAATAATTTTGAATCGATACAAAGGTATAAAATTAAATTTCAAGTATTCATTCACTTATAACAAGTGATTTTTTCACCGTAAGGTTTAAAGTTTAGTGTAGAAACACTAAAGACTAAATCCTAAACCGTAAGGTGGAAAAATCAACTTTCAAGTAAAAAATCACTTCTCATACGTGAAACTATGTTAAGACCCGTGCTGTATGAGCCTTTTAAGACATCTGGAATTTGAGTCAGACGTCTGGACACCTTCCCAGACGTCTGGAAATCGAAAATTTTGAGTACGAGCTCGCGTGCTGCGCGCAGACAGTACACTTCCCTCGTTTTCTTCTTCTTCTCTCTCCTTTCGCCCAACGAAGACCCTAACCCCACACCCTTATATAAGCCCCCTCCTCTCCCTCGTTTCACCCCACTTCCCAGCCACCTCCCTCCTTCCCTCAAGCAAGCGCAGCAGACTAGAGAGAGAGCGCGGGCGTGGCGCGAGAAGGAGAGGAGGAGCAGCGTGAGAGGGAGAGAAGTAAGCATGCGAGCTCGCGTGGGAGCTCGCCGGTGAGCTCACACTCGGAGCGCGCGCATGCGCAAGGCGAAGGAGTGCGTCGGGGAGTTCCTCCCCGACACTGCTGCAGTTGGAGCAGCAAGCGAGAGGGCGCGGCGCGGTCACGCGCGACGCGAGAGGGCGAAAGTAGGTTATAGTTCTGCGTTTTTCCCAGAATCAGACGTCTGGAGCGACGTCCAGATCACATAGCCGACATCTGGAGGAGGTTTCAGACAACTGAGAAATAAATTTAGCGAAGGTACGTCTTCTTTGCGGATGCACCCATGCAGGCCGCTCCGCCGAGGCACTGTTTCATGCCATTATGAGAAGATTCGGTTACGCGCGCAGGATTCGCTTCACGAAGGTGCGGGACACGCCCTCCCACGCATTTCAGACGTCTAGGCGAGGCACCAGACAACGGGAAGCATTTCCAAACGTTTGGAGAGGTGGTCGGACGTCTGGAACTGGGTCCAGATGGTCCAGCAGAGTTCCTGGACGTCTGAGGAGTGGCGTAGGACTTGAGGTATGGCTCTAGACTCTTTTAAGACGTCTGGAAGGTGTTCCAAACGTCTGATTTGAGTCAGGATCACTATTTTTAACCAGTTTAGGGTCCGTTTGAGGTCTGATTTCCGCAATTAAGATATTGATGTTTCCTGTATGTCTTCCCCTACTTGTTGGAATACTTTCTATACTGTTCTGAGTATTCTCTTGTGACTGATCCTTGTGAGAGGACCTCGTTCCGTTGCAGGTTTGGGGCTTGCTGAGGCACGTGGACCTGCCGATCAAGCCCTCAGTACTCCTGGGTTTATTGGTAGAGTGGCTTCCTCTCAATTTAAAAATAACTTAAATGCATGTGTGTAATGAATGATTAGAATCTAGGATATGGCATGAATCCTAGGACTAAAAATACTGGAATGTCTGTATTGAATGAATGAATTGCAGTCTTGAATGAGTAGATAGAATGATAATAATTGCCTGTAAATGAATAACAGTTGCCTGCGAAATATGTAGTATTTGTGTTAGTTAACTGTTGAATGTAACTTTCCTGTCGTACCCGTGAAATGATGTAATATGAGCTGCATGTAGATAATTTGAAAATGGAAAGGTGAATGTTGAAAACACGAGCTATCTGTGAATAAACTGAATATGGAATAGAGTTACAAATCGCATGTGTATAACCTGAGAATGGAAATAGAAATGATGAAACCTAGTATGGCTTGGCCGGAGATACATGAGCATGAACCCTATGGGAAATTAGGAGTAGAGCTCTTGGAAATAAATGGAATGGAACTGAGAATGTGAGTGGGGAAGTGAGTTAGCCTTGAATACGGAATACCAAGGAGAGCGACTGTCCCCTTGTTTAATGCAGAGCGAAGCTAGCCTCCCTTGAGTTAGGACCCGGGGTTAGGATTGGCCACTCTGTACTGACTTCTTGGCCCTCGCGTACGTAGTACCGGGGAGAGCTACTAGTGTAGGGAGAGAGCTAGCCACCCCACGGGGCCCGGGGTTCAGCTAGCCGCCCTACACCGACTTGTTAGGCCCACTGGGCAAACCAGGGTAGTCAAGTGAGGGTGCGTGAACTGTGGAGGGGCGAGACCCCTGTTTGGTTCTTAGGGGCTAGACCCCTGTTACTGAGAGGGCTAGGCCCTATACTGGTTTCGTGCTGTACTTTGGGCGCACCCACTAACGGAAACGACTGACCGCGTGCTAGTGCGAGGTAGCTACCCGTGCGTTTATCGCGATCATTACATCTGTCCATGACCTTGGGGTGGTTGACTGGGTGTAGGATCACCACGGGGGACTCTCCCGGCTAGGAGAGCACAACGTGTGCCTTCCACTCCTCGGAAAAGATTGCAATCAAGATCGTTCCCACGAGGAACACTCAAGATCAAGAAAGAGACCTGATAAATAAACTAAATGGTGAAAAAGAATATGTAGTTCAAGAAAGTAATTGAAAAACAACAGCTACCTGTCCACCGTTACTGTTTAGTTAGTTGGTTGCCACTTTACTCAGCGTTCGCAGACTTCGTGTACTCATAACCCCTTTCAGGTTCAGGTGTTGGGCAGCCAGAGCCTACGGCTGAAGAGGGTGCTGAGCTCAGTAGAGCCCAGTAGTTGTAGCTTCCTGTTGTACTCCTTTTCTGTTTGAGTGAGTAGTTTCTTGCACTTCTGTACTCTTTCACTTTGAATATTATATTCTGTACCCGTTTACCTTTCCATTGTTGTGGTGGTGTGTACTGTAATAGTTTTACTTCTTTACTACTGTACTTTTGTTACTGTTAGTTGCTTAGCATGGTGAATATGGTTTACTTTCCTGCTTTTTGGTTACTTTCTTGTTGGACGACTAGGTCTTGGGATCAGTCGAGTTAGTCCAGTGTCGTGTCCTGTAGGGATTCAGGGACCGGGTCGTAACAAGATGGTATCAGAGCAAGGTCGTCTCGATAAGTGAACCAACTAGCTGGAAAATAACCAATTCACGTGCTTGTAACTAGAGTAACCACCACAACGTACCTTTAATATATGTTCTGAGGTTCTTTTGCTGAATGTCCGTTGGAATTGACATCTTCCTGTTTTATGTTCGCGTCTCATTGCAGGAGATGCCTCGACGTGGAGTCATTGAGGCGGGCCGCGGACGCGGCCGAGGTCGAGGTCAGAGGAGCAGACATGTTGAGCCCGACATCTTAGTGGACCAGCCACTACTTCTGGGCATTCAGGCCCAGGACCTTGCCCAGCTGATACAAGAGATCGTACGAGAGGAGCTCCACCCGCCTCCACGGGCGCCTCTCCCTGGGGCTGCGGAGGGGGAGTCCTCTGTGGGACCGTAAGACAGACACAGCGCCAGATGTGGGGGATGGGGTGGTCCTCCACCGCCCCCGCCGTCCTTTGACACTTCTAAGCACGAGCCTTCCCTGCCTGGAGGCGTGCCAGTTTCCCCACTTCAGCGCCATTACAAGCTTTTTGGACAATTCCGGAAGCTTAAGCCCCCCTCCTTCAAGGGGGATGAGGACCCGACCGAGGCAGAGGACTGGCTCAAGCAGATCGAGAAGGTGTTTGACACCCTTCGCCCCCTGCGGAGTGCCGCGTGGCCTTTGCCACGTACTAGTTGGAGAGCGCGGCACACAGGTGGTAGAGGGCGGTCAGAGGTTAGGAGAGGGTCGAGCCGACCAGTTTGTCACCCTCTTCTACGAGCAGTACTTTTCCCAGACGTGGCAGGACCAGAGGAGGCGGGAGTTCCACACTCTCCGCCAAGGGACGATGACTGTGAGTGCGTATCGCACGCGTTTTCTGGAGCTGTCTCGTTTCGCCACGACAGCTGTAGCTACTGAGGAGGAGCGCCTGTGGAGGTTCACCGAGGGGCTCCGGCCTGCCATTCGGTGGCATGTCAAACCCCTGAAGCTGCCTACGTTCTCTAGAGTGGTGGAGGCAACTATGACATATGAGAAGACCAACCCGGCCGCACGAGACACTGACAGCGGACGAAAGAGGCCTTACCAGCCAGACTACTCACAAGGTCGGCGAGAGAGGAGGCACGCGGCGCCCGCAGGAGAGCCGTCACGCTTTGCGGGGCTGTCAGTGGCCTATAGGGGCCCCCGACAGGGGCCAGCTGCCAGCACTAGACCCCCGCCCAGCCGACAGCAGGGACCTACTGAGGGTGGGTGTCGAGTTCCCCTTTGCTACCAATGTGGCCAATCGAGCCACATCAGGAGGGACTGCCCGTCTAGGGCTGGAGGTCAGCAGATGCTCCCTGCACTGAGCGTTGGAGGACGAACAGGAGGCCGTGGTTCATAGATGCATGGAGGAGGTCAGCAGTCGAGGGGAGGGTACCGGCCAGCGGTTACCCATCCAACGCAGAGTGTGGCTGCTTCTTTCGCACCGAGAGTTGAGGGGCGTATCAACGCCCTAACACACAGAGATGCCAGTGCTTCAGGTTCAGTGGTGGCAGGTATGGTTACAGTTTCCGACAGACTAGTTTACACACTTTTTGATTCTGGTGCCACGCACTCGTTTGTTACTACTAGTTTTGTTGTTAGTTTGGGACAGGAGTGTGTGTTGTTAGAGGATCCGTTTGTGATCAGAGGTCCGGGTGGTCAGCTGTTTGTAGCTGAGGAGGTTTACACAGGCTGTGAGGTTAGTGTTGGGGGATACAGCCTCCCCGCTAATCTGATTGTGATACCGATGGAGGACTTTAGCGTGATTCTGGGAATGGACTGGGTGTCCGCTTACCACGCTTTGGTGGACTATTTCGAGAGGAAGATCGTCTTCTCCATACCGGAGATGCCTTCTTTTGAGTTTCACAGACAGCCGGTGGACGAAGACTTCAGGTGCGTTTCTGCACTTCGGGGGCGAGACTTTTGGGCCAGGGGTGTGAAGGTTTTCTAGCTTGTGTAGTGACAGAGCCCAGAACCGTGGTAAACTTTCAGAGTATCCCGGTAGTCAGAGAGTGTTAAGACCCGTGTCATTAAGCCTTTTTAAGACGTTCGTACTTTGGGTCAGACGTCTGGTAAGACGTTTGGACTGAGGGTCAGACGTCTTGCAAGACATTTGGACTCATTCCCAGACATCTGAAAATCTAAATTTTCGTGTACATTCTCGTGTCTGCGCGCGTGTTGCACGCAGATAGTACACAACCTCATTTTCTTCTCCTTCTCTCTCCACTCGCCTGACGCAAACCCTAGCCCACACCTTATTTAAACCCCCTCTCCCTCGTTCACCCCACTTCCAGCCACCCTTCTCCTTCCTCCAACGTGAGCAGCGAGCAACGAGCGTGAGCAGCATGGGAGGAGAGGAGCAGCAAGGGGAAGAGAGAAGAGCAAGCGCGCGAGCTCGTGTGGGAGCTCGCCGGAGAGCTCACGGCCGGTCGGCGCATGCACGAGGCGGAGAGGAGCGCTGGGGAGGTCCCCCCCAACATTGCTGCAGCCGGAGTAGCAAGCAAGCGGGTACGACGCAGCCGCGTATGGCACGAGAAGGCGAAGGTAGGTTCTGATTCTGGGTTTTTCCCAGAATTAGACGTCTGGATCGACGTCCAGACGACGTAGACGATGTCTAGAGGAGGTTCCAGACGACTAAGAGGTAAGTTTCGCGACATACACCTTCTTTGCGGATACGGCCATGCAGGCCGTTCCGTCGAGGAACTATTTTGTGCCATATTGAGAAGATTTTGTTGACACGTGCAGGATTCGCTTCGGGAAGGCGTGGGACACGCCCTCCCACACAGTTTAGACGTCTGGGTAAGGCACCAGACGGCGGGAAGCGTTTCCAGACGTCCAGAAAGGTCGTCAGATGTCTGGAGCTGGATCCAGATGATCCAGCGGAGTCCCTGGACGTCTGAGGAGTAGCGTAGAATTGAGGTATGGCTCTGGACTCTTTTAAGACGTCTTGAAGGTGTTCCAGACGTCTGATTTGAGCTAGAATTACTCTTTCTGACCCGTTTAGGGTCCATTTGAGGTCCGATTTCCGCAATTAAGATACCGTTGTTTCCCGTATGTTTTTCCCTACTTGTTGGAATACTTTTTATGCTATTCTGAGTAGTCTCTTGTGTTTGGTCCTTGTGATAGGACCTCGTTCCGTTGCGGATTTTAGGTTTGCTGAGGCACGTAGACCTGCCGATCAAGCCCCCATTATTCCGAGGTTTATTGGTAGAGTGGCTTCCCCTTAAATTAATTACAATTTAAATGCATGTATGTAATGAATGATTAGAACTTAGGATATGGCATGAATCCTAGGAC
The DNA here is from genome assembly GCA_037157565.1 of Thalassia testudinum. Classification (NCBI taxonomy): domain Eukaryota; kingdom Viridiplantae; phylum Streptophyta; class Magnoliopsida; order Alismatales; family Hydrocharitaceae; genus Thalassia; species Thalassia testudinum. The sequence goes on from JAZHRO010000022.1 coordinate 84,062,201, forward strand.
TAGAAATACTGGAATGCTGTATTGAATGAATGAATTGCAGTCTTGAATAAGTAAATAGAATGAGAACAATTGCCTGAAAATGAATAACAGTTGTCTACGAAATATGTAATACTTGTGTTAGTTAACTGCTGAATGTATCTTTCTTGTCGTTCCATAAAATGACATAATATAAGCTGCATGTATATAACTTGGAAATGGAAAGGTGAATGTTGGAAACACGAACTACCTGTGAATGGCCTGGATATAGAAATATGAATGATAGAATCACCAGTTCCATGTGTATAACCTGAGAATGGAAATAGAGATGATGAAACCTGGTATGGAATGGCCTGAGGAGTATGAGCATGAACCCCACGGGGGAATAGGAGTTGAGCTCCTGGAAATACATGGAATAGATCTAGAAAATGCTTTGGGAAGTGCGCTTGCCCTTGAGTACGCGGTACCAAGGGAAGCACACGTTACCTCTTAGTGTAGAGGGGTGCTTGCCGCCTTTCGGGTTGAGACCCGGGGTGGGTTTGGCCACTTTGCACCGGCTCGGTGGCCCTCATGTACACAGTACCGGGGAGAACTACTAGTTTAGGGAGAGGGTTAGCCACCCCACGGGGCCCAAGGTTCAGCTAGTCGCCCTACATCGACTTGTTAGGCCCACTGGGCAAACCAGGGTAGTCAGGCGAGGGTGTGCAGACTGTGGAGGGGTGAGACCCCTGTTTGGTTACTGAGAGGGGGTAGACCCCTGTTACTGAGAGGGCTATGCCCTATACTGGTTCCGTGCTGTGCTTTGGGTGCACCTGCTAACGGAAACGACTGACCGCGTGCCAATGTGAGGTAGCTACCCATGTGCTTATCACGTGAGCCGTAGTCACCGTTACGTCTGTCTGTGACCTTGGGGTGGTTGAGGATCAAGGAGGTCGACGTCTCCAAGATAGCTTTCTGCACCCGGTACGGACACTACGAGTTTATGGTCATGCCGTTTGGACTAACTAACACCCCCGTTGCTTTCATGGATTTGATGAACCATGTAACGAGCGCGTGCCCCAGACGTCTTTTAAGACGTCTAGGAGGTGGCCCAGACGTCTGTAAAGACGTCTGGGATCACATCCAGACGTCTGACCAGACGTCCGGGATATTTTACAGACGTCTGGCGAACAGTTATGCTCGCACGGGATATTCGTCTGCGCGCCTGTGCGCGCAGACCTGCGATCCTGCCTCTTTCTCTGCGGCGGCAGGCGACTGCGACCGCCTTCTCTCTCCTCTCCGCGCGGCGTTAAAAGGGGGGCGCGCCTCCCCTCCCGTCTCCACCATCTTCCTCCATTCTTCTCCTGCCTGTGCGCGAGAGCGAGCGGACGCGAGGGCGCAGCGGCAGCGGCAGCCGCAGTAGGCGCGGAGGAGCTGCGGTGTGCGAGGGCGGGGCTCTGCCGTGAGGGCGAGCTCGCCAGGGGCGGCTTGGCCAGCCGGGGGAGGGCGCAGGGGACGCAGAGCGTCGCGGAGAGGGACCTGCTGCGGGCGGAGCAGCGTACGCGCGAGGTGCGACGCGGGCGGCGTCGCGAGCTGAGGCCGAGCAGGGCTCTGATTCTGGAAAATTTTCCAGAATCAGACGTCTGGATTGATATCCAGACGGCAAGGTCGACGTCTGTGAGATCATACAGACGTCTGAAAGGTGAGTTTCCGCTTTCTTCTTCGTTTTTGTCGACTGACCGTACTGAGGGAGGGGGGTTGGCTGTGCGCAGGTTCACTGATTCGTCATCTTTGCGAATCAGACGTCTGGAATTTGTACCAGACGGCGGGAGTGACCTCCAGACGTCCGGAGTGACCATCGGACGTCTGGGATCTAGGAAAGACGTCCCCACAGACTTCTGGACGTCCGGGGAACCAAGCCGAACAGGTAATTCTCTGATCCACCGTTTAAGACGTCTGGAAGGAGTTCCAGACGTCTGATTTTGCACAGTATTGTCTTTCTCGACCCGTCTAGGGCCCGTTTGGGCTCCGTTTTCCGCGATTCGAGTTGCGTTCGTTTCAGAATTAATTCCTCTACCCGCCTACAGTAGCTATACACTGTTTTGAGACTCTCCTTGTGTTTGATCCTTGTGATAGGACCTCGTTCGGTTGCAGTCTTGAGAGTCGCGGAGGCGCACGGGATTCCCGATCACGCCCCCATTACTCCCGTTGTACCTGGTAGAGTGGCTTTAAGTATTAATAAAATCTGTTAAAGTATGGAACCATAACTAGAACCTAGGGCATTGCATGAATCCTAGGAATGAGAAATATATGGAATGATAGCTCCTAGGTGTTGCATGAATCCTAGGGCCGGAAAACTAGATTGTATGATAGATCCTAGGATATGGCATGAATCCTAGGATGGAAAAACTAGTGGAATGTATATTACTGCAGTCTTGGAAAAATGGAAAGGAATATATATAAAGCTGCCTGTAAATTTAATTAACAGCTGCCTGTTATGCATAAAGAATCATGTTTGAGATCATGGAATGTGAGAACGTGAATCTGGAAAGTGAAACATATGATGTTCTGAGATAAAGAGCTGGAACCCTACGGGGAATTAGGAGTGGAACTCCTGGAAAGAAAAGGAATGGAACTGAGATGTAGTTTGTACTGTCTCTTGGGTACGCAGTACCAAGGGAAGTACCTGTACCTGTTTTAGTGCAGAGTGGGGCCAGCCGCCCCAGGGACCCGGGGTTAGGCTTGGCCGCTCTGTACCGACTTGTTGGCCCTCGTGTACGTAGTACCGAGGAGAGCTAGTAGTGTTAGGAGGGTACTAGCTACCCCACGGGCCCCGGGGTTCTGCTAGCCTCCTTCACCGACTTGTTAGGCCCACTAGGGCAAACCAGGGTAGTCAGGCGAGGGTGCGCGGACTGTGGAGGGGCAAGGCCCCGGTTTGGTTACTGTGGAGGGGTTGGACCCCTGTTACTGAGAGGGCTCTGCCCTGGTTCCGTGCTGTGCTTTGGGCGCACCCGTTAACGGAAACGACTGACCGCGTGCCAGTGCGGGCTAGCTACCTGTGCGTTTATCGCGCGTGCCGTAGTCACCGTTACGTCTGTCAGTGACCTTGGGGTGGTTGACTGAGGGTAGGATCACCACGGGGGACTCTCCCGGCCAGGAGAGCACCACGTGCTACTTCTACTTTTGGAAAAGACTGCAATCAAGATCGTCCCACGAGGACATCCGAGATCAAGTAAAGGATCTGTGAAGTAAATGAAATAGTGAGAAAAATTGAAAGATGTAAATAAAGGAAGTAATAGAACATAACAGCTACTGTACACTCTACTGTTGCCTTTAGTTAGTTTGCCACTCTACTCAGCGTTTTGCTGACGTGTTACACTCGTTACCTTTTTCAGGACCAGGTGTTGAGCAGCCAGGGTCGGCGGCTGCAGAGGACGCTGGGCCGAGTAGGGTCCAGTAGAGTTACCACAGCTTTGTACCCCCTTTTTGGTTCTGTTCTAGTGAGTAGTTTCTGTTTCCGCCGTACCTTCTTTACCTGCAGTTTTTGTTATATGATAAATGTTGTTTTACTGTAGTAGGGGGTGCCTACTGTAGTAGTTTCTTTCCTTACTGCTGTACTTTCTTACTGTTAGTTATATTCATGCTGAATGTGGTTTATTTTACTGTCTTTTGGTTACTTCCTCGTTGGACGACTGGGTCTTGGGGTTAGTCGAGTCGGTCCGGTTCTCGTGTCTCGTAGGGACTCGGGAATCGGGTCGTTACAAGATGGTATCAGAGCAAGGTCGTCCCGAGAAGTGAATCAACTGACTGGAAAATAACCAATTCACATGTTTATAGCTAGAGTAGCCACCACAACATATCTCTTGACATGAGCTCTTAGAAGTGTTGTTAGGTACCGTCTGTTTTGACGTTTCCGTTTTGTTTCGCGTCTCCATTGTAGGAGATGCCGCGTCGTGGAGCTAGGAGGGTGAGCCGCAGGCGCGGCCGAGGTCAGGGCCCGGGGGACAGATATGTCGGGCTTGGAATACATACTACCCCTCCTCTTCTCCTGAGTATACCGTCTCGGGACCTCGTCCAACTGATTCGAGAGGTGGTTCGAGAAGAATTTCAGCTTCCACCCACGTCGCCACCCCCTCCCCCTTCCGAGCGTACGACAGGGGAGTTAGTGGTGGAACGAGATTTCCGCCGCCACACCAGGCGTGTTAGGAGAACTCAACGGAGACACGTGGCGTCCGCAGGAGAGCCGTCACGTTGTGCAGGGCCATCAGTGGCCTTTAGGGGCCCTCGACAGGGGCCAGTCGCCAGCACCGGACCCCCGCCTAGCCGACAGCAGGGACTCACTGAGGGCGGGAGTCGGGTTCCCCTCTGCTACCAGTGTGGCCAGCCGGGCCACGTCAGGAGGGACTGCCCATCTAGGGCAGGAGGTCAACAGATACTTCCCGCGCCGAGCACTGGAGGGCGCGCAGGAGGCCGCGGTTTCCAGGCGCGAGGAGGAGGACCGCAGTCGCGAGGAGGGTACCGGCCAGCACCTACCCGTCCGACGCAGAGTGTGGCTGCTTCGTCCGCACCTAGAGCTGAGGGGCGTATCAACGCCCTAACACACAGGGACGCCAGAGCTTCGGGATCCGTGGTAGCAGGTATGGTTTCAGTTTCTGGCAGACTCGTTTACACGCTTTTCGATTCCGGCGCTACGCACTCGTTTGTCGCAGCCAGTTTCGCAGTTAGTTTGGACCAGGATTATACATTGTTAGAGAATCCGTTCGTAATCAGAGGTCCGAGTGGTCAGCTGTTTGTAGCTGAGGAGGTGTACACGGGTTGCGGGGTTAGCATCGGGGGACACAGCCTGCCAGCTGACCTGATTATGATACAGATGGAGGACTTTGGAGTGATTCTGGGGATGGATTGGCTGTCCGCTTACCACGCCTTGGTAGACTGCTTTGAGAGGAAGATTGTCTTCTCCATTCCGGAGTTGCCTTCCTTCGAGTTTCACGGGCAGCCAGTGGATGGAGGTTTCAGGTGCATTTCGGCACTTCGGGCGGCGAGACTTTTGAGCCAGGGGTGTGAGGGCTTCTTAGCTTCTGTGGTGGCAGAGCACAGCCCCGTGGCAGACTTCCAGAGCATCCCGGTGGTCAGAGAGTACCCCGACGTGTTTCCAGACGAGTTACCAGGACTACCGCCCGAGCGTGAGATCGAGTTTGAGATCTCACTAGTACCAGGGACCAGCCCCATCTCCACCGCGCCATACAGGATGGCACCGCTTGAGCTGCGAGAGCTCAAGTCTCTGTTGCAGGACCTTTTGGAGAAGGGTTTCGTGAGGCCCAGTGCGTCTCCCTGGGGAGCCCCGGTACTGTTTGTGAAGAAGAAGGATGGGACCCTACGCCTTTGTGTGGACTACCGACAGCTGAATAGGGTCACCATCAAGAACAGATATCCGCTGCCGAGGATTGACGATTTGTTTGACCAGTTGCGGGGTGCCACGGTGTTTTCCAAGATCGACTTGAGGTCTGGATACCACCAGTTGAGGATCAGGGAGACCGACGTCTCCAAGACAGCTTTCCGCACCCGGTACGGACACTACGAGTTTTTGGTCATGCCGTTTGGGCTGACCAATGCCCCCGCTGCTTTCATGGACCTGATGAACCGGGTGTTCAGACCGTACTTGGACCAGTTTGTGGTGGTTTTCATAGATGATGTACTCATCTATTCTAGAGATCGGACGCAGCACGGACAGCACTTGCGGATGGTTCTGGACACTCTGAGACGACGCAGGCTGTACGCCAAATACAGCAAGTGCGAGTTCTGGTTGAGGAGAGGTTGACCTCGGCTCCCGTGCTCACCATCCCTGACAGTAGTGGCGGGTTCGTTGTGTACACGGACGCTTCCTTGCAGGGGTTAGGAGGGGTGCTCATGCAGAGGGGTCACGTGGTCGCTTACGCTTCGCGGCAACTGAAGCCCCATGAGCATACCTACCCTACCCACGACCTAGAGTTGGCAGCTGTTGTCTTCACGCTGAAGACATGGAGGCACTACTTGTACGGTGAGACCTTCGAGATTTTACAGATCACAAGAGCCTCAGATATCTTTTTGACCAGAAGGAGCTCAACATGAGACAGAGACGTTGGTTGGAGCTCCTGAAGGACTACGACTGCAGCATCTCCTACCACCCGGGAAAGGCCAATGTGGTGGCTGACGCCTTGAGCCGTAAGGCGCCCGCACGCTTGGCCAGTCTACAGTTACAGAGTTGGAGCCTTTTGGAGGAGGTGGGCAGTTGGCGACCTCTAGAGTTACGAGGGTACTGTGGGGCAGTGACGGTGACACGGCAGACCAGGCTAGAGTTGATAGACCGCATCATCACGGGACAGATGGCCGATCCGTACTTGCAGTCTTTGCGCGACAGAGTACTATCAGGGGACCCAGGGGACTTCTCTTTCACAGACCAGGTGTTACGCTTGAGGGGACGGCTGTGCGTCCCCAGAGACGAGGAGCTGTTGAGAGAGCTCCTGACTGAGGCACACGGTTCCAGATTCACCATACATCCCGGAAACACGAAAATGTACCATGACTTGAGACGCGAATTCTGGTGGAGAGGGATGAAGCGGGATGTGGGTGAGTTCGTGCAGCAGTGCTTAGTGTGCCAGCAGGTGAAAGCCGAGCATCAGAGGCCTGCAGGGCCGCTTCAGCCGCTTCCAGTGCCAGAGTGGAAGTGGGAGAGCATCACCATGGACTTGGTGGTGGGCTTACCTGTTACCCAGCGAGGACACGACGCAGTCTGGGTAATAGTGGATAGATTGACGAAGACGGCACAATTCTTGCCGATCCGAGTCACTTTGGGACCAGCACAGTTGGCAGAGAGGTATATCCGTGATGTGGTGCGACTACACGGAGTTCCGCGGGAGATCGTATCCGACCGGGATACCCGCTTTACGTCCCAGTTTTGGGCTGAGTTTCAGCAGGCTTTGGGGACGAGGTTGTGGTTTAGCACGGCTTACCACCCCCAGACGGACGGACAGTCGGAACGCACGATACAGACACTTGAGGACCTTTTGCGTGCCTGTGTACTAGACTGGAGGGGCTCTTGGGAGGAGCACCTGCCCCTGGCGGAGTTTGCATACAACAACAGTTATCACTCGAGCATCGGCATGGCTCCCTACGAGGCTCTGTACGGACGGAAATGCACGGCACCCTTGAGTTGGGTTGAGGTGGGGACCAAGTGGGAGGTTGGCCCCAGGTTGATCCGGCAGAGTCAGGAGGTAGTTGAGCAGATCCATAGACGACTCCGCACTGTCAGGAGCAGACAGAAGAGCTACGCAGATCGCAGACGCAGAGAGGTGCAGTTCGAGGTTGGGGACCACGTCTTTCTTCGTGTTTCGCCCATGAAGGGCTTACAGCGGTTTGGGGTGAGAGGGAAGCTCGCGCCGAGGTTTGTGGGGCCCTTCGAGGTCCTGGAGCGGGTTGGACTCGTTGCTTACAGACTTGCCCTTCCCCCGCAGCTTTCTGGTGTGCACGACGTGTTCCACGTGTCCAACCTCAGGAAGTACGTAGCCGATCCCAGCCACGTACTGAGTCACGAGAGCGTCGAGGTGAGCGACGACCTGACCTACCCCGAGCGGCCAGTGCAGATCTTAGACCGAGCCGTCCGCAGGTTGAGACGAAAGCAAGTACCCCTGGTAAAGGTTTTGTGGAGGAGCCAGCGGTACGAGGAGGCTACCTGGGAGCCTGAGGCGGCAATGCGGGAGCGGTACCCAGAGCTTTTCGCGGGTACGTCTTTTCGGACCGGCCTCGGTCCTCTTTGAGTTTGTTATGGTTATTTGGACATCCTTTTTCCGCACCCTAGTTGGCGCAAGTTTCGGGGACGAAACTTCCTTTGAGTTTGTTATATTGTAACGAGCGCGTGCCCCAGACGTCTTTTAAGACGTCTGGGAGGTGGCCCAGACGTCTGTAAAGACGTCTGGGATCACATCCAGACGTCTGACCAGACGTCCGGGATATTTTACAGACGTCTGGCGAACAGTTATGCTCGCACGGGATATTCGTCTGCGCGCCTGTGCGCGCAGACCTGCGATCCTGCCTCTTTCTCTGCGGCGGCAGGCGACTGCGACCGCCTTCTCTCTCCTCTCCGTGCGGCGTTAAAAGGGGGGCGCGCCTCCCCTCCCGTCTCCACCATCTTCCTCCATTCTTCTCCTGCCTGTGCGCGAGAGCGAGCGGACGCGAGGGCGCAGCGGCAGCGGCAGCCGCAGTAGGCGCGGAGGAGCTGCGGTGTGCGAGGGCGGGGCTCTGCCGTGAGGGCGAGCTCGCCAAGGGCGGCTTGGCCGGCCGGGGGAGGGCGCAGGGGACGCAGAGCGTCGCGGAGAGGGACCTGCTGCGGGCGGAGCAGCGTACGCGCGAGGTGCGACGCGGGCGGCGCCGCGAGCTGAGGCCGAGCAGGGCTCTGATTCTGGAAAATTTTCCAGAATCAGACGTCTGGATTGATATCCAGACGGCAAGGTCGACGTCTGTGAGATCATACAGACGTCTGAAAGGTGAGTTTCCGCTTTCTTCTTCGTTTTTGTCGACTGACCGTACTGAGGGAGGGGGGTTGGCTGTGCGCAGGTTCACTGATTCGTCATCTTTGCGAATCAGACGTCTGGAATTTGTACCAGACGGCGGGAGTGACCTCCAGACGTCCGGAGTGACCATCGGACGTCTGGGATCTAGGAAAGACGTCCCCACAGACTTCTGGACGTCCGGGGAACCAAGCCGAACAGGTAATTCTCTGATCCACCGTTTAAGACGTCTGGAAGGAGTTCCAGACGTCTGATTTTGCACAGTATTGTCTTTCTCGACCCGTCTAGGGCCCGTTTGGGCTCCGTTTTCCGCGATTCGAGTTGCGTTCGTTTCAGAATTAATTCCTCTACCCGCCTACAGTAGCTATACACTGTTTTGAGACTCTCCTTGTGTTTGATCCTTGTGATAGGACCTCGTTCGGTTGCAGTCTTGAGAGTCGCGGAGGCGCACGGGATTCCCGATCACGCCCCCATTACTCCCGTTGTACCTGGTAGAGTGGCTTTAAGTATTAATAAAATCTGTTAAAGTATGGAACCATAACTAGAACCTAGGGCATTGCATGAATCCTAGGAATGAGAAATATATGGAATGATAGCTCCTAGGTGTTGCATGAATCCTAGGGCCGGAAAACTAGATTGTATGATAGATCCTAGGATATGGCATGAATCCTAGGATGGAAAAACTAGTGGAATGTATATTACTGTAGTCTTGGAAAAATGGAAAGGAATATATATAAAGCTGCCTGTAAATTTAATTAACAGCTGCCTGTTATGCATAAAGAATCATGTTTGAGATCATGGAATGTGAGAACGTGAATCTGGAAAGTGAAACATATGATGTTCTGAGATAAAGAGCTGGAACCCTACGGGGAATTAGGAGTGGAACTCCTGGAAAGAAAAGGAATGGAACTGAGATGTAGTTTGTACTGTCTCTTGGGTACGCAGTACCAAGGGAAGTACCTGTACCTGTTTTAGTGCAGAGTGGGGCCAGCCGCCCCAGGGACCCGGGGTTAGGCTTGGCCGCTCTGTACCGACTTGTTGGCCCTCGTGTACGTAGTACCGAGGAGAGCTAGTAGTGTTAGGAGGGTACTAGCTACCCCACGGGCCCCGGGGTTCTGCTAGCCTCCTTCACCGACTTGTTAGGCCCACTAGGGCAAACCAGGGTAGTCAGGCGAGGGTGCGCGGACTGTGGAGGGGCAAGGCCCCGGTTTGGTTACTGTGGAGGGGTTGGACCCCTGTTACTGAGAGGGCTCTGCCCTGGTTCCGTGCTGTGCTTTGGGCGCACCCGTTAACGGAAACGACTGACCGCGTGCCAGTGCGGGCTAGCTACCTGTGCGTTTATCGCGCGTGCCGTAGTCACCGTTACGTCTGTCAGTGACCTTGGGGTGGTTGACTGAGGGTAGGATCACCACGGGGGACTCTCCCGGCCAGGAGAGCACCACGTGCTACTTCTACTTTTGGAAAAGACTGCAATCAAGATCGTCCCACGAGGACATCCGAGATCAAGTAAAGGATCTGTGAAGTAAATGAAATAGTGAGAAAAATTGAAAGATGTAAATAAAGGAAGTAATAGAACATAACAGCTACTGTACACTCTACTGTTGCCTTTAGTTAGTTTGCCACTCTACTCAGCGTTTTGCTGACGTGTTACACTCGTTACCTTTTTCAGGACCAGGTGTTGAGCAGCCAGGGTCGGCGGCTGCAGAGGACGCTGGGCCGAGTAGGGTCCAGTAGAGTTACCACAGCTTTGTACCCCCTTTTTGGTTCTGTTCTAGTGAGTAGTTTCTGTTTCCGCTGTACCTTCTTTACCTGCAGTTTTTGTTATATGATAAATGTTGTTTTACTGTTGTGGTGGTGCCTACTGTAGTAGTTTCTTTCCTTACTGCTGTACTTTCTTACTGTTAGTTATATTCATGCTGAATGTGGTTTATTTTACTGTCTTTTGGTTACTTCCTCGTTGGACGACTGGGTCTTGGGGTTAGTCGAGTCGGTCCGGTTCTCGTGTCTCGTAGGGACTCGGGAATCGGGTCGTTACAAACCAGGTGTTCAAACCGTATCTGGATCAGTTCGTAATGGTATTTATCGATGATGTGCTCATCTTCTCAAGGGATCAGGCGCAGTACGGACAACACTTGCAGATGGTTTTGGACACATTGAGATGACATAGGCTATATGCCAAGTACAGCAAGTGCGAGTTCTAGTTGAGGGAGGTGACCTTCTTAGGTCATGTGATTTTAGGGAATGGCTTGGCTGTAGACCCAGCCAAGGTTGAGGCAGTGCTCAGGTGGGAGAGACCACGTACAGTGACAGAGATCCGCAATTTCTTAGGACTGGCAGGCTACTACTGACGTTTGTCAAGGATTTCTCGCAGATTGCACGCCCTATGACACAGTTGACCTGGGAGGACGTTCCCTTTTCTTGGACAGACGCTTGTGTTAAGACCCGAGGCATCAAAACACTTTAAGACGTCTGGGAGTTGGTCCAGACGTCTGGACGCCTTCCCAGACGTCTGGAAATAAATTTTTGTGTGCGTACGATCATGAGTCTGCGTGCGTGCCACGGGCAGACTGAAACCCGCCACCCACTTCTTTTTCTCTCCCCTCACCGACCTGCAGACGCCTTCCCCCACGCCTACAAATACACCTTTCCCTCGTTCACCACATCCACCCGTCTCCTCCTTCCTCCAGTGCGAGCGCGAGAGCGAGAGTGAGAGCGAGCCGCCTCTGCTGCCAGGTGCAGTGGCAGAGGGGAGGGGTGCTGCGAGAAGGAAGAGGAGAGAGAGCACGCTTGCCGCAGGGGAGAGGGAGCTCGCCGGAGCAGCTCGACGCCGGCCGGCGGGCGCGCGGAGGAGCATTGTGCTAGGGGTGTTCCCCAGTGCTGCTGCAGCTCGGGCAGCGGGCCGACGAGCGCGGTGCGGCCGCGCCAAGCGGGAAGAAGGCGAAGGAGGTTCTGATTCTGGGAATTTTTCCCAGAATCAAACGTCTGGACCTACATTCAGACGACGCGGGCGACGTCTAGAGGGAGCTCCAGACGACTGAGGTACATATTTCCTCCTGTACCTCCTTTTGCGGATACGGCCATGCAGGCCGTTCCGCCGAGGTTCTGAGACGTGTCGTGTTGAGGAAGTTTTCGTCGCACATGAAGGATTCGTTTCGGGAAGGCGCGGGGACACGCCCTCCTACGCAGTTCAGATGTCTAGGCAAGGCACCAGACGGAAGAGAGCGTCTCCAGACGTCCGGTCCAGACAGTTCAGTAGGATCCCTGGACGTCTGAGGAGCAGCGCAGAGTGAGGTATGACCTGGACCACTTTTTAAGACGTTTGGAAGGTGTTCCAGACGTTTGATTTGAAACAGAGTTATCATTTTTGACCCATTTAGGATCCGTTCGAGGTCCGATTTCCACGTTTAAGAGTTCGTTCTTCTCAGAATTAGTTCCTCTACTTATTTGAAATACTTTTATCCTGTTCTGAGTGGTTCCTTGTGATTGATCATTGTGTTAGGACCTCGTTCTGTTGCAGCTTTGGGGGTTGCGGAGGCACGTGGACCTGCCGATCACGCCCCCATTACTCCCGATTTTGCAGGTAGAGTGGCTTCCCTTTGTTAATTACAAACATTAATGCATATCTGAAATAAATGATAGATCCTAGGGAATGGCATGAATCCTAGGACCTGAAAACTAGATTGAATGATAGATCCTAGGGTATGGCATGAATCCTAGGACCTAAAAACTAGATTGAATGATAGATCCTAGGGTGTAGCATGAATCCTAGGAACAGAAACACTAAAACGAATGTCTTGAATGTCTGAATTGCAGTATTAGATAAGTAGATAAAATAATGATAATTGCCTGTAATTGGATAGCAGCTGCCTGTGAAATGTAGAGTACTGTTGCTAGTAACTGTTACATGTAATTTTTGTTGGTTGAATTAAATACGAGCTGCTTGTATATAAATTGGAAAGGAAAATAGGTTGAATAAACATGTTGGTGAAACCTAGTATAACTTGGCCTGAGAAACATGAGCATGAACCCTACGAGGAATTAGGAGTAGAACTCTTGGAAATAGATGGAATAGAACTGGAAAAGTGAATGAGAAAGTTTGTTGTCTTTTGGGTACGTAGTACCTAGGGAAGCACATGTTACCTCTTAGTGTAAAGGGGAGCCAGCCGCCCTAGGGACCCGGGGTTAGGTGAATAGTGCCTAGTGATGACACTGAAGCTTAGCCTTTTGTTTGTTCTTATTATAGTAATGTAGTTGTGGTACAAATAAAATAGCTACGGTTTGTCATCATTGCCACTATTACAATTTTACTCAGAAATGTTTTTCTTCCGAGGTCGAACTCAGGGAGCTACTAGAATTCTAGAAGTACAATGCTTCTTTATTACAAAAATAAGAGGGAGAGAGAGAGAGGGAGAAGTAGATTTTGTTTCTTGGCTTTTTCTTCTTCTCTTCTTTCTCTCTGTGCTTATCTTCTTTTTCTTCTCTTCTTCACAGTTCTTGATCTTCTTCAGTTCTTCTTCTTCACTTCCTTGTCTTCTTTCTTTCTTTTTCTTTCTTCCTTCTTTTCTTTTCTTTCAGCTGCGGCACCTTTTCTTTTCTTTTTCTTCTTCTTTACTTTGTCTGCAAAGCTACATCCATCGTCTGATTTCGCAGTCAGACGGCTTAAGTGGTGTCTGCTACAGTGCTCCCTTTGTGCTTCTCCTTCTCCTTCTTCCTACAGTCTTCTTCCTTGGCCTTCTCCTTCTTCCTTGGTCTTCTTCTCTTGCACCATGTCCCTACACAAAGAGCAAAACCTACCATGTCCCTCTACCCGCACATCTCTCTCTCTCTCTCTGTAAACCACTCACAAGACGCTCTCCCGGAGCCGCGAATAATCGGGTCGGGTTTCATGCCCTTGACCAGGGGCACCGGTGTGTGGGTGATGCGCGAGGTGTGCTCAGATAGGGTCGGATCGGATCCCGCCAGATCCGAGTGGTGAAACCGCGGACGAGGCGAGTGTGAGTAAGGTGAGGGACCTCACCCTAGTGCTTTCGGAGGCGACCAGTAGAAAACACAAAATCAACTTATACTACTGCGGGGTTTGGTAAACTCACGATGTGGGACTATCCTCTGTGCTCTTATCGCACCCGCCCACAGCAGACCGCAGCTTCGCTTCCTCAGCTACAGGCTCTATTCGCTTTGATTGCTGGGTTAGCTTCCTTCGCACTACCCTCCCAACTTCGCAGCACCTGGAGCCCTGGGGTTCTGAAGCCTGGAGCGCGCGTGGAGCTGCTTCAATGCAACGTCAATGGCAGCCGGGCGTCGAACCTGCCAGACACGAAAAGGGCCTTTCGGCCTAATCAGATCAGCGGGGGACCTTCGCTGTGGCACGGCGAAGGTGGTGCAGGGTGCAGCAGGTCGTGGGGCGGCGTCTGGCGGCGGGGCTAGGTCGGACAGCGACCGGAAAAATGGGTCTGATCGGGGGAGTGTGGTGGGGGTGTGGAGCGGCAGTGGGTGGGCGGAGGTTGTTCAGCGTGATGAGGCGGAGGTTCTGTGAGGGTCGGCGAGGCGTGTGGGGCTGCGGAGCGATGGGAGCGTCTCGCCGGAGGGTGGCCGGAGACGAGGAAGGTGACGGTGGACAGGAGCGGTCGAGGGTTAATTGAATGAAAGACAGTGAGGAAAAGAAAGAGGGGGAGATGGGGAATAGTTCTGACCTAATTACAGGGACGAAGGGGCCGGAGTAGGGCGGCAGTCGTATCAACTGTCGCCGGAGAAGAAATACCCAGAGGGGGAGTGCGGCGGCGAGGAAGAGAGCGGGAGGGCGCGCGCTGGGTACGACGCAACGCGGGAAGAGCGGGCGAAGGTGGCTCTGCTGCTGGTATTGCAGCAGAGCGACATGACGGAGGAGGAGGAGTCGCTGGAGCTGGTGGGTTTCTGCCGGAGTGGGAAGAGAGGAAAGGTTGGGGTTTTTCTCCGTCAGGACCGAGCTACCAGAGTCGGCTGGCGACGCTGGTCCTTATAAAGGCAGAGGCAGAGGGGCGGGCGCAGGGAGGCGACGTGCCTCCCTCGCCGGAGAGTGGTCGGAATTGCGACCCATACCTTCCGCGCGTTCGCACGGAAGGTGTGGGTGAGGGCAAAGGTCATGGCGGTGTCCCTACGACAACAGACGTCGCAGGGAACACCCGGTTCAACTGGTAGGTACCCTCCCTCACCCTGCGCGGTGCCATGCTCTACGCAAAGTCGCCGGAGCATGGCGTTGCTCAGAGATTTGCAGAAGGGACCTATATGCAAAGAACGACGAAGAACCTAGGAGCCAAAATGCACGGGTTTCGAAAGTTGAGGGTCAAACAGTAATAGATGAGAACCAAAATGCAAAGTCGGTCAAGAAGGTCTCATCTTATATTCAAGTTTTTATGCATGACTAAATGGGACCTAAGGATTCTAATGGTGAATTTTATTTCTAGGTCAGACCTTGTTTGACCGGCCAATTTACGTAAAAACATAATTAAATCATTAATTGGGTATGGTTCTTAATGTAGGTCAAAATGGGTTCCCAAGGTAAAATTGAAGGTTCTAAACCCTAGAGATTATTTTTCTATGAATTTTAGAGGGTTTAGTCGATTTTTACTCTGCCTCGAACCTCGTGAATTGAAGTGGATTTGATTTACGATTACAGAATGTCATTTAATTCCTTGGAGTTGCTGTAGCCCTTGTTGGATCAAATCATCCCACTTTCCTTCTTATTAGGTTAGTTTGACCTATGTTTGGATCCTGAGTTACCCTTTTTACAGATTGTGTTGGTGAAATTGCATTTTTACCCCTTATGACTTGTTTTCTTTTTAAACTCAGAATTCTCTGAGTCAAGCCTTTCTATGAGTTATGTAGGAGCTTTTTCTCGCATATCTAACTTAGATTGTGCTAGTTAGGGTTCATGATGAGGTTCTCATCATTAGGTTTGGCCACTTTGTATCGACTTTTGGCCCTCGCGTACACCGTACCGGGGAGAGCTACTAGTGTAGGGAGGGAGCTAGCCACCCCACGGGCCCTGGGGTTCAGCTAGCCGTCCTACACCAACTTGTTAGGCCCACTGGGAAAACCAGGGTAGTCAGGCGAGGGTGCGCAGACTGTGGAGGGGCAAGACCCCTATTTGGTTACTGTGGAGGGGCTAGACCCCTATTACTGAGAGGGCTCTGTCCTACACTGGTTCCGTGCTGTGCTTTGGGCGCACCCATTAGCGGAAACGACTGACCACGTGCCAGTGCGGGGTAGCTACCCGTGCGTTTATCGCGCGTGCTGTAGTCACCGTTACGTTTGTCAGCGACCTTGGGGTGGTTGACTGAGGGTAGGACCATCACGAGGGACTCTCCCAGCCAGGAGAGCACCACGTGCTACTTCTACTTTTCGGAAAAGACTGCAATCAAGATCGTTCCCACAAGGAACATTCGAGATCAAGAGAAAGACCTGAGAAATAAACCAAGAAAGAGTAAATAGATAAATAAAGAAAGAAATTAAAAACAACAGCTACCTGTCCACCTTTACTATTTTTCTTAGCTAGCTGGTTGCCACTTGAAACGTCGGTTGGTGTGACGACCGGGTTTTGGTTTTGTTATAACGTTGTAGTAAAGCCGGTTATTACCAACATTTCAAATATAAATTTTTTACTCGGAAAATAAAAGAGTTCCCGAGGTCGAACTCAGGGAGCAAGTCGTATTCTAGAGATATACATGTTTCTTTTACAAAATAAAGAAAGAGAGAGGGAAAGAATTTGTTGTTCTTTTCGTTTTCTCCTCGTGATGTTCTTCTTTCTTTCTTTTCTTCAGATCTCCTTCTTCTTCTTTGTTCTGCAGAGGTGATGTTCCTCTTCAGATCTCCTTCTTCTTCTTCCTTGGTTTCTGTCTTGGCCTCTCTTCTTCTTTTTCTACAGTCTCTTCTGTGAATGTTTCTTCTTCCTTTCTTTCTTCAGATCTCCTTCTTCTTCTTCTTCGTTCTGCAGAGGTGACGCTCCTCTTCAGATCTCCTTCTTTTTCTTCCTTATGGCTGCAGAGCTTCTACCTTCAGCTACTAAGTCTTCCTTTCTTCTTCTTCTGCTTTGGCCGTTGCTCTTCTTTTCTTTCTTTCTTCAGCCTGCCTTCTTTCCTGCTCTGGCTGCTGCTCTTCTTTTCTTTCTTTCTTCAGCCTGCCTTCTTTCCTGCTCTGGCTGCTGACCTTCCGTCGTCTGACCCGGTGCTTCGACGACTTAACTATGCATTTGCTACAGTGCAGCTCCTTCTTCTTCCGCGGGTCTTCTTCTTCGCCTGCGCCTGCACACTTCAGAGTTTCTCGTCAGAGGCAAAACCTACTCTACCCTTCCCCCCCCCCCCGCGTCTCTCTTTCTCTCTGAAACCGCTCTTGGGAAAGCTCTCCCAGAGCTACCGGGTAACCGGGTTCGGATCAGGCCCGGGTCCAGGCCCACCGGCGTGCGTGGTGGGCGAGGAGTGCAGGTCAGTCGAGTCGGGTCGGGTCGGTTCGGGTCAGGTCCGCGGGGCGTGAGCGCGGACGAGACCGGGTAACCGGGCGGGTGAAGGGGACCTCACCCCGTGTACTGAGGCAGTAAGGCTACTGCACTTTTGCATCTTATGTCGCTGCGGCTCTTCAGGCGTTTCCGAGGTGGGACTAAACGGCCCACCTCAATTGCGCGCCCGCAGCGGGGAATTCAGCAGGAGATGGCGGCGTCACGCGGAGTTTTCTTCCTCAGCTGCGAACCTGGTGTTTTGCCAAAACTCCTCGCAAGGCCTGGGAGTGAATCTGGGCTTGGCGCTGAGCGTGGCGCGCCTGTAGCTGCAGGCGGAAGCAGTTCCTCCTGCGCGTCAATGGCGGCGGAGGTCGGGTGGCCTGTTCAGAAGAAAACGGCCTCTCGGCCTAATCAGAGAGTGCCAGGAGCTTCGCCAGGGTGCGGCGAAGCTCGTGTGGGTGGTGGCGAGGCGCGGGGCGGCGTGCGAGGGCTGCCCTAGGTCGGACTGTGGGTCGGAGGATGGGTCTGTTCGGTGGAGTTGCAAAGGGTGATGTGGGGGAAGTGGTAGGGCGGAGATTGATCAGGGTGAGGAGGCGGAGGTCCTGCGGTGGTTGGCGAGTCGTGTGGGTCGCTGAGGTGATGGGAGCGGCTCGCCGGAGGGTGGTCGGAGACGAAGGGGGTGAAGGTGGTCAGGGTCGGTCGAGGGCTTAAGTGAATAAATTGAAAGCGGGGAAAGAAAGAGGAGAAGAAGGGGAGTGGCTCTAGCTTACTTGCAGGGACGAAAGGGGAGGAACAGGGCGACAGTCGTATCGACTGTCGCCGGAGAAGACGATGCTCAGGGAAAGGGGCGGCGGCGAGCAGAAAGCCGGAGAGGCGCCAGCTGGGTGCGGCGTGGCGCGGGAAGAGCGGGGGAGGAAGTCTCTGCTGCTGGTATTGCGGCAGAGCGAAGAGGTGGAGGGGGAGGAAACCGCCGGAGCTGGTGAGCGTCTGTCGGAGGAAGAAGAGAAGAAAGTTGGGGATTTTCTCCGTCAGATCCAGGCTGCCCTGGTCGGTGGAGCAGCGGGGGGTATTTATAGGGATGAAACAGGGAGGAAGGCGGAGGGAGACGACGTGTCTCCCTCGCCGGAGAATGGTCGGAAACAAGAACCCATACCGTCCGTGCGTTCGCACGGCCGGTATGGTGGGTAACAACGACCAGGGGGGTGTCCCTGCGACGGCTGACGACGCAGGGCACCCCCGGTTTACTTGCCAGGTCCCCCACCTCACCCTGCGCGGCGCCATGCTCCGCGCAAGGTCGCCGGAGCATGGTGCTGGCAGGTTTTTGCAGGAGGGACCTGATTGCAAAGAACGAAGGGGAGTTAGGGGCCACAATGCGAGGGTTCAAAAGTTGAGGACCAAAGAGTAAATATATGAGGACCAAAGTGTAAAGTCGGTCAAGGAGGTTTCTTCTTAGGCTCAAGTTTTTATACATGACTAATTAGGACCTAAGGAATCTGATGGTGAATTTCATTTTCATATTAAACCTTGTTTGACCGGTCAATTTGCGCAAAAACCTAAATTAAGTTATTAATTGGGCATGGTTCTCAATGTAGGTCAAAATGGGTTCTAAAGGCCAAATTGAAGGTTCTAAACCCTAGAGATTATTTTTCTATGAATTTTAGAGGGTTTATTCTATTTTTACTTTGCCTCGAACCTTGTGAATTGAAGTGGGTTGTTTTAGGGTTACAGATTTATCATTTAGTTTCTTGGAATTGCTGTAGCCCTTGCTAGATCATCTCATCCCACTTTTATTCTTATTAAGCTGCTTTGACCTATGTTTGGGCCCTGAATTACCCTGTATGCAGATTATACTGGTAAAATTGCACTTTTACCCCTTATGACTTGTTTCCTTCTCAAACTCAGAATTCTCTGAGTTAAGCCTTTCCTTGAGATATGTAGGAGCTTTTATCCTTTGTATTAGGTCAAAATGAGCTAGTTATGGCTCATGATGAGGTTCTCATCATACCCCCATGCCTAGCTTTTGCTAGTCCCTTAGCAAAAACTTAAGGTTTCAACCCTTGTTCTAGACCATGAAGTTTTTAATGGTTTTAGATAAGTGCCTTTTTTATTTGAGCATAGATTAGGTTAGAATGCTGACCATAGGCCTAAAAGGTACTCTAGTACCAATCAAGATCCAAATCTGTCTAGCCTTAGCCTCAGTCTTTTAGCAAAGGTTTTTAAGGCCCACAAGAACTAACCTAAGGTTTATTGGACTTCGTGGTTAAAGCACCCGTGCTTGAAATGATTTTAGCCCTGGCTCAGTTCGCAGTGCGTTTTGTAAGAGAGAGATAGAAAGTTTTTCTGTTTGGAGAGTTTTCTCTCTCTTTTTCTTTTTAGTTCTAGCCTAGGATTGGCTTTTCAACACGGTCTGTATCAGATTCCTTGCTCCCATCATCAATCCCCAAGGGTTCCTGGCGATCGATGCTTCGAGATAGCACCGCCCATGGCAACCCCCGGAACCCTGGCTATTGAGATTTCGAGATAATCCCATCCATGGTATTCCGTGGCTGAATCCAGACCCTGGCAATTGACACTTCGAGATAATGCCATCCATGGAATCTGAACCAGCAGAGTGCTTACATGCCCCCCGTAGGATATGTAAATATCCTAAGAGACAAGCACTGAGGAGATGATATTTTGTTACGCATCTTCGAGGGGATTTCCCGCCTCTCTGCGCTGGGAACTCGTCCAAATCAACTTGTGTTGATCGGCCGCTCCTATTCTAGGTGTTCTTTTCAGATTTTTGCGACGCTTCTGCGTGATTCTGATTTTTACGCTTACTGAACCAGGCTGTGTGTGAGATTAGGGTGCTTAAGTTACTGAGTCCCGTAAACCAAAAATTAGTTAACGAGGCCGAATACTCCCTAAGCCTTAGACCTAATACTTCAGCTTTTCATTTTCCTCAACCTCTTGAGGAGTGTCCAGATCTTAATGGGTACTAAGAGTCTATTCAAGAATGCCTAAGGTTTGCATTCTTTACTAATCTTATTGTGCACTTTTCTTGAATGAGGTCTAGAACTTAGGTTAATTCCTTAGTTCCTTACTAATGACTATCACTTTTTCTCATAATTTTGTGCTCCTTTTTCATTTTGTTTCTTTTCTCCTTCACAAAATTTTCTTCTCCTCTTTTCCTCTTATTCTTTTTCGAAAATTTTTTTTTAATTTTTATGGTGTTTTTGGCATATGTGAATTTTTTTGTTTGAAACCTCTTCTTACAAGTTTTTGTACTTTCATACCCCCCCATGCCTAAGATTTGCAATGTCCTCATTGTAACCTAGGGGGTCTTAGTTTATTCCTTAAGACAGAAATTTGGGTGAGTGGATGGGTCGGGTTGAATTTTTGCGGACGATTTCAAATCCCAGATGCAAATATCTGAGTTGGGGTCGGCTGTCTACAAGGGTGAACTTCGAGTGCTGAAAGGTGTCAGAACAAGTTTCAGGTTTTCAAAGAGAATGACGGGCTGCCTCCCGTTAAGCGCTGAGTTTTACGCCA
The DNA here is from genome assembly GCA_037157565.1 of Thalassia testudinum. Taxonomy (NCBI): domain Eukaryota; kingdom Viridiplantae; phylum Streptophyta; class Magnoliopsida; order Alismatales; family Hydrocharitaceae; genus Thalassia; species Thalassia testudinum. Next base: position 84,082,697 of record JAZHRO010000022.1, read on the forward strand.
TCGGCTGGGCGCAATAAGCTCAAGGGGAAAGGAGGGTATAAGATGCCTCAGCCAAATTAGTAGAAGTTACATCAATGAACGGCTTGAGTCTCTGACCGTTCACGATGAAAGGTTCAGAATCGTGGCTGAGTGGACTGATTTCGATTGCTCCATTTCCAAAAACCTGTCGGACCAAATATGGTCCGACCCACTTAGATCTCAGTTTTCCTGGGAAGAGTTTGAGTCGGGCGTCAAAGAGTAGGACCTTTTGACCAGGATGAAAGATCTTTCTCGAGATGTGTTTGTCGTGGAAGGCTTTAACCCGCTCCTTGTAGATTTGTGAGTTCTCGTACGCGTCTATGCGTAATTCATCGATCTCGCTGATTTGGAGTTTTCTGTGGGTCCCAGCCTTGGAAAGATCCAGATTACAGTTCCGTACTACCCAATAGGCTTTATGCTCCAGTTCGACGGGAAGGTGGCATGCCTTTCCGTACACCAGTCTAAAGGGAGACATGCCTAATTGGGTCTTGTGGGCGGTCCTATAGGCCCACAATGCTTCCGGAAGTCGGGACGACCAGTCCTTCCTGTCAGGTCAAACAGTGACTTGCAGGATTTTCTTGATCTCCCGATTAGACAGCTCAGCTAGACCATTAGTTTGGGGGTGGTAAGGAGTAGAGATTCGGTGAGACACCCCGTATTTGGTCATCAGTGACCTAAATTGAGCATTTGTGAAATGGGTCCCCCCATCAGAGATTATTGCACGAGGAATCCCGAACCTTGAGAAAATGTGTTGATGAATGAATTTGAGAACGATTTTGTGATCACAGGTTCGGGTCGGTATGGCTTCGATCCATTTGGACACGTAGTCCACAGCCAACAGAATGTATTCGAAACCATCCGAAACAGGAAAGGGGCCCATAAAATCAATCCCCCAAACATCAAAGATTTCGCATACTAGGATCGGTTGCATAGGCATCATGTCGCGATGGCTCATGTTGCCCAAAGTCTGGCAACGACTGCATGCCTTGCAATGACTGTATGCGTCTTTGAACAGTGTGGGCCAGTAAAAGCCGCACTGGAGGACTTTTGATGCGGTTTTATGCCCGGCAAAATGGCCACCGCATGCCTGGTCATGGCAGAAAGAGAGGATATTGTTGACTTCCCCTTCCGGGACACATCTCCGGATGATCTGATCGGCACCTATGCGGAAGAGGTACGGGTCTTCCCAAATGTAATACTTGGCATCGGAGCGTAATTTGTCTTTCTTGGCCTTCGGCCAATCGGACGGGGTCTGATGAGATGCCAAGTAATTTACAATATTAGCAAACCATGGAAGGCTAGTACCAATAGTCAGCAGGTGCTCATCGGGAAAATGCTCAGTGATGGGTTCGGAAGGGTCAATTATTTCAGAAGGAAGACGGGACAAGTGATCAGCTACCACGTTTTGTTTTCCCGCTTTATCGCGAATCTCGAGGTCAAATTCTTGCAACAGCAAGATCCATCGGATCAATCGAGGTTTCGCGTCCTTCTTTGCAAGGAGATGCCTCACAGCCGTGTGATCCGAGTATATGATGACATGGGAACCCAGAAGGTACGATCTGAACTTCTCTAGGGCAAATACTACAGCTAGCAGCTCTTTCTCAGTAACCGTATAGTTACGCTGAGCCTCATCGAGTGTTTTGCTGGCGTAGTAAATGACCACAGGTTTCTTGTCATTTTTCTGCCCCAAAACCGCTCCTATAGCGAAGTCGGATGCATCACACATGATCTCAAAGGGTTGAGACCAATCAGGGGACTGTAGGATCGGGGCTTGGGTGACTCGGTCACGCAGGATTTCAAATGCTTGAGTGCATTCCTTGGAGATTTCGAAGGGAACATCCTTGGAGAGAAGAGTGGTCAGGGGGCGTGCGATTTTTGAAAAATCAGGGATAAATCGTCGATAAAAACCGACATGCCCTAAAAAGGATCGGATGTCCCTGATCGAGCTAGGCATAGGAAGGTGAGAAATCAGATTAACCTTAGCTCGATCCACTTGGATACCTTTCTCCGAAATTGAGTGTCCCAGGACAATTCCCTCAGGCACCATGAAATGGCTCTTTTCCCAGGAAAGAACCAAATTCACGTCGATGCACCGCCTGAGTATCTGGACCAAGTGTTGGAGGCAATCGTCGAATGATGCTCTGAAAACTGAAAAGTCATCCATGAAGACTTCCAGATAATCACCTACCATATCTGAGAATATGGCAAGCATGCATCGCTGAAAAGTAGCGGGTGCATTGCAAAGACCGAAAGGCATCCTTCGGAAAGCGTATGTTCCGAAGGGGCAGGTGAACGTGGTCTTTTCTTGGTCCTCAGGATGGATTGCCACCTGGTTATAACCGGAGTACCCGTCAAGAAAGCAGAAGAACCTATTTCCCGCTAGTTTTTCGAGAATTTGATCAATGAAGGGTAGTGGGAAATGATCCTTCTTCGTGGAGGAATTGAGTCGACGGTAATCTATACAGACTCTCCACGAGTTGGCTAATCGGGTAGGAATGATTTCTCCGGTCTCAGTTGTTATAGTGGTGAGTCCTGCCTTCTTGGGCACGACCTGAATTGGGCTCACCCAACGACTATCGGAGATCGGGTAGATGATCCCGGCATCTAACCACTTGATGATCTCCTTTTTCACGACCTCCTGCAGATTGGGGTTTAAGCGTCTCTGCATTTCACGAGAAGGTCGTGTGCCCTCTTCTGAATAGATATGATGAGTACAATAAGAGGGACTTATTCCAGTCAAATCATCGAGAGTCCATCCGATGGCTCTTCGATGTTGCTGGAGGACAACAATCAGACTGGCTTCCTGTTCAGGACTGAGGTTGGAATTGATGATCACAGGAAGGGTCTGATTAGAACCCAAAAAGATGTATTTTAAGTGAGCAGGAAGGGGTTTCAGTTCGAGGATGGGGTTTTCAGCAGCAGCGGGTGGTTCAGTATAGATGTGAGGTTCAAGGGTGGGAGTTACTGGATTGTTCACATCTGGGTTTGACTCCTCTGTTTGCGGGTCAAGATCCTTCTGTGGTTGATGAGGCATACTCAAGTCATTCTGGAGGTGTGATTCATCAACCAGAGTCTTGATGTCACAAATTTGCTCGATGACGCCGCAATTAATTCCTTGTTGGGCCTTAAATATATCAATTTTCAGTGTTTGATCTCCAAACTTAAGCTCTATTTGGCCCTCCTCACAGCTGATGTTGGCTCTAGCAGTAGCCAAGAAAGGTCTCCCTAGAATGATTGGTGTATCCCTAGGGTTCTCAGGTGCATCCATGTCTAAGACTATAAAGTCCACTGGAAAATAGAAATCCCGCACTCTCACGATAACATCCTCGAGAATCCCTTTTGGTGACTTTATAGATCGATCTGCTAATTGTAATGTCACCTCGGTTGGTTTCAGCTCAGATTCTTCTAGATGGTCCAGTAAGGATGTGGGTATCAGATTTATAGATGCACCCAAGTCTAACAATGCTCTATCAAATTGGGTACCACCTATCTTACAGGAGATCAGGGGAGTTCCAGGATCTTTTGCCTTGGGCGGGAGTCTACTAAGGATTACAGAGCTGGCTTGCTCTGACAGAACAATTGGGCTCCCTCCCTTGGTTCGCGGCTTACGCTGGGGTGTACACAAATTCTTTAGAAATCGTGCGTAAGCTGGTACGTGGCGGATTGCATCCATCAAGGGGATGTTTATGTGGACCTGCTCAAAGAGCTTGACCAGGTCCTCCTCAGGGGCCACGGGTTTGGTGGTCTTCTTTCCCTTGGTCAGGGCCTCGGGAAACGGGATCTTGGTTGGTTCCTCTAGGATAGGTCCAGGTTGTGGATCTGGAACAGCGGTACCTTGGATAACTATCCTAGGGTCATGGTTATCAGGCTGGGAGTGGTTTGGATAATGCGGGTCTTGAGTTGTCTTACCACTACGTGTTGTTACAGAATTTAATCCGGCCTGATTTTGGTTTGGGTTTGGTAGGAGGGGTGGCTGCTGCTGAAATTCCGCACGAGAAGTTGAGGCATCCATCTCGTCTGGAGATGGAGCAGTGGGGGCCTGATAAATCCATTGAGCGTGGCCTAAATTTGGATTCATAACGCGCTTCTGGGTTGGCGCGTTATTTGGGTTAGGAAGGGGTTGGGAAGGGAGTGTGCCTGGCTGGCGAGAATTTGCCAACTGGGCCAGTTGAGTTTTGACTTCAGTAAGCTCGTCCTTGTGCTGTTTTTGAATGGCCGCATTCGATTTTTGAATGTCAGCCAGAGTCTGAAGGATTAAGGACATTTGATCTTGATTTGGCCCTGATGGATAAGTAGGGTTGGGCCGAGGCTGAGGCGGCTGGTAGTGATGAGAGGGCTGTGGGCGGGACTGAAAAGGTGGTCTTTGGGTTTGGGAATTTCCCGCCCACTGAAAATTGGGATGGTTTCGCCATCCAGGGTTGTAAGTGTTGGAGAATGGGTCGTTCTGGATGGCGTTGAGGTCCTCGCAGGTCTGAGGAACCTCCTGAGAATCAGGGAAAGGAGGAATGGAGTTCCCCCGGCTGGTGTAGAAAGGATCGGATGATCTTCCAGTCCAGGAATCAGATGGGGATGGATATGGATCCATCCCAGGGGAGGATCGGTGGAGGATGTTTTGCACAGTCTCCTGTGTGGAAGGAGGCTGTGCAAAGGAGTTACGCGCAGAGGTGGCTCGCTGCAAGTGCTGAGTCAGCTCATCCACCTTCTTTTCAATGATTGAGACCTTGTCCAATCGACTGGCCATTAATTCCAGGTCGACTGATGCGGACAGGCCCTGCGTCTCATGTGCTCCCTTAAGATTCGTCGCTGCGCGGGTATTCGTCCTGTCGAATAATCCCATGGAGTCATTGTTGATGGAGTTCTCGCACATGTTTTCGAGAATCTCCCATACGGTGTCTTCATGTTGACCCATGATGTTTCCTCCGCAAGTTGCATTGACGAAAAGGCGGATGTCCTCACGGAGTCCCTGGTAAAAAGATTGGACTTGTTCCCATTTAGGAACTCCGTGATGGGGGCACTTTCTCATGAGATCCTGAAAACGATCCCATGCCTCATGGAGAGGTTCTCCTGATTGTTGAGTGAAGTGTGTAATCTGATGGCGCAAGGCGTTGGTCCGACCAACGGGAAAGAACTTTTTCAAAAACTCGGATTGAAGTTCTTCCCAAGTGTTGATCGGCCGGGTCTGAGTTTGATACCAATGGGCGGCCTTGTCCATAAGAGAAAAGGAGAACATCTTCATGAGAAGAATATCCCGATTTTGCGCATCTGATCCAAAAGTGTGGGCCAGATGCTTAAGCTGTTTGATGTGCTGGAAGGGATCTTCAGAATTAAGCCCATGGAATTTAGGTATAGCATGAATCATGTTGGGCTTTAGTTCGGAATCAGGTCCTCCAGTCGGGATTCTGACTCGAGGCTCAATGGCCACCGCAGCAGGATTGTAGTGGTCCCGCATCATAGGACGCTGTGGTGGGTGCACGAAGTTTTGGAAGAGGTCATTGAGTCGCTGGAGCTGGTGTTCCAGATTATTTTCTTCCTCAACTGGCTGAGCCATGATGGGGGAAGAAGAAGAACTTGGTTCTGAATCAGAAGAGAGAATAATGTGAGGGTGTTGCTGCACAAACACGGGCGTCGAGGCTTGGCCTTGACGAGAGCGAATTTCTAAAGGAGGTCTTAAGGGTGGTCTTAGGGACCTCCTTCCGTACATGCACTGTTTGGAAGAGGTAAGTTTAGAAGGTGCTGGACCCAATCAAGACACCCAAAAATGTGTTGGGTGACTATAGAGGTGCGGGGCAGATGGACCCCTTGATCAGAAAGATCGTCCACCTGAGAATTACCTGGGCAGCCAGAGAGGGAGAGTCCCGCGAAGACCCCTACACGGTAGAGCGTCCCCACGGGTTACAGGGTTTCCCCCACCCGACCTCTCTTGTCACTGCGGTTCCAGGTAGACCAGAATGGGGATCTTGACCTCTTAAGTCTACCAATTTTAAGATCAGGGTGCTTAAGGTTTTCACTTGAACTTTAGTCTTTTAAGTGCAAAGAGTGACCTAATTTAAGGTTGGTTGACCCAAGGGGTCAACTTTACCTATTGTTTTCTTTAAGAGCTTTTAGGTCCTGTCTTTTAGGGTTCAAGTGTTTAGAGAGAGCCAATTGTTTAGGATTTTTCTTGTTAATTATTTTCAATCAATGGCTTGGGCACACCTCTTTTGGATTTCCTCAATTCTTGATTAAGGGGTGTGTCTCTACTGAAATCCTAATGTTTGACCTTATGTTGGCTCTACTTGGTCCATTTAACTCTTTGTTGGGCAATTAGGGCTCAAGCAAGAATGTGTTAGCCCTTAAATACCCTTAATAGTGTGCAGGAGTGATGAGTTGAAAACATGCAACTCTTTATGGTTACTAAGTATGGAAGGCAGGTTAGCCCTATATTGCTTGTTCGTTTCTTTTCTTCCTCTTTAGAGTTTAGGGGTTAATAGTGAGAGGAAAAATTTACCTGTCTTCGGAGTGGTTGTCGTGTGGTTGCTTGTCTTCTTGAGTTCCTGTAGCTGCACAAAAGAGAGGAGATTATCAGAAATTAAAAGAAACAGGAATGTTTACCTCTAGAATAGCCGTTGCTCCCCGGCAGCGGCGCCAAAATGAAACGTCGGTTGGTGTGACGACCGGGTTTTGGTTTTGTTATAACGTTGTAGTAAAGCCGGTTATTACCAACATTTCAAATATAAATTTTTTACTCGGAAAATAAAAGAGTTCCCGAGGTCGAACTCAGGGAGCAAGTCGTATTCTAGAGATATACATGTTTCTTTTACAAAATAAAGAAAGAGAGAGGGAAAGAATTTGTTGTTCTTTTCGTTTTCTCCTCGTGATGTTCTTCTTTCTTTCTTTTCTTCAGATCTCCTTCTTCTTCTTTGTTCTGCAGAGGTGATGTTCCTCTTCAGATCTCCTTCTTCTTCTTCCTTGGTTTCTGTCTTGGCCTCTCTTCTTCTTTTTCTGCAGTCTCTTCTGTGAATGTTTCTTCTTCCTTTCTTTCTTCAGATCTCCTTCTTCTTCTTCTTCGTTCTGCAGAGGTGACGCTCCTCTTCAGATCTCCTTCTTTTTCTTCCTTATGGCTGCAGAGCTTCTACCTTCAGCTACTAAGTCTTCCTTTCTTCTTCTTCTGCTTTGGCCGTTGCTCTTCTTTTCTTTCTTTCTTCAGCCTGCCTTCTTTCCTGCTCTGGCTGCTGCTCTTCTTTTCTTTCTTTCTTCAGCCTGCCTTCTTTCCTGCTCTGGCTGCTGACCTTCCGTCGTCTGACCCGGTGCTTCGACGACTTAACTATGCATTTGCTACAGTGCAGCTCCTTCTTCTTCCGCGGGTCTTCTTCTTCGCCTGCGCCTGCACACTTCAGAGTTTCTCGTCAGAGGCAAAACCTACTCTACCCTTCCCCCCCCCCCCCCCCCCCGCGTCTCTCTTTCTCTCTGAAACCGCTCTTGGGAAAGCTCTCCCAGAGCTACCGGGTAACCGGGTTCGGATCAGGCCCGGGTCCAGGCCCACCGGCGTGCGTGGTGGGCGAGGAGTGCAGGTCAGTCGAGTCGGGTCGGGTCGGTTCGGGTCAGGTCCGCGGGGCGTGAGCGCGGACGAGACCGGGTAACCGGGCGGGTGAAGGGGACCTCACCCCGTGTACTGAGGCAGTAAGGCTACTGCACTTTTGCATTTTATGTCGCTGCGGCTCTTCAGGCGTTTCCGAGGTGGGACTAAACGGCCCACCTCAATTGCGCGCCCGCAGCGGGGAATTCAGCAGGAGATGGCGGCGTCACGCGGAGTTTTCTTCCTCAGCTGCGAACCTGGTGTTTTGCCAAAACTCCTCGCAAGGCCTGGGAGTGAATCTGGGCTTGGCGCTGAGCGTGGCGCGCCTGTAGCTGCAGGCGGAAGCAGTTCCTCCTGCGCGTCAATGGCGGCGGAGGTCGGGTGGCCTGTTCAGAAGAAAACGGCCTCTCGGCCTAATCAGAGAGTGCCAGGAGCTTCGCCAGGGTGCGGCGAAGCTCGTGTGGGTGGTGGCGAGGCGCGGGGCGGCGTGCGAGGGCTGCCCTAGGTCGGACTGTGGGTCGGAGGATGGGTCTGTTCGGTGGAGTTGCAAAGGGTGATGTGGGGGAAGTGGTAGGGCGGAGATTGATCAGGGTGAGGAGGCGGAGGTCCTGCGGTGGTTGGCGAGTCGTGTGGGTCGCTGAGGTGATGGGAGCGGCTCGCCGGAGGGTGGTCGGAGACGAAGGGGGTGAAGGTGGTCAGGGTCGGTCGAGGGCTTAAGTGAATAAATTGAAAGCGGGGAAAGAAAGAGGAGAAGAAGGGGAGTGGCTCTAGCTTACTTGCAGGGACGAAAGGGGAGGAACAGGGCGACAGTCGTATCGACTGTCGCCGGAGAAGACGATGCTCAGGGAAAGGGGCGGCGGCGAGCAGAAAGCCGGAGAGGCGCCAGCTGGGTGCGGCGTGGCGCGGGAAGAGCGGGGGAGGAAGTCTCTGCTGCTGGTATTGCGGCAGAGCGAAGAGGTGGAGGGGGAGGAAACCGCCGGAGCTGGTGAGCGTCTGTCGGAGGAAGAAGAGAAGAAAGTTGGGGATTTTCTCCGTCAGATCCAGGCTGCCCTGGTCGGTGGAGCAGCGGGGGGTATTTATAGGGATGAAACAGGGAGGAAGGCGGAGGGAGACGACGTGTCTCCCTCGCCGGAGAATGGTCGGAAACAAGAACCCATACCGTCCGTGCGTTCGCACGGCCGGTATGGTGGGTAACAACGACCAGGGGGGTGTCCCTGCGACGGCTGACGACGCAGGGCACCCCCGGTTTACTTGCCAGGTCCCCCACCTCACCCTGCGCGGCGCCATGCTCCGCGCAAGGTCGCCGGAGCATGGTGCTGGCAGGTTTTTGCAGGAGGGACCTGATTGCAAAGAACGAAGGGGAGTTAGGGGCCACAATGCGAGGGTTCAAAAGTTGAGGACCAAAGAGTAAATATATGAGGACCAAAGTGTAAAGTCGGTCAAGGAGGTTTCTTCTTAGGCTCAAGTTTTTATACATGACTAATTAGGACCTAAGGAATCTGATGGTGAATTTCATTTTCATATTAAACCTTGTTTGACCGGTCAATTTGCGCAAAAACCCAAATTAAGTTATTAATTGGGCATGGTTCTCAATGTAGGTCAAAATGGGTTCTAAAGGCCAAATTGAAGGTTCTAAACCCTAGAGATTATTTTTCTATGAATTTTAGAGGGTTTATTCTATTTTTACTTTGCCTCGAACCTTGTGAATTGAAGTGGGTTGTTTTAGGGTTACAGATTTATCATTTAGTTTCTTGGAATTGCTGTAGCCCTTGCTAGATCATCTCATCCCACTTTTATTCTTATTAAGCTGCTTTGACCTATGTTTGGGCCCTGAATTACCCTGTATGCAGATTATACTGGTAAAATTGCACTTTTACCCCTTATGACTTGTTTCCTTCTCAAACTCAGAATTCTCTGAGTTAAGCCTTTCCTTGAGATATGTAGGAGCTTTTATCCTTTGTATTAGGTCAAAATGAGCTAGTTATGGCTCATGATGAGGTTCTCATCACCACTCTACTCAGCGTTTCACTGACGTGTCATATTTGTCACCTTTTTCAGGACCAGGTGTTGAGCAGCCAGAGCCTACGGCTGCGGAGGGTGCTGGGCCTAGTAGAGCCCAGTAGTTGTACTTTTGTTGTAGCCATTTTTCTGTAATAGTGAGTATTCTGTTACACATTTGTACTCTTTTATTGTAAATATTTCTGTACCTGTTTTTAATTCTCTACTGTTGTGGTGGTGTGTACTGTAGTAGTTCTTTCTTTATTGCTGTACCTTTGTTACTGTTAGTTACTTGCATGGTGAATGTGGTTTATTTTACTGCTTTTTGGTTACTTTCTCGTTAGACGACAGGGTCTTGGGATCAGTCGATGAGATTCTCGTGTCCTGTAGGGATTTGAGAACCGAGTTGTAACACTTGTGAAGCGTGTTTTCAGGAGTTGAAGGAGAGGCTGACATCGGCTCCTGTGCTTACTATTCCAGACAACAGTGGCGGATTCGTTGTGTACACGGATGTCTCTTTGCAGGGGTTAGGGGGTGTGCTCATGCAGCGGGTCACGTTGTCGCATACGCTTCGCGGCAACTGAAGCCCCATGAGCATAGCTACCCTACCCACGACTTAGAGCTGGCAGCTGTCGTCTTCGCGTTGAAGACTTGGAGGCACTACCTGTACGGTGAGACTTTTGAGATATTCACGGATCATAAGAGCCTCAGGTACTTGTTCGATCAGATGGAGCTTAACATGAGACAGAGACGTTGGTTAGAGCTCCTAAAGGACTATGACTGTAGCATCTCCTACCATCTGGGGAAGGCCAATGTGGTGGCTAATACCTTGTGCCGGAAGGCGCCCACCCACTTGGCCAGTTTACAGGCACAGAGTTGGAGACTCATGGAGGAGTTGGGCAGTTGGTGATGAAGGTTCTTCCCTACGAGGAGGGGATGACGTAATAAAATGCGGAAATAAATATAAACAATATCACAAAATAGACAACCACACAAAGTACACAAAGATTTTTAGGTGGAAACCCAAACCGGGTGAAAACCACCACCTAACCCTCTCGAGTTAGGATTTTCCGATCAACCTAGTTGATCAAATCCACTAAGCGAATCACTTTAAAACGAGGGTGATTCAACCTCAGTACAACCACGTTACAAGTACGAGGGTAGCGTTCCTCAACCCCTTCTCTCCACGAGAAGGATTTTGTCCCACGAAGGAGACGGGAATTCGCAAAGCGAATACCCAACCAAAAGACAAAGGTAAAATAAACAACAAACCTATAGAGCCAACAAAGTAATAAACCTAAGCTTCTATAGGATTTAGGAAACTCCCCTTTGCAAGGAGTGCGTCGACGATGACGCGGGTGCGTGAGCCACGCAACGCGCGCAATGTCGCTCTCGTAGACAACGGTGGGAGAGCGGGTGCGCGAAGGGAATGATGCTCTCAAGATGTAGAACTTGAGCTTAGAGAGCAAGAGCTTCTTGGACACAAGAGAGTGGAAATACTTGATCTTAGTGTATTGCAAAGTGTTTCTTGTGTATCTAAGTGTGTCTCTTGTGTTTCTAAGTGTGAAAAGGCTCCCCTCTATTTATAGAGGCCCTAGGAAGGCTTTCGAAGGCTTAGGAAAGGTTCTATAGCCGTTGGGAACAAAGCCCAAGAGAATCAGGCCGAAATCAGGACAATGATTACACTTGACAGGGTAATCAGACATCTAACTCTGGAATAAGACGTCTGGAAGGCCACTTTAAGACGTCTGATTTAAAGGTCAGACGTCTGATTCTATGCGGGTTTCTCCCTGACTTGAATCAGATCTAAACAGGGTTTTTGTGCAAGTCCATCAGACGACATACAGGACGTCTGGCACTAAGTCAGGACGTCTGGAAACCTACTTTTACTGTGGGAATTGATTTCCAAACGTTGCAACGGCTAGAAAATCTCTGAGAAGAGATTTTGGGTCAGCCGAGGCAAAACGGTCAATTATCAGACGTCTGGAAATGCCTAAGGACGTCTGATAAGGCTCTAACGGTCATATTCTTGAGTGCCTGTTAAACTAGCCAACGGTCCACTATCTGGACGTCTGGCAAGTCCATCAGACGTCTGGTATAAGGTTTGGACGTCTGATTTCATCAGACAGAACTAGTTATGTCCAGCCTAACAGATATCAGACGTCTGAAACAACAGTCAGACGTCTTAAAATGCTTTATCAGACGTCTGATTTGGGAATTAGACGTCTGGAAGTGCTGTTTGAACCCTATATTGGTTTTCTAAGTATTCTACAGAAAACCTAAGTATCCTAGGGTTGTGCCGGTGTTCCTAGGACTACTGTTAGGGTTCTTTGAGGCTCTTTAACATAATTTTCTAAGGAAAAATAAAGAGCAAGAAAAATAAAGATAAAAGTACATGAAAGGATTAAAAAGAATCTATCCTATTCTTCTTGTCTTCTATCTTCAATCTGTCGCTCCATGCGAACCTCCTCTGTTTTCCGTCAAGCTCCTCCAATCCGTCCTGGATGCGAGCTCGAGTTCCGTCTAAACACGTCCACATTTGCAATTGACCTGAAATCTAGGACTCAAATTGCAAATGTTAAATAACACGTGTTTTGTTATCATCAAAACAAATGATCGTGGTGCTCTAGCACCAACAGGTGACCCCTTGAGTTACTGGGGCACTGTGAGGCAGTGACTGTGACACGACAGACGAGACCAGAGCTGATAGACCGCATCATCACAGAACAGATGGCAGACCCATGCCTGCAGTCGTTGCGTGACAGAGTACTGTCAGGGAACCCTAGAGACTTCTCCTTTACTGACGAGGTGTTGCGCATGTGGGGACATTCATGCGTTCCCAGGGACGAGGAGTTCTTAAGAGAGCTCCTGACTGAGGCACACGGTTCCAGAATCACCATACATCCCAGGAACACAAAGATGTATCATGATCTGAGACGTGACTTTTGGTGGAGGGGAATGAAGCGGGATGTAGGTGAGTTCGTACAGCAGTGTTTGGTGTGCCAGCAGGCGAAGGCTGAGCATCAGAGGCCTGCAGGGCCGTTGCAGGCACTTACAGTGCCAGAGTGGAATTGGGAGAGCATCACCATGGACTTGGTGGTGGGCTTATCCGTTACCCAGGAGGACACGACGCAGTCTGGGTGATTGTAGACAGATTGATGAAGACAGCACGTTTCTTGCCGATCCGAGTCATTTTGGGACCAACACAGTTGGCAGAGAGGTATATCCGTGACGTGATACGTCTACATGGAGTTCCGCGGGAGATTGTATCCGACTGGGATACCCGTTTTACGTCCCAGTTTTGGGCTGAATTTCAGTAGGCTTTGGGGACACGGTTGAGGTTCAGGACGGCATATTACCCCAGACGGACGGACAGTCAGAGTGCACGATACAGATGCTTGAGGACCTTTTGCGTGCCTGCGTACTGGACTGGAGGGGCTCTTGGGAGGAGCACTTGCCCCTAGCAGAATTTACATATAATAACAGCTATCATTCAAGCATCGGCATGGCACCCTACGAGGCTCTGTACGGACAAAGGTGTACCACACCCTTGAGTTGGGTTGAGGTGGGGACCAAGTGGGAGGTTGGCCCCAAGCTGATCCGGTAGAGTCAGGAGGTGATTGAGCAGATTCACAGACGACTTCGCACTGTCAGGAGCAGACAGGAGCTATGCCGATTGGAAGCGCAGAGAGATGCAGTTTGAGGTTGGGGATCACGTCTTCCTTCGCGTTTCGCCTATGAAGGGCCTGCAGCGTTTTTGGGTGAAAGGGAAGCTCGCGCCGAGGTTTGTGGGTCCCTTTGAGGTCCTGGAGCGGGTTAAACCCGTTGCTTACAAGCTTGCCCTTCCTCCCCAGCTTTCTGGTGTGCACGACGTGTTCCACGTGTCTAATCTCAGGAAGTACGTCGCCGATCCCAGTCACGTTCTGAGCCATGAGAGTGTCGAGGTGGGTGACAACCTGACCTACCCCGAGCGACCAGTGCAGATACTAGATAGAGCCGTCCGGAGTTTGAGACGGAAGCAGGTACCCTTGGTGAAGGTCTTGTGGAGGAGCCAGAGGTACGAGGAGGCTACCTGGGAGCTTGAGGCGGTGACTCGAGAACGGTACCCGAAGCTTTTTGAGGGTACGTCTTTCCGTACCGGCCTCGGTCCTTTTTGAGTTTGTTATGCGTATGTTCTTTTTTCGCACCCTAGATAGCTCAAGTTTCGAGGACGAAACTTCCTTTGAATTTGTTATGATGTTAAGACCCGTGCTGTCTGAGCCTTTTAAGATGTCTGGAATTTGGGTCAAACGTCTGGTCAAACGTCTGAACACCTTCTCAGACGTCTGGAAATCGAAAATTTTGAGTACGAGGTTGCATCTGCATGCGTGCTGCGCGCAGACAGTACACTTCACTCGTTTTCTTCTTCTCTCTCCTTCCGCCCGACGAAAACCCTAACCCCACACCCTTATATAAACCCCCTCCTCTCCCTCATTTCACCCCACTTCCCAACCACCTCCCTCCTTCCCTCCAGCGAGCGCAGCAGACCGGAGAGAGAGCGCGGGCGTGGCGCGAGAAGGAGAGGAGGAACAGCATGAGAGGGAGAGAAGTAAGCTTGCGAGCTTGAGTGGGAGCTCGCCGGTGAGCTCACGACCAGAGCGGCGCATGCGCAAGGCTGAGGAGTGCGTCGTGGAGGTCCTCCTCGACACTGCTGCAGTCGGAGCAGCAGGCGAGAGGACGCGGCGCGGCCACGTGCGGCGCGAGAGGACGGAAGCAGGTTCTGGTTCTGAGTTTTTCCCAGAATCAGACGTCTAGAGCGACATCCAGACGACGTAGCCGATGTCTAGAGGAGGTTCCAGACGACTGAGAAGTAGATTTCGCGAAGGTATGTCTTCTTTGCGAATATGGCCATGCAGATCGCTCCGCTGAGGCATTCTTTCATGCCTTTTTGAGAAGATTCGGTTACGTACGCAGGATTCACTTTGGGAAGGCGCGGAACACGTCCTCCCATGCATTTCAGATGCCTGGGTGAGGCACCAGACGACAGGAAGCATTTCCAGACGTCCGGAGAGGTGTTCGGACATCTGGAACTAGGTCCACATGGTCCAGCGGAGTTCCTGGACGTCTGAGGAGTGGTGCAGGACTTGAGGTATGGCTCTAGACTCTTTTAAGACGTCTGGAAGGTGTTCCAGACGTCTGATTTGAGTCAGGATCACTGTTTTTGACCCATTTAAGGTCCGTTTGAGATCCGATTTCCGCAATTAAGATACCGATGTTTCCTGTATGTCTTCCCCTACTTGTTGGAATACTTTCTATACTGTTCTGAGTATTCTCTTGTGACTGATCCTTGTGATAGGACCTCATTCCGTTGCAGGTTTGGGGCTTGCTGAGGCACATGGACCTGCCGATCAAGCCCTCACTATTCCTGGGTTTATTGGTAGAGTGGCTTCCTCTCAATTTAAAAATAACTTAAATGCATGTGTGTAATGAATTATTAGAACCTAAGATATGACATGAATTCTAGGACTAGAAATACTGGAATGTCTGTATTGAATGAATGAATTGCAGTCTTGAATGAGTAGATAGAATGATAACAATTGCCTGTAAATGAATAACAGCTGCCTGCGAAATATGTAGTATTTGTATTAGTTAACTGTTGAATGTAACTTTCTTGTCGTACCCGTGAAATGACATAATATGAGCTGCATATATATAATTTGAAAATGGAAAGGTGAATGTTGAAAACACGAGCTATTTGTGAATAAATTGAATATGGAGTAGAGTTACAAATCGCATGTGTATAACCTGAGAATGGAAATATAAATGATGAAACTTGGTATGGCTTGGCTTGAGAAATATGAGCATAAACCCTATGGGGAATTAGGAGTAGAGCTCCTGGAAATAAATGGAATGGAACTGAGAATGTGAGTGGGGAAGTGAGTTGGCCTTGAATACGGAGTACCAAGGAGAGCGACTGTCCTCCTGTTTAGTGCAGAGCGGAGCTAGCCGCCCTTGGGTTAGGACCCGAGGTTAGGATTGGCCACTCTGTACCGACTTATTGGCCCTCGCATACACAGTACCGGGGAGAGCTACTAGTGTAGGGAGAGAGCTAGCCACCCCACAGGATCCGGGATTCAGCTAGCCACCCTACACCGACTTGTTAGGCCCACTGGGCAAACCAGGATAATCAGGCGATGGTGCGCAGACTGTGGAGGAGCGAGACCCCTATTTGGTTCTTAGGGGCTAGACCCTTGTTACTAAGAGGGCTAGGCCCTATATTGGTTCCGTGCTGTACTTTGGGTGCACCCGCTAACGAAAACGACTGACCGCCTGCCGATGCGGGGTAGATACCCGTGCACTTATCGCGCATGCCGTAGTCACCGTTTCGTCTGTCTGTGACCTTGGGGTGGTTGACTGAGTGTAGGATCACCACGGGGGACTCTTTCGGCCAGGAGAGTACAACGTGTACCTTCTACTCCTCGGAAAAGATTGCAATCAAGATCGTTCCCACGAGGAACACTCAAGATCAAGAAAGAGACTTGATAAATAAACTAAATGGTGAAAAAGAATAAGTAGTTCAAGAAAGTAATTGAAAAACAACAGCTACCTGTCCACCGTTACTGTTTAGTTAGTTGGTTGCCACTCTACTCAGCGTTCGCTGACTTCGTGTACTCATACTTTTTTCAGGTTCAGGTGTTGAACAGCCAGAGCCTACGGCTGCAGAGGGTGCTGGGCCCAGTAGAACCCAGTAGTTGTAGCTTCTTGTTGTACTCCTTTTCTGTTTGTGTGAGTAGTTTATTGTACTTCTGTACTCTTTTATTTTGAACATTATATTTTTGTACCCATTTACCTTTCTACTGTTGTGGTGGTGTGTACTATAATAGTTTTACTTCTTTACTGCTGTACTTTTGTTACTGTTAGTTGCTTAGCATAGTAAATGTGGTTTACTTTCCGACTTTTTGTTTACTTTTTCGTTGGACGACTGGATCTTGAGATCGGTCGAGTCGGTCCGGTCTCGTGTCCTGTAAGGATTCGGGGACCAGGTCTTAACAAACTACTTTCCAAAAAGCTAAATCCTAAATACTAAATCTTAAACCCATAGGTCAAAATCACTTTGCATAGGTGTAAAATTACTTTGCTTGGGTGAAACTACTCTTAGAATAATTTTACACTAATGTAAAATGAGATTGTACTGGTGTAAGATACCTTAGAATAATTTATCTCTGATACAAAATAATTTTGCATCGTTGTAAAATCACTTAAAACAGATTATTACCGATGCAAAGTTATTTATCATCGGAGTAAAGTTATTTATCACCTATATATTTTAATTCGAAGTGGTGTAATGATTTTTTTAAATGTGCTATGATCTACCACGTAATAAATCTTACATTTTTTTTTATTTCTTAATATTAAATATCAATTATCAAATGTACCTACTAGAATCACAAAAATGAGACCCATAAATTTCTTAACATCACCAATTACATTTTCCTACCTTTTAGCTTAATTGCTTGACATGTGATCAGGAGTCCATCAATCTTCTCCCGAGAGACCTGCAAATTTAAATTGCATGGCAAGATAATAATGTATTATTATGTTGAACAATTTTTTAGGGAGCTTGATTCATGATAGTCTAAAAGGAAGACCTTGGCTAATTTAATCAATAGAGAGTTTATGACATCTTCCTTTCCAAATACACCATAAAGAAAGAGTTATAAGATGAGATTAATGTAGGGTGTAGAGTGTCCATATAGCTGGTACTCAACCAATTTAAGGAAGGACTGATATTTCCAGAAGTATTAAGGAGTTACAAAACTTGCAAAGTAAAAGGGACGCGGAGAAAATAAGTATAAGGCGGATTCTTCGTTAGCTTCACAAAGTACACATCTATTGCCAAAGTGAATACCTCTTTTTTTTGAGTGAATCTGAAGTGACTAATTTATTTTTCAAGAGCAATCATGCGGAAGAGGCTACTCTCGTTTGGAGAAATTTGCTATTCCCCCCCAAAAGGGGAATGGAGTGAATAGACTTAGGTTTGAGCCTGGATCGTTGCATGTGTAATAATCTTTATGCTATTTTTATTTATAGAGAAGGAAAATGTCCTTGGATTGAATTTTACTGCCTGAAATCAATTTTACCTACTTTTGAAGACTCAATGTTTAATCCACAAGAGTTGGAAAAAAAGTAGCATATTTATTTACATATCAATATTTTTCAAGCTTTTCAAAATATTTCACTCCAAGTATTCTTTTTAATTTACCTATAATGTTCATTTCAGCCTACATTAACCAAAATTGAACTCGAAAAGCTTGATGTTCACTAGAAACAAGCAGAAAAGAAGAAAAAGTTGTTTCTTTGTACGTCTCAATGCCAAATCGTCGACTTGATTAACTTTCCCTCGTGCATGATCGAAAGGTACATAAATGTTAGTTGCTCAAACTCAATGCAAAGGCACCCCCTCTCCTAAGCATGATGTTCAAGATAGATGACAAATTTGGAATCGCTCGTCCCTCTCTTTCCCCTTTCCGCTTGGAAACCCTAGACCTTGCATTGTCCCTAGGGCTCTCAATCGGCCTCTGCTCATAGATCGAGGGGCCCCCCACCCTTCCTATCATTCCAACCTCGTCGTCCACCCGATCTACCTCTTCCTTGCCATGACACCTCCATCCCCGTCTTCATCCCGTGGCCTGCCTCCGATGCCAGTGCTCCTCTGACCTTCACACCCCTCCAACGTTCGGCTCCTTCCGGAGTTGGTGCTTCCACCTGCTGATGGTGAGGGGGTTGGCTCGGGCATTGGGCCCCTCATCCCTTCCTTGCAAGGGGGAGTGGGGAGATCACTGGAGTCGTGGTGCTTGGTCTTGGATTCCACCACTCACCTCCACAGCTTTTTTCATCGCGACCTCGCTAAAGATCGGTGATCGATGTTTCACACAACTGAGATGCAACCAACTCAACATCAATTTCCAAGTTTCCAAACTCTCGCTGGTGCGGATTGAGATGATCACTGAAGCCTTCTCTTCAATGGCACTGTCGTTACATTACGATGTAAAGCAATCTCTACAGGATGCATTTGGATTACATGAGCATCTTCGTTGTATTTTTTTTATTTTTATTTTTTGTTTGGTTCTATTGTTTTCTCTCCTCCATTCGGAGTTCCTTTGCTCCTTCTGGTGAGGCGTATTGCCCCTCCATTCTTCAGGACAGGGCATTTGCCCCTCTTTCGGGAGGGTTCCGATTATCTCTCTTTTTCCTTACCCTTCTTTCGGGAGGAATGACCTCCACTGTGCATTCCTCAGATCTTGTCGTTCCTTTAATGGAAGAAGCAAATTTCAACAAAAAAGAAAAAAAGATAAGACCTCAAATCTCTTTTCGTGCAACCATGCAGAGGAGGTCATTCCACATTGACAAACTCAATAAGAAAGAGGACAAATATGAGAGGGTGTGAAACTACTACCTGAGAGAACAAAATGGAACGAGTTATGGAAAAGAAAAAAGGTAGAGGAACAAAGCACAATGGAGCAGCAAGTTTGCTACCTATTTGTCCTTCCATCTTAGTCGACAAAAATCCATGATGCATTTCACTGCCTCCTTTCTGAGGTACTACTTATTTCCCGAGATTACCTATTCCATCCTCGTTTTGGATCTTTTAATCCCTGCATCAGGCTTTCTTGGGATTGGGTCTGTAATCCTAAGATAGAACAACATTTTTTTGGGTGGGGAGAGGCATGAGATTGTCTCAAACCCTTGATTGTTTGACCAAACAAACAAGATTTGTCTTCTATCTTAAATTTATCACTGAATCCCACCCTCAACAAAGCCTGTACCCTCAAAAACAATTTAAATACTACCTAAGGGATTAGTCCCACCCCCGCACTCTTCCTCACTAGACCTGTTGGGGGAATTTCATTTTAGAAGATTTGGGACATCCCAAATGGACCACATGTGATGTTTTAGCACTCTCGAGGATCAATTGCTAACCAGAGGCCCATTGAAGGAAGTAGGGGATGGCAGGGGATAGAACTTGTTCGTCTTTGCGGGAGCGGCAGGGAGAATTCCACCCACTTGTTTCTCCTCTGTTCCTTCTCTACCCAAGGCGCAGGGAACATCTCACCAAAGCCGAGAGTTGATGGAGGGATCTCCTTTCAGCACAAGAGGTGCTACTTCTCCAATCGAAGGACATCTAAATCGATAGAAGGCTGCTGCTATTGCTTCTTTTTTTTTTTCCAAGACAATATATACGGTGGACATAGGATTTGATGGCATGACCTTTTGCATGCTAGTAGAGATTTGGTAGCAGTATAAGGCCAGTCATGGTGAGTCCAGTAACAGATGTGGTCCAAGATATCTGGAAAAATCCAACTTTATTATAATATGAACCCCATGTTATGCTGGTGGTGCGGGGGTTTGATTTGTCCTTATGTCTGTGTATGGAGGCCCCCTGACTGTGATACTCAGTATTTCTTTGGGCCGGATGGCCCCTTCTGAGTAATGTAACCCACTTACTCAATGCAGAGGAATGACATGCTCCCAACTTCAACATGTTCTGTTTTTATTTATAAATATGTTGAGCATAAAATTTTATCTCATAACCTCTAGGATGCCATTGGGGTGGTCTGGTGGCAACTTCAACATGTTCACTCAAGTAGCTCCAAACATGCAAGCCATCGCTCAAACTCACTATTAGGGCCTAGGGTGTAGGGCTTAGGGACCTCTCTTTTCAAATTCTCCTTCAATAATTATGGGCAGCCATTGCTACAAAGAACGATGACAAAAACACAAGCATAGGTCATATACCAGATTTTACCTTCTGGTTTCAAAAAGTCTCCTCTTTAGGCCCTTTTGGAAATATCAATTAAGCAATAAAGAAATTAACACAAAGTTGTTTGGAAGTAGAATTTTGATTCGAACAGTCTCCTAAAAGCCAGGCAATGATTGAGAGTATATTCATATCTAGATCAAGCAGTCACCTTTCAAACCTGGAACAACTACACAGTTGGCTTCCAAAAATAGAAAAAAGGATACCGTAAATAGGGCACCGCAGTGGGGACAGAGAGGAAGGGGGAAGGAAAAACGCTTCCATTGGATGACTGGGGAGTGTTGCTTGCAGTAGGGCATATGGTCTCCAGTCAGTTTACCATTGCTCCAAAAAGTACACATCTGACAGTGAGTCCGCGTAACCAGCAAGTGCTCCAGAAAATGTAGGCATCATGGGAACATTCCTTCGAGGAAATCGTCAAACTCTTCATCTTCAGCATCTTTCGGATCCAATAAGCCTTTGTGTCCTGCCAACAATGGATATGTAACACATCAATCCTTCATGTTTATTCTCTATCTCTCTCAATGAGTATTTCGAACTAAAAGCCATTATGAAAAATTACAATATTTACAAACATCCCAAAACTTAAATACTCATTGGAAATGCAGAAGCTCCAACGAAGACTTTAATCCACTATCCTTTTAACATTTCATTGTCAACTTTTCTACTGAAACTACGGTATATATGATTAATCCCACGGACTCGGTTTTCTTGATATCGAAAACATATAGGCTTTTAATGAATTAGCAGCTGCTAAAGAGACTTTTCCCCAAAAGAAAACAAGCAAGAAAATTTTCGCTGTTGCATAGCACACAAACTAAACTGATCAAAGGTCCATCCACTGAGCCAGCCAAGGAATGATAGCAGGCAACAAGTATCCACTGGATGCAAAAAGATGCTGAGCATAAAGTGACCAACGAGTTTCATATGCAGGAAGGAAAGATATATCACACCTCTCTTTCTGGAGCCAAAGTTATATTCATCACTTGACTTGCCATCTTTTTTCCTCGATCCCTTTTTCCTTGGACTTCTATCATATTCATCACTTGAATCATCATCTCCTTTGATCTTGTCCCTAAGACACATACAAGAGCAAAATATAAAGGAATAAAATGTGTATAAATCATTTCTTGCACAAGGTAAATTATTACAAAAAAAAATGTGCCTACCTTTTCCTTTTATATTTATCTTTTTCCTTTACTTCTATCAACTCTGTTTCCTTCTGTTTTCTCTTATCAGTCTCCTTTGCCGGAGCTTTCTCATCCTTCCGTCTTTTATACACAAGCTTCTCTGCACATCTTTAGACCATGGTTATCTAGTAAATTTCAAAAAGGAATATTCAGAAATGAAAAGGTAGTTTTGCACCAATTAAAGCATTTTGACCCGTTTGTAGGCACCAGAAAAGCACACTACAAAGCCCAAACATTATAGCACTTAAAAGCATCCTTTTCATGAATGGATTTTTAAAATGTGTGCATGGTAAAGTAGGAACCTTGACAAAGGATAATGTGATTTTTCAAATAAGTAAGAGTTGCTTCTTAAGGTAACTGGAAGCAATTTGACCAAATAAAATGTAAATTTAGTTGGATTCGGTGTTTGGGAGAAGAGGTTACCGAAATTAGCAGCCCAGGCATTACAACTTTCATTGTCATCATCCTTTAAAAAGGTGGAGATATTTGGAAAGGTGCATCGCATGGGATCAGAACTATTGGATTGCAATAGAATGTATCTAGCATTCACAGTGGAGAGACTTTCAATCATGTTGCACAAGGATTCAACCATGTCAACTTGCAGTGGTTTTGACACAAACAATTGGTCTTTGCTGTTGGTGGTCTCTTTCACACATATTCAGCTGAAGAAACTGAGGTGAAAGCCATCAAACACGCACTCAAGGAGGCAAGTTCATTGGACTGCTACAACTCTAGGATTCTGAGTGATTGCTTATGTGCTGTAAGCATGATCTCAGGATCCTCATTGCCATCATGGAGGAGTAACGCATACATTGTTTGATGTCAACATATTCTGAAACACCCCCCACCACACCCCCCCCCTGCCCATTTTTTTTTTTTAAAGGGGAAAGGTAGTTATCCAATTGATAACCACCCAGAATTGCATTCAAGAAAGGGGCACTAGGCCATATTACAAGTGAGACCTCCAAAGCAAAATAGACGACGATACAAACTCCACAACATTCTCAACATACAGACGTTGTCCCCTAACCACCCTCCCCAATCAAACGCCCCACAAAACCGCGAGAGTCCTCGGCCTCTCCTTTTTTTGTCCTGAACACATTGTGACCCCCATTCCTGCCACCACATCTGAACGACTTCCAAAACCCATCAAAAGAAGCATGCATCCACCATCCAACATTAAAACAGTTCCAAATCTGAGCACCAAAGGACAACAAAAGAACAAGTGATCAACATCCTCCTCTACCCTAAGACAAAGGGGACACCTTGTATCAGCCTCAGGGATCCACCTAACCATCTACATCTTCATCATAAGTCTGTCTCTCCTAAGCAGCCAAACGAATATCTTCACCTTCAAAGGACACGCTGCTGACCAAACCAAGTTGCAATCTCTTGAAAGATCGATATCCCCCAACATACCAGGATTTCACAGCCTTCTGTAAGCATCACAAACTAAGAAATCCCCTTCTTCCCAGCCGTAAGCATCCACTCCTTCCTCCAGTGGAAATCCCTCCAGCTCCTATAACAACACCTAAATCTCCAAAATCCTATGGTCAGACAAATTCCTCGAAAAGGTGGGGTGCCAACAATCATCCCACACATCAGTCACGTTACAAGAGGGGTGTGTTACAGAATTCTCACTTCTGTAGCACACCCCTATTGTTCCACTCAGCCATGTTACAAGAGTGATTCAAACTGCTCATGTTCTTGCTTCGTATTGTTTTCCAAATGCTTGTGAAGGGAGGTGGTTCTGGCCTTATGTCCCAACACCCCCTCAAGACTTGTCTTTCTTTGGTTGTTGCTGGTTAACGAATTAGAGTTTATTGCTCTTGGAAAGAAAAAAACTGAACTTTGTACCATGGAATGTTCGGTAACTAGGAAAGTTAAATGTTCAAAAGGTGAATATGCTAGAAACAAGAACAGTAACGGTTGACTAGAAACACAAGGCAGATTAGAATAAAAAATTGAGAACAGTGGTGAAAAAGCTGGCTAGGTGTCAATTACAAAGATCTCCAGTAGAGGTCCCGGACAACTCATAAATACTTGGACAGCATAGATATAGGTAAAAAATAAAAGTGATGTGATTACAAAATATATTAACAAATAATAGATGTGGAGAAACGATGGGATTAACCTTTTGCAAGCAACCAATTTTACAAGAGCCTGTTTACTCTCCCCAGCTTCAAAATAAGAAAAATTGACCTGCAATGTTAAAAAAGATTTCATAATAATATTTTTCTAAGCGAAAAAAGGATGATCGCATGGGCACAGTGATCATCCTGCTACATTTAAATAAAGGAGCTACATCAAAGAGTTTGATCAAATAGAGCTCCAGAAACCCTGTAGAAAATTTACTTCATGGCACACCTAATTTTCTTAAATGACATAACATTAGTACAGCAATGAACCAGCTTTTCCAAAGATTATTCCAATAAATGACAAGTTTGATTTTCTTAAAAACTTAATCCTATTCAGATTTCAAAAAAAATGTAGCTTCTAATGCAGTTAAAAATTAGATTTTCTCACAAAACCAAGATTATTTTTATTGTTGTTTCTGCAATGAGTAGGCCTCAACAGCCAGGAATGTTAAAATGATTCGATGAACTGTGATCATGATGCATTATTGAGAATGCTAGAAAACAATACAAAGTCTGGAAAAAGGTCAAGATTTTGTCCCCACCCTACAAAGTGTCAGTGTCTCCTGACTGCGTGCGGGAGATGATGTACTCCTATGAGCGGGCATTAATGTTCCTTGTTTATTTGTAGAAGCTTTTTTTTTAAACTTATGTATAGATGTTTGTGCCTGTAGTGTGGGCAAAGTGTTTCCTACGTTCAAATAGGTGTTGAGTCCAAGCATCAGTCCTAATCTACTTGTTGTCAGCCCTGTAGGGGGGGGGTTGGTTGTTGTGGTGTTGTGGGTGGGTGTGGAGCCTAGACGATGTCAAGGTTTTGCTAATAACAGCAGTACCTTTGCATAGGATCGGCATCATATCAATTATTCCCTTTGAAAAAAAATCATATCAATTATTGAAACTGCAATTCATCGAAATGTCATTGGTAATTCTCTTGCCTATAGATTCTGATATAAGTTTCATGATGTCCACTAGATCAGAAAAAGTGATCGATACAAATGATATGTATCCCATAAACAACACCATGACAACCAGCAAGAGTGCATCAATACAACACAACTTTTACTGAAATGTCATACCTCATAACTCCCTAAGCCATCTTTCTCACTGCATTCTCTGTTCCCACATATGAATTGTCCTGTCAACAAAGAAAATCCATTGATAACCATCCCAGTTGAATTTCTCTAAAAAAAGGCTATCCCAGAAGAATGGAGAAAATAAATAAAAAAGACAAATTTTAACAGCTCCTGCCTAATGTGGCAGTGCTATGTGGATCATTACACTGTAAAAGATAATCAAGCAGATAAAAGTAATCAACAAAGACTCGCACATTGATGAAGTGATCCAACAGGAGCAGGCTCTGAAATGTCAAAGCAAAAGAAGGGGGGAAAGTTGTGACAATGATTTTAGTATTATAGTGGTCAAGTCACAATGCTGCACCTAATTCTGAATTGCATATTATAGAATTTCTAGAGGTAACCTCTATGGGAGCCACCTTGACATGTCTTAGCAGGAAGCACACAGAGAGGAAACCTCTACCACATATGCACAGCACTTCCTCTCTTCACAAGGAGACTTGCATTCAACATGATCAAAACCATCTGGCTAAGCTCCATTTTGGATCAGCAGAGTATACGAACTGAATTGCAGATCTAATACACCTTGGGATTTGGTCATTAGAAAGAAATGAGTGACATAAAGAGTTAGCATTTGACTAGTTCAGTTACAATGGACCTAGGGCTTCACATAAGGCAGGCTCAACCTGCAACTAGAACCAACCAAACCCTACAGGTTAGGGGCTTCAAAGGCTTGGGTTGGGTTATATTTTCACCAACCCATAAAAACACGGGCTGACTTGGGTTGAAGAATCAACCCAATCGAACCAAGCTCGCAATCTATTCATACTTTTTAAATTGCTATTTTTAAAATATTCTTGATGTACAATATACATATCAAAAATCCTAATTTCTACTATTTTCAAAATTATATAACCTTTTATCCCATTAGAGTCAATCCATTGGGCTCATTCCTATCTAAAGCCACCTACATATAGATGCCCCATTTTAGCTATTGTCCCATGTCCTCAATGTCCCATCGCTCATTTCCAGTTCCCCCAACCCAATGATTGATGCCATTCCCCATTTTTTTTATGATCAAATAGGAATATATATAAGAAAAAAAGCCCAATAATTTGACTAGTCAACAACTTGGTCCAACTTGACCATTTTTATAGAATTGAGTTGGATCAGCTTAGGTAGAGGATGAGTTGGGTTGGAAAATTCCCGAGTCCCAACCCCACCCAAACATTTGCAGCTATGAACCCCTCGTGTACATTAAAGGCTTTCACAATTTTACCTCTAAAAGAAAAAGTTTTATAACTTTAAGAATACCTGTCTAGATTGTGAAATCTCAGCCTATGAGAACAATCTATGAGGATTAGGGAAAACAGGTATTCCCAGGGTTTCAAGTAAATCCCAGAAATTGGAAAATGGATGAAAATTAATCCAGATCAGAGAATGGCACAATAACACCTCTATGGTTTTTCACTTTTACAGTATCAACTTTCTCTTTTCCTTGTGCTATGATTAAGTACAAATAGTGGTTTTCCATAATTTTCCAACATCTCCAGCTCCAATGAGCCTTGTGGACCATTGTTGGTGGCAACATGCTACCATCATTTACCCAACTGCCACAGACACTACACAAAACTCCTACTTCTATGCCTTGATAAGTTCCAAAGCACAAATTGATTTGCATCAAGCAAGAGTTGTACTCATCTCAAATTTTGGAAATGACTTAGATGTGAGAATACGGTTTGGCAAGAATTTTTCTTGTTTACTTCTTTCTCGTACATTAACTTTTCAAATGAGGTAAATTGCCAATCAAATGAAGAACCACCAAAATGTTTAACATACGGGTACTGGAAAGAAAGAGAATAAGAAACTTGAATATTCTGGACATGAACAAAGAGAAAGTAGATCTGCATGCTTCAAAGGCAAAGGCATGGAAAACTTTACTGTGCATTGCTTGGAGAAATGTTTGACCCAGAAGGGGAAAAGGAAATCTGGTTACCTTTTCCAGATATGACCTCCTTCTCCATTCTCCACCGGAGTCCTATCTGTCAACAAAAGTTGATTTTCTTAAGAAAGAAACAAATGATAGGAAATATATTGGTCAACGCTTCCAGAAATCAATTAATTAGTTTGAAAATAAAATTTATCTTACTCTATTGGGCTTTTAAAGATTAAGTATCAAGAGGCGAATGCAATTTAAAAAATAAAAAAGAAAGCAATTAATGCACATTTTGAGGGAACATAAACCTAAGTTGGCAAATAGTATAGGTTAAGCAGTCAAATCTAACTTTAAGGAGATCATACACACAAGTACATCTCTGCTTTGACCAATTCACAAGAGTGTATGCCCGGCTGGAGAGACCCTCCATAGAAATATACAAGGGTAAATTAGAAGTGCAACAACAATGATCCTTGATGACATACGGACAAACTTGGCCAGCCTGATTAAATAACAATGACCAGTGCTGCAAATGCATTAACAAAATGGTATTTTAACCTCACTTGAGTAGGCATTCAGTCCATATACACTGTACAAGCAATAGGAGTCATAGGATCCTATTAATTTCAATATTTGATTTACCTCAGGAAGAAAGGTGATAGGGTACTTGTAACTGCCTTGCATGATAATAAGCTTAAAAGTTGAGATTGTGTTTTGATGTATCTTAACTAGATCATCATTGACAGTGATTGCTATAAGTTTATAACTACATAAACGATGCCCACCACTATGCTTTGGCACATGGCTGAATATGGTTATATACTATCACTAATTCATGTGCAGTGCCTTATAATGGATGAGACGTTTCAAGATCCAACAATAAGTTCACCGGTACAACCTTTATGTTAGCAAGTTTTTTTTTGGGTGGGTGCTAATTCTTCAATGGCAGCCTAATATAGGTTATTTCAATGCACACCGGTGTCTACTAAAACAAGCATGGATCATTGATAGAGATTCTAGGTTGAGCTTAAATTACCTCGAAACTTCCTTTTCCTTAGACTTGTCAAACATGTGTCGACATCTCTACACACATGGACTTCACCATTTTGAAATGCCTTCACCAACACATGATTGATTGTGTGCTCCCACTCCGCAGGTAAATTTCAGTTATGAGTGCTCATTCCCTCCCATGTGATATGGATATCTGAACATGCGACATCATTATCCGATTATGTTCCAATATATAGAATGACCTATTCCAGTTTTACATTTTTAGATTCACAACATTTAATATGAAAATCTCAATTAAAAATCTGGCACTTACTCCCTGTGCAAATAGTTATAGCCTTACCATGAGAACAGATGCCATGACATATAAATGCCAGTACCTCCATCTCACTTATACCCAAGTCATGTTGGTGTTCATTTGCATTCCTTAAAATCGATGCTCTTACCCAGGCCATAATTCCACTCCTTTATGTATTTCTTGCTTACATCCCTAATTATCTAAGATGTATATGTCATGAAAATCCATTATTTTTTCAACACGAACCAGAAAGTCATTGATTGCATGCACAAAAATGATTAGAGTTATCCACTATTCTCTATATCAAATTCTTGAGGAGACTGGCCATTTACCTTCACAAGATGACCTAGTGAAAAAGTAGAAAAGTAGGAGGAAGAATGGTAGAGAAGGGAGGTCCAGAGAGGGTCGCTGGTAGGGATTGGGTGTGTCCCTCCCCTTGGAAGCGATGCCCACATGATTTTGGAGTCTTATGTTTCAAGTATAGGGCAAGAGGACACTTTGCAAGAGATTGCAGAGATCCTATTGTGTGTGTTCTATGCAAAGGATGTGGTCATCGTCAATGGTCTTGCTCGCAAAGAGTCTCGGCAGTCAAGGACATTCTCTTTCGTCCTCCACCTTTTGAGCTTCCGTTAATGGAGCTTGATGCACCGTGGTCTAGTGTGATGTCCTCTATTGAGGAAGCTCTAAATGCTTCACTTGTAAGGGGATTTCATCATGGAGACAATGCCTCTTACAGTGGTTAGGATGGAAGTGGAGAAACAGGGTCTTCACTCTCGGGATTGAAGGATAGCGTCTTTCTCGCCTACCAAGGTCGTGTTGTTTGGTTTGGATGTTCGTGTCATCAAACCCTTACATTTCGAGTTTGTTTGTGGGAGGCAGTTCTCTAATGGAGGTCTCTGTCAATACATGATGGAGCCTTGGATGAAAGACCTCTATTGAAACCTTCTTTCATGGCTCACATTTGGTATGTTCCATTGAAGCTATGTTCAACAGAGGTAGTGGTGGCTATTTGTGCCTTGTTTGCAAGGATCAAGAGGTGTCATGGCCTTCTTTCCAAGGTGAGGATCTATTAGCTATGATGGTGGAAGGTGAGCTACTCTTTAGTTGAGTAGTCCCTTCTAAGTTAGTTCTTCGACATGGTGGTTCCTCTTAGATCATCATGTTGGAAGAGATGTCAACAAGCAAAACCCAGCAGTCATATGCAATGATGGTGATCAAAGGAGCACTGCATGTGGCCTTGTCGACAAGGAAGAAGGATGGTTGCTTCATTTGGAAATCAATTCATCAAAGTGTCAAGCATGAGATTCAAAATTCAAATTCAAATTCGAATGATGTTCCAAATATGAATGCTGAGGTGGCGAGGTCTCCTACACCAAATATTTAGCAACTGATTTCAAATTCAAATTAGAATGGGGTTCCAAATTTGGTTGCTGAGGTGGCAAGGACTTCTTCACCTCTTATTTTGGAAGGAGTTGATTTGTCAACAATTGTAAATAATGCCTTTGATTATGAGGTGCATCTCATATTTCCAGAATTGGCAATTGTCATGCGGGAGCTAATGTTGGAAATCCTCTAAATATGCAGGACGATGTGGAAGGTCTTTTTACATCTTGCACTCTTCCTATTGAGGATGGTGTCAGGTGCAAATTACCCGCTGATGGTGGCTCTACTTCTGGTGCAACAAATAACATGATGATGCTGTTAAGAATGACGTACACTATGAAATGCAATAGAAGAAAGGTGAGGAAAGCTCAAAGCCTAATATTCAAGCCAATTTGGATGGGGTTCCCATGACTGATCTCAGTGCTGATCTCACATCTAATGTGGGTTACAAATTTTTTGTTAAGGAGAAATTTTTCTTCCTAAATGGATAGCTTCTTGTGCTGCGAGAATGGAGTGGGTTTTCTTGGGGTGGTTGTTTGGACATTTTTTAGGATTGATTTGTATGTATTTTGGCGTTCATGGGGGGTGAATTATTTGTGGGAGTTAGAGATTTTTTGACATGAGAGTCTGTCGAAGGTGCACGTAGTGGGGGCAGCTAATGTGTTCAATTCTTGATCTTTGGTATGGGATCAGGTGAGTCCTGAGGGGTGTGATTGTTTACCGCGGCATTTGATTTTTGTGCTTATTATTTTTTTAATGAATATTGGATGATTACTAAATGTTAATAGTCATCCTATTTTCACTCAAAAAAAAATCTTGAGGAGACTGCATGTTAAAAGATCTTGTCAGTACAGCCCCTCCCTTCCAACAGCAAAGTCCCATCCTTTTCTTTCTTTCTTTTTTCCATTTTTTTTTTTTTTTTTGGTGCGGGGAGGGGGGAACCAGATTCAACTCGAATACACGATTGCTTTAAGCAATTTAAGCATTAGAATACACACTTCAAAATCTCCATCTTAATGGACAACTTTGACATTAATTGTCAAGCAAACTTGTCAGTAACTGAGAGACAGATAGGGCAGGAAAATATAACAATATTTTATTTGACTTTGATGCATCCCAATATCTAATTAACATGGAGTTTGATTGCTTGCGCATGATTTTTGTAATTTATTTGATTCTTGTGCGATTTGTCAACGTGTCTCTTCCCACAAGATGCTTTTGGTGGGAGATGTCTCCAAGAGTCATGTTTTATTTTATTTTAATTTTGGGCTGGAACCGCTTTACAAGATGGGAGGGGTTGTACCAAAAGAGGGTAGAATGGGAATTAATTGAGACTTTTTTTCTACAACTCTCTCATCTCCTCTCACCTCTTCATCTCACACACACTCTCTCCCTCTTAAACCTTCTTTTCACCCATGACCCCTCTCACCCCCCCCCCCCCCCCCCCCCCTTTATTTCTCACCTCACCTCCTCCACCAAAACCCTCCACCTCGAACTCATTACTCCATCTACCCACAACCCACTTGCCCTCACTATAACCACCACCTTCCATCACAAGCCTCCAATTCACCATAACCGACACAAACTCAACGTTGCCACCCAACAATGTTCCAACAGCCCTGTGCCTAACTATTGCCGCCTCTACCCTATCTCCAACCATATGTCTCCCTCCACCCTCCGCCATCCGTGCTTGGACCATAGCCCCATCCTCATTCGCCCTCTCACCTCCACCGACCCTCTCTCCCCAATGCCACCCTACATACATCTCCATCGAACAACCATTTCTGAGAGGCCCAGGTCTATCATCGATGTCCAACTACTTTTCATACTATTCCTCAAGTTCATGATTCCTCTCATGTCTATACTTCTGTGGTTCCAGATGAGTCTGATTTTGATGTTGAAAGGCCAATTGCATTAAGAAAGCCTAGTTGATCCTGCACACTGCACCTGATGACTCATTACACCAAGACTTTTCATCTGAAGGGGGAGATCAGATAGTTTGCCTCTACCATCACTACTGCAATTGTCCCCAGAGACTTCTCTCAAGCGTCTCAAGATCCCAGATGGCGTGCTTCCATGGATGAGGAGATGTAGGCACTTCAGTCTAGGGGAACATGGGAATTGATGTGATGTCCTCCCAATGCTACAGTAATGGATTGTCATTGGGTCCACATCATCAAATATTAGGCGGACAACACTACTGACAAATACAAAGCCCAATTGGTTGCCAAAGGTTTTACACAAACCTATGGCATTGACTACATGGAGACATTCTCTCCAGTTGCACGTATCTCGTCTACTAGGATCATCATCTCTGTGGCAATTAATCAGGGATGGCTGTTGTTAGGGATGTAAGTTTTGGTACACCCGACCCAACCCGACCCGAAAAGAATGAGTGAAACCTGACTTGAACCCGATCGGGTTCAAGTATGGGGTTTTATCTAAAAAACCCGACTGGGTTTGGGTATGGGTATGGGTATGAGTCTATACCTGATTACCCTACCCAAATACCCGAATAAAATCCCCATTTACTCGAGATATATATCAGTCCCACCCTAAATCCCTCATTCCCCCAACCTTAATCTTCTTCATGATTTCCTCCATGATTTTGAAGGTTGGGAATGCTTCTGAAGCTTCCATTAAACATTTGTTTTGGAGAGGGAGATTTTTTTTTGAAATGTACTTGTATTTAGTCTTTCTTTGTATTTTTTGTATTTTTATTTTTGATGTATTCCCCTTAAAAGGTTCTTTTTGTAATAATTTTAATGGAAATCAATAAAATTAGAATAACCTGAGTTCCTATGTTGAGAGCTTGCTAAAAATAAATAATTTGGTGTTATAGATTTTTCTTCTTCTTTGACTCTAATTTGACATGATTTGATTATAAGATCAATTTATAAATGAGTACCCAATAGATAAATGGGTACCCGATGGTTAGATGGGTATGGGTATGAGTTTGAATTTTTGTACCCGATGGGTAAATGGGTGGAGTATGGGTATGGATTTTGTAAATGGGTATCAGTATGAGTTTCACCAAACTCGACCTGAACCCGACTCATTTGCATCCCTAGCTGTTGTACTAACTGGATATCAAGAATGCCTTTTATATGGTGATCTGGTTGAGAAGGTTTATATGAGACAACCACCGAGATACTGCATGTAGGGAGAGCGTGTTTGTTGTCTGAGAAAGGTCATCTATGGCCCAAAGCAAAGCCCAAGAGTGTAGTTTAAGTGCCTTAGTTCAGAGATCTAATAGATCGAGTTCCAAAGGCCATATTGGTGATGCATCCACTAGCATAGTTGTGGTCTTGGAAATTTATGTAGACAACATGGTTTTCATAGGTGACGATCAGGAAGGCATCAGTCAGACCAAAGCATTCTGCAGTCCACCTTTGTGACTAAGGATCTATGGTATTTCCTTAGGATTGAGGTCGTTTGACAGGGATTGCATTTATCCTTGTCACAGAGGCAGTACACATTACAGATACTAGAGGAGGCTAGTCTTCTTGGAGCTAAGCAGTCTGGCATTCCTGTAGGTGCAGCAATTTCATGTCATAGAAGAGGATGACCTACCATATGAGAATGTTACCAAATATCGAAGCTTAATGGGACAACTACTATACCTGACTATGACGCGGCCAACTATCAATTTTGCAATTAACAAAGCCAGTCAACATATGTAGGCTCCTCGTTATAGCCATTAGCATCAGGTATGTCTCATCTTGAGATACCTCAAGCGTTGTCTTGGTTTAGGACTTTATTACAAAGATAATAAGGCCACAGACATTATAGCCTATTCAAATGCGAACTATGCAAGATCTATTGATGCTTGCCACTCTACCTCAAGGTGTGTTGTGTTCCTAGGAGGGAATCTTGTTTCTTGGTGAAGTAAGAAGCAAAGTATAGTTGCCCTCTCTAGTATAGGGGCAAAGTACCGTGCCATGGCCCATGCAACATGTGAGATCATGTGGGTTGTGGGCTTTCTACAGCCACCCATTCCACTCTATAGTAATAATAAGTCTGCACCTTATATTGTCTCTAATCTCGTTTTTCATGAGCAGATGAAGCACATCAAAGTTGATTGTCATTTCATCAAGAATGCAGCCATGGAAGGAAGGATCAACACCCCCTACGTCACCCCAGAGTTACAGCTTGCATGTATACTCGCCAAGGCTCTCAAGAACAAAAGACGAGAGTTTTTGTGCGACAAGTTGGGCTAACAAATACATATGCCCCAACTTAAGGGAGAGTGTTAACGTGTATGAACTTGAGGGGGTTTATTGTAACTTTTCTCTATTTATTAATCTTCCATGTAATTTGTCTAGTTTCTCTTCTATAAAAGAGAAGCTAGGATTTCTTTACTGAATGAGAAAGTCATTTCCCCTTTCACAAGTCTTATTAAGGTCCATTTTTCAATGAGATAAAGGAAATGATGGGAATGTTAGACATAGAATTAATATAGGTTAGTTGAAATGAAGAGGAACACATGGTGTTCTATGTGACAAAAAGGTAAATGGAAAATATCATAAAGCAATTATAGATCTGCCTTATTATATGATGTTGGGTTGTCACTTATAGACATATACAAAAAATGTTTGCAACAAAAATAAAGTTGTTAACGTGGATATGTAGTCGTACAAGGAAGGATCGAATTCCTAATGAGATTATAAAGGATAAAATAAGAAAGATGCATTTAAGGTGGTTTAGATATTTGCAAAGAAAACCAATTAATGTCCCAATTAGGAGATGTAAGTTGGATTCTAAGCCTTCTAGGAGGGGCCTAGGAAGGCCAAAGAAGTATTAGAAGAAAATCAAATTACTTGTCAAATCAAAAATAGATCTGAAGGGACGTACAGAATCTGTGTAGTTGACTAGTTAGTGTAAAAGAAGCCTTTGTTGTTGTCATGCCATTTTTTTCCCTGATAATCCAATTACAGGCCACTGTCTTTTTTTTTATACGGCTTCATATCTATTTTAGCATCTTCACATCTATTGCAGCCATCCTCTAAACATGTCAGATCCAAAATAAAATGGCAAGTCTTGGCAATTCTATGCAGTAATTTGTTGGTAAGAGATTCTTTGCAACCTTTTCCTTCAAGCTACACATATGTTTGTGTTATAAAGAACACCGGGAGACCCTCACCATTTCAACAAACCAAAATTTATTCCATATGTTACATTTTCATTAATCCACCAATTTTATTGGTAAAATTCTAACATCAAGTATTTAGAGATAGCAACTACCTCAAACATATAGGTCCTTTTATTTTAAGTATCTTTGTTTTGTGAAAAAAAAGATTCCATCAATAAATTTGTTGAATTCTGAGATTGGAGACTAACAGGAAAGGCTGAGGTATACCTTCCCCTTCTTGTACTGTGACATGTCGGCAATACAATATCTTTCAATGTTAAGGTTGCAAAAAGAAAAATTATAAAATGCAACACAAGATAAACCAAGGAAGCAATACAGGTGCATGAAATTTATAAAACTAAAGATTAAAGTTAAAAAAAAAAAAGACAAAAAAGACAAAAGACAAAGGATCAGGCTGTTCAACAGCATATGCAACCATGCTGAGTATACAACTCGTATAAACAGTCGAAGTCCAGAGGCCCAAGTATATAGGTGGGCCTCTCAGGCAGTGATGGCCTGCATATGCAAGGGCCCAACCAATTTTGATTATCCAATCAAATAATTGAAAAAGGTAATAGACAGCAAGAAGTGGGCAAAATAGCAGCTGGTCCTTAAAGCCTCGCTATGTAAGCATTCCCTTATGTACAAAACCCTACTCCCTAGCAGTATCCATGACCCTCAGGCAACAAGCTGGTAGCCCCAACCAGTGGTGGTTGTAGTGTCTCTAATGATGAGAAGCAACCAAACCAGCAGACAATGACCTAACTATTTTCTTCAGTCCTTTGCTCTGATTTCTATCACCAGGAGATTGCAGCAGGAAGTTTTCTCTCATTATTGTTTACTCCATTTTTAATGTCCATGCTTTGAGCTTAAGTTTTGAGGTTCAAAGATTGAAATTAGAAGCTAACTGTTTCCTCCATGTACAATGATAACTTTCCCTTCAGTGCAGTGATTAACATGCTAGATGTTATTCTACAGGTGATGATGCACGGTCATATTGTTCAACAAGCATATATTCAATTATAGTTGGTACCATAGATAGATTTCAAGTGTTAGTATACTATTTTATATTTTATGAGAAAATGCAAAATGCTTGCCCAAATACCTCGTACTTATTAACATGTGCCTATCCAACTAAACACCAACTTCCTAAGCTTTGGACCAGTTATTTCTGAATACTGGTTTTTCAAACTTTAGACTGGTAAATAACTCTTTCAACATTCAAAACCACCAAGAAACACCTAAGAATAAGCTACCAACGTCAGCACAAATCTTAACAACAAATTGAAAATGTCATAACCCAAGCATAGAACCAAACTATTGAGGAAAATTATCCTTATCAACCTATTAGGTTTGGGCAAAATAGACGAAGGAACAACCTAAGATGTTTAAGCCCGAGAGACTAGTATTCCTCAATCATTAAGAATTACACC
The DNA here is from genome assembly GCA_037157565.1 of Thalassia testudinum. Taxonomy (NCBI): domain Eukaryota; kingdom Viridiplantae; phylum Streptophyta; class Magnoliopsida; order Alismatales; family Hydrocharitaceae; genus Thalassia; species Thalassia testudinum. Next base: position 84,118,653 of record JAZHRO010000022.1, read on the forward strand.
ATAGTTTCATGAGTTTTAATTGCAGGACATTTTCAAAGGTGTTGCAACTTCCCACTTAGGTTCACAACATCCCTTATTACGACCTGACCAACTCACTCCTAGATCTAGTAGTAGTGGTAACTTCTCAAGAATGGTGATCCTCCAGTTTCATGACTCGCACTTTAAAAGTCCTTCTTTTTATTGAGAGGATACTCACACTTTAAAAGTTGCAAATGTTAGGAGAACATCCCCTGCTTCACAAAGCAGCCCAAAGACTTTTCAAGGCTAAAATCTGACTTGTCACATTCTTCACATAGGCTCTTTAAAAAGCACCCCATTTCTGTGCAACCACATCGACTATAAGACAAAAGGTGGATGTAGACCACTCCCTTTTAGATATGAAATTTCCTTCGCCAAAATAACTCCAAAAGGCATCCCACGATGAGTGATCAATCCAATTAATTTGTGTTGATCGCCAGGCCTTCACCAAAAAGCAATCAAAAAATAGATGACTACAATCTTCAAGATCTTCATTACAAAGAGAACATATCATGCTCGAAAGAGGGGAGATTTTATTAAAGTAAACTTTGGTCATAATCCTCTCTTTTCTCAACATGCACACAAAAATCTTGACCTTTAATGGAACCCCTGCCTTCCAAATGAGCCAGCAATCTTTGAGAAACTGTCGCTCTTATTGTCCCCTTGTTGTCCTTAACTTCATATAGGTTGAACGACCGGTAAAATCATCTCAACCCCATTACCAGTCGTCTGATTCCGCCATCGCCAATCTGAAACTTACCAACTCTTCTGCAAAGAAGGAAATCTTGAAGCCTAGGAAACCTTTAAAGCCTTTGCTCCGATATGGCTTGAGGTAAGTGAGGGTTCCATATCACTCCATCCCAGCAAGAAGAAATTTGGCACTAGGCATTAGAAGTTAAAGCAAAAAAGCATGGAAATTGGTCTGCAAGTTTCCCCTTTCTTGTCCAGTCATCCAGCCAAAACCTAGAGGAGGTGCCATTGCCCACTTTTGCCATAAAGAACTGTTGTACCTCCGGAATGACATGCATCAATCCCTTCCAGAACTCAGAGGTACCATGCAATGGAATTAATCTATCCTCCCAATTGAGCTTCTGACCATAGCAAGAATCAAGAAAATCAGAAAGAATAGTTCCATCTCTTGCCTAGTTGTACTAGTCTTTTTTTTTACTAGCAGTAGATCCAACTCTTGAGTTGCCCTTTTCTCAAGTGACAGGAAGTTTGGCTCTTATATCATTATAATGAGCTAAGTCTAGATCTAAGTTTAATTGAGAAAAATTATCCTTATCAACTTGTTCAATTTAAGCCCAATCGGCCCAAAGCTACCACCCAAAAATGCATAAGCCAGACAATAAAGTAGTAATCCTCAATCTTCATAATCCACACCTAAATTTCATGAGATATGGAACTATTTTTAGGGCATTACAAATAAATAGATTGCAAACATTACACATCTAATCAGATGCCACTTTTGTCCCTACCAAAAGCTCATCAAATAAGTTTTTTTTTGAAAGGGTGACAACAAGAATATAAAAAGTATTTCTCCAAACTCCAAAGCATATGTATCGTTGCAGTACACATACTAGGATTGCCATAGCAATTTAAGCAAATCAATGATAATTGCAATATATTCAAAAGTAAAAGATAAGAAAAGGACCATTGCATGTATGATGTGCAAAGGATCACACGCAACATTATGTTTGGAAACATCATCAGCAATGGCATTTTACCATCTTATTCCGTGCTTAGGGTTTCTGCCCCACAGTCATCTTTTGAGCCCTGGGGATCTATTTAGAGATAATTTGCTGAATAAGGTATTTATAGAAGAAAATTAATTAATTACAATCAATAGTTTCTTTGTTACATACCATGGGGAACTCACCCTTAGAGAAGTGAGTTCATAGTATCTGTGTTTTATAATTAACTTGCCTTCACAAATGGTAAATTACTTGTGGTGGCCTTTCATGCTAGACTTACCTTTAAGAAAAGTATTTCACTGCACAACTTAGAAAGAATAATGGTAGCTGGCCTTGATGAACTTGCTGTCACTTCCTCAAAGAACTCTCCCCTTGTCAAGGTGAGTTGCTGATGAATTTCTGGATTGCAGCAATATGTGACTCTTATATGATGGCATGAACTAATCACATATTCCATAAGCTAAAAGAAAACAAAGTAAACATAGATATAATAAAATCTCAAACTTAATACAATCATAAACATCATAGAGTACAAATATAACCATCTTTTATAGAGACATAACCATCACGCACTATCACAATAATTGAATACAATTCATTTATCTCAATCATTAACCAAAATAACGTAAATACATATCTATATACCAAAAGGTCCAAACACCATATAACTATCCACCATATGTCACATGGTATTTAAGAAAAGCAACTACTTATTCCTCCTTAGCTTACACTGCATGGGAGCCAGTGGATGCTCGGTTTGTTATAGCAAAGATGCTTAATCAATCTCAATCTTAAAGATATGCGATCCTGAATGGTGCACAAACCTGAAGTTTGACGGTAGTGGTGGCATAACAATGTGAGAAGCAAGGTAAGTCACTCGTTCTACTAAATTATTGTCATTGACCCTCCAATTTGGAGTCTGCAATAGGTCAACCAACATCTCTAGTGGTTGATTGATAGCATCTATGAAAGGTGATGTCAATCTAGGTGGATAATGATGAGCATCTGAAGCAAGGGGTGGTGAGGCATCTATCTATGGAGCACCTACATTAGGAGGCAATGCATGAGGGGCATTAGCAATCAATGTCGATGGAGCATATGGTTGTGAAGCATCTAATGCTAGAGGTGATAGAGCATCTACCTACGGAGCCTCTGCAGCTGGAGGTGCTGAAGCATCTACTGTGAAGCATCTACATGCAAAGGTAGTACCTATGCAACCACTGCCTGTGGAACATCTACAATTAATGCCTACGCTACATCTTTTTTTTCAAAAGGAGCCCATGCTACATCTACAAGTATTGGAGTTTTTTGTGCTTGTCGTCCTCATCCCTACGCACGTCAACAAGCCAACTGCTCACCCTCATTGGGTTTTCCTCCTCCCCAACAAACTATATGGCAATTGAGCATTACAATGCCTGCCTCATTGCCTCTGCATCAACTCAAGTATCTGATCTATTAGCTATAAGCTCAATAACGCATGTCCGCTAATATCATAACAACTAACAAGGTAGCACTAACAGCATATTATTTTCACTAAAAAGTATACATGTTAAAGATGCTCATGATCTCAACAATCATACTAACGATTTAGAGAAACTCTCTCAAAAATTCTTTAGTGCTCATTTTGATCAACTTTCCATTATCTTTCTTTGGATGAGTGGCATGCACTTCTATGGTGCTTGTTTTTCTAACTATAATGACTAAGTGATCCTACTCGCATTCAACCTAGTCTTAAGTAGTTTGGCCATTCGTAGGTCAAGAAATGGTGAATGGTGATGCTGGTGGGGGTTTCTGAGGAATACAAATCGTCTCCAATTTGTTTTAGATTTCGCGAGCATCCTAAATCACTAGTGAATTACAACTCCATTGAACCACAATTAGTGCATTAGTTTTTGCAGCATTGATGCTTTCTGCCAATTGGTTCCATTATCATAGAGCTGACCTAAGATTCTCTTGCTTCAAAGATGTAGAATCCATGTTAAAGCACCATCTTCTAGAAATATATTTTACTTAAATCATAAGCCAACACATGTCTGTCAAAATCATCAGTAATTGCACTCACAACAACATATGGCTTTAAGGTGATAATATGTTGACAGCAGACATCCTACTTATGAATGTATACTAATATGGTAATCTCTCTAATCTGTGCATACATACATACATATATACATCACCATAAATAGGTACCCTCTATCATCCTCCAAATTTGCACACCACTCGATTTGGATAGTAATGCTTGACAATGTGAAACATAATAAATAAGACCTTAGCTCTCCAAATGTCTCTACCTCCTAAATTTAAGGCCTTAGGGAATTGTAAGTCCAATGCATGTCTATAAGGTCTAACTACATGTGTTGGCACCCTTCTAACATCAAATGTAGCTTTCCAACAATGTCCATGGAGTCATCCTTGTCATTGAAGATGCTCATGAACTACTGAAGCAATGTGCAGGAACATATCACAAGCCCAAATTTGGCAAACAATTAATGCTTCCCCAATCTGGTCTATCCCAATGGTTGCAGCCAACCAAAGTTGTCTATGCAAGTAGGCCAAAATTGTTGGCCTGCAATCCTGTAGTCCTTAGATCCTCGAGTAGTGGAAGAAATATTACGAAGACATTAGAACACAAGTTGTTTAGAAATAGAATATCCCCTACCATTTGGAGTTTGTAAGCATATACATAACACTAAATTATCCCCTCATTTACATCAACTGCTAATCTCTTAAAGTTGTTAACGAGGCATGTCATAAGAATTCGAAAAACTCACAATCCACTTTTCCTCTGATACCCAACCAAGCAAGTGGCCACAAATGCTAGTCAACTCTCAATTTATGTGGCTCATATAACAACTCGACTATCAATTGGTAGGCTAGTAATAACAACAACGTTGTTCGATGTAATGGTCACCTCACCATGTTACATGTGAAACATGTGCATCTTTAGCCTCCTTCTGTCTACCAATATTATAATAAGATGGCATGAGTTACACATGTTAAACAAATAGTAAACAAATGGACACCAAAGGCACATATGTTTTCAAACACTACATGTTGAGATCAGCATTACTTCAAAGGACATTGCCATTATTACTAGCTTACCAGTTGATGGTCGAGATTTATAGGAGTCACAGCAACTAACAGTTAGCCAACCAACATTATGTGTTTACTTGCTTGGATGGATGCTAGAGGACAACCAGATTACATATTCTCAAGTTATTATAACATGGCTTGTTAACAACTTTGAGGGGTTTTCAATTGCTACAAATGAGGAGATGGTTCACCATTATGCACATGCTTACATACTTCAGTTGATAGGCAATGTTCTAGTTCCAGACAAGTCAGTCTCCCATGTCTCCTTGATATTTATAATTTTATACCACTACCAGTAGATCTCGATGTTACAGGATAGCACAACTAGGGTCAACAATTTTGTCCTACTTATATAGGCAGCTTTGCTTGGCTACAACTATTGAGACGAATGAGATCAATAGAGCATTGTTTATCCTCCAAATTTGAGCCTAGGAGATGTTACCACACATTGCTCCAGTAATTCACCATCATCTTGAGTGGTAAGCGTGATCCCTTGGACAACCTTTCAAGAGATGCATTTGACGTTAAGAGGGTGTCAATACATTTACTTAGAACTTATAAAGACATATAACTTACAAAACCCTAATCCGATATCTCCCTTATTGTCGTTCAGTTTATATAATGTGCATAAACCTATAAATTAACATTATGCTTTCTTTATGTATGTCATAAAGAGGCCTTACATAGAGGAGGTCTTGCAGGCTTTACCTAAGTTGTTTGGTTCAAGAGAGAGATTTGGGGAGCTTGAATCCCACTTATCATGTTTCACATTGCCAAGCATCACTATATGGATTGAATGGTGCATCACTTTGGGATGATAAAGACTACCTACACATTGTGATATAAACACCCATCTACATGAGATAGATCTTAAGGGGAAGATGAGCATCGATTGGAGAGATTACCATAAAGCACACGTATAGAGATGAGATGCCTATAGATAGCACATTATCCCTTAAAGCCATATATTGAGAATACAATTGCTAATGACTACCTTACATGATGAAATTGGATCAAAAGGAGATATATTGGTAGACATGGGGTTGTATTGGTTTTTGATGCAACTAAGACATCTCTATAACAATGTTGCATCTCTATAACGATGTTGGTGCCACCATGTTATGGTGTTTAAAAAAATTGCAGATCTCTGAATGGACACACGTTATTGAGTTTGCAGCTGATGGATCACATATCTAAAAGATTATAGAGGCAAGTAGGTAGGCATTGCAATGCTCAATTGTATAGTTTGTCAAAGATGAGGGAAACAACAATAAGGGCATGCAGCCAACCAATAGATGTGGGCAAGGACAAGGGCGATGAGTACAACAAGCTCCAGCACCTGCAGATGCAATCTAAACACCAGGTTCAAATGCCCCACAAAGCACCAGCTTTACCTGCCCCACATGCACCATCTCCAAATGTAGATGCTCAATATCTTGCAAAGGCTCCACAGGCAGATGCTCCACCACTTCTAGCAACAGAAGCTCTATAGAAAATGCTCCATTGAAATGACTGCAGATGCCCCTCAGGTAACAACTCTAGGTGCAGATGCTCCATAGATAAATGATTCACCGTGTTCGGCTACAAATGCTTCTTCAACATCATCATCTAAACCACCATCACCTTCCATGACCAGCCCATCTCTGTTGGATTCTGTCACTCAACTACCAACAGGTCAGTTGACCCATTACAGACTCCACAAGCACCCCAAAATGGAGTGTCAACAATGATGATTTGGGAGAGTGACAGCTACAACGCTGCTACTGTCAAACTTTGGGTTCATGGATTGCTCAAGATCACAATCGCTCAAATTGATCAAGCATCTTTGCTTTAGAGAATCAAGCAACTACATGCTCCCGTGCAATACAAGCAAAGGAACAAGTAGTTGTTTTTCTTACATTCCATGTAATATACGATGGATAGTTATATGATGTCTGTTCCATTGCATGATGGTTATATCTTTATAAAAGATGCTTACCTTTGTACTATATGATGGTTATGTTTGTATTAAGTTTGAGATTGCATCATATCTACCTTCACTTTATATTGTGATAGCTTATTGAGTATGTGATTGGTTCGTGTCATAGTATAAGAGTTTTTAAATCTAGTTATGGTTGGAGAAGCTTCAACATATGTACTCTAAATGGGCTGAGAAAGAAGTGTTGCCTGAAAATGGATGAGAATGGATAGTTCAAACCGACAACACATGTTGCTGCAATCTGGAAAGTCATCAGCAACTCACCATCAAACAAAAGGCAAGTTCCACTGAGGGCTAGAGGTCAACTGCTATCATGCTTTCAAAGTTGTCTGCAAAATAATTTGGCTTGAAAAGCCACTGTAAGTAGCTCACCATCTGTGAAGGTGAGCTACTTACAAAGCATGGCTGTCGTGAAATCACCCTTCCCAAGATCAAGTTCTCTGTGGTACACAACAAACAAAAGCTATGCTACCAAAATTAACGAATTGTTTTCTATGAATACTTTGCTAAGGAACTTTTCTCAAGCTATTTATAACATGGATTATGCAAAAGTTACAAATACGCCTTCATGCACCCAAGATATTAAGAATATTTACAAAACAATCACCAGACATAATTATTTAAAATGACTGCCTACTTTCTTCAACATAATGATAATCTTCTTGGTTTTGGGGATATGCCTATTTAGATCCTTCACATAATGTGTCCATCTCAGCTGGCAGATTTTTGTGAAATGTCTATGACTCATATTTTATTCTATTTGTTTGGAAAGGCTCAAAACTGAAACAGTTACTCGTGCAATAATTAATAACTGTTCTCCGAAACAACTTGACGCTAAAAACTTGCAGGTGTTTGCAAAGCATATAATTCTAACAATGTATGATAATATGCAGGCAGGGAATCAACATGAATTAGAGTTGTCCTTCCTAAGCATCTAGAATATGGTATGATGCTTGTAAAAATAAAATCAGGAATGGTGTAAGCTGAATTTTTGTAGTTGTTTAAATGCCAATCAATTAATAGCTGAACTAGTAATGTAGGAGGAAGCTTTTATGGTTATTGGAACTGAAGAACCAATTATTTGCTGACAAGAAAAAAATATTTTACCCTCTCCGAAAAACAAGATGGAAAGCATGGAGATAGCTCTTCATTTAATCATAAATAGATATAAAGAACATAACAAAAAATATTGTTATTGTGTTTCCCCAAAGAAATGACCTCCAAAAGAATCCCCAAAAGGATACTCCTTGAAAAGCTTGTCATAGTACTTTTTCACAAGCCTTTTCTCCCAAGAAGAATCCATGTCATCTTCTTCAGAAGGTATAAACCTTTTGATGAATATCAAAAATAAATTATCAAATGTATGATGGCTAAATTACTAACAAAATGTAATGCAGCAATGTGATAAAAACAATCCCTTGTCTTTCACATAGTAAGGATTAAATGGAAGTCACTAAAAATATCTACTGCCATGGTGCAAAGGAATTAACACAACCATATCCTCTCTCTAAAGCATCAATAAAAGAGGAAAAATATGTGAATGGAACATTGAGAAAAGGAATAAATGGAGTTTTTGGCATTCATGACCCTGTAACAATATGATACTTTTAAAAAATATAAAAGCATAGGATGTTCTGTGCACAGAAACCTCTGCATTAAAACATATTTACATGTATGCCCCTAATGCTTGCTATTGTTCCATGAAATGGATTAACTCGTTAAGAAAGAAATTCAAAATGAAGTCATTTTTTGCCCCGTATAAGAAAACTCCATCCTTCCTGCTCCGCTACATCATCCCTCTTTTTCCACTTTTCCTTAAGCCCATTTCCCTGCCCAATACTTTTTCCTCTGATTGAAAAAGACCTCAAGCTGCAGGAATGTATTAAGCAGAGAGGGAAAGATATGGGGAGATAGGTAATGGGAGAGAGAGCATAAAAGTAAAAAAGTTGGAGAATATACATAGAACACAAATATGGAGGGGAGAGAGAGAGAGCATGAGAGATGAAGGCAAATAGCAACAGGCCAAGGGAGAGAGAAAGAAGCCCTAGATAGAGCAATGCATGGTGATGGAGGGGTGATGCCAAGTCAACAACAAAAGAGGTGGCAACAACCATGTTGCAACATGTTTTTTTTTGTTTTTGATGAGAAATCGGCCCTCTTACAGGCTTTAAGATGTTAAACACAATGAAAGAATATGATATAAAATGTTAATGAAGCCACGCTTATGTCAAGCATTTATAGGTATGAAAAGTGCATCTTTGTAAAATTGCATGCTACCAAAGGCATGATTTTTTTGGAAACTGTCAAGAATGATCACAGAAGGATCATCCAAATCCATTGCTTCACCAAAACAATATTGAACGAAAGTTTCCTTTCAAAAAAAAAAGAATGAAAGTAGAAAACAGGACCTACACGAAAGATTCCTACGCAATTTTAAAGAACTGAACATCAGACGCAACATTTCTCACATGCAGTTTGCCCCTGAAACACCAAACTATTCCTTCACAACCAAATTCCCAACATCGTTGCCAAAGGGATCACATGCAGTGCTCTAGATCTACAGCACTGTCGGCCTCACCCTGTTCCTCCATTAGTGCAGCTATACAAAAAAGCTGTTTCTGAGGAACCTCAAGCCAACCCACCTTCATACCTCCTTAACAAAGGGGCAGGTGAAAAGGAAATGTGCACAGTCCTCTGCACCTTTGCAAAGTCCACAAGTAACATGCAAGTCTGAAACAATCTTCAATCTGAAAACCTTTGTCGTGATCCTCCTCCTTATGACACAAGCAAAAACTTTCACTTTCAATGGAACCTTTGCCTTCAAAAACATGTTACAACCACAAGCAACATTTTAATCCATCTCACCATAGACAAATAAAGAAATTTATAAGCTACGTTGACAAACAAATTTCCACCTTCCCATTCCCATTTATCTCTTATCCCCATTTGCCGCTTCAAAATAGCTAGGTCTTCAAACAAGCTCAGAAACTCACCAAATCTTGCTCCAACAAGTTTCCAGCAAGGTAGGCATCCAAGCACCTTCACCATTGTCCGAGGCAATAAGATCAGCAGCCAAGGCAAATAACCACGGAAGTGTTTCCAATCATCAAACCAGAACTTGAAATCCATCCTATCTCCCAGTCTTGCATCAAAATAATTACCCACCAGTGACATAAACATGAATAAACTCCCAAAAGGCAGGAGCACCACGAACAAGCCTCATACTTCTTTCCCAATTCATGATTCTCCCATATCAAGCCTCCAAAGCATCTGTAAAAGCACCTCTATCACCCCCACGATCTTTACCATTCACTTCGTGAATAACATCTGATTTATCTGTCTAAGGGCCAACACACTTAAGCCTCTTTTGATTACTTGCATACAGATAACTTTCCACGCCACAAACATCACTCCCTTTTCCTCATCTATCCTGCCATTAGCCTTCAACCCTTGAAGAGCAGCAGTACCCTCCATCTTTCTAGCTTTTCCTCAACCTCACCACTATAAGCATCCAATCAACTATTTACAAAGATCGTACCATCAGTGGTAGTCACAAATGAATAATTAGCAATCTGCACTGTGGTGTTCCAAGAAGCCTCGCATACATTTCCTCCTTAGGCCCTACCCAAAAGAAACAAAATATGGTTTCTCCCCGCTAATCCTCAAGCTTGTGAAATCCCCAAACATCTCTAACAGAACAAAGACACTTTCACCCTCCAAAGTGGACATCCCCTATAGGGAAAAACCTGTATCACCAGTATATATATATATATTAAAGAATCATCAGTATATTATAGAAAGTTTGTAAAAGTAGGCTAGCTACCAGGCAAAGAAAAGGCCTGCATGATTCCATTGTTGCAAGCAGCGGAAGCACATTGTGACAAGGCCAAAACAAAGACGAATTGAGCTAACAGGCATCTTTGCCAGCTAACCCCTCTTTGCGATTGAATTCATCCCTCCTCTAGTATTTCATTCACCAATATTTGAAAGAAGTTCATTGCAATGCATCTCTTCACCTAGTCAATCCAAGTATCAGGGATCCCTTTCTGCAAATAGCTCCAAAGAAATTTCCAGCCCACAGTGTCATAGGCCTTGGTAAAATCAACCTTCCAAAGGAATTTCCTACCATCCTGATCATTCCCAATAATAAACAATTTTCTGAAGCCACAACCATACAATGAAGCATCTGCCAGGGGCAAAAGCTGACTATATTGGATGAATCACATCTATCACCTCCTTCATCCTATCTGTCATAACTATGGCAAAATCAAATAGACTGCATTAGATAGCAAGATGGGTCTATGATCCTCTACACTCGGAAGAAAACTTCTTCAGTAAAAAAAGGTAATAATCAATTAAGGTTTTGGAACCCAAAATTGCCCTTGTAGAACTCTTCCATTGCACTCATGATATTACGTACATACCATTGACCAAAACTCTTTGAAGAAGAGCACACAAAATCCATCCGAGATAGGCAATCTTTCAGCACTGAGACTCTTTAATGTTCTGACCACCCTTTCCTGTGCAAATGGATGAATCAACCAATCAGCCTACTCTCCTGTCATTCTAGGAACCCCTTTCCAACCATCTAAACCTTCATGGTTGCAGCCTTCTCATGAAATTTCTAAAATGATTTACTAAGGTGGCCACACAAATCTCTTGCCTTCCTCTAACCTCCCTTCTTTGAACTTGTAAATTATCAACATAATTCATCTTGCAATGCTTGTTTGCCACAAGGTGGGAAAAGTTTCTTGTTTGAAAACGAAAAAGGGGTTAACAAGGGATGTTAACCACACAAGATTCATTAAAAAAGAGAGCTATGTACATCAAGGTTACAAAGAGAGTTAAAAGCATGCATAATCCCATCTATTAAGGTTCTGTCCCTTATGAAGACAACACTATTGCACCCAAGACAGGTGCTCCAGATCAGAATGAAAGCTCTCCTTACAGAATTGCCATCAGCAAAGGGTGCATGAATGCTGGACCAGAAATCCACCTATAAGGAATGAATTAGGGACCAACCTAATGAGCTAAACCAGCATGCTTGTGCAAAGGGGAATGTAAAGAAGAGGTGCTCCATATCTTCTGCCCCTTTGCCACAAAGAAAACAGGAAGGATCAACACCAGGTGCCCATCTTCATCAATAATCTAAGGTCACCACGCTTTTCCATGAAAACATTTTCACCTTAAGGGGAATGTGAACTTTCTAGATATTCCCGCAATCTGAACCCAAGTGCTCGTCAATAGGGTCAGGTGGAAATAATTTGAATCAGCATCCCCTTCTTCAAACATATCTATGTCAATCTTCTCTTCAAAAAAAAATCTATCTCAATCTCTACCTCCATTCCACTGTCTCCTTGGAATCTTTTGCAGTAAGTTAAATAACTTGTTGAGACCTCTTGCATTCCCTTATCTCCCTTGTTGTTAGAGGTCATTCGTTTTTCACATTTGATCTCATGATGCTCCTTCACCCAGTTCTTGTAGTTCAACATAAAAATCTCAACTTCTTCAGTTTTTTATGCTAATGCATGCACATGTGTAAAGAAGAGGGTAATTTCATCCTCCATCAATGCTCAATCCATGTCTCAAAACCCAAGCTGTAAGAGCCACAACTTCTCAAACCTGAAATTGGTAGCTGGGCTCATACGCTCACAGAAAGGGTGATCAAGAGTTTTCTATTTTGAAGAGAAAGAGACCAAGACCTGTCACTCCCAAAAGTGGAAAGATCTCTGATAACTTCGGAGATCCAAAAGATCTATCAATCTATGAACAACCTACAGCTCCTCTTCTAGAAGCATAGAGACGCGTTTGGCAAATCCTACAATCCGTGGTCAAACAAAGTCCTTCCAAATCCCTTTGAACCTGCATCTATCCCCCCTCCCTAGCAAACGTCATACCGCAGGATACCAAGCAAAGTAGATATACCCCAAATCAAAACTTGTTTGCAAGTAGAGTATACTAAGGCACATCGAGAGAACCGTGTCAAAGGAACTCATGAAAATTACCCCGTAACTTCAGTAAAAGGGATGCTCTCCCCTTCAATGATGTGGGAGAAAGCAGTATAAGGATTGAGGATATTCACACTAATCAAAAAAATCCCAGGTTCTACGGAGGTAGAGGCCAACAGACCAAAATTTGATGAGAAGCCAACACGGCTATAACCACACTATGAACTGGTTTACGGTGCCTTAGTCAGCAACACCAATCTCTATAAATGGGGTGCAGAAGTGCTAAATTGCATAGTGAGTGCAAAAAAACCACTTGTGGAAATGCTGAAGTGTAGATTGAGTGCAGAAACTCTAGTAAGTAAAAGAGCTTAAGAAAAAATTTCCATTGACCATTTGGAAGAAGTGCAAAACTCAACACCCTTTGGTCTATGGTTATTTTTTCTCTCTCTCATTTGCCGAACAAGGAGGTGGGTATATGCTTCAAGGACCATCAGAGGTCTAAGAGAATCCAACTCTGTAATTGTTGCCTTCTTAGTTGCTTTTTTTTTTTTTGAAAAGGGTCTTCTTAGTTGCCTTACAAGTCACTCAGTTGCAATGCAAAAAAAAAAAAGGTTTTATTTCACGTCTAGTGGTGGTTACTATTCAGTGACCTCTAGCATTTGGGATCATGAGAAAAAGAAGTCCGCTGTCCCTTGGGGATATACTCCAAAAAAAGGTGACATCGCCAAACAATGTAATATGACAATCTCCACCACCATCCATGGATAGCTTAGGGATTTCTCTAACACCAATATTAAATTCACCCATAGTTCTATCCTTCCCCCATCCAATCAAGGCTCACACACAAAGGACAAAACAAAAGAGAGTAAGAGACTATACAGAGGCTCATATCTCCTCCTCGGCTATACAGAGATATCATGCCTTCCTAGCAGAAACTCCACCTTCTTCAAGAGTTGTTCATTCCAATCCATGACCAAACCTCCGAATTGTCCAATCATGAAATGAGTCTCAAACTCTCACAAATTGCATTCTCCAATGTAGGGCCGCTCCCTCTAATTTGCGAGAAACAAGTTTCATTTGTTTTAAGAGCACCTAAACTCCCCAATAAAGCAAAACACATCTCTCTATTGGATCATGGAGACCTCTAATATTCCACATAAACAACTTCATAGAGAACAATTTGCAGTACCCACTGTCATTATTCTTGTTTCACAAAAAACCAATTATCATCCTAGCTAAATCATTCAACAGTCTTCCTTATATACATCTCAAAACCATCCCATCTTCCTTTCTCCACATCCTACCCCCATTGTGGTGGCCAAGGATGCAAAGCTTTACCAAGTAGGTAAAGTACTTGACCTAGTAATCCTACTCAACCCCTTAGCTAATCCAAGTACTTGAGTCAATACTCAGCTGACCCAAGTAGTTAGCCAAATATTCTGTGCATGCTCTCGAGTATATGGGCTACTCTAGGGTCTTAGTTAGACTAGGAGAACTAATTACCCAACTAAAATCGTATCCACACTCCATCCCATCACCATAGCAAGGCAACAAAAAAAAAAAAACCCATAGACCCATCGTCCCCCAATTCCCCGCAACCCAGATCGCAAATGCAGAAATATCTTGACTCTCTCCCTTACCACAACAGGTAATCAGAGCTTGTTGGAATGTCAGTTTTATTTGTGTCTTGGTAGTAAATTGTACAAGACATACATCTTAATTATATATTCTATGAGTGTGTATACATTTTTTAAATATTTAAATATTAAAAAATACTAAACTAAGTAATCCCTGGTTACTCCCTTGTATATTATATACTCCTCAATGAACTTCCTGATTGAATATTGAAAACTGAGTTTTGCAACCTTGGTGGAGACCAACAACAGACATCTAAACTATGCAGCCCTCCATCACCTCACTCCTCAACCTCTTGAGTTCTCCCGTCCTAATGTCATCACCACCATCCACTTTAACCATTTCCATCACCAATTCCCTTAAGGGCATATATATAGAATTATCATAAAGTTGATTCACCAAACATGTGTAGCTAGGTCGATTTATTTGTCCCTATTTTCAAAAAAAGTGATGAATTTATCCATATAAGTCCTTTAACATAATTACTTTTTATTATAAGCCCAATAATTAATTAGGTTCAAGCCATCAAATCCTCATTACCCTTATCCAATTTTGCTCCATTGGCCTGAAGTGAATTGCACCAGTTGATTGATATGAAAGTTCAAGCATACAAGCTACACACATTGGAAATTATTTAATGATCTTTTGAAAGGTAAAACTATTTAGTGATATGCAAGCACTTCAGACCAACTTGAAGAAAAATATTTTGTATTGCTTGCCCACTGACACACTGAAACAGTAAACAACTGTATGGGAAGGGAAACATTGAAGCAGTTTTACCTGTATCCCTCCCTGATTGTGTCTTGGTCGGTTTTGATGGGCAACTTCTCCGTGTTACTTCCATGTTTTCCATAATATTCAACTGCAAGAAATGTCAACTTGGTCTGGTCAATAATCGGTACTGCAAGTCTCACCACAACCTCCTATATTTCATCTTCAAGGCACATGAAAGGCTTCACTTCCAGAAACCATTTTAAATAAACACTTTTCTATGAAGTTTTATACTTCTATTACAAAAAAGATAACCAAATAACCATGCACTGATGGAAAAAGAAGTTAAACTATTTTGGCCACAATAGAAGCCCATGACTATGTGCGGACACATGTAGCCCTCAAGTCTTTCTCCCACCAAGAGGACTGTTCGGCATCCCTCCAGTGTAGGACAATGGGTATCCAACAAATAAATAGCTTATTAAGTGTAATGATCCCCAAATGTCCAATTCTTATAATTTGATGATACATCTTGATCACTTCCCTATTCTTCTGATACAAGGTAGGGAGCAACTTTCTAGTAAGAAACAAGTTTCCTAGTACTAACAAAATATATTTTCCCAACACCTTCAGGAAAAAAAAAAAATCTTTGATCTTTTTCGTAATCGACAGCAAGGACCTTTCAAGCATATTAATTGCTAGTACTGATAATAAGGAGGCCGTCCACATAACTGAAGGAACTTTCTCATAACAACAACGCAGTACGGGCATCTCTTCCCACATCTTTCTAACACGAGATGTGGGCATTGGAGAACCACCTTGTAGGGCGTCGAAGGTGAAACAGAGCCAATTAACTCACTTTTACCACTTCCAGTAAAAGAGTAAGATTACTAACTTGGAGTAACCTTAAAACAAGAGAAAAGAAAAGGGAAAAAAAAAAGGAAAGACCATCCATTGAATTGCTAAAAACAATTCCTTTTTTCCGTATTCTAAAACGAAGTGGTGTTCTATATGCAATAACGGGAGATTCACAATCGAAGGAATCACCTATGGAGTATTTGGGATTGTCACAAATACAATTTCCATGCCAGCTAGAAATCCAAGACCCCAAAGAATAGATTTTAACAGAATTGTAACCTCGGAGGTATCACTCGTAAGCAAAATCCATTAAGATTAGAATATGATACCGTAATCTTGGACGAACTTCTTGTGGCGCTCGTAAGCGTTGAGACCCCGAATGTGGGATTGGTACTGCCTGCCAACGTCGATCGTTACCGAGCAATATCGAAGAAATAAAATCGACGATATTGAGACATGAGTAGAGAGAGATCCAACTAAGGGCTTACTGCTTCCTTTCTTCCCTCTCGTAGATGCTCAATTTGAGGGACCTCAGGGAGGCCATAACTCGCGCCTTCGACCTCTACCACCACCTCTATTTGCCCTAATCGAATCTGTTCTTCTCCGAAGAAAAGCCATTTTTTCCACGAAGAGCCTCGTCACGTCAAAACGGGGGACTTTGGAGATAATTACAGTTTTGTCCCTATTTTTCAGGATAGTTTAACCGAGGTTTTCCCAGTGGAATATTTCGTCCTTCCTGGAAACTGACCCTTCTTCCCAACGCAGGTGGGGTCAATCTTGAGTCCAAGAACCAACCTTAAGAAAAATGTGACTAGCTACATGAAAAGGAAAAATTTTGTGATCTTAAAGCACTCAAAGAACTTAGGGGTTCACAATCATATAAAGGGAGATGAAAGTTTACCGATCCTTTTACATGACGAAGATAAGTTGTGCGTGCATAACTTACAACTAACAAAGAAATATACTTTTTTAAGAAAAAAAAAAGTTCATTTGTCATTTTAAGTTGGGCAATTCTTCCTTTTTCAATATCCGAAAATATAAAATTTGATATTTTCAAGATTCACGAGTCAACCACCTCTTTCTTTAGTTTGGCAAAAGTCTTTAAATAAAATTATTCCACACATTTACTTTTGATATCTCCAATGCCATCAATGAAATCATTATTTCGTATTATTTTGTAACAAATGTCATCCAAGCTTCCAAACATAAATAATAAGTTAACCTTGTAAAGTTTCAACCCTTGAGTTACTTCTAATATCTTGTTACCTTTTGTCAAATAATAAAGTTATATTGTGGTAAACTTTGTTAATCTAGAACAAACTTATTCCATTACATAAAGGTGGAAAAAGTATAAGTTTATTTTTTTTGTTTGATGAAGAGATAGGACTGCTACCGTTTACGGTAGTAATCCAAATTTATTTCATAAAAAAAGAGATGATTACAAGTTTTCACTCCATAATCACTACATCTCCACATATGTTTTCCGCCCGCACATTGACACCATTAAAGATAGCATCATTACTAGCCCTCCATACAACCCACAAAACCGCAGTCATGGTTTCACGTGGCTTGTCTTTCATCATGAAA
This sequence comes from Thalassia testudinum, assembly GCA_037157565.1. Taxonomy (NCBI): domain Eukaryota; kingdom Viridiplantae; phylum Streptophyta; class Magnoliopsida; order Alismatales; family Hydrocharitaceae; genus Thalassia; species Thalassia testudinum. The sequence goes on from JAZHRO010000022.1 coordinate 84,136,175, forward strand.
TGCTTCCACAATGTCTCCTAATCCGATAGCAGTGATAAGCAGAATATACGCCATACTTCATTTGTTACAAGTCAAGTATTGAAGAGGTGCTTGATATTGTCCTCTTCAAAACCATAAAGGAGGCAAAGCGTACTGGTAGCACTAAAAACTCTTTGCCTAAGTGACCCTGTAATCAACCCTTCACGTCTGTTCAGCCACAAGAAAATTTGAATTTTGAGTGGAATTTTCAACTTCCATATACGTGCATAGACACTCCTAGAATCATCATCATCCTGCATCACAGAAATAAGCTCATAGGCAATGCTGGGGGCATATACACCTTTCCTCCAAGTAAAGCTATCCAGCCCCTCCTTTGGTTTGAAAGCTGCCAACACCTGACGCATTGAGTATGCTTCCCCCGAGCTCTAGTAATAATGCTGCCACCCGTGGAAGGAATATCCCACTCTTCTGCCTGTTGCTGCCACATGTCTGCACCCAAGGTTTGTTTAGACTCCGAGCTACCATATGCACATGGGAAACCATCTACCAGATGCCCATGTCCACTCCAATTATCCTCCCAGAACCGTAGTTATTCTCCACAACCCAAGGTCGTCTTGAAGAGATCCCAATGATCACGCACGGTCTTGGACACAAATTCCTAAAAAGGAAATGCCGACTGTTGTCTAACCACATCTACCACCATCCCGGCATTTCCCCCATACAAGTGACAAAACTATGGTCTGCCATAGACCCTCATCACCACGCAGAATAATCACCCCCCATTTTAGGAGAAGAGAGTCACCAAACTCCCGAAGGGATTTCACGCCCAAGCCCCCCTTTCTTCTTTGGTGTGCATATCGTTTTACATTTAACAAGCTGAAAAAACTTTCCACTATAAGTTGACCTCTTCCAGAAAAAACATTTACGAATGACATCCATTCGCTTAATCACATAGTTTGGTGGTTGAACATGGAAAAAAAGAAGACTGGAATTGCAGAGAGGATTAAATTAAGTAACCCCAAACGTCCCCCTTAGTCAAAAATCTACTACACCATCCCTCCAATTTCATCGACATCTTCTCAAAGAGTTGATCCCAATCCTTCATTTTCTTGGCTTGCAGTGGCAAACCAAGATATCTAATGGGAAGGGTGACTACGGGCATCTATAGCAGCTGGGATAGCTCATCCTTTTACCTAGCCACTTCTCCAAAGCATACCAGAGATGACTTGGCACCATTAATACTCAGACCCAATATCCCATTGAATATATTAACCACGTGCTTAAGCACCTCTGTCTCATAGGAGCTACCTTCTACAAAAAAAAAAAAAAACAGTGTCATTTGCAAACTGCAAAATAGGTTTCAAAGCTCGCTGAGAAGAGAGTGTAGCCATGAATGTATTCCCCTGAACATGCCTTAAACGTCAACCATGCCAATGTGTCCACTGCTAAGATGAAAAGGAGTGGTGCCACCGGACACCCTTGCGTGACACCCTTCTGCGGTTGGATCCAATGGCCTATAGGACGCTCATTAATTAAGGGGGAAAAGGAAGCAGTGGTGATTGACCGCTTAATCCGTTGGACCCATTCCTCTGGGAAGCCACGCCTTCTGAAAATCTCCCACAAATACAACCAAGAAAGTGAGTCATAAGCCTTCGAGAAATCAACCTTCCACAGAAAGGCACCGTTCTTCTGTTGAACCCATCCTAACACCATCTCTTGGGCCAAGATAAAGGACTCCTACAAAGATCTTCCTTTAAGAACAGTTGACTGGATATGGCTAATGATGTTTTTAATTGCATATCTCATCCTGTTTGCCAAGGCCTTGCTAATAATCAAAAATATAGAATTAGAAAAGCCTATGGGCCTGAAGTCTATCAAGGATTCCGCACCTAGCTTCTTGGGCAGCAAAAAAATAAGTGATTTATTTAATCTCGCCATGCCAAAATTCCCCCGTTGAAATTCTTCCATCACTGCAAGCACATCAGCCTTGACTGTTGGCCAAAAAATTAAATAAAAAAGCATAGGGAAACCATCTAGCCTAGAGGACCTTTCAGCTTTTATCCCCTTCAAAGCCTCCACCACTTCTTCCTCAATTCATCTACACAAGTGATGTCCCTCTTCCTCACCCAACCGTGGCATATCTGATTGAGATAGCTTCCACACATCTCTCTACCCTACACGTGTAGTATCTCTGAAATAGTTGTTGGCCGTATTGCAAATATCCAGGGGGGATGTAGCCACATGTTTACCATATCTAAGGGAGGTCATCAGGTTGTGCCTCCTACACACACTCGCCACCATGTGAAAGAATTTGGTGTTGTAATCACCTTCCTTCAACCATAATTGTCTAGACTTTTGCGGCCAATCTATCTCCCTTTGAAGATCCTCCCTTTGAAATGTCTAGTGTTGCTCCCTTTCCTTTGAATTCAGACCCTCAATCTCCTTCACATCCAGGAGCCTCACACCTGCTAGCACCTCCTGTCTCTTTTGAGCCATCAACACCCCCATTGTTTTCTTGTACTCCATCAATAGAAGTTGCAATCCTTTCAACTTGGAGGCCAGTCTTTGGGTAAACGATCTCTCCCCCTCCTGAGACGTCCACCATGATGATATCATGGCCTTGAACCCCTCTTCGTTGAGCCAAGATTTCTAAAATTTGAAATAAGATCCTACTTTCACACCCTCTCCACTCTCCTACACCAACAGGGTGTGATCAGAGAAAGTTCTTGCCAGCGCCACCACAGATGCCATGTGGAATGATGCCATCAACTCTACATTACATAAGAACCTATCAATTTTTGACACCTGTCCACCTCCGCATCTCCACATGTCTGCAGCTCCAGAAGAAGGTAGGTCTACAAGCTCTAGTTCCATTACCACATTATGGAAACCAAAAGTAGAGGAATCCACTGCCCATCCGGTCGATCATCCGACAAGAGAGTGTCATTAAAATCACCTCCCAACAGCCAAGCAGCCCCCTACACCCACTCAACCATGTCACGTGTTACAACCCGGTTCCCGGATCCCTACAGGACCCGAGACCGACTTGCCTCGACTAATCCCAAGACCAAGTCGTCTAACGAGAAATAACCAAAAGTAGGAAATAAACCACATTCACACACGCAATATAACTAAGTATAAGGAAAAGCGAGACGTAAAGGAACAACATAGCTAAAAGTCTCAACAAAGTAATACATGCCATCACAACAACAACAGCGGAAAAGAAGACAGAAAGTAACAGGAACAGTAAAATAGAAGTCTATTATTCACTACAACAGTAGAAAACTAAAGTGCTAGAAGCAAACGACTACGGATGGACTCAGTTGGGCCCAGCACCCTCTGCAGCCGGAAACTCGGGCTGCTCAACTCCTGGTCCTGAACAAGGTTACGAAAAGACAGAGTCAGCCAACGCTGAGTAGAGTGGTGTTTACATTATTTATGTGCAAGTAAAGTAAAACAAGCAACCAAGTTGTATACTCATTTCTATTTATCTCATCTATATATTTCTGGTTCATTTATTTCACAAAGGATCCAAGTATTTCTTGATCTTGCCTGTTCCTCGTGGGAACGATCTTGATTGCAGTCTTTTCTGTGGAGTAGAAGGTACACGTGATGCTCTCTTGACCGGGAGAGTCCCCTGCGGTAGTCCTACACCCAGTCAACTACCCCGAGGTCACTGTCGCGACATAGCGGTGACTACGGCACGCGTGATAAGCGCACGAGTAGCTACCCCTCACTGACATGCGGTCAGTCGTTTATGCTAACGGGTACGCCTAAAGTACAGTACGGAACAGTATAAGACCTTGCCCTCTAAGAACAGGGGTCTCGCCCCTCTACAGTCCGCGTACCCTCGTTCGACTACCCTGATTTGCCTAGAGGGCCTAAAAGTCGGTGTAGGTTGGCTAGTCCTAACCCTGGGTGCCGTGAGGCGGCTAGCTCCCTCCCTACACTAGTAGCACACCTCGATACTACGTACGCGAGGGCCAAATAGGAGTCAGTGTAAAGTGACCAGTCTTACCTAGGGTCTCAACCCAAGGGGTGGCTGGCTCCCCCTCTACACTAAAAGGGAAAGTCGCTCTCCTTAGTACCTTGTACATAAGGGCTAGCTCACTTCCCATCTACATACCAAATTCCTTTCATACACAGGAGTTCTACTCCTAATTCCCCGTAGGGTTCATGCTCATATTCATCCCATTACCAATATCCGTCCGGATCATACTATCCAAATCTCAATTTTTTTCCATCACATACAAGCAGCTCATGTTTTCATGTCTAAAGCAATATCTCATAATTACACTAATACCATTGCTAGCAATTTATTTTAAACACGCACTCAAGTAAATAGTATAACTCAAAATAGGCTCATACATTTCTACCCTAGGGTTCATTCCACATCCTAGAGTTCGATTCATTCCAAACAAGCACATTCTTATTTAAATATTAACAACTGGATTAAACCACTCTACCGGGTATCATAGGAGGAATGGGGCCTGCACCGCAGATCTCGTCGTCTCCGCAAGCCTCGAATATGCCACCGGCTGGTAACCTGTACCAGCGACTAATTTACATCAGATGAGCTCAAAATAGTAGGTACTCAACACAAATACATGGAGAAACTCGAGTGGAAAATAGCGGTACTTCATTTACAGAAATCCGATTCCGATTGGGCCCTAATCGGACCAAAAACATGGTTACTGTCCAAAATCAGACGTCTGAGACTAGTCCCAAATGTCTTAAAAGACGTCAGATCTTACCTTGTGTCTCCTACAGGTTCCTCAGACGTCCGAATCTCTCCGCGACCGTCTGAAGGAAGTTCTAGACGTCAGACTATGCCTCCAGTCGTCTAAAAGCGCCGTTGGACGTCTGGCGACGTGGTCAGACGTCCAAAGTGCCTGGAATCGCGTGCCTTTCCAACGCCCTGCACCTACGTATAAAAATCGCGGACCTATTTTCAGCCAAACATTCTTGCACTATGGTCTACATGGCAAAAAGTAGCACAGGAAACACATACCTTCGCACAATAATATGCTTTCAGACGTCCGGTGTAACGACCCGATTCCCGAGTCCCTACGAGACACGAGAACCGGACCGACTCGACTAATCCCAAGACCTAGTCGTCCAACGAGGAAGTAACCAAAAGAGCAGTAAAATAAACCACATTCAACATGAAATATAACTAGCAGTAACAAAATACAACAGTAAGAAAAAGAACTACTACAGCATGTACCACCACAACAGTAGAACAACATTCAACATAACATGAACTACAAGTAAAGAAAAGTACAGAGAGTAACAAGAACTACTCACTACAGTGGAACAAAAAGGGCATAAAGAACAGTGGTAACTCTACTGGACCCTACTCGGCCCAGCGTCCTCTGCAGCCGCTGACCCTGGCTGCTCAACACCTGGTCCTGAAAAGTAACAAGTATAACACGTCAGCGAAACGCTGAGTAGAGTGGCAGCTAAACTAAAGAAGCAGTAAAGTGTACAGTAGCTGTTTTGTTTTCTTTCTTCCTTTATTTATGTCTTTCTATTGTTTCACAATTTTTCTATTTCTCAGATCCTTCACTTGATCTCGAATGTTCCTCGTGGGAACAATCTTGATTGCAGTCTTTTCCGAATAGTAGAAGTAACACGTGGTGCTCTCCTGACCGGGAGAGTCCCCCGTGGTGATCCTACTCTCAGTCAACCACCCCAAGGTCACTGACAGACGTAACGGTGACTACGGCACGCGCGGTAAACGCACGGGTAGCTAACCTGCACTGGCACGCGGTCAGTCGTTTCCGTTAACGGGTGCACCCAAAGTACAACACGGAACCAGTATAGGGCAAAGCCCTCTCAGTAACAGGGGTCCAACCCCTCCACAGTAACCAAACAGGGGTCTTGCCCCTCCACAGTCCGCGTACCCTCGCCTGACTACCCTGGTTTGCCTAGTGGACCTAACAAGTCGGTGTAGGTGAGCTAGCAGAACTCCGGGGCCCATGGGGTAGCTAGTACTCGCCCTAAACTAGTAGCTCTCCTCGGTACTGTGTACACGAGGGCCAACAAGTCGGTACAAAGTGGCCAGACCTAACCCCGGGTCCCTGGGGCGGCTGGCTCCGCTCTGCACTAAGCAGGTAACAGGTGCTTCCCCTGGCACTACGTACCCAAGAGACAACGCACATCCACATCTTTCCTTCTCAGTTCCATTTCATTCTCTTTCCAGGAGTTCTACTCCAAACTCCCCGTAGGGTTCCAGCTTTTTTAACTCAGCACATTCAGGTTTCACCCTTTCAGTTTCACGTTCATACAACCCATATTCTCAAACATGTTCATTTATTCATAACAAGCAGCTGTTAAAATCAATTTACATGCAGCTATTATTTCCTTTCCACAGTTTCCAAGACTGCAATATCTATATTCATTTCACTAGTTTTTCAGTCCTAGGATTCATGTCGTACCCTAGGATCTATCATTCAATCTAGTTTTCCAGCCTTAGGATTCATGCAATACCCTAGGGTCTATCATTCAATCTGGTTTCTCATTCCTAGGATTCATGCAATGCCCTACGTTCTATTAATTGTTCCATAATTGTAACAAATTATGTTAATAATTTCTAAAGCCACTCTACCAGCAACAACGGAAGTACTGGGGGCGTGGTCGGAAATCCCGCGCGCCTCCGTAACCCCCAAGACTGCAATGGAACAGGATCCTAACACAAGGATCAAACATAAGGAGTTTCTCAGAATAGTATATAATTACTGTAGACGGGTAGAGGATCTTATTCCGAAAAGAACGCAACTTGAAACGTGGAAAACGGACTTCGAACTGGCCTTAAACGGGTCGAAAACGACGAAACAGTCCAAAATCAGACGTCTGGAACCTCTTCCAGACGTCTTAAAATGCGGGTCAGATGGTACCTTTGTTCTGCGTAGTCTCTCAGACGTCCAGAAGCCTGCGGGGGCGTCTGGCCTAGTTCCCAGACGTTCGATGGTCACCCCGGACGTCTGGAAGTCGTTCCCGTCGTCTGGCACTGCGGCCAGACGTCTAATTCGCGTTGGATGTGAATCTTAGAACCTGTACGTACCCACTCATCGTTCTCAGTACAACGGTCGCAGAAAAGGACGAAGACGAAAAAATAACTTACTTGCCATACGTCTGGACAGTCCTCCAAACGTCTTCATCGTCATCTGGTTGGAAGCCCAGACGTCTGATTCTGGAAGAATTTCCAGAATCAGAGCTCGACGCGCTCTCCGCCCGCGACGCATGGCCGTGCCTCGTCCGCCTGCTGCTCGAGCTGTAGCAGCCCTCCCACGTCACTCCGCGCCCGCTGCTCCCCCACCGGGCTGCTCCAGCTACCCCAGCAAACTCGAGCCCTCACGGCCGAGCATCTCCTCCCTCGCGCAACGCCTCCTCCCGCACCCCCGCCGCGGCTGCCGCTGCCGCCGCTCGCTCACTCTCGCACCGGCTGGAAGGAGAAGAAGGGAACGGAGGAGATGAGAGTGAGGGAGAGGGCAAGGGCCCTTTTTAAAGCCTCGCGGGGAGAGAGAGAGAGGGGGGCAGCGCCTGCGCCCGCAGGAGGAGAGGGAAAAAGAAGGCATCTGCAGGTCTGCCCGCGCAGGCGCGCAGACGAAATCCACTGTGCCGTAGAAATCAAATCCCAGACGTCTGGAAGGGGTTCCAGACGTCTGGGCCACCTCCCAGATGTCTTAAAAGATGTCTTGAAGCCACGTTCGTAACATCCGGCTTCAGCTCCGAACGTCCTGTTGTCTGTACAGACATCTGGTCGACCCTCCAGACGTCTGATACTGGAAATTTTCCAGTACCAAAACCTCCTCCGTGACGCTGCCTTCCTTGTAGTGCCGCTCGCAGCATGCCGCAGTAGCCTCAGTAGTTGCAGAAGGTTGGGAGGTCGCCTCCCCGAGCCCCTCCTAGCGTGCGTGCCCGTCGCCGCTTGCGCGAGCTCCCGCACGAGCTCTGCCGAGCTCCTTCGGCCTCGAACCTCCCTTCATGTTCTTCCTTCCTCTCTCTCCCTCTCGTTCTCCCTCGCTCACCCTCTCTCTTGCTCTCCCTTCTAACTCTCACTGCGGCTGCACAAAGATGACGGCTAGAGGTGGTGGTTGTGGCTAGTGGAGAGTGGTGTGGGTGAGGGGAAGTGGGTGCTTAAATAAAAGGGGATTAGAGTTTAGGGGTGAGGGGTGTGGAGGAGAGAGAGAAGCTCTATGCGTCGCTCCCGCGTAGAGTGCAAAAAACGTACAATATTTTCCCATTTTCAGACGTCTGGCCCTTCATCCAGATGTCCGGATAGATGTCTGACGGTTAGTCCAGACGTCTTAAACACCCCAAACAGGCACCGGGTCATTTCATCATGCATCTCCTCCCACAATGCTTGCCTCTCACTTTGAATACACGGCCCATAGATTGCCAGCTAATTGACGTCAACCTATACAGGGCCACATTTCCTAGGCTAATGGCTGCCCTTGCTCGATGACCCTCCCCTAATGGGAGAAGACCCAACATTGTACTTAGCCTCTTCTGGTGTAAAGAAAACAAAAGTATTCTTCACCACTTCCTTGGACGTGGCCTCCACCTGTTCATGGACCACCATAATGCCCTTCCCCTTATCTACCAGTACCCCAGAAGCTTCATCCACTGATTATTCCACTACTTTACGTTTCTTTTGCCCATTAACATTGATCCTCTGATATTTAACAATCAACCTCCACTGCATGATATCTTCCTCCATCACCTCTGCCTGGTTCTTTGGCCCATTATTGGTATGCACTCTTGGTGGAGCATTATTCTTCACGTGGAGGTGTAACAGCCAAGAGGAACCTCCACACCTGAGTACCACCCTCTCATGGAACGGTCCTCCATGTTTTAGCTGCACATCAATCTTCACCGCCCTTCCATCTCCTTCCATCACACCCACCTGCACATCCTCCTTTAAGAAGGCAAACCTTGCAACAACACTTGATACCACAACATGGGAGAGCAAATTCAACGACAACCTAGGGATCTCCACCACACCATCACAATCAAAAACTTTCTGTGGTGGTCATTGACTTAATACACCATTAAACGGCAAAACAAGGCACCAAATCATAGAGATCAAACCGAATGATGAAGTTCTAAATTCCAGCGAAAACACATCTTCCTTCGCCAAACCAACAACCACGAACCTCAATGGGTTTAAAACACATATCCTCCACAATGTTGACAGGAGAGGTAAGGAGCTTACAAGGCCCTGGAAATCTTCCTAGGTGGGTCCACCCACCATGATCTCCCCAACGAGCGCATCCTGAAGACACGTCTCCGCAGCAAGACCCTCATTGGAGACCAGAACCTCGACGTCCAAGGAAGGGCCCATCAGTGGAGGGGGATGCAGACGCCCCCATGCATGTACACGATGCACACGGGAACCTCTTACGTCCGCCCTCAGTGGGACTCCACCTTCACGCCTTCTAGGGTTTGGCTCCTCCCCTCCACGTGCATTGGAAGCCCATCTTCCCTCCTTAGCCACACGTGATCTCCTTCCACACATAACCCATCGATGGCCTAGCCCTCCACATTGGAGACAAACCAAGGCATTATGACAGATCATAGCAACATGGCCCCACTACCTGCATCGAAGGTAAAGGACCCCCTTCTCCTCACATTAGGAAAGTCGCTGCCCCCATGTTGGAGGATCCACCACCCCCTGCCTCCATGGTTTCCTCTATGCAGGATGTGGGAGTCTCCCCCGATCTCATCGGCATCGGCCCTCCACCGTAGTCCAGCCGCCGTCCATCACCTCATTCCTCCTCGGCAATGCCTTCCTTGGTTTTGATCCCCTCGAGTCCACTCTGGCTACCAGCACATCATCTACATGCTGTAGTTGTAGAGCTTCAAAGCTCCTTTCCCATCTGGAGCCTCAACAGCGTTTGCAGTTGCGTCTCGACGACGCCTACAATGTGTTCGACAGCCCCAATATCACTCGCATGCAGGGGAGCCCTTGAATCTGTAACCACAAGCAAGGTGGTCCAGCGACGTATCTACGTGGCGTGGGAACCAACGATCGACAAAGGGAGGGCATTGCAGCGATCGGCCACCATCAACGGAGGAAGGGGGATTGCCCATGTGCCTTAGCCGTTCCCAAATTCTCTCTCTCCTCTTTCTTATCAAAAAGTATAAGTTTATTCTACCCACTTATTCTTTAATGCAATGTAAAACACTATTTCCCTTTAACGAAACATAAAGTGAAATACACTTGATCGCAATTACCTCTCATTTTTTAAACAAATTATCAAGTTGATCATTGACCTAAAACATAATTCGTTCTAACTAGAAAATCTAAGTTAATTGAAGTAAAGTTTATATTTTTATAAGTAATTCCCTATTATCTTATTCCGTCCACAAATGGTATCCAAGGCTCCTCTATTGTTGATGAAATAAGCTACAATTTATTTAAGGCAATATATTCTTCAAATGACTAATTTTCAACATTGATATAAAGTTATTCCAACTTTATTCAATCTAAGTACCTTTCGATTTGACTTAAAATAAATTTCTTCACTCTAAAGTCTACTTAATAACATTATTACAATGTAAGTAAATTTCTTCACTCCAAAATACACTTCATAACACTACTGTAATCTCTTATTCATATCCAGTGACAAAGTAAGGAACCAACCAGGGGAGGCAAACTTATAAGACACTATCACACATGCTTATCATAATCAAATTACATAAAAAGGTTTTGCAAAACTTAGAGTAATTCTATAATAGATAACATTCTACAAAAATGAAATGTATCCCAAGGTTTCCAAGTAAGAGTAATTTAATAGTTTTAGATTTCTAACATTCCACTACAACAATAACAACACCTAGGAAGAATGATGTCCATGTACTTCGACCGCTTCTTTATAAAATGCAATTCAACTTCATATAAACAAAAGAGGTTAACAAACAAGCTATTAATGGATTTAGCAAATCCTAGATATACTAAAAGGAGCAGCTCAATGCACAGACTTAGACTCGTTTATCTAACCCAAACTCAACTCAATTAGTGGAGCTGAACTCATTCAAAAATAGGCAGGTTGGGTCAGGTTCAATTCAATTAATAAACACGTGTTTGGGTGAGGCTTTATAGACCCATTAGATTCATGAGAGTCACTAAAATTTGAACCAAAACCTATTTGAGACCCATTTTGGTGCCACTTAGGAGCTAGGTATGACCTATTTAGGACCCATTAACTCACTTAGGATTTGGATAGGATCCGTTGACCCAATTAGAAATTATAGACCTGGTTGACTGATGAGGTATGGCTCATCATAGTTAAAATGTCCAAGTTAAGCTATAAACTAAGTTAAACACTAATGAATTAACACATGAAAAGGGTTAAATGTGGGAAATAGTGAAAAAGACCTAAAACATCAAATCCATGCTAAAAATGCAAAATTGGATCATTAAAATGAGGTATTCTATTTATTATTGTAAAATGATGATCCCTTGGCAAATTGAACAAACATTTGAGTTCAAAATTTCAAATCAAAATCATAATTAACTTCCTTAATGTTCAATTAAGCTTCAACAAAAACTTGGTTGCATTTGGACATCATTAGGACCTTGCATTAGTGGTTTTACATTTAGGTCCCTAGGTCATATACATTTATTCACTTAAAAACCTTCCTAGGACCATTTTGATAACTCACAGGGACCTATTTGAAAATCTAGGGACTGCCTTGAATTAGTTCTTAGACACTTGTGGGCCTCCACGCAAAACTTCTACCCCTTCGCCATAAGGACCTCCCTGCAAAAGCTCTAACACGCCTGTAGCCGCGGGGTGCATTGTAGTCAAAGAACGCATTGTATCTTAGCTGTCTATTCTTGATTTCTTGATCTGATGGCCCTCCTCCAATCGAAGCTTCACGCACTTCGGCGGGTAAGGTCACCACCTCGCCCAAATCCCATCCAATGGCTGTAATTTGAATTGGAATTTCACGCGTGCTCTTCTTCTCATCCCAGGCGGCCATACCCAAGGTGCTTAATCGCACCTCTGCAGTTAGCACAATCACTGCCTTGCCTACTTAAGGAGCTCCTTGAGCTCGCGTGCATGCTAACCAGCTCCGTCCCCTTGAGTGGTTCCCTTCGTCCAACCCCTCAGCTTGCCACCTGTTAAGACCCAAGACATCAAACGCTTTTTAAGACGCCTGGGAGTTGGTCCAGACGTCTGGTCAGATGTCTGGAATTAAATTTTTGCGGTGTACGATTGCGAGTCTGTGTGCATGCGCGCGCAGACTGAACCCGCCGCCCTCTTTTCTTCTCTCTCTTCCCTCCCCGTCCTGCAAACACCTTTCCCCACCCCCGCCACGCCTTCAAATACCCTTCCCTCTCCCTCACCCATTTCCCCCACCGTCTCCTCCTTCTTCTTCCAGTTAGCATGAGAGTGAGAGAGCGAGGGCAGCAGCTGCTGCCTGGTGCACGTGGGGAGGAGGTGCAGTGAGAGGGAGAAGAGGTAGAGTGCCTGAAGAAGAGAGAGCGAGCTCGCTGGAGCAGCCCAGGGGCGCCCGGCGGGTGCGCAGCGGAAGCGTGGTGCTGGGGGAAATTACCCCGGTGCTGCTGCAGCTCAAGCAGCAGGTGGACGCGGCACGGCCGTGCGCAATAGGCGGAAGGCGATGAGGTCTTGATTCTGGGAAAATTTTCCAGAATCAGACGTTTGGACCTACGTCCAGACGGTGCAGGGGACGTCTGGAGTGAGATCCAGACGTCTGAAAGGTACGATATTCTCATCCTTCTCTTTCTTGAGAACGCGGCCATGCAGGTTGTTCCGCCGAAGGTTCTGAGACGTGTCGCGTTGAGAGTGGTTGCATACGCGTGCAGGTTCCGTTCGGGAAGGCGCGAGGACACGCCCTCCCACACAGATTAAACGTCTGGGCACAACACCAGACGACGGAGAGAGTCTCCAGACATCTGGAGTGACAGTCGGACGTCTGGAACTAGGTCCAGACAGTTCAGCGGGATCCTGGATGTCTGAAGAACAGCACAGAAGTGAGGTATGATCTGAACCATCGTTTAAGACGTCTGGAAGATGTTCCAGACGTCTGATTTGGGGTAGAGTTGTCGTTTTGACCCGTTTAGGGTCCGTTTGAAGTCTAATTTCCGCGTTTAAAATTTCGTTCTTCTCAGAATTAGTTCCTCTACTTGTTTAAAGTACTTGCATCCTGTTCTGAGTAGTTCCTTGTGTTTGATCCTTATGTTAGGACCTCGTTCTGTTGCGGATCTAGGGGTTGCAGAGGCACGTAGACTTGCTGATCACGCCCCCATCACTCCCAATTTTGCTGGTAGAGTGGTTTTCCTTGGTTGTTTACCAACATTAATGCATCTTTGAGATAAATAATAGATTCTAGGGTATGGCATGAATCCTAGTATCAGAAAACTAGATTGAATGATAGATCCTAGGGTGTGGCATGAATCCTAGGGACAGAAACACTGAAACGAATGTCGTGAATGCATGAATTGCAGTCTTGGAAAAGTAGATAGAATAATGATAATTGCCTGTAATTGGATAATAGTTGCTTGTATATGAATGGTTATTAAATGTTGGGAACATGGGCTATATGAAAATAAAGCTGAAATGATGAAACCTGAATCAGCTTAGTTAAAGAAATATGAGCATGAACCCTACGGGGAATTAGGAGTAGAGCTCCTGAGAGGTGAATGGAATGGAATTGGGGAAGTGAGCTGGCCCTTGAGTACAGAGTACCAAGGAAAGTGATTGTGCCCCCCTGTTTTCTGCAGAGCGGAGCTAGCCGCCCCAGGGACCTGGGGTTAGGTCTGACCACTTTGTACCGACTTTTGGCCCTCACGTACACAGTACCGGGGAGAGCTACTAGTGTAGGGAGATCGCTAGCCACCCCACGGGCTTCGGGGTTCTGCTAGCCATCCTACACTGATTTGTTAGGCCCACAGGGCAAACCAGGGTAGTCAGGTGAGGGTGTGCAGACTATGGAGGGGCAAGACCTCTGTTTGGTTACTGTGGAGGGGCTGGACCCCTGTTACTGAGAGGGCTCTACTCTATACCGGTTCCGTGCTATGCTTTGGGGCGCACCAGTTAACGGGATCGACTGACTGCGTGCCAGTGTGTGGTAGCTACCAGTGCGTTTATCGCACGTGTCATAGTTACCGTTACGTCTGTCAGTGACCTTGGGGTGGTTGACTGAGGGTAGGACCACCACGGGGGACTCTCCCGGCTAGGAGAGCACCACGTGCTACTTCTACTTTTCGGAAAAGACTGCAATCAAGATTGCTTTCACGAGGAACATTCCAGATCAAGAGAAAGATCTGAGGAATAATTCAAGAATGAGTAAATAGAAAATAAAGAAAGAAATTAAAAATAACAGCTACTTGTCCACCTTACTGTTTTTCTTAGCTAGTTGGTTGCCACTCTACTCAGCGTTTCGCTGACGTGTCACCTTGTCACCTTTTCAGGACCAGGTGTTGAGCAGCCAGAGCCTGCAGCTGTAGAGGGTGCTGGGCCTAGTAAAGCCCAGTAGTTTTACTTGTGTTGTACTTACTGTACCGTTTCTTCTGTTGTAGTGAGTATTTTATGTTACAATTGTACTCTTTTATTGTAAGCATCATGTTTATGTACCTGTTTAATTCTCTACTGTTATGGTGGTGTGTACTATAGTAGTTCTTTTCTTTACTGCTGTACTTTTGTTGCTGTTAGTTACATGCATGATGAATGTGGTTTATTTTACTACTCTTTTGGTTACTTTCTCGTTGGACGACCGGGTCTTGGGATCAGTCGAGTTGGTCCGATTTTCGTGTCTCATAGAAATTCGGGAATCGGGTTGTAACACCACCTCCTTTCTTCAGTGGTTGGTGACAAAGATCTCTCTTCTCCCTCCTTCAATCGCCTCTAGTCGCTAGCTGTTGGCTCTTGGACACCAACTTCATCAGCTGAGGGTCTCCTCCATTTCATTGCCATCAACCTCTGGCCGGTGGACCTTGGACACCACCTTCGTCTATTAGCTAGATTTATTGCTTTCCTAGTGTTGTTTTTCCTGCTTTCTAAATTAATTGTAGTAATAGTTAGAGTAATTTAAGAGTAGATCAGATGTTAAAGATCAATTTTTAGTGATGGATTAGTTTAGTTAGGAGTAGATTAGTGTAGATTCGATCTCACCCTCTCGGATCAATTCAGATCAGAGAGGTGTCTTTTCACGACCATTTCGATCCATTAATCTCTCTTATCATCTCATTACTCACATTTTCTGATTTCCTCAATCTAATTCATAAACCACCCATCCATCAAGGCCTAATTTTAAATCTGGAATTTTGGTTCCTAGATCTGAAATTAGCACCTAAAACCCATTTGGGGGATCTCCACTCATGCCATAAATCCACAAAGACCCCTCAAGCTGATTTGATTGACTCAAATTGCTCGATTTCTTTCATATTTGCTTTTAATGCCCAATCTTATGAATGGGTGCTCATTTGATTTTTATTGGATTCAACCGAGCTTTTTGAGGTTTTAATTGCTTAATTAAGTGTCATGCAATGTATCCAAGGCTTCGGATTTGGTTTTTAATATGTGGATGAGCATGCACTTAATTTAAGTGTTATTTTGGAGAGTTTAGCCAAGGACAATTAGTAAAACTGATTTAAGATTGAATAAGGACCCAAAGGATCCTGAGATGATCACTAGATCACCTTGAACACCAATTAATGGTGTTCAAGACAATCAGGTGATCAGATCAATAAGAGATCCATATCAATAGCCCAAATCAAGGCGACATTATTTCCAACTCTACATGATTTCCAGATTTCGGATTGAGAGATTTCCACAGCTGAGAATTGATTTTTTTGAAAGATTTTATTTGATTCAAATCAGAATTGAATAGCTGTTCAATTGATGGATTATTAATTTTAACTAATTTGATGAGAAACAGATTTAGTGTACCTCATATTAGATCTTCTTAGATTGATCTAGGCTGGATTTCAGAGTTAATAACAGCATCAATTGTTGCTGCTGAAATAGCAGCAGTGGCCACCTAAGTTTAAGCCATCTGGTAGCTGGTTCACTGAGCTAAATTCAACTGAAATTGTGGCATCAGATCAGTTGCTGAGTTTGGCAGTAGCAGCAGCAGCTATTGCAGCTGCTGTTGTATGTTGCAGTAGCTAATCTGATCTGTGTGGAATGGAGCTGGGTTTGAAGTTGTAATTGAGCTGACCTATTTTATAATATAAGAATTATCCGTTTAAGCATTCATGTACTTGTAAGCGATTTTAATTTGATTTGGAGTGCTTGAAATCGCATTTTTAATTCTCTATCAGGTCTTTCATTTGTGTAAATCTATCTAAACTGAATTTTTAATGAAATTCACATCAAAAATCAAGTTTAACTGCCCATCCATGCTTCATGTAGTGTGTTGGATATTTTGATGTGCTTAAACCACTTTCCAAGCCACTCAACCAGTTTCCAGTGCCTTAAGTTTATTGTTAAAACTCTTTTAGGTCTAGAATTAGTTTACTTTGTAAATAAATAAAAATTATAAAAAAATTCCAAAAAAATAAAATAAAATTTTATTGGTCAAGATTAGGTATATTTTTAGGTGTGTGCCAAGTTTCAAGGTATTCTGAACCCTTAGCTTGGTAAAACGTAACAGCCGACGATTTAGTCTACCTTGAAATTTAATAAAAGACATTAACTTCAAAAACACCAAAATATTCTTCTTATCTCTCATCTCTTTCTTTCTCTCTCTTCCGTTATCCCTATTACACATATCAAACTCATAAAAATTAGAAAAACTCTAAAAATACTAGATATACTATGTATATACTTGTATATAGTAATTAAATCTAAGCTATAAGTAAATATTGTATAATACATATAAAATATCTATAAATAACTTATATATGTATTCTATATAGTAAAGTAAGTATTTAGGATAACTTAATGTATATATAACTTTATTGTATTATTTTATATTAATTTATATAACTTAAATGTAAAATAACTAAGTAAATCTACAAACCTATTTAAATGTACATATTTGTAGATCATACTGTACATACATATTTATATATGTATTATGTACCATATAATGCTAGTAAAATAATTTAATTATATATATATAGTAAATAATTAATTTATTAGTTTAACTAGGTAATTTACTAAGTTAAAATAAAATAAATTAGTAAATTAAGTTAATACTGAAATAACTTATAGCGTATACTTGTACTATATTATAATAAGTATTTTCAACTTATTTATATCATATTTATGTTGTATTTCAGTATTTATAGTTTATTTATAAATATAACTAATTAAAACATGTATTTAAATCTAAATAAATTAAAATAAAGCTTCTAAAATACCATAAAAATCTGTAATAAATAATTTATTATGTATATTAGTACTGCATTAAATCAATTGTATAATTAATTAACTAATTTATACTGTAATTGGCAAATTAAACCTTAATTTAATGTGTATAAATTGTAAACTGTAGCTAATTTAATTATATAATAAACTAACTTATTTATGTAAAGTAATTATATAATTATGTAATCCTATGTAAGGGTTTTAAAATCCCATAATTTATTTTTAATTTATAATAAATTATGATCCTCAAATTGATTGCTAAAAATTACAAATCAGACAACATCTTGAACACAGCTACAGCGCCAATCGGGCACCTTCTTAGTCCCACATCGTTAACTCACTATCATCCACACTGCCTTATTTAGAATTTCTGCATTGGCCTTCCTAGTCGTCACATGTGTTGGGCGCAATACACATTACTCCTCTTTCCCTCTAAACATGATTTGAGCATATGACATTTAAGACTGTGGGTGCGGTGCACTGAGCCGAGGGCTGTGCACTGTGTATGGGCCTGTGTTGGCCCAATATTGAGCCATAAATTGGATAAAAATGCACCTAATGAAAATTACTGTGGCCCTAGTAGAGGTCTGGTCCCACCTAGTAATGAGTGTTGTGTATCCCTCGAAAAGGCTGCCTGCCAATTAAACCAATTTTTGAGTTAAAAACCAGTCTGAATCGGTTGTGAGAGCAAGAAAGAAGTGAGACTGAAATGCAGCTAAGTGTTAGCTCTCCCTGAGGTGTGTCTTTGTGTGTGTGTTAGTGTGTGCCTTAATGTACATAAGTGTTAGCCTTAGTGTGGTGTGCGTGAGTGTGTGTATATAAGTATTGTGAGTGTCTGTGTATATGTATATATGTATATAAAGTGTATAATAAGTATACGTATATAAATAATATAATGTATACTATAATAGTATAGACAATGTATATAGATTAGTATAAGTATTTGAGCTTTTATATGTATATATATAATACTAAGGGCTTTAGTGACGAATATATCTATCATTGTATATATATATGTTAGTAGTTTTTGCCTTAGGTAGTGTAAATATGTTACTAAGGCTACACTAACATTTATATATGTCACTGTACATAGGATTATATGTTAGTATAGATAATAGTTTTTGCCTTATGTTATGCATATAGTTTACTAAGGTTTTAGCAACACTTATATATGTTACTTTAGATGTTAATATGTATAATGAGTTAGTATAGTAAATATTATTAACTATTTTTATACCTGTACTTAGGTATTAACTATATTAGTTGTAAATAATTAACAAAAGTAGTTATAAAAAAGAAAAAACATAAAGTAGTTGTACATAATTTTTAATGTTTGTGTATGCACATTTGTGTTCCAAGCATTATAATGTGTTTAAATTCATTCTTTTGTATATAATTAACCAAATTCTTTTATTCATTGATTCTTTCATTCATCCTTATAAATAAAATCAATATTTTTGGAAATTAAAGAATGTTTTTGGACTTAGAGAGTGATGTATATCAATAACTACCTCATAATGAACGACTTGAAATAAACCAGTAAAAATTAAGTATATAAATAAAATTGACAGAATAATAGTTTGTATTTGTGACATATATTACAACAACGACATTTTAAAATCCCTTTTTAATATGAACCAGTCGTCATGCGTTCATTGACCCATGGACCATTTATCTAAAAAGGTTGGGTCTAATCTACTTATAAATAAATGGGTCGTGTATGTTGATAAATAAATAAGTCGAGTAATGAGTCCATGAATTTGTAATCATTTAATAAATGGGTCCACTCAAATCAATAAAAACATCGACTAGATATCCAACTAGAATGGCCCAAAGATTGCCCTGGATAAATGCCTAGATGACGAAGCCCATGCGAATCTACCCAAAGGGTGAAGCAACATCGGATCAAGGTAGGCCCTTGTGAATCGAGATAAGCGATTGCGCTCCAACAAAAAATAAATAATTATATGTAATTATTACACTTTTAAACACCTTATAAAAGGGGCTCTACATGTATTGATTAGGGGTAATTGATCCCATTGCATTCAAACATATGTAGTACATATAGAAGGGTAAAATCTTCTTATCAAACATACAACAAATAGTTAAAAGTGAGTTATCAACTCTATGTGTTCATTATATTTGTTTGATTATTTCATCTTCATATTAAAGTCCTCTGGGGATTGATTGTTAAGGTCAATCTATCTTTATTGGAAATTACACTCTAGCAACGAAGGAAAATGTAATATCTGAAATTTTTGCTTTAGAAAGTAAATTGGCCATATGAAAAGGGTATAGATAAAATTTGCCTAAAGTAAAAACCAAACTTGGGAACCAAATCTTAAAAACCTATATTCTATACTTTCATGGCTAACTATACATGGTTACCATTCCAAAAATTGAGCTGCCATGATTGAGCTTGAATAACCATCCAAGGGGTTAACTTCACCTGACATCGTGATTAATATGTGCATCTTCTTGCTTCAAAATTTACACCATTGACATTAAAACTTGCATGGCTATAAATTCAACTTGACTTCATACTTAAACCTTTACTTGATTAATCGAGGATAAGGGTAGAATCATGGGTGTATTATGCAAATTTGAGCAATCATCTTGGAGTTTGTGCTAAATGGGGACTTGTCCCATTTATCATGCAAATCAAGGCTAATTAGAGTTGACAATTGTGGCTAAGTTAATCATCAAATCATCCTCTGTCAACCATTAAGGTTGGTAGGCACCTCCCATGAATAGCTTAAGTCATTTGAAGGGGAATTACACTTAATTCGTTGGTCTTAATCATTAAGTTAAAGAGAGAAGTGAGAGTGTGCTTTGGAGAATTGAGAAATTCTTCATGATTCAAGATAAGATTGACATGATTTTATTGTCATTTTGAAAGTTTACAATTTTAGCTACATTAGAAAAATGGGTCTATTATACAATCAAAATTCAAATCAAAATTGGATTCATATATACATGGCTTCCCGACGAGTTTTCTTATAGTCCATAGTTTGCTGTCAGTTTAGGTAACTAGGCACCCAACTGGTCCTTTTTCCTTTTGTTGTATGGCAACCATTCTTAACGTGAATAGTTGAATTTGCGACTTGTATTTGAGCAAAAAGCTTTCCATTGATCCATACAGGTATTAGCAAAATTCAAGCTCTAAAAATCTATAAAAGCATCTTTTGCCAAGTGTGGGAAGGGATTAGCGGTCAACCTCTCAAAGAGGTAGGGGTGTGAAAAATTAGTTTGATTCGATTTTGACATATTGTTTCGAAGTGAATCAAAAATTTGATTTGCTATAAAATCTAAGCCTTAAAAAAATCAGTTCTCCCTAATTAGAATTGAAATTTTCAATTTAGTTCAAAAACAAGTTTCAAATTATTCAGTTCAAGTTAAATTGATTTGAAGAAAGTTTAGATAACATTAAACATGGACCTTCACACCTTATATAGATAATGAAATACATTATCAAATAGATAAATGGGGTGTGGGAATTTATAATTGAATCGGGAGATTTCAGAGTGGGAATGGTGTTGACTAATGCCTATGTGCAATGGGTAAATAACATTCAATGTTTGGGTGGTAAGAGTTATGGGGGTAATATGGGTAAAAATGGGTGAGCGCAATGAAGATGTATGGGTAGAATTTGAGTACCTTAGAGAACAAGCGGTGGAAGATATGGACACATGTGACATAATTAGCAGTGGTTTTAACAAGCATATGATATAAACTAATTAAGTTTGATTTGAAATGATTTTCTTGAGCATCAAACCTGTAACCAAATCAGAAAAATTAATATAGTCAATTTATCAAATCTAAAAATTAAATTGATTGATTTGGTTGGATTTGATTTTTTGCCTTTTTTGACGAGCCCTACAAAGAGGATGTTATGGATACATAAGGCCATGAAGAAGAATTGACAGAGAAGTTGTTACGTGAAATTAAAAAAAAAATTGACAATTTTTCTTTGAAATTATGTCGATAAATTAAGATATTAAGAGTACTTGCAAATATATTTATATATTAAGAGCTACTGACCGAATTAACTTGTTTCAGGAATCAGGGAACAAGGGAAGTTTTGATTCAAAATTTCAAAGCTCTGTACTATTTCCATAATTTTCGCATGATATCCTCGTAGAGTTGTACTATCGTCTCTCTTTCTTGATATTGAGTTTTCAGCGCATTGAGGTGTATGAAAATAGAATTATAGAAATTTAGAAATATACAAATCTTCATTTTCACAGTATATGCTCCTGTCATAAAAGATCATATCCATCCTTTTCGATAAGTGGCACTGCACCTATATATATATATATATAATTTAGGTGAAATTTAACTAATTTCTTTCGTTATAAGTAATATTTTAAAGTAAAAATTTAAGAATAAGATCACTTTATATAAATATAATAATTTTAAAATTTTAAGTTAATTTAACACTCAATCACTTGTATCGAAGAAAACTTAATTTCAACAACCTAAATGTTATTTAATTTGATCCTACTTGATAAAGTGCTACAATCATTTAATTTTAATGAAATTTTACACATTTTATAATTTTACTAAATAATTTCATTTCCTAAATTTTTATTTTCAAATATTAATTTTATATAAAAATATATCTAAACTTTACGTAAATTAAGCATAGGTAAACTTCATGTTCTCTGCCCTTTACATGAGAAAAGAGAGCGTGAAACTCCTTACTACACACACACACACGAGAGATTCATGTGAAGAAATCCTGAATTTTCATATCAATTCAAAATCACTCACAAAACTCATTAAACAAATAACAAAGAAACCTCCCTTTTATACATCTTATTTCCTCGGACGAGCCAACTCGTCAAGGACCTCTCTCTCTCGTCCCACGACCAAAATCGCTGTCTTTGCTCTTCTCATCCGACGGCGCAACAGGCGACCACCTACGGCCCATCAGAGGTGGTTCCCGATATCCCGGAGTGCCGCCCGCCGTCGCCGCCCTGAAGACACGGGCTTCGGGAGCATGAAGTTCTCGTCAAGGAAGCGGCGGAAGAGCACGTGCTTCTCCTCCTTCTCCTTGAGCTGCAGGTCGTCGCCGGCGCTCCCCTGGTCGCAGGTGGCGCTGGTGCTGGAGCGTGACTTGACGACGACGGAGGTGGTCGGGGGAGGGCGGAAGATTGCGGCCTCGCGTTTCGCGTCGGCCAACTCGTCCCGGAGGAGGACGAGCTGCTGGCGGAGCTCCGCAGCTTTGCTCTCGGCCTTTTGAGCTCTCTGCCTCCATTCCTTCATCTGCATGCATGGAGGGCGAGCGAACCATGTAAAACTACTATGCAATTGACATGAATGCCCTCTTAAACTGCAATTTTGCATACATACCCTTTCCGTGCTAGATATTTACATCGGTATCTCTACGAGGTAGTTCAGACATTGGTTTATGCATACTCTAGTTTTGTAACAGTGATCAAGTTATTGAATGGTTAGGTTAATTAATCTTGATAATGATCAATAGAACCGGGCTTTACCAAGGTCATCTATGAAGGGGCATGTCATATGTGCATCAATAATGATGTTAGAAGGATTCATGTTTGTAACCCTGGCTTGTGCGTAAGGATGGTATTTATGCAGATCCTCCAAAATTATTTGTGAAATGCAAAATCTACTTTGACTAAATTGTCTTCGTATTAGATAACAGTGACATTATTGAAATTTAATTAAACCTTGAGGAGCAATTTGAATATTTACAAAAACAAATGCATTTTTTTTTTGGAAATGGACGGTTGCTTGTTTAAGATAAATGATCGTGTAATAGCGTAGGTGGGAGGCCCTTTTCCGAATGTACCCTATGGTGTAACTCGAGAAACAACGCCAATTTATTTTGCTCTCCAAAATCTTGAAACCGCCTATTTTCCGTTATTTAAAAAACAAGGATAGTTTTTGTTCTATTATTTAAAAAATATACTAAGAACCATCTGTTTGGCAACTTAGTCCAATCGTTAACCTACCAATATGTATAACTACGTTGACTTGAGCAACTTAAATGACGGTTACCATTGCAAACGAAATATTAATTAATTTGCCTGCGTAAGGCACAAATGACCAATTTAATTCAATCTATATCTAAATATCTAATAAAGTGGTGTGAAACAGATACTGCGGTGTACATTGTTCATGCTGTTTTATTTAGTATCCTTCCCCTAATTTTCCTCCATTATTTTTTTTCTTCTTATTGCTATATTACTTTCGATTTCTTTTTTCTTTTCTTTATTTAAATTTATTTTATTTTATTTTCCTTGCATATTGTATACTTTCATTTCAAATTTTATCCCTATCATCAATTTTTTCATCTTATATTGTTTTATTTAAGATCAATATTAAATACGTTCCAACGAGAATATAAAATAATATATATAAAAATCAGATAGTATAAATACAATTTAAGATAATGATAGAAAATAAAAATATACTAGATGATATATTTTGTAATTCATTGTGTATTTTAATTTTTGATCAATATTTTTTATTTTTATCATTCGAAAATTAAAATGCATTGTATAATATTTTTTATAACGTACGAAACGTTAATTTTTTATCGATTGAAAATCAAGTTACATTAATTAAAATTTATATTAAATTTTTATAATTTTAACTTTTACACTTTCATAATAATTAATTTTAACACTATCGAAGTAACATATGGGTTGAAAATGAGTTCATACCTATTTTTCAAAGAGTCTTTACGTATACACATGTATGCATATGCACGAGAAAGAATTTGTCGAGCAAGGGTGAGATCTGAGTCACACTATCTTTGGTGGAAGCCCAACGACCTTTCCTTTAAACGGGACAGGTACAGACACCTGCAAAATATGACTAAAGCCCCAAAATATTCTCTCTTAACTTCTCGAGGATTCAGACTAAATAAATGGGTTCTCAAAATCGAGTTCGGTGTACCTATACTCCAAAATTCAAAAGGGAACGGCCAAAACGACAAGCGACTCTCGAAATCTAACACAAATAATATCTAATCTTAGCCACACCTCACCGAACAAAATTTGAATTGGTCGAATCTTCGAAAAGTAAAAGGAGGGAGGGATTATTAATTTACCTGTGACTCGAGGGTGCGAAGCCTCTGATCCGACTGCAAAGCACACCTCTCCCAGAAGTCTCTTACACACCTCAAGTCTTCCATCTCCTCCCTCACCTGCTCGAGCATCCCTTGCATCTCGCCCCACTGCTCCGTCTCCGCCTTCACTTGAGCCACCACCCTCTCCACAACCTCCCTACACCTACCCCCACACACCTGTTTACCACCAATCATGGATGTTAAGAAGTGGTAATACACAATATGGTTATGACATTAACAATCGATCAGCATTGATTCCTGTCCAAGGAGACTCAAAAATAGGTAGCTTTTAAATGGATGTGTAATAAAGATGTTAGATACAACATCATCCTCGCATAAATATACAGGAATTAAAGAATAGCCTCGTTAACTATTACCGTACTCTCAACCTCTTACTCCCCAAGATGAACCACTCCCTGGTACTCCATTCCCCTGCAATCAAAGGTGGGGCTCGCCACATAGATTTGGGTCTACGGTCCACCCCATGGACCCCACCACATCCTGGAGCACGAACCTTGGAGCCCACTAAAAAGAAATTTCAATAGAAAAATAAAAAAACCCTACGTACTTTGTGCCACTGGAAAAATTATGTGTAAAGTGGATGGAATGACGACATTGATGTTTTGATGGTACAGAGACTACATTAGTACCTTCAAAACAGGGACCACATTGAAATTGTAACAAAGTGCGAGGACATCTATGTAATTACTCCGCAATCAGCGGTCGTTAATTAATGGTTTGGGAAGATCCTGTCCTGTACTCGAGATTGAAATATATGCGGCAAGGGCTGATTAAATCGTCTTGCACTGCAGGGAAAAAGGGGATCGTCCCCTCTAAGCTCCCTTGTATTTTAAGGGCAAGTTAACTCACCGGTTAAGAAATTGTTATTAAAAAATATAAAATAAATGTAACCTTCACAGTATTTACTTGAATTAATTTTAACATTAATTTTTGAAAAATAAAATTTAGGTGTTCGAAAGTTACAAAGTTAACTCTCTTTTTTTTTTTTTTTTTTTGTAAACATTCGATGCTAACAAAATAAATGTTAAGATTAAATAGATTAACCCCTATTTTTCCTCAAATAAATAGAGATTAACTCCTGAACTAGCCCTAAATGAAAAGAGCCACAATCATTGTTGGGGGTAATCCTTCACGTGAGAAAATATTCAGGACGGGGGAAATCCAATACGAACAAAACGGTGGTAGACAACATATTTGATGTACACATGGAAGATCTCCGAAACATGGGACGAACAAACGTTGGCAAAGAGAAGTCCCCATGCGTCAAAATGCCAAAAATGGCTAAGGAGGGAGGGTAACCCCAGGGGTCCTCAATTCGTATAAAGCCAATGGGGGCTGTTCCCCCTTTATGAATGTTTACAAATTTAAGACGCGTCCTCTTTTGATGACTGATCAGAACGCCCGACCGGAGTAAGAGAACGTGGGGAATTGATGCTTCATGAGGCTATCCACTTTATTATTTAATACCTCCAAACATGCACCTTTCTTTTATTTATATGTCATCATCATGCAACATGGTGTTAATTATGGTGGGGGAGTCCACTACTACTGCTACTATTCCGGAAGCAAACAAGAAATTTGAATGTGGCATCTTCTTCTTACCAGCAGCAGCTTCTGCTCCTCTGCTGTCGCCTTTGCCAGTTTGGGGCTGTCGTGGTTTTGGGCTGTGCCCACTCTGCCGCTGCTGCTGCTGTTCATGGTACTGCAGGCGTTAATGGAAGAGGAGGGAGAAGAAGAAGAAGAGAGGAGGAGGATGGTCCCATACTCCTCAACCCTTTCTAACATGCCCTTGGAGATGCAATCCATCTTCCTGCGGAGGATCTCCACCTGACCAAGTAACATTGTTGGAGCATCCCACCAAAATACCCAATCTTTATTATTTTGGACTGACTGACTAAACCAGAAAAATCTAAAACCAATCAGAAAAAAAAAAAAAAAAAAAAAAAAAGCTTCTCGTATCAGATTTTGTTGGTTGTTTTCGTACGCGCAAAAAGCGAAAGAGAAGAAAAAGTACGATCACATAAAGTAGGCACAATTTTAAGCTTGCCCCTTCATGTTACACTTGTCGTAGATATCGCAATGAACCGTGGACAGGAACAGTTTTCGTGACAACTTCAGTAAATTTTGTGGTCTACCAATACATCACATAAAAAAAAAAAATGTCACAATCACTTCACCACAAAACCATCGCATCCAACGCACAACATATCTCATCCATACGATTAAACGCCCAACATTACTCATCTCACCACGCGTTCATGGGATAAGTCACGGGGTATGTTTTCGATTTCGGATGCAACACTCTTCACAATAATGTCTCCAAATTTCAATATAAAATTATTATAATTACCTCATTATAATAATTATCACATTTAATTCAAATAAATAATATATTGGATTTTGTTTTTATGACCTAAAACTTCATTTGAGCAAATAAACACCGATCAGTAATATTGGGATGTTACAATGGATTTTCTCCAGAGCAACAAAAGGGGAATCCAGTAAAAGAACCGTTTGGTATCTGATTTGCGGCCAATCTCCCATGGTTGCAATCATATGGAAAAAGGAAATCTTTTTTTCTTTCAAAATAAAAAAAAAAAAATCAAATCCCAACCACACGCAAACCCTGAACTCCGAAGCCCCCCAGGAAGAAAATCCAGATCTTGCAAAATCTCCAACGAAAGTCACAATAACCAAAAAAAAAACGAATTTCCAAAAACGCACTTCTCCGAGAAATCCTATTTCCAGAAAATCGTTTCGGGAATTATCCAATCTCTTGCTTGGACTTGGCGAGTGCATGAATGTGCATAGCAAGAAGCAGGGAGATGGAGGTAACCCCTCCCCATCATATATTCTATCTTCCCGAGAGAGCCAAAATCGACCGTTTCAAAGATCAAAAGATCCATTAACTTGAAAAAGAGTCGAAATGGTGGCAACCCAACAAAATGCAGGAGGATTAAAAGTTAAAAAAGCGAAAGAAAAAAAAAAAAAAAGGAAGAAGAACAAAGAAGAGGGTGGTGGTCATCGGTGGAGCAGCGGTACCTCAGGAAGAGCAGTCCCCTTGGAATCCGATCTCATGGAATTGGTGTCTGCCGCAACCTCTTTAATCTCCCTAACAGAGACCTCCACTTCCTCTTCCTCTTCCTCTTCTCGACTTCCGCCATCGTCGTCCTCGTGCTCGAGCTCTTCTACTTCTCTCCTCTCGCTTCCCTTAGGCATCATCTCCCGAACGTTCATCTCCTGCAGCCTCCTCCTCAACACAAGAGCCTTCCTGTCGAAGTTACCGTTAAACCCCACCCTCCTCCTGCAGCTCCCCCTCCTCCTCCTCGTCCCCTGAAGCCCCTCCAGATTCCCCTGCAGCTCCCTGAGGAGCACCTCCCCCTCCCCAACCCTGCCCTGTACAAAACAACGACGACCCAAGATAGCCCGCCCACAGTCAGAGGAAGGGTAATGATAGTAAGGGAACGAGAGCAGGAGGTGGGTGCTGTTTATTCTGCTTACGGAGGCGACGGCGTGGACGGCGGAGAGGAGGCCCTGCTCGACGTGGGAGCGGTGGCGCTCGAGGCGCTTCACGGCGACGTCGCGCTCCATGCGGAGGTAGTTGCACTCGGCGCGGAGGATCTCCACCTGCAGCCGCCACGGGTCGTCGTCTGGCGAGGTGGCGGGTGAGGAGAAGCGACGTTCCTGCTGGAAGAGGGCCTCGAGGGGGCCACTGGGAAGTGGGGGAGGGGGGGAGGAGGAGGTGGTGGTGGCGTTGGCGTTGGCGTTGGCGGTGGCGGTGGTTGTGGGTGCCGGTGGCTTCTTGCGGGGGAGGTGGGGGAGGTGGAGGATCTTTGGGGGTGGGGGAGGTGGAGGAGGATGGCGCCACTTGGGTCGTGGTTTCGAGGTGGTGGTGGTGGCCATGAAAGGAGGGAGGCCTCTTTCTTCTATGTGGGTTTGTGGTGATATGGTTGCTCTGTTTTTAACGCGTGTGTTTTGAAATGGGTGGAGAGAGACACATGAGAGATAACTAGAAGGGTTATAACTAGAGGGGTTTTATAACGGTTTGTGGAGAGAGAGAGAGAGAGAGAGAGATTTTCTCGTTGATTGGTTAGTCAAAGTAAATCCTTTCTTTTGCTTGGGATGGAATTAGTTAGAAGACGAAATTTTCAGAGAGGAGAGGAGTTTGATAGAGAGAGATTTAGGTGATGTTTGGCAGTGGAATTAAAGTGAGTTAACTTTCCTATCTCTTAAACATCGAAATATTAAAATTTATTTATTCTTCTTCTTATTTCACAAATACATTACATTTACCAAACATCACATTATTGATTTTTATTTTTGACTGCCCGGAGAGATTTATACCGATGGAAAGTGGGTTTGGAGGGAGATGAGTGGTGCTCTTGGGAGGGAGGCTTGTAGGGTAGAGAGAGAGAGAGAGAGAGAGAGAGAGAGAGAGAGAGAGCCATGAAAGAGAAGGGTTTGAATGGTGCGCGTGTGTGCGTGAGAGAGAGGGAGGGGTGGTTTAAAGGGGCTTTCAGAGAGAGAGAGAGAGAGACGGAAGTGGAAAGGGGACTCGTGTTCTGGCGAAGGGCCCATCTGATTTATATAGGGAAGGGAAAAGCGAGCAAAACAGAGGACACGTTTCTTTGTTTGTTTCTTTGGTTTGAGTTTCCTCCTTTATGACGAGGGAAAAAGGAGAAAGGGGTTCATAAATAAAGGTGGGGGTTTGAAGTTGATTCGAGCGATGTGACGCTCGGACATGCTTCATTGATGGAGAATCGGGACTCCGATTATTCACCTGACGTGGATCCTAACACCTCATAGGAATGGACTTTAACATAAAGGACCTTATAAATTGTTGATATCATTCCAATGCCCTTGTGCTCTTCGTATTTAGATGGATGCACACTACAAAATCGGCAATCTTTTGCATTGATACCCCTCACGCTATCTATGATGGAAAAGTTCCACAAGTATTTTGCTGTTTCTTTGGAATAAGAAATCCAAATTAACGCCATGGTTCCCTTCTATCACCCTCTCCCTTTGATCTGCGCCATGGGCTTGGGCACTGGCGAATGGCAAAGCTTAAAGGTACGATTTGCCCTTTACCGCTTTAATTGGATCATCTTGTTAACATAATCCGCACAAACATTATTTAATCCCAACTATCATCTAAAGCATAGGTTAATTTATGACCACATGTCATGCCCAATGAGGGTAGAAAGGGTAACACTTATTTTACAAGGGTAATCATATAAGTTCAAAAATATAAACACACAGATGCAGCATTTGATAGTTACAACGTTATCTATTTCATCAGTGCCATTTGAACCCACCACCTTTTATATCTTGCTCTAAAAATATTTAAGTTAATTACATATATGCACCATTAATTTTTGTCGAAGATGTGTACTTTTAAATATTCTATATTTATGTATATATCATTGAAGATAATAATTTTCCTCTTTCATGTATCTCTACAAATTATGTGGATTAAATTATAAGAATTTTTTTATACATATAACCCTCTTTCTTATTTTTCTTCAATAAAAACCCCTCTTTTACTCTCTCTCCTCCTCTTCAACAAAGGAGGGAAAGGACACACATAAAAAAAGATCTTTACTATCTGATTCACATAGTTTGTAAGGATTTACGAAAAAAGCATGGGACTCTTCCTGGAGATACCTACACTAATACGGGATATATAGAGACATAGATAATCTATAACAATAATTATAAGATTATATATGTAATTAAACTTTTTTTTTTAACGCTTGTTGTCATGTCATTCATCGTATCCTATGATCATTTTGGGTGCCATCGCATAGACTTAAAGATACAAGTATTAAATCAAGTATCAAATAGACCACGTATAGAAAAAGAGTATACAGCACTAAAGGGATCATACTACACGTAAGGTTCAATTTTCCTGAGAATTATACCGTACAAGTTCTTTGCCATCATTTCTTTTTTATAGCATTATTTTTATGCTGCACATTAATTTATGTTTAAAAATTCACGTCCGCACTACTTGTTGGTGTCCGTAACCTTCCCAGTCCACATTCTCCTCCTCCCTCGATCTCCACCATCACCACAAAAGCAAGTAGAACCAATGCTTATCACCTTCATTACTCTACCACCACCATGGCCATGACCATCATCCCCGCGAATAAGGCTATGCATGGTTCATGAGCCCTATCGCAAGTGAAAAATCCTCCTAATTTTCGCAAGATAAAAATGTACAAAAACATATAACGTTGTATGTTGCATGACATACAAATGTATGAAATGAGATCACTTCAATAAAATAAAATCATCACCACTTTAAATTAAAATACTTCAAGTATAAAATAATTTTATATTAATGTAAAATAATTATGAAAGATAAAATCACTTTAAATAAAAATGTATAGATGTAAAATAATTTTAAATTAGTTTTACACCGATGTAAAATAATTTTAATGGTAATTTAGTGATTTTGTATCAAATTAAGCAAAATAATTGTAAAGGTGATATTGGTGATTTGTAGTGATGTAAAATGATTTCTATTTTTAATTTAAGAGTGATGATAGCTTTTTTTAACTGTGATGGACTTTGTGACATGATATTAGTTTACGTTACTTTTTTACGTGAAAGAGAAACACAGTGCATAATCTTTACTTCTAAATTTAATTTTTTGAAAGGTCAATGATCTGTTGTCTGTGTTGGTTCTTTGTTGATGTTGTTGAGATTGGTTTTTTCTTTTTTCTTTTTTAGTTTTATTTTGTTCTATTTTGTTAGGGATCACGTGTGACCTTTGACTTTTTACGACCTAAGTTCTGACATTTGACTGTGATCGAATTTGACCTTTGGGTTGATTATTTTGACTATCTTGTTAGCACGATCTTCGATATTTATCTCGTTGGCATTTTACCGTGCCTACGAGCATAAGGTCGACCTCTTTCAGAAGGTCGTCGGATTCCTGATCTTGTGGCATTTATTTATTTATTTATTTTTATCTAATTTTTTGTATTTTGAGTGCCCTCATTTCGATAGAGCATATTTCTCCCTTAGTGGATGAGGATATTCTGTCTTCCTCTATTCGTGTGTATCGAGTTATGCCTCTTTAATAAAAATATTTTCAAAAGAAAAAGTAAAGGCTTTCTCAGAATAGAAGTTCTATTGGTGATTAGGTAGTTGAAAGTCGTATTCAATTATTTTACTATGGAAATATATTTATAGAAAGAATGGCCAAAAATCTAGTCCAATGATTTCAAGTCTCGTGGAGTTGTTACAACAAACACAAAAGATTTTGGACTAGCTTCCACGAAGCATCCGTAAACCCTCAATTTACATGTTGAAACAAAGATGTAAAGGAAAGATACATGCATATGCATGTCGCGTTGAGCTTGAGGCAACAATGACCAACTATGCCCACAAAAGTATGGCCGAAGAGTGAAGATTTATGACTTTTAAAGTAGATACCCACATTCGAATTTCTATCTCGACATTATCTAAAGGATTAACGTATAAGGATGCCTAATTCCTCTAAGTTTATCCAAATGGGATTCTGGATCATCAAATAAGACAAAGGCCAAATATAGATCAACGCATTATAGTGAAGGTAGAAATATAGGATGGCCAAAAACGCAGCCAAGGTTTCATCGAGGTTCACTGCTGAAACAACTTATCTTGATGTTTGGAAAATGATAATTTATAAATAGTGACATACATTAGGAAATCTTAACATCAAACAGTCGTTGGAAAAACAATGATCTTGTATGTCAACATTAGGAATAATGTCTAGTGTTTGCATATAGGAATGAGGTCATTGCCATTGCTAGAATGCTACCTCCGACCCTGTGAAGGCCAGTGAAAAAAACTATGTCCAACTATACCATATGAGGAGTCATCCATAATGAAGCTAAAATTGGATGTGGTTAGACTTGATTTATCTATGACAAGGTTTGATCAACTTTTTGCATTCTAGATTTAGTTATAATATAAAATGCTAGATTCTAACATGCTAGTCCACCCAAAATAATGTACTACTTGAGGTGCATTCTTCCTAGATAATAAGGTGTGGAATAAAGAAAAATGTTAAACTTATGCAATGAACAAGCATGTGTTGCTCCTCGTACCAGGAATAAGGCCGCCTGTATAGGGGAGTGGCGGGGAGTAGAAAGGAAAATTTCCTCCATAGATGGGCCACCAATTCTTGCATGTGGTGGGGCATGAGTCCCAACGTAAGTTTATCATCTCTCCAAAACAAATGTTGCAGTAGGAGAGAGGGATCGGAAAGCCAAACCTTGGCCATTGAGTGAATTGAATGCTACAAGGTAGAGGAGCATTGTTGTCTATGTGGTTCCACGGAGGCAGCCACCACCAAAGGAGACGGAGGCAAATCAGGAAAGGGTTCAAGGGAAGGGGAAGTAAATAAATTTTGGAATATATTCCAAGTAAGATCCAAAAGTACGAGCATCAATAGCAGATCAATTGAGTTGCAATTCGACCAAAATAGTTTTGTGGATACCTTCCCAATGCATAATTATCAAGTAAATGTAACGTTTTTTTACTTCAAATTGAAAAAAAGTACAAAAAAAAAAAAAAAAAGAAAGGAAAGAACGGGGGAAACAAAGAAGCTTGAATCCTCGCTAATTCTTGCATTAATTCTCCACACGACACGAGGCACTTCCCGTTTGCCACCTCTCTCATGATTGGGGTGCTAACGGTTTGCACCGCCTTATGATTAAGATCTAACGGCCAGGGGAAGTGTCATCTTACCACAACTCCTCGTGCAGAAGGCAAAGGAAAGCGACAAGAGAGAGGGTGAGAACGGACGCGACACCCAAATCTCTGTCGTCAGCGAGGTCCATTGGACTGGACGAATTCATTAATTATATCGTCCTCCCCACGACAGATGTCTCGCCACGTGGACCTCCAGTTTTGACGCAATAATTAACGCCATCTGTTATAATTTACCACATTCAAATGCAATTCAAACGGTTCAATTCTTGCAAATAAATATTACGAAATTTTATATACATATTTTCATAAAATTTGGATATTAGACCAATATTTTTATAATCTTAGTAATGTAAATACTTCACCAATTTTTCCTTCGGTAATAAAATTATTCTTCTGTTAATGCGTTATTTGGTTAAAGTATAACGATCATTATGTAAGGGATATTTTTGTTAATGGAAGGAAGATTAAGGAGATATTTACGTAATTACAAAGCATAAGAAAAATGTACTGTTTAAGGTCAACAACAACACCTACAGCAATCCCAAAATCCTAAATCATCCCCTCCACCACTCTCCAAAAGATTCGAAATCTCACAGTTCTCGACATTGCGAACGAGCACCTCAAGGTGTTTTAGGATCAAATTCATAGCATCCTCCTCCACTCCTAAGGTTTGGAGGAACCACAGGGTTCCCCTGAGATGCACCTTCTCCAATCCGAGGAACGCATTCCACCAGTCCCCACCCAACTCCCTGAGGTGCCCCTTCTCGCAATCAAGATCTTATGCAGCGCGGACCCCCTTGCAGAGCGTGAGGAAGGTGTCGACGTTCTCCTTGACGATTCCGACGAGCTCGTGGTGCCCGCCGCCAAGGATGGAGCAGAGGTCGGAGAAGAGGTCGGGGTGGGGGTCGGGGGGTGGTGGAAGAGGCAAGGGAAGCGAGGCAGGTGACGACGAGGCAGGAGTGGGGGAGGGGGTGGGAGGAGGAGGCGAAGCGGGAGACGAGAAAACTGGGCAGCGGAGGTAGAGGAGGCTGAGCTTGAACAAGGAGAAGTCGAAGTCGAGGAGGGAGGAGGCAACGAGGAGGAGGCTGGGGGAATCAGAGAGGAAAGGGGGATGGGGGTTGGGTTGAGAGGGGGAAAGGCCATTGGATTCGAGGAAGAAGGAGAGCTCGTCGAGGGGGGAAGGAGAGGAGGCGGCGGAAGGAGGAGGAGGAGGGGGAGAGTGGGCAGTTGTGGGCGATGAGGCCAGCTATAGAGGAGGGGAGGGAGTAAGTGGAGTGGAGGTACTCGGAGAGGGTCTGCTGCGCAAGGAGGAGGGAGGCACCACACTGGTGGTAGGGCTCACAGTGGAGGGGGTTCATGAGGGACGTGGAGGTGGTGGAGAGGTACAGGAGGTGGAGGGATGAGCACATTGGGATATCATGACGGTGGAGTGGAGGAGGGAGGGCCTTTAAGGGGATGGGCATTCATTGACTTGAGGTTGAAGGAGATTGAGGGTTTTTAGCTTACATGAAAAAAGATCATGCAATTATTATTATTATTTAATATCCTAGAATCCCTTGAGGGTATATTGCCCCATTTCACCGTGGTAAGTGTAAGGTTAGAATTCAATGTGCATCTCCTTACCAAAGTCAAAAGATGTGCATTGTCATCCATTTGACCATGCCTTCGTAGCCAAGAGATCATGAAATTTAAGTTAATGTTTATGAGAGAGAGAGAATGTTTTATGATGAGATACTCATCATGGATCCTAATTATCACTAATTAGCAATTTTATCCTCCTATTTACCGAAGAATACATTAAATACAGGGCTAATTATACTATAGGGGTTAAAATACCAAGGACCTATAAAATAAGTTAAAAATACAAAATTAAAGATCAATTAATCTAAATAATAATTTAATTAACAATTAGGACTCAATTCATAATCATTTAGCTGTATAACACGTTGTAAAGACCCGTCCCACTTTTAGCATTTTAAGACTCTGGAGTCTCAGTCAGATGTCTGTCCAGACGTCTAACCATTTCCCGGACATCTGAAAATGAAATTTTTTTACGTGTACTACACCCTGCGCGCACGCGGTGCGCAGGACCTTCTCTCTCTCTCTCTCTCTCCTTTTTCCTCCTTTCCCCCGAATCCTAAAACTCCACACCACCTATAAAAGCCCCCCTCCCCTCTTCTCCTCTCCACTCCACACATCACCACCTCCACCTTCAGAGCATGCAGGAGTGGCGAGAGGAAGTGAGCGAGGGAGAACGAGAGGGTGAGAAGGAGGAGAGTGCGGGAGGAGGAGGAGGAGGTCAAGGTCGGAGAGCCTCGGTGGAAGCTCGCACGACCACTGCGGGCGCATGCGGGAGGAGGAGAGATCCTGGGGAGGCTGCCTCGACCATCTACAGCAGCTGGAGCTGCGACGACACGAGGAGGAGTGCGATGATGAGAGACTCATCATGAACCCTAACTAGCACAATTTAATCTAAATAAGTGTGAAGAAGCTCCTACAAAACCTAAAGAGAAGCTTAACTCAGAGAATTCTGAATTAAAGAATAAAACAAGTCATGAGGGGTAAAATTGTAATTTTACCAATGCAGTACATGTTACGAACGTGGCCTCAAGACGGGATTTTAAGACGTTTGGGAAGTAGCCCAGACGTCTGACCAGACGTCTGGAACCCTTTCCAGACGTCTGGTATTAAGTTTTTGCGACGTACAGG
This sequence comes from Thalassia testudinum, assembly GCA_037157565.1. Lineage (NCBI taxonomy): Eukaryota > Viridiplantae > Streptophyta > Magnoliopsida > Alismatales > Hydrocharitaceae > Thalassia > Thalassia testudinum. The sequence continues at coordinate 84,172,046 of JAZHRO010000022.1, forward strand.
GTTACGTCTGCGCGCATGCGCGCGCAGACTGCACCCGCCGCTCTCTTCTCTCTTTTTTTCCCTCTCTCCTCATGCAGGGAGCAGCTCCTTTCTCTCTCTCTCTCCCCGCGTGGCCTTATAAGGCCCCTCGCCCTCTCCCTCACCCTCATCTCCTCATCTTTCCTCTTCTCCTTCTCCCTGTCGGTGCGAGAGCGCGAGCGAGCAAGTGAGCGGCGACAGCAGCGGTCGCAGCGAGTGTGCGGGAGGGGGTGTTGCGAGAAGAAGAAGATGCTCGAGCATGAGGGCTCGAGCTTGCCAGGGCAACTAAAGCCGGCTGGCGGGGGAGCAGCGGGCGTGGAGTGTCGTGGAGGGGCTGCTGCAGCTCGGGCAGCAGGCGGACGGGGCGCGGCGCGGCCGTGCGTCGCGGGCGGAGAGCGAGTCGGGCTCTGATTCTGAAAAATTTTCCAGAATCAGACGTCTGGGCTTACGATCAGACGACGGTGAAGACGTCTGGCCGGTAAGATATTTCATCTCCTTTTTTCGCGTATACGGCCATGCAGCCGTCCGCCGCACCTTCGTCTACGAACCGTCGTGCTGAGAGCAGGGTGGGTGCATGCAGGTTCTGCTCGGGAGGCTCGCCATCCCACGTGAATCGGACGTTTGGCCGCAGTGCCAGACGACGAGGACTTCCAGACGTCCGGGGTGACCATCGGATGTCTGGGAACTAAGCCAGACGCCCCTGCAGGCTTCTGGACGTCTGAAGGACTACACAGAGCGAAGGTACACTCTGACCCACATTTTAAGATGTCTGGAAGAGGTTCCAGACGTCTGATTTTGGGCAGTTTCGTCGTTTTCGACCCATTTAGGGCCCGTTCGGAGTCCGTTTTTCGCGTTTCGAGTTGCATTCTTTCCAGAATAAAATCCCTTACCTGTTTACAGTAATTATATACCATTATGAGAAACTCCTTGTGTTTGATCCTTGTGTTAAGACCCTGTTCCAAGGCAGTCTTCGGGGTTGCGGAGGCGCGCGAGATTTCCAACCACGCCCCCAGTACTCCCATTGTAGCTGGTAGGGTGGCTTTTAATTATTTAGTATAATTTGTTACAATTGTGGAACAAGTAATAGAGTCTAGGGCGTTGCATGAACCCTAGGACTGAGAAACTAGATTGAATAATAGATCCTAAGGTATTGCATGAATCCTAGGGCTGGAAAACTAGATTGAATAATAGATCCTAGGGTACGGCATGAATCCTAGGACTGAAAAACTAGTGGAATATATATATATTGCAGTCTTGGAAAAGTGGAAAGGAAATAATAGCTGCCTGTAAATAAATAGCTTTCTGTCATGAATGAATAAATATGATTAAGAATACAGGTTGTATGAAGTAAGACTGGAACAGTGAACCCTACAATGGCCAAACAAAAGAATACGGACCCTACGGGGAATTAGGAGTAAAACTCCTGGAAAGAGAATAGAATGGAACTGAAAAAGTGAAACGTGGAAGTGTGTTGTCTCTTGGGTACGTGGTACCAACGAGAGTACACATTACCTCTTAGTGTAGAGGGGAGCTTGCCGCCCTCAGGTTGAGACTGGGGTGGGTTTGGCCACTGTACACCGACTTGCTGGCCCTCGCGTACGCAGTACCGAGGAGAGCTACTAGTGTAGGGAGAGCACTAACTACCCCACGGGCCCCTGGGTTCTGTTAGCCTCCTACACCGACTTGTTAGGCCCACTAGGCAAACCAGGGTAGTCAGGCGAGGGTGCGCGGACTGTGGAGGGGTTGGACCCCTGTTACTGAGAGGGCTCTACCCTATACTGGTTTCGTGCTATGTTTTGAACACACCTGTTAACGGAAATGACTGACCGCTTGCCAGTGCGGGGTAGCTACCCGTGCACTTATCGCGCGTGCCGTAGTCACCGTTACGTCTATCAGCGACCTTGGGGTGGTTGACTGGGGGGTAGGACCACCACGGGGGACTCTCCCGGCCAGGAGAGCACCACATGTTACTTCTACTTTTCGGAAAAGACTGCAATCAAGATCGTTCTCGCGAGGAACATTCGAGATCAAGTGAAGGATTTGAGAAAAAGATAAATTGTGAAATAATAGAAAGACGAAAAAAAGGAAGAAAGAAAATATAACAGCTACTGTACACTCTACTGCTTCTTTAGTTTTTAGCTGCCACTCTACTTAGCGTTTCGCTGACGTGTTACACTCGTTACTTTTCAAGACCAGGTGTTGAGCAGCCAGGGTCAGCGGCTGCAGAGGACGCTTGGCCGAGTAGGGTCCAGTAGCGTTACCTACAGTTCTTTTTGTACTTTCTGCCACTGTAGTGAGTAGTTTCCTTGTTACTCCTTATACTTCTTTGTTGTAAACTTCATGTTATGTGCATATTTTTCGTTCTACTGTTGTGGTGGTGTATACTGTAGTAGTTCCTTTTCTTACTACTGTATTTTGTTACTGCTAGTTATATTCATGCCGAATGTGATTTATTTTACTGCTCTTTTGGTTACTTGCTCGTTGGACGACTAGGTCTTGGGATTAGTCGAGTCGGTCCGATTCTCGTGTCTCATAGGGACTCGGGAATCGAGTCGTTACAGTACACAAACATGGTATCTAAGGGTCTAAACACAAGTCAAATAAGCTTAATGAGGAAGAAAGTGGGATGATTTGATCTGAAAAGTGTTCTAGCAACTTCTAGGAATTAAATGACATTCTGTAACCTTAAAATAAATCCACTTTAATTCACGAAGTTTGAGGTAGGATAAAAATCAACTAAACCTTCTAAAACTCATGGAAAAATATTCTCTAGGGTTTGGTATCTTCAATTTGGCCTTTGTAACCTATTTTGACCTAAAATGAGAACATGCCCAATTTATGACCTAATTTGGGTTTTTGCGTAAATTGATTGGTCAAACGTGGTCAAACCTGAAATCAAATTTCACCATTAAAATCCTTAGGGTCAAATTAGGCTGGTATAAAAATTTGGGCCTAAAAAAATACCATTTTGACTGACTTTACAAATTGGTCCTCTTGAATTACGTTTTGACCTTATCTTTCGAAACCCTTACACATTGCCCCTTATCTTTCTCATCGTTCTTTGCAGAACGGTCCTCCTGATGAGAGCCTCATCATGAGCCATAACTAGCTCATTTTGACCCAATAAAGAAGATAAAAGCTCCTACATAACCTGGAAGAAGGCCTAACTGAAGGAACAAGTGCTCTGAGAAGAAAACATGAAATAAAGGTTAAAACTGTAATTTTACCATTACAGTACATAAATGGGATTTCTCAGAAGCAAAACAGAGGTCAAATGGTCCAAATAAGATAAAAGGTGGGTTGAGTTAATCAGAAATGGGTTCATGTACAATCTAGGAACTAAATGACACTTGGTAACCCTAAAACAGACTTGCTTAAATTAACAAGGTTCCGGTCAGAACAAAAAGCAAGTAAACCCTCTACAAATCATGGACAAACATCCTCTAGGGTTTAGAACACTTAATTTGGCCTTTGGAACCTAATTTGACCTAGATTAGGGTCCTAGCTCTTCAATTAACCTAATTTCGATTTTTTACGCAAAATGTCCAGTCAAACGAGGTCAAACCTAAAATCCAACTTCACCATTGGATTCCTTAGGTCCAAATTAGGTTTGTACCAAAATTTGGACCTAAGGAGAGGTCATCTTGACCTACTTTGCAATTTAGTACACCCAAATCACAAATTGGTCCCTATCTTTTGAATACCTTTGCAGAGAACCCCCTAGGTTCTTCGCCTCCTTTGCAAACCGGTCCTGCCGCCATTGCTAGGGCAGAACCGAGCTCCGGCGAAGTTTCGAGAGAGATTACTCTCTAATCCCTCAGAGATTCCCTCCCAGAAATGGAAGGAGGATTCTCTGAGGATTTCCCTTCCTTATAAAGCTAATTACAATCGCTGGTGTGAACCCAATCTCTCGTGCGAACGCACGAGAGATTCGGGTATCCACCTTCCTTCCAACTCCGGCGAGTCGGCAGACCTAATTGCGCGGTCTCCACGTGCTGGTAGTTGCGGCCAGCACCTATAAAAGACACCCCATACCCTGCCGCAGAAGGCAAGCTTGATTTTGACGGAGATCCCTTCCAAATTCCTCCCTCTCCCATCTCTGGCCAAACGACCCACAAGCTCCGGCGACCTCCTCCCCTCCTTCTCGTCGCTCAGCTGCCATACCAGCAGCAGAGTCCTCTCCGCCGCTTCCTCCCGCGACGCGCTGTACCCCACGCGCACGCTTCTGACCTCGTCTTCGTCGCCGCTTCCTCCCTCAAGGTCTTTCTTCCCCGACGACGGCAGTTACGAGCCGTCCTCTCCGCCGCCTTCCTTCCAGACAACCACAGATACGTTCTCCATCCTCTCCTCTCTCTTTTCCCCCAACTATTTTACTTGATTACCCCTCGACAGTACCTAACCGCCTCCATCTTCCTCGCCTCCGACCTCACTCCGGCGAGCCGACCACACCACTCCGCCACTCCACACGGCTCGCCAACCACCTTGAGAGCTCCGCCTCACCACTAGGAACCCATTCCACCCCATCACTGCCACTCCAGGCCTCCACAAGCACCCCCCGACCAACCCACCATCTCCGGCCACAGGTTGACCTAGGCACGCACGCCTAGGCCAACCGGCAACCTGCAGCATCACCCACCGCCTTCGCCTTGCTGCGGCGAAGGTTTCCAGCTATTCTGATTGGGCCAATAGGCCGTTTTGTTGGATGTCAGGTGTAAGCCCCAGCCGCCATTAACAGCCGAAGCAGCAGGGAGCTTGGAGCAGCAGCAGGCGTCAGGCTTCCCAAGCGGCAGGTGCAGCAGATTCTCGCAAGTGTCGCGAAGCAACCAAGGCCAGCCAGTAGCGCCAGCAGAGTCGATAGCGTGGGCAATTGCATACGAGAGTCTGCGGGCGCGCGTGAAATCAGGGCGGCACCTTTAGTCCCACATCGTGGGATTGCAGCACTCAGGTACGCTATAAATTGTATTTGTGCTTTAAGCCGGTTGCCTCCGTAAGCACAGGGGTGAGGTCCCTCACTGCCCTCACACGGCTCGTCCGCAGCTTGACCTCGCGGATCTGGATGACCCGACCCGACCTAGACCTACGCACTCCTCGCGCATCACCACTTGCCGGTGCGCCTGGTCCCGAGTGCGAACCCGACCCGACTATCCGTGTGGCTCTAGGAGAGCGTCCGTGAGTGCATTGCTTCAGAGAGAGAGAGACGCTTGGGTAGAGGGACGGGGGTAGGTTTTTGCTACTGTGTGGTGTGTGCAGGAAGGTAGAACTGTCCCAGGCAGCGAACACTTAGTGGCTGCAGAACAGGGAGAGAAGAAAGAAGAGGCTGTGTAGCAAGTGAAAGGAGAATTCTTCGCAGAGAGGAAGAAGAAGGAAGACAAGGCAGAAGAGAGAGAAGAACGAAGAAGAAGACAAGGGAAGACTGCAAAGAGAGCAGAAGAAAAAGAAGAAGAAGAAAGAAGAAAGGCAAGACAGGAGAAGAAGGAAAGATACCAGAAGCAAAGAAGGGAGAAGAGCCACGAAGAAGAAGAGAGATCACATTTAAGACGTCTGATACACAAATCAGACGTCTAATTCTATTTTTTTTTCAAATCCTTTTTTTTTAAATTCTCTCGTTGAATGAGTCCTATTTGCATTTAAACAGTTGTATTCGTTGGTTTTACAAAGTACTGAGATTGCTCCCCGTGTTCGACCTCGGATACTCCGATCTTCGAGTAATAAAATTCTTTATATTTGTTTAGACGTTTTGTTGGTTATACTACAACGTGACATCCTTTAAACCCGCACAAAAACCTCGACAACACCTCCCTACCATTCTGAGTAGGCGCCATACCTCCGGTGACCTTGCGCAGAGGATGGCGCCGTGCAGGGATGGCACCCGTTCTCAGGAATGAACGAGGGGTTCCCTGTGTCGTCCTCTGTCGCAGGGACCCTCCCTTGAGACCTGCAACCGCCCATGCCTCTCGTGCGAACGCACGAAAGGCATGGGTCTCCATCTCCGGCCATCTCCGGCGAGCTTCGCACGTCGCTCCCTCGGGCCACTCTCCTTGCTAGCGTCGTTATAAGGAGCGGCAAGGGCTACCGTCCACGGCAAGCTATTTCTGGCTGAGAAAACCCCTCTCTTTCATCTCCCCTCTCTCCGGTCAGATTGCCCTAGCTTTCGGCGAACTCTCCTCCTCCTCGTCGCTCTGCTGCTATACCTGCAGCAGAGCCCACTCTGCCTCGTCGTCCCACGCCAGGCCGCACCAGCTGGCGTCCTCAGATCTCTTCCTCGTCGCCGTCACTCCTCCCCTGGGCACCTTCGTCCTCAGCTCCGGCAGGCACGCGCCGGGCAATCTCCCTCTCCCTCTTCATCGACTAAGTAGGTAGGAATTCTCTCCTTACTCTCCTCTCACTTTTACCCTCTTGAAGTAGTATTTTAAACCCCTCAACTGCAATGACCACCTTCATCTGCTCCGCCTTCGGCCACCATCTCCGGTGAGATCGCCCCACTTCCACAGACCTTTCCACCCCTCGCCAACAAGCCCAGAAGCTCCCCCTCACTCCACTCTAGCGATTCTCCTACTCCATTCATCACCCTGCACACTCTGAGCACCCCCCGAACACACCCACTTCCACGCACGCAGTTTGCCCTAGGTGCATGCCCACAGGCACTCTAACCACAAGCCGCCCCTCGCACCGCCTTCACCTCACTCCGGCGAAGCTCCCTGTGTTATCTGACGTGGCCGGGAGGCCGTCTTCGTGATTTCAGGGTTCACCTTCCTCGCTGCCATTGACGAGCTGCTGGAGCTTCTTTGCAGGCAGCTCCAGGTCTCTTCGATGCCATGTGAGGGCTCCAGGAAACGTGGGGCAAGTCTGCGAAGGCGCCCAGGTTCTCAATTGGGAGCGCGAAGCCTTCACTGTTGCCCAATTGACATTTGCTTCTCGCCTGCGTGCGAGCAGAGCGGAGGTGGGAATTTAGTCCCACCTCGTAAGTGTAGGAGTGAGCGCCACCACTTAAATTGAAAAAGTGGTATAGGCTCTTTGCCTCTGATTACACACGGGGTCAGGTCCCTCACCTATCACCGGGTCTCATCCTCAGCTCACCCACGTGGATCTGACCCGACCCGACACCCTCCTGTGCACTCCTCGCGCACCACCCACGCCAGTGTGCCTGGACCCGAGCACGCAACCCAACCCGATTACCCGGCTCTGGGAGAGCTTCCTAAAGAGAGATCCAAAAAGAGAGAGACGCGGGGAAGGGGTAGGGTAGGTTTTGCGCTGATGTTTGCGTGTGTGCGCAGGAAAGAAGAAAGAAGAAGAGAAGCAGCAGCAAGGCCTTAGACGCAGGGAAGAGGGAAGAAGAAGGAAGAAGCAGGTGAAGGAAGAAGAAAGGAAGGAAAGAAGCTGCAGGAAAAGAAGAGGAGCTGTACTGTAGCAACCGAGCAGTTAAGTCGTCTGAGCCCTGAATCAGACGTCGGCAAAAAGGAAGGAGAGTCAGCAGCCAGAGCAAAAGAAGAAGAAGAAAGAAGAGGAAGGAGGGCCAGAGCAAAAGAAAGGAGAAGAAGAAAGAGGAATCACAGGCTGAAGAAGAAGAAAGGAGAAGAAGAAGCAAAGAAGAAGACAGGCTGAAGAAGAAGCAAAGAAGAAGACAGGCTGAAGAAGAAGAAAGAAGAAGCAGAGAAGAAGAAAAGAAGAATGAAGAAGAAAACAAGTTGGAGAGAAGAGCCAGCTGAAGAAAGAGAAGAAGAAAAAGCCAATTACCCTCTCTCTCTTTCTCTCTCTCTCTTAAATTTTTGTAAAACCATATATGTATTGTGAATTTATATGCTTCTGGAATTTTGGTTTGCTCCATGAGTTCGACCTCGAGAAACTTTTCATTCCGAGTACCGAATTGTATTAGACCGGTAACCATTTTTTTTGTATACCACAACGACTACAATAACTACATTAACAATAACGAACGAAGCGGTAACCACGCGACGAAGAGTGCTGGGAGCAGGTTCTGGTACTGGAAATTTTCCAATATCAGATGTCTGGAGTGAAGTTCAGACGGCTGACAGAGCATCTGGACGTTTGGAGTTAAGGCCAAACGTCCGAAAGCTCATTTATCACGAAGGTACGTTCTTTTTCGCGGTTATGACCATGCATGCCTCACTGCAGAGTGAATGTCGGGTCTGATTTGGGGGCTGCGACTGTCATATGCAGCAGCAGCCTTGGGAAGGAGTGTGATACGCTCTCTCACGCACTTTTGGACGTCTGATCAAATCACCTGACATCCGGAGGTGCTCCCAGATGACCAGAGGCGTGGTCTGACGTTTGGAACTGCTTTCAAATGATTGCAGATGAAGCTTGGACGTCTGAGGACACCGCAGGGTCTTAAGGTAAGGTTCTAGTATCTTTTAAGACGTCTGGACTTATTCCCAGACGTTTGATTTTAGACAGTAGGCACGTTTTTGACCCATTTGGGATTCGATCGAGGTCCGTTTTATGCAAACGAAGTATCTATAGTTTCCTTGCAAATTTATCTACGTACTAAAGACCTTTATACATTATTCTAAACCCTCCTTTTGTGATGTATTCCCTGGTATAGGGTTTCAGCCTGTTGCATGTTTGGGGCTCGCAGAGACGCATGGGTCTGCGGTTCAAGCCCCCATTACTCCCGGATTATCTGGTAGAGTGGTTTACTTCTGTTAATAATATTTAATAAGAATGTGCTTGTGGAAATAGCCAAATGGGACCCTATGATATGGCATGAACCCTAGGATAGAGGAATGAATGAATCTTTTGCGTTGTATGATGTACTTACATGCATGATTTAGCTAAACTGGTAGCACTTGCCTGTATTATAATTATGAGCTGCCTATAATTTATGAGTTATTACCTGTGAAATCACCAGTTACATGTATTGAATTATGGAAACATGAGCTGCCCGTATATAAATAAGAACTGAATTGTGAATGGTGGGATCTAGATCGGAATAAATGAGGTGAACATGAGCATGAAACTTACAGGGAATTTAGGAGTAGAGCTCCTGTGGTTAGATGGAAATCTGGAATGTAGATGGGAAATGTGCTGGCCCTTGAGTATGTGGTACCAAAGAGAGCAACTGTCCCCTTTTTGTGTAGAGCGGAGCTAGTCGCCCATGGGTTGAGACCCGAGGTTAGGATTGGCCACTCTACGCCGACTCCTGTTGGCCCTCGTGTACGCGGTACCGAAGCGAGCTACTAGTGTAGGGAGAGAGATAGCCACCCCACGGGGTATGTGAGGGGTAATCACCCTACACCGACTTGTTAGGCCCTCTGGGCAAACTGGGGTAGTCAGACGAGGGTGCGCGGATTGTGGAGGGGAGAGACCCCTGTTCTAAGAGGGCAATGCCTTATATTATTCCGTGTTGCACTTTAGGCGCACCCGCTAGTGGAAACGATTGATCGCGTGTTAGTGTGGGGTAGCTACTCGTACGCTTATCACACATACCGTAGTCACCGCTATGTCTTGATAGTGACCTCGGGGTGGTTGACTAGGTGTAGGACTACCACGGGGGACTCTCCTGGCCAGGAGAGCACCACATGTACCTTCTACTCTTCGGAAAATACTACAATCAAGATCATTCCCACGAGGAACATGCTAGATCAAGAATATATGGATATTTGAGAAAAATGGATGAAAAGGAAATACACATAGAACAAAATAAATAGAAAAGAGAATTAAACATGTTGCTGTTACTATTTTAGATAGTATAGATACCACTCTACTCAGCATTCGCTGACTCTGTCTTTTTCATAACACTGTTCAGGACTAGGAGTTGAGTAGCCCGAGCTTCCGGCTACGTAAGGTGCTGGGCTCAGTCGAGCCCAGCCATAGTTTCAATACTTTCTTGTTGTTTCCCTTACTGCTGTAGTAAGTATCAGACTTTTAGCTACTGTTGTCTCTACTGTTTATTTTCGTTTCCATTGTTCTGTTATTGTGGTTGTATGTAATGGAACAACAGTTTTACTTTCCTTTAATGATTTGTACATTTTTACTATGTTATATTGCATATGTGAATGTGGTTTACTTTCCTTCTTTTTGGTTATTTCTTGTTGGACAACTGTTTTGTTATATTCCATTGTGATCGTTCCTAGGTGATGAGAACCTCACCATGAACCCTGACTAGCACATTTTGGCATAAGAAATTGAACAGAAAGCTCCTACATAATCTAAGGGAAGGCCTAAATCAGGAAATTGTCTAGCAGAGAATAAAACATTATACAAGAGGTAAAACTGTAATTTTACCATTTTAGTACACAAATGGGATTTCTAAGAGTCTAGACACAGGTCAAATGGACTTAATAGGAGAAAAAGTGGGATGGTTTGGTCAGAAAAGGGTTATGACAAAATATGAGAATTAAATGACATTCTGTAATTCTAAAACAAACCCACTTTAATTCACAAAGTTTCAGGTAAGATAAAAATCGATTAAACCCTCTAAAATTCATAAAAAAATATCCCTTAGGGCTTAGAACCTTCAATTTGACCATTGGAAAATATCTTGACCTAGATTGAGAACCATATGTAATTTTTGACCTAATTTGGGTTGTTGTGGAAAATATCCGATCAAACATGGTCAAACCTAAAATCCAACCTCACCATTCTATTCCTTAGGTCTAAAGTAGGTTTATACCAAAATTTGGACCTAAGGGAAGGTCGCCTTGACCCACTTTACAAAATGATACTCAACAATCACTTTTCGACCTTTAGCTTTTTGAAACCTTGCAAGGACCCCCTACCTTTCTCATCATCTTCTTGAATCGGGTCCCTCTGCCACCCGCTTGCGCAGGCCATACCTCCGGCGACTTTGCGCGGAAGATGGCACCACGCATGCATGAGGAGCCAGCCCCAGATTTGAAAGGGAGACTCCCTACGTTGTCCCCTGCAGCATCGGCCGGCTCCCATGCCCTGTTGGCCGCCATGCCTCTCGTGCGAACGCTCGAGAGGAATGGATCACGTTCCGGCCATACCTCCGGTGAGGTATTTCCACCTCCTTCTCGCGATTCTCTCCCGGCCGACGCCTATTTAAAGAGAGCCAGCCCCTGCCTCATCCTTCAAGCTCGACTTGGCCGAAGAATTCTCCCAATTTTGTCTCCTCCTCCGGTCAGGAAGTCTAGCGAGCTAGGGCGCGCCCTCCTCCTCTCTTTCATCGCTCTGCCACAATACCAGTGGCAGAGCCGCCTTCACCACCTTCCTCCGCGTCGTGCAACACCCGCGCACGTGCCTCTAGCCCCGTCGTTGTCGCCGTCACCCCTCCCCTGGACATCTTCATCTTCAACGTCGGCAGATACGCACCGACCACCTCCTCCCTTCTTTCGTCTGTTAAGCAGTTTAGAACTCTTCTCCTCTCTCCACTCTTCATTTCCCCTCTCTTATTTTGCATTTTCGACCCCTCGACACCGCAGACCACCGCCATCATCTCCATCTCCTGTAGTCCACCGACGAGGCGCATCCACCGCATCACATCTCCACACGCCTCGCCAGACGCCTCACTACCTCCACCATCGTCCACTGATCACCGTCCGCCCATCCATCGACCACCAACACCTCCCCAAGTGCCCACCAAACACACGCACTTCCATGGCCATAGAGCGACCTAGGCACGCACGCCTAGGCCGTTCCACGCCACACCAATCCCCGCCTCACCTTTGCCGTGACATGGTGAAGCTCCCATGTGGTTTGATAGGGCCGCAAGGCCGTATTTGTGAGTTTCAGATTCACCCACCTATCGCCATTGAAGCACAAGCAAGCTTGCTTGCAAGCTCGCTCCAAGCTGCTGCACTCCAGGCGAACAAGTCCAAGAGGTGCGGGATTGTCTCGCGCATACTTCCAAACAGGGAGTGGCTTTGAGAGAATGTCACAGCCGCGGTGATTGAAGGCATTCTCCCTGCAGGCACGAGCGAAGCGGGTGGGACTTTTAGTCCCACCTCAGAAGATCAGGAGAAGACGAGGAGACAAATTGCAAAAGTGCCAGGGGCTTAGCGCCTCCTGACACGGGGTGTGGTCCCTTCACCCACCATGCCTCGTCCGCAGCACACACCTACGCGGACTTGGTATCCTACCTTACTACCCGTGCACTCCTCACGCACCACCCACGTCGGTGCGCCTAGTCCCGGGCACGCATACCCAACCTACTAACCCAAGAAGGCTCTCGGAGAGCTATCCTGAGAGCGAAATAGAGAGAGAGAGAGAGAGAGAGAGAGAGAGACGCGGGGAGGGTAGGGGTTAGGTTTTGCCTAACCGGATGCCTGTGCAGGGAACAGAAGAGGAAGCAAGGAAGGAGGAGGAGCGGCTGAGGAATTAGCCGCGAGAGCAGCTGTAGCCAGAGAGAAAGGAAGAAGAAGGACTTGGAGCAGTAGAGAAGCAAAGGAGGAAGATGGCACTGTAGCTGCAGAGAAACTGAGGCTGAAGGAAAAGGAAGAGAGAAGAAAGCAAAAGACGCGCAACAGAGAAGAAAGAAGTTAGAAGAGAAGGCAGAGACAACAAAGAAGAAGCAAGAAGAAGAAGAAGCAGCAGCAGCTGGAAAGCACAAGCACTGTAGCAAGTGGCACTTAAGGCGTCTGACCCTTGGAGTCAGATGTCTGAAAGAGAGAGAAAGGAAGACAAAAGAAGAAAAGAGAAGAAACATTTTTATTTTCCTCTCTTTAATCTTTTTGTAAAACAGTATATTATAAATCGTGATTTTCTCCGCTTTAAAAATCAAATTTGCTCCCTGAGTTCGACCTCGGAGATTTTTGCATTCGAGTAATAAAATATAATTAAATCGGTGAGGTTTTATACATAAACCCGTTACCACTAGGCTATTCATCCCCTTCCTCTGGCAATTCCTACCTTCTTCTTCCGCTGTTCTCCAAGGAGATCAACTACCATCCAACCTCCACTGTCCTCTGTCGCATCTACGGACGAGGCTACGCCGTCATCTTCTTCCTCTTCACGTCGTATTCCTTCTCTGCCGAAGCTCTACCCTTCCCCTCTATTTCCTCCTCCATTATGGACTTCAATGGAGATCTCTGACTCCCTTTCGTCCAAGTAACAGTAGATTTGGCTTCTTAGATCAATGTAGAATAGGTTAGCATACTTAGATCATTGATTAGTGTAGATTTAAATGCTTTCTTGATCTCCTTCTTCTTCGACTCCGGTGAGCTCCTCGAGCTTGTCCGGAACTCTATTTCATCTTTTGAACACATCAATCACTTTCTACATCATTCCACGATCACTTCTATGCCACTAGTTACTTGATTTATCCAACTATCTGCCTAATCCACAACACACACACCTGAGCAACTCCACTGTCCATGGCAGAGTTCTCAGACCTATTCCACAACCATTAGAGGTTCTACATCATCAATTCATCCATTAAGGACCTTTTCTATCACTTTAATTTGATCAAGAACACTCTATATCACGAACGCCTAATTTCCATTTCAACTTTTAAGCCCACTGTCCATGGTGAGTTTAGAAGGGTTAATTCACCTAATTAATCACCTAATCATCGTCGTCTACTCACTCTATACACTTCCTCTCACTTTATTGAGTGAGAGGGTGACTCTTGAGTTCGTACAAACTCAAGATCCATTTCTTCTATGTTTTGCATATTAATCATGTGAATCTTCATTGATTGCTTCAATAGTTGTGTTTTTAAGGCTTGTTACAACCTCAGGAATCTTTTGAGACCTTCCCGATCTATTCCTTGGAGATTTGATCTTCAACAACTTATATCAGCCTTCATCGGAACTTCGGCGACTTCAACTGGAACCTCAGCCTTCAGAAGAGAGTGAGAAGCTCCAGATCAAGTTTTTATGTTGTGAGAATTAAATTTGGCTACTCAAACTTGTGTTTTAATGTTGATTTCTCTCTGTTGGTCACCGTCTTCCTTAGGTCCGGCAAAGGTGAGAAAAGTGATTCATTGAGTATGATGGTTTGGGAATAGGTTCATAAGCATGAGTGCAATCTATAGAATTTATAGGTGCTTTTATTTAGGACTGAAAGTCTTTGGCTAGTTCTGGCAAACAACCCACATTTGGAGTTCAGGCGGTGAAGCCTGAGATCACTGTTGGAGCTTTCAAAACATGATTTTGAGGTGCTGAATAGATTCTTGGGATTGATTTGAGTCTAATTAGACCTTTAATTTGAATCTGTAAGCTCTGATCCTAAAAATCAAACTTTGAGCATTTAAAGTCAAATCTGAGTCCAAACCGAGGTTTGATTGCTTGAATCTATGATGTGATGGATTGGTTAAGCTCCTGTGACATTTTAGGATTGTTTAGAATTAATTTGCTTTGATTTTATTGAGGTTTGTTAGAGATTCCAATTTCTGATCAGTTTGGGTTCAAACTGGAACCCAATACTGTTCTTCATGATTTTTGTTGAGATTTGAAACTAAAATTTGCCCAAATAAGTTCCATTTGACCTCTTAATTCGATCTTGACCCTTTCCAACTGACCTAATCTATCTGTTGAGCTGATTCTACCTAAAATCTATGTTCTACACTTGAGGATTGAAGCTCTGAAGCTTCTAACCTATCCTGAGATTTTCTAAACCTCAACTCTCCTCTAAACCATGCGGAATGCATTCTCAAACCCTTTTGGACTCTCAATTGAGAGGTATCTCCTCTTCGCAGGTCAATTGACCTGAGATTTCACACTTAGAGCACGTTCCAGGCATGGTAAACAATGCCATATTCATCTTTAGATTCCACGGATCAATTCTGATCCAATGTCAAAATTGACATTAAAACCAGAAAATAGATGTCAAGAGCTTTCTATCAAGCTATTGTTTGCTCGATTTGATCCACTGAACTGTTCGGAATCATTACTTGAAGATCTAGCTGGCAGACGCTACGTAGAGGAAGAGTTGCTGGAGATAGCACCACCTTAGAAGGGGAAGACCGTCCCATGAGTATAAAATGAATTACGCAACCCAATGCTACAGTCGTCAAGCGTTGGACGTGAAATAACCTATACTTCTGAGCATTTCCCTTATACATGATTTGAGCGCATGCGTGCATGTGCATGTGTGTGCGCGTAGGCCCGAGTGGGGCGTGAGCGTGTGATGTGGGCCAGATATAGCCCAATATTGTGAAAATTAATGCATTAAAATCTACACCTAATAAAACTAGGACTAGGTCTCTAGTAGTGGCAGATCTGACCTAATGGTGGATGTTGATCCTGCGAAAGGACCTGATTCGCTCATTAACCAATTTTTGGTTTAAGTGAGAGCACGTGGATTTAAGGGTTTGAAAATCAACGAAGTGTGGATGAGTGCATAGTAAAGTTAAGTGATGAAGAGAAGAGTTGAAAGAGAGATGAATTAAATATAAAGTAATATGTAAGAGAAGAGAGGGAGAGAAATTAAGTGATGAGAGTTACTTTGTGAAGTGTGAAGAGAGAGTGAGAAGCACGTGTTGAGAGGGTGCTTACGTGGTGAGAGCTGAGTGAAGAGAGAGAGAAAGTGTTTGGCATTTATTTTTAATTGTAATTTTTTTTGTCTTATTTTGTAAACACTTATTGTAAGATTTTTTTTTTCTTGTTATTCATTGTAAAATCATCCATGTACTTTTCTTTTATTAGTGGAATAATTACAAATTTTAATTGTTCAATTTTATATGCAATTGTTTATGTGCTTAACATATACTGTAATTAAAGACTTAATTAATAAAGTGATTAGTTAATTATACTTTAGAATAAAAATAGTGAATTAAAATTAAATTTATCTCTCCCAGTGAACGATTTGGACTCAACCAATTAAAAAAATAAAAATCTAAAATATTAGGTTAGCTTAACCCTACACTACAATCAACGACAATAATTTAACAAATCAAATTAACCTAATTCTATTATTTACATGATTATATAAGCCTAGTAACCTCAATTAGTTGTGCTGAGAATTGTACCATCAGGGTCATTCTTCTAATCTTTTGTATAGTAGTAGGGTTTCGTGGGTACTATGGGTGTTGGGTTTGAAGGTACCGTGGGTATTATCGTTAACCTTAAACATTAAATTTTACGTATGTTTTATAATTATGTAAATATCTCCTTAATCTTTCCTCCATTAATAAAAATACCCCTTACATAACAATCGTTATAGTTTAATTAAACAGCAGACTGATAAAAGGGTAATTTTGTTAACGAAGGAAAGATTAAAGGGACAATTACATAATTATCAAGATTATAGAGGTATAGACATAATATCCAAAATTTATAGAAACATGTATGTAAAAACTCCTAATTATTATAGCATTGATCCCATCGTTGTCCCACAATTAAATGATAACCCTTCACTTAAGATGGAGAAGTAAGGTATCCGCTTCTTCCTACTTCCTAGGATAATATCTAAGGACTCGAACCTACATCTCCTATTAAAGTGATTTTGACGTCTTATCAACTGAGCTACTTAAGATTGGCTCATTGTCCCATAATTACACCTCATTAAACAACGTTGAGCAAAATGGTGGCTTAATATTTCAAATTGCGTCAACCAAGATATGATCAAATGATGTGAACTTCTGATTTTTGTTAAAAGGATGTAGGTTTGAGTCTCCATCATCACATTACCTAATCAACATACAAGAGATAGCTAAATCCTTCCCAATTTACCAAAATAATTATTTATTTATTTATTCAAACTGCTTTGTGATGGTCAAAGATATCCAAAAGTCAAAGTAGCCCACAATTCCTCTCTCTTCCCTTAGAATGTGTTTTGCCGTTGAAATGTTTCTTCTACGTTTAATGTATGTGAGTATACTGTCCAAATTGGACATAAATGATGACAACCAAGTGGATACCAACCTGTAAAGTCTGTTTAAGGTAAAACATGTAATTATATCACCAGTAGAGTTGACATTATTTACTTTTTTTTTTCCTTCAAGAAGGGTAAATATAATGATCATAGTATTTATTTTCCATGACCTCCAAATATACAGAGCTGAGGCTTTATCACACTATCAATCCCTCGATAATAATCATCCCTCTCTTTTTATGATAAATCTTGAATGAGTTAAAATAGTTGATTAGTAAATGATCTAACATTTAAAGATCACGATTTAAATCTTACCTTACTAAAAATAAAAAATCTATATGACGTCATTGGAATCTATCCATTTCGTATTTTCGTATTACACAAATAACTGCATTGATTATAAATGTAATCTCCATAAGACTTATTGAAATTGTGCTTATGATTACACTAGATGGTCAACGTACGTAGGAAAAAGGTCAAGTTACTGTCAATTTTTTTTTCTTTTGGAAAGTCTTCGGTGGATCTTACGTGCCAAGACAAATCTCCTGAGGCTCGTTCATTAGGTAGAATTGCACTCTTACTTTCGTATTTGATAACCTTAATTTTGATATTCAAATACATGCTCTCAATTTTGGAATAAAGAAATTCCATTAAAGGAAGGGAATTATTTTACTTATTTCAAATATTATCACACGTGATGTTTAATTCTTTGATCCCCAATTTCTCCTTGATTTCACATTTTATGTACTTCTAGTCACAATTCTACCTTTCTTACCCTCCCGGTATTAAAAAAAATAACAACCCCACCTTCGTAAAAGAAAAGAAAAATGTTTAGGTTAAGATAAAATCTAAGTTAAAACTCATGCTATCCTCTTAGGGTTTACTTTCTATACAAAATATAATGATTTATTTTATATTTGATAAATTTTATCTCAAGAGAAAATTTTAAAATTCAAGATAAATTTATTCCAAGGAAAATGTTAGATAAATTTATTTCTTTTCTTGAGACATCTACTCCACCTATCTTTTAAATATCTCTATTTATCTCATGATTTCACTTATATATTTTTCTAAATATTAAAATAAATTTATCCTAAATTTACCTTTCATGTAAAATTTATCGTATAAAACAAATAAATCCTTCGATAAAAAAAAAAAAGACAATATGCTTCTGGAATAAATTATAGGGACGAGTGACTTAAGAAAAATTTAGGATCAACCATTACTCGAAGAAAAAATCACACTGCAACCACTTTGATGTATAATATTATTTTTTTTGTGTAAATTTTATTCATACGATGAATTATGATACCTACGAGGTATGGCTGAGCAAAAGAGTCGGAATTAAATAGGAACGACAGTCATGCGCCTGCGGGCACCTCTCTCTCTCACTAGCAGGCACTGCTGCCTCAGCTCTCGAGTGTTGGGAGGGCGAGGGTAGGAAGGAACCTTTGATGGCATCAATTACACCGTACCCTTGAAAGGATGGAAAAGATGAGGTGATGAGGTGGCCGATCCTCTCTTGTTTCATTTTTCAAGATATAATAATAATAATAATAATAATATTATTATAAATTGATTCGATAGAACTCACAAGAACAAAACAAATGTTAGTATTAGAATGCTTCCGCTCAACATATCATTTAAATCCAAAAATGAAAACTTGCGTTGGAGTTGGAGAGTCCGTACAAGGTGGGTAAGTCTTCTTATTGATATCAAAGTAGGAAGGTGAATTTTTTTTCTTAAAGATCAACATTTATCATTAAATGAAAGAAGCTGATACAAGAAGATGCATCCCAAAGGAGAAAAAAGAACGGAAAATCCTAACGCTCTCAATGAAGAGGAAGTTGTTCCCCGTAAAAATCAGAGAAAGTAAAAATAAAAAAAAGGAAGATAAAAAATAAAGGAAAAAGAAAAAGAAAGATGCATCGAAATACCAAGAACTAGTCAACCACCTGAAGGAGGTTGACTTTGTGCTCTTTGATAAGGTAACGCGCCAAATAAACGAATCTCGAATAACATGCCAGCGAGTGAATTGATATAAATTGACCAAAATGCTAAAATCGATTCCTGACCTAAGTAAGAAAACCTAGCTGTATAAGGCTCGAAGTCACACGCAGTCTTCCAACCAAAAAAATTATTGGTGCTATAGCACAACGATCGTTTATTTTGATGATAACAAAACACTTGTTATTTAGTATTTACTTTTGAGTCCTAGTTTTCAGGTCAAATTGCATATGGAGACAAGTGTAGAGATGGAATTCCAGCTTGCATCCATGGCGGATTGGAGGAGCTTGACGAAGGAGGAGGAGCTTCGCAAGAAGGGAAAGCTTGAAGAAAGGAGATGAAAAATAAGATAAATTTCCCTTCTTGTTCATTGTAAATTTGTCTTTTTTTTTTTTTTGCTCTTTTTCTTTCTTAGATTACTTGTTAAAGAGCCTCAAAGAACCCTTAGAGTAGTCCTAGGAATACTTGCACAACCCTAGGATACTTAGGTTTACTGTAGAGAACTTAGAAAACTAAAATAGGGTTCTGACAGCCTAATCAGACGTCTAATTTAGAAATCAAACGTCTGATAGTGATTTTAAGACGTCTGATTGTTGATTCAGACATCCAATAACTTAGGTTGGACTTAGTTGGTTCTATCTATTGAAATCAGACATCCAGACCTTAGTCCAGACGTCTAATGGTTATGCTAAACATCTAATTAGTGGAATGTTGGCTAGTAAAGTAAACATTGAAGAAAATAACCATTAAGCTTCTATCAGATATCTGTAGAGGACCCCAGACGTTTAATATCTGACCGTTGAGCCTTGATTGACCCAAAATCACTTTGTGAGATATTTTAACCGTTAACCTACCTTGGGAAATCCATTCCCACAGTACAATAGATTTTCAGACATCCAGACCTAGTGCCAGACGTCCTATACGTCATTTAATGACTTTACACTAGAATCCTGTTTAGGTCTGAATCAAGTCAGAAAGGAAACCCGCCTAGAATCAGACGTCAGACTTAGTTCCCAGACGTCTTAAACTAGTTTTCCAGACGTTTGATACCTGGAACAAATGTCTGATGACTCTATCAGAATCATAAATGATTCTGATTACGACCTGTTTTGCCTTGGGTTCAACCCCAACAGCTATAGAAGCCTTATAAGGCCTTTCAAAGCCTTTCTAGGCCCTCTATAAATAAAGGAAGACCCTTGCCTTGCAAACACACACCAAGCAACACATTTTCCACATCTTTTGTGTCTAAGAGAAATAGAAGAAGCTCTAGGTCTCCAAACATTTGTTCCACACCTGAGAGCTTTGTGCTGCAGTGCACCCGTTCTCCTGTCGACGTTACGAGAGTGTTGTTGTGCCAAAGCATGGTGCAGCACCCTCATCGTTATGCCGACGCACTCCCACCTAAGGGAAGATTCTTCACCTATAGTAGCTAGGTTCTTTTATATACTTTGTTGGCTCTATAGGTCTGTTGTATTTTATCTTTGCTTGTGTTGGGTCTCCATCGAGAGACAAAATACTTCTTGTGAAGAGGGATGGTTTTGAGGTACGCTACCCTCGGGTATAAAGTAACGTGGTTATACTGAGGTTGAACTACCTTCGTTTTAAGTAGTTCGTTTAGTGGATTTGATCGACTTTGTCGATCGGAAAATCCTAACTCGAAAGGGTTAGGTGGTGGTTTTTACCCGATTTGGGTTTCCACCTAAAAATCTCTTGCAGTTTGTGTGATTGCTTATTTTTGTGAGATTGTTTATTTTAATTCTGCATTTTATACGTCACGCATATCCCACCCCCTCCCGTAGGGAATTACAAAAACAACTAAACTAAAAAAAAGAAATAGAACAGATCAACCCCACAACAATGCACACGAACATGCAACCACCATACCACACGATTGACACGAAAATCAAGGAGCAAGACAGACCGCCGCATGTCACCAACCCCTACCGCCACTTGCCTGCAAGGAATCACCACACGTCGTCGACCCCACCACCGCACGCCGCCGCGTGCTGCCAGACCCTACCACCGCACGCTGGAAAGCCCCATCCCTGCCACGCTTTGCCTCACAGAACAATCACAATGTGAGGAAACCCGGGTGCATGGGGGAGAGCTCACCGACTGTCACGACCCGATCCCAGCTCGCTACTGGAACTTGGAAACATCTCACCTCAACTGACCCCAAGACTCAGTCGTTCAATGAGGAATAACCAAATGCACAATCATTCCACAACCACACATGTAATGTACCTAAGTAGAGAATAAATAATAAGCAGTAATGGAGAAACAGAACAGAAATCCCAAGGTGCTACACGCCACAAGCGGAAAAATACGATTGTAGACATAGCCATCACAATCTAGAGATATAACAGAAACATGCACTATATGTTAAAAACACTCACTAACAATAGAAAGAGACATTTGAAACGGAAAACAATGAAGGTACAACTATGGCTGGGCTCGACTGGGCCCAGCACCCTCTGCAGCCAGTGGTGCTAGCTACTCAACTCCCTCACCTGAACATGGTTACATGTACCTGTGGTCAACTAACACTGAGTAGAGTGGTGTATATGAAATGCAATTAAACATAAAGGGAAAAACAGTTAACTAAATCATACAATTTACAAGTTATGTATTCTCATCTGTAGCTAACTAAATCATACAATTTACCAGTTATGTATTCTCATTTGTTTCCGTTTATCTCATTTATGTGTTTCTTATTCGGTTAAGTAAGGGTCCACAACATTTCTTAATCCACTTATTCTCTAAGGGAACGATCTTGATGCGATTTTCCCGCGATGCAGGATGTGCACGTGGTGCTCTCCTAGCCAGGAGAGTACCCCGTGGTAGTTTTACATCCGGTCTACTACCCCAGGGTCACGGTCGTGATGTGGCAGTGACTACAGCATGTGTGATAAAAGCATGGGTAGTTACCCTGCACTGGCACGCGGTCAGTCTTTTCTACTAGCGGGTATGCTTAAACGTACAGCATAGAACAGAACAGGGGTTGTTAAGACCCGTGCTGTTTAAGCCTTTTAAGATGTTTGGACTGTGGGTTAGACGTCTGGACACCTTCCCAAACGTCTAGAAATCGAAAATCTTTGGGTAAGAGCTCGTGTCTACCCTCGTGCTGCGCGCAGACAGTACCTTCTCATTTTTCCTCCTTCTTCTCTCTCCTCCCCCGCCTCCAAGCAAACCCTAAACCCAACCTTATAAAACCCCTCCTCTCTTGTTCTCCCCACTTCTCAGCCACCCACCACCTTCCTCTCTTCTTTCCCACAGCAAGCGAGAGCACGAGAGCGGCGTAGAGGAGGAGTGGCGTGAGAAGGAGAGGAGTGGTGTGCGAAGGAGAGGAGGAGGTGAGCTCGCGAGCTCGCGTGGGAGCTCACCGATGAGCGCACGGTCGGAGCGGCGCGTGCGCGAGGCGGAGGAGTGCGTTGGGGAAGTCCTCCTCGACACTGCTACAGCCGGAGCTGCTGGCAAGGGGGCGCGGTGCGGCCACGCATGGCGCGGGAGCAGCAGAAGCAGGTTTTGGTTTTGGGTTTTTCCCAGAATCAGACGTCTGGAGTGACCTCTAGACGACGATGCGGACGTCTAGAGGTGGCTCCAGACGTCTGAGGATAGGGCTTCACGAAGGTACGTCGTCTTTGTGAATATAGCCATGCAAGCCGATCTGCCGATCACCTGTTGCACATCCTTTTGAGAAGATTGTGTGGTTTCGTGTAGGATCCGCTTCGGGAAGGCGCGGGACATGCCCTCCCACGCATTTCAGATGTCTGGGCGACGTACCAGACGACGGGAAGCGCTTTCAGATGTCTGGAGAGGTGGTCGGACGTCTGGAGCTGGGTCCAGACGGTCCAGAAGAGTTCCTGGACGTCTGAGGATTGGCGCAGAGACTTAGGTACGTTACTGGACCCTTTTAAGACGTCTGGAAGATGTTCCAGACGTTTGATTTGGGACATAAACCCTATTTTTGACCCGTTTAGGGTCCGTTTGAGTTTCGTTTTACGCAGATAAGATACCGATGTGTTCCTTGTGAGTTCCTCTACTTGTTAGAAGGTTTTCCATACTGTTCTAATAGTTCCCTTGTAATTGTTCCTTGTGATAGGACTTTGTTCCGTTGCAGGTTCGGGGCTTGCTGAGGCACGTGAGCCTTCCGTTCAGGCCCTCAATACTCCTGGGTTTACTGGCATAGTGGCTTCCCCCTAAATTAATTATGACCTAAATGCATGTGTGAAATGAATGATTAGAACCTAGGATATGGCATGAATCCTAGGACAAGAAACACTTGAAATGTCTGTAATGGATGATTGAATTGCAGTCTTGGATGAGTAGATAGAATGATAACAATTTCCTGTAAATAAATAACAGCTGCCTGTGAAATGTAAAGTACTTGTGCTAGCAAACTGTTGCATGTAAATTCCTGTTGTATACGTTAAATGATATAATACGAGCTGCATGTATATAAATTGAGAATGGTAATGTGAATGATGGAAATACGAGCTACCTGTGTATAACCTGTGTATGGAAATGTAAACGATAGCAATACGAGCTGCATATGTATAACCTAAGAAAGGAAATAGAAATGATGAAACCTGGTATGGCTTGGCATGAGGAATATGAGCATGAACCCTACGGGGAATTGGAGTAGAGCTCCTGGAAATAAATGGAATGGATCTGGAAATGTAAGTGGGGAAGTGAGCTGGCCCTTGAGTACGGAGTACCAAGGAAAGCGACTGTCCCCCTGTTTAGTGCATAGCAGAGCTAGCCGCCCATGGGTTGGGACCCGGGGTTAGGATTGGCCACTCTGTACCAACTTCTTGGCCCTCACGTACACAGTACCAGGGAGAGCTACTAGTGTAGGGAGAGAGCAAGCCACCCCACGGGGCCCGGGGTTCAGCTAATCGCCCTACATCGACTTGTTAGGCTCACTAGGCAAACCAGGGTAGTCATGCAAGGGTGCGCGGACTGTAGAGGGGTGAGACCCCTTGTTACGAACGGGTGCTCCAGACGTCTTTTAAGACGTCTGGGAGGTGGCCCAGACGTCGTACCAGACGTCTGGAATCACTTACAGACGTCGGACCATGATCCCAGACGTCTGGAAATCGGTTATTTTGGCACGCTACTGTTCGTCTGCACGCCTGAGCGCGCAGACCTGCGTTTTCTCTCTCTCTCCCTCTCTTTCCCTCTCTCCTGCGGCCGCAGACGCCTTTGCCGCGTTCTCTCTCTCCTCCTCGCGTGGCCTTAAAAGGGCCACGCCTCTCCCTCACTCCCGTCACCTCCGCCTCCTTCCTCTTCTCCTTCAGCCAGTGCGCGAGAGCGAGCGCGAGGGTGCAGCGGCAGCGATAGCTGCAGTGAGCGTGGGAGGAGGTGCTGCGCGTGGGAGAGGCGCTCGACCGTAAGGGCGAGCTCGCCGGGGCTGCTAGGGCCGGCCGGCAGGGGGCGTAGCGGGCGCGAGGCGACGCGGGGGGGGGGGACTGCTGCGGCTCAAGCAGCAGGCGCACGAGGCGTGACGAGGCCGGGCGTCGCGAGCAGAGGGCGAGTCACGCCCTGGTTCTGGAAAATTTTCCAGAATCAGACGTCTGTGCTTCTAGACAGACGACGGGTACGACGTCTGGAAGACTGTCCAGACGTCTGAAAGGTGAGATTTTCCATCTTCTTCCTTCCCTTCGATTGACCGTACTAAGAGAGAGGGGAAATGGGTACGCGCAGGGTTTGAGATTCGCATCCAACGCGAATCAGACGTTTGGCTGCAGTGCTAAACGATTGTAGCGACATCCAGATGTCCGGGGTAACCATCGGACATCTGGGAACTAGGCCAGACGCCCCCGCAAGCTTCTGGACGTCTGAGAGACCACGCAGAGCAAGGTAAACCCTGTTTCACTTTTTAAGACGTCTGGAATAAGTTCCAGACGTCTGTTTTTGCACTGTTTTGTCGTTTTCGACCCGTTTAGGGCCCGTTCGGGTTCCGTTTTCTGCGTTTCGAGTTGCGTTCTTTTCGGAATTACATCCTCTACCCGTCTAAAGTAGCTGTACACTGTTTGGAAACACTCCTTGTGTTTGATCCTTCTGATAGGACCCCGTTCCGTTGCAGTCTCGGGGGTCGCAGAGGCACGCGGGATTCCCGACCACGCCCCCATTACTCCCGTTGTACCTGATAGAGTGGCTTTAAGTATAATCTGTTAAATTATGAAACCATAAATAGAACCTAGGACATTGCATGAATCCTAGGAATGAGAAATAGATTGAATGGTAGATTCCTAGGGTGTTGCATGAATCCTAGGGCTGGAAAACTAGATTGTATGATAGATCCTAGGGTATGACATGAATCCTAGGATGGGAAAACTAGTGGAATGTATGAATACTGCAGTCCTGGAAAATGTGGAAAGGAAATACTAGCTGCCTGTGAATTGAATTAACAGCTGCCTGTTATGAATAAATAAACGTGATTGAGAATATGGATTGTAAGAACGTGAAACTGGAAAGTGAAACCTGGATGTTCTGAGTTAAAAGAGATGGAACCCTATGGGGAATTAGGAGTAGAACTCCTGAAAAGTGAATGGAATAGAATTGGGGAAGTGAGCTGGCCCTTGAGTACAGAGTACCAAGGAGAGCGACTGTCCCCCCTGTTTAGTGCAGAGCAGAGCCAGCCGCCCCAGGGACCCGGGGTTAGGACTGGTCACTCTGTACCGACTTGCTGGCCCTCGTGTACGTAGTACCGAGGAGAGCTACTAGTGTAGGGAGGTACTAGCTACCCCATGGGCCCCGGGGTTTTGCTAGCCTCCCACACAGACTTGTTAGGCCCACTGGGGCAAACCAGGGTAGTCAGGAGAGGGTGCGCAGACTGTGGAGGGGCAAGGCCCCTGTTTGGTTACTGTGGAGGGGTTGGACCCCTGTTACTGAGAGGGCTCTGCCCTGTACTGGTTCCGTGCTGTGCTTTGGGCGCACCCGTTAACGGAAACGACTAACCACGTGCCAGTGCGGGTTAGCTACCCGTGCGTTTACCGCGCGTACCGTAGTCACTGTTACGTCTGTCAGTGACCTTGGGGTGGTTGACTGAGAGTAGGATCACCACGGGGGACTCTCCCGGCCAGGAGAGCACCATGTGCTACTTCTACTGTTCGGAAAAGACTGCAATCAAGATCGTTCCCACGAGGAACATTCGAGATCAAATGAAGGATCTGAGAAATAGATAAATTATGAAACAATAGAAAGACGTAAATAAAGGAAGAAAGAAAATTTAAAACAGCTACTGTACACTTTACTGTTTCTTTAGTTTAGTTGTCACTCTACTCAGCGTTTTGCTAACGTGTTACACTCGTTACCTTTCAGGACCAGGTGTTGAGCAGCCAGGGTCAGCTGCTGCAGAGGACGTTGGGCTGAGTAGGATCCAGTAGAGTTACCACTGTTCTCTTGTACCTCTTTTTGTTCCGTTATAGTAAGTAGTTCTTGTTTCCGCTATACTTTTCTTTACCTGCAGTTCATATTATGTTATGAATGTTATTCTACTGTTGTGGTGGTATATACTGTAGTGGTTTCTTTTCTTACTGCTGTATTTCCTTACTGTTTGTTATATTCATGCTGAATGTGGTTTATTTTACTGCTCTTTTGGTTACTTCCTCGTTGGACGACTGGGTCTTGGGATTAGTCGAGTAGGTCCGGTTCTCGTGTCTCGTAGGGACTTGGGAATCGGGTCGTTACACCCTTGTTTGGTTCTTAGGGGCTAGACCCCTGTTACTGAGAGGGCTAGGACCTATACTGGTTCCGTGCTGTGCTTTGGGCGCACCCGCTAACGGAAACGACTGACCGCGTGCCAGTGCGGGGTAGCTACCCGTGCGCTTATCCCGCGTGCCGTAGTCACCATTACGTCTGTTCGTGACCTTGGGGTAGTTGACTGGGTGTACGATCACCACGAGGGACTCTCCCGACCAGGAGAGCACCACGTGTGCCTTCTACTCTTTGGAAAAGACTGCAATCAAGATCGTTCCCATGAGGAACATTCGAGATCAAGAGACCTGATAAATAAACTAAGTGGTGGAAAAGAATAATTAGTTAAAGAAAGTAAATGGAAAAACAACGGCTACCTGTCCACTTTTACTGCTTTAGTTAGTTGGTTGCCATTCTACTCAGCGTTCGCTAACTTTGTGTACTCATAACTCTTTTCAGGTCTAGGTGTTGAGCAGCCAGAGCCCACGGCTGCAGAGGGTGCTGGGCCCAGTAGAGCCTGGTAGTTGTAGCTTCTTGTTGTACTCCTTTCTGTTGTAGTGAGTAGACTCTTATGCCTTTATATTATGTTCTTTATGTTCCTGTACTTGTTACTTTCTACTGTTGTGGTGGTGATACGAACTGTAGCAGTTTTTACTTCTTTACTGCTGTACCTTTTTACTATTAGTTGCTTAGCATAGTGAATGTGGTTTATTTTCCTGCTTTTTGGTTACTTTCTCGTTGGACGATTGGGTCTTGGGATCAGTCGAGTCGATCCGGTCTCGTGTCCTATAGGGATTCGGGAACCGGGTCGTAACAGGAGCCTCACCCCTTAACAGTCTGCGTACCCTCACTCGACTATCTCAGTTTGCCCAGTGGGCCTAATAGGAGTCGGTGTAGGGTGACCAATCCTAATCCCGGATCCCAACCAAAGGGGCAGCTAGCTCCCTCCTACATTAAAGGGACAATAGGTCTCCTCGATATCATGTACACGAGGGCCAGCTCACTTTCCATATCCTAAGTCCGAACAACCAACCAACATACCCGTAAGTAACTAGTCCCATCATACATCGAATATCCATATTACTGTACTATGATTCCTTTCCTAGTTCCCTGTAGGGTTCATGCATAGTACTCGGCTTATTTCATTACATGGCAAGTATCTATCTCACATTCTGGTTTCTTATTCATATAACAGGCAGCTCGTGAATTAACAGGATAAGCAATCATCATTTTTAACATTCCATTTCTTACAGTAAGGAATTTAACAACATGCATTCTTAGTCCTAGGGTTCATCTCATATCCTAGGTTTTGAGAAAATATTTCTAATCTGTCATGCACTTTAATAATTTAAACTACAGAAGTAGAGGGGACCACTCTATCATTGTATACGGGTGGTATGGGGCTCGAACGGTGGATCCCAATGTCTCCCCTTATCTCGTGTGCACCACGGATTGGAGACCTATATCATTAACCAATATATCAAATGAGCTCAAAATAGAATAAACATTATACTAACACGTAGAGAATTCTGAAAGAAAATGAACAATACTTTGTTTGCGGAAAATCAACTCCGTTTGGGCCCTGAACTGGCCCAAAAACATGCACCATGACCAAAATCAGATGTCTGGGGCGAGTCACAGACGTCTTAAACGAGCACAGTAGCTTACCTTGCTCTCCTACGTCTTTTTTAGACGTTTGAAACCCTTCACAGCCGTTTGAGGTTATCTCCAGACGTCGGCACTGCTCCCAGTCATCTGCCAGTCGTCTGAGAGAGTATTTGGACATTTGACGATGCTCCCAGACATCCATCATCAGACATCCTAAAGTGCCTCGAATGTCACGCCAACTCACCCTCCCAACGTCTCTAGCACCTCGGCACTCTACGTGCTTTCCAGACATCCAATGACCCCTCCAGACGTCTGACAAATGTTGCAGATGTCTGAATCTACGGGAATAATGCCCGCAAAACCTCCTGCCGCCCTCCCTTTTCCTCTCGCACACCCTCCTCTCCTCCGATCTCCTTCTGCTCCCTGCTCTCCCTCTCCTTCTCCCTCACTCGGCTGCTGTGGAAAACAAATGGAGGAGAGGGGGGGGGTTTATGGATTTGTATGGTGGGGCAGGGATGGTGCATGGGCATGGGGGAGGTGTAGGGGCATGGTAGGGGTTTTCTGCATTAAATCCCTCAAGGACTAACATATTCCGCACAGAACTTTTTGGTACGTAGAAATTATGATAAGGTTCCTAAAGTTTGGAAAAAATATAAAACAACCCTTGGAAAGGGTCATTTCATCGACCGCTGCAAGTGTCGATCGAGGGAGTTATTGCCGCCTCACCGTATCAACTGCTACAGGCAACAAGACAGCATGCATGTCGAGATTTTAGTTGTAGGAGAGATCATGAGGTAGAGAGGAGACTTTTGCAAGCGTAGGGGGCCTCGATCAGCCCCGATGGCTGATCAGGGCCCCTATTGTAGCACTTGGGGTTTTTCGAAGGAGAGGGAGTGGAAGGGGGTTTCACAAGGAAGGGGATTGTTGAACGATTTACGAACCTACGCTAACGTGTTTGGTTTTGGAAAACCCGTCGTTGTAGTTCGAAAGCGAAGGATTCGAGTTCAACAAATAAAATTTATACCGAAAAAAGAATTCCGGGTCGAACACAGAGAGGCGAACGTTTGATTTAAAAACTTCGCGTTTATTTTTATTTTGTCACGAAGAAATTCAATTTAAACTATCTAAGTATCTACAACAAATAAAAGAGAGAGAGAGAGTAAGAGAGAGAGAAAGAATACTACACATGGAAATCAAAATGAGATGTAGAATAGACAAGGAATTTATCATAAAAGAGTTCGTTCGTTACAACTAGAAAACATAAAACAATTACTCTAGAAAGCATTAAAAGAATGGAGGGAGAAATGTCCTCCTCGACGATCGCTCGGAGGACGAATAGACTACTCTAGAAAGCAGTAAATCTATACTAGAAAGCAGTAAAAAGAATAGGGAGAGAGAATCCTCCTCGACGGTCGCTTGGAGGACGAGCCGGACGGGACGACGCCTGGATGAAGGAGGACGAAGCGGGACGAAGGAGGACGAAGCAGAAGAACGGGAACGGAGCAGCACGCCGTCGTCGTCGCGGGATCCACTTCCGAAGGGGGACGAAAATTTGGACTTTATCTCGCGAGAAGCATCCCAGGTGTGGGACAAGCTTCTCTTGAGCTTTGGAGAGGTAGAGAGAAGGAAGGGATGAAAATTTCATATGGAGGGGGTCTCCTTTTATAGTTGCAAGGAGTGGGGGCAAAATGGACATTACATCTTCAAAATAATAAATAAGGGGTCTTTAGTGACGGATAAAACCGTCGCTAAAGCCCCGACGTCGCCGTCGCCGCCGCGCCCACGCGCGCCCGCTCAGCTGGCCGCGCGCGTAATGCCTACGCACGTCCGCGTAGTCTCAGCCGTCCGATCGCGAGATCGGACGGCTTAGATCGCGTCCGCGCCCGCTGCGTAGCGCGCCCGCCCGCGTGCGATCGCGCGTTACGCCCGGCGTCCAATCGCGCGTCGTCCTGATTGAGCGCGCGCAGCCGTTGGATCTTCATCTGACGCTCGTTCGCGCCCGCTCGCCCGCGCATTCCACCCCCTCACCGTGGCTCGAACCCACGACCTCCGCTTCGCCCGCAGCTGCGTCGCCGCTGCGCTACGCGGACGGAATGGTCGCGCGGACGCTTTTAAGCGTGAGCGACCGCAGCCGTTGGATCGAGATCCAACGGCGGAGAGGAGACGGTGCGCGGTCTTCACAAGACGCATGTGGCCGATTGGGCAGCTGAGATGGCGCCACGTGGCGCTATCTTGGCCGTCCATCTTCTGGAAGTTGTAGATGGTGCCACGGATGTCGGATTGACTCGATTTTTGTGTCGTTGGGCTGCGATCGTCGATCCGAATTCATCCGTGTGGTCGGATTTGCCATCTGAAGTGCGGATTTACACCATCCTGGCCCTTGATCTTCTAGGGTTCCCCGGTCTCTATCTGATGCTACGGATGCCTGATTAGGGCGATCTTGGAGTCGTTGAACTCCAATCGTCGCCCTGATCATATCCATACGGTTGGATCTTTGATCCGAGGCCCCGATAAAATATTTACCCTGTCCAAGCACATAAAAGGAGACAATTAACCTCCATTTTATTCAAACTACTCTAAATGCAAGATGATGCATGTAATGCAATATTTATATCATGAAATGCAATCCTATGCTTAAGAACATGCATAAATAGACATTTTAAGTAGTGTAAATGTGTTTACATCATACCCCCATGCCTATCTTTTGCTAGTTCCTAGCAAAAACTATATGCTATTTATAAAAGAATTAGGTTAGATTATTTGGACCTGAGTCACTTTCAATCATTAAGAAATTGTCTACTTAGGAACTGAACTTTCAAAGACACAACAGTGCCCGGGTATCAGCCAAAATGCAGGCCGCCTCAAGCCTCGCCTTATTCAAAGAAACATTTCTTTTTCTCTTTTTACTCTTTTCTAATTTTTTTTTTTTTGGATTTTCAACTTTTAGGGTTTAAGAGTGGCTTTCTACGGCCATTCAACTCACCCAAGATTTGATGAGAATCCTAAGTTTTAAGCATCTTATTGTGATTGTGATAGACTCGTTGACCGGCAATTAAAACGGACTTCGGATTTCTACGCCTCTAGGTGACCTCAAAAAGAATTCTGCCTAAAGGTGTATCTTTACAACCGGTAGCTTTCTCCCTACTTTTATTTTTTAACGGGGTCAACACAAGGGTGACTCCAGTGTATATCTCCCCGGTTTATTCTACTTCTCCGCTTCTTCCTAAGTGTTTTGGGAATTTTTAGTGCATTTTCTGAGCTGGGTTCTGGACAACCGGTTGATGAGCTGTTACCACCGACAACTTGCCAGCCATACTCGTGCGACGAAGTGTGGCTTATTTCTTTTTGTTCTTTTCTCCTTTTTGATTTTTTTTTTTTTAAGTAGGTGGCTTCCCTGGTCTAAGATTTACCTAAAGGCAGCAAAAAGAGAAAGGTCCAGTGACTGGGCTCTGGACAACTTACCTATGGGCTGTTACCCACGATAACTTGCCAGCCATATCACCCTAGAAGGTTCATTAGTTACCCAATTTCCGTTAAAATCGCCAAACAACGAGTCAGTGCAAAGAAAATGTGTAGATGCTTAAAACTCAAAATTCCCTTAAATCAGAGGGCGGGTTGACAAGTCGTGTACTTATCACCCAAACTTATTTATTCCAATTATAATAAAATTCAGGTTGGCGAGAACTTGAAAAACGAATCCACATTTTAGTGGATACATAGGCTGATTAAGTCCAAAGACCTGAAGGGTCTTTGTGTTCAAACCATAATATAGTATTTCTTAAGATCGAAAATTTTCTTAAACCCAAATTCTCTTTCCTAATTTTGATTTTGATTTTTTTATATAAAATAAAACAAATCTACGGAGCTGACGAATGAATTCAAAGATAAATATCCACCCCCCCATGCCTATCTAATGCAATGTCCTCATTGTATTAAAAAGACATAAAACAGAGTGGAAAAGCGTAGAAAGCACCTAAATTGCGTGGATATCTGGTCGCTCCGAGATGAAAATGAAAAAGAACTGTATATGTGCTGAGTTTAGTGCCTTCAGCTAGGCACACTATACAAAGAAAAGAAATGAAGAATTCAGAAGTGCAGGTCAAAATTAGAATAAACAGAAGAATCCTCCGACCTGTCAACAGAGGTCCACAGATGTGGACCAGATTGTGGTGCAGACCTATCCCCCATAATCGAGAATATCTTAGGCTCTGGATAAAAATTACCCAAAACCTAAAATCAGAATGCAAGCGGGGTCGGGCCTGCGATTTGTGAGGATGCAACCCAAGGCCAAAATGTCGAGTTACAGAGAATTGAAGCTCAAAAGGATAATCGTTAAATGTGTGCTTGAGTTTGACATCCTCGAAACAAATGTCGTAAGGGTTCTGATTTGATGGTTTCAGCTTAAAAGGAACCCTTCGACTCAATCTTCCATTTCCTCCAAAATTGACTTCCCAAATCAGAATTTCCCAGCTCCTATCCTCCTCATTCGGCATATCAAATTCCATGACCTCTTGTATATTCATCACCCCGTCTGAAATCTCCAAGTCTAGATGATGTGGCAAAATCAAAATTGACTTGGGTCTAATTATCTCAAAATTAGAATCATCAATAAGCTCAACAGGGTGTAACTGATAATCAAGGCATTGAACTGATTCTTCCAGAAAATGCGATTCTGGATCCGTAATGTGTGCCCTAATAAGATCAGTTTCCTCAGTTATTGGGCTACCAAATGATTTACCAGATTCCTCAGGCCCAATCGTCTCACAAAAATCGTGTTCTGAAAACTCGTGTGAGACTTCGCAACTTGAATCTTCACCATCAAAGAAATCAGGATCTGTATCAATGTATGTCCCAAAATCAGTTGTCACTTTGTGTTCCCAGGAGACATACGTTTTCTCGTAACCTGGCTCAGGGATCTCAGGTGAAGAAATCAGATCATCCTTAATTGGTTGCTTTAATTCAATCTGGTCAGCCTCGTAATACGTGTTCCCCCCAACAGGTGCCTGAGCGGGTTCTGTCTTTGGCTTTCCTGAAGAGGGTTCATCCTAGGAATCATCCCAAGATTGAACCAAAGCAACCACGAACCTCATCCTCAATTTCGCTAATTTCCCAAGTAGAAACTCACCCGGGTTCTTATCATTAACGTCCTGGAGCCAATCCAACAAAGACTTGTTTAAATCATCAATCATTTCAATCAAGGGCTCCAATCTCTCAATGCAAGGTATTGGATGAACTTCTAAAGATTGTATGATATTTCTCAAGTTAGCCAGAACCTTATCTTGAACCTGATTAACCTGAACCAAATGAGTTGGTTCAGGATTGGGCGGGTTTGACATCAAAGCACAGGAATTAACGAATTGAGATTCGTTATACCCTTCCTGAAAATAGGTCATTTCAGAATGTTCAAAGGATGGTGATGACCTAAAGGCAGTGAAATCAGAGGATGGGTAAGGATCGGTGTATCCTTCTTGATTGTAGATCGTATTAGGTTGTTCATGAAAGGAGGACGATCTATAATCGATGTAGCTCTGAGAAGGATAGAAATCAGAATCAAAGTGTTCAGGGTTAGACCCTAAACACGGAGGTCTGGAATTGTATCCCCAATCCGAGTTATCCCAACTAACCGATGGTTGATTACAATACGAGTCGGGATAATCGTCATGTTGCGGATAATTCATGACAGGAGTGAAAGAGCGGGAATGCGTGAAATATGTGGAAGGATTCATGAGACACGGGAGGAAGAAAGGTGCCCTGCAATACAAACAATCAAACCTGTCCTTAAATGGGTTAGCCTACAGACCTACAGACTCCCAAAACCCGTCTTGAGATAAAGGAACGATTTGATCTACTTCCGTCTGTTCAATCCAACCAGTTAGAAGGAGGGACTGGGGAGAAGGTTCTTCCTTCGGCTTGCGCCTCTGGTTCCTAGTGTACCCCCCAGCCGCGATCGTTTGACTCTGCTCCCCTAGCTAGACATCAGATTGAACAGTAGAAACAGACTAATCGAAAATAATCTCATTCTGAGTTCTGAAGAGCGAGTCCAATCCTTAAGGCCAACGTCTACTCTATTTTATTTAGGGCTAGGTTTGAATGTGCTTTGGAATGTGATGGGCCCTTTAAATGGGTTGTGCCCTTAATGATTGATTGCTTTGTGTGTACGTGCACAACCAATTATTTTCAAGCAAGATTATTTTTTTGATGTGGTAAATTTTAAGGTTCAAATCTTGCTTAGTAGCTTTTAGGATTCAACTTTAGGTGTTTTCAATCAAGTTTCATTAGCACACCAGGTTTTGCAAGCACAGGTGAAGATATTTTCCTTTAAAGTTTAAAAAGAATGTGGAGTGCCTGGTAGATCCCTAAGAGTTGAACCTAATTGGCAGCTACTTGATGAGTTGATTTTATTTGAAGTGGTGCGGCCCAAACAACTCAAACAACTGGCCTGATGCACCACCTAATTAGGCACACAAATGATTACCCAATCTGATTTCTACTCGATTATGTGTTTGGATGTGTGTACCGGCTCCTAAGATTGGTTTCCCGGTTGAGTTAGAAAATCAGATGAGGTTGTGTACCGCTGTGAGATTTTTTTTATTTTTTTCTTTTTTTAATGTGGGGGTTGGAGTGAGTATGGATGTCAAACAACAAACAATCTAACCTTAGAGTTTATAAGAACACCTAGGTTGATTGATGTTTGAATTATTATGTGATGAAATAAAATCTAATGGGTGGGAGGTGGGGGATAACTTACAAAACCTTCCACAGCACTTTACTCCGATCTACCGCTTTTGCCTGTCTCGAAAGAGTACCTGCAATTACAATAAGAAAGGAGAAAAGTGAGGTAAATGATTTGTAAGTTACAAAACGCGAAGAGAAATCAAAGAGCGTTGCCTCCCCGGCAACGGCGCCAAAATGTTGAACGATTTACGAACCTACGCTAACGTGTTTGGTTTTGGAAAACCCGTCGTTGTAGTTCGAAAGCGAAGGATTCGAGTTCAACAAATAAAATTTATACCGAAAAAAGAATTCCGGGTCGAACACAGGGAGGCGAACGTTTGATTTAAAAACTTTGCGTTTATTTTTATTTTGTCACGAAGAAATTCAATTTAAACTATCTAAGTATCTACAACAAATAAAAGAGAGAGAGGGAGTAAGAGAGAGAGAAAGAATACTACACATGGAAATCAAAATGAGATGTAGAATAGACAAGGAATTTATCATAAAAGAGTTCGTTCGTTACAACTAGAAAACATAAAACAATTACTCTAGAAAGCATTAAAAGAATGGAGGGAGAAATGTCCTCCTCGACGATCGCTCGGAGGACGAATAGACTACTCTAGAAAGCAGTAAATCTATACTAGAAAGCAGTAAAAAGAATAGGGAGAGAGAATCCTCCTCGACGGTCGCTTGGAGGACGAGCCGGATGGGACGACGCCTGGATGAAGGAGGACGAAGCGGGACGAAGGAGGACGAAGCAGAAGAACGGGAACGGAGCAGCACGCCGTCGTCGTCGCGGGATCCACTTCCGAAGGGGGACGAAAATTTGGACTTTATCTCGCGAGAAGCATCCCGGGTGTGGGACAAGCTTCTCTTGAGCTTTGGAGAGGTAGAGAGGAGAAGGAAGGGATGAAAATTTCGTATGGAGGGGGTCTCCTTTTATAGTTGCAAGGAGTGGGGGCAAAATGGACATTACATCTTCAAAATAATAAATAAGGGGTCTTTAGTGACGGATAAAACCGTCGCTAAAGCCCCGACGTCGCCGTCGCTGCCGCGCCCACGCGCGCCCGCTCAGCTGGCCGTGCGCGTAACGCCTACGCACGTCTGCGTAGTCTCAGCCGTCCGATCGCGAGATCGGACGGCTTAGATCGCGTCCGCGCCCGCTGCGTAGCGCGCCCGCCCGCGTGCGATCGCGCGTTACGCCCGGCGTCCAATCGCGCGTCGTCCTGATTGAGCGCGTGCAGCCGTTGGATCTTCATCTGACGCTCGTCCGCGCCCGCTCGCCCGCGCATTCCACCCCCTCACCGCGGCTCGAACCCGCGACCTCCGCTTCGCCCGCAGCTGCGTCGCTGCTGCGCTACGCGGACGGAATGGTCGCGCGGATGCTTTTAAGCGCGAGCGACCGCAGCCGTTGGATCGAGATCCAACGGCGGAGAGGAGACGGTGCGCGGTCTTCACAAGACGCATGCGGCCGATTGGGCGGCTGAGATGGCGCCACGTGGCGCCATCTTGGCCGTCCATCTTCTGGAAGTTGTAGATGGTGCCACGGATGTCGGATTGACTCGATTTTTGTGTCGTTGGGCTGCGATCGTCGATCCGAATTCATCCATGTGGTCGGATTTGCCATCTGAAGTGCGGATTTACACCATCCTGGCCCTTTATCTTCTAGGGTTCCCCGGTCTCTATCTGATGCTATGGATGCCTGATTAGGGCGATCTTGGAGTCGTTGAACTCCAATCGTCGCCCTGATCATATCCATACGGTTGGATCTTTGATCCGAGGCCCCGATAAAATATTTGCCCTGTCCAAGCACATAAAAGGAGACAATTAACCTCAATTTTATTCAAACTACTCTAAATGCAAGATGATGCATGTAATGCAATATTTATATCATGAAATGCAATCCTATGCTTAAGAACATGCATAAATACACATTTTAAGTAGTGTAAATGTGTTTACATCAGGGATCAAATCCGTTGAGTAGGGAGGTGACTTTAAAAATAGTAATGGGACATTCTTTTCTGGTTTGAGTATAAGATGGAGAGAATAGGTGTGACATATCTTGTATAAAATGATTAATACAAGTCAGGTAGATAGTTGTTTGCTTGTGAGAATATATTTTATCTCATTTTGTATTTGCAACGTATTAACTCATTTACCCACCATAGAAACACCCCCAAGTCCAATCGAGTCCCAGCAATTGTGCCTTCGTCAAGCCCCTAACTAGCTTCGCCGGTTAGGGACCCCCACAGGTCGTGGTTCTGCGGTGGCCGCCATTGGCTGGCGCTTGAGTTGCTGCTGGTTCCTGTCGGGCATCGCTGTGGCTCGCAATACTGTTGGCATTTGTCAGCGAGCATCGTTGCGGCTCGTGATGGTCACGATGGTGATGCGGGTTACTGCGGCTCGCAATGGTCGCGGTGGTGTTGCAAGTTACTGCGGATTCCTGTGTCATTGTTGCGGCTATGGTGGGATGCATTTTTTTGCAGCTTGTATCGGCTCGCATCGTTTGCTACGGTGCCGGGCTTTGGTCAGCAAGCATCACTGCATAGGGCAATCGTGGGTGGTGTTGCTGCGGCAGTCGTGGGCAGTGATGCTGTGGCGGCACTATGTCGGGTGCGTCACTGCATCAGGTTGTTCCCTCGTTATATGGGAAGCAACCTCCTTCTCCTAGCGAGGGTAATTGGTCTTTCTTTTCTCCTTTCCCCTTATTAGTGTTACATCATGTTGTCTTAAGTTTATTCTCCTTTAATGGAATGGTTTCTTGGCAAAAAAAAAAAAATCATATTAGCTCATTTCTCATATCCAATCAATACTTATTTCACTTTTTAACAAAATTAATAACTCAAAATCAACTAGAAAATAAATAAAGTACAAACCCAAGTTACTTAGATCACAACATGTCATATATCACATCAATGTATCCATGGGTCTGGAAGAAGAAAGGTTAGCAATGTCTATGTCAAGGATAAGACCACCTTTAGTACATTTCTATCGGTGTAGACATTCAAATAGCAAACATACTCAAACTAGGGCTGGCCAGGTGTATGATGGGATCATGCTAAAGAAAGCATGAGAAAAAAATAGGTAACAACAATGCAACCCTCATTTAACCTACCGTGGGAAAAAGTGATTGACTATCTTGCAAGTTGGATGAGTGAGCTCACTTGTTCTGTAGCAAGTTGTAGTTGCGTGCTCACTATTTCACTCCGCTTCACTTCGAACACTTTGTAACTCACGAAAAACTGCTATGTGTCATACATCTTTAATTTATCCACTAATATTCTATATGGTCAAACTATTAATTGTCATAGAAGGGTCAAATGTTTCTAGTCGTGTTGGAAAAATCCATGGTTGACCAACAAGGAGGGAAACATGCTTGGTCAAGACTATCTTGGTCAGGCAATTTTGATTCGTCAAACTCTAGATAATAGATATGTTTGTTGTATCAACTTGACCCCAAAGCTTTTAAACTCTATAATACAAAGTTCAGATTTCAAATCCACGATGACTCAACAATCTATAAGCCCCTGGGCACTCCAAAAATATGGAGGCCTACAAGCATCTATGAACCATCCATATATTAAGAAAATACTAAAGAGGCATTGCATTCTCTCGAATAATAGAGTATCCAAGTTTCTCTCCTTTGATTTTCTTAGGTTTCAATCTTTCTTATAAAAGTGTGGAGGCTAAGGTTACCAACAACTTTCCCGTGGAATTAATAAGGAAAGAAGAATTAAGTTTGTGCCATCATTTCATAAAATTATGAAATAAATTTGAAGTTTAATTTAGCAAGTAATTAGCATGTCAACAGGGACACCTTAATTTACGATGTAAACATTATTTATATCATTTATATGCAATTATTACATTATTTTTATATACAAGTATATAGGCAAAATAAGAATTAGATTTAATCCATTCTTGACCTAATCAAATAACAAGATAACTTTAATATATACCACATGTATCAAACATAATATTCTTAATGTCCTAGGTCTTAGACATCAAACATAGTATTCTTAATGTCTTAGATCTTAGGCTCTTGTTGACTATCTCATCATTCAAACAAAAATGAGGATATATATACACACACACCATGCTCAAAGTAGGCAAAAAAATATCAAATGTGCTCAATTCGACGAAAATCAATGCTCCTTAAAAAAAGATTCCTTTACGTCCATGAGAATTAGAATTTAAATGTAAATATAATCCTATAAATTTCATCTTTCTTCATTTCCAGTGTGGATAAGTATCAAAAATCCCTTCTCGAAAGGCTTGATTTATCTAATTTGGTCCTCAACGAAATGTAGAAATGTGGTATTTGCAAACAGTTGATTGCCTGCGCACGTGATACACACGCTTGCATGTGTTTATAAATGGATAAATAGATTAAGTAACAGGAGGAATAGCACATTGTACTTTAAATGAACTAAATTTTGGCAATGAATTAGGAATTTAAGTTAGAGAGCATAAAATTAAAAGAAATTATGTTTGATAATGCAAGTTTATTAGATGTGGACGTGAAATCTCTCAAATAACCTTAGGATATATAATTATTAAAGAAATTAAAAAGTTAGGAGGGTTGATTGCCGATACCTCTCTTTTTATCTCTACATGGGGATCGAGTGGATACCAAAAAAAAAAAAAGTCTAAATTTTATTTGTCGATGGTTTTTAGGTAGAAAAAGGTCAAATTTCGATTCATTCAAATATCTGTAATTCCTTGTCGAAGATCCATTTCTTTTGGTATAGAATATCAACCATATATGTTGACGTGACTTAAAGTAAAAGCTACAGATAAATGAACGCCAACGAAGTCGTTGTCGAGTTCGAGATCCGATCTCATGGGTTGGATTTCAAAAGGATCAAAATCCTCTCCACAGTATGGAAGCGTACGTACCATCAATAAGCCCACGATGTACACCTTATTCCAACAATATTATATATGCATGCATCAGTTGCCGTAAAGACTAAGCTGGATGCTGCAATTGCTCTCAAGTTGGTAGGACCAAATTAATTAATGACGTGGAATTAGTTAGTTCCTAATTAACTCGCTGCCACACATGTTACAACCAATAACTTAATCATCTCGAAAACGAATCATCAAGGAGAGTTGAAAGAAGCCCTAATCTCTTGCAACGTTGATATGCAAGTTTAAATAGGTGATCACTTCACTTGCCGTGGAAGCGAGAGGGTCCTGAGTTAGCACCCTATGGAGCTCGACATGCATCTGTGCTGTGGACAATTAATAATTGTTGTAAATGCTAATAAATTAGGTGACTTCGAGAAGCTGCCTTGCACACGTGAACGCACAGTACAATTGCCCCTGATGCACAAAGCCATAAAAAGGTTTGCTACTTTTGTTACATTTTTCATCCATTTGAATCACTTTGAAGGGACATCGGCATTGGTTACTATATTTGCACGTAGAAATAGGACAATAATTATATATCTCACTACCTTTTCTATCCCGGCCCCATAACACTCATCCAACCTCCAACATTGATTCGAGAATGGAGACGGAAAGGGGAAAAAAAAAAGCATGGATCCCAAACCATGAGATGAATTTAAAATATTTGTAGTACAATATTTCCTACAAGAGAAAATTACCCCTCCCCCACCACTTAAAGAAAAGGACCCCACGCTGAAAGATGCACCTTTGTTTCCTTGTAAGTCATCCAACGATTGGAGGAGGCTTTATAAGATGTTGGTATCCTTTTTCTTGTCAAGGGAGAAAGGGTTTAAGGGGGGGGTGACAGAGAGGAGAGTGAGATAACATTTTCTTGTTGAAATATATACGCAAGCGACTGTAAGCTTACTCTTGCCCAATTTAATAGGGGAGTGTAGCACAGTCAAGATAGGACGATCTAATTAGATCTTTTCCCAGTAAAATGAGATTGGCAAAAATGGACTCTTCCCCCCTCCCCCTCCTTCCACTTCTGTTCATATATATGTTTATTAATACCTAGACGTAGTTAAGCCCCATTAAGTATAATCATACTTTCAATGTTGCTTCAAATTATATCTCCTTCACCACAATTAACTAAGGAGTTAATTATATATGATATATTGAAAGTATGTTCTATATCTGTGATAAATTGTAAATATAAACTTTCTAGAGTTTGCTACCGGGAGACTTACACGTACAAGTATCTATTTATATTTGTTTGTATATACCCACAACATTTTAACTTCTTCACCTATGTTTGGCTGTTATCCATCAAGCATGCGAATGGTGGACTGAGTCCCATCGGGGTTCGAAGGTAGCAATAGACCCACTCAACAAAACAATCACACAAAGGAGATAGAAAATTGGTTATTTAGTTCCATTTGAATTGGTCTACTTCTAGGAAGTATATCAAGACTCTCAAATTCCACTAAATGCTCAAAAATGCAAAATACAACTAGTACTTTCTTGCTCTCCCTGTGTGTGTCCCCTTTTTTGCCCAACAAGTCTTGGCATTTAAGGGTTATGCCTCTACATAATCCATGTAACCTTCAAGTGATGAGGATTGTGGTCGATTGATTGACCAACTTGGATTAATACCCACGTAGCCATGATCTTCAAAAGTTGAGGTGGTAGATGTGAAAATAATCACCTCCCTATCAGCAACTACCTTGTGGTCATGCCTAGGTGGAGGAGGGCGTGATCTTCTCTAGCCAATTACCTTTGATGATCACATTTCATCAGCCTGGAAAGCTTATTTAACCGACCTAATTAACAATAGTCAATCGTTGAACCTATCTATATGCCGCAGGTAGGCTTG
Organism: Thalassia testudinum; assembly: GCA_037157565.1. NCBI lineage: Eukaryota > Viridiplantae > Streptophyta > Magnoliopsida > Alismatales > Hydrocharitaceae > Thalassia > Thalassia testudinum. Next base: position 84,213,597 of record JAZHRO010000022.1, read on the forward strand.
CCGATTGATATCATTTGGGTAGGTCAATCTTATCAGGCAAACGTGCCTTTAATCCATATACTTACGACCAGATTCAAGTGATTAGGCTTAGAGAGACTACTTGATATTTCCATTGAACCTTGCAAGTTGGGTCAAATAAAAATATTTTTCTTCCATATTCAGATAATTAATGCACAATTTGTTGACTCCATTAATTTACCGCCTATGTTATACCTATCTCCATTTAAACATGCTTCACTTATTCATCGGATGCATGGACTCCTGACTTTGAAAATTCTAGATTGGAGCGGCAAAAACAATTCAGTGGAGGACTTTCTTTAATGTAAGAAATCATAAGCAAAGGATGATGCAATGCAGAGGAATGTTGGGGTTGTGGGGTCTCTGGATTTGATGGGAATGAAGGCAGTGGTGGTCGCTAAGGGCCTATACCGCCAAATGGGATACGATTTTTCTTTGGTCCCTTCTTTTTGCATACATCATATACATGTATACGTGTGAGTGCAGGGATCGAACAAGAACAAGTGGCAAATTCTATAACTTAAGGGGTGATTTATAGAGGGGGATAACTCCTCTTTTTAAGGGTTATCCACTATTTACCAAGGTGGTTGGGTAGACTCAGGTTGGCCTTCTTATCCGATGTTAAAGTGTTACGACTCGATTCCCAGATCCCTACGGGATTCGAGACCGCCTCGCCTCGACTAATCTCAAGATCCAATCGTTTAACAAGAAATAACCAAAAAGCAAGAAAGTAAACCACATTCACATATGCAATATAACTAAGCAATAAAAACGAGCAAAACAGTAAAGGAAAGTAAAACTGTTGTTCTAATACATACCACCACAACAATAGAGACAACGGAAACAAAAGTAACAGAAACAACAATAGCAGCTAAAAGTTAGAAACTCACTATAACAGTAAGGCTGTACAAAAAGAAGAGCAGAAAAACTAAGGCTGGGCTCGACCGGACCTAGCACCCTTCGCAGCTGGAAGCTCGAGCTGCTCAACTCCTGGACCTGAACAATGTTATGAAAAAGATAGAGTCAGCGAACGCTGAGTAGAGTGATATCTATACTAATAAGGCAGTAAAAGCAACATGTTTAATTCTCTTTTCTGATTATTTTATTTTATATGCATTTCCTTTTCACCCCTTTTCCTCAAACTTTAAGATTTTCTTGATCTTGCATGTTCCTCGTGGGAACGATCTTGATTGCAGCCTTTTGCGAAGAGTAAAAGGTACACGTGGTGCTCTCATGACCGGGAGAGTCCCCTGTGGTAGTCCTACACCCAGTAAACTACCCCGAGGTCACTATCAAGACGTAGCGGTGACTACGGCACGCGTGATAAACGTACGGGTAGCTATCCCGCATTAACACGCGGTCAGTCGTTTCCGCTAGCAGGTACACCCAAAGTACAACACGAAATAGTATAGGGCATAGCCCTCTCAGAAACAGAGGTCTAGCCCCTCAGAACCAAACAGGGGTCTCGCCCCTCCATGTTGGTGCTAGAGCACTACGATCATTTGTTTTGATGATAACAAAACACGTGTTATTTAACATTTGCAATTTGAGTCCTAGATTTCAAATCAATTGCAAATGTGGACGTGTTTAGACGGAACTCGAGCTCGCATCTAGGATGGATTGGATGAGCTTAATGAAGAACAGAGGAGGTTCGCGTGGAGCGACAGATTGAAGATAGAAGACAAGAAGAATAGGATAGATTCTTTTTAATCCTTTCTTGTATCTCTTGTCTTTATTTTCTTGCTCTTATTTTCCTTAGAATATTATGTTAAAGAGCCTCAAAGTACCCTAACAGTAGTCTTAGGAATACTGGCACAACCCTAGGATACTTAGGTTTTCTGTAGAATACTTAGAAAATCAATATAGGGTTCAAACAGCACTTCCAGACGTCTAATTCCCAAATCAGACGTCTGATAAAGTATTTTAAGACGTCTGACTGTTGTTTCAGACGTCTGATATCTGTTAGGCTGGACATAGCTAGTTCTGTCTGATGAAATCAGACGTCCAGACCTTGGACCAGACGTCTTAGGAGACGTCTGATGGACTTGCCAGACGTCCAGATAGTGGACCGTTGGCTGGCTTAGCAAACACTGCAGAATATGACCGTTAGAGCCTTATCAGACGTCCTTAGGACTTTCCAGACGTCTGATAAATGACCGTTTTGCTTCGACTGACTCGAAAATCTCAGAGATTTTCTAGCCGTTGCAACGTTTGGAAAATCCATTCCTACAGTAAAAGTTGGTTTCCAGACGTCCAGACATAGTGCCAGACGTCCTATATGTCGTCTGATGGACTTGCGCAAAAACCCTGTTTAGATCTGATTCAAGTCAGGTGGAAACCCGCATAGAATCAGACGTCTGACCTTTAAATCAGACGTCTTAAAGTGGCCTTCCAGACGTCTGATGCCATAATTAGACGTCTGATAACCCTGTCAAGTGTAATCATTATCCTGATTTCGGCCTGATTCTCTTGGGCTTTGCACCCAACGGCTATGGAAGCATTTCCAAGCCTTCCAAAGCCTTCCTAAGGCCTCTATAAATAAAGGGGAACCTTTGCAACACAAATACACACTTGGATACACCTAAGCAACATACTTTCTACCCTTTGATGTCCAAGAAAAGATCTTGCTCTCCAAGCTTAAGTTCCATCACCTAGAGAGCTAAATTACCTTTGCGCACTCGCTCTCCCGCCGTTGTCTACGAGAGCGACGTTGCGCCGTCGCGTGGCACACGCACCGCGTCATCAACTCGACGCACTCCTTGCAAAGGAGAGTTTCTTATTTCCTATAGAAGCTAGGTTTATAATTATTTTGTTGGCTCTATAGGATTGTTGTTTATTTTATCTTTGTCTTTTGGTTGGGTATTCGCTTTGCGAATTCCCGTCTCCTTCGTGGGACAAAATCCTTCTCGTGGAGAGAAGGGGTTGAGGAACGCTACCCTCGTACTTGTAGCGTGGTTGTACTGAGGTTGAATCACCCTCGTTTTAAAGTGATTCGGTTAGTGGATTTGATCAACTAGGTTGATCGGAAAATCCTAACTCGAGAGGGTTAGGTGGTGGTTTTCACCCGGTTTGGGTTTCCACCTAAAAACAATTGTGTACATTGTGTGATTGGTTTTCTTTGGTGAGATTGCTTTATATTTTATTTTCGCATTTATTACGTCACCCCCTCTTCGAAGGGAAAACCTACATTTGGTATCAGAGCAGGTTCTTGCAAGATCGGAGTAACACCCGGCAAGAAGATCATGGAGGGAAGCTGTTCCACAAGCAGGATTTCCGAGGGGCAGTCCACAACCCGTCCACCATTCTTCGACGGGAGCAACTACCCCTACTGGAAGTTGCGGATGAAGACTTGGCTTCAAGTCACCGACTTCACGATCTGGGCCAGATGCGAGATGCCATTTGAGATCCCAGAAAAACCCGCGGGAGGCTACTCGCAGCAACAAATTCGTGAGCTCTCTTTAAACGCAAAGACCATGAACGCCCTTTACTGCGCGCTCAGCTCGGAGGAGTTCAACAGAATCTCGCAATGCGCCACTGCATACGAGATCTGACACACACTTGAGGTAACTCACGAAGGTACCTCTAAGGTAAAAACTTCTAAACTCAATTTACTTTCACAAGAATTTGAGGCTTTTTCTATGAAATCTAACGAAACTTTAAGTGAGATGAACACTAGGTTCACTCTCATAGTAAACAATTTAAAAGCTTTAGGGAAGACCTTCATTAAGGGGGAGCTTCAAGGGAAGCTTCTTCATTCCCTTGGACCGGAGTGGGAATAGAAAGTCACCGCCATCGAGGAGGCGAACGAAGTAGAGGAGCTCAACATTTAAGATCTCCTAGGCAATCTAATGGCCTACGAGACAAAGTTAAAGCAGAAGAAGAAGGATACACCGGAGCCAAAACTGAAGAAGACTCTCGCCTTCAGAGCCGCGTCGGATAGCGAGGTAAGTTCCGACGACGAAGACTTTAGAATTTTACTTAAAAATTTTTCCAAGTTTTGTAGGGAATTAAAGAAAGAGAAAAAGGAGAAGAAGGAAAGCCCGAGACGTTGCTACCATTGCAACGAGAAAGGGAACCTACGACCAGAGTGCCCTCTTCTCAAAAAGGAGAAGAAAAAGGAAAAGGAAAAGAAATCTAACAAGAAGGCGTTCCAAGCCACTTGGGATGATTCCAGCTCGGAGGAAGAAGAAGAAGAAAAAGAAGAAACCGCTTGCTTTGGTTTCATGGCCAGAGGAAGCAATAGCGACAGCGACAATGAGGTAAGTTATGATTTACAAAAAGCTTTTAATGAACTATTTGAGCTTAGTAAATCATTAAAAATAGAAAATAATAGCATGAAAAAGAATCTTAGTTTTCTTAAATCTGAAAATGATAGGTTAGAAATAAAACTTAAGGACATAGAAGCTAGTCCTAAGGATAATAACCTATTATTAGAAAATAATAACCTCATCAATGAAAATAATAAATTGATTGAAGAAAATGATAGTTTAAAATTAGAAATTTCTGACTTAGAGACTAAGATGCACACTATAGAAAAAGAAATTGCATGTCTTAGGAAAAACTCTAACAAACTAATCAACAAAGTAGATGATTTATATAGCCCTAAGATTGAGAAAGGATCTCCATCAAGGAGACCTGCTAACAGATCCGGATCCAAGCTCACTTGGATACCGAAGAAAAAATTAGAATCTTGTTTTGTAGGGTTCAGGGATAATTACAACACAAAGGACTGGACCTACAAACTCAAAGCTGGTCAACTCAAATTGGGAGAACCAAGGAGTAGACCAAGGAGGAGAACAAGAAGACCGACGAGACGGCAAACAAACGACGGACCCGCCGCACGTCGACCACCAGATTGGAGACCGGCGCCGATGCCCGGGCCTTCAAGCTACGGATGGGAGCCCCATCCGATGTGGCATCCACCAGCACCATTCGGGCCATTTTATTGGCCATGGTAGGTGAGGTAAAAATTCTTGACCCTATCTTTGTTTATCAGTAGCATTTAGATAGGGGGAGTTAAAATTTATGAGCTAATTGTCAATTTTTAAGGGGGAGATATAAGGTAGCTAAATTTCCTTTAGTAAAGGGGAGAAAAATAATAGCTATCTTGTTGTTACAAAAAGGGGGAGAATATCACCTTTGTTAAAATAAATTCATAGAAGAGCATGTCTTAAGGTGGAGTTATAGGAAATTTAAAACCAATCAAACCTTTTTGATAATGTCAAAAAGGGGGAGGATTTTTATGCATTATTATTTACAATTTTGTCATCATCAAAAAGGGGGAGATTGTTGGTGCTAGAGTACCACGATCATTTGTTTTGATGATAACAAAACACGTGTTATTTAACATTTGCAATTTGAGTCCTAGATTTCAGGTCAATTGCAAATGTGGACGTGCTTAGACGGAACTCGAGCTCGCATCCAGGATGGATTGGAGGAGCTTAATGAAGAACAGAGGAGGTTCGCGTGGAGCGACAGATTGAAGATAGAAGACAAGAAGAATAGGATAGATTCTTTTTAATCCTTTCTTGTATCTCTTGTCTTTATTTTCTTGCTCTTATTTTCCTTAGAATATTATGTTAAAGAGCCTCAAAGTACCCTAACAGTAGTCTTAGGAATACTGGCACAACCCTAGGATACTTAGGTTTTCTGTAGAATACTTAGAAAACCAATATAGGGTTCAAACAACACTTCTAGACGTCTAATTCCCAAATCAGACGTCTGATAAAGTATTTTAAGACGTCTGACTGTTGTTTCAGACATCTGATATCTGTTAGGCTGGACATAGCTAGTTCTGTCTGATGAAATCAGACGTCCAGACCTTAGACCAGACATCTTAGGAGACGTCTGATGGACTTGCCAGACGTCCAGATAGTGGATCGTTGGCTGGTTTAGCAAACACTGCAGAATATGACCGTTAGAGCCTTATCAGACGTTCTTAGGACTTTCCAGACGTCTGATAAATGACCGTTTTGCCTCGACTGACTCGAAAATCTCAGAGATTTTCTAGCTGTTGCAACGTTTGGAAAATCCATTCCCACAGTAAAAGTTGGTTTCCAGACGTCCAGACATAGTGTCAGACGTCCTATATGTCGTCTGATGGACTTGCGCAAAAACCCTGTTTAAATTTGATTCAAGTCAGGAGGAAACCCGCATAGAATCAGACGTCTGACCTTTAAATCAGACGTCTTAAAGTGGCCTTCCAGACGTCTGATGCCATAATTAGACGTCTGATAACCCTGTCAAGTGTAATCATTGTCCTGATTTCGGCCTGATTCTCTTGGGCTTTGCACCCAACGGCTATGGAAGCATTTCCAAGCCTTCCAAAGCCTTCCTAAGGCCTCTATAAATAGAGGGAAACCTTTGCAACACAAATACACACTTGGATACACCTAAGCAACATACTTTCTACCCTTTGATGTCCAAGAAAAGATCTTGCTCTCCAAGCTTAAGTTCCATCACCTAGAGAGCTAAATTCCCTTTGCGCACTCGCTCTCCCGCCGTTGTTCATGAGAGCGACATTGCGCCATCCGTGGCATACGCACCGCATCATCAACTCGACGCACTCCTTGCAAAGGGGAGTTTCCTATTTCTTATAGAAGCTAGGTTTATAATTATTTTGTTGGCTCTATAGGATTATTGTTTATTTTATCTTTGTCTTTTGGTTGGGTATTCTCTTTGCGAATTCCCGTCTCCTTCGTGGGACAAAATCCTTCTCGTGGAGAGAAGGGGTTGAGGAACGCTACCCTCGTACTTGTAGCGTGGTTGTACTGAGGTTGAATTACCCTCGTTTTAAAGTGATTCGGTTAGTGGATTTGATCAACTAAGTTGACCGGAAAATCCTAACTCGAGAGGGTTAGGTGGTGGTTTTCACCCGGTTTGGGTTTCCACCTAAAAACAATTGTGTACATTGTGTGATTGGTTTTCTTTGGTGTGATTGCTTTATATTTTATTTCCGCATTTATTACGTCACCCCCTCTTCGAAGGGAAAACCTACACTTCACAGTCTGCGCACCCTCGTCTAACTACCTCGGTTTGCCCAGAGGTCCTAACAAGTCGGTGTAGGGTGGCTAACTGAATCCTGGGTCCCGTGGGGTGGCTAGCTCCCTCCCTACACTAGTAGCTCGCCTCGGTACCGTGTACTCGAGGGCTAACAGAAGTCGGTGTAGAGTTGCTAATCCTAACCCCGGGTCCCAACCCAAGGGCAGCTAGCTTCGCTCTACACAAGGAGGGGACAGTCGCTCTCCTTAGTACCACGTACTCAAATGTTACGACCCGGTTCCCGAATTTCTACAGGACACGAGACCGGACCGACTCGACTGATCCCAAGACCCAGTCGTCCAATGAGGAAGTAACCAAAAAGCAGTAAAAATAAACCACATTCACCATGCAAGCAACTAACATTAACAAAAGTACAGCAGTAAAGAAGTAAACTACTACAGTACACACCACTACAACAGTAGAGAAATTAAACAGGTACAGGAATATAAAGTTTACAATAAAGAGTACCGAAGTGAAACAAGTTACTCACTACAACAAGAAACGGGGTATAACAAAAAGGTACAACTACTGGACTCTACTGGGCCCAGCACCCTCTGCAGCTATAGGCTCTGGCAGCTCAAAACCTGGACCTGAAAGAGGTTATGAGTACACAAAATCAGCGAACGCTGAGTAGAGTGGCAACCAGCTAACTAAAAACAGTAAAGGTGGACAGGTAGCTGTTGTTTTCAATTTCTTTCTTTATTTAACTAGTTATTCTTTCTTTCATCACTTGGTTTATTTATCAGGTCTTTTTCTTGATCTCGAATGTTCTTCGTGGGAATGATCTTGATTGCAGTCTTTTCCGAAGGGTAGAAGTAGCACATGGTGCTCTCCTAGCTGGGAGAGTCCCCCGTGGTGGTCCTACACTCAGTCAACCACCCCAAGGTCACTGACAGACGTAACGGTGACTACGGCACGTGCGATAAACGCAAAGGTAGCTACCCTGCATTGGCACGCGGTCAGTCGTCTCCGTTAACAAGTGCGCCCAGAGCAGAGCACGGAACTAGTATAGGGCATAGCCCTCTCAGTAACAGGGGTCTAGCCCCTCTCAGTAACCAAACAGGGTCTTGCCCCTCCACAGTCTGCGCACACTCGCCTGACTACCCTAGTTTTCCCAGAGGGCCTAACAAGTCGGTATATGGCGGCTAGCTGAACCCCGGGCCCCGTGAGGTGGCTAGCTCCCTCCCTACACTAGTAGCTCTCCCCGGTACAGTGTACACGAGGGCGAAAGAGTCGGTGCAAGGTGACTAATGATGTTTGTGAGTGATGGTTATGGTAGGAAGGTTAAGGGTGTAGTTATTGATGAAAATATCATTAGTGTCATTGTAGTGAATTGTATGAAGTACCAACCATCATTACAACCATTATTTAATTAACTAATTTTTATTAATTTTATTCCAGGTTGTTCACTGGGAGGCAGTTATTGATTTACATCACTCTTTAAGTCCAAACTTATCCTTTAATTCCAAAAAAAAAGTTTTATGTCTAACAAAGATTGAATGAATGAATACTTAATTTAATTATGTGCAAAGAATCAATTAAAATGCTTGTAAGAACTAATTATAAACAAACATCAAACACTTCATCACTATATTCTAAACTATCTCTTTATAAGTTATATTACTAATACTTACATAAACATACACTACCAACTAAGATTACATAGCATACTAATTTAACTTAATAAGCTGACACCTACAATAACACATATAATAGCTATAGTGATAGAAGCAAACATCGCTAGACCCCAAAAAAAAACTATGTGCAAACTAAAAGAGGGAAACTAGGGTCTATAGCGACGTCTTATTCTGTTAGTAAAGGTACAAAGTTATTTACATAAAAGTAAATGGCTGTACTATGTATATATATGTATATAGATATTATAATCCTTTGTATCTGTATTCTCACTCTCTCTTTCTTCACCATACGTATTTGCACCTTCACTCTCTTTCTTTCCACACTACTCCTCTTCTGCCATTCTTCTTCTTCTTCTTAGTCTTATTCTGCATTATAAGTCTTTGCAACACTACGGCATACAGGTGATTAACTGCTGTCATTACCCCTCTTAATTAATAAAAAATGTGTTTAATTTGCGGGCACGCTTTTTGAGGGTTACACAGCACCCAGAGGGTGGGACCAGGCCTCTACTAAGCGTGCCCTAATTGTCATTAGGCCACTTAATTGTGCATTATCAAGCTCAGATCAGAGGGCCTCTCAGCTCACGCACACACACACCCCCCGGACCCCCAGCCGCAAATGCTCATATGCTCATGCTCATGTTTGGATATAAGGTTTTGTTGTTTCGGACGCCCGACGCCCGAGTCGACTGCGCCTTATACTAACAAATTCAATTTATATAACAGCGCCCGCTCTTCGGCACACAATGTGGCGCTATTCGAGCACCGCATTTACGCTGAAATTGCGTGTGGCTGCACGACAAAGGGCATTTTGACCCTCAATTCGAGGGCCATAATTTATTTTAAATAAAAATAGATTATGAAAAATTAAAATATTTGTATAATATTATACAATTGTACACTTGATTTAAAATTTTAATTGTATTTACTATATAAATAAATTAACTAAAGTATACAGTTTATACATACTGATTTTGATGTTTAATTCTCTAATTGCATATAAATTAATTATTATATGGTCTAATTGACCTTATATAGAGTTATTATACATGTATAAGTATTTTATAGACATTTTTATTGTATTTTACAGATTTGATTTCTGTTCTATTTACATTTAAATAGCATATTCAGAACTGTTTTATTTATAAATTAAGTTTAAATAATGTAATAAGATATATGATGAGAACCTCATCATGAGCCCTAAACTAGCACCATTTAACCCTGATTTACAGGAAAAAGCTCCTACATAACCTTAGAAAGGCTTGGCTCAGAGAGATTCTGAGTTTACAAAGAAAATAGAAACTGAGGGGTAAAAATGTAATTTCACCAATCCAATATGAAAACAGGGTAACTCAGGATCCAAACATAGGTCAAAACAACCTAATAAGAAGGAAAGTGGGATGATCTGATCCAATAAGGGCTACGCAATTCCAAGGAACTAAATGATAATTTGTAACCCTAAAATAAACCCACTTCAATTCACGAGGTTCGAGGTAAATTAAAAATATAATAAACCCTCTAAAATTCATAGAAAAATAATTTATAGGGTTTAGAACCTTCAATCTGGCCTTAGGAACCCATTTTGACCTTCATTGAGAACCATGCCCAATTAACAACTTAATTTGGATTTTTACATAAATTGACCGGTCAAACAAGGTTTAATCTAGAAATAAAATTCGCCATCAGATTCCTTAGGTCCTAATTCGTCATGTATAAAAACTTGAGCCTAAGAAGAAACCTTCTTGACCAACTTTACACTTTGGTCCTCATATATTTACGTTTTGGCCCTCAACTCTTGAACCCTCACATTTTGGCCCCTAACTCTCCTTCGTTCTTTGCGTTCAGGTCCCTCCTGCAAAACCTGAGCAGCACCATGCTCCGGCGACCTTGCGCGGAGCATTGCGCCGCGCAGGGTGAGGGAGGGGCTCCGGCAAGTCAATGGGGGGTACCCTGCGTCGTCAGCCACCGTAGGGACACCCCCTGAGCGCTGCACCCACCCATACCGGCCGTGCGAACGCACGGACGGTATGGGTATCCTTCCTCCGGCGTCCTCCGGCGAGGGAGACACGTCGTCTCCCTCCGCCCTCCTCTCTGGTTCTGCCCCTATAAATACCCCCGTCGCTTCACCGTTCTTCCCAGCTCGGTTCTGACGGAGAAAACCCCCACAACTTTCCCCTCTTCCCACTCCGGCAGACGCCCACCAGCTCCGGCGGTTTCTCCTCCTCCTCCTCGTCGCTTTGCCGCAATACCAGCAGCAGAGATTTCTTCCTGATTCTCCTCCGCGTCGCGAAATACCGGCGCGCGCTGCCTCTGCCCCGTCCTCGCCGTCGCCCCTTCCTCTGGGCAGTTTCTTCTCCGACGACAGTCGATACGACTGTCGCCCTGCTCCTCCCCCTTCATCCCTGCAAGTAAGTTAGAACTACTTCCCTTCCTCTCCTCTTTCTTTTCCCTATTTCAATTTGTTCAATTAAGCCCTCGACCGACCCTGACCACCGTCACCCCCTTCGTCTTCGGCTACCCTCCGGCGAGACGCCCCCATCACTCCACCACCCCACACGACTTGCCGACCCTGATAGAACCTCCGCCTCCTCACCCTGATCCTCTTCCGCCCCTCCATTTCCCGCCACTCGCCACCTGCAGACCCCCCGAACAAACCCATTCCCCCAGCCACAGTCCGACCTAGGACAGCCCTTGCGCGCCGCCCCACGCCTCGCCACCACCCGCACGAGCTTCGCCGCACTCTGGCGAAGCTCCCGGCACCTTCTGATTAGGCCGAGGGGCCGTTTTGCTGTGAACAGGTCACCCGTCCTCCGCAGCCATTGCTGTGCAGAAGGAGCTGCTTCCGCCTGCAGCTGCAGCCTCGCTTCGCCCAGGTCAGACTCCCCAGGACGCAAGGCAGCCCTCGCGCACCTGCCCAGGCTCGCAGCTGGGGAGAAAGCTCCGCAAAAGCCGCCACTGCCTGCAGCTTTCTCAGCTGCAGGCGCCAAATTGGGGTGGGACATTTAGTCCCACCTCGGAAGGCTCTGAAGCGGCGTGCCGACCCGACCCGGATCCGGCCGACCCGACCTGACTTGACTGGCACTCCTCGTCCACCTCCGCACGCCGGTGGGCCTGGACCCGGGCGCGACTCGCGTACCCGATTACCCGGTTGCTCTGGGAGAGCCTTCCAAAGAGTGAATACTGAGTGAGAGAGAGACGCGGGGGGAGGGTAGAGTAGGTTTTGCCCTCTGACGTGTAAACCGTGAAGTGTGCAGGCACAGGTGAAGAAGAAGGACTACGGAAGAAAAAGAAGAAGAGGAAGAGAACACAAAGCAGAAGAAGGAAGCTGAGGAAGACACTGTAGCAGCAGCGGTTTAAGTCGTCTAATTGTAAATTCAGACGACGTCTGAAAGGCAAGGAAGAAGAAGAAAAGAAGAGAAGAGAAGCAAGAAGCAAGAAAAGAAGAGAGAAGGAGCAGCCAAGTGAAGAAACAGAAAGCAGAAGAAGAAGAGAAGCAAGAAGCAAGAAAGAAGAGAAGAAGAAGAAGCCAAACTTTCATCTCTCTCTCTCTCTTTATTTTTGTAATAGAACATGTATATCTCTAGAATACGACTTGCTCCCTGAGTTCGACCTCGGGAGAATTGTTATTCCCGAGTAAAAAAATATATATATTTGAAATGATGGCAATAACTAGCTATACTACAACGCTATAGCAAAACCTAGTCCTAGTTGTCGCCGACCGTTTCAATATACATATACTCCAATTAGCTTAAATTACTTAAAGTACATTAGTCTAAATATACAGAATCAATTTACTTAATTCTAACTCTAAATTACTAATTTATTTAATTTAATCTAATAACTTAGCTATTAACTTAATAAATTAATTATTTATTATATATAAAGAATTAAATTAAGGCACAAGGTTTAATTTATTTATAATCTACATATAAATATGTATATATAGTATTATAGCTTAATACTATTATTTATACTGTCATTGATTTATTTAGTCTAAGAGTACATATAAGTTAGTTTAATTAATAAATAGTTATATAATTAATATATTGATGAGAGCCTCATCATGAGTCATAACTAGCCCATTTTAACCTAATAAAGAGAATAAAATCTCCTACATGACTTAGAAGAGGGCGTAATTGGAGGAATAAGTGTTCTGAGAAGAAAACATGAAATAAAGGTTAAAACTGTAATTTTACCATTACAGCACATAAATAGGATTTTTCAGAGACAGAGCATAGGTCAAATGGTCTAAATGAGATAAAAAGTGGGGTGAATCAATCAGAAATGAGTTTATGTGCAATCCAAGGATTAAATGACATTTGGTAAACCTAAAACAGACCTGCTTAATTCAACAAGGTTCCGGTCAGGATAAAAATCAATTAAACCCTCTAAAATTTATGGAAAAATATCCCCTAGGGTTTATAACATTTAAATTGGCCTTTGGAACCTAGTTTGACCTAGATTAGGGTCCTAGCTCATCAATTGGCCTAATTTGGGTTTTTATGTAAAATGTCCATCCAAACATGGTCAAACCTAAAATCCAACTTCACCATTAGATTCCTTAGGTCAAAATTATATTTGTACCAAAATTTGGACCTAAGGGGAGGTCATCTTGACCTACTTTGTAATTTAATACACCCAATCACATTTTGGTCCCTATCGTTTGAAAACCATCACATAAACCCCCCTAGATTTCTTGCAAATCTTACAATCAGGTCCTTATGCCATTATTGGGGCAGAATCCTTCTCCGGCGAGGATGACAGAGGGGATACTCTCAGATCCCTCAGAGATCTCCCAGAATTGGAAGGGAGATTCTCTGAGGAATCCCCTTCCATCTGAGCCCGATCATGATCTCTGATTCCTGTCCAATCTCTCGTGCTAACACGCGAAAGATTTGGATCCCAACCACCTTCCTTCTATGATGAGACGACAGTGGCTAAAAGCTTGCCCTCTACGCACCAGAAGCTTGGCCAGCACCTACAAAAAGACCTCCGACCCTCTACGAAATCTCTCAAACTTGTCTTGGCGGTAGAATCCTCCAAATTTAATCTCTCCTCTCTCCGGCCAAGAAACCCGCAAGCTCCGACGATTACCTCTCCTTCTCGTCTCTCTGCTGCCATACCAGCAGCAAAGTCTACTCCGCCTTATCTTCCCGCCTCACGCCGCACCAAGCGCACGCTTCCCTGACCTCCTCCTCGTCGCCGTTATCTCCCTCAGGGTTATCTTCTCCGACGACGACACAAACGAGACGTCTGACTCCATTGCCCCCTTTCTCTCCCAATAGTCCAGATAAGTTCCCCACCTTCCACTCTTTCATTTCCCTCACTCTATTTCACACAATCGACCCTCAACCGTCCCTGTCCACCGCCACCTTCCTCATCTCCGGCCACCCTCCGGCGAGATGCTCCCGTCGCTCCGCAGCCCCACACGTCTCGTCGACCATCACATAACCTCCGCCTCACCTCACTGAGCACCCTCCACTCATCCACAGTCCCGCGACGCCACCACAACAACCCCCCGAACACACCCACTCGTTCGGCCACAGAGCGACCTTGGCACTCAAGCCTAGGCCGCCCCGCAGCCTGCCGCATAGCTCCTCACCTTCGCCGTGACACGGCGAAGGTCCCCAGGTGATGTGATTAGGCCGCGAGGCAATTTTTGTGTCAGACAGATCTCAAGCTCCAGCCGCCATTGACGGCAACTCGAGGAAGCTCCACGCTAGCTCCAGGCCTCAGGACTGCAAGATTCCAGGTGGTACGAACTTGGGCAGGTCTTGCGAAGATAGTTGACCCAGCAAGCGACGTCGACAAATCCTGCAGTTGAGGGAATTGAAGGCATGGTCTACTGTAGGCACGCGAGGGGAAGCGGTGGGCTTTAGAACCACATCGGTAAGTCACGGCGCGCGCGTATCCTTTATATTGTTTTTGTCATATAGGCCGGTTTCCTGCAGTCACACTTGGGGTGAGGTCCCTCACCTTACCACCGTGCCTCGTCCATGAGTTCACTACGTGGATCTGGAGCGACTTGACCCGACCCTGTCCAGAGTACTCCTCGCGCATCGCCCTCACGTCGGTGTGCCTGGACCCGGGCACGCGATCCGACCCGTTTACCCAGCTCTAGGAGAGCGTGCTGAGAGTGGTTTACAGAGAGAGAGAGACACGCGGGTAAAGGGTTAGGTTTTGCTGTGTGTGGTTGTGTGCAGGACACAAGGACTTAGCCGCTACAAGCAAAGGAAGAAAGAAGGAAGGAGGCTCTGCCAAAGAAGAGAGGCAAGGAGAACAGAACTGAAGAAGGAAGAAGAAGATGGAAGGAAGTTCTGCCGAGGAAGAAGAGAGGCAAGGCAGAGAAGAAGCAAGGCCAAGGAGAATAGAACTAAAGAAGAAGACAAGGGGCAGACAAAGATTCAAGAAGGCAAAGGAAAAGAAAAGAAAGAAGAAAGCCAGACCTTGGTCGCAGGAAGAAAAGAAATAAAGAAAGAGGAAAGAGAAACAGAAGCAACAAGGGAAGAGAAGAGAAGGAGCTCTATTTTAAGACATCTGATATTTTGTATCAGACGTCCATTTTTTTGTTCCCTTTGAGCAATTTCTTTTTATATCACTCTCATTGAATTAGTCATTTATTCTCATTTAAAAAGTTGTGTTCTCAAGTTTTGGAAATACTTAGATTGCTCCCTGTGTTCGACCTCAGATACTCTAATTTTCGAGTTATAAATCTTTATTTGTTTTTGTGGAAAGTTCGTCTATATTACAACGCAATAATTGTTAAAACACGGTCTAGCCGCGTCAACATATACATAACTTATTTGTATAGTTTATATACATATGTTACTTATTTACATATATAACTAAGTATAAAGCTTATATATATAAGAATATACTTAATATACAAAGTACTTTTTAGGTATTTTTGGAGTTTTTCACTTTTTATGATTTTTATACATATTATAGAGATAAGAGACGAGAAGGAAAGAATTAGACGAGGAGAAAGAGATGTTTTTGAAGTTTTTAGGTGTAACCTCTATTATTAAGTTTCATGGTATATGATGAGAACCTCATCATGAGCCATAACTAGCTCATTTTGACCTAATACAAAGGATAAAAGCTCCTACATAACTCAAGGAAAGGCTTAACTCAGAGAATTCTGAGTTTAAGAAGAAAACAAGTCATAAGGGGTAAAAATGCAATTTTACCAGTATAATCTGCATACAGGTCCAAACATAGGTCAAACAAACCAAATAAGAAGGAAAGTGGGATGATCTGATAAGGGCTACAGCAATTCCAAGGAACTAAATGATAATCTGTAACCTTAAAACAAACCCACTTCAATTTGCGAGGTTCGAGGCAAAGTAAAAATAGAATAAACCCTCTAAAATTCATAGAAAAATAATCTCTAGGGTTTAGAACCTTCAATTTGGCCTTCGGAACCCCTTTTGACCTACATTGAGAACCATGCCCAATTAATAACTTAATTTGGGTTTTTACGTAAATTGACCGGTCAAACAAGGTTTAATCTAGAAATAAAATTCACCATCAGATTCCTTAGGTTCTAATTAGTCATGTATAAAAACTTGAGCCTAAGAAGAAACCTTCTTGACCAACTTTACACTTTGGTCCTCATATATTTACTTTTTCGCCCTCAACTTTTGAACCCTCGCATTTTGGCCCCTAACTCTTCTTCGTTCTTTGCGTTCAGGTCTCTCCTGCAAAACATGACCGGCACCATGCTCCGGCGACCTTGCGCGGAGCATGGCGCCGCGTAGGGTAAGGGGGAGGGTCTGACAAGTCAACCGGGGGTGCCCTGCGTCGTCAGCCGTCGCAGGAACACCCCCCTGGACGCTGCAACCCACCATACCGGCCGTGCAAACGCATGGACGGTATGGGTCTCCATCTCCGGCGTCCTCCGGCGAGGGAGACACGTCGTCTCCCTCCGCCCTCCTCTCTGATTCCGCCCCTATAAATACCCCCGTCGCTCCGCCGTTCTCAGTAGCTCGGTCCTGACGGAGAAAGACCCCCACTTCCTCTCTTCCCACTCCGACAGGCGCCCCCCTTGCTCCGGCGGCCTCTCCTCTTCCTCCTCGTTGCTCTGCCGCACTACCAGCTGCAGGGTTGCCCTCCCTCGCTCTTCCCGCGCCACGCCGCACCCAGCTGGCGCCTCTCCGGCCCTCTCCTCGCCGTCGCTCCTTCCCCTGGGCAGCTTCTTCTCCAGCGACAGTCGATACGACTGTCGCCTGCTCCGGCTCCTCCTCGTCCTGTTAAGTAGGTATAACTTCTCACCTTTCTCCCCTCTTCCTTTTCCTCACTTTAAACCTTTACTGTCGCCCTCGATTCCGACCAATCGCCCTCACCTTCTCCACCTCCGACCACACTCCGGCGAGTCGCTCCCATCATTCCGCCACTCCACACGACTCGCCGACCCTCACAAAACCTCCGCCTCATCACACCGATCAACTTCCGCCCCTTCGCTACCACTCTTCGCCTCCACCATACTCCACCGAACAAACCCATTCCCCAGCCACAGTTCGACCTAGCGCAGCCCCTACGCTCCGCCCCACGGCTTGCCAGACCCCCCCACCACCTTCGCCGTGCCACGGCGAAGGTTCTCCGCTTGTCTAATTAGGCCGAGAGGCTGTTCTTCTGTGAACAGGTGTCTCGCCCTCCATCGCCATTGCTGAGCAGCCGGAGCTCCTTCAACCTGCAGCTGCAGGCACGATTCGCCCAGGTTCGACTCCCAGGTTACGCGGAGAGTCTCCGCGAAGCGTCCCAGGCTTGCAGCTGGGGCAAAGGCCTCGCGTGCAACCGCGAACTCTTGCAGCTTCTTCCGCTGCGGGCGCCCAATTGGGGTGGGACATTTAGTCCCACCTCGGAACTTTTCAGAGGTGCGCGCCCGCATAAAGGCAAAAAGTGCCTTAGGCTCGTTGCCTCCTGAGCACGGGGTGAGGTCCCTCTCACTTACCCGCTCGACCCGGCCTCGTCCGCGACCACGCCCCGCAGACCTGGCCCGACCCGACTAAGCCCGACCTGCACTCCTCGCCCACCACGCACGCCGGTGGGCCTGGACCCGGGCACGACCCGTACCCGAATACCCGACAGCTCTGGGAGAGCTTTCCTAAGAGTGGCTTCCGTGAGAGAGAAACGCGGGGGAGAGGGTAGAATTAGGTTTTGCCCCTCTGATCAAGCTGTGCAAGTGTGCAGGCAGAGAAGAAGAAGAAAGACGCCCGCTGAACAGAGAAGGAGAAGAAGACTGAAGGAAGAAGAGCAGCCAGGGCTGCCCGAAGCAAAGGACTGCGGAAGAAGAGGAAGAAGAACTGAAGCAACACTGTAGCATCCGCGGGTTAAGTCGTCTGATTGGAAAATCAGACGACGTCCTGAAGACAGGTGAAGACAAAGAAGAAGAAAAGAAGAGAGACGGAGCAGCCGAGCAGAAGAAGAAGAGAAGCAAGAAGAAAAGAAGAAGAAGAGCACGGAAGGGAGATCTGAAGCAAGAAAAGAAGAACAGGAAGAACAAAAGCTAAAGAGAAGACAAAGAGAAAGAAAGAAGAAAAGATGAAGAAGCCAAACATTCATCTCTCTCTCTCTCTTTATTTTTTTTTTGTGATAGAAACTGTATACCTCTAGAATACGACTTGCTCCCTGAGTTCGACCTCGGGAGAACTGTATTTTCCGAGTAACAAATATTAGCAAATTATGGCAATAACTATCTGTACTACAACGACTTAAGAAAAGCTAATTGCTGCCACCGTTTCGCCAGTATACAGATCCGTCAACTGGCAAATTCTACCAAGTTGGGGGTTCTGCATACCATGCAACTTGGTATGTAATTAGAAAACTTTCTGATCTTCGATCAGACAGCTTTATTTTAATTTTTTAGAATTTTTTCTATTTTTATTGAATTTCCAATCTCATCCATCCTAAGCCTTTCAAAAGTTTTCTAAGGGCACACGACCTTCTCGTGAAATGCAGAGACGCTTAAACCCCAATCTGCAGGAGGTCGTGAAAAAGGAGATCATCAAGTGGTTAGATGCCGGAATTATCTACCCGATCTCCGATAGTCGTTGGGTGAGCCCAATTCAGGTTGTACCCAAGAAGGCAGGACTCACCACTATAACGACTAAGACCGGAGAAATCATTCCTACCCGACTAGCCAACTCGTGGAGAGTCTGTATAGATTACCGCCGACTCAATTCCTCCACGAAGAAGGATCATTTCCCACTACCCTTCATTGATCAAATTCTCGAAAAACTTGCGGGAAATAGGTTCTTCTGCTTTCTTGACGGGTACTCCGGTTATAACCAGGTGGCAATCCATCCTGAGGACCAAGAAAAGACCACGTTCACTTGCCCCTTCGGAACATACGCTTTCCGAAGGATGCCTTTCGGTCTTTGCAATGCACCCGCTACTTTTCAGCGATGCATGCTTGCCATATTCTCAGATATGGTAGGTGATTATCTGGAAGTCTTCATGGATGACTTTTCAGTTTTCGGAGCATCATTCGACGATTGCCTCCAACACTTGGTCCAGATACTCAGGCGGTGCATCGATGTGAATTTGGTTCTTTCCTGGGAAAAGAGCCATTTCATGGTGCCTGAGGGAATTGTCCTGGGACACTCAATTTCGGAGAAAGGTATCCAAGTGGATCGAGCTAAGGTTAATCTGATTTCTCACCTTCCTATGCCTAGCTCGATCAGGGACATCCATTCCTTTTTAGGGCATGTCGGATTTTATCGACGATTTATCCCTGATTTTTCAAAAATCGCGCGCCCCCTGACCACTCTTCTCTCCAAGGATGCACCTTTCGAAATTTCCAAGGAATGCACTTAAGCATTTGAAATCCTGCATGACCGAGTCACCCAAGCCCCGATCCTACAGTCCCCTGATTGGTCTCAACCCTTTGAGATCATGTGCGATGCATCCGACTTCGCTGTAGGAGCGGTTTTGGGGTAGAAAATTGACGGGAAACCTGTGGTCATTTACTACGCCAGCAAAACACTCGATGAGGCTCAGCGTAACTATACGGTTACCGAGAAAGAGCTGCTAGCTGTAGTTTTTGCCCTAGAAAAATTCAGATCGTACCTTCTGGGTTCCCGTGTCATCATATACTCAGATCACACAGCTGTGAGGCATCTCCTTGCAAAGAAGGACGCGAAACCTCGATTAATCCGATGGATCTTGCTGTTGCAAGAATTTGACCTTGAGATTCGTGACAAAGCGGGAAAGCAAATTGTGGTAGCTGATCACTTGTCCCGTCTTCCTTCTGAATTAATTGACCCTTCTGGACCCATCACTGAGCATTTTCCCGATGAGCACCTGCTGACTATCGGTACTAGCCTTCCATGGTTTGCTAATGTAGTAAATTACTTGGCATCTCATCAGATCCCGCCCGATTGGCCGAAGGCCAAGAAGGACAAATTACGCTCCGATGCCAAGTATTACATTTGGGAAGACCCGTACCTCTTCCGCATAGGTGCTGATCAGATCATTCGGAGATGTGTCCCGGAAGAGGAAATCGGCAATATCCTATCTTTCTGCCATGACTAGGCATGCGGTGGCCATTTCTCAGGCCATAAAATCGCATCCAAAGTCCTCCAGTGTGGCTTCTACTGGCCTACACTATTCAAGGACGCATACAGCCACTGTAAGGCATGCAGTCGTTGCCAGACTTTGGGCAACATGAACCGTCGCGACATGATGCCTTTACAGCCGATTCTCGTATGCGAAATCTTCGATGTCTGGGGGATTGATTTTATGGGCCCCTTTCCTGTTTCGGATGGTTTCGAGTACATCCTGCTTGCGGTGGACTATGTGTCCAAATGGATCGAAGCCATACCGACCCGAACCTGTGATCACAAGATTGTTCTTAAGTTCATACATCAAAACATTTTCTCAAGGTTCGGGATTCCCCATGCTATTATCTCTGATGGGGGGACCCATTTTACAAATGCTCAGTTTAGGTCACTGATGGCCAAATTTGGGGTGTCTCATCGAATCTCTACTCCTTACCACCCCCAAACAAATGGTCTAGCTGAGCTATCAAATCGGGAGATCAAGAAAATCCTGCAAGTCACTGTTCGGCCTGACAGGAAGGACTGATCGTCCCGACTTCCGGAAGCATTGTGGGCTTATAGGACCGCCCACAAGACCCAATTGGGCATGTCTCCCTTTAGACTGGTGTACGGAAAGGCATGCCACCTTCCCGTAGAACTGGAGCATAAAGCCTATTGGGCAGTACGGAACTGTAATCTAGATCTTTCCAAGGCTGGAACCCACAGAAAACTCCAAATCAGCGAGATCGATGAATTATGCCTAGATGCGTACGAGAACTCGCGAATCTACAAGGAGCGGGTTAAAGCCTTCCACGACAAACACATCTCGAGAAAGATCTTTTATCCTGGTCAAAAGGTCCTACTCTTTGATGCCCGACTCAAACTTTTCCCGAGAAAGCTGAGGTCCAAGTGGGTCGGACCGTATTTAGTCCGACAGGTTTTTGGAAATGGAGCTATCGAAATCAGTCCGCTCAGCCACAATTCCAAACCTTTCATCGTGAACGGTCAGAGACTCAAGCCGTTCATCGATGTGACTTCTACTGATTTGGCTGAAGCATCTTATATCCTCCATTCCCCTTGAGCTTATTGTGCCCAGCCGATGACGTAAAACTCAGCGCTTAACGGGAGGCAACCCGTCATTTTCCTAAAAATCCAAAACTTTTTTCTGACACCTTTTTGCACTTAAGGTTCACCTTTGTAGACAGCCGACCCCACCTCAGATGCTTGCATCTGGGATTAGAAATCGTCCGCAAAATTCAACCCGACCCATTCACTCATCCAAATTTCTGTCTTAAGGAATGAACTAAGTTAAATAAAAACCCCCTTGGTTACAATGAGGACATTGCAAATCTGAGGCGTGGGGGGTATGAAAGTGCAAAACTTGTAAGAAAAGGTTTCAAACAAAAAATTCACATATGCCAAAAACACCATAAAAATAAAAAATTTTCGAAAAAGAATAAGAGGAAAAAAGGAGAAGGAAATTTTGTGAAGGAGAAGGAGAAAAGAAACAAAATGAAAAAGGAGCACGAAATTATGAGGAAAAAGTGATAGTCATTAGTAAGGAACTAAGGAATTAACCTAAGTTCTAGACCTCATTCAAGAAAATAACTGAAAAGTGCATAATGAGATTAGTAAGAACGCAAACCTTAGGCATTCTTGAATAGACTCTTAGTACCCATTAAGATCTGGACACTCCTCAAGAGGTTGAGGAAAATGAAAAGCTGAAGTATTAGGTCTAAGGCTTAGGGAGTATTTGGCCTCGTTAACTAATTTTTGGTTTACGGGACTCAGTAAGCTAAGCACCCTAACCTCACACACAGCCTGGTTCAGTAAGCGTAAAAATCAAAATCACGCAGAAGCGTCGCAAAATTCTGAAAAGTACACCTAGAGTAGGAGCGGCCGATCAACACAAGTTGATTTGGATGAGTTCCCAGCACGGAGAGGCGGGAAATCCCCTCGAAGATGCGTAACAAAATATCATCTCCTCGGTGCTTGTCTCTTAGGACATTCACATATCCTACTGGGGGCATTGGCGAAACGGTGGCAGCAACTAGCTTTTCTTAAGTCGTTGTAGTACAGATAGTTATTACCATCATTTGCTAATATATAATTTTTTACTCGGAAAATAAAGAGTTCCCGAGGTCGAACTCAGGGAGCAAGTTGTATTCTAGAGATATACATGTTCTATTACAAAAATAAAGAGAGAGAGAGAGAGAGAGAGATGAAGGTTTGGCTTCTTCTTCTTTTCTTCTTTCTTTCTCTTTGTCTTCTCTTTAGCTTTTGTTCTTCCTGTTCTTCTTTTCTTGCTTCAGATCTCCCTTCCGTGCTCTTCTTCTTTTTTTCTTCTTGCTTCTCTTCTTCTTCTGCTTGGCTGCTCCGTCTCTCTTATTTTCTTCTTTCTTCACCTGTCTTCAGGACGTCGTCTGATTTTCCAATCAGATGACTTAACCCGCGGATGCTACAGTGTTGCTTCAATTCTTCTTCCTCAGTCCTCTGCTTCGGGCAGCCCTGGCTGCTCTTCTTCCTTCAGTCTTCTTCTCCTTCTCTGTTCAGCGGGCGTCTTTCTTCTTCTTCTCTGCCTGCGCACTTGCACAGCTTGATCAGAGGGGCAAAACCTAATTCTACCCTCTCCCCCGCGTTTCTCTCTCACGGAAGCCGCTCTTAGGAAAGCTCTCCCAGAGTTGCCGGGTATTCAGGTACGGGTCGTGCCCGGGTCCAGGCCCACCGGTGTGCGTGGTGGGCGAGGAGTGCAGGTCGGGCTTAGTCGGGTCGGGCCAGGTCCGCGGGGCGTGGTCGCGGACGAGGCTGGGTCGAGCGGGTAAGTGAGAGGGATCTCACCCCGTGCTCAGGAGGCAACGAACCTAAGGCACCTTTTGCCTTTATGCGGGTGCGCTCCTCTGAAAAGTTCCGAGGTGGGACCAAATGTCCCACCCCAATTGGGCGCCCGCAGCTGAAGACGCTGCAGGAGTTCGCGGTTGCACGCGAGGCCTTTGCCCCAGCTGCAAGCCTGGGACGCTTCGCGGAGATGCCCCGCGCAGCCTGGGAGTCGAACCTGGGCGAATCGCACCTGGAGCTGCAGGTTGAAGGTGCTCCTTCCACGCAGCAATGGCGACGGCGGTCGAGATACCTGTCCACAGAGGAACGGCCTCTCGGCTTAATCAGATACGCGGAGAACCTTCGCCGTGGCACGGCGAAAGTGGTGGGGGGTCTGGCAGGCGGCGGGGCGGAGCGTGAGGGTCGCCATAGGTCAAACTGCGGGCGGAGAAGTGGGTTTGTTCGGGGGGTCTGCAGAGGGAGAGTGGCGGGAAGTGTAAGGGCGGAGGTTGATCAGGGTGAGGAGGCGGAGGTTCTGTGAGGGTCGGCGAGGCGTATGGGGCTGTGGAGCGACGGGGGCGTCTCGCCGGAGTTTGGCCGGAGACGAAGGGGGTGACGGTGGACAGGTGCGGTCGAGGGTTTAATAAAATAAAAGACAGTGAGGAAAAGAAAGAGGGGGAGATGGGGAGAAGTTCTGACCTAGCTACGGAGACGAAAGGGGCTGGAGCAAGGCGGCAGTCGTATCGACTGTCGCCGGAGAAGAAGATGCCCAGGGGAAGGGGCGGCGGCGAGGAGAGGGCCGGAGAGGTGCCAGCTGGGTGCGGCGTGGCGCGGGAAGAGCGAGGGAGGGCAACCCTGCAGCTGGTAGTGCAGCAGAGCAACGAGGAGGAAGAGGAGAGGCCGCCGGAGCAAGGGGGGCGCCTGTCGGAGTGGGAAGAGAGGAAGTGGGGGTCTTTCTCCGTCAGGACCGAGCTACTGAGAATGGCGGAGCGACGGGGGTATTTATAGAGGCGGAATCAGAGAGGAGGGCGGAGGGAGACGACGTGTCTCCCTCGCCGAAGGACGCCGGAGATGGAGACCCATACCGTCCGTGCGTTCGCACGGCCGGTATGGTGGGTTGCAGCGACCAGGGGGGTGTTCCTGCGACGGCTGACGACGCAGGGCACCCCCGGTTGTCTTGCCAGATCCTCCCCCTTACCCTGCACGGCGCCATGCTCCGCGCAAGGTCGCCGGAGCATGGTGCTGGTCAGGTTTTGGCAGGAGGGACCTGAATGCAAAGAACGAAGGAGAGTTAGGGGCAGAAATGTGAGGGTTCGAAAGTTGAGGGCCAACAAGTAAATATATGAGGACCAAAGTGTAAAGTTGGTCAAGAAGGTTTCTTCTTAGGCTCAGGTTTTTATACATGACTAATTAGGACCTAAGGAATCTGATGGTGAATTTTATTTCTAGATTAAACCTTGTTTGACCGGTCAATTTACGCAAAAACCCAAATTAAGTTATTAATTGGGCATGGTTCTCAATGTAGGTCAAAAAGGGTTCCGAAGGACAAATTGAAGGTTCTAAACCCTAGAGATTATTTTTCTATGAATTTTAGAGGGTTTATTCTATTTTTACTTTGCCTCGAACCTCACGAATTGAAGTGGATTTGTTTTAAGGTTACAGATTATCATTTAGTTCCTTGGAATTACTGTAGCCCTTATCAGATCATCCCACTTTCCTTCTTATTTGGTTTGTTTGACCTATGTTTGGACCTGTATGCAGATTATACTAGTAAAATTGCATTTTTACCCCTTATGACTTGTTTTCTTCTTAAACTCAGAATTCTCTGAGTTAAGCCTTTCCTTGAGTTATGTAGGAGCTTTTATCCTTTCTATTAGGTCAAAATGAGCTAGTTATGGCTCATGATGAGGTTCTCATCATACCCCCATGCCTAGCTTTTGCTAGTCCCTTAGCAAAAACTTAAGGTTTTAACCCTTGTTCTAGACCATGAAGTTCTTAATAGCTTCAGATAAGTGCTTTTTCATTTGAGCTTAGATTAGGTTAGAATGCTGACCATAAGCCTAAAAGGTACTCTAGTACCAATCAAGATCCAAATCTGTCTAGCCTTAGCCTCAGTCCTTAGCAAAGGTTTTTAAGGTCCACAAGAACTAACCTAAGGTTTATTGGACTTTGTGGTTAAAGCACCCGTGCTTGAAATGATTTTAGCTCTGGCTTAGTTCGCAGTGCATTTTGTAAGAGAGAGAGATAGAAAATTTTTCTGTTTGGAGAGTTTTCTCTCTTTTTCTTTTTAATTCTAGCTTAGGATTGGCTTTTCAACACGGTCTGTATCAGATTCCTTGCTCCCATCATCAATCCTCAAGGGTTCCTGGCAATCGATGCTTCGAGATAGCACCGCCCATGGCAACCCCCGGAACCCTAGCTATTGAGATTTCGACATAATCCCATCCATGGTGTTCCGTGGCCGAATTCAAACCCTGGCAATTGACACTTCGAGATAATGCCCTCCATGGAATCTGAACCAGCAGGGTGCTTACATGCCCCCAGGAGGATATGTGAATATCCTAAGAGACAAGCACCGAGGAGATGATATTTTGTTACGCATCTTTGAGGGGATTTCCCGCCTCTCCGCGCTGGGAACTCGTCCAAATCAACTTGTGTTGATCGGCCGTTCCTACTCTAGGTGTTCTTTTCAGAATTTTGCGACGCTTCTGCGTGATTTTGATTTTTACGCTTACTGAACCCGGCTGTGTGTGAGGTTAGGGTGCTTAGGTTACTGAGTCCCGTAAACCAAAAATTAGTTAATGAGGCCAAATACTCCCTAAGCCTTAGACCTAATGCTTCAGCTTTTCATTTTCCTCAACCTCTTGAGGAGTGTCCAGATCTTAATGGGTACTAAGAGTCTATTCAAGAATGCCTAAGGTTTGTGTTCTTACTAATCTCATTATGCACTTTTCAGTTATTTTCTTGAATGAGGTCTAGAACTTAAGTTAATTCCTTAGTTCCTTACTAATGACTATCACCTTTTCTCATAATTTTGTGCTCCTTTTTCATTTTGTTTCTTTTCTCCTCCTTCACAAAATTTCCTTCTCCTCTTTTCCTCTTATTCTTTTTCGAAAATTTTTAATTTTTATGGTGTTTTTATCATATGTGAACTTTTTTGTTTGAAACCTTTTCTTACAAGTTTTGCACTTTCATACCCCCCCATGCCTAAGATTTGCAATATCCTCATTGTAACCTAGGGGGTTTTTATTCAACTTAGTTCATACATTAGGACAGATGTTTTGATGAGTGAATGAGTCGGGGTGACTGTTGCGGACGATTTTTAATCTCAGATGCAAGCATCTGAGGTGGAGTCGACTGTCCTAAAGTGTGAACTTTAAGTGCGGCAAGGTGTCAGAAAAGGTTTTAGGTTTTCAAAGAGAATGACGGGTTGCCTCCCGTTGAGCGCTAAATTTGATGCCTTCAGCCAAGCAGGAAATGCGATGGAGAGGGGATGATCAAATCAGCAGAGTTTTGTAAGACAAGCACCTTGATTAAGAGCCTGGTTGGTCCAACCAGGTGCTTGTTCAGATCGACAGGCTAATGAT
This sequence comes from Thalassia testudinum, assembly GCA_037157565.1. Taxonomy (NCBI): domain Eukaryota; kingdom Viridiplantae; phylum Streptophyta; class Magnoliopsida; order Alismatales; family Hydrocharitaceae; genus Thalassia; species Thalassia testudinum. Next base: position 84,240,234 of record JAZHRO010000022.1, read on the forward strand.
GCAGCCCAAACCCAATCAATCTGGTGGGTTGATAGATGTAGATCAAAAGGTGTGGAACCCACCATATACTATGAAGCTCAGATGGATGTGGAAGTGTGAATGCAGGGTTTGGCTGAGTCGAATCAGCCTGGTCAGAGTAGGGACCCGTAGAATAATCAGTGATTGATGCAGGAACCCTACAGGGGTGATCAGAGAATGATAGAGCATGGTATGTAGTCTGATCAATGTTCGAAACCCGATGTGGAAATGCAATCGGCTCGGTGAGAGGTGAATCTGAATAGAAATTGAGTCCGGTTGCGGGTCGGGGTTGGGAAGAGGTTTTGATTAGTTCTGTGTGTGCAGACGAGGTGGCAACTGTGTATGAGGGCTCTTCTAGAAAGGAACGACAGGTGGTTTTCTGTAGAGAGTCCTTCGGGTAACTATCAAATGCCTGAAGAGTGTCTGTAGGATGAAAGAAATCTGAATTGAGAAAAGATTTGAATTCTGGGTTGCAATCACTCTTGGCATTTTCTATTTTTGGTTCCTGAGGATCAAAAAGGAATGATTCTGTGTTATCAGTGATCTCAGGAATCAAGACCTCAGAGTCGGAGTCAGAGTCATGTGAACTGAGGTCGTAGATGGGCCTGGCGTGTTCAGGAAGGAGAGTCTCTCCGCAATTATAGTCGGATTTGAAGTTGTCGGAGAGTTTGTGAAAATGAGATTCATGATCATGAATTCCACTACAGCAAAAATTATTAGATGTGGAATCAGCAGCCTGACTGGGGTCTAGCTTATATGTCAATTCTGGGCTTATAAAGGTATTCTGTCTAAGCTCAAGCTCAAAGCTGGTAGGATAGACCCAATTGAAATCCAACTCGTCCAACTCCTCAGTCTCTGTATTATAAATTGGTATGACTTTCGAAAAATCGATCAGATTTTCTGAAGATGTTGGAGAGGGGTATTCATCAAATAGAGGCCCGGAATCATATTCTGTAAAAATTTGATCTTGCTCATAAGGGGCCTCATAATCTTCCCAATAAGTTTCAGATCTAGGTTCTAGGCTTAGGATGTGGGTAGAATTATTAGAACCTAAGTCCGAATAACCTTCGAGGGCCACCTTATCAAAATAAGGGGCGGAATTTATACCCTCAAAAGGTTCAGTTCTGATCTCATTATTGCAGGAGTTTTGGAATTCTAGGCTTGGCAATTCATGGTCTAAGTTTGGCTCATCATTGTGTTCTCCTGCAATATCCCAACCTAATTCAACATTGTATTCTATCTGGGTTGGGATTCCACAACCACTTTGTGCCTCAATCCCGAGATCTGGGAAACTAGATTGTTCCTTAATACTGTTCCAAGATGGTTCACCCTCTATTTCTGGTATATACGGGTATTTCTGGTTGCTAATTTGTTCTACTGATTTCATCATTTCTACCTGTTTTATAAGGGCATCTTGGTGTTGTTCCCAAAGTACAGGATTTGTCAAGCATTGAAGGTATTCAGATTGGTGTAATTTTTCTATCTCAATGTATCCTGTCATGAGCATATCTCGGGTTGATCCTTTTGTAACTTCTATCAATAGAATTTGGGCACAGTTTATGATGAAAGCTGCGGTTGTTGGGACATCAACCTGAATGTTTTCTATTGGTATTGAGGGTTTATATTTGATTTCATAAAATTCAAGGGCATCCTCAATCATCTTATCTTTCATGGATCTCAGATATTCAGGTTTTTTACATGGTAGTCTTGCTAGGTAATTAGGCTGCATCTTTGAATCAGGTGGTGGAATCAAGATATAGAATCAGAAGTTTGAATCGATGAAAGAAGGGGACTTTGTTCAGAATCAGAGGAAAGAGGGGCTATGCGAAAGATTGGTTGCACAAACAAGGGCAGCGAGGCTTAGCCTCGGGGAGAGTGAATTTCTATAGGAGGTTCCAAGGACCTCCTGCAAAATACTGAAGGACTGGATGAGATAAGCAGGTGCTGGACCCAATCAAGACACCCAAAAATGTGTTGGGTGACTATAGAGGTGCGGGGCAGATGGACCCCTTGATCAGAAAGATCGTCCACCTGAGAATTACCTGGGCAGCTAGAGAGGGAGAGTCCCGCGAAGACCCCTATACGGTAGAGCGTCCCCACGGGTTACAGGGTTTCCCCCACTCGACCTCTCTTGTCACTGCGGTTCCAGGTAGACCAGAATGGGGATCTTGACCTCTTAAGTCTACCAATTTTTACTTTAAGATCAGGGTGCTAAAGGTTTCATTTGAACTTTTAGTTCTTTGAGTGCAAAGAGTGACCTAATTTAAGGTTGGTTGACCCAAGGGGGCAACTTTACCTCTTGTTTCCTTTGAGAGCTTATCAGGTCTTGTCTTTTAGGGTTCAAGTGTTTAGAGAGCCAATTGCTTAGGGTTTCTCTTGTATAGCTCTTTTTCAAACAAGGTTTGGGCACACTTCTTTTAGGATTTCTCAATTCTTGCTTAAAAAGTGTGTCTCTAAATCCCTAGTGTTGGATCCTAGGTTGGCTCTACTTGGTCCAGTTAGCTCTTTGTTGGGTAATTAGGGCTCAAGCAAGAATGTGTTAGCCCTTAAATACCCTTAATAGTGTGCAGGAATAATGAGTTGAAAACATGCAACTTTTTATGGTTACTAAGTATGGAAGACAGGTTAGCCCTATATTGCTTGTTCTTTTCTTTTCCTCCTCTTTAGAGTTTAGGGGTTAATAGCGAGAGGAAAAAATTACCTGTCCTCGGAGTGGTTGTCGTGCGGTTGCTTGTCTTCTTGATTTCCTGTAGCTGTCCTCGGAGTGGTTGTCGTGCGGTTGCTTGTCTTCTTGATTTCCTGTAGCTGCACAAAAGAGAGGAGATTATCAGAAACTAAAAGAAACAGGAATGTTTACCTCTAGAATAGCCGTTTCTCCCCGGCAACGGCGCCAACTGGCGAAACGGTGGCAGCAACTAGCTTTTCTTAAGTCGTTGTAGTACAGATAGTTATTGCCATCATTTGCTAATATATAATTTTTTACTCGGAAAATAAAGAGTTCCCGAGGTCGAACTCAGGGAGCAAGTTGTATTCTAGAGATATACATGTTCTATTACAAAAATAAAGAGAGAGAAAGATGAAGGTTTGGCTTCTTCTTCTTTTCTTCTTTCTTTCTCTTTGTCTTCTCTTTAGCTTTTGTTCTTCCTGTTCTTCTTTTCTTGCTTCAGATCTCCCTTCCGTGCTCTTCTTCTTTTTTTCTTCTTGCTTCTCTTCTTCTTCTGCTTGGCTGCTCCGTCTCTCTTATTTTCTTCTTTCTTCACCTGTCTTCAGGACGTCGTCTGATTTTCCAATCAGATGACTTAACCCGCGGATGCTACAGTGTTGCTTCAATTCTTCTTCCTCAGTCCTCTGCTTCGGGCAGCCCTGGCTGCTCTTCTTCCTTCAGTCTTCTTCTCCTTCTCTGTTCAGCGGGCGTCTTTCTTCTTCTTCTCTGCCTGCACACTTGCACAGCTTGATCAGAGGGGCAAAACCTAATTCTACCCTCTCCCCCACGTTTCTCTCTCACGGAAGCCGCTCTTAGGAAAGCTCTCCCAGAGCTGCCGGGTATTCGGGTACGGGTCGTGCCCGGGTCCAGGCCCACCGACGTGCGTGGTGGGCGAGGAGTGCAGGTCGGGCTTAGTCGGGTCGGGCCAGGTCTGCGGGGCGTGGTCGCGGACGAGGCCGGGTCGAGCGGGTAAGTGAGAGGGACCTCACCCCGTGCTCAGGAGGCAACGAACCTAAGGCACTTTTTGCCTTTATGTGGGCGCGCTCCTCTGAAAAGTTCCGAGGTGGGACTAAATGTCCCACCCTAATTGGGCGCCCGCAGCTGAAGACGCTGAAGGCAGGACTCACCACTATAACGACTGAGACCGGAGAAATCATTCCGACCCGATTAGCCAACTCGTGGAGAGTCTGTATAGATTACCGCCGACTCAATTCCTCCACGAAGAAGGATCATTTCCCACTACCCTTCATTGATCAAATTCTCAAAAAACTTGCGGGAAATAGGTTCTTCTGCTTTCTTGACGGGTACTCCGGTTATAACCAGGTGGCAATCCATCCTGAGGACCAAGAAAAGATCACGTTCACCTGCCCCTTCGGAACATACGTTTTCCGAAGGATGCCTTTCGGTCTTTGCAATGCACCCGCTACTTTTCAGCGATGCATGCTTGCCATATTCTCAGATATGGTAGGTGATTATCTGGAAGTCTTCATGGATGACTTTTCAGTTTTCGGAGCATCATTCGACGATTGCCTCCAACACTTGGTCCAGATACTCAGGCGGTGCATCGATGTGAATTTGGTTCTTTCCTGGGAAAAGAGCCATTTCATGGTGCCTGAGGGAATTGTCCTGGGACACTCAATTTCGGAGAAAGGTATCCAAGTGGATCGAGCTAAGGTTAATCTGATTTCTCACCTTCCTATGCCTAGCTCGATCAGGGACATCCATTCCTTTTTAGGGCATGTCGGTTTTTATCGACGATTTATCCCTGATTTTTCAAAAATCGCGCGCCCCCTGACCACTCTTCTCTCCAAGGATGTTCCTTTCGAAATTTCCAAGGAATGCACTCAAGCATTTGAAATCCTGCGTGACCGAGTCACCCAAGCCCCGATCCTACAGTCCCCTGATTGGTCTCAACCCTTTGAGATCATGTGCGATGCATCCGACTTCGCTATAGGAGCGATTTTAGGGCAGAAAATTGACAGGAAACCTGTGGTCATTTACTACGCCAGCAAAAGACTCGATGAGGCTCAGCGTAACTATACGGTTACTGAGAAAGAGCTGCTAGCTGTAGTATTTGCCCTAGAAAAGTTCAGATCGTACCTTCTGGGTTCCCGTGTCATCATATACTCGGATCACACAGCTGTGAGGCATCTCCTTGCAAAGAAGGACGCGAAACCTCGATTAATCCGATGGATCTTGCTGTTGCAAGAATTTGACCTTGAGATTCGCGACAAAGCGGGAAAGCAAAATGTGGTAGCTGATCACTTGTCCCGTCTTCCTTCTGAAATAATTGACCCTTCCGGACCCATCACTGAGCATTTTCCCGATGAGCACCTGCTGACTATTGGTACTAGCCTTCCATGGTTTGCTAATGTAGTAAATTACTTGGCATCTCATCAGATCCTGTCCGATTGGCCGAAGGCCAAGAAAGACAAATTACGCTCCGATGCCAAGTATTACATTTGGGAAGACCCGTACCTCTTCCGCATAGGTGCCGATCAGATCATCCGGAGATGTGTCCCGGAAGGGGAATTCAACAATATCCTCTCTTTCTGCCATGACCAGGCATGCGGTGGCCATTTCGCCGGGCATAAAACCGCATCAAAAGTCCTCCAGTGCGGCTTTTACTGGCCCACACTGTTCAAAGACGCATACAATCACTGCAAGGCATGCAGTCGTTGCCAGACTTTGGGCAACATGAGCCATCGCGACATGATGCCTATGCAACCGATTCTAGTATGCGAAATCTTTGATGTTTGGGGGATTGATTTTATGGGCCCCTTTCCTGTTTCGGATGGTTTCGAATACATTCTGTTGGCTGTGGACTACGTGTCCAAATGGATCGAAGCCATACCGACCCGAACCTGTGATCACAAAATCGTTCTCAAATTCATTCATCAACACATTTTATCAAGGTTCGGGATTCCTCGTGCAATAATCTCTGATGGGGGGACCCATTTCACAAATGCTCAGTTTAGGTCACTGATGACCAAATACGGGGTGTCTCACCGAATCTCTACTCCTTACCACCCCCAAACTAATAGTCTAGCTGAGCTGTCTAATCGGGAGATCAAGAAAATCCTGCAAGTCACTGTTCGACCTGACAGGAAGGACTGGTCGTCCCGACTTCCGGAAGCATTGTGGGCCTATAGGACCGCCCACAAGACCCAATTGGGCATGTCTCCCTTTAGACTGGTGTACGGAAAGGCATGCCACCTTCCCGTAGAGCTGGAGCATAAAGCCTATTGGGCAGTACGGAACTGTAATCTAGATCTTTCCAAGGCTGGGACCCACAGAAAACTCCAAATCAGCGAGATCGATGAATTACGCCTAGACGTGTACGAGAACTCGCAAATCTACAAGGAGCGGGTTAAAGCCTTCCACGACAAACACATCTCGAGAAAGATCTTTCATCCTGGTCAAAAGGTCCTACTCTTTGATGCCCGACTAAAACTCTTCCCAAGAAAACTGAGATCCAAGTGGGTCGGACCATATTTGGTCCGACAGGTTTTTTGGAAATGGAGCAATCGAAATCAGTCCACTCAGCCACGATTCTGAACCTTTCATCGTGAACGGTCAGAGACTCAAGCCGTTCATTGATGTAACTTCTACTGATTTGGCTGAAGCATCTTATATCCTCCTTTCCCCTTGAGCTTATTGCGCCCAGCCGATGGCGTAAAACTCAGCGCTTAACGGGAGGCAGCCCGTCATTCTCTTTGAAAACCTGAAACTTGTTCTGACACCTTTTTGCACTTGAAGTTCACACTTTAAGACAGCCGACTCCACTTCAGGTGCTTGCATCTGAGATTAGAAATCGTCCGCAACAGTCACCCCGACCCATTCACTCATCCAAATTTCTGTCTTAAGGAATGAACTAAGTTAAATAAAAACCCCCTAGGTTACAATGAGGACATTGCAAATCTTAGGCATGGGGGGGGTATGAAAGTGCAAAACTTGTAAGAAAAGGTTTCAAACAAAAAAAAAATTCACATATGCCAAAAACACCATAAAAATTAAAAAATTTTCCGAAAAAGAATAAAAGGAGAAGGAAATTTTGTGAAGGAGAAAAGAAACAAAATGAAAAAGGAGCACAAAATTATGAGAAAAGGTGATAGTCATTAGTAAGGAACTAAGGAATTAACCTAAGTTCTAGACCTCATTCAAGAAAATAACTGAAAAGTGCACAATGAGATTAGTAAGAATGCAAACCTTAGGCATTCTTGAATAGACTCTTAGTACCGATTAAGATCTGGACACTCCTCAAGAGGTTGAGGAAAATGAAAAGCTGAAGTATTAGGTCTAAGGCTTAGGGAGTATTTGGCCTCGTTAACTAATTTTTGGTTTACGGGACTCAGTAACCTAAGCACCCTAACCTCACACACAGCCTGGTTCAGTAAGCGTAAAATTCAGAATCACGCAGAAGCGTCGCAAAATTCTGAAAAGAACACCTAGAATAGGAGCGGCCGATCAACACAAGTTGATTTGGACGAGTTCCCAGCGCGGAGAGGCGGGAAATCCCCTCGAAGATGCGTAACAAAATATCATCTCCTCGGTGCTTGTCTCTTAGGATATTTACATATCCTACTGGGGGCATGTAAGCACTCTGCTGGTTCAGATTCCATGGATGGCATTATCTCGAAGTGTCAATTGCCAGGGTCTGGATTCGGCCACGGAACACCATGGATGGGATTATCTCGAAATCTCAATAGCCAGGGTTCCGAGGGTTGCCATGGGCGGTGCTATCTCGAAGCATCGATCGCCAGGAACACTTGAGGATTGATGATGGGAGCAAGGAATCTGATACAGACCGTGTTGAAAAGCCAATCCTAGGCTAGAACTAAAAAGAAAAAGAGAGAGAAAACTCTCCAAACAGAAAAACTTTCTATCTCTCTCTTACAAAACGCACTGCGAACTGAGCCAGGGCTAAAATCATTTCAAGCACGGGTGCTTTAACCACAAAGTCCAATAAACCTTAGGTTAGTTCTTGTGGACCTTAAAACCTTTGCTAAAGACTGAGGCTAAGGCTAGACAGATTTGGATCTTGATTGGTACTAGAGTACCTTTTAGGCCTATGGTCAGCATTCTAACCTAATCTATGCTCAAATAAAAAAGGCACTTATCTAAAACTATTAAAAACTTCATGGTCTAGAACAAGGGTTGAAACCTTAAGTTTTTGCTAAGGGACTAGCAAAAGCTAGGCATGGGGGTATGATGAGAACCTCATCATGAGCCATAACTAGCTCATTTTGACCTAATACAAAGGATAAAAGCTCCTACATAACTCAAGGAAAGGCTTAACTCAGAGAATTCTGAGTTTAAGGAGAAAACAAGTCATAAGGGGTAAAAATGTAATTTTACCAGTATAATCTGCATACAGGGTAATTCAGGGCCCAAACATAGGTCAAAGCAACTTAATAAGAATAAAAGTGGGATGAGATGATCTAGCAAGGGCTACAGCAATTACAAGGAACTAAATGATAATCTGTAACCCTAAAACAACCCACTTCAATTCACGAGGTTCGAGGCAAAGTAAAAATAGAATAAACCCTCTAAAATTCATAGAAAAATAATCTCTAGGGTTTAGAAGCTTCAATTTGGCCTTCAGAACCCATTTTGACCTACATTGAGAACCAGGCCCAATTAATAACTTAATTTGGGTTTTCGCATAAATTGACCAGTCAAACAAGGTTTAATATAGAAATGAAATTCACCATCAGATTCCTTAGGTCCTAATTAATCATGTATAAAAACTTGAGCCTAAGAAGAAACCTCGTTGACCGACTTTACACTTTGGTTCTCATATATTTACTTTTTGGCCCTCAACTTTTGAACCCTCGCATTTTGGCCCCTAACTCTCCTTCGTTCTTTGCGTTCAGGTCCCCCTGCAAAACCTGCCAGCACCATGCTCCGGCGACCTTGCGCGGAGCATGGTGCCGCGCAGGGTGAGGGGGAGAGCCTGGCAAGTAAACCGGGGGTGCCCTGCGTCGTCAGCCGTCGCAGGGACACCCCCCTGGTCGCTGTAACCCACCATACCGGCCGTGCGAACGCACGGACGGTATGGGTTTCCATCTCCGGCGTCCTCCGGCGAGGGAGACACGTCGTCTCCCTCCGCCTTCCTCCCTGATTCGGTCCCTATAAATACCCCCGTCGCTCCACCGTTCTTCCGAGCTCGGATCTGACGGAGAAAACCCCCAAATTTCCTCTCCTCTCACTCCGGCAGACGCCCACCAGCTTCGGCGGTTCCTCCTCCTCCTCTTCGCTCTGCCGCAATACTAGCAGCAGAGACTTCTTCCCCTGCTCTTCCCGCGCCACGCCGCACCCAGCTGGCGCCTCTCCGGCTCTCTACTCGCCGCCGCCCCTTCCCCTGGGCATCTTCTTCTCCGGCGACAGTCGATACGACTGTCGCCCTGCTCCGGCCCCTTTCGTCTCCGTAGCTAGGTCAGAACTCCTCCCCATCTCCCCCTCTTTCTTTTCCTCACTGTCTTTTATTTGATTAAACCCTCGACCGCTCCTGTCCACCGTCACCCCCTTCGTCTCCGGCCAAACTCCGGCGAGACCCCCCCCATCACCCCATCAACCCACACGGCTCGCCGACCACCGCAGAACCTCCGCCTCCTCACCCTGATCAACCCCCGCCCTTCCACTTCCCCCACATCACCCTCTGCAACCCCATCCTCCGACCCACAGTCCGACCTAGGGCAGCCCTTGCACGCCGCCCCACGCCTCGCCACCACCCACACGAGCTTCGCCGCACTCTGGCGAAGCTCCCGGCACCTTCTGATTAGGCCGAGAGGCCGTTTTGCTGTGAACAGGTCACCCGACCTCCGCCGCCATTGCCGTGCAGAAGGAGCTGCTTCCGCCTGCAGCTGCAGGCGCGCCACGCCCAGATTCGACTCCCAGGCCTTGCGAGGCATTTCGACAAAGCATCAGGCTCGCAGCTGGGGCGAAGGCCTCGCGTGAAGCCGCGATCGCCCGCTGCTTTCTCCGCTGCGGGCGCTCAATTAGGGTGGGACATTTAGTCCCACCTCGGAAAACTCTGAAGAGGCTCAGCGGTATAAAGCGAAAAAGTGCTGGAGGCTTACTGCCTCAGCACACGGGGTGAGGTCCCCTTCACCCGCCCGGTTACCCGGTCTCGTCCGCGGTCACGCCCCGCGGACCTGACCCGACCCGACTTAGACTGACCTGCACTCCTCGCCCACCACGCACGCCAGTGGGCCTGGACCCGGGCGCTACCCGTACCCGGCTACCCGGCAGCTCTGGGAGAGCTATCCTATGAGCGGATTCTGTGAGAGAGAGAGACGGAGGGGCGGGGGGTAGAGTAGGTTTTGCCCTCTGACGTAAACTCTGATGTGTGCAGGCACAGGTGAAGAAGAAGGACCGCGGAAGAAGAAGGAAGCTGAGGGAGACACTGTAGCAGCAAGCGGTTTAAGTCGTCTGATTGGAAAATCAGACGACGTCCTGAAGGGAAAAGAAGAAAGAAGGAGAGACGACGTCCTGACAGGAAAAAGAAAAGAAGAAAGAAGGAGATCTGAAGAACAAAAGAACAAGGAAGAACAACAGAAGAAGGCGAGGCAGAGGAGAACACAAAGAGGCCAAGGGAAGAACTGAAAGAAGAAGAGCACGAGAAGAAGATCTGAAGAAAGGAAAAGAAGAAAGAAAGGAAAAGAAGAAGAAGAACATCACCACTGCAGATAAAGAAGAAGAAGATAACAGAAGATCTGAGACGAGGAGAAGCAAAGAGAAAAGAAGAAAAGACAACAAATTCTTTCTCTCTCTTTCTTTATTTTTGTAAAAGAAACTTGTACCCCTAGAATATAACTTGCTCCCTGAGTTCGACCTCGGGAACTCTTTTATTTTCCGAGTAAAAAATTTATATATTTGAAATGTTGGCAATAACTGGCTATACTATAACGCTATAACAATAAAACCCGGTTATCTCAACGAAGCCACAGCGTTTCACGCGCCTCCTCACTGTTGGTGCTAGAGCACCACGATCATTTGTTTTGATGATAAAAAAACACGTGTTATTTAACATTTGCACTTGGAGTCTTAGATTTCAGGTCAATTGCAAATGTAGACGTGATTAGACGGAATTCGAGCTCGCAACCAGGACGGATTGGAGGAGCTTGATGGAGAACAGAGGAGATTCGCGAGGAGCGATAGATTGAAGATGGAAGGACAAGAAGAATAGGATAGAATTCATTTTATTCCTTTCATGTACATTTGTCGTTATTTTCTTGCTCTTTATTTCCTTAGAAAATTATGTTAAAGAGCCTCAAAGTACCCTAACAGTAGTCCTAGGAACACCGGCACAACCCTAGGACACTTAGGTTTTCTGTAGAATACTTAGAAAACCAATATAGGGTTCAAACAGCCTTTCCAGAAGTCTAATTCCAATATCAGATGTCTGATAATGTGTTTTAAGACGTCTGACTGTTGATTCAGACATCTGATAACAATTAGCCGGGACTTACAAGTTCTGTCTGATGAAAATCAGACGTCCATACCTTAGTCTCGACGTCTTAGGAGACGTCTGATGACTTTGCCAGACGTTCAATTAGTAGACCGTTGGCTCTCCTAGCATACACTCAAGGATATGACCGTTAGAGCCTTATCAGATGTCCTTAAGCCATTCCAGACGTCTGATAATTGACCGTTTAGCCTCGACTGACCCGAAAATCTCTTCTCATAGATTTTCTAGCCGTTGCAAATCCATTCCCACGAAAAAGTAGGTTTCCAGACATCCAGACATAGTGCCAGACGTCTTGTATGTCGTCTGATGGACTTGCGCTAGAACCCTGTTTAGATCTGATTCATGTCAAGAAGGAACCCGCACGAAATCAGACGTCTTAAAGTGGTCTTCCAGACGTTTGATGCCAGAATCAGACGTCTGATAACCTTGTCAGTGACATGATTGTTCCTGATTTCGGGTTGATTCACTTGGGCTTTGCACCCAACGGCTATGGAGCCTTTCCTAAGCCATCCAAAGCCTTCTTAAGGCCTCTATAAATAGAGGGGCACCTCTTGCACTCTAAGACACACCTAGAAACACAAGACACACACCTTGCAATACACTTTCAAACCATTTTGTGTCTCTCTTGCTCTCTAAGCTCTAGTTCTTCATCTAGAGAGCATCAAGCTTTGCGCACCCGCTCTCCCGTCGTAGTTCACGAGAGCGACGTAGCGCCGTCGTGTTGTTCACGCATCCGCGTCGCCGATGCACTCCTTGCAAAGGGGAGTTTCTTAATTCCTATAGAAGCTTAGGTTTAAAATTACTTTGTTGGCTCTATAGGATTATTTGCTATTTGATTGGGTATTCGCTTTGCGAATTCCTGTCTCCTTCGTGGGACAAAATCCTTCTCGTGGAGAGAAGGGGTTGAGGAACGCTACCCTCACACTTGTAGTGTGGTTGTAATTGTGGTTGAATCACCCTCGTTTAAAGTGATTCGGTTAGTGGATTTGATCAACCTTGTTGATCGGAAAATCCTAACTCGAGAGGGTTAGGTGGTGGTTTTTACCCGGTTTGGGTTTCCACCTAAAAATAATTGTGTACTCGTGTGATTGTATTTCGTGAGATTGTTTATATTTTATTTCTGCAATTATTACGTCATCCCTCCTGCTAGGAAAGAATCTACATTTGGTATCAGAGCAAGTCTTGTTGTTTCGGCTAACAACCCAGCAAGAAGATCTATGGAGGGAAGCAGTTCCGCAGGTAGGATTTCCGAGGGCTAGTCTACGACTCGTCCGCCGTTCTTCGACGGGAGCAACTACCCTTACTGGAAGCTGCGAATGAAGACGTAGCTTCAAGTCACCGATTTCACGATTTGGGCCAGGTGCGAGACCCCTTTCGACATCCCAGAAAAACCCGTCGGAGGATACTCGTAGCAGCAAATCCGGGAGCTATCTCTCAACGCGAAAACAATGAACGCGTTGTATTGCACACTCAGCTCGGAGGAGTTCAACAGAATCTCGCAATGCGCCACCGCATACGAGATTTGGCACACACTTGAGGTAACTCACGAAGGTACCTCTAAGGTAAAAACCTCTAAAATTAATTTACTTTCTCAAGAATTTGAATCTTTTTCAATGAAATCTAACGAATCTTTAAGTGAGATGAACTCTAGGTTCACTCTCATTGTAAATAACTTGAAAGCTTTAGGGAAGACCTTCATCAAGGGGGAGCTTCAAGGGAAGCTTCTTTGTTCCCTTGGACCGGAATGGGAACAGAAAGTCACCGCCATCGAGGAGGCAAATGATGTGGAGGAGCTCAACATGGAAGATCTCCTAGGCAATCTAATGGCCTACGAGACAAAGTTGAAGCAGAAGAAGAAGGATACACCGGAGCCTAAACCAAAAAAGATTCTCGCTTTCAGAGCCACGTCGGATAGCAAGGTAAGTTCCGACGACGAAGACTTTAGAATTTTACTTTAAAAATTTCTCAAGTTTTGTAGGGAATTAAAGAAAGAGAAAAAGGAGAAGGAAAGTCCGAGACGTTGCTACCACTACAACGAGAAAGGGCACCTACGACCAGAGTGCCCTCTTCTCAAAAATGAGAAGAAGAAGGAAAAGGAAAAGAGATCTAAGAAGAAGGTGTTCCAAGCCACTTGGGACGATTCCAGTTCAGAGGAAAAAGAAGAAGAAGAAAAGTCCATAGAAGAAGAAACCGCTTGCTTCGGTTTCATAGCCAGAGGAAGCGACAGCGAAAGCGGAAGCGACTCAGACAACGAGGTAAGTTACGACTTATAAGAAGCTTTTAATGAACTTTTTGAAGTTAGTAAAGCACTTAAGAAAGAAAATAAAAGCATGAAAAAGAATATTAGTTTTCTTAGAAGTAAAAATGACAGGTTAGAAATAAAACTTAAGAATCTAGAAGCTAGTCCTAAAAATGATAACCTATTATTAGAAAATCATAACCTCATCAGTGAAAATAATAAATTGATTGAGGAAAATGTTAGTCTCAAAATAGAAATTTCTGATTTAAAGACTAAAATGAATATTATAGAAAAAGAAATTGCATGTCTTAGGGAAAACTCTAACAAATTGATCAACAAAGTAGATGATTTATATAGCCCTAAGATTTAGAAAGGATCTCCATCAAGGAGACCCGCTAACAGATCTGGATCGAAGCTCACTTGGATACCGAAGAAAAATTTGGAAACTTGTTTTGTAGGATTCAGAGATAACTACAACACGAAGGACTGGACCTACAAGCTCAAGGCTGGTCAACTCGAGTTGGGAGAACCAAGGAGTAGACCAAGGAGGAGAACAAGAAGACCGACGAGACGGAGAACAAATGATGGACCCGCCGCACATCGACCACCAGATTGGAGACCGACGCCAATGCCCAGGCCTCCAAGCTACGGATGGGAGGCCCATCCGATGTGGCATCCACCACCACCATTCGGGCCATTTTATTGGCCATGGTAGGTGAGGTAAAACCCTTTACCCTATCCTTTTATCATAAGCATTTAGATAGGGGGAGCAAAAAAATTATAAGCTAATTGTCAATTTTTAAGGGAGAGATATAAGGTAGCTAAATTTCCTTTAGAAAGGGGGAGAAAAATAATAGCTATCTTATTGTTATAAAAAAAGGGGAGGACATTACCTTTGTTAAAAGAAATTTATAGAAGAGCATGTTTTAAGGGGGAGTTATAGAAAATTTAAAATTAATCAAACCTTTTTGGTAATGTCAAAAAGGGGGAGGATTTTTTGCATTATTATTTATGATTTTGTCATCATCAAAAAGGGGGAGATTGTTGGTGCTAGAGCACCATGATCATTTGTTTTGATGATAACAAAACACGTGTTATTTAACATTTGCACTTGGAGTCTTAGATTTCAGGTCAATTGCAAATGTAGACGTGATTAGACGGAATTCGAGCTCTCATCCAGGACGGATTGGAGGAGCTTGATGGAGAACAGAGGAGATTCGTGAGAAGCGATAGATTGAAGATGGAAGGACAAGAAGAATAGGATAGAATTCATTTTATTTCTTTCATGTACATTTGTCGTTATTTTCTTGCTCTTTATTTCCTTAGAAAATTATGTTAAAGAGCCTCAAAGTACCCTAACAGTAGTCCTAGGAACACCGGCACAACCCTAGGACACTTAGGTTTTCTGTAGAATACTTAGAAAACCAATATAGAGTTCAAACAGCCTTTCCAGACGTCTAATTCCAATATCAGACGTCTGATAATATGTTTTAAGATGTCTGACTGTTGATTCAGACGTCTGATAACAATTAGCCTGGACTTACAAGTTCTGTCTGATGAAAATCAGACGTCCATACCTTAGTCTAGACGTCTTAGGGGACGTCTGATGACTTTGCCAGACGTCCAATTAGTGGACCGTTGGCTGGCTTAGCGAACACTCAAGAATGTGACCGTTAGAGCCTTATCAGACGTCCATAAGACTTTCCAGACGTCTAATAATTGACCGTTTTGCCTCGGCTGACCCAAAATCTCTTCTCAGAGATTTTCTAGCCGTTGCAATGTTTGGAAATCCATTCCCACAGTAAAAGTAGATTTCCAGACGTCCAGACATAGTGCCAGACGTCCTATATGTCGTCTGATGGACTTGCACAAGAATCCTGTTTAGATCTGATTCAAGTCAGGAAGGAACCCGCCCAAAATCAGACGTTTGACCTTGAAATCAGACGTCTTAAAGTGAACTTCCAGACGTCTGATGCCAGAGTTAGACGTCTGATAAGCCTATCAGAACAATGATTGTTCCTGATTTCGGGCTGATTCACTTGGGCTTTGCACCCAACGGCTATGGAAGCTTTTCTAAGCCTTCCTAAGCCTTCCTAAGGCCTCTATAAATAGAGGGGACCCTTTACACACCAACACACACCAAGATACACAAGAAACACTTTTTAATACACTTTCCACTCTCTTGTGTCCTAGCTAGCTCTTGCTCTCCAAGCTCAAGCTCCATTCTCTTGAGAGCATCAAGCTGTTCCGCACCCGCTCTCCCGCCATTGTTCACGAGAGCGACGTTGCGCCGTCGCGTGGCACACGCATCCGCGTCGCCGATGCACTCCTTTCAAAGGGGAGTTTCCTAATTCCTATAGAAGCTAGGTTTAAAATTACTTTGTTGGCTCTATAGGATTATTTGTTATTTTAATCTTTGTTATTTGGTTGGGTATTCGCATTGCGAATTCCCGTCTCCTTCGCGAGACAAAATCCTTTTCGTGGAGAGAAGGGGTTGAGGAACGCTACCCTCGCACTTGTAGCGTGGTTGTAATTGAGGTTGAATCACCCTCGTTTAAAGTGATTCGTTTAGTAGTTTTTGATCAACTTGGTTGATCGGAAAATCCTAACTCGAGAGGGTTAGGTGGTGGTTTTCACCCGGTTTGGGTTTCCACCTAAAAATAATTGTTTACTCGTGTGATTGTCTATTTTGTGAGATTGTTTATATTTATTTTCGCAATTATTATGTCACCCCCTCCTGGTAGGGAAATTTCAGTTGGGAGTAACGTGGTGGTGATGGAGTGGAGAGGAGAGGAAGGGGGCACTTATACAGGCAGTGGGTTAGGGTTCAGCGAGGGGGAGAAAAAGAAGAGGGGAGAGAGAAATGAACTGCGCGCTGTCTGCACGCAGAAAGCAACCGCGCGTACAAGTTTTTCAATTTCCAGATGTCTAGGAAGGGGTCCAGACGTTTGGCTAGACATCTGACTGACAGTCTAGACATCTTAAAAGGCTCAAAACATAACAGGTCTTTACCCCAGACGTCTGATACTGGAAAATTTCCTGTATCAGAACGCGCTTCCAGCGCTCTTTGCTGCGCTCCGCCGTGCTTCTCCTCGCTCCGCCGCAACTCCAGCTGTTGCAGGTGGTCGAGGGCACCGCTCTGGATTCCCTCCTCCCGCATGTGCCTGCGGTGGCCATGCGAGCTCCGACGAGCTTCCACCAAAGCTCCCGACCTCTGCCTCCTCCTCCTCCTCCTCCCGCACTTCTCTTTCTCGCTCACGAGAGGAAGGGAGGGTGGCTTTTTATAGCTGAGGGATTAGGGTTCGAGTAGGAAGGAAGAGAAAGGAGAGAGAGATAAAAGAAGTTCTGTGCGTTGCCTGCATGTAGAATGCAGTGCGCATACAAAAATTTCATTTTCAGACGTCCGGGAAAGGGTTCAGACGTCTGGACAAACGTCTAACGGAAACTCCAGATGTCTTAAAAGGCTAGAAGTGGGACAGGTCTTTACATAAGGCAACCCGGGTTGCCTCACAAGTTGCATCCTGACCCTCGTTTTCTCTCTCTCGCTACCCCTCTCATCGTAATTCACTCTTCCGAAAATGCCCCCCTTGTAGAGTGTTGTCGCCCTCCTCCAGTTGGTACAAGGAAGTTATTTGCCACAAGCACCCACATCAAGAGTTCCCACCCCTTACCTATAGAATGACTTATGGTGAATAATTAATAGAATGGCAGGCACTCCTTTTTTTAGTTGGAAAGCACTTTGCGTAGGTACTTCTGTATGACATTTCATATATAATCTATGTGTCAAATCATGTTGGCATGAGATATCATGTCACATTTAGGTGACATATCTATCACATCATGTCACATGTTATACATTATGCATCATATATGATATCCTCTTCTTTTACAGACATATGACATGTCAATCATTACTATAAATGTTACATTAATATGACATGATAAATTCTATACTATGTTATATTTCACTTCAGGAGTTATATCCAAAGTTGTATAAAGAATAATATAAAATCGTTATCTTTTTCCTGTTGGCATACGCTTGGTTTTAGATTTTGTCTCGCCGTCTTCGTAAACTTTAGTTTGTGAAAATTTTTTGTATCAATAGCCACTACTTGTGAAAAAGTTTCAAATAAAAAGAATAATAGGAAGGAACGAGTTACATTGGCACCTATTGACATTTCTTTTTTGTTGCAAGAAAAGATGCTTTTCCATTCAACAAAGACAACTAATGCAGCAAAATTACAATGAGCAAGGGGAATGCATGGGGCCCAGACCTAGTCCCTTGCAATTCATTGTTAGCGCAATAGTTGGCTAAAGTACGTGCTTGTTGGCTCACACAATATCTAGGAACATGGATGACATAGACTTGAGGTACAACGTGCTGCAGCATGCGATCTGACGTGTTGAGGCACAAGGTACTAAGGTGTGTCATGCTACATCTGGCGAGGATCGTGGCATTGCCGACGGAGGGTGCCACTAGAGAGGGCGGTGGTTATTTGTCGCAATGGGCGACTTTGTCTGTTGGAAGGTTGTTTGGTTTTTTTTTTTCTTCTTTTTTATTGTAGTTTTGTTTTGTTTAGAATCATGTGTGATCCCGTACCCATTACGACTTAGATTTCTGATGTTAGTCAGATGTTGATTAATTTCGATTCTCTCGTTAGCGTGATTTTTCAAGAGTTTTTCTCATTGGCACTGTCATACCAACAGGCATTGGATTGCTCTCCTTCTGGAAGTTCGACTGGTTTCCGATCTCAAGACATTTCTTTTTCTTTTCTTTGTTTCTTGTCTTGTTGTTTTCTATATTTGGGCCTTCTCCCATTTCTACGGGACGTAACCTCTCCCTTTTCGAGGGTGCTAGACTTCCCTTCCTCTTCCTTTCCTTGTAAGTCATACCCTTATGTATAGGGTTATTTCCATTTTAATAGAAAGTTTATTCCCTAAGGAAAAAAAAAACATCGATGATAGAAATGGGAGCATCCCGATGCGACGGTTTTTTTTGTATTTTTTTTTCAATCTCATGTTTTGCCGTACGTCCAATATGTTTTCAATATGCATTGCCGGATAGAGATGGCCTTCGCGAACCGCAACATCAAGTTCAATAAAAATAATCTGCTACATGGTCTTAAGCTTATTCATTTACTTCACAAGGGTTGATAGGATTATCCGTAGCTTTCATCTTTATCCCAATATCATTAATTAGTATGAAATGTAAACATTGCTTTGATTTCTCTCCCAAGTTCCAAGGGGGTCTGCTGGAGTTTGCTTGTGGATCCTGTCTCATGCAGCACGTTAGCCAAATTGAATGCGGTAGATACAAATTTGGAAGCTCCTCAATATTTGGGAAAAAGGATCAGATATTTGTTTTACCTAATTTGTTGCATCCCATCTTATTAGCAAGGAACCTACGATCGAAGAATGTATGTTCAGTTGTTTCTTTCCCCTCCCTTCTTCGTAGAGGACACAACCTTTGCTTGCTCCTTTGTCCCAATTCTACTGGATATATATGGTGTAAGATAATGGTAAGCACTCCAGAAATTACCTTCTGGTAAATGACTTTTCCGAAGTAATACCCAGCTCGATCTTCTCTGAGCAAATTCTCTATGCAGTCTACATTAGAAAAACCATATTGTTTAATCTGGCACTCCTCATCCCATGTCCTTTGGGAATTTTTTTCAAGAATTAAGATATAAATGCCTGCCACCATTATCAAAGTTTCCAACCAAAATTTCTTGCCATAGAATTTACGATGTCAGAGATATTTTTTGGAAAAAGAGTTGTGAACATATGAGGTATTTGGGGACTGCTAATAAAGAAGTTTTAATTAATTATATTGAGCAGTATGCTTGAGATAAAAGTTCTTGACTTCCATCCTACATGCTTGGTATGACATTAACTTTGAATTAGATTCTTGAGATGTTTGCCTTGTTTGCCATCGAGGTTAGGGTAGCCCAAACAAATTTCAACCACTATCATTTTCTTCGCCTCAAAAGCTTCCATTATAGTGTTTTGCAAACCCTCAGCCTCCTATAGGGAGAAGTAAATATGCGATTTTTGAAAATTAACCCTTTGCCCCATGTGTCGTTCATAATCTTTTAAAATGTGGATCCACTCACCACCCTCTAGAGTAGCTTCCCCAACCACAATAATATCTTCCACATACATGGGGTGAGTAATTAGCATGCATGAGTTGGTTAATTTGTAACCTTCAAGTAGCTAGGCTACCAGACAAGGCATTTTTCAAGTAAAAGTAAAGTAATTTTCTAGATAAGATGAACAAGTATAGAGAGAGGGGACAATCTTGTCGTACTCCGTGTGAGGAAGAAATAGAGACTGTAGGAATACCATTAACTAGAATATGAAAGGAGGTTGTGGGGATATATATAAGATTGTATAAGGGCTATTGGGGAGGGTGGGAAATGTAATTGGTGTGGACAACATATAATAAAATCCCATTTAGTTGGTCAAAGGCCTTCTCTATGTTACGTTTAAAAGCCATTGAACCTTTCTTCATGTTATGAGTGATTTCTTTCGCAATGATGATATTGTCAACTATTTGTCTACCCCTTAAAAATCCATTATTGATTGGGAGAAATGATTTTGCTCAAGCAAGGGATTATTCTTTGACCAGCTAGCTTTGCTACTAATTTATAATGCGTATTTGTAAAACTTATTGGTCTGAAGTCCCGAGGCTGTAGACAATCCTCCTTCTTTAGCATAAGAGCAATAAAGTCTTGCCCATCTCTTCCAGCATCACTAAGGTGCTAAAGTAATTTTGGGCAAAGTTAATAGTGTCATCTTTAAAGTCTAACCGGTTGATTTGATAGAACATTAATTGCAGAAAGATCATCTAGACCTAGACTTTTGAATGGAGACATCTTAAAGAGAATATTTTTAATTTCTTCTTCTTGTCGAATGGAAGAGGCCTAGCTATGTTCTTCATCTCTAACACCTTAGGAATTATCAATGAAATAAGGTGTAAGATGATGATTCTTGTTAGATGCAAATAGCTTGATGAACTACCCACAAATTTCTTTTCAATACCAACTTGTGTGTTCACAATTCTTCCATCTAGCATATCAAGCTAGCCATCTAATTTCATTCCTTTGTTTCCTAATCATAGTAAATATGTGATTGAATTTTGTCTTGCAATCCCCTTCTAACGAGGGTTGATGCCAGTAGATTTCCTGCAATTTAAGAACTTATTCATAGTCTACTTGCAGTTGTCTTTCACTTGCAAAATTTTCGTCTAAGTCATGGTCACTTTAAATTTTAGTAAGCTCCTCCTCCAACTTTTTTTCCTTCTCTCCATCATCCATGTATGCTCTTACTCCATTTTTAAAGTTCCCTTCATATGCAATGAGATTACTGCACATGTAAGGTTCGGTGGTCTTTCTTTCTCCAAATGATCACGCTCTTAAAACCCTTGATAACTTCAAACCTTTGTGGCCTCCCGTTCCTTTTTCTTGAAGTGGCAAAGTTTTGTAAAATTGGCCAACGGTCACTCCCAATTGCCGATGAGTGGAGTATAGAAGCAAATGAGAAAATGGCACGCCAATTGATTGAGGCTAAAGCCCTAGCCAACCTGAGCCTTCTTATTTCTCCTATTAGACCATGTATAGGTAGGTTCAGAGAAACCCAAGTTAGGTAACCCCAACTTTGATATAAATGTCCAAAGGTGCATAAATTCTCTAGTAGGTACCCTTAACCCTCCCAGGTTGTCTTTGGCTTCAATGATGTCATTGAAATCGACAAAGCAAACCAACTTATTAGGGAAAGTTTCTACTATATATTCTACTCGAGAAGGTTTGTCTTTTGCTTTTTTTTTTTTTTTTTGAGTGCCATATATACAAAAAGGATACCAACTGCCGACATCCCTTTCATTGATGTGTGAGCCACCAAGGGATTGGCTCATTGGTGAAGCCCCCCATTGGAGGTCATGGGATCAAATCCCACGACCCACACATTTACCTTCTCGAAAACAAATTAATACGAGATAGGATACAATTCTTTTCAAAATAAACCACATTTATCTGAACATCTTTGTTATACAAAAAAACATAGGCCTACCTGTCAAGGTATAGCCCAGTTTATGATAAACACTAACTGTAGCAGAGGGGACTTAAGTTTGAGCCCCAGCCCTATACGTATCCCCCAAGGGCTGGTGTTGCGGAAATGACAATTCCACCCCCCAAAAATAGAGGCATAGGCCTCCAAATTTTCCCGTGGCATCAACTGAAAAACAAGAGTAGCCAGAAAATCTCTTCATAACCTTAATCACTCTTTTTTTCTTGATACAGATTTTCCTGTGGCATCAACTGAAAATCAAGAGTAACCTGCAAATCTCTTCATAACCTTATTCACTCTTTTTTTTTCTTGATATGTGTTTCTGAGATGAAGCATGGCGCTGGTCTGGCGACCTGGAGGAGGTCTTGGAGTTGATGACTTGCAGGGACACTCCTCCAAATGCCTCAATTCCAAGACAAGCAACTCATGGCGACTGCCACAGCTGCGATGTGAGGGGCGAACTGCCACACCCAAATCTACTGCCATGTCTGATCTTCATCTTTGATGGGATGACTTCATGCTGCTCTACCGGGGAACCATGTTTTCCTTTATTATTTTTACTACGCATCTCTCTCAATTTCTTTTTCCAAGATTTCCTTGGCCCTTATGATCACAAAATTCTTTTTTGGGTTGACGATTATGATTTGAGGGAACGTGTATCGCTGCATTTCCAAAGGGACGGAATCGATGTGGCTGACCACTGATGTAAGTTTAGGGGGTAGAGGAGTCCTCCTCATGGGGAGGTTGAAGAATTAAGCATGAGAGTGGGCTTAAAAATTAGCAGCGTGGGCCTCCGGGTGGTAAATGGGTTGGGCTTGTGATGGGTGGGTAATTGGATTATCGGGTGTTCTTTCGTGGATGGTGGAGGGATGGGTATAATGGGGGAGTTCGTCTCCACATGGGGATTTTAGGAAGGGAGATGATGTCATTGGGTGAAGAAAGAGAGGACTCCGAGGATTAGTTTACGGTAGGGAGTTAGCCAACATAAGTTAGCATCTTTATAACAAGGGATAATCGTTGTTTGTGTTTGCTTGAGAAAGAAGATTAACTCCTCTGTGTCTCCTAAATGGGAATTAGGAATGATAGTTAGCCCGGATGGTGCTTACTTAATTTCGGGGGTTAAATGGAAGATAAGATGGCAACTTAAACTCCCAGCTGAGATGAGATTTTATCTTTAATGTACGTGTAACATTTAATGTGGGGGTGTGAGATCAAGACAAAAGATGAGGAGGGGTATTTAAGGAAAACAAGGACAATAGGCAATGAAGTATGGGAGGCAAGATCGAGAGGTTAAGTGAGGAGTTATCTCAACCCCTCCCCTCCTTCCAACATGAATTAACATATCCCATGTTTGCAACTCAAACTTAGGTTTGCCTAACCCCCACCGTAAACTAGTGTTATCCCTCAAAAGGGCGGGTTAACCCCAATCGTAGGCTAGGCCTGAAATTGGCGACAAGGGAAAATTGTGGGAGTAGGCAATTATCTATTTTGAACTTTCACCCCCATGATAAGCCTTTTGTTACGCACTTTCAACCCATCTCTAGAATCATAAGAGGCACCCAATATTGTTGCATTGGTTGTCTCCATGTCTACATCCCTGATCTCCCTTAGATCATTCCCAATTTTTGCAATTCATGCATCATCAGCCAAAAGGGGGCTTGTATCGAAACTATAATCTAAGACCCTCTTTGATGGCTGACCTCCAACCAATGAGATCAAGTCTCCATCCAGATGTCATGGGGCTCTATTAAGTATGATACACATATCATTCTCCAAACACTTGATTTTTCTGGATGTTTGGAGTTTAGGGATATCTACTTCCCATTGATTGGGGTGGGTGAAATTGCAAAAGAGTCACCCTTCCAACTACTGTGCCCCTATTTTTGCAGCATGGGAGGCTTTAAGGGGTCCAAAGGGGGACAACCTTTTGAGCCTTCGATACCAATTCATATTCTAGAGTGGGCAACCAACAACAAGGGAGTGTCACTTTTTTAAGAGAAATGCTTGGTGTACACTTGAGTGTACACCTACTGCTGCTCCTATTTTAATGGCCACATAGAAGGTGGAGGGCGCCCCTGCTCCTATTTTAATGGCCACATAGAAGGTGGAGGGCGCCCTACCCTCCATTCAAAATCTGGCCATTATAAACAAAAGAATCGAATCGGATGGTGCCCGCAATTAGGCCCATCGAAGGAAGTCAACGGTGAAACATATGTTTGGGAGGAAAACTACATGATCAGTAAGGTGGAATATTGGAGAAAATTAGTCTACTCACAACCATAACCCAACTTATAGTTTCATTTCGCTACGCGTAGGGTTTTCACTTGTTTTGAGCCTATTTAGTAATAGAACGAGAGATTTGAAGAGAGTAAAAGTAGCAGTTGAAAGCCCAATGTACTTAAAGTTGATGCATACAATGTCTCCATTCATGAGTTATCATATACCTGTGCAAAGTATAGATATATAATCCTCCACATACATATTATAGTCTAATTAGGTGGTGTTTGGTGAGGGGAATAGATTTATAGAATAAATAGAGAAATAAGAAATGAGTGGAATAAAATGATGTAATAAATAAAATTTGATATTTAATGATTTAGGTAGATTAAACTTATCCTACAAAGAAGATAAAATAAATTTACATCGGATTAAATTCTCTTAACCTAACATAAATAATAGATGAGTTAAATGATAAATAAATATACCTTAAATCACTTAACCCACCAACCAAATTAGCAGTAGAATTCTTCACTTCGGTATGCCTATAAAACTTAATTTCTAAAAATAAAAAAGATAATGTTGACGTACAATTTGTAGATGTTTCGTAGGGATGAGATTTGCAAAACTCTCTATTAACGTGCCTATACATGCACCGATGTTATTTCCTTCGTGATGAAACACGAATAGCAAAACCAGCATAGCATTAGTACTATTTACGCTTAGTTTACATGATAGGTTAACCCTCAAAAGAGAGTTAACCTTCATTTATTTGAGGGTTAACTCTCTTTCACTTAACATGGGTTAGGGCTGTTAACACCGATTTGCTTAACACTAATTGCTACCGGTGTGAGGAAACTCGTGTTACACACCCACGAGATTCCTCCCACGACTCGAGTGTCAAGACTCCTCTTGCACCCTTACTCCCTCTCACAGAGCCCTCACGACGATCGCCCTCGCAAGCCTCGCCCAACCGTGACCTTGCCCTAAGTCGCCCCCTACCCGGGGGCCCTGCTCTCTCGTGACCTTGCTGTAGTTGCGGTGCAAGGGATCGCGACCTCGACCTTGTCAACCACATCGAGCATGGTATAGCTTCCACTCCAACGAGCAGAAGTGTTGACCGGAAACTTCCAAGGATGCTCTTGGTAAGCTACCGTCAATTGTCTGAAGTGCTGGGCAATCTCCATTGATGTATTCAATTCAAAAACAAATCCCTAATCTTGGTCAAGATAGGCATAGGAGATTTCAAGGCATCCTCTATCATGCAATTGAAGGTCTGAGCAGCACAAGATATGCGGTCGAAGGACACTCTTCGGGCGTTCATACAACTGAAGAGCATGGCAAGCGTGAATTGCTTGCTGACTATTGCCATGAGTGCATGATAGGATCCTATTTTCAAGATTATATTTCTTAATGATGTCCATTAAGGTAAGAAATATATGAGTTCCACCACAAGGAAAAGGAATGTGTTGTTTAAACTCTCTCTGATACCGATCGATTTGCTGGTCTTCGGGTTATAGTCCATGGAGTTCGCCGATGATGAAGGAGGTAAAATATCTGGTCAACATTGTTGGAAAGGTATGAATAGGAAAAGTAAGACAATTATCATTTAGAAAGGGCATCAACCGTTTCCTTGCATAGGGCTTTATATATGCCTTGGAGCTACTTTGAAAAGTCAACCTCTCCATTAAATATATTGATATGTGCCTGTGAAAGCTGCCTATTGCACCTAGACCACCTCGGCAGGATGTTCTCATGCTAATTAGTAGTTGTTGATTAGTAGAATAATATGACCAATGGAGTAAAAGGAAAATTTAAAGGCAATTTGAGGAAGGATTTGCTCAACAAATTATGGTTACTACTAGTAGTAGTAGAAAGGAGCCTATGCCCATTTGAAACCACACATTCCTTCCCCCCCCCCCCCCCCCCCCCTTCCCCCCCAATTTCCTAAGAATTATATTCCAAAGGCATCTTGTTCCTTATTAGTACGAATGATCGAAAACCAATTAATTGGGGGTTTATATGCAAAAGAATCTTAATCTATATCTGATATAAATTTTATTGCACTGCACTCCAAGGCCAAGTAGTGGCACATGGAAGGAGCTATTTTGATCTCTTGAAGGGGGTAAAATGGCAACCCTGGAAGTTTACCCTGCAACCTACGTCTAGCTAAGGCTGTGCTGCCTTTTGTTTATTGCTTTATCTTGCCCCTTCTGCTATCTTGAGTTGGCATGCAAAATAACAAGTACATGAAGTAACCCAGGGATGAGCAGATACAAACGGAGTGATCTCCATTTAATCTTGTTAGATAAAATAGCTTGATTTATCTAAGCATCCACTTCTTCAAAATAACTGGAGCAACTACTTCACCATTAGATGTGATTAAGACTAGACTAATGGTTCAGGTATAATTCTCTCTCCCAAATTACTTGTTCCATAGGTGATACCATCCCTTGCTTTGGGACCATGACACCCTTCAATTCTACAGGGTGTCTGCCAAGCAGCATGCAGTCCATTCTCTATGGCATCGGATGGAACGAGCACCACTCTGGATATCTGTTCATAACTAATGCAAACTCAATTAGTGCAGGCTGTCCTGAGCAATACCATTTAATGAGACTATGAGAGCAAGAGAGAGAGAGACAAAAAAAATAGAGGGATGAGCATTAATTCTTTTCGAGAGGCATTTAACTTATCTAGCTTTTATTTTTAAGATAGCATCTTAATACCAGCTATAATACCAGATTCAGAAAACTGGGGAGATCAGATAGCATCAATAATGCCAGCTTTCCAGTGAACTGAGAATACTAGGGATTATAATACATATGCACATCCAACTCAAAATTGTCAGCAGAGCAATGGAGCAACATCCACCTGCAGGTTCTATCTTCTTCCCCAGATGGATAGAAATACTTTGAATGGACTTCATATTGGGATAGAGAATTAAGAATTTCATTCATGAGAGGGTCATAAAGGCATCTTGTTCCTCTGTAATACCAATGTTGTTCCCATTCTATATAAATACTAATTGCTATTAATTACATAATTAAATTCACCCAAATTAGATTTCTTACATAGATAATAATCAATTTAAAATACCTAGATTAATTTAATTATTAATTAATTATGCTAATTTAATTTAATCTTAAATTAAGAATCATTAAAATATCATGATGCCCAAATATATTATGTAAAAATAATTATATATTTACCATCGTGACATTTCTTATATAAATAATTATCAATATATAATACAAAATAGCCATTGTAATTATCACAATCATCTTCATTTTTAAATATATTATCCTAAAAAACTTAACTACCATTTAAATTCCTAACATCACTACCAATTAAATACTGTAAGAGTTAACGTTATAACTTAACATTAATTCAAGTAAATACAAACTGATGTGAACACCACTATATAAGTAAACACAATAGGAGGTTAACGCTAATTTCATATTTCTTAACATCACTTCCTTAATCCCTTAAGGTTCGTGCCATTTAATACAAATTAATTTTGAGTCTGTACCTTGTGGTTGTAAGAGTATAAAAGTCAAAATCATATCATAAATCTATTATTAAGAAAAATTATTCCAATATGAGTGTGTGAGAGAGAGGACCTGAATCGAGAATAAATAAATGAATAGTGGCATGATTAACATGCATAATGCCTATTCAATAGCTCTTTATGTCATATGTAAGATGTCTCTACTCAATATATTAAATATATTAGCATATTTTAATTTTTAATTGATGTATTTTAGTTTTTCACATAAACATACTGATTTAAAAATAAAATACACCGGTTGAAATAAGTAAGCATCCTTGCTCATGCTTTTGCTTTCTATCAGAACACACTTGTTTAAAATCAAAATATGCCAGTGCATTTTCGTTCCCTACCGAAATATATTGGTTGAAAATCAAAATACATCGATTGAAAAATAACTAAACGTCTCAACTCAAAAAATATACCGATGCATTCTTATTTTCAACAAGTGCTTAAAATCAAAACACAATGCACATTATGAAATGCATTGCCCGATGTATTTTAATTTTAAATCGATGTTTTATATTGATTTATACAGCCTAATTTTCTATATATATTATTTTATACTCTTGCAAAAACATTCTTAATACTGGTATCTAATGAAAGAGCACAAGACGAGAAGGTCGATGGCGAAGATGGAATTTAAAATGAATGTATGTGGTAAACAATATATAAGAAAAATAAAAAAAGCAGAGATGAGAGAGAGATGTAGAGAGAGAGAAAAAAAATGAAGTAACGTATCAACGACTAGTTATATATACTAGTGTTGAGCTTGCTCCTTAATGCGGGAGTATAAAAGTTAGCAACAAACGAAAATAAAAAAAATACCTTATCGCTTTCTCACATCACAACAAATGAAAGTTAAAAGAAAATGAATAGTTTAGCGAATGTTATGATGTTTTCTCACATTAAACAAAAGTTTCAAAATATGAAATAAATGAACACTTGGTGTGTTTTGATTTTTCACTGATGTCAATAGATATATTTTAATTTTCCATACGTTTTGATTTTTCACTAGTGTCAATTGATATATTTTGATTTTCTACGTAAAAAATAAAAACACATCAATTAAAAATCTTCATTTGATGTGTTTTAATTTCTCCCTTTCCCACCACAAATGAAAGTTAAAAATTCTATGAAAATAAAATAAAATAACGATCGGAAATCAGAACACATAGCATGTTATAAAATGTATTGGCCAATATACTTTGATTTTCGATCGGTATCTTAAATTATGTTTACACTTATGTATTTTGATTTTTTATCAATGCTAATCGATATATTTTAATTTTCTACGTAAAAAATCAAAATACATCAATTAAAACTCTTTAATCGATGTGTTTTGATTTCCCATTTTTCTATAACAAATGAAATTTAAAATTTCGATTGAGAAAAAAATAAAATAATAATCGAAAATTAGAATATACCACGTATTACAAAATATATTACCCATATATTTTAATTTCCAATCGATATCTTAAATTATATTTACATCATCTTATTTCATACATGTGTTATTTTATATTTTCATATAAATATATTCAATATTAATTTTAATAAAAGAGTATTAAACGGAGAGATCGGACATATGCGTTAAATAATATAAAAAAAAATAAAATAAGAGGGAAAGAAAAAAGAAATCGGAGAGGAAGAGAGAGAAGAGGGGAGCTAGCGAGAGAGAGGTCAAATGAAAAGAAAAAAAAAAAAGTAAGCGCACAACAAAAATGCACAGTAGCAGACGTACGACTAGTTATACTTAGTAAAGATTAAAGATTGTACAGTTGTTGTAGCACTAATACTTTTCATTTATGTTTATAGGTCATATTGCAATGGTGCTGTCGAGCACAATCTAGGAGTCGATGAACGAATGCTTTAGTAGTTAGGCTTTTTTGGCTTTTCTTATTGTTATTCATATACACAAGGTATGTTCTTCGCCGCCAGCAAGGATCAATGTTGAAGTAAATTATGTGGAAAAAAAAAAACTTTGCAACTTAAATGCATCTAAGTTATGAAATAAGTGCAATCTGTATTAAGTATACATTGTTTCCTCCAATATATAACTTGAGATTTCATTTGAATCATGTTACAATCAATCACTCCATAACACAAGCCTAGGAGATGGCCCTGGTTATTGCAGACTTGTATCTTATGTGATAAGTTTTATTCTAGTTGGCAAACCACTCAAAAACATATAGAATTTATAAAGAGAGTGGGGGTCATTTTATACAAGTTTGGTGCATAAACTAAGCTAACGTTGAATTTGATGTAAGTTCACTCCTCAAATTAGAAAATTCTAGACTGGAAAGAAGAAAAACATGCCCCTTCATGCATTTTCTTTTATAAATCTCATTTCAAGACTCTCTTCAACGAAAGAAATCACAAGCAGTGGATGATCAAATGACTTCTCCCAAAGCATGCAAATTGTATTCTCCAAATTAACAGGAAGTTGATATGCTTTTGAGGATGTATTACTAGTTATGGTACAATCGTGGTAAAATCCCTTGTCCCGTTTGTGTGCTTGCATGCTTGCATTCTCTTAATTTCATAGTAACATGAGTATAAGGTTGCAAATAGGTTGAATTTAGATTGGATTTGACTAAATCTATATTCATATCTATTTATAAAAATCATACTATATCAAATCCATTTATCTATCGAATATAAAAATCTAAATCTAAACTCATATCCATCTACCCATCGGATATCCATTTACCCATTAGATACCTATTTATAAATTGATCTTATAATCAAATTATATATGCTCAAATTAGAGTTAAAGAAGGAAAAAGTCCATAACATGATTAATTAATTATTTATTTTTAACAAGCTCAAAATATAGAGACTCGAGCTACCTCAATTTTATTGATCTCCACTGAAATTATTATAAACAGAGCCCTTTAAGAGGAATGCATCAAAAATAAAAAATAAAAAGTACAGGTAAGATAAAATATAAGTATATTTCAAACAAAAATATTCTCATCTCTAAAATAAATGTTTAATGAAAGCTTCGAAAGCACTCTCAACATTCAAAATTATGGAATGAATCACGAGGGAATGAGGGACTTATAGATCTATAGCCATACCCAAACCCAGTCAGATAATTGGGTGAAATGACCCTTTCCTAGGGTCGTTTAGCGTTTCTGGAATTCGTTTGGATTTTTGTGCAGTTTTAAATCCCTTAGGTTCTATTTTAGGGTTTTGAAGGGGGAAAGGAAAATTGCAGGGGTATCCTCATAATTTTCCCCACCACCATCACCCTATCCACGCGCCCTCTCCTCCCCCGTCACCCCTCACGCACGCCGCATCTCACCCCTACTCCATCTCCCCTCACTCCCCTCCATGTCGCTTCCCATCCTTCCAACCTCTTTATATACCCCCGCCCCTCCTCCATTCTCCCCACACCACAGCCGAAAGGAGGAAGCAGCGGAGGGCGGGGAGTAGCCGCAGGAGGATCCAGAGGGGGGGAGCTGCTGCAGGAGCCCTGCAGCTGAGCGAGAGGAGGAGAGGGAGAGTGGAGAAGCTAATGCAGCTTCTACAGAGAAGAAAAGGGGTCGAAACGATTCTGCGGAATCATTTTTTCCATAGAATCAGACGTTCGGAGTGACCTCCAGACGTCGGATCGGACGTTCGTAGGTAAATCTCAGACGTCTGATAACACGTATTTTTGGTTATTTCCTACCGAAAGTCTAACCATGCGCGCACGGATGTCAGAGGATTGGGAAGAGCATTGGTGGGAAAATCGAGGCAGATTCAGACGTCCGGAAGGGTCTCTAGACGTCTGAAGACACCCTCAGAGGTCTGCACGGAGTTCCAGACATCTAGAAAAGGCACCCCGAGCAAGGTTAGCCCCTGAGTTGGTTTAAGACATCTGGGACTAGTCTCAGACGTCTGATTTTGATCAGAGTTGGTGTTTTTAGGCCCAAACAGAATCAATTTTTCGCAAACGAAATGTCGTTGGTTTTCTTTCGAGTTTCCCTATGTATTGATATAATATCCATACAATTCTGAGCTCATTTTGACATATGGATCAATGTGATAGGTCGTTCGTTCGTGGTGTGCACGAAACCTGCAGGGATTGTCAACTCCATTTACTGTGCCCCCACACTAATCTTGAAATTTATAACTACATTGCATGTGTAGAATTAACTGAACCTAAGTTGTGAGATGAACCCTAGGACTAAAAAGAGGTAAATGCATGCTGCTATAAAATCGAACCCTAGGATTTTGAAATGAACCCAAGGGCTGAAAGAAAAGAATGTACATGATTAAATTATTGCTTCCTAAAAAGAAATAAACCATAAGCTGCCTGTAAATGAACTACGTTATGCCTACTAAGTAATTGATTGTAAAATTTGAGTTGCCTATTTTTCATACAATGAATCAGATATGGGAATAAGAAAGTCCATGTACGAAACCTACGAGTAATTTAGAAAGAAACTAGGAATACCGTAGTACGAAAAACCTACAGGTTTTGACACATGTCGCTTACAGGAAGTTGTTCGGACTTGGTTAAGGGAAGTGAGCTAGCCCTTGTGTACGTAGTACCGAGGAGAGCAACTACCCTTTTGAGTAGAGGGGAGCTTGCCACCCTTTGGGTTGAGACTCAGGGTGGGTTTGGCCACTCTACGTCGACTCCTGTTTGGCCCTCGTGTACGTGGTACTAAGGTGAGCTACTTAGTGTAGGGAGGGAGCTAGCCACCCCATGGGGCCCGAGGTTAGGACTAGATACCCTACACCGACTCTTGTTAGCCGGTTGAGCAAACCGGGTAGTCGGACGAGGGTACGTGGACTGTGGAGGGCAAGACCCCTATTTCTGAGGAGCTAAACCATGTGTTGTTCCGTGCTGTACGTTTGGGCGTACCCGTTAGTAGAAATGACTAACCGCGTGCCAATGCGGGGTAGCTACCCGTGAGCTTATCACGCGTGCCATAGTCACCGCTACATTGCGACCGTGACCTTGGGGTAGTAGACCAGG
Source organism: Thalassia testudinum (assembly GCA_037157565.1). Taxonomy (NCBI): domain Eukaryota; kingdom Viridiplantae; phylum Streptophyta; class Magnoliopsida; order Alismatales; family Hydrocharitaceae; genus Thalassia; species Thalassia testudinum. The sequence continues at coordinate 84,272,474 of JAZHRO010000022.1, forward strand.
TGTAAAACTACCACAATGAACTCTTCTAGCGAGAAGAGTACCACGTGTACATCCTACATTGCGGGAAAACTGTAAGCAAGATCGTTCCCTTAGGGAAGAAGAAAATTGAGATATGTTATGGAACCTGATTAGAATACTCGGAACAGAAAGACGATAATTGGAAACAGATGATAAAAATAAACTATTAAATGCATGTTTAGTTAGCTTCATGTTTAAATTATATGTTTTAACCACCACTCTACTAAGGATTAGCTGACCACAAATTTTATAACCTTGTTCAGGTCAGGGATTCGAGCAGCCAGAGCCACTAGCTGCTGAGGGTGTTGGGCCCAGTCGAGTTTAGCAATAGTTTCTTCTGCTTCTCTTACAGAGTGCTTTTGTTAGTAGTGAGTACTTGTAGCTCATAGTTGTATTTCTCTACCAGTTTATATTGTGATGTCTATGCTTGTATTCACACTTTCCGTTGTATAATGTGAGATGCTAGTAGTTTGCTGTTTCCTTTCCTTTATTCTCAGTCACATATTTTTCTGCTTAGTTACATTACTCGTGTAGTTGTGGAATGATTATGGCAATTGGTTCTTTCTTGTTGGACGAATGGGTCTTAGGAATCGTCGAGGGGAGCCATTCTTGGGTCTTATGGGGAACCAAGAGCGGGTCGCGACAATATGGTATCAGAGCAAGGTCGTCCCAAGAAATGAACCAAATGGTCTGGAAGTAACCACACTTGTACATGTAGCTAAGATAATCATCACAACGTATTTTCTTGATTGTCACCCGAGAGCAAGGTCGTCCCAAGAAATGAACCAAATGGTCTGGAAGTAACCACACTTGTATATGTAGCTAAGATAATCATCACAACATATTTTCTCGATTGTCACCCGAGAGCAAGGTCGTCCCGAGAAATGAACCAAATGGTCCTTGACTTTTGATCTCTGTATAGGAGATGCCTCATCAGAGAGCCCTTGAGGCGGGCCGCAGACGTGGTCGTGGCTATAGGTGAGGTCATAGGGGCAGACATGCCGGACCTGAGGCACCAGTCGACCCACCCCTTCTTCAAGGCATCCTGGCCTAGGATCTCGCCTAGTTGACCAGGGATATAGTACGAGACGAGCTCCAACAGCCTCCTTCTCAGCCACCTCCCCCTAGGGATACGGAGGAGTCATCCGTGAGGCAGGAGAGCCTCCACGGTGCTGGATGGGCTGGAGGGGGAGGGGGTGATCCTCCACCACCCCGACATCCTTCAGACACTTCGGGGCATGAGTCCTTGCCTGGAGGCGCACTATTCCCCCGTTGCAGCTCCACCATGAGCTTTTTGGCCAGTTCCAGAAGCTGAAGCTCCCCTCCTTCAAGGGGGATGAGAGCCCGTCTGAAGTAGAGGACTGGCTGAAGCAGATGGAGAAGATCTTTGACACACTCCATCCTCCTGTAGAGTGCCACGTGGCCTTCGCCACGTACCAGCTAGAGAATACAGCCCATAGGTGGTGGAGGGCGGTCAGAGGACAAGAGGAGGAAGAGCCGACGTGGGACCGGTTTATGGCACTCTTCTGTGAGCAGTACTTCCCACAGACCTGGCAAGATCAGAGGATGGGAGTTCCACACTCTCCGCCAAGGGGCGATGACGGTTAACGCGTATCGTACGCGTTTCCTGGAGCTGTCACACTTCGCCCCGACAACTGCGTCTACCGAGGAGGAACCATCCAAACTTCTCATGGAAGCAAGGTGATGCTTCCAACTTAGGGAATGCAAGGCCCCTACCTTCCCAACCCATATACCAGCCATCTTATGCAAACCCTCCTCGGAATAAGCCTTTTGAGATGGATGAACTTAAAGCCATGATGAAAGCGATGCAAGAGCATCAGAATATGGTCATCCAATCTTAGAATAAGATGATTACTGATATGCAATCCTAAATTGGTCATCTTACTGAGGCAGTTAGGCAGCGTGATCTGGGGAAGTTGCCTAGCTCTATTGCGGAGAACCCAAAGGGCAAGGGGGTCATATTCAAGGAGCACGCCTAAACTGTGACCGTGCTGAGGAGTGGAAAGAAAATTGACAAGCCTGATAGCACTCCTATGGTCACGTCTCAGGATTCCCCTCCTACACCCGACCCAACTTCCATCTCCACCGAGGAAGAGCCACACTGCTCTCCCTCGCTTGAAATCACCCACCCTGAGGATGTCGTCAGTCCGCCACCCCTCTTCCGCCATGACAACCCCTCTACCCAGAAGCTAAGGGTGCCCTATCCAGAGCGCCTATCTGCTCCTGGGGAATCCTCTGTTGACTCATCTGGAGCCAAGGATAGGATGGAGGAGACTATGGACACTTTTAGGCAAGTCCAGATCAACTTACCTTTGTTGGAAGCTATCAAACATATTCCATCCTATGCCAAGTTTCTAAAGGACCTGTGCACCCAGAAGCGCCGATCTAGGAGACAGGTCCAAGCCAAGGTCATCCTGCTTGACCATGTTATCTCGGTTCTCCAACATGGAACACCCCCTAAAATGAAAGACCTAGGGGCCCCGTATATTTCAATGGTTATAGGTAACCAACACATTGACGAGGCTCTGCTTGATCTGGGTGCAGGGGTGAACATTTTACCGAGCTCTATCTACGACCTTTTGAGAGGAGGTGATTTAAAGCCTAGTCCAGTCATCCTCCAGGTTGTAGACAAATCGCTTAAGACACCATGGGGATTACTGGAAGATGTCCTGGTGAGAGTGGATGACTTCTTCTTCCCTGTTGACTTTCTTGTGCTAGATACTGACCCATCTAATAAGCCCACCAAGCCATCCATTATTCTGGGACTCCCCTTCCTGGCCACAGCCAACGCCTCTATCAATTGTAGATTAGGGGCACTTAAAATGGGCTTTGGGGACAAGAAGATCTGGTTGAATGTTTTTATACTTACAAGCAATTCGGATTGGAAGATTGTTCCCAGATTGAGGTAGTTGATAAAATCATTGAAGAGACTACTCCAGCACTCTTATGTAAAGATCTCCTTCAAAAGGTCATATCTAAGGACCATCCTCCGATTATTAAAGAAACTGAAGGGGATATACCCAAATTAGAAGAGTTGCTGGGGATACACACAGAGTCTCTGTCCCCACCCTGGACCATGAAGGTAGATCTGCTACCTGAGGCGAGGACATCTCGACTTAAACCCTCAATCCGAAAGGCTCCTGAGTTGAAGCTAAAACCCCTCCCGAGTACATTGAAGTATGCTTTCCTTGGCTCTAACGACACGCTTCCCGTTATTATCTCATCTGCATTATCTGAATCGCAGGAGGGAGCTCTGCTTGAGTGTTTACAAAGGCATAAGGAAGCAATTGCTTGGTCAATTGTTGATATTAAGGGTGTTGATCCCTCCCTTTGCATGCATCATATATACACGGACGAGTCTTTGAAACCCTTCCGAGACATGCAGAGAAGGCTCAACCCCAATATGAGGGAGGTTATTAAAAAGGAGATTCTGAAATGGCTAGATGCAAGAATTATCTATCCCATTTCAGACAGTAAATGGGTCAGTCCTATTCATGTGGTGCCCAAAAAGGCAGGAATCACTGTGGAAGTAAACGACTAAGGAGAGATGGTAACCACCAAACCCTCAACTAGTTGGAGGGTCTGCATTGATTACCACCGTTTGAACATGGCTACCCAGAAAGATCATTTCCCCTTACCGTTTATCGATCAAATTTTGAAACGACTGGCAAGGAATAAGTACTTTTGTTTCCTTGACGAGTACTCTGGGTATAATCAGATAGCCGTCTTTCCTGACGATCAGGAGCGTACCACCTTCACGAATCTGTATGGCACGTTTGCATTCCGCCGAATGCCATTCGGGTTTTGTAATGCTCCTGCCACTTTCCAACGATGTATGATGACTATCTTTTCTGATATGATCGACAAGTTTGTTGAGATTTTCAAGGATGACTTCTCCATTTATGGCTCGTCGTTTGACCTATGCCTTTCGCACCTTGATAAAGTCTTAACCCGTTGCGAAGAGGCAAAGCTGTTGCTTAGCTGGGAGAAAACCCACTTTATGGTCCAGCAGGGCATTGTGTTAGGGCATGTAATTTCCGAGAGAGGATTAGAGGTGGATACCATAAAAATTGATTCCATCTCTAAGCTTCCATCGCCCACCAATGTTAGTCAAGTTAGATCTTTCCTTGGCCATGCTGAGTTCTATAGGTGCTTCATTAGATATTTCGGTAAAATCTCTAAGCCACTCTGCAACCTATTAGTGAAGGATGTCTCCTTCGATTTTGATGATAGATGTGGCGAGGCTTTCCAAGTCTTAAAGAAAGCCCTTATTACTGTGCCAATTATCTAAGCACCAGATTGGACCCTCCTATTTGAGCTAATGTGCGATGCTTTTGATTTCGCAGTGGGAGCGATCTTAAGTCAAAGGCAAACCTCATGTGTTGTATTATGCCAACAAGATCCTTACAGATCCTCAGCAAAACTACACTGTCATTGAAAATGAACTTCTTGCTGTAGTATTTGCTTTGGAAAAGTTTCGATCTTATCTTTTGGGATCCAAGGTTATAGTGTTCACTGATCATTCTGCCTTAAAGCATCTTCTTGCTAAAAAGGACACCAAACCTCGCTTATTTCGTTGGATTCTACTACTCCAGAAGTTTGACCTGGAAATTAAAGATAAGAAAGGTGTTGAGAGTGTGGTAGCAAATCATCTGTCTAGGATCTCCATTGAGGCAGCAACCCTTGCTGGCGGAATCCAAGAGACTTTCCCTGATGAATCTTTAATGGCCGTGGAGGCCAAAACTCCTTGGTTCGCTGACATAGTGAACTACCTGGTCATGGGCATTACCCCCACTACTTAGGACAAGTAGAAGTGAGACAGGTTTCTTAACAATGCTAAATTTTATCATTGGGAGGAACCTGAGCTTTTTAGAATAGGCCCTAACCAATTATTTCACCATTGTGTCCCTGACGAAGAACAAAGGATTGTTCTGAGTTTCTATCATGACCTCCACTGTGGAGGGCAGTTTAGTGGAAAAAAGACTACCCAGAAGGTTCTTCAGTATGGCTTTTGGTGGACCACATTATTCCGAGATGTACATACAAATGTGGGCGCATGTTTACATTGCTAGCAGACAGGTACCATCGGAGAAAGGGATGAGATGCCCTAGCAACCTATTCTCCCTGTTGAGATCTTTGACATTTGGGGCATTGACTTCATTGGTCCCTTTCCTGTATCCTTTAGATATGAATACATCCTTGTGGCTATGGACTATGTATCGAAATGGATAGAAGCCATACCCACGCGAACCAATGATCATTTCGTGGTCTTGAATTTTGTTAAGGCTAATATCATTTCTCGGTACGGGTGTCCAAGGAAGATCATAAGTGATGGAGGACCACACTTCAAGAACGTACACTTCACAAGACTACTCGAAAATTTGGGAGTCAACCACATGATAGCCACACCTTACCATCCCCAAACAAGTGTTCAAGTTGAAGTGTCTAATAGGGAGATTAAACAAATTTTAGAAAAAACTGTCATGCCCGACTATAAGGATTGGTCTAAAAAACTAAATGATGCTCTTTGGGCCTACAGAACCGCGTATAAGACTCCCTTGGACATGTTTCCTTTTTGTCTTGTCTACGGAAAGGCATGTCATCTTTCCGTTGAAATCCAACACAAAGCCTATTGGGCTATTAAAAACATTAACTTAAATCTGGATAAAGTGGGAAAGGCACGTATACTGGAGTTAAATGAACTTGAGGAGCTTCGAATGAAGTCTATGAAACTTCTCAAGGTTACAAGCAACGTACAAAGGTCTTCCATGATAAACACATCATTAGAAAGACCTTTGAGCCCAACCAGTGTGTCTGGCTTTTCAATTCCATACTTAAATTATTTCCAAGAAAGTTAAAGTCTCACTGGGATGGGCCGTACATTGTTATTAATACCTTCCCTCATGGAGTTGTAGAAATTCGGAACCCTACTTTTGGTGCGAGCTTTAAGGTAAATGGACAACAACTTAAATCTTATGTTACTCTTTCAGATGGCTAGGTTTTGGATGCACTTCGGCTGGAGGAACCTTAGCTCCTCCCACTCTCCTCCTTAGGTGATAGTCTTCTATGTCTTTATTTTTCCAATGAGGGCATTGTTAGTCTTAGCCATGGGGGGATATAACTTGAGGATATTTATAGCATTTATAAATATTTCATGCACTTAGAAAAAAAATCTTTATTTTCTTGAGCTAAATTGGTTATTCCCTAGCAGAAATTTTTTATCAAGGAGGTGTCATTGAAGATTTTCTTCTTAAATTATTTTTTAAGTTTAGAATCTAGTATAGTTATTTCACTTGCACGTAGACTAGGTAATGGATCTTTGTAGAAAATAAATAAGCATTTTTAGTCTACTAAACACTTGGACAGTTAATAGGGAGTCAGGCATACTATCTTATATTAGATCCACCTAATATTTGTGAGAGGAAAGTAGAGAGACTACTGGTGCGCTAAGTCTAGTGTAAGGACTCTTAAGTTCTTGATAATTAGATGATAATACCTTAGAGTTAGGCGTAGTTTTTGCTCTCTATTCCTATGTGCGTACATGGTGTGAATTCCTGTGAGTCATCAAATAAGGCAGATACACAGAGATTGAGTCCTAATAAAACTATAACTATGGTAGATGGTTGCAACCATTCTTCAGAGTCCTCGGTTGAAGGAGGGTAGTAATGTCAAAGGTCAAAAATACAATTGTCCTATCAACTCCTTCCTGGTGTCGAGAGTAGAAATTTCTACCAAATAAGTCACATAATATCCTCTTAACCAACATCATTCCTAATAATGCCTCATAAATAAAAGTATGTGTCTTTTTGTGTTAGCACTTAAGAAAAAAAAAAAGAGCGAGAGAAGAAGAAGAAAAAGAGAGAGAGAAAAAGGAAATATTTATATTTAGAAAATATTTAAAAAAAAATAAAAAGAAAGAAGAAAAAGAAAAAAAGAGTCCAAGTTTGGAGTTTTATCTTCATGTCATTTTTTGTGTCAATGTTTTTGAGGCAACAACAAAAACACCCATTGCGATCCACCAAATATGACCCATACCTACTTTTTAATATTTCTGATTACCCGAATACTGGCTGAGGTCCTTTAACTTAGTTGTAGGGTTATTAGAATTTTAATTGAAGTGTAAATGCCATGTGAGGCCACCAAACAATGAGTATATTTACAAAAATATGGTAAGATATGTGATCTCAGAAAAGAAAGAAGGAAGAAAGAGAAAAAGAAAAGAGAGAGTGAGCACAAGGGAATACAAAGAGAGCATAGTGTTTAGCCTTTCTCTGACTTGACTTATTTGATAGTTTAGAGATCTAGAGTCTGCAGTACTAGACTACATGTAACACTAGATGAGTTTGAGCCACTAAATATAAATCCATTCAACTCAGTATCTCCTACCTAAGCCAAAATGCCGGGGTCAAATTATAGGTCATTTTCTACTTTATCCTTGAGGGAAGTAGTTGCCTATCCCGATGGAATTTTATTAAGAGATAAGTTTGAACTTTAAATGTAAGTTGACTTTTCACTTGAATCTGCTACTTAGGCTATTATTACTTCACATTTGTCTGGAACTCTAAATTTTTGGAATTAAAAAAGAAGAAATCTTTTCAGTTACTCCCATTATTTTTCACTTTTTACTAGGGACTAGCAAAATTTAGGTGTGGGGGTATTTGATAGGTCTATATTAGTAGACTAATTATTTACCTAAATAATTGTTAGATGATTGTTGAGGTTAATAAAGAGCTTGGAAACTAATGAAAAATTATTTTAAGCTCTCAAGAGGGGAATAAGTTATTTCTGTATTTACACACAACTTTCTTTTTATATGCTCCAACAAATTGAAAATGAAGGAGGACCTGAGACACAATGCAATGACATACTGCGGTATTTTTGCAATTTATTCAAAATATCCTTATCTTCGACGGCGATAAGGGAGTCCACCACCGACCTCTCTTCCAGATATCCTTCAGGAGGCGGTGGTTGCTAACGGGTTCAAAATCCCTTAAGTCACGCCGGTGAAGAAGAACAGAATTATTACTGCTAGAGAGAATTCGTTTAAAAGAAAGAAAAACCACTACGAAGGGGGGGGGATCATTGGCTTCCATTTTCTTGCTCTCGCCTGCACCGTGCTCCAAACGTGCACTGTGGATCGATGCCGGCCTCACCTCTCCTCCACTCGCCTCAATGTGGTGGTGCTCGGTGACAGAGAGCGCCACCACCAACCGTTCCCAAAACATCTCCTCCCCATCACCAACGCCATCACCACAACCCACCACCACAAGACCACCTCAACAGCGATCGGCCGCTTGCTCTGCGCGTGCTGCTCCGCACTCCCACCAGCGACCAGCAGTAGCCCGCGTGTGCCCCCTCTTCTTTGCGTGCCTGTGCGTGCCCCCTCACGACCAGAAACCACGTGCCGGCACTTCAGCCAGTGCTAACCAGCGGCAACCGCACGCCAGGTGCACACAACACCCACGCGCAGCAACCCCACACACGGCCTCCTCTCCTTTTTCTTCCTCCTTCACCACCAGCTGCACCAACGGAAAGGAACCCAAAAACTTCCTGTCACCTCCCCACGCAGCAATCACCTCCGGCCAAGATCCTTCACACCGTTGACTCTCCCGCGCTCGCCTCGACTCCACGAACCCCACCAGGCCATTAGAATTGTCGACAGTAGCCCCCACGCACCCGCGGAGGAACCCACCACCGACGAGTGTCTTCACTCTGACCGGAAAGCTCCGGCCGCCCCTTGCCGAGGGACCATCGCCATCGTGAAGCTCTCCGTGTCCTCGACCTCCTCCAAGCTCCGCACGCCTGACCACGGCTCCCTTTCGCGCATGCATGGGAGGAAGATTTCCTCTGTTTTGGGTTTAATTTAAATTTACATTGCATGCCATTGATGAAAGTTGTGATTTTTTATTTTTGGATTATTATATTGAGGTGAATTTGCAAGGATACACTTATGTTTTCTTGAATTGGCTTAACTTATGTTATGCACATCATTGAAATTGGATTCAGATTTACATGTAACTAAACATTACATGACATGCCACAAAACATGCATCATCTAGATATTTTTGGGAGCTTGATTTTCTGATGTGAAATTTATATAAATATCCCTAAACTTCTCATGAAATTGAAGGTGACATTCAAAGTAGCATATTCATTAAATTGATTTCGCGGATCCTTCTGCAAACATGATGGCTCTACACTCTTGAATTTATTGCAATTGTTCCTCCCTGAGGATACGATATTTTTATCGTGGTTTAAATTAATATCTGTTTTAATCTTTGATTGAGAGAATTTCCACCACACAACTACAACAACATATCAGTTTATTGCTATCATCTTCATAAACAAGCAAAATTCTCTTTATCAGTTACCAGGCTTGAGGAGGAGGACAGCAGTCATGAGGAGGGTACCGGCCAGGTACTTCTCGCCCGGCCCAGAGCGTGGTTGCTTCTTTTGCATCGAGGGCTGAGGGGTGTATTAATGCCATGACTCACGGAGATGCTAGAGCTTCAGGCTCCGTAGTGGTAGGTATGGTCACAGTTTTCGGCAAGCTCATTTACGTGCTTTTTTATTCTAGTGCTACGCAGTCGTTCGTCTCTACAAGTTTTATCGTCAGCTTGGGATTGAGTAGTGTACTATTAGAGGAGCCATTCCTAATTAGAGGCCCAGGTGGGTAGGTATTTGTCACCAAGGAGGTTTTTCCTAATTGTGAGATCGACATAAAGGGACATAATCTTCCGATTGACCTGATCGTAATCCCTATGGAGGATTTCAGGGTGATCCTAGGGATGAACTGGCTGACTGCTTATCATGCCCTAGTAGACTGCTTTGGGAGGAAGATCATCTTCTCTATACCAGAGTTGCCTCCTTTTGAGTTCCACAGCCAGCCAGTAGACAGAGGATTCAGGTGTATCTTCGCACTTCGAGCAGCGAAGCTACTAAGCCAGGGGTGTGAGGGTTTCTTAGCTTGGGTAATAGCAAAGCCTATCCCCGTGGCCGACTTGCAGAATATTCCAGTGGTCAACAAGTACCCTGACGTCTTTCCAGAGGAGCTGCTAGGGCTGCCGCCTGAGCGTGAGATCGAGTTTGAGATCTCACTGGTACCTGAGACAGACCCCATCTCTATTGCACCATACAGGATGGCCCCACTTGAGCTGCGAGAGCTCAAGTCTTAGTTACAGGATCTATTGGAGAAGGGCTTTGTGAGGCTCAGTGCATCCCCATGGGGAGCCCCTATCCTGTTTGTGAAGAAGGATAGTACCCTTCGGCAATGCGTCGACTATATACAGCTGAACCGAGTCACCGTCAAGAACAAGCACCCACTGCCTCGCATCAATGATCTCTTCGATCAGCTGAGAGATGCTACAGTATTTTCCAAGATAGATCTGAGGTTGGGCTATCATTAGTTGAGGATTAGGGAGACCGACGTCTCCAAGATAGCTTTCCGCACGCGGTATGGTTACTACGAGTTCCTGGTCATGCTATTTGGGTTGACCAACGCCCCCGCCACCTTCATGGACATGATGAACCGCGTCTTCCGACCGTACCTAGATCAGTTCGTGGTGGTATTCATTGATGAAATACTCGTCTACTCCTGAGATCAGGCACATCATGGACAGCATCTCCGCATGGTCCTGGACACTTTGAGAGGGCATAAGATGTACGCCAAATATAGCAAGCGCGAGTTTTGGCTGAGATAGATTACCTTCTTGGGCCATGTGATCTTGGGAGACGGGCTAGTGTTTGCACCTCAAAACACGCCTATAAGAACGCCTTCTTATGCTATTTTCTAGCATTAACTATGTATATTATAATCCTGTAGTTGCATTTGTAAAAACGCTTGCATGCATGCATTTAATTGAGAGGAGAAGAGAATGGAATAAATGGCTTGCATATTAACATTTTTCTTCAAGTGCCTCCTTGCAAAATCCACCTCTTTTTATTTTTCCTCTTGATTTCTTCTTTTCTCTTCTTCCCACGGTTCATTTCTTCCACGCCATGCTGCATGCGATGCCATACCCTGCCAACATCTCTCCCTGCGGTTGCCACTCTCCAACACCTCTCCCTGCTGCTGCCATGCCTCCCCGCCACGCTCTCCTCCTCTATAAAGCCGCAGCTCTTCCTCGCGACAAAAAAAGGAGGGGACGTTGCTGCAATACGCAGCTGCGGCAGCAACTCGAACCCGCAACCACCTTCGCACCCGCTCTCCCCTCCCATACGCCGGCCCTCCGTCGAGGAGGCACCCGACGAGCAGGAGAACCCACTGTGGTGCACACCACCACAGTGGGAGCACCACCGCCCAGCTCTTCAACGAGCCGGTGGGCGTGGTGTGTTCTTTTCTCTTCGTTTGCATCTCCACGCCATTGCTGCCGCTTCAAGGTCCGAAGCTTGAAGTAGCAGCAGCAGCAGCCCAGCGTCGACAGCAGCAGCAGCAGCACCCCCGCCTCCTCCGCGACCTTCCCCGCAGGCGCGCAACCCTCCGCGCGCGCCTGCAGGCCCGTTCCCCGCCTCCGTCTCCGTTCTGTCCACGCCGCAGTTGCAGCCGCAGCAGGCCGCTGCGCGCACTGCAGCGACCAGCTACGGCCTCGCGCCGACCCCCGCGACCCTCCGCGACCACTGCAGAACCTCCCCTCGCACCTCCGCGACCTGCCCCGCAGGCGCTCAGCTCTTCGCGCGCGCCTGCAGGGCACTTCCCCGCCTCCGTCTCCGTTCTGTCCACGCCGCAGTTGCAGCCGCAGCAGGCCGCTGCGCGCACTGCAGCGGCCGGCCAGGCCTCCTCGCGCCGACCCCCGCGACCCTCCGCGACCACTGCAGAACCTCCCCTCGCACCTCCGCGACCTTCCCCGCAGGCGCTCAGCTCTCCGCGCGCGCCTGCAGGGCACTTCCCCGTCTCCGCCTCTGCTCTGTCGCCTCTGCAATTCCACCCGCGACAGGCCGCTGCGCGCACTGCAGCGGCCGGCTACGGCCTCTCGCCGACCCCCGCGAACCTCTGCAACCCTCCGCGACCGACTGCAGACTCCCCGCCGCCCTCTCCGAGCACGCCATCGCCCGCTCTCCTTCCTCGCACCCGGCCTGCAGACGCCTCACCTTCTCCACGCGAAGACGCGCCTGCATCCGCGACCATCAGACGTCGGCAGCCATCTGCAGACGACTCGACCTCCAGACGTCGGGCGCCGCCTGCAAACGACGCGGCTCCAAGACGTCTGCCGCCATCCACAGACGTCTTAACTCACGCCATCACCAGCTTTCTCGCCCGCTCTCTCTTTGCTGATCTCTCCCGCGCGCGTCCGCCCTCTCTGCCGCCCGCTCTCTCTCTCTTTTTTATTTAACTCACAGCAACACACACACACACATTCACCGACGCACACACACATTCACCGACACACACTCACACACTAATAGTAACTTATATACATACATATATATATATATATATATATATATATATATATATATATATATATATATATACACACATATACATATATCTATATATATATACTTATATATACATAGTATATCTATATAGTTATGTATACATACATATAATATAATATATATATACATATACATATATAATATATATATATATATATATATATATATACACATACTCATATACATATATATATATATACATATCTATATACTTATACATATACACATATATATATACATATATATCTAGATACATATATACTTATATACATATATACATAGCTATATACATATATACATACATATATATATATATATATATATACACCTATATATATATATATATATATATATCTATATATATCTATACATATATACTTATACATTTATATACATACATATGTACAGATACTTTCATGTTATTTATTATACGCTGTATCGCGGGGATATCTGCACCAGTTGCTGATATTCCCTGATACACGCGTACAAAAAAAAGCGTGGTCCCATACATCATCCATCCTCCATCCACACTCCACGCGGCACCTAGTCGTGTTGGTTGCGTCTCTCTAGACGTCGGCTGACTCGACATAGTGCTACACTCCATCGTCACCTCCACCCCCACCCCTTTATATATATATTACATATAAATATATATCTATAGCTACTATATTTACTTTCTATCTGTTAGTTTCTTTCTTAGTAAAAAGATAAAAAAAGGTATAAAAGTGAAAAGATAATCTTTGATTTGCAGGTACCCCCGTCTTGCAAGTAGCAAGACGTGTTTTGAAACTCTGTTTTGGCTAAAAGCCAAGGACACAATTTTGAGGGTGTGCCTCAAGAACAAGGGTTACAAGAAAAAAACCTAAATAAGAAAAATACCAAAAACAGAATAAACGAACGGAAGAGACGCGTTTTAAGGAAAACGTAGAAACTCGACTTGAACCCCACTTCCCTGAGTTCGACCCTGGGCTTAAAAGTGACAAGATAAAATCAATTAGGCCAGGTTAAAAATTTTGTAAAGAGATGGTTAGGTCTGAATTAGGTTAACCACTATACACATTTCAACGATAAAAATATCATATTAACAACCTATCCAGGCCGACCATCAGCTAGCTATGGATCCAGCCAAGGTTGAGGCCGTACTCAGGTGGGAGAGGCCGCGTATGGTGATAGAGTGATGGGAACACCATCATGAGCCATAACTGGCTCATTTTGATCCAATTAGGTCAGTAAATGCTTCTACATGGCTGCTAGAGAGCCATAAGTCACTGATAATCATTCTGAGGAAAAGATAAGAAATCAGGGTTAAAACTGTAATTTTACCATCATAACTTGAATACAGTACAACCACGGATTTTCTCAGGGACTGAATGTGAGTCAAATGGTCTTAAAAGTCTAACGAGTGGGTTAGAACAAATAGAAAAGGGTTTGCACGTGTTTTGAGAATTAAATGACTTTTGAAACCCTAATAACAGACCCGCTTAATTAACTGAAGTTCTGCTCAAGATAAAATTCACCTTAACCCTCTAAAATTCATATAAAATATTATCTAGGGTTTGGAACCTTCAATTTGACCATCAGAACCCATCTTGATCCAAAACAGAGTCTTAGACTGACATTTACCCTGTCAAACTTGGTTGAAACCTAAATCTAACTTCACCATTGAATTCCTTAGGTCCGAATTAGGTTTGTACCAAAATTTGGACCCAATCTAAGATCATCTTGACCAAGTTTGCATTTTAGTATAGTCAAACTCTTTCTGTCTCATTCAGATCCTTAACTTTCGAATTCCTTACAAAAAGGCCCCTATCTTTGTCGTCACTCTTTGAAAAGAGGTCCCTCCACCATTATCGCGGAGGAATCTTACTCCGGCGAACTTCGACTAAGGATATATCCCTGATTGATTGGCAAATCTCTTTCAAAATTTGAAGGGAGATTCTTGACAGATTTCCCTACAAATTGAGCCACATCTTGGGTTCTAATTCTCGCCCAAATCCTAATGTGAACTCGTGGAATAAATGGGTTTCCTACTTCGGCAACAATTCCTAGCTTGGAAGCGAAGCTTCCAAGCTCAAAACCCCCTCTTGAGCCTTATAAAGAGATCCCCAGGACACGGCCGAATCTCTCAAGCTTGAATTCCGGCCGAAAACCCTCCTCTTCCTCCCTCCTCTTCGGCCGCAAAGCTCCTCAAGCTCCGGCGACCCCTCCTAACCTCCTTCGTCATTCGGTCACAAAACCAGTGGCTGGATTCTCTTTCTCTCTCTCGTCTGCTCTTGGCCGTACCAGCAGGAGCCCTTCTACCTCTGTCATCGTCACCATTCCCTTCATCGGAGCATCTTCTTCCCTAGCTCCGGCCTACCAATGTCGGCGTTGTCCTCTCCCTTTCGTCCACTTAGCATAGGTAGTTAAGTTCCCTTAAGGCCCCTAGATTAGTTCCTTCTACAAAAAAACCAAAAATAAACCCCTCGATACCGTCGCTCACCTCCGTCTTCCCCATCTCCAGCAACATCTCCGAAGAGGTCCTCCACACGCTACACTCATCCACACACCTCACCACAACTCCCAAAAGCACCGCCGTCCCTCCACGCACAAAACCCTATCTTTTTTCACCTTCCCATCCACCCAAACACGCCCCTAAACAGACCCATCATCGTACACCAACTGCATCATCGATCGACCACCACAGACCACCATCCTCCACGAAATCACCATCAGCACCTTCGTCGTGCCTTAGCGAAGCTCCTAAACTATTCTAATGTGGCCGTGAGGCCTTATTTAGTGTTTCATGTGTTCTCCATTCTCTGTCGTCGCTGCCTTCATCTCCGCCTTTGTTCACAGTCCTCCGGTCGCCAAACCATCTACCTCTAGCATCAGGAAATGTAGTTTCACCTCACGACTCTAGCCGCGTTCCCAATTGGCTTCCCAGTAGCAGTAGCATCAGCAATTGAAGGGCTTCTCCTCTGCTGCAGATGCGTAAAGAAGACATGAGCGAATAGTCCCACATCGTGGGATTTGGAAGCGGTGCAAGCGCATAAGTTGCAAAAGTGTTGAGGGCTTATTGCCTCAACACTTGAGGGGTGAGGTCCCTCACACCCTTCACGCTCCTCGTCCGTGACCTCTCCTTTGCAGACCTGGTGCACCCGACCTGCCTAAGCCTTCACTCCTCGGTCACTACACCACATCGGTGACCCTGGACCTGGGTACGCGGATCCTCCAATTACCCAATAACCTGATGTGCATGGCTTTAGGAGAGCGGAACCTAAGAAAAAGAAAGGAGGAGAGTGTGTGAGGTAGGGGAGGGTTTTGTTCTTCTATGCATTGGCTAACACTTAGCCAAAAATCTGAGCTCTTTCCCTTGTGCTTAAAGAAGAAGGAAGAAGACAGGCAGAAAAAGAAGGCCTGAAGAGAAGGAGAAGGAAGAGAAAGCATAAAGGATAGAAGAAGGAGAGCCGCATAGGAAGAAATCAAAGAAGAAGAAGAAAGCAGAAGTAGAAGGAGAAGAGAGAAGAAAAAGAAGAAACAAAGGAGAGGGCCATTTAAGGCCTCTGATCTCCAAAGGAGACGTTCGATTACTGTAGCATTCAAGCTACTGTGCGGATATTTGGTCCGGACTACTGTAACAATATTGATTACTATAGTTTACATATAACTATACTAAATAATTGGTGATCGAAATCACCATTATTTTGTTATAGATTTCTTTTTATCATGTTGAACTCTTGTTATACTCATGTTCTACACTTATTATCATTTTTTAGCTTATTTGGTTTAAATTCTTGTGCTCATTTGCATTGTTTGAGATTAGTGTGTGAATTCATTATTGCTCCCTGTGTTCAACCTCGGACTTTCAAATTCGAGTAATAAATATTATTTGTTTTCAAAGAGATTTCGACTATACTACAACAAAATAATTTTAAACCTTGATTACGTCCCGACAAACATAGAGATACGCAGTTTTCTGGGGCTGGCAGGGTACTACCGACGGTTTATCTGAGGTTTCTCGCAGTTCGTACGTCCTATGATCTAGTTGACTCGGAAGGACATGCCCTTCACCTGGACAGACGAGTGTGAGTCATGCTTTCAGGAGCTGAAGGAAAGGCTAACCTTAGCTCCTGTACTCACCATCCCAGATAGTAGTGGCGAATTCGTGGTCTACACCGATGTCTTGTTTCAGGGCTTGGGGTGTGTGCTCATACAACGGATTCACGTTGTCGCTTACGCCTCATGGCAACTAAAGTCCCATGAGCATAACTATCCCACTCATGACTTGGAGTTAGCGGCAGTTGTCTTCGCGCTAAAGACATTGAGGCATTACTTGTACGGAGAGATATTCGAGATCTTCAATAACCATAAGAGCCTTAGATATCTGTTTGACTAGAAGGAGCTCAACATGAGACAGAGACGTTGGTTGGAGCTCCTGAAGGACTACGACTACAGCATCTTCTATCATTCATGGAAGGCCAATGTGGTGGTTGACGCCTTGAGCCGAAAGGCGTCCGCCCACTTCGCTAGTCTACAGGTACAGAGTTGGAGACTCATGGAGTTAAAGATATCTCCCCTCTAACCATATTCCATGTCGAGGAAGCAAAGAGTTTGGCTTTGATATGAGCATTTATTTAAAGAAAATTTTCTATCGTTTGAAGTTGCGAGTTCCATTGAATTTTGCATTTACAATCTTTTATATATGTTAACCACCGTTGAGTAGTTATTAACAACTAAATTAGATCGACTAAAAATTAAAATACATTGGCAATACATTTTGCAACGAAATCAAAATATATCGTCTGAAAATTAAAATACATCAACAATATATTTTGTAATGCATGATGTATTTTTATTTTTAATCGATGTTTTTGATTTTCCATCAGTTGAAAATCAAAATACATTACCTAAAATCAAAATACATCGACCAATGTATTTTGCAAGGTGTAGTGTATTTTGATTTCCAATCGGTATTTTCGATTTTCTACCGATAAAAAATCAAAATACACAGGTGTATTCAATGCAATGTATTTTACAACGTGGGGTGTGTTGATTTTCGATCCGTATATTTTGATTTTCCATATTAGGATTGAGATTTTTTTTGATAAGGGCAATGCATTTTGAAACACGCAGTGTATTTTGACTAGTGTATTCGTTGTAATGTATTTTATAACGAGCGATGTATTTTGATTTTCGATTGGTATATTTTGATTTTCCAAATTAGGATTTGATAATTTTTCTTTGGACATGGGATGATACATTTTGTAATGCACAATGAATTTTGATTTTCAATGAGTATTTGAAAAACTAAAACACATCATTGTGCATTTTTATTTTAAATTGGTATATTTTGATTTTTCATTTGTATTTTGATTTTTAATCGATGAAAAGTCAAAATACACTTGCTAAGGTGCAAATTGAAAACTAATTAAATGTTACAAGAAACAAAGCATAAATATTTCATTATCTTTCAAAGCCAAAAGGGCACATTCTTTTAACTAATGAGTACTTTAACACAAGGAAATATATAAGCCATTTTTGACAATCAATCAAGAAATATTTATTGAAAAAGCATCTATATTACTTTTCTAGAGTTATGCTTTCTCTTTCCTAGTTAATCTCCCCCACTTCGGAAAGTTCAAAACTGTCTCTTTCCCCTCTCCCAAGTTTCCTCCTTTTGCCTAAAGTTGCCCACATAGGGCCCTAGATCGACCTCTATCTGTCAATCAGGGGCCCTCCCCCATTCCCGTCTGACTATCTCACCACCCCCCTTCGCCTTTTCATCTTTCCCATGCTACTGTCCTTCCACCCGCCTCAATCCTCCTGCATCTTACCTTCCTGTCGCAGCTGCGGCTCCGATTCCACCTCATCTAATGCTTCTCTCTCTTCGTCCCTAACTTTGTGGGGATGGGGAGGGGGTGGTGGGGTGGGGTGGGGAAGTGGTTGCATGGGGGTGGATTGCTAGGGCTTCATCATCCACTCTTGTGGCATTTTGTGTTGGGACCATGTTAGAGCTCAGGGCTACATATGACCGAGATTGAGCCGGATCTTCTACAGCTTCAGGTCTTCCGGATCTCGCTGGCACGGATCGCATTGTTGTGATCTTACGACGTGGGGCTTTCGTACGATTGCTGCAACCGGTTACAAGGACATCTTCTTTGCAATTTATTTCCTTTTCCTATTTTGTTTTTATGTCTGTTATTTCTCATGGTTTTACAGTTCCCCCACCCTCATGAAGGGGTGTTGTAGTCCCCGATTTTTTAACGGGTGGTGTTAGTTATCATGTTCCCCATCCCTTCAGCGTGTGACGTCCTTGTAATTGTTGGTTCCCATTAATGAAAAATCTTTGTTGCAAAAAAAAAGAAAAGCATCTATATTCTTTTTTGAGTATAAGGGTAGGTACTTACTCAAGGCCCAACTAGTCAATGCTGATGAGTGGCAGGCACCCAAAAACAACCTCCAAAAGGAGAAGTATATGTACAAACTTAGATTCTCTTAGGCCTAATTTACTTAGGGGGTTAACCCCTCAAAAGGGGGGTTAATCCCCATTTACTTGACTACTTAACCTCCAATTTGCTAACCCGAGTTTAGCTACTTTAACATGGATTTGTCTAACATCAATTGAGTTTCAACTAGCGTTATCCAAACCCGTGTTAAAATCGTACACTATTCATGTAGCACCCCTCATGTTTCATATACTTAAGACAACTACCAAGTAAACGATATAAGGGTTAACACCACCACTTAACACCAATTTAAGTAAATAGACATGGGTGTTAACACCACTCTATAAGTAAACAAGAATGAGGGTTAACACCAGTTTCCTAACCCTCGAAGTCAACTAGCCCTTAGTTACAACCACAACATTTTAATCAATATCGTTTGCTATAACATTGGAGGATTTATGTAAACCATTGTGGAGGCTCACATTCTGTTCTTTCCAAAGACTCCAAATTGAAGCTGTTAAGATCCAGGAGGAGAGCTATTTCCAAGCTTTCCCTTGTTTAGCCACCTCCGAGGCTGAAAGTGGGGAAGCATTAACATGCAAAAGAGGTAAAAAGTCACCCTAAATCGTCTCCCAAACTTGAAACGAGAACATGCAATTGAAGAATAAATAAAGGGAGGATTCCTTAACACCCCCACAAAGAAGGAAGTTGGAGTCAATGTCCATTTCCCATCGATGAAGGCGAGCATGAGAGGGTAGATGATCTCTCATCGCTAACCAAGAGTAAGATGCCCGTTTAAACACGTGTCCTTTAGCCTAAAGGAGCTTCCAGATATTGAGAATAGGCCCTCTCAATCTAATGGCATTCCATACTATGGATGTAGAGATGCCACCTTAAGGGGCGAGAGGCCACTCCTAATGGTTCACACAGTAGAATGATCAAGCACAAAAGGCGTAAGCACATTCATTCTTTCCCAAGAAATTGTTGGATTTGATAGCTAAATTGCATCAATCGGGATGCAATTGTTATATGGTGACATGTGAATTCATGTTAAAATCAGTGAAATTTGGGAAGATTTTTAATCCCATACTGGAAGCGGATAAACCTCTTGGTGGGTGTAAAAGACTTCTACCTCCTATGGCTTATATAGCAAAGTGTGATAAATGGGGCTGGGAACCACGTACACATGCGTGCCCGCCCCGACTTCGGCTCGGGTCGGGCTCGAGATTGGGTGAAAATCAATTTGGAACGTAGAACTTGAACTCTTTTGTTACGAATTTTTAATATCACGATTTTGACCTGAATTGGTCAATCAAAAGGTAAAATTGGTTGACTAATTGTTTTGGTAGATTAATTGGTTTGGTCGACCAAAAAGTCAAGTTTGATCGACCAATTTATTTTGGTTGATCAATGGACTTAATTGACCGATCAATTATCGTATTCCCATAAAATAGAAATTTCCATAAACGTCTAGTCGTGGGCTCTATATAAGGGTCACAAGGGGCTCTCATTTGACACACAACAAGAGCAGAAAAGCTCACTCCACTTTCTCCCTCGTTCTTGTCTCTCTTTCTTGCTGTGTTAGTTTGATGTGAGATTAGTAGAAAAATCTCCAATAACTTTTGTTGATCTTGCACAAGGAGATTGAGAGATCCACAAGAAGTTTTTGGTTGATTAAACCATTAAATTGGTAGATTAATCGAGAATTTGGTTGGAAACCAAATTGCTTTGGCTTCGTTCTCCTGAGGTGATTTTCAAAGTCGTCCAAGATCGGAGTGCGTCGAATCTTGGAGGTGGATCATCATATCATGGGAGGAGTTCGTCAAACCCCGACGCACCGACATTATGAGAGGCAATACATTCTCTAAGAGAAGTCCTTAATCGGTGCTTCGATCGGAGTAATCTTTAACATTTCTTCGTTTTATTTATTTATACTATTACATGTTATTTATTTTTTATTTTATTCTGGATTTTACCTAATTATGTTTGACTTGCTTGATTTAATACTTTTTATTTATGTGAAAATGTTAGAAATGCATGTCTTTATTTATTTATTTTCTATATGCATTTATTTCAACAATCTTAGAGAAGTCATCGCTTAGATTTAAAATATTTGGGATACCGGAAATGGCTTTTAAATCACGTATGCCCGAGAAATTTGGTGGGCAAAATTTTAAACGTTGGTAACAACGCATAATCATTTTGTTGACCACCATTGGTTTAATTTTGGCATTGGAAACTGAATGTCCAGTTTTGGATAAGGAAAAACCCACTACTGAAGGTTAAAAGGAAGTGGATGTGTGAAATGAGCGCAACTGCATTCATCGTGGTTATATCTTATTGGCTGTATCCAATGTGCTATTTGATGTATACAACACATCCACATCTACTGCGAAAGGGCTATGGGAGGAGTTGGACAAGTGTAATACCAAGGATCTTGGTATTGAAAAATATTCTGTCTCAAAATTCCTTAAATTCCAAATGGCTGAGGGTAAATTGGTATCAGAGTAGGCACACGAATTTTTGTTATTGCTCCATGGTTTAGCAAAGGCTGAAATGAAACTTCCTAAGAAGTTTCAAGTTATGTCTATCATCGAGAAATTCCTTAAATCTTGGGAGGACTTCGTAATAACTCTCAAGCATAGGAAGGGAAAGATTTCTCTAGATGACTTGATGATAGCCATTACTATTGAGGAAGAGCATATTAAACAGAAACCTGTAATGTCTGTGGAGTCTAAGGTGAATGTCAAGGCATCTAAGCCTAAGGAGAATAAAAATAAGAACAATACAAACACAATGAAGGCCAAACCCAAGATCCAGAAGAAATCCAAGAACAAACCATGCTGGCATTATGGCTAAGTGGTGCGCTGCTGCTTTATTTGTCTTTATAGTTATTATAGTCGTTGTGGTATATAACAAAGTGGTTACCAGTCTAATACAATTTATTACTCGGAATGAAGAGTTTCCCGAGGTCGAACTCAGGGAGCAAACCAAAATTCTAGAAGCCTATAAATTCATAATATATATATATAAGGTTTTACAAAAATTAAGAGAGAGAGAGAGAGAGAAAGAAAGAGAAAGAGGGTAATTGGCTTTTTCTTCTTCTCTTTCTTCAGCTACTCTTCTCTGCTTCTTCTTCTTTCTTTCTTCTTCTCTGCTTCTTCTTCCTTCTTCTTCTTCTCTGCGTCTTCTTTCTTCTCCTTCTTCTTCTTCAGCCTGCCTTCTTCTTTCTTCTTCTTCTTTAGCCTGCCTTCTTCTTTCTTCCTCTTCTTCTTTCTTTTTTTCTGCTCTAGCCCTTCTTCTTCTTTCTTTGCTTCCTCTTCAACGGTGCCTCTTTCTTCTTCTTTCCTCTCTGACTCTCCTTCTTTCTCGTCGACGTCTGATTCAGCGCTCAGATGACTTAACCACTCGGTTGCTACAGTGCAACTCCTCTGCTTTTCCTTCAGCTTCTTCCTTCCTTTCTTCTTCTGCGCGACTAAGTCCCAGCCGCCACTCCTCTTCTCCTTTCTTCAGCTTCCTACGCACACACACACATTAGAGCAAAACCTACCCTACCCCTTCCCTGCATCTCTCTCTCTCTCTCTAGATCTCTCTTTGGAAAGCTCTCCCAGAGCCAAGTAATCAGGTCGGGTCGCGCACCTGGGTCCAGGTGCACCGGTGTGGGTGGTGCACGAGGAGTGCACAGGAGTGTCGGGTCGGATCATACCTGATCCGTGTGGTGATCTCACAGACAAGGGCGGTGATAGGTGAGGGACCTCACCCCGTGTGTATCGGAGGCAATTGGCTCATATCACAAAAACAATTTAAGTGTGGGCGTGAGGCCACACACTTACGAGGTGGGACTAAAGTCCCACCTCCGCGGGAGAAGGCTTCACGCAATTGGGGCAACAACGAAGGCTCGTGAACCCAATTGAGAACCTGGGCGTCTCTACGGAAGTGCCCCGCGCTGCCTGGGGCCTGCGCCTGGGGCCGAAGAAGTCTGGAGCTGCCAGCGAAGTAGCTCCAGCTGCTTGTCAATGGTGGCGAGGAGGGTGAACCCTGAAATCACGAAGACGGCCTCACGGCCACGTCAGACAACGCAGGGAGCTTCCCCAGAAGATGGCAAAGGCGGTGCGGGGGTCGGCGAGACGCAAGCGTGCCTGTGGCCGTGCACCTAGGGCACACTGCATGCGTGAGAGTGGGTGTGTTCGGGGGGTGGTCTGGAGGTGCTAGGAAGTGAATGGAGGGTGGATTTGGTGTCAGTGAGATGTCGCGGAGCTTAATGGGTAGTTGGCGAGGCGGATGGAGGGGTGGAGTGGCGAGAACGCCTCGCTGGAGAGCGACCGGAGAAGGGGAAGGTGGTGATGGACAGTGGCGGTCGGGGGGTTAAAATGGTAAATTAAGGAGGAAATAACAGAGAGAGAGAGAGAGGAAAGTTTTTACCTACCTAATTGACGAAGAGGGATGGAGGCGTCGCTCGGTGCATACCTGCCAGCGCTGGGGACGAAGGTGCCCAGGAGGGGGTTATCGACGACGAGGAGGAGATCGGAGGACGCCAGCTAGTGCGGCCTAGCGTGGGAAGACGGGGCAGAGTGGGCTCTACTGCAGGTATGGCACCAGAGAGACGAGGAGGAGGAGGAGAGTTCGCCGGAAGCTTGGGTAGTCTGACTGGAGAGAGAGGAGACGAAGGAGGGGGAGTTTCTCGGCTAGAACTAGCTTGCCTTGGATGGTAGCCCCTGCCGCTCCTTATAAAGGCGCTGGCGAGGAGAGCGGCCCGAGGGAACGACGTGCAGAGCACGTCGGAGATGGCCGAAGAAGGAGACCCATGCCTTTCGTGCGTTCGCAAGAGAGGCATGGGCGGTTGCCGGACACAGGGGAGGGTCCCTGCGACAGAGGACGACGCAGGGAACCTCCCGTTTGTTCCTGAGAACGGGCGCCATGCCCTGCGCGGCGCCATCTTCCGTGCAAGGTCGCCGGAGGTATGGCTCTACTTAGAATGGCAGGGAGGACCGTTCTGCAAAGAACGATGAGAAAGATAGGGGGCAATGTGTAAGGATTTCAAAAGATAAGGGTCAAAAAGTAATTCAAGAGGATCAATTTGTAAAGTCGGTCAAAATGATCTTTTTCTAGGCCTAAATTTTTATACCAGCTTAATTTAAACCTAAGTTTTTTAATGGTGAAATTTGATTTTAGGTTTAACCATGTTTGACCGGTCAATTTGCACAAAAACTCAAATCAGGTCATAAATTGGGCATGGTTCTCATTTTAGGTCAAAATAGGTTTCAAAGGCCAAATTGAAGGTTCTAAACCCTAGGGAATATTTTTTCATGAATTTTAGAGGATTTAGTTAATTTTTATCCTGCCTCAAACCTCATGAATTAAAGTGGGTTTATTTTAGGGTTATAGAATGTCATTTAATTCCTAGAAGTTGCTATAACCCTTTTCAGATCAGATCATCCCACTTCCCTCCTTATTAAGCTTATTTGACCTGTGTTTAGACCCTTAATTACCCTGTTTGCGTATTGCATTGGTAAAATTACAGTTTTACCCTTATGATTTGTCTTATTCTTTAATTCAGAATTCTCTGAGTTAAGCTTCTCTTTAGGTTTTGTAGGAGCTTCTTTACACTTATTTAGATTAAATTGTGCTAGTTAGGGTTCATGATGAGGCTCTCATCACTAAGATGGGCATTGAAAGAAGGATTGTCCTTCTAATAAAGCTTAACAGAAGGTTGTGTTGACTAGGGACAATAGAAAGTATTGTATCACCTTTATAAATGACAGAAGTAGATACTATTATGTGTGCTTACTTAAGTCTAAAGGTGTGGCATTGAGTAAATTCCTCTTCTTTATGAAATAAGCAAAAACACAAACTGTGACAACTCTTAAGAGACTGAGGTCAGATAAAGGAGGGGAATATATGTCCAACTTGTTGATGAATAGTGCTAAGCTTTTGGTATAGTTCATGAATTGAAGACCCCATATTCCCCTCAATCTAATTGGATAGCAGAGCGAAAGAATAAGTCTTTAACTGACATGGTCAATGCTATTTTGTAAAGTTTAGGATTACCTACTTACATGTAGGAGAAAGCTTTGAATACAGCATGCTATATTCTGAATAGAGTTCCCCTCAAGCATAAGGAAAGTAGTCAATTTGAGATTTGGAGAAACAAAAAATCAAGTTTGAAATACCTCAAAGTGTGGGGCTACCTTGCAAAAGTGGTTGTCCAAAACGCAAGTGGAAGAAGCTTGGACCTAAGATAATTGATGCAGTCTTTCTGGGTTATGTTAATAATAGTTATGCCTATAGATTTTTTGTTATAAAATTTGAGATTTCAGGCATAAATGTCAACACTATTGTTGAGCTTCGCAATGCTACATTTTTTGAGGATGTCTTCCCTATAAAGATTGGATTACCTCAAAATATAACTTCAGATGATCTAGCCACCATATTTGGTTCTATTCCTGGTCAAGTGAAAAGGATGCATGTCTAATGTGGAGGCTAGTGATGGTGTTCACATCATACCCCCATGCCTAGCTTTTGCTAGTCCCTTAACAAAATCTCATAGAATTAACTCAAATTCTACACCATGCCTTTTTATGCTCAGATTTCTGCTGTGTGCTTTCTTTTGTAAATTAGGTCAGAATGTCAATAGTAGGACTAGAGGTACTCAAGTACAAACCAAGATCCGGACCTGACCAGTTTTAGCCTTAGTCCGCCGCGATGGTTTCCAAGGCTCACATAAACTAACCTAAGGTTCGTTGAACTTCGCGATTAAAGCACCCGTGCTTAAGACATGTTTTAGCCTAGGTTCAGTTTGCAGTGCATTTTTGTAAGAGAGAGATAGAATATTTTTTTATTTTTGGAGAGTTTTCTCTCTCTCTTCTTTCTTTATTTCTAGCTTCGGATTGGCTTTACGACACGGTCTGTATCGGATTCCTAGCTCCCACCATCAATCCTTGCAAGGTCCCTAGAAATCGATGCTTCGAGATAACACCGCCCATGGCAACCCCTATAACCCTGGCTTTCGAGATTTCTGGATAATCTCTCCCATGGCGTTCTGTAGCTAAATCTAGACCCTGGTAATCGATATTTCGTGATAATGCTGCCCATGGCATCTAAACTAGCACAAGGTGCTTACATGCCCCCGATAGGATATTTAGATATCCTAGGAGTCAAGCACCGAGGAGACGGTATATTATTGCGCATCTTCGAGGAGAATTTCTCGCCTCTCTGCATCGGAAACTCTTCTAAATCAACAGGTGTTGATAAGCTGCTCCTAATGTAAGTAGTCTTTTCATAACAGAATTAACGCATTTGCGGGATTTTGGTCATTAAGCGCACTGAACCAGACTGTGTGTGGATTGAGGTACTTAGGTTACTGAGTCCCGCAAACCAGAGGTCAGTTAACGAGGCCAAATAATTTCTAAGCCTTAGACCTAATACTTAAGCTTCGCATTTTCCCCAACCTTTTTAGGACTATTCAGATCTTAACGAATACTTGAATTTTTAAGCCTAAAATCATAGCCCAAGAGGCCTAAGATCAGCGTTCATACTAATCTCTTTTGTCCCTTAGCACTTTTGTATTTTTATTTTTTTTTTATTTGGTCTAGAACTAAGTAGATTCCTCAATCTTTTACTATTGACTATCTATTTTTTGTTTCAAATTATGCTCCTTTTTTGGCATTTATATCACCTCTCCTCTTCCTCCTCAAGATGATATGCACATTGATCTTTTAAAATTTCCTCCCTTTTTCATTTTTTTGTTCTTTTTTAGTTTTTTCATTTTTTTGGTTTTTTGGAATATGTAATTTTTTTGATGAAACCCTTTCTTGTGAAGTGATTCTCACAGAGTTTTGCACTTTAATACCCCCCATGCCTACAATTTGCAATGTCCTTATTATAAATTAGGTGGGTTCGAATTCAGCTTAGATCATACATTAGAATAAGTTTTGGGTGGGTGGACGGGTCGGGATGACTGTTGCAGACGATTTCATGCTCAGGTACGGGTACCAGAGGTAGAGTTGGCTATTCTAATGGACGAACCCTAAAGTGCGATATAAGTTCAGCATAAGGTGTGGCAAGAAGGTTTTCGATTTTTTCAAAAAGATGACGGGTTGCCTCTCCCTCCATCAGTCAGGCACAATATGCTCAGATAGAATGTATTGACTGCATGAATGATATGATCGTGATGGATGAGAATTGGATGGCCACAGATAAGTATTAAAGCATGGTGGAGAGTCATTCCAGAATATCTCTGATATAGCTTAGGCTGAATCGTTTCTGGATGATCTTTCTTGAGTTTTTGCGGAGGGAACATTTGGAAGGTATAGTGATCATGGGATTTTGTACTAGCATTATGGTGATTCCAAGGCTCAATTGAAATGGGTCTAGTTAGTGTACCCCAGATGTGTGGTTCCTCCCATGCTCTGTGGCCTATCAAATCAATACTTGATGAGTCATTATGATTCTTTTCTTTTGGGTTTAAGATTGTCCCCTCAAGAAATGACTCATAGATTGGGTCATCAAATGAATCTTCCCTAAAATCTTCATCCCAAAAAGTGAATGCTTGGAGAGTGCTTTTTGAATCATAAAATTTGAAATACGTAAAGGATTCATATTCTGGGTGAAGGTCACTCTCAATATCGTCCAATTCTGATTCCTGGTGGTCCTCAAAACAAAAAGTCTCCATGTCCATGGTCTCTGAATCTGTTTTGTCACCATGTTTCCCAACATTTCTAGGTATATCTTCAAGTTCAAATGTGAAAACCTCCATTGCGCACATATCATTATGCTCGACTAGATCATCATCTAGGATGTGAAAAGTTTCCAATTTAGGTTCTAGGTTTCCTACTAAGGATATGGTCATGAGATCCTGTATAAAACCTAGTTGTTCTGTCAAGCATTTTCCTTTTGCTATCTCAAAAATATTCATCTCAGCATGTTGATCTCCGAAGGCAATTGTCATATGCCCTGATTTGCAATTGATTATGGCTCTTGCAGTGGCCAAGAATGGTCTTCCCAAAATCACGGGCATATCCTGTATTTGTTGTGGTGTCTCCATGTCAAGAATTAGGAAATCTACTAAGTAGCTGAAATCCTTAACTTTAATTACCACATCCTCTATCATCCTAATTGGTGTGATTAGGGTTCAGTCAGCTAGTTGCAAAGTGACATGAGCGGATTTTAGCTGTCCAATTGGTAATTTTTCAAATAGTTTGGTAGGGATGAGGTTGACTGAGGCGCCCAAGTCTAACACAGCTCGCTTGAAGTTTGTATCACCGATATTACAAGCAATTAGCGGGGTGCTTGGATTAGATTTCCTAGGGGGTAGACTGTTTTGGATTATGACACTTATATTTTCAGACAGTACTACCTTTCATGGTGTTTGTTCTTCCATCTCCTTCCTGGGTAAGTCAGGTGACGTTGAGTTGAGAGTGAGGATATCCAGTAGTGGAATCATGACTTGTGCATTCCTCAAAGGTCTTGTTATATCATTTTCTGACAATCCTTTAGTGTGGAGGTGAGATATGACTTGGGATAAGGGAATAGATTGGCTAAGGATGGGTTGTTGTTCTTTCATAACAGTGATCATAGCACAATCATGGTGGGGAGGTGTATGGGAAAAAGTCGAACCTTGCTGTTGCTGTAGGGGTGGTGTTGGGTAAGTGATGGTGTGTTTTGGCTCAGTTGAGGTGGATGGAGAGAATACGCAGGTATGAGTCATTGGACCAGGTTGGGTATAACATGTTTGACCTTGGATTTGGTTTACAATGTGTTTTTGGGTCAACATGTTGTTAGGATTTGGCAGAGGTTGGGAAGGAAGTGTGCCAAGCTGGCGAGAATTTGCTATCTGGGCGAGTTGATTGCAAACCTCTGTGATCTCATCTTTGTGCTATTTTTGCATAGCCGCATTCGTTTTCTGAATGTCAGCTAGAGTCTGAAGGATAAGAGTCATTTGATCTGCATGAGTAGACCTGGATTGATAAGTTGGGTTGGGCCGAGGCTGAGGCGGCTGATATGGACGAGAAGCTTGTGGTTGGGGCTGATATTGAGGGCTCTGATCTTGGTTGTTCCCTGACCACGTGAAATTAGGATGATTACGCCTTCCAGGGTTGTAGGTGTTTGAGAATGAATCATTCTAAACACCGTTGAGGTCCTCACAGGTCTGAGGAGCCTCGAAAAAGTCAGAATATGAGGGTTCAGAGTTCCCCCAACTAGAATAGGCGGGTCCAGAGTTTCCTTCGAACCAAGAATCAGACAGGGGTGGATATGGGTCCATCCCTTGAGAAGATCGATGGCAGATGTTATGCACAGCCTCCCTGCCAGAGGGCGGTTGCATGAACAGGTTTTGCGTAGAGGTGGCTTGTTGCAAGTGTCTAGTTAGCTCATTCACCTTCTTCTCAATAATAGAAACCTTGTCCAGGTGATTGGCCATTAGTTCAAAGTCGACGGAAGAGGACAGGCCCTACGTCTCTTGTGCTCCCTTTTGGATTCGTCAATGCACAAGCATTCGTCCGATCGAACATGCCCATGGATTCATTATTGATAGTGTTCTCACACATTCTTCAGAATCTCTCACACGATATCTTCGTGTTGACCCATGATGTTTCCTCCACAGGTTGCATTGACGGATAATTGAATATCCTCACAGAGTCCCTGGTAAAAAGACTGGACTTGTTCCCATTTAAGAACTCCGTGGGGGCACTTTCACATGAGATCCAGAAAACGATCCCATGCCTCGTGAAGTGGTTCTCCTGCTTCCTGCATGAAATGAGTGATCTGGTGCCATAGAGCATTTTTCCTACCAACATGGAAGAACTTTTTCAGAAACTCAAATTGTAGTTCTGCCCATGTGTTGATTGGATGCATTTGGGTTTGGTACCAGTGAGCAGCCTTGTCCGTGAGAGAGAAGGAGAACATTTTCATGAGTAAGACATCCCGATTTTGAGCTTTTAACCCGAAGGTCTGGGCCAGATGCTTGAGTTGCTTGATATGCTGGAAAGGATCCTCGGAATTACGCCCATGGAATTTGGGAATAGCATGAATTGGACTCAACGTTTGGGCTTGAGTTCAGTATCAGGACCTCCAGCGGAGATTTGGACTCAACGTTCAATTGCCACTGCAGCGGGATTGTAATGATCTCGCATCATAGGACGCTGCAATGGGTTCACAAAGGCTTGGAATAGATCGTTGAGGCGCTGAAGATGATTTTCAAGATTGTTTTCTTCTACTGGTTGCTCCATGATGATGGATGAAGGAGAATTAGGTTCAAATGAATCAGAAGAGATATCGATCAGGTTGGGTTGTTGCACAAATAAGGAGGTCGAGGCTTGGCCTCGACGGGAATGAGTAGCTAATGGAGGCCTCAAGGATGGTCTTAAAGACCTCCTCCCGAACATGAACCGATGAAGTAGATGAGAGGTAGAATGTGATGGACCCAATCAAGACACCCAAAAATTTTGGAGGACTATAGAGGTTCGAGGCGGATGATACCCCTAGTTAGAAAGCCGTCCACCTGAGAATTACTTGAGCAATCGGAGAGGGAGAGTCTCACGAAGACCCCTACACGGTAGAACGCCCTCACGAGTTACAGGGTTTTCCCCACCCTGCCTCTCTTGTCACTGATGATCCAGGTAGACCAGAATGGGGACTTGACCTCTTAAGTCTATTAGTTTTAAATTAAGAGAAAGGGTGCTTATGATTTCTCTTGAACTTTTAAGATGTTTTTGTGCAAAGTGACCTAATTTGATGATTGGTTAACCCAACAAGGAGGGTCAACTTCACCTGTTTTGTCTTTTGAGAAATTTAGGTCCCTCTTTTAGTGTTCAAAAGAAATCAAGAACCTGATTTTAGGGTTTGCTTAAATAGATCAATTCAATCAAGGCGTAGGCACACACTATTTGGGAAGATCAATTTTTTATTAAGCAAGTGTGTCTCTAAAATCCTAAATTGGAAACCCTAATTTGCTCTGATTGGTCCAATTCAATTTTGTCTAAATGTGGTACCTAAGGCTTCAAGCAAGAAGATGATAGCCCTAGATACCTTAAGATCTTAAGCAGATGCACAAATCAGGGTTTGGATGTTATCTAAAATGCATCAAATCAGGCAACTTGATGATTTGTCTAAGAATAGAATGCAAGTAGCCCTAATTGATTTTTTTTCCTTTTTTAGCTTTTTAGAATCATGGGCTTAGAAGAGATTGGATTTGTGTTGTACCTGCCCCTGGAGTTGTTGATGTGCGGCTGATCTTCCTCAATGAATCCCCTGAAATAGATCAAAATCAAAAGAGATGTAGCAAGTTAGTACCAAATCTGATATTGCAATCAAGAGATCTAATTGCGCGTTGCTCCCTGGCAATGGCGCCAAAATGTTTGTCGCTCTGAAATGGGTTTTAAAATCGTCGCGTTGCAGTGTAAATCAAATCAGTGGGAAAACATATAATATTATTACTCGAATGAAATCCGAGGTCGAACACAGGGAGCAAGTGGCAACTTAATACTTAAGATCACAATCAAAGATATAAGAATTTGCAATCAAGAGTTAATAGAAATGAAAGGCAAAAAAGTAGGGGTTAAAATGGTGATTCGAATCACCAAATTAACCCTACAATTTAGTCACAATTATTTCAAATGTTTGCACAGTATCAACCACAATTAATTCACGCAAGATGAGTAAGCAATAGATCCTGAGAGGCTTGGATATGTGAAATCAGATGATAGATTGGGCGCTCAGAGGCCTTAACAGAGGCAAAGGCCTCTTCCTCTTTTTTTTCTTCAAGCCTCAGGGAGAGGCTTCTCTCTTCTTCTTTTCCTCTTCTCTTCTTCTTTCTTCTCTTTCTCTCTTAGCTTTAGAGAAGGCACAGCACAGGACTCAGCAAAGGCCTCTCTCAGATCTCACAAGAGTCAAAAGGAGGACGGCAAAGCAAAACCCTCTCTCTTTTCTTTCTCTCTTCTCCTCCTTCAGATCCAGCAAACCAGACCAGACACGGGTATCCTGGTAAACGGACCAAGCCCAGACTCGCGGGGCGTGAGCGCGGGCGAGGGCATGCATGGGCACGTGCGAGGGGACCTCACCCCGTGCTACTGAGGCGATAGGTGATAGCAAAAAATCAATATATGCACCTTTGCATGCCCGTCAACATATGAGGTGGGACTAAAGTCCCTGCTTCTTTCTTCGCATGCAGCCGCAGGTGCTTCCTCAATTGGAGCGTGAATGCGCCCTAGCAGCTTCAGTTGGATGTCTGAGTCTTCCTGGGAGTATGACGCGCTGCCTGGGCGTGGCATTGGCGAAGAACACGACCAGAGGAGCTTGAATGCCATTAGCGATGGAGGCGGCGATGGGCGAAGGACGGCGTCGACCTAAAAATAATAATACGGCCTTACGACCAAGTTAAACTAGCTTAGGACCTTCACCGAATGACATGGAGTATGTTGGCGATGGCTTCGTGGTGAATTGGGTGTGTGGTGGCCGGTCGGAGACGAGGAAGGAAGTTGGTGGTGGGTTTGTTCGGTGGCGTGATTGGGTGGATGAGAGAGCTAATGGAATGAGGGGTTTTGAAGAATGGAGCATGGAGGAGCTGATGGAGGTGATAGTGGCGCAAATCATGCAGTGGAGTGGCAATTGGACATCGCCGGAGCTTCACTAGAGCGGAAGAAGGTGACGGCGTTGAGGGAGAATCGGTGGTCGTGCGTGTGTTGCGAGAGTGGGAGAGTAGTGTAGAGAGGAAAAGGGAGAGATAGAGGGACTTAGGGACGAGGTAGAGAGGCGAAGGGCTCCGGTGTTGGTTGACCGGAGCTAAAGAAGGAAGTAGAGGCGGTGAGGCGACGACATCAACTGAGGTAGAGGCACGACCTCTTGTTGGCAGGAGAGGTTCGTGAGGATGAGGGAAAGCTTGTTGTCCATCCAATTTGATGGTTGCACGGCCGGAGGAGGAGAGGGGAGAGGAGTCGTCAGAGCTAAGTTTGTAGGTGGACGGTGATGGAGTAGAGGAGAATTTCTCAGGCCAAAACTTGCTGAAAAGAAACGGAATGCCACAAGGGTTCTTTTATAGGCCAAAAGAAGCCCTTCCAAGTTTGGAAAGAAGCTTCCAATCTTGGAAGGTCATGCACATGTTGGATACCTGAACTTTTGAAAGGTTCGCATGACCTTTTGGGAAAGACATAGAGCCCAAGGAATGGCTCAAATGGAAGATAACTTCCCAAGGAATCCCCGTATCAATTTTGGGTGAGATTGATTAAGAATCGAGCAAGAAAACCTCGCTCGAAACTCGATGGTGAAGGTTTCACCTTACAAAAATGGTGCGAGGACCTGTTTGTGAGAAAGATGACAAGGTTGGGGGGCTAATTGCAAGGATTTTGAAAGTTAAGGGCATATGTGTGATATAAAAGAATTAGACAGGACCAAATTGCAAACTAGGTCAAAATGATTATAGATTAGTCCCAAATTTTGGTACAAACCTAATTTTGACTTAAGGAATCCAATGGTGAAGTTGGATTTTGGTTTTGACCTAGTTTGACTAGGTAATTTATGCAAAAACCTAAATTAGGGCAAATATCAGTCTGAGACCTTTTTTTGGGTTAAAATGGGTTCTAATTGTCAAATTGAAGGTACCAAACCTTAGAGAATATTTTTATACGAATTTTTGAGAATTTATGCGAATTTCATCCTTGCCAGAACTTTAGTTATTTAAACGAGTCTGTTTTTAGGGTTTCAGAAGTCATTTAATTCTTAAAATACGTGAAAACCCTTTTCTGCCTGTATTAACCCACTTGTTGGACATTTAAGACCATTTGACCCTTAATTATCCCCTGCGAAAACCCGTGGTAGTTCTGCATTCAAGATATGATGGTAAAATTGTAGTTTTAACCTTATTTTCTTATCTTTCCTTTAGAATGATTATGCAATGAATTATGACCTTTTGTCAGTTATGTAGGAGCATTTATTCCTTGATAATGACTAAATTAAGTTAGTTATGGCTCATTATGGTATTCCCATCAGCTAGCTCTTCCCATTCTGAACCCAATTAAGTAGAAGAGTCTGAACCTAAGAGAAGTAAAAGACCAAGAATTGCCAAAGATTTAGGAAGTGATTTTATTACTTACTAAAGTGAGGGCGATCCCCCCACTTATCGTGATGCTATGGCTTCTTATGAAGCTAATCACTAGAAAGATACTATTAAGAATGAGACATGCTCAATCATCTCTAATAGCGCTTGGGAGTTGGTTGATTTACTTCCAAGGTGTTCTATTGAAATGACACATTGCCTTTTAGTCGGTTAAGACGTCTGGAGTTTCAATCAGGCATTTGTCTAGATGTCCAGACACAGTCCCGGACGTCTGAAAGTGGGAAAAAGTCGAAACTTATTTTCCCTTTACGCACACGCGGTGTGTGGACGTTCTCTCTCTCCTATCGCATCTCACCCAAAACCCTAACACCAGACCCTATTTAAACCCCCTCTCCTCACCACCCTCACCCCTTACCACCAACCACTGCTACCTCCCTGTTCGGACACCCTGTGCAGCCGCAGCAAGGAGGAGCGAGGCTGAGCAAGGATCGATGAGGGAGAGCGAGAGAGAGAGGGTGCGCGAGAGAAAACGAGAAGGAGAAAGAGGAAGAACATGAAGGGAGGACCAAAGTCGGGGAGGTTCGGCGGAGGTCGGAGGAGTTTCGGCGGAGCTCGTGCAGAAGCTCGGAGGAGCTTCGGTGGAAGCCTAGAGGAGCTCACGTGAGCGGCGAAGGGCATGCGCGCGAGGAGGGGCACGGGGAGACGACCTCCTGGCCCTTTGCAATTGCTGAGGCTGCTGCGGCGTGCTGCGGGCGACACTGCGAGAGGAGCAGCGTCGCAGAGAGGGTTCTGGTACTGGAAAATTTCCAGTATCAAACATCTAGAGGGTCGACTAGACGTTTGTGGAGGCATCAGGACGTCCGGAGCTGAAGCTGGACGTCTGAAAGCATTTTATCGCGCGGAGGTACGTGTTTCTTACGATACTTTTTGCTATGCAGGCCATAGCGTAGAGTGGTTTGGCTAAAAATGGGGTCTGTACTTTGCATGCAGGTGCAGAGCATCGGGAAGGAGTGGGGTGCGCACTTCAAGGTGATTTTTGGACGTCTGACCACATCGCCAGACGTCCGAAGGTACTTCCAGACGGCTAGAGGCTTTGTCCGACATCTGGAGCTACCCTCATATGGTCGCGGAGGGATCCAGACATCTGAGGATATCACAGGAGACACGAGGTAAGATCTGACACCTTTTAAGACGTCTGGGACTACTCCCAGATGTCTAATTTTGGCCAGTATGCACGTTTTTGACCCGTTTAGGGTCCGATCGGGGTCTGTTTTACGCAAACGAAATACCTGTATTTTTCCCTCGAGTTTCTCTACATATTAGAGTCTGTTATACATTGTTCTGAACTCTTCTTTTGCATTGTATTCCCTCATATAGGGTTTCAGCCTGCTGCGTGTTTGGGGCTCACAGAGACGCTTGGGTCTACGGTTCATGCCCCCATTACTCCCATGTGTCCTGGTAGAGTGGTTTACTATAACATTAAGATTTACACAATGAAAGAGCATGTGTAGAATACTTTAATAAACCTTAGGATGAAACATGAACCTTAGGGTAGAAACAAATGAGAATGGTTGAGCTACTCTGTTTACTTGAGATGCATGTTAAAATATGAGTTTCCTGTATGTGAATGAGAAATTGAACTGTGAAACCACAAGTTGCATGTATATGATTGAGAATTGAATTGTGAAAACACAAGTTGCCTGTATATGCACGAGGAACGAGTTATGAACCATGAGATCTGAATACTGATAAATGGAACGAATACGGTACGTGAACCCTATGGGGAATTAGGAGGAGAACTCTTAGATATGGAAAGGAATTCCTTGTGTAGACGGGAAGTGAGTTGGCCCTTGTGTATGTGGTACCAATGGGCACAGTGGTTCTTTTAGTGTAGAGCGGAGCTAGCTACCCTTGGGTTGAGACGTGGGGTTAAGATTGGCCGCTCTACACCAACTCTTGTTGGCCCTCGCGTACATGGTACCGAGGCATGCTACTAGTGTAGGGAGGGAGCTAACCACCCTACGGGGCCCGAAGTTAAGCTAGCCACCTTACACCGACTTTGTTAGCCCCGCTGGGCAAACCGGGGTAGTCAGACGTGGGTACGTGGACTGTGGAGGGGTGAGACCCCTGTTTGATTCTGAGAGGGCAAGGTCCTATACTGTTCCGTGTTGTACCTTAGGTGTACCCGTGCTATAACCAGGGCATCAAACGTTGTTTAAGACATCTGGGAAGTGGTCCAGACGTCTGGTCAGACGTCTGGAATTAAATTTTTTTGGCGTACGGGTTCGCGTCTGCGTGCATGCACGCGCAGACTGAACCCTCCGCCCTCCTTCTTCTCTTTCCTTCCTCCCTGCAGACGCAGCCACCTTTTTCTCCCTCTCTCTCCCCGCGGCTGCCTTCAAATACACCTCTCCCTCTCCCTCACTCCACCGCCTTCTCCTTCTTCTTCCTGTCAGCGAGAGAGCGAGCGGGCGAGGGCGGCAGCAGCTGCTGCTGCAAGTGTGTGGGGAGGAGGGGCTACTGCGAGAGGAAGAGAGAGCTTGACCGCGAGGGTACGAGCTCGCCGAAGCAGCCAGAGCCAACCAGCGGGTGCACAGCAAGCGTGTGGTGCTAGGGAGGAGCTGCTGCAGCTCAGGCGGCAAGCGAGCGCGGCACGGCACGGCCATGCACTTCGGGCGGAGAGCGAGGAGGTCCTGATTCTGGGAAAATTTCCCAGAATCAGACGTCTGGACGTACGCCCAGACGTCGGAGGAGACGTCTGGAGGAAGGTCCAGACGTCTGAAAGGTACGATATTTTACCTTTCTTCTTCTTTCGCGTGTACGGCCTTGCAACTGTTCCGCCGAAGATTTCTGCATCACTTCGTGTTGAGGGCCCGTGTGTGTGTGCAGGACCCGTTCGAGAAGGCACAAGGGCACGTCATCCCACACAGATCGGACGTCTGGGCATAGCATGATGAGAACCTCATCATAAACCCTAAACTAGCACCATCTAACCCAGATTTGCAAGAAAAGGCTCCTACATAACTATAGAAAGGCTTGACTCAGAGAAATTCTGAGTTTGTGAAGAAAATAGAAACTAAGGGGTAAAAATGCAATTTCACCAACTCAATCTGAAAACAGGGTAACTCAGGGTCCAAACATAGGTCAAACCAACCTAATAAGAAGAAAAGTGGGATGAATTGATCTAATAAGGGCTACAACAACTCCAAGGAATTAAATGACATCCTGTAACCTTAAGAACAGACCCACTTCAATTCATGAGGTTCGAGGCAAAGAAAAAATAGAATAAACCCTCTAAAATTCATATAAAAATAATCTCTAGGGTTTAGAACCTTCAATTTGACCTTAGGAACCAATTTTGACCTACATTGAGAACCATGCCTAAATAATGACATAATTTAGGTTTTTACGTAAATTGACCGATCAAACAAGGTCTGATCTAGAAATAAAATTCACCATCAGAATCCTTAGGTCCTAGTTAGTCATGTATAAAAACTTGAACCTAAGAAGAGACCTTCTTGACCAAATTTACATTTTGGTCCTCATCTATTACTTTTTGGCCCTCAACTTTTGAAACCCTCGCATTTTGGCCCCTAATTCTTTTTCATTCTTTGCATTTGGGTCCTCCCTGCAAAACCCTGAGCAGCGCCATGCTCCGGCAACTTTGCGTGGAGCATGGCGCCGCGTAGGGTGAGGGAGGCCCTCTGCCAAGAAATCCGGGGGTTCCCTGCGACGTCTGCTGTCGCAGGGACACCTCCATGGTCCCTGTGGCTGCCCATACCTCCCGTGCGAATGCACGGAAGGTATGGCTCTCCATCTCTAGTGTCCTCCGGCGAGGGAGGCACATCGCCTCCCTCTGCCCTCCTTTCTGATTTCACCTCTATAAAAGCCGCCTCCCTCTACCGCACTCAGCAGCTCGGATCTGACGGAGAAACACCCCCCCTCCTTCCTCTCTTCCCACTTCGGCAGAAGCCCTCTAGCTCTGGCTTCAATTTGCTCAACAACCCTTCGACCGTGACTAATGACCCTCACCTTCTCCATCTCCGGCCAACCTCTAGCGACTCGCTCCCATCATTCCACCACCCGACACGACTCGCCGACCGACCCAAAACCTCCGCCTCTTCACGCTGAACCACTTTCACCCCTTCACTCCCTGTCGTTCGCTGCCTAAAGACCCCCCGAAAAAACCCATTCCCCCAGCCACAGTCCGACCTAGGGCAGCCCTTGCACGCCACCCCACGCCTCGCCACCACCTGCACGAGCTTCGCTGCACTCTGGCGAAGCTCCCTGCACCTTCTGACTAGGCCGAGAGGCCGTATTGCTGTGAACAGGTCACCCGCCCTCCGCCGCCATTGCTAAGCAGGTGGAGCTTCTTCCGCCTGCAGCTGCAGCCTCGCTTCACCCAGGTCTGACTCGCCAGGACGCGCGGTTCGCCCTCACGCACCTGCCTAGGCCTGCAGCTGGGGTGAGAGCCCCGTGCACAGCCGCGATTGCCTGCAGCTTTCTCAGCTGCAGGCACCCAATTGGGGTGGGACATTTAGTCCCACCTCGGAAGACTCTGAAGCAGCGCACCCGCATAAATGCAAAAGGTGCTATAGGCTTATCGCCTCAGCACACGGGGTGAGGTCCCTCTCACCCGCTCACCCGGCCTCGTCCGCGACCTTCCCCCGCGAACCTGGCCCGACCCGTTTACCCGGCCTGCACTCCTCGCCCACCACCGCACGCCAGTGGGCCTGGACCTGGGCGTGACTCGTACCCGAATACCCGGCAGCTTTGGGAGAGCTATCCTTTGAGTGAATTCTGAGAGAGAGACGCGGGGGAGGGTAGAGTAGGTTTTTGCCCTGACCCAACTGTGAGTGTGCAGGCACAGAAGAAGAAGAAGAGAAGGCAGACCGCAGAGGAAGAAGAAAGAAGAGAAAGAAGGAAGGAGCAGCCAGAGCCGTGGCTGCTTGAAGCAAAGCAGAAGAAAGGCAAAGAAGAAAGAAGGAGGACGCATTGTAGTAGAGGCTACTTAAGTCGTCTGATTGAAAAATCAGACGACGCCCAGAAGAACAGAAGAAAGAAGACAAAGAAGAGAGAAGCAGAACACGAGGAGAAAGAGAAGAAGAAGCTTGGAAGAAAAAGAAAGAAGGAAGAAGACTGAAGAACCAAAGAGAAGAGAAGAGAAGAAGACAAAGACAAGAGAAAGAAGAGAAGAAGAAAAAGCCAACAAGACAAATCCCTCTCTCTTTCTTTCATTTTTGTAATGGAAACTTTGTACTTCTAGAATACAGTTTGCTCCCTGAGTTCGACCTCGGGAAAACTTTTATTTTCCGAGTAACAAATTGTATTAAACTGGTAACCGCACCTCTATACTATACTACGACGAAATATTAGAAATATTACAACTATAGACGAGAGTAGCAGCTAGTTTTTGGCGCCGTTACCGGGGAGCAATGGCTATTCTAGAAGTTATAGAAATTCTATTTGTAAGTTTCTAATAATCTCTCCTCTCTTGTGTAGGTTCAGGAAGAAAAAGACGCAGCCGCACCACAGCCACTCCAAGGACAGGTAACTTCCTATTAAACCCTAAAAGTTTAAAAACAAAGAAAAGAAATAGGCATAACCTGTCTTTTATACATAGTAATAGCTGCATGTTCTCAGAACCACTATTCCTGCACACAATTTTAAAGGTAACTAAGGGCTAACACATCATTGCCTGAGCCCTAATTACCCAAACAAGGAGTTAAATGGACCAAGTAGAGTCAACATAAGGTCAAACATTAGGATTTCAGAGACACATCCCCTAATCAAGAATTGAGGAAATCCAAAAGAGGTGTGCCCAAGCCATTGATTGAAAACAATTAATAGGAAAAATCCTAAAACAATTGGCTCTCTCTAAACACTTGAACCCTAAAACACAAGGCCTAAATTCTCAAGGGAACCACTGGGTGAAGTTGTCCCCTAGGGTCAACCAACCTTCAAATTTGGCCACCTGGTTCACAAAAACACCTAAGAGTTCAAGTGAAACCCTAAGCTCCTTGATCTTAAAGTAAAAAAGGCAGACTTAAGAGGTCAAGATCCCCATTCTAGTCTACCTGGAACCGCAGTGACAAGAGAGGTCGGGTGGGGGAAACCCTGTAACCCGTGGGGACGCTCTACCGTGTAGGGGTCTTCGCGGGACTCACCCTCTCTGGCTGCCCAGGTAATTCTCAGGTGGACGACCTTTCTGATCAAGGGGTCCATCTACCCCGCACCTCTATAGTCACCCAACACATTTTTTGGGTGTCTTGATAGGGTCCAGCACATTCTAAACTCCTCTATTCCAACAGTGCATGAACGGTAGGAGATCCTTAAGACCACCCTTAAGATCTCCTTTAGGAATTCACTCTTGTCAAGGCCAAGCCTCGACGCCCGTGTTTGAACAACAACCCTACCCCATCATTTTCTCATCTGATTATGAAACAAACTCTTCTTCTTCCCCCATCATGGCTCAGCCTGTTGAGGAAGAAAACAATCTGGAGCACCAGCTCCAGCGACTCAACGACCTCTTCCAAAACTTTGTGCACCCACCGCAGCGTCCTATGATGCGGGACAACTATAATCCTACTGCGGTGGCCATCGAGCCTCGAGTCAGAATCCCGACTGGAGGACCTGATTCTGAATTAAGCCCAACATGATTCATGCTATACCTAAATTCCATGGGCTTAATTCCGAAGATCCCTTCCAGCACATCAAACAGTTAAAGCATCTGGCCCAAACTTTTGGGTCAGACGCGTAAAATCGGGATATTCTTCTCATGAAGATGTTCTCCTTTTCTCTTATGGACAAGGCCACTCATTGGTATCAAACTCAGACCCGGCCGATCAACACTTGGGAAGAACTTCAGTCCGAGTTTTTGAAAAAGTTCTTCCCCGTTGGTCGGACCAACGCCTTGCGCCATCAGATTACGCACTTCACTCAACAAACAGGGGAACCTCTCCATGAGGCATGGGATCGTTTTCAGGATCTCATGAGAAAGTGCCCCCATCACGGAGTTCTTAAATGGGAACAGGTCCAATCTTTTTACCAGGGACTCCGTGAGGATATCCGTCTTTTTGTCAATGCAACCTGTGGAGGAAATATCATGGGTCAGCATGAGGACACCGTGTGGGAGATTCTCGAAAACATGTGCGAGAACTCCATCAATAATGACTCCATGGGATTATTCGACAGGACGAATACCCGCGCATCGATGAATCTTAGGGGAGCACATGAGACGCAGGGCCTGTCTGCATCAGTCAACCTGGAATTAATGGCCAGTCGATTGGACAAGGTCTCAATTATTGAAAAGAAGGTTGATGAGCTGACTCAGCACCAGCAGCGAGCCACCTCTGCGCATAACCTCTTTGCACAGCCTCCTTCCACACGGGAAACTGTGTAAAACATTCTCCATCG
This sequence comes from Thalassia testudinum, assembly GCA_037157565.1. Lineage (NCBI taxonomy): Eukaryota > Viridiplantae > Streptophyta > Magnoliopsida > Alismatales > Hydrocharitaceae > Thalassia > Thalassia testudinum. Next base: position 84,313,841 of record JAZHRO010000022.1, read on the forward strand.
ATCCTCTCCTAGGATGGATCCATCATCCGAATCTTTGACTGGTGGACTGGAAAACTAGCTTGAATACATATACATTGCAGTCTTGGAAAAGTAGAAAGGAGACGATAACTACCTGTAATTGGTTAACAACTGCCTGATTATGAATGAATAATTACGGTTAGGAACATGGGCTATATAAATATAAAGTTGAAAAGATGAAACCTAAATTGGCTGAGTTGAAAGAGCACGAACCCTACGGGGAATTAGGAGTAGAACTCCTGGAAAATGAATGGAATAGAATTGGGGAAGTGAGCTGGCCCTTGAGTACGGAGTACCAAGGAGAGCGACTATCCCCCTATTTAGTGCAGAGCGAAGCTAGCCACCCCAGGGACCCGGGGTAGGTTTGGCCACTTTGTACCGACTTTTGGCCCTCGTGTACACAGTATCGAGGAGAGCTACTAGTGTAGGGAGAGCACTAGCTACCCCACGGTCCCCGGGGTTCTGCTAACCCTCCTACACCGACTTGTTAGGCCCACTGGGCAAACCAAGATAGTCAGGCGAAGGTGCGCGGACTGTGGAGGGGCAAGACCCCTGTTTGGTTACTGTGGAGGGGCTAGACCCTTGTTATTGAGAGGGCTCTGCCCTATACTGGTTCCGTGCTGTGCTTTGGGCACATCCGTTAACAGAAACGACTGACCATGTGCCAGTGCGGGATAGCTACCCATGCGTTTATCGCGCGTGTCGTAGTCACCGTTACGTCTGTCAGCGACCTTGGGGTGGTTGACTGAGGGTAGGACCACCACGAGGAACTCTCCCGACCAGGAGAGCACCATGTGCTACTTCTACTTTTCAAAAAAGACTGCAATCAAGATCGTTCTCACGAGGAACATTCAAGATCAAGAGAAGAATCTGAGGGATAGTTCGATAACGAGTAAACAGAAAATATAAAGAAAGAAATTAAAAATATAACAGCTACTGTCCACCTTACTGTTTCTTAGCTTTTAGTTGCCACTCTACTCAGCGTTTCGCTGACGTGTCACCTTTGTCACCTTTTGAGGACCAGGTGTTGAGCAGCCAGAGTCGGCGGCTGCAGAGGGTGTTGGGCCTAATAGAGCCCAGTAATTTCTACTTGTGTAGTACCCACTGTACTTTTCCTTCTGTTGTAGTGAGTAGTTCTGTTACCCCTGTACTCTTTTATTGTAAGCATCATGTTTATGTACATGTTTATTTCTTTACTGTTGTGATGGTGTATACTGTAGTAGTTCTTTTATTTACTGCTGTATTTTGTTACTGTTAGTTATATGCATGATGAATGTGGTTTATTTTACTACTCTTTTGGTTACTTTCTCGTTGGACGACTGGGTCTTGGGATTAGTCAAGTCGGTCCGATTCTCGTGTCTCGTAGGGATTCGGGAATCAGGTCGTAACGTTAGTGAAAACAACTGACCGCGTGTCAGTGCGGGGTAGCTACCCGTGCGCTTATCACGTGTGCCAATCACTGCTACGTCGCAACAGTGACCTTAAGGTGGTTGACTGGGTGTAGGACTACCGCGGGGGACTCTCCCAGCCAGGACAGCACCATGTGTACCTTCTACTCCAATGAAAAGATTGCAATCAAGATCGTTCCCACGAGGAATAAGCAAGATCAAGAAATACTTGGATCCTTGTGAAATAAATAAACCAGAAATACATAGATGAGTTAAATAGAAATGAGAATAAAACCCGATTGCTTGTTTTACTTTACTTGCACATAAATAATGTGATGAGAGCCTCATCATGAGCCATAACTAGCCCATTTTAACATAATAAAGACAATAAAAGCTCCTACATGACTTAGAAGAGGGCTTAATTGTAGGAATAAGTGTTCTGAGAAGAAAACATGAAATAAAGGTTAAAACTGCAATTTTACCATTACAGTACATAAACGGGATTTCTCAGAGATAGAGCATAGGTCAAATGGTCTAAATGAGATAAAAGTGGATTGAATCAATCAGAAATTGGTTCATGTGCAATTAAGGAATTAAATGACATTTGGTAACCCTAAAATAGACCTGCTTAATTCAACAAGGTTCCGATCAAGATAAAAATCAAGTAAACCCTCTAAAATTCATGGAAAAATATCCCCTAGGGTTTAGAACATTCAAGTTGGCCTTTGGAACCTAGTTTGACCTAGAATAGGGTCCTAGCTCATCAATTGACCTAATTTTGGTTTTTTTCGCAAAATATCCAGTCAAACATGGTCAAACATAAAATCCAACTTCACCATTGGATTCCTTAGGTCCAAATTAGGTTTGTACCAAAATTTGGACCTAAGGGGAGGTCATCTTGACCTACTTTGCAATTTAGTACACCCAATTACATTTCGGTCCTTATCTTTTGAAAACCATCACATAAACCCCCTAGCTTTCTCGCCAATCTTACAATCAGGTCCTTCCACCATTATTGGGGAAGAATCCTTCTCCGGTGAGGATGACAGGGGGGATACTCTCAGATCCCTCAGAGATCTCCTCCCAGAATTGGAAGGGAGATTCTCCGAGGAATCCCCTTCCATCTGAGCCCGATCATGATCTCTGATTGTTGTTCAATCTCTCGTGCGAACGCATGAAAGATTTGGATCCCAACCACCTTCCTTCTCCGGCGAGACAACGGTGGCTAAAAGCTTGCCCTCCACGAACCAGAAGCTCGGCCAGCACCTATAAAAAGACTTCCGACCCTCCGCGAAATCTCTCAAACTTGTCTTCGCCGTAGAATCCTCCAAATTTCATCTCTCCTCTCTCCGACCAAGAAACCCGCAAGCTCTGCCGATTACCTCTCCTCCTTCTCATCACTCTGCTGCTATACTAGCAGTAAAGTCTACTCCGCCTCATCTTCCCGCGTCGTGCCGCACCAAGCGCACGCTTCCCTGACCTCCTCTTCGTCGCCGTTATCTCCCTCAGGGTTATCTTCTCCGACGACGGCACAAACGAGCCATCTAACACCGCTACCCCCTTTTTCTCCCAACAGTCCAGATAAGTTCCCCATCTTCCACTCTTTCATTTCCCTCACTCTATTTCACACAATCGACCCTCGACCGTCCCTGTCCACCGCCACCTTCCTCATCTCCGGTGAGACGCTCCTGTCGCTCCGCAGCCGACACGTCTCGCCGACCATCGCAAAACCTCCGCCTCACCTCACTGAGCACCCTCCACTCATCCACAGTCTCGCGACACCACCACAACAACCCCCCGAACACACCCACCCGTCCGGCCACAAAGCGACCTAGGCACTCACTCCTAGGCCACCCCACGACCTGCCGCATAGCTCCTCACCTTCGCCGTGACACGGCCAAGGTCCCCCGGTGATCTGATTAGGCCGCGAGGCAATTTTTGTGTCAGACAGATCTCAAGCTTCGGTCTCCATTGACGACAACTCGAGGAAGCTCCACGCTTGCTCCAAGCTTCAGGACTTCAAGATTCCAGGTGCTGCGAACTTGGGCAGGTCTTGCGAAGATAGTTGGCCCAGCAAGCAATGCCAACAGAGCCTGCAGTTGAGGGAATTGAAGGCACGGTCTATTGCGAGCGCGCGAGGGTAAGCGGTGGGCTTTTGTCCCACATCGGTAAGTCACGACACGCGTGTATCCTTTATATTGTTTTTGTCATATAAGCCGGTTGCCTCCAGTCACACTTGGGGTGAGGTCCCTCACCTTACCACTGTGCCTCATCCGCGAGTTCACCACACGGATCTGGTGCGACCCGACCCTGTCTTGAGCACTCCTCGCGCACCACCCCCACGCGGGTGCGCTTGGACCCGGGCGCGCGATCCGACCCGTTTACCCGGCTCTGGGAGAGCGTGGTGAGAGTTGTTTACACAGAGAGGGAGACGCGTGGGTAGAGGGTTAGGTTTTGCTATGTGTGGTTGTGTGCAGGACACAGGGACTTAGCCGCTGCAAATAGAGGAAGAAAGAAGGAAGGAGGTTCTGCCAAGGAAGAAAGGCAAGGTAGAAAAGAAGAAGAGAGGCCAAAGGGAAATAGAAGAAGAAGGAAGGAGGCTCTACAGAGAAGAAAGAAAGGCAAGGAAGAGAAGAAGAAGCGAGGCAAGGAGAACAGAACTGAAGAAGAAGACAAGGGGCAGACAAAGATTCAAGAAGGCAAAGGAAAAGAAAAGGAAGAAGAAAGAGAGAGGAAAGCCAGACCTTGGTCGCAGGAAGAAAAGAAATAAAGAAAGAGAAACAGAAGCAGTAAGGGAAGAGAAGGAGCTCTATTTTAAGACGTCTGATATTGTATCAGACGTCCATTTTTTGTTCCCTTTGAGCAATTTCTTCTTATAGCACTCATTGAACTAGTCATTTATTATCATTTAAAAAGTTGTGTTCTCAAGTTTTGGAAGTACTTAGATTGCTCCCTGTGTTCGACCTTGGATACTCTAATTTTCGAGTTATAAATATTTATTTGTTTTCGCGGAAAGATCGCCTATATTACAACGCAATAATTGTTAAAACACGATCTAGCCGTGTCAACATAATGTGAACACCACTCTACTCAGCATTCATTAACTCTGTCTTTTCGTAACCCTGTTCAGGATCAGGAGTTGAGCAGCCCGAGTTTTCAGCTACAGAGGGGTGCTGAGCCCAGTCGAGCCTAGCCTAGTCGTTTCTTTCCAGCTCTTTCATTTTTCTGCTGTTGTAGTGAGTAATAGACATCTATTTTACTGTTTCTATTACTTCTATTTTCTTTCCACTGTTGTTGTGGTGGCATGTACTATTTTGAGACAGTTTGCTCTACCTTCCTTTACTATTTCGCTTTTCCTTCTGCTTAGTTATAATGCATGTGTGGATGTAGTATTATTTCCTTCTTTTGGTTATTTCTCGTTGGACGATTAGGTTTTGGGATTAGTCGAGGCGAGCCGATCTTGGGTCTTGTAGGGATCTGGGAACTGGGTCGTAACATCTACTATTGAGTGTAAGTGGGTGTTTAAGAAAAAACTCAGGCCTGACGGATCTATTGAAAAATATAAAGCTAAACTTGATGCCAAGGGATTCAAGCAAATAGAAGGAATCGATTATCTTCATACATATTCTGCAGTACCTAGGATAACTATTATCCGGATGCTTATTGCATTGGCTTCTATTTATGATCTCACTATCCACCAAATGGATGTGAAGACCGCCTTTCCTCATGGAGATCTTGAGGAGAAGATATATATGGACCAGCCTGAGGGATTTGTTGCTCCTGGGAATAAGAAAATGGTTTGCAATCTTGTTAAATCTCTTTATGGTTTGAAACAAGCACCTAAGCAATGGCATGAAAAGTTTGATAAGACTATACAGTCTTTTGGTTTTGTAGGTCACAAATCTGATAGGTGTGTCTACTCTATGATTAAGGGTGATATGCGTATTGTCCTATGCCTATATGTAGATGATATATTATTGTTTGGATCAGACATTAGAATTGTGAAGGAAACTAAGTTCTTGAGTAGTAAGTTTGAGATGAAGGATATGGGTGTTGCAAATGTGATCCTAGGCCTTAAACTGATTCAGTCAGTAGAGAGGATAGCTATTTCTCAATCTCATTATGTTGAGAAGGTTTTTGAAAATTTTGGCTATGAAGATTGCAAGGCTATAAGCACTCCTTTTGATTCATCAAAAACTATCTATAAGAACAAAAGTGGAATGCCTATTTCACAACTAAGATATTTACATATTATAGGAAGCTTGATGCATTTGGCTAATTGTACTAGATTGGATATTTCTTTTTCCATGTCTAGGTTGAGTAGATACACAAGTTGTCCTGACCATACTCATTGGGATGCCTTAGACCGAGTAGTTAGGTACTTAAAGGGAATTATTTCCCTTAATTTGCATTATGGTAAATATCCTTCAGTTTTGGAAGGATATAGTGATGCAAGTTGGATTGGACATATGGAGGATTCTGGGAGTAATGGTGTTACAAGATATGTCTTTACCCTTAAAGGCAATGTAGTCTTTTGGCGGTTTGCAAAACAGACCATTTTAACCTGGTCTACCTTTAAGGCTGACTTATGCACTTTGGTCACCACTAGAATTGAGGTTGAATGGCTAAAGGGACTTTTTACAGAAATCCCTATGGTGGGTAAGCCAATTCCTATGATATCTTTGCATTGTAATAGCATGACTGCTATAACAAAGATTAAGAGTTCAAAGCTTGATCAGAAAACAAGGAGACATATCCAAATCAGACTCAAGTCTGTAAGGGATTTAGTATCTCAAGGAGTGATTGCTGTGGAATTTATAGGATCCAAGGATAACACAAAAAATCCATTTATTAAAGGACTTAGTAGATCTTTAGTCCAAGTCTAGGCTTGGGATGGGACTGAGACCCATTGAGAATTCACTTGCAACAGCAACCCAACCTGTTACGACCTGGTTCTCGAATCCCTACAGGACTCGAGTCCGGCCCGCCTCGACTAATCCCAAGACCTAGTCCTCTAACAAGAAATAACCAAAAGTAGGAAAAGTAAACCACATTCACACATGCAATATAACTAAGCAGAAGAAAAGTACGAAGCAGTAAAGAAGGTAGGATAACAGTCTCAACACATAGTACATACCACCACAACAACAACAGAAAACGTAAAGGAAATAGAAGTAACCGGAACAGTAAACTATGTGTCAATTACTTACTACAACAGTAGAGAAAAAGAAAATGCTGAAAGAACGACTACGGGTTGGCTCGGCTAGGCCCAGCACCCTCTGCAGCCAGAAACTCGGGCTGCTCAACTCCTGTTCTTGAACAATGTTATGAAAAGGTAGAGTCAGCGAACGTTGAGTAGAGTGGTGTTTACATTATTTAAGTGCAAGCACAGTAAAAACAATAACATGTTTATTTCTCATTTCTATTTATCTTATTTATGTGTCTCTGATTCATCTATTTCTCAAAGTATCTAGGTATTTCTTGATCTCGCATGTTCCTCGTGGGAACGATCTTGATTACGGTCTTTTCCGTAGAGTAGAAGGTACACGTGGTGCTCTCCTGGCCGGGAGAGTCCCCCGTGGTAGTCCTACACCCAGTCAACCACCCCAAGGTCACTGTCGAGACGTAGCGGTGACTATGGCACACGTGATAAGTGCATGGGTAGCTACCCCGCACTGACACGCGGTCAGTTGTTTCCGCTAGCGGGTACGCCCAAAGTACAGCACAGAATAGTATAGGGCCTTGCCCTCTTAGAACAGGGGTCTCGCCCTTCAGAACCAAACAGGGGTCTCGCCCCTCCACAGTCCGCGCACCCTCGTCTGAATACCCCAGTTTGCCCTAACAAAGTCGGTGTAGGGTGGCTAGCTGAACCCTGGGCCTCGTGGGGTGGCTAGCTCCCTCCCTACACTAGTAGCACACCTTGGTACCGCGTACGCAAGGGCCAACAGAAGTCGGTGTAGAGTGGCCAATCATAATCCCAGGTCTCAACCTAAGAGAGGCTAGGTCCACTCTACACTAAAAAGGGACAGTTGCTCTCCTTGGTACTACGTACACAAGGGCTAGCTCACGTCCCATCTACATTCCCGATTTCCTTTCATCCATGGAAGTTCTACTCCTAATTCCCCATAGGGTTCATGCTCATATTCATCTCATTTATCCAAGTCCAAATCTCATGTTTCATAATTTTTTCCTCATCCATATACAAGCAGCTAGTGTTTTCATAATTCAATTCTGAAAAACATGCAACTTGTGGTTTCACAGGCAATTTCTCAGTTACATACAGGCATCTCGTACTTTATTGTTAAGACCCGTGTTGTTAAACCTTTTTAAGACGTCTGGACTTTAATTTAGACGTCTGGTAAGACGTCTGGGCTGAGAGTCAGACGTCTTGTAAGACGTCTGGACTCATTCCTAAACGTCTGAAAATCAAAAATTTCGTATACGAGCTCGCGTCTGCGTGCATGCTACGCGCAGACAGTACACATCCCTCGTTTTTTTCTTCTTCTCTCTCCTTCCATCCAACGAAAACCCTAACCCACCCCCTTATATAAGCCCCCCTCCTCTCCCTCATTCCACCTCCACTTCCCAGCCACTTCCCTCCTTCCTCCAGCGAGAGCAGCAGAGCGACAACGGCGGAGAGGAGCGATGTGAGAGGAGAGGAGGAGCAGCGTAAGAAGGAGAAGAGAGCACGCTTGTGAGCTTGCGTGGGAGCTCACCGGTGAGCTCACAGCCGGAGCGGCGTGTGCGCAAGGCAGAGGAGTGCGTCGGGGAGGTCCTCCCCGACATTGCTACAGCCGGAGCAATAGGCGATAGGGCGCGGCGCGAGAGGGCGGAAGCAGGTTTTGGTTCTGGGATTTTCCCAGAATCAGACGTCTGGAGTGACCGCCAGACGACGATGCGAACGTCTAGAGGTGGTGCCAGACGTCTAAGGAGGAGGCTTCGCGAAGGTACGTCTCCCTTGCAGATACAGCCATGCAGGCCGCTCCGCTGATGCACTGTTTCATGCCCAATTTGAGAAGATTCGATTACGTGTGCAGGATTCGCTTCGGGAAGGCACGGGACATGCCCTCCCACGTAATTCAAATGTCTGAGTGACCTACCAGATGACGGAAAGTGCTTTTAGACGTCCCGAGAGGTGGTCAGACGTCTGGAACTGAGTCCAGACGGTCCAGCGGAGTTCCTGGACGTCTGAGGAGTGGCGCAGGACTTGAGGTATGGCACTGGACACTTTTAAGACGTCTGGAAGTTGTTCCAGACGTCTGATTTGAGCCAGGAACACTGTTTTTGACCCATTTAGGGTCCGTTTGAGGTCCGATTTCCGCAATTAAGATACCGATGTTTCCCGTATGTTTTCCTCTACTTGTTAGAAGACTTTCTATACTATTCTGAGTATTCTCTTGTGATTGATCCTTGCGATAGGACTAGTTTTCGTTGCAGGTTCGGGGCATGCTGAGGTACGTGAGCCTGCCGTTCAAGCCCCCATTACTCCTTGGTTTGCTGGTAGAGTGGCTTCCCCTTAATTTAATTAAAACCTAAATGCATGTGTGAAATGAATGATTAGAACCTAGGATGTGTCATGAATCCTAGGACTAGAAATACTGGAATGTCTGTATTGAATGAATGGATTGAGGTCTTAAATGAGTAGATAGAATGATAACAATTGCTTGTAAATGAATAACAGTTGCCTACGAAATATGTAGTATTTGTGTTAGTTAACTGTTGAATGTAACTTTCATGTCGCACACGCGAAATAATGTAATATGAGCTGCATGTATATAATTTGAAAATGGAAAGGTGAATGTTGGGAACACGAGCTATCTGTGAGTAAACTGAATATGGAATAGAGTTACGAATTGCATGTGTATAACCTGAGAATGGAAATAGAAATGATGAAACCTACTGTGGAATAGCACGAGGAATATGAGCATGAATCCTACAGGGAATTAGGAGATGAGCTCTTGGGAAATAAATGGAATGGACCTAGGAATGTGCTGGGAAGTGTGCGGGCCCTTGAGTACGTGGTACCAAGGGAGCACATGTTACCTCTTAGTGTAGATGGGAGCTTGTTGCCTTCGGGTTAAGACCCGGGGTGGGTTTGGCCACTTTGCACCTACTCTGTGGCCCTCGTGTACACTGTACCGGGGAGAGTTACCAATGTAGGGAGAGAGCTAGCCACCCCACGAGGCCCGGGGTTCAGCTAGCCGCTCTACACCGACTTGTTAGGCCCACTGGGCAAACCAAGGTAGTCAGGTGAGGGTGCGTGGACTGTGGAGGGGCGAAACCCCTGTTTGGTTCTTAGGGGCTAGACCCCTGTTACTGAGAGGGCTATGCCCTATACTGGTTATGTGCTGTGCTTTGGGCACACCCGCTAATGGAAACGATTGATCGCGTGCCAGTGCAGGGTAGCTACCCGTGCGCTTATCGCACGTGCCGCAGTCACCGTTACATCTGTCCATGACCTTGGGGTGGTTGACTGGGTGTAAGACCACCACAGGGAACTCTCCCGGCCAGGAGAGCACCACGTGAGACTTCTACTCTTCGGAAAAAACTGCAATCAAGATCATTCCCACGATTAACATTCGAGATCAAGAAAGAGACCTGATAAATAAACCAAGTGGTGAAAGAAAGAATAATTAGCTAAAGAAAAAAAGAAATTGAAAAACAACAGCTACATGTCCACCTTTACTGCTTTAGTTAGTTGGTTGCCACTTTACTCAACGTTTGCTGACGTTTTGTACTCATAACCCTTTTCAGATCTAGGTGTTGAGCAGCCAGAGCCTACGGCTGCAGAGGGTGCTAGGCCCAGTAGAGCCCAGTAGTTGTAGCTTTCTGTTGTACTCCCTTTCCTGTTGTAGTAAGTAGTTCTTGCACCTCTGTACTCTGACATTTTGTACTTTATATTCCTGTACCCGTTTACTTTATATTGTTGTGGTGGTGTGTACTGTAGTAGTTTTACTTCGTTACTGCTGTACTTTTATTACTGTTAGTTTCTTAGCATAGTGAGTATGGTTTACTTTCCTGCTTTTTGGTTACTTTCTTGTTGGACGACTGGGTCTTGGGATCAGTCGAGTCGGTCCAATCTCATGTCCTATAGGGATTCAGGAATTGGGTCGTAACATTTATCATGCATCTCGTAATTATATTAAAGGCATTTGCTAGCAATTTATCTTAACCATATATTCAAGTAAATAGTATAGCTCAAACAGGCTCATTCATTTCTACCCTAGGGTTCATTCCATATCCTAGAGTTCAATCCGACTATTCCAGCCAAGTACATTCTTATTTAAATATTAACAACTTAGTTAAACCACTCTACTGGGTATCATGGGAGGAATGGGGGCTTGTGCCACAGATCTCGTCGTTTCCACGGGTCTCGAACACGCCATTGGCTGGTAACCTATACCAGCGACCGATGTACATTAGACGAGCTCAAAATAGTAGATTCTCAACACGAATACGTAGAGGAACTTGAGTGGAAAACAACGGTATTTCGTTCGCGGAAATCCGATTCCGTTTGGCCTTAAACAGGCCAAAAACGCGGTTATTTATAAAAATTAGATGTCTGGGACTAATCCCATACATCTTAAAAGACGTCAAAACTCACCTTGTATTTCATGCGGCTGATTAGACGTCCAGACTCCCTCTACGACCATCTAGGGACAATTCCAGAATCAGACATGGTTTCTGGTCGTCTAGAAGCACCTCCGGACGTTTGGTGATGTGATCGGACGTCCAAAAGTGCTTGGGAAAGCACACCTTGTGCCTTCCCAAAGCCTGCCCTACGTACGGAAATGTAGGCATAGTTTCAGCCCAACAACTCTTGTGCTGAGATCTTTTGCATGGTGGAAATCAATGCAGAAACGTACGTACCTTGCGCGATACGTGCTTTCAGACGTCCGGCCTTAGCTCCGGACGTCCAAGTGCCGTGCCAGTTGTCTGGACTTCACTCCAGACGTCTGATACTGGAAAACTTCCAGTATCAGAACCTCTTCACAGCTCGCTCCGCTCGCACCTCCCCCCGTGGCGGCAGCTCCAGCCACTGTAGGAGCTTGAGCAGCTCCTCGCCGACATCCTTTTCTCTCCTACGAGCTCCTCCTTGAGCTCCACTGAGCTCTCGCGGTTGTCTTCCTCCTCCCCCGCTCTCACTCCCTCCCACTCTCTTGCTCTCACTCCTCCCCGCTCTCCCCTCATTGGTGGCTCTCCTTCCTTGTCGCCGCTACAGTAGAGGCGGAGGGAAAGGTGGCTGTCGTGGGAGAAGGTGGAGGTGGCGGTGGCTGTGGTGTGAGGAGAGGAGAGGAGAAGGGAGGGGGGTATATATAGGAGAGGGGTTAGGGTTTAGGTGAGGGGCGAAGGAGAGAGAGAGAGAGGGTCTCTGCGCGCCGCCCGCGCGTAGAGTGCATCGCGCAGTACGAAAAACTCACTTTCAGACGTTCGGGAACGTGTCCATACGTCTGGACAGACTTCTGATTAAAACTCTAGACGTCTTAAATGGCTAAAAATGTAACGGGTCATTACACAACCTAACTGAGTGAAGATCCCACAAAGTAGGTTCAATGTGGTAACAACAAGCTGTATAGGGAACTGGTTGGCACTCATTGTTAGATGTTTTTGCATCTGAGTCTAATCCTTGGAAGCTTGAGTGCCTTAAGCAGAAAATTTAGGAAGAGCAAATGCTCTGAATGGGTTCAAGCCTTTATGGCAAGATATGAGTAGTGCATCCTTGAAGAACGCCACCTATGTGAGTGTTAGTGTGGTCCGTAGGTAAGAGAATAGGGTCTTTCCCGATTACACTCATGAAACTGGATGGGCACATTGCTCTTAAGAGCACCAACCCTGATAATTATCACCAAAAACTTCATTCTGTTGTCACCACTATAGACCCTACATCAAAGCTCTAGAGTTTAATACTAGTTTCACTTTATTTTATGGTGCTGAAGGTGGATGACTTAGGTAAAGGTTTAAACCGGAAGGTATCTTTACTAAAAGCAGAGTGTGGTAGCCAAGGAATTGATCGTTGAATTTCAACGATGAATTTGTAGGGGAATGTTGGATTTGATGGCCTAATTGCATAAATCTTGATGCAATTGTTATATGGTGACATGGGAATTCATGTTGAAATCAGTAAGATTTGGGAGAGGTTTTAGTCCCATACTAGAAGTAGACAAACCTCTTAGTTGGTGTAAAAGGCTTTTGCCTCCTATGGCTTATGTAGCAAAGTGTGAGAGGTGGGGCTAGGGACCATGCATGCACGCACATGCGCCTCACCCCCCAACTCCGGCTTAGGCTTAGGCTCGGGTGAGAATCAATTTGAGACTTGGAACTTGGACTCTTTTGCTATGGATTTTTAATCTCACGATTTTGACCTGGATTGGTGAATTAAAAGGTAAAATTGGTCAACCAATTGTTTTGGTCGATCAATGTGTTAAGTTTGGTCGATCAATTGGTTTGGTTGACCAAAAAGTCAAGTTTGATCGACCAATTTATTTTGGTCGATTAATGAACTTAATTGGTCGATTAATTGTCATATTTCCATAAAACAAAAATTTCTATAAACGTCTGATTGTGGGCTCTATATAAGGACCATGAGGGGGTTCTCATTTGACACACAACAAGAGTAGAAAAGTTCTCTCCTCTCTCTCACCCCTTTTGTTCTTATCTCTCTTTCTTGGTGCATTCGTTCGACATGAAATTGATAGAAAAATCTCCAATCGCTTTTGTTGATCTTGCACAAAAAGATTGAGAGATCAACGAGAAGTTTTTGGTTGATCAAACCATTAAATTAGTAGATTAATCGGGAAATTAGTTGGAGACCAAATTGCCTCGGCTTCGTTCTCCTGAGGTGATTTTTGAGGACGTCCAAGATCGGAGTGCGCCGAATCTTAGAGGTAGATCATTGTATCTTGGGAGAAGTTCGTCAGATGCTGATGCACCGGTATTGTGGAGGGCAATACCTTCTCTAAGGGAAGTCCTTAATGAGTGCTTTGATTAGAGTAATCTCTAACATTTCTTCGTTTTGTTTATTTCTACTATTGCATGTTATTTGTTCTTTATTTTATTTTAAATCTTACCAAATCATGTTTGACTTGCTTGATTTAATATTTTTTATTTACGTGAAAATGTTGGAAATGCATATATCTTTATTTATTTATTTTCTATATGTGTTTATTTCAACAGAAATCGAGTTGGGGGCCGATAGGTTGCAAGAAGAAAGTTCCTATAGCATGCTCTCATTCATCCACTCCAACTAGAGTCATCAACCTAGATCAATCTCCAAATCTTCAGGGTAATAGCTACCAATTCTAGCTCCTTAAATCTATGGAGGCTAAGGCCACCCTCACCAAGCAGCCAACAAACATCCTCTCAAGCCACAGGGTGTGATTTGCCATCCCAAATGAAGTCCATAACCTTCTTCCTCAATTGAGCCATAATACCTTTCCACACCACCGTATTCACAAGCCAAATTCTGGGATCCCCTCGACGCCCTAGGCCACCCATTTGATTCTTCCAATCTGCGATAGTAGATTCCTCCTCTAGCCACTAAGCATCTCCTTCACCCAATCTTCTAGCACATTGAGTGGGGATGTGCCCCATTTGCCAAGTAGAGGGATCCCCAGATACTTGCAAGGAAACCATCCTTCCAGAACTCCTAGAGGGAGTCAAATGTGCCACTCGTCCTTAGCATGCACGACAATGAAAACTTGACTTTTGCTCCCATATGGCGGATCAGTGTGTTCTCTATGCCCCTAACAGATATGGCATCAACCCAAGAGCAAATAATTAGATCATTTGTGAAGAGCAATTGGGATGAGAATACAACTCCCCCAATTCTCATCATCCTTATGCACTTCTCCCTCGCTTATAGAAGCACTCCTTGCCATTTTGATTTTTTCCTTTTAAAGCTAAAAGAACATGTTATGCACCATTCATTTTTTTTATTTTTTATTATCTTATGTGGCAGCAGCATAAAAAAATATAAAGCATTTATATTTAAGTTGATAAATTGACATGTGACAATGGAGTTAGTTAAGATATTTAATCTCATTTATTTTTAGAAGACATATCATAGATATACTTTTGTATATCATTTTATACACAGCTAACGTTTCAAGCAAAGTTGATATGCTGTATCATGTCACATCATACGATATATCTGTTATATCATGTAACATGTCATATATCATATTCTCCTCCTATACAAATAGGGTACATCAATTAAGAGTAAGTGTCACATTAACATGATATAACATATTTCATGCCATATATATCATATTTTAGGTAGGAAGTTGTGTTTAAAATAGTAGACAAAATAATATTTATATATCATTATCCTTTATTTTAAGACTTTTATATAGAAGGCAAATACTCGCAGCCTATCCCACGATATGTCATGATTTATACTTTCACCAACCGTTTTGTCTGCATTTAACCTCATTTATTTTTAGACTTTTATAGAAGCCAAACACTTGTTACTTGTAGCCAAACCGCACATGACGTCAAGCTTTATATCTTCACCAACCATTTTATCTGCATTTGATGCAATAATTGTCTCACGAGATTAACGAGAGGAATTTTGAAAGGGCTGATCATTAGCCTCTATCATTTGTGGGAGAATTTTAACATTATCGAAGTTCCCTTGTCCGTGTCATATCATAACACTCATTGCCAAAATATTTTCAAAAGGGTACCAAAAGTGCTAAATACAAATAAGCCATCTTGCATAGTTTTGATACTTAGTCTATGTTTCATTGGCCGATAGCCCTTGGTCATATACGGGATAAATCCACCGAGGGTTAAGATTTAATTCGTTTCATTAAATCAACACTAAAATCTTTTAAAATATAAAAATTTTTATGTAAATATTACAAAAAAAATTTTAAATTACTTAAATATCTATTTAATTCACTATATTTACAGATATATCATTTAAAAAGTAACGTCATTTTTATATTTATCACTTCATTAGAAATAACTATTAAACTTAATGATTTTTGACTAAATGTAATAAAAATTATTTTTTAATTCTCAAAACTTATTTTGTCATTACCAAATGTTTTTTAGTTCTCAAAATTTTTCTTAGTTCTTAGATTTTAATTTTTAAATTTTCACCGCTCCCTCCCCCTCCCCTCACCAGTTCAACTCACTTCTTCTTCACCTCTGACCACGTCCTCCACTCCCATTCTCCAACCTTTAACGACCTCTTTCACCTCTCTTTCTAACCACCACCTCCTCCCAAGGCGATATCGAAAAAGAGGTCCCTGAAGCTCACCACCACAACCACAACATCTTTGGGTGCCTCTTCGATTACAAACCTAAGAAGGGTGTCATCACAGATGGCGAGAAGTTGAAGAAGGGCAACACCACAGATAATGAGAAAACAACAGAGGGTGAAGGCAGGGTCATCGCCTTGGGAGGAGGTGGTTAGAGATAGGAGGCGGAAGAGGTGGTCGGAGGTTAGAGAGTGGGGGCGGAGAAGGTGATCAGAGGTAAGGAGAAAATGAGGTGAATTGGCGAGGGAAGGGGGGAGGGAGGGGGTGAAAATTAAAAAAGTAAAATTTGAGTACTAAAAATAAATTTTGTAAAGATTAAAAAATAATTTTTTATTACATTTTAGTTCAAAATCGTTAAGTTTAACGGTTAGGTTAACAGAGTAGTAATTACGAAAATGATATTACTTTTTCAGTGGTAGAACTCTAAATATAATGAATTGAGTGGTATTTAAATAATTTCAAAAAACTTTAATAACATTTATGTAAAAAATTCTAAAATATATCACTTTTAAATTTTTCCATTACATGTTAATACTAATATACATTAAAATAGAACCACTTCAACATAATATTCACTGCATTACACCAACATATCCAATACTCATATTATAAAATTAAAATATCACCTACTAATATTACAACACATACCAATTATTTATATCCCACTATTTATCCCATCTCCCCAAATAAATGCTTGACACAACTTATCTCTCATTTATTATCGAACAAACTTAAGAACAAAAAGAAATTTAGGCAAAGAATGAAATTAGAAGTGAGTATATCAATCTAACATGTAAATATACCAATGCTTCTCTTGAAATTACTAAGATCCAACTTCCGGAAGCTTCCATTCGAGGCTGTTTTGTAGTGTTTACCATATGGCATGCACGTTTTGCTTTTGGATGTCTTGAACTTAGCGTATCAATCTTACATTCTAGAAACTCAAATGAACCATTCCGAATCTTTTTGCATCTTTAATCCAATGAGGAGGTCATAGGATTTCATTTTGTTTCATTGAAGAAAAGTTGAGTAAGGAAGGTTATACCGAAAGTTTTTTTTATAACTTATGATGAGTTTTTTAATTATTTTAAAGTTGGCAATCTACTTTTGTTATCATGGGAGTGATTACAGTCGCCAAGGCACTTTTCAAGGCAGATTACCTAAGAGCTCAAATATCTCATAAGAGCCAAGGAAAATTAGAAAATTGAGTGAAGAGCTCTCAAAGTGATTTAATGATGGCTGATCACAAAATATATATGTTTTATGTTGTCCTTAGAGATTAACATTTTAGGTTTAGTAAAATGGATGCTCAAGGAATAAGATTCAAATTTGAAGCAAATTGCATCTATGCTCAAGCCTCTTAGCTCAAGAACCATAGATTTAAAGTAAGGAGATTGAAGGGCAATGTTGCAAGCTAAGAAGACAAAGTTTGAAGAAAAGAAGATTTAGTTCTTAAATATTTGTTATTGTAATAATTGTTGTATCTTTATTTTATTTTTTAGAATTATTGTTAAAAAGATTAAAAATAAATTAATAAACCTACTTAGTCATTAGGTCACATAAGGAACTTAAACTTACACTTAAAGCACGTCAAAATAACTTATTACAGTAGTAATCAGTTGTCCAACTCCTCAATCAGCCATAAAATCCTAGTGTAGTCAGCCAGCCAATTCCAAAATTGGACGAGTAGCTACTTAGGAGGGTGCCATCCAGGCTTCATCTAAAAAGTCATCGTTGGCTTGTCTAATGTTCAAAAGCCTTGGGAATCATCAATCATTAATTACCTTAATTACTTTGACTAATTACCCTCAAAGTCTTTATTAGGGCATCGACCAGTGGTCGATCAATCCTATGATAGAAACCATCGATACTACAAAATCAGCAACCAATGACCAAAACTAGAAATACTAGACTCAAAAGCCTTTAGTAGCCAATCAACCAGTGGTCGACCAACCACTACTGTCTTGGACAACCATTCATCATCCTACCAATGAATACCTTGTTTGAACATTTGTCACTGTCATAGCGCACCGACCAAAAGTAATTTTTGGTCAACTAGCTCAGTCGTAACAAGCCGACTAGTGGTCGACCAGCTTGTATTGTCTGTTGAATTGTTCTTTGGACAGATTTCTGCTCAACTCTTTTGTTGCCATTAATTATCCAAATGGTCTTTCAAAGCCTATTTAGAGTGTTCCTAATCCATTTATAAATAACCTATAACACTCCCATACTAGACACAACATTGGATACACCATATATACATCATATCAAGTTAGAATACTTCCTATTCACATCAAAGCTCTAAATTGTACTTAAGCCTTATGATCAACTCAAGAACACTATGCTACTCTCTGCTTCCACGCATTCTCAACACCTCAAGGAAGTGGTTTAATTCCTATAAAAGCAAACTATTAAATTATACATTGGGTTCGATAAGTCTTTATTATTTTTAAGGGTATCTGGATTGTGGATTCTCATCTCCTTTAGGTGTGAAATACTCTTCAATAGGGATCAAAGAGGGGTTGTTCTTAAGGTTGCACTACCCTCATGTCAAGTAGTGTGCTAGTAGATTTTGATCGACTGAGTTGATCATGAAAAACCCTAAGTCGAGAAGGACTTAGGTGATAGTTTTTATCCTTAGGATTTCCACGTAAAAATCAATTGTCTACTGTGGTAAATGTTTTATGTGATTAAATTTTATTTACTTATTACTTCCATCACACACTGCAATCTTTAATGATGATAGTGTAGAAATGTGTGCAAGAGTTTCTAGGAGGTTGGGAAGGTTGCCCTTATATAAAAAGGTCATTTGGAGGCCAAACAACCTCCTGGGCTTGCATTTCGACGTTCAAAAGTGCTCCCACATGAGCCAAGCCAATGTGTAAAAAAGCAATCAAAAAGTGTTATTTGACCGACAACGTAATGTTAGATGGACTTTATTTAACATTAAATAAGCAATCTAACGGTAGGTACAAAGTTTACTATTCCTTGATGGCTCCATCTTGGCCATGTCCCAAGCACTATATTGATTATTTTTTACCCCTTATCACCATACTAAGATTATTAGTCAATAATTAATATATGATTAGCCCATACCGACCTATTAAAGGTTGATTAGACTTATTTAGGCTATATGAGTGTATCCCTATGAATTTTATGTAAGATACCCTTAACTTGAGTCTAAATGGATTTAGGATGGGGCTCCTGATTGTTGAAAAACCACTAAGTAAAACAATTAATTGTTGTAGTGCAATTTTTTGTGATTACAATAAAGTATTAGATTTTTTGTGTGACTAGGTTAAACACAAGGAGGCCTCAATCATATCTAACCTAAACAAATACAAACTTTTTTTTTTGTATTGTATAATGAGAATGTGGTGAGAAGACGAGAGCAAACCAATATCAATATTTGAAATCAGAAGTAGGTGAGAAGCACGGATTGTAAGATTAAAATTACTTAAAATAAATTTTATTGCTAATAAGACAAGTTCAACTAGTACAACTAAGAAAAACAATAAAAAATTGAAAACAGAGTAAAAGAAGAAGTGAAGAGAGATCCGGAGCATAGTTCGATGAAGCATTCGCCAAGAAGAAGAGCTAGAGATGAGGGAGAGCACTTGGAGAGGTGAGGGGGACAACCAAGGTGAAGGTGGTGGTGGTGAGATTTTGATGAAGGTGAAGATGATGGTGGAGGTCTGTGGAGGAAGAAGGTGGTGAAGGACTTTAATGGAGGAAGGCTTAGGAAGAGGTGAGATGGAATTTTGGTGAGAAGAGACTAAAGTAAGGAATGAAAAGGAGGGTACCTGGCCACCTAGGTCTTCTTATAGAAACCTTAGATGTTTGTGATTGGTGGAGGCAAGTAGCCTTAGATCATGAAGTTGACAAGCTATGTAAAGATCCGTTCTGTCCTGAGCCTTTTAAGACGTCTAGATTGTCGGTCAGACGTCTGGACCCCTTCCCAGATGTCTGGAAATCGAAATTTTGGTACGAGCCTTCGCGTCTACGCGCGGGTTGCGCGTAGACAGTACCTCTCTTCTCTCTCTTTCCCTCTTCTCTCCTCCGCCTAAACCCTAACGCACCTTATAAAAGGCCCTCTCCCCCTTCCTCTCTTCCCCACTTCACCCCAGCCACCTTCTTCCCTTCCTCTCCACCACAGCAAGAGGAGCAAGCGCGCGAGAGAGAGAGAGAGAGTGGAGACGAGGAGGAGAGGCAGCATGAGGAGAGGAGGAAGAGCTTGAGCTCGCGAGCTCGTGGGGGCTCGCCGGAGCGGCGCGTGCGGGAGGAGGAGCGCGTTGGGGGAAACATCCCCGACACTTGCTGCAACTAGAGCTGCAGGCGAGGAGGCGAGGTCGCGGTTACGTGCGGCAAGGGAGAGCAGCAGGTCGCTCTGATTCTGGTATTTTTCCAAAATCAGACATCTGGCGTGACATCTAGACGACGGGGGGGACGTCTGGTGACTACACCGAACGTCTGAAAGCAGCTTACCGTAAAGGTACGTTCCTTTTGCCGATACGGCCATGTAGGCCGCACCGCAGCCTTGATTTGCATGGCTAAAAGAGGTGGATTTTGCATGCTGCATGCAGAGACAGCTTCGGGAAGGCGCGAGGCACGCCCTCCCATGCAATTCGAATGTCTGGATAGCATACCAGACGACCGGAAGCACTCTTAGACGTCTGAAGGAGAGGTCGGACGTCTGGAGCTGGGTCCAAACGGTCTAAAAGAGGTTTTGGACATCTGAGGTCGACGTAGAGCCTGAGGTGAGTTTCTGGTTACTTGCAAGACGTCTGGACCTTGTGCCAGACGTCTGATTTAGGTCTGCAGTCTTGTTTTTGACCCTTTCAGGGTCCGTTTGAGGTTCGTTTTACATAAGCAAGATTTTGATGTTTTCCTTGTGAGTTCCTCTATTTGTTAGAATGCCTTTTATACTGTTCTAAATGTTCCATTGTGGTATATTCCTTAGTATAGGACTTCGATCAGTTGCGGGTTCGGAGCTTGCTGAGGCATGTGAGCCTACCGTTCGAGCCCCAATACTCCCGGGTTGTCAGGTAGAGTGGTTTCCCCTTAATTTAATTATTAAACATGAATGCTTATGTGAAATTGGATAACTAGAAACCTAGGATGTGGCATGAATCCTAGGACGAGAAGTACTTGCACTGTTGTATGAGTGTTTGAGATTGCAGTCTTAAATGAATGAATAGAAATATGAATATTTGCCTGTTAATAAACAAGAGCTACTTGTGAAATATGAAATGCCTATGCTAGTTAGATAGATATCTGTGACGTTACTTGTTGTATCTGTTAAATTGTGGAAATACGAGTTGTATGTGTATAATACAAGAATGAATTTGTGAATGATGAAACCTGGTATGGAATAGTATGTGAATATGAGCATGAATGCTACAGGGAGTTAGGAGTAGAGCTCCTGTGGATGAATGGAAAGGTCTGAAAATGTGAATGGGAAGTGTGCTGGCCCTTGAGTACGTGGTACCAAGGGGGAGCAAATGTCCCCTTTTTAGTGTAGAGCGGAGCTAGCCACCCTTGGGTTGGGACTCGGGGTTAGGAATGACCACTCTACACCAACTCCTGTTGGCCCTTGCGTATATAGTACCGGGGAGAGCTATTAGTGTAGGGAGGGAGCTAGCCACCCCACCGGGCCTGGGGTTAAGCTAGCCAACCTATACCGACTTTTTCTTTGGCCCTCTCGGCAAACCGGGGTAGTAAGACGAGGGTGTGAGGACTGTGGAGGGGTGAGACCCCTATTTGGTTTTGAGGGGCTAGACCTTTATTACTGAGAAGGCTAGGCCCTATACTGTTCCGTACTGTAACCGTGTGCCAGTGCGGGGTAGCTACCTATGCATTTATCGCGCGTGCCGTAGTCACCGCTACGTCTAGACAGTGACCCTGGGGTGGTTGACTGGGTGTAGGATTATCACGAGGGACTCTCCCGACCAGGAGAGCACCACGTGTGCCTTCTACTCTTCGGAAAAGACTGCAATCAAGATCGTTCCAACGAGGAACATTCGAGATCAAGAAAGAGATCTGAAAGATAAACTAATGACTGAAAAGGAATAACTTGTGAAATAAAGTAAATGGAATAGATAGTTTACCTGTAACTTTTACTGCTCTAGTTAGTTGGTTACCACTCTACTCAACGTTCGCTGACTTCGTTTACTCATAACCCTTTTCAAGTCCAAGTGTTAAGCAACCCGAGTCACCGGCTGCAGCGGGTGCTGGGCCCAGTCGAGCCCAACAGTAGTCTTCCTGTTGTTGTACTTTCTTTTGTTAGTAAGTTCAGACTCTTGTTTCCGTTTACGTTTCTATACTTTGTTTCCGTTTTACTGCTTGTGATATGTATTGTTAGCTACAACCCAACAGTAATCTTCCCATTTCTGTACTTTGTTCCCGAATCTCTACAGGACACAAGACCGGCTCGACTCAACTAATCCCAAGACCCAGTTGTCCAATAAGAAATAACCGAAAAATAGAAAAATAAATCACATTCACTATGTAAAGTAACTAACAGTAAAAGAGTAGAAGCAGTAAAGTAAGTAAAAGCTACTAACAATACATATCACCACAACAACAGTAAAGTAGAACAAAAGTACGGAATAGTAACAGTAACAAAATTCGAACTCACTAACAAAAAGGAAGCACAACAACAGTAAGAACTACTGCTGGGCTCGACTGGGCCCAATGCCCTCTGCAGCCGGTAACTCGGGCTGCTCAACTCCTAGACCTGAAAAGGGTTGAGTAACAGAGTCAGCGAACGCTGAGTAGAATGATAACCAAACTAGCTAATGCAATAAAGGCTAACAGGTAAATTTATATTTTCCAATTATTTTATTTTAAGTCATTTCTTTTCATCCATTGGTTTACTTTCAGATCTCTTTCTTGATCTCGTATGTTCCTCGTGGGAATAATCTTGATTGCAGTCTTTTTCGAAGAGTAGAAGGCACACATGGTGCTCTCCTGACCGATAGAGTCCGTCGTGGTGATCTTACACCCAGTCAACCACCCCAAGGTCACTGACAGACATAGTGGTTACTACGGCACGCGCGATAAGCGCACGGGTAGCTACCCCGCACTAACACGCGGTTAGTTGTTTCCCCTAGCGGGTACGCCCAAAGTACAGCACGAAACAGTATAGGGCCTAACTCTCTCAGTAATAGGGGTCTAGCCCGTCTGAACCAAACAGGGGTCTCGCCCCTCCACAGTCCGCGCACCCTCGTCTAACTACCCCGATTTGCCCAGTGGGCCTAACAAGTCAGTGTAAGGTGGCTAGCTGAACCCCGGGCCCTGTGGGGTGGCTAGCTCTCTCCCTACACTAATAGCTCTCCCTAGTACAGTGTATGCGAAGGCCAACAGAAGTCGGTGTAGAGTGGCCAATCCTAACCCCGGGTCCCAACCCAAGGGCGGTTAGCTCCACTCTACACTAAACATGGGACAGTTGCTCTCCTTGGTACCACGTACTCAAGGGCCAACACACTTCCCACTCACATTTCCAGATCCTTTCCATTCATCTACAGGAGCTCTACTCCTAATTCCCCGTAGGGTTCATGCTCATATTTACCATGTTGTTCCATACCAGGTTTCATCATTCACATTTCCATTCTCGTATTTACACATGCTGCTCGTATTTTCATAATTAACATATGCAACAAGTGATATCACAGATAACTGTTTAACTAGCACAGACATTTCATATTCCAACAGGCAGCTCATATTTATTAACAGATAATAGTTTACAATTTCACTCATTCATTTATGACTGCAATCTCAAACACGCATACAAACAGTGCAACTATTTCTTGTCCTAGGATTCATGCCACAACATAGGTTTCTAGTTATCTAATTTCACATATGCATTCATGTTTTATAATTAAAACAGGGGGAAACCACTCTACTGGACAATCTGGGAGTACTGGGGGCTCGAATGGTAGACTCACGTGCCTCTGGAAGCCCCGAACACGCAACAGGTCGAAGTCCTATACCAAGGAACATACCACAATGGAATGTTTAGAACAGTAAATAAGGCTTTCTAACATGTAGAGGAACTCATAAGGAAACCATAGATATCTTGTTTGCGTAAAACGAATCCCGAACAGACCCTAAATGGTTCAAAAATAGTACTGCTAAACCAAATCAGACATCTAGCACAAGGTCTAGACATCTTAAAAGTCATCAGGGTCTCACCTCAAGTTCCTACGTCGACCTACGACGTCTATGACCCTCACTTGATCGTCTGGACTCAGCTCCAGACGTTTGACCTCTCCTCTAGTCGTCTGGGAGTGCTTCCGGTCGTCTGGCAAGTTGTCCAGACATCCGAAACGCGTGGGAGGGCATGCCGTGTGCCTTCTCAAAGCTATCTCTGCGCGCGACAGGCAATATCTCCCACTTTTAGCCACACAAATCGGCTCTGCGATGTGGCCTGCATGGCTGTAACCGCAAGAGGAACATACATTCACGAAACCTTGCTTTCAGACGTTCGGTGTCGTCACCAGACATCCAACCGGTCGTCTGGATGGCACTCCAGATGTCTGATTCTGGGAAAATCCCAGAACCAAGGTGAGCTCTTGCTCCTCTCGCTACGCGCAGCCGCGACTCCTCCCTCTCATTGCAGCTCCGGCTGCTGTAGGAAGTCGGGGACGACTCCCCCAAGACACTCCTCCCACACGCGTCGCTCCGGCCATGTGCCCTCTGGCGAGCTCCCACGAACCTGCGAGCTCAACCTCCTCCTCCTCTCTTCACGCCACTCCTCCTCCTTGCTCCTCACTCTCGCTCCCTCTCTCTCGCTCGTTCCTTTCACGGTAGTGGAGAGGAAGAAGGTGGTGGTGGTGGTGGAGTGAAGAAGAGAGGAAGGGGTGTGAGAGCTCTTATATAGGGAGCAGCTAGGGTTCGGTGAAGGGGAGAGAAGAAGAAGAGAGAGAAGAAATAAAGTGGTCTGCACATAGCGAGCGCGCAAAAACGACCTTGAGTACAAAATTTTCAATTTTTAGATGTCTGGGAAGGGTCCAGATATTTGACCAGACGTCTGACTGACAGTCCAGACGTCTTAAAAGGCTCAGAAAAGAACGGGTCTTTATAGGATAAGGCTAGGGTTAGGGAGGTTTAATCAAGGCCCTTATCTGATGTTTGGATGGAGATGTGCGCAATATATGTGGTCAGCCAAGTGGCTTGGCTTGGAGAGGATATGGGCAACCAATTAGGGTTGTTGGAAGGATATGTTTTAGGTTTAGGTTGATGCTTTAAGCCTTAGGATGTAGGATGTATGGTGAGGATTAGAGACAATGATGTGGCCAACCATATGGGTTTTTAGGAAAACATAGGTGACCAGACAACACATGGTTTTGTTGGAAGGATGTAGAATTAGGTTGGCCTTTGGATTATTGATGAAAGGATGAGATTAAATCAAGGGAGGCCAACCATTATAGAATTAATTAGGTGGATAATATGGCTAGCTAAACAAGCTTGGTTAAGGCTAGATTTTATGGGAATTTTGGTACTAGGAATTGGGTGTAGATCCAAGCTAGGTAAGTGGTCAATTGGGTTGGGTGGCTAGGTCATAGGTGTGGAAAATTGTGCTCCTAAATAGGTTAAATCTAAGAGCTGAATTGGCTTGTGTTGGGAATTGATTCAACTTCATCTGCACCAATGACTTCACTCAAATTTTACATGATTGTAAAGTTCCAATTAGTTACATACTTGGGATCTACACTCATATAAACAAAGACATTAAGGAACCATATATGTGTAATAGGAATATTACATAAAAACCCCTAAAAATGCATAATTTACAAAATAATGTTAAATGACTAATCTAACTTAATCTAATGCAATGTGATTTAATTTACTCTCAAACTAATAATAGTTAGGCATAAATTAAATAAATAAATTTGAATATATATTAGCACTCCTTATAATCTATTAACAAGAAAAGCAAAATTCCAACTCAAATGCCTAAGTTATATTAAGACCTAACTTGTAACGAACTGATCATAAGGGTAGCGGAAGAACATAATAAATTCCCATAGATCAAGGCATTACTAGTACATGTATATCAAGAAGTGATGAGAGAAACTTAATTAACGTTATAAAGTGTCCCCTATTTAAGGAGTGTAATTAGTATAACCATGATGAATGCAAAACAAATAAAGCCACTTATTTCTAACATGTCCCAGTAGACATGGCACTTACGTTGTACTTAATGAAAGATCTTCTACCATCACTTGATACGATGCCTCTGCTCCTTTACTCTTTCGTTGCACTTAAGATTTAATTTTTTTTCAAAACACTTAATGAACCAATGCTCAGTGTGTGATAAAAAAAAGGGGTCAAATATATATATATACATATATTTTTACCAACATCATTGATATTAGCATCCTTAGTTATACATGTCACCTACATCTTCACATATTATAATACTTAATTCATATGTTGTGGGAAGTTACATAATGATAAAAAAATAAATCTCTACATAATGAAAGTTCCCATGTATTTAAAAAATGTCATATTCATTAACTTGCATTACTTGACATAAGGGTGTATTACCTTAAATCTTTTAAGGTACTCAAGTTTAATTATACCGCTGGCACTTGTGATTCATGACTTGAATTTGACATGACAGAGTAGCTACATTTGTAGAGGACTTATCTTTTGCCTCTAGGTTCATAGAACCATACGCTCCCGATAGTCATTGCCTTTTAGGCTATGAGACCCCTTTCGAGTCTAACATGTGACTCCTTTGAGTCAGTGCCAATGTGAGATGGGTCCATTATTCCTCTATGCCAATGTGCATAAATGTCAAAGGTCGTTCAAAGGGCATTGTAGGATCACAAAACCCACATTAACTTGGTAAACATTAACACGAAAATCAATGACTATAAACTGGATGGATCTATATCAATTCTGATTTCATTCATAGTCATATATGATTCTAGAAAAAGGTTATATAATTAACTCTATAAGCATATTCGAATGGGAAGCATATGAAGGATCTTAATTTCCATCCATGATCTTCATAGAAAATGTTGGAGGTCCATTGCTCCCCTCAACAGTAACTTTCTTAATCATTCATGAAATTGATCTCACCTAAATATAATTCCGTGGTTGCTACATTAAATTGTGAAATAACATACGGGTTCCTTCTGCTATCATAATTTCTCATCATGATTCTCAATAGTATATCTTAAGTCCCTTTATCATCATTCTTAGTTTAAGAGAGTAGTTGATCATATACCTCAGGCACAGAGATATACCAATCATTCCACAAATGTCAAAATTGTTTCTCCCGTGCAATCAAGAACTATGATTCTCCTCCGATATCACTTCCAAACCTTCTAGGAGCACAAAGAGCAAGACCTCTCTTAGAACTCTATGTGGAATTCTTAATGGAAAGCACGAAGGAATAAAAATGTGGATGGGAGAGGTTTTCTTTTTTTTATAGAATCCAATCAAATCAATTGGTTTAATGCCTTCCAAAAATAATGACATTGATTAACATTAATCATTTCAAATTATATACTTAATTACACTAATAATGGGTGCACAATTAAAAAGGTGGGTGTTGCCTCCCTAAAATGGTTAATTCCATTTTTAATTTCCATTTTGAAATTTGAAAGCTGTAGCATAACTCTAGAATCCTTTTTCAAAATCTTCAAGCTTTGATTCCTCTTCTTAACTTTTTAGCTTCAAGTCTTTGCATTTAGCGAGCTTGATTAGGTTTCATTAAGTCATAAGCTCATGTTTGTTCTTCTTTGCTCTTGATCTGAAGCTTTATTAGTATTCTCATGCTCTCGATTTTCACAATCAAACCATTTGGATTCTTCCTCCTGCATGTTACTCTTCATACAAGCACAATTTACATGATACGGTTATCCAATTTCAATATGATTTTCATCAAAATCACACGTCAAAGGTGATTAAGGTATTTAATGGCTTGCGTGCTTATAGGATGAAGCATGCATCTCATAAGCTCTCCAACAACACTAACCAAGCATCAATTTGCCTTCCAATCTTGAAAAATAATCCTTGATTTTTGTAATACAATGATGCTCCCTCTTCACTTTGGTTTTTCTAAGATCACTTGATTTTCTAGTAATTTCTATT
Source organism: Thalassia testudinum (assembly GCA_037157565.1). Lineage (NCBI taxonomy): Eukaryota > Viridiplantae > Streptophyta > Magnoliopsida > Alismatales > Hydrocharitaceae > Thalassia > Thalassia testudinum. Next base: position 84,341,622 of record JAZHRO010000022.1, read on the forward strand.
AAAATCTCACGAAGACTATTTATAGAAGTTGGCCCTTGACCTCCCTATCTGAATATGAAGTTAGGTTGCGGCTATTCAAATCAAGATCAGCTTCAATTGCAAATGTCTACTTGATATCATAGATTCCCATGCAAAATTGTGAATATTAAGATGTTTCTCATATCCTTAACCTTAATCTTAGCTAATGAAAAGCACCATATAGTGTGAACACATGTACAAACTTAGTTTTCATAAATGATGGTGCAAATTCCAAAGAAAATATGGCAGCTGTCAACAACTTAGTCGTTTGAGTATAACTGACTCCCATACGGTCATAGTTGGATACTTTGGGTAGATTAGGGTCAATTTTAATGGATTTTTGATTGTAGCTAGCTTCCACCTGCATATAGGTAGCTCCACTTCCAAGAATTAAGGAATTTCAATGGATTTACACTATATCTAGTTTTAGAGCTTCAGAGCATTTTTTCCTAAAACACTAATGAATCACCATCAAAAAATAACATCCGAACTTAAATATTTAAGGGATTTTTACATAAATATAATAAAAAACTTTTGATATATACGAACTTCAGGTTTACATGTAAACCTGAAGTTCGTATAAACCACCACAAACATTTCTCTTTTTGTAATTGTATAATTAAATTAATGTGAGGTTAGACTTTAGATAGATTTAAATGGCTCAAAAAGGTAAAAAAGGCTACTGGTTGCAAAAAGATAGTGATGGATTTTCTTTGAGAATGTTGAATAGATTTATCAAGTTATTTTAGTCTCACAAATCAAAATTAAGGAGAGCAATAAAAGGGGCAAGTGAAGGAGTTAGGGAGGAGCAAGAATGGAGAGCTAGGAAAGGAATAATGCAATTGTGCTTTTTTTGATGTTTATGATACAATTTAGTAGGCTAAACAACATTGTTAGTGTTTTTAGTTGGAAATAGCAAATCATATTGATGGAACTTAATTTGATTGACATTTTTGTAAATACAATCAACTTTATGAAAATATCTATAAAAATACAAAGATCACGAGGGCACAATTATATAAGTTTACAAGTTTATGATGGCATTTATGTAAAAATGTCAATATTTATTATGATGTAAAATGTGTATAAACTAGGATATTGTATGCTGCACAAAGACTTAAATATTACTAGCAACTTGGACAAAAAATATTAGTGTTAAAAAAATTCTTTGACTATATTCTTATTAGTTTCTATGTAGTTTAGTTTGACTTTCTAGAAATGATTTTTAAATTCTAGTCTACTAAAAAAAGAATCAGAAGCTAATCTTATAATAAGAAGAAGTAAGTTGTAAACAAAAACAAGCTGTATTTTATGTTCTACTAATTTTTTAAGAAGTCTCGTTTTTAACAAATGATGTCCCAACTTATTTAATATGCATTACAAATCTATTAATAGCTTATTTTCTTATTTCAAAAATAAGCCATTGTTTCCTCTTTTAGTACTTTATACATCCTTATGTTTGCATTGATTGTAGTCATTTTATTAATCATAAAACATTTTATCAAAACCGTTGTGTTATCGTCGTGATGCAAATTCATGGAATAATTATAGGGTATATGTGTATTTTGATAATAATGTTGCCGCTACCTAGGTATGTAAATAAAAAATATACTACTAGTTTGATTAGTCTATTTTTATACACATAATATTGTTTATACTTTTCATAATATGTAGGTGGGTATTCAAATAAACAATATACTAATAGGTATATCTTATTATCTTTTTTCATATTACATCAACTTAAGTTATCCTAAAGTCGAACCTGCCATCAAAATGACATGATAAATCAAAATTCAATCTCTCTACACGATAATTATTCCGAAAGATCAATCTTGACTATGGAACGAAGCCCTATCTCATCAAATCCCAAACATATATTTCCCATGGACGTTCAACTTATTTTCCCATCCTAATCAACATGTCAAAATGACAAAAAGAAGATAGTGAAAATAAAACTACTCGCAATCCACACACATGATTGAAAGTAAATTCTAATTATCATTTTCATCGGGTAGTTGAATTGGTAAAACCTTTATATTATTATTCAGGGAATAAAGTTGTCTGTTGGAATCTTACCAATACTATCCAAAGAGCATGAAATTAAAACACTTACGATTTCACATAAATTAATTCGCAAGAGTTAACCTCACCGTAAAAGAAAAAAAAAAAAAAACTCTAATTATTGTCCGATTTCGAAAGCAAACTACTGCTCTACTTGCGAGACCCTCTCAAAGCCCGTGCCTATTACTGATAAGGAGTCTACGTACGTATGCCGCGTATAAATTTTCACCTTTCCCAACACGAAAGAGACTTATGATACAAGTGCACCGGCATGGAATTCAAAACTCCATCCTATAATGATAAAGGTCCCAACAACCACCTTACCTAATCCCTGCATTGGAATTTTGGAAGAGCATGTAATTAAAGAGCCTCCACCCATACCATTTGCCCCTTCCCTCAATTGGCAGCTCCACTCAGAGACAAATACAGAGAGAGAAAAAGGAACCAACGCAGGAACAGAGGGAGATGGAATTGGCAGACACGAAGAGAGAGAGAGAGAGAGAGAGAGAGAGAGAGAGAGATGGAATATAAATTAGGAAGACGGAGAGAGAGAGAGGGACAGAGCTGCCCTCCTTTCCGGGGGGGGGGGGGGGGAAGAGAGAGGTGAGGAGAGGACGGGAGAGGAGAGGGACACGGCAACAGGAGAGATTGATAGATAGAGAGAGAGAGAGAGAGAGAGAGAGAGAGAGAGAGAGGGAGAGAGAGAGGAGAGAGAAGGGAGGAAGGGAGACGGCGGAAGGCGATCGCGGTCGCGTTCTTCTTCGCCGTCTGCCGCGTTGATCTCCGCGGGGGAAGCTCCCTCGGCTTCCCCCCTCTCCATTCCCACCCCTCACCTCCCTTGGAGGTTGGTTTGTTCTTTGTGCCTTCCCCTTCCCCTTCCCCTTCCCCTTCAACCATCCCCCTCCACCATATCTCTCCATCGGACGAAGAAAGATTCGATTTTTACGGATCATTCCCCAATCTGATGACGACCCAAGATCCCGATTTCCTTGCCTGACGTGGATTTCCGCTTCTTTCCCGACCACCTTATGGTCGGAATTTTCCCGATCCAATTCGCCCTAAATGCTTCCTAGGTCTCTCTTTTTCTTGTTTGCCCAAAATGTCCCGATGGTGATTGTGTTCTTTTAGATGTTTCTTCCGAATTCTGGCCGGATGGTTTTGCGAATGAGTTGAGAATTTTCCCCGAATTTGATCTCGCGGAGCCTGCGATGAGGAGAATGTCGGTCGTTGATGTCGAGTTAAAGAAGAGGAATTGATGACGATCAGACATTGATGTCGTGCCGTGTCAAGTAGCGCGTTTGTAGTGAATTCTTAAAAAGTTGCGAAATTGGAATGCTTTGGTGGCTAATGATTGAGAGAAGATGGTTAGAAGCAGTGCTTAATGGGTGGTTGGGCTGAATGGTACTGTTAAGTTCGAGGTGCATTGGTAGCTGAGTCATAGGAAATGCTTTATATGGCTTACGTAATTCAGCATAAACATTGTTGTTTTTCTGTTATGCAATTTGCCTTGGGTTTTCTCTTGTATGCTTACTCTCGGTAGAGGGCTTGCTATATTAGAGTGCTTATTTCGTGAGAATCGAATGGTAATGATTATGTAGGTTGTTTTAGCCTGAGAAGATACAAACTCCCTTGCTGCGTATAGTCATTGAATTTTGGAGTCTGATTTTTCAGGAGGATCGAGGGCGTAGAAAGCTATACGTATGTGAGTGATCATGATGGGTGTGATGTCAAGAAAGGTTTTACCTGCTTGTGAAAGTTTGTGTTTCGTTTGCCCGTCATTGAGAGCAAGGTCACGTCATCCAGTAAAGCGGTATAAGAAGATACTAGCAGAGATATTTCCTAGGTCACAGGTACTACTCTTTTGTCTGGATTCATCTTCCACCTGAAAAATTGTGGTATATTGATTTATTATCTTCCATTTGGTTAGTATTATGCTTTTAATAAATCTACCTGTCGATGAGTTAGTTCATGGAAATACACTAGATGGGCCTTTTTGAAAAGAAAATACACTAGATGGGGTGTGGATAGCATATATAGAAAAATATGACTCAAATTGAATCGCAGCAAACAAACTAATCACAAAACATCAAAAGACACAACCACTGATAGTTGGAAATCTTCTAAAAAAAAAAAAGGTTGAAAACCCTTGATAGGAAAAGTCACTACTTTATCCACCCTAACTTGGGATGGAACATTTGATTACATCTTCTATCAAGCTATTTCTGACATGGGTTACTTAACCGCAGTACAACTCGCTACTATTCTTCCAAAAGTAATGGTCCTTTTTTTTTTGAGAGCAAAGAAAGTAATACTCCTTACAACATCCTTTTCAGTTTCCTCACCAAAGAGGATTTTATCTTCGTGTTTTAAGAGAAGAAAGGAATCCAAAAGTTTGCACACAAATCTTGCTACAAGCTAAATATATCAAGGACAACCAAAGCATAACTTAAGAAAACTTCCTTCTCCAAGTTGTAATGATGCTGGTGAACAAGGAATAAAGTGCTCAAAAGGAACCAATAAATCAACAACACAACACTCTTTTTACACTACAGAAAATCACTCTAAGAATGGATCTTTTCTATGTTGGAGTTTAGTTGAAAGAAATGAGAAGATCAGTTCTATTAGAAATTCTAATTCTCATTATATAAAGGATTAAAAAGGGAAAATTACACATGAGGCCCTCATAAAACTAACAAAAAATGATAAACAATAACATTGAAGAGAAAATCATGCTAATATCAACACTCCTCAAGTTGAAACATAGATGCTCATCATACTTAGCTTGGAACATCTGCTAAAAGAAGACTTTGGGAGAGCTTTGGTGAAGATGTTATCTGATCTTTGGAAGAAACATGAGTGGTTCTGATAAGTTCCTTCTAAATGAAATCTATGGTATAATGGAAATCCGCTTCCATTTGTTTTGTTTGTGTTAGAATGTGTCTCATTTGGCTATTTTTTGTCATTTGTCATTTTCTTAGAAGGGTTCCTTGTAATTCTATCCATAGCCTTTCTATATAGAGAGGGCTGGGGTTTACTTTGAGAATTAAATCATTTGTTTCTCCTCTCAACATGGTATCAAAGTGGGGTGAGCCCTAGGTTCTTCGCACCTTGATACCTCCACCACTAAAAAAACTTTAGAGAAGAGAAACTCTTCTCTTTTTCTCTTTGTTCGGTGGTAACAGTTAGTAGAGTCTGCCGCCACTCCATCATCAATAGCGCCATTGCTTACAGCAAGGGACAACAACCCAAGGGAGACTGTTGCGGCCTCTCCTGCCATTGCTAGAGGCCTTGCTTCTCGCCCTTGGGTCCTTGGTGGTAGGTTGAGGAAAACTAGATGCCTTCCTTGATTTGGGGCATGTCTTGAGTTGCATAAAATCCTTATTCTCGACTCGAGGAACCCTGAACAGCATCCTATGATTTCTAATGACTACAGCCAGGTCTAATTGCTTTGCGGTCTGATTTTAATGTTAAGTGCCCTCTTTTGATTCCACATGGCGGTGCTTGGACTTTCTTCTTCTCTTAAAGCCAAACCCATGGCTTCCTTTACCTTGGTAGTCATCCGGCGCCTGGACTTTCTTCTTCTCTTAAAGCCAAACCCATGGCTTCCTTTACCTCGGTAGTCATCCAAGGCACTTCTATAAAGCTTAAAGGTGACTATTATTAATGGTTAATGTTTTGTCTTGAAATGTCAGGGGCCTTAGAGATGATAAGAGGAGGTAAATTTTGAAGAGGTATTTGGTTGATTGGAGGGTTGATGTTGTGTGTCTTCAAGAAACCCATTTGGAGAATTTCACGCCTAATTTAAAAAACTGTATCTATGGGGATCGGTTTACAGAGTGTCTGGATTTGGCAGCAATAGGCAGATAAGGAGTTCTTATGCTTTGGCATAATGACTGTTTGGGGGAGCTCATATTATAAGATTGAAAGAACTCTGGCAGTGATCTTCTCTAGAAAGCAGGATGGATTTAATTTTGCACTTACTATGGTTTATGGGCCTTGGGAAAATAATGCAAGGGTGATTTTTTGGGATGAGCTCAAGCAGGTCTCTTCCTATATTGATGGTATACCTTGGTTGATTGGTGGTGATTTTAATGTTACTCTTTGGTCGGTTGATAGACCAGATGGTAGAGTTGATAGTTCAACCACTCAATTTCAGTAGGTGGTTCAGGAACTGGAGCTTATTGATTTGCCGCTTTCTGGATATTGTTTTACTTGGAGGAATGGGAACGGAGCAATGTCATGTATTGATAGATTTTTGTGCAACATTGGAATGGCCGAGCATTTTCAATTGGCAGACGTGGTTGCTTATGACAGACCCTTTTCTGATCATTCCCCCCTGTTGTGGCGCAGCAATGATAATGTGAGACATTCCTCGTATTTTAAATTTCACAACTCTTGGCTTAAGGAACTTGGCTTCAAGGAGATGATACGAGATAAGTGGAATTCTACCTCTGCTTGGTCCTCAACCACTTGTACTTTATATGACATAATCAAAGCTATTAGATTGGTTATGATTGATTTCACTCGTGACCTGAAGAAGTGTAGGGAGAGAGAAGATGTGACGCTCTCTTACATATTTCGACTTTGGACAAAAAAGAGGAGATTGCCCCACTTTCTAGGGAGGATTATATTGAGAGAAGAAAATTCTAGGCTGTTATTTTGGAAGAAGATCACAATAAGGAGATGGATTGGAGATAAAAATCAAGACAGCCATGGCTTAAAGAAGGAGACAAAAATCAAGACAGCTATGGCAAACACAAGATTTTGTCACTTATCGACTAGTGCGAGAAGAAGGCGAAACATGATTAATTGTATAAAGGTTAGGGAGGAGATCTTGAAGAAAAGAGAAGAGATCTGTACTACTTTTAGAAACTACTTTCATGACTTCACTAGGAATAAGCAATGCGGGTTGTGGCATTTGTCTTCTCTGGAGATGGAGCAAATTGGGGAGGATGCAAAGTAGGCTCTCGTTAAAAAAGTTGATGAGGAAATCCTTGCTGCAATGCATGGGATGAAAGCGGAAGGAGCCCTGGTCTGAATGGTTTGCAGATTGTGTTCTACAAGGAGTTGTGGGATGTTGTTGGGACATAAGTTATGGTTAGGGAGTTCTTAGGAAATGAAGGATTTGAGAGGTTGAACAAGTTCTATTTGTTCTTACTTCCAAAAAAAGGCAATTCGGAACAGTAAGAGGTTTTTAGACCCTTTGCTTTGTCAAATAGCATTTATCTTTTGGTCGCTAAAATCGATTACGTTTTTCTCTTCATGATATTATTTCTCCAGTCTAAACAACTTTTATTAAATGGAGATCTCTTCAAGATTCTTATGTTTTGGCCGATGAGTTCTTAGCTGTCTGGAAGAGAAGAGGTTGTTCCTCTTTTATTTGGAAAGTGGACTTTTCAAAGGCTTATGATTCCATCACCTGGAGTTATTTATGGGATATTCTTAAGAGAAGGGGGTTCCTAGACCTCTGGATTTCTTTGATGAAGAGATGTGTTACTACTTCCCTTTCGGTGTTGATTAGTGGGAAGGTTAATGGAGCTTGGATACAGCTGCAAAGAGGAGTGCGTCAGGGTTGCCTATTAGCGCCGATGTTATTCAATATTGCGATGGATACGCTTGCGGCCATGGCTTTTAAAGCATGCAATGGAGGTCTTTTTAGAGGATTCTTGTATTCTGGAGATGGGATGGTTTTAACTCCCATTCTTCAATATGCAGATGATACTACTTTTTTCATTGAAGGAGGTGGGAGGGATGCAAAGTACGTGTCTTCTTTGGTGAGGATCTTTTCGGAGATCTTAAGTCTAAAAATTAACAGCAATAAATCTAGCTTTGTTCCTTTTAATATGGGGTAATGCGTTAGTCATTGGTAGAGAATGGATTTTAGGCGTGAAAAAGAACCCTAGAGTTTGAGGATGGAGAGTTGGTGATGGGGAGGGTGACCGTGAGAGGGTGGGGGAGGAGGGAGGTTTCTTGAGGGGGGCGAAGGGTGGAGGAGACGGGGGGTGTTGGGAGGGTAGGGAGGTCGCGAAGGGTCTTCGGTGGTCGATTGTGACGAGACGGGGGCAGGCGAGTCGTACCTCAGCTGCTCCTTGAGTGGTTGCTCATGGTGGAAGTGGCGCGAGAGGGCGTGGAGGATGCTTCAAATGCCTTGGCAGGGACCACTGGGTTCAAGACTATCATGAGCCCTGGCATTGTTGGAGGTTTGGTGGCCTTGGACACAGGAGCGGCGGTTGTTGCGATGGACATGACCATGGTGGAGGAGGCCTTCCGCCACCACCGTAGAGGGGGTGCCGAAGGTAGAGGTCGAGGTTCCTTGGTCGGAGGGGGTTCAGAGGTTGAGGAGGGACTGGTGGGGGAGGTTCTGGATGGGTGGGTGACTCGGGTGGTGGTGGAGGAGGCCTTGGGTAGGGATTTGGAAGAGAGAGGGGTTAGGGTTATGCAGTTGGCAAGGGGGCTTTTCTTGGTGCTTGGCCTCCCTGCCACGAAAAGGGAGGAGCTCCTTTCCTTAGAGTTCGTCTCGGAGAAAGGGAGGTGGAGGTGGCAGCACCCTTCCTCGTATGATGGGGCATCCTCGGAGCGGTCACCAAAGCAACCGACATTGGAGGTGGCCATCACAGGGATTCCATGGTGGCTGTGATCGGTCGAGGTTGTGGAGGCGATCGTGTCTCTGTTTGCTCGGGTTAGAAGTTGTAGGTCTCAGAGGGTTCGATGGTGGTGTATGTTGAGTTGAAGATCGGAGCGGCGCTGATGGACAAGATCATGCTACAGCTCAAAGGCTCCTCTTGGGTGGTTGTGTGTTTGCCTCGTGGAGAGTGTCGAGGTGTCTCTATGGTGGTCGGAGGTGCTGGTCCGACAAGGTGGGAGGTGAGGCGACGGCATGGAGGAGGCGATCGGTCGATGACATGGACCCTATCTCTAAGAGATCTACGCAGATCTCTTGCATGGAGTCGACATTGGCCGAGATTGGCGTAGCCCTGGAGGTCTCGGGAGCGGAAGAAGCAGGAGGCGTTGATTGTGGGATGTGGTCTCCCGAGAAAAGAGGTGGGCCGATTTTGAACTTGCCCACGTGCGAGGCATGTGTTGAAGAATGTAGCTACGGGGCAGATGCGGACCCGGATCCTCTTGTTGGATCCGATTTGTCTGGTGTGGTGCGGTGGACCTGAGCCTCCTCCCTAGGGTTTCTCTCGAGGAAAAGGGCTCCTCTGTTTGCTTGACCTTGCCCTTGAGCTCAGGGTGGGGGGGTGGGGTGGAGTTGAAAGCGGAGGTTTTCGGCCGCAACTCCCATTGGCGAGGATGGTGAAGATGGCGCGAGGGCTACTGCGAAACCCCAACATGATCAAGCGATGGCGAAAGACGTGGTTCTGACGATGTTGGGATAGGCCTTCGGCTGCGCTCCGGCTGGAGAGGAGGTAGTGCTCCCACATGGTGCAAACGAGATGCTCGAGGCTCGGAAGGTGGAGTCTCCATAGTTGCAGAGGTCGGCTGTCGCCCCCTCCATGTCAGGTGACCAGATGGAGGTCCCTTTGACTGGGTGGAGACTGCGTATGGTGCACGGGGGTCGAGATGGCAAACCTCCGTTATAGGAGGAAGTGGAGATTTCGTGGAGTTCAGGAGCCAAGGGTGGTGGTGGATGGTTGAGGAAAGACTCCGCAGATTTCGTAGTCGAAAAAAGTGCTGGATCATGATGATGAGGAGGTGCTTAGGACTGCGGAGGCTTGTGGCTTCTGACAGGCTATGAAGGAGACCCCCGCTTGTTGTCAATGAATGGGGTGCTTACATGGAATGTGTAGGGTTTCAATGACCCGTCGAGGAGGGCGTCGTTGGGGACGTATATTAGGAGTTGGAGAGAGGACGTTGTGTTGCTACAGGAAACAAAGTTGCTTGATTGTGATGTTCGAATATGGAAGGAGATTGGATGTTCTTGGATGGAGGGATTTCGGTCCCTTGGCGCGTCTGACCGCTCAGGTGGATAGATTATTGGATGGCGGGAGAATGTCTTCTCCCTGGAAGATTTCTACTGTGGGGAGCATATCATCTCTGCGAGGCTAGTCAAGAAGATGGGAGGTGTCAGGATGATGGTTACAGGGGTATATGGCCCTTCAAATGCCCAAGCGAGAGGTGCCATGTGGGAGGAGCTCACGTCTGTGGCGGCGAAGTGCCTTGGGAGTCCCTGGTTGCTTGGAGAGGATTTCAATATCACCTTGCAGACGGAAGATAGGTCGAGTGGGCGGGGGAGGCAAGACCTCGGGTTAGATCTTTTTGTGGACTTTGTTGCTACTCATGGCCTTGTGGACTGGACTCCGGCATCCTGTGCTTTCACTTGGAGGGATAACAGTGGCCAGATGTCCAGGATTGACAGATTTCTCTCCAATGTGGAGCTAGCTGAGGCTTTCCCTGTGGCGGATGTGTTTGCTTTGGAGAGACCTTTCTCGGATCATACACCCCTAATGTGGCGGCCTAATGAAGGGGTGCATTTTGGCATATATTTCAAATTTGACAGATCCTAGCTGCTGGAGGAGGGGTTCAGGAGTATGGTGAAGTGGAACTCGATAGAGGTGGAGGGATCGACTGCATGTTGTTTGGCAAAGAAACTTTGTGCATTGCGTGACCACTTGAGGGCTTTCAGGAGGGAGATCAAGGTGTCCAGGAGGGATAGGAAGGAAGAGGCTCTGGCACAGATCACTAGGATTGACAGGCAGAAGGACCAAGCTCCTATCTTGACAGAGGATAGGGAGGTCGAGGTAAGGATGACACGGGTGGTGCAGGAGGAGGATAGGAAGGTAGAGGTGGAATGGAAGGTGAGATCGAGATAGAAGTGGTTGAAGGAAGGCGACTCTAATACCGGATTCTTCCACCAAATGGCTTCTGTTAGGAGGAGGAGGAACTGGATAGAAAAGATGCTGATTCGTGGAGAGTCCTCAGGCAGGGAGGAGGTAGGACGAGTTGCGGCAAATTACTTTAGAGAGTTCACTGGGAGGCATTACAGGGGAGGTTGGAGATGGAGGGGGGAGAACGTGTAATGTATCTTGGTGGCTCAGGCAGAGGGACTCACAGCTGGCTTCTCGGAGGACGAAGTGAGGCAGGCGGTATGGAGCCTGAACGCGGAGGGGTGTCCTGTCCCAGATGGCTTCCATGTTTTCTTTTTCAGATAATTCTAGCCCCTAGTGGGGGTAGATGTGATGTGGATGATAGAGGAGTTCGCAACTGGAAACAGAGGTTTCGACAAGCTGAATAAATACTATCTGTTTTTGCTGCCTAAGAAGGAAGGGTCGGAAGCGATCCAAGACTTTAGACCGATTGCATTGTCAAATGTAGTATACCTTGTTGTGAAAGTCTTGGCCAATAGGCTCAAGGACCTTCTTGTAGACCTGGTCTCCCATATTCATATTGCTTTTGTTCTAAGGAGAGGAATCTTGGATGGTTTTGTAGTTGCATTGGAGGCGTTGGCCATATGGAGGAGGGAGAAGAAGCAGGCTTTTATGTGGAAGGTTGATTTCAGCAAGGCATACAGCTCGGTCCAATGGGATTTCCTGTGGGCCTCCTTGTTGAAGAGAGGTTTTCCTACGGTTTAGGTTGATTGGATGAAAATGTGTATGACGACAACATCTTTCTTAGTCCTGATTAATGGGAACCCGATGGGAAGTTGGGTACAGCCTAGGAGGGGGGCTAGGCAGGGTTGTCCTCTTGCACCTATGTTGTTTGTTCTTGTAGCAGATGCCTTGGCACGGGTGGCGCATAGGGCCTGTGATAAGGGCCTGTTTAGAGGCTTCCGGTTTGGTGAGGACAAGGAGACGTTGGTCCTGCAGTATGCTGATGATACACTTTTTGTGGTTGAAGGAACATATTTGGAGGCTAGGATGATGAGAATCCTTCTGGAGCTTTTTGTTGAGGCATCAGGATTGCAGATTAATAATCAGAAATCAACTTTTTTCCCGTTTAATTTATCGGTCGCAGAAGCGGAGAGGGTAGGTGGTGCTTTGAAGACAGAGTTGGGCTCTTTGTCGTTGGTGTATTTGGGCCATCCTTTATCAAATCGGCGGCTCAGATTATAGGATCGGATACCTTTGTTAGAGAGGATGGAGGGAAGATTGGCAGGGTGGTCTTCCAGACTTCTGTCTAGAGGTGGACGGCTGACCTTCATGAAGGCAGTTCTTGCATCCATGCCATCATATTTCCTCTCTGGTTTCAGGTTACTACATCAGATTGAGAAGAAGATCTCGGGGTTGGTGAAAGATTTCTTTTGGTCTAATGTAGGGTTGACAGGAAGGGAGCGAGATTGGTGGCATGGGAGGTGTGTAGACCTTTCTTGGAGGGGGGGTTGGGGGTTAGAGATGTGGACAAGGAAAACATCAGTCTCTTTACGAAGTGAATTGGTAGGTTGGTAGGTCAGGAGCAGGGTCTTTTTGGTAATGTTATGCGATGTTGCTACGGTAATTTTTTGTCGTAGGGGTCATTGTTTTGCCCTCCTCATGGAGTCTCACTTTTTCAGGGGCTTGGCGGCAATGGTAGTGAAGGTGCGAGGCCTTTTTGACCCTGTGTTGGGTGTGGGTGACTCTTTTCGTTTCTGGCAGGATGATTGGCAAGGGGTAGGATCTACCCTCGGAGATAGATTTCCCCGCCTCTTGGGAAGTGTTGTGGATCCCTCGGCCACGGTTGGAGGTTGTTGGAGTGGAGCTTGGTGTCCTATTTTTCGGGGGGACTCTTTGACCAAAGATGTGAGGATTTTCAGCGGTTGTTGTAGGAACTGGTAGGTTGGGCACCGGAGGAAGGTCTTGATGCTCTCTTGGGAGGAAGGAGATTTCTCGGTGGCAAAGGTGTATCGTAGGTTGGGTAGTGACATGGCTAGCTTAGACATTGACCTTTTACAGGATTGTAGATTGTTGTGAATGGTGGAATGCCTGCTGAAGGTGAAGATTTTCGTTTGGTTGGTGAGAAGAGGAAAAATTATGACAAAACAATGGAGGGTGAGATTGGCCCAGTTTGAAGACCTGACGTGTCCCCTTTGTGGGGGTGTCGATGAGGACATCCATCACCTTTTCTTTCCGTGTCCGTATGTGGTGCAAATTTGGTAGAGGATGGGGATTGATTGGATCGCTCACAGGGATATGGTTAGCTTCCGGTCTTCGTTCCGTAGGGGAAATGCAAGTGATGGAGGGATCACCTTTCGTTCCAAAAGAGATAGAGCCAAGGTTTTGGCATTTTTTTTTGGGGGTTTGGCTGGGGAGGAATGCGGTGCTGTTTAGAGGAGAGAGACCCTATGTTGAGAATTTTGTTTCTTCAATTTTCTCTCAGATGGGATTCTGGGGATCTGCATTGTAAAATCTGATGTGATTCAATTATTTGGAATGATATGATTTTGGGTTGGTATCTTTTGGATAATCGCTCTTTTGCTTTTCAAAAAAAAAAATGTTGATTTGGAATTGGACACACCGGTGGTAAGATTACTAATCACATTTCTTGGTCTTCCTTTAAGAGGTAAAAAATTAACTTCTTCGGATTGGAGGAGTTTGGTTAAGAAGTTCTCTAATAGACTTTCTTTTTGGAGTGGTAGACTCCTCTCTAGAGGGGGACGGTTGGTATTGCTTAAATCCATCCTCAACACAATTTCGGTGTTATTCTTGTCAGTGTTTTCGCCTACAAAGAAGATACTAAAGCAGATTGATATGATCCAGAAGAGATTTTTTTTGAAGTGCCTAATTTTAGGGAAGATTTGTTCAACTTATCATGTGGAATGAGATCTGTAAGTCGAAGAATGAAGGTCTTGGAGTGCGCCATTTATCTCATTTTAATAAGGCATTATTGCTGAAATGGGTGGTTAGATTTCTGTCCAATGATGACTCTTTGGTGAATTCCATCCTGAGAGATTCCTATGGTGATTGTATGAAGATGATGCAAGGGGCTGCAGGTAATACCAATGGGTTTTCTGCGTTTTGGCACTCCATTTGACCTCTTTTCTCTGAATTTTCAGATCAGTTTGTTCCGTCTCTAGGTGATGGTGCTACTTTCAGATTTTGGCGCGATAATTGGACACAAATTGGGTCTTTTCTTGAGGTTTTTCAGAGGCTCTTTCAGCATGCTGTTTATAAAGAAGCCAAGGTAAATGATTTCTAGGACGGAGCTCTTCGTTGTTGAGACACGAGACTGCCAGAGGGTCTTTCGGAATCCACTTTCAATGATTTTCAGCAGCTGCTACATTTTGTTAAGGACCTTTCTCCTTCCTCTGCTGAACCAGATGGATTCATTTGGAAGCAAGGCACATTCTCGGTTGGTCGTGCGTATAAGCTAATGATTAATAATGGTGCCAATGGTAATCAGGTTGATGGGGATTCTAAATTGATTCTGAAATGTAAATTTCCTCTCAAGATAAGATTATTCCTTTGGTTCCTTAGAAGGAAGTGGATTGTTACATAGATGTATAGATCTAGGTGGGCTCCAGATGGGGATACTTTATGTCCTCTTTGTCAGAATGCAAATGGAGATGTGTAACATTTATTCTTTGATTGCAATTTTGTTAGAAATGTTTGGTTAAGTTTTAACCTCAACACGGTGGACAAGACAAATTTTGAAAGATTTTGGACAAGCTTCAGAGATCATGTTCTACTTGATATGGGGGCTGGTGTTAGGGAATCACTTTTATTTGGTGTATCTGGCTTCAAAGGAACAATACTATTTTTCGTAATGAGAGGTGTTGGGTGGACAATGTGATTAGAGGGGCGAGGGTTATTTCTATGTTTTGGTTGCAAAATATGTAAGTATGTTCTTTTTACTCCTTTTTAATATAATTTATGGATGATTACTAGGCTCAGGTAATCTTCCTCTTTTTCTTTCAAAAAAAAAAGTTTAATGGTGTCTAGAACTACCTCTTATGGTCTTAGGTGTTTAAGATCTTCATTGGAGGACAGAAGAAGTTATATATTTTGACAAAGACTCCTGTTAACTCTTGAGGCTTATTTGTTGGAGTTCAAGAGATGGGAACAAGATAATTATTTGGTGATAAATGGGCTCATGAATAGTATTGAGCCTCAGATTGCGACCAATCTTCTCTAAAAGAAGATTGCTAAGGAGATCTAGGAGAGTTTGGCAAAAGAACTCTCCTAGAAAGCCAATCATGCTTGTATTGCAGACATCTACCATCGGATTTAGTCCACGTTTCAGGGAGAGTAGTCACTGGTTGATTATTATACTAAGATGGGGGTACTGTTTAAGGAGTTGAATGTCTTTGAACCTTTATGCTGTGATACACAAAACATGATAGTGACAAGCTTGACGAGTTTACAGGTTTTTGGATGGTCTTAATACCTATTATTAGTTTGCTTAGGACCATATTCTTGCTATGGAGATTTTGGACTTGGAGTCTATTTATGGGAGACTCCAGAAGATTTCTTCCGATGTGCACCCTTCTACTCAGGTTTCTTCAGTGGCAACATCTTCTCCTGAAAACTCGAGACTTCTGCCTTTGTTGTTCCTGGTGGGTGTGGAGGATCTAGTGGAGGTTGTGGACAAGGCTGAGGTTGTGGCCGTGTGTATGAGCCATGCATTCACTACGGTTGGACCAATTACCCCTTTGACTGGTGTTGGGTCAAGTTTGGACAACCTGACCGTGCCAACTTTGCTGTGATGCAGGAATCCTTTCCTGATGGACTTCCCTTTTTGTTGTTGTCTAACTATGCCCAACTGTTGCAGCTACTTCGTTAGGCAACTCCTACTGATCTGCCACCTGCCTTCACCTCTTTTGCAGACTCTACATGTATTGCAGCCAATTTGGCTAAGACATCCTCCACATCGTGGGTGATTGACTTTAGGGCTTCCAATCACCTCACTAGTAAGGAGGATGACCTCACCTCTTTACGACCCTCCTTCGGTATGGCTACCATTAGATCGGTAAATAGATCTTACTTGCTTATCATTATGGTTGGAGATGTCAGTTTTACTCCTACTTTGTAGGTTTTAGATATTTACTGTGCTCTTGAATTTCCTCTGAACTTGTCAATTTATAGACTATCTAAAGAGCTCTACTATCAGGTGATATTTGATGAACACTTTGTGTTGTGCTACGTGTATGAGGGGGTACTCTTGTTATTTTATTTTGTCTAGCTCTGTATGTTATTTTTCCTATGTCTCATCTCTTATAGAGGAACGTTGGGTTCCCGATGGAGAATAGATTTGACGATTATTTCTCATTTGGTATCAGAGCCCGACTTTGGTATCCCACCCTAAACCCTAGCCACCATCACCCTTACCTTAATCCCGCCCCTGACACCTCTGCTCCGAAGGATCTGCTGTTGGCTTCCCCACCACTCACTGGCCTCTTGTACGCCTCTGACCCACCGTCGAGGGCACACAGAAGTGGCGTTGAGTGGCGCCTGCATCACCTTCGCCCTTTGCTCGCATGTAGCACCTTGCTGCTGGGCAGCGACGCTCCTTAGGGCGGCATATGCTCCTCCCTCAGCCTCCTCTCTCCTTGTAGTGTGCTGTTGCAGGGCAAGAGCAGCCAACCGGCGATCGATCTCCCTTGCTAGCCTCTCCTGCAGTGGCGACGCATGTCAGAAGGGTCAGACCTGGCGTCCTAGCGGCGACGCTGCTACTGTACGGATCGTCGGCAGCGGTGAGGAGGTCCATTTGCAGAGCGGAGACAGGAACTAGCTTCCTGCTCTTCCAGTGGCAGAGGTTGCAAGGGGGACTTAGGGGGGCTTGCTTAGGGATCATCTGTGTGTCTTGCGTGTTGATCCTTATGCGAACCCTCTCAGTAGCAACTGGCGTGTGATCTGGCATGTCTTCGGTCTAGATCTTATGCCAATCATTCCCTCTCCTTCAGACTTTTCTTCATGATTTCAAATCTGATTGTCTGAAATCCGTTACATCTTTCGGGCTTTTGTGGTACTTCAAGGCACGATGTGTTCACAAGGTAACTCAGAGGTGACATCGAGTACCGCTATAGATGCAGGCAACTACAAAAACCCATTCTTCACTTTGATAGTGAAGTTGGATGAAGCCAACTACGCGAGGTGGTCTCGCACTTTCCTGATGATAGTTGAGGGCCATGACAAGGAGCATGTTCTCCTTGAAAAAGAGCCCGAGCAGAAAACTGGCAAGTATGCCAGTTGGAAGAAGGATGATGCCATGGTTCGTGCCTGGATCATGAACTCTGCTGCTCCGTCGATCGGAGGTGGCATCATGTACTTTGCTACCTCCAAAGAGATGTAGGATAATCTATGCAACACGTTCTCCAATGAGAAGAATTACGGTCGAGTCTTCCGGATTTACCATGACTTGGTCATTTTGAAGCAAGAAGGGAAGACTCTCGCTCAATATTACATTGTATTCAGGGGAATGGTTGCCAACTATGATGCCTGCTGCCTGGTTTGTACTTGTGCTACCCAGAGGGAGTACAAGAAGGAGTTTGCCATGTTACAGTTCTTAAAGGGTCTCAGTATGGAGTATGAAGGCGCTCCTTCTCAGATGCTAACTCAAGCCTCTCTTCCATCTCTGGAAGAGGCCTATAGCAGGTTGAACCATGTCTCAGTGAGACCTACTCCTGAGGTCCTAGGACAGAGTACTGCTTTGGCAACTTGCGACAGTCGTGGAGGATCTTCTACACGAGGTAGGGGGCGTGGTCGTGGACAGAGCAGCTGTTAGCACACCACCTGTACCTTCTGTGGTAAGGTGAGTCACGTGGAGGCCTCATGTTGGGCCAAGCATGGAATGCCAGCAGTAGCGAATCAAGTTGTTCCAGGAGCTACTGATCAGACTAAGATGATAACCAAGGCATAATATGATGCACTTGCACACAAGTTAGCATAGTTGACACAAGAGACATCTACTTCCTCCGAGAATGCAGCCTTTGCCACATCCTCAGGTAATGGTTGGTTGGTTGACTCAGGAGCATCTAGGCACTTGATTGGTGACAAGGATTGTTTCCAGAGTATTTGTGATCTTCCTTGAGGGAGGATAGTTCAGGTGGCTGATGGCCACCATTCGCAGGTTCAAGGTGAGGGGGAGGTCACTTTGTCGCCTACCTTATGTGTTCTTTTTATGCTTAATTTTCCTATCAGTTTACTATCTGTTAGCTGTATCACTAGATATCTAAATTGCAGGGCCATATTTGATGACGTGGGTTGTGTCTTTCAGGACAAATTCACTGGGAGGACGATTGGTGGCGGACATGAGGAGGGGGGGTCTACTGACTAGTCCAGACTTCTTTTGCAGCCAGATGTCAGGCAGGGATAACTCTTCGTGTTGGGACAACTTTACAGTGGCATCGTCGGCTCGGGCATCCTTCATTGGACCGGTTGAGACGGATCATCCCTCATTTGTCACCCACCACAGAGATCAAATGCGATGCTTGTCAGCTGGACAAGCATCACCGCTCCTTTTACTCGTCTAGTACCATGACTGCGTCTGCTGAATGTTTTGATTTAGTGTATATGGATGTTTAGGGTCCAAGTCGGATTCTAGATAGATAGGGCTATAGATTTTATTTGATTGTTGATGACTTTTCCAGATTGTCATGGATGTTCTTGCTTAGAAATAAATCAGAAGTCGGTGATGTTATTTAAACTTTTATTAATCAAATAAAGATGCAGTTTTTCAAAATTGTTAAAGTTGTATGGTCTGATAATGCATTGGAATTTTGTATCAAGCAATTGGCCTTCTTCTACAGCTCTCTTGGCATTATTCACTAGACCTCCTGCCCCTATACATCTCAGTAGAATGAGGTGGCAGAGAGGAAACACAGACATGTTTTGGATATTGCTAGGACATTGTTAATACATCACAATGTCCCTTCTAGTTATTGGGGAGATGCAATCTTGACTGCATGTTATTTGATTAACCAGATGCCAAAGCTCAGTTATACAGGTGCAGATTCCTTGGTAGGTGTTGTGTTCTAGTAGAGATTTATTTACTGTGCCACCCAGGATTTTTGGATGCGTTTCATTTGTTCACCTTTTTGGTCCTAGTTGGGACAAGCTCACACCCCGTGCTGTGAAGTGTATTTTTCTGGGATATAGCAGCACCTAGAAAGGATATAGATGTTATGACCCGATTGCCGATGACACTATGTGAGTAGTGATGTCACCTTTCACGAGGAGATACCCTACTTCTCCTTGAGGGTTCATAACATGACAGATTCCTTAGCCCCTTCTCCGATTCCTATCCCTCCACTACAGCTAGAGGATATCTCAGTTACAGAGACAGAGGTGAGAGATGGAGCAAATGGGACACTGCTAGTACCAGTGGATCAAATGATAGATTAGATAGTACCCACCCCTCCTCTCCTCCACGTCATCAATCCCTCCGCTTTAGGTACAGTTTGACCCTACTGATGTTGCTTCTAGTGACTCTTTTGCAGGTCATGATGTCCATTTTGATGATGTTGATTATTATCTTTTGATTGCCATGAGGAAAGCTCCTTGGTCCTGCGCTCACTACCGAGTCACTAGTGCCCTTTATACTGTAAATCTATGGAGGAGCTTTGGTCAGTTCACCTCTGCCCTATCTAGCATTGAGATTCCCACTACATATCAGCAGGCCATGCTTCATCCAAAATGGCGACAGGCTATGGAGGAGGAGATGGCTGCCTTGCAGTTACGACAGACGTGGGAGGTTGTTCTCTTGCCACAGGGAGTAACATTGGTTGGAAGCCGCTGGTTTTTTACTGTGAAGTATCACTCTAATGGAAGCATTGCGAGACACAAAGCCAGTCTTGTTGCAAAGGGGTCTATCCAAACCTATGGGGTGGACTTCTTTGATACATTCTCTCTTGTCACTAGGCTTCCGACTGCTCGAATCCTACTCTCTGTTGCTGCTCCCTATGATTGGCTACTGCATCAGATGGATGTGAAGAATGCTTTTCTATATGGAGACCTGGATGAGGAGGTTTATATGCAGCAACCCCCGGGGTACGAGGTTTAGGGGGAGTGTGTATGTCACTTAAGGAAGGCCATATATGGCCTCAAGCAAAGTTCGAGAGCTTGGTTTCATAAGCTCTCGGAAGTTCTTCACACGATTGGCCTTCAGAGGTCTACAGCTGAGCATTCGTTATTTGTTCGGAAGATCGAAGGTGGGATAATGGTATTACTTGTATATGTTGATGATTTGATTGTGACAGGGAGCGATAAGGGAGGAATAGCAGAGGCAAAACAGACATTGCATGACAGATTTGTTATGAAGGATCTGGTGAGCTCAGATATTTTCTTAGGATTGAGATGGCATGAGGTAAAGGTGGCATTGTCGTCTCATAGAGGAAGTATGCTCACGATATTCTATGGGAGATTGGGATGCTAGGGGCGAAGCGTGCAAGCATACCCATGGATCCCAAGGTGCACCTATACGATGGGGAGTCTGCTACGGTGGATAGTCGGTCCTGCAGATAGCTAGTGGGCAAGTTGTTATACCTTACCATCACGAGGTCGGACATTTCCCTTGCAGTGGGGAAACTTAGCCAATTTATGGATCGACCCACGAGGCAGCATTGGGATGCTGCCATGCAGGTGCTGATGTATTTGAAGAAGGCTCTAGGGCGAGGCCTAGTGTTTACCAGAGGAGTAGCCATGTATGTGGTGGGTGTCAGAGTATGAAGAAGGCTCCATACTCTGATGCTAACTATGGAGGGTGTCTTATGGATAGAAAGTCCACCACTGGGTTTTGCACTTATGTTGCTAGGAATCTAGTTACATGGTGAAGTAAGAAACAAATCGTGATATCCAGTTCAAGTGCAGAATTTGAGTACCCTGCTATTGCGCAAATTGCTGCAGAAATGGTCTGGGTGAGGTTTGTACTCCATGATCTTCAGGTGGAAATAATTGGTCTTATAGAGATGAGATGCAACAATTAGGCAGCTACGTTCATTGCAGATAAGCTGATGTTTCATCGGCGGACTAAGCATGTGGAGATAGATTGCCACTATACCAGAGACCTCATCCAGAAGGGGATTATCTATACTTCGCCGATTTTGAAGACCAGGCGGTGGATGTGTTCACCAAACCCCTTACTAGGAGTGCTTTTGATACATGTTGTAACAAGTTAAGTTTGATTGACATCTACAGTCCAGCGTAAGGGAGAGTGTTGTGATGTGTGTATGAGGGGGTACTCTTGTTATTTGTTTTATGTCTGGTCTCGTATGTTATTTTTCCCACATCTACTCTCTTATAAAGGAACATAGGATTCCTGGTGGAGAATAGATTTGATGATTATTTCCTACTCTTTGTTTTCTTTCAGGACATTCGGACGGGGAAGATGATTGGTGGGGGGATTGCAAAAGGTGGTCTTTACTACCTCACATTTTTGCTGGTGCTGCTTCCATATATTGCGATCCTTATCTGTGGCACTGTCGTCTTGGTCATCCGTTTGCGTCTAGGCTTTGTTAGATGTTTCCTGAGTCTTCTATTCCTGCCTATTGGAGTGTGAGTCATGTCAGCTTGGGAAGTACCATCGCGTGTCTTTTTCACCCAGAGAAAATAATCAAAAGCTCTTCTCCATTTCATTTAGTCTATTGTGATGTGTAGGGTCCATGTCGTATCACCCATCGTTCTATTTTTTTGCTACTTTGTTGTGTTTGTGGATGGCTTCAATCGTTTATCTTGGGTTTTTCTTGTGAAGGATTCCTCAAAGATTTGTGTTGTAATTCCCAAGTTCTTTAATGAAATTCAAAATTTTCATTTTGCTAGCATCAAAATTTTCCGTAGTGACAATGCTTTTGAGTTTCTGCAAAAGGACATTCAAGATTTTCTTGTCCAGAATGGTACTATTCACCATATGTCTCGTGCATACACCTCCTAGCAGAATGGTACGGTTGAGAGGAAGCTACGCCATATCCTTGATGCTACTTGCACACTTCTCATTGCTATGAAGGTCCTTAAGCACTTTTGGGGGGATGACATCCTTACTATCACATATCTTATTAACAGGGTACCCTCTCCCATTTGCCATGGTGCTATAGCCCTTCATATCTTACGCCCTTATGTTGAACTCTTTAGCGCTCCAGTATTGATTTTTGGTTGCACATGCTTTGTTCATAAGCTATCTCCATGGTCTGTCAAGTGTGTTTCATTGTTTTGATCCTGTAGGGTGTAGATACTTTTTTTTTTTTAGTGTAGATACTATGTTTCTGTTGATATGTCCTTTGAGAAGGTGCCATATTTTCTTTGATGAAGGCGCTTCTCTGGGGTGGTTTACTCATACTAATGAGTGTCATGAAAAGGATCATGTGCCGGTACCCTTACCATTTATGCAAGTTGAAGCTTTTGAGGAAGGTCCATCTAACTCCTCTTCCCCATCAATATCAAGTCTAGATTCTCCTCCTTAGTAGTTAGTCGAGCTACCTATTGCTTTGCGAAAGGTTGTAAAAAGTTGCACTCTTCATCCTATGTCGCACTATATTGCTATTGTTCACCTCAATCTTGCTTTGAAAAATTTTTCCACAACACTCTCTTCCATGGCAATTCCCAAAAGGTACCAGGAAGCAATGCAGGACCTTGGATGATGGCTATGGATAAGGAGATGCAGGCCCTCACTACATGCGACACCTGGGAGGATAAATCTTCCCAATGAGCTACAAATGTTCATTGCGGATGGGTGTATACGATGAAATACCATCTAGATGACACTATTGGATGCTTGAAGGTGAGGCTCGTGGCGAAGGACTATACCCAGACTTATGGGGTCGACTATTTTGAAACGTTCTACCTAGTGGCTCAACTCAGTTCTGTTCAGGTTATTCTATTTGTGGCAGTCAATAAACAGTGGTCGTTGCATCAGCTTTATGTGAAGAATGCCCTCTTGTATGGTGATTTACAAGAATAAGTTTACATGTGCCAACCACTAGGTTATGTGGCTGAGGGGGAGAAAGTTTGCCCTCTGTGGAAGGCTATATGTGGCCTAAAAGAAAGCTTGAGAGTTTGGTTTGAAAGACAGTGGGGAAATCAAAAGATCGACGTTTTTAGATTCATCTTTGATCACTTTGTGAGTCACAAGGAGGCAGGAATCATGATTCTACCTATCTACATGGATAATATAGTTCTTACAGGTGATGATACTGCAACGATTCAAGAGACCAAGGACTTCTTGCAGATACCTTTGTTAC
The DNA here is from genome assembly GCA_037157565.1 of Thalassia testudinum. NCBI lineage: Eukaryota > Viridiplantae > Streptophyta > Magnoliopsida > Alismatales > Hydrocharitaceae > Thalassia > Thalassia testudinum. The sequence goes on from JAZHRO010000022.1 coordinate 84,364,783, forward strand.
AAAAGATTTGGGTATTCGGAGATATTTTTTGGGTAGTCGTGGTATTTTACGGAGCTTCTTGAAGAGATTGTCCAAGTTGGGGCCAAGCCATGTTCTATTCCTGTGGAGCCTCAAGGGCAGTTGAAGGAGGATGATCCACTATTCGAAGACGAGACAAGGTATAGAAGTGTTGTGGACAAGCTAATATGTGTCATTGTGACCAGGCTAAACATCAACTTTGCGGTGAACAGAACGAGGCAATTCATGGAGTATCCTCGTTACAACCATTGGCATGTTGTGTGCCTCATCCTTAAGTATCTTAAGGGGAATCTTAGGAAAGGTCTCCATCCGAAGAATAATGGGCATGTTGATTTGCATTTATAGTCTGAAGATTGTGTAGGTTCAATAGAGGACATGAGATCCACTACGAAATATGTTACCTTTTTGGGTGGAAATCTTGTTACTTGGAAGAGTAAGAAGTAGGTAGTTGTAGCACAATCTAGTGCTGAGGTTGAATATCGAGGTATGGCTCACACAGCCTGCGAGGTTATGTGGCTTGTGAATTTCTTGGTTGATTTGGGAGTCCATGTTGCCCTTCTTATACTTATTGTTGAGAGATACATTGTCTTTTATTATTATTGCTGGTATATTTATTTCTTTTATGGGCTTGTCTGAATTTTGCCTAAGGTGTTTCTTTATATAAGAGCCCTAAAGGTTGAGCACAGAAGATTTCCCACTGGGTATTATACATATGTTGGTGGTAATCTGGTTACGTGACGGAGTAACAAATTGTTGTCTCCAAGTTTAGTGCTTAATCAGAATATAGGGCAATGGCATATATTACCTGTAAACTTTTTTGCATCAAATCTATTCTAAAGGATTTTGGTGTGCATACTACTGGACTTATATCTATGTACTGTGATAACAAGGCAGCTACTTGCTTGATCAATAATCCTGCATTTCATGAAAGAACAAAGCATATAGAAGTTGATTGTCATTTTATCTGGGGTGTTGTAATGATAGGAAAAATCATCACACCACACATCTCCAATGAAGATCAGATTACAGATGCCTTCACTAAAGCCTTAAGCAAGAAGCAACTAGAGTATCTCTCTTCCAAGCTGAGCATGTCTGATGTTTATGCTCCAGTTTGAGGGAGAGTGTTGAGGGATATGTTGTCTTTTATTATATAACTGATATATTTATTTCTTTTATGGATTTGTCTATATTTTGCCTAAGGGGTTTCTCTATATAAGAGCCCTAAGGGTTGAGTAATCAAAATTATGCTCTCGTTTCCCAACACATGTTTTGTGGCAATTAGGAAGTAAATTGGGATTCAGTTAGTTAATAATTTGGTTGTCTTTCTTATTTTAGTCTGTGTTATTTTTAGTAACTTAGTTATATTTCCTTATTGTACTAAACCCTTTCTTTATGTAAAGAGGGGTATGGCTTGTTTATTTCAATAAGAAAAATCCTTCCCTTATTTTTAAGATGGTATTAGAGCCAACGATCTTTGTGGCTTGGGGTTAGAAGAAAAGAAACCCTAAAGACGGGAGGGGGCGTCTCTGGTGGTGTTGTCGATTTGCAGTGAACCACCGGAGAGGCCCCTCCTCTCCATGTTAATCTCCTCTCTTCTCTTCCATTGATCTCCTTCCCTCATTTTCTTAACATTGGAACCCACCAACAGCAGCTGCAACGACAACCGAAGATCATCGCCACTGTCACCAACCGTTGCTTCGATCATTGTTGGCCTCTGCATTGTCACGTAGATGGGATACACTCTTACGAACTTAGAGCGATTTATCTGGCTTTTAAGGCCTAGGAGTAATGGTAGCGATGTGACCTTATGCACGCCCAGAGAAACCAAGCACAGTATGCTCGCTTGCGGGGTGTAGGAGCAATGTCGCCCATGTGACCTTATGCACGCTCAAGAACATCAAGCCTCGTTGTCTTCAGACTCTTGTACGTGAGAGCAACAACACCCGAGTTGTCGTGATTTCTTATGTACTTAATACCTTACACGAGACGTACAAGTAAACACACGACCAATAGCTGCGATGCAGTTGCCAATTATTTCGTCATCTACAGTTGATCTCTGACTCTCGTCTACCATTGTCGCTCCTTTTACTGCTTGGATTGGGGGGGAGCCTCTCGTTTGTCGTGACTCCTTCAAGTTGGACATTGCATGCTCCAGCTTGGAGGGGGAGTGTTAGGAACTAAATTAGGATTCAATTAGTTAAGAATTTAGTTGTTTTTCTTACTTTAGTCCGTGTTATTTTTAGTAACTTAGTTGTTATATTTCCTTATTATACCAAACCTTCTCTATATAAAGAGGGGATGGCTTGCTTGTTTCAATAAGAAGAAACCTTCCCTCATTCTTAATAGTGACAATCGCTCAACCACATTTATTGCCTTTAATCTAGTCTTCCATGAGCACACAAAACATATTGAGGTAAACTGCCACTTTATCAGAGACATAGTCATTACAGTGAAGATTACTACCTCGACTACTACTTCTGAGCAGCACATTGCAGACATATTCACAAAAGCTCTCTTACAGAAGCGTCATGAGCTGGGCATACTTGATATATATACTCTAACTTGAGGGGGAGTGTTAGAATGTGTCTCATTTGGGTATTTTTTGTCTTTTGTTATTTTCTTGGAGGGGTTCCCTGAAATTCTATCCATAGCCTTTCTTTATATAAAGGGCAAGGTAATACATGTCGTTGACATATCATCGATATATTGTTGATATGTTGATATCGACACTTGCAATTTCTTTTTCCTTGATGTTGGTTGATAAGTAGCTGATATTGAGGGATATCAATGAGATCATTACATTTGGACTCCCTAAGCATAAAATTTCTAACATATTGGTGATATATTACTGGTATGTCGCTGACATGTCTTTCCTTTCAAAAAACAACATTTCCTTGAATGTGTAAGTGATTCCTAATTTACAAAGATTCTAAGGAGTTGTCATCATGAGGCAATGTTGTAGGCAATGAACCTATAGGCAACAACATGTCATATATCTAAAATCATGTCTCAAATCTAATTTGGTTGATATGGTGATACAAAGTAGTAGAAGCTTATACATCAAGTCTCAAGATCCTTCTCCTCTTGGATGCAATTTGTGGAAATTGTGACAAATGGAGACGATAGATATCCATAGTGATGCAACCTACCCAAATACTCTCTTATCCTCCAAAAAATAGACGAAGGAAACATCCTAAGGTTGCAACTATATTGATGGCATATTGGAAATTTAGAGGTATAGCCTCATGTCTTGGTTATCCAAACTTTAAAATTGTGTATAATTGTTGTGTCTTTTCTTTTGGATGCTATGATTCTATTAATATGTCAGTAGCTATGTTAGTAGCACGTTTTTATTATGTTTTCATTTAAAATATATAAATTTGATTTTCTAGGCATTTCTTTGTGCATGTAGTAGTTATTAAAGTGTTAATTTTTATCAAATTTGTGACATTTTTGAACTTTTTAAGTGATTTCCCTAAAATTCACCCATATCAGTGATATATTGCCGACATATCCCCTTTTTAACTTGTCGATATGACATTGATATCGACATTTAAAACCTTGATAAAGAGGGTTAGGGTTTACTTTAAGAATTAAGTCATTTGTTTTTCCTTTCAATAGATTGTTCATGAAACATTGGATTATCGAAAATGAAGGCTGTCGCCTTATTGTCGGGTTGCATCTCCATGGGGGAGTCAATAGAAATATGTAAATCATTCAACACAGAATGTATCCACATCATCTTTGCCGTAGTTTGTGCCATGACTCAATATTCTACTCAACACTCGACCTAGAGACAACTCTTTGCTTCTCTTGGTCATAAGATTCCCTGCTACATTAGTATGGAAGCTCGTTGTATACTTTCTGTCCTTAAGACATCGTGCATAATCTACATCGTGTAGGTTACAATGTTGCAAGATGTGCCTTTTGTAAACGAGAGCCCTTTTCCTAGTGAAGAGTTTAGGTAGCTAAGTACCATGTTAGCATATAGTGTTATATATTTTTTATGCTTTTCTTGTACGGGCTTATGGGTGTTTAGCTCCTAAGGGGCAGTTCTATACTTTTAACCCTTCAGTCTTTCTATATAAGAGAGCCTAGGGTTTTTTATTAATGAACTAAGTCATTTCATCCTATTTGGTATCAGAGCACCGGTCCTAGACTGTGGCTCTAGATATCCCACCCCTCAAGACCTCCAAAATCCTACCACCACATCTTGTTCTCTTCTCTCTCCTTGGTGTCAACGCACAAAGGGCCACTCCACCGGTTGTTGCAGCGATGGTGATGACGCTACGCGTGCAGCCAGCAGCATGTAGCGTGGCCAAGGCAGCACGTAGCGAGGTCTTGATGACTCTGACCTAGCCGCGATAGCGATCTGCAGCACTGTGCGACGACTAACGATGACCTGCAAGGAGGCGTAGGGGTCTATAGCAGTTGCGTCTGACCTTTATGCCTGGTTCAAAGGTTGTGTAAGGTGGTGCAGTCCTGGTGCAAGCTGCAGGCAATGGCTGTGAGGGGCGTATAGCCCTCTACTCTAGGGGCTGCGTTCCTCGTAGTCATAGGTAGAGGGAGCCTAGGTCTCCTTGGGCTCATCTTGGGTGTTCTCCTTGCACCCGGGTTAGGCCAACGATCGTCCAAGGAGGCTTCTTTTTAGTGATGCAGATTTGAATCCGTTCTATTTCAGATCGTTTGATGATTTCTTGGTGATAGAAGCTTAATCGAGGCTTTCGAATTGTGAAAATGGCTTCAGATGATCAGTCCAAGGTGACTTCGGGCTCTATTTCGGACGTGGGGGTACTCAAGAATTCATTTTTTGGTCCTGTCATCAAGTTGGATGAGACCAATTACCCACGGTGGTCTCAGACCTTTCTTATGACCATCAGGGGTCATAAGAAGAGTCACATTCTTACAGATCCAGTGCCTGCAAGCAAAACTAGCAAGAATGCCAACTAGGACATCGACAATTCCATGGTCTGTGCATGACTTATGCAGACAGCTATTCCCTAAACAGGGGATGAGATCATGTGCTATACTTAGGGTAGTGCATTGGGTCGAGTCGACCTGATCTCGGCTCGAATCCAACCCGGAAAAGCTTGACCCGGCCCAAGCCTGAATATTACTTGGGTCGGGCCTGAGCCTTAATTTTTTTTTAAAAACATGGGTTTAAGTCGAGCTCGACCTGAACCCGAAAAGGCCCGTTGGGCGCGACCCACCCTACCCAAGTTCCTAACCTTTTTTTCCATTTTAACTAAAAATTAAAAAAGGAATTTTAACTGTCACCCTCCCAGTCCCCCTCAAACCTGCGCACAAAATTAGAATCCCCTCCCCCCCCCGTGCAGCTATGCCCGTGGTTACTCCATTAAGGCATTAAGCTATCTTACTGAGCTATCTTAGGCATTCATTGATGAGTCTTGCTGAGTCTCCTCTCCTCTCTAATCGATCTCTCACTGGCAGGTCACTCCGACGACGACAATATTTTGTAACTTGTGTAGTATGGTAATTTTGTGTGATACAACTTATGTTATAATATTGAATAATGTTATGTTCAATCCATACTTTGAATAGTATTTACAACAAAGTAACATAAATTTAAATTACTAGCTAGGAGATGCAAGTACCGATTTCAAGTAAGTAATTTCGTTATATATCAAAGTTTAGCATTTTTTAGGACAATAAGGTATACTTTTAAGCCTACTTTATTTGGTTGGTTGGTCTTATTTAAAAATAAAAAAAATGATCCTAATAAAATTTATGGGCCTTAACGGGATTTTATGTGTCCAACCCGAAATCTTGGCTCGAAAATCGAAATTGGGCCTGGCCCCATAAACATGGGCCTTGGGCCAGGCTCGGGCCTTGATTTCGTAAAAATTTTGGGCCTTGGGCCTGACCGACGACCTGAAAAAAAACATGGGCTTTATAGGGTTCAGTTCGAGTTGGGTCGGGCTCGGCCTAATGCTCCACCCTAGCTATACTATAGCGAAAGAGATGTGGTAGTCTTTGCGTGATACCTATTCACATGTCAAGAACTTCGCACGGGTTTTTCAAGTATTTTATGGCCTCTTCTACTTACATTAGGAGAGACGTACGCTGCCACGGTAATACTTCCTCATGAAGGAAATGTTGGAGAGGCATTACTCCTATCTACTGGGGTGTGACTGTAAGTCTTGAAGGAATTTGAGGAGACAGTTGGCAGTCTCTCTTTTCTTGACTAGCCTTGGACCTGAGCATACGGCAGCCAGAGATCGGATTCTCACTGCTCCTGTAATGTGCACTCCTACTCTTGACTCTAGTGCTCAGACGTCTGCACTGGCTGCAATCCTTAAACGTGGCATGGGTGCTCCCTCTCCTGTACGTGGTCTTGGACGCGGACATTCTTCTGGTACATGCACTAGGACTCCGTGTACTTACTGTGGCAGACTTGGGTCACTCTGAGGTTACGTACTGGTAGAAGCATGGTAGGCCACCTATGGCCAATTAAGCAGCTGAGATCTCAGATGAAGTCATTCCCAACTCTGATGTTAGTTCCTTGAGCACAGGGATTGAGAACTTGCGATAGTAGATTGCTTAGTTGACTTAGACATCTTCTTCTTAGACTCCAGACACTGCAGCTATGACTACCTCTTCTGAGGCACCTGCGACTGGTATGTCATCATTCTTGTCCACTGGTGATTGACCAATTGATTCTAGTGCATGCAAGCACCTATGTGGCGACAAGAGCTCTTTTTCTCAGTTGGCATCGGTTACACCAGCTAGGACAATATAGGTGACAGATGGGAGACATTCGGCATTGGCTGGCAAGGGAGATGTCTTTGTCTCCTACTTTGAGACTAATAGATGTTTTCTGTGTGCCTGATTTCCCTTTAAGCTTACTGTCTGTTAGTAATATTACTAGAGATTTGAACTACCGAGCTATATTTCATGTGTCTTCTTGTGTCTTGCAGGATAAATTCACTGGGAAGATGATTGGTGGAGAGCGTGAGGAACGGGGGGTGTACCGTCTGAGCTATTCTATTGTTCTGCTTCTTCTATCCATGGCCTTACTTCTGCTGGATCTTCTCTCTAGTGGCACCACCGCCTTAGCCACCTATCTCTTGATCGTCTCAAACGTGTTGTACTGCTCACTTGAGATATTTGTCAACTTGGCAAGCACTGCAGGATTAGTTTTTCCAATTTTACCTCTTTCATTTGTTGCCACATTTGATTTGATTCATATGGATGTTTGGGGTCTCAGTCGTATTCCTGATCGACTTTGGAACATATATTATCTTGTTTTAGTTGATTTTTCTCGTGTTTCCTAAATATTTCTTTTGAAGAATAAGTTCGATGTGGAACAAATTATTGAGAATTTTGTTAAAGAAATAAAAACCCAGCATTCTTGTTTAGTGAAGCGTTTTTGCTCTAATAATGCCTTGGAGTTTTGTACTATGCATTTGCGCACTTTCTTTCCTAGTTGAGACATTATCCATGAGACCACGTACCCTTACACCTCTAAGCAAAATGGTGTTGCTGAGAGGAAGCATCGCCATGTTCTTGATGTTGCTTATACTTTGTTAATTCACCATTCGGTCCCCTCCCATTACTGGGTGACATTGTTTTAACTGCATATTTTTTTATCAATAGGATGCTTAATGTTGCATTGCATGAATGGATTCCTTTGCAGGTTATGTATTCTAATCGATCTCTATTTCATCTCACCACTCGGACTTTTGGTTATGTTATCTTTGTCCATTTGTTGGGATCGGGTTAGGATAAACTAGCACTGAGAGTTATTAGTGCATTTTTCTTGGGTATACCCAGACACAAAAAGGGTATTGATGTTTTGATTCGCTTATTTCTCGGCATTATATTTCTGCGGATGTTACCTTTCATGAGGCGATACCTTTCTTTTCTACGATTGTAGTGGAGATGCCTTTTGAGGGTGATATAGTGCCTATGCCATATACACTTCCATTTGCTTTGGGATTTTTTTTGAGATTCCTATCCCTATACCACCACCACCACCATCACCTCATGCTACGCATCTCTTTCCTTGACTGACTAAGCCACTCTAGTCATATGTTCTCCCTTATACTACCTATCAAGGACCCTCACCCTCGCCTTCACCATTGGCTTCCTATGTGAGTCCCTTAAACACTGACACATGTCTGCTATGTGGTCACAAGGACAGGACATGTGATGTGGCAAGTGATGATCTTGATCTTCCAATAGCTATTTGGAAGCGACCACGGACTTGCACCACTTATCCTATAGTTGGGGCACTTGCTATTGATAGCCTAGCTCCTAGATTTACTGGATTCACTAAGGTGTTAGCCACTATTCAGATTCCAACTCTCATCGTGAGGTCATGCTTGATCCAAAATGGCGAGCAATCATAGAAGATGAGATGGTCGCTCTTAGAGGCCGTGGGGCCTATGAGCCCACTCCACTTCTTGATGGTACTACATTTGTTGGCTGTCGGTGGGTATTTACTTTGAAGTTCAACCTAGATGACAGTGTTCCTAGATACAAAGCATGCCTTGTGGCAAAGGGGTTTACCCAGACTTATGGAGTGGACTTCTTTGACACATTCTCACCAGTTGCCAGACTTCCTATAGTATGGGTGTTGGTTGCAATGGCAGTTCAGTTAAATTGGCCCTTGCATCAGCTGGATTTGAAGAATGCCTTCCTCTATGGTGATCTCCAAGATGGAGTCTACATGCAACAACCACCTGGCTTTGAGACTCGGGGGAAGTGTGTATGCTGACTACGAAAGATCATCTATGGCCTTAAAGCAGAGTCCCAGAGCTTGATTTCAAAGATTGTCACAGGTTGTAGAGGTAGGTGGATTCAGGAGATGGACAGCTGACTTTTCTCTCTTTGTCAGGAGGACTGGACAAGGTACTGTGGTACTTCTTATTTATATTGATGATTTAATTGTCACAGGAGATGATGAGTAGGGTGTTGCTGAGGTTAAGTGCATCCTAGCAGAGCAGTTTGTCATGAAGTGGGCAACCTTAATACTTCATTGCAAGCTTAACTTTGTATGGCACAATTGATCCATTTGGGTTGTACTTCATGATGAAAACCCATTTAGATCCTACTACTGTGGCATCAGACTGTGAGTCAGTAAGCTCCTATGTACCACTGGATATAAGAGCAGACAAGTCCTCCTCCATAGGCGGCCTTCATTGTGAATCTAGTAAGGCTTGAGGATGAGATGTAGGAATCAATGTTGCGGATAATGCTAGAGAAAACTGCCTGAAAGAGGGCCTAAGGCATGTGATAGGGACATGCTTGGAAACGAGATGCATAGTGCAAGTATGATGTGCCTTTCGTAAAGCTATTGGCCAATTCTAGTTGTAGCATCACGACTATCATTGACACCTCTCTACTTGTCTGCAGTTGAAGTATCTCTCATATAGGCATCAAAATTGTCATTCACCAACACATTATCCATGCCATCTAGACTTGTATTCTCTTTAGGGGTTGATGGATGTGTGGCTTATGACTTGAAGGAATGCAACTAGAGATTTCCTGTGGCTCGAGGAACCCAAGGACTGGAGTGACAATGATTGGAATCTCTTTTAATAGGGTAGGAGGCACTGCATGGGCACTATATCTGGAATCATATTCACTCACAACCTTATTGTACAAAAATATGAACTAACTCGAAAAATGTCACATCTACGCTAACATAATAGTGACACTTGATAGAATCATAACATCGATATCTTTTTTGTGACTAGGAATAACCTAAGAAGACATATTTTACTGCTCTGGGGGCAAACTTATCTCTACTAGAATTATGAAGATGAGCAAACGTCATACATCCGAATACACTAGGCTAAACAGAGAATAATTCTCCACCTGGATATAATAATTGTATTAGGATTTGTTTATCAAGTATTGAGAATGGCATGCGATTAATAAGATAGCATGTTGTAAGAATCACATCTTCCTAATATGTTCGAGGTACATTGTTGTGGATCAGTAGTGTTTTGGCAATGCCCAAGATGTGTCGATGTTTATAGTCGACAATACCATTCTGCTAAGAAGTGTATGGACAAGTCATCGTATTTCCTTATGACTTGTATAAGTCACAAAGAAACATAATGCAAAAATTCAAGGTGTTGTCAAAATGAATAACCTTAGTGGTGACTCCAAATCTTAGCTTCATCTCCAAAATGAAATTCCAAATGATTAATTGCTTCAATAGAAATGCGCATGTCACGTGAGAATGGTCATGAAAATCACCATATGGTAGTGATGCCTGAATCTATTAGGAACACGACTATGACCCTAGACATCCATGTGATGGAGCTCAAATTGAGCCTAGATCTTGGAGTTTGATTGGTGGGAAATGTGCTTTGATGATGCTTCCCCAACTGACGTGTCTCACACTTGATCTTGGCATTAGGAGAAATATGAGGAATGATATGACAGAGCTTGGGAATGGGAAGATGACCTAAGCATAGGTGGCACTGAAAAGCAAAGGTAGAAGATGGAACAGTGGCACGACCCACAAACAATGATTGAAATAACCTCTATACTCCCCTTTCTTCATAGCCTTCACTAATTGTCTTGGTCAAGATGTCTTCAAAGACACATGAGGCTGTGTTAAATATAACCCTACAATTAAGTTCCTTGGTTATCCTACTAATCAAGAGTTGGCTGATAGGGAAGTTGGAACTAATAAGGTATTTGTCAGTCTCATGTTTGGGGAAATATAAGCATCTCCCTGGCCAATAATCAAAGAGTGCCTCCCATCGGTTACCTGAACTATCCGTCCTGGTGCAACAGATCTAAGGGTGGATAATCTACTTCAATCCCCACACGAGTGCTGATGTACTTCAAAATCTACTAACCAGTCAAGATCATAGCTAGGGTTTTGAGTGGACAGAACAATTGGGAAATTTGGTGGCGAGACAATATTTGCTGCACACAATCATCATATCATCTCTGAGAATCTCCCATATCTCCTTTGTAGTCAGGTAGTACATAATGTCGTCTTCGATTCTTTTTTGTTGTAAAGGTAAAAGGGTGGTTACCTTCTAGTAACCACCTAGAAAAACTCCATTAACTTAAAGTTAATTACGCTGAGCCGATTCCCAAAACACCAATTGTGAAGAAATGGAGGCCACAATTTTCTACATACGACAATTGCCCCCTAAACACCACCTTGTTTCTCCCTAGCCAAGCACCTTATAAGACAACCATCACTCTTGCTCTGTCCTTCTTTGGCCTGAAGACTTGTTGGTCGCTACGCGAATTTCCCCTCCCGAATAAGGCCCAAAATCTTTGCACTCTGTTGCAGTCGATCAAGTCAATCGTTAGCCTCTCCTAAATCTATGAGGTAAGCAACATCTAAAGAACATGTGGTTAATGTCTTCCTCGTAAGTAGCATAAAAGAGGCACATCTTGTCGTCTACAGGTGCCCATCTGGACCTCCACACCTTAATGATAATCCATCCCCTCCTTATCAGCCAGAAGATCACCTTTATCAGGCAATTCGTTGCCCAAATCAATATGCTATCCCATAGGGTGTCAATATTGGCGGTAGGTAAGCCTTCCCACAACCTGGTATATGCATTTCTTGTGGAGAAGTCCCCATTATTCTAGTGGTACGCATCATCCCCACCTTTCGATTAGAAGCCCTCCGGCTGCCTCAGCAACTCCTTAAACTCTTTGATGCTCTGGTCGAACAATATGCCTTGAAAGGTTGGGCACCAAGCATCATCCCAAAAGCTCCTCACCTTCAGCTCTGGGTCCACCACTCTCGCAAAGAGTTGCGAAAACTTGTTAGAGAGCAGGTCGTCCCTTTGTCAATTGTCTGTCCAAAATTTGAAAGCCTCCCCAGATCCTACGAACGGGGAAAAGAAGCTCCGCACCTTCGGCACCACTGACACCAGACCCTTGAGGAAGTGTGAAGATCCTACCGTTAGTGCGATCAACATCTCCTAAGTAAAGAAAGGCCTGTAGCACTCTTGGAACACTTGACTGAGGAGGCCCTTATCCTGCTGCAAGAGCTTGGCCACCTACTTTGTCAACATGCTCTGGTTCATGGCTTTCACATTTTGTACCCCCAGTCCACTGTACTTTTGAGGGCGGCAAATCTCCTCCCAAGCCACTAGCCTAGTCCCTTTCCCTTTAGCTCCATAATTTGTCTAGAAGAAGTCGAGCCAGTAACCCTCTTCTCTATCTGCCTCGGCATCCTCAAAACAAAGAGAAAGTACATCGGGATAGATGATAGGATGACCTTGACTAGCGTCAATCTACTGCCCTTTGACAACAACTTCGAGGCCCATCCTGCCAATCTCTTCTCCAATCTCTCGATGATTGGTAGCTAATCCTCCACTTTAAGGCATTTGCCGGTCAACAACTACCCAAATAGGATAGTGGCAAGGCACCCACCATTATCTGCAGCCCTGTGTATCCTTCAACAAGTAAAGGGCATGAAGCTGGACTTTGGATGATTGATCTGTAATGTCGATGCATGGCTAAACAATTCTAGCAGTGTGTGCAATTTGATCGCTTTCGTAGCCGTCCCCTCCACCTAGAAAAGAGTTTCATCTACATATTGCAACACCGAGGTTTCAATCTTGGGCCCCACTACGAATCCCCTAATCTGACCGCTGAAGCACGCTCTAGAAGTTGCCCTGGCAAGTGCATCCGTGGCCAGCACAAAGAGCAAAGGGGCTAGCGGGTTGACCTTGTTGACCCCCCTCCTAGGTTGAACCCAACCTCCCGCAGGATTCTTGTTTACCAGCATTGAGAAGGAGATAGTTGTCACACATCTCTTGACCCAACCAATCCATTTCGCTGGGAAGCCCCTTTTTGCTAAGGATGCCCACAAGAAGGGCCATTAAATCGAATCATAGGCTTTACCAAAGTCAACCTTCCACATAAAAACTTTAGTCTTCCTCCAGGCCGCCAGGATCTTCGATGCCACCACAAAACCATTGAGGATATTCCTAACTGGGACAAATGCCGTGTAGACTTGTGACACATCCTGTAGAATCCCACGCAACCTGTTATCGAGGACGTTTGCCACAATAAGATATATAGCATTGGATAGGGCAATCGGTTTAAAATCCTGATTCATCTCGACACCATCTTTCTTTGGCAGAAGGAACATGTAGTACGTGTTCAACCTATTGAATCCTTGATTTCCCTTCATGAACTCCTTAACTCCATCACATTGAACTTGATCACGGTCTAGAACTCCTTGGAGAAGAAGATCGAGAATCCGTCTGGTCCCAGACACCCATTTGCATTAAGACCCCACGTTGCACCTCTGACCTTGTCCTCTGTAATGGTTGCTGTTAAGGCCTCACTTGGGTGCTTGAAATATGCTACACATTGGCCCCAATCCATCTCCGCCTTCTCTACTCTTGCAACCCAGTAAACTCTGATGAAATTTGCAACTGCTCGCCCTACCTCCAGTTTGCCCAAAAAGGACCCATCCACGACTAGCCTGTCAATCTAGTTCCTCCTCTTAGCTGAGGCGATCATATGGAAAAATCTTGTGTTGAAATCCCCTTCTTTTGGTCATCGCTACCTAGATTTTCTACTTGACCTTAACCTTCCTGTCCTCTTCCTAAACCACCTATTGGTGTCTTATCCTGCAAGCCCTATCCTCTACCATGATTGGGGCATTATCCTCAAGCCTGTCCAACCTCTCAATCTTAGCCAGGGCCTCCACCTTCTTCTACCTTTGCCTCTCCTTAACCTCTTGTCGGTACGCCTTAAGAAAACTCCTTAGCTCCACCAGTTTGCCAGCTAGCTGAGCTGTCGTTGACCCCCCACTTCTCTTCCACCATCTCCCTGAAGCTGCCCTCCAAAAGCTAAGATCTATTGAACTTGAAGTACGTCCCAAAGAAAGCACCCTTATTTGCCTTCCATATCAATGGGGTATGATTCGAGAAAGGTCTCTTTAGCAAGCTGACCTCTGCCAAGGGAAAAGCCTCTGCTAGCTCCATACTCGACAAGAACTTGTTTATTCTCATTTTGTGGCCCACCGTGCTTCTCCAGGTAAAAGCGTAGGTCAGCACCAAATCAAACAACCTGTGAATTGCCATGAACTCCGCAAACTTGTCAAAGCCCCAGTCTTGCCTCCCCCTCCCGTTGGGCCTATTATCAAGCTGCAACATCACGGTGAACACTAGCCACGGGGTCACTCGATGCTTGTCTGCCATGGACATGAGTTCCTCCCACAACTCCTACTGTGTGTTTGCATTGGTGGGTCTGTAGACCTTAAACACAACCATTCTGAAATCGTCTCTCCTCCTTAGCCAGGTAGTGATCACATGTTCTCCAATGGAGTTGTCTTCCATGTCGAACACCTCCTTACACCATCCCAACAGAACCACCCCTTGCATGCCTAGTCGCATTGAGCGGCAGGAAGTGCTCCATCCAAGAGCCACCAATCTCCTTCCACAACTTTTGGTCACAAGTTGCCAGCTTTGTTTCTTAGAGCAGCACCGACGCAGCTCCCCACTCCTTAATGTAACCTTCTAGGGTTGTCCTCTTGTGGGGGTCATTTAACCCCCCTAACATTCCACGTGAGGATCCTTGTCATATGGTCAGGCTAGATCTCCCTACTGTGCTTGAGAGGAAGCCCACCGCATCTACAACCTTCCAGACGACATCGTCACCCCCATCACCAGGCGAGGCTTCCACCTGCAATCAAGAATCTCCTGCGTCGCACCAGCAATCTCCTTGCACTTGGTTGATCTGCTTCGTTGTGTCCATTAGGGGTAATACTTAACCCAGGTGTGTCGATGGCACTGCACATACGACTGCCACACAGCTAGGGGGATAGGCGTTGCCCTCGAATCACCATCTCCATCCTCACCCATCGATCTCGAGGCATCTGGAGCTTTGCCTCACCCTCCACTGAGCTGGCACCGGTCCCTTGACACTGGTTAGAGCTTCGTTGTGGGAAATCGTCCCATCGGTAGCCGTAGCCTGGTTTGGTGTGCCCCCTCCAGTGCCCTTGACTTCGAGCAAAGCAGCGTCGACGAGGGCAGTGAGGCGAGACCGCAAGTTCCTCTACCCAACTCCTTTAGAAAGAGACGCGGGTCTTGAATTGGACCCCCTTCAACATCATTGATGGGCTCTTGAGCTGGTGCAACGTCACAGTCGAATTCGGGATCTGAATCCGCGTGAATAGGTCCCCCCTCCCATAAAAGCCCCTAAAAAAAGCTTTCACCCCCTGACTTCCTCATTTAGTTCCATCTCCACCGCCAACTTCTCAGACTCTTTCACTTCCCTAGGTGGGAATGGTTCCTCAATCCCCGCACCATCACTTGCTATCAATGTAATTGCCTTGAGGTTCCTTGCCATGCCATCCTTAAGGTGTGCAACATTTGCATACGTCGCTTGGCGCTAAACCCTAGCTACCATTGAAGCTCTCACCTACCCTCCGCTCACTCGCAGTGGAGGCCTTGTTGTCTTCACCGCATCCACGAAGGTAGGTTCCCCCATAGTCCTCTCACCATACTGGTGACATGTCATTAGCCACGAGAAGTCGCCATGTTAGAGCACAACCTTCTCTGCCATTGTAGCTTAGACGATGAGCTCCACGGTAGCCTCCATCACAAAATCAATCCTGATCCCCCTGCACACCTACAGTTGCGCAAATGGCGTGATGATGGCTGCCACCACATCCACCGTCCTTAGCCAGAGGGAATCCCCCTTCTATCGTGAAGTCTAGACCCATCTTCTGAGGCAGCCTTTTCGCAGAAGCCCTGTCATGGGAACATGACAGCCTCCACTGGATGTGCTTGTCCCCTACTACAATCTCGTTAAAGCAGAGCTCCTCCCTCTCGCTAGCAGTGAGGCCCGTCAACAACGTCCTGTCCTCAAAGAAGGTAACCGCATGAAGCTTCCTCCTTAGTAGCCGACGTCCCAAAGCAACCGACACCTCCTTCACCAAGATCGGGCCTTCAATAGACACCTTGACTAAAGCCCCCTCGGGCATAGTGGCAAGGCGGACAATGTCCTCCGACCGCAGGGTGTTGATTTTGGCAATTGGGATCGCAGTGACTAAGGGTGGTGGGGAAGACACAATCGGTGTAGACTTTCAAGGTCAGTGTGCACATACCAAGCAGCAGTGACCAAAGGCCCTACAACCCCAGCATTGTGTCAGCTCACGGCAATCCCTCACTTAATGGCCCAGTCCCAAGCATTTGACGCAATGAGAGGGGCCCATCGGTGGCTACAGACCTCCACCAGTGCCATGGACTCCTCCCTTCATCGAACTCCTCGACCCTCGCCTCCTTCACTCCCTAGACCAACTAGCCACCAAGATCCAACCTTGCTTCTACTCCACTCTTTCTCCCACCTGCTCATTCTCCCTCGCTTGCTCTCACTCATTCTATCGAGTACCCGCAATAGGCATCGGATTGCTTGTTTGTCTCTGGTTCTTGAGGCAACACTATTCATGATTAGGATACAAACCATAGCATTATCCTTCATCCATGTGGCATTCTCGTCACTCTTCTCTGTAGGCTTTGGTTGAACCAAGATGTGTTGCTTGTCGTGACCCTTCATAGTCATAAATAAGATCTATGACCATTGATTATAGTTGATCTCATCCAACTTCACCATGGAACCAAAAAATGGACTTTTATAGGTTCCCATCTCTATAGCATGCTCTAATGTGACCCTCGAATGACTTTCTAAAGCCATCATTGCCCCAATCTGCGCTTAGATCAAGTCAAGAACAATAGATCAAGAAACCTAGTGCATTACAACACACAAATGAACACTAGAATCTAAAAAATGAAGCCGAAACAAGTTGTGAATGCGAATTGCAGGCCTCACCAGTGACCTATCTTGGCTTGGCAGTGTCGCCCGGTAGGTCCTTGATGTTGGGCAACTTCAACAAGGTATGCTCAGGCCTTGGGCAATGCTAGTGGGAGAGGTCCCACAACCAAAGGCTGCCGGTGACGATGACAGCCCAAACGCGGCCCTATTGTGCCACTGCTACCCTGATCTTGGGTTAGCGGTGCATAAGGGGCCGTGTGTAGCCTATTGGCGACCCCACCCCCCCCCCCCCCCCCCGAGTGTTGGTGAGTTGGGGCCTAGGGTTCCTCCCCCCAACCTTCAGAAGCAAGATGGTAAAGTGGAGATCTAGTTAGATTTAGGTCGTTGGAGCACCCTCACAACTGTCAGAGGGGTGTGGCAATAATTGCCAGAGGGTTGCCCCGCCGGTCTCGACGTTGATGATAGTGGTGGCGACCCTTGGTAGCCCTTCGAAGAAGGGTTGCTAGGGTTAGGGTTTCTCTACTTTATTTTTTTGGTGAAAGAAGGAAAGGAGGTATGAGAATCAAGGAGAGTATAGCACCGGTAGGGTCGTTCTGATACCATGTTGAAAGAAATGAGAAGATTAGTTCTATTAGAAACTCTAAGTCTCATTATATAGAGGATTTAAAAGAAAAAGTTACATATAGGGACCTCATAAAACTAACAAAAAAAGGATAAACAATAACATAAATGCTAATCTCAACAAGTTTTCTTTGTACACAGGTGGAAGGCTAGGACACATAAAAATTAAGAAGGAATTTCGTAGGCTAAGTATTCAAGAGGTCCTATGGGTAGAAGATCAATGAATGACAATCTAATAGTCCAGATAAATATATGATGATTTTTGGTGTAAATCAGAGAAAATCAAATCCCTTGAACCCGCAAAAATTGCGTGCAGTGGTTGGTCAAAACTGATCAATCATCGTAAAAATACAATGCACTGATGAAACTTTAGGTTGTGCTAAAATATTACTTTGAAAACCTGGATGCCGGGGAACATTAATTAAGATTCAGCATTCAATAAGCAACCATCAATAAACCAACGTCTCAGGAATCCTGTGGGATCAATAGTGTTGTCTTAGAAACATATAATATGGTAGCTGAAAAAAAATTGAGAAAGCAATCTTTTTGAACATGACACAATCAAACATGCTCATCTAAGATATCAGTAGGTCATCTAAACACAACTTTTTATACGACTCCCAGATGTCTGAAAAGATGATTTCTCAGCTGATTTGTGAAGTGACTTTGTTTATACTGAAACTTAGTTCAATCAAGACCTAAGACAACCTAGACGTAAGAGCACTTATTCAACAACAGCAACAACAAAAAATCCTTTTCCAACACTAAGTGAGGTTGACTACGTAGATTCTTTGCCTCGGCTCAAATATATTGAGTCATTTCTAGGCAAATGTAGGAGCACTTATTAACTCTAAAAGAATATATTTTTGGCTCTTTAGAAATGATCTAAAACTAGCAAGAAATAAAAACTACAATTAATTATAGTCTACAAGGCTTCTTGTCTTTCTTTGTTACGATTAGCTTTTCTTCTAAGTCAATACTGCCTGTTTTCTTCCTTAATATCTTGTATATATCTCTAACATGAAATGTTAGCCCAGAAGAAGCAAAACAAACTTTTTTTTTTTTTATTACCTCCAAAATCAAGAATATTGTTGCTTATGCTCTGACTGTTCATTACTTGAATCCCCTACATAATCTGTCATTTTGCTGTTTCTCCAAATTATTCAAAATATTTATGGTATTATATTGTAAAGTTTCTAATTAAAAGGTTTTGGAAGATGAAATGCCCAAGGTTCATTTACTGTTAAGATTGTACTTCGTCATGGGGGTTTTATCTTTCTTTTCTCCTGGACTATTA
This sequence comes from Thalassia testudinum, assembly GCA_037157565.1. Lineage (NCBI taxonomy): Eukaryota > Viridiplantae > Streptophyta > Magnoliopsida > Alismatales > Hydrocharitaceae > Thalassia > Thalassia testudinum. The sequence continues at coordinate 84,383,465 of JAZHRO010000022.1, forward strand.
TTGTTTAGTTTGTATACTGTAAATAAGTAGGACATTCTAACAGCCTGTATAGCTACAATATGCAACATCATCTGCTTCTAAGCCAATGCCTGTCATGATACAACAGGATGGAGAACCAAATGAAAAGAAGATAGGAAAATTATGCGAGTATGCTTCAAAAAACCCTTTCCGCATACCAAAGGTATTGCCATTTTCCATTGCTTGCTTGAAACAGTTATGGGGGGACAAAATGGTGCTTTAATTTGTGTCATGGAGATGATATTCTAAAAAAATTATGCCTGAAATACATTACTTCTGATGTGGGGGAAACACAAATGATCGTGCTGCTACATCACTAGTTTTCCAAAAATAAAAGTTGAAACAATAAATTTGTTACATAGGAATGCAGCATATAGTGAAAGGATACTACCTATAACATTCTGGTCTGCACACACCACTCTACCATACGGTGATGCTATCTGGAGATTGAAGGCAATAGAAGGATTTAAACCCGGTGGCTCAGTAATTTTGTAAAATCAATATTGAAGTTGTTTGAAGAAAATTTTGTGAGTTGATTGCTTCTAAACATAGTGATGTAATTCTGAATGTAAAGGGATGTAAAATTGAGATTTTGTTTTCAAGGCCCATTAAATAGGTGAACTGTTACTACGAACCGCCTCTAATCATGATATAACTATCAAGTTGAAATTTCAGTTTTAAGGTCATAAACTCGATGAAGTTATTTTTCCAGTATTAGAGATGGAGAGATGGATTCCACTTCAAGCATCTATTGTAAATCCACCAGTACAATTTATTAGAATCACCTTGCTTTCTCTGCGAGGCTTTGTTGTTTATATGAAATAATATCTAATTTCTTTGTGGTTCCACCTTGCATTATGACAGCAACAACCAAACCAACCTGCCTTTTCTGACATATTAAGCAATGTCAGCTACATGAATTCTTTGCCTCGTTTCAGACCTATTCTACATCGTTTCCAAAACTTATTCAATCTCCCTTGAGTCCTCGTGTAAGGCTAGTCTAGAATAGAGTTGGTATATTAAGATGCTAGCAACACCAATTAGAGATTGTAGTGGTATTTAGATATTTGAGGCTGTTTTTTCTGCACAGAGCACAGGTATAGCTTATGAAACAAACCAGCTCAGAACAGCACAAAGGAACACATTTACAACATGGGAGTTACACATGAATATCTGGGTATTTAGGACATGCTTACTGCTTACTGACCGAGAAACCACCTTAGAACTTTGGATCACATCATTGCTCATCATTGCTAAAGTAAGATGTCACAAATCCAAGGAATCTTTATTTCTTAACTGGAAGACTTATCAGATTTTGACGATGTTAACCATCCAAGGCAAGAATAATTTTTTCTTATGTAGCTTGTCTAAGCTTGTGCAAATAACGCTACTACTTGGAATTACCTTGGCTGGCAGATCACAAGCTATCTAGAACAGAAGTGCTACAAGGAACTTAGAAATGAACGCTTCAAAATAGCAAAGGTCGTCGTACTTATTTATCAGAAATTGATAGTTTCTTGCAAAGAGCAAATGTAAGTTTTCTCGCTGAACACCCTGTTCATTTTAGCTTATCAAATGTTCAAGAGAAATATTTATTATCACAATGTAGATTTTGTTAGAATATACCAACTACAGTTCTTTTATATATTATAAACCGCTGAAGTCATCCTGGAGGATGAATCTGAAAACAGATAGGTTTTCAACATATTTCATGTACCTCAAAAATGTCTAGGTTTCATTTTCTACTTAAGGAAGTCATGTATCAGGAAGGCATGTGCCATGTTTCTACATCCGAGCAAAATATCACCTGTAAGCAACTAACTTTTGTCATGAGCTGCTTACTACTAATCGTTATTATCAAATTCAAAAGGCAAAAGCATTATTTGGATTGTTTGATGACAAGTGGGACCATATACAAGGTCATATATGAGTTAGCATTGTTAGTGTGGAGAGAATGATCAACTGTTTTATTGAAAAATAGAGTCCCTAGCCTCTTTATATATAGTGTCAGGTTAGAAAAAGTACATAATAAACTCAATCGGAAATGAAAATAGCAAACATGAATAGAAAATAGCTAAAACTCTTTAACTTAAATAAAGCAAACCTATAACTTACTAAATTGAGTAACTTTAACACTCCTTCCCAAGTAGAAAGAAAGAAAATCAGACTCCTCCCCAATGACAACATCGTCTAGCTGGAGGAGGGAGCAAGTAGGCAATCAAGTAGGCATGCGTCATAGAATTAGTTGCCTCACACCAATGGAAAACCCTTCTCTCTAAGAGAGGGAAAAAAATTGGAAAGAGGCATGTAGGTAGGAAATAGCAAACATGCAGGCAGTTGTTGTAAAATTAGTCACCGTACACTAGTGAAAATCCTTTTCTCTAGAAGGAAAAAGAAATCTGGAAACAGACATGTAGGCAAGCAGTCGATAGTAGGTAGTAGTCGGTAGGCAGGAGGAGGAGATGAGCATCGCGTTCAATTCTTCCACTAGTCAACAGCATCATTCGCATCTCCAAAGGGATTATCATACGTAGAATCAGGAGCAGGGAGGGCAGCGAGGTTGGAGGCAACAATAGTAGCAGTCGCAACAATAGCAGTGGAGGAGGATGGCTCGTTCCTCAATAGCGTCCTCAGATGGTCCAATGTCGTCATGGTGAAGGGCATGGAAGGTGTACTGGAACAGTCTCAGGCATTGGAGTCTCTGTTGTGGTCAGTTGGTTAGCTTAGGTGGGCCTATCAAGCTTCTCCCATCACTTCTCTAAAGGGTGGTTCATCATACTGCCATGACCACGAGTGCCACCACGGCCATCAGAGCAACCACCTCTTCCTCTAAAGACAATATGGGCTAAGGTGTTAGGAAGCACGGTGGGAGGAGCAAATGGTGATCCGTTGACATCAATCTTCTGAAAGCAGCCATAGATCATCTCCAAAATGGGTACCTTGTTGGAAGATAAGATCCGATTGCATGTCGACTGGTACCGTGAGGCAATACCTTTTAGGAAGTGATAGGTTTTCTACACTGTTCGCTTGATATTGGAAGATAAGATCCAATTGCATGTTGATTGGTATTGTGGAGCAATACCATTTAGGAAGTAATAGGTTTTCTACACTGTTTGCTTGATAACCTGCTTCTTGTAGTAGGTAAGCTGGTAGATGGCAAGCTCCTTGGGTAGTCCCTCCAGGGTGGTGAAATACTCAATCAAGGACATTTCACCTTGGTTGGTATTCTGGATTTGTTTATAAATGTCCACATGATGTGAACTGCTTGTTCGAAGGGAGTCCCTCTTCTCTAGGATCTCCCAAATCTCCTTGGCAGACTCCTTGTAGAGCATATTGGCTGCAATCTTTGGGTCAATACTGTTACTTACCCAGTTCATGGCCAAGTTGCCCTTTTCCCACTTCTTGTACTACCTTGCATTCTTAGAATCTGGACCCTTCTTGGTCAACATATGCAATTTGATCGTGGTTCCTTGAACTATTATGGAGGTTGAGATCTTGGTCTTAGAAGTCATGGTGGAGGACTCTACGTTAGCTATCAAGAGGAGATCTATGTGCTATGTGCACTGATTGGGCAGTAGTTTGGAGAGGAAGGGGAGGTTGAGTGGTGATGTTGCTGGTTGTAGCACTCACAGTAGAGGGTAGAGAGGGCAATGGTCGTGGGAGGCATAGCCTAGGTTTTGATCTCAACTAATGGGTTGGTCGGTTGGGTAGTGGCGATGGTAGGCTAGTTGGGAGGAGGAGAGGCGCCGCAGGGGAGAGAAGAGGGAGGTGGAGGGTGGCAACGACCCCTCTTCCTCCTAGCAATCTTGCGCGAGAGGAGATAAAGGAGGAGGTCAATGGCTCTCCTTAGGCAGGGAAAGCGGGAGGGGGGGGGTGCTTGCTTTGATACCATGCGGAGAGAGAGGGGAGGGGCCCAGGGTTAGGGCTTTTCCTACTTCGATACCATGTGGAGAGAATACTCAATTGTCTCATTGAAAAATAGACTCTAAGATGTTTACATAGAGAGCCAAGTTAGAAAAATTACGTACTAAACCCAGTAGAAAATAAAAATAACAAATATGAATAGAAAGTAGCTAGAACTCTTAACCCAAACAAAGCAAGCCTATAACTGACTAAACTTAGTAACTCTAACAGTTAGGTTACAAATTGACAGAGAATGAAATTGCAAAATATAGAGAAATCAGCAAATATGAATAAAAGAAATTCAGTAGTATGGAGCCTTGCATCACTGGACAGAAAACATTTCCTTTGCTTGTATGCTACTGTTTCATATGAAGGGGTCAAAATGATTTATGTAACCACAGCGGAACTACTGCAGAATTTGAGTATGTGATCTTCTTTGTAACATGAAATAATAGTCAAATGTGACATGACTACCTGCTTTGTAATTTTGCTTTCTTGCCACTTGCTTTTTATTTAGAAAATCTTATTTGCATGCCTTGATGTCTGCATTTAAATTCTCTATATTGCCAGTGTTGTACTTACGGGGAAAGTTTGTTCAACTTTGCAGGTCATTATTTGCTAGTAGCTTACTCAACATTATCCAAACCTTCCTGGAGCAGACACGTCAGTACGAAATGAGAGTTGTAGGGTGCCGTGTGCTGTTTGATTTTGTAAATAATCAGGTTTGCTTGATTCAAAGAATTTATATTTGTAAAGGATTTTTTATCTGCCCACCTGGTCATATGTATGCATTCTAACTTGCAACTTTTGCATTACAACATGTTCCTTTTTTTATGTCCTGATAATTGCGTTTGATTGTGAAATTGATCCAGACTGATGGAACTTATATGTTCAACTTAGAAGGTTTGATCCCGATTCTATGTCAACAAGCCCAAGAGGTGGGAGAGGATGAAAAGGCTCATCAACTGCGAGCTGCAGGGCTGCAAGCCCTTTCTTCTATGGTATGCTCATATCTTTTCAATTTGACAAACATTTGCCAATCTCTTGCAGTTGTCTGTGTCCGGATGCTATTATTTCATATTCATGATAGCTTTTGATAACTTTTAGAATTGTCCATTCAACATTTTTCTATCATTTATTTTTTCTATAAAGGAATATTTGAATATCCTATTTATGCCATCCTGGCAGTTGCCTTTTTTTTTAGATGTGCATGCCTAACATCTCATCTGGTTTTCTATTTTGTAGATCTGGTTTATGGGCGAACATTCTCATATCTCGGCAGAATTTGACAATGTATGTTGACCTTCTCTTCAAGAACCTTATTTCTCATGTACTTTCATAAACTATTTCTGAACACCATTGGAAGGGTTTATACAATAGATTGATATTTAAGCTATTTGATATTATGTTCTTTCTAACGAAAATGATCTTTCTTGGAAGTAGTATCACATTTTATGTAATTACCATTCTAAACTGGAGTGAAATTGGATTCCCAAATCTTAGGAAGGATGTAGCAGTGAAGACATGGTGATCTTGGCAATGATTGTGGAGGGGATGAAGGATTATTCCTGTGGATTTCCATCAGGCTTTATGGTAGCAAAGAAATGACTTTTTGAGAAAAAGGGCCTGTGTGGGGAACATTTTGAGCGTAAGGATGCAAATGGGTTGGCTTTGGCTAAACCCAAACCCATACCCATTTGCAAGCCCTAAGCCCATACCCTACCCACTTATCCATCAGATTGAAAAATCAAACCTATACCTATACCTATCTATCCAGTGAATACTTATTTACTCATCGGGTTGTCATTTATAAATGGACCCTAGAATCAATCAAGTTGACAATCTTGTCAAACAAGGAAAAAAGATCATAGCATGGTTCATTGTTATTTCACCAATGAAATTCCATAATCTAATGATCATATGCCATTCATAACACATATAAAACATATAAGATTCTAACTAATAAAAATTAAAAACATGCCACTCCTAACACAATGAAGTTTTACAAAGGACAATAAAGAACCAATATGGTTACAACAGAAAATTTATGCATAAAATATTCATGCACCTACTTAAAATGTTACTTAGATAATCAGCTTGGGTTTGTGGGTATGCACCAAAACCCTGATCCGATCCCGAACCTGAACTCAATTGGGTTTCTAAGTTAAAATCTAAACCCGAACCTGAACTTAGATGGGTCAATTTTTACCTGTTCTTTTCAGTTCGGGTAGGTTTAGGTTTGGGTTGAAAAGACCCAAACTTGCGTCCCTATTTCCTTTTCACAGTCTTGGGTCAAGTCTCTGTAGGTACTTGTAAATTGTAATTCAAGATCCATGGATGCATTTTATTTCTTGTTTGATGTTTATGGGTGTTTACATATCTTAAGTAGTCATCCTTTTATTTCTTTGCAAAAGAAAAACTATGGATATCTCTTATAAAAAAAATTATGTTGTTATCAATTTCAACTTTTTTACTTGATTCAAGCTCTATTATGTTTTTTAGGTAGGGCACTTCATCCAATTGCTTTTTATGAGTATTAGCTGGATGTTTTATCTTTTCTTTGGGTGTTTGTTGGTCATTTCCTAGCTCTCACGCTTTGTAACCCAAAGCACATGGTATGATGGTAGCTTTTATCTATGTGCATAACTTATGAATAATTATTTTGTTCTATGAAGAAATTGGAACTTGGAGTTTTATTATTGTAGAACTCATATAGAAACAACAGGATTTGGTCTTTTTATATAGAGAGACCAATCATACTTTTTAATCCTAATACAATCTTTTAGAATAGGAAAAGCATATCTCTAATCCAAACAAATCTCTAACATAACAAACTTTCCTAAAAGGATAATTCTAGAACTTAAAAGCAAATTAAGGAAACAAGATAACTTGGCAAGGTGGACTTCCTTGCCCTTCAGTTCACGTAGGATCTCGTGATCTCCAACGTGGAGATTCACGAGATCTCCAACATTCCCCCTAAAGTTGGATGTCTCCAACTTGCAAGAGAACACTAGGTAGTAGGACGCATGTAGGCCTTGCACGCATGGACGGTCTTTGATCTTCGAACTAGACCACAGACAATAGTTGGGGAACGCTCCCAAGCACATGGTGGTTGCCTTGCCTCTAAGAGAATCTTCCCCCTTGGAAAAGAATAAAAAACTAGACTAGGGGCTTCCAGTGGTGGGTTTGAGCCTTTGGCTTAGTTTCCCCACTATTGGTCATTGTCTTTTTTAGGGATGACATGGCTTAAAGTACTGGCATCTTCTTTTGGGCCAAGCATTGGTGACATAGTCATGACATGGGCAACTTTTGTAATAGTTGCCATGGTAATAGTAGAAGATGAAGGTTGTAGCAAAGGTAGCTGCCATATATGGGAAATTTTCCCTAATAGTAGTAGAGGAGGCCTTGCTCCTTAGTCAACAACAATATGGGGACTCTGTGGTCCCTTGAACTAGTACAAAAGTCGATATTTTGGCTTCAGAGGTCATGGCGGGCTGACCTATCTCTACTAGGAATCCCGGACAGGGGATTTTTCTATATAGGAATTGGCTTGGAGAAAACCAAGCACTCTCGATTCAAAAAACTCCACGCATGGGCCTTAGACCACGTAGGAGGTGTTGGTTGTGGAGAGGTGCACATAGGAGGGGAGTAGAGGTCCTTGCATTACCCTCTCTTAGTTGACAAGGAGGAGAGATACGGTTGAGGCCTTGCCTTGGCTTTCCATGGTAATCCACATCCGAGGTGAGTTGCCGACCCTGTAGAGGAGAGGCAACATGATCTCTTAGGTATGGAGGAGGACACGTGGTTTAAGATCAACCCACTCTGATACTATGTGAAGAATCTAGAACTTAAAGTTTTATTATTGTAGAACTCAAATAGAGATAATGGGATTTGGTCTCTTTATATAGAGAGACCAATCCTACTTTCCAACCCTAATACAATGTTCTAGAATGGGAAAAACGTATCTCTAATCAAAACAAATCTCTAACATAACAATTTTCTTAAGAGGATAATTTTAAAACTAGAAATCAAATTAAGGAAACAAGATAACTTGGCAAGGTGGACTTCCTTGCCCTCCAATTCACGTGGTATCTTGTGATCTTCAACGTGGAGATTCACAAGATCTCCAACATGTTCAAAAAGGAAAAATGTTATGAATATGGTTGATCCTTCTTTAAGCATACTGCTCACCATGATGACTCTAATTGTTTCCTCACCATAGTCAGTTGCCATCGAGCAATAAAACTGATTGGTTTGTTGAATTGTACTTGACCACCATTCAAGTTGGTATTCTTGGTATTCTGCTGGTGCAAAGGCCCATGGTGGCTGAAGTTGTAATGTTCTAAATTCCAATAGCCATGATGTTAAGGTAAGCATTGGATACTAGTTAGATTTCCAATAATCAATGCTAAAGTCCAACAACATCCTTTTATTAGTAGAAATACAAGTACAACTGTATCCTTTTACTAGCAGATGCTTTTAAAGTAGGGAATTGGGACCATGTTGTATGTATGTGACAGTGTACCTCACCAACATCCCTGCATTCAAATATTTTTTGGTGTGATAGCAAAATGATGCTACTACCACTAGTCATGATGCGGATGTAGCATGTCCAACTAATTTTCTTCAGGAAGATGCCTTCAAAATACTCTTGGAAAGAGGTTATTACATTCATGGAGTAATTGTGGGATTTCTTATGACATTGCTAAGGTAGAAGAAGATTCAGATTCTAGTCTAACCCATGGATAAATGAGCAAAAGTCTGTAATTCTTGATGCGATGGTTATTTACTCGTGCATTGGATAGATCACCATGAGATGGGCTTGCCTAGGTCCCCTTGGTACGTTCACAGGATAGAGAATTGACAGAGGGGAGGATTTTCTGACTGTCAGAACAACCATGGGAATAGCAATTGGAATGGTACATGAGAGAATTCACTGTCATCAAAAAGCTTAAATGTCAGTCAGATGTGATTTGGGCAAGGCCAACTATTGTACAAGATTGCATGTAACCATGGAGGACATGACCCCATTGCAGGTGAAGATCTTTGCATCACTACCAAGTGGAGATAAGAGTTTGACATAGGTGCTGCAAGCTAGATGGTTTGACAGAAATGGTGACTGGCCTATTTGTGGAGGGGATAAGGAAATAAGACATGTCTTCTGCCAGTGCCCTTTCTCTTTACAGATGTAGAAACAAGCACCTATACTCATCTGACCAGTTGAGAAGGTATAGACACAAATAAAACAACGTTTTTGGGATCTTTCAGACAAAAATTGTTCTCACATCACAATTTCTAAGTTAGAGAAGTAGCAGTCCTGCCTATGGTCGGAGAGAAGTAAAACTCTCTTGTAATCGGATATATTATGTGAGGAATGTGTGCGAAAATCATGGGATAGAGTTGGTGTGTGTTTCTCTCATGACTATGATTTAATATGTCCGAGATAAATATCCACTTGACTAGCCAACTGTGTCTGAACTGTTCAGTACTTATATGATGGAATCAGATTAAAAAAAAACAAACAATATCATGTATGCTCACCTGTAGATACTCTGCATGCCTTAGTTGTCATATCCTAGCTTTTCTTGGCTTACATGGTTACATTTGAAGTTGTTTTTGCTTTAGCCAGTGATGCATATTTCTATTGCTTGGATATTTTCGAGATTGAACGAGTGAGGAACATTATGTGGTATCCTGAATAGTCGCAGACATTGTCCCTTGCTTTATCTGCTAGTGTCATGATGGATGGAAAGATATTGTAAAATCTACCTTTTTCTTTGCCCCGGTGTCTTGTCTCATGTTTTGTTTTGCTAATCAGACTTTATTGTTGTAGGTTGTTTCAGTTGTCTTGGAAAATTATGAGAAACCCTTGACAAACTCAGAGTGTCCTGGGAACAATGATGAAATTGACCAGAACCGATGGGTTCAAGAGATACTTAAAGATGAGGGTCACGTTATGCCTTCACCTGCCATCATTTCAAGCTTTCCTTGCTGGGAGAAGATTGTAAATGAGAGAGAACTTAATGTCACAGCGTATAATCAGCTTTTTTTCAAAGTTTCTTTTTACTCAACTTCTCTATGTGCTCTCTTAAATTTGTTGGATAGCTTACTCATGCTTCATTTTTGTTGTCATTTTACAATAGGGTAGATGCCAATTGTCCGAAGTTCTGGTCTAGAGTCTGTGTGCATAACATGGCAAAGCTTGCTAAGGAGGCCACTACACTACGACGCATTCTGGAGTCCTTGTTCCGTTGTTTTGATGATAACAGTCAGTGGTCCCTTGAAGATGGTCTTGCTTTGTCTGTGCTCTCAGAACTCCAGTTGTTAATGGAACAATCAGGTATACTTACCTAAACTTGGAACAAGATTTCTTTTTCAAGTATGGAATATTCACATAGGATTCACATTAGGACAAAGGGCGCATCTGTTGCTATCTATTTTGATCAAGCACCTTGACCGTAAGCCAGTTGTGAAGCACCATGACATGCAGTTAGATATTGTTAAAGTTACCACTTGTCTTGCTAGACAATCAAAAGCGCAGCCGTCAGTTGGTACCATTGCTACAATTGGTGCAGTCACTGATCTTATGAGACACTTGCGTAAAAGTTTGCAATGCTCACTTGGAGATGCACTACAGGGGGATGACACAGCCAAATGGAACAAAAAATTTCAGGCAGCCGTAGATGAGTGCCTTGTTCAGTTATCCAATAAGGTAGCCAAAGACATTTCTGGAATATATATGATGAATGGCATTGAACTTATTATTGTTCTTTTCAAAAAAAAAAATGTTGTTTTTGTTGTGTATATATGGAAATTCTCTTTTGAGAGATTGGGTCCACTATCACAGCCTCTTGTTTGCTTGGAGATGGTTCTAAAGTTTATCTCAATACATGAAACCACTTCTTTCTCATGATCTTTCATTTGGCAATTTACTGCTATCAAAACATAATTTATCATTGAACAAAAGTACTTCGTGTGATTTTTAGCTGTTTCTCTGTCAAGGCACATGTTTCCTTACAAAGATATGGAATATATTTCTCATGATCCCAGTGTTGAATTCTCAAGGACGGTGGGGTTTTCATCCCACAGTTGTAGACAGATCGGAAACCTATTTACCGGCTTATTTTCGGAGGGAATTCTTTTGCAAAAAACAATTCTCAGAGGGAATTGGGCACTCTGCTTTTATATGCTCAACTCATAAGATCGATGTTTTAAAATCTGGAAAATCAGCAGTTGCAATTGAACTGATTACCTGGATGAAAATAAGAATCTTATCTATTTGTAGGTTGGTGATGCTGGACCTATCCTTGATACAATGGCTGTGATGTTGGAGAATATTTCCATGAATGTTTCAGTTGCCAGGACAACTATAGCAACAGTTTATCGTACTTCTCAGATAATTGCTTCAGTGCTGAACTTGTCGTATCGAAATAAGGCAAGTGACATTGAACAACAGAGCACAACTTTTTTCCTGGAGTTTTTGGATTTGTATTTTACACGCAATATGTGCTTCTATTCAGGCTTTCCCTGAAACGCTGTTGCATCAATTGATCTTGGCCATGGTCTACCCTGATCAAGAAATTCAAGTGGGAGCGCACAGAATTTTTGCTGTTGTTCTTGTACCTTCTTCTGTCTGTCCTCGTGCATGGTCTGCTAACTCAAAGCCAACTAAAATGAATAGTTTCAGGAGGACACTTTCAAGAACAGTTTCTGTTTTCTCTTCTTCAGCCGCTCTGTTTGAGAAGTTGAGGAGGGACAAGGGTTCTCTATGGAAAAGTGCCAGCACGGACAACTCCGAGAAAGCACCTGAGGATGGAGAAAGAAAAAGCATTGATTATGATGATGAAAAACAACATAGTCTACAATCTTCTCATAGCCGTGTTTTTAGCATGACGCTTTCCACTGTACCTGAAACTGATGAGGACTCTATTAGCAACTCTAGCCAGGAGGCTCAAGACATGGTCGGTGGCTTATTGAATGAGAAAATTTCAAATTTATGAACTCTTTTGTCATTTCGGACCTTTTCTCTAATTGTTCTTGCTGTCTATCAAACATCTAGGAGCCTATTCCACTTCGACTGAGCAGTCATCAGATATCATTTCTTCTTTCGTCACTTTGGGATCAAGCCATATCTTCAAAAAATACCCCTGAAATCTATGAAGCTATTGCTCATACGTACAGCTTGATACTACTGTTTTCTCGAACAAAGGTATTTTTTTTTATCGACATTGTACTTCAATTTCTCATACTGGCTATATTTTAACTGATGATAAAATAGCATTTATAAGGGATAAAGCATTTAAATTAAAAGTATCACATAAAGCTTTATTTCCTGCTGCAAAGTACCTTAAAGAGAATTGAAAATAGAGAAGGGGAGAAGCAATACTTATTCCTCTGTGCCTTTTCATATCTCCACTACTCAGACATATCAAACCCCTCCTGTTATGCTGTTTGTTGTTAGAAGAGGAAACTGCAAATGCTCTGCCATATTTACTTTCTGGGCATTGGAACCGGCAAAACAGGAGGTTGGTGGTGCTAACCTGGAGAAGGGATTGCCTTTCCACTTTAACTAAAATGTTTCTTAACTGTGACCAGCACTTTTGTCAACAGAGGAAATATCTATCTGGTGATGACTTGACAATTTGCTGGAAGTTTTTGTTGGGGTTTAAGAGAAATGAAGTTTTGTCACTTGAATCAATTTCTCTTATTTGTACATTGGTAGACATTATTTCCTTCTAGAAATAGTGATCAGAAATTGCAGCCTATTTCTAGTATTTTGTTTATAGTATGCCTATATCTATAATTTTTGGTCATATAACGGGGGGCTTGATCCTTGATAAAACAATCACATTCCGGTAGACATGGTTTAGTGGGGTACCAAGCTCCAAGGTCCATTTCTTTTTTGAGAGAGAGAAAATAGAAAGACTATCGCAGTCAACTGTCATCATTTAGATCTATTAAAATTAAGTTAAAGATAATTACAATAGGCACAGGACTGCATGCAACAGTGTGATTTGAAAGTGACACAAAATCAGGTCCCACCGCTCCCTTGAAGAAAAAACAGCAATCAACTTCACAGTCACACTACAAAGAGCATACCCACAGGGGCACACCCTTCACAAAAAACTTAAGCTAAACGTCTCACTCAAAAAATCAAACCCTACACACAGGAAGAAGTTACCCAAATGTTGAAGTAGAAAACTACGTGATCGGAATTGGATTTTGAAAATCCGTTGTAGTTCGATTTACGAAGCAATCCGTCAACAGATAAATTTACCAAAATTCGTAAAGAAATTCTTGGTCGAACACATGGAGGCAGACATTTGATTGAAAATACGCATTTGTTTTGTTTGTTACGAAATAAATTAGTCGATCGAAAACTAGCTATCTATTTAACAAATAATAAACAGAATAGAGAGAATATTACAAATAAAGATAAAAGAGAGGTAGAATAAACATAGATTTCATCATCAAATGTTCATTACACTAATCATTACAACTAAAAAGCAGTAAATCTATTCTAGAAAACGGTAAATAGAATGAAGAGAGAAGTATCCTCCTTGACAATTGCTTGGAGGATGAGCTAGACAGGGCGACGCCTGGAAGACAGAGGATGAAGCAGAAAGGAGGACGAAACGGGAGGAACTGGGGGCGAGGCAGGACGTCGTTGTCGTCGCGGGATCTGCTTCCCGAATGGAGTGAGAGGACAATCGCGGGATACTCCACGAAGTGGGGAGGTAGAAAAATTATAATTTTTATTCTAGAGGAGCATCCTGGATTTGGGACAAGCTTTTAGAGCTTTGGAGGGGGTGAGAGAAGAGAAGGGACGAGAATTTCGTAGGGTAGGGGTCTCCTTTTATAGTTGTAAGGATTTGGGGTAATTTGGTCATTATAAATTCAAAATATTAAATGAGGGGGTCTTTAGTGACGGAATTAAGCGTCACTAAAGACGCGATCGTGGCCTTATGTGCGCACCCGCCAGCGTGCCCTTTCCTCTTCAACGTAACCGCGACTGCTCGTGTTTGTGCTGGATTGCGCGTACGATCGTGTGTACGCGATCCACGTGCTCTGGGTGCTCCATGTAGCCTGCATCTATGCTGTTCACCATGCATCCAACTAATGCAATCCATTGTGCCCGCTCCCCGGCTAAATTAAGGCGCTCGAAAAGGATCGAACCCACGACCTCTGTCTCGCCTGCAGTTGCATGACCATTGCGCCAAGGTCGAGAGTTGGTCGCGGGTTCATCCAAAGCACGCATGCTTGTGATCGTTGGATCAATATCCTACAGCCCAGATTTGGCGATCATTTGAAGGGGAGAGCAGCGGGTGTTCATGGCCAGTATTGGATGGTTGGGATGGTGCCACGTGGTGCCATCCTGATGTCCATCTTTTGTGACTTGTAGAAAGTGCCATGGATGTCGAATTGGATCGATTGCGCGTTGTTAGGTTACGATCGTCATCTGAACCCATCCGTGCAGTTAAATCTGTCATCTGAGGTGTAGATTGACACCATCTTTGCCCTTGATTTTTCAGCTTCCTCAGACTATATCTGGTGCTACACATGTTCGATCGGGACAATTTTGGAGTCGTTGAACTTCGGTTGTCGCCCTGATCAAATCTGTACGGTTGGATCCTCGATCTGAGGCCCTGATTAAAAGTCACCTTGTCCCTGGCTATAAAAGGAGACAATTACTATATAATTTATACATTTGCCTAAATGCATGATTATGCGTATTATGCAATATTTACAATGTATGATGTTAATATGGTACTAAGAACATGCATTAATAGACATTTTTGACTATTTAGATGTATGTACATTACATCCTCATGCCTATCTTTTGCCAGTTCCTAGTAAAAATTACATGCTACTTATAAAATAATTAGGATTGGATTACTCGTGCAAAAGTCATTTTCAACATTAAGAAATTTTTACTTAGGACCTGAACTTCAAAGACACAACAACACCCGAGTATTTGCCAAAATACAGATCGCCTCAAGCCCTCGCTTTATTTAAAGAAGGATATCTTTTTCTCTTTTTCTTCTTTTCTAATATTTTTGGAATTTTGAGTTTAGGGTTTCAAAGCGGCTTTCTACGGTCACTCACCTCACCCAAGACTTGATGAGAACCCTAAGTTCTATGATCTTTTTGTGGATGTGATAGACTCGTTGATTGACAATCAGAATGGACTTCGGGTTTCTACACCCCTAGGTGACCTTCAAAAGAATTTTGCTTAAAGGTGTATCTATACGATCGGTAGCTTTCTTCCTACTTTTATTTTTATGGGGTCAACACAAGGGTGAACCCAGTGTATATTTTCCTGACTTATTCTACTTCTCATCCTCCTAAGTGTTTAGGAATTAAACGTGCATTTCTTGAGTTAGGATCTGGACAACCTACCAATGGGATGTTACCCATGATAACTTGCCAGCCATACTCGTGTGGTGAAATGTGGCTTATTTCTTTTGTTTCTTTTCTTTTCTCCTTTTCTTATTTTTTTCTTTTCTTTTTGGACTTTCTTTTTCTTTTTTAAATAGGTGGCTTCACCGGTCTAAGATTTACCTAAAGGTAGCAGGAAAAGAATGATCCTGTTGTTGGGCTCTGGACAACCTAGTAATGAATTGTTACCCACGATAACTTGCCGGCCATACTACCCTAGATGGTTCATTAGCTACCCAATTTCTATTAAAACCACCGAACGAGTTAGTGCGAATAGTGTATAGATGCTTAGACTTAAAGTTTCCTCAAATCAGAGGACAGGTTGATAAGTCGTGTACTTATCACCTAAATTTATTTAACCAAATTGAAATAGAATTTAGGATGGTGATGACTCCGTAAACAAATCCACAGTTTAGTGGATACCTGGGCTGATTAAACCCAAAGATCTGAAAGGTCTTAGTGTTCAGATCCTACTGTATTATTTCCTAAGATTGAAAAGTCCTAATGCCTAAGTATTCTTTCCTAATTCAATTTTTTTTTCGAAAATAAAGAGAAAATAAAAAGAATCAACAGAGTTAACAAGATGATTCAGAAATGAATATCCACCCCCCATGTCTATCTAATGCAATGTCCTCATTGTATTAAAAAACATGAAACAGACTGAAATAGAGTAGAAAGTACCTGAATTGCTTGAATAACAGGTCAGCTCTAAGATGAAAAGAACTTGTATATGTGCTGAAGTTAGTGCCTTCAGCTAGGCACACTATACAAATAAAGAAGAAACAAAGAATTCACAGGTGCAGGTCAGAATCAGAAAAAAAGATTCACCTCAAGACCTGCCAGCAGATGTCTACAGATGTGGATTAGAATGTGGTGCAGACCCATACCCCATTGTCAAATATATCTAAGGTTCTGGATAAAAATTACCCAGATCCTAAGATCAATATGCAAGCGGGGTCGAGCCTGTGATTTGTGAGGATGCAACCCAAGACCAAAAAGTCGAGTTACAAAGAAATCAAGCTCAAAAGGATAATCAGTGAATGTGTGCTTGGGTTGGACATCCTCTGAAAATGTCATAAGGGTCCTGGTAGAAGGTTGGGAGTTTTAGACAAATTGGAACCCTTAGACTTGATTTTTTGCTTCTTCCGGAATCGACTTCCCAAATCAACATTTCCCACTTTCTATCCTTCGCAATCAATATTTCAAATTCCGGGACCTCCTGCATATTAATCACACGTTTGAAATTTTCAAGTCTAAAATATGAGACTAAATCAGAATTGACTTGGGTCTAGTGATCTCTAAAACAAAATTGCCAATAAGCTCAATGGGGTGTGATTGAGGATTAGGGCTTTGAATTGAATCCTTCAGAAAGTAAGGATTTGAATCTATCATGTAAGCCCCAATAAGATTAGTTTCCTTGGTTATCGGGTCAATATTCTTCGGATTCCTCAGGCCCAGTCGTCTCACAGAAATCATGTTCTGTAAACTCACGTGAGACTTCGCATAATGATTCTTCACCTTCAGAATGAAAGAAATCTCAATCCATATTAATGTAATGTCTCAAAATCATCAATCACTTTATGATCCATGGAGACATACGTTTCCTCGTATCTCGGCTCAGGGATCTCAGGTAAAAAGGTGAAGAAATCAGTTCATCCTTAATTGGTTGCTCTAGACCAATCTGGTCAATGTCGATTTCGTAACACGTGTCCCCCCAATAGGTGCCTGAGTGGGCTCTGACATTGGTTCTCCTGAAGGAGGTTCATCCTGGGAATCATCTCAAGAGTGAATTAAAGCAACCATAAATCTCATCCTCAATTTTGATAACTTACCAAGTAAAAACTCACCCAGGCCCTTATTCTTAACATCCTAGAGCCAATCCAATAAATACTTGTTCAGATCATCAATCCTTTCAATCAGAGGATTCAATTCTTCAGTGCAAGGTGTTAGTTGAGCTTCTAAAGATTGTATAGTATTCCTCAAGTTAGCCAACACCTTCTCTTGGACCTGGTTAACCTGAACCAAATGGTTTGGTTCAGGCTTGGTGAGTTTGGGTTCAGTGCAGGGGAGTCAATGAATTGAGGATCTTGATACCCTTCCTGATAATAGGTCATTTCATGTTGTTCATAAGATGGTGATGACCTAAAGGCAGTGTACTTTGGGGAGGGGTAAGGATCAGTGTATCCTTCTTGATTATAGATCATATTAGGTTGTCCAAATGAGGGCGATGATCTATAATCGATGTAGCTCGGAGAAGGATAAGAATCAAGATCATGGTGTCTAGGGTTAAACCCTGAACACAGAGGTCCGGAACTATATCCCCAATCAAAATTATCCCAACTAGAAGATGGATGAGAATAAGTCTGGTTGGAATAATAATCATTTTGGGAATAAGTAGTAGTAGAATGGTAGGAGTGGAAGTGCGAATAAGATGTGGAAGGATCTATGATAAAACAGGAAGAAGAAAGGTGCTCTGCAATACAAACAAACAAACATGTCCTTAAGTGGGCTAGCCTAAAGACCTACAAACTCCCAGAACCCGTCTTGAGATTAATAAACGATTTGATCTACTTCTTTCCGGTCAATCTAACTAGTTAGAGGGAGGGATTGGACATAAGGTTCTTCCTTTGGCTTGCGCCTCAGGTTCCTAGTGTACCCCTTAGTCGCGATCGTTTGATTCTGCTCTCCTAGCTAGACATCAGATTGAACGGTAGAAACAGACTAATCGAAAATAATCTCGATCTGGACTCCGAAGAGCGAGTCCAATCCTAAGGGTCAATGTCTACTCTGTTTTACTTAAGGTTAGGTTTGAATGTGCTTTAGAATGTGATGGGCCCTTTATCTAGGTTGTGCCCTTAATGATTGATTGATATGTGTGTGTGCACAATCAATGATTTTCAAGCAAGATTATTTTTTGGATGCAGTGAATTTTAGGATTCAAATCTTGCTTAGTAGCTTTTAAAATTCAACTTTAGATATATTCAATCAAGTTCAATTGGCACACCAGGTTTTGAAAGTACTGGTGAAGATGTTTTCCTTTAAAAGCTTTAAAAGAATGTGGAGTGCCAGGTAAATCCCTAAAAGTTGAATCTATGTGGCAGCTACTTGAGTTGTTTTTAGTTGAAGTGGTGCGGCCCAAACAACTCAAACAATTGGCCAGATGCACCACTTAATTAAGCACACAAATGATTACCTAATCAGATTTCTACTGAATTGTATTGGTGTGTGTATCGGTTCCAAAGATCGATTTACCGGTTGAGTTTGAAAATCAGAAGAGGTTGTGTGCCTCTGTGAGATTTTTTTAATTTTTCTTTTATATGTGGAGGGTGAGGTGGGTGGAGGTGACAACCAAACAATCAAAACTAACCTTAGGGTTTAAGGAAACTCCTAAGTTAATTAGGGTTTGTGTTATTAAGTGATGAAATGAAATCTAGTGGGTGGGGAGGTGGGGGTAAACTTGCAAACCCTTCAACCGTACTTTACTCCAATCTATCGCTTGTGCTTGCCTCTTGAGAGTGCTTGCAATCAAAATAAGGAGAGAAGTGAGGTAAAAGATAAGTAAGGCGGGAAAACACGAAGAATCAAAGAACGTCACCTCGCCAACAACGGCAAAATGTTGAAAGCGGAAAACTACGCGATTGGAATTAGATTTTGAAAACCCTTCGTAGTTCGATTTGCGAAGCAATCCGTCAACATATAAATTTATCAAAATTCGTAAAGAAATTCTGGGTCAAACACAGGGAGGCAGACGTTTGATTAAAAATACGCATTTGTTTTGTTTGCCACAAAATAGATTAGCTGGTTGAAAATTAGCTATCTATTTAACAAATAATAAATAGAAGAAAGAGAATATTACAAATAAAGATAAAAGAGATGTAGAATAAACATGGATTTCATCATCAAATGCTGTTAATTACACTAATCATTACAACTAAAAAGCAGGAAATCTACGTTAGAAAGCAGTGAATCTACTCTAGAAAGCGGTAAAGAGAATGGAGAGAGAAGTAGCCTCCTCAACGATTGCTTGGAGGACGAGCCGGATGGGCGACGCCTGGAAGATGGAGGACAAAGTAGCAAGGAGGACGAAACGGGAGGAACCAGGGGCGAGGCAGGACATCGTTGTCATCGCGAGATTTGCTTCTCGAATGAAGTGAGAGGACAACCGCGGGATGCTCCACGAAGTGGGGAGAAGGTGGAAAAATTCTAATTTTTACTCTAGAGGAGCATCCCGGATTTGGGACAAGCTTTTAGAGCTTTGGAGGGGGTGAGAGGAGAAGGGATGAAAATTTCGTAGGGTAGGGGTCTCCTTTTATAGTTGCAAGAATTTAGGGTAATTTGGTCATTACAAATTCAAAATATTAAATGAGGAGATCTTTAGTGACGGAATTAAGTGTCACTAAAGACCCGATCGTGGCTTTACGTGCACACCCACCCTCGTGCCCTTTCCTCTTAAGTGTAACCGTGCTTGCTCGTGTGTTTGTGTCGGATTGCGCGTATGACACGCATTGAATAGCGCGTACGCGATCCGCACGCTTTGGGTGCTCCACGTAACCCACATTTGTGCTGTTCGCCATGCATCCAATAGATGCATTCCACTGCACCTGCTCCCTAGCTAAATTGAAGCGCTCGAAGAGGCTCCAACCCGCGACCTCTGTCTCGCCCGCAGCTACATGACCATTGCGCCAAGGCTGAGAGTTGGTCACGGGTTCATTCAAAGTAGGCACGCTTGTGACCGTTGGATCAAGATCCAACAACCCAGATTTGGCGATCATTTGAAGAGGAGAGCAGCGGGCGTTCATGGCCAGTATTGGGCAGTTGGGATGGTGCCATGTGGCGTCATCCTGACCGTTCATCTTTTGTGACTTGTAGAAGGTGCCATAGATGTTGGATTAGACCGATTTTCACGTCGTTAGGCTGCGATTGTCGACCTGAACTCATCCGTGTAGTTAGATCTGTCATCTGAGGTGTAGATTGACACCATCTTGGCCCTTGATTTCTGAGCTTCCTCGGACTATATCTGGTGCTACGGATGTCCGATCGAGGCGATCTTAGAGTCGTTGAACTCCAGTTATCGCCCTGATCAGATCCGTACGGTTGGATCCTCGATCCGAGGCCCTGATTAAAAGTCGTCCTGTCCTTGGCCATAAAATGAGATAATTACTATACAATTTGTACAATTTGACCTAAATGCATGATTATGTATGTTATGCAATATTTATAATACATGATGTTAATATGTTACTAAGAACATGTATTAATAGACATTTTTGATTATTTAGATATATGCACATCACCAAACATCAACATTAATCATTTGACAAATGCATCTTCATTCTCCCTCTCCTTCTGTGCTTACAACCGTTATCTCTTTATGCGATAAACGAACCTATGTTTTTGCAACAATGGTCTCCACAGCTGCAAATCTCGCCTTGAATCCTGACTCATTGCAGATGCACAATTTGAAGCTTCCCGATCACCTTGTTTTTTTCCTGGTGCATCAAGATCAATAACAACTGTCTCGCCGACTACTGCCTCCACCACCAATGATCCCATCAACAAGATGAAAGGTGACGCATCGGAAGGAAATCCTGCATTCTCCATCCACACAGGAGGGAAAGAAAATTGCTCTGGAGTCTCTTTTCGTTGAAAAAAGACAAGTAGGAAACAACGCCGC
Organism: Thalassia testudinum; assembly: GCA_037157565.1. Taxonomy (NCBI): domain Eukaryota; kingdom Viridiplantae; phylum Streptophyta; class Magnoliopsida; order Alismatales; family Hydrocharitaceae; genus Thalassia; species Thalassia testudinum. Next base: position 84,404,499 of record JAZHRO010000022.1, read on the forward strand.
TGGGATCGTGGTCTAAGCCCAATTTCGTATCTATGGCTGCTTCAAAACCATTCAAGCCCTGATCTTCCGCTTGGACAATAGGTTTTGGATTCACCATAGAAAAGAAATATGAGGGATCTTGGTACTCACAAAATAGATGGTTCAAAATCCAAGGATAACCCCTCATTAGTGTAGGGATTCTATCTTGGAAATACTGCCAGCTCCTCACCTTGAATCTCTCCACCCTTCTTGCTAGCATATGAACTGAAACCAGCTTCTTTCTTCCCATTTTTATCCCCACGGTCATCGCCACCATTTCTAAAAATAGGTACCAGGACACCCTACCCGATTATTAAGGTTTCAGTGCAACCATCACCCACAATTTGTGGATCTGAAAACTGCAGGCCCAGTTCATCCACGCTGTCGCACCCAACCTTCCTACCTGGGTCAGCCACAAAAGGTAAATTTGAAGGCCCCACACCCCAAAAAAAATCTGCGGATTGTAGCCAAATTCCAGGGTCCAATTTTATGTCATTGCGCCCGCTCCATTTTGTCCCACCACTAACGTAATCTGGCATCTTTCACTCTATGTGGAACTGATTAGACTGGAAAACCAACTCATTGAGTACCTCGACATGAATAGTGGATGACTGTTTACTCTCTCAAAGAAAAAGTTGATAACTATTTTTCTTGGTATTTGTTGTATATTCATGATATAAGGTTGTCTCCTTGAGGACCTTGATCAAGATGTTATCCTCCCTAACTTGTCCTGATGTGACAACCCTAATTTGTTCTGATTAGTCATCTTTTATTGTTTAGACCTATTTTTAATAAGTTCTTGTTTCCTTCTCTACAGACCTCAACACACACGGCTTTAGTGCAGAGTTTTCAACTTGCATTTTCTCTGAGAGATGTTGCTCTTCAAGGAGGTATGCTGTTCGCACACAAAAACCTTGCTGATAAATAATATCTACTGTAATCTCATATTCTTCTCTTTATTAACTCAGCGTTCTCAATATGATTACTTCTTTCTTAATATGATCCTTGTCCATAAGCATTGTGGTGGTAAATGCTATATCTCAAAAGGGATGGTTTGAATACCATCACCATGGAAGTTGCTATAAAAAAGTTGCAAATAGACATGCTCGAGATGAAATTTTAAAGCTTATTTCAAGATATCCACAAATGCATAATTATTTGAAAACTGAAATTCAATCATGCTTTAGCCTGCTATTTGACAACATGTGAACCTGAATATTTCATTTTGGAAATAAATTGGATAACATCTTAAGATCTGACTTTTAGTTTATATTTCTAAGAAATGTGAAATAAGCTTGTAATGAAGAGAAACTTGACAAATTTTAGATATGAACAATCTCACTTTAATCTGAAATTTTTCTGTCACTAGTTGTCAATCTTGTTATGCAGGACTTCACTATGGACTAAGTAGTATTCTTGATGTTGGTAATTGGATTGAAATCATATGGTTTATACTTACATATTGAATTGGCTTCTTTTCAAGAAAAAAAGAAAGTACTGAATTTCCTAGGAAGAGAGATAATCAATGGCTAAGCCATTGACATGTGATTTTATTGATTAGATCCATGCAGTGAGATAAGCTGGTGTTTGTGATTAGCAGTCATGCTCTTATTCTTGCACACTGAATTCTCTAGCTATTTAGCTTGGAATTTTATGTGGCAAGCATGCAACATTTGTTATTCAAGATACTCTTAGGCCACTTTAGAGAATGTGCCACCATGTCAAGGCTAACCTTTATGATTACAGGATCATTACCATCATCTCGCCGAAGATCACTCTTTGTGTTAGCAATGTCGATGATTCTGTTTACTTCTAAAGCCTTCAACATCTCACCCTTGGTTTCCAACATTAAGGAGTTCCTTGCTGATAATATGGTAATAACGAGTGCTCAACTTGTAGTAAAACCGAACCTCTTTTCTTTGTGTTTGTTAGTTCCTAATTGTCTTATTAGCTAGCTTCATTTAAATCATGAACAAACTATAATCCTTGATTAGCAAGTGACATTTGCTTTGTGGAAAATTATGATGGATGTTTGGGTAGGTTGCCTTAAAATGTTGACATGCAGATTGCCCTGCAACTTCTAACTCTAAACAAGTGGTTAGCAAAGAAGCACACATGCAGTATCACTTCTTTGAAAACCAAAAATGGTGACTAGTGGGGTTCAGTACACATCTAAATCATGTATTACTTTCTTAAAAGAAGATTACAAAAGTTGTTTCTGGAATCTAAATAAATAAACCATAAAGAAATGGTACAAGAGATGTTTCCAGAATCTAAACAATCAAACCACTTCAAGCAATATGTTCTCCATTCATGGTATTTCTTATTTAATGATAACCCTGTTTCTTTGCGACTACAAAGCCCATAGACCTGCAAAAACTTTCTCCCAATTCCATCATTTCATTGCCAGCCATTTAAAACTGGGCAGACTGCTCTAGCATCATGGAAACATGAAGGATCTAGTGGCTCAAGAATTTCTGGTTATGTAAAAATGCCCAAGAAAGATCAAAAGTTCATACAATCCTATTGGAATAACATGGGGAAGAGTAGTTCTTTATTCCATATCACCCAGGACATAGTAGTACTGTCCAACAAGCACATCAGAGTGTCCCAGTAGTATTCCTTCCACTGATGCTGGTGCCACAATTGTTATCATTTATCAGGCTGACCCATTTCTCCGGCTGGTAGATGATTGCAAGCTCCAGTTGGTTAATACAACATCGGATGATCTATTAAAGGCATATGGTTCTGAAGAAGATGATGTCGATGCTATGAAATTTCTTTCAGCCATACAGATAAATGAAAACCTGTCAAAAGAAGCAATGATCTCTGAAATAGTGAGCAACTTGGGAGGGTTATCAAACGTAATTTTTCTTTCAAGTCTTATTGACTTCAATTTCATGTAGAACATCATTATCTTTCTAACAATATGAGCTTCTACATCCTGTTGCAGCCTGAGATAACTTCTATGCAGCAGCAGCTGCTCGAAGGCTTTTGCCGAGATGAGGACTGCCCATCAGGGGCTCAGTTCGTGGAGAAACTTGCAAAGAATAGTCAACATGGTCCGCAGGGATATAACTCACAAGAGAAGGTTACTATTGCATACTGTAAAATTCACCTTCTGCTAAGCATTATCTTTACTAGCTATCAACTTCTCTTTTACAGGGTGCATCGGCATGTAACCCCATTGATGAAGATCACCTGGTTGAAAGCCTTGAAAGCTTACCTGAACCGACAATCACACTTTCACCAGAAGCCAATCTTTTGGATGTCAATGAGCTTCTACAATCAGTAAGCTTGCTTTTTCATTTGTGCACATTGTTCATTTAATAAGCTTGCAATGTATAATTCATAATCGGTTATCTAGCAGTATTCCTGGTAAGATGACCTTGTCCATGCATAATTATTTTAAATTGGAGCACTCTGCTCATTACCCTTTTGAATGTTACACTTGCTGTGCCAAGGTATCTTTTCCATTGGAGTACCACCACTTAATACATCAGGTTCTAGTAAAGGCATCACTGATTTTGGGAGACAGATGTCTCTAGTAAATGAAATCATTGTTTGCCATATATTGTTTAGAATCTTTATATATATATCACAACTCAATTTACTCTTGGTAGGTTGTGGATACAACAAAACAAATTGGGAGATTTTCGGTGTGTACTGCACCTGACATATCATTTAAAGAAATGACCAGTCATTGCGAGGCACTCTCCGTGGGAAAACAACAGAAAATGTCCGTCTTCATGACTGCCCAGCAAAAGCAAGATATTTTCTTGGCTATCCCTATACCACATAGTCATGGGGAAAGCAAATATGATCATTCTGTTCCACTTCAAGCGGTATAACTTTTTCTGTCAAAGCATGATACTTCTATTCTCTATGAGACTACCAAAAGCAAACAAATATTTCTTTTAACATTTGCTAGTTTTCAAGGTTTCATCAATTATGTGGTTCTCGGAAATAAGAAACATGAATATGTTTCGCTTCTTGGCCACATAATGCATTGATCATTTGAGCATGCATTGATCGTTTGAGCATCAATGTTCTAGTTATGCAAATTCTTAGATCCTCAATAATTGCATCTCAAGCTACAGGTTTCTTATTGCTAGCGGCTAAGCTCAGAAAATTCCTGCCGTAAGCCATGCAAAAGAGTCGTGTGGGTGAAATTCAAATATCCAAACAAGGCATTTGAAGCCAGTGGTGTGCTTATGAATTCCCAAATCAAGTTAATAAACCACCCAATCGAGATGTTTGGCCAAAATTCAAATATCGAAACAAGGTCATTACAGCTAGTGGCAGCTTACAAGTTCATGAATTAAGCTGATATATTGCCCATTCATTGTAGTGGTTCACGATTTGAGAGCTGTCAGGTCTTATAGTTCTAGGGTAAGGGAGGTCATTTTTCCTTTGCCACCATTGGCAGTTAATTGGATATGCTTGTGGTACTCTTATTATCATGTTGTTGAAGAATTGTCTCACAAAATAAAGTTGCTACTGGCATTGTGCATGGTAAAATAAACAACTAACGTGAGTTTGGCAAATCTTTCCAGGAGAGAAGTGGCAGATCAAATTCACAATTACCCGTACAAAGCACCTTCCCGCTGCATTGTGCTGTGGAATTTCGGAGTCGAAGTCAGGAATTCAAGCTGCCTTTGTCGAGTCCATTTGACAACTTCTTAAAAGCTGCTGGGTGCTAAATAAGCTGAGCTGTCCAGGGAACCTAATATCAATATCCAAACTCAACGTGAAACGGGAAAAATTCCTTCTTTGTACGATTCCACTGGTTCTCACCTCTTGGAATTCTTTCCATTCATCATCTAGTGGACAGTTTTGACCTGAGCCCAACGCATGGATGATATGTTCTTTTGTATATATAATGATTCTTTTGTTCTTAATCTCCAATTTCCTGCCCTTTTCTCAGTGATTAAATCTTGGTTGTAACTCACAACGAAGCAAATGGGTTCGTGAGGGTCGTGTACAATCCACTGCAACTCACATGTAATTACATCTTGTAAGATCTATGTAAAGTTGGTGACTTTGTAACCGTCAAATCTATCGGTGACTTGTTAAGGTTGTATTTGTTAACCATAGCATTTGTAAATACATTACTCACAGTTTACCCCCGTCACTGAAATGTGTGATTTTGCTTGTTATTCAAGGGTATCGTGTTTTTGGTCAATGGAGAATCAGAAGATCTGGTTCTTTACTCTTGTGCTTTTTTTAGACATCTTAAATCTCATGCTTGCATGTTAAGATACGTGATCATCCCAAAATGTGACACTATCATATACATTTGAATCACTGCACGTATGGTGCATGTGAGAATACATATTTCAATCAAATCCACTATTTCAAAAGGCTAACTTTACCTTAGACTCAGTACAAAAAAAAAGCCAAAAGAATTGCATTTTATTGTGCATGAAATTGAAAAAAGAAATTTTGGCTTTTCTTGTGAAGTTATATTTTACTGGTTTAGGTAACAAATTCACTTGTTTACGCTTACCATTTGTTGTTGAAGGGATGTGCAATGGATAGGGAAGGCGTAGGTTGTGGTGGATGGCAGAGAAGGTGATGGGCAGGAGGATATTGATCTCAACAAATCATTTACAGGTGAAAAAAGAGGAAGTAGAAAATAATCTGGTATTGTACTACATTGTTAACGTTGTTACAGGATGGTGCTGCAACATTAATACTATAGCATTGCTATGATAGCATGAAAGCACCAATACTACAGTAGCATGTAATGCATCAATGATATGGCAATGACATAGCATCAATGCAATGGTAATATCGGGGTATTGCAGATGTCATATCAATGTTATGGCAGCACCGTGTCACATTGTAATGATATCGTAACACTAATGCTGTGACAGTGCTGTAGCATCGATACTGTTTCGACATGTGAGGATTGTGGCATAGATTATATGGAGTCAACGTTATGCAACACTATCACTATCGTACATACGCGTAAGAACGATGATGTTTGTGCTACACATTGGCATGTGCAGGAAAACAAAGCCGTTTCTGTAGCCATCAGTGTATAAAGTGAATTTCTTTACGGTTTGTTGATTTTTTTGGTTTTCTGTTTTCCCATACCTTTTTGTTTAGTGTTGCAAACATCGAAAATGATAAAGTGTAAATTGTCTGGGGAAATGCTCCATTGTTTCTTTTGCAGATGTCTTAAATTGATGAATGATCCGTGCCAGAACTTAAGAATAATTTTGCTATTGATAATTTGAACAATTAATGTAGATAATCCAACTTAAGAATAATATTGCATCTCACATAGTCTCTTGTTGAGAGTTCACGAAAATTGGCCACTACGATAACAACAGAAACCTAACATTTGATACCTATCGTTAAATTGTTCCTTAAAAGGTATAAAATAAACAAGAAAGATCCCCCAACCAAATGCAGCATAAAGTTTTTCTCCTCAAATTTCTATCCCGTCAATTTGATACGTTTTGTCATTTAGCTAAAACTAGAAAGATAAAGATCAGATGGCACTATAAAACAAAAAGAGGAGATATCTTCTGCTTACATCTTTCTTTGAACAAATTCCAACATGTATACGGTAGGAGTCCCCAAGATTTTTCTAGGTTCACCAACAATTAATCTATATCAACTATACTTTCCTTTGGCTCCCCGTCAAAATTAACTTTGTATTCCAGGGGTGTTTGATCCACGGGATTGTCATAAATTTCATCTCTAATTTTATATTTGACACTTATAATTTTAAAATTATGTCATTCCAAAATTAGGATATAATTTTAGATTTTTACAATTTTATCCTCCCTTAAAATTATCTAATGTGATTTTATTTTATTTTATTTTTTCAGTTAATTATCTCTTTATTGTACTCACTTATTTTACTAAACAAACACCTCAAGCTAGTTAAAACTTCCTAATTAATTTCTTTGATAAAATAATAAAACATTCAAACGAAATAAAATTCTTTATTTATTTCATTTCATGGTCTTCTAATTTTTTTTTCTTCCATGAAACCTTCTATAAAACGAAGCTCCGACCGAATCCGTTTGATGAGGTCGCGGTGAACGGATGATGTGGACTTAGAATTTCTACAAAAGCAGGGTGCCATGCTCGGCTGTGCTTGCAAGCGATTTTACAGGGGGATTTTTTCTTATGTGCATTGCTAAACTATTTGATATCATGTACATGCAACTGAGAATTTCATATTTACACATTTGGTTTTATGAATCTGTTATTTTTATGGAAAAGATCGAAAAATTAGTAACTTCTCTCGCATCCTGATGCTATAGAGGCACCTATATAAGAGTCCTCCTCATAAAGCAAAATAATCGTGGGGTTTGGTTCCTCTTCCGCGTGTATTAAAAATCATGTAAATTCAAATATCCCTAATAAAGAATGATTTGGCCAACATTCCTACAAAGAATGCTAATTTTCCCACACATCTTTCATTTCCTCTGGTTTACCTTTCCCAAGAACTCCTATATCTACTTGTTTTCTCCTGTGCCATCCTCTTGGTGGAGCCAAGGGGACCTCCTCTAATTTTGCAATTTGTTTGGATCATCTATAACAATGTTTAACTTAATCATTTATATTCGTGTTTCACTCTCCGACCACTAAGTTCCTAGGTAGTAACCATAATGTCTACTCCCAACAACTCCACCCACACCACCACAACCACACACACACACCCCTCCCCTACCTCTTGATCTCTAATTTCCCTCCTTCCCTCACCCTCTATGTCTCTATCGATAGTCTTCTGGAAGAAAGAGAGAAAGATAGATAGGCAAGATGTATTTTAGATCCAATCACTTCTTAGGACCCATTTACATAAGGGATATCCCCCTTTGCTGGGAAGAATAATTGTACAGAACCCAAGTTTGAGGTTGGGATGAGTGGATCTCATGTATTCATCCCCTGCCCATCCCATAGTTATCCCCACTTCAAATAAACACCACCAAGGGATCAATTCAGGTTTGAAGTAGACACCAACAGGAGAGTATCCCCTATTTGCAAATTTCAAACCTTTCTAATTCCTTCCTGTAAACTAGCTCTTATACATCATCGAGAAGAAGGTGATGAGAGAACTCTTTTTCGTATAAGCACTTACAATTAGAATTGCATATAAAAAAACTTACAATTAAAATTACAAAATTGTGGAGATTGGGATGATGATCTGTCAACATAGGGAACAAAATAAATGTGATAATTAGAGGTTCCCATAATCCACAAGGAGTCCCACACACCTCAGGATTAAGGCAACCAAGATCCCTCTCTGTGTATATGGGAGAAGAAATAAGTTTGAGAATTACGGTGATGCAAATTAGGAAAAATCCATGACATTTCATTTTTGTCCCCATGATTGCAGATAGGCATGGCAAAATGCCTTCTTTAATTAGTGGTCATGAAGATGTCATTTTATTTTATTCTTACACCTCAAATCATTATACAACCAACACATGGTAACTTTAGAATAACCAAGATTAACCCCTTTGCATGCAACCATATTAACAAAGATGTACGGATTAACGAGTCACTTGCATCCTTCCTTTAAGAGGAGCCATACCATACACTTTTTCTTTTTATCCAGAACCTGACTTCTGTAAAATTAACCAAGCTAAACACAAGTGAATCAGATGATGCAATCATCTCCTATACATAACTCCAACCATGCATGCATATACACAGAAGTAGAAAATTAAGCCAAGATCAAGAGGTACCAACTTAACTAGAATCCATGGTGGAGCATATCCATCCAAGCACAGTAAGCACAAACAATCCTCTGGGATATGTACACGTATATGGCAAAGGAGAGGCTCATGAGGGCCACATCCTTCCAGTCACCCTTCTGCTTGGGCCGAAGGCTCTCCCTCACTCTCTCTGCTCCCATCAACAGCCTCTTCCCCACCCCCATCCTCTTCTTGTTCTTCATGTCATGATGCTTCGGGTCCTCTTCTGGATCTGGACTACTATTGTTGCAGCACCTCAGGCAGCTTAGATCTTTGTGGTGGCTGTGAAGGAGAGATATATGGTAGGAAGAGGAAAGGTTGGTGGTGAAGGGGAGAGTGGCCATGTGAGAAGAGGAGGAGGAGGAGAGGTTGGGAGATGGTGGTAGCATGTTTGTGGTGAGAAAGCCATGTGGTCTCATTGGAGAAGGTGAGAGAGAGAGAGAGAGAGAGAGAGAGAGAGGGAGTCTTAGTTGACACTCCTATATGGATCACAGGAAAAGGAGAAAGGTCGAAGTCTCTCTCATTGAACCACGTCACGAGTAGATATTAGTTTTTCTCTTGCAAAATAAAAAAAATGAGGGAAACAAAGCTTCTCGTTTTTCTTTCCAGACAAGGAAAAGCTTATCCATTGAACTAAGTACAACGAGAATGCTAGAGATTATTGTAAACTACAAGTAATACAATAATGAGCAGAGGAATGAGCTTCGTTCACACTGATTCTAGGGACATGTTTGATGTACCAACGAGGGAAACAAAGTTACCAACTACCAATTTTGTACATAAATGCAAAATACGTGTTTTGGCTCAGAAATAAATTTTAATTTAAAATCAAATATAGTTAGTAATATTTCAGTTATATACAAAAATCAGCGGTGATTTCTTGATGTACAAGTGAAATCACCCCCATGTAGATCAAAATATTCTTGGTGACACAAGGTTTTGAGTTTCTTTACCTTCATGCTTACACGATTAAGGCAAAAAGGAGTTGCTAGAAAAAACAGATAAAAATCGGGTAAAATAGATATGAAAACGGCCTCTGCATATATAGTACATAAGATATGAAGTGGCTGCCTTAATTTCTTGGTTGTTGGGGAAAATCAAATAGTATTTTCTCCCTACAATATGCACGGCGAGTTGTGTTGTGTCTTAATTCCCTTTACCAAAGATGGTAAGTACTCGATGTTAAGAGCTTATATTTTTTATGTTTTTGATCGTTCAAGACCGAGAAGCTTAGAATTCCAGTCAAATACATACAACACTTTTATTTTGGTTTTTTTCGTTTTCTTTTTTTTTTTTTTTGTTTTTGCCTCCTGTTTAGTTTCGAGGTTTGGAATTGCGATATGGCTCGAAAAGGCCTTGTTTTGGAATATGGATATGCACAAGTAAGGAGATATTTTGTAGGAAGTGGGGCCCATGATGGCCCTGGTTGGGAATGCGTGCGGACCTCTTGTTCGAAGATTAATGTTCGATTCAGATGTGGGATAAAATATTTATGTATTTATTTGGATGTTGAAATAAATAGGAAATTAAGTGATACGTTTGGATAACGTTATATCTTGATTATGATATGATTTTAAGATAGGTTTTTTCAATGATTTTCTCGAGGATAACATGTACTTAATGTAGAATAGCCGGAGAGTTTCTGTGAAGATGGTGGGAAAAGAAAGGTACGTAAGTTAAAAGAGATCCATTTTGGTATCCCTCAAGCAAATCACTCGTAGTTGAGTTTTCATGAAATCTGATTATAGATTCCATTAGAATCCAAATGAATCCTTTGTTTATAAGTAGATCAATGGGGGTGTAATAGCATTTGTGGTACTATCTATATGTGAATGACATTCTATTCATTGGATGGTGAAATAAATAAAAAATTAAATGATAAGATAAAATAATTAATTTATTGATATGATATTAGTATGTATATATTTAATATTAAAAAATAAAAGTTGAGAATGTTATTAAATATTTACTTAATATTAAAAATAAAAATAAAAGTTACGTAATTTCATGAGATAAAACTCTCTGGTAATGTTCCAACAAAAATCCGAAGGCCAAATATCCCCCCACTAACATAATGATAAGATAACCCTAGATGGTTTTCTTTGACTCGATGATGAGATTTGCTCCAAACATATCTGTTTTTAGTGGTTAGTGAATTTTCGAGATATTTCAGAAGTGGGGATATCTAGTTGCTAGGGTTAGTTACTTCTTTTACCCGATTTGCCAACCAATTCACTGCAATCTGATCAAAAATAAATGTAAGTGGTAATGTTATTTCATTAGTGCAAATATTAGATTTCTTTTGTCAAATCTTGACGAGAACAGCTGCCAATAACACACCATTGAGAAAAAAAAAAAATGACGTATGTTCCGAATAAAAAAAAAAGTCAGATGTAGCCATTGTTTACAAATCCAGGTGAACAAAATGATCATATATAATGTACAAATACCTACGGTCAAACATATTTAACGTTGAACATAAGAGTTAAAAAAGGAACTACTCCTCTTGAGCTCAAAACCAAATTAGGCATCACTCCCGAATCCCCGCCAACTGTAGCATATGTTGCCCAATATCCCTTCCAACACAATTGCACTTTACTGCAGGGCTGTTAAATCAGATCCGCACCAGTTCAATTAACCTCGACATATTCAATTAGTAGACCCAAATCCATTAAAAATGGGCAAATCGAGTAAAGTGCAACCCACTTAATAAACACATCAGGTCTAGGTGAGGTCACGTGAGTCCGTTAGACCCCTTACCTTAGGTTCATTTAAGATTGAACCACAACCTATTTTAAAATCTATTTTGGATCTGTCTTGTACCTGGGACTTGTTGACCCGTTTAGGTTCTGGATTGGAGATGTGGATTCAATTAGGATCCGGGAACTTGTTTACCAAAATGAGTCGGGTCAAGTCTAATTATAGATAAATAGGATAGGTCATCGATCTATGAGTTGCATACCCCTACTTATCAGGAGGTTTGAACCCACCTTGCTTTTGGGCCTCCTCAGTATATACGATGGATTTACGTACTTTAAAAGGATATTTCTGTTGAATTTCATTCGATATATTTTTATTTTGTTTCCGTGTGGTGTGAAAGATTTTCTTTTATCAGTGACAGTGGACCTTACAATATTTATGTTGTTTTTTCGAAGTGAATGATGGACGGGTAATTACCTAAATTGAAGACCCGAGTACATTCGGTTAGAGTATGTTTGTCACTGCGTCGACGTGGGGGCTTGGCCGACGGGCATTTGGCTGGAGTATGTTCGGCCGGTGATCGGTCCGCATGCGCTTGGTCGACATTTGTTCGGTCGGTGGTCGTCCGATGTGTGCACGTTGTGATCGTATTTTGTTGCCTCCTTTTTTTTTTTTTTATTTTTTAATTTTACTTGTCTCGTATTGAAAATCACGTGTGATCATGTATTTTACACGGCTAACACAATTCTTCAAAATTTTTGCTGATTGACACTTACCATTATATGAGCATAAAGTCGTCCAATTTCCAATCATAAGTCATTTTTTCTTCTTCTTTCTCTATTTCTTAATCCTATTTTTTTTTACATTGAGGCATCCCCATTTCTATGGAACATTTTTCTTCCCTCTTCGAAGAGTTAGATTTCTTTATCTTTTTCCTTACATCCCTTCTATCAGATTCTTCCCCTCCGATGAAAAGTTTATTTACAAGAGAGGAAAAACCGAAGACGCGAGCAGAGACCTGTACATTGCAAAAAAATTGGAATACATGTTCTCCTACTCACGTCCGAAAATTAATAAGTCTTTCTGGATTTCGCAAGTTCCCTGTGTACCATACTAGCGAAAGAAGACATTTGACAAAGAGGCTGGACCTTATCCTGAAATACCCATTGGGCCAGGCCCACAGTGAGCATGCATCGAGCTCGTTAATTACTGTTGGGCTCAAGCCTGCTGCGTACACTTCAGTGTGGCCATTTGGCGTATGACACAACGTATCTAACAAGAGCTGTAAAATGAGAGATCTATATATATTTTACGTATATTTACGTTGTTTATAGTACTGACGAAGAAAAGAAAATTTTCATTTAAATCTAACTTAAAAGAGACTTATGAAGGCTCAACAAGAAGTTCACTAAAATTCCTTTAAAGTCCCCCGCAATAGAATAGGATAAGGCAAAGGCTTACTAACCTAAGATCTGCATGACCGATAAATATCAGACAGATCTGACGCTATTACGAGAGTTTGCCAGTTAACATGTTTGTGCATCAACTCTAGCTTAGAAGATAGGCAGACGGTCGGACACATAAATCAATTAAAAAGTTAGACGGGTAGCTAAATATTTAAGCCAACTAGGAGGTCAAGCAAACAAATAGGTCCTATCTGGCAGATACTTGCCGGATAATATTTACGATAACTGTTTCACCGCCATCATGACCTCCGATGAACGTGGTAACACCCCTGACATTACAATTAGAACTCTCTGCAATCTACTGGCTAGAATTAATGCATGAAAACTTCTCCTTCTCTTTTATCATCGGCATAAAAAAGGATGGAGGAATGGTCTATATGGGCAACATGGGTCCATTGAGGTCGACAAGTAGGGTTTTCTTTGCTAGCGAGTGAATCGTCAAGGAAGTTTTGTCACAGGATGAAGGGGGAATTAAAATCAAACAAATGCTTTTAATGGATGTTCAGGCTGACATGACCATAGATACCTTGCTTCAATTCGGATCATATTGCCCAGATAATAGTAAGAAACCATCGTAGAACAAGCATAAATTTCTCCAGCACGACTGAGTCTTTTATTTTTCACTCCTGGAGACAAGAGTTAAGTTAGCCCCGTAACAAGTATCAAATTTAAGATCTTCAACGAGACGAAGCCAAAAATATTCATTTAGAATCAATCAGGGCTATATTGTTAATAAACTAATCGGACTTTCATCCAAAATTGTGCTAAGAAATTTTGGTAGAGAGAGGAGAGTGTTTTGAACATCCAAAAATCACATAACAAAAGAACTACCTTTTTATCAACTCGCTAAGAAGGATGCATGTGGAAATCCACATACTTAACCTCTAACCTCTACTAAAATTTGGTAGAAATGTATACAAAGTCGTTGAGATCTCTCTCCTTCTCTACCTTGAATGGGCAACAACGGAATGAGATACAAGTAGGGGTGTACACGGATTAAGTTGGATCGAATTGAGACTTAACTTAAATCCCACCCATAGTTTTTAGGTTGAGATTTTTTCAATCAAATCCAACCCGTTACACTACCAAATCCAACCCAACCCAACCCATAAAAATTAGGTTGGGTTGACCTAGGTTGAATGGGTTGTTGATTAATTAAAAGACTCAAAACTTATATTTATCTCTTACATATTTTCTACGTCTTTTATATTTAATAACAAAATATTTTAAATTCATAAACAATTTACATCTTCTAAAAAAGCTAATAAAATAAGTAAAGACAAAAAAATTTGATGGTTGTATAATAGCAATTGCCTCTTTCTCATAGAAAATCAAATGTATATTACAAGATGATTATCTTATCCATGTACTTTTTTTCATAGATACAGGTATTTAAAACAAAGAATTAGACAAGAATTAAAATAATTTTTTACTAATAAGGAAAAAATTCAAGATGCATGTGTAGATGTCTTTTAATTTTGTCTAAACAAAGAATTAGATGAAAACCTAAATAATGATGTTTAATTCAAATATCAAAGTTTCAAATAATTTAGACTAAATTAAGGGAAGGTAGAGGGGGAGGAGGATGGCCGGGTGAGGGAGTGGTAAGCTGTGTAATGGTGGTGGTAGCAACTCTGGTGATAGGATGGGCAGACAGGAAGGCAGAGAGGATGGTGGATGGCTGGTGAGGGGTGGTGAGTTGTGTGATGGTGGTGGTGGTGGATCGGTGACAGTAGGCCAACGGCTCTAATGGTAGGCTCAGGCTGGGTAGAAGGGAAGGTAGTGATGACGATGGATGGGCGGTGAAGGGATAATGGGCTATGTGGTGGTTGTGGCGGTGGTAGCTCTAGTGAAGGGGAGTGGTGGTTGTCACTAATGTAAAAGAGAAAGAGAGGAGGAAGCAAGATGCTAACATCGAGCGGTAATGACGAGAACAATGGCGACGATGAGAAGGGAGCTGCAAGAGAGGTTGGTGGCGACCACAAGAGAGGAAGTTTGGATCAGGGTTTGCAAGTGGGAGAAAAACTGAAAAAAGGTGCACGATGGAGAGCACACAGGGAGAGAGGAAAAAGTGGAATTAAAGGAGTGGCATATATTATTTGTATGATTTTTTTTGTCTCCTTTAAAGTTTAAACATGGTGATTTTTTTTCCTTTAAAATTTGAATGGATACTCTCGTGTGTATGTGTCAAGCTAAATCAGATTGTGAGTTAGGTTGGATTTATTAGACATCAAACCTAACCGAACTAATTTTTTATCGGATTGAAAATATCACAACCCAATCCAACTCAATTTAATTTTCAACCCAATCAAGTAGGATTCGGATTAAATCCAACCTGTGTACACCCCTAAATATAAGGTCCAAAGATGCAACTCAAACATAGGGATTGCATATTGGTTAGCTTTGAGCATAAGTATACGTTGGCATCTTAGGCATTAATTATTTTGTTACTATGGAATTACGTAACAACACCAAGGATAGCCAGTCGAAGAGAATTCTTTAATCGTTCATTTTTCCAAATTAATTAATTTGATTAACTTGATTGGATGCTTAACATTGAGAAGGCCCCCACCTGCCATTTGCATAATTAAGCTTGTTATCAGGGTTCCTCGTCTTCCCTCGTAAATCACAATGATGGCCCGAGAAATCCAAAACAAGGTCACGTGCATATAGCCGGCATCTTAGCTGGTTGTCCTCAGGCAAAGATCATATAAAAGCAACCGTTCCTTAGCGTAGGGGTGCCGTTCGTATGTTCCCACGCATGCATGATCTATGCGTGGGTGTTCTGTGATGCGATATGCGTCTTTTGAGTGTGAATTTCTCCTTTTAACAGGGGACGTGGGAATCAACCTTGAAAAAGGTGTTGGGTTACCTTCTTCTCATCGTGTTAGGTCATCGTAATAAAGTGAATGGCGGGGCCACCAACCGATATCTCCTTCCGCTCAGTCAAAATCGATACCCGACGTCATTAGTCGCTGTACCGAAAAAGTTCAGGTGTTAAATTGGTAAATTTTCGAAGTTCATGACGATATTGATATCACGGTCAAAGTTAGAAGACTACTTCGCAAGTTACTCCACCTTTGTTTTCGTTATTTTGTTTCACTTTTGGACAAATTACCCTCGACATGGTGCGCATTGTCAACGCATGTCCGCGTATGCGTGATCTGTTTATTTTATATATAATGAAATTTTAGTTAGCAAAAATAAAGGGAAAATTTTTAGTAGATATTAAAGTGTATACTTACTTATCCACACCTTCATGTAAGTGTTACGTTATGTATTAAGTTGTTGCTCTTACAGAGATAGATCACATCATCCAGGATATATGAGTTTCACATAAGTATCGTGTCAAAATGACATTATATATTTTATAATATTTTTTACTGCATGTAGGAAGTTGTGTATAATATGACATGTGCATATCATTATAAAAAAAAAAGGTTACTAGAGTTCTATCGAATTCAAAATAAGATGAGAATCCGATTAAAAGATAATCACACGACGCATGGGAGTTGATAACTCAGTTTTACCCTTGAGAGAGGATTTACATCTGAGAAGGGGATCTAACTCTTAATGTTTTTCACTAAGTATGTCAGAGAGAAGAGAATAAAGAGTACAAATAATTTCTTTCTTAGGATTTGCATCACCATGACCTGAGCCGCTATTGCTCTTTTATAGAAATAATCCCTCCACAATTTTCAATAACCACAATATATTAGCAATATCTTCGAGATTATCATTCTATAAGTGTCTTGAGATTTCCGATGTGCAATATCTTCAAGATTATCCTTACACAACCATCTCAAGATTTTCAGTGTCTAACAAGCTTATAATTTCTTAGATTTTGAAATGACCCAACACCTTGTTAAAGTTTAAGGCGTCTAAAGCGTTCACCAGATGTCTGGAGAGAACGTCAGACGTCAGGTAAAGGGCACCGAACATCTGAAAGTACCTTTTCTTTTCGCGCGCGTCGTACGCACGCCACGTCGTTTCCCTCACTGCCCCTTCCCTGCGACGACCATCCCTCACCAGTCCACGCCATCCCTCACCATTCCTCGCCACCTCGTCCCCCCTTACCTCCTCTCCCTTTATAACCTCTCCTCCTCTTCGTCTCACACCCCGCAGTAGGACACGAGAGCAAAGAGTAAAGCGAGGGCGAGAGCAAGTCTGAGCAGAGAGCAGAGGGTGCTGTGCTGCTCTGATCAGCGGCGAGCGAAGCCTAGGGTGGTTCCGTGGAAGTCATTTTTTCCTCGGAATCAGATGTCCGGAATGACCTCCAGACGTCTAGTTGGACGTCCGAAGGTAGTATGAGACGTCTGGTCTAGATTTGTTTTTCTGTATCTTTTCCTGCATGTTCTGACAATGCATGCACATGTGTCAGAGGTTGGGAAACGCGCTAGAGCGAGGATCGAGATAGTTTCAGACGTCCGGAAGCATCTCTAGACATCTAAAGGAACCCTTGGATGTCAGCACTGAGTTCTAAATGTCTGATAGAGGAATACCGAGAGAGGTATCCCTAAGAACTGTTTTAAGACGTCTGGGACCTTTCCTAGATGTCCGATTTCTATCTGATCGCATTTTTTTGGGCCCGTACAAGACTCTAATGTTGTTGATTTTCAGCAAACAAAACGTCTCTGTTTTCCATATGAGTTTCGCTATGTAGTGATACCCTGTCTATATCATTCTAAACCTTTTTGGCCTATCGATCTATGTTTTAGGTCTCCAGTCCGTCGGGTGTATGGGACCTGTGGAGACAACGGGAGCTGCTATACGAGCTTCCATTCCACTCGGTTACCCTGATAGAGTGTTTGTAACCATAAATCTCTAAATTAATACATGCAAGTAAATAATCTTAGGACTTAAGATGAACCCTAGGAAGGAATAAATGCATATTCTAGAGTATATTCTTGAATCCTAGGTCATGGCATGAACACTAGGGCTAGAGGAAAATACATGTGAATGTTTGAGTAATCAAAAGCTGCCTGTATTATCTGGAATGGACCCATACTATGATAAAAAAATGGAAATTAAACTGCTTGTTCCGTACATTCCAACTCAGATGTAGAAAAAGCTCATGTACGAAATCTTCGGGGAATGTAGACAAGAATACCATAGTATGGAGAACCGGATGGTTCTAGAATATGCCGCCCACGGGCAGGTGTTAAGGGAAATGAGCTGACCTTCGTGTACGTGGTACCGAAGAGAGCAACTATCTCTTGTAGTAGAGGGGAGCTTGCCGCCCTTGGGTTGAGACCCGGGGTGGGTTTGGCCACTCTACGTCGACTCTGGTTAGCCCTCGCGTATGTACCGAGGTGAGCTACTTAGTGTAGGGGGAGAGCTAGCCACCCAAGGGGGCCCGGGACTAGGACTAGCCACCCTACACCGACTCTTGTTAAGCCCACTAGGCGAACCGGAATAATCGGACGAGGGTACTCGGACTTTGGAGGGGCGAGAACCTTGTTCTATTTTGAGAGGCCAAAGCCCTGTGTTGTTCTGTGCTGTACATTTGGGTGTACCTGCTAGCGGAAACGACGGACCACGTGCCAGTACGGGGTAGCTACCCGCGCATTTATCACGTGTGCCGTAGTCACTGCTACGTCGCGACCATGACCTCGGGGTGGTAGACCAGGTGTAGGATTATCACGGGTGGGGACTCTCTCAGCCAAGAGGGTGTCACGTGTACGTCCTGCATCACGGGAAAACTACAAGCGAGATCATTCCTGTAGGGAACAAGAAGATTAAATAATGTAATGAATTCTGATTAGAGATCTCTACGCACCAACAAGTATAAAATAGTTGGAAACAGAAAGTTATATGTTAAACTACTTATTAAATGCATGTTACATCTTAGTCACCACTCTACTTAGCGTTAGCTGACTCCAGATATATATCTTTGTGCAGGTCAGGGATTTGAGCAGCCCGAGCTACCGGCTGCTGAGGACGCTGGGCCTAGTCGAGCCTAACTTTAGTTCTACTGTTTGATGTAGTGAGTTTTTATAGCCTGGTTTCCATTATATGTACTCATTTTTTTTATGATGGTTGTATTATGACATGTAATATTATAATATTATTGTTCCTTTCCCCGTTTGTTGTCAATTTCTTCCTACTTAGCTACTGTACTTGTGTGATTGTGGTTTGATGAATGTTATTTGGTTATTTCTTGTTGGACGACTGGGTCTTGGGATTAGTCGAGGCGAGCCGATCTCGGGTTCTGTAGGGATCTGGGACCAGGTCGTCACAGATTTCACAACAATTGGATTTAACCATGTCATCAATGTCAAGTAGGGATAGTGGTAGTGAAGAACTATTTGCCTTATCGTCCGACAAAGCCTTCTCATTCAACTTCTCTACCGGTATTTCAGTTGATCCTTTCATAAATTCGTAGGGATCTATGGCAGCTTTATCAAGCAGATATCTTATGTTGTTTAGTTAGATGGCCCTCAAACCTCTCTTATTGGGTCCCTTTGTTAGGAAAATGATTCATCCACCTAAAATGAGCAGTCAAAATTACTAGAAAACACATCAGTTAACTCCAAAAAAGCACTCGCGTATGCATCTAGGGTCCACCACTATTACGACCCGAACCTTGATCCTTACAGGACCCGAGATCGACTCACCTTGACTAATCCTAAGATCCAGTCGTCCAATGAGAAATAACCAAAAAACATGCATCAATCCACAACCACACAAGTACAGTAGCTAAGCAGAAGGAAATTGGCAACGAAAGTAGAAATAGAACTGTAATATAAGAATATTGCATGCCTTCAAGAATAGGAATACCGCCATGTAAAGACCCATTCTGTTCTGAGCCCTTTAAGACGTCTGGACTATTGGTCAGACGTCTGGACCCCTCCCTAAATGTCTGGAATTTGAAAATTTGGTACATAACTTCACGTCTGCGCGGGCTGCACGCAGACAATACCGCTCCTTTCTTTTTCCCTCTTCTCTCCTCCACCCGAACCCTAGCACACCCTTATAAAAACCCCTCTCCCCCTTCCTCTCTTCCCCACTCCACCACAGCCACCTTCCTTCCTTCCTCTCCACTGTAGCGAGAGGGGTGAGCACGAGAGAGGGTGCGAAAGCGAGCGATGAGGAGGAGAGGTGACGTGAGGAGAGGAGGAAGAGCTTAAGCTCGCGAGCTCATGGGAGCTCGCCGGAGGGCGCGTGGCCGGAGCGGCGCGTGTGGGAGGAGGAGCATGTCGGGGGAGATGTCCCCGACACTTGCTGCCGTCAGAGCTGTAGGAGAGGAGGCGAGGCTGCGGCTGCGCGAGGCGAGGAGGAGCAGAAGGTAGTTCTGGTTCTAGGATTTTCCCAGAATCAAATGTCTGGCGTGCCGTCCAGACGACGGGTTGGACGTCTGGTGACGACACCGGATGTTTGAAAGCAGTGTTCCGCGAAGGTATGTTCCTCTTGCGGATACGGCCATGCAGGCCGCACCGCAGCTTTGATCTGCATGGCTAAAGATAGGTGATATGGTCTGTCGCGTGCAGGGATAGCTTCGGGAAGGCGCGGGGCATGCCCTCCTACGCGTCTCGGACATCTGGACAGCTTACCAGACGACCGGAAGCACTCCCAAGCGACTAGAGGAGTGGTCGGACGTCAGGAGCTGGTTCCAGACGATCAAGAAGGGGTTCTGGACGTCTAAAGTTGATGCAGGAACTTGAGGTGAGACTCTGGTTACTTTTAAGACGTCTGGACCTTGTGCCAGACGTTTGATTTGGGTCTACAGTCTTGTTTTGGCCCGTTTAGGGTCCGTTTGAGGTCCGTTTTTCGCAAACGAGATATCTGTGGATTCCTTGTGAGTTCCTCTACATGTTAGAAATCCTTTTATACTGTTCTGAATGTTCCATTGTGGTATGTTCCTTGGTATAGGACTTCGATCGGTTGCAGGTTCGGGGCTTGCTTAGGCACGTGAGCCTGCCGTTTGAGCCCCCAATACTCCCGGGTTGTCTGGTAGAGTCGTTTCCCCCTATTTTAATTATAAAACCTGAATGCAAATGTGAAATTGGATAACTAGAAACCTAGGATGTGGCATGAATCCTAGGACGACAAGTACTTGCACTATTTGTATGCATGTTTGAAATTGTAGTCTTAAATGAATGAATAGAAATGTGAACAACTGCCTATTAATAAACAAGAGCTACCTGTGAAATATGTAATGCATGTGCTAGTTAAACAGTTACTTGTGACATTACTTGTTGTATATGTTAAATGATAGAAATACAAGCGACATGTGTATAATCTGAGAATGGAAATGTGAATGATAAAACTTGGTATGGAATGACATGGGGAATACGAGCATGAACCCTACGGGGAATTAGGAGTAGAGTTCCTGTGGATAAATGGAATGGATCTGGAAATGTGAGTGGGAAGTGTGTTGGCCCTTAAGTATGTGGTACCAAGGAGAGAGATTGTCCCCTATGTAGTGTAGAGTGGAGCTAGCCACCCTTGGGTTGGGACCCAGGGTTAAGATTGGCCACTCTACACCGACTTCTTTGGCCCTCGTGTACACTGTACCGGGAAGAGCTACTAGTATAGGGAGAGAGCTAGCCACCCCACAGGGCCCGGGGTTCAGCTAGCCACCCTACACTGACTTGTTAGGCCTACTAGGCAAACCGGGGTAGTTAGATGAGGATACGCAAACTGTGGAGGGGCGAGACCCCTATTTGGTTCTGAGGGGCTAGACCCCATGTTACTGAAAGGGTTAGGCCCTATACTATTTCATGCTATATTTTGGGCGTACCCGCTAGCGAAAACAACTGATCGCGTGCCAATGGGGGTAGCTATCCGTGCACTTATTGTGCGTGCCGTAGTCACCACTACGTCTGTCCGTGACCTTGGGGTGGTTAACTAGGTGTAGGATCACCACGGGAGACTCTCCCGGCCTGAAGAGCACCACATGTGCCTTCTACTCTTCGGAAAAGACTGCAATCAAGATCCTTCCCACGAGGAACATACGAGATCAAGAAAGATATTTGAATAGTAAACCAATGGTTGAAAAGGAATAACTTGTAAAATAAAATAATTGGAAAAGATAAATTACCTGTTAGCATTTACTGCTTTAGTTAGTTGGTTACCACTCTACTCAGCGTTCGCTGACTCCGTTTTACTTGTACCCCTTTACAGGTCCAGGAGTTGAGCAGCCCGAGTCACCGGCTATAGAGGGTGCTAGGCCTAGTCGAGCCCAGTCGTAGTTCCCTGTAGTTATACTTCCTTTTGTTGTGAGTTCAGACTATTGTTTCTGTTTCTGTACTTTGTTTCCGCTTTACTGTTGTGGTGGTGATATGTACTGTTAGCATTTTTTACTTCCTTTACTGCTTGTACTCTTTTACTGTTAGTTACTTAGCATAGTGAATGTGGTTTACTTTCCTGCTTTTTGACTATTTCTTATTGGACGACTGGGTCTTTGGATTACTCGAGTTGAGTCGGTCTCGGGTCCTGTAGGGATTCAGGAACCGGGTCATAACACGCCATCACAACAAAACTATTACAGATAGAGAATATAACGGAAAGTACTGAAAATATAACTACAGGAACTCACTACAACTAGCAATAGAAACTACAGCTGGGCTCGACTAGGCCCAGCTGTAGGTTCGCCCTACCAGGAGGGGTGACGTAATAATTGCGGAAATAAAATAAAACAATCTCACAAAAAAAATAATCGCACAAAAGGCACAAAGATTTTTAGGTGGAAACCCAAACCGGGTGACAACCACCACCTAATCCTCTCGAGTTAGGATTTTCCGATCAACCAAGTTGATCAAATCCACTAACCGAATCACTTTAAACGAGGGCGATTCAACCTCTATTACAACCATGCTACTTAGACGAGGGTAGCGTACCTCAACCCCTCTTCTTTACGAGAAGGATTCTGTCTCGCGAAGGAGACGGGAATTCGCAAATCGAATACCCAACCAAATAAACAAAGATAAAACAAAAATCCTATAGAGCCAACAAAGTAATTTTGAACCTAAGCTTCTATAGGAAATAAGATGCTTCCCTTTGAAAGGAGTGCGTCGACGATGCGGATGCATGTGCCACGCGACGGCGCAACGTCACTCTCTTGAACAACAGCGGGAGAGCAGGTGCGCAACAGCTTGATGCTCTCAAGATGAAGAATTAGAGCTTAGAGAGCAAGAGAGACAAAAAATGGTTTGAAAGTGTATTGCAAGGTGTGTCTTGTGTTTCTTAGGTTTGTATTGGTGTGTAAAGGCTCCCCTTTATTTATAGAGGCCTTAGGATGGCTTTGGAAGGCTTAGAAAAGCTTCCATAGCCGTTTGGTACAAAGCCCAAGTGAATCAGCTCGAAATCAGGAACAATCATTGCTTTGACAGGCTTATCAGACGTCTAATTCTGGCATTAGACGTCTGGAAGTTCACTTTAAGACGTCTGAAAATAAGGTCAGACGTCTGATTTTGGGCGAGTCTCTTCCTGACTTGGATCAGATCTAAACAGGGTTCTAGTACAAGTCCATCAGACGACATACAGGACGTTTGGCACTATGTCTGGACGTCTGGAAACCTACTTTTTCTGTGGGAATGGATTTCCAAACATTGCAACGGCTAGAGAATCTCTGAGAAGAGATTTTGGGTCAGCCGAGGCAAAACGGTCATTTATCAGACGTCTGGAAAGGCCTAAGGACGCCTGATAATGCTCTAACGGTCATATTATTGAGTGTTTGTAAAGGCAGCCAACAGTCCACTAATTGGACGTCTGGCAAGTCCATCAGACGTCTGGTCTAAGGTCTGGACGTCTGATTTCATCAGACAAAACTACCTAAGTCCAGCTTAATTGTTATCAGACGTCTGAATCAACAGTCAGACGTCTTAAAACATATTATCAGACGTCTGATCTTGGAATTAAACGTCTGGAAATGCTGTTTGAACCCTATATTGGTTTTCTAAGTTCTCTACAGAAAATCTAAGTATCCTAGGGTTGTGCTGGTGTTCCTAGGACTACTGTTAGGGTACTTTGAGGCTTTTTAACATGAATCTAAGTAACAAAAATAAAGAGCGACAAATGAAACGAAAAATACAACAAGTACAAGAGAAGGAAATCTATCCTATTATTCATTTCCTTCCATCTTCAATCCATCGCTTCTCACGAATCTCCTCTGTTTTCCATCAAGCTCCTCCAATCCATCCTGGATGCGAGCTCGAACTCCGTCTAATCACGTCTCCATTTGCAATTGGCCTAAAATCTAAGACTCCAAGTGCAAATGTTAAATGACACGTGTTTTGTTATCATCAAAACAAATGATCGTGGTGCTCTAGCACCAACACCAGCGTCCTCAGCAGCCAGTAGCTCGGGATGCTCAAATCGCTGACCTGTACAAAGTTATATAATTGGAGTCAGCTAACGCTGAGTAGAGTGGTAGCTAAACATAAAATGGGTTTAACAGGTAGTTTAACATATTGCTTTTTGATCCAAATAATCTTATAACGGTTTTCTGTGTAGAGATCTTTAATCAGGGCCCATCTCATTATTTAATCTTCTTGTTCCCTAAAGGAACGATTTTGCTTGAAGTTTTCCCGTGATGTAGGATGCACATGTGGCACTCTCTTGGCCGGGAGAGTCCTTCCGTGGTAGTCCTACACTCGGTCTACCACCCCAAGGTCACAGTCATGACGTAGCGGTGACTACGGCACACGTGATAAGCGCGTGGGTAGCTACCTCACACTAGCACGCGATCGGTCGTTTCCGCTAGCTGATATGCCTCAATGTATAGCGCAGAACAGTATAGGGCCTTGCCCTCTCAGAACAGAATAGGGGTTTCGCCCCTCAGGGGTCTTGCCCCTCCTTAGTCCGCATACCCTCATCCGACTATCCCGGTTTGCCCAATAGGCTAACAAGAGTCGATGTAGGGTGGCCATGCCTAACCCCGAGCCCCCTTGGGCGGCTAGCTCCCCCCTACACTAAGTAGCTCACCTCGGTACCAAGTACACGAGGGCCAGCAAGAGTCGACGTAGAGTGGCCAAACCCACCCTAGGTTTCAACCCAAAGGCGACAAGCTCCCCTCTACACTACAAGGAATAGTTGCTCTCTTCAGTACCATGTACATAAAGGTCAGCTCACTTCCCTTAACGGCCACCCGTGGGCGGCAATTCCAGAACCATCCGGTTCTTCGTTCTATAGTATTTCCATATTCCCTGTAGGGTTCGTATATGAACTTTTCTTTATTCCATATCTGGTTTGTTACATACAGAACATGCATCTCAGTTTCCACAGCACGAGTTCATTTTTCCTATCCATAATGTAGTTTATTTTGGGTAGTAAAGGCAGCTTATGATTTATTTAATCATCCATCTTTCTACACATGCATCTTTTCTATCCCTAGTGTTCATGTCATAACCTAGGGTTCAATTGAATAGCTGTATTCTAGAGAATATGTTTATTTCTTCCTAGAATTAATCTCACATCCTAGGTTTTAACTAATTGCATGCATTTTATTCAACTTGGAGAATTAGTTAGAACCATTCTACCAGGACAACTGGGTGGAATGGGGGCTCGTACAACAACTCTCGACTTCTCCGCAGGTTTCGCACACATGACGAACTGGAGACCTAAGATGTGGATGGATAGGTTAAAAGTATTCCAAAAGATACAGATAAGCTATCATTACGTGAAGAAATTTGTACGAAAAATAATGATATTTTGTTTACGGAAAACCAACATCGTTTGGGCCTTGAACGGGCCTAAAAATCCGAGGTCTGACAGAAATCAGACATTTGGGAAAGGGGTCAGACGTCTTAAACCAACTCGCAGGCATACCTCTCTCAGGGCGCCTCTATCGAACGTCTGTAATGCAGTGCCGACGTATGAGGGTTCCGTCAATCGTCTGGAAGTGCTTCCGGACGTATGAAACTGCCTTGGTTCTCTTCCAACTTCCGACACATGTACGTGCATTGTCAGGACTTTGGAAGAGAAGAAAATACAGAAAATAGAACTCTACCAGATGTCTCATTCTACCTTCGGACATCCGGCAAGACGTCTGATTTCACAGAAAAATGACTTTCGTGGAACCGCTCTTGGCTTTCCTCACCGCAGACTGATGAGAACCTCATCATGAACCCTAACTAGCATAATTTAATCCAAATGAGTGTGAAAAAGCTCCTATAAAACCTAAAGAGAGGCTTAACTCAGAGAATTCTGAGTTAAAGAATAAGACAAATCATACTGGGTAAAACTGTAATTTTACCAATGTAGTGTGTAAACAGAGTAATTAAGGGTCCAAACACAGGTCAACGAGCTTAATAAGGAGGGAAGTGGGATGATCTGATCTTAAAAGGGTTATAGCAACTTCTAGGAATTAAATGACATTCTGTAACTCTAAAATAAATCTACTTTAATTTACAAGGTTCGAGGCAGGATAAAAATCAACTAAATCCTCTAAAATTCATGGAAAAATATTCCCTAGGGTTTATAACCTTCAATTTGGCCTTTGCAACCTACTTTGACCTAAAATGAGGACCATACCCAATTTATGACTTAATTTGGGTTTTTGCGTAAATTGACCGGTCAAACATGGTCCAACCTAAAATCAAATTTCACCATTAAAATCCTTAGGTTCAAATTAGTCTGGTATAATAATTTAGGCCTAAGAAAAGACCATCTTGACCGACTTTACAAATTGGTCCTCTTAATTTACTTTTTGACCCTTATCTTTTGAAACTGTTGCGATTAGCCCCCCATCTTCTCATCTTATTTGCAGAACGGTCCCCCCTGCCATTTCTGCGCAGCTCCATACCTCCGGCGACCTTGCGTAGAGGATGGCACGGCGCAGGGCAGGGCGCCCGTCCTCAGCAACAAGCGGGGGGTTCCCTGTGTCGCCCTCTGTCGTAGGGACCCTCCCCTGACCTCTGCAACCGACCATGCCTCTCGTGCGAACGCACGAAAGGCATGGGTGTCCATTTCCAGCCACACCTCGGCGAGCACAGCACGTCGCCTCCTCGATCTCCTCTCCTCGTCAGTGCCTATATAAGGAGTGGCAGGGTCTGCCTTCTCCTGCAAGCTAGTTTTGGCCAAGAGAAACCCTAGATTTCGTCTCTTCCCTCTCCGATTAGGTAGCCCAAACTTCTGGCGATCCTCCCTCCTCCTCCTCGTCGCTCTGCTGCCATACCTGCAGCAGAGCCCACTCTACCCCGTCGTCCCGCGCCAGGCCGCACCAGCTGGCGCCCTCAGATCTCCTCTTCGTCGCCGATAACCCCCTCCTGGGCATCTTCGTCCCCAGCTCCGGCAGGCACGAGCTGGACGCCTCCCTCTCCCTCTTCGTCGACTAAGTAAGTAGGAATCTTCCTCTCTCCCTCCCTTATATTCTCCCCTTCCTGATTTACCATTTTAACCCACCGACCGCCACTTCCACCCCTATCTGCTCCATCTCCGGTCGCCATCTCCGTCGAGGTCACTCCACCTCCACAGACCACCTCACCCCTCGCCGACAAGCCCAGAAGCTCCCCCTCACTCCACTCAACCGTTTCCCCCACTCCGTTCACCACCATTCACCGCCCGACCACCCCCCCGAACAAACCCACTTCTGCACACACAGTCTGCCCTAGGCACATGGTCACAGGTGCCCCTGCGCCTCGCCGACCCTCGCACTGCCTTCGCCGCCCTCTGGCGAAGCTCCCTACGTTATCTGATGTGGCGGAGAGGCTATCCTTGTGATTTCAGGTCTCCTCCTCCTCGCCGCCATTGACGAGCTGCTGAAGCTCCTTCGCAAGCAGCTCCAGGATGCCTCTAGGCCAGGTGTGAGCCCCAGGCAGCGCGGGTTGATTTCGCTAGCACGCTCAGGTTTGCGACTGGGGTTGCGAACATTCGCTGCTACCCTAATTGGCAGCGCTTTCTCGCCCGCAGGCATGTAGATTGGAGGTGGGACTTTAGTCCCACCTCGTAAGTGTGTGGCCTCGTGCCCACACTTAAATTGATTTTGTGTATTAAGCTTATCGCCTTCGATACACAGGGGTCAAGTCCCTCACCCGCACGCAGCGCGCCACGTGCTCGCTCGCCCTCGCCCGCGCTCACGCCTCGCGGGTCTGGGCCGAATCCGACTACCCGACCAAGCACTCCTCGCCCACCACCGCACGCCGGTGGGCCTGGTACCAGGCGCGCAACCCGAACCCGATTACCCGGCTCTGGGAGAGCTTTCCTAAAGAGAGATTCAGAGAGAGAGACGCGAGGAAGGGGTAGGGGTAGGTTTTGCACTGATCGTTGTGTATGCGCGCAGGGAAGAAGGAAAAGGAAGAAGAAGAGAGGAGGAGCGGCCGAAGACTTAGCCGCACTGAGCAACTGAAGAAGAAAGGAAGGAGAGGAGCTGAAGGAGAAGAAAAGGAGTCGCACTATAGCAAACGCATAGTTAAGTCGTCTGAGCACCGAGTCAGATGATGGAAGGTCAGCAAGCAGAGCAGGAAAGAAGGCAGGCTGAAGAAGAAAGAAAGAAGAGGAAGGGCCAAAGCAAAGAAAAAGAGGAGACAGGAAGGAGAAAGAAAGAAAAGAAGAGGAACGGCCAGAGTAGAAGAAGAAGAAGAAGAAGAAGAAGAAGAAAAGAAGGAAGAAGGACTTAGCAGCTGAAAGAGAGAGAAGGCAGAAGCTCTGCAGCCGCAAGGAAGAAAAGAAGAAAATTAGAGAGGAAGAAAGGGAAAAGAGAGGGTCACCACAACCGCAGAAAGAAAAGAAGAGAGAAGAAGGCAGATTGAGGGAAGAGAACAATCAGCTGCAAGAGAAGAAGAAAAGAGAAGAGAAAGAGAGAAGAAGAAGAAGCCAACAAAAAAGAGAACTTTTGCTCCCTCTCTCTCTATCTCTTAATTTTTGTAAAATCTTATATTGTGAATTTATGTTTCGAGAATTATAGTTGCTCCCTGAGTTCGACCTTGGGAAACTTGTCATTCCGAGTAAAAAATTTGTATTAAACTGGTAACTATTTTGTCATATACCACAACGACTGTAATAACCTTAAACACGAAAACACTCCAGTTTTTGGCGCCGTTGTCGGGGAGCAACGGCTATTCTAGAAGCCATTAATTCACTATTTTTGAGTTTCTATTAATCTCTTCTCTTTTGTGTGCAGGCACAAGAAATCAAGAAGACAACAAGCAACCGCACAACAACCACACCTAGGACAGGTAATTTTCTATCCTCTCATTTTAACCCCTAAATTCTAAAGAGAGAAAAAGAAAGAAAAAGCAATTTAGGCATAACCTTTCTTCCATATTTAGTAAATCATCGAAGCTGCCTGTTTTCAATTTCAACACACTTTCTGTACATCCATTAAGGGTATTTAGGGCTAACACCTTCTTGCTTGAGCCCTAATTACCCAACAGGAAGCTAACTGGACCAAGTAGAGCCAACATAAGATTCAAAATTAGGGTTTTAGAGACACTTCTTAAGCAAGAATTGAGAATTCCCAAAAGAAGTGTGCCCAAGCCATTGTTTGGAAGCACCTATTCAGAAAAACCCTAAGAAATTTGGCTCTTAAAAACACTTGAACCCTAAAAGACAAAGACCTAATAAGCTCTCAAAGGAACTAGCAGGTGAAGTTGACCCCTTGGGTCAACCAACCTTAAACTTAGGTCACTCTTTGTAATAAAAAAGCTAAATTTCAAGTGAAAACCTAAGCACCTTGATCCTAACTAAAAGTGGTAGACCTAAGAGGTCAAGGTCCCCATTCTGATCTACCTGGAATCTCAGTGACAAGAGAGGTCGGGTGGGGGAAACCTTGTAACCCATGGGGGCGCTCTACTGTGTAGGGGTCTTCGCGAGACTCAACCTCTCTGGCCACCCAGGTAATTCTCAGGTGGACGATCTTTTGATCAAGGGGTCCATCTGCCCCGAACCTCTATAGTCACCCAACATTCTGGATGTCTTGATTGGGTCCAGCACCTGCTAAACTCATCCTCTCCAGAAGTGTATGTTTGGTAGGAGGTCCTTGAAACCTCCTTTAGAAATTCACTCTCCTCGAGGCCGAGCATCGGTGCCCTTGTTTGTGCAATCAACACTTCACATAGACCTCTCCTCCGACTCCGAACCCAACTCACCTTCTTCTTCCACAATGGCTCAGCCAGTTGAGGAAGAAAATAATCTGGAGCACCAGCTCCAGCAACTCAATGACCTCTTCCAGAACTTCATGCACCCACCACAGCGTCCTATGATGAGGGACCATTATAATCCTGCTGCGGTGGCTATTGAGCCTCGGGTCAGAATCCCGACTAGAGGACCTGATTCTGAACTAAAGCCCAACATGATTCATGCCATACCTAAATTTCATGGGCTTAATTCTGAAGACCCCTTCTAGCACATAAAACAGCTAAAGCATTTGGCGCAGACTTTTGGGTCAAATGCACAAAATCGGGATATTCTCCTCATGAAGATGTTCTCCTTCTCCCTTATGGACAAGGCCGCTCATTAGTACCAAACACAGACCCGACCGATCAACAATTGGGAGGAACTTTAGTCCGAGTTCTTGAAGTTCTTTCCTGTTGGTCGGACCAATGCCTTGCACCATCTGATTACCCACTTCACGCAACAAACAGGAGAACCTCTCCATGAGGCACGGGATCGCTTTCAGGATCTCATGAGGAAGTGCCCCCATCACGGAGTTCCTAAATGGGAACAATTCTAGTCTTTTTACCAGGGACTCCGTGAAGATATTAGGCTTTTCGTCAATGCAACTTGCGAAGGGAATATCATGAGTCAGCATGAGGACACCGTGTGGGAGATTCTCGAAAATATGTGCGAGAACTCCATCAATAATGACTCCATGGGATTATTCGACAGGACGAATACCCGTGCATCGACAAACCTTAAGGGAGCACACGAGACGCAGGGCCTGTCCGTATCAGTCGACCTGGAATTGATGGCCAGTCGATTGGACAAGGTCTCTATCATTGAGAAGAAGGTGGATGCGCTGACTCAACACTTGCAGCGAGCCACCTCTGCGCATAATTCCTTTGCATAGCCTCCTTCCACACGGGAGACTGTGCAAAACATTCTCCACCGACCTTCTCCTGGGATGGATCCGTATCCACCCCCATCTGATTCTCGGGTCGGAGGATCCTCCGATCCTTTCTATACTAGCCAAGGGAATTCCACTCCCCCATTCTCTGACTCTTTGGAGGTTCCTCAGACCTGCGAGGACCTCAACGCCATCCAGAATGATCCATTTTCTAATACCTACAATCCTGGATGGCGAAACCATCCCAACTTCCAGTGGGCCGGAAATTCCCAAACTCAAAGAGCACCTTTTCAGCCCCGTCCACAACCACCTCGTCCTTACCAGCCG
Organism: Thalassia testudinum; assembly: GCA_037157565.1. Lineage (NCBI taxonomy): Eukaryota > Viridiplantae > Streptophyta > Magnoliopsida > Alismatales > Hydrocharitaceae > Thalassia > Thalassia testudinum. The sequence continues at coordinate 84,435,680 of JAZHRO010000022.1, forward strand.
CCTCAGCCTCGATGCAACCCTACTTATCCATTAGGGCCAAACCAAGACCAAATGTCCCTCATCCTTCAGACTCTGGCTGACATTCAGAGAACGAATGCGGTTATTCAGAAGCAACACAAGGATGAACTTACAGAGGTTCGAAACCAACTGGCCCAGTTGACAAATTCTTGCCAACCAGGCACACTTCCTTCTCAACCTCTTCCTAACCCTAATAACGTGCCGACCCAGAGGCGCGTTATGAACCCAAACCCGGGCCAAGCACACATGATTTATCAGGCCCCCTCTGTTCCTCCACCTGACGGGATGGAGGCCTCAACTTCTTATGCGAGTTATCAGCAGCAACCCATCCTATCAAACCCTAACCAAAACCAGGCAGGACTGAATTCTGTGACCACCCGTAGTGGTAAGGAGACCCAAGATCCACCTTATCTAGACCACTCCAAGCCTGGTAGTGATCCAAACCCTAGGATAGTAATCCAGGACGTTCCCACCCCTGTCCCAAATCAAAGACCTGGACCTATCCTAGAAGAACCAACCAAGGTTCCATTTCCTGAGGCCATGACCAAGGGAAAGAAGACAACCAAACCCGTGGCACCTGAGGAGGACCTGGTCAAGCTCTTTGAGTAGGTCCAAATAAACTTCCCCTTGATGGATGTGATTCGCCACGTACCGGCTTACGCACGATTCTTAAAGAATTTATGTACACCTCAGCGTAAGCAACGAACCAAGAGTGGGAGTCCAATTGTACTGTTAGAGCAAGCCAGCTCTGTAATCCTGAGCAGACTCCCACACAAGGAAAAAGATCCAGGTACTCCCCTGATTTCCTGCAAAATATGTGAAACCTAGTTTGACAGAGCATTACTAGACTTGGGTGCTTCCATAAATCTGATACCCACATCCTTACTTAACCACCTAGAAGAATCTGAGCTAAAACCAACTGAGGTGACACGACAATTAGCAGATCGATCTGTAAAGTCACCTAAAGGGATTCTTGGGGATGTTATTGTAAGAGTGCAGGAATTCTATTTCCCTGTAGACTTTATAGTCTTAGACAGGGACTCACCTGAAAATCCTAGGGATACACCGATCATTCTAGGGAGACCTTTCCTGGCTATTGCTAGAACCAACATCAGTTGTGAGGAGGGCCAAATAGAACTGAAATTTGGGAATCAAACCCTCAAAATTGATATCTTTAAGGCCCAACAACGAATCCATTGCGGTGTCATCGAACAAATCTGTGATATTAGGGCTTTGGTTGATGAAACACATTTTGAAAATAACCTGATTATGCCTCATCAACCACAGAAAGATATTGAACCACAATTAGAGGAGTCAGATCCTGATTTAGACAAACCCATAACTCCTATCCTTGAACCTTACACTTACCCTGAACCACCCGCTGCTGTTGATAACCCCATCCTTGAACTAAAATCCCTTCCCGATCATTTGAAATACATTTTTTTGGGTTCTAATCAGACTTTTCCTGTGATTATAAATTCTAAGCTTACTCCAAATCAAGAATCCCGTCTGATTGCTGTTCTCCAGCAACATCGTAGAGCCATTGGTTGGACTCTCGATGACTTGACTGGAATAAGTCCCTCTTATTGTACACACCATATTTATTCAAAAGAGGGTGCACGGCCTTCCCGTGAGATGCAAAGGCGTTTGAATCCTAATCTGCAAGAGGTCGTGAAAAAGGAGATCATTAAGTGGCTAGATGCAGGAATCATCTACCCGATCTCCGATAGTCGTTGGGTGAGCCCAATTCAGGTTGTGCATAAAAAGGCAGGGCTCACCACCATTATGACTGAAACCATAGAAAGCATACCTAACCGAATAGCCAACTCGTGGAGAGTCTACATAGATTACTGACGACTCAATTCCTCCACGAAGAAGGATCATTTCCCACTGCCTTTCATTGATCAAATTCTCGAGAAATTAGCGAGAAATCGATTCTTCTACTTTCTTGACAGGTACTCCGGTTATAACCAAGTGGCTATTCATCCTGAGGACCAAGAGAAGACCACGTTCACCTGCCCCTTCGGAACTTACGCATTCCAAAGGATGCCTTTCGGTCTCTACAACGCACCCGCGACTTTTCAGCGGTGCATGCTTGCCATATTCTCTGATATGGTAGGTGATTATCTGGAAGTCTTCATGGATGACTTCTTAGTTTTTGGGGCATCATTTGATGATTGCCTCCAGCACTTGGTTCATATGCTCAGGCGCTGCATCGATGTTAATTTGGTTTTTTCCTGGGAAAAGAGCCATTTTATGGTGCCTGAGGGGATCGTCCTAGGACATCTAATTTCTGAGAAAGGCAACTAAGTGGATCGAGCCAAGGTTGATCTAATTTCTCGGCTTCCTATGCCTAGCTCGATCAGGGACATCCGTTCTTTTCTAGGGCACGTTGGGTTTTACCGTCGTTTCATTCCTGATTTTTCAAAAATCACGCGCCCCCTGACTACTCTTCTTTCTAAGGATGTACCCTTTGAGATCTCCAAGGAATGCACTCAAGCCTTTGAAAACCTCCGTGACCGAGTCACCCAGGCCCCGATCCTACAATCCCCTGATTGGTCTCAACCCTTTGAGATCATGTGCGACGCATCTGATTTCGCTATAGGAGCGGTTCTGGGGTAGAAAGTTGATGGGAAACCCGTGGTCATCTACTACGCTAGCAAGACACTTGACGGGGCTCAGCGTAACTATACAGTTACGGAGAAAGAGCTGCTAACCGTAGTATTTGCCCTTGAAAATTTTCGATCTTATCTCCTGGGTTCCCACGTCATCATCTACTCGGATCACATGGCTGTGAGGCATCTCCTTGCCAAGAAGGACGCGAAGCCCCGACTAATCCGATGGATCTTGCTGTTGTAAGAATTCGACCTCGAGATTCGTGACAAGGCAGGAAGACAAAACGTGGTAGCTGACCATTTATCTCTCCTTCCTTCTGAGATCATCAACCCTTCTGGACTCATCACGGAGCATTTCCCTGATGAGCACCTACTGGCTACTGGTACTAGACTTCTATGGTTTGCTAATATAGTAAACTACTTGGCATCTCATCAGATCCCGTCTGATTGGCCGAAGGCCAAGAAAGACAAATTATGCTCTGATGCCAAATACTACATTTGGGAAGATCCGTACCTCTTCCGCATAGGTGCCGACCAAATCATCCGGCGATGTGTCCCGGAAGGTGAAATTAATGATATTCTCTCATTCTGCCATGACCAGGCATGCGGTGACCACTTTTCTGGGCACAAAACCACATCGAAAATCCTTCAGTGTGGCTTTTATTTTCTCACTCTGTTTAAGGATGCATACAATTGTTGGTGCTAGAGCACCACGATCATTTGTTTTGATGATAACAAAACACGTGTCATTTAACATTTGCACTTGGAGTCTTAGATTTCAGGCCAATTGCAAATGGATACGTGATTAGACGGGGTTCGAGCTCGCATCCAGGACGGATTGGAGGAGCTTGATGGAGAATAGAGGAGATTCGCGAGGAGCGATAGATTGAAGATGGAAGGACAAGAAGAATATGATAGAATTCTATTTTTTTCTTTCATGTACTCTTGTCTTTATTTTTCTTGCTCTTTATTTCCTTAGAACATTATGTTAAAGAGCCTCAAAGTACCCTAACAGTAGTCCTAGGAACACCAGCACAACCCTATGATACTTAGATTTTCTGTAGAGAACTTAGAAAACCAATATAGGGTTCAAACAGCATTTTCAGATGTCTAATTCCAAGATTAGACGTCTGATAATATGTTTTAAGATGTTTGACTGTTGATTCAGACGTCTGATAACAATTAGGCTAGACTTAGCTTGTTCTATCTGATGAAATCAGACGTCCAGACCTTAGTCCAGACGTCTGATGGACTTGCCAGACATCCAATTAGTGGACCGTTGACTCACTCTGCATGCACTGCAGAATATGACGTTAGAACCTTATCAGAAATCCTTAGGCCTTTCCAGACGTCAGATAAATGACTGTTTTGCCTCGGCTGACCCAAAATCTCTTATTAGAGATTTTCTAGCCGTTGCAACGTTTGGAAATCCATTCCCACAGTAAAAGTAGGTTTCCAGACGTCCAGACATAGTGCCAGACGTCCTGTATGTCGTCTGATGGACTTGCACTAGAACCCTGTTTAGATCTGATTCAAGTCAGGAAGAGATCCGCCCAAAATCAGACGTCTGACCTTGATTTCAGACGTCTTAAAGTAACCTTCCAGACTTCTGATGCCAGAATTAGACGTCTGTAAGTCTGTTAATGCAATGATTGTTCCTGATTTCGGACTGATTCATTTGGGCTTTGTACCCAACTGCTATGGAAGCTTTTCTAAGCTTTCCAAAGCCTTCTATAAATAGAGGGGAGCCTTTACACACCAAAGCACACCAAGAGAAACCTAGACACACCTAAGCAACATAGTTCCACTCTTTTGTGTCTAAGAAAACAAGCTCTTGCTCTCCAAGCTCAAGCTCTACATCTAGAGAGCATCAAGCCTTCGCGCACCCGCTCTCCCGCCGTAGTTCACGAGACTGATGTTACGCCGTCGCGTGGCTCACGCACCTGCGTCATCGACTCGACGCGCTCCTTGCAAAGGGGAGTTTCCTAATTCCTATAGAAGCTAGGTTTAAAATTACATTGTTATTTTATCTTTATTATTTGGTTGGGTATTCGCTTTGCGAATTCCCGTCTCCTTCGTTGGACAAAATCCTTCTCTTGGAGAGAAGGGGTTGAGGAATGCTACCCTCGCACTTGTAGCGTGGTTGTAATTGAGGTTGAAGCACCATCGTTTAAAGTGATTCGTTTAGTGGGTTTGATCAACTTGGTTGATCGAAAAATCCTCACTCAAGAGGGTTAGGTGGTGGTTTTCACCCGATTTGGGTTTCCACCTAAAAATAATTGTGTACCTTGTGCGATTGATTTTTGTGAGATTCTTTATATTTTATTTCCGCATTTTATTACGTCACCCCTAGTAGGGAAGCTACAATTGGTATCAAAGCAGGTCTTGCTGTTTCGACGTAACAACCAAGCAGAAGATCTATGGAGGGGAGCAGTTCCGCGGGTAGGATTTCCGAGGGCCAGCCTACGACTCATCCGCCGTTCTTCGACGGGAACAACTACCCTTATTGGAAGCTGCAGATGAAGACGTGGCTTCAAGCCACCGATTTCACGATCTGGGCTAGGTGCGAGACCCCCTTCGACATTCTAGAAAAATCTGTCGCAGGCTACTCACAGTTGCAGATTCGAGAGCTTTCACTCAACGCAAAGGTAATGAATGCCCTGTATTGCGCGTTGAGTCCGAAAGAGTTTGAGAAAATCCAAGAGTGCACCACCGCCCACGAGATATGGAGGAGGTTAGAAGACACTCATGAGGAGACGAGCTCGGAAGAAGATCTCGAGAAAGAAGAAACCGCTTGCTTCGGTTTCATGGCCAGAGGAAGCGACAGCGAAAGCAGAAGCGACTCAGACAACGAGGTAAGTTACGACTTACAAGAAGCTTTTAATGAACTTTTTGAAGTTAGTAAAGCACTTAAGATAGAAAATAAAAATGTTAAAAAGAATCTTAGTTTTCTTAAATCTGAAAATAAGAGGTTAGAAATAAAACTCAAGGATCTAGAAGCTAGTCCTAAAAATGATAACCTATTATTAGAAAATCAAAACCTCATCAATGAAAATAATAAATTGATTGAGGAAAATGTTAGTCTAAAAATAGAAATTTCTGATTTAAAGACTAAGATGGATATTATAGAAAAAGAAATCGCATGTCTTAGGGAAAACTCCAACAAATTAATCAACAAAGTAGATAATTTTTATAGCCCTAAGGTTGAGAAAGGATCTCCGTCAAGGAGACCCGCTAACAGATCCAGATCCAAGCCCACTTGGATACCGAAGAAAGATTTGGAATCCTGGTTTGTAGGTTTCAGGGATAACTACAACACAAAGGACTGGACCTACAAGCTCATGGCTGGTCAACTCGAGTTGGGTGAACCAAGGAGTAGACCAAGGAGGAGAGCAAGAAGACCGATGCGACGGCGAACAAACAATGAACCAGCCGCACGTCGACCACCAGATTGGAGACCGGCGCCGATGCCAGGGCCTCCAAGCTTCGGATGGGAGCCCCATCCGATGTGGAATCCACCACCACCATTCAGGCCATTTTATTGGCCATGGTAGGTGAGGTAAAATCATTTATCCTATCTATCTTTTTATCATAAGCATTTAGATGGGGGAGTTAAAAAATTTTATGAGTTAATTGTCAATTTTTAAGGGGGAGATGCAAGTTAGGTAAATTTCCTTTAGCAAGGGGGAGAAAAATAATAGCTATCTTGTTGTTACAAAAAGATGGACGACATTACTTCTTGTTTAAAAGAAATTCATCGAAGAGCATGTTTTAAGGGGGTGTTATAGGAAATCTAAAATCTATCAAACCTTTTTGATAATGTCGAAAAGGGGGAGGATTTTTTGCATCATTATTTATGGTTTTGTCATCATCAAAAAGGGGGAGATTGTTGGTGCTAGAGCACCACGATCATTTATTTTGATGATAACAAAACACGTGTCATTTAACATTTGCACTTAGAGTCTTAGATTTCAGGCCAATTGCAAATGGATACGTGATTAGACGGAGTTCGAGCTCGCATCCAGGACGGATTGGAGGAGCTTGATGGAGAACAGAGGAGATTCGCGAGGAGCGATAGATTGAAGATGGAATGACAAGAAGAATAGGATAGAATTCTGTTTATTTCTTTCATGTATTCTTGTCTTTATTTTTCTTACTCTTTATTTCCTTAGAACATTATGTTAAAGAGCCTCAAAGTACCCTAACAGTAGTCCTAGGAACACTAGCACAACCCTAGGATACTTAGGTTTTCTGTAGAGAACTTAGAAAAATAATATAGGGTTCAAACAGCATTTCCAGACGTCTAATTCCAAGATCAGACGTCTGATAATATGTTTTAAGACGTCTGACTGTTGATTCAGACGTCTGATAACAATTAGGCTGGACTTAGCTAGTTCTGTCTGATGAAATCAGACGTCCAGACCTTAGTCCAGACGTCTTATAAGACGTCTGATGGACTTGCCAGACATCCAATTAGTGGACCGTTGACTCACTCTGCATGCACTGCAGAATATGACCGTTAGAGCCTTATTAGACGTCCTTAGGCCTTTTCAGACGTCTGATAAATGACCGTTTTGCCTCGGCTGACCCAAAATCTCTTCTCAGAGATTTTCTAGTTGTTGCAACGTTTGGAAATCCATTCCCACAGTAAAAGTAGGTTTCCAGACGTCCATACATAGTGCCAGACGTCCTGTATGTTGTCTGATGGACTTGCACTAGAACCCTGTTTAGATCTTATTCAAGTCAAGAAGAGACCCGCCCAAAATCAGACGTCTGACCTTGATTTCAGACGTCTTAAAGTAACCTTCCAGACTTCTGATGCCAGAATTAGACGTCTGTAAGTCTGTTAGTGCAATGATTGTTCCTGATTTCGAACTGATTCATTTGGGCTTTGTACCCAACGGCTATGGAAGCTTTTCTAAGCTTTCCAAAGCCTTCCTAAGGCCTCTATAAATAGAGGGGAGCCTTTACACACCAAAGCACACCAAGATAAACCTAGACACACCTAAGCAACATAGTTCCACTCTTTTGTGTCTAAGAAAACAAGCTCTTGCTCTCCAAGCTCAATCTCTACATCTAGAGAGCATCAAGCCTTCGCTCACCCGCTCTCCCGCTGTAGTTCACGAGAGCGACGTTACGCCGTCGCGTGGCTCACGCACCCGCGTCATCGACTCGACGCGCTCCTTGCAAAGGGGAGTTTCCTAATTCCTATAGAAGCTAGGTTTAAAATTACTTTGTTGGCTATATAGGATTATTTGTTATTTTATCTTTATTATTTGGTTGGATATTCGCTTTGCGAATTCCCGTCTCCTTCGTGGGACAAAATCCTTCTCGTGGAGAGAAGGGGTTGAGGAACGCTACCCTCGCACTTGTAGCGTGGTTGTAATTGAGGTTGAATCACCCTCGTTTAAAGTGATTCGTTTAGTGGATTTGATCAACTTAGTTGATCGGAAAATCCTAACTCGAGAGGGTTAGGTGGTGGTTTTCTCCCGGTTTGGGTTTCCACCTAAAAATAATTGTGTACCTTGTGCGATTGATTTTTGTGAGATTCTTTATATTTTATTTCTGCATTTTATTACGTCACCCCTCCTGGTAGGGAAGCGACAACAATCGCTGCAAGGCATGCAGTCGTTGTCAAACTTTGGGCAACATGAGCCATCGCGACATGATGCCTTTGCAGCCAATTCTCGTATGCGAAATCTTCGATGTTTGGGGAATTGATTTTATGGGCCCCTTTCCTGTTTCGGATGGCTTTGAGTACATTTTGCTGGCTGTGGACTACGTGTCCAAATGGATCGAAGCCATATCGACCCGAACCTGTGATCACAAAATCGTTCTCAAATTCATTCATCACAATATCTTCCCACGGTTCGGGATTCCTCGTGCTATCATCTCTGACGAGGGGACCCATTTCACGAATACTTGGTTCAGGTCACTGATGACCAAATACGGGGTATCTCACCGAATCTCCACTCTTATCACCCCCAGACTAGTGGTCTAGCTGAGCTATCAAATCGGGAGATCAAGAAAATCCTGCAGGTCACTGTTTGGCCTGATAGGAAGGAGTGGTCGTCCCAACTTCCGGAAGCTTTGTGGGCTTATAGGACCACCCACAAAACCCAATTAGGCATGTCTCCTTTTAGACTTGTGTACGAGAAGGCGTGTCACCTTCCCGTTGAACTGGAGCACAAAGCCTATTGGACAGTACGGAGCTGTAATTTAGATCTTTCTAAGGCTGGAACCCATAGAAAGCTTCAGATAAGCGAGATCGATGAGTTACACCTTGATGCGTACGAGAACTCGCGAATCTACAAAGAGCGGGTTAAAGCCTTCCATGACAAGCACATATTTAGAAAGATCTTTCATCCTGGTCAGAAGGTCATACTCTTTGATGCCCGACTCGAACTCTTCCCTGGGAAACTGCAATCCAAGTGGGTCGGACCATACCTTGTCTGACAGATTTTTGGAAATGGAGCCGTCGAAATTAGTCCGCTCAGCCATGATTCCGAACCTTCCATCGTGAACGATCAGAGACTCAAACCGTTCATTGATGTAACCTCTACTGATTTGGCTGAATCATCATTTATCCTCCATTTTCCCTGAGCATATTGCTTCCAGCCGATGGCGTAAAACTCAGCGCTCAACGGGAGGCAGCCTGTCATTATTTTTGAAAAAAAACCTAAAACCTTTTCTGACACCTCTTCGCACTTAAGGTTTACCCTTTAGGACAACCGACTCCACCTCAGGTGCTTGCATCTGAGATTAGAAATCGTCCGCAATAGTCACCCCGACCCATTCACTCATCAAAACATTTGTCCTAATGAATGAACTAAGTTAAATAAAAACCCTCCTAAGTTACAATGAGGACATTGCAAATCTTAGACATGGGGGGTATGAAAGTGCAAAACTCACAAGAAAAGGTTTTAAACAAAAAAATTCACATATGCCAAAAACACCAAAAAAATTAAAAAAAAAATTCGAAAAAATATAATAAAATGAGAGGAGGAAACAAATTTTTTGGACTTTACAAAGGAGGAGGAGAAAAGAACAAAATGAAAGGAAAGTGATAGTCATAAGTAAGAAATTAAGGAGTCAACCTAAGTTCTAAACCACATTCAGGGAAAAAAAAAATGGAAAGTGCACAGTGAGATTAGTAAGAACGCAAACCGTAGGCATTCTTGGATAGACTCTTAGTACCCATTAAGATCTAGACATTTCTCAAGAGGTTGAGGAAAATGAAAAGCTTAGGAATTAGGTCCAAGGCTTAGGGAGTATTTGGCCTCGTTAACTAACTTTTGGTTTACGGGACTAAGTAACCTAAGCACCCTAACTTCACACACAGCTTGATTCAGTAAGCATAAAAATCAAAATCACACAGAAGCATTGCAAAAATTCTGAAAATGACACCTACAGTAGGAACGGCCAATCAACACAAGTTGATTTGGACGAGTTCCCAGCACGGAGAGGTGGGAAATTCCCCTCGAAGATGCGTAACAAAATATCATCTCATCGGTGCTTGTCTCATAGGATATTTACATATCCTACCGGGGGCATGTAAGCACTCTACTGGTTCAGATTCCATGGATGGCATTATCACGAAATGTCAATTGCCAGGGTCTGAATTCGGTCACGGAACACCATAGATGGGATTATCTTGAAATCTCAACAGCCAGAGTTCTGGGGGTTACCATGGGCGGTGCTATCTCGAAGCATCGACTGCCAGGAACCCTTGAGGATTGATGATGGGGACAAGGAATCTGATACATACCGTGTTGAGAAGCCAATCCTAAGTTAGAATTAAAAAGAAAACGAGAGAGAAAACTCTCCAAACATATAAATCTTCTACTTCTCTTTCTTACAAAACGCACTGCGAACTGAACCAGAGCTAAAATTATCTCAAGCACGGGTGCTTTAACCACAAAGTCCAATAAGCCTTAGGTTAGTTCTTGTAGGCCATAAAAAACCTCTACTAAAGACTGAGGCTGAGGCTAGACAGATCTAGATCATGGTTGGTACTAGAGTACTTTTTAGGCCTATGGATGGCATTCTGACCTAATCAAGGTTACAAAAGAAAATTCACTTATCTGAAATCATTAAGAACTTCATGGTCTAGAACAATGGTTGAAACCTTAAAATTTTACTAAGGGACTAGCAAAAGCTAGGCATGGGGGTATGATGAGAACCTCATCATGAACAGTAACTAGCACAATTTAATCCAAATGAGTGTGAAAAAGCTCCTACAAAACCTAAAGAGAGCTTAACTCAGAGAATTCTGAGTTAAAGAATAAGACAAATCATAGGGGGTAAAACTGTAATTTCACCAATGCAGTGTGCGAACAGGATAATTAAGGGTCCAAACACAGGTCAAACGAGCTTAATAAGGAGAGAAGTGGGATGATCTAATCTGAAAAAGGTTATAGCAACTTCTAGGAATTAAATGACATTCTGTAACCATGAAACAAACCCACTTTAATTCACAAGGTTCGAGACAGGATAAAAATCAACTAAACCCTCTAAAATTCATGGAAAAATATTTCCTAGGGTTTAGAACCTTCAATTTAGCCTTTGCAATCTATTTTGACCTAAAATGAGAACCATGCCCAATTTATGACTTAATTTAGGTTTTTGCGTAAATTGACCGGTTAAACATGGTCCAACCTAAAATAAAATTTCACCATTAAAATCCTTAGGTTCAAATTAGTTTGGTATAAAAATTTGGGCTTAAGAAAAGACCATCTTGACCGACTTTACAAATCGGTCCTCTTAATTTACTTTTTGACCCTTATCTTTTGAAACCCTTACGATTAGCCCCCTATCTTCTCGTCGTTCTTTGTAGAACGGTCCCCCTACCATTTCTTCACAGCACCATACCTCCGGCGACCTTGCGCGGAGGATGGCGCCGCGTAGGGCGGGGCGCCCGTCCTCAGGAACAAGCGGGGGGTTCCCTACGTCGTCTTCTGTCGTAGGGACCCTCCCCTGACCTCTGCAACCGACCATGCCTCTCGTGCAAACGCACGAAAGGCATGGGTGTCCATTTCCGGCCACACTTCGGCTAGCACAGCACATCGCCTCCTCGATCTCCTTTCCTTACCAGTGCCTATATAAGGAGCGGCAGGGTCTGCCTTCTCCTGCAAGCTAGTTTTGGCCGAGAGAAACCCTAGATTTCGCCTCTTCCCTCTCCGGTCAGGCAGCCTGAGCTTCCGGCGATCCTCCCTCCTCCTCCTCATCGCTCTGCTACCATACCTGTAGTAGAGCCCACTCTACCTCGTCGTCCCGCGCTAGGCCGCACCAGCTGGCGCCCTCAGATCTCCTCTTCGTCGCCGATAACCCCCTCCTAGGCATCTTCGTTCCCAGCTCCGACAGGCACGAGCCGGACGCCTCTCTCTCACTCTTCGTCGACTAAGTAAGTAGGAATCTTCTCTCTCGCTCCCTTATATTCTCCCCTTCCTGATTTACCATTTTAACCCACCGACCGCCACTTCCACCCCTATCTGCTCCATCTCCGGTCGCCATCTCCGGCGAGGTCACTCCACCTCCACAGACCACCTCACCCCTCGCTGACAAGCCCAGAAGCTCCCCCTCACTCCACTCAACCGTTTCCCCCACTCCATTCACCGCTATTCACCCCCCCCTGAACAAACCCACTTCCGCACACACAGTCTGCCCTAGGCACACGGTCACAGGCGCCCCCGCGCCTCGCCGACCCTCGCATTGCCTTCGCCGCCCTCTAGCAAAGCTCCCTACGTTATCTGATGTGGCCGAGAGGCTGTCCTTGTGATTTCAGGTCTCCGCCTCCTCGCCGCCATTGACGAGCTGCTGAAGCTCCTTCGCAAGCAGCTCCAGGATGCCTCCAGGCCAGGTGTGAGCCCCATGTAGCGCGGGTTGATTCTGCTAGTGATAACGATGGCTTCGAGAGATAACCGGGTTTTATTGTTATCTCGTTGTAATATAGCCGGTTATTGCCATCATTTCAAATATATAATTTTTTACTCGGAAAATAAAAGAGTTCCCGAGGTCGAACTCAGGGAGAAAACTGTATTCTAGAGATATACATGTTTCTTTTACAAAAATAAACAAAGAGAGAGAAAGAATGTGGTGTCTTTTTTTCTCTTTGTTTCTCCTCGTCTCAGATCTGCCTCTTCTTCGTTCTGCAGAGGTGATGCTCTTCTTTCTTTCTTCAGATCTCCTTCTTTCTTCTTTGTTCTGCAGAGGTGATCTTCTTTCTTCTTAGTTCTGCAGAGGTGATCTTCTTCTTCTTCGTTCTGCAGAGGTGATGCTCTTCTTTCTTTCTTCAGATCTCCATCTTTCTTCTTTGTTCTGCAGAGGTGATCTTCTTTCTTTCTGCAGATCTCCTTCTTTCTTCTTTGTTCTGCAGAGGTGATCTTCTTTCTTCTTAGTTCTGCAGAGGTGATCTTCTTCTTCTTCGTTCTGCAGAGGTGATGCTCTTCTTTCTTTCTGCAGATCTCCTTCTTCCGTCTTTTCTTTTTCCAGTCAGGGACGTCGCCCCTCCTTCTTTCTTCTTTTCCCTTCAGGCCGTCGTCTGATTTCCAAATCAGACGACTTAAACTGCCTGTTGCTACAGTGTCTTCCTCAGCTTCCTTCTTCTTCACCTGTTCCTGCACACTTCAGAGCTTACGTCAGAGGACAAAACCTACTCTACCCTCTCCCCCGCGTCTCTCTCTCTCTGAAACCACTCTTGGGAGAGCTCTCCCAGAGCTGCCGGGTAATCGGGTACGGGTCGTGCCCGGGTCCAGGCCCACCGGCGTGCGTGGTGGGCGAGGAGTGCAGGTCAGTCTAAGTCGGGTCGGGTCGGGTCAAGTCCGCGGGGCGTGAGCGCGGACGAGACCGGGTAACCGGGCGGGTGAAGGGGACCTCACCCCGTGTGCTGAGGCAGTAAGCCTCCAGCACTTTTGCGTCTTATATCGCTGCGCCTCTTCGGACTTTTCCGAGGTGGGACTAAATGTCCCACCTCAATTGCGCGCCCGCAGCGGGGAAAGCAGCGGGAGATCGCGGCGTCACGCGAAGCCTTCTGCCTTAGTTGCGAGCCTGGTGTTTTGTCGAAACGCCTCGCAAGGCCTGGGAGTCGAATCTGGGCGTGGCGCTGAGCGTGGCGCGCCTGTAGCTGCAGGCGGAAGCAGCTCCTTCTGCACGGCAATGGCGGCGGAGGTCGGGTGGCCTGTTCACAGAAAAACGGCCTCTCGGCCTAATCAGAAAGTGCCGGGAGCTTCGCCAGGGTGCGGCGAAGCTCGTGTGGGTGGTGGCGAGGCGCGGGGCAGCGTGCAAGGGCTGCCCTAGGTCGGACTGTGGGTCGGAGGATGGGTTTGTTGGGGGAAGCGTTACGGAGGTGTGGAGTGGCAGTGAAGGGGTGGGGGGTGCTCAGTGTGATGAGGCGGAGGTTCGGTGAGGGTCGGCGAGGTGTGTGAGGCTGTGGAGCGATGGGAGCATCTCGCCGGAGGATGGCCGGAGACGAAGGGGGTGACGATGGTCAGGGTCGGTCGAGGGCTTAATTGAACAAATTGAAAGCGGGGAAAGAAAGAGGAAAAGAAGGGGAGTAGTTCTAGCTTACTTGCAGGGACGAAGAGGGAGGAACAGGGCGACAGTCGTATCGACTGTCGCCGGAGAAGACGATGCTCAGGGAAAGGGGCGGCGGCGAGCAGAGAGCCGGAGAGGCGCCCGCTGGGTGCGGCGTGGCGCGAGAAGAGCAGGGGAGGAAGCCTCTGCTGCTGGTATTGCGGCAGAGAGAAGAGGAGAAGGAGGAGGAACCGCCGGAGCTGGTGAGCGTCTGCCGGAGAGAGAAGAGAGGAAAGTTGGGGGTTTTCTCCGTCAGACCCGAGCTACCCCGGTCGGTGGAGCAACGGGGGGTATTTATAGGGATCAAACAGGGAGGAAGGCGGAGGGAGACGACGTGTCTCCCTCGCCGGAGGATGGCCGGAGACAAGAACCCATACCGTCCGTGCGTTCGCACGGCCGGTATGGTGGGTTACAACGACCAGGGGGGTGTCCCTGCGACGGCTGACGACGCAGGGCACCCCCGGTTTACTTGCCAGGTCCCCCACCTCACCCTGCGCGGCGCCATGCTCCGCGCAAGGTCGCCGGAGCATGGTGCTGGCAGGTTTTGCAGGGGGGACCTGATCGCAAAGAACGAAGGAGAGTTAGGGGCCAAAATGCGAGGGTTCAAAAGTTGAGGGCCAAAGAGTAAATATATGAGGACCAAAGTGTAAAGTTGGTCAAGGAGGTTTCTTCTTAGGCTCAAGTTTTTATACATGATTAATTAGGACCTACGGAATCTGATGGTGAATTTCATTTCTATATTAAACCTTATTTGACCGGTCAATTTACGCAAAAACCCAAATTAAGTTATTAATTGGGCATGGTTCTCAATGTAGGTCAAAATGGGTTCTGAAGGCCAAATTGAAGGTTCTAAACCCTAGAGATTATTTTTCTATGAATTTTAGAGGGTTTATTCTATTTTTACTTTGCCTCGAACCTTGTGAATTGAAGTGGGTTGTTTTAGGGTTACAGATTATCATTTAGTTTCTTGGAAGTGCTGTAGCCCTTGCTAGATCATCTCATCCCACTTTTATTCTTATTAAGCTGCTTTGACCTATGTTTGGGCCCTGAATTACCCTGTATGCAGATTATACTGGTAAAATTGCATTTTTACCCCTTATGACTTGTTTTCTCCTTAAACTCAGAATTCTCTGAGTTAAGCCTTTCCTTGAGTTATGTAGGAGCTTTTATCCTTTGTATTGGGTCAAAATGAGCTAGTTATGGCTCATGATGAGGTTCTCATCAGCTAGCATGCTCAGGTTTGCGACTGGGGTCGCGAACGTTCGCTGCTGCCCCAATTGGCAACGCCTTCTCGCCTGCGGGCACATCGGTAGGCCTGGTCCCGGGCACGCAACCCGAACCCGATTACCCGGCTCTGGGAGAGCTTTCCTAAAGAGAGATTCAGTGAGAGAGACGCGGGGAAGGGGTAGGGGTAGGTTTTGCACTGATCGTTGTGTATGCACGCAGGGAAGAAGGAAAAGGAAGAAGAAGAGAGGAGGAGCGGCCTAAGACTTAGCCACACTGAGCAGCTGAAGAAGAAAGGAAGGAGAGGAGCTGAAGGGGAAGAAAAGGAGCCGCACTGTAGCAAACGCAAAGTTAAGTCGTCTGAGCACCAAGTCAGACGACGGAAGGTCAGCAGCCAGAGCATGAAAGAAGGCAGGCTGAAGAAGAAATAAAGAAGAGGAAGGGCCAAAGCAAAGAAAAAAGAGGAGACAGGAAGGAGAAAGAAAGAAAAGGAGAGGAACGACCAGAGCAGAAGAAGAAGAAGAAAAGAAGGAAGAAGGACTTAGCAGCTGAAAGAGAGAGAAGGCAGAAGCTCTGCAGCCGCAAGGAAGAAAAGAAGAAAATCAGAGAGGAAGAAAGGGAAAAGAGAAAGGGTCACCACAGCCGCAGAAAGAAAAGAAGAGAGAAGAAGGCAGATTGAAGGAAGAGAACAATCAGCTACAAGAGAAGAAGAAAAGAGAAGAGAAAGAGAGAAGAAGAAGAAGCCAACAAAAAAGAGAACTTTTGCTCCCTCTCTCTTTATCTCTTAATTTTTGTAAAACCTTATATTGTGAATTTATGTTTCTAGAATTATAGTTTCTCCACGAGTTCGACCTCGGGAAACTTGTCATTTACAAGTAAAAAATTTGTATTAAACTAGTAACTGTTTTGTCATATACCACAACGACTGTAATAACCTTAAAGACGAAAACACTCCACCACAGACGCTACAGCAGAGCAGCACAGTGCCCTCCGCTCTCGCGCTCAGACTCGCGATTGGCTCTCCGCTCTCCACTCGTTCTCTCCCTCTTTGGCTCGGCGTGAGGGTGTGAACGAAGTGGAGGAGGAGGACTTATAAAGGGAGAGGAGGTGAGGGGAAGGGCATGGTGTTGCAGGGAGTGGCATGGGGTGCGGGGATGACCGTCGCAGGGTGATGAGAACCTCATCATGAACCCTAACTAGTACATTTTTTTACCTAAATAAGTGTACAAAAGCTCCTACAAAACCTAAGGGAAAGCCTAGATCAGGAAATTACAAATTTGAGTATAAAATAATTCACAAGGGGTAAAATTGTAATTTTACCAATACAGTACATAAATGGGATTTCTAAGGGTCTAGACACAGGTCAAATGAGCTTAATAAGAGAAAGAGTGGGATGATTTGATCAGGAAAGGGTTATGACAAAATCTAGGAATTAAATGACATTCTGTAACCCTAAAACAAACCCACTTTAATTCACGAAGTTTCAGGCAAGATAAAAATCAATTAAACCCTCTAAAATTCATGAAAAAACATTCCCTAGGGTTTAGAACCTTTAGTTTGGCCATTGGAACCTATCTTAACCTAGATTGAGAACTATACCCAATTTTTGACCTAATTTGGGTTTTTATGCAAAATATCTAGTCAAACGAGGTCAAACCTAAAATCAAACTTCACCATTGGATTCTTTAGCTCTAAATTAGGTTTGTACCAAAATTTGGACCTAAGGGAAGGCCATTTTGACCTACTTTACAAATTGATTCTTAACAATTACTTTCTAACCCTTAACTTTTTGAGGCCTTGCAAAAACCCCCTCAGCTTTCTCGTCACTTTCTTCATTCAAGTCCGTCTGCCATTGCAGCAGGGACACATACCGCCGACGAGGTTGCGAGGCGGTTTTCTCCTTGCTTGCTTGGGGAGCTACTCCCAGATTTGAAAGGGGAGCCCTCTGCGAACCCCCTACCGCATGAGCAGCTCCCCATACCCTGAATCGCCCCATACCTCTCGTGCGAACGCTCGAGAGGTATGGGTATACCTCCGACCATGCCTCTGGCGTCGACTTCTGGCCACCTCCATGCGAAGAACCTCCTGCCCGTGCCTATTTAAGTAAGACCAAATCATTCCGCACCTCCCAAGCTTATTTGGCCGCAGACTCCCCTCAGAATTCATCCCCCTCTCTCCGGCCAAGTAGCCTGCAAGCTCCGAGGATTTTTCCTCCTCCCTCTCGTTGCTCTGCTGCCATACCACCGGCAGGGTTCACTTCGCCTCGTTCTTCCGTGTTGTGCCGCATCAGCACACACCTTCCTGTCCTCCTCCTCGTCGCCATTATCTGCCCATCAGGGCCATCTTCTTCGACGATGGCACAAACATGCCGTTCGTCTCCTCCGCCTCCCCTTCACTCCAAGTACCCCCGATAAGCTCCTCTTCTCCTACTTTCTATTTCCCCTCTGTCAATTTAATCTTTCGACTCCCCGACTCCACTGTCCACCATCGCCATCTCCACCTTCGGCCAGACCTCTGGCGAGGCGTCCCCGCCGCTCCACACCTCCATCCGCCTCTCCAACTGATCCCTGAGCATCACCACCACCCACTGATCACCCTACGACCTTCCACTGACCGCACCAACCCCTGTCGCCTTCCCCCAACCTAACCCATCTTTGCGGCCACAAAGTGACCTAGGTACGCACGCCTAGGCCGCCTCGCGGCCAACCACCCACCTTGGCATCTTCGCCGTGCTCTGGCGAAGCTCGCCGAGCATTTTGACAGGGCCGTAAGGCCGTATTGCTGATTTCAGGTCTCGAGCTTCCTCCGCCATTGACGCCGAGCTTGGAGCCAGCTCGCAAGCAGCTCCAAGCCTTTCCTGCTCCAGGGGACGCACCCAGGTTGTGCGGAAGACCTCCGCGCGCAACTCCAGGTCTTCGGTTGGCAACGAAGGCCTCGGCTGGAGTGGCAATCACTCGTGCTTGCTGCTACGGGCACGCGAGAAAGGGTGGGACGTTTAGTCCCACCTCGGAAAGTCGTAACCTTTTCGAGCGGTTTAAGTGGATTTTGTGCTCTCTGCTGTTTGCCTCGAATTCACTAGGGTGAGGTCCCTTGCCTCACCTATCACACCTCGTCCGTGACATAACCCGCCTACCTGGCACCCGGATCCAATTAACCCCTCTGTGCACTCCTCGCACACCACACCCACGCCAATGCGCCTGGACCTGGGCACGCGACCGACCCAATAGCCCGACTCTGGGAGAGCATACTGAAGAGAAATACACAGAGAGAGAGAGATGCGCAGGAAGGGTAGGGGAATAGGTTTTGTTGTGTGGTGCTTGTGTAGGAAGAGGATGCTAAGGGAGGAAGAAGCACATCAAGAGAAGGAAGCAGGACTTAGCCGCACAAAGGAATAGAAGTTGAAGAAGAAGGAAGAGAGAGTGCAGCAGAGAGAAGAAGAAGAGATGCGGATGAAGAAAAGAAAGAAGAAGAAGAAGCCAAGGAGGAACTGCAATATAAGAAGAAGAGAAAGAGAAGCAGCAGAGAAGAAGAGAAGAAGAAGCCAAGAGGAAGAAGAATCAGCAGAAGAAGCATTGTAGCAAGTGGAAGTTTAAGTCGTTTGATCCTGAAGTCAGATGTCTGGAGAGAGAAAGAAAGAGAGAAGAAAAGAAGAACAAGTTTTCCTATCTTTTATTATTTTTTGTCAAACAATGTATATTTATATTGTAAATTGTGATTTTGTACGCTTCTAAAATAAAGTATTGCTCCCTGAGTTCGACCTCGAAAATTTTCTATTTTTGAGTAATAAAAGCAAATATACATACTAGTTGCTAACGAGCCACCACAGGGTGAGGCGTGGGCGAGAGAGTGGCATGCGTACGGTACGCGTCGCAAAGAAAAAATATTTTCAGACGTCTAACTTTCTCTTCAAACATGTGGGAAACACTCCAAACGTCTTAAGGGACTAATAGGTAACGGGTCGTTTCAACCACCACTCAAAAAAAAGCAAGCCACCATATCATAGGTGGAAAAATAAAAATGTAGGTGAAAAATCAAAACACACCAATTAAAAATAAATTTCCATCGATTGAAAATTAAAACACTCCAATCGAAAATAACTCCCGATCTAAAAAGTGATTTTTCACTGGTAGGAAATGAAAACACACCGATGAAAAATAAAAACACACTTGTATATTTTATCTTTCCAATAATGAAAAATAACTTTCCACTCCACCTATAAGTGGAAATTAATTTTTCACCTATAAAAAATAATTTTCTTTACCTTTTTCATCGACGAAAAGTAATTTTATACCTATAAAATAGAAAGTAATTTACACATATAGAAACCATTACGTACGGTGAGCCTCTTATTATCCACATGATTCTTTTACTGCATGCATCGGAAAATATATTGTAGAATATGTTTTTTTACTTTTTCTCTTACTTTTTTGCATAAAAATAAGGCAAATGAAGTTGTCCTACGTTTGAATTTGATTTTTATTATCCTGACCTCATTACGTTGTTACGTTATAAAATATATTCATTTTTACATTTTTTTGTACCTGCATCTTTTATCATGTAGGTTAGATTTTAATCTCATTCTTAATCTTCTAATCTATTTACATCTATGAACTTTTTGGTTGGATCCAGAAGAAAATATTTTTTCCCTCTTCATTCTCCAAACCAATATCATTCTTAAGTTTTTTTTTTTTTTTAAATTAAACATTTCATTGAAGGGAGGAATTCGATACAAAAAATGTATCCTAGAAGAAAAGGGAGAGACGAAGAAATCTCACCCACGAAAGGAAAATATGTACCAAAGAATCGGGGAACTCAAAAATAAAAAATGAGGTAAGAAACAAAGGAAAAAGAAAATGAAAGCGTCCCTAAATTAGGAACCGAACGATCTCCTTAAGGAGATCGACCACACGTTTGTAGAATGATAAAGTGTCAACGAGATAAAAATCTCTAAGATCATGCTTACAAGTAACCGAATAAATCGGCCTTTACACGCATCAGGAAAACTCGACCGTGATATGCATGGGATCACACGTGGTCTTCAAATAAAACATCCTAAATAAAAACAAGAAAAAGAATGGATCAAATCATCATCAACAACAGGAACAAATCACACAACATGCAATAAATGGTCGCTGCAACACATGCCTGTGTCGTTGTGCACACCAAACGCGACTATCCACGATCGGAGGCACCCAGCGACGGTTGTCGACCGCGCAACCCCACCAACCAAGCAGCACGCAGCCTTTACGCCTTCAGCCCCAAAAGGTCATTGACCCTGCTGCTACACAGCATTGGAGACAACCCCCGCCTGCAACCGCCACTACATCCACCCGACCGCGATCGACAACTCAAAGTGACGAACATCCATGCATGTTAGTAGAGGAGAACCCATCAACAAAGATGGAAAGATCCAAAGTGAGAAGAGGAGATCCGATAAGTGGAAGAGGACTCCGAACAACCCAAGGTAGCCGATCGAAGCCCAATACTGTAACAAGTTGGACTCAACGCAAAGAGAGGAGGAACAGAAGGGTTTCCACTTGTCTGAAGTTCCTAATAATGTGGATTAGGAGCAATGTCATATCAAATTTACATGAGAAGAAATACTTATAATATAATTTTTCAAGTACAAAAATATTAATGTGATGGATCCGTTAATTTTGCATGAAGACCAAGCATAAATTTTACAACTTCCATCTTGTGAAATCAAAACCTTTTTGGCTACTAGAGCATTAGACAAATTACGCAGCCGGTCGATGCCTGCATATTCCTTATTCACAGGTACATAGAGCTATTGAATACTTTTTAAATTTCTGCTTTAACTTAGACGTCAATACTTGCAGAAGCAACTTAAACCTGTCGGGTACTGTAGGGAAACGACCAGTTAAGCATGTTAGCCTTTCTTTTTTGTTCGTTAAATTGACCATTCTTTCCGCACCAATCTTTTGTAATGCACGAATGGATACCCAAACTTAGATCTCAAGTTAGGAATTCCTACCTTTTGGCTATATCCTTGTAGGCAAGTGAGACATCATATTCAAACATAAAGCACAAAAATGCTAGGTATGAAATTCGCAAAAGAATGGCAAAAATGCAAGAATTATCTTAAAAAATGGAGCAAAAATCGACAAACCTCCTTTGAAGTTAATTTAATCTGTAATTCAAAAGATTGATGTTAAAAAATGTAAAATTAATATTAATATTTATCTATATTTATTTGTAAAGTAATGTTAACACTTACTTTTATTTATTGATATTAATGTTAGGCTATACTGTTATCTCTTACGGTGTTCACTTAAATTGATGTTAACATCAACTTTTAGAGCGTGGAGTTCAAGTGTTAGGAGAATTACAAAATTAACATCTATTTTATTAATGTACCTTACAATTTGTGTTAACAAAATGAATGTTAATCCTATTAAGATTATGTTGATCAAATTTTAAGTAAATAACACTTAACCTCTCAAATAAAGTAACCTTGACATTGACTCCAAATTAACTTGCCTTGTATCCCTTTAGTTTTCTTCTTCGAAGGGATCTTGAGATTTCTTTCTTGAATCAAATTATTTAAGAGGACATCCATTAAATGTTAACCGAAGTATCTCTAATTTTCCTTCTACTCCTAGGCACCTCTCTCTCTTGCCTCCGTCATCCCACTTGAGTTTTTTTTTTTTATTTTTTTATTATGGGAATAAGCATTTCATTAAAATGAAAATAATCCAATATAAAAAGACATACTCTTGAAAGGAAAGGAAAAGAATGAGAAGCCTAACATCCTCAAAAGGGGAAAATAACCCCATGTAGAAACGAGAGAAAGATCAAAACAACAAAAGTAAGAAGTTAAAAAATAAAGAAAAAATAAAAAAGAACATGTCCAGTGCATAGGATCCAGTCGGACTCGTCCACAACATGAAGGAGAAGTAACTCCACGCTCATTGATAAGACAGCACCACGGAGTTGAAATCTTAGAGAACCACGCTAACAAGAATATCGAATTAATTAACATTCGACTCACGTCAAAAATCTCGACCGTAATGGACATGTGGTCACACATTGTCCCAACAACAAAATAAAAAAATAAGAAAAAAGGACAAAATCAACTCCATCAAGCGAAATCCAACCCACCGAACAACCCCTACAACCCGCTGTGAGATGCGACAAGACCGACCGCCCCGACGATCGTTGACATCGACAACCACCGACGCCAATTAGGCGAGCACCACGATCACAACTCCCACAACCGCCGAGGTGAGGCAAGCACCACGACCGCAACCACGACCGTCGAGGCAAGCACCACGACCGCAACCCCCATGACTGTCAAGGCAAGCACCACGACCACAACCCCCACAACCGCCGAGGCGAGGTGAGCACCATGACCACAGCCACAATCGCTAAGGCGAGCACCACGACCGCAGCTCCCATGACCGTCGAGACAAGCACCACGACCGCAACCCCCCACAACAGCCAACACCGATAAGGTGAACCGCGAACGACGACTGACCGCCACGAGCAGCGAAAGGAAGTCACATGGCGAGGAGAAGATCTGATCAATGGAGAAGGAGTGGTCTGGAGGGAGGGGTCCCTTTGGCTAATCGAGGCTGATGACAATCGCTAGGTTTTGGGTCAAGAGAGCGGGGGAGGAAAGGGGAAAGGTCTCCACCATTCCACTTAGAGTTATGAAAATGACATGATATGAGAAGAAAAATTGGAGACATTTTTATTTTCATCTAATGATTGTTATCTTGAAATAATAAGAGTACTTTGAATGAAAGGTGGAAACTTTAGGAGCCAAATTATATTCGATAGATAGGGGGTTTGTGAGCCTATGCTATGACATGAGGTAAGCTAACTTTTTCTTAAAAATGAACGATGGAGCTCCATTACCGCATTATTTTATTTTCTATTCCTTTGTGTAAAAAGGATACTATTTATTCAAGGCCAAATCGACCAGAAAATGATACAGGAACTAGAAACCTTTCAAAAGGAAGAGCCAAAAGGTGATAAATTACATATCTCTCAGCTCTTTAATACATCTCAAAATGCCTAATGCAATAACAAGAGGGGGAGAGGGCTACCACCATATGATCTACCATTTCGTTCTTTCCAACTATGCCAAATAGTTGTCGAATGGGCCCAAAAGAAAAGCTACATGTTCATCCCCTTTCTCCTAGCCTCTTATCAAGCAAGAACAAGGGAGGTAGATCAGTGTAGATGAGACATGAGAGAAATCCAAATCTTTTGCCAAATAGTGCGAGAGTAAGAATAGGAGAAGAATAGATGGGGAATTGACTCAGAGTCCCTCTCATAGAGTAGACAGTAAGGGCCCACCTCCAAACCCTAACCTCTTAGACAATCTCGAGTGAGAAATCTTCCTTTTGCCGCGAGCTAAGCACATCACCCCCACTTGGGCACCTGATCCTTGGATCAAAGGGCGTTCCAAAACTCGATGTTGGTGTAAGGGCACCTCGATTGTTGATTTTGATGATAACAAAACACTTGTTATTTAATATTTGCATTTGAGTTATAGCTTCATGAATAATGCAAATGGAATCAAGTGTGAAAGAACTCAAGCTCGTATCCATGGCAACTTAGAGGAGCTTGATGGAGGAAGAAGTAGAGCTTTGCTTGGAGTGAGAGGTTGAAGACAAGAAGAATATGATAGATGTCTTGTTGTCTTATTCTTTGTACTTTTTATTTTGTTGTTTGCTCTTTTATTCTCTTAGATAAATGTTAAAGAACCCAAAGTAACATACTTGTAATCCTAGGAATACTTACACTACCCTAGAATACTTAGACAATCTTAGAAATCACTTAGAAAACCAAAACAGTATTCAAACTGCCCGATCAGATGTCCAATATCGACTTCAGACGTCTGATCTTGAACTTTAAGACGTCGGATAGTTTGTATAGACATCCAAACACTTAGGCTGGACTTTATATACTTTGTTCATTAGTTTCAGTCAACAAGCCTATAGTCCAGATGTTTTAGAAGACGTCTGATGACCTTGACAGACATTCAACAATAGGACCGTTAGACTATCAAAACATAATATTCAAGAATTTCTTTTTAATCATATTTATAACACTTTCAGACATCCATACGGCTTCCCAGATGTCTGATAAATAAACGTTTGGCTAAATCTAACCTAAATCACTTTTGTCAGACCTGTTAGTCGTTTGAACCTCGAGAAATCCATTCCCACAGAGAATTGCCTTTCCAAACGACCAGACATCTTACCAGATGTTCGACCTGTCATCTGAGTAATAAGACTCTAAAACCTTGTTTCAATCTGGTGAAAACAAGAACTAATCCATTTTAGAATTAAGTCATCTGGGAATTAAATTAGACATCTAATTTAATTCCCAAACAATTTAAAACACCTTCTTAAACGTCCGTTTTCATTCAATACTGTCCAGATGATCAACCCTTTTAGATCAGACAAAGGCCCAGAAGTCTGACCTTAAACCCAGACGTCTGATAACCCTAGCAGAATCATAAATAACTCCGATTTCAGCCTGATTTGTCTTGGATTTGATTCCAACGACTATGGAAGCCTTCCAAGGCCTTTTAAACCTTTCTTAGGGCCTCTATAAATAGAGGAGGACCCTTCATTTGTTAAACACACCTTGATAGAATACTTTCCACCATATTTGTGTCAAAGAAGAGATAGAAAGGAGTTCTTGCTCTCCAAGTCCTATTCAATAAATCTGAGAACGCTGATACTCTGCAGAATTCACGTCAAATCAATTCTGATTTAGGGAAGATCCTTTCACCTATAGTAGCTAAGTTCATTTACCTATCTAGGCTCTATAGGTTGATGTTTTTCTCTTTCTTTCGTGGTTGGGTATTTGCTTTGCGAATTCACGTTTCCTTCGAGAGACAAAATACTCCTAGTGAAGAGAAGGGGATTTGAGGTACGCTATCCTCATTTAAAGCAGCATGATTGTAAGAGGTTGAGTTATCCTCGTTTAAGTGACTCGGTGATGAGAACCTCATCATGAGCCCTAACTAGCTCATTTTGACCTAAGAAAGAAAATAAAAGGTCCTACATAACCTAGAGAAGGGCTTAATTGAAGGAATAAGTGTTTTGATAAGAAAACATAAAATAAAGGTTAAAACTGCAATTTTACCATTGCAGAACATAAACAAAATTTCTCAGAGGCAAAACATAGGTCAAATGGTCTGAATAAGATAAAAAGTGGGTTGGTTCAATCAAAAATGGGTTTATGTGCAAACTAGGAATTAAATGACATCTTGTAACCTTAAAATAGACCCGCTTAATTCAAGAAGGTTCTGGTTAGGATAAAAATCAATTAAACCCTTTAAAATTCATGGAAAAATTTTCCCTAGGGTTTAGAACATTCAATTTGGCCTTTGAAACTTAATTTGACCTAGATTGGGATCCTAACTCATCAATTAACCTAAATTGGGTTTTTATGAAAAAATTCTAGTCAAACGTGGTCAAACCTAAAATCCAACTTCACCATTGGATTCCTTACATCCATATTAGGTTTGTATCAAAATTTGGACTTAAGGGGAGGTCTTCTTGACCTACTTTGCAAATTAGTACACCTAATTACATTTTGGCCCCTATCTTTTAAAAACCATTACACATACCCCCTATCTTCCTTGCCACTCTTACAAAAAGGTCCCTCCGCCATTAATGGGGAGGAATCCTTCTCCGGCGAGGAATGGAGCGGGAATACTCCCTGATCCCTCAGAGATCTCCTCCCAGATTTGGAAGGGAGATTCTCTGAGGAATCCCCTTCCATCTGAGCTCAATCACAATCTTTGATTTCCATCCAATCTCTCGTGCGAACGCACAAGAGATTCGGAGCCCCAATTACCTTCCTTATCCGGCCAGATGTCAAAGGCAAAAGGCTTGCCCTCCACGCACCAGAAGCTCGGCCAGCACTTATAAAAGGACCCTCGGTCCTCTGCGAATCTCTCAGACTTGTTTTGGCCGCAAAATCCCCCATATTTCATCTCCCCGCTCTCCGGCAAAGTAGCCCCCAAGCTCCGGCGATTCTTCCTCCTCCCTCTTGTCGCTCTGCTACCATACCAGCAGTAGGGCTCACTCCACCTCGTCCTCCCGCGTCGCGCTGCACCAGCGCACGCCTTCCTGTCCTCCTCGTCGCCATTATCTCCCCCAGGGTCGTCTTCTCCGACGACGGCACAAACGAGCCATCCGTCTCCTCTGCCCCCCCTTCGCTCCCAATAATCCATATAAGCTCCCCGTCTTCCACTCTTTCATTTTCCTCATTCTATTTCACACAACACCCCTCGACCGCCACTGTCCGCCCGCATCTTCCCCATCTCCGGCCACCCTTTGGCGAGATGCCTCCGTCACTCCGCAACCCCACACGTCTCACCACCCACCTCACAACCTCCGCCACACTCCACCAAACACCTTCCACCGATCCACAGGACGCCACACGCACTCCACGCTTCCCCCAACTTAACCCATAACTTCGGCCACAGAGCGACCTAGGCACGCATGCGTAGGCCACCCCGCGACCTGCCACCGATCGCCTCACCTTCGCCGTGACACGGCGAAGGTCCTCCTGTGGTCTAATAGAGCTGCAAGCTCCCTTTCATGTCATGCAGGGTCAATCTTCCAACTGCCATTATCGACGACTCGAGCTCGACTGTTCTTCAGCTCCAGGCCACAATCGACCACTCCCAGGCTTCTAGACTGTGAGGGTTGAGAGTGTGCGCAAGCCCAACCGGATAAAGGGTGCTGCGGACCTACAGCTGCACCAATCGTGAAGCCGTTCTCCTGCAGTTGCCAGCAGCAGCGGGTGGGACTTTTAGTCCCACCTCGGTAAGCAGTAACCTGTTTGAGTACTTTAAATTGATTTTGTGATATTGTCTCTTCGCCTCCAAATCATTGCGGTGAGGTCCCTCCTCACCTATACACACCACGTCTGCGATTTCATCCAGCGGACCTGGTAACGCAACCCGACTATCCCCCTGAGCACTCCTCACGCAGCACACCCACGCTAGTGCGCCTGGACCCGGGCGCACGACCGACCTGATAACCTGGCTCTGGGAGAGCGTACCGAAGAGAGATTCAGAGAGAGAGAGACTTGCGGGGAGGGTATGGGAAGAGGTTTTTTTGCGTGGTTTTTGTGTAGGAAGAGGACACTAAGGAGGAAGTAGCAAGAGAAGGAAGCAGGGACCTAGCCGCTGCAAGCGAAGAAGAAGAAGGACACCCTGTAGCAGAGGTGCGGCAGACCAAGAGAAAGAAGAAGAGAGAGATCAAGGGGCAGACAAAGAGAAGCAAGAAAGCAAAGGAAGAAGGGGAAGAAAAAGAAGAAGGCAACCTAAGAAGAGGCAAAGCCAGGACTTAGCCGCAAGAAGAGAATCAAGAAGAGAACGAAAATGAAGAGGAGCAGAAGCGGCTAAGGAAGAAAAAGAAAAGGAGAAACCATAGCTACAGCAGAGTAAATCACAAACAGAAGAAAAGAATCTGAGAGATAACTTTAAGATGTCTGATGCAATAACAGACGTCCAATTCTTTTTGAGCAATTTTTTCCATAACATTATCCTGTCACTTCTATTGAACTAGTCATTTCTTTTTATTAAAAAGTTGTGTTCTCAAGTTTTCGAATACTTAGATTACTCCCTATGTTCGACCTCGGATACTTTGATTTTCGAGTTATAAATTTTTATTTGTTTTCGTGGAAAGTTCATCTATATTACAATGAGATATCTGTTAAAACACGATCTAGCCGCGTGAACATTTTGACGTCGTTGCCGGGGAGCAACAGGCACTTATGAAGCTTTTGATCACAACTTCTGATCCAATACTGACTTAATTCCTCTCCTTTGTTGTGCTTGTCTCAGGGAAAGCAGAGAGAAGAAGAGCAGCTGCACAACAGCCACACCAAGGAACAGGTAAGTTTCATTAGCCCTCTCTCTTAACCCCCTCAAAGTCTGAAAAGGAACAAAGAAGAATCAACCTAGGGCTACCTGTTTCATACTTAGTAATTCATCGAAGTTGCCTGATTTTCATTTCAACACATCTTGAACTGCACATCCAACTAAGGTAACTAGGGCTAAAACTTTCTTTATTTAGTCCTAGATACCAATTTTTGAGGCAACTAAATTGGACCAACTAGAGCCAACCTAAGGATTGCAAAACTAGGGTTTTTAGAGACACATCTTCTCTTAAACAAAGAAAAAAGTTTTTCCAAAAAGAGGTGTGCCTAAACCTTGTTTGAAAAAATCTATACAAGAGAAACCCTAAGCAAATCATGCTTTTAATCCTTTTGAACCATAAAAGAAAGGACCCAAAAGCTCTCAAAGGAACAAGAGGTGAAGTTGATCCTTTGGTTCAACCAACCTTAAAATTAGGTCACTTTTTCACTCAAAAGACGTAAAAGTTCAAGTGGAACCCTAAGCACCTTGATCTTAAAGTAGAAAAGGTAGACCTAAGAGGTCAAGGTCCCCATTCTGGTCTACCTGGAATCTCAGTGACAAGAGAGATCCGGTGGGGGAAACCCTGTAACTCGTGGGGACGCTCTACTGTGTAGGGGTCTTTGCAGGACTCTCCCTCTCTGGCTGCCCAGGTACTTCTCAAGTGGACGACCTTTCTAACTAAGGGGTATCATCCGCCCTGAACCTCTATAGTCACCCAACAATTTTTGGGTGTCTCGATTGGGTCCAGCACCTTCTAATCTCATCACATCCTTCGGTGCATGTTCGGTAGGAGGTCCTTAAGACCATCCTTAAGACCTCCTTTAGAAATTCACTCTCGTCGAGGCCAAGCCTCGACGCCCTTGTTTGTGCAGCAACCTCGCCACATAAATCTTTCATCCGATTTAGAACCAAGTTCTCCTTCTTCTTCCATCATGGCACAACCCATTGAAGAAGAGAATAACCTTGAGCACCAGCTTCAACGCCTGAATGATCTCTTCCAAAACTTTGTAAACCCACCGTAGCGACCAATGATGCAAGATCACTATAATTCTGCTGCGGTGGCGATCGAGCCTCGAGTCCGAATCCTGGTTGGAGGTCCTGATTCTGAACTTAAGCCCAATATGATTCATGTCATACCAAAGTTTCATGGGCTTAACTCCGAGGATCCATTCCAACACATTAAACAACTCAAGCATCTGGCCTAGACCTTCAAGTTAGATCTAAAAAATCAAGATATCCTACTCATGAAAATGTTCTCTTTCTCCCTCCTGGACAAGGCTGCCCATTGGTATCAAACTTAGACCCGTCTGATCAACACATGGGAGGAACTTCAGTCCGAATTTTTGAAAAAGTTCTTCCCCGTTGGCGGACGAATGCCTTGCGCCACCAGATCACCCATTTCACTCAACAAATAAGAGAACCACTTCACGAAGCATGGGGCCGATTCCTAGATCTCATGCGAAAGTGCCCCCATCATGGAGTTCCTAAACGGGAACAAGTCCAGTCTTTTTACGAAGGACTCCGTGAAGGCATTCGATTATTCGTCAATGCAACGTGCGAAGGAAACATCATGGATCAACATGAGGACACAGTATGGGAGATTCTCAAAAACATGTGCGAGAACTCCATTAATAATGACTCCATGGGCTTATTCGACAGGACGAATGCCCGCGCATCGACGAATCTGAGAGGGGCACATGAGACGCAGGACTTGCCCACATTCGTCGACCTGGAACTGTTGGTCAGTCGGTTGGATAAGGTTTCTATCATAAAAAAGAAGGTGGACGAGCTAACTCAGCATTTGCAGCAAGCCACCTCTACGCAGAACTCTTTTTCATGACCACCTCTGGCGAGGGAAATTGTGCAAAACATCTACCACCAATCTTCTCAGGGGATGGACCCATATCCACCCTCGTCTGACTCTCAGACCGGAGTGACCTCCGATCCATTCTACTCGAGTTGGGGGAACTCTGAACCCTCGTATTCTGACTTTCATGAGGTTCCTCAGACTTGCGAGGACCTCAATGCCATCCAAAATGACCCATTCTCCAATACCGACAACCCTGGATGGCGAAATCATCCCAACTTTCAGTGGACGAGAAATTCTCATACTCAAAGACCACCGTATTAGCCCCGTGATGATCGTGGCATTAACTAGGTTTTGTTATAGAAATAGCGTTGTAGTACAGCTAGTTATTTCCATCATTACATTTTTTTTTTTACTCGGAAAATAAAGTTCTCCCGAGGTCGAACTCAGAGAGCAATTCGTATTCTAGGGGTACAAAGTTTTTATTACAAAAATAAAGAGAGAGAGAGAGAGAGAGAGAGATAGAGATGGAAATTTGGTGGCTTCTTCTTCTTCTCTTTTTTCTTCCTCTTTGTCTCTTCTTTCTTCTCTTCCTGTTCTTCTTGTCTTCTCTCTTCTTGGCTCTTGAATCTTTCTTTCTTTTGCTTGCTTCCTTCAGATCTTCTTCTCGTGTTCTTCTTCTTCTTTTCTTGCTTCTTCTCTTCTTTCTTTTTCTTCAGAGCTTCTTCTTCTCTTTCTCCTCGTGTTTTGCTTTTCTTCTTTGTCTTCTTCTTTTCTGTTCTTCTTTTCTTCTTTTTCTTCTTCGTTGCGGTCCTGCTCGTCTTTTCTTCTCCTTCTTCTTCGTCCTCAGAGCGTCGTCTGATTGTTCAATCAGACGACTTAAGTAACCCGCTGCTACAGTGCGTCCTCCTTCCTTCTTTCTTCTCCTGTGCCTGCACGCTCAAGGGTTCAGAGTCAGAGGGCAAAACCTACTCTACCCTCCCCCTCCGCGTCTCTCTCTCTGAATTCGCTCTTAGGAGAGCTCTCCCAAAGCAACCGGTTAATCGGGTACGCAGGTCGCGCCCGGGTCCAGGCCCACCGGCGTGCGGTGGTGGGCGAGGAGTGCAGGTTGGGCTAATCGGGTCGGGGCCAGGTCCGCGGGGCGTGAGCGCGGACGAGGACAGGTAATCGGGCGGGTGAAGGGGACCTCACCCCGTGATCTAAGGCAAACAGCTTAAGGCACTTTTTGCCTTTAAGCGCTTGCTTGCCTCGGTGAGTTTCCGAGGTGGGACTAAATGTCCCACCTCAATTGGACGCCCGCACGGAGGAGGCAGCGCCCAATCGAGGCTCACCGCGATGGCTTTGCCCCAACTACAGCCTGGGACTTCTTTGCGGAGATGCCCCGCGCAGCCTGGGAGCCTGACCTGGGCGTGGCGCGCCTGGAGGAGCAGGTTGAGGAAGCTGCTTCACTCGGCAATGGCGGCGGCGAGCGAAGTACCTGTTCACAGGGAAACGGCCTCTCGGCCTAATCAGATACGCGGAGGACCTTCGCCGTAGCACGGCGAGGGTGATCGGGGGGTCTGCAGGTGGCGGGGCGGAGCCTAAGGGCCGCCCTAGGTCAAACTGCAGGTGGCGAGATGGGTTTGGTCGGTGGGTCTGCAGAGGGCGATTGGTGGGAAGTGGAAGTGCGGAGGTTGATCAGGGTGAGGAGGCGGAGGTTCTGTGAGGGTCGGCAAGCCGTGTGGGGTGGTGGAATGACGGGAGCGAGTCGCCGGAGTTTGGCCGGAGATGGGGAAGGTGAGAGTGTTTGGGCGAGGTCGAGGGCAACAGTAAAGATTTACAGTGAGAAAAAGAAAGAGGGGAGGAAGAGGAGAACTTATACCTACTTAGCGGGACGAGGGGGGGCTGGAGCAGGCGACAGCCGTATCGACTGTCGCCGGAGAAGAAACTGCCCAGAGGAAGGGGCGACGGCGAGGAGAGGGCCGGAGAAGCGCGCGCTGGGTGCGGCGCGGCGCGGGAAGAGCGAGGGAAGGCAACCCTGCTGCTGGTAGTGAGGTAGGGCGACGAGGAGGAGGAGGAGAAGCCGCCGGAGCAAGGAGGCGTATGTCGGAGTGGGAAGAGAGGAAGTGAGGGGGTATCTCCGTCAGATCCGAGCTGGGAAGAACGGCGGAGCGACGGGGGTATTTATAGGGGCAGAACCAGAGAGGAGGGCGGAGGGAGACGACGTGTCTCCCTCGCCGGAGGAAGGAGACCCATACCGTCCGTGCGTTTGCACGGCCGGTATGGGTGGTTGCAGCGCTCATGGGGGTGCTCCTGCGACGGCTGACGACGCATGGCACCCCCGTTTGACCTGGCAGGCTCCCTCCCTTACCCTGCGCGGCGCCATGCTCCGCGCAAGCTCGCCGGAGCATGGTGTTGCTCAGGTTTTGCAGGAGGGACCTAAACGTAAAGAACGAAGGAGAGTTAGGGGTCAAAATGTGAGGGTTCAAAAGTTGAGGGCCAAAATGTAAATATATGAGGACCAAAGTGTAAAGTTGGTCAAGACGGTTTCTTCTTAGGCTCAAGTTTTTATACATGACTAATTAGGACCTAAGGATTCTGATGGTGAATTTTATTTCTAGGTTAAACCTTGTTTGACTGATCAATTTACGTAAAAACCTAAATTAAGTTGTTAATTGGGCATGGTTCTCAATGTAGGTCAAAATAGGTTTCTAAGGCCAAATTGAAGGTTCTAAACCCTAGATATTATTTTTATATGAATTTTAGAGGGTTTAGTTGATTTTTTATCTGCCTCGAACCTCGTGTATTTAAGTGGGTTTGTTTTTAGGGTTACAGGATGTCATTTAATTCTTCGGAGTTGTTGTAGCCCTTGTTGAGTCATTTCATCCCACTTTTCTTCTTATTAGGTTGTTTTGACCTATGTTTGGACCCTGAGTTACCCTGTTTTCATATTGGATTGGTGAAATTTCATTTTTACCCCTCAGTTTATGTTTTCTTTGCAAACTCAAAATCTCTCTGAGCCAAGCCTTTCTAAGGTTATGTAGGAGCTTTTTCTTGCAAATCAGGGTTAAATGGTGCTAGTTTAGGGTTTGTGACGAGGTTCTCATCACCCCGTCCATAAGCCCCTCGTCCATATCAGCTGCCTCATGCTCGGCCCAATCTTACCTACCAATCTGGGCCAAACCAAGATCAAATGACTCTTATACTTCAAGCACTGGCTAACATTCAAAAAATGAAAACGGCAATGGAAAAACAGCACAAGGACGAGATCACAGAGGTTCGCAACCAACTGATCCAGATTGCAAATTCCCGCCAACTTGGCACCCTTCCTTCTCAACCTCTCCAAACTCAAATAACGTGCCGACCCAGAGGCACGTTATGAACCCAAATTTAGGCCACGCACATTTGATTTATCAGGCCCCTACTGCTCCATCACCAGACGGGATGGAAGCTTCAACATCTTATGCGGGATTTCAGCAGCAGCCACCCCTCTTACCAAACCCAAACCAAAACCAGGCCGGATTAAACTCTGTAATGACACGTAGTGGTAAAACAACCCAGGACCCACATTATCCGAACCACCCAAGCTTGGTAGTAGCCAAAACCATAGGATAGTTATCCAGGATACTCCTGTCCCAGATCAGGAACCTGGACCTATTCTAGAGGAACCAACTAGGATTCCATTTCCTGAGGCCTTGACTAAAGGAAAAAGGATAACCAAACCCGTGGCTCCCGAGGAGGATCTGGTCAAGCTCTTTGAACAGGGCCAGATAAACGTCCCCTTGATGGATACAATTCGTCACGTACCGGCTTATGCAAGATTCCTGAAAGACGTATGTACCCCTAAACGTAAGCCGCGAACCAAGGGTGGGAATCCGATCGTACTGTCAGAGCAAGCCAGCTCTATCATCTTGAGTAAACTCCCACCCAAGGCTAAAGACCCAGGAACTCCCCTGATTTCTTGTAAAATTGGCGAAACCCAATTTGACAGAGCCTTACTAGATCTAGGTGCCTCCATAAATCTAATACCTACATCCCTCCTTAACCACCTTGAAGAGTCCGAACTTAAACTGACTGAGGTGACGTTGCAGTTAGCCGATCGATCCATCAAGTCACCTAAAGGAATACTCAAGGATGTCATTGTTAGGGTACGGGATTTCTACTTCCCGGTGGACCTCATAATTCTG
Source organism: Thalassia testudinum (assembly GCA_037157565.1). Taxonomy (NCBI): domain Eukaryota; kingdom Viridiplantae; phylum Streptophyta; class Magnoliopsida; order Alismatales; family Hydrocharitaceae; genus Thalassia; species Thalassia testudinum. The sequence continues at coordinate 84,470,003 of JAZHRO010000022.1, forward strand.
GACATGGATGCACCTGAGAACCCAAGGGACACGCCAATCATATTAGGGAGATCCTTTTTGGCCACTACTAGGGCCAATATAACTGTGAAGAGGGCTAAATAGAATTAAAATTTGGGAATCAAACTCTAAATATTGACATCTTTAAGGCCCAACAAGGGATTAATTGCGGGGTTATAGAGCAAATATGTGATATCAGAGCCATGGTTGATGAATCGCATACAGAAGATAACTTGATTATCCCTGATCAACCACTAGAAGATCAAAACCCGCAAATAGAGGAGTGCGAACATGATCTAGACACACCCATGACTCTGACCCTTGTTTCTGATACAAACCCCAAACCACTCGCTGCTGCTGACAACCCTGTCATGGAACTCAAGCCCCTTCCCAAGCATCAGAAGTACGTCTTTTTGGGGTCCGATCAAACATTTCCTGTGATTATCAACTCCCGACTCACACCTGACCGGGAATCCCGTCTAATTACTGTTCTCCAGCAACATCATAGAGCCATTGGATGGACTCTCGATGACTTGACTGGCATAAGCCCCTCGTACTGCACACATCGAATCTACATAGAAGAGGGCGCACGACCTTCATGAGAAATGCAGAGACGTTTAAACCCTAACCTGCAGGAGGTCGTGAAAAAGGAGATCATCAAGTGGTTAGATGCAGGGATTATCTACCCGATTTCCAACTCTCGTTAGGTGAGTCCAATATAGGTGGTGCCTAAAAAGGTCGGACTCACCATCATCACGACTGAAACCGGAGAGGTCATTCCTACCCGAATAGCTAACTCGTGGAGAGTCTGCATTGATTACAGAAGACTCAATTCCTCCATAAAGAAGGACCATTTCCTGCTACCGTTTATTGATCAGATCCTCGAGAAACTAGCGAGAAATAGGTTCTTCTGCTTTCTTGACAGGTACTTCGGTTACAACCAGGTGTCAATCCATCCAAAAGACTAAGAAAAGGCCATGTCCACCTGCCCCTTCGGGATGTACGCGTTTCGAAGGATTCCTTTCGGTCTCTGCAATGCACCTGCAACCTTTCAGCGTTGCATGCTTGCCATATTCTCAGATATGATAGATAATTATCTGGAAATCTTCATGGATGACTTTTCAATTTTTGGAGCATCATTTGACGATGCCTCCAACACTTGGTCCAAATACTCAGGCGATGCATCGATGTGAATTTGGTTTTTTCCTAGGAAAAGAGCCATTTCATGGTGCCTGAGGGAATTGTCCTGGGACATCTAATCTCGGAGAAAGGCATCCAAGTCGATCGAGCTAAGGTTAACCTAATTTCGAAGCTCCCTATGCCTAGCTCGATTAAGGTTATCCAATCTTTTTTGGGGCACGTCGATTTTTACCATCGATTTATCCCTGATTTTTCAAAAATCGCGCACCCCCTGACCACTCTTCCCTCCAAGGATGTGCCTTTCAAAATTTCCAAGGAATGCACTCAAGCATTTGAGATCCTACGTGACCGAGTCACCCAAGCCTCGATCCTACAGTCCCCTGATTGGTCTCAACCCTTTGAGATCATGTGCAATGCATCTGACTTCGCTGTAGGAGCGATTTTGGGGTAGAAAATTGACAGGAAATCCGTGGTCATTTACTACACTAGCAAAACACTGGACGAGGCTCGGCGTAACTACACGGTTACTGAGAAAGAGCTGCTAGCTGTAGTATTTGCCCTAGAAAAATTCAGATCATACCTGCTGGTTTCCCGTGTTATCATGTACTCGGATCACACAACTGTGAGGCATCTCCTTGCAAAGAAGGACGCGAAACCTCTATTAATCCGATGGATCTTGCTGTTGCAAGAATTTGACCTCGAGATTCGCGACAAAGCGGGAAAGAAAAATGTGGTAGCTGATCACTTGTCCCGCCTTCCTTCTGAAATAATTGACCTTTCCGAACCCATCACAGAACACTTTCCTGATGAGCACCTCCTGACTATCAATACAGGGCTTTCATGGTTCACAAATACAGTGAACTACCTGGCATCACATCAGATCCCGTCCGATTGGCCGAAGGCTAACAAGGACAAATTGCGTTCCGATGTCAGGTTTTACCTGTGGGAAGACCCGTATCTATTCTGCATTGGTGCTGATCAAATAATTCGACGGTGTGTCGCAGAAGTAGAAATCAAAGACATACTCTCCTTTTGTCATGACCAGGCATGCAGTGGACATTTCTTAGGACATAAAATCGCATCAAAAGTCCTCCAGTGTGGCTTTTACTGGCCCACAATTTTCAAGGATGCATACTATCACTGTAAGGCGTGTACCCGTCGCCAGACCTTAGGCAACATGAGCCATCGAGACATGATGCCTCTATAGCCGATCCTGGTATGCGAAATTTTTGACATTTGGGGGATCGATTTCATGGGACCCTTCCCTATCTCGGATGGCTTGAATACATCTTACTCGCCGTTGATTACGTCTCCAAGTGGATAGAAGTCATTCCGACCCGAACCAATAATCATAAGGTTGTTATCAAATTCATTCATCAAAACATCTTCTCAAGGTTCGGGATTCCACGAGCAATAATTTCCGACGGAGGGACCCATTTTACAAACGCTCAGTTCAGGTCATTGATGACCAAATACGGGGTGTCGCATCGAATCTCTACTCCCTACCACCCCAAACTAATGGTCTAGCTAAGCTATCAAACCGAGAGATCAAGAAAATCCTTCAGGTTACTGTTCGACCTGACAGAAATGATTGGTCTTCTCTGCTTCCGGAAGCATTGTGGGCCTATAGGACCGCCCATAAGACCCAATTAGGTATGTCTCCCTTCAGACTGGTGTACGGGAAGGCATGTCACCTCCCCGTCGAATTGGAGCATAAAGCTTATTGGGTAGTGCGGAACTGCAATTTAGATCTTTCTAAGGCTGGAACCCACAGAAAGCTTCAAATAAGAGAGATTGATGAATTACGCCACGACGCGTATGAGAACTCGCAAATTTACAAAGAATGGGTTAAAGCTTTTCATGACAAACACATTTCTAGAAAGATCTTTCATCCTAGTCAAAAGGTTTTACTCTTTGATGCCCGACTCAAATTATTCCCAGGAAAGCTACGATCTAAGTGGGTCAGACCCTACCTAGTCTGACAAATCCTTGGAAATGGAGCCATTGAAATCAGCCCACTCAGCCACAATTCCGAACCCTTTGTGGTGAACGGTCAGAGACTCAAACTGTTCATTGACATGACTGATATAAATTTGGTTGAGTCATCCCTTACCCTCCATTCTCCTTGAGCTCATTGCACCCAACCGATGGCGTAAAACTCAGCGCTTAACGAGAGGCAACCCATCATTCTTTAAAAAACCTGAAACCTTTTTTGACATTTCTATGCGGAATTCATATTGCACTTTAGGGTTCATCCATTAGAATAGCCGACTCCACCTCTGGTACCCCTACCGAGATTAGAAATTGTTCACAACAGTCACTTCGACCCGTTCGCCCACCCAACACCTGTCCTAATGCATGAACTAAGCTGCAATCGAACCCACTTAATTTACAATGGGGACATTGCAAATCTTAGGCATAGGGGGGTATGAAAGTGTAAAATGTCAGGAAAATTCATATTAAGAAAAGGTTTCAACTCAAAAATAAATAAATAAGTACATAAAAACATATTTTAAAAAAAATTGAGGAAGGGGAGAGACAATTTTTTTGGGCTATACAAAATGAGAGGAGGGAAAGAGCAAAATGCCAAAAAAGGAGTACAAAATGAGAAAAAAAGAGATAGTCATTAGTAAAAGATTAAGGAATTAACTGAAGTTCTAGACCAGATCAAGAAAAGAAAAAGAAGAAAGAAGAAAAGTGCTAAGGAGACATAAAAAGAAATTAGCAGGAACGCTGATCTTAGGCCTCTTTGGCTAGATTCTTAGGCTTAAAAATTCACATATCTGCTAAGATCTGGATAATCGTCAAGAGGTTGGGGAAAATGCGAAACTTAAGTATTAGGCCTAAGGCTTAGGAATTATTCGGCCTCGTTAACTGACCTTCGGTTTACGGGATTTGGTAACCTAAGCACCCCAATTTACACACAGTCGGGTTCAGTGCGCATAAATATCAAAATCACACAAAAAGCGTTTCAATGTTCTGAAAAAGTCACCTACATTAGGAGCGGCCGATCAACACAAGTTGATTTGGACGAGTTCCTGACGTAGAGAAGCAGGAAATTCTCCTTGAAGATGCGTAACAACATCTCATCTCCTCGGTGTTTGTCTCTTAGGATATTTAAATATCCTACCGGGGACATGTAAGCACTTTGCTGGTTCAGATATCATGGTCGGCATTATCACAAAATGTCGATCGCCAGGGTCTGAATTCGGCCACGGAACGCCATGGGCGGGATTATCTCGAAATCTCGAAAGCCAGGGTTCTGGGGGCTGCCATGGGCGGTGCTATCTCGAAGCATCGATAGCCAAGGACCCTTGAGGATTGATGATGGGGACGAGGAATCCGATACAGTCTGTGTTGAGAAGCCAATCCGAAGCTAGAAATAAAAAGAAAAAAGAGAGAAAACTCTTCAAACAAATAAATCTTCTCTCTCTCTCTTACAAAAACGCACTGTAAACTGAACCTTAGCTAAAAATGTCTCAAGCAAGAGTGCTTTAACCGCGGAGTTCAACAAAACCTAGGATAGTTTCTGCAGGCCTTAAAAACCTTTGAGGAAGACTGAGGCTAAAGCGGGTCAGGTCTGAATTTTGGTGGGTACTTGAGTACCTCTAGGTCTATTGTCGGCATTCTAACCTAATCACAAAAGAAAAATAAAAGCACTTATTATAATTGCTGACAGACACTCAGGGTCTAGAACAGAAGTTAAAACCTTGAAGTTTCACTAAGGGACTAGCAAAAGCTAGGCATGGGGGTATGATGAGAACCTCATCATGAGCCCTAACTAGCTCATTTTGACCTAGGAAAGAGAATAAAAGCTCCTACATAACCTAAAGAAGGGCTTAATTGAAGGAATAAGTGTTCTGAGAAGAAAACATGAAATAAAGGTTAAAACTGTAATTTTACCATTGCAGTACATAAACGGGATTTCTCAGAGGCAAAACATAGGTTAAATGGTCTGAATAAGATAAAAAGTAGGTTGGTTCAATCAGAAATGGGTTTATGTGCAAACTAGGAATTAAATGACATCTTGTAACCCTAAAACAGACCCGCTTAATTCAACAAGGTTCTGATCAGGATAAAAATCAAGTAAACCCTCTAAAATTCATAGAAAAATATTCCTTAGGGCTTAGAACATTCAATTTGGCCTTTGGAACCAAGTTTGACTAGATTGGGATCCTAGCTCATCAATTGACCTAATTTGGATTTTTATGCAAAAATTCTAGTCAAACCTAAAATCCAACTTCACCATTGGATTCCTTAGGTCCAAATTAGGTTTGTACCAAAATTTGGACCTAAGGAGAGGTCTTCTTGACCTAATTTGCAAATTAGTACACCTAATTACATTTTGACCCCTATCTTTTGAAAACCATTACACACACCCTCCTATCTTAATCGCCACTCATACAAAAAGGTCCCTCTGCCATTAATGGGGAGGAATCCTTCTCCGACGAGGAATGGAGGGGGAATACTCCCTGTTCCCTCAGAGATCTCCTCCCAGATTTGGAAGGGAGATTCTCTGAGGAATCCCCTTCCATCTGAGCTCAATCACAATCTTTGATTTCCATCCAATCTCTCGTGTGAATGTACGAGAGATTTGGAGCCCCAACTACCTTCCTTCTCCGACGAAAAGTCGGAGGCAGAAGGCTTGCCCTCCATGCACCAGAAGCTCGGCCAGCACTTATAAAAGGACCCCTGGTCCTCTGCAAATCTCTCAGACTTGTTTTGGCCGCATAATCCCCCAGATTTCATCTCCCCTCTCTCCGGCCAAGTAGCCTGCAAGCTCCGGCAATTCTTCATCCTCCCTCTCGTCGCTCTGCTGCCATACCAGCAGCAGGGTTCACTCCGCCTCGTCCTCCCGCATCGCGCCGCATGATGAGAACCTCATCATAAACCCTAACTAGCACAATTTAATCCAGATATGTTAGAAAAAGCTCCTACAAGACCCAAAGAAAGGCTTAACTCTGAGAATTCTGAGTTTAAGAATAAAATAAATCATAAGGGGTAAAACTGTAATTTCACCAATGTAGTTTGCAAATAGGAAAATTAAGGGTCTAAACACAGGTCAAACAAGCTTAACAAGAAGGGAAGTGGGATGATCTGATCTTAAAAGAGTTATAGCAACTTCTAGGAATTAAATGACATTCCGTAACCCTAAAACAAATCCACTTCAATTCACGAGGTTTGAGATAGGATAAAAATCAACTAAATCCTCTAAAATTCATATAAAAATATTCTCTAGGGTTTAGAACCTTTAATTTGGCCTTAGAAACCTATTTTGACCTAAAAAGAGAACCATGCCCAATTAATAACTTAATTTGGGTTTTTACGTAAATTAGCCGATCAAACATGGTCCAACCTAGAATTAAAATTAACCATTAAAATCCTTAGGTTCAAATTAGTCTGGTATAAAAACTTGAGCCTAAGAAGAGACCTCCTTGATCGACTTTACAATTTGGTCCTTTTTATTTACTTTCTGACCCTTAACTTTTGAAACCCTTGCATTTAGGCTCCTAACTTTTCATCATTCTTTACAGAACGATCCTCCCTACCACTTCTGCACAGCGCCATGCCTCCGGCGACCTTGCGCGGAGGATGGCGCCGTGCAGGGCAGGGCTGCCATCCTCTAGAACAGAAGGGGGGTTCCCTGCGACGTCCTCTATCGCAGGGACCCGCCCACGACCTCTGCCGACCACCATACCTTCCATGTGAACGTGCGGAAGGTATGGGCGTCCCTTCCGGTCATACTCCGGCGAGGCTGGCACGATGCCACCTCGACCCTCTCTACGCACCAAGCCCTTTATAAGGGGCAGCAGACCTTGCCGACTCCTGCAAGCTTCCTTTGACGGAGAAAACACCCCCTCTTTATCCATTTCTCCTCCGGTCAGAGAGCCCGAAGCTTCCGGCAATCTCCTCCTCCTCGTCACTCTGCTGCCCTACCTGCAGCAGGGTCTACCCTGCTCTGTCGTCCACGCTAGGCTGTACCCGCCAGCGCCCTCCGACTGCTTCCTCGTCGCCGAAACCCTCCTCCAGGGCATCTTCGTCTCCAGCTCCGGCAGGCACGAGCCGGCTGCTCCTCCCTCCCCCTTCGTCGAGTAATTAGGTAATTAGCTTCCTCTCTCTTTCACTTGTATTTTCCCCCTTTTAAACTGCCATTTCGACCACCCGACTGCCACTATCCAGACCCATCCTCTCCACCTCCGATCACCCTCTCCGGCGAGTCCATCCCACGTCCACAGACCCCTTTGCACCTCGCCGACCAGCGTAGAAGATCCCTCACACTCCACTCCACCGATTCCCCCTCTCCATTCTCTGCCAAGCGCACCCAACCACCCCCCGAACAAACCCACCTTTTCGCCCACAATCTGACCTAGGTTAGCCTTTGCACACACTCCCGCACCTTGCCGACCACCGCACGAGCTTCGCCACACTCCGGCGAAGCTTTCCACATCTTCTGACTTGGCCAAAAGGCCGTCACTGTGATTTCAGGTTCTCTCCCTCTCGCCGCCATTGTAGACGAGCTGCAGCAGCTTCACCTGCAACTGCAGGCATCCTTCAGCCCAGGCGCACGTCGCAGGCTGTGCGGGCAGTAGTCGCGAAGGCACCCAAGCCTGTAGCTGGATCGCAGGCCTTGCGGGCTGCCTTAATTGGCCGCGGATTGCTCGCCTACAGGCGCCAAATTGGGAGGTGAGTGTGGCTAAGCGTCCGCACTTAAATTGAAAAGGTGCATAGGACTTACTGCCTTTGAACACAGGGGTCAGGTCCCTCTCCCGCACACAGCGCGCCATGCGCTCGCTCGCCCTCACCCGCGCTCATGCCCTGCAGGTCTGGGCAGGATCCGACTACCCGAACCACGCACTCCTCACCCACCACCGTGCGTCGGTGGGCCTGGTCCCTGGCGCGATACCCACACCCGATTACCTGACTCTGGGAGAGAAGTCCTAAGAGAGAATTATGAGAAAGAGAGAGACGCGGGAAGGGGTAGGGGTAGGTTTTGCTCTGACCTTTGTGTGAGCGTGCAGGAAGAAAAGAAGAAGGAGAAGGAAGTAAGGAGAGAAACAGAAGAAAGAAGGAAGAAAAGAAGAGGAATATCACCACTGTCGCAGAGAAGAAAAAGAGAAAAGAGAAGGCAAGACCGAAGAAGAGCAAGGAAAGTAAAGAGAAGAAGAAAAGAAAGAAAAAGAAGAGAGAAGAAGCCAACAAAACTCTCTCTCTTTCTCTTTTATTTTTGTAACCTAATTGAGAACTTATGTATGCTTCTAGAAATATAGTTGCTCCCTGAGTTCGACTTCGGGAAAACCTTGTTCCGAGTAAAAAATCTTGTAGTAATCTGGTAGCTGTTTTGTCACATACTATAACAACTAATTGTAACTAAACCATAATAAACATAAAAACACAAAAAGACAAAACCACGCTAACCAGCGCTACTACCGCACCAACGCATGCCTTCTTGTCCTCCTCCTCGTCGCCGTTATCTTCCTCAGGGTCATCTTCTCCGACGACGGCACAAGCGAGCCATCCGTCTCCTCTGCCCCCCCTTCGCTCCCAATAATCCAGATAAGCTCCCCGTCTTCCACTCTTTCATTTTCCTCATTCTATTTCACACAACACCCCTCGACCGCCACTGTCCGCCCGCATCTTCCCCATCTCCAGCCACCCTCCGGCGAGATGCCTCCGTCACTCCGCAACCCCACACGTCTCGCCACCCACCTCACAACCTCCGCCACACTCCACCGAACACCTTCCACCCATCCACAGGACACCACACGCACTCCACGCTTCCCCCAACCTAACCCATAACTTCGACTACAGAGCGACCTAGGCACGCATGCGTAGGCCACCCCGTGGCCTACCACCGATCGCCTCACCTTCGCCATGACACGGCGAAGGTCCTCCTGTGGTCTAATAGAGCTGCAAGCTTCCTTTCATGTCATGCAAGGTCAATCTTCCAACCACCATTATCGACGACTCGAGCTCGACTGCTCTTCAGCTCCAAGCCACAATCGACCACTCCCAGGCTTCTAGATTGCGCGGGTTGCGAGTGTGCGCAAGCCCAACTGGATAAAGGGTGCCGCGGACCTACAGCTACACCAATCGTGAAGCCGTTCTCCTGCAGTTGCCAGCAGCAGCGGGTGGGACTTTTAGTCCCACCTCGGTAAGCAGTGACCTGTTTGAGTACTTTAAATTGATTTTGTGATATTGTCTCTTCACCTCCAAATCACTGGGGTGAGGTCCCTCCTCACCTATACATGCCTCGTCTGCGATTTCATCCCGCAGACCTGGTAACCCGACCCGACTATCCCCCTGAGCACTCCTCGCGCATCACACCCACGCCGGTGTGCCTAGACCTGGGCGCGCAACCAACCCGATAACCCGGCTCTGGGAGAGCATACCGAAGAGAGATTCAGAGAGAGAGAGACGTGCAGGGAGGGTAGGGGAAGAGGTTTTGTTGCGTGGTGCTTATGCAGGAAGAGGATGCTAAGGAGGAAGCAGCAAGAGAAGGAAGCAGGGACTTAGCCGCTGCAAGCGAAGAAGAAGAAGAAGGACACCCTGAAGCAGAGGTGCGGCAGACCAAGAGAAAGAAGAAGAGAGAGATCAAGGGGCAGACAAAGAGGAGAAGCAAGAAAGAAAAGGAAGAAGAGGAAGAAAAAGAAGAAGGCAACCTAAGAAGAGGCAAAGCCAGGACTTAGCCACAAGAAGAGAATCAAGAAGAGAAGGAAAATGAAGAGGAGCAGAAGCGGCTAAGGAAGAAAAAGAAAAGGAGAAACCATAGCTGCAGCAGAGCAAATCACAAACAGAAGAAAAGAATCTGAGAGATAACTTTAAGATGTCTGATGCAATATCAAACATCCAATTCTTTTTGAGTAATTTCTTTCCATAACATTATCCTGTCACTTCTATTAAACTAGTCATTTCTTTTTATTAAAAAGTTGTGTTCTCACGTTTTGGAATACTCAAATTACTTCCTGTGTTCGACTTCGGATACTTTGATTTTCGAGTTATAAATTTTTATTTGTTTTCGCGAAAAGTTCATCTATATTACAACGAGATATCTGTTAAAACATGATCTAGCCATGCGAACACTCAGTTAGTGGATTTAATCGACTAGGTCAATCAGGAAATCCTAAACCAAGAGGTTTAGGTGGTGGTTTTTACCCAGGTTTAGGTTTCCACCTAAAAATCATTGTGTGCTTATGAGATTGCCATTTGTGTGAGTATTTACATATTATTTCGACATCTTATTTTCATACCGCAAATCTCACCCCCTCTGTCAGAAATTACACTCGAAAGCCAGTTTCTTATTCTGGATAGAGTCATATATCTTATTAGTGCCAAGAGAACCCATCGGGCTAACAGGTCGTACCCAGTGATTGTTTCTGAAGAAGAGATCCATCAACAATGGCTTTATCTTGAGCATCGAGGCCCAATTTCTGTAGTCATTGGGTTTTTTTACATTAGGAGGAAAAGTCCCTATATTTGGTTCGCATCCAAGTACTCCAAATAGAGTTGGAGTTAAGAAGCCTCTAGACCTACAAGATGGTAGAGCATAACTGGATAGTCCTCCCAAGCAACTAGGTGGGCCTTCCCTTTCCAAACAAACTCAGAGCTAAATTTCCGTATGCGGTCGATGGTGCCTTTAGGGATAGCCATGCAGAAGAGCCAGAATCTTAGGGATCCTTTAATGCCATAGTGCACTCATTGCACTCTCCCCATTCTAGAGAGGAGTTTACCATGCCAGCCTTCAATAAGCTCTTTCCCACAGTCTTCAATGATTTTGGAAGTGGTAGAACCCATGACTGCCATGAGGGTAATGCCTAGGTATTTGCAAGGGAACTTACCCTCAAAGATACCCAAAGATAAGCATATTCTTCATCTTTCCTTAGCATGCTTTGAGTACATTTGGTTCATTAGAATGTGGGATAAATATCGTAGGATCAGATTAATATGCTTTGAGGACAATCTCTTTCATGATTAAAAACCTTGATTCCTAGATCCCTTTGTATGGAAGTCGAGAAACAAAATTTTCCTATTTTGAAAGAGGGTGTGTGTGTGTTGAAAAATATATGAAAATCTTTAGGAGCATAATCATAAATTTTTTATTTTTTAATAATTTTTTAGACATCTTCTGTTAAGTTTAATGGAGTAAAGGTATACGGCCAAAACAGAGTAACTTTATATGGGTATATACGTAAATACTAAGTTTATAGGAGTATATATGTCTTATCGAAAGTTTACGGGAATATATATGTAAAAATCTTTTTATTTAATATTAAAAGTGGAAGATAAGGATATAGTATAAGTGAGAGTGAAAGTTATTATGATTATTTAGAATGATTGGATGTAATTGTATGAAGTTTGTGTTGAAGTGAAAGGAAAAAATCTAATAAAAATTCAGCATAGAAAAGAACCTTAGTAATCTTACATCGAAAAGGATCTTATAGTCTAAACTCATTTAAGTATATTACAAAAAAAAAGTTTCAAGTCATCCGTGTAACTTTGATCTTTACGTGAGTAACTTTATTCTGTTAAGATCAATTTGGTAAGTGGATTAAGTTTATGGAATAAGCATATAAATAAATAAGAAATAGAATAAATTGTAAAATAAGTAAATTAATCTGGTTGAATATTTTAACAGGTTAAAATTATTCCACAAAAAAAGGTAAAATAATTTTACCTCATGTTAACATGCTTTTAACCCAACGCAAGTGTGAAATGAGTTAAGTGACGAGTTACGCATTTAATCCACCTTAACCCTACAACAAAGCATAGTCTTAGTCTTTTCACATTTGTTAGAATAGATTATGTGCTGATTTCTTAGCAATGGGGGTAGTTTGATTTCTCTTTTCACATTTGTTAGAATAGATTAAATGGTCCTTTAACTTTGTAAATTTACAACGACTTTTCCTTGCCCTTTAGACGATACTAAAAAAGGTTATTTTAATTTAGCTGCTCTTCAAAACTCTTAAGTTGTCGAAGTCTCTCTAATAGCCTCTTAAAGACCTGATAGCTTAGTACAATTACAAAGCTTTCTACATGTACACTAAATATATATTTCATAGGCTACATAGTGAAGTAAAAAGAAACATATAATTGTAAATTATTTCAGTTTCTCTGAAGAGGGACATGCAAGTGGACACACATACATAGACATGGATATTTACCAAAAATCATATTTTTTACGCCTTCCATCCCATCCAAGATTCCACCCAAAATATCTTAACCATTGAACGAAAGGAATGAGATAAAGTTAGCGGGAGAGGGCAACTATCCTAATCTCTTCCGAATTCTTGAAATTCTAATGGAGTATGCACGAAGTATGAGGGTGTCGCGAGAACACTCTTTAGTCTTCGTTTCGCGTCCTAGACTCACCATGATCCCTTGATGAACTTTAGGCAAAGTTATCGTCTTCCCTCTTATTGTGTGATCTACGAGTATGATTTTTAGTTACATATCTTATTGTTTGCATGTGCTTTATCTTCCATTGATCAGTAGATTTTTATTTATCTAAATTAGGTATCCAAATATTAAATAATCAAAGTTGTTATTACCTTGAAAATAAGGAGATCGTAATTATTTAATAAATCAAATTTATGGACTTTGTTATTTTGATTATTTGTATTATATAAGTGATCAATTATTAATCTAAGTCAAATCTATAGGTTACTTATGATTTAACTTGAATAACTAGAAAGTGATGGATTCACGCTTTGTTGTCCGTTAACATCCTAATTCAAGTGATGATTGGATAATTGTACATTGACATGCATGTAGAAATAAACCTGTACTCATTTCACACGCACTCACTTTGTAACTAGAGCTTTAACTTCATATTTTTTTGTCTCTGGATATTTGGACGTAATTAGTGTGAAAATAAAGGATTTCTTATTATCTTGCTCATAGATACTTTATTCTTGTAATAATTTAATAATTGAGCAATGTGATAATTGTCAAATCTAATTAATAATTATTTATTATCTTTTGATGATTAGAAATCATTTTCATATATGATTATACGCTAGAAAATAAATATGAACCTCAGAAATTAGTTCATGTGAAATGATTAAAACCTATCATTGGATATGGTTGACAATCAAATAATAATAATTTATAATTTAAAAAAAAAATTACGATGACTACACCTTTAATATAGACATTGGAATCTCGATTCTGATGGTTATGAATTCAATTATTCATGAATTAAATTATTACACTTGATAATGATGGAATCATTAGGATATGTGAAGATTAGATAACTAGTTACTGTTGTAATTTAATCGGGTCATTTTAATTAATCTTAATATTTAATCATCTAATGAGAAATAATCAAAAGTAGAAAATATTTTACAACCACATATGTAATGTAACTAAGTAGAAATAAAAAAGATGCAGTAATGGAAATTAGAATAAGAAGTCTTAAAAATATTACATGTCACAAGTGGAAAAGTACTACAACATACATAGCATCACAACTACAACAAAAAGAAATAGGACATAACTATAGCAGGAACAATTAATACATACTAAAGATACTACTACAAAAGTCTTTGCAACAGAAAAGAGAAAAACACTACGGCTAGGCTCAGTTGGGCCCAGCACCCTCGGTAGCTAGTAGCGCTGGCTGCTCAACTTCCTAACCTAAATATGGTTATATAATCCGTGGTCAGTTAACGCTGAGTAGAGTAGTGGTTAAGTTATTTACATGCAATTTAACATAAAGAAATAAGCAAATAACTAGTTATTTGTTTCGATTTATCTCAACTAGGTGTTTCTAATTCGGTTATTTTAATAAGGATCCACAACATTTTTTAATCCTCTTGTTCCCTACGGGAACGATCTTGATTGCAGTTTATTCCGCACTATAGGATGTACACGTGGCACTCTCCTGGTCGGGAGAGCCCCCTGTGTTAATCCTACACCCAGTTTACCACCCCAAGGTTACGTTCGCCACGTAGCGTTGACTACGACACGCGTGATAAGCGCACGGGTAATTAACCGACACTGGCACGCGGTTAGTCGTTTCCGCTAATGGGTATGCCCAAATGTACAGCATAGAACAAAACAGGTCCTTGCCTTCTCAGAACAGAGGTCTCGCCCCTTAACAGTCTACGTACCCTAGCCCGACTATCTCGATTTGTCCAACGGGCCTAACAAGAGTCGATGTAGGGTGGCCAGTTATAACCCCGTGCCCCATAGGGCAACTAGTACCCCCCTACACTAAAGTAACAGGAGTCGGTGTAGGGTAGCCATTCCCAACCCCGGGTCTCAACCCAAGGGCGGCTAGCTTCCCCCTACACTAAAGTAACAGAAGCTCTCCTCGGTATCGCGTACACGAGGGCCAGCTCACTTTCCATGCAAAAGAGACAATTGCTCTCCTCGGTACCGTGTACTCGATGGTCAGCTTACTTCCCTCCTACATATGATATTCGTTCTGTATACGTGAGTTCCTTTCTAGTTCCCTGTAGGGATCATGCATTGTATTCGTTTCGTTTCATTTCATTTCACAACATGCATATCTCGTTGTTCACAACTTGGTTCTTAACCATATAACAGGCAGCTCGTGATTTAATAACTGAAAGAAGTATCACATCATTTAACTATTCATTTGCTAGAATTAAGGATTCTAACATGCAGTTCAGAATAAACTATGTGGCACAAGCAATGTTCATTCACTCAATTCTGCCTTAGGGTTCATTTCATATCCTAGGGTTCAATCAATTCATCCTAAGATGGCATGCACTTGATTTATTTAGTCATAATATTGAGAAAAATAACTCTACCGGGATACACGGGTGGAATGGGGGATCAACTCGCAGATCCCGTCATCTCCGCGAGCCTTGTATACTCTACTAGCTGGAGACCTATACAATTGACCAAAACACATCAAATGAATTCAAAATAGTATACGAGTGACACAAACACGTAGAGAACCCCGAACTGAAACCAACGATACTTCGTTTGAGCAAAATCGACTCCATTTGGACCCTGAACGTGCCAAAAATGTGCACTCTAACTAAAATTAGAGGTCTAGGATTAGACCCAAATGTCTTAAACGACCACAGAGGCTCACCTTGCTTTCCTACGCTGATTTCGGATGTCTGGAGCCCCTCATGATTGTCCGGGGGTCCTTCCAGACGTCTGGCAGTGCACTCAGACGTATGGGACGGGTATCAATCATCTGAAGAGACGTCCAGATGTCCTAAAGTGTCTCGGTAGCCGTGCTTGCACCTTGATGAGAACCTCATCATGAGCCATAACTAGCTCATTTTGACCCAATACAAAGGATAAAAGCTCCTACATAACTCAAGGAAAGGCTTAACTCAGAGAATTCTGAGTTTAAGGAGAAAACAAGTCATAAGGGGTAAAAATGTAATTTTACCAGTATAATCTGCATACAGGGTAATTCAGGGTCCAAACATAGGTCAAAGCAACTTAATAAGAATAAAGGTGGGATGAGATGATCTAGCAAGGGCTACAGCAATTCCAAGGAACTAAATGATAATCTGTAACCCTAAAACAAACCCACTTCAATTCACGAGGTTCAAGGCAAAGCAAAAATGGAATAAACCCTCTAAAATTCATAGAAAAATAATCTCTAGGGTTTAGAACCTTCAATTTGACCTTAGGAACCCACCTTGACCTACATTGAGAACCATACCCAATTAATAACTTAATTTGGGTTTTTGCGTAAATTGACCAGTCAAACAAGGTTTAATCTAGAAATAAAATTCACCATCAGATTCCTTAGGTCCTAATTAGTCATGTATAAAAACTTGAGCCTAAGAAGAAACCTTCTTGACCAACTTTACACTTTGGTCCTCATATATTTACTTTTTGGCCCTCAACTTTTGAACCCTCGCATTTTGGCCCCTAACTCTCCTTCGTTCTTTGCGTTCAGGTCCCCCTGCAAAACCTGCCAGCACCATGCTCCGGCGACCTTGCGCGGAGCATGGCGCCGTGCAGGGTGAGGGGGAGAGTCTGGCAAGTAAACCGGGGGTGCCCTGCGTCGTCAGCCGTCGCAGGGACACCCCCCTGGTCGCTGTAACCCACCATACCGGCCGTGCGAACGCACGGACGGTATGGGTTTCCATCTCCGGCGTCCTCCGGCGAGGGAGACACGTCGTCTCCCTCCGCCTTCCTCCCTGATTCGGTCCCTATAAATACCCCCGTCGCTCCACCGTTCTTCCCAGCTCGGATCTGACGGAGAAAACCCCCAACTTTCCTCTCTTCTCACTCCGGCAGACGCCCACCAGCTCCGGCGGTTCTTCCTCCTCCTCTTCGCTCTGCCGCAATACCAGCAGCAGAGACTTCTTCCCCTGCTCTTCCCGCGCCACGCCGCACCCAGCTGGCGCCTCTCCGGCCCTCTGCTCGCCGCCGCCCCTTCCCCCGGGCATCTTCTTCTCCGGCGACAGTCGATACGACTGTCGCCCGCTCCGGCCCCTCCTCGTCCTGCTAAGTAGGTAGAACTCCTCCTCTTCCTCCCCTCTTCCTTTTCCTCACTTTAAACATCTACTGTCGCCCTCGATTCCGACCACTCACCCTCACCTTCTCCGCCTCCGGCCATCCTCCAGCGAGCCGCTCCCATCACTCCAGCAACCCACACGGCTCGCCGACCACCGCTGAACCTCCGCCTCCTCACCCTGATCAACCTCCGCCCTTCCACTTCCCCCACATCACCCTCTGCAACTCCACCGAACAAACCCATCTTCCGACCCACAGTCCGACCTAGGGCAGCCCTTAGGCTCCGCCCCGCCGCCTGCACACCCCCCGACCACCTTCGCCGTGCCACCGCGAAGGTCCTCCGCGTTTCTAATTGGGCCGAGAGGCCGTTTTTCTGTGGGCAGGTACCTGCGCTCGTCGCCGCCATTGTTGAAGCGAAGCAGCTTCTTCACCTGCTGCCCCAGGTGCGAAGCGCCCAGGTCACCCTCCCAGGCTGTGCGGGGGCACTTCGGCAAAACGTTAGGCTGCAGTTGAGGCGAAGCTCTCGCGCGAAGCCCCCGCGCTTCGCCTCGACTGCCGCTGCTTCCTCCGCGCAGGCACCCAAATTGGGGTGGGACATTTAGTCCCACCTCGTAACCTTTCAGAGGAGAGCGCCTGCATAAAGGCAAAAAGCGCCTTATGCTCGTTGCCTCCTGAGCACGGGGTGAGGTCCCTCTCACTCACTCGCTCGCTCGACCCGGTCTCGTCCGCGTTCACGCCTCGCGGACCTGGCCCGACCCGACTTAGACTGACCTGCACTCCTCGCCCACCACGCACGCCGGTGGGCCTGGACCCGGGCGCGACCCGTACCCGGCTACCCGGCAGCTCTGGGAGAGCTATCCTATGAGCGGATTCTGTGAGAGAGAGAGACGCGGGGGGAGGGTAGAGATAGGTTTTGCCCCTCTCTGATCAAGCTGTGTAAGTGTGCAGGCACAGGTGAAGAAGAATCGTGGAAGAAGACGAAGGCTGAAGGAAGGAGGATCACCGAGCGGCACTGTAGCAGCGGCGGTTTAAGTCGTCTGATTGGAAAATTAGACGACGTCCTGAAGGCAAGGAAGGAGAAGGAAGGCGAGGCAGAGGAGAACGCAGAGAGGCCAAGACAAGAACTGAAAGAAGAAAAAGAGCACGAGAAGAAGATCTGAAGAAAGGAAAAGAAGAAAGAAAGAAGAAGAAGAACATGACCGCTCTGCAGAAGAAAGGAAAAGAAAGAAGAAGAACAAAAGAAGAGAGCAGAAGATCTGAGAAGGAAGAAGAGGAGAAGCAAATAGAAAAGAAGAAAAGCCAGCAAATTCTCTCTCTCTCTCTTTCTTTATTTTTGTAAAAGAAACTTGTACCCCTAGAATACAACTTGCTCCCTGAGTTCGACCTCGGGAACTCTTTATTTCCGAGTAACAAATTGTATTAAACTGGTAATCACCTCCCTCTATACTATACTACGACGAAATAATAATACTATAGAGGAAGGCACCCCACCACACCTCTTCCCAACGGCCCTGCATGTGTACAATCCCGTATAGTCTCTTGCAGACAACACATACGAAAAAAAACCAGACGGTCAGGACCTTACCGTTTGAATTTGCTTTATCGGACATCTGGTGCTACCTCCGAACATTTGGTCAGACATCTGTTGAGAGGTACAGATGTCTGATCTGCGGAGAAAAATCTCCCTAGAGCCCTTCGCGAGCCTTCCTCTCCCCGCAAGAAACACCCATGCCCTATGCAGCACACACCAAGGCGCTCAGTCTGGGAAGAGAAGGAAACATCGAAAATCGTGCACAAGTCTCGAATAGGGCGTTACCTTAGATCTTACGCGGTATCAGATGTCCGGTGACAACTCTGGATGTTCGACCAGACATCTGGTTCTGCGAAAAAATGACTTTGCAGAATAGTTCGCGAGCCCTTTTCTCCTCGCGAAATCACCCCCTCGCAGAACCGCAGCTACTGGAGCGGAGCTCCTCTCCATGAGCTCCCTCGTGCTCCCCAGATTGGCTCTCCCCTTCCACGCTCTCGCTCTCCCTCTCTCTTTCTCCTCCGTCTCGAGCTCCCCTCCTTCCCTACTTATGGCTACAAGGGGAACGGGAAAGGAGGTGGTCGCTGGTAGGTGGTGGAGCGAAGGTGGAGGTGGTGGTGGTGGTGTGGAGATGGAGAGGGTGGTGGGGTATTAAATAGGGAGAGGGTTAAGGTTTTGTGAGGAGGTGTGTGTGTGGGTGTGTTGTGTGGGAAGAGAGAGAGAGGGACAAATTATGAAATCTCCCCCCCACGAAGTTTCCTCCTTCCTTGCATAGCCCAAGATTTAAACCCAGGGGGTTTAAATTTGCACTTACACCCCTACACTTTCGGGAAAACTCGAACGACCCTTGCGAATGGTCATTTAAACATAACAAACTTAAAGGAAGTTTCGTCCCCGAAACTTGAGTCAACTAGGGTGCAGAAGTGAACGTAAATGCGCATAACAAACTTAAAGAGGATCAAAATAGGTCAGAAGTAACGTACCCTCAAAAAGGTCTGGATACTGTTCTCGCATTGCCGCCTTGGTCTCCTAAGTCGCTTCCTTGTGCCGCTGGCTTCTCCATAGGACCTTCACCAGTGACACCTTCTTTCATCTCAAATTCCGGAAGGCTCTGTCTAAGTATCTACACTAGCCTCTCAAGATAGGTCAAGTCACCTCCCACCTCGATGCCCTTGTGGCTTAAAACGTAGTTGGGATCAGCGACGTACCTCCTGAGGTTGGATACATCAAATACGTCGTGCACTCCAGAAAGTTGGGGAGGAAGTGCATGCCAGTAAGCAACAAGTCCTGCCCGCTCCAAGACTTCAAAGGGCCCCACAAACCTCGACACAAGCTTCCCTTTCACCCCAAAACGCTGCAAGCCCTTCATGAGAAAAACACAAAGGAGGACGTGATCCCCAACCTCGAACTACACCTCTCTGCGCTTCCTATCAGCATAGCTCTTCTGCCTGCTCCTGTCAGTGCGGAGTCGTCTGTGAATCTGCTCTATCACCTCCTGACTCTGACGGATCAGCTTAGGACCAACCTCCCACTTGGTCCCCACCTCAACCCAACTCAAGAGTGCAGTACACTTCCTCCTGTATAGAGCCTTGTAAGCTACCATGCCGATGCTCGAATGGTAGCTGTTATTATATGCAAACTCTGCCAGGGGCAAATGCTCCTCCCAGGAGCCTCTCCAGTCTAGTACACATGCACATAGGAGGTCCTCCAATGTCTGAATGGTTAGCTCCGACTGCCGTTGGTGTGGGGGTGGTAGGCGATATTGAATCGCAAACGAGTCCCCAAGGCCTACTGAAACTCTGCCTAGAACTAGAAAGTGAAGCGAGTATCCCTGCTAGATATGATCTCACGAGGGACTCCGTGAAGACGCACCACATCTCTGATGTATCGCTCTGCTAACTGTACTAGCCCAAAGTTGACTCGAATCGGCACGAACCACGTCGTTTTCGTCAACCTGTCTACTATCACCCAAACTGCGTCATATCCTCGCTATGTAACCAGTAGCCCCACTACCAGGTCCATGGTGATACTCTCCCACTTTCACTCTTGCACAGGAAGTGGTTGTAGCGGCCCTACAGGCCTCTGGTGCTCGGCCTTCACCTGCCACCAATATCCCACTTCATTCCCCTCCTCCAGAGGTCGCGTCGTAGATCATGGTACATGTTTGTATTCTCGAGATGTATGGTGAACTTGGACCCGTGTGCCTCAGTCAGGAGCTCTTTCAACAGGCCCTCATCTTTAGGAACGCACAGACATCCCCTCATACGTAGTATCTCATCAAAGAAAGAAAAATCTCCTGGGCCCCCTGTCAACACCCTATCCCGCAGTGTCTGCAAATATGGATTGGCCATCTGCCCTGTAATGATACGGTCTATCAGTTCTAGTCGTGCCTGCCCCATCACTATCATTGCCCCGCAGTACCCTCGTGACACCTGTTGGTGCTAGAGCACCACGATCATTTGTTTTGATGATAACAAAACACGTGTTATTTAACATTTGCAATTTGAGTCCTAGATTTTAGGTCAATTGCAAATGTGGACGTGTTTAGACGGAACTCGAGCTCGCATCCAGGATGGATTGGAGGAGCTTAATGAAGAACAGAGGAGGTTCGCGTGGAGCGACAGATTGAAGATAGAAGACAAGAAGAATAGGATAGATTCTTTTTAATCCTTTCTTGTATCTCTTGTCTTTATTTTCTTTCTCTTTTTATTTTCCTTAGAATATCATGTTAAAGAGCCTCAAAGTACCCTAACAGTAGTCCTAGGAACACCGGCACAACCCTAAGATACTTAGGTTTTCTGTAGAATACTTAGAAAACCAATATAGGGTTCAAACAGCACTTCCAGACGTCTAATTCCCAAATCAGACGTCTGATAAAGTATTTTAAGACGTCTGACTGTTGTTTCAGACGTCTGATAACTATTAGGCTGGACATAGTTAGTTCTGTCTGATGAAATCAGACGTCCAGACCTTAGACCAGACGTCTTGGGAGACGTCTGATGGACTTGCCAAACGTTCAGATAGTGGACCGTTGGCTAGCTTAGCAGACACTGTAGAATATGACCGTTAGAGCCTTATCAGACGTCCTTAGGCCTTTCCAGACGTCTGATAATTGACTGTTTTGCCTCGGCTGACCCAAAATCTCTTCTCAGAGATTTTCTAGCCGTTGCAACGTTTGGAAATCAATTCCCACAGTAAAAGTAGGTTTCTAGACGTCCATACATAGTGCCAGACGTCCTATATGTCGTCTGATGGACTTGCGCAAAAACCCTGTTTAGATCTGATTCAAGTCAGGAGGAAACCCGCCCAAAATCAGACGTCTGATGAAATAATTAGACGTCTGATCACCCTGTCAAGTGTAATCATTGTCCTGATTTCGGCCTGATTCTCTTGGGCTTTGCACCCAACGGCTATGGAAGCATTTCCAAGCCTTCCGAAGCCTTCCTAAGGCCTCTATAAATAGAGGGGAGCCTTTACACACCTAGAAACACCAAGAAACACTAAGATACACTTGGATACACTTAGCTACACACTTTCACACTCTTTTGTGTCCAGAAAAGATCTTGCTCTCCAAGCTTAAGTTCCATCACCTAGAGAGCTAAATTCCCTTCGCGCACCCGCTCTCCCGCCGTTGTCTACGAGAGCGACATTGCGCCATCGCGTGGCACACGCACCGCGTCATCAACTCAACGCACTCCTTGCAAAGGGGAGTTTCCTATTTCCTATAGAAGCTAGGTTTAAATTCCTTTGTTAGCTCTATAGGATTACTTGTTTTATTTTATCTTTGTCTTTTGGTTGGGTATTCGCTTTGCGAATTCCCGTCTCCTTCGTGGGACAAAATCATTCTCGTGGAGAGAAGGGGTTGAGGAACGCTACCCTCGTACTTGTAGCGTGGTTGTACTGAGGTTGAATCACCCTCGTTTTAAAGTGATTCGGTTAGTGGATTTGATCAACTAGGTTGATCGGAAAATCCTAACTCGAGAGGGTTAGGTGGTGGTTTTCACCCGGTTTGGGTTTCCACCTAAAAATCTTTGTGCCTTTTGTGTGATTGATTTTCTTTTGTGAGATTGCTTTATATTTTATTTCCGCATTTATTACGTCACCCCCTCCTAGTAGGGCCAACCCTATAACACCTGGGGTCACCAACTGCCCACCTCCTCCATGAATCTCCAACTCTATGCCTGTAAGCTGGCCAAGTGGGCGGACGCCTTCTGGCTCAAGGCATCGACCACCACATTGGCCTTCCCTGGTTGGTAGGAGATGCTGCAGTCGTAGTCCTTCAAGAGCTTTAATCAATGCCTCTGTCTCATGTTGAGCTCCTTCAAATCAAATAGGTACCTGAGGCTCTTATGATCCGTGAAAATGTCGAATGTCTCACCATACAGGTATTGCCTCTAAGTCTTCAGCGCGAAGATAACTGCTGCCAGCTCTAAGTCTTGGGTGGGGTAGTTATGCTCATGGGGCTTTGTTGCCGCGAAGCGTAAGCGACAACGTGGCCCCACTGCATGAGCACACCACCCGACCCCTTGAACGAGGCATCAGTGTAAACCATAAACCCGCCACTGCTGTCTAGGATGGTGAGTACAGATACTGAAGTCAGTCTCTCCTTCAACTCCCGAAAGCGCGACTCACACTTGTTTGTCCAAGTGAAAGGCACATCATTCCGGGTCAGCTGGGTCATAGGACGCATGATCTGAGAGAATCTCCTGATAAACCATCGGTAGTAACTTGCCAGTCCCAGAAAGCTGCATATCTCTGTCACTGTGCGTGGTCTCTCCCGCTTGAGTATGGCCTTGACCTTGGTTGAATCTGTGACCAATCCATCTCCTGAAATCACATGGCCCAAGAAGGTCACTATCTCAACCAGAATTCTCACTTGTTGTACTTAGCATGCAGCCTGCGTCGTCTCAATGTATCTAGGACCATACGTAGATGCTATCCATGTTGTGCATGATCCCGAGAGTAGACCAGTACGTCGTCGATGAACTCCACCACAAATTGGTTTAGGTATGGCCTGAAAACACGGTTCATTAGATCCGTGAAAGCAACGAGGGCGTTGGTCAGCCCAAACGACATGACCAAAAACTCGTAGTGTCCGTACTGGTGGTTCCGTTTCGCGATATTTTAAAGTTATGTTCGTTGCAGTATATTGCGAAAAGCGATTACTAGTTTATTTCAATTTATTACTCGGAATTTAAAATATCCCGAGGTCGAACTCAGGGAGCACACTTTGATTCTAGAAGCATACAAATTCACAATTTACAAAAATTTAAGAGAGAGAGAACAAAAGAATCCTTTTCTTCTCTTCTTTCTTTCTTCTCTTCTCTTTTCCTTCTCTTCTTTTTCTGCCTTTCCTTTTTCGGACGTCTGGCCTTATCAGCCCCATTTCTACAGTGCCTCCTTCTTCTTTCTTTTCTCTGCAGCTTTCCTCCTTCCTGGCTTCAGCTCCTTCTTCTCAGCTCCTTCTGCTGCAGCTCCTCCTTGGCTTCTTCTTCTTTTCATCTTGAGCTGCTGCGTCTCCTCCGCCTTCTTCTTTCTTCTTCTCTGTTGCGGGTGCTTCGCGGCTGAGTCCTCGTCGCTCCTCTTCTTCTTCTTCTCCACCTGTTCCCTGCACACACGAGTGCAAAACCTACCCCTACCCTTCCCCGCGTGTGCTCTCTCTCTATTTCTCTCTTCGCTTTCCCAGAGCCAGCCAATCGGGTATTCGTGTATAACCCTTTTCAGATCAAATCATCTCACTTTCTTTCTTGTTAAGCCCATTTGATCTGTGTTTAGACCCTTAGACATCCTATTTGTGTACTGCATTGGTAAAATTGCAGTTTTACCCCTTGTGACTTGCTTTATACTTAAATTTATAATTCTTTGATTTAGGCTTTCCCTTAGGTCTTGTAGGAGCTTTTGTGTACTTATTCAGGTTAAAAAGTGCTAGTTAGGGTTCATGATGAGGTTCTCATCACGTACCGAGTACGGAAGGTTGTCTTAAAGATGTCGGTCTCCCTGATCCTCAGCTGGTGGTAAGCTGACCTCAAGTCTATCTTGGAGAACACCGTGGCATCTCTCAACTAGTCGAAGAGGTCATCGATACGCGATAGCGGATACTTGTTCTTGCGGTAGTGGATACTTGCATGCGTGGTTTGTGGGTTGTTTGGTACGGTTGGGATAGTCTCTCGTTGGATGATTGGGTCTTGGGGTTAGTCGAGGCGAGCTGTTTCTTGGTTCCCAGAGGGGCCAAATTTGGGTGGTAACAAAATGGTATAAGAGCGAGGTTGTCCCGAGAGATAACCCAACGGATTGAAAGTAACCAAACATGTGCATGTTGCTAGGATAGCCATCACAATGTGGCTTCTTGAATTACGCGTCTGAGTCATATTTTGAACTTGTTTCTTTGACAATCTATTTGTTTCTCTTCCATCTTAATGCAGGAGATGCCTCGTCATGGAGTTTGTGAAGCTGGCCGTAGGCGTGGCCGTGGAAGTGATCGCGGAGGCAGTCGTGCAGGGCCTGGGGAAGGGGTCGATCTACCCCTCCTTCCGGGCATCCAGGCTAAGGACCTCGCCCAGCTGATTCGCGACATCATTCAGGAGAAGTTCCAGCAGCCTCCACCTCAGCCACCTCTTCCTGAGGGTGGGGAGGGAGAGTCCTCTATGTGGCAGGGGAGCCGTCGCAGTGCTAGACAAGCTGGAGGGGGAGGGGGTGATCCTCCACCACCCTCAGACACTTCCGAACATGAGCCCTCCTTGCTTGAAGGTGTGCCTGTTCCCCTGTTGCAGCTCCACCACGAGCTATTTGGCCAGTTCCGGAAGCTGAAGCCCCTCTCCTTCGAGGGGATGAGAGCCTATCTGAGGTAGAGGACTGGCTAGAGCATATAGAGAAAGTTTCTGACACGCTCCACCCTCTTGCAGAGTACCACGTGGCCTTTGCCACGTACTAATTGGAGACTGCAGCCCACCGGTGGTGGAGGGTGGTCAGGGGATGATAACTCTACATTTGGTGGCAATAATTCTGTCAAACGGAGTTTATCTTAAGGGTAACATGCACAAATAACACATCATAAATGGGCACGGGAGCATTACATGCATTGCACATTGAGATTGCTTATAAATCAGTGTTAATGGCCATTTGTACAAGTTCATGTCAAAATAAGCCTTAGATGAGCGATCGGACTGCACAGATGGATTCAGAATGATGAACGGAGTCCAACGGACTCAAAATCGATCAAATCCGACATCCGGAGCTCTCGCAACTAACCCAAGAAGTTCTGGCCATTGATCTGATGATCAACGAACCACAGGCGGCCATGTGGCAACATTTGATGCGGTCGCACCCACGGCACACCTCATCATCGTGCCAAGCATTCTAAGCCGTTCAATCTAACGATCGGACAACTGAGAAGCCACCGCATCACCCTCGCTCTCTACCCAACATGAAGATCCGACCGTTGGATGAAGATCCAACAGTCGACAGCAGCCAAGCGCAAATCCTTCGCCATGATCATCCGCGGATCGCAGCACAACAGTCGATGCTCCTTCCCCACGCATCCAACGTAGGATCGAGCCGCACCTCGAATCGAATCCGAGGCGAAGGTGCGTGCAGGAGAAATTGAACTGTCGATGAGCGCGTGGACGGCGGAGATAGCGCTACGTGGCACCCACGGTTGCGCGCAGACGTTCACCCACGCGATAATGCACGAGGCGCACACTGCGCAAGCATAATCCTTAGCACGCGCTCTCGCGAAGCCTCAACCGTCAGATCTTCTATCGGATGGTGCACAGCGAGTGCACACGGATCACGGGCGCGGCATGTGGGAGGAAGAACAGGGGCGCAAGGAAGATCAGCGGGCAGGGGCCTTCACCGACATTTCTGGGGCGTTTTAGCAATGTCCTGGACGTCGCTAAAATCCCTACTTAATTAGGAAACCCCTTCTTCCTGTATAAACCCCCTCCAACTACCCATGTAGAGGCATTAACTACACTTGCAATCCTTCTCCCTCATTCCTAGTTTCCCTTAGCACATTTTGTACTCGTCGGAGTTGACGAGCTGCCGACGGAGCCCTCCTCCACCGCTGTGGCCGCTTCGCCTTCTCCTCTCTCTCTCCCTCTCTCCCTTTACTCTAGCTTTACTTTACTTTTGTTTAAGCATTTAGCTATTGTTGTAAAACTCAAGTTGCATGTTAAATGATGTTGTTTCTTATATAGCTAGTACCTCTTTGTTTTGATCGGATTTTTCTTATCTTGATTTGCATGGATGCCATGATCAAAAGACTCTAACCCTACTCTCTCGTTCTCTCGTATTCTCTTTTCTCTCCCACGTTTTCTTGTGAGCAGGCAAAACCCGCCATTTCCATGACAAGTAAGTGACAGAAAAAGTCGATTTCATGCCTCCCTGTGTTCGACACTCAAACTCACATCCGTTTCTACACTTAAAATCGACGTTGCGAACACGAGCTGCAATGACCTATTTAGACATACGCGTCCGCAACACGACAGTTTTTGGCGCCGTTGCCGGGAAGGCAATGGATTTATTTTGTCACTTGCATTTTGCATCCATACTCACATCGACTAACTCATTTTCTCCCTCTACTCGATTGGTTGCAGGAGCTCGACGCCTGGGCGGAGAAAGAGCGTGATTCATGACGGTGGAGATGGAGTAAACGCAACAAAGACTGGTTGTGAGTATCGCTCTACCCGTGGTTGTTTGCTTGCCCCAAAAAATCTAAAAAAAATTATAATCAAAGAAAAATCGGCGTGATGATTGATTGCTTGATCCACATTCTAAACCCATCACCCAACAAAAAAAAATACACTCTAACATTCTTAAAGACATAATCTCTTTGGAGTGTTGTTTTTCTTTTGAGTGATGTTTGCGAAGCCACCATGACTTGACTTGGGCCGCATCACTCACCTTAAAATCGACTCACCTGGTAGAGTGCATGAACAGTAGGATGAAAACATTAAGGTTGTTTGCTAGGGCCTCCTCGCTCTAAAGGAAATCTACTCTCACCCGTTGTGTGTAAAACTTGGCATGCCCACTTGAAACTTGTTTGAAAACACTAAGGCACATCAACCCTAAAAGACATTAAAGTAAGGACAAACGTTAAAAGATACTATATCTTAAATCCTTGCTTGAAAACCATGTCTTTTTAAGTGCACACACATTTGAATCGGATAACTAAGAGGCACCACCCCAATCAACGCCTCATCAAATGTCTTGAGCACAAGCATTGACCTAAGCCCTCATTAAACAGTGTAGACGTGCCCTAGGCAGGACTGGTTTAAGTCTCGAAAGACGTGATTTCAGTTGCTAAGTACTTGGCCTTCAGTCCCTTCGTAAAATCTGGTGACTAGGCTGCAGAGAAGTGTCGAACGACCGCCGTCGTGGGGTCTACGGAATCGGCGACGCAAGCCAAAGGAAGAACCTTCCCCACAATCCCCTCATAATCAACCTGGCCAGATTAGCCTTGTGAAAGGCGGTTACGTGCCTACAATCGTGATCGTTCCTCTTAAGGTTTCTAGGTCCCCTAAGGAATAAACTATAAGGACTAGTCTTGTCTGCTTGATTGAGCACACATGCTTTTCGCATATGTTTCTCTTCGCATCCCTCTCCATTCTTCTTTAGTGTATGCACGGGAGACGATTACTTCATCCTGAGCTATTTGTTTTGGGATGGGAAACCCAGGAGAGACTTGATCTTGCTAGAAATATGGCCAAACCTAGAGTAGATGAGGTTGAGGACCAACCCCCACTAGATACGATGGCCATCATCCAAGTCCAGATTAATGCAAACCACCAGCTTGAGCAGTAGAAGATCCACACTATCATGCAAGCCATACACCGGTTGCAGAACCCGCAAGGGCAACCACCACCACCTTTGTAGAACCCACAGGGGCACCCACCACCTGATCCACCACAATTCCATAACCAACCCAGGCCCCTCCATAACTTTTACGTTCCGTCTGCTATTCGGATCGAACCACATCTTAGGGTCCCCGAAGGGGGAGATGATTTTGAGCTAAAACCTAATGTCCTAAGCCTGATTCAAAGCCACTTCCATGGAAGCTCAAATGAGGACGCCTTCCAACACCTAAAGGACCTTGACCGGATCGCCCGACTTGTCAAGACTAGGAACATCAGCTTAGACATTGTTTTGATTAAGATGTTCCCCTTCTCACTGAGAGACAAAGCATATCACTGGCTTAGAACTTTAGAAAGACCTATCCCCACCTGGGAAGAACTGAGGCATGCATTCTTAAAGAAATTCTTCTCCATCGGAAAGACTAATGCCCTCAGAAGAGCTATTACCACTGTTAACGAGAAGAAATCGGTGTTTAAAAGATGTTGTGTTGTAGTATAAATGAAATTTCCTTAAAAATAGATAATAATTTTATTACTCGAAAACCTAAGTATCCGAGGTTGAACACAGGGAGCAAATTGGTCTTTAAAAACTAAGATCACAATCTCAAATTAATAAAAATATGATGTTCAACAATAATATGAAGCAATAGAATGAAATTCAATATGTATAGATGCTAAAGAGAAGAATAGAGATGTAAAAAGTAGAATTTCTGTTCTCTCTTCTTTCTTCTCTCTCTGATGTCTTCTTCTTTCTTCTTTTCTCTCTCTCTCTTTGCCTTTGATTCTCTCTACCTTCTGTCTTTGTTTCTTTCTCTGTTTTTCTATCTTCAGCCCTCTATTCTCTACGGCTCCTTCCTTCTCTTCTTCTTTTCTTCTCTTGGTTTCTTTCTCTTTCTCTGCCTTTGATTCTTTCTCTTCTTCTGCCTTTGATTTCTCAGCTTCTGCCTTCCTTCCTTGGCTTCTGATTTCCTTCTCTTTCACTTTCTTCATCAGCAACGCCTTCTTCTTCTTCAACCTCTGCCTTCAAGTCCTTCTTCAGCCACTCCTGCCTTCAACTTCCTTCTTTGGCTTCTGATTTCCTTCCGTTTCCCTTTCTTCTTCAGCAGTGCCTTCTTCTTCTTCAACCTCTGCCTTCAAGTCCTTCTTCAGCTTCCTTTCTTCTTTCCTTCTTCCTTTCCTGCACACATGAGGGTGCAAAACCTATCCCTACCCTCCCCCACATACGCTCTCTCTCTATTTCTCTCTTCGCTCTCTCAGAGCCAGCCGGGTAATCGAGTCGGGTTACGCGCACCCAGGTCCAGGCACACCGACGTCGGTGGTGCGTGAGGAGTGCAAGGTAAACGGGTCGGATACCAGGTCTACACAACGCGGACGAGGTGTGAGCGTGGGCAAGGGGACCTCACCCCGTGAACTAAGGCGATAAGCAGAGAACAGAAAAATAATTTATGATACGCAGTTGCGCCTACCGTTTCCGAGGTGGGACTAAAGTCCCACCCACTTCTTCGCGCGCCCGCAGGGAGGACTCTCATGCAATTAGGGCAGCTACAGTCGATGAATCCTCTGATTGCCACGTGCGAAAGGTTCGTGGACTAATTTCGCGCACATGGGATGCCTCAGCCTGGAGCGATGTGACCTGGAGTGAGCTAGCAAGCTCCTTCATGCCTGCTCCAATGGCGAAAAGAGGTCGGACCTGAAACTCAATGATACGTCCTCGCGACCTTGTCAAATGACTTCGGGAGCTTCGCCGTATCACGGCAAAGGTGAGGCGGGGGTTGGTGTGGCGCAGAACGGCCTAGGCGTGCATGCTTAGGTCGGACTGTGACCGTGGAAGTGCATGTGTTCGGTGGAAGTGTAGGGTGTGTGTGGTGGTTGGTGAAAGGGCAGAAGATGATCAGTGAGTGATGGCGGAAATTCTGAAGTAGGTGGCGAGGCATGTGGATGAGTGGAGCGACGGTTGCGCCTCGCCAGTGGTCTACCGGAGATGAGGGAGACGGAGATGATTGGTGGCTGTCGAGGGGAGTTTTATGAAATTAAGTGGGGGAAAAGGAAGGGTAAAGAGAGAGAGGAACTTACTGAGGGAAGTTAGACGAAGGGGGAAAGGCAGAGGATGAGCGGCGCGTATGTGCCGTCATCAGAGAAGAAGGCCCTGAGGTGAGGAAGACGACGACGATGAAGGGGTCGGAGAAGCGTGCGTGGGTATGGCGCGACGTGGAGGAGCAAGGCGGATAGGACTTTGCCACTGGTATGGTGGCAGAGCGACAAGAAGAAGGATGGGAGATCGCCGGAGCTTGCGGGCTGTTGGCCGAAGATGAGGGAGGACGAATTTAGGGGTTTTCTACGGCCAATTCAAGCTTAAAAGATGCGGCAAGGACAAGGGGTCCTTTTAAAGCTGTTGGCCGAGGTCCTTGTGCTTGGAAGGCAAGCTTCCAAGCGCAAGGATCTCGCTAGAGATGGAAGGTGCGGATGATACCCAATTCTCTCGAGCGTTCGCACCAGAGATTGGGTGCGAATCGAATCTTGGGATCATGTTCAGACCGTTGGGAATTCCTCAGAGAATCTCCCTTCCAAATCTTGGAGGAGATCTCTGAGGATTCGGGGAGAAATCCTCCTCAAATCCTTTCCGGAGTAGGACTCCTCCGCTATAATGGCAGAGGGACCTAAATGCAAAGAGTGGTGAGGAAGATAGGGGGGTCTACGAAAGGGATTTCAAAAGCTAGGGGTCAGAATGTAATTGGGTGGACTATTTTGCAAAGTAGGTCAAGGTGACCTTCCCTTAGGTCCAAATTTTTGTACAAACCTAATTTGGACCTAGGGAATCCAATGGTGTAGTTGGATTTTAGGTTTGACCACATTTAACTAGACATTTTACACAAAAACCTAAATTAGGTCAAATAATGAGCTAGGACCCCAATCTAGGTTAAAATAGGTTTCAAAGGCCAAATTGAAGGTTCTAAACCCTAAAGGGTATTTTTCCATGATTTTTAGAGGCTTTAGTTGATTTTTATCCTAACCAGAACCTTATTGTATTAATTAGGTTTATTTTAAAGTTATAGAATGTTATTTAATTCTTTAATCTCATAATAACCCTTTTCTAATTGAACCATCCCACTCTTCCTCTTGTTAAGTTCAATTGACCTATGTTTATCCCCTGAGAAATCCCATTGACGTACTGCAGTGGTAAAATTACAGTTTTACCATTTATTTCATGTTTTCTTCTCAGAATAGTAACTTCTTGAATTGGGACTTTCTCTAGATTATGTAGGAGCTTTTATTCTCTTTCCTAGGTCAAAATGAGCTAGTTAGGGCTCATGATGGTGTTCCCATCAACCACCTTTACACTCCAGGGTGGGGAACAATTCCATGAGGCATGGGAGAGATTTAACGAATTGTTGAGGAAATGCCCACACCATTAGATTCCAAGGTGGCAATTGGCCCAAATCTTCTACCATGGTCTGGGCAGCAACCTTCGGAACTTTGTCGATGCCTCATGGGGAGGAAACTTTCTGAACAAAGACGAGGAAAGAGAGTTTGAGCTTTTTGAGTCTATGAGTAAAAATTCGCTCAACAATGCCTCCATGACCCAGTTTAGTCCATCCAGTCAACCCCGTGGTGGGATCTATGAGGTATAAGCAAATTCTGGAATGGTTGACATGGATATCATTGCCAAGAAGTTGGATCGAGTGGAATTGGTGGATAAGAAGATAGATGAACTATTGAACCATACCAGGAACCCGCTACAGACTCTCTCCTTAGCAAAGGGAGCTCACAATGTCGACCTAATTCAGCCACTAAGCCAGATGCACCTGGAACAACCCCTGACCATGTTCCAGGGAGGGACCTTTGCTCTCTCAACCCCTAATTATTCTCTTTCCTCCCCCTCGGCACCTTCTATCTTTGAAGATGTCCAGGCTATCTAAGGTTATTCCAAACCTGACCCCTTCTCCAACACCTACAATGTCGGATGGCATAATCACCCAAACTTCGCTTGAACGAACCAGAAATCAAACCAATTTCAGAACCAGCCCAGGCCAAACCATCAGCCAAACCCAACTTCCAATCAGCAAGGTCCACCGGTTAGACCCCCTTATAATTCGAATAGGGCGACCCCTCCCCCACAAAATCAAATGGACACCTTAATAAAAATGATGGCTGACATAAACCAGAAACACCAGGAGGAAATGGCATTAGTGAAGGGACAATTGAGCTAGCTGTTAGATTTTAAACAACAGGGATCCCTTCCTTCTCAGCCACAGCCAAACCCACGAAACATGATTAACAGAGGCCCCAATTCACAAGGGTTCCAAGGTAATCCCAGGCATGCCCACATGGTCCAGCTTGCCCCACAAACTTCCCCTGGGTTTGGTGCTTCTTCTTCCTCTTCTTCTCAAGGATCAACCTATGGTCCCAATGCCTCTGCAAATGTAGTGACCTTGAGAAGCGGCACTAAAACCTAGGATCCCAAGTGGTCGACTCCTCCCGTGACCTTACCCCTTGAAATATCCCACTCTAAAGACGAGCAGGAATCACCCAAGGACCTGGAGACTGACCCAGTTCAAATCCAGACACCGTACCCTAAGGCCTTGGCGAAGATGAAGAGAAAGAAAGTAGTTGTGGAAAATGAGGAGCTTTTGGAAATTTTCAAGCAGGTTCAGATTAATATCCTGCTCCTTGAGGCAGCCAAGCACATTCTGGCTTATGCTAAGTGTTGACAGGGCGAGATCGTGGTTTTTATAAAGATAAAGGTTGTCGCGTCGTAGTATAGGTGAAATCGCCTTGAAAACAAATAAGAAGTTTTTATTACTTGAAAACCTAGTATCTGAGATCGAACACAGGGAGAAAATGAAATTTATTCACTAATCTCAATAAATGTAATTTAAACACTTAAATCTACTCAAAATCTAATTCAAAATATAATGCATTTGTTCATGAGAATGTAGCACAAGAAGAATTGGATGTCTGATTATAGAATCAGACATCTTAAAAAGGTATGCTTCTTCTCTTTCTCTTCTTTCCTTCTCTGGCTCTCTTTCTTCCCTTTCTGCCTTCTCCACTTTCTTTTCTTCTTCTTCTTTGGTTCTTCTCTTTCTCTGCATGCTTGCCTTTTCCTCTCTAACTTTGGCTTCTTGGCTCCTTCTTCTCTGTCTTTGGCCTTCCTCTTCTTCTGCTTCTCTCTATTGCGCCTCCTCTTTCTTCTTCTTCTACAGCTCCTTCTTCCTCTTTCTTCCGCTCCTGCTTCTCTTCTTCTGCCAGGCCGCTCCTTGGTTCCTTTGCGGCTACAGCTTCCTTCCTCCTCTGGCCTTAGCTTCCTCTTCTTTTCCTTTTTCTCTTCCCTGCACACACGAGTGCAAACCTACCCCTACCCTCCCCGCGTACACTCTCTTTCTATTTCTCTCTTGGGTTCGCTCTCCCAGAGCCAACTGG
The DNA here is from genome assembly GCA_037157565.1 of Thalassia testudinum. NCBI lineage: Eukaryota > Viridiplantae > Streptophyta > Magnoliopsida > Alismatales > Hydrocharitaceae > Thalassia > Thalassia testudinum. The sequence continues at coordinate 84,503,396 of JAZHRO010000022.1, forward strand.
GTAATCAGGTTGGGCTATGCGCACCCGAGTCCAAGTGCACCGGCGTGAGTGGTGCGCAAGGAGTGCTGGGTTAAATGGGTTGGTCATCCAGGTCCACGGAGGCGTGGGTCGCGGACGAGGCGGGTAAGCATGGGCGAGGGGACCTTACGCTGTGTCTTGAGGCGAAGAGAAGAAAACACAAAAATAATAAAAATAACTCACCTGCGCTTAACGTTTCCAAGTTGGGACTAAAAGTCCCACCCACTTCGCTCGCGCCTGCATGGAGAACGCCTTCAATCACCGCGGCTGTGACACTCTCTCAAAGCCACTCCCTGGCTAGAAGTATACGCGAGACAAACCTGCACCTCCTAGTCTTGTTCGCCTGGAGTGCAGTAGCTTGGAGCGAGCATGCAAGCAAGCTTGCTCATGCTTCAATGGTGGTAGGTGGTGAATCTGAAACTCACAGATACAGCCTTGCGGCCCTGTCAAACCACATAGGGGGCTTCGCCGTGTCATGGTGAAGGTGAGGCAGGGGTTAGTGTGGCGCAGAATGGCCTAGGCGTGCGTGCCTAGGTCGCTTTGTGGCCGTGGAAGTGCGTGTGTTCGGTGGGCACTTAGAGAGGTGTTATCAATCGATGGAGGTGTGGATGATGATCAGTGGGTGATGGCGAATGTTCTGAGGTAGGTGGCGAGGCGTGTGGATGGGTGGAGCGACGGGAGCGCCTTCTTCGGTGGTCGGCCGGAGATGGGAACGATGATGGTGGACTGCGGCGTTGATGGGATAAAAATAGCAATAAAGAAATGGGAAATAAAGGGGAGAGAGAGAGGAAGAATTTTAACCTAGCTAAACGGACGAAGGGGGGGTAGGAGGCGGACGGCTCGTTCCTGCCGTCGCCGAAGATGACGATGTCCAGGGGAGGGGTGACGACGATGACGACGGGGATAGAGGCACTCACACGGGCGTTGCACGACACGGAGGAAGGCAGTGAAGGCAGCTCTGCCACTGGTATTGTGGCAGAGCGACGAAAAAGAGGAGGAGGGCTCGCCGGAGCTTGCTGGACTCTCGACCGGAGGAGGAGGAGACGAAATTGGGGGGAATTCTTCGACCAAGTCCAGCTTGCCAGGAGCGGCACGACCTGGAGTTTCTCTTATAGGCACCGGCAGAGGGTCAGATGCAAGGTGGTTGTTGAGAAGTTGTAGATCGCATTTTTGATAGAAAAGGAATGTGTCGTAGTATGGTTGCAAAGTATGATCCAACAAAGATATTGTTTTGCAAAAATTACAAGACTTGAGTCCCAGTCGTTCGTCTCTGGGAGGTGTTGTTTTCGCTTTTGAAATCGATCTTTTTTCACTACTCTACTTTGTTTAAAGACATACGCCAGTTTCTAATCTCCTAACTAAGACTTCACCGCTCCTGTTATTAACTCGGATCACATGCGCATGCGTCAATCACGAAAGTGAACGTGTGAGTTTCTGTGCGCACGATTCTAATGAGGTGGTGACTAGTTATGGAGAAAGCATTTATTGTTAGATTTTCAATATCTTCAGGAAACGACATGCTGGTGCATAATATATAGACAGTTAAAGAGTAAGCACTTAAATCATGCAAATACGATAATTATTAAGCCCGCGGTGATTTCAAACACATAAAGAGACATATATATATATAAATGCAATTTCATTCATTCATTGGAGAGTTGTTACACAAGGAAATCTAGAGGAAAGCTTATACATAAATGCTTGAAAATTAAACCTAGCTACTAGAAAATGATTGCATACAAGAATCAACGGGGGGATTTCGCATGCATCATTGGAGGAGAAGTAAGACTACACTACTAAGCAGTAAATGAAAGCAATAAAGATTATGAAGAGCATGATTTAAAGCTAGAAGAATAGAGGGCATTCAGGGGTGGTCCCCGATGGCCTTGGAGTGGTCGAGAGGAGAATGAGGGGCAGCCAATGTAGCTTAGGCCGACCCTTGGAGAGAGGTATAGTTGATCCTGCATCCCGACATGGTGTCCTCCATGGTGGTGGTAGTGAGCTTGTGGAGGTGGAGTGACTATCTAAGTGGAGGTGGAGTGAATGGCACCAATGGAGTGAAATTGCCAAAGAAGTGAATGGGTGTGTTTGGCCGCCCATGGGGTCTTTTTATAGACCCAATGGCTTCTCTCTAGAGAGGTGTAGAACTCTCTAGAGAGAGTCCAAGAGTGACCGTCCACATGTGGGTGGATGTGGTCTTTGAGATCCAAGAATTGTGGATCTCAATTTGAATTCCTCGTGGTTGCTAAATTTGGCAACCAAGAGGTGGCGCCATCTCAAGAGGTCTCTAGAGAATTCTAGAGAAGTGTGTGTGAGTGAATGGGTGTGTGTGTGTGTGTGTGTGGTCGTGCACTTTGTGGATAGGTGGCTTAGGTTAGGTCCTAATGGGTTTGGGTAGGTGTAGGTCTTGAATTAGGGTTACACACCCTAATTGCTAAGGGGAAAATGCAATTAAACTTAACCTAAGTTTAATTGAATGAGTGTGAACCTAATTGACAGTGGAATAACTCAATTAGGTTGGGTTTAGGTCAATTGGACTCTCACCAAGTCCAATTAAATTTGTGTGGGTTGAGATCTAAGCTCAATTGGACTCAATGAGTCCAATTGACTTCGGTGAAGGTAATTGACTTTGATTTAAGTCAATTAGGTTTAGGGAGGTCTAGAGGTGATGCACTAGGGTTAGGGCACCTTAATTTAGGTTCCTATAGGGTTGGAATTGGGTTTAGGGACCTAAAGATCCGAGATCAAGACTTGAATCTCAAAACAGGGACAGGAGACCAACATCTGACGTCCAATAATAGGATCAGGCGACTTATACTCAAAAATGAAAAGTCCATACTTCAGTTATGGACGTCCAATTTGAGTCAGGTGGAAATCAAGGTTCTGTTTTGGGTGCTCTGCAGAAATTGGACATCTGACAAAGTGTCTAGACATCCAATAACACTGCAGAAGTGGGTTTGAAGTGTGCGGGAGATGGCTAAGGGTTCTGGACGTCCTATAACTTATCTGGACGTCCAGATAAGGGCTGGAACTAGGGTTTTAGGGCTTCCTAGGGTGTTGTGACCTAATCTAAGGGTAGCTAAGGCTTGGGGAAGTCTCTAGGCTAGCCTAGGGCTAGGTTGGACCTAAGCTCTTCACATTTTACTGCTTTATTTCTACTTAATAGAATAGAAACCTTTAACCCCCTTACATTATTATTCCTAAAATTAGGCCTTCTGCTCCAGCTCTGCTACAACGCCCGTTATTCCAGATCCAGCTTCAGATCTTGCTCCAGATCCAGCTCCAGATCTGCTTATTGCCTGCAATCGACATAATGCACTTAATCAGCACATTATAACATTATTTTATGGATAGCTAAAGTAAAGCAGTAAAGATGCAGATAATGTGTATGTATGCGTGAATTTCTCTAACTTATGCGAAGTTCTAGCCTAATCTAGGTCAATTAAGACCTATGATTGCTGCGCAATCAGTGGTCGAACAAAATTCCTTGCCGGAGGCATGGCTGGAATGATACCCATACCTCTCGAGCATTCGCACGATAGGTATGGGGCGATTCAGGGCATGGGGAGATGCTCATGCGGTAGGGGGCTTCGTAGAGAGCTCCCCTTTCAAATCTGGGGGCAACTCCCTAGGGAAACGAGGAGGAAACCACCTCGAAACCTTGCCGGAGGTATGGGTCCCTGCTGCAATGGCAGAGGGACTTGAATGAGAAAAGTGACGAGGAAGTTGAGGGGGTCTTCGCAAGGGTTTTCAAAAGTTAGGGGCCAAAATATAATTGGGTGGACTATCTTGCAAAGTAGGTCAAGATGGCTTTCCCTTAGGTCCCAATTTTGGTACAAACCTAATTTAGACCTAAGGAATCCAATGGTAAAGTTGGATTTTAGGTTTGACCATGTTTGACTGGATATTTTGCAAAAAAACCTAAATTAGGTCAAATATTTAGCTTGGACCCTAATCTAGGTCAAAGGCCAAATTGAAGGTTATAAATCCTAGGGGATATTTTTTCATAAATTTTAGAGGGTTTAGTTGATTTTTATCCTGCCTAAAACCTTGTGAATTTAAGTGGATTTGTTTTAGGGTTACAGAATGTCATTTAATTCTTAATTTTCAAACAACCCTTATCTGATTGAATCATCCCACTTTTTCTCTTATTAAGTCCAATTGACCTATGTCTAGACCCTGGAAAATCCCGTTGATGAACTGCAATGGTAAAATTGCAGTTTTACCATTTTTTTCATATTTTCTTTCCATATCAATGATTTCTTGAGTTAGGCCTTCCTTTAGGTTATGCAGGAGCTTTTGTTCATTTTATTAGGTCAAAAAGAGCTAGCTAGGGCTCATGATGAGGTTCTCATCACTAAGTTCCTAAAGGACGCCTGTACGTCGAAGCGTAAGCCACGACCCCAAGCACCTAGGAAGGTTGTTCTCTTAGAGCAAGCGAGTTCTGTGATATCAAGCAACCTTCCGCTCAAACAAACAGACCCAGGAGCACCCCTGATATCTTGTAATATCGGGGACATGACATTTGATAGAGCACTCCTAGGCTTAGGTGCTTCAATCAATCTGATCCCAATAACCTTGTATCACCAATTCGGATTCGGAGAATTGACACCCACACCTGTGACCATCCAATTGGATGATCAATCTGTAAAGGCCCCGAAGGGGGTTGTCGAGGATGTAATTGTTCGGGTCAAGGACTTCTACTTCCCAGTCGACTTCTTGGTGCTCGACATGGAAGTCCCCGAACAGCTACAAAACACACCCATTATCCTGGGCAGACCTTTCTTAGCTACAGCTAAGGCGAACATCGATTGTGACACGGGATGCATAGAAATCGCCTTCGAAGACAGGAAGATGTAGTTGGATATCTTCTGGGTGACGAAGTCTTTCGATTACGACTGGATTGAGGAGCACGATCTCGTGGAGCCTCTGGTTGAGAAATGCCTCACCCTTAGTGTTGTATCAGACCATCAGACCCAACCTTGTGACGACTATTCTGGCCCATCCTTGTCTATACACGCTGACCTCTATAGAGTTGATTACCATCAGCTCCTGCCTTTTCCCTACCCATCAAGTGTTGTCCCACCCACACCTGAGTTGAAACCGCTACCCGAAAACCTAAAGTACGTCTTCCTTGGATCTGACCAGACCTTCCCGGTGATTATCAATACCCATCTAACTAAGGATCAAGAACTTAGGTTGACCGCGATCCTATCAGAACATCGGGCAGCCATTAGATGGACCATCTCAGAGTTGCGAGGAATTAGTCCCACCTATTGCACCCACAAGATCTATCTGGAAGATGGGGCTCAACCTTCCTGTCAGATGCAGAGACGATTAAACCCGAATATGCGGGAGGTCGTTAAAAAGGAAATCATCAAGTAGCTTGACACTGACATCATCTACCTAATCTCCGATAGCCCCTGCGTGAGCCCCACTTAAGTGGTCTCCATGAAAGCCGGGCACACCGTTGTCACCAATGAGTCAGGATACAACCAAGTCACAATTGCTCCCAAAGATCAAGAGAAGACCACATTCACTTGTCCGTATGGCACATTCGCGTTCCATCGTATGCTATTCTAATTATGCAACTCACCCCTACCTTTTAGCGTTGCATGCTAGCCATCTTTTCAGAGATGGTGGATGAATATCTGGAGGTCTTTATGGATGATTTCTCAGTGTTTGGGAACTCATTCGGCCATTGTTTGAGCAACTTGGAGAAAATCCTGAAGCGATGTATTAAGAAAAAAGCCATTTCATGGTTCAAGAAGGGATTGTCCTTGGGTACATCGTTTCGCATAGGGGCATTGAGGTGGATCGAGCTAAGGTTGGTTTGATTTCCAAACCTCCGCCACCTAGCTCGGTTCGGCAAATCCGATCTTTCCTAGGACACGTTGGTTTCTATCGAAGGTTCATTAAAGACTTCTCCAAACTCTCTAAACCCTTGACCGACCTTTTGACAAACGACGTCCTGTTTCACATGACACCTGATTGCATCCAGGCTTACACCACCCTCAGGGAATCAGTCTCTACCGCACCTGTATTACAGCCCCCAGTCTGGTCCCAGGATTTTGAAATTATGTGTGATGCATCAGACTTTGCCATCGGTGCGGTCCTGGGACAGAGACAAGAAAAGAAACCCGTGGTGATCTACTACGCGAGCAAGACGTTAGATGAGACCCAACGGAACTATACAATCACAGAGAAAGAGACTCAAAAAGTTCTTATATTATCTCCTAGGATCCCACGTGACCTTTTATACAGACCACTCGTCCATTTGGCATTTGTTGGCCAAAAAGGATGCTAAACCTAGGCTCATCAGATGGATCCTGCTCTTGCAGGAATTCGACCTGGAAATTCACGAAAAGGTCGAGTCCAAGAATGTCGTGGCTGATCACCTATCCAGACTCCACCCAGACCACATTGGGCCCTCCTTGCTCTTGACTAATACCTTTCCTGATGAACAACTTCTGGCTGTGCATGAAAGGAAACTACCCTGGTATGCTGACTTCGTCAACTATCTAGTAGTAGGGTAGACCCCGCACAGCTAGTCCAGACAGTAACGGGATAAGTTCTTGGCTGAAGCCAAACAATATTTCTGGGATGATCCCAAGCTGTTTCGCCTCCATGCTGACCCAATTATTAGGAGGTGTATCCCGGAGGAAGAAGTTCAAAGTGTGCCATCTTTTTATCATGACCAAGCATGTGGTGGCTACTTTTCGGGGAAGAAGACGACTGCAAAGGTTTTGCAATCTGGATTTTACTGGCCTTCCTTATTCAAGGACGCATACAGCTTTGTGAAGACTTGCTCTCGCTGCCAGACCTTAGGGACCATGACTAGAAAAGATACGATGCCCCTCCAACCCATTTTGATTGTCGAGATCTTCGATGTTTAGGAGATCGATTTCATGGGCCATTTCCCATCATCCAACGGCTTTGAGTACATCTTAGTCTCAGTAGACTATGTCTCGAAATGGATTGAAGACGTCGCCACTCGCAGATGTGACCATAAGGCTGTCACATATTTTTTTAAGCAAAACATATTTTCTCGGTTTGGAACATCGAAGGCCATGATCAGTGACGGTGGAAGTCACTTTATCCACACTCAGTTCCGTGCCCTAATAAGAAAATATGGGGTTACTCATTGCATTGCCACCCCGTATCATCTGCAAACCAATGGGCAGACCGAGGTCTCCAATAGGCAAATTAAGAACATTTTGCAAAAGATTGTGAGACATAACAAGAAGGATTGGTCCACATGACTGGATGTTGCCCTTTGGGCATACAGGATCGCTTTTAAGACCCTGATAGGCATGTCGCTATATCGCTTGGTCTTTGGCAAAGCTTGCCACCTTCTGGTCGAATTGGAACACCGGGCTTACGGGACTGTTAAACAGTGTAACATGGACTCTCAATTAGCCAGTGCACAGAGGACGCTCCAACTCTCTGAGCTCGAGGAAATTCGTCGGGATGCATTTGAGAACAGTAGACTTTACAAAGAAAAGATGAAAGTCGTTCACAACCGACTCATCAATAGAAAGACCTTCGAGCCTAACCAACAAGTCTGGCTTTTTGATGCCCGACTTAAACTTTTTCCCGGGAAGCTTAGATCCAAGTGCACAGGACTATATCAGGTGGTCAAACCTTTTTCCAATGGGGCGGTTGAAATTGCAGATCCGAACACTGGGCACACCTTCACGGTAAACGATCATAGATTAAAGCATTACCTTGCTCAGGTTCCCCCAAAGGAGATTGTCACCTTCATTAAGGGTTGATACGAAGCATCGCCCAACTGGAGGCATTAAACTTAGCACTTTCTGAGAGGCAACCCAGAAGATTCAGATTGATTAGGTACACGACATCATTCATGTGACTTCTTTCTGAACCCCTTTGCATCCATTTATTTGTCAATGAGGACATTGTCCAACTTAAGCAGGGGATAATTTGCATACTCTGAGTTCATTTTACCAGTCTGAATAGAATAATAATAAAAACAAAAAAAAATGATGATGAATTTGGGAAGCAAAACTTAGGCATTAGGTGTTGGTGCTAGAGCACCACGATCATTTATTTTGATGATAACAAAACACGTGTTATTTAACATTTGCACTTGGAGTCTTAGATTTCAGGTCAATTGCAAATGTAGACGTGTTTAGACGGAATTCGAGCTCGCATCCAGGACGGATTGGATGAGCTTGATGGAAAACAGAAGAGATTCGCGAGGAGCGATAGATTAAAGATGGAAGGAAATGAAGAATAGGATAGATTTCCTTCTCTTGTACTTGTTGTATTTTTCGTTTCTTTTGTTGCTCTTTATTTCCTTAGATAATTCATGTTAAAGAGCCTCAAAGTACCCTAACAGTAGTCCTAGGAACACCTGCACAACCCTAGGATACTTAGGTTTTCTGTAGAACACTTAGAAAACCAATATAGGGTTCAAACAGAGTTTCCAGACGTCTAATTCCCAAATCAGACGTCTGATAAAGTATTTTAAGACGTCTGACTGTTGTTTCAGACGTCTGATAACTGTTAGGCTGGACATAATTAGTTCTGTCTGATGAAATCAGACGTCCAGACCTTAGACCAGACGTCTGATGGATTTGCCAGACATCCAATTAGTGGACCGTTGGCTGGCTTAGCAAACACTCGAGTTTATGACCGTTAGAGCCTTATCAGACGTCCATAGGACTGTCCAGATGTCTGATAATTGACCGTTTTGCCTCGGCTGACCCAAAATCTCTTCTCAGAGATTTTCTAGCCGTTGCAACGTTTGGAAAATCCATTCCCACAGTAAAAGTAGGTTTCCAGACGTCCAGACATAGTGCCAGACGTCCTATATGTCGTCTGATGGACTTGCGCAAGAACCCTGTTTAGATCTGATTCAAGTCAGGAAGAGACCCGCCCAAAATCAGACGTCTAACCTTGGAATCAGACGTCTTAAAGTGAACTTCCAGACGTCTAATGCCAGAATTAGACGTCTGATAGGCCTGTCAGAACAATGACTGTTCCTGATTTCGGGCTAATTCTCTTGGGCTTTGTTCCCAACGGCTATAGAACCTTTCCTAAGCCTTCCAAAGCCTTTCTAAGGCCTCTATAAATAGAGGGGAACCTTTGCAACACAAATATACACCTAGATACACTAAGAGAAACACAAGACACACTTAAGCAACATAGTTCCACTCTCTTGTGTCCTAGCTAGCTCTTGCTCTCCAAGATCAAGCTCCATTCTCTTGAGAGCATCAAGCTTCGCGCACCCGCTCTCCCGTCGTTGTTTACGAGAGCGACGTTGCGCCGTCGCGTGGCACACGCACCGCATCATCAACTCGACGCACTCCTTGCAAAGGGGAGTTTCCTAATTCCTATAGAAGCTAGGTTTATAATTACTTTGTTGACTCTATAGGACTTGTTGTTTCTTTTATCTTTGTTATTTGGTTGCGTATTCGCTTTGCGAATTCCCGTCTCCTTCGCGAGACAAAATCCTTCTCGTGGAGAGAAGGGGTTGAGGTACGTTACCCTCGTTTAAGTAGCGTGGTTGTATGGAGGTTGAATCACCCTCGTTTAAAGTGATTCGGTTTAGTGGATTTTGATCAACTTGGTTGATCGGAAAATCCTAACTCGAGAGGGTTAGGTGGTGGTTTTCACCCGGTTTGGGTTTCCACCTAAAAATAATTGTGTACTCGTGTGATTGCTTATTTGTGAGATTATTTATATTTATTTCCGCAATTATTACGTCACCCCCTCCGAGTAGGGAACTTTCATTAGGAACGTGTCAACAGTGGAAAATAATATAAAAAGAATACGAACACTTAGACTTTCAGGCCTTCAGGCTCAATCAGCCCTGGTGTCCGTTAAAATATGGATTTAGCCCTGAATCCTCGCAACCATAATTCACTATAATTCACCAATAAAGTAGGGTGACAAGCATACGACTTATCAACTCGCCCTTTGACTCGAAAGGATTTTTAGTCTAAGCATCTACACACATTTTCGCACTGACTCACTTCTCGGAGATTCTAACATAAATTGGGTAGCTAATGAAGCTTCTAGGGTGGTATGGCTGATAAGTTGTCATGGGTAACAGTCCATTGGCCAATTGTCTAGAGCCCAGCCACAGGACCACTTTTTTTTTATTTGCCTCTAGGTAAATCTGAGATCAGGGAAGCCACCTACTAAACAACAAAAGAAAAAGAAAAGAGAAAAAGAAAAAAATGGACGAAATAGAAAAAGTAGAAAAAGAAGAAAAAGAAAAAAATAAATAAATAAGGCACACTTCGCCACACGAGTATGGCTGGCAAGTGGTCGTAGGTAACAATCCATTTGCCGGTTGTCCAAAATCCAGCTCACTAAATGCACAAAAAGTCCAAAACACCTAAGGAAGAAGCGGGGAAGTAGAGCAATCTGGGAAGATATACACCAGAAACACCCTTGTGTTGACCCCAAATAAAATAAAAGTAGGGAGAAAGCTACCAATCGGACAGATACACCTTCAGGCATGCACTTCCTTTTCCGGTCACCTAAAGGCGTAGAAACTCGAAGTCTATTATAATTACCATTGAGTGAGTCTATCACAATATTTACACCAAGATGCTTAGCACTAAGAGCCTTTTTCGAGTTTTAGGTGGGTTAGGTAGCCGTAAAAAGTTACTAACATACTCTCAACTCCAAAAACTCAAAAAAAAATGAGAAGAGATGAAAAAGAAAAGAAAAATATATGTATGCCTTAAAGCAAGGATTTATATTTTAGCAGACACCTAGGCATTGTTGACAAGTAACAAAATGTCTAAGTAATCTATCCCTGGATTCTGATTGAGAATAATGGCTGGGATGAACCTTACTAGGGACTAGCAAGAAATGAGCATGTGGGTATGTGATGAGAGCCTCATCATGAGCCATAACTAGCTCATTTTGACCCAATAAAGAAGATAAAAGCTCCTACATAACCTAGAAGAAGGCCTAACTGAAGGAACAAGTGCTCTGAGAAGAAAACATGAAATAAAGGTTAAAACTGTAATTTTACCATTGCAGTACGTAAACGGGATTTCTCAGAGGCAAAATAAAGGTCAAATGGTATAAATGAGATAAAAAGAGGGTTGAGTCAATCAGAAATGGGTTCATGTGCAATCTAAGAACTAAATGACACTTGGTAACCCTAAAACAGATCCGCTTAAATTAACAAGGTTCCGGTCAGAACAAAAAGCAAGTAAACCCTCTACAAATCATGGGAAAACATCCTCTAGGGTTTGGAACACTTAATTTGGCCTTTGGAACCTAGTTTGACCTAGATCAGGGTCCTAGCTCTTCAATTAACCTAATTTGGGTTTTTATGCAAAATGTCAAGTCAAACGAGGTCAAACCTAAAATCCAACTTCACCATTGGATTCCTTAGGTCCAAATTAGGTTTGTACCAAAATTTGGACCTAAGGAGAGGTCATCTTGACCTACTTTGCAATTTAGTACACCCAAATCACAAATTGGTCCCTATCTTTTGAATACCGTTGCAGAGAACCCCCTAGGTTCTTCGCCTCCTTTGCAAACCGGTCCTGCCGCCATTGCTAGGGCAGAACCGAGCTCCGGCGAGGTTCGGAGAGGGATTGCTCTCTAATCCCTCAGAGATTCCCTCCCAGAAATGGAAGGAGGATTCTCTGAGGAATTTCCTTCCTTATAAAGTCAATTACAATCGCTGGTGTGAACCCAATCTCTCGTGCGAACGCACGAGAGATTTGGGTATCCTAACTCCTTTCCATCTCCGGCGACCAACCTCAGGCAATTACGTGCCCTTCACGCCCTGCACACCCAGTCTAGCGCCTATATAAGAACCCACAACTCCGGCCGAAGAGGCTAAGCTTGATTTTGACGGAGATCCCTTCCAAATTCCTCCCTCTCCCATCTCCGGCCAAACGACCCACAAGCTCCGGCGACTTCCTTCCCTCCTTCTCGTCGCTCTGCTGCCATACTAGCAGCAGAGTCCTATCCGCCGCTATCTCCCGCATCGCGCTGTACCCCGCGCGCGGGCTTCTGACCTCGTCTTCGTCGCCGCTTCCTCCCTCAGGGTCTTTCTTCCCCGACGACGGCAGTTACGAGCCGTCCTCTCCGCCGCCTCCCTTCCCTCCAGACAACCCCAGATACGTTCTCCATCCTCTCCTCTCTCTTTTCCCCCAACTATTTTACTTGATTACCCCTCGACAGTACCTAACCGCCTTCATCTTCCTCGCCTCCGACCGCACTCCGGCGAGCCGCCCACACCACTCCGCCACTCCACACGGCTCGCCAACCACCTCGTGAGCTCCGCCTCACCACCAGGAACTCGCTCCACCCCACAACTGCCACTCCAGACCTCCATAACCACCCCCCGAACAACCCACCATCTCCGGCCACAGGTTGACCTAGGCACGCACGCCTAGGCCGACCGACAACCTGCAGCATCACCCACCACCTTCGCCGTGCTACGGCGAAGGTTTCCAGCTATTCTGATTGGGCCAATAGGCCGTTCTGTGGAATCTCAGGTGAACGCCCCGGCCGCCATTAACAGCCGAAGCAGCAGGAAGCTTGGAGCAGCAGCAGGCGTCAGGCTTCCCAGGCGGCAGGTGCAGCTGGCTCTCGCAAGTGTCGCGAGGTGACTGAGTTCAGCTTGGAGCAGCAGCAGGGCCTTCAGCGTGGGCAATTGCACACGAGAGTCTGCGGGCGCGCGCAAAGGAAGGGCGGAACGTTTAGTCCCACATCATGGAATCTCAAGGCACAGGTATGGTATAAAGAGTTTTTGTGATATAGCTTTACTGCCTCGAAAGCACAGGGGTGAGGTCCCTCACTGACCCCACCCGCCTCGTCCGCGGCCTGACCACGCGGACTTGGCGGATCCGACCCGACCTAGACCTACGCACTCCTCGCGCATCACACCACCTTCAGGTGCGCCTGGTCCCGGGTACGATCCGACCCGATTAATGCTTGTAGCTCTGGGAGAGCGGCTCTGAGTGAATTGCTTGAGAGAGAGAGGCGTGCGGGTAGCGGGAGAAGGGTTAGGTTTTGCTCCTGTGCAGGCCAGGCTGAATGCTGGAGAAGGACTTGGCCGCTACAGAAGAAGAAGAAGGAAAGGCGAGGCGAAGAAGAGAAGAAAGAAGGAGCAAAGACAGAGAAGAAGAAAGAAAGAAGCCTTCGCACGAGAAGAAGGAAAGCAGAAGAAGAAAGAGCAAGACACAGAGAACAAGAGAGGCAAAGAAAAGATTAGAAGATCAAAAGAAGAAGGCTTCGCAAGACAAGAAGAAAAGGAGAAATACTTTTAAGACGTCTGATCTTGTGATCAGACGTCCAATTTCATATTTTTGTCCTAATTATTTTTAATTGCATACATTCACATTTGAATTGATATTTTGAGTAAATTAGAGTGTTCAATTACATTTTGACTAGTAGTAAATTCCATTTGCTCCCTGTGTTCGACCTCGGATACTCCGATTTTCGAGTAATAAAAACCTTTATTTGTTTTGAACGCTTTCGCGGCTATACTACAACGCGATATTATCTTTTAACAAACCGCACAAAAGCGCGACGAACAGTATGATAACTCTACATTTGGTGGCAATAATTCTGTCAATCGGGGTTTATCTTAAGAGTAACAAGCACAAATAACACATCATAAATAGGCATGGGAGCATTACATGCATTGCACATTGAGATTGCTTATAAATCAATGTTAATGGCCATTTGTATAAGTTCATGTCAAAACATGCTTTAGATGAGCGATCGAACCACACGAATGGATTTAGAACGACGAACGGAGTCCAACGGACTCAAAATCGATCAAATCCGACATCTGGAGCTCCCGCAACTAGACCAAGAAGTTCTGGCTGTTGATCTGATGATTAACGGACCTCAGGCAGCCACATGGTGGCATCTGATGCGGCCGCACCCATGGCATACCTCATCATCGCGCCAAGCATTCTAAGCCGTTCGATCTAACAATTGGACGGCTGAGAAACCACCACATCACCCTCGCTCTCTACCCAGCACGAAGATTCGATCGTTGGATCTTCATCCGACGGTCAGTAGCAGCCGAGCGCAAATCCTTCGCTGCGACCATCCACGGATTGCAGCGCAGTGGTCGACGCTCCTTCCCTGTGCATTCGACGCAGGATTGAGCCGCACCGTGAATCGAATTCGAGGCGAAGGCACGCGCAGCAGAAATTGAATCGTCGATGAGCACGCGGATGGTGGAGATAGCCCTACATGGTGCCCACAGATGCACGCAAACGTTCACGCACGCGATAATGTGCGAGGCGCGCACTACGCAAGCCCAATCCTTAGCGCGTGCTCTCACGAAGGCTCAACTGTCCCATCTTCGATCGGACGGGGCACAGCGAGTGCATGTGGATCGCGGATGCGGCGTGCGAGAGGAAGAACAGGTGTGAAAGGAAGACTGGTGGGCAGGGGCCTTCACTGATAGTTCTGGGGTGATTTTAGCGACGTTCTGGACGTCGCTAAAGCCCTTAATTAAGAAACCCCTTCTTCCTATATAAACCCCCTCCAACTACCCATGTAGAGGCATTGACTACACTTGCAATCCTTCTCTCCCATTCCTAGCTTCCCTTAGCACATTTTGTACTCGCCGAAGTTGACGAGCCACTGACGGAGCCCTCCTCCACCGCCGTGGCCACCTCACCTTCTCCTCACTCTATCCTCTCCGTTTACTCTAGCTTTACTTTACTTTTGTTTAAGCATTTAGCTATTCTTGTAAAACTCAAGTTGCATGTTAAATGATGTTGTTTCTTACATAGGTATCACCTCTTTGTTTTGATCGGATTTTTCCTATCTTGATTTGCATGGATGCCATGATCAAAAGACTTTAACCCTACTCTCTCTCTCTCTTTCTCTCGTATTCTCTTTTCTCTCCCGCATTTTCTCATGAGCAAGCAAAACCCGCCATTTCCGTGACAACTAAGTGACAGAAAAAGTCAATTTCACGCCTCCCTATGTTCGACACTCGGACTCATATCCATTTCTACACTTAAAACCGACGTTGCGAACGCGAGCTGCAACGACCTATTTAGACATACGCGTCCGTAACACGTCAGGGGACAGGAGGGTAGAGAGCCGTCATGGGACCAGTTCGTAGCACTCTTCTGCGAGTAGTACTTCCCACATACTTGGCAGGACCAGAGGAGGTGGGAGTTCCACACTCTCCACTAGGGAGCAATGACAGTTAGCGTGTACCGTACGTGTTTCCTGGAGCTGTCACGCTTCGCCCCGATGGCTGCGTCTACAGAGGAGGAGTGTCAGTGGAGGTTTTCTGAGGGCCTCCGGCCTACTATTCGAGGGTATGTGAAACCCCTGAAGTTACCTACTTTTTCTCGCATGGTCGAGGCAGCCATGACCTATGAAGAGACCAACTCGACCGTGCGAGACACTGACGGAGGACGGAAGAGGCCCTACCAGCCGGAGTACTTACAGGGCTATCGAGAGAGGAGGCACACGGCGCCTACAAGGGAGTCGTCTCACTCTGTGGGGCCACCAGTGGCCTTTGGGGGCCCTAGATAGGGGCCAACTGACAGCACCGGACCCCTGCCCAGTCACCAGTAGGGATCGACTACGGGAGGAGGTCTTACCCCTCTCTCTTGCCAGTGTGGCCAGCCTGGCCACATAGGGAAGAACTGCCCCTCTAGGGCCGGAGCACAGCAGATGCTCCCAACACTAATCACTAGAGGCCGATCTGGCGGCCGCTATTACTAGGCACGAGGAGGAAGACAGCAGCCACAAGGAGGGTACCGGCTAGCTGCTGCCTGCCTGACCCAGAGTGTGACCGCTTATTCTGCACCCAGGGCTGAGGGGTCTGTCAACGCCTTGACTCACAAAGATGCTAGAGCTTCAGGCTCCGTGGTGGCAGGTGTTAACAGAAGAGAAATCGTCCCTGGCAATGGCGCTAAAATGTTAAGAAGAGCGTAAAGTTGGGTTTAAAATAAATGCGTCGTAGTATAGTCGAAATCGCTTTGAAAACATATAAATTTTTATTACTCGAATGTTAACTCCAAGGTCGAACACAGGGAGCAAATGAAATTCATATACTAATCACAATAATAGATGCAATTTGAACACATAAAATTACTCAAAAATCCAGTTCAAAATATAAAGCATGAGTTTATGAAAAACATAGCATAAAAGAGAAATTTGACGTCTTAAAAAGGTTTAACTCTTCTTCTTATGCGTCTTCTCTTTTCTCTTCTTTTCTTCTTTGTTCTTCTTTCTTTCTCTTCTGTTTTTGGCTTTCTCTTCTGACTTGTCTTTGGCCCTTTAGCCTTTTCATATCCACCCCATCTAACTCTCGGATCAAAGCAACCTCCGACCCTTTCTATACTAGCCAGGGGAATTCCACTCCCCCATTCTCTGACTTTTTTGAGGCTCCTCAAACCTGCGAGGACCACAACACCATCAAGAATGACCCATTTTCCAATACCTACAATCCTGGATGGCGAAACCATCCCAACTTCCAGTGGGCGGGGAATTCCCAGAATCCAAGACCATCCTTTCAACCCCGTCCACAAGCACCTCATCTTTACCAACCGCCTCAACCTCGGCCCAACCCTACTTATTCATCCGGGCTAAACCAAGACCAAATGTCCCTAATCCTTCAGACTTTGGCTGACCTTCAAAGAACGAATGCGGCTATTAAAAAATAACACAAGGACGAAATCACAGAGGTCCGAAATCAACTTGCCCAGTTGGAAAATTCTCGCCAACCAGGCACACTTCCTTCTCAACCTCCTCCTAACCCTAATAGCGTGCCGATCCAGTGGCGCGTTATGAACCCAAACCTGGGCCAAGCACACATGATTTATTCGACCCCTTCTATTCCTTCACTTGACGAGATGGAGGCTTCAACTTCCTATGCGGGTTACCAGCAGCAGCAACCCATCCTACCAAACCCTAACCAGAACCAGGCATGGCTGAATTCTATAACCACCTATAGTGGTAAGTAGACCCAAGATCCACCTTATCCAGACCACTCCAAACCTGGTAGTGACCCAGACCCTAGGACAGTAATCCAGGAAGTTCCCATCCTTGTCCTAGATCAAAGACCTGGACCTATCCTAGAGGAACCAACCAAGGTTCCATTTCCCGAGGCCTTGACCAAGGGAAAGAAGACAACCAAATCCGTGGCTCCTGAGGAGGACCTGGTCAAGCTCTTTGAGCAGGTCCAAATAAACATCCCCTTGATAGATGCAATCTGCCATGTACCAGCTTACGCACAATTTCTGAAGAATGTGTGTACACCTCAGCGTAAGTCGCGAACCAAGAGTGGGAGTCCAATTGTACTATCAGAGCAAGCCAACTCTGTAATCCTGAGCAGACTCCCACCCAAGGCAAAAGACTCAGGTACTCCCCTGATTTCATGCAAGATAGGTGAGACCTAGTTCGACAGAGCATTATTAGACTTAAGTGCTTCCATAAACTTGATACCCACATCCTTACTCAACCACCTAGAAGAATCCGAGATAAAATCGACTGAGGTGACACTATAGTTAGCAGATCGATCCATAAAGTCACCTAAAGGGATTCTTGAAGACGTTATTGTAAGGGTGCAGGATTTCTATTTCCCTGTAGACTTCATAGTCTTAGACATGGACACACCGATCATACTAGGGAGACCTTCTCTGGCCACTGCAAGGACCAACATTAGTTGTGAGGAGGGTCAAATAGAACTGAAATTTGGAAATCAAACCCTAAAAATTGATATCTTTAAGGCCCAACAAGGGATTAATTGCGGTGTCATTGAACAAATCTGTGATTTCAGAGCTTTAGTTGATGAAACACAATTTGAGAATAACCTGATTATGCCTCATCAACCACAAGAAGATCTTGAACCGCAATTAGAGGAGTCAGACCCTGATTCAGACAAACCCATAACTCCTATCCTTGTACCTCACACTTACTCTGAACCACCCGCTGCTGCTGATAACCCCATCCTTAAACTCAAACCCCTTCCCGATCATTTAAAGTACATCTTTTTGGGTTCTAATCAGACATTTCCTGCGATTATAAATTCCAAGCTCACTCCTGATCAGGAATCCCGTCTGATTGCTGTTCTCCAGCAACATCGCAGAGCCATTGGTTGGACTCTCGATGACTTGACTGGAATAAGTCCCTCTTATTGCACACATCGTATCTATTTTGAAGAGGGCGCACGACCTTCCCGTGAGATGCAGAGAAGTTTGAATCCCAATCTACAGGAGGTCGTGAAAAAGGAGATCATTAAGTGGTTAGATGCAGGGATCATCTACCCGATCTCCGACAGTCGTTGGGTGAGCCCAATCCAGGTTGTGCCTAAAAAGGTAGGACTCACCACCATTACGACTGAAACCGGAGAGGTTATACTTACCCGAATAGCCAACTCGTGGAGAGTCTGCATAGATTACCGCAGACTCAATTCCTTCACGAAGAAGGATCATTTCCCACTACCATTCATTGATCATATTCTCGAGAAGTTAGCGGAAAATAAATTCTTCTGCTTTCTTAACGGGTACTCCGGCTATAACCAAGTGGTGATTCATCCTGAGGACCAAGAGAAGACCAAGTTCACCTGCCCCTTCGAGACGTACGCGTTCTGAAGGATGCCTTTCAGACTCTGCTATGCACCTGCGACTTTTCAGCGGTGCATGCTTGCCACATTCTCTGATATGGTATGTGATTATCTGGAAGTCTTCATGGATGACTTCTTAGTTTTCGGGGCATCATTTGATGATTGCCTCCAGCACTTGGTTCATATACTCAGGCGTTGCGTCGACGTAAATTTGGTTCTTTCCTGGGAAAAGAGCCACTTTATGGTGCCTGAGGGGATCGTCCTAGGTGATCTAATTCCTGAGAAAGGCATCCAAATGGATCGAGCCAAGGTTGATCTGATCTCTAGACTTCCTATGCCTAGCTCAATCAGGGACATCCGTTCTTTTCTAGGGCACGTTGGTTTTTACCGTTGTTTCATTCCTGATTTCTCGAAAATCACGTGCCCCCTGACTACTCTTCTCTCCAAGGATGTACCCTTTGAGATTTCCAAGGAATGCACTCAAGCTTTTGAGAACCATCATGACCGAGTCACCCAAGCCCCGATCCTACAGTCCCCTGATTGGTCTCAACCCTTTGAGATCATGTGAGATGCATCTGATTTCGCTATAGGAGCGGTTCTGGCGCAGAAAGTTGACGGGAAACCCATGGTCATCTACTACGCTAGCATGACACTTGACAAGGCTCAGCGTATCTATACAGTTACGGAGAAAGAGCTGCTAGCAGTAGTATTTGCCCCCGAAAAATTTCGATCCTATCTCCTGGGTTCCCACATCATAATCTATTCGGATCACACAGCTGTGAGGCACCTCCTTGCCAAGAAGGACGTGAAGTCTCGATTAATCCAATGGATCTTGTTGTCGCAAGAATTAGACCTCGAGATTCGCAACAAAGCATGAAGACAGAACGTGGTAGCTGGCCACTTGTCTCGCCTTCCTTCTAAGATCATCAACCCTTCTGGACCCATCACGGAGCATTTTCCTGATGAGCACCTACTGACTATTGGTACTAGGCTTCCATGGTTTGCTGATATAGCAAACTACTTAGCATCTCATCAGATTTCGTCTGATTGGTCGAAGGCTAAGAAAGACAAGTTGCGCTCTGATGCCAAGTACTACATCTGCGAAGACCCGTACCTTATCCGCATAAGTGCTAACCAAACTATCCGAAGATGTGTCCCGAAGGGCGAAATCAATGATATTCTCTCCTTCTGCCATGACCAGGCATGTGGTGGTCACTTCTCTAGGCACAAAACCGCATCAAAAATCCTCCAGTGCAGCTTTTATTGACCCACTTTATTCAAGGAGACATACAATCACTGCAAGGCATGCAGTTGTTGCCAAACTTTGGGCAACATGAGCCATCGCGACATGATGCCTTTGCAGCCGATTCTCATATGCGAAATCTACGATATTTGGGGGATTGATTTTATGGGCCCCTTCCCTGTCTCAAACGACTTCAAGTACATTCTGCTTGCTATGGACTACTTGTCCAAATGGATCGAAGCCATTCCGACCCGAACCTGTAATTATAAGATCGTTATCAAATTCATTCATCAGAATATCTTCTCACGGTTCGGGATGCCTCGTGCAATCATCTCTAACGAAGGGACCCATTTCACCAATGCTGAATTCAGGTCACTGATGACCAAATACGAGGTGTCTCACCGAATCTCTACTCCTTACCACCCCCAGACTAATGGTCTAGTTGAGCTATCAAACCGAGAGATCAACAAAATCATGTAGGTTACTGTTCGACCTGATAGGAAGGATTGGTCATCTCGACTTCCAGAAGCTTTGTGGGCTTACAGGATCGCCCACAGGATCCAATTAGGCATGTCTCCTTTTAGACTGGTGTACGGGAAGGCGTGTCACCTTCCCATCAAATTGGAGCACAAAGCCAATTGGGTAGCATGGAGCTGCAATCTAGATCTTTCTAAGGCTGGAACCCATAGAAAGCTTCAGATTAGCAAGATCGATGAATTACACCATGATGCGTACGACAACTCGCGAATCTACAAAGAGCAGGTTAAAGCCTTCCATGACAAGCACATATCTAGAAAGATCTTTCATCCTGGTCAGAAGGTCCTACTCTTCAATGCCCGACTCAAACTCTTCCCTGGGAAACTACGATCCAAGTGGGTCGGATCATATCTTGTCCGACAGGTTTTTGGAAATGGAGCCATCGAAATCAGTCCGCTCAGCCATGATTCCGAACCTTTCATCGTGAATGGTCAGAGACTCAAACTGTTCATCGATGTAACCTCTACAGATTTGGCTGAGTCATCATTTATCCTCCATTTTCCCTGAGCATATTGCGCCCAGCCGGTAGAGTAAAACTCAGCGCTCAACAGGAGGCATCCCGTCATTCTTTTTGGAAAAACCCAAGACCTTTTCTGACACCTCTTCGCATTTAAGGTTCATCCTTTTGGACAGCCGACTCCACCTCAGATGCTTGCATCTAATATTAGGAATTGTTCGCAACAGTCACCCCGACCCATCCACTCACCAAAATACCTATCATAATGTATGAACTAAGCTAAATAAAAACCCTCCTAAGTTACAATGAGGACATTGCAAATCTTAGACATGGGGGGGTATGAAAGTGCAAAACTCGTAAGAAAATGTTTTAAACAAAAAAATTCACATATGCCAAAAACACCATAAAAATTAAAAAAATATATTTTTTTGAAAAAGAATAATAAAATGAGAGGAGGAAAGAAATTTTTGTGGACTTTACAAAGGAGGAGGAGAAAAAGAACAAAATGATAAAAATGAGCATAAAATGAAAGAAAAGAGATAGTCATTAGTAAGAAACTAAGAAATTAACCTAAGTTCTAGACCACATTTAGGAAAAGAAAAGGAAAGTGCACAGTAAGATTAGTAAGAACGCAAACCTTAGTCATTCTTGGATAGACTCTTAGTACCCATTAAGATCTAGATATTCCTCAAGAGGTTGAGGACAATGAAAAGCTTAAGTATTAGGTCCAAGGCTTAGGGAGTATTCGGCCTCATTAACTAACTTTTGGTTTACGGGACTCAATAACCTAAGCACCCAAATTTACACACATAGTCTGGTTCAGTAAGCATAAGTATCAAAATCACGCAGAAGCGTTTCAAAAATTCTGAAAATGTCACATAGAGAAGGAGCGGCCGATCAACACAAGTTGATTTGGACAAGTTCCCAATGCGGAGAGGTGGGAAATTCCCCTCGAAGATGTGTAACAAAATATCATCTCCTCGGTGATTGTCTCTTAGGATATTTACATATCCTACTGGGGGCATGAAAGCACTCTACTAGTTTAGATTCCATGGATGGCATTATCACGAAGTGTCAATTGCCAGGGTCTGAATTCGACCACGAAACACCATGGACGGGATTATCTCAAAATCTCGAAAGCCAGGGTTTTGGGAGTTACCATGGGTGGTGCTATCTCGAAGCATCGACTGCCAGGGGCCTTTGAGGATTGATGATGGGGACAAGGAATCCGATACAGACCGTGTTGAGAAGCCAATCCTAAGCTAGAATTAAAAAGAAAACGAGAGAGAACTCTCCAAACATATAAATCTTCTACCTCTCTCTCTTACAAAACACACTGCGAACTGAACCAAGGCTAAAATTATCTCAAGTACGGGTGCTTTAACTACGGAGTCCAATAAACCTTAGGTTAGTTCCTGTAGGCCTTAAAAATCTTTGCTAAAGATTGAGGCTAAAGCTAGACAGATCTGGATCTTGGTTGGTACTATAGTACCTTTTAGGCCTATGATTGGCATTTTGACCTAATCAAGGATACAAGAGAAAAAACACTTATCTAAACTGGATAAGAAATTCACGGTTTAGAACAAAGGTTAAAACCTTAAAATTTTGCTAAGGGACTAGCAAAAGCTAGGCATGGGGGTATGATGAGAGCCTCATCATGAACCCTAACTAACATAATTTGACCTAAATAAGTGTGACAAAGCTCCTACAAAACCTAAAGAAAAGCCCAACTCAGAGAATTCTGAATTGAAGAATAAAACAAGCCATAAGGGGTAAAACTGTAATTTTACCAATGCAGTACACAAATAGGGTATCTAAGGGTCTAAACACAGGTCAAATAAGCTTAATAAGGAAGGAAGTGGGATGATCTGATCTGAAAAGGGTTATAGCAACTTTTAGGAATCAAATGACATTCTATAAACCTAAAAAAAACTCGCTTTAATTCACGAGGTTCTAGGTAGGATAAAAATCAACTGAACTCTCTAAAATTCATATAAAAATATTCCCTAGGGTTTAGAACCTTCAATTTGACCTTTGCAACCTATCTTGACCTAAATTGAGAACCATGCCCAAATTTTGACCTAATTTGGGTTTTTGCGTAAATTGATGGGTCAAACATGGTTAAACCTAAAATAAAAATTATACCATTGAATTCCTTAGGTCCAAATTAGGTTGTTACAAAAATTTGGGCCTAAGAGAAGACCATCTTGTCTGACTTTACAAATTGGTCCTCTTGAATTACTTTTTGACCCTTATCTTTTTAAATCCTTGCATTTAGCCCCCTATCTTCTCCTTCATTCTTTGTAGAACGGTCCTTCCTGCCACCCCACGCAGGCACCATACCTCCGGCGACCTTGCGCGGAGGATGGCGTCGCGCAGGGTATGGGGACCGCCCTCAGGAACGAACGGGGGGTCCCCTACGTCGTCCTCTTTCGCAGGGACCCTCCCCCTTGACCTGCGGCTGCCCATGCCTCTCGTGCGACCGCACGAAAGGCATGGGCCTCCATCTCCGACCATCTCCGACGAGCTCCCCACGTCGCTCCCTCGAGATCCTCTCCTCGCCAGCACCTTTATAAGGAGCGGCAGGGGCAGTCGTTCCCTTCAAGCTCGCTTTGGCCGAAGAGAACCCCCTACTTCGTCTCCTCTCACTCTGGTCAGACAGCCCAAGCTTCCAACGATCTTTCCTCGTCCTCGTCGCTCTACTGGCATACCTGCAGTAGAGCTCACTCTGCCTCGTCTTCCCACGCCAGGCCGCACCAACTGGCGCCTCCAGATCCCCTCCTCGTCGCCATTATCCCCCTTCTGGGCACCATCGTCCCCAGCTCCGGCAGGCACGCGCTGGCCACCCCCTCTTTCCCTCTTCGTCAATTAAGTAGGTAGAAACCTTCCTCTTACTCTCCTCTTAATTTTCCCTTCTTAAATTGGCACTTTAGACCCCTCGATTGCCACTACCACCTCCATCTGCTCCACCCCGGCCACCATCTCCGGCGAGGTCGCTCGACCTCCACAGGCCATTCCACCCCTTGCCGACAGACCCAGAAGCTCCCCCTCACTCCACTCAAGCATATCCCTCACTCCATTCACCACCCCGCACCTCTAGACCACCCCTCGAACACACCAACCTGCACCTCTGCAGTGTGCCCTAGGCACACGGCCACAGCCACTTTCCCGCCACGGCGACCCCCGCATCGCCTTTGTCGTACTCTGGTGAAGCTTCCTGAGCTGTCTAACGTGGCCGTGAGGCCATTTTCGTGCTTTCAGGTCTCGCCCCCCTCGCCACCATTGACGGACAGCAGGAGCTGCTTGGCAAGCAGCTGCAGGCCCCTTCAGCACCAGGCACAAGCCCCAGACAACGCGAGATACTTCCACGAGTGTGCCCAGGCCTTCAATTGGGGTCGTGAGTCTTCGCTGCTGCCCCAATTGCTTGCAGCTTCTTGCCTGCGGGTGCGCGGAGCAGAGGTGGGACTTTAGTCCCACCTCGGAAGTGTGTGGCCACACGCCCACACAAATTGTAAAAGTGATATTAGCTGATCGCCTCCGAATACACATGGGGTGAGGTCCCTCACCTATACACAGCCCTCGTCCATGAGCTCATCACACGGATCTGGCGCAACCCGACCCGACACCCCCCTATGCACTCCTCACGCACCACCCACGCCAGTGCCCCTGGACCCAGGCACGTGACCCGACCCAATAACCTGGCTCTGGGAGAGTGTACCCAAGAGAGATTCAGAGAGAGAGACACGGGGAGAGGGTAGGGTAGGTTTTGCGCTAAGCTTGTGTGTGTGCAGGGAACAGGTGAGGGAGGAAGAAGCAAGGCACTGCTGAAGAGAAGGAAGGAAGGAAGGAAGAAAGAAAGAGGAAGAGCAGCGGCTGGGACTTAGCCGCAGAGAAAAAGAAAGGAGGAAGGAAGGAGAGAAGCAGAAGAAAAGAAGATAGCAGGGGTACTGTAGCAACAGAGCAGTTAAGGCATCTTATTTCTGAATCAGACGTCGGAAAGAAAGGAAGGAGTGAAGCAGAGGACAGGCCAGAGAAAAAGAAAGAGAAAAGAGAAGGAGGGAGCCTCTGCAGCAAAGAAGAAGAAGACGCAGAAGAAAGAAGAGAAGCAGAGAAGAAGAGAAGAAGAAGGAAGAAGAAAGAAGGACATAGCAGCTGAAGAAAGAGAAAAGAGAAGAAGGAAGCCTCTGTAGCAAAGAAAAAAGAAGAAAGAAGAAAACAAGCTGAGAACCGGCTAAAAAGAAGAGAGAAGAAGAAAAAGCCAAGAAGAGAATTTTTGCTCTCTCTCTCTCCTTTGTCCTAATTTTTGTAAAACAATATATATTGTGAATTTATATGCTTCTGGAATCATAGTTTGCTCCCTAAGTTCGACCTCGGGAAACTTTTAATTCTGAGTAATAAATTGTAAACTGGTAGTAGCTTTTCGTGATATACTACAACGTCTAGAACTTTAAAATAACACGAAACCAAAGTGACCCGCACCATCCCCTTAGTTCCAAATTTTGGTAAAAACCTAATTTGGACCTAAGGAATCTAATGGTAAAGTTAGATTTTAGGTTTGACCACGTTTGACAGGGCATTTTACACAAAAATCCAATTTAGGGTAAATATTTGACTAAGACCCCTACTTAGGTCAAAATAGGTTCCAAAGGCCAAATTGAAGGTTCTAAACCCTAGAGGATAATTTTCCATGAATTTTAGAGGGTTTAGTTGATTTTTATCCTGACCAGAACCTTGTTGAATTAAGTGGATTTGTTTTAGGATTACAGGATGTCATTTAATTCCCAGATCTCACATTAACCCTTTTCTGATTGAACCAACCCACTTTTTATCTTTTTAAGACCAATTGACCTATGTTTAGCCCCTGAGAAATCCCGTTGTTGTATTGCAATGGTAAAATTGCAATTTTACCCTTTGTTCCTTGCTTCTCTCAAAATAATTATTCCTTTAGTTAGGCTCTTCTCTTGGTTATGTAGGAGCTTTTGTTCTCTTTTATAGGTCAAAATGAGCTAGTTAGGGCTCAAGATGGTGTTCCCATCAGCAGGTATGGTTCCAGTTTCCGGTAGGCTTGTTTACGTACTTTTTGATTCTGGTGCCACATATTCTTTTGTCGGCACGAGTTTTGCTGTCAGTTTGGGCCTAGGTAGTGTACTGTTAGAGGTTTTGCTCCTGATTAGAGGCCTAGGTGGACAGTTATTTATCGCAGAGGAGGTCTTCAGAGATTGCGAGGTCACTACAGGGGGATATAGTCTTCCCGCCGACCTGATCGTAATCCCGATGGAGGACTTTGGCGTGATCCTAGGAATGTACTGGCTGTGAGGGGTTCCAGACATCCGAGATCAGCACAGGAAAGAAAGGTGAGTCTTTGTGGTCATGTAAGACGTCTGGGTTAGTCCCAGATGTTTGATTTTAGCCGGAGTACACGTTTTTGACCCGTTTAGGGCCAAAACGGAGTCAGTTTTGCGCAAACAAAGTATTGTTGGTTTCAGTTCAAAGTTTTCTACGTGTTTATGTCACTCGTATACTATTTTGAACTGATTTGATGTGATTGGTCAATTCTATAGGTCTCTAGCCAGTGTGTATACGGGGCCTGCAGAGACGATGGGATCTGCGATTCGAGCCTCATTCCACCCGTGTATCCCGATATAGTGGTTTTTCTCAATATTTTGAATTAATTAATTAAGTGCATGCTGTCTTAGAATGAATTGATTGAACTCTAGGATATGAAATGAACCCTAGGGCAAAATTGAGTGAATGAACATTACTTGAGCCACACAGTCTATTCTGAAATGCCTGTTAGAACTCTTAATGCTAGCAAATGAATAGTTACGTGATGTGATGCTTCTTTCAGTTATTAAATTATGAGCTGTCTGTTATATGGTTGAGAACCAAGTTGTGAATAACGAGATATGCATGTCATGAAATGAAATAAAATGAATACAATGCTTGAACCCTACGGGAAAATTAGAAGAGGAACTCACGTATATGGAACTAATATCGTATATAGGAGGGAAGTGAGCTGGCCCTCGAGTTCACGATACTAAGGAGAGCAACTGTCCCTTTTGCATGGAAAGTGAGTCGGTCCTCGTGTATGCAGCATCGAGGAGAGCTACCGTCACTTTAGTGTAGGGGGGAGCTAGCTACCGTTGGGTTGAGACCCGGGGTTAGGAATGGCCCCCTGCATCGACTCTTGTTACTTTGGGCCCATAGTTAGGGCTAGCCACCCTACACTGACTCTTGTTAGGCCCACTGGGCAAACTAAGATAGTTGGGTGAGGGTACGCAGATTCTGAGAGGTGAGATCCCTATTCTAAGAGGGCAAGGCCATGTTCTATTCTGTGCCGTACGTTTGGGCGTACCCGCTAGCGGAAATGACTGACCGCATGCCAGTGCGGGGTAGCTACCCGTGCGCTTATCGCGCGTGCCATAGTCACCGCTACATCATGATCGTGACCTCGAGGTGGTAGACCGGGTGTAAGACTACCACGGGGGCTCTCCCGGCCAGGAGAGTACCACGTGTACATCCTACATCGCAAAATAAACTACAATTAAGATCGTTCCCTTAGGGAATAAGAGGAATAAGAAATGTTGTGGATCCTTATTAGAATAACCGAAACAGAAACACCAAGTTGAGATAAATGAAAATGAATGATTAGTATTTGCTTATTTCTTTTTGTTAAATTGCATATAAATGGCTTAACCACCACTCTACTTAGCGTTAGCTGACCACGGGTTGTATAACCATGTTTAGGTCAGGGAGTTGAGCAAACAGCGCCATCGACTGCAGAGGGTGCTGGGCTCAACCGAGCCCTGCCATAATTGTTCCTTTTCTGTTTCAGAGCTCTTTTTGTAGCTGTGAGTACCTTTAGCATGCATTAGTTGTTCCTACTATGTTCTTATTATATTTCTTTCTGTGCTAGTTGTGATGGCTATGTATGTTGTAGTACTCTTCCGCTTGTGGCATGTTATCCTTCTGAAATCTAAATTAAATTTCCAATGTTGGCTTCATTTAAATTACTTAGCTACTTGCATGCGTGGTTTGTGGGTTGTTTGGCACATTTGGGATAGTCTCTCGTTAGACAATTGGGTCTCAGGGTTAGTCAAGGTGAGCTATTTCCAGGTTCCCAGAGGGGCCGGATTCAGGCCATAACAAGAAAAAAAATATGTACATGCAGGCAGGCGCATACAAAGGACATACCTCGGCACTCTGCGTGCGGTCAGACGTCTGACGCCAGCTCTCGATGTTCTGAGACTCCTCCAGAAAGCTGGAGAGGAAAGGCAAGCTAGTATACAACGGGTCCTATCTGCTCCAAGACCTCAAAGGGCCTCACAAACCTCGGTGCGAGCTTCCCGTTCACCCTAAAATGCTGAAGGGCTTCATGGGTGAAACACAGAGAATGGCGTGATCCCCAACTTTGAACTGTACCTCTCTACACTTCAGGTCAGTGTAGCTCTTCTGTCTGCTCCTGACTGTGTGGAGTCGCCTATGGATCTGCTCTATCACCTCCTAACTCTGATGAATCAGCCTAGGACCAACCTCCCACTTAGTCCTCATCTCAACCCAACTCAGGGGTGTCGTACAACTCCTTTTGTACAGAGCCTCGTACAGTGCCATGCCAATGCTTAAGTGGTAGCTATTATTGTATGCAAATCTGCCAGAGGTAAATGCTCCTCCCAGGAGCCTCTCCAGTCCAACACGCAAGAGCGTAGAAGGTCCTCCAATGTTTGAATGGTGTGCTCCGACTGTCCATCGGTCTGGGGGTGGTAGGCGGTACTGAACTTCAGACAGGTTCCCAAAGCCTGCTGAAATTCTGCCCAGAATTGGGAAGTGAAGAGAGTGTCTCTATTTGAAATAATCTCATGAAGGACTCTATGGAGGTGCACCACGTCTCTGATGTAATGCTCTGCCAACTGCACTGGTCCAAAGTGACTCGGATCGGCAGAAATTGTGTCGTCTTCGTCAATCTATCTACTATCACCCAAACTACGTCGTGTTCTCGCTGTGTAACCAGTAGGCCTAGTACCAGGTCCATAGTGATACTCTCTCACTTCTACTGCACAGGAAGAGTCTATAGTGACCTAGCAGGCCTTTGGTGCTTGGCCTTCACCTGCTAGCATACTAAGCACTGTTGGACGAACTCACCAACATCCCAATTCATTTCCCTCCACCAAAAGTTGCGTCATAGATTATGGTACATCTTTGTGTTCCCTAGATGTATGGTGAACCTGGAGCCATTCGCCTTAGTCAGGAGCTCTTTCAACAGCTCCTCATATTTAGGAACGCACAAACATCCCCTCATACGCAGTATCTCGTCAGAGAAAGAAAAATCTCTTGGGTCCCTTATCAACACCCTGTCCCGCAGTGCCTACAAATATGGATCAGCCATTTGCCCTGTAATGATATGGTCTATCAGCTCTGGTCTTCCCTGCTGCGTCACTGTCACTGCTCTGCAGTACCCTTGTGGCTCCAGAGGTCACCAACTGCCCAACTCCTCCATGAGTCTCCAACTCTGTGCCTGTAAACTAGCCAAGTGAGTAGGTGCCTTTCGGCTCAAGGCGTCAGCCACTACGTTGGCCATCCCTGGATGGTAGGAGATGCTGCAATCGTAGTCCTTCAAGAGCTCTAACCAACGCCTCTAACTCATGTTGCGCTCCTTCTGATCAAATGGTACCTGAGGCTCTTATGATCTGTAAAGATCTCCAACGTCTCACTATACAGGTAGTGCCTCCATGTCCTCAGCGCGAAGACAACTGCTGCCAACTCTAAGTTTGGCTCTCGAGTACTCGGTACCGAGGAGAGCAACTGTCCCTTTTGCATAGAAAGTAAGCTAGCCCTCGTGTACGCGGTACCGAGGAGAGCTTATGTTACTTTAGTGTAGGAGGGAGCTAGCGGCCCTTGGGTTGAGACTCGGGGTTAGGAATGGTCACCTTACACCGACTCCTGTTACTTTACTGTAGGGGGGAGCTAGCTGCCCCATGGGACCCGAGGTTAGGATTGGCTACCCTACACTGACTCTTATTAGGCCCATTGGGCAAACCGGGATAGTCGAGCGAGGGTACGTAGACTATTGAGGGGAGAGACCCTTGTTCTGAGAAGACAAGGCCCTGTTCTGTTCTGTGCTGTACGTTTGGACGTACCCGCTAGCGGAAACGACTAACCGCATGCCAGTGCGAGTTAGCTACCCGTACGCTTATCGCGCGTGTCATAGTCACCGCTACGTCGTGACCGTAACCTCGGGGTGGTAGACCGGGTGTAGGACTACCACGGGGGGCTCTCTTGGCTAGGAGAGTGCCACGTGTACATCTTACATTGCAGAATAAACTGCAATCAAGATCGTTCTCGTAGGAAACAAGAGGATTAAGAAATGTTGTGGATCCTTTTTAGAATAACCGAATCAAAAACACCTAATTGAGATAATTAGAAATGAATGACTAGTTATTTGCTTGTTTCCTTATGTTAAATTGCATGTAAATGGCTTAACCACCACTCTACTCAACGTTAGCTGACCACGGATTATGTAACCATGTTCAAGTCAGGGAGTTGAGCAGCCAACGCCACCGGTTGCCGAGAGTGCTGGGCCTAGCCGAGTCCAGCCATAGTGTTTTTCTCTTTTCCCTTGTAAAGACTTTTGAAGTAGTGAGTACCTTTAGTATGTATTAGTTGTTGTTATGACCCGATTTCCAGATTCCTACAGGACCCGAGACCGGCTTGCCTCGATTAATCCCAAGACCTAGTCATCCAACGAGAAATAACCATGTATCTCAAGTGAACAGTATAGCTCAACATCAGGCTTATACATTTCTACCCTAGGATTCATTCCACATCCTAGGGTTTCAATCAATTTAATATAAGCAAGCATATTCTTTATTTACATCTTAACAAATGAATTAAACCACTCTACCGAGTATCATGGGAGGAATGGGGGCCTGCACCGCAGATCTCGTCATCTCCGTGGGCCCTGAATGCGCCACCGGTTGGTAACCTGTATCAGCGACTGATTCGCATCAGACGTGTCAAAACAGTGAATACTCTACACTAACACGTAGAGAAACTCAAGCGGAAAACAACGATACTTCTTTTGCAGAAATCTGATTCTATTTAGGCCCCAAATGGGCCAAAAACACCCATACTGTCCAAAATCAGACGTCTGGGACTAGTCTCAGATATCTTAAAAGACGTTAGATCTTACCTCTCACTTCCTGTGGCTGCCTCAGACGTCCAGACTCCTTTGCAACCGTCTGAGGAGAGTTCCAAATGTTTGACCTTCCTTCCAGTTGTCTGGAAGTGCCCTTGGACATCTGGCGATATGGTCAGACATCCAAAAGTGCCTAGAAAGTCGCACCGCGTGCCTTTCCAACGCCCTGCACCTGTATATGAAATCGCAGACATATTTTCAGCCAAACATTCTTGCGCTACGGTCTGCATGGTAGAAAGTCACGTAGGAAACACGTACCTATGTGCGAAAAAATATGCTTTCAAACGTCCGGCTTCAGCTCCGGACATCCTGATGCTTCTCCAGACATCTGGTCAATGTCCGAGACAAATGATACTGGAAAACCAGTATCCATAACTCCCTTACGCAGCTCGCCCCGCTCGCGCCTCCGCCTATAGACGACGCAGCAGCAGCTCTAGTAGCTATAGGAGTTTGAGAAGCTCCCCGCCGGCGTCCTCCTCTCTCCCACGAACTCCTCCTCGAGCTCCACCAAGCTCCCGCAGCAGTCGTCCCTCTCCCCCGCTCTCCTCTTACTCCCTCGCACTCTCTCGCTCTCGCTCTTCCCCGTTCTCCCTCGAGGGCTCCTGTCCTTCCTCGCCGCGGCTGTGATGAGAGGCTCATCATGGCTTCTAATTACTCCTAATTAACTAGTCTTCCTAGTTAATTAGCTAGGAATATGTAAATATATGGGTTAATTATATAATAAGGGATAAAATCATTAAAGGACCTTAAAATAAGTTTAAAATGCTATATTATTATCCAGTTAATATTATTAATAATTTAATTAATAAATGAACTCGAAATATCATCAATTATTTACCTAATTAATGTGTTAATTAACTTAAGCATAACTTATACCTAAGTATGTAAAAACTTAAGTAACTTTACTTAATTAAATAAATTAAGCTAAAAAGGTCAAAAATGTAAATCCAAGGTTTAGATATAATATTTGTCTAATTTATAATCATATATAAAAAGTTGAAAAAGATTTAAATTAAAATAAGCCTTGAAAACCTTAGTTTAGATTTTATTCCCTAAGTTTTATTTTAATCGAGTCCTTCTTCTTCACTTAGGTCCTTAGTTTTCATTACAGTCAGGTCCCTGTAAACATCTTCTTCCTCTTCATTTCTTCTTCAGCCTCTTCGACGGTTGACGACAGGAGGTGTTTTCACCCGCTTATCACCATCCATCTAACGTTCGCCCATCCCTTCCAAGCTCCTGGAGCTTGCGCTCACCGCCCTCTTTTCATTCATCAGTCTGAATGATGCTTAAATCCTATTTAGGGTTTGAAGTTAACCTCACTGGCGTCAGAGAAGATGCTGGTGGTTACTTTACACCTAGACTCCTTTCCGTCCAAATTCACCCTCCTCCTCAGCCGCCGCAACCTATAAATACCCCTCCACCTCTCCGATTTCAAGAGGTTAGCTCCCTTCCCTCTTCCCCCCACTAAGCTAGTAGATAGGCTATTCACTCCAAATCCGGCGACCTTCCTCCGTTTCCTCTGTCTTCCTCCGATTGCCTTCACACATCCCTGATCTCCGCTGTCGTCCGCTGAGTCTTCTGACGCAGTGCCAACGTTGGACTTCCATCTCTGCGCTTCGCCTACACCTGCCAGGCTTCTTCCTCCACTCCTCTAATTTCCTCCTCCGTTAAGATCCATCGACGGAGATCTTCTACCTCCTTCATCCAGGTAACAGTAGGTTAGGTAAGTTAGTGTAATTAGAGTAAATAATTAGGTAGGTTAGTTAGAATTAATGTTAGATTTTCCATCGTCTTCCTTAGCTCTAGCGAGCTCTTTGAGCTTGACTAGAGTATTCTTTTGTCTTTTTATTTCACTAATCACTTTCCTTAATTCTTCATGATCATCTCTGACACCTTAATTGCCTGATTTTAACACCTAATCGCCTAATCCATCTCCATCTTCACCGGCTGCTTCTGTTGTCCATGGCGGAAGTAACCGAGGGCAATTCACCTCCACTAGGGCCCTCCATCACTTAATCATTATCTTAGGGCTCCTATCTTCACCTTAATTTGATTAATAATCATTCGCATAATAAACACCTAAAATTCATTCAACCTCCCAAGCTCGCTGTCAATGTCAACTCAAGAGGAGTGTATCCACCTAATCAATCACTTGTACACCTTTGCCACAATCCACTGACATGTTCTCTCCACTCAATTGAGTGAGAGAACTTGTCCTGAGTTCTAGCGAACTCAAACTACACTCACTGCTAATTCAATGCATAACTTTCAGTGTAATCATTAATTGAATGAATTAATGTGTTCCCGAGGTTCCTTGTGACCTCAAGAGACTTTTAGATCTTCCATGGCCTATTTTGATGATTTCTACAAACTTTTAGCCATTGTCTGGACTCACCAGAGCTCTGGTGAGCTCTGGCGAGTCAAAATGTTGTCTTCAGCCTATAAAACTCCCAGAGAAGCTCCAAATCACTTAATTGAGGCTTAATGATCATTCTGCAATGTTTAATTTGAAGTTTTAAAGTCTGGAGCTAGATTTAGACCTCTATCTTCTCCAACTCCGGCAGAGTTGAAGAAGACTATTCATTAGGGTTAAGTTTGATTTTAAAGGCCTAGAAGCATCAGGAGGATGCTGTGAGGTTAGATTTGAAGATCAAACACTTAGGAAAGCCTTAGTTTGTTCTGTCGAATAAACTAAATTTAGAACTCAGGCGACAGACCTGAAACCCTAGGTTTCTTGGTTGAAACCCCTTCGTGAGACCCTGAATCTATTCCTGAGATCAAATAAAGTTAAATTGAGATGTTAATTTCATTTGAAAATGCTCAATGAAGAAAGTCAATTTTTGAGGTTCAGTGGTCAAATTCCAGACTGATTGGATGATTTAGGTTTCAATTAGAGAAATTGATGAGTTCAAATGATTTCTGGGATGATTTTACATGGATTGGATTTGATTTGAATAAGTTTAAGTCAAGATTTCAGATGAATTAAATTTCTATTCAGTTTGGGTTCATTTGAACCCAACACTGACTTCAATGTCTTTCTGATGAAATTTAAATGCAAATGCTGCCCAGATGGATTCCAAACAACCTTCAGAGGTTATTTATTTTGATTTAGCTGCCCTTTAGCTATTTGATAATCTTTTTAGAGCTTGACTTGAAGCTCTGAAGCTCCTACTTGAAGCTTTTAAGCTTCTTCACCTTCTACTAGCTTCTTAGAACCTCTTCCCTTCACCTCTAGGAGCGGAATTAGCTCCTGAATCTCTTCAAAACCTCATCTAAGGTCATATAATGCACTGCAGGTCCTTAGACCTGAATTGCTGCTACTACAAGCCAAAATGGCCGTGAAACCTTCAATTTTTATCCTTCAAATCAAAGGGTTAATTATGTTCTCAGCATCAAATTCATGTTGCAAACCTATAGTACTCCTCTGGAGCTTTCCAACGAGCTATTGCTTGCTCGATTTGGAGCTCTAAGTTGGCCTATGTCTCCAGCCAAAGTTTGGCCTGGAGGGGACAAAGTTAGTCTCACATCGAAAAGATATGAACGCGCGCTATAGAATAAAAGCAAAAAGTGGTACGAGCTGTTCGGTCGTCAGCGTAGGGCGCATAAAGAGCATGTGTGTGTGGGTGGGTGCGTGCGGTGCACGTGACCGAGTGTGTGTGCGCCTGTGGGCATGTGAGCATGGGCCTGTGGGCGTGTGTGTGCATGATGGGCCAGGGAGGCCGGAGACTGTGCATGTGATGAATTAAACTAGAAATAAACCACCTAATGTGAACTAGGCTTGGACCCAGTAGGGTCTGGTCCCACCCTGAGAGGGGTGCTGCGTATCCCCGACTAGTCCGAGCCGCCCATAATAAAACCAATTTTTGGTTCAGTGTGGTTTAACACACAGTTGAAGAGTAAAGGAAAAAGAAAGAGAAGAGAAAAGGTAAGAGACTTAAAAGAAGAGATGAAGGACTCGAGAAAGGTAAAACTGAAGGTTAAGGGGAGAAGTAAAGAAAGGTAAAGACAGAGAGAGAGAATGAAGGCTGAAGATAGAAGAAGATAAATGGAAAATTAAGTTTTACATGTCTGACAGTTTAATGCTTATTTTTAAGATGTCTAATTTTTGTATTTTACTCCAATACAATTTCTTTTAAGCTTAATTGATGAATAAAACACTTGTACTTAATTGAATTTCTTTTTCTTGCCTTAATCTTTTGTAAATAAGAAGAAATTAATAGAAATAAACATGTTTACTTGCTTTTAATAATTGATCATATGTGTAAACATGTTTATCTTATGGAATGTTGCATGTCTTTTAATTATATATCCTTTGTGCAAGATTCATGCTATTAAAGTAATATAATTATAATTCTAATTGATTAAGTAAGTAGTAATTAATGCTTAGGATTAAATGGTGAATTAAATTAAGTTATACCTCCCAGTGAACGACCTGGACTCAACCAGTTAAAAAAGAATTAAAAATCTAAAATGTTAGGTTAGCTTGACCCTATACTACACAATCGACCTTAAATCAAGTTAACCTAATTTACTTTCTCTTGCACTTAATTAAGCCTAATTGACTTAATTAACTGTGTTGAGGAATTAAACCTAACAGGCTGCAGCAGAGACGAGAGGTTGGTGGGGCGTGGCCGAACGCAAGGAGAAGGTGGAGGTGGCTCGAGTGGTGTGGGGGGTGGAGTGTAGATGAAGGGTTTAAATAGGAAGGATTTAGGGTTCGAGGTAAGGGGATAGAGGAGAGAGAAAGACTATGTGTGCTAAGTGAAAAGAACGTACGATATTTTCCTACTTTCAGACGTCTGGCCCTTCACCTAGATGCCCGGACAGACGTTTAACAATTAATTCAGACATCTTAAACACCCCAAATAGGCACCGAGTCATTTCAACATAACAAACTTAAAGGAAGTTTCGTCCCCGAAATTTGGGCTACGTACGATGCGGAAAAGGTATCGTAAAAACACATAACAAACATAAAGAGGATCGAAGTAGGTCCGAAGAGACGTACCCTCAAAAAGCTCCAAGTACTGCTCTCTCATCGCCATCTCAGGCTCCCAAGTCGCCTCCTCGTACCGCTAGATTTTCCATAGAACCTTCACCGGTGGTACTTGCTTCCGTCTCAAGCTCCAGACGGCTCTGTCTAATATCTGTACTGGCCTCTCGGGATAGGTCAGGTCGTCTCCCACCTCGATGCTTTCGTGGGTCAGAATGTGACAGGGATCGGTGACATACTTCCTGAGGTTGGACACGTGAAACACGTCGTGTACTCCAGAAAGCAGGGGAGGAAGGGCAAACCAGTAAGTAACGGGTCCTACTCGCACCAAGACCTCAAAGGGCCCCACAAACCTTGGCGGAAGCTTCTCCTTCACCCCAAAATGCTGTAAGCCCTTCATGGACGAAACACGGAGAAAGACGTAATCCCCAACCTCGAATTGCACCTCTCTGCACTTCTTGTCGGCATAGCTCTTTTGTCTGCTCTTGAAAGTGCGGAGTCGTCTGTGAATCTGCTCTATCACCTCCTGACTCATTCAGATCAGCCTGGGACCAACCTCCCACTTGGTCCCCACCTCGACCAAACTCAAGGGTGCAGTACACTTCTTCCCATATAGAGCCTCGTAAGGTGCCATGCCGATGCTTAAATGATAGCTGTTATTGTATGCAAACTCTGCCAGGGGTAAATGTTCCTCCCAGGAGTCTCTCCAGTCTAATACACAGGTACGCAGGAGGTCTTCAAGTGTCTGTATCGTGCGCTCTGACTACCTATCGGTCTGGGGGTGGTAGGCTATACTGAACCTTAGATGCATCCCTAAGGCCTGCTGGAACTCTGCCTAGAACTGAGAAGTGAAATGAGTATCTCCGTCGGATACAATCTCACAAGGAACTTCGTGCAGATGCACCACATCTTTGATGTATTGCTCTGCTAGCTGTGCTGGCCCAAAGGTGACTCGGATCGGTAGAAATCGTGCTGACTTTGTCAACCGGTCTACGATCACCCAAATTGCGTCGTGTCCCCACTGGGTAACGGGTAAACCCACTACCAAGTCCATGGTGATGCTCTCCCACTTCCACTCTGGCACAGGAAGTGGCTGCAATGGCCCTGCAGGCCTCTGGTGCTCGGCCTTCACCTGCTGGCATATCAAACACTGCTAGACAAACTCACCAACATCCCGCTTCATCCCTCTCCACCAAAAGTCACGTCACAAATCGTGGTACATCTTTGTGTTCCCTGGAGGTATGGTGAACTTGGACCCGTTCGCCTCGGTCAGGAGCTCTCTCAACAACTCCTTGTCTTTAGGAACACATAGGCGTCCCCTTATGCGCAGTATCTCGTCTGAGAAGGAAAAGTCTCCTGGGTCCCCCGTCCGCACCCTGTCTTGCAATGTCTGTAAGTACGAATCGACCATCTGCCCTGAATGATGCGGTCTATCAGCTCTAGTCGTGCCTGCCACGTCACTATCACTGCCCTATAGTACCCTCGTGAATCCTGGGGTCGCCAACTGGTCACTTCCTCCATGAATCTCTAACTCTGTGCCTGCAAGTTGGCCAAGCGGGCGGGCGCCTTCTGGCTTAAGGCGTCGGCCACCACATTGGCCTTCCCTGGGTGGTAGGAGAAGCTACAATCGTAGTCCTTCAGGAGCTCTAACCAATGTCTCTATCTCATGTTAAGCTCCTTCTAGTCAAACAAGTACCTGAGGCTCTTATGATCTGTGAAGATCTCGAAAGTTTCACCGTAAAGGTAGTGCCTTCATGTCTTCAGCGCGAAAACAACTACTGTCAACTCTAAGTCATGGGTAGGGTATCTATGCTCCGCAAAGCGTAAGCAGCAACGTGACCCCGCTGCATGAGCACACCTCCTAACCCCTGCAACGAAGTGACGGTGTAAACCACGAAACCGCTATTGCTGTTTGGGATGTAAGTACAAGAGCTGAAGTCAGTCTCTCCTTAAACTCCTGGAAACACGCCTTACACTCGTCTGTCAAGGAAAAAGGCACATCCTTCCGGGTCAGCTGAGTCATAGGACGCATGATCTGAGAGAATCCTTTGATAAACAACCGGTAGTAACCTACCAGTCCCAGAAAGCTGCGTATCTCTATCATGGTGCGTGACCTCTCCCACCTGAGTATGGCCTCTACCTTGGCTGGGTCCACAGCCAATCCATCTCCTGAAATCACGTGGCCCAAGAAAGTCACATGTCTCAGCCAAAACTCACACTTGTTGTACTTGGCATATAGCCTGCGTCGCCTCAAGGTATCCAGGATCATGCATAAATGTTGTCCATGTTGTGCCTGATCCCGTGAGTAATCGAGTACGTCGTCGATGAACACCACCACAAACTGGTCTAAGTACAGCCGAAAGCACGATTCATCATATCCATGAAGGCAGCGGGGGCATTTTTCAGCCCAAACGGCATGACCAAGAACTCGTAGTGCCCGTACCGGGTACGGAAAGCTATTTTGGAGACGTCGGTCTCCCTGATCCTTAACTGGTGGTAACCTGACCTCAGATCTATCTTGGAGAACACTATGTTGTCTCGCAACTAGGCAAAAAGGTCGTCGATACGAGGCAACGGGTACTTGTTCTTGACAGTGACCTGATTCAGCTGTTGGTAGTCGACACAAAGTCGTAGGGTACCATCCTTCTTCTTCACAAACAGCACGGGGGCTCCCCACGGGGATGCACTAGGCCTCACAAATCCCTTCTCCAATAGGTCCTGTAGCTGTGACTTGAGCTCTCGCAGCTCAAGCGGTGCCATTCGGTACGGTGCAGTAGAAATGGGGCTGGTCCCTGGTACCAATGAGATCTCAAACTCGATTTCACACTCTAGAGGTAAACCGGGTAACTCCTCTGGGAAGACGTCGGGGTACTCGCAGACCACCGGGATACTCCGAAGGTCAACCACAAGACTAGGCTTTGCCACCACACAGGCCAAGAAGCCCTCACACCCCTGGCTCAAAAGCCTCGCTGCCTGAAGCGCGGAAATGCATCTGACACCTCTGTCCACCGGCTGACCGTGAAACTCAAAGGGTGGAAACTCCAGTATGGAGAAGATGATCTTTCTCCCAAAACAGTCCACTAGGGCGTGATAGGCGGACAGCCAGTCCATCCCCAGAATCACGTCGAAATCCTCCATCTGGATCACAATCAGGTCAGCAGGGAGGCTATGTCCCCCTATGCTGACCTCATAGTCCGTGCAGACCTCCTCGACTACAAACAACTGGCTACCTAGGCCTTTGATCACAAATGGATCCTTTAACAGTACACTGCCCTGCCTCAAACTGACGGCAAAACTCGTAGAGGCGAAAGAGTGGGTGGCTCCGATATCAAAAAGTAGGTACACTAATCTACCAGAAATGGTAACCATACCTGCCACCACAGAACTCGAAGCCCTGGCGTCTCTGTGTTAGGGCGTTGATACGCCCCTCAGCTCTTTGTGCAGACGAAGCGGCTACACTCTGGGTCGGGCGAGCAGCAGCTGGCCGATACCCTCCTTATGACTGCTGTCCTCCCCCATGTGTTTGGTGACCACGACCGCTAGCTCAGCCTCCAGCGCTTGGTGTGAGGAGCATCTGCTGTGCTCCGGCCCTAGATGGGCAGTCTCTCTTGATGTGGCCTGGCTAGCCACACTGGTAGTAAAGGGGTACACGACCTCCTCTCTCAGTAGTCCCTGCTGGCAGCTAGGCGCGGGTTCGGTGCTGGCAACTGGCCCCTGTCTAGGACCCCCAAAGGCCATTGGTGGCCCCACAGAACGAGACGGCTCTCCTGCGGGAGTCGTGTGCCTCCTCTCCCGATGGCCTGTGAGTACTCTGGCTGGTAGGGCCTCTTCCGTTCGCCGTCAGTGTCTTGCGCAGCCGGGTTGGTCTCCTCATAAGTCTTGGCTGCCTCAACCACGCGTGAGAAGGTGGGCAGCTTCAGGGGTTTGACATACCCCCAAATAACAAGTCGGAACCCTTCAGTAAAGCTCCATAGGCGCTCCTCCTCGGTAGACACCGCTGTCGGGGCAAAATGTGATAGCTCCAGAAAACGCGTGCGGTACTCGCTAACTGTCATCGTCCCCTAGCGGAGAGTGTGGAACTCTTGCCTCCTCTGGTCCTGCCAGGTCTGTGGAAAGTACTGCTCGCAAAAGAGAGTCGTGAACTGGTCCCACGTTGGCTCTCTCCCCTCCTGGCCTCTGACTTCCCTCCACCACCTGTGTGCTACGCACTCTAACTGGTACGTGGCAAAGGCCATGCGGCACTCTGTAGGCGGGCGGAGGGTGTTGAACACCTTCTCTATCTGCTCCAGCCAGTCCTCTGCCTCAGACAGGCACTCATCCCCCTTGAAAGAGGGGGGCTTCAGCTTCT
The DNA here is from genome assembly GCA_037157565.1 of Thalassia testudinum. Taxonomy (NCBI): domain Eukaryota; kingdom Viridiplantae; phylum Streptophyta; class Magnoliopsida; order Alismatales; family Hydrocharitaceae; genus Thalassia; species Thalassia testudinum. The sequence goes on from JAZHRO010000022.1 coordinate 84,543,743, forward strand.
GGAACTATTCGAAAAGCTCGTGGTGTAGTTGCAGTGGGGGAACGAGCACGCCTCCAAGCAAGGAGGGCTCATGCTCGGAAGTGTTAGAGTGTGGTGGGGGGCGGTGGAGGATCACCCCCTCCCCTTCCTACTCGTATGGCGCTGTGACGGTCTTTCTGTCCCACAGAGGATTCCCCTCCACATCCTCAGGGAGAGGTGCCCGAGGAGGTTGCTGGAGCTCCTCCCGCACGATGTCTCTGATCAGCTGAGTGAGATCCTGGGTCTGAATGCCCGGGAGGAGAGGTGGGACAACTAGTGCCTTAGGTCCGGCATGTGTGCCTCTCCGACCTCGTCCACGGCCACGACCACGACCTACCTCGAGAATTCCTCGACGAGGCATCTCCTACAAGGAGATACAAGAGAAAGAACAAGAGTTGTCAATGATACCGGATTACATAGATAAAAAGACTTGGAAACGAACATCGAAGTGTTACGTTGTGATGGATATCCTAGTTATATGCACGTGAGTGGTTATTTTTGAACCAATTGGTTCATTTCTCGGGACGACCTTGCTATGATACCATCTTGTTACGGTCCCATTTCCAAATCCCTACAGGACCCAAGATCGGCTCGCCTCGATTAATCCCAAGACCTAGTCATCCAACGAGAAATAACCAAAAGCAGAAAATAAACCACAATCACACATGCAATATAACTAAGCAGAAGAAAAAGCGACACGTAAAGGAACAACAGAGCTAAAAGTCTCAATAAAGTAATATATGCCATCACAACAACAATAGTGGAAAAGAAGACAGAAAGTAACAGGAATAGTAAAATAGATGTCTAGTACTCACTAGAACAGCAGAAAACTAAAGAGCTGGAAAGAAACGACTATGGTTGAGCTCGGTTGGGCCCAGCACCCTCTGAGCTGGAAACTCGGGCTACTTAACTCCTGGTCTTGAACAGGGTTATGAAAAGACAGAGTCAGCGAACACTGAGTAAAGTGGTGTTTACATTATTTATGTGCAAGTATAGTAAAACAACCAAGTTTTATTCTCATTTCTATTTATCTCAGCTATGTATTTTTGGTTCATTTATTTCACAAAGGATCCAAGTATTTCTTGAGCTTACTTGTTCTTCGTGGGAACGAGCTTGATTGTAGTCTTTTCCGTGGAGTAGAAGGTACACATGGTGCTCTTCCGGACGGGAGAGTCCCCACGGTAGTCCTACACTCAGTCAACTACCCAGAGGTCAAGGTCACGACGTAGCGGTGACTACGGCACGAGTGATAATTGCACGGGTAGCTACCCCGCACTAGCACGCGGTCAGTCATTTCCGCTAGTGGGTACGCCTAAAGCACAACACGGAACAGTATAGGGCCTTGCCCTCTCAGAACAGGGGTCTCGCCCCTCCACAGTCCGCGTACCCTTGTCCGACTACCCTGGTTTGCCCAGAGAGCCTAAAAATTGGTGTAGGTTGGCTAGTCCTAACCCCGGGCCCCGTGGGGCGGCTAGCTCCCTTCCTGCACTAGTAGCACACCTCGATACTGCGTACGCAAGGGCCAAACAAGAGTCGATGTAGAGTAACCAGTCCTACCTTGGGTCTCAACCCAAGGGGTGGCTGGCTCCCCCTCTACACTAAAAGGGACAGTTGCTTTCCTTGGTACCATGTACACAAGAGACAGCTTACTTCTCGTCTACGTACCAGATTCCTTTTATATACAGGAGTTCTACTCCTAATTCCTCGTAGGGTTCATGCTCAAATTCATCTCATTTATCAATATCTGGATCATATTATTCAACTCTCCATTTTTCCATTACATAGTAGGCAACTCGTGTTTTCATATCTGGCAACTCATAAATCAGTTAATACACATTGCCAGCAATTTAGTTAAACATGTATCTCAAGTGAACAGTATAGCTCAACATCAGGCTCATACATTTCTACCCCAGGGTTCATTCCACATCTTAGAGTTACAATCAAGTTAATCTAAGCAAGCATATTTTTTATGTACATTTTAACAAATGAATTAAACCACTCTACCAGGTATCACGGGAGGAATGGGGGCTTGCACCATAGATCTCATCATCTCCGCAAGCCCTGAACGTGCCACTAGCTGGTAACTTGTTCCAGCGACTGATTCACATCAGACTCATCAAAACAGTGGATACTCTACACTAACACGTAGAGAAAATCAAGTGGAAAATAACGATACTTCGTTTGCGGAAATTTGATTCCGTTTGGGTCCCGAATGGGCCAAAAAACCCATACTATCCAAAATCAGACGTCTGGGACTAGTCCCAGATGTCTTAAAAGACGTCAGATCTTACCTCTCACTTCCTGCGGCTGCCTTAGACATCCAGACTCCTCTGCAACCGTCTGAGGAGAGTTCCAGATGTTTGACCTTCCTTCCAATCGTCTGGAAGTGCCATCGAACGTCTGGCGATGTGGTCAGACATCCAAAAGTGCCTAGAAAGGCGCACCGCGTGCCTTTCCAATGCCCTGCACCTGCGTACGAAATCACATACCTATTTTCAGCCAAACATTCATGCGCTTTGGTCTGCATGATGGAAAGTCGCGTAGGAAATACGTACCACCGTGCGAAAAAATATGCTTTCAGATGTCCGACTTCAGCTCCGGACATCTTGATGCTTCTCCAAACATCTGGTCGACATCCCAGACGTCTGATACTGGAAACTAGCATCTAGAACTCCCTTGCACAGCTTGCCCCGCTTGCGCCTCTGCCTTCAAACAATGCAGCAGTAGCTCTAGCAGCTGCAGGAGTTTGAGAAGCTCCCCGCCGGTGTCCTCCTCTCTCCCAAGAACTCCTCGAGCTCCACCAAGCTCCTGTGGCTGTCGTCCCTCTCCCCCGCTCTCCTCTCACTCCCTCGCACTCTCTCGCACTCGCTTTTCCCCGTTCTCCCTCACTGGATCCTCTCCTTCCTCGCCGCGGCTGCAGCAGAGACGGGAGGCTGGTGGGGCGTGGCCGAACGCAAGGAGAAGGTGGAGGTGGTGGTGGCTCGAGTGGTGGGGGGAAGGGGGGGGAGTGTAGATTGGGGATTTAAATAGGAAGGATTTAGGGTTCAGGGTGAGGAGATGGAGGAGTGAGAAAGACTCTACGCGCCGCCCATGCGCAGAGCGAAAAATACGTACGATATTTTCCTACTTTCAGACGTCTGGCCTTTCATCCTAACGTTCGGACAGATGTCTGACAGTTAATCCAGGCATCTTAAACACCTCAAATAGGCACCGGGTCATTTCAGTTGTTCCTGCTATATTTCTATCGTATTTCTTTCTGTTCTAGTTGTGATGGCTATGTATGTTGTAGTACTCTTCCGCTTGTGGCATGTAATATTTTTAAGACTTCTCGTTCTAATTTCCATTACCGTCTCTTATTTATTTCTGCTTAGTTACATTGCATATGTGGTTGTAGAATATTTTTTGCTTTTGGTTATTTCTCGTTGGATGATTAAGTCTTGGGATTAGTTGAGGCGACCTAATCTCGGGTCCCGTAGGGAGTTAGGATCAGATTGTAACAAAGATGGTATCAGAGCAAGGTCATCCCGGGAAATGAATCAAATGGTCTGGAAGTAGCCACTCACGTGCATGTAGCTAACACGTATTCTTCAACTCTGCATCTGAGTCTGAGTCGTATTTGGATCCTGTTAACATGACAATCTCTGTTCCCATTTTCTCCCATCTCCTTATAGGAAATGCCTCGTTGTAGGCACAGGGGCAAACAAGTCAGACCTGAGACCAGTGCTACCTCGCCCCTCCTTTAGGGTGTCCAGGCCCAGGACCTCATTTGGTTGATTCGAGAGGTTATGCGAGAGGAATTTGAGCTAATGGAGGGGGAGTCTCCCATGGGACAATGAAGTCATCGTAGTGCCAGGTGAGCCAGAGGAAGTTATAGGAGGCCCTACCAGCTGGAGCACTTACAGGGCCATCGGGAGAGGAGGCACACGGCACCCGTAGGGGAGTCGTCTCACTCTATGGGGCCACCAGTGGCCTTTGGAGGCCCCAGACAGTGGCTAGCTGCCAACACCGGACCCCCGCCCAGTCACTAGCAGGGACTAATTGAGGGAGGAGGTCGTGTCCCTCTTTGTTACTAGTGTGGCCAGCCGGGCCACATAAGGAAGAACTGCCCATCTAAGGCCGGAGCACAGCAGATGCTCCTAGCACCGAGCACTGGAGGTCGATCTGGCAGCCGCGGTTACCAGGCACGAGGAGGACAACAGTCACGAAGAGGGTATCGACCTGCTGCTGCTCGCTCGACCGAGAGCGTGGCCGCTTCTTCTACACCCAAGGCTGAGGGGCGCGTCAACGCCCTGACTCACAGAGACGCCAGAGCTTGAGGCTCCGTTGTGGCATGTATGGTTCCAGTTTCCAGCAGACTTGTTTATGTACTTTTTGATTATGGTGCTACACATTCTTTTGTCGCCACGAGTTTTGTCGATAGTTTGGGCCTGAGCAGTGTACTATTAGAGGTTCCGTTCCTGATTAGAGGCCTAGGTGGATAGTTATTTGTTGCGGAGGAGGTCTTCATAGACTGCAAGGTCGCTATAGGGGAACACAGTCTTCCCGCCGACCTGTTACGACCCGATTCCCAAATCCCTATGAGACACGAGAATCGGACCGACTCGATTGATCCCAAGACCTAGTCGTCCAACGAGAAAGTAACCAAAAGGACAGTAAAATAAACCACATTCATCATGCATGTAACTAACAGTAACAAAAGTAGCAGTAAAGAAAAGAACTACTACAGTACACACCACCACAACAGTAGAGAATTTAAACAGGTACATAATTATGATGCTTACAATAAAAGAGTGCAAGTGTAACAGAATATACTCACTACAATAGAAAAATGGTATAGTAAGTTCAACACAAGTTGAACTACTGGGCTCTACTAGGCCCAGCACCCTCCGCAGCCGCAGGCTCTGGCTGCTCAACACTTGGTCCTGAAAAGGTGACACGTCAGCGAAACGCTGAGTAGAGTAGCAACCAACTAGCTAAGAAAACAGTAAAGGTAAACAAGTAGCTGTTGTTTTAATTTCTTTCTTTATTTTACTCTTTCTTGGTTTATTTCTCAGGTCTTTCTCTTATTCTCGAATGTTCATCGAGGGAACGATCTTGATTGCAGTCTTTTCCGAAAAGTAGAAGTAGCATGTGGTGCTCTCCTGGCCGGGAGAGTCCCTCGTAGTGGTCCTACCCTCAATCAACACCCCAAGGTCACTGACAGACGTAATGGTGATTACGACACGCGCGAAAAGCGCACGGGTAGCTATCCTGCACTGGCACGTGGTCAGTCGTTTTCGTTAACGGGTGCGCCCCAAAGCACAGCACGGAACCAGTATAGGGCAGAGCCCTCTCAGTAACAAGGGTCTAACCCCTCCACAGTAACCAAACAAGGGTCTTACCCCTCCACAGTCCGCTCACCTTCGCCTAACTACCTTGGTTTGCCCAGTGGGCCTAACAAGTCGGTGTAGGATGTCTAGCAGAACTCTGAGGCCTGTGGGGTGACTAGCGCTCTCCCTACACTAGTAGCTCTCCCCGGTACTGTGTACGCGAGGGCCAAAAGTCGGTACAAAGTGGCTAGACCTAACCCCGGGTCCGTGGGGTGGCTAGCTCCGCTCTGCACTAAACAGGGGGACAGTCGCTCTCCTTGGTACTCCGTACTCAAGTGCCAGCTCACTTCCCCATCCACCTTCTCAGTTCCATTCTGTTTATCTTCTAGGAGCTTTACTCTTAATTCCCCATAGGGTTCATGCTCATATTCTCTAGCCAAGCCATTTTAAGTTTCATCATTTCAGTTTTATTCTCATATAGCCCGTGTTTCCAATATTTAATATATATTCATATACAAGCAGTTGTTATTCAATTACAGGCAATTATCATTATTCTTTCTACTTTTCCAAGACTGCAATTCATGTATTCACGACATTCGTTTCAGTGTTTCTGTTCCTAGGGTTCATGCCACACACTAAGATCTATCATTCAATCTAGTTTTCCAATCCTATGATTCATGCCATACCCTGGGATTTATCATTCAATCTAGTTTTCCAGTCCTAGGATTCATGCCATACCCTAGGATCTATCATTCAATCTAGTTTTCCAGTCCTTGGATTCATTCCATACCCTAGGATCTATTATTTATCTCAAAGATGCATTAATGTTGGTAAATAACCAAGGGAAGCCACTCTACCCACAAGACCAGAAGTAGTGGGGGCGTAATCGGCAGGTCCACGTGCCCCCGCAACCCCTAGAGCCGCAACGGAATGAGGTCTTAATACAAGGATCAATCACAAGGAACCACTCAGAACATGATAAAACTATTTTAAACAAGTAGAGGAACTAATTCTGGGAAGAATGGAATTTCAAACGCGGAAATCGAACTTCGAACGGACCCTAAACGGGTCAAAAACTACAACTCTGCCTCAAATCAGACGTCTGGAACACCTTCCAGACGTCTTAAAAGGTGGTCAAGATCATACCTCACTCTGAGTTGTTCTTCAGACATCCAGGATCCCGCTGAATCGTCTGAACTTAGTTCCAGACATTTGACTGTCACTCCGGACGTCTGGAGACTCTCTTCGCCGTTTGGTGCTGTGCCCAGACGTCTGATCTGTGTCGGAGGGTGTGTCCTTGCGCCTTCCCGAATGAAACCTACACACGTACGTAAACGATCTCAACATGGCACGTCTCAGGGCTTTCGACGGAACGACCAGCATGGCCGCATCCGCAACAAGGAAGAAGGTGAGGAATATAGTACCTTTCAGACATCTGGATCTTCCCTTAGACGTATTCGCGTCGTATGGACGTAGGTCCAGACGTCTAATTCTGGGAAATTTTCCCAGAATCAGAACCTTCTCGCCTTCTTCCTGCTGCGCGTGGCCGTGCCGCGCTCGTCCGCCTGCTGCCTAAGCTGTAGTAGCACCGGGGTAGCCTCCCCAGCACCACGCTCCCGCTGCGCGCACCCGTCGGCCGGCCTTAGGCAGCTCCGGCAAGTTCGCTCTCTCTTCCTCACGCGCTCCACCTCTTCTCCCACTCGCCGCACTCCTCCCCGCGCGCACTCGGCAGTCTGCTGCCCTTACTCTCTCACTCTCACGCTGACACTGTGTTACGAACAGGTAATCAAACGTCGTTTAAGACGTTTGGGAAGTGGCCCAGACGTCTGGAAGCCTTTCCAGACGTCTGGTATTAAATTTTTTCGGCGTACGGGTTCCCTTCTGTGCGCATGCGCGTGCAGACTGAACCCGCCGCCCGCCTTCTTCTCTTTCCTCTCCCTCCCTGCAGATGCAGCCTTTTCTCTCTCTCTTCCCGCGCTACCTTCAAATAGCGCCTCTCCCTCTCCCTCACCCTCACTCCACCGTCTTCTTCTTCTTCTCCCTGTCAGCGAGAGAAAGCGAGCAAGCGAGAGCGGCAGCAGCCTGCTGCGGGCGTGTGGGGAGGAGAAGCTGTTGTGAGGGGAAGAAGAAGCTCGACCGCGAGGGTGCGAGCTTGCCGGGGCAGCTAGAGCCGGCAGGCGGGAGAGTAGCGAGCGTGTGGTGCCGCAGAGGAGCTGCTGCAGCTCAGGCAGCAGGCGGGCGCGGCGTGGCACAGTCGTGCATGGCGGGCGGAGAGCGAAAAGGGTCCTGATTCTGGAAAAAATTCCCAGAATCAGATGTCTGGACTTCTGTCCAAACGACGTAGAAGACGTCTGGAGGAAGGTCCAGACGTCTGACAGGTACAATATTAGTTATCTTCTCCTTATTTCGCGTGTACGGCCATGCAACCGTTCCGCCGAGTTCTTTTGCACCTTTTCGTGATGAGAGCGAGTGTGTGTGTGTAGGATTTGTTCGGGAGGGCGCTAGGGCTCGCCATTCCACACAGATCAGACGTCTGGGTACAACACCAGACGACGGAGAGGGCTTCCAGACGTCCGGGGCGACAATCGGACGTCTGGAAACTAAGTCCAGACGTTCCAGCGGGCTTCTGGACATCTGAAGGACTGCGCAGACAAAGGTATGACCTGAGCTACCTTTTAAGACGTCTGGAATAAGTTCCAGACGTCTGATTTTGGACAGACTGATTGTTTTTGACCCGTTTGAGGTCCGTTCGGAGTCTATTTTCCGCATTTCAAGTTTCGTTCTTCTCATAATTAATTCCTCTACCTATTTACAGAAATTGTATACAGTTCTGAGTAACTCCTCATGTTGATCCTTGTGTTAGGACCCCGTTCCTTTGCGGCTCTAGGGGTTGCGGCGACGCACGGGATTGCCGACCACGCCCCCAGTACTCCCGATTTTGCGGGTAGAGTGGCCCTTTAATTTTATTTATCAAAAATTATACATTTATGAAACAATTAATAGAGTCTAGGGCATTGCATGAACCCTAGGGCTGAAGAATTAGATTGAATGATAGATCCTAGGGTATTGCATGAATCGTAGGACTGGAAAACTAAATTGAATGATAGATACTAGGGTATGGCATGAATCCTCGGACTGGAAAACTAATTGAATATATACATTGCAGTCTTGGAAAAGTAGAAAGGAAACGATAACTGTCTGTAAATTGGTTAACAGCTGCCTGTTTATGAATGAATAATTACTGTTGAGAACATGGGTTATATGGATATAAAGCTGGAACAGTGAAACCTAATTGGCTGAGTTAAAGAGCATGAACCCTATGGGGATTAGGAGTAGAACTCCTGGAAAGTGAATGGAATAGAATTAGGGAAGTGAGCTGGCCCTTGAGTATGGATGTTGAACTTAATTTACGAAGCTACGCCAACGTGTTTGGTTTTGGAAAACCTGTCGTTGTAGTTCGGAAGCGAAGGATTCGTGTTCAACAAATAAAATTTATACCGAAATTAAAATTCCGGGTCGAACACAGGGAGGCGAACGTTTGATTTAAAAACTTCGCGTTTCGTTTTTATTTTGTCACAAAGAAATTCAATTTAAACTATCTAAGTATCTACAACAAATAAAAGAGAGAGAGGGAGTAAGAGAGAGAGAAGGAATACTATACATGGAAATCAAAATGAGATGTAGAATAGACAAGGAATTTATCATAAAAGAGTTCTTTCGTTACAACTAGAAAACATAAAACAATTACTCTAGAAAGCATTAAAAGAATGGAGGGAGAAATGTCCTCCTCGACGATCGCTCGGAGGACGAATAGACTACTCTAGAAAGCAGTAAATCTATACTAGAAAGCAGTAAAAAGAATAGGGAGAGAGAATCCTCCTCGACGGTCGCTTGGAGGACGAGCCGGACGGGACGACGCCTGGACGAAGGAGAACGAAGCGGGACGAAGGAGGACGAAGCAGAAGAACGGGAACGAAGCAGCACGCCGTCGTCGTCGCGGGATCCACTTCCGAAGGGGGACGAAAATTTGGACTTTATCTCGCGAGAAGCATCCCGGGTGTGGGACAAGCTTCTCTTGAGCTTTGGAGAGGTAGAGAGGAGAAGGAAGGGATGAAAATTTCGTATGGAGGGGGTCTCCTTTTATAGTTGCAAGGAGTGGGGGCAAAATGGACATTACATCTTCAAAATAATAAATAAGGGGTCTTTAGTGACGGATAAAACCGTCGCTAAAGCCCCGCCGTCGCCGTCGCCGCCGCGCCCACGTGCGCCCGCTCGGCTGGCCACGCGCGTAACGCATACGCACGTCGCTTGATTTTCAGCCGTCCGATCGCGAGATCGGACGGCTTAGAACGCGTCCGCGCCTGCTGCGTAGCGCACCGCCCGCGTGTGATCGCGCGTTCACCAGAGCGTCCAATTGCGCGTCGGCGCTATCGGGCGCGCGCGACCGTTGGATCCTCATCTGACGCTCGTGCGCGCCCGCTCGCCCGCGCCTTCCACCCCCTCACCGCGGCTCGAACCCGCGACCTCCGCTTCACTCGCAGCTGCGTCGCCGCTGCGCTACGCGGGCGAAATGGTCGCGCGGACGTTTTTAAGCGCGAGCGACCGCAGCCGTTGGATCGAGATCCAACGGCGGAGAGGAGACGGTGCGCGGTCTTCACAAGACTCCTGCGGCCGATTGGGCGGCTGGGATGGCGCCACGTGGCGCCATCTTGGTCGTCCATCTTCTGGAAGTTGTAGATGGTGCCACGGATGTCGGATTGACTCGATTTTTGTGTCGTTCGGCTGCGATCGTCGATCCGAATTCATCCGTGTGGTCGGATTTTCCATCTGAAGTGCGGATTTACACCATCCTGGCCCTTGATCTTCTAGGGTTCCCCGGTCTCTATCTGATGCTACGGATGCCTGATTAGGGCGATCTTGGAGTCGTTGAACTCCAATCGTCGCCCTGATCATATCCATACGGTTGGATCTTTGATCCGAGGCCCCGATAAAATATTTGCTCTGTCCAAGCACATAAAAGGAGACAATTAACCTCCATTTTATTCAAACTACTCTAAATGCAAGATGATGCATGTAATGCAATATTTATATCATGAAATGCAATCCTATGCTTAAGAACATGCATAAATAGACATTTTAAGTAGTGTAAATGTGTTTACATCAATGGAGTACCAAGAAGAGCAACTGTCCCCCTGTTTAGTGTAGAGCGGAGCTAGCCGCCCCAGGGACCCAGGGTTAGGTCTAGCCACTTTGTACTGACTTTTGGCCCTCGTGTACACAGTACCGTGGAGAGCTACTAATGTAAGGAGAGGACTAGCTACCCCACGGGTCCCGGGGTTCTACTAGCCCTCCTACACCGACTTGTTAGACCCATTGGGCAAACTAAGGTAGTCAGGCGAGGGTGCGCGGACTGTGGAGGGGCAAGACCCCTATTTGGTTACTATGGAGGAGCTGGACCCCTGTTACTGAGAGGGCTCTGCCCTATACTGGTTCCGTGCTGTGCTTTGGGCGCACCCGTTAACGGAAACGACTGACCGCGTGCCAGTGCGGGGTAGCTACCCGTGCATTTATCGCGCGTGCCGTAGTCATTGTTACGTCTGTCAGCGACCTTGGGGTGGTTGACTAAGGGTAGGACCACCACGGGGGACTCTCCCGGCCAGGAGAGAACCACGTGTTATTTCTACTTTTCGAAAAAGACTGCAATCAAGATCGTTCCTACGAGGAACATTCAAGATCAAGAGAAGGATCTGAGAAATAAATCAATAGTGAATAAAGGGAAAAATATAAAGAAAGAAATTAAAAATATAACAGCTACTGTCCACTTTACTGCTTCTTAGCTTTTAGTTGCCACTCTACTCAGCGTTTCGCTGACGTGTCACCTTTGTTACCTTTTCAGGACCAGGTGTTGAGCAGCCAGAGTCGGCGGCTGCAGAGGGCGCTGGGCCTAGTAGAGCCCAGTAGTGTTACTTGTAGTACGCACTATACTTTTCTTGCTGTTGTTGTGAGTAGCTTCTGTTACCCCTGTACTCTTTTCATTGTAAACTTCATGATTATGTATATGTTTAATTCTCTACTGTTGTGGTGGTGTATACTGTAGTATTTCTTTCTTTACTGTTGTATTTTGTTACTGCTAGTTATATATATGGTGAATGTTGTTATTTTACTGCTCTTTTGGTTACTTTCTCGTTGGACGACTGGGTCTTGGGATCAGTCGAGTCGGTCCGATTCTCATGTCCCGTAGGGATTCGGGAATCGGGTTGTAACACACTGGAAGAAGGAGGAGGAGACGGTGGAGTGGTGGTGAGGGAGAGGGAAGGGGGGAAGAGGATATTTGAAGGCGTCAGGGGGGGGGGGGGGGAGAGAAAGAAAAAGAAGACGCTTGCAGGTCGGCGGGTGTAGTCTGCGCGCGCATGCACGCAGACTCGCAATCGTACCCCGCAAAAATTAAATTCCAGACGTCTGACCAGATGTTTGGACCAACTCCCAGACATCTTAAAAACATTTGATGTCGTGGGTCTTAACACGACCTGATCATAATCCCAATGGAGGACTTTGGCGTGATCCTAAGGATGGACTGACTGTCTGCCTATCATGCCTTGGTGGACTGTTTTGGGGGGGGGGGGGGGAGATCATCTTCTCCATACCGGAGTTGCCTCCCTTTGAGTTTCACTGCCAGCCGGTAGACGGAGGTCTCAGGTGCATCTCCACGCTTCGGGTAGCGAAGCTCTTGAGCCAGGGGTATGAGGGATTCTTAGCTGTGTTGTAGCAGAGCCTTGTCCCGTGGCCAACTTACAAAGTATCTCGGTGGTTTGCGAGTACCCCAACATCTTTCCAGAGGAGTTACCAAGACTACCGCCTGAGTGTGAGATCGAGTTTGAGATCTCACTAGTACCGGGGACCAATTCCATCTCTACTGCACCATATAGGATGGCCTTGCTTGAGTTGCAAGAGCTCAAGTCTCGGTTATAGGATTTGTTTGAGAAGGGTTTTGTGAGGCCTAGTGTGTCCCCGTGGGGAGCCCTTGTGTTATTCGTGAAGGAAAAGGACAGTACCCTTCGGTTTTGTGTTGACTGTAAGGACCTGGGATCGAGTCGTGACAACTACAGCGTTGGTATAGTTTTAGATTAGTTTGGGTTAGTCAAGGAGTTGTTGATTTTTTGCAAATCATAGTTAGACTTAATGATCAACGGGGATAGAAAGGCAGTAAGGCTCAAGCTTGGAGATGGTTTTGCACTTTACTCAATTATTGAGTGGATTAATAATTGTTTGTCTATCAACATGCCTAGCTGGCATGTGTTTACAGCACAAGATGTAGCCACCATTTCTTCGTGCAATGAATCCAGGATAATAGATTGGATTGTGTGGCGAATGCAAGGGATCCTCCTGACTAAGAGGGTTTCTTTTATATCTCATAATTCTCGAAATGTTGCATCGAGATCTCATTATGCCTTCCAAAGTGATGATTAATAAATATTAAAGATTGTAATTATTGAGGGCTTCACATGTTTAACAATGATGAATAAGTTTAACCAAGATGACTCAATAAATAGATTAACATGTAAATGATATCTACTCTCTTGTATTATGCATTTATGTTATTTCATTTATTAATTCTACTCTACTGGATTTGTTCGATGGCTAATGTTGGTAATTGTGGTCGGAGCCTCTTCTTGTTTGTGTACTTATATTTTACATTAGTCATTATGGTTAATATTTAATTTGTTCGTTTAATTATTTTAACTATTGATATTTTATGATTGTTGGTGGTGACTATGATCTCGTATTTGATTTGATATTTTGTACTCAGCGATTTGAATCTTATTGCTAAAGTCAATTGGTGGGGTTTAGGGTCATTATGCCCCTCACTCCTCTCCGTTGCTGTATCCTATCTCACTCATCCTCACCCCCTCTTGTCCCTCGTCTCCGGCTCTACTTATTTTACAAAAAAAACTTAGAACCTCATAGGTAGACTTCTTAATTTTATTTCTCCCACATATTGCCTAACCTAATTCAATACACAGGCATACATACAACACACAACGGGACAACTTCTCGATGTGACCTCTTCTTTGTCTTGGATCGATTGCTTATCTTGCAAAAGAAAGCAATTTGTGGCATTAAAAAAAATCAAAACAAACAAACAAGAGGTAGATAAAGGACAAAAAAGCCATGCTAAGTTTATCATGGATGCAGGGAGGTGGGGTTATGCTCTCTTTTTGAGGGATTATTTGTGTTTATCTTATGTATACTTCATCTCTCATGATCTCTTTATTTCAAGATAAGCTAATCTAAATTTGTCAAAGGGTTAATTTATCCATCGAATTATGCCTTTCATTACATCACATATTCCTTTTTTTCAACTCTCATTTAATAAATATAAATAAAGATTAACATCTATTTTCAAATAAACATAAATAAAAGTTATCTCTTATTACAAATAAGTCAACCCATATTTATAATTTCCAAAAGCTCACTCAAAAGAATGGGAGACTTAATTTCTCATAAATTATTCCCCCTCATAGCTTCTTCCTCTATTCTCACACTTATCATTGGTATCTCTTTCTTTAGGTCGTAAAAGTACTTTATGTATTCTCTGAATCATAAAAAAAAAAAAAAAAAATTTACATAAAGAATATTAAGATCTTATTTGTTGATAAGATTAACTTAGGTTAAGAATTATCTTAAAATTTTCTCCAATTTTAATATAAATATTACAACAATACATCATCATTTTATACTTTCACTTTACTATTAAAAAATACTTATTATATCTTTAACTCTTACTTTTAATAATAAAAAAATACTTATTAATAATATACTTATATTATTAAATAAATATCTATTAACAATATATCAATACATCAATCATTTTAATCATACATTGAAATTTATCTTTATTTCACGATCTAAATAAATATTATTTCTATTTATTCTATCCTAATTTATTTCAATAATATTTTAACTCACCTGCGAACACGACCTATAAAATTGTAGATTTCGCCAATAAAGATTCTCTTTGTAAAATTTTCAAATTTTAAATTCGTTCCGATGTTTTCTGTTGCCGAGGAGTTGCGCCATTTGCTCCATCTATTTTCCTACCGATGACTATTTGAGTATCGACTCCCGTCCATTTCCCATGAGCTTATTATGGACCAGCAGATGTTCACCGACCTCCTCAAACACCGTCGAAGTCCACAGCGATCACTCAGCAAACACCGAGATGGAGACACAAACGAAAAAGATAAAAAAACAAGAAAAGAAGAGAAAAGAAGAGAAAAAAAAAAAGGTTACAGAAGCCAAACCACGCCATCACCTCCCCCGATACAAAAAGCCAAAACAAACTCCCCCACCAAAGTCCATCACCACCTCCTCCTCCCCTTCCTCGCTCCCTCCCTCCTCTCCGAATTCCTCCCCAAATCTCTAGGGTTAGGGTTTTCCCATGAAGCGCCTCCGCTCCTCCTACTCGGACGACCTCGACGACGGCGACTGGGACCACCCCCACCGCCGATTCTTCCACTCCCACAAGCCCGACGACCCCCGCGACCGCGACCGCGACCGCGACCTCCGACCCCCTCGCAAGCGCCTCGACCCCTCCTCCTTCGACCCCCCGCCGGTGGACTTCGACCGTCGCCGCTTCCCTCCCGATCACCGGGACCGCCTCCCCTCCCCGCGTCCGTCCTCCCCCTACCTCCGCCGCGACTTCCCCAGGGGCTTCCGCTCCGAGCGAGGGGGTGATCGCTCCCGATCGAGGGAGGTCGTCGGCTGGAGGAGGTCTTCCACCTCCCTCAAGGACCTCGCCGACGCCGACCGCCCCAGCCGCGAGAGGTCCTCCTCCAGGGATCCCCCCAGGAAGCTCGAAAACGCCAGCGATGTCGAGGAGGGCGAGCTCGAGCCCGATCCCGAGCCCGAGCTCGATCCCGAGCCCGAGGCCCCTCGTTCTGCGAAGAAGCAGCCAACGGCGGAGGAGGAGAGCGCCGCGAAAGCCGTCAGCGAGGAGGATGCAAAGCCCGCCGCCGCCCCGGAGGCTGGGAGCTTCGCGAAAGTCGACGACTTGGCCCCGGATTCCAACAAGGAAGCAGATGATCAGGCTCAAAAGGTTGAATTAGAGGAGAAAGGTGGTGGTGGAGGCACCGGTGGAGAGGCCGGACAACAGCCGGTAGAGGAGGTGGTTGGGGAAAGGGTGGGGATCTTGGAAGAGAAGTGGGTCGGTTTGGCATCTCGGGTGCGCAAATCAGGAGTGGCAGACAAAGGGAAAATTGAAAACGAGGAGGAAGCTCGAGGTGGTTGTTCGGAAACTGCTGCCATAGCAAAGGTGCCCGCTTTGGAGGTAGAGATGGAAGGTGAGAATCTGGTGGTTGCTGATGGGAATGGTGCGGTCGGGAGGGATGTAGAAGATGGTGCTGCAGAGGTTGCGGGAGAAGGGCCCATGCAAATGACCGCTGAGTTGGGAGTGGGGAGCAATGGCATGGATCGCGGGGTGGGCGTGGACTGTGCTGTTGGTGCGGTCGGTTTAGTGGGTGAAGGCTCGGAGAGGACAAAGGAGACGGTGACTTTGGGGCTTCTGACTAACGAGAGGGGAAGGGATAAAGGGAAAGCCCCTGTGATGTCGCTTTCAAATGAAGGGAATTCCTTGGGGGAAAACGACGCGATGGAAGGGCCAAGCAGCAGGGGTTTTGACCTAGTCTTTTGCTCTGATGCAATGAAGCTGGATAGGATGAGTTCCAGTGGGATTGTTATAGGTAAGAGCAAGGAGGAGAGGCCTAAATTGGAGCCACTGGACCTCTCCCTTGGGCTGCCTGGTATATCATCGAACCTTCCTGTCCAGAAGCCGAACCCAAAGCCTAGCTCTCCACAGAGGACGAGGAGCTTTCAATCATTTGCATCTTCCTTCCGCACGAACTCGGATGATTTCACCACGTCGATTTCCTTCTCTGGTTCCCAGACATTCGTCCACAACCCTAGCTGTTCCCTTCAGCAGAACTCTATGGACAACTTTGAACATTCTGTTCATAGTCGGCCGATTTTTCAAGGGATTGATCAGAATGCAAATGGAACGGTGTGGCAAGGTCAGCCTTCCAACGAAACGAAGCAAAAGGGTGAGACGGTTCCTTTGTACCAGAGGATGCTTCTGAATGGAAGTGTGTCTCATCATTCTGCGAATGCTGCTGGTGAAAATCCTTACTCAAAGTCCAATGGGCCACATCATCAATCAATTCATCCCAGACATCTGCAGTCTATGCAAAGCCATGGCTCTCAAGAGACGAGATCGGAGTACGGTAAGGAAAATAAGGTCCTCACAAGGGAAAGAAGCAGCAGCAGCTTATTTAGGGGTGAGCAGCGAGAAAAGGAACAGGCTGTTTTCAGTGGGAAGGGTTTAGAGAAGATCCTTGCCAAGATTGTTTCGGAACCTGTACAATTGATAGGCAGGAGAATTCAGGAAATGACAGATCAATCTGTTCTATATATGAAAGAAGCTATAAGTGAAATGCTGGTGAACAAAGATAGACAGGGGGAATTGCTCAAGCTGCAGGAGGTTCTATCAAGGAGGTCCGACCTTACACTTGAGGTACTCTCCAAGTGTCACAGGGTTCTTCTAGAGATGCTGGTAGCTATAAAAAGTGGCCTTCATGATTTCCTTGGGAGGGCAAACAATGCTTCTTCATCTGAGCTGGCTGAAATATTTTTGAATATGAAGTGTCGAAACCTTGCCTGCAGAAGTAACATACCGGTCGATGAGTGTGATTGCAAGGTTTGCTCGCAGAAGAATGGTTTCTGTAGTGCATGCATGTGTCTCATATGCTCTAAGTTTGACATGGCATCGAACACTTGTAGTTGGGTTGGATGTGATGTGTGCCTACATTGGTGCCACACAGACTGTGGTGTGCGCAATTCATACGTTAGAAATGGTCGCAGTACTACAGGGGCACCTGGGACAACAGAGATGCAGTTCCACTGTATTGCATGTGATCACACATCTGAGATGTTTGGCTTTGTGAAGGACGTCTTTGGCGCTTGTGCAAAGGATTGGAATGCGGAAACCTTGGCCAAAGAACTTGAGTATGTAAGAAGAATCTTTTCTGCCAGTGCTGACATACGGGGTAAAAGGTTGCGAGATGTAGCAGTCAAACTTTTAGAGAAGCTTGAAAATAAGGTCAATTTTCCTGAAGTATACCGCTCCATAATGGATTTCCTTGCTGGTAAGATTTTTCATTAGTACTATGCTGGCATTATTTCTTTTAGCGCTTCTCAAAAAAAAAAAAAAATCTTTTAGCACTCTTAATGTCTTTGTAACCATTTAATGGTACTCTTTAATGTCCAAATAATGCTTCCTGACTTATGTGACAAGTGTTACTTTCTTCTTTCCCAAGAATTAGTAAACTAAACAGGAAAGCTAATGTAAGAGGAATCACTCATAGAACTGAGTACTTATATACATGGGAAGAACCCAGGATTGTCACAAATAGCTAGAAGGTGGTTGCCTATTACATTTTGTGCAATGAAGGGGTATATATTTCAATACATTGGAGCTTTTCTCCATGTGAACATGCCTTCTCAATTCAACCATCCACAATCTCCTCAACTCCATTTATCTTTTGTTATTATTCAAACTCTCCAAATGTAAAACAATATCCACCAAAACCATTGCGGTTTTGTTGGCATCAAACTGGGCCTGATTTGTCCCTGTATTTTTTATTAACTCACCACTATCCCCATGCACATTTCCATGTTTGCCATTGGAGTGTACAAAGCTTTTCTTTTCTTTTTTCTTTTTTTGAAAGGAGCAAGGACTACTACCGATGATAGTAATGGTCCAACTTTTATTTAATAATCAAACATGGATTCCGAAGAGGACTGCCACAGTCTTATCCATCCTGATACATCATTACATATATTGTCTAGCCACCCAGAGAGTGCACGAATCTTTTCTAATTCTGCAGCATTGGAATGGTTGAGCAGCAATAGATCTTTGGCATTTATTATTTCCTACAAACATTTTACCCATGATAAGAAGTCAAATTCCCTGTTGGTAGTGACAGTAGTGTGTCTTCTTGGATACATCACAGCAGGACGCAATGGATCCCTATTAAGCTGTCCTTTGAGAAACCAGTGATCCTGCTTTTTGCTCCTCAGTTTGTTAAGCATTCTATTGCAAACTATGAAGTTCCTTCTCAGAAGTGTGCTAAATGTAGCAAGTAGTATAAATATAATTGGTTGTTACTGGGTTAATGAACTTGCCAGCTTTTGTCGCTGTTTTGCACAACTTCTGGACTATGCCATTAGTATTTTTAAGTACTTTAATCTGTTTCTGTCCATTTCTTGTATCAGAATGTGATTCTAATTTGGGCAGTAAACCACCTGCACCTGCACCTTCGAAGGAAATTCCACAAAAAGGTACGGAGGGAAATGGAATGAAATCTTCTGAGAGTAATGGGGTTGTTAATGGCGGGAACAGCTTAATTGCTATTGCCAGAGAACCTGCATGGCAGTCATCTACTCCTGTAGATAAATTATCTGAAAAACCTGCATGGCATCCATCATTTTCAGCTGAAAAGTCTCCTCACGTTGAAGTTCCTGCCGGTAATATTGCTAGCTTGGACTGTGATCATTTGAAATCTTCTCACCTTGAGATTGCTGGCAGTGCACTTCCTAGTTTTGATTATGATAAGTTGAGTAGAAGAAGTACGGAAAGTGAATACAGCAGATCTTTGGAAAGGAAACCTGTTCTAGATGACCTGGATAACATTGTCAAATTCAAACATGAAGAGGCTAAAATGTATCAGTCACGTGCTGATGAGGCTAGGAGAGAAGCAGAAGGACTTAAGCGCATTGTGATTGCCAAGAGTGAGAAAATTGATGACGAATATTCTCATAGAATTGCCAAGTTACGGATTTATGAGACTGAGGAAAGGCGAAGACAGAAGGTCGAAGAGCTTCAAGCCCTTGAGCGTGCTCAGCATGAGTATTTCAGTATGAAGATGAGAATGGAAGCTGATATTAAGAATCTTTTGCTAAAAATGGAAGCTGTGAAGCATAATCTCCGTACATGAAAATGTGGTTACTGCTGATGGCTCATGGGGCTGCATAACCTAATATCCCTGTAAGCTGACTTCAAACCTAACTGTTCTCTGGATAGAAGCTTTGCATAGAAGGTATGATTTAGTAGATTTATCTATTTTTCCTTGTAGTATGGTACCTTCCTGTTGTAAAAGTAGCTTGATAGGTGTAGGATTTTGATATATTTTTTTAACACCTTTCTATCTACCTAGTTAGGCTCTGTACAGCATCTGTTCCATGTGCATCATTGTTCCTAAGCTGAAATTTAAGGAAAGATAATCTCCTATGAGGGAGTCTTTATTTATGATTGCATTTGCACCAGTATCTCAAACTCAGTACTTATGTGGCTGGCTGGCTGCCAGTTGTGCTATTTTAGGCTGCATTTCCTTCTCTTTTTCTTAATTATTGGAATAATATTCTCATTGAAGCCTTCTCCAAAAAAAAAATTCTCATTGAAGTAGTTCTTCCCATCGCATTTCATCCATTTGTTGCTGTTGTACTGCTGTTAATCCTGGTTTTGTGTTGTGGTTGATTTTCCAGTGCAAGCATGATGAGACCATTAGGCGCTGGCCCGCTAGGAAAGTAGATTAATCTCATATGAACTCAAGTTATTTATTTGTGACCTTAGTTCTGTTTGTGGTATCGTCTGGCATACTTGGGCTTCTTGATGTCATTGCAGCTATTCAACTTGGGATGCTGTTTGGTTTTGGTTGTGGGAAATGTTTTGACACAGCTCAACTGCAGAAATATCCTAATCAGCAATAAAAGGACACCTTATTTAAAAAAAAAAGAAAATAACACCTTATTAATTGCTATAAAAAGTGGATAAAAGGACACTCGAAATCTCTGAACCTTGACAGTACTTAACAGGGATTTTCATAAATGGCCTGCAAACATGTGAAATTACTTTGTTTTCAGACATTCACCCTTCTGTCTGTTGGACATTGAGTTATCAAAACTCAAGTTATTTTTCTTTTTGAAGACAATGCATACTTGAGTCAATATCCTACGAACAGGTTAGTGATATCGTGATTTGTAAAGCCCATCTGATGATGCATATACTATAATACATTTAAAAGAAATGATCTTGTCCTGATCCCCCCGAAAAGCTTGTCTCCTCAATCTTACCTTCCCTCCTTCCAAATCCCTTTTGAACCAATGGACGAGTGGTAGCAGCTCACACTATCAACCTATATGGAGCTTAGTTTCTCCTTCCTCATTGCAGAGCTCACATGCATTGCCTCCACTTCAAGGATGGTTATCTCAAGGTCATCATTTTGATGAGCAACAAAGGGCCCAAGGGGCCAAGAGGGATGGAGGTGTAAAAGGATGTGAACTTGGTGGCTTCAAAGCTGGTTGATGAGGAGTGGGAGGGGTTTGAGTGCATTGAGCTCGACAAGGCATTGATGTGGTAACGGTGTTCATTATAATGACCAACTGGGGGGAAGGGGTCAATAATAAGGGGTTGGTTGGAAATAGGGATGGAATGGGATTGTATGTGATTAAAATATCAGTATTTCCATATCCATATTTGCTTTTTTGTCGTCGATTATAGATTTGGATTCTGATATACACTTGATGCGATTTTTCGTTACTACATGTAAAGGGCACTCAATACAGGTTTTGATGAAATAAAATCTGATACAAATATGAATCAGAGTACTTGATTTGGGTGTTACGAACCAATCCCTCCTTGTCAAGTGAATCGTTTGCATCATGGGAACGGACTCTAGCCTCATCCTTGATGTCATTGTTGCTTGTCAAGGCAAGAAACTTGGCTGGGACTGTTGGGTAGGTAGGAGCTTCCAACAGGGGGTGATTCTATGTTTTGAAGAGGCTTGTTACATGCAAGGGTAGCAGTGATTTCCTATTCCTTTCTCATCTTGGAAGATGGTTGAGCTTGCTCTTTTGGTTGGATAATTGGACCACGGACCTTTGGCAGGTGCTTACGTTTGTTTATATGCTTTGTCCTTGTGTTCCCAGGTGTGAGTGCATATTTATTTTGGTAGAAAGTTGTCATGCTATTTTATTTTCTTGATGGATATAGTTGTAATTTATGGAAGTTTCTCTCATATAAAAGAGACTAGGGTTTCTTATTCTAAATAGAGGCAACTCTTTTCTTTTACATGGTATCAGAGCAGCGATCCTAGATCAATGGTCTGGTATCCCACCAAATATTCCACCGTCTCTTTTTCTCTCGTGCGCGATCATGGCTTGAAGGATCATTATCCATGTATTGTGTGTATGAGCTGTTCTACAACAATGTAGATATGATTTTGCTGTTGGGATGCCCCATCGCCCATGGATGCTGGTTGCTATTGCATGATCAGATCTACTGGAGCGTGATCTATCGCCTTTGTTGGGGTTGCTGCTGCATGATCCTGACCTGCTACAGTGTGGGCCCAGAGTTGGTGCGTCATAGTGATTAGATTTGGTGGTTGTGGTAAACTTGGTTCAAATTTGTGATGTGGCTTGATGCTATTGATTATCTAGTGTGTGTTGGTGGCTTGTTGACTGTTGGTTCAGATCAGTGTGGTGATCTCGCTGTCTGATTATCCAGTGTGCTGTTGTTGGTGTTGATCTTGTCGGAGAAACAACGGAAGTGAGTGGTTCCCCCTCCTTTGTGCTTGGGATCATCTCCCACAGCCTACCGATCTTTCTCCTGACCACTATATTGTCGGTTGGAGGTTGGGTTGCATATGTATGGCTGCACAAGAAGCTTTTGTGTTGCATTGTAGCCATGGCAGTTGCCAAGAATAAGGTACAGAAGACTGTGCCTAATGTTGCATCTAGGCAGTGGGTTATAGACTCAAGAGCGTCTACACATCTTACGAGAGATATAACCCTCTTAAAGAATCCTACGAAATTTGGATGTGTGAAGTTAGGTCTATCAAACAGGTCAGGGTTGGGTCAAGTCCAATCTTGAAGAATCCTATGAAATTTGGACGCGTGAAGTTAGGCTAGTCAAATGGGTTGGTTTGGGTTGGACCCGACCCATTAAGGTCTTACCTGTTTATAAATGGATTGGTTTGGGTTCAACCGGTTTATTAAACGGGTCTGGATGTCCCAACCTAGATCTGAGCTACCTAAACCCACCAAAACTTGATCTGACCCGTTTAAATGAATGGGTAAATTGGGTTAGGTGTGTTAAACAGGTTAAACGTGTTAAATTAAATAGGTTCATGTGTTAAATAAAATGGGTTAAATGGGTTGAGCAGGTTTGTGGGGCTCAATCTAAACCCAACCCGTTTACGTAAACAAGTTCGAGTGTATTATTTGGGTTGGGTTGGGGGTTTGACTTTTTTGATAGCCTTATGTGAAGTCGATGAAGGTAGCAAACAATGCTCTTTCTTCCATCACTGTAGTAGGTGATGTTTAGATATCCTCTAGATTACAATTTTCAAATCTACACTGTACCCCAGAGTGTTCTATGAATCTCTTGTTTGTGAGTAACATTTTCAAAGATTGTCGATGTCGTGTTATATTTGATGATAAGCATTGCTATTTCCAAAATAAGTAGACAAATGAGATCATTGGTGGTGGAATTGAAAATGATGGTATGTAATTTCTTGAAATTCTGTCATAGTTTGCAGGTGCAGTTTCTATCTTAGCAAGCCCTCTATTATGGCACTAACAGCTCAATCACCCATTTGAAGGGAAGATGTGTTAGATGTTCCGTGAACGATCATTCAACATTGCCTTTGATTGTGAGGCTTGTCAGTTTGGAAAGCTCCATTGGAGCATGTTCCTTTGACGTATAGAAGGGATTAGTACATCTCCCTTAAGTCTTGTACGCTGTGACATTTGGGGGCCCACTTGCGTCATTAGTATTGGGGACCACTAATATTTTGTGGTGTTCATTGACAACTACAATAGATCTACCTAGGTCTTATTGATGAAGAACTACGTAGAGATACTCCAGATCATGTAAAGATATTTTGTAGAGATACAAACCCGATATTCCAAGTTTGTACAGGTGTTTAGAAGTGACAATGCATTGGAATTTATGTAGACATATCTTCATGCTTTCTTCGTTAGTAGAGTGACTTTACATTATACAACATGTGCACGTATCGTATAGCAGAATGAGATTGTAGAGTGCAAGCTCCGTTACTAGATACTGCAAGGATACTTATGGTTTATATGAAGGTTCCAAAGTAGTTTTGGGGGAGATGTGGTCCTGACAACTACTTATCTTATCAACTTTGTGCCATCATCAGTACTTCGTGGAGCGATACCCTACCAGTTGTTGCACCTTAGGCCAGATAGATCATTCGCTTTACCACTTCCTATATTTGGCTGTATGTGTTTTATTCAGGTCTTTGGGGGCACGAGACAAGCTCTTCCCTTGGTCTGTGAAGTTCCATTCTAGGATACTCATGTATTCAAAAAGGATATAGGTGTTATGATTTGGTAGGCAAGAGATATATTGTGATTGCAGATGCAACCTTCTTTGAGAAAATCCCATATTTCTCCGAAGAAGGTGACAACATTGATCTTGCTTCTCGGGAGATGCAAGTGTATCACAAGAGGCATACCCCACTACCTATTGTGCTAGAGCCTATAAAAGATCGTCCAACATGAGGATCACCTTTAGTTACCCAGGATAATGTTGATGATAGGCCGATTGCACTTCGGAAGTCCAATGGGTCATGCACATTGCATCTCATGTTCAATTACACAACTACGAATCACTTGTTACAGGATGTGCATCACATTGCCTCGATACTTAGTAGTACCATTTCATCCCAGAGATTAAGTTGAGGTCTCCTAGGATCCTT
Source organism: Thalassia testudinum (assembly GCA_037157565.1). NCBI lineage: Eukaryota > Viridiplantae > Streptophyta > Magnoliopsida > Alismatales > Hydrocharitaceae > Thalassia > Thalassia testudinum. The sequence goes on from JAZHRO010000022.1 coordinate 84,567,906, forward strand.
TTTGGAGAGCTGCCATGGATGAGGAGATGATTGCCTTGACTTTGCGTGACACGTGGGAGTTGGTGTCGTGTCTGGCAGGTGCTACCCTTGTTGATTGCAAATGGGTTTACACCGTCAAATACTTAGCAGATGGGCCAGTGGATTGCTTCAAATCGAGATTGGTAGCTAGGGGATTCACGTAGACTTATGGTGTTGATTATCCTAAGACCTTTTCTGTTGTGGCACGGGTCTTGTTTGTTCTCATTCTCTTGTCTATGACAGTAAACAATAGTTGGCCTTTTTATCAATTAGACATCAAGAATGCCTTCTTGTATGGAGATCTTACAGAGGAAGTATACATGCGTTAGCCACTAGGTTATGTGATTTAGGGGGAGTGTGTATGCTGGTTGAAAAGGCTATCTATGGCTTAAAGCATGACCCTAGAGCATGGTTTGAAAGGCTGAGCAAAGAGGTACAAAAGTTCGGCTTTAGTTGATCTTCCTCTTATCCTTCCATTTTTATCAAGAAGGACAAAGGTGAAGGTGATCATTTTGGTAGTCTATGCAGATGATATGGTACTGATTGGCAGTGATGAGGACGACGTACGACTAAAAAAGGTGTTCCTATGTACCACGTTTGTGACGAAGACCTTGGAGACCTGAGACACTTTTAGACAAACATCTAGTTTGTCATTGTCCTAAAGAAATGCACCTTACAAATTCTAGAGGAGGCAGGGCTCTTAGGGGTTAGTCCATTTGGGGTACTTGTGGAACTATAGAAGGCCACATTATTGGAGGATGATCCATTGTTTGAGGATGTTACACATGACAAAAGTACAGTTGGGAAGCTTCTTTACTTGATAGTAACTCGCCTGGATATTAGTTTTGTAGTCAGGCAGGTCGGTCACTATATGAAGAAGCTAAAATATAGCCATTGGCGTGATGTGTGTCTCATATTGAGATGCCTAAAACAGAGTCCAGGAAAATGACTTCATCATAGGGATTATGGGTCTTTTGATGTGGTTGCCTACTCAGATGCAAACTATACCAAAGCCATTGATTATAGGAGATTTATATCAGGGTATGCAGCTTTCCTTGGTGGGAACATAGTGTCATGGCGAAGCAAGAAACAAGTTGTAGTTGTTACATCCAATGTAGGGGCAAAGTATTGTGCAATGGCTCATGCAGCGTATGAGATCATGTGGGTAGTGGGCTTCTTGAGTGACATTGGGATATCTATAAGGGTACTTGTTCCATTGTACTAAGATAATAATTCTTTCTTGGTTGTGAAGATGCCGTGAAAGGTTGATAAAATTGTGAGCATGATGAGAAGCTTCTTTTGGACCAACCATAGGGCAAGAGGGAGGGGGGCAAAGCTGGTGGCCTGGAGTGAGGTGTGCAAACTTGTTAAGGAGGGGGGATTGAGTGTCGGGGAGGTTGGGAGGATGAATGATAGCTTTTTGGCAAAGTGGGTTGCAAGCCTGCTTGGGGGAGAGGTGTGCCTGGTAGGGAGTCTTGTGAGCCTGCTATGAGGATTGCTTGACTGGGGCCTTTTTGTGTCACCTCCCCGAGGTGCCTCACACTTCCCCAGAGGGTTATCTCTGGTGGCACCAAAGGTCTGGTCATTCTTTACCCCTATGCTTGGATCAGGCGATACTTTCAGATTTTGGATGGATGACTAGACAGGGCTTGGGGCTCTAGTAGAATGCTTCCCGAGGTTCGCAACTTTAGCAGTGGACAGAGGAGCCTTTGTGGCGGAGGTCTAGGACGACGCGTGGTGTCCCACGTTCTCAGGGAGTTTGTTGGACCAGAGACTTAGGGAGATGCAGGAGATGTTGCAAGATCTGGAAGGGTTTCAACCATAGGGTGGTGTGGACGCCTTCAGATGGGAGGAGGGGGAGTTCTCCGTGTAGGACACGTATAGGAGGCTTGGAGGCTTGGGCACACTAGGGGACATTGATTTCGTTAGAGACTGCAGGCAATTTTGGGAAGTTGCTTGACCCTTGAGGGTGAAGATATTTGCTTGGCTTCTTAGAAGAGATCGCTTGATGAAGAGGATGTGGAGGGCGTGGTGGGACTAGGACGTGGAGAGGTCTTGTTTGCTTTGTAGGCAGACAGATGATGACATAGACCACTTGTTCTTTACTTGACTGGTGGTTGCACAGGTTTGGGAGCGGATTGAGGACCGGTGGTGGGATCACGACCAGTGTTGTAAAAGTCGGTAGTCATTGTTTAGTCGGTTAGGCCACTGACTAAGGAGTATACGGTATGCGGGGGAGTAGTCGGGGAGTACTCAGTTGGGCATTTTAAAAATATTTAAATATTATATGTGTGTGTATGTGTAGACACATATCAAGAAGTAAAATGTATCATTGTAAAAGTAAACATATTTAAGTTAAAGGTTATAAAATAAGCTACAAAGTACAAACAATATCAAATTCATTACAAATTTAATAATTAAGCCAAGATATAAATCGTTACAAGTACATTACCGAAGATAGAGCAACATAAACCAAGAATTAATATCTGCCTGAATCAAATACATTACAATATATGCTTCGACAATGGAAGGTTTTTGCTTGGTCGAAGAGGAATCTTGGGTGAAAAGAAACGATTTTAGGGGAGTGGTCGGGGCAAGGGGGTCGAGTAGGGTTTTATTTGACCTAAAAAAAATAATATACATACGTACCTATTTTTCCCTCTATACAAAAATTGGCTTACTATTTGGCCAACTACATCGACTACTCGACCGAGTAGTCAGTGTTATCGACTGTAGGCCTAATTATGGGTTATTCAGTCGGTAGGGCACTACATAGGATTACTCGGCCGAGTATATCGATTTTCACAACACTGATCACGACTAATTTCTCAGAGATCGTTCAGATGTGGCAGTGCTAATGCTAGGCGCAACATTTTTCGATCGAAGAAAGGGCTCGACCATTGGCAATCATGTGGGCTATATGGTTGGAGAGGAATGCTATTGTCTTTAGGGGGCAACACCCGCACATGGAAAACTTTGTTGCGTCCACTTTGCCCATCTCGGGGTGGAATTCTTGTTTGTAATGTGAGCCTTGTGCTTTTTGTAATTAATTTATATATTTCTTGGGTGATATCTTGAGGATAACGACCCTTTCCCTTTTCAAAAAAAACAAGTCTTCCACTTATATAGCTTTTGCTCCTATATTTTATGAGAGAACTAAACATATTGAAGTTGACTGCCACTTTGCGTATAATGCAACAATGGAAGGGAGTTTTAGCACTCCTTACGTTACTTTAGAGATGTAGCTGGCTGACACTTCACCAAGGCCTTGAAGATGACAAGACGTGTTTCTATGTGCCAAGTTGGGGTTAGAAGATATCCATGCCTCAACTTAAGAGGGGAGTATGAGCGCATATTTATTTTTGTAGAGAGTTATTGCTATTTTATTTTCTTGATGGATGTAGTTGTAATCTACCTAAGTATCTCTCATATAAAAGAGATTAGGATTTTTTTATTCTAAATAGAGGTAAGTCTTTCCTTTCACACCAGGCATCTGTGTCTAAATGTTGGGATGGTCACACTTGGACTCCAACTTTCAATGCTGCTCAGATTAGAGAGTTGGGGAGTTGATGCAACTTCAAGAGGATATTGTTGCTTTTACTCCTAGAGTTGGTGCATTGGATGCTTGGAGGTGAGAGGATGAATCCTTTGCAGTTTGGTTGGTTTACAGATGCTTATTGCCACATAGAGGTACCGTAGACTACTACTTGAGTGAGGACTGCAGACTTATTTGGAAATCTTCAATACCTTTGAAGATTTTCGATTGGCTTTTGAGGAGAAAAAGGATAATGAATAAAGCTTATAGGCTAGAGTTTGCTCCTCAGACGGACACTGCTAGTGTCATGCATGGCAATGCAACCAATGATTGAGACTACCTGTTCTTTAATTGCCCTTTTGCGTTAAAGGTGTGGGCAGGATTAGGTGGGTAGTGGGCTTCTGCTTCTTCTGTCACAGTTTTGGCAGTCGTTCAGTTCAGGTGCTTTGAAATCTAAGCAGAGAGGCAGCCCAGTTTGCCATTTTTCGGGCTCTTTGGTTGCAGCATAATGGTGTAGTTTTCGAGGGGAGGCCTTTAGTGGAGAACATTTGCAGTGATGTATCCTTTTTTTCAGGGTCCTGAGCTTCTATTTGATATATTTATTTTGATGTAACACCATTTGTTATCATTAATAGTAATATAGCTGGTTGATCATTGCACCCATATTATCATCTATTTCTTTTCAAATAAAAACAATTGGATGTTAACTTAAGTATAATTAATATGAATAATGATTGGATAAAAAGTAAAAAATTAGAAGTTTCAATCTTTCTAAATATATTAAGGGGTCAATTTTTAGTCTAAATATAGAATGAACTAAGCTAAATCACTTGCACATCATTATTAACAAGTACACAGGTCTTGGAATATCTCAAAGATTAACATGCATAAAAATATTTAACTTTCATCACATTTAGATTTAGTTTGCTAGGTGTTCAAACCTATCTCCTAAACCGATTTGAATTTGCCATACTATATCCAGTAATTAAAATCCATATCTGACAAAATTATGATTTTATTATAGGAATCTTTATTTGAATTTGGCCAACATTTGCAAATGTTTTCTAGCTTTAGCCTTCTTGGTCAGTTACTTGATTGAATAAATAATCGATGGGAAAGTGACTTAAGTGTCTGGTTCTCATGCTAAAAGACTCGAGCCCAATTTTTTTGATACTTTTATTTATTCAGAAGGTGACTCGGAGTTGGATGCCGTACATGCTTCAGTAAGGGAAGGCAATATTTATAAGTTGAACAAACTATTATATGACGGTGCTACATGCTTGAAGGATGGATTTGCCTTCAGGAAACAAAGTGGTAGGAGAGACAGCTAAGGAGATTGAGAAAACATGGTTCAAATTATGGTACTTAAGAAGGGAAAAAGCTAGAAATGGAGTTGGATTTATCAGCCATAAGGATTTGAAGGAGCATGTAATTGAGGTAAAGATGATGGAAGGTTGAATTATTTTGATAAAATTAGTCTTGGAGGAATGTTTTGAATGTCATCTTGGTTTATGCACCTCAAGTTGGTTTAAAAGATAAAGAAAGAATTTTGATATGATAATTCTACGAATTCCATGAAGAGAAATGATTTGTTTAGGTGGAGATTTAAATGGGCATGTGGGAAAGAATGTTGCAGAGTATGTAGGGGCTCATGGGAATTATGGCTTAGGTGACAGGAATGAAGACGATTTTCTCAATTTTGCAATGGTGTGTGTTCTTGTTGCAATCCTATAAAAAACAAGAAGAGCATTTGATCACTTGCAAGAATGGTCCGTGTAAGAACACAGATTGATCATTTTGCTTTGAGAACAAGAGATTAAATGTGCTGTAATTATTTTGTAAGAGGGTTTAACTACTCATGGCTTAAAATAGATTTGAGTGGAGACCAATGATGCATGTAGCTGACCCCACTTAGTGTGGGAGAAGGCTTGGTGGTTGTTGTTAAGAGTTTAACTGATCAACATCATCCATTGACTATTGTTAATGGATGTGCATATAAAAAAAGTCAAAGAAGAAAAAATTGGTTTTCAAGAACATTTAAAAAAATGGTGTTCAAGAATATAATGTAAGAAATAAATAGTAGAATCTTAAAAATGAGTAGGAGTGTTTCAAGGAGAAGATGCTGCAAGAAGGGACTTGAAAATTTGATGGAAGTATTGATTACATGTGGGATACTATGGCAACATGTATTAGAAGGGTGACTAAAGAGGTGTAAGGCATGTCTAGTGGGGGAGCACAAGGAGAAAATGAAGATTGACAGTAAGTGGAATGCAAGAGAAGCTTAGAGTTATAAAGGGCTTTAAAATTGGCATGCTTTAAAGCCTCATACCAAGAATAGATTGATGACAACTTGGCAAATTATAAAAAAAAAAAATTAAGGCAATTAACAAAGCAAAAGCAAAAGGTTAGGAGCATATTTACAAGAAACCTAATTCCAAAGAAAGCGACAGAGATAATCTTCAAGCTAAGCTAAGGACAACGAGCTGAAAATGAAGGACCTTAGGCACATAAGTTGTACTAAGGAGGAAGGGAGCTTATAGCTATTGAGGATATAAAGATAAGGTGGAAAAATTATTTTCATAAGCTTTTTAATGCAAATAAGATGGGTGATATCATTTCAATAGAGTTGGTCAATTCAGAAACTTACTTGAATTGGACAATTTTTGATCGATACAACGAAAAGAAGAAATGGATGCTCTAAAGGTAAAACCTGGGAAGGTTGTTGGACTGGATGATATTCCTTTATGTGTTTAGAAAGTGTTGCAAGAGGAAGGCGTAACTTGGCTCACACGATTATTTAATACTATTTTGTTGAGAGAAACATGTGTAGTGGTTTAGTCCCATATAGTGTAGTAGGACTTGTGTGTGTGGTGGCCTATAAATGGGCATGTACCCCCCACTTGTTCTTTTGAGAAGAATAATAAAGAAACGTGCCCTATTGGGGCCTTCTCTCGTGGTTTTCTCCCTACCTTTGTGAGTGGGGTTTCCACGTAAACCCAAGCATTTCAATTATTTTATTGCTTTGATATTTCGCTTTCGCATTGTTTTATCATATTCAACCTAGTATTTGAGCACGTTAATCTTGGGTTTTATCATGAGACTTTTTCATATCATTATTTGTTATTCTTGAGATGTTGGGTTGATGCCATGATTTCCGCCTCTCCATCGTAGAGAAGAGTCAAAGAAGAAGGCTAAAGCGGCGCGCCAACTTGGGTGGTCAAAGGGCCACAAAGCAGGGAGTTCGAAGGCAGAGAGCTTATTGCGAGGCTCTGCGAGAAGGGCGAAGCTAAAGGACGCGATCGTGCAAGATCAGAGTAAGGTATCAATCTCTAGTAGAGGAGGTTGGTAGTAGTAAAGGCAGACCCGTGCACGAGCATGGCGAGTAGGAGCACTGTGGATTAAGGCACCCCCGAGGTTGAGGTGGAGGCCCGAGGCCCTCGCCAAGGTGAGTGACCCCGAGGCGAGGGGGCTCATAGAGAGGCGTCGAGCAAGAGGCGGAGAATCTGAATGTCAAGAAGTCTCGAAGCTTTGGCCCTCCCTTCTCAATGGCTCCAGAGGAAGAGAAGCAATTGTCAAAATCGCCTTTACCTTCTCCATCTCCCTTTGGGAGCGGATCTTGATGGGAGGAGAACATCATGTTGTCCACCATTATTGCAGGCCGCGCAGGCCTTGTAGGTGGAGGTGGTGATGAGGACACAGCGGGCAGGATCTTCAAGAAGGCACCCTCAAGGTCGAGGCTGAGGCCTGAGCCCCTTGCCAAGGTGAGTGACCCCGAGGCGAGGGGATCATAGAGAGGCGCCTTGCGGAGTCGGGTAAGAGGTAGAGAATTCGAATGTCAAGAGGTCCCGAAGCTTTGGCCCTCCCTTCTCGATGGCTTCAGTGGAGAAGCGGTTGTTAGAATTGGCTTCACCTTCTCCATCTCCCTTGGGGAGTGGATCTCAATGGAAGGAGAGCATTGTGTTGCCCACCATTGTCGCAGACCTTACATGCCTTGTAGGTGGAGGTGGCGGCAACAATGCAGCGGGCAGGATCTTCAAGAAGGTGTGGCTCCTACGATCGTTGCATGGGGGCAATGACGAGGATGGGCTCCCCGATGACGACGAGTTCCCAGAGGTGCAAGAGGTGGAGAACCCTGTGGAAGGAGCCAAAGAGGTCGGCGTTGGGGAAGGTGGTGAAATTGCTGCATCAGTCGAAGCATGGAGTTGCTAAGGCTTAATGGAGATCTTGAGGATGATATAGCGAAGCGTAGCGTTGGTGATGGCGATGGAGTGGAAGAGGTCGTACGGACTGGATAGGGGTGCTGTTGAACCCTAAGTTATTTTGGATTTTCTTTTATATCTTGGGTCTACGGACATCGTACTTAATAGTTATGAAGGAAAAGAAAAGAAATAAGAGGGAGAGAAAAAATGATGAGAAAAAAATAGAGAATGAAAAGAAAAAAAGAGGAAGAGAAACAAAATGATGATGAGGAAAATTAGAAAAAAGGGAAAAAATTAAAAAAAAAATCAGTTCAAAGTGTTGTTTGTTCTTGTGTAGAGTGGATTTCTTTGTGTTACAAGCTGGAGCATTCCATGCTCCAGCTTGTAACACAAAGAAATCCACTCTACACAAGAACAAACAACACTCTGAACTGAACTACACATGAGAAACCATAACTCTGGGAGGTCCAAAGTTTCGAAGTCCTCAGAGGAAGGGTTCATTTCAGGTTTCTGTGTAAGAGATCCAGTTTCGTGGACTTACAGAGGAAGATCCACTTTTGAGGTCTTTAGAGGAAGACCTTTCTTAGGGATACTGAATGAGGAGTCATTAACACCAGGTCTTCAGAGGAGAGGCCATTGTCAGAGCTAGCTACAGTAGTTCGTTCAGCAGCTCCAGCCCATGTTCCTGCCTAAAAGTAAGAATCAATTCAAAATGTTATTTGTTCTTTTGTGTAAAGTGGGTTTCTTTGTGTTACAAGCTGAGCATTCCATGCTCCAGCTTGAGGGGGAGTGTTGAGAGCAATGTAGTGGGATTTTGTTGTGTATATCATTACTTATAAATAGGAGTGTACCCCCACTTGTTCTTTTGAGAAGAATAATAGGGAAACATGCCCTATCGGGGCCTTCTCCCATGATTTTCTCTCCGCTCTTCATGAGTGGGGTTTCCACGTAAACTCAGGCGTTTTTATTATTTTATTGCTTTAATATTTCGCTTCCGCATTGTTTTATTATATTCAACTTGTTGAGATTTGACAAAATAGTTAAGGGTGGAGGCTCTGTGTGCGTGGGAAAAATAGTCCACGTGGAGGACTATTCACACGTGGGCTTGGAGGCATGGAGGAGCACCACTGACAGGCTGGCAGTTGCAGAGAGAAGAGGAGAGGAGCCTTTGAGTTGTGTTGAAAATATTGCTATTGTTCAAAATATAAAATATGTGAAGACTTTTTTAGAGAAAACGTATCCCTACAATTTGGAAGCAAGCCACATCTCTAAAAATAGAAAAAGATCTTCTCATTAGGAAAGATCTTATCTCTAATCAAAACAAATTCCAAACATATTTCCTAAAAACAACATTACTAAAAATAGCAAACTAAATAAGGCACCTAAAATAGATCCTTTTAGACCATGCACCGTCGGCCCCTGTGGGCCTTGGGATGCTGCCACATGGCAGTTGCGACGTGGCTTGCTGCCTTCCATGTGGCATTACCACGTGGCTGGCTTTATTCTCAACACTCCCCCTCAAGTTGAAGGCCGTTAGGCCTGAAGGTCGTGAGGTCGACGATTTGGTCTTCCACTTGTGAGGCTAAACGCTCAACCATTCATCTTCTTCGAGAACCAAGCTCTCGATCTTTTCTTTTGACAAGTCAATGGCGAATTTTCTTACAACCTCTGGAGTCGTTGCTTCTATGGCAACCTGAGTAGTCGTTGTGACGGCCACCGTGGACTTGTTTTCTCTCAGAAGAGCACACAGCTTCTCAATGTCTTCTAGAGTGAGGGAGTCCATGCGTAAGGTATTAGTAGCCCCACATGGTGGCCTCCCAAACTTCTCCCAACACTTATCTTTGGGGATGATTGTTACGCCCACAGTGTTGGCACTTTGGGTAGATACGGCCAGGTCCATGTCCACGACCTCGTCCTTGCCCTACACCTGTTTCTGGAATAGCAAGTGTAGAGCTTTTGCCTCTTGGAGTGTCTTCTTTCTCAGGTATCTCCATCTTGAGGAGACGATAGAAGATGGTTCCAAGATCCATCTTCCTTTCTGAAGTAAGAATCTGATTGCAGGTGGCTCGATAACGGAAATGCAATCCCGATAAAAACTTGCCAGATTGTCAAACTGCTTGTCTCCTGCTTGTCGTAATAGAGAGGCTCATAAATCTCCAACTCCTTCAATAATGCTCCATCTTCTCGTAGTATTTTGTCAAGGAAAGATCTCCTTGATTGGCCATCCAGATACGGGTGTAAAGTTCAGTGATGCAGGCGTTGTTTGAGGTTTAGGCATACCTCTTCTCGAGGGTCGTCCAAATCTCAAATGTGTTCTTTTCGTAGAGCATATTTGAGGTTATAAACGAATCCATTGAGTTTATGAGTCAGTTCATGACGACATAGTTTTCCTTATCGAACTTCTTGTCATCTTTGAACTCTAGCACTTCTTCAAGGAGAATACACAGTTTCTCCTGGCCTCCAACGAAGATCTTGAAGGCATAAGCCCACAAGACGTACTTGGAAGCGCCGTTAAGCTTGATGGTTGTCTCGGAGACAACCACCTTGCTTTCTCTGAGCCCGAGCGTGGCGTCTCTGACTGTCGTGGCTACCTTTATCATCTTCTTCTAGTCATCCTTCTTCACGTAAGGCTTTGGGTTTGTCGAGGGCTTACTAGATGCGAGAACCATTGTGTGGTCAGGATACCCACACACACAGGGAGCCTAGACCGAAGGTTCTGATACTATGTCAAGATTTGACAAAATAGCTGAGTGTGGAGGCTCCGTGTGCATGGGAAAAATAATCCACGTGGAAGACTATTCACGCATGGGCTTGGAGGTGTGGAGGAGCACAATCGACAGGTTGGTGGTCGGTGTGGTGGTGGTTGACGGTGGCCAGCGGTTGGAGTGAGAGAGGAGAGAGAGGATAGGAGCCTTTTAGTTGTGTTGGAAATATTGTTATTATTCAAAATAGAAAAGATGGGAAAACTTTTTATAAAAAGAACATATCCTATAATTTGGAAACAAACCACATCTCTAAAAATAGAAAAAGATCTTATCTCATTAGGAAAGATCTTATCTCTAATCAAAACAAATCCCAAACATATTTCCTAAAAATAACTTTACTAGAAATAGCAAACTAAATAAGGCACCCAAAATTGGTCCTTTTGGACCTTGCACCGCCGGCCCTGTGGGTGCTGAGATGCTGCCACGTGGTAGTTGCCACGTGGCTGGCCTTATTCTCAACACAACTTATTTGGCGAGGTAAGAGGATGCCAAAAGAATGACAAAAAGTGTTGTGATTTCCTTATACAAGAGTAAAGGAGACATCCAAAATGGTTTCAACAATAGAGGTATCAAATTGATGAGTCATATAATAAATTTTTAGGATCAAGTAATTGAAAGAAGGTTGAGAAACGTCCCTTTGTGATTGATATGCTTGGCAAGTCTTCTATTGAAGCAATACATCTTATAAGGTGTATAATGGAGATGCATTGAGTGAAGGAGAATTTATATATGGTTACCTTGTGGAGAGTTTTAGAGAAGAGGCAAGTGCTTGTCTTGTGTATCAACCTCGTAAAAGATATGTATGCTGAAGTTGTATGCTAGTAACTTGTGCAAGGACTTAGCTTGGATTGATAGACCATTTTGATATCATCGTTAGTTTTCTTTAAGGATCAACTTTGAACTCGTACTTCTTTTTCTTGGTCATGGATGAGTTGAAAAACACAGTCAAGACGTGATGCTATAATGTGTGTTCTTGCTGGTCATGTTGTGTTAGTTGATGACACAAGAGATGGTATAAATAGAAAACTTAAGCTTTGAAGAGAGGTTTCAGAAGCTAAGGCTTTCGATTAAGTAGGACAATGATTTGAGTACATGGAATATAAATTTAGTGTTAAGGGGGATAGATGTGGAAATTGGATCTGAGTGTATTTTGAAAAATTGTCTTTAAATATTTGGTTATGGTTTTCAATAAAATGGAGAAATTGATGGAGATGTTACACACATAATTAATGTAAGTTAGTTGAAATGAAGGGGAACACTTGATATCCCATATGACAAGAGGGTTCCCTTGAAAGACTTGTTATGTTGTATGGTTCCTAGCAGCACTATCAAGGTGCTCGCCTATGCATGCCTAGGTGCCAGGTTGAGGCGAGGCAAGGCCCTAGCGCCTCGACAGGGCTCGCCTCGCTTGATTTGCCTGAGGTGTTGCCTAGGTGAGTGCCTGGGCCAAGGCGCTAGGCATCCCGAGCGAGCGCTTGAACCAAGTTTGTTGATTTTTCTTTTTTTAAATACTTTTAAGGGTTTTAATTTCTTTTCACCGAAATATTGGGTAATATGTCTTAGTTAAACACACATATGCATATGTATATGCACACACACACACATTTTGTATGTTTGTGTATGTATGTACGTACATGTCAACTTATACATACAAATATATATGTCCATACACATGCGTGCATGTGCATAACATATTAATATAATGTGTACATTTACATGTGTATATTTAAATGTACGAAATTGTATGCACACTTGTGATATATATCAATGTGCATATGTATGTGCATTGTGCTTGTTTGTCTAATCACTTATATATCTTGTATATTATATATATGCAATCATAACATACCATATTTTGGTTACTGTGTATATATGTATGGCTGCATGTGTGTGTGTGTATTAGCGTCGCATTTTTCTCGGGCGAGTGCCTAGGCAAGCGCCTAGTGCCTCGGCTGTTTTCGACCCCCTCGCCTTTTAGTGCCTCTCGTCTTTGACAGCTTTGATTCCTAGTGTTGGATTGCTAATTGAAGACATCTGTTGAAGATGTTTGTAGCAAAAATGAAGATGTTAAGGTGGATGCATGCTCATACAAGGATTGGATTCCTAATGAGATTATCAAGGAATAGTGGAGGTGGTACCCACGGAAGATAAAATGAGAGACATATTTAAGGTGGTTTAGACTTTTGTAGGAAGCTCGGTTGTTATCCTAGTCAACACGGGCAATGCATTCGAGACGTTTTGTTAGTGAGGGCAATAACAATAAGATCTACTCCACATTTCAAAGAATGCATGTGATTATGCTTTGATTATATACATCCTAATTTACTTTAAAGAGACTATAGAAAAAAAATATTGGAAAATATAGATTGTAATTCAGATTATATAAACGTGATCTTAGCTTGGTTTTGACTCTTAATCACCTCTGATAAATAATAAATTTCATAATAATATACAACAATGGACACGGTTTTAAATTGGTGATTTTACTTGTAGAGCCCAATTTATTCCCCTTTGATGCATATAAGGTTCTACATATCATATAGAAAACCATGACTTGTTGAATTAAGCGCCTCCTTGATTTGTATCGTTAAAAGTAGAAAAGAAATCCTTGCAACTTCTATGATAGTTGCTGGTTTCTAAATTTATTTTAAGTTTTATGTAATGGCTAAAATAGAAACTTGTTGCAACCTATTTTTCTAATAAATGTCATGTATTAGTGGGGGCAAATGATATTTATAGTATACCCTAAACATGCAAATCTGAAATACCAGTGGGGGCACTTGATTTCTATATTTATTTTAAGCTTTATGTAATGGCTGAAATGGAAACTTGTTGCAATCTATTTATCTAATAAATGCCATGTATTAATTGAGGCAAATGATATTCATAGTCTACCCTAACCATGCAAATCCAAAATACCAGCGGGCACTTGCCTGCAGTGCCCCCATACTGGATTCATCCTTTAGTCGAGGTGTGAGAAGTTAGATGCTGAGGCTCTCTGGACGGGTAGGGAAGGGCAAAACAGTGTTGGAAGAAAACTTTAATGCATGACCCCGATTACTTTAATTTAAGCTAAAAAATGGCTCAAATAGATCTAGGTAGATGAAAAGAACCCATGTAACTGGCCCTACTTAGTGCGAGAAAAAGGCTTTGTTGTTGTGTGATCGTGCACATGTCAATTTGCAAGGGTTGAACGTTGGACTCCACTGCATTGGGCTGGGAAATGAAGCCATCCATTCATTGATGAATGTGCTCATCATAAGTAGGAGGGCCAATGCTGATTCTAAGGACATTGAAGGTTATATTTACTGCATTATGTTTCATAGTGCAAGAGGAGAGATTGGAGATCTATTGATCTGAAGGATGATTCTCCAAGTGTTCTTCATGGGTCTCATCATGTGGCCTACTGACTAGTTAAATTCTTTTATTTTTGGAATATACAATGCCATAAAATCAGACTTGGAGAGTTGGAGGATGAGGGGAGAATCCTGTGGCCTGGCACCAATCTAGCAGAGGTTCATGACGGCAAAAGGACGAGAGGGATTGATAGAGGGTCATAAAGGCATTACTTCAGGACTAGGATATAGTATCGGAGCAAAAATGACCTTTCATTGCATTAAAGACAATGGATCAATAATTGGAGCTTAACCTGAGGATAAATCAGAGTGGAACATCTAGGAATGCCCGATAAGAATGATGTTGTTCACCTATTGGTTGGAGCCACATCCATGCTTGGTCCGAGTTAAGACTGGAAGGGAGGGGGAGGAGGATGTATGCCATTTTAGTAGCTAGGTGTCCTTAAAACTCTTATTGTTCACCACCTTGATTTAGGTTGTCATGTGCTACAGAGGTTTCTGAGTGCATTGGTGTTTTTTAAGGCATTTCAAATTTGCCAAGGTAAAGATTCTGGGTGTTAGCCTTATCATTCCTAGAGAATTTGAATATTAGATGCAGATTATATAGGTGGTGACATTTTATCCAATTGATGTCTCATCACATGCTGGAAAATGGGACCACCAAATGGGTGGCTTTGTGATTGGGGTGGGTTGTGTTGGGGGCCATCATGCCCAGCATGGGAAACAGTTTGCCCATTTTGTACATGCCCGTGTATATTGGTATTCAACTCGAACATGATTCTGTGATGTACACATGAATAACTGCGCATTTTGTCTTCTTGTATCTGTGCAGAAGCATAACAGATACGCTCCAAAAGCGTTGCAAACAGAATGCAGAAAAAAAGGTTATTAAATGAATGCTGAAAAATTGCACAATTAAAATCTAACACTTTTTTTGGCTTGTAACCCATAAAAACGGTTCATATCATAAATGGCAAGATATGTTCTAAAACATCAGTGTGGCAGAAATGGGCTACTGATAAGAAAGAGCTTTCCCTTATCTTGAGGCGTATGCCTCATGCCGTTTATGCTGACCATTTGCCTGTCTTGCATGGTGTAGGAAAATATGCTCATTGACTAGATTCCTTTTTGCGACAAATGATCCTAATAGTGAGGACAACTTTCATTCACAACTTGGAATTTGACCGTAGATTTTTACCTTGGTATTTGATTCCTTAGCGCATGCCTGCATAATCTTGTTGCCATTGCTTACTGGAAATCATGTCTCATTGCAATTTACCCACCAAATTCTTATGTATTTTCCTTAATCTGAAAGTAGTCTCAACATGCATCAGTCACTACCCTGATCCATAAGTCGAATTGATCTTGTAGCCACCCATCTTGAATTCTTGTAAAAATTAGCAAACTGAAAACATGTTCCCTCTGAGAGACAATTTTCTGCCAATTAACCAATTCACACTAAGCTTCAAAGAAGTCACAAAGAAACTCAAAATCTGCAAATTCCCACCATAAAAGTGTTTTTGACTTGCATAACTCAATGTGTATCATTTGGTACACCCTGTTGCCCAAGATCCTCCATGCTTGCAGTAATCTTGTTGCAATCCCTGCATTATGCATTATTACCATGGCAGCTCCATAATCAGACACATATAAGCATCCTGGTTGTGATTTGAACTTCACCAAAGCACCATTGAACATGCTAATTTGGTTAAAACAGGTTTTTGGGGGATGATCACTTTGGGCTTGCAAATCATCATTGTAGGATACTAGGATTCCTCTAACCAAAATATCCAGGTTGTGAATGCAAACAGATGTGACTATCTCCATCTACGGTATGAAATTACATATCTGCACCGAGACAGGTAGGTATTTGTTTTGTACACAAATTATCTATATCTGCATCGCTCTCAATTTTACAATACACATAGAAAGACAATTTTAATCCCCATTAAGAATCATTTTATGCTCTTTTCTGATAGTTAGAAAAATTGAACTAGCTCTGTGGTTTGTGTTATGTAATATGTTATTTCTAAGATTACCTACGAGATAACAATACCGATATTTATATCCACGTCGTGTAAAATATTCTATGTTACCATTACAAAGATATGCTATGTTACATTACATAGGTATGCTTGAATTCTCTATTTGTGTGCTGCAAATTTCGTTTTGGTGCCGCTTCTTGAAAGCATGTTACGTAGACCTTTCTCCTTGAAGGTCGTGATTTGATCAGGAGGCTCTCACCCCCAGTGCAATGCATACTCATCGCTTTTTTGTGAAAAGCTGAAATATGCAGCTAGAGATTATGAAAATAGCTGGTTGTATAAACTATATCATTACCGTCTGCTTTCTTGTATTCTTCTTTTGCTGGTCAGGTCGGAAATGAATTGATTCAAGCTATTGATGATAAGGGGCTCGTTGGACTTCAGGTCTAACTGGTGCCATCTTCAGCCACATTTAAGTGGGCTTCACTTATTTATAGCATTCTCATTTGCTTATGCTGATGCTTCAGGCTTAGAGTATTGAAGTATATTATAATATGCTTGGAGGTTATCATCAGGTGTCATTGTAGTTTAGTCAGAAAGGTTTTATCATAGTTTCATTGCATCGGTTTTTCTCTTAAACTGCTGGCCATGTATCATTTGTCAGGCCATATGGAAATTTATAGGTGCAGAACCTCGCCGTCACCTTATCTGTCTTGTCTAGGAGGGGATGCAAACCAAGTGAGAAACATTGGGAGTCATGATGCATAATTGCAATCCTCAAGTAAACGTTACATGAGATGAGAGGCACTACAATATTATATGGAAACATATTACGTGAAACAGGAAGCAACATATGATAGAATGTCAAATAGAAAGCAAAGGGCAGGTGGGATTGGATATCTTGTCATCCAGGCTACTGACGGGCAGCCCTAAACTTTGCTTCCTTGCTAGCGAAGTAAACCGTAAACTTCCTCTATTGTGCGAATTAGGCGTTCCTTGTGAAACTTTAAAATGGATAGTGTAGGATACCAAATCAATACATACATGGGGGCTGTCCGCTTTGGTTGATTTGTGCGGTCCCCTGGGTTGGTTCGCACGGTATATGGAAGACTGATCTTCTGGCTAGGGAAAGGACCGCATAATGTACTCATGTTATTCAAAGAAGGGAGAAGATGGTAAACTTTAATGTGTCTAGAGGGAAATGTAGTCTAGTCAGGAATAGAATAAATGTGGAACAGGAAAGCTTGTGTGCTTACGCTCATGTTTGTACGCGTCGTCAAACGGAAGAAGCCAACGAAGAGCATATGGTAGTATTATTTAAACATTGACCACGTAAATTATGTTTGGGCATAGTTTAATGGCATTATTATTGCATATTATTGCGCAACAGTTTTGCATTAGATAAATTGGCATAGGAGCGAAGCTATATACTGATACTTTTGGAAGTGACCATCGTTCCATTCCTTGTTATTGCAAAATTATACGTTGAAATATTTGCCTAAGCGCCTATCGAAAGGTTTCGCAACAGCTTTTATTATCCCGGCCCGCTCTTTATTCCAAATCCAGCAGCAATGGAGCTCCCTATTCTCATGTTGGAGGTTGTAGATGGATGCAGTTATTTGTGCCATCAGAGCATCCCATTAATGCCAACCCTGACGGATAGCAATGGGTACCTTTGAAACTTGTATTACCTGGGAGTAGTGTAGTAGGAAACATCGCCTCTCCTAGTTTACCCGATTGGGGATTTGGGTAACCTCCCCAAAAAAATTCTTGGAGTTTTTGCCTTTAGATCACCTGCATCTCCTGATCGATCAAATTGTTGGCCGATGACCTCTCCAAGAAGTGGTCATCGGCTGAGAACTTTGGGTCCAACCTAATGGTTTACTATTGGCCACCACTGTGCTTCCAAGCTACCATCTCACGGCAACTAGCCTGAGGCTTCGTTGTTTCTACTTAGATAAGCCTAGTAATCCCACTTTCAAATGGCTAGAATCCCTTGCTTGCTTGGCTTCTTTCACATTTTGGTAATTCCACATTCCCCTTGAATTGGGACTGTAGGATTACTTCTCCCATTACCCTTCTCCTAAAAAAATGGCTTCTCACTTTCTGAACAAACACTCTATGGGTCTCTTGAAAAGATGTTGCATGCATCCAAATAGAAAGGATATCATAATCATTATATTTTGACTTCCCCTATCATTCAACAAAACTTCTCACTTTTCCTACTTTACTTGCCATTGCTACCTTAGAAAACATAAACTAAAGTTATAACTTCTGCGATAAATTCTGGACTTCCTTTAGGTATATTTGCCTCCTAGGACCTTGTAGGATTGGAAAATATTTTTCATATAAATCCACATTTATGCCCACAAACCTAGTATGATAAAAGTTTTATAATAAGGCAAGTGTCAAAGACTAGGAATCTAAAACTGTGCACCCATGTCTTCATATCCATCCGGCTGTGATGAGGGATAAAGAATATTCTCAATTAAAACTTTGCAAAAATACCTAATGGGTTTGGTTATTCAATGTTTTGGTAAATTCGGCTACTCGGTATCTTGGCGAATTCGGTTGCCCAGTGTTTCGGTGAACCCGATTATTAGGTATCTTGCTGAATCCAGTTGCTCGGTGTTTCAGTGAACTCGGCTACTCAGCATCCTGGTGGATCCATTGGATCGGTGTCCCGGCGAATCCGGCTGATCAAGGACTCGCTCGATCCAACTCGATCCCAGGACCTAATGACCTGCCTAAGAATCCTATTGATCGAATTTCAAACGGTCGACTGTTTCGTTGGTGTTTGCGCTAACAGTCCACATCAGTTACTCATTTAAATGCTATTAATAGCGAAATTGAGAGATAAGCGACGATGACCGTGAGATTCATTATGAGAGGTGTTTTGTATTATAGATAACTAAATGAGATAGCTTTTGTTTTTTACGCAATCAGAGAGAGAAAAGCTAAGAGTGATTGTACCACTTATCAAAATACAGTGAAATTTGGGAGCATTGCCCTCTGCCCAGACATACACCTTTTTAAGTGGAACTGAGTTATTAACTCTATGTATTTTTTGTCTCTTGATTCCTTGAGTCGAGGTTCCTACCATAAAGGCCTTGATCAATTGGCGTCGTATGTGGGAAACGTTATCGCTTGATATTGTTACCACATTACCTATTTTTGAACCTAAGCAATGGCTCCCACCACACGTCACTTCTCTCATGCTAACCTCGAGAAAGTTTCCCTGGAGAAGTCCAGTGTTTCTGTGTCTAGGAGATGCCACCAGTACGTCGGGTCCAACAAGGATAAGGCCGCGCAACCTAGCTTGCAACTTGAGCCTTCTTATCATGACAATCCTCAGGGTAATACCCTTGAAATACAAGCAAAAGAGGAAGAGTACAAGGCCAAATTGGAGGCCTTAAAAGTGGAACAGCAGTTGATAGTAGACCAACTCCTGGAGATTAAAATGATAAAAGAAAAAAAGAAGGGTCTAGCCGGAGGAGCCCCGGAACTCTAGCCCCACTGATGATCAAATCAAATGGCATCGCGTGGTGAAGGAAAACGCCCGCCTGCGCGAACAGTTCGAAAAGTTAAAACGCGAGCTTAATAGCCAGAAAGGGGAGGTTCCCCTCGGTCCACCTCAAGCTCCTGCTTCGCTGTTGCAAGAGTTAGAGGAGCAGTTCGGGGCCCACCCTATGGTGACCAATGGGGGGCTTCTTGCCTGAGACCATCCGACGAGTCACTTGGGCGATGTGAGGTATATGCCCCCAGGCGTATGTCACTACCTACCATTTCACAGAGGAAGTAATGACTGCTCCTCTGCTAGAAAAATTCAAGCAGCCCGTCATGGTGTAATATGATGGGACAACGGACCCTAATAGCTTTGTGGGGAGCTACTGCCAGACAATGCTAGTCCATGGCTGTCCTGACAGGGTATTTTGTCGGATATTCCCGTCGTATCTCTTCGGCATGGCTCATGAGTGGTTGTTAAGACACGAGACATCAAACACACTTTAAGACGTCTGTGAGTTGGTCCAGACGTCTGGACACCTTCCCAGATGTTTGGAAATAAATTTTGGCATGCGTACGATCGCGAGTCTGCGCGCGTGCCGCGCGCAGACTGCAACCCACCGCCCTCTTCTTTCTCTCTCCCCCCTCGCTGACCTATAGACACCTCCCCCACGCCTTCAAATACCCCTCCCCTCTCCCTCGTTCACCACCCCACCGTCTCCTCCTTCCAGCGTGAGTGCGAGAGCGAGGGCAGCAGCTGCAGCCAGATGCAGTGCGGAGAGGAGAGGTGTAGCGAGAGGGAAGAAGAGGGAGAGCATGCGAGGAAGAGAGAGAGCTCGCCGGAGTAGCTTGAGGCCGGCCGGCATGCGCATGGAGGGGCGTCGTGCTGGGGAGATATCCCTTGGTGTTGCTGCAACTCGAGCAGTGGACGAGTGGTTGCGTGGCGAGCTCGCGCGCAGCGGGAAGAAGACGAGGAGGTTCTGATTCTGGGAATTTTTCCCAGAATCAGACGTTTGGACCTACATCCAGATGACGCGGGCGACGTCTGGAGGGAGCTCTAGACGTCTGAGAGGTACGGAATTTCTCCTCTACCTCCTTTTGCGGATAAGGCCATGCAGGCCATTCCGCCGAGGTTCTGAGACGTGTTGTGTTGAAGGGGTTTTCGTCGCGCGTGCAGGTTTCATTTCGGGAAGGCGCGGGGACACGGCCTCCCACGCAGTTCAGACGTCTGAGCACAACACTAGATGGCGGAGAGCATCTCCAGACGTCCGAAGAGGTAGTCGGACGACTGGAACTCGGTCCAGACGGTTCAGCAGGATCCCTGGACGTCTGAGGAGCAGCGCAGAGTGAGGTATGACCTGGACCACTTTTTATGACGTCTGGAAGGTGTTCCAGACATCTGATTTGAGTCAGAGTTGTTGTTTTTGACCCGTTTAAGGTCCGTTCGAGATCCGATTTTCGCATTTAAGATTCCGTTCTTCTCAGAATTAGTTCTTCTACTTGTTTAAAATACTTGTATCCTGTTCGGAGTGGTTCCTTGTGATTGATCATTGTGTTAGGACCTCGTTCTATTGTGGCGTTGGGAGTTGCGAAGGCACGAGGACCTGCTGATCACGCCCCCATTACTCCCGATTTTGCGGGTAGAGTGGCTCCCTTAGTTATTTACAAACATTAATGCATCTTTGAAATGAATGATAGATCTTAGGGTATGGCATGAATCCTAGGACGTGAAAACTAAATTGAATGATAGATCCTAGGGTATGGCATGAATCTTAGGACCTGAAAACTATATTGAATGATAGATCCTAGGGTATGGCATGAATCCTAGGACTTGAAAACTAGATTGAATGATAGATCCTAGGGTGTGGCATGAATCCTAGGAATAGAAACACTGAAACGAATGTCTTGAATACCTAAATTGCAATCTTGGATAAGTAGATAGAATAATGATAATTGCCTGTAATTGGATAACAACTGCCTATGAAATGTAGAGTACTGTTGCTAATAACTGTTACATGTAATTCCTGTTGTTAGAAACTAAAATTGAGTTGCTTGTATATAAATTAATATTACATGTTGGAAACACAGGCTATATGCGAATGAAACTGAAACGATGAAACCTAGTATGGCTTGGCCTGAGAAATATGAGTATGAACCCTATGGGGAATTAGGAGTAGAGCTCCTAGAAAATAAATAGAATGGAACTGGGAAAGTGGATGGGGAAGTGAGCTGGCCCTTGAGTACGGAGTACCAAGGAAAGCGACTGTCCCCCTATTTAGTGCAGAGCGGAGCTAGCCGCCCTAGGGACCCGGGGTTAGGTCTGGCCACTTTGTACCGACTTTTGGCTTTCGCGTACACAGTACCGGGAAGTGCTACTAGTGCAGGGAGAGAACTAGCCACCCCACGGGTCCCGGGGTTCAGCTAGCCATCCTACACCGACTTGTTAGGCCCATTGGGCAAACCAGGGTAGTTAGGCGAGGGTGCGCAGACTTTGGAGGAGCAAGACCCCTGTTTGGTTATTGTGGAGGGGCTAGACCCCTGTTATTGAGAGGGTTATGCCATATACTAGTTCCGTGTTGTATTTTAGACGCACCCGTTAACGGAAACGGCTGACCGCGTGCCAGTGGGGGTAGGTACTTATGCGTCTATCGCACGTGCCGTAGTCACCGTTACGTCTGTCAGCGACCTTGGGGTGGTTGATTGAGGGTAGGACCACCACGGGGGACTCTCCCGGCCAGGAGAGCACTACGTGCTACTTCTACTTTTTAGAAAAGACTGCAATCAAGATCGTTCCCACGAGGAACATTCGAGATCACGAGAAAGACCTGAGAAATAAATCAAGAAAGAGTAAATAGAGAAATAAAGAAAGAAGTTAAAAACAACAGCTACTTGTCCACCTTTACTATTTTCTTAGCTAGCTGGTTGCCACTCTACTCAGTGTTTCATTGACGTGTTATATTTGTCACATTTTTCAGGACCAGCTGTTGAGCAGCCAGAGCCTACGGTTGCGGAGGGTGCTGGGCCTAGTAGAGCCCAGTAGTTATACTTTTGTGTACCCATTTTCTGTAGCAGTGAGTATTTCTATTTCACCTTGTACTCTTTTACTGTAAACTTCATATTTCTGTACCTGTTTTTAATTCTCTACTGTTGTGGTGGTATGTACTGTAGTAGTTCTTTTCTTTACTGCTGTACTTTTGTTACTGTTAGTTACTTACATTGTGAATGTGATTTATTTTACTGCTTTTGGTTACTTTCTCGTTGAACGACTGGGTCTTGGGATCAGTCGAGTCGGTTCGATTCTCGTATCCTGTAGGGATTCGGGAACTGGTTCGTAACAAGATTGTATAAGAGCAAGGTCGTCCCGAGAAGTAAACCAACTGGCTGGAAAATAATCAATTCATGTGCTTGCAACTAAAGTAGCCACCACAATGTACCTTTTGACATCTGATTTAAGGATTCTTCATGGAATATCGATTAGTATTGACGTCTTTTCTGTTCCGTGTTCGCGTCTCCTTGTAGGAGATGCCTCGATGCGGGACTAGCGAGGTGGGCTGCGGACGCGGCCGAGGATGAGGTCGGAGGGGCGGGTGCATTGATACGGGACCAGCCATTGCTCCTGGGCATTCAGGCCCAGGACCTTGCCCAGCTGATACAGGACATTGTGTGAGAGGAGCTTCACCCGCCGCCACGAGCACCTCTCCCTGGGGTTGCGGAGGGGGAGTCCTCTGTGGGACCACGAGATGGACAAAGCACTAGACGCGGGGGAGAGGGTGGGCCTCCACCGCCCCCACCTTCCTCCGGCACTTCCAAGCACGAGGCTTCTTTACCTGGAGGCGGACCAGCTTCTCCACTTTAGCGCCACTTTGAGCTTTTTGGACAATTCCGGAAGCTGAAGCTCCCCTCATTCAAGGGGTATGAGGACCCGGCCAAGGCAGAGGACTGGCTCGAGCAAATCGAGAAGGTATTTGACACCCTTCGCCCCCCTGTGGAGTGCCGCGTAGCCTTTGCCACGTACCAGCTGGAGAGCGCGGCACACAGGTGGTGGAGAGCGGTCAGGGGTCAGGAGAGGGACGAGCCGACTTGGGACCAGTTCGTCACCCTCTTCTGCGAGCAGTACTTCCCCCAGACGTGGCAGGACCAGAGGAAGCAGGAGTTCCACACTCTCCGCTAGGGGACGATGACAGTGAACGCGTACCGCACGCATTTCCTAGAGCTGTCTCGTTTCGCAGCAACAGCCGTGGCTACCGAGGAGGACGCCTTTAAAGGTTCATCGAGGGGCTCCGGCCTGTTATTCGGATGTATGTCAAACCCCTGAAGCTGCCTACGTTCTCGAGGGTGGTGGAGGCAGCTATGACGTATGAAGAGACCAACCTATCCGCACGCGACACTGACAGTGGGCGGAAGCGGCCCTTCTAGCCAGACTTCTCACAGGGCCGACAAGAGAGGAGGCACGTGGCGCCCGCAGGAGAGCTGTCACGCTTTGCGGGGACATGAGTGGCTTTTGGGGGCCCCCGACTGGGGCCAGCTGCTAGCACTAGACCCCCACTCAGCTGTCAGCAGGGATCCACTGAGGGTGGGAGTCGAGTCCCCCTTTGCTACTAGTGTGGCCAGCCGGGCCACATCAAGAGGGACTGCCCGTCTAGGGCTGGAGGTCAGCAGATGCTTCCCGCGCCGAGCATTGGAGGGCTAACAGGAGGCAGCGGTCTCCAGGTGCGAGGAGGACAGTAGTTGCGGGGAGGGTACCGGCTGGCGGCTACCCGTCCAAAGTAGAGTGTGGCTACTTCATCCGTACCTAGGGCTGAGGGGCGTATCAACGCTCTGAAACAGGGAAGCTCTCACCGTGGTTCGTGGGACCCTTTGAGGTCCTGGAGCAGGTTGGACCCATTGCTTACAGGCTTGCCCTTCCTCCCTAACTTTCTGGTGTGCACGACGTGTTCCACGTGTCCAACCTCAGAAAGTACGTCCCCGATCCCAGTCACGTCCTGAGCCACGAGAGCGTCGAGGTGGGTGACGACCAAACCTACCATGAGCGGCCAGTGCAGATTCTCGACAGAGCCGTCCGGAGTCTGAGACGGAAGCAAGTACTCCTGGTGAAGGTCTTGTGGAGGAGCCAGCGGTACGAGGAGGCTACCTAGGAGCCTGAGGCGGCGATGCGGGAGCGGTACCCAGAGCTCTTTGAGGGTACGTTTTTACGAACTGGCTTCGGTCCTCTTTGAGTTTGTTATGTGTATATTGTTCTTTTTTCGCCCCATAGTTAGCGCAAGTTTCGGGGAAGAAACTTCCTTTGAGTTTGTTATGTTGTTAAGACCCGAGACATCAAACACACTTTAAGACATCTGGGAGTTGGTCTAGACGTCTGGACGCCTTCCCAGACGTTTGGAAATAAATTTTGGCGTGCGTACGATCGCGAGTTTGCACGCGTGCTGCGCGCAGACTGCAACCCACCACCCTCTTCTTTCTCTCTCCCCTCGCCGACCTGCAGACACCTCCCTCACGCCTTCAAATACCCCTCCCCTCTCCCTCGTTCACCACCCTACCGTCTCCTCCTTCCAACGTGAGCGCGAGAGCGAGGGCAGCAGTTTCTGCCGGGTGAGGTGCAGAGAGGAGAGTTGTAGTGAGAGGGAAGAAGAGGGAGAGCGCGCGAGGAAGAGAGAGAGCCCGCCGGAGCAGCTCGAGGCCGGCCGGAGTGCGCGCGGAGGGGCGTCGTGCTGGGGAGATCTCCCCTGGTGCTGCTGCAGCTTGAGCAGCGAACGAGCGGCTGCGTGGCGAGCTTGCGCGCAGCGGGAAGAAGACAAGGATGTTCGGATTCTGGGAATTTTTCCCAGAATCAGACGTCTGGACCTACATCCAGACGACGCGGGCGACGTCTGGAGGGAGCTCTAGACGTCTGAGAGGTACGAAATTTCTCCTCTACCTCCTTTTGCGGATACGGCCATGCAGGTCGTTCCGCCGAGGTTCTGAGACATGTCGTGTTGAAGGGGTTTTCGTCGTGCGTGCAGGTTTCGTTTAGGGAAGGCGCGGGGACACGCCCTCCCATGTAGTTCAGACATCTGGGCACGGCACCAGATGGTGGAGAGCGTCTCCAGACGTCCGGAGAGGTAGTCGGATGTCTGGAACTGGGTCCAGACGGTTCAGCAGGATCCCTGGACGTCTGAGGAGCAGCGCAGAGTGAGGTATGACCTGGACCACTTTTTATGACGTCTGGAAGGTGTTCCAGACGTCTGATTTGAGTCAGAGTTGTCGTTTTTGACCCGTTTAGGGTTCCCTCGAGGTTCGATTTCCGCGTTTAAGATTCCGTTCTTCTCAGAATTAGTTCCTCTACTTGTTTAAAATACTTGTATCCTATTCTGAGTGGTTCCTTGTGATTGATCATTGTGTTAGGACCTCGTTTTGTTGCGACGTTGGGGGTTGCGGAGGCACGAGGACCTGCCGATCACGCCCTCATTACTCCCGATTTTGCAGGTAGAGTGGCTCCCCTTAATTATTTACAAACATTAATGCATCTTTGAAATGAATGATAGATCCTAGGGTATGGTATGAATCCTAAGACCTGAAAACTAGATTGAATGATAGATCTTAGGATATGGCATGAATCCTAGGACTTGAAAACTAGATTGAATGATAGATCCTAGGGTGTGGCATGAATCCTAGGAACAAAAACACTGAAACGAATGTCTTGAATACCTGAATTGCAATCTTGGATAAGTAGATAGAATAATGATAATTGCCTGTAATTGGATAATAGCTGCCTGTGAAGTGTAGAGATTGTTGCTAATAACTGCTACATGTAATTCTTTTTGTTAGAAACTAAAATTGAGCTGCTTGTATATAAATTAATATTAAATGTTGGAAACACAGGCTATATGCGAATAAAACTAAAATGATGAAACCTAGTATGGCTTGGCTTGAGAAATATGAGTATGAACCCTACGAGGAATTAGGAGTAGAGATCCTAGAAAATAAATAGAATGGAACTGGGAAAGTGGATGGGGAAGTGAGCTGGCCCTTGAGTACGGAGTACCAAGGAAAGCGACTGTCCCCTTGTTTAGTGCAGAGCGGAGCTAGCCGCCCTAGGGACCCGGGGTTAAGTCTGGCCACTTTGTACCGACTTTTGGCCCTCGCGTACACGGTACCGGGGAGAGCTACTAGTGTAGGGAGAGAGCTAGCCACCCCACGGGTTCCGGAGTTCAGCTAGCCATCCTACACCGACTTGTTAGGCCCACTGGGCAAACCAGGGTAGTCAGGCGAGGGTGTGCAAACTGTGGAGGGGCAAGACCCCTGTTTGGTTACTGTGGAGGGGCTGGACCCCTGTTACTGAGAGGGCTCTACCCTATACTGGTTCCGTGCTATGCTCTGGGTGCACCCGTTAACGGAAACGACTAACCACATGCCAGTGCAGGGTACCTACCCGTTCGTCTATCGCACGTGCCGTAGTCACCGTTACTTCTGTCAGCGACCTTGGGATGGTTGACTGATGGTAGGACCACCACGGGGGACTCTCTCGGCCAGGAGAGCACCACGTGCTACTTCTACTTTTCGGAAAAGACTACAATCAAGATCGTTCCCACGAGGAACATTCGAGATCAAGAGAAAGACCTGAGAAATAAATCAAGAAAGAGTAAATAGAGAAATAAAGAAAGAAATTAAAAACATCAGTTACTTGTCCACCTTTACTGTTTTCTTAGCTAGCTGGTTTCCACTCTATTCAGCGTTTCACTGACGTGTCATATTTGTCACCTTTTCAGGACCTGATGTTGAGCAACCAGAGCCTACAGCTGCGGAGGGTGCTGGGCCTAGTAGAGCCCAGTAGTTGAACTTTTGTGTACCCATTTTCTGTAGTAGTGAGTATTTCTATTTCACCTTGTACTCTTTTACTGTAAACTTCATATTTCTGTACCTGTTTTTATTTCTCTACTGTTGTGGTGGTATGTACTGTAGTAGTTCTTTTCTTTACTGCTGTACTTTTGTTGCTGTTAGTTACTTGCATGGTGAATGTGGTTTATTTTACTGCTTTTTGATTACTTTCTCGTTGGATGACTGGGTCTTGGGATCAGTCGAGTCGGTTCGATTCTCGTGTCCTATAGGGATTCGGGAACCAGGTCGTAACAGTGGTTCAACGAGTTGTCGACAGGACAAAGTACTTGCTTCCGAGAAGTGGCGAATAAATTTTGCCAATACTTTATAGGGTAGCAGTGGGTTAGGGATAACCTATAAAGATTTTCGGAAATCAAGGAGCCAAAGAATGAGTCTTTCCAGTCATATCTTGATTGGTTCAAGACTCAATACTTCGAGTGTAAAAGGCTCCACGATGCCATTTCCATCTAGTACTTCAAGTCAGGGCTTTGACATAGAGGTTTTGGTATGACATGATGACTTCTCACCAAGGGACATGGCTGAACTATGGGATCGGGCCATGAGATTCGTGGAACAAGATGATCCGTTCCGCTCTCGTAGTTGACTAACGAATGGATATGGGGAGGATTTGTATTCCCCTGATGAGAAGAAGACCTCGGGCGAGCTGGCCCCTATATCCATTAGCGGAGGTAACCGCTTCAATAAGCGAAAGGTAAATTTCTAGGATCAAAGGAATGAAAGGTCCAGTAAAGGTCAAAATAACGTCCCTCACCAACCTAAGAAAGAATTTTTTGAGACACTCTTCTTGCTGTGAATCAGGCGGACGTGTTGACAGAGGTTTGGTTAAACAATAAAGATCTTTTGCCATCGCCAAAGCCTCTTAAAAAGAAGGCTGACTCGGGTCCATATTGTAAATATCATTGGGCTCGAGGACATGCTACTGAAGACTACTAGGATTTACGTGACCAAATTGAGTTTCAGATCTGACACGACAACTTCGCACATTTCGTGAAGCAAAATGAAGGCCAGGACAAGGGCAAGCGAGCCATGGATGGTCCGGAAGAATTCCATAGGGAGAAGCTCCAAGAGCTTCAGGAGGTAAATATGGTATTCCTAGCAGACCAGAGGCCGACTGAATCTGTAGCTCACTAGGTTGATTCGGGAGTCTCTCAGCAGCTTTGACCTATGGAATACCACCGGCAGGTTTTGGCAGCGATGGTAGCACAACCCTAGGACACCCATGCACTTGGTCTTCCACCTACATCAATGGTTGGGGAAGTAGAAGTCATTTTTGGAGTTAATGCTCCTAGTCCACGAACCACTTAAGCTAAAGGGGGGCCTCGAGACGTATTCCCTACCCTTCAATGGGGGGAGAGGAATATTATTAGGCAGGCGACTTTGAAATGCTTCTCTACCTTGCTGAACTCGGCAAGCCATATGGATCCCCTTCTTGTGACTCTTTTACTGGTGGGGCAGCTTCAGCTCAGGCTCCTTGTTGACGAAGGCAGTGCGGTGGATTTCTTGTTCCTCAAGACACTACTAAAGTTGGGTTGAAAGAAGAACACCTTTCTCCATCAGCCCATCTGGTGGTGGGGTTTGGGAACCATAAGGTGATGCCCAAAGGAGAGATTAGTTTGCCTATGCTTTTCTTCGATGGGGACAAACACCTTAATCGAACGACCACATTAATTGTGGCCGGCTTGGCGGCAGCATTCAACAGCATCATTGGTCTCCCAACAACGCACGCCTTCCGGGTAATCCCCTCATCATATTTCCAATTTATGTTCTTTCACACTTCTCGTGGATTGGGAATAGTGCATGAGGATCAAACCACCAGGCGTGAAATCTTGTGGATCAAGCTGAAACGATTCATGGAGTCAAGGCCCCCAAGACCGTAGAAATGAGGAAAGAAGAGTCAGATCTAAGCGATTCAATAAAAAATGGATTTGGCCAATCCCCCAATAGTTTTAGAAGTGTAGCTAGGTTCTTTAGCCATGACCATACAGTTATATCCTGACATAACAGACAAACTCATTCAAGTTGGAGTGGACCTTGATCCCTCCAAGGTACATGAATTGTTGTTCCTGTTAAGAGCCAATGTGGGTATATTTGCTTGGTCCTCCAGTGATTTGCAGGGAGTGGATTTGTCTCTAATTTAACACCATCTCCATATTCAGGCGGATGCCTGAGCAGTGAAATAAGCCCGCTAGCTCAAATTAGCAGAGCAGTGGTAGGTAGCTAATGTAGAAGTGAAAAAGCTTTTGGAGGTCGGATTCATTGAGAAATCCCTATATCCCAAATGAAAGTTCCCTACAAGGAGGGGGTGACGTAATAAAATGCGGAAATAAAACAATATCACAGAATAAACAAACAATCGCACAAGTACACAAAGATTTTTAGGTGGAAACCCAAATCGGGTGAAAACCACCACCTAACCCTCTCGAGTTAGGATTTTCCGATCAACCTAGTTGATCAAATCCACTAAACGAATCACTTTAAAACGAGGGTGATTTAACCTCAGTACAACCACGCTACAAGTACGAGGGTAGCGTTCCTCAACCCCTTCTCTCCACGAGAAGGATTTTGTCCCACGAAGGAGACGGGAATTCGCAAAGCGAATACCCAACCAAAAGACAAAGATAAAATAAAACAACAGGTCCTATAGAGCCAACAAAGTAATTAAGAACCTAGCTTCTATAGGAATAAGGAAACTCCCCTTTGCAAGGAGTGCGTCGAGGATGACGCGGGTACGTGAGCCACGCAACGGCGCAATGTCGCTCTCGTGAACAACGGCGGGAGAGCGGGTGCGCGAAGACTTGATGCTCTCAAGAGAATGAAACTAGAGCTTGGAGAGCAAGGGCTTCGATTGGACACAAAAGAGTGGAACTAAGTTGCTTAGGTGTGTCTCTTGTTTCTCTTAGTGTATATCTTGTGTGTAAAGGCTCCCCTCTATTTATAGAGGCCTTAGGAAGGCTTTGGAAGGCTTGGAAAAGCTTCCATAGCCGTTGGGTGCAAAGCCCAAGTGAATCAGCCCGAAATCAGGAACAATCATTGTTCTGACAGGCTTATCAGACGTCTAATTCTAGCATCAGACGTCTGGAAGTTCACTATAAGACGTCTGATTCAAAGGTCAGACGTCTGATTTTGGGCGGGTCTCTCCCTGACTTGGATAAGATCTAAACAGGGTTTTTACGCAAGTCCATCAGACGACATACAGGACGTCTGGCACTATGTCTGGACGTCTGGAAACCTACTTTTACTGTGGGAATTGATTTCCAAACGTTGCAACGGCTAGAAAATCTCTGAGAAGAGATTTTGGGTCAGCCGAGGCAAAACGGTCATTTATCAGACGTCTGGACAGTCCTATGGACGTCTGATAAGGCTCTAACGATCATATCTGAAGTGTTTGCGAAGCCAGCCAACGGTCCACTAATTGGACGTCTGGCAAAGTCATCAGACGTCTCCTAAGACGTCTGGTCTAAGGTATGGACGTCTGATTTCATCAGACAGAACTAACTATGTCCAGCCTAACGGTTATCAGACGTCTGAAACAACAGTCAGACGTCTTAAAATACATTATCAGACGTCTGATTTGGTAATTAGACGTCTGGAAGTACTGTTTGAACCCTATATTGGTTTTCTAAGTATTCTACAGAAAACCTAAGTATCCTAGGGTTGTGCCGGTGTTCCTAGGACTACTGTTAGGGTTCTTTGAGGCTCTTTAACATGAAATATCTAAGGAAATAAAGAGCAACAAAAGAAACGAAAAATACAACAAGTACAAAAGAAGGAAATCTATCCTATTCTTCATTTCCTTCCATCTTCAATCTTTCGCTCCACGCGAACCTCCTCTGTTTTCCGTCAAGCTCCTCCAATCCGTCCTGGATGCGAGCTCGAACTCCGTCTAAACACGTCCACATTTGCAATTGACCTGAAATCTAGGACTCAAATTGCAAATGTTAAATAACACGTGTTTTGTTATCATCAAAACAAATGATCGTGGTGCTCTAACACCAACAATCTCCCCCTTTTTGATGATGACAAAACAATAAATAATAATGCATAGAAATCCTCCCCCTTTTTGACATTACCAAAAAGGTTTGATTGGTTTTACATTTCATATAACTCCCCCTTAAAACATGCTCTTCTATGAATTTATTTTAACAAAGGTAATGCCCTCCCCCTTTTTGTAACAATGAGATAGCTATTATTTTTCTCCCCCTTTCTAAAGGAAATTTAGCTACCTTATATCTCCCCCTTAAAAATTGACAATTAGCTCATTAATTTTTAACTCCCCCTATCTAAATGCTTCTAAAAAGATAGGGTTAAGAATTTTACCTCACCTACCATGGCCAATAAAATGGCCCGAATGGTGGTGGTGGATGCCACATCGGAGGGGGCTCCCATCCATAGCTTGGAGGCCCGGGC
The DNA here is from genome assembly GCA_037157565.1 of Thalassia testudinum. NCBI lineage: Eukaryota > Viridiplantae > Streptophyta > Magnoliopsida > Alismatales > Hydrocharitaceae > Thalassia > Thalassia testudinum. The sequence continues at coordinate 84,599,550 of JAZHRO010000022.1, forward strand.
ATTGGCGCCGGTCTCCAATCTGGTGGTCGACGTGCGGCGGGTCCGTCGTTTGTTCGCCGTCTCGTCGGTCTTCTTGTTCTCCTCCTTGGTCTACTCCTTGGTTCCCCTAACTTGAGTTGGCCAGCCTTGAGCTTGTAGGTCCAGTCCCTTATGTTGTAATTATCCCTGAACCCTACAAAACAAGATTCTAATTCTTTTTTCGGTATCCAAGTGGGCTTGGATCCGGATTTGTTAGAAGGTCTCCTTGATGGAGATCCTTTCTCAACCTTAGGGCTATAAAAATTATCAACTTTGTTGATTAATTTGTTAGAATTTTCCCTAAGACATGCAATTTCTTTTTCTATAGTTTGCATCTTAGTCTTTAAATCATAGATTTCTAACTTTAGACTATCATTTTCCTCAATCAACTTATTATTTTCATTGATGAGGTTATGATTTTCTAATAATAGGTTATCATTTTTAGGACAAGTTTCTAGATCCTTAAGTTTTATTTCTAACCTATCATTTTCATTTTTAAGAAAACTAAGGTTCTTTTTAATGCTTTTATTTTCTATCCTAAGTGATTTACTAATCTCAAAAAGTTCATTAAAAGCTTCTTGAAGATCGAGATTTACCTCGTCGTCTGAGTCGCTTTCGCTTTCGCTGTCGCTTCCTCTGGCCATGAAGCCGAAGCAAGCGGTTTCTTCTTCTATGGTCTTTTCTTCTTCCTCCGAGCTAGAATCGTCCCAAGTGGCCTGGAACGCCTTCTTCTTAGATTTCTTCTCCTTTTCCTTCCTCTTCTCCTTTTTGAGAAGAGGCCATTCTGGTCGCAGATGCCCTTTCCCGTTGCAGTGGTAGCAACGTCTCGGGCTTTCCTTTTTCTCCTTTTTCTCTTTCTTTAATTCCCTACAAAACTTGGAAAAATTTTTAAGTAAAATTCTAAAGTCTTCGTCGTCGGAACTTACCTCGCTATCCGACGCGGCTCTGAAGGCGAGAGTCTTCTTTGGTTTAGGCTCCGGTGTATCCTTCTTCTTCTGCTTCAACTTAGTCTCGTAGGCCATCAGATTGCCTAGGAGATCTTCCATGTTGAGCTCCTCCATTTCGTTCGCCTCCTCGATGGCGGTGACTTTCTGTTCCCACTCCGGTCCAAGGGAACGAAGAAGCTTCCCTTGAAGCTCCCCCTTGATGAAAGTCTTTCCTAAAGCTTTCAAGTTATTTACAATGAGAGTGAACCTAGTGTTCATCTCACTTAAAGACTCGTTATATTTCATTGAAAAAGATTCAAATTCTTGAGAAAGTAAATTAATTTTTGAGGTTTTTACCTTAGAGGTACCTTCATGAGTTATCTCGAGTGTGTGCCAAATCTCGTATGCGGTGGCGCACTGCGAGATTCTGTTGAATTCTTCCGAGCTGAGCGCGCAGTAAAGGGCGTTCATGGTCTTTGCGTTTAAAGAGAGCTCACGGATTTGTTGCTGCGAGTAGCCTCCCGCAGGTTTTTCTGGGATCTCAAATGGCGTCTCGCATCTGGCCCAGACTGTGAAGTCGGTGGCTTGAAGCCATGTCTTCATCCGCAACTTCCAGTAGCTGTAGTTGTTCCCATCAAAGTAGGGTGGTCGGACGGTGGACTGCCCCTCGGAGATTCTGATTGCGGCTATGCTTCCCTCCATGATCTAGATCCTCGCCGGTTTGTAACGCCGATTTCGCGAGACCTGCTCTGATACCAATTGAAAGTTCCCTACAAGGAGGGGGTGACGTAATAAAATGCGGAAATAAAACAATATCACAGAATAAACAAACAATCGCACAAGTACACAAAGATTTTTAGGTGGAAACCCAAACCGGGTGAAAACCACCACCTAACCCTCTCGAGTTAGGATTTTCCGATCAACCTAGTTGATCAAATCCACTAAACGAATCACTTTAAAACGAGGGTGATTCAACCTCAGTACAACCACGCTACAAGTACGAGGGTAGCGTTCCTCAACCCCTTCTCTCCACGAGAAGGATTTTGTCCCACGAAGGAGACGGGAATTCGCAAAGCGAATACCCAACCAAAAGACAAAGATAAAATAAAACAACAGGTCCTATAGAGCCAACAAAGTAATTAAGAACCTAGCTTCTATAGGAATAAGGAAACTCCCCTTTGCAAGGAGTGCGTCGAGGATGACGCGGGTGCGTGAGCCACGCAACGGCGCAATGTCGCTCTCGTGAACAACGGCGGGAGAGCGGGTGCGCGAAGACTTGATGCTCTCAAGAGAATGAAACTAGAGCTTGGAGAGCAAGGGCTTCGATTGGACACAAAAGAGTGGAACTAAGTTGCTTAGGTGTGTCTCTTGTTTCTCTTAGTGTATATCTTGTGTGTAAAGGCTCCCCTCTATTTATAGAGGCCTTAGGAAGGCTTTGGAAGGCTTGGAAAAGCTTCCATAGCCGTTGGGTGCAAAGCCCAAGTGAATCAGCCCGAAATCAGGAACAATCATTGTTCTGACAGGCTTATCAGACGTCTAATTCTAGCATCAGACGTCTGGAAGTTCACTATAAGACGTCTGATTCAAAGGTCAGACGTCTGATTTTGGGCGGGTCTCTCCCTGACTTGGATAAGATCTAAACAGGGTTTTTACGCAAGTCCATCAGACGACATACAGGACGTCTGGCACTATGTCTGGACGTCTGGAAACCTACTTTTACTGTGGGAATTGATTTCCAAACGTTGCAACGGCTAGAAAATCTCTGAGAAGAGATTTTGGGTCAGCCGAGGCAAAACGGTCATTTATCAGACGTCTGGACAGTCCTATGGACGTCTGATAAGGCTCTAACGATCATATCTGAAGTGTTTGCGAAGCCAGCCAACGGTCCACTAATTGGACGTCTGGCAAAGTCATCAGACGTCTCCTAAGACGTCTGGTCTAAGGTATGGACGTCTGATTTCATCAGACAGAACTAACTATGTCCAGCCTAACGGTTATCAGACGTCTGAAACAACAGTCAGACGTCTTAAAATACATTATCAGACGTCTGATTTGGTAATTAGACGTCTGGAAGTACTGTTTGAACCCTATATTAGTTTTCTAAGTATTCTACAGAAAACCTAAGTATCCTAGGGTTGTGCCGGTGTTCCTAGGACTACTGTTAGGGTTCTTTGAGGCTCTTTAACATGAAATATCTAAGGAAATAAAGAGCAACAAAAGAAACGAAAAATACAACAAGTACAAAAGAAGGAAATCTATCCTATTCTTCATTTCCTTCCATCTTCAATCTTTCGCTCCACGCGAACCTCCTCTGTTTTCCGTCAAGCTCCTCCAATCCGTCCTGGATGCGAGCTCGAACTCCGTCTAAACACGTCCATATTTGCAATTGACCTGAAATCTAAGACTCAAATTGCAAATGTTAAATAACACGTGTTTTGTTATCATCAAAACAAATGATCGTGGTGCTCTAGCACCAACACCAAATGGCTATCCAATATAGTCATAGTCAAAAAATAAATGACAAGTGAAGGATGTGTGTGGATTTCACGAATTTAAATGAAACCTATCCAAAAGATGAATTCCCCCTATCATGGATCAACACCCTCAAAGACTCATGCAGTGGACAGTCTCAGATGTCCTTTTGAGGGTTATTGTTTGTTTACTTTGGAGGGTAACTAAATCCCTCTTAACTTTCTTATCCCAGGTTATCCCAACATATGTTAGAAGAGAGGTTAAGACAACTTGTATTCTAACACTTATTTCTAACTCTTGCGGCACCTGTCCTCTCTCGAGACCTTTTCATAAGTTGTTCCTCTCCCTATATAAATTAATATAAACTTTTAAAAAATAATCTTAACTAACGTACTTATCATTGTAAGGGCAAAAATATATATTATGTAATTTCTTGGACTAATTGACCAATGAGTCTGGCCATCTCGCACTCTCCTGCTTCTTTCTTGTCCCAATTGCTCAGAAGGTTCTTGATCTTGAAAAGATTTTCCTCCAATTTGTCGAGAAGATTCTTGACAATGCTTTATCTCTTTGAATGACGCGTGGACCATCATGTCATGGAAAACATGAAAATTTCGCGTCGGAAAGATACCTATTGGGTCATCCATTAATGGTTCTAAAGTACTCACTCTGTTGACCAATCAATTGCATAGTCTCCTTACGAATAATAGTGACACTCTTTTATACATGTGTACACAAGTCTGAATTAACTCGAATCCCCCCCACCTTCAACCTAATTCGATAAAAAATAAGTTAAGTTAGATTTAAGATTTAATTAAGTGGTAAATTTGATTTATACATACATACATATATTATATTATATAATAAATATTATCATATATATATATATATATATATATATATATATGAGTAGATAAAATCCTCGTCTTGTCGATCTCAACATTTTCTTACTCTTGTATCCTAAATTCTCAATTTTCAACCCTCATTGACCCTTCTGCTTGACTTTAGGTGATGACCTCTGCCTTCATCTCTCTTCTCATCTTGATGGCAACGACACCTTGCACTCTTTAAGTAACCCTCAACCTTCTCTCCTCCCTTAGCCTCCTACCTCTACCCGAATCCCCGATGACCCTCCTCTCCTCTCTTCCTCCTTGCAAGGACCCCGCACCATCACCGAATGACCCACCTCTGTTCTCTTTTTCCACGTAGGGTTCCCACCACCATTGTCGGATGACCTACTTCTCCTTTCTTCTTCCTTATAGGAATCCCACCACTACCATCGGAGCACCCCCTCTATATTTGTTGTTGATTATTAGTATAGAGCTGAGCTTTTATGTACACTTACCAAATTTATTATTAGATATGCTTTTTATCAATTTTATTTATTTTTAGAATGCATCTTTATTATTTTGTTTAAATCTTTTTTAATTATTACCTATTTTATTCTATTTTATGTGATCATTGATTAAAATTAACTATAACATAGTTTAGTTTAAGTTGATGATATTTAAATCATGATTGCTAGTTGACCAATCAATGGGAGTAGGATTTTGTGGCCTTGGAGAGCCATTTGAATGATATGCTAAGTTACATTCAATATGATCATGTTGAAATTAACATATATAGAAGATAAATAAATAAAAATATATGTATTTTTAATATTTTCGTATAAATAAAAAATGTTAAATCGAGTAAGTTAAATATAATTTGGAAAGGACTAGAATAAAACAAAAAACAAATTGTATGCAATAGTATAAATAAATAAAACGATAATGGATCAGATTTTACTCTAATCGAAGCATCCATTAAGGACTTCCCTAAGAGAAGGTATCGCCTTCCACAATACCGATGCATCGAGGTCTGATAAACTCCTCCCAGGATATGATGATCTACCTCCAAGATTCGACACACTCCGATCTTGGACATCCTTGAAAATCACTTTAGGAGAATGAAGCCGAGGCAATTTGATTTCTAACCTAAGTCTCGATTGATCTACCAATTAAATGATATGATCAACCAAAAGTTTCTCATGGATCTCTCATTCTCCTTGTGCAAGATCGACAAAAGTGGTTGGAGATTTTTCTACTAATCTCACTTCAAACGAACACACCAAAAAAGAGAGACAAGAACGAGAGAGAGGGAAAGAGTGGAGAGAGCTTAAATCATTGATCGACAAAACTAAATTCATTGATCGACCAAAACAATTGGTTAACTAATTTTACATTTTGATTGACGAATCCAGGTCAAAATAGTGAGATTAAAAATCTGTAGCAAAAAGAGTTCAAGTTTCAAGTTTCAAGTTTCAAATTGATTCTCATCTGAGCCCGAGCTCGAGCCAAGGCGGGGCGGGGCACGAGTACATGCGTGCGTGATCCCCAGCTCCACCTGTCACTCTTTGATACATAAGCAATGGGAGGTAGAAGCCTTTTACACCCACTAAGAGGTTTATCCACTTTTAGTATGGGACAAAAAACCTCTCACAAATCTCACTGACTTCAACATGAATTCTCACGTCACCATATAACAATTGATCCTAATTGATGCAATTAAGCTCTCAAATCCAACAGATCATTCCATCCGTGTAAAGTATTTTGTTTTGGTTTATAATTAGGTCCCTTGATATAATAGAGTAATGCATCAAGCTAGATTTATTTTTTTTAAGGGAGGGAGGGGGGAGACCCCACTCCCCCTCCCCCCCCGCGCCCCCGAGAGTTCTCGAATTTCTTACTTGCCACGGAGCGCCTCCGTGATTTTAACCACGACCACTCTCCGGCGCCAAGTCGAGGTGGGTACAACATCAGCGATGCGTCCCCCCATGAGGTCGCTATGTGCGTCTGGCCATGCCGTGGGGGATCGATCCCATGCAGCCTGCACAGGGAGCATCTTATAGGGAGTAGGCGCATCAACTATGGTACCCCAAGACCCCTAGATTTATTATATTTGATGTATGTTAATTTAGGGATCTAAATGATTTACAAGATTAAATAGCACAACAAGAAATCATCAAGATATGTAATCATATGTTTGTTGTCTAAAGGGAATGGTAACATTTTCTAGAGATTTTACTTGAACTAATATCATTGAATAAGGATTTAGAAGCGTGTATGGGTCAAGCCAAAAGTTGTTTTGATGAAATAGGAGATAAGTGAAGGTCATCATCTATATTACTATGATTGGGAAGTAATATCTTTTAATTTAATATTGACATGTGTCTCTATTTTTAAGGGTATACATTTTTGGTAGGATAATAATAGATACTATTTACTGTGATGTTGATGTTGGAAAGCTAATATATATAACAAAGGAGATGTATGATCTCTTAAAATGATTATAATCACTAAGAGGGTTCTTTATGTAAGAATGAATAGTATTTCAAAGGAATGATTTTGGTTTAAGTATATTGGCTTGCAAGTGTGGTCATAGAGTCTTAATTATATTGATACATAAAAAAAAAAAAGATGAGAATCTTTTAGATAAAAGAGTTGCTCTTTATTTCTGTTCCAATTATTCAAAGAGAATGTGAATAAATATGGTGTTTGATGGGACTGACAATGAACTGATGGAGATTAAACTTTAGGGTCATATTAACCTCTAATATGAAGGAATTCATGGATGTTAGGTATATTTCAAGGTGTCCGAAGTCAATATTTTTTTCACTATTAGGGTAATCAAACTAATATTGGTTTTAATAGAGTTTTGTTTTGAACAAGTTTATAATTAATTGCTACGTTATAGAAAATTAAATATTATTTAAAAAGTAAATTAGGATAGAAGGGTTTAGTCTTGTTCGAAATTGATTTGGACAGTAAAAGAAAGCCCATCTAGTTAATTAACAAAAGAATTTTTATAATGTTTTATTAAGTGCAAGCAGTCCTAACTATCGTATGGAAATACGATGGTCCACGTTGTATCAAGAATAGATGGATTCTCTATATATATATCTTCAGACGACATGGATGGAAACCTAACTAATCATTCAAGCATTTGCGACAAACAAAAGCATGAGAGAGGGGTTGTCACCCCCTTTCTCCATTAGTGGTCGGTGACCTCGCTCCTTGCCAGTTGATGTCCATCCCCCACATTCCTAAGTTACTCCATGTTGTGATTGAGATGCAATAGTGTTGGTGTTTCTTGTTGCAAGGTGAACTCAAAAGAATTTAGGAGTTGTTTATGGGTTGGGTGTTCAAGGCACAGAGGGCTTTATTCGCCTATCTTGAAGAAGGGCTCTCTCTCACCACGACATGTAGTACGAGACGCAGTGTGTGGAATATTTGCATTGTGCTCTTGAAGGCTTAATCCATCTACTCTCGTTGTATTAAAGCAAGAAGACCTAGTTCTTCGTTAAGATTCATTTGATGAATGTCTTAGTTCACAAAAATCTTACGATTGCGTGATTCATCGAAAAAGTGGATGATGGTTACTTTTCTCTTTATGATGGGTTAATTATCCGTTAGGAATTATTTTGGTCATTTTACATTAAGTAATTTACGTGAAGTATTGATGTTTCCTTCATGAAATTTTGTCAGTATGAATAGGATTCTGTGTTTAAGAAATAATAAAAAGAAAAGTAATTTAAGGGCAATGGTTAATCCCCGACCGTATGGATTTGAGATCGATCTCAGACAATATTTGGATCTGACATCAATCCTTGTCAACTCTTGGTATTGAAATCAATTTTATTCGTAAAGCAGCCTACATATTACAAAGGAAATTTGGAGACTTTCAAATTACCTGACAAAAAAGAAAAAAAAATAATTTTATTCTATCTTCGGATTCTATCATCAAATTTAAGATCAATCTTAATGTAACAAACTATAAATTATCCTAGGAAACGGCAGGAGCAAGTTAGATCAATATGCAAGTATAATTGAATCCATAACAGATTTTGCAACTTGTCTCCTCAAACTGGTGTAGATGATTTTTTTTTTAATAAAAATATATTCTATTATGTTGATAGGATATTTATTAGATTTATTGGAGTCATTTTTCATATTTTTTATCATGTTGGATTTATGATATAATTTTTCCAACATCACTGCTTATATAAAGAGATATAGGGTTTCATTTGAGAATAAAATAAATTATTTTCTCTGACGTGATATTAGAGCGATGATCTTAGATCGGCGGTCTAGTATCCCACCCCTCATGAGCCTCTGTACCCCTCCACCAAAACCCTAACTCCCGTTTTACACTAGCGGAAGCCGCCGCTGGCCAGCCTCCAGTCATCGTCAGCCCTAGGAGGCTGCAGTAGCGATCGCAGCGGCTGCTAGTGCTCGTCACGGGTGCTGCTGTTCCTCAAGCGCTCGCGTGGCCAGCAGGCCCTAGTGGACCTACCTCGAGCCCTACAAGGCGCTGCTGCCCCTCCATGAGTTCTACAGCGTCGCCTCGAGGCCTTACGCCGCCGCGTCTCGCATTGAAGTCCTATCTGCGCCGTCGCTCCTTGTGTTGAGGCCCTGTCTGGAGGTCGCGACGCCACCCTAAGGTTGTAGCGTCGCCCGGAGGTTGATCCAGCGCCTCGAAGCATTGTCCCGGTGCCTCCCTTGACTTCGGGACAACGCCTCTTGTTGCCGGAGTGCCACCTCTGACTGCGGCAGCGCCGCCACCTCCGTCACCCATCACCTACAAGTTGCGGTGGTGGCTCTTGGGGTCGATTGAGCCTGCCCAAGCATTGTTAGGACATGTCCTAACGTCCTAACATGCACTAAAACCTAATCTACAGGATCTTTGTGATTCTTGAGATGTTTTCTAGGATTTCTTTGCCTGAAATCTCATGTTTAAGAGATTACTTTTCTTTAATTTTGAAGTTGTCATATCTGAATATTGATTTCAGATCGCACTTGTAGCATCCTGTGGCAGTGTTGTTGGGTTATTGAGGAGTTTTTAAATCGTTTCGTTGTAGCAAAACCTCCTAAATAGCTCGATTAACAGATAAAATTTATTACTCGAAATCAAGAAATGAAGTCCGAGGTTGAACACAGGGAGCAAATATGAAATTCACGCACTGATCTTTAATTGCATATAAATGAGCACCATAATTGAAGTACAAAAGAGATGTTCAATGAATAATAATCTGTCACACTATTTATTCAATGAAATTCAATGTCTCTAGAGATTGCATGGAATAGAAAGAAAAGAAATAAAAAACAATGGCGATTTAAATTACCACTAGTCCTCTTAATTAAGCATGCATACAATATTTCAATTCAACCTTAACCATATTACTTAAATAATACAACAATAACGCAAATCAGACGTCGACCATTTATCATCAGACAAATTAAATGATCAGGCTTCTCAAAGCTAAGCCCCTCTTCTACTTTATCTTTCCTTCTTCTCCTTTCCTTCTCCTTTTCTTCTTCAGACTTTCCTTTGTTCAAAGGCATGACCCTTCTCTTCTTCAGAGTCTTTTCCTTCACAGCACAAGGGGCCTTTAGCGATTAAGTGCGAGCTGCATACACAGAGGAGCAAAATCCTCCCCTGCTCACAATTTCCTTATCTTCCTTCTCTCTTATAGACCCAACAAGCGTATGCGGATCCAGATACTCGGGTATACGGGTCGTGTACAGTGTCAAGGGCCATCGGTGTGTGTGGTGACTGAGGAGTGAGTAGGTGGGTATTCGGATGTGAAGGGTAGGAGGGACCCGACCCCTCAAGTGACTGAGCGATAAGGCCAGTTCACAAAATCACTTTATGCATAGCTGCGTGTTTGCTATATAACGCTTTGTTGTGTTTTAAATCAGTCTCGTTGCAGTATAATTGAAAAAGCATTATAAACAAATAAGAAGTTTTTATTACTCGAAAACCTAGGTATCTGAAGTCGAACTTAGGGAGTAAATTGGTATTTTTAAAACTTAAGAGCACAACTCTCAATTTAATAAAAAGCAATAACCAATCCAATCAAAATTGAGAAATAATGTCAATGTAGAAACAAACTCAAAAATTGGATGTCTGATGAAAAATCAGACGTCTTAAAAGTGTCTGCTACAATGCTTGATGTGTCTTTTTCTTTCTGATTTTTGCCTTCTCTTTCTCTCTTTCTTCTTTCTCTGCGGTTATGCTTCTTCAGTCTTCTTTCTTCTTTTCTTCTTTGTCTATCCTTGTCTTCTTCTTCTTCTTCTTCTGCTTGGCTGCTCCTGCTCCTGCTCGTTTCTTTCTTCAGCTCTTGCCTTCTTTGGCTTCTTCTTTTCTTCTTCCTTTGCAGTCTTCTTCTGCGGCTAAGTCCTTCAACTTTGGCCTCCTTCGCCTTCAAGCCTTGCCTTCAGCAGCTGCCTCCTCCTTCTTTTCTTCAGCCTCTACCCTTGGTCTTCTTCTTCAGCCGCCCCTCTTCTTCCTCTTCTTCTTCTTTCTTGCCTTATCTTTGGCTGCAGCTGCACCTTCGGCTTCCTTTTCTTCCCTGCGGCTACAGTGCTTCTTCCTCCTTTGCCTTGTCTTCTTCAGCCGCGCCTGCCCTTAGCTTTGCCTTCGCTTCCTCAGCTCCTTCCTTTCCCTACATAGCACACCAAAACCTACCCCTACCCTCCCCGCATCTCTCTCTCTCTCTCTATTTCGCTCTTAGGTATGCTCTCCCAAAGCCGGGTAATCGGATCGGGTTTCGCATGCCCGGGTCCAGGCGCACTGACGTGGTGTGATGCGCGAGGAGTGCTAAGTCTAGGTAATCGGATTGGGTGCCATGTCCGTGGGGGCAGGGATTGCGGACGAGGCATGAGTGAGCAAAGGCGAGGGACCTCGCTCCTGTGTTACTTGAGGCAACCAACGGAAAGCACAAAATCAATATATATCACATCTCTTACCCCTGAGTTTACGAGGTGGGACTAAATGTCCCACCCGCTTCTACTGGCGCCCGCAGAAGGAGAATCCACTCAATTGGAGCAGCTGAGAGTCTTACGAAGTCCGCTCTCAGGCTGGATACACTTGCACGCTCAACGCGCGTAGCTTAGAGCCTTGAAGCCTGGAGCACATGGCCTGGAGCTTTGAAGCAAGCAAGCTTGCTTCAGCGCTAATGGCGGAAGAAGGCTCAGACTTGCACGACACGAAGACGGCCTTGTGGCTCTGTCAAACAACAGGGAAAGCTTTGCCGTATCACGACAAAGGTGAGGCGGGGTCGGCGTGGCGCAGAACGGCCTAGGCATGCGTGCCTAGGTCGGACTGTGACCGTGTGTGTGGGTTTGTTCAGTGGAAGTGTGGGGTGTGTGTGGCGGTCAGTGGATGGGCGGAGAGTGATCAGTGGGTGATGGCGAAGGTGATGAGGTTGGTGGCGAGGCGTGTGGAGCTACAGAGTGGTGGATGCATCTTGCCGGAGGTCAGCCGGAGATGAGGAAGATGGAGGTGGACAGTGGCAGTCGAGGGGCGATTTATAAAATAAAATGAGGGAAAATGAAGAGTGGGAGGAGAAAAACTTATCTGTGGGTATTGGGACGAAGGGGAGGCAGAGGAGACGAGCGGCGCGTATGTGCCTTCGTTGAGGAAGACAGCCCTGAGGTGGAGATGACGGTGACGAGGAGGTCGGAGAGGTGTGCGCTGGTGCGGCGCAACGCGGAGGAACGAGACGAAGCTAGCTCTGCCACTGGTATGGTGGCAGAGCGTCAAGAGGAGGGAGGGGAGATCACCGGAGCTTGCAGGCGTTTGACCGGAGATTAAGAGGGAGGAAATTGAGAGGGTATTTGCGGCCAAATCAAGCTTGGAAGATGCGGCTAGACCTGAGTCTTCTTTTAAAGGCACAGGCAGAGGACCTTGTGCTTGGAAGGTGAGCTTCTAAGCGCAAGACTCTCGCAAGGGGTATGGGTCAGACACCTTACCCATGCTTCTCGAGTGTTCGCACGAGAGGTATGGTGCAAACTAAATCTTGGGAAGCTGCTCATACGGTAGGGGATTCCTCAGAGGATCCCCCTGCCAAATCTGAGAGTAGCTCCCTGGGCAAGTAAGGAGAAATCCTCCTCGAAACTTCGCCGGAGGTATGGGTCCTCAGCTGAAATGGCAGAGGGATCGAAATGCAAACAGTGACGAGGAAGATAGGGGGGTCTATGATAGGATTTTCAAAAGCTAGGGGTCAAAATGCAATTGGGTGGACTGTTTTGCAAAGTAGGTCAAGATGACCTTCCCTTAGGTTCAAATTTTGGTACAAACCTAATTTGGACCTAATGAATCCAATTGTGAAGTTGGATTTTAGGTTTGACCATGTTTTACTAGATATTTTGCACAAAAACCTAAATTAGGTCAAATATTGAGCTAGGACCTCAATTTAGGTCAAAATAGATTCCAAAGGCCAAATTGAAGGTTTTAAATTCTAGGGGATATTTTTCCTTGAATTTTAGAGGGTTTAGCTAATTTTTACCCTGACCAGAACTTTGTGAAATTAAGTGGGTTTGTTTTAGGGTTACAAAATGTCATTTAATTCTTAAATCTTACAATAACCTTTTTCTGACTAGACCATCCAACTTTTTCTCTTATTAAGTCAAATTGACCTATGTTTAGACCCTGAGAAATCCCGTTGATGTACTGCAATGGCAAAATTGTAGTTTTACCCTTTAATTCATATTTTCTTCCCATAACAGTAATCTTTTGAATTAGGCCTTCCTTTAGATTATGCAGGAGCTTTCGTTCACTTTCTTAGGTCAAAATGAGTTAGTTAAGGCTCATGATAAGGTTCTCATCATTGCGCCGTCTTCCTTCACCGATGTGGGACTATTCCCACTGCTATTTTCCTTGCGCGAGGTCACCACGTCTTGCTGAGGGAGATGCCTCCAATTAGCATAGCTGCTGCAGCTAGGATCCTCAATTAAGGACCTGGATGACTTCTTAGAGTGTATCTGCATCACCTAGGAGTAGCATTAGGTTGTCTCGACACCGGAGGAGCTCGATCTTGGTCGAAGATGGAGGTGGTGGCAGTGGATGGCCGACGTGACTTGAAGACATGAATACAGGCTTGAAAGCCCCAGTTAAAAAGCTCCTTAGCTTCACCGAAGCATGGCGAAGTTGATGGTGGTGTGTGGAGGTCTGCGGAGCTCGGAGGAGGAGTGCGAATGTAGGTGAGTTCAGTGGAGTGTTTGGATGTGTGGAACACGTAATAAAGATGGGGTTTTGGTTCGCGAAGGTGAGGCGATGCTTGTGAGGGTGTTGGCGAGGCGCGTGGTGCGGTAGAGTGACGAGGAGACCTTGCCAGAGGTGTGGTTGGAGATGGAGAAGATGACGGTGTGTGGTGGTGTCGTGCGTTGATTTGAGGGTTTGAAGGGAGGAAAAGAGAGTAAAGAGAGAGAGAAACATAACTAATCCTAAACTAACAGTCGAAAGGGGAGGATTCCCACACCGGTGTGATGGCCAGACGTGGGGAAGACGAAATCTCTGGTAGGTGAAGCGGCGACAATGAGGGGAGGTAGGCGGTGGTCACTGGTATTGTGAGACGCGAAGGAATGAGAAGAAGAAGATCTCGTCGTCTATTGTCTATGATGGCGAGTGAAGAAGGCAATCGAAGAGGGTTGTTGGAGTTGGTGGAGACGGAGGTCGGGGAGAAGAGAAGGGGATTCCGACCTCCAAACCAAGCTAAGGAGCACGGCCTTGCATTATAGGTCCTTTTATATTGTTCAGGGGGTCGTTCTAAGCTTGGAAGCTTGGAGCTTTCGCGAAATAGGAAACCCACAAATTCAAATGGTTTGCATCAACTTTTGGGCAAGAATCAGAGCGCAAGATGCGGCTCAGATGGAAGGGGATCTTCTCAGGAGTTCCCCTTCCAATTTTGGAAGGGTTTGAGCACGAAATCAGGGAGATCTTCCTGATTGAAGATCGGTTGCAGGTGTGTTCACATGATAATGGCGGCAGGGACCTGTTGGTGAAGAAGATGACAAAGTTGGGGGGCTGTTTGCAAGGATTTCAAAAGCTGAGGAGCTATTTGAGAGAAGAGTCAGATTAGAACAAAATGCAAACTTGGTCAACATGATCTCTAATTGAGCCCAAATTTTGGTACAAACGTAATTTGGACCCAAGGAATTTGAAGGTGAAGCTAGATTTTGATTTCGACCAAGTTTTAACAGATAATTTATGTAGAAATCCAAATTAGGGCAACTTCATATCTGAGACTTTGTTTTTTGTCAAAATGGGTTCTAATGGTCAAATTAAGGATACTAAACCTTATGGAATATTTTTCAATAATTTTAGAAGGTTTAGGTGAATTTTATCCTGACTAAAACCTCAGTTAGTTAAGAGGTTCTGAAATTATGGTTTTGGATGTCCATTAATTCTCGAAATACGTGAAAACCTATTTCTGTCTGCATGAACCTTCTTGTTAGTCATTGATGTTCATTTGACCTTCATTTAACCCTTGGAAAATCCTATGATTACTCTAAATTTATGATCTTCCGTTAAAATTGCAGATTTAACCTTATTTTAATGCATTCTTCTCAGAAAGGATATGCAATGAATTATGACTCTCTAGCGGTTATGTAGGAGCAATTGTCTCTTGATTGTGACTAATTAGAGCTAGTTATGATTGATGATGACGTTATCATCAGCAGTCTTAAAGCACGATGGCCTCCTCAGACTCTTCGAAAGTGTCATTAGTTACCGCTGTGGATAACAGAGGTTATAAATCTCCTTTCTTTGTTCCTATCTTCAAGTTAAGCGAGGTCAATTATACTAGATGGTCTCAAATGTTCCTCATGACTATTGAAGGGCATGATAAGGAACATCTATTGTTGCAGATGGAGCCACAAGATAAAACAGGGAAGAATGCCACGTGGAAGAAAGATAATTCCATGGTTTGTGCATGGATCATGAATTCCATTGAGCCTCAGGTCGATGATGGGATCATGTACTACAAGATCGCCAAGGAGATATGGGATTCTCTACGCGATACATATTCTCATGAAAAGAATTCCAACAAAGTGTTTGAGATTCACCTTGCCCTTGGTCATCTCAAATAGGAGGGTTAGTCTTTATCGCAGTACCATGCCACCCTAAAGGGACTTCTTGAGAAATATAATGCCTGCTGATCTATTTGCACGTGTGCCACTCAGAGGGAACATAGGAAAGAGTATGCTATCCTTCAGTTTCTTGACGGACTTGAGCCTAACTATGAGGTTGCTAGGTCCCAGATCCTTACACTGGCTGAGCTTCCATTTCTGGAAGAGGCTTATAACCGCATGAGCAGAGTGGTTGTTAGGCAACCTGTGTCAGAAAGTGGACAAACCCCTATACTTGTTGTTACCGCACAAGGAGGACGTGGCACTCCATCCACCAGGGGGTGAGGGCATGGTGGTCGAGGTACGAGTGGCAAACCTCGCACCATTTGCACGCATTGTGGAAAGATTGGCCAAACAAAGGACTCTTACTGGACAAAGCATGGTCGACCTCCCATGGCTAACTAGGCTGCCGCTTTAGAGGAGGGAAGCGACATGGTGACTCGTGTAGGCTATGATGCTGTGATCCAGCGTCTCTCCCAACTAATCCAGGAGACTACTACTACTACTGCAGATACTGCTGCCTTCGCCACTTCAAGTATGACTTCTACTTACAGGTCTGATAACACTAACAGTACATTGTGGTTGGTGGATTCTGGCGCATCTCAACATCTCAGTGGGGATGAGACGTGTTTTGGACAGGTTCATAATGTTCCCTCAGGGAGATCTGTGCAGGTAGCAGATGGCAGGCAGTGTAAGATTCATGACAGAAGAGATGTTACAGTGACTCCTACTCTGACATTGTCTGATATTCTTTATGTTCCAGAATTTCCTATTAGTCTTTTGTCTGTTAGTAGAATTACAAAAAACTTGCACTGTCGTACAATATTTGATGAGCTAGGTTATATTTTTTAGGACAAACTCACAGAGAGGACGATTGGTGGCGGACAGGAGGAAGGGGGTGTGTATCGCCTGGTTCAAAATTCAGTTGCCGCTATGTGTCAGGGCGAGGTTGCATTTAGTGCCTATACAGCTCTTTAGTGGCACCGACGTCTTGGACACCCATCACTAGATAGGTTTCAACGTGTCATTCCTCATTTTTCATCGATTACAGAATTTTTGTGTCATGCATGCCAGTTGGGAAAGCATCACAAGACTAGTTTTCCTCTTAGTTCATCTCACAGTTCTAATGCTATCTTTGATTTACTACATGTGAATATATGGGGACCGAGTCGTATCCCAGACAGATTGGGTCATAGATTTTATCTACTTATTGTTGTTGATTTTTCCATGATGTCATGGTTATTTCTTTTGAAAAATAAATCTGATGTTGGATCAGTGATTGAAACATTTATCTTACAAGTAAAGACTCAGTTTTCTACTGTTGTGAAAATTGTGCGGTCTAATAATGTTTTAGAGTTATGTATATCTAAGTTGGCAAGCTTTTATAGATCTCTTTGGATTGTTCATCAGACACCTGTCCACATTCGTGGCAACGGAATGGTGTAGTAGAACGAAAGCACCATTACGTGCTTGATATGGCTAGAACATTATTGATCCAATACAACACAGGTGTACTGGGGAGATGTAATGTTGACTGCATGTTATTTGATCAATAGATTGCCCAACTCAGCCATACAAGAACAAGTTTCGTGCTTGGTTCTTTATCCTGAGAAGGATCTATTCACTGCTCCACCTCACGTGTTTGGCTGTGTTGCTTTTGTTCACATTCTTGGCCTTGGAAGAGACAAGTTGGCTCCAAGAGTAGTGAGGTGTGTGTTTCTAAGATACAGCATCACCCAGAAAGGATACAAATGCTATGACCAACGTGGTAAGAAACAATATGTGACTACAAATGTCACATTTCATGAGCCCATTCCTTATTTCTCTATAGATGGTCATTAGGTGACATTTGAGAGGAATTTGTCTCCTATGCTTGTTCCACCAGTTCCCTTGGAGCAAATCCCTATTACACATCATGAGGATATACCTACGACAGCAATTTCTATGAGGCAGAGAGCAGAAAATACTCAGGTATATAGGCTACCCGTGCCATACAGATAGCATGCCTAGCGACAAAAACACACCCCCACTGCACCTCAGCCACCTGTCTCCTCTCCTAGTCAAGTATGTGTTGATACTGACGTGAGTTTTCCTTGTGGTACTTATCCAGGTTCCTCTGATGAGTCTCAAACTCCAGTTGTTACTGAGCATAGTGAGGAGGATCTTGATCTCCCAATTGCTATTTGGAAGGCTCCACGCAGCTGTGCCCAATATCATAATGTATAGACAATCTCCACTGCCAACCTCGGTAGTTCCTTTGCTGCTTTCACAGCAGCACTATCTACAACGTATGTTCCTACCTCCCATCAGCAGGCCATGCTGGATCCAAACTGGTGTCAGGCCATGGAGGATGAGATGGCTACTTTACAGTCTAGAGGGACGTGGGACTTGACTACCTTGCCTTCTCATGCCAAAATAGTTGGGTGTTGTTGGGTCTTTACCGTGAAATACAACCCAAACGACACAATCTGTCACTACAAGGCAAGATTTGTGGCAAATGGATTTACCCAATGTTAGGACCCGATCCTAGATCCCTATCGGAGTCGAGACCGGCTCGCCTCGACTAATCCCAAGACTCAGTCGTTCAATGAGAAATAACCAAGAGCAGAACGTATTCCACAACCACACATGCAATGTAACTAGGCAGAAAATAAATAAGTAGACAGTAAAGGAAACAGAATGAAATGTTTCACGATATTACATGCCATCACAACTACAACAGCGGAAAGTAAAGCGGAAATATAACAGAAATAGTAATACATATATCGAGTACTCGCTACAACAACAAAAGCTCGTAAGCGAAAAGGGGACAACAGCTAAGGCTGGGCTCGACTAGGCCCAGCTCTCTCTGCAGCCGGTGGTGCTGGCTGCTCAACTTCTTGACCTAAACAAGGTTATAAAATCTGCGGTTAGCTAACGCTGAGTAGAGTGACAGTTAAGCCATTCATGTGCAATTAGCATAATACAAGCAACTAATTATTTATTTCGATTTACCTCAACAAAGTATTCTGATTTGTTTATTTTCTTAAGAATTTAGTCATTTCTTGATGTTGACTGTCCCTCAAGGGGACGATCTTGATTGCAACCTTTCCCGTAATGTAGGATGTACACGTGGTGCTCTCTTGACTGTGAGAGTCCCTCGTGGTAGTTCTACACCCAGTCAACCACCCCGAGGTCAAGGTCGTGACGTAGCGGTGATTACGGCACGCGCGATAAGTGCACGGGTAGCTACCCCGCACTGGCATGCGGTCAGTCCTTTCTGCTAGCAGGTACGCCTAAAAGTACAACACGGAATAGCATAGGGCCTTGGCCTCTCAGAACAGGGGTCTCACCCCTGAGAACAAAATAGGGGTCTCGCCCCTCCATAGTCCACGTACCCTCGTCCAACAATCCCGATTTGCCTAGTGGGCCTAACAGGAGTTGGTATAGGGTGGCTAGTCCTAATCCCGGGTCCCGTGGGGTAGCTAGCTCCCTCCCTACACTAAGTAGCTCACCTCGGTACCACGTACACAAGGGCCGAACAGGAGTCCACGTAGACTGGCCAAACCCACCCTGGGTCTCAACCCAAGAGGCGGCAAGCTCCCCTCTACTCTAAAGGGACAATTGCTCTCCTTGGTACTGTGTACACAAGGGCCAGCTCACTTCCTGTCTACTTACTAGGTTCTTTCCGTATACAAGAGTTCTTCTAATTCCCTGTAGGGTTCATGCTTGTATTCCTTTGATTCCATTTCTCAACATTCAGATCTCACTGTTCACATCCCGGGTTTCATTTTCATAATAGGAAGCTCGTGTTTTAATAATTGAGAAAGCATCACATCAAGTAATTAATACACTTACTAGCAATTAGGGTTTAACATGCATCTTAAAGTAAACATTGTAGCTCAAGCAACATTCATTTGCTTCTGCCCTAGGGTTCCTTTCACATCCTAGGGTTCAATCAAGTTATTCTAAACATTTACTTTATTTATTTCAATCTTAATATTAAAGTAAACCACTCTAACAGAAAACATGGGAGGAATGGAGGCTAGAACCGCAGGTCTTGTCGTCTCCGTAGGTCCCGAACACGTTACAGGCTGGAAACCTATACCAGTGACTAAGTCACATTAGACGAGTTCAAATAGTATATAATTGACACTAATACATAGAGAAACTCGAGCGGAAAACAACGGTACTTCGTTTGCATAAATCCGACTTCGGTTGAGCCCTAAACGGGCAAAAAACGTGCATACTATCTAAAATCAGACGTTTAGAACTAGACACAGACGTCTTAAACGATCTCAGAACCTCACCTTGCTTCCCTGAGTTCTTGGCAGACATTTGGAACCCCTTTACAGTCATCCTGGGTCTTTCTAAATGTCTGTCGATGCGCCTGGACGTCCGATAGGTCTATTAGATTTCTGTAGAGATGTCCAGATGTCCTAAAGCACCTCCAAGAGGGTGCTTGCGTGCCTTTCCAAGGCCTGGACCTGCGCATACGGTCGTAGGTTCAAAACCACAACAGTGCAACGCTACGTACTTTACATACACGCATGCATGAGCATTCAGGACGCTTGCCTCGGCACTCCGCGAGTTTTCAGACGTCCGACTTCAGCTCTAGACATCCGCTGCTATTTTAGACGTCTAGCAGATTCTCCAGATGTCTGATACTGAGAAAATCCAGATGCAAAAACTCCTTGTGGATGCTCGTCTTCTCGCGAGCTCCGCCCGCAGCGCAACAGCAGCTTGTCTAATGACTGCAGGAGGTCGGGAACTCTCCTCCATGAGCTCCTCCTCGTGCGTGTCCTCGTCTCTTCCTACACAAGCTCCTCTGAGCTCCCGCAGCTCCTCCGATCGCGGCTCCTCCCCTCGTACTCCGGGCACTCACCGCTGTACCCGCAGCAAGTGCGCTCCACGCCTGCGAGCTCTCCCGCTCGTGCTCCTCTGGTTGTGCGCTCAAGCTTCCCTGAGCTCTCTCTTCTCCCCCACGCCCTCTCTCTCCCTCGCTCTTCCTCTCCCCTTCTCCACGCTCCGCCCTTCTCCTTCCTCTTCGTGGCTGTAAGGGGACGGGATGGAGCTGGTGGCTCGCCGACGAAGGAGATGGAGGTGGAGGTGGTGGCGTAAAGGGTGTGGAGATGGAGACAGTGGTGGGGTTTAAGTAGAGGGAGGTTAGGGTTTGGAGGGGTGGGGGAAGGAGAGGTGTGTGTGTGTGTGTGCGTGAGTGTGTGTGTGGGAAGGGAGAGAGAGAGGGAAAATTATGGAAGCCTACAAACTCAACTCAAAGGGGTCAAAAATTATGTTTACGCCCCTAACTTTCCGGAAAAACTCCGAACGGTTCTTGGAAGGGTCATTTCACCCAAACATATGGGATAGATTTCTTGGATACCTTCTCTCCAGTTGCCCGACTGTCTACTGTTTAGATTTTGATGTTTGTAGCAGCTTACTGTGACTTGCCTCTTCATCAATTGGATGTCAAGAATGCATTCTTGTATGGAGATCTTCAGGAGGAGGTCTATATGCAACAACCGCTTGGGTTTGAGGCTCAGGGGGAGTGTGTATGCAGATTAAAAAAAATAATCTATGGCTCGAAGCAAAGTCTAAGAGCATGGTTCCAGAGACCCTAGGAGGAGGTACTTGTAATGGGACTTGTAAGGTCCTTGATAGGAACACCATCATGAGTAATAACTAGCTCAATTTGATCTGATTAAGTCATTAAATGCTCCTGCATAACCGCCAGAGGACTACAATTCATTGCATAATCATTCTGAGCGAAAGACAAGAAACCAGGGTTAAAACTGTAATTTAGCATCATATCTTGAATGCAGTACAATCACGGGTTTTCTCAGGGATTAATTAAGGGTCAAATGGTTATAAAAGGCTAACAAGTGGGTTAGAATAGATAAAAAAGGATTTTCGCGTGTTTTGAGAATTAAATGACTTCTGAAACCCTAAAAACATACCCGCTTAACTAACTAATGTTATGGTCAAGATAAAATTCACCTAAACACTCTAAAATTCATAGAAAAATATTCTCTAGTGTTTGGTATCTTCAATTTGACCACTAGAACCCGTCTTGACCCAAAATATAGTTTCAGATAGTCATTTGCCCTAATTTGGGTTGTTACATAAATTATCCAGTCAAACGTGGTCAAAACTAAAATCCAACTTTACCATTGGATTCCATAGGTCCAAGTTAGGTTTATACCAAAATTTGGAGCCAATATGAGATTATCTTGACCTATTTTGCAACTTGGTAATGTCTGATCACATTTATGCCCTTAACTTTCAAAATATTTACAAAAAGGCCCCTAACTTTGTCATCATTTTCATGAATAGGTCCCTACCGCCATTAATCCTAGTCCTACAAACTCCGGCGAACTAAAATTGGCAAGTTTTCCTTGATTCCTTAACGAATCCCTCTAAGATTTAAAAGGGAAGTTCGTCAAGAAATTCCCTTCCTTTTGAGCCAATTCTCACGCCTCAAAATCTTCCCAATCTCTCATGTGAACGCATGAGATATTAGGGTATCCTAAAAATTCAAACTCTGGCGAAGCTTTCCAAGCTTGGGAAGCTTGCTTCCCAAACTCAAAACTCCCTCTAAAGGCCTATAAAAAGACCTCCAGATCAGGTCGTTCTTCCCACGCTCGAATTCGACCCCGAACACCTCCAATTTCCCTCCTCTTTCTTGGCCGAATTGCTCCTCGACATCCGACGACCCTCCCTGCCTTTGTTCTTCCTCCGTTTGCAATACCAACGGCGGAGCTATCTCCCCCATCTTCCTTCGCGTCGAGCCGTACCAGCCGACGCCCCCTTCGCCGTCTTCTTCGTCGTTTCCTATTCACTGGAGTAGCTTCCTTCTCCGGCGCCGGCCATCCCACAATCGGCGCCATCTCCTTTCTCCTTCGTCTGCTACTGCTCTCAATGGACTCCTCAGCTTCCCCTCATCACTCCAGCATATCCAACACACCGATCCGACCCCCGCACAATCGTCCGCGACTCCGTCTTCCATCTCTCCAGCAAAACTCCGGCAAGCCCTAGCGGCTTCCACACACCGCCAACCTGGCCGCTCACGCACTCCATACCTCCGCCTCGACCTCAGGAGCAAAAGCCCTAACTTTGTTAGGATGATTGCCCCTCCAAACGCCCTGCCAAACAAACCCACATCCGGCCACCCTCCGCGAGGTCGATAGGCCTCATCACTCATGCACATGCCACGTCGACCCCCTCAGCAAGTTCGCCGTGCTCCGGCGGTCGTTCCTGAACGTTTTGACGCGGCCAAAAGGCCTTACTTGTTATTTCAAGTACCAGCCCCCTCCGCCATTAAAGCCAAGCTTCGAGCAAGCTTTAAGCCTGCTCCAACGCGCCTTCACTCCAGGTCTTAGCTTCAAGCCATGCGGATTCGTCACATGCACACGCCTAGGTCTTCAATTGAGGGAGATACCCTCAACAGCTGACCCAATCAGGAAGAGTTCCACTGCAGCCGCGTGCAAAGAGAAGGTGGGACGTTTAGTCCCACCTCGGAAGATTTGGAAGTGGCGCTATCACATAAATTGATTTTGTGATAGAGGCTTATCACCTCAAATCACAAGGGGTGAGATCCCTTACACCCCTTACGTGCCTCGTCCGCAACATGCTCCTCGTGGACCTGGTGCATACCCGATAACCCGCCTAAGCCTTGTACACTCCTCGACTGCGACCAACGCTCGCAGCCCTGGACCCAGGTGCACTCTAGGTCCGATTACCTGAATACCCGATTCTTTTGAAGCTCTGGGAGAGTGTGACCCAAGGAGAGAAAGAGAGGAAAGTCTACGTAGGGTAGGGGAGGGTTTTGCTCTAGAGAAGTTGGCTAAAACTTAGCCAAATCTAAAGACCTTTCCCCTGTGTTTGAAGAAAGAAGAGGAGAAGAAGAAGAGCCGAACAGAAGCAGAGAGAGAAGCAGAAGGGAAGAAGAAGAGCAGAGAAAGAAAGAAGAGGAAAAGAAGAAGAGTCGCACAAGAACAGAAAAAGAAGAAAAAGAGCAGTGAAAGAAGAGAAGAAGAAGCATAGCAACTGATCCTACCATCAAACAGCTGACTTGAGTTTATTTCATTCATAAGCTATTGAGTTCCATTAGATATTATTGTAGGGAGTAATTGGTGATTCAAATCACCATTTTACTTCATTCTTTTTACAATCTGATACTTGATATCATTGTTACATTATTTTGAATCAATTTCTAATTATAATTTCTTATCTCTATCATTTTAAATTGCAATCTTCAGAATTGAATTCTTACTTGCTTCCAGCGAACGACCTCGGACTTTTCGAGTATGAATTTTATTTGTTTTTCGCGAGATTTCGACTATACTGTGGTGTGCTGTTTCTCGCTCTTGGTGGTGTTATAATGATATATCCGTTGCAGTATATTGTAAAAAACGGTCACCAGTTTAATTTATTTATTACTCGAGATTTAAATTATCTCGAGGTCGAACTCAGGGAGCACACGTCATTCTAGAAACATATAAGTTTACAATACTGTTACAAGAATTTAAGAGAGAGAGTGAGCAAAAATTTCTGTTTTTCTTCTCTTGGCTTCTTCTTCTCTCTTTTCTTTCAGCAGCTTTTTCTTCTTCTTTTCTTTCTCTTCTTCAATCAGCTTCTCTGCCTTCTTCTTTCCTCAGCCCTCTGCTGCAGTTCTTCTTTTTTCTTCTTTCTTCTACGTCTTCTTCTCCTTCTTTCTTCAGCAGCTCCTTCTTCTCTTTCAGCCTTTCCTTTCTCCGGACGTCTAATTCTTCGAGTTGGACGCCTTATCAGCCCTGTTGCTACAATGCCTCCTTCTTTCTTCTTCTTTCTTCTTTGGCTGCTGCGGCTTCTCCTTCACCTTCTTCTTCGCCGCTTCCCTTCCTTTTTCTCCTTTCTTCTTTTTCTCTGCTGTGAGAGCTTTGCGGCTAAGCCCTCGCCGCCCGCTCTTCCTCTTCTTCTTCTTCCTCACCTGTTCCCTGCACACACGCGATGCAAAACCTACCCCTACCCTTTCCTGTGTCTCTCTCTCTGAGTAGCTCTTTCGTACGTTGTCCCAGAGCCGGATAATCGGGTCGGGTCGCGTGCCCGGGTCCAGGTGCACCGGCGTGGGTGTGGTGCACTAGGAGTGCTCAGGAGTGGGGGTAGTCGGGTCGCGGGTTAGGTCCGCGTGGGCAGTGCTGCGGACGAGACCCGGTGGATAGGTGAGGAGGGACCTCACCCCAGTGTTTCGAGGCGAATAACCTATGTGACTTTTTCAATTTATGTGTGGGCGCGCGCCCACACACTTCCGAGGTGGGACTAAAGTCCCACCGTAGTTTTCGAGCATCTGCAGGAAGAGGGTTCGTCCAATTGGGGCAGCGGCAGAGGCCTACGACCCCAATTTCAAACTTGAGTGTGTGCACAAGCAGGTTCCGCATGACCTGGGACCTACTGCCTGGGACGAGGAGACCTGGGTGAAGCTCCCAAGCAAGCTTCACTCGCTCGACAATGGCGACAAGAACCTAGGTCCTGAAAACACTAAAACGGCCTCGCGGCCACGTCAAAAGGCTTAGGGAGGTTCGCCCAGGTGTGGCGAGTGTGCAGCGATGGTCGGCGAGACGCGAGAGTGCCTGTGGCCGTGCGCCTAGGGCACACTGCATGCATGAGAGTGGGTGTGTTCGGGGGGTGTTCTGGAGGTGTGGCGTGGTGAATGGAGTGCGGATTTAGGGTCAGTGAGGTGCCACGGTGCTTAAAGGGTAGCTGGCTAGGCGAATGGAGGCGTGGAGCGGCGGAAATGCCTTGCCGGAGGGCGGTCGGAGATGGAGAAGGTGGTGATGGACAATGGTGGTCGGTGGGTGGAAACAACAAATTAATAAGGCGGAAATAAAGGCGAGGGTAAGGGGAAGAGTTTTACCTACTTAACTGACGAAAGGGGAGGAGGAGGCGCTCGGCGAGTGCCTGCCGATGTCGAAGACGACGATGCCCAGAGGGGGGTAACGACGACGAGGAGGAGGTCAGGAAGGTGCAACTAGTGCGGCCTGGCACGGGAGGATGAGGCGGAGTGAACTCTGCTGCAGGTATGGCAGCAGAGAGACGAAGGAGAGGAGGAAGGGTCATCGGAACCTGCAGGCACTTGATCGGAGGAGGAGGCGAGGTTTGGGGGAATTCCTCGGCCAAATCAGGCTTGAGACGACCGGAGAGCCCTACCGTCCCTTTTATAGCAGCAGGCGAGAGGAGAATTTCGAGGAGAGATTGTGGAGAGCTTGCCGAAGTTGGCCGGAGATGGAGGCCCATTCCTCTCGTGCATTCGCACGAGAGGAGTGGGCGATGGCAGGACATGGGAGGGGGTCCCTGCGAAAGAGGACGACCCAGGGAACCCCCCTTTCGTTTCTGAGAGCGGTCCCCATACCCTGCGCGGCGCCATCCTCCGCGCAAGGTCGCCGGAGGTATGGGCGGCTGCGTGGGGTGGAAGAGGGACCGTTCTGCAAAGAACAAAAGAGAAGTTGGGGGGCAAAATGCAAGGGTTCAAAAAGATAAGCGTCGAAAAGTAATTCAAGAGGACTAATTTGTAAAGTAGGTCAAGATGGCCTTCCCTTAGGTCAAAATTTTGGTATAAACCTAATTTGGACCTAAGGAATCCAATGGTGAAGTTTGATTTTTGGTTTGACCATGTTTGACCGGTCAATCTACATAAAAACTCAAATTAGGTCAAAAATTGGGTACGGTTCTCAATTTAGGTTAAGATAGGTTCCAAAGGCCAAATTGAAGATTCTAAAACCTACGGAATATTTTTCCATAAAATTTAGGGGGTTTAGTTGATTTTTATCCTACCTGGAACCTCATGAATTAAAGCGGATTTGTTTCAGAGTTACAGAATGTCATTTAATTCCTAGAAGTTGCTATAACCCTTTTCGGATCATGTCATCCCATTTTCTTTCTTATTAAGCCCATTTGACCTATGTTTAGATGCTTAGACACCCCGTCTGTGTACTGCATTGGTAAAATTATAGTTTTACCCCTTGTAAATTATTTTACTCTTAAATTTAGAATTCTCTGATTTAGGCTTTTCCTTAGGTTTTGTAAGAGCTTTTATACACTTATTTGGATCAAAATGTGCTAGTTAGGGTTCATGATGAGACTCTCATCATACAGCAACGCAACGATTTTAAGCTTGATCTCGAGTGAGTAACAGTCCTCTACTGATCACTCTTTGTTTGTCAAGAGGAGTAAAAGGTGAGTGGTTGCACTTCTTGTTTATGTAGATGATCTGATCCTCTCTGGAGATGATGTTGCTGGGATAGCTAATAAAAAAGGGAAGTTAGCTGATGCCTTTGTGATGAAGGATCTGGGTGAGCTTAGATTTTTTTTGGGATTAAAGTGGGACACAGTAAAAAGGGCATTTGATCGCACGGGTTTCGCGTGTTTGAAATCGGGGTTACAAGTAACCCGTCGCCGTAGTTGCAAAATTAGTGATCAAATATAATTTATACCGAAACTCCAAGGGAGTCCCAGGTCGAACATAGAGAGGCAACATTTACTTTGTATGAAAATCGCACTTCGATTTGTTTCCTTTTGGTGTTTTGTGATTTGCTTTTTTTTTTTTTTTGAAATAAAATGACAAACAATCACAAGAGAGAGATGGAATCGAATATGATATATTGCATGAATGTCAATTACAATAATCTAGAAACACAAAAAGAAGGGGAGGTGAGAAGAAATCTCCTGAAGCAGCTATTTGGTGAGACGACGATGGCTGGCGAAAGCTCGGATGAAAGAGTTGGGAAGCAGGACAATGGAGGTGAGAAGCGGAAGGACGTCGAGTAGAGGAAAGCTTTAGCGTAGCCCCAGAATGTAGGTGAGAAGGCGGAGATGATCTACTACCGGAATGGAGGTGGGAGGATGGCTCCAAGGAAACCTATGAATGAGGATGGGAAAATGGAGGAAGTATTTGGTGGGGCAGAGTTTCGTTACACTAATAGGTGCCTTGGGAGCTTGAGAGCAAGCTCTAACAGAGCATTGGTAATCTTGCTAGAGCTTGGGAGTAGAGTAGGTAGAGATGACTTGGAAGGGAGGGGTGTAAGTCCTTTTATAGTGAAGGAGAAGAGGCTAGAATAGGTATGGGACCATTAGCGACCTCCAGGTCGTCGCTGTAAGTGTCGCTGTAGGCAACTCACGCTCGCTCACACACGCAGCTGGCCTTGCTGGCATGCGAACAATTAGCGATAGCTGTAAGCATCGCTGAATGTCCACTAGGTTGGTGTTGAAGGCTGGCGCCAACCAAGCACGCGCCCGCTCACACCCGCAGCTGGTTCGCGCATCACGTGCCTCTGGTCGCATGTCGCGCTGGCGCTGCACTGGTTGTATAGGCGCTAGTGCACTTGCATGCTTGCGTTGCACGAGTGCTGAAGCTGGTGCTGCACATGCCTCCAATTTTTGCTTTGGGGGTCCATGGGTCTCGAACCCGCGCCCCTTGTTCTGCAAAGAGCATTTAACCAATACGTTGGGCTCTCCCTTGTGTCGCAAAGAGGCGTGCAGTGCGGAGGCTTCTCAACAGTTGAATCAAGATCCAATGGCTGGGAATGAAAGTCACGAATGATGGAGTGGGGGGAGCGGGCATTGCTGGTCGATGTTGGGCAGCCTAGATGGCACCATGTGGTGCCATCTGGGCCATCTATTCTTCTTTCTTTTGTAGAGGGTGCCATAGTGCTTAGATTGAGATGATTCTCACATTGCTGGACTGCGATTGTCGTTCCAAATCCATCTGTACGATCGGATTTTCCATCCGAAACATGTATGGATGTCGCATTATGTAACGAGCGCGTGCCCCAGACGCCTTTTAAGACGTCTGGGAGGTGGCCCAGACGCCTGTCGAGACGTCTGGGATCACATCCAGACGTCTGACCAGACGTCCGGGATAGTTTACAGACGTCTGGCGAACAGTTATGCTCGCACGGGATATTCGTCTGCGCGCCTGTGCGCGCAGACCTGCGTTCTGCCCTCTTTCTCTGCGGCTGCAGGCGGCTGCAACCGCCTTCTCCCTCCTCTCCGCGCGGCGTTAAAAGGGGGGGCGCGCCTCCCCTCCCGTCTCCACCATCTTCCTCCTTCTTCTCCTGCCTGTGCGCGAGAGCGAGCGGACACGAGGGCGCAGCGGCAGCCGCAGTGAGCGCGGAGGAGCTGCGGCGTGCGAGGGCGGGGCTCTGCCGTGAGGGCGAGCTCGCCAGGAGCGGCTTGGCCGGCCGGCGGAGGGCGCAGGGGGCGCAGAGCGTCGCGGAGAGGGACCTGCTGCGGGCGGAGCAGCGTACGCGCGAGATGCGACGCGGGCGGCGTCGCGAGCGGAGGCCGAGCAGGGCTCTGGTTCTGGAAAAATTTCCAGAATCAGACGTCTGGATTGATATCCAGACGGCAAGGTCGACGTCTGTGAGATCATACAGACGTCTGAAAGGTGAGTTTCCGCTTTCTTCTTCCTTTTTGTCGACTGACCGTACTGAGGGAGGGGGGTTGGCTGTGCGCAGGGTTTCTGATTCGTCATCCTTTGCGAATCAGACGTCTGGAAGTTGTACCAGACGGCGGGAGTGACCTCCAGACGTCCGGAGTGACCATCGGACGTCTGGGATCTAGGAAAGACGTCCCTGCAGACTTCTGGACGTCTGGGAAACCACGCTGAGCAGGTAATTCTCTGATCCACCGTTTAAGACGTCTGGAGGGAGTTCCAGACGTCTGATTTTGCACAGTATCGTCTTTCTCGACCCGTTTAGGGCCCGTTTGGGCTCCGTTTTCCGCGATTCGAGTTGCGTTCGTTTCAGAATTTATTCCTCTACCCGCCTACAGTAGCTATACACTGTTTTGAGACACTCCTTGTGTTTGATCCTTGTGACAGGATCTCGTTCGGTTGCAGTCTTGAGAGTCGCGGAGGCGCGCGGGATTCCCGATCACGCCCCCATTACTCCCGTTGTACCTGGTAGGGTGGCTTTAAGTATTAATAAAATCTGTTAAAGTATGGAACCATAACTAGAACCTAGGGCATTGCATGAATCCTAGAAATGAGAAATATATGGAATGATAGCTCCTAGGTGTTGCATGAATCCTAGGGCCGGAAAACTAGATTGTATGATAGATCCTAGGATATGGCATGAATCCTAGGCTGGAAAAACTAGTGGAATGTATATTACTGCAGTCTTGGAAAATTGGAAAGGAATATATATAAAGCTGCTTGTAAAATTAATTAACAGCTGCCTGTTACGAATAAAGAAACATGTTTGAGATCATGGATTTTGAGAATGTGAATCTGGAAAGTGAAACATATGATGTTCTGAGATAAAGAGCTGGAACCCTACGGGGAATTAGGAGTGGAACTCCTGGAAAGAAAAAGGAATGGAACTGAGATGTAGTTCGTACTGTCTCTTGGGTACGCAGTACCAAGGGAAGTACCTGTACCTGTTTAGTGCAGAGTGGGGCCAGCCGCCCCAGGGACCCGGGGTTAGGATTGGCCGCTCTGTACCGACTTGCTGGCCCTCGTGTACGTAGTACCGAGGAGAGCTAGTAGTGTTAGGAGAGTACTAGCTACCCCACGGGCCCCGGGGTTTTGCTAGCCTCCTTCACCGACTTGTTAGGCCCACTAGGGCAAACCAGGGTAGTCAGGCGAGGGTGTGCGGACTGTGGAGGGGCAAGGCCCCGGTTTGGTTACTGTGGAGGGGTTGGACCCCTGTTACTGAGAGGGCTCTGCCCTGGTTCCGTGCTGTGCTTTGGGCGCACCCGTTAACGGAAACGACTGACCGCGTGCCAGTGCAGGCTAGCTACCTGTGCGTTTATCGCGCGTGCCGTAGTCACCGTTACGTCTGTCAGTGACCTTGAGGTGGTTGACTGAGGGTAGGATCACCACGGGGGACTCTCCCGGCCAGGAGAGCACCACGTGCTACTTCTACTTTTGGAAAAGACTGCAATCAAGATCGTTCCCACGAGGACATTCGAGATCAAGTAAAGGATCTGAGAAATAAATGAAATAGTAAGAAAAATTGAAAGATGTAAATAAAGGAAGTAATAGAACATAACAGCTCCTGTACACTCTACTGTTGCCTTTAGTTAGTTGCCACTCTACTCAGCGTTTTGCTGACGTGTTACACTCGTTACCTTTTTCAGGACCAGGTGTTGAGCAGCCAGGGTCGGCGGCTGCAGAGGACGCTGGGCCGAGTAGGGTCCAGTAGAGTTACCACAGCTTTGTACCCTTTTTTTTTTGTTTCTGTTCTAGTGAGTAGTTTTGTTTCCGCTGTACCTTCTTTACCTGCAGTTTTTGTTATATGATAAATGTTGTTTTACTGTTGTGGTGGAGCCTACTGTAGTAGTTTCTTTCCTTACTGCTGTACTTTCTTACTGTTAGTTATATTCATGCTGAATGTGGTTTATTTTACTGTCTTTTGGTTACTTCCTCGTTGGACGATTGGGTCTTGGGATTAGTCGAGTCGGTCCGGTTCTCGTGTCTCGTAGGGACTCGGGAACCGGGTCGTTACACATTACCCCTTGGCCGTTGATCTTCCTCAGACATCATATGATGCTATGGGACTCCGATCTAGACGATTTCGGAGGCATTAGACTCCGATCGTCGTCCTGATCATATCTGTACGGTTCGATCATCCATCTGAGGCCCTGAAATAAGTCTTCTTCTTTCCCGACCATAAAAAGGACCTAATTAACCCAAAATATATATAGCTACTCTAAATGTAGAATGTTGCATGCTATGCAATATTTATAACATGGAATGCAAATCTAAGCCTAGGAACATGCAAGAATAAGCATTTTAACCTAAATAGATGTTTACATTATACTCACATGCCTATCCTTTGCTAGTCCCTAGGAAAATTAAACTACATGCTATGTATAAAAGTAGAATTAGGATTAGATCGCTTAGGTCTAAGTCGTTTATTAACAATAAAAAATTTAGACTAAGGTCCTAAACAACGAAAACTCAACAGTACTCGGGTGTCTGCTAGAATGCAAACCGCCTAAGTCCTCGCCTTATTTGAAAAGGGGAGATACATTTTTTTTATTTTTCTTCTTTTCTAATTTTTCTTGTACTTTTGAAGTTTTAGAGTTTCGGGAAAACTTTTTACGGCTACCCGACCCGCCCAAGATTTGAAAAGGGCTCTAAGTACTAAGCATCTTGTGAAAATAGTGAAAGACTCACTAGGAGGTTGTTGAAATGGACTTTGGGTTTTCTACGACCCTAGGTGACCTTGCCTAAAGGTTTATCTTTTTTATTGGTAGCTTTCTCCCTACTTTTATTTATGGGGTCAACACAAGGGCGAACCCAGTGTATATCTCCCCGGTTTATTCTACCTCCTCGCTACTTCCCTAAGTGTTTTGGAAATTATTGAGCATTTTTGTGAGCTAGGCTTTGCACAACCGGCCAATGGGTTGTTATCCACGGTAACTTGCCAGCCATACTCATGTGGTGAAGTGTGGTTTTGTTTATTTTTTATTTTTTTCTCCTTTTTCTATTTTTTATTTTTTTTATTTTCGTAGGTGACTTCCTTGATCTGAGATTTACCTAAAGGTAATACAACGAAAATGGTCTTGTGACTAGGCTCTAGACAATCGGTCAATAAGCTGTTACCATCGACAACTTGCCAGCCTGATGGGAACAACATCATGAGCCATAACTAGTTCATTTTGACCCAATTAAGTCAGTAAATGCTCGTACATAACCGCCAGAAAGTCACAAGTCATTACATAATCATTCTGAGGGAAAAATAAGAAATTATGGTTAAAAATGCAATTTTACAAGCTTATCAAGAATACAGTACAACCATGGATTTTCTCAGGGGTTGAATAAAGTCAAATGGTCTTAAAAGATAACAAGTGGGTTAGCATAATCAGAAAAGGGTTTGCACAAGATCTGATAATTAAATGACTTTTATAACCCCAAAAATAGACCCAATTAATTAACTGAGGTTCTGATCAGGATAAAATTCGCCTAAATCCTCTAAAATTCATAGAAAAATATTCTCTAGGCTTTGAAACCTTCAATTTGGCCATCAGAACCCGTTTTGACCCAGAACAGAGTCATAGAAAGACATTTACCCTAATTTGAATTTTTACATAAATTACCCAATCAAATAAGGTCAAAACCGAAATCCAACTTCGTCATTTGATTCCTTAAGTCCAAATTAGGTTTGTACTAAAATTTGGACCTAAGATGAGTCTGTCTTGATCTAGTTTGCAATTTAGTCTTGTCTAATTATGCTTCTACCCTCAACTTTCAAAATCTTTTCAAACAGGCTCCTAACTTTGTCGTCGTTCTCACAAAAAGGTCCCTGATGCCATTAAACCTATTCCTACTTGCTCCAGCGACCTTAAATTGGAAAGAACTCCCTGATTTCTTGACGAATATCTTTCAAATTTAAAAGGGAAGTTTGTCAAGAAATTTCCTTCCTTTTGAACCCGATCCTAAGCTCTAAAACCTACCCAATCTCTCATGCGAGCGCATGAGAGATTTGGGTATCAAGAAATTCCCAAACTTCAGCAAACTTTCCAAGCTTGGGAAGCTTGCTTCCCAAGCTCTAACCGCCCTCTGGTGACCTATAAAAGAAAGCCCAGGCCAAGTCGAACCCCTCAAGCTTGAATTCGACCGGAGTGACCCTCAATTTTCTTCTCTCCTCCTCCGGCTGAATTGCTCTTCAAGCTCCGGCGACCCTCCTTGCCTTCCCTCGTTGTTTGACCGCAATACCATCGACAGATTCCCCTACCTTGCCTTCTTCCGCATCGAGCAGCACCAGCTGGCGTCCTTACCTCCTTCATCCTCGCCGTCCACCCCTTATCAGAGCAGCTTCGTCTCCGACGCCGGCCATACCACAACCGGTGTCAACTTTGCTCCCCGTTGTCTGCTACCTTTCCTTAAAAACTCCTCATCTTCCACTCTTCGTTTTCAGACACTTGCCACTCCGTTTCGACTGCCAACTCACCCCACCGTCCTCCGTCTTCCACCTCGCCGATGTACCTCTGGCGAGCTCGCACGGCCACTACCCGGCAGCTGTTCATCCCTACACCTCCGTCGTGTCCTAGAGAGCAAAAGCCCTCTGGTATTTGAGGCTATTAGCCTCTCCAACGATCCACCGAACACACCCACTGTCGCATTCCTCCTCCAACCTCCGTAGCCCACCACACACCTCCACAAACCACGAGGCCATCCCCTGTGCATCCGCCATGGTCTAGCGAAGTTCATGAACTATTTTAACTAGGGCTTTTAGCCCGTTTTCATGCTTATAGGTACCCAGGTCTCCGCCGCCATTACCGAAGCTTTGAGCAAAGCTCGAAGCTCGCTTCAGCATCAGCAGACCCCAGGCGAAGTCCCAGGCACTGCGAAGCAATTCCAGGATCACAACCCAGGAGCCAATTTGGCTCTTTGATTGCGTCTTTGACCGCAATCACAAGGAGCACCAGCTACAATTTCACGCAGAGGAAAGGAGGTGGGATAGTCCCACCTCGGAAGTTGACGGGCACCTGCTATCGCATAAATTGAAAAGGTCTCTTAGGCTTATCGCCTCAGCACGCACAGGGGGTGAGGTCCCCACACGCACCCCTCATGCGCCTCGTCCGCGACCTTGACCCCATGGATCTGGCCGACTCGATAATCCACCTAATCTAAGCACTCCTCGGCTGCTACCCACTGCAGGCAGCCTTGGTATCGGGTACGCATGTACCCAATAACTTGATTATCCTGACAGAGGCCCTAGGAGGGCAGAGCCTAAGAGAGAAGGAGAAGGAGAGATCGCGCAGGTAGGGGAGGGTTTTGCTGCAGGGAGAATTGGCTGACACTTAGCCAATTCAAGAAGTTTCACCCTCTGTGTGAAGTAGCTGAACAAAGAAGGAAGAAGAAGGAGAAGGCTTGAGTAGTAGAAGAAGAAAGTAGAGGCTGAACAGAGAAGAAGAAGAAGAAGAGGAAGAGAGGGAGCCGCAGCAGAGGAAGAAGGAGAAGGCTTGAGTAGCTGAAGAAGAAACAAGAGGCTGAATAGAGAAGATGAAGAAGAAGAGAGGGAGCCGCAGTAGAGGAAGACAGAAAAGAGAAAAGAAGAAGAAACAAAGAAGAAGAAAAACCTTAGCACTATAGCATAGGGCTACTTAAGACGTCTGATATTTAATTGCATATATTTGAGACATTGGTTTGAGTGTTATTTGTGAGGAGTAATTGGCGATTTAAATCACCATTTACTCCATTCTTTTTGCATCTTGATCCTGACATTCTCTTTATTGCAATCTTTATTCTTGATTTAAATTATGATCTTGAGCTTTAAATTCCATATTGCTTCATGTGTTCGACCTCGAAACCTTTTTGAGCAATAAAATTTATTTGTTTTCAAAGTGATTTCGACTTATATTATGACGCAGCTTTTATAGCCTCGATTTCACTCTGTAAACATAGTCATACCACCCTAGATAGTTCATTAACTACCTAATTTCCAAAGAAACTGTCGAAAAGTGAGTCAATGCAAAAAAAGTGTGTAGATGCTCAGGCTTAAAGTCCCCTCAAATCAGAGTGCGGGTTGATAAGTCGTATACTTATCATCCCAATTTACTTACCAAATTAAAATGAATTTTAATTGGCGAGGAGTTGAGACTAAGTCCACATTCGAGTAGACACCCGGGTTAGTTAAGCCTGAAGACTTGATGAGTCTAAGCGTTCAGGTCCTATCGTATCGTTTCCTAAAGTTAATAACTTCCAAAAGCCTAAGTTATCTTCTCTTAATTTTATTTCTTTTTGCATTTTTTATTTTTTAATTTTATTTATTTTTTATATATTTTTTAAAATCAAATAACAGGAAATTACTGTTACAGCTGACAAAAAGGTTATAAAATATGTTTACCCCTCCATGCATGCTTAGCTATTGCAATGTCCTCATTATGAAAAATGAATGCATGCAGGAGAGTAAAAGTGGAAGAATAGTACCTGGTTTTCATGAGACTCTGATCAGCTTAGAACAGTGTTTACATGTGCTGAGTTTAGTGCCTTTAACTAGGCGAGGTCCTCAATCAAATATAACTAACATTGAGGCTGCAATAACACAGTTTTCAAGCCCCAAGATTTGGGTCCTGGAGAGTGAAAATAGACTTGCCAAAGAGATGATCAATGAAAGTGGCAAGCTGGTGGTGCAGGGAGAGCCCAAATGGTCTCCAATAGGAGTTTTGTTGATTTATTACAGAGGAAGTGTAGTTGGGTATAGAATTTGTGCAATGGTTGGGTGAAAAAGGACAATGAGGGTTTTGTGATGTGCTGGGGATTTGTGGGTACTCTAGAATACCTAATGTTTGAAGAGTTCTTCCCCAATGTTCAATTTCATCCTCACACTCTGGGTTCTTAAACCAACCATCCTGATCCTCAGGATTCCCACCCACAAGTTGGACCTTAAACTCTAAGCATTCAGGATAAGGTTGTTGTTGGGTTTTAACTTGATCATGTGAATCATCCAACAAATTTCCGATTTCATATATATTTTCCTCATCCCGTGTTGCTACAATTGGTCGCATATTTGCTTTGCCCTCAATTATTTCCGCAACCGTGTGATCTTCTTCCCAAGTTTCGGTTGAGTTGGCCATTAAAAGGTTGTCTAAGGTATGCATGGCCATTACTTCCTCTATTCTACCAAGCTCCTCCATCAAACTACACTTAATTTTATTCTTCTTTGGGACCTCGAAAATATTGAATCAATTTGTCTTATCCCTTGAGGCCATTTCTACATTTCCCAATTCACAATCAATCCTTGCCTTGGCAGTAGCCAAGAAAGGTCTTCCCAAAATAATCGGGGTGTGGTTGAGCTATTTTGGGGCTTCCATGTTTAGGACCATGAAATCAGCAAGGTAATGTAAATCATTAACCTTGACTAAAACATCCTCCAAAATACCCCTTGGTTTTGTAATGGATCTATCGGCTAACTGCAAGGTTATGTTAGTGCGTTTGAGGTAGCCTAAACCCAATTTCATGTGCAGTGTGGTGAGGATCACATTAATGGAAGCACCCAAGTCGAGGAGGGCCCAGTCATAAGTAATGTTTTCTATTGTGCAAGAAATCAGCGGGGCTTCGAAGTCCTGCTTCTTAGGAGGTAGCTTGTTTAGGATCAATGTGCTTGTGTTATCAAACAAAACTACTCTCCTATTATTTTCAGATTTTGCTCTACGTCTTTCTTTATATGCATTCAGTAAACCCATGGCGTAGGCGGGGATTGATCCGATATCCGCGATGAGTAAAATGATTGTCAATTTGAAAGCCTGAAGTAAGCACATCCTTTCCCCCAATTTCTCCTCTGACTTTTTCTATTTGCCCATACAACAACAACATACTCCCGAGTCAGAAGTTTTGTTGATCACATTCTTAGTTGGGAGTCTGGAATTCTTGCGACGGGGCCTGATGGGGTTGGGTAAGTCCCTTGTGTATATTACCACTCCTCAAGGTGATGGTGTTTGTAGTGGCAAAATGCTGTTGGTTAGTGTCTTGGGGAGCGTTAGGCAAAACAGGAGGCTCCTGGTTGATTATGATAGGAACATGGTTCGCTTCAGGAGGGGCTAGGGTAGCCTGATAGATAGCATAAGCTTGAGTAAATGACTCCCCATCATTACCAAACCCTTGAGGCCTAGCACCTTGGTTCTGTACATTCCTTAGGTTTGGTACAGGTTGTGATGGTAGATATCTGGGCTGTCAGTTGTTTGCACCAAGTCCGGATTGCAAGGTATTAAGCGAAGTTTTCATTTGTTGCATGAGCTGGAACATCGACCCTTGCATTTCTACCATCTTCAAGTTTAAATCAGCCTGCTCGGCGGGTTGTTGAGCATTCCACACGGATTGATTAATCTGATTCAAGGGAAACTGAATATATACGTGACCCTGACCCATTGGTTTCTGCGGTACATAGTTGTTGGGTCGATATTGGGTTTGTTGCCCCTGATCTTTCCAAGAGAAGTTAGGGTGAATTTTCCAACTAGAATTATAGGAATTCGAGTAAGGGTTAGACATAACATTCTCCTGCACATCCTGAACATCCTCATAAGATGAGGATGAAGAAGGATCAATAAAACTGAGATCAAAGGCCCCAGTTTGGAACCCATAAGGTTCCGAGAAGAGCTGGCCCGAAGGTCGAGCTGATTCCAGCTAGTTCATAAACTCCCATCCCGTAGGAGCTTGCGAATAATGGAATCCCAATCCCTGGGATTGAGTGGATCTAGAGAAATTGGAGTTTTCGGACATCCACTCTTCCATTCGTTTAGCAACCAGATCCATCTTATCTAATCTATTGCAGATCAATTCCATACCAGATGTATGAGAATCTTGGACCTCATTGGCATTTGATCTAGTTTGTTGGGATCGGTTGAAGGCTTCCA
Organism: Thalassia testudinum; assembly: GCA_037157565.1. Lineage (NCBI taxonomy): Eukaryota > Viridiplantae > Streptophyta > Magnoliopsida > Alismatales > Hydrocharitaceae > Thalassia > Thalassia testudinum. Next base: position 84,637,234 of record JAZHRO010000022.1, read on the forward strand.
TAGAGGCGTGGTTTAAAGAATTTTCACTTATTTCCTTAAAGAAATCATACGCGCTATCTGCGTAGTTGTTGAGGAAATTGCCTCCGCAAGAAGCATCCACGTGATTACGGAGTTCATCATTCAACCCGTGATAAAAAATCTGCATAAGTTGCCACTTAGGCACCTCGTGGTGTGGACACTTCCGCAACAGATTCTAGAATCTCTCCTAGGCCCCATGAAACGGTTCCCCCTGCCACTGGGCAAAAGTGGTAATTGCCCGTCGCAACACATTGGTTCGCCCAATTGGGAAGAATTTCTTCAGGAAGGCTGATTCCAAAGTCGTCCAGGTAGCAATCGGTCTTCCAATGGTATGATACCAATGTGCGACCTTATCCCTTAGTGAATGGGGGAAAAGCCTCATGAGCATCTGTTCTTCATCCACATTTTGCGATTTGGTGGTCTGAAGTAGAGTGATCAAGTCCTCTAAATGTTGGAATGGGTCCTCTGAGCCAAGCCCGTGAAAGTGTTTAATTAGACTCAAAACCTGGGACTTGATCTCAACATCACCGGTGGGGATCACAACATCGAGACGATCCTCATAATTTGAAGGATAATAAAAATCCTTAAAGGGCCGAGCACCCTGACCATTCATTCGTTGGAACCATTGCTACATCTGCTACAATTCTTCCAACTGCCTCTGAATCAACTCTGCTTGTTCAGGGGCGAGGGAGGTGGTTATTGACCAACCATGGGATCTGCTTGGCTATAGCTCAACCTCCGCCTTCGGGAATGGTCCAAAGGTCCTTCCAAACGAGGGTTCAATGACCTCCTTCCAAGCATACACTGGAAGGAAGTCAGAAGGACGGGGAAGAGAAGGGACCCTGCAGCACAAAAAATACAAGCTTGTCCTTAGGTTGGGTAGCCTAAAGCTCTACAGACTCTCAAAATCTGTCCTAAGATTATGGACAACTTACTCTACTTATGCCCAGGCAATCCAACCAGCTAGAAGGAGGGACTGGGCAAAAGGTTCTTCCTTTGGCTTGCGCCTCCAGTTCCTAGTGTACCCCCTAGCCGCGGTCGTTTGATGCTACTCCCCTAGCTAGACATCAGATTGACTAGTATAAGTAAGTTAATCGTGAATAATCTCAATCTAAATCCCGTCGAGCGAACCAGTCCTTAGGGTCAACGTCTACTCAATTTTAATTAGGCTTGAGACAATGGTGCTTCTGGAATATGATGGGCCCTTAATGGGTTGTGCCTTTAATGATTTGTTTGAGAATGTGTGTATGTACACAACCAAAAGGATTTCAAGCAAGATTATTGAGAATGAGATGAGTTTTAGGATTCGAATCTTGCTTAGTAGCTTTTAGGATTCAAATGTTAGGTGTATTCAACAAAGTTTTGTGACGCAAACTAAGTTTTGAAAGCATATGTTCAAGTATTTTTCCTTTGTAAATCAAGAAAATATGGGGTACCAAGCTTGACCTAAGTATTGAATCCTATGGGGCAGCTACAAAATGCATCTCTTTTAAATTAGGTGGTGTGACTCAAACAATTCAATCAATTGGCCTAAATGCACCACCGATTAGGGCACATGGAGATGATTAACCTAGACTGATTTCTACTCCTTTATGTGTTGATTTGTGTGTACCGGTTCCACAGGTTGGAATCCTGGTTGAGTAGATGAAAATCAAGTTAGGTTACGTGCCTCAAATGTGGGTGTATGAAATGTGTACATTGATTCATCCCATAGAAAGTATCTTTTTGTTTTTTTGTTTTTAGAAAATGCAGGGGTGAAATGGATGAAGGTGGCAAACAAGACACACAAAGTCTATCCTAAGGTTTATGCAAACACCTAAGTAGTTTGAGTCTTGGTTATGGGTGTGTCGAAATGAAACTAGTGGAGGGGGAATGTGGGGGACACTTACAAAGCACTCTACCCGCACTTTACTCTGGTCTACCGTACTTGGATCTCCACACTAGGGTACCTGCAAGACAGTAGATCAAAGACAAGTGGTGTTAGTGCTATGTAAATGCAAAGAAGAGCAGAAAACAATAAAGTAAATTTCGTTGCCTCCCCGACAATGGCGCCAAAATGATTGCACGGGTTTCGCGTGTTTGAAATCGGGGTACGAGTAACCCGTTGTCGCAGTTGCAAAACTCGTGATCAAAATATAATTTATACCGAAACTCCAAGGGAGTCCCGAGTCGAACATAGGGAGGCGACATTTACTTTGTATGAAAACCGCGCTTCGATTTGTTTCTTTTTGGTGTTTTGTGATTATGCTATTTTTTTGTTTTTGAAATAAAATGACAAACAATCACAAGAGAAATAGAATCAAATATGATATATTGCATGAATGTCAATTACAATAATTTAGAGAACATAAAAAGAGGGGGAGGTGAGATGAAATCTCCCGAAGCAGCTGTTCGATGAGACGACGGCGCCTGGTGAAAGCTCGGATGGAGTTGGGAAGCAGGACGATGGAGGTGAGAAGTAGGAAGACGTCGGGTAGAGGAAAGCTTCAGCGTAGCTCGGAATGGAGGTGAGAAGGCGGAGATGATCTGCTACCGGAATAGAGGTGGGGGGACAGCTCCAAGGCGACCTATGAATGGGGATGGGAAGATGGAGGAGTATTTGGTGGGATAGAGTTTCATTACACTAATAGGTGCCTTGGGAGCTTGAGAGCAAGCTCTAACAGAGCGTTAGTAGGCTTACTAGAGCTTGGGAGTAGAGTAAGTAGAGATGGCTTGGAAGGGAGGGGGTGTAGGTTCTTTTATAATGGAGAAGAAGAGGCTAGAATAGCCATGGGACCATTAGCGACCTCCAAGTTGTCGCTATAAGTGTCGTTGTTGGCAGCTCACTCCCACTCACGCACGCAGCTGGCCTTGCTAGCATGCGAACAATTAGCGATGGCTATAAGCGTTGCTGAATGTCTGCCAGGCTGGCGCCAACCAAGCACACTCCCGCTCACGCCCGCAGCTGGTTCATGCATCACTTGCCTCTGGTCGCATGCGTGCGCTCGCACGTTGGCACTGCGCTGGCTGTGCATGTGCCTGTGCGCATGCGTGCTTGCGCTGCGGCTGGTGCTGCGTGCGCCTCCAATTTCTGATTTGGGGGGTCCGTGAGTCTCGACCCTGCACCCCTTGATCCGCAGAGAGCGCTTAACCACTACGTTAGGCTCTCCCTTGTGTCACAAAGAGGCGTGCGGTACGAAGGCTTCTCAGCTGTTGGATCAGGATCCAATGGCTACAAATAAAGTCACGGATGATGGATAGGTAGGAGCGGGCGTTGCTATCCGATGTTGGGTGGCCTAGATGGCGCCACATGGCACCATCCAGGCCGTCCATTCTTCTTTCTTTTGTAAAGGGTGCCATGGTGCTTAGGTCGAGATGATTCCCACGTTGCCAGATTGCGATCGTCGCTCCGGATCAATCTATATGGTCGGATTTTTCATTCGAAACCCGTATGGATGCCACATTGCCCCCTAACCATTGATTTTCCTCAGACATCATATGATGCTATGGGACTCCGATCTAGACGATTTTGGAGGCATTAGACTCCGATCGTCGTCCTGATAAGATACATATGGTTCAATCGTCCATCCGAGGCCCTGAAATAAGTCTTCTCTCCTGACCATAAAAATGACCTAATTAACTCAAAATATATACAACTACTCTAAATGTAGAATGATATATACTATGCAATATTTATAACATGAAATGCAAATCTAAGCCTAGGAACATGCATGAATAAGCATTTTAACCTAAATAGATGTGTTTATATCAGCATTGTTCTTAGTAAGCGGAAGTATGCCTTTGATATCTTGCAGGAAACATGAATGATGGGGTCCAAACCTGCCAATATACTTATGGATCCCAATGGATATCTTTATGATACTGAGTTTCTGCCTATAGATAGTAGATCACTTAGGCAATTGGTCGGTAAATTGTTGTATTGTACTATTACATGTTCGGATCTTTCCCTTGAGTAGGAAAGCTCATCCAATTCATGGATAAACCGACCATGCAACATTGGGATGCTGCTATACAAGTGCTTAGGTATGTGAAGAAAGCACCTGGCAAAGGTGTTTTATTTCAGAGGGACACATCTATGAGTGTTATTAGCTACTCTAATGCCGACTATGCAGGGTGCATGATAGATAAGAAATCAACAACTAGATTCTGTACTTATGTGGCAGGCAACTTAGTGACATGGAGAAGCAAGAAGTAGCAAGTGATATCTAGGTCCAACGCAGAATCAAAGTACTAGGCTATGGCTCAGATAGCTGCAGAGATGGTTTGGATCAGATCTGTTCTACATGATCTCCATATTCAGGAAGATGGACTAATGGAGATAAGATTTGATAATCGTGTTGCTACTTGTATTGCCAACAACCCAATGCTTCATGAGCGGACAAAACATGTTGAGGTTGATTGCCACTAAACTAGAGACTTAATACAGCGTGGAATTATCTACACTTCATCTGTGTCATCTGAAGATCAGATTGCAGATCGTGATCTGCTTTTGATAAGTGTTGTTCCAAGTTGAGCATCAATAATATATATGCTCCAACTTGAAGGGAAGTGTTGGTAGGGTGCTTATTAGAGTTATTGGAGTCATTTGTCATGTTTCTTATCCTGTTGGACTCACGATGTAATTTTCCCAACACCTCTGCTTATATAAAGAGGTGTAGAGTTTCATTTGAGAATAAGACAAGTCATTTTCTCCGAGTTCTTGATTAAAAGAAGGGAAGTACCCGTTACAAAGGATGTGCCTCGAAGGGAAGGGAAAAGAGAAAACTCTGGTTGCCCTCAAGAGGTGAAGGTTACTCTCCGTAGAAATTCTACAGAGGAAAGCAAAAACATAGAGAACTAAACGAATAAGAAAGAAAGAAAAAAAGAAAACGAATCGTCCTAGAACGGGAACCGGATGACCTCCTGAAGGAAGGCAACCTCACACTTGTAGATACGACAAGTGCCAACGAGATAAACTCGAAGAAAGCACCAACGAGAGGTTGTAATACGACCTGAAGGTCGAATACGACCACTGACAAGTGTCAGTAAACTCAACTGTAAAAGTATGGAGTCACATGTGGTCACAACAAAACAACCTAAACTAAAGAAAAAGGAAAAGGAGGATTTACCGACTACATCGCACACCAATAAGAGAAACCTGCAGCACACAACAGTACACTCACAAGACAACAGGACTACGGCCTATGCCTTCCACAACAACAACATTGGACACCGAGTCACTCGGAGCACATGCGATTGCAAGGCCAACCATCGGCTATAGCTGTCGCCGCCGGCCAGAGATCCACCGTGCGAGGTTAACCAACGGATGTAGCTACCGCCATCACTTTGACCCATCGCTGCCGGCCACAACAGGATCTGCATGTCAAGTACGAAAGAGTTGGAAAGATTTGGAGGTAGGGGGAGGAATTCCTGCAAGAGTAAGGCACCCCAATCAACCCCGATGGCCGACAAGGGCTCGTACAGAATGGAGGGTTTGCTTTTGCTAGATTGAGTGGATGGAGAGGCAAGCGGAAGTTTCTGGAAAAGGTTGACTGGTGTAGATGAGAGACCACTTCATTTGGAGATGGTACGATGAATTCCACTAAAAGGCAAGTTGTTCTGTTCCAATGTACTGACATTACTGTAAGAAAAATGGTTGGGGCTTTGATTCTAAGACCTGAAGTCTTCGAGGAAATTTATTGCTTAAAGTTGATGTCAGATGGAGGATGGCTATAAATGGCAACCTTTAAATAGGTTTATCAGAAAGGACAAGTTGATATACAATAGAGTATGTTCGATTATGCCTGTCAGGCTGATATGTAGGGGATATTGATGCTTGTTTTATTCATTCATTCTGATTATAAGTGCTTTTCATCGTTCTTTGGTGTTTTTTGCTTAGAAGAGTCATATGTTTTGGACCATTGCTTATGCAAATCAGTTAATAAAACCCAAAAATCCTGAAGCTTTTTAAATGTCTATCTAAGATCACCTAACACAGTGTTTGATAACCCTGAGGATAAGCACCAAAAATGATGAAAAATAGCAGTGCAGATCTTATAGATAATTTTAAGATTAAACGCATTCGCTGCTTCGAGGAAACCCCTCTTTTCTACCTTGTTTCCAACACATATATATGAAAGTCGCTGGGGAAGAGTTGTTTTCAACATACAAAATACCTATCTGATTCAAGTTTCCTCTAATTTCTAATTTTTGAACAATCACACTTTTAAGAAACCAATTTCAAACACATGCTGGAAGAGCTGAATGTCAGAAACTGCCTTACGACAATCAGGAGTTAACCAGGATGATATAAACCAATTAAACTAGTGGAAGGATTTTTTAGCCAACCGAATTCTTTGAAATCTAGGGAAAGCACCTTTAGATTGCCTCTGAAGAACTTCATCCAGGATTTGATGCTGCCATAGTCGCCTTCCAAACGATTGTGACTTACTTAAAGAGAACAATCATCATGGGAATAAAATCTTTAAAGCCAGAAAGTTGATATCTCCAGAGAGGGATTCGAAACAATGATTGACGGGTCTCAGTCAGATACCAAAGAACAGTGATTGACATTTGATCTACGAGAGTGAATCAATTAACTTCCATAGCAAACCACCGAACAAGCCCAGAGCCGCTTCGTAGACTTTGGATCCACTTATGTGGTAATCTCAATTCCACCGAACAAGAAGGATGCCTCGCCGCACAAAACTATAGAAGAAAATTCACATGGTAATTTTATACACTGGATATTGTCAACAGAAGAAAAGTTTCCTAACAATGACGCCAAGATGATATGGTGATCATATGGGACTGAAGATACAGCATACTCACCCTGTCTAAATACTAACCCGAACGATTTAGATACTACTTCACTGGCATAAACATCTCGTGACATTTGTCTTCTTTAAAGTATGATCAGCGCTCATATCTAGTACAGGACGAAGAACGTGTTGACGAAATCAAGCTCGACTAGCTTCTACAAGCATCTCGACCACCTTCTTCATCTTGGGTCGCTTTGTGGGGACAGAGTCTGTGCATAGCATCGCGATCTTCAAAACCTCCAGCATCTGCTTCCTCCACGCGAACGAGACTGTACTCAGCCTCACATCCATTACCTGCTCCGGCGTTTCCCCCCTGATCGGTGTGCTGTGTACCCATTTAACAAGATCCATCCCTTCGCCAAAGGCCTCGTCGATTGGCCACCGGCTCGTGAGGATCTCCAACAAAACCACTCCATAGCTGTAAACGTTCCCCGGCGCCGTAACTTGCATGGTATACGCATACTCTGCGGGATAAACAGCCACAGCATCCATCAGTTTAGGCATAATAAAACTTGCATACGGTTCAGAGAGTCAATCAAACAGCTAAGCATTCGTTAAAAGGAACAGGTAATCATCAAGAATTCGAAAATATACCTGGAGGAATGTAACCAAATGATCCAGCCACTGCACTGATGCTGGCGGTTCCTTTTGAAGGGTCTAAGAGCTTCGATATCTCGATCTCTCCGAGCAAGGCATTGTAATTCAAATCCAGGAATACATTCCCCGACGAGATATCGAGATGGATGATGGCAACATGGTGGAGGAAAGCCAGCCCTTCCGCTATTCCTATCGCGACGGAGACCCGCCTCGGCCAGTCGGGCTGGAATCTGGACTCCGGTTCCACCTCGTGGAGGAGCTGCGCCAGCGTCCCGTTGGGCATGAACGGGTGGAGCACGAGCGCGACGTCTTCGTATGTGACGAACCCGATCGGCCTCATGAGGTTCTTGTGGCAGAGGTTTGACAGTCTCTCGAGCTCCCTTATCATCTTGCCCTGCTGGTGGATCACCGTCTTGTCGACCGACTTGAGCCTCTTCACGGAGAGGACCAACCCGGAGGGCATGACGGCCTTGTAGACCACGCTGAACGTCCCGGTCCCCAACTTATTTGCATCTTTCAGTGTAGCCTCCACCGCGCAGTTCAGGTCAACGGCCTGCTTCAAGTTCTCAGCAAACACATCCCCAGCAACTATAGGTGGAGCAACAACCTTCACGCTCCCCGCGGCCGCAGCAGCTTTCGCCGCGAGTTCCCGCCTCTCCCTCAGCATTAACAGAAGCACAACAACCGTCACTGTAATAAAAGCGGCGATCCCCGATCCAACAACAGCGAGCACGAACCTTAGAGAGACCTTGTGTCGATCTACCGCGCTGCCACCGTAGCCATAGGCATCCTCGCAGGAGAGGTTCAATGGATCACCACATAGCCCCCTGTTCCCCGAGAAGCTCGAGGAGCGGCTCTTCTGGAACGGGATGAACACAGGTATCGGCCCGACCAGCTGGTTGTTCGAGAAATTCACGTCGATTAGGCTCTGCATCCCCTTGAATTCCGTGGGGATGTCGCCGGACAACCGGTTGTTCGAGACGTCCAGGGTCACGAGCTTGTTGAGCTTCCCGAGCTCACGCGGGAGTGGACCGGTGAGGCGGTTGGAGGTCAAGTTCAGCGCGATCTGGAGGCTCTTGATCCCGCCGAGCTCGCGGGGGATGCTGCCGGACAGGTCATTCCCTCCCAGCTGCAGCTCGAGCAGCCTCGTGCAGCTGCCGATCCTGTGGGGTATCCCTCCAGTTAGAAGGTTATCCCCAAGGATCAGGTACTGCAATCTGGACACGCTCGTGCAGAGGTTCTCCGGCAGGCAGCCATTGAACCTGTTGCCACTTAAATCGAGCTTACTGAGGTTCCTGCACTTGAGCAAAGGTCGCGGGATCTCGCCGGTGAGTTTGTTGCCGGATACTATACACTCCTCAAGGTTCCTGAGCACGCCGAAATCCGCGGGGACCGTTCCGGTGAGGCGGTTGCCAGAGATGTTGAGGAGGGTGAGGTTGGAGCACCTGGCGAACTCAGGGGCGATCTCGCCGGCGAATTCGTTGTTGTCAGCCTCGAAGTAGGTGAGGCTGGTGGCATTGCCGACGGCGGCAGGGATCTTCCCGGTGAGCCGGTTGTTCCCGATGCGTAGGCTCGAGAGGACCGTGCAATTACCGACGGATTCGGGCAAGCTCCCGTTCAGACGGTTGAGGGTGAGGACCAGAATCTCCAGCCTCCCCGAGGAGAAGATGGTCTCTGGGATGGGGCCTTCGAGGTGGTTGGAGTGGAGGTTGAGCACTTGGAGTTGGGAGGTGGAACCCAGAGCAGGAGGGATGGAGCCAGTCAGCCGGTTCTCGTAGGCGGAGAGGACCTTCAGACCGGTCAGGCCAGCGACCCATGTGGGTATGCTGCCGCCCAAGTCATTGGCAGAGATCTGGAGCTCGTGTAGCCTCTCTAGGCCCTTCAGCTCGTCGGGGATGCCGCCGGTGAGGAAGTTGTTGGAGAGGTTGAGAGACCTGAGGGCAACGAGGCGGCCGAGGGAAGAGGGGATCCAGCCGGAGAGCTTATTCATGGACAAATCCAAGTACTCGAGGTTGACCAAGTCCCCAAGGGACGAGGGGATCGTGCCATGGAAGGAGTTGGCGGAAAGGTCCAATCTTTCGAGGGACTTGAGGTCGGAGACGACGGAGAGGTTACCTCTGAGGCCCCTGTGGGGGAGCTCGAGGGAGACCACCATGCCGTTGGTGGTGGGTTCGTCGCACCGGACGCCGCGCCACGAGCAGTACTCGTCGGAGAGGTGTGGGTCCCACTCCGGCACGGAGAGTTCCCTCTGGAGGGTCACCATTGCCGGGAGATCGTGGAGGCGAGCACCCACTTGGGAGAAGAAGCTCAGGAACAGGCACGAGAGCAGAAGGGACCCCATTGGGCTCCACCAAAATCCGATCTTACCTTCTCCCAGTGACGAGATGGATCCGACCCACTTCGGGTTTATGGATTCTGAGGCGAACCCATCTCGTGGTTCCTCAGGAATCGCCGTCCTCGCTCAGAAAGGTCTCGTCTTGGTGCTCTCCATAAGCAGAAGAGAGTGTGTGTGTGTGAGAGAGAGAGAGCGAGGGAGTGGTGCCAAAAGATGGCACCTTTGGGGGTAGCGGGTGAGGGCAGTGGGAAGTGGGGATGGGGAAGAGTGTGGGGATGGAAGAAGATGAACCACAATCTTTTCCGTTCACTGTTTGTAGTGGTTGGGCCATGGGAAGCAGCATGGTATTGGTACAGGGGACTGCACCAGCTGACATGACCAGGTGTCCTCCCACCCCCTCTCCTCTACAATCCCTTTACAAGCAATTGATTAATATTTAATTTTTGACAATGACCCCCGAACATGCGCAACATGCACACATTCTGTTCTATATTACACTAAACTGCTTCCTTGACTAAGTTGTTTAATTTCCCGATCGTACACGATTTCTTTTCTCCAAGTTGTAAATATGATATTGAAGAAAACGTAGGTATGATAGAGACATAGATACTCAATTTAACACCTTTTCCTTCTGTTCCAGTGGCAAGATATTTCTAGTGGTAGACTTGCAGTCAAAATTTTTAAGCAGAGGTGGGGGGATGTGAATCGGAATGTTTGCACTGGTACAGAGTGGGAGGGCTTTATTTAAGAAGGGGAGCACTTTTTGCGTGAAGGGGGAGGAGAGTAAAGCAGGGGGTGAATTGGGTCACGAGAAGAGCACAGGGGGGTGCACCGGTCAAGACAGGAGTGGAGGAGGAAATGGTGAGGGAAATTAAGCAAAGGTGGGAATGGAGTGTGTTGGTCACTCTGTTTGCAGAGACTGCAGCAGCAGTGGAGAGGAGAGGAGAGGTGCGTAGTGTCACGTAGGTGATGGGAATAGCATCTGCTGCTTTCTGCCAAAGCAGCCATAGATAGCCAAAGAGGCATCTCCTTTCTGTTCTGACCATTCATGGCTTTTTGGTCTAAAGGAAGTGGCAGGTTGTGCATTTGTCCATGTCTCTATTGCGGGTTACATTACATGCATGTTTGGATCTCTTGTGCAAGGACTAACAAAAGTTTCATATCTAGGAGTTCCAAGCGATTTGCACAAGGAAGGGAGGAAAATGACAGTGGATTAGTTTCTTCACAATCTCTTCTTGACAATTCTTGGCGGAGTCCATTTAAGTGGTTTAATGGTTGATTGATTTTTTTTTTTTATTGACGACCCAGATCTCCAATTGTGTAAATTGGAGGAGGTGACGTTTCCCACATCACTTTCAGGTAATATAGATTTTAAATCCAAGTATCCACTACTATAGATCAGTAGTGGCACCAACTGGAACGCCTTGATGGGGCAATGGTTGATTGGTCGCCCTCTCATTTGGTAAATTAAGTTCAAATCTTATAATAATTTAGAAGTTATAACATTGTACATGAAGAATTCTTTGCCGCTGGTTATGAAATCCATGTTTGTGAAAGTGGTCTTAACAATCATTCTTGTTTACTTTATGGCGGTGGTTAATACCTTTTTGTATTGACTTGGACCAGGGTTATCTTGTGGCATTTAAGTGCATAAGAGAGTATTTGGAAAGGGACTTTACCAAAAATGTGTTGGTTTAAATTGTTGTTATCCAGAGGATAAGAGTACAAGAACGTATTTTATAGTGTAAAATGCAATGAATAGGTGGAGATCATGTCATGCACTCCTCTCAATTAAGCACTCCTTCCACTTAAGTGGGACCTATTAATGAAATGCACCGGTGATATTTGTTATTATCATGCAAAAGGTCATACGTCCCTTGTCGTACACGTGGTGGGATTTACCACACACATCTATTAAAGATTAAGAAAACAACGGTGATTTTCACTTATTACTAAAAGTCATTAGTGATATATAGTTAGTAACTAAAAATAAACAAAAAAAATCATCGGTGTCTTTCGATTCAAAACTAAAAATCATTGATGTAAAATAAAAAATCACTAGTGCATTAGAATAAAAAATCACCTATGCATTTTTTATTTAAAATAAAAAATCACAAGTGATTTCTTCAATCACAAGTATATTGTCTGTTTGAGAGGTAGTAGGTTTCACCACATGACAATACTAGCATTTAATTTTGTATATAGGATTCACTCAACAAATTTACACATTAAATATTAACATGTATTGTGAGAATCAGATCTATTACATCCATGTGTTACAAAACACATCGCTATTTCAATTTTTATACATTTTTACTTATCAAAATAATTATTATCATTTTGATAACTTGTGTTTTGTAGTAGGAAGTCAACTCATGAAGTAAACTCCCTCCCAAGTAAGTAAACCCTTACGCGATGGCCATCTTGGCGAGATTTTGTTGATTCGAGCTAAGGTTTTATCGTTGTTGTGTCACCCTTTTTTTGAATATCTTGGATAAAGAAAGTATCAGCATCAAATGGTTGTTAGGCGTAACTTCTCTCTTATTGGCATGCTTATCGTATAATTAGACAGAATACTTTTGTAGAGTACTTCTATGTACAACAAGATCGGGCCCAATTGATCCTTGGACTTGTATGAAAGCTTGGAAATCCCCAATGCATCCTTAGTTACTCTAATTAGAGTGGTTTGATTTTTGTTATTAGCCATATTATCTATTCATTAAAAAAGGATTAAACACCGGCTATTAGGAAGTATAGTTTAATCTTATTTTAAGGGAACATAGTTTGTAAAGGGAGCAAGGAGCGTTGAGAATCTATACGATGTTTGAGAGTTGACCTCAAATCAAGATTTTGATTAAAACACCAAAAATGAACATGAAACTCTTCTTAGCTATTTAACTAATTGGAGAACATAATCCAGGTTGATGATACATATATGTCCTAGATAATTATGCAATTACCAAATTGTTAGCTAAAGACAATGAATACACCAAGCCCAAGTAGAACATTATTTAAGGAAGGATAAGAATGGAAGTATGAGGACATACTAAGCTAAGTAGAAGATTATGTAGCTAACTAGGGTTTAGAAGAGGTGGTCATGGAATTAGATCTCATAAATTACTATAATATGGAATTATCATTCTCATCTAAAAGGATCCCAATAGATGATTTAAGAAAGATAGATTAGGTCTAGCTCCTTGATGACCTAGTTAATTAGCTTAAAAGTTAACTAGTACAAGGACAAAATATTGAAGAATCTTCTGTTGAAATAAACGTATATAGAAAATAACTAAATAAAAATATATATATTTCCAACGTTTTTCATAAATAAAAAATATTAAATCAAGCAAGTTAAACATTATTTGGCAATATCCAAAATAAAATAGAGAATAAATAAAATGCAATAGCATAAATAAACAAAACAAAAAGGGATTGGATTTTACTCCGATCGAAGTGCCCATTAAGGACTTCCTTTAGAAAAGGTATCACCCTCCACAATACCAGTGCGTTGGGGTCTGACGAACTCCTCTCAGGATATAATGATCCACCTCCAAGATTCGACGCACTCAAATCTTGGACATCTTCGAAAACAACCTCAGGAGAATGAAATAGAAATAATTTGGTTTCCAACCAAATTCCTGATTGATATACTAACTGAATGGTTTAATCAACCAAAAACATCTCGTGGATCTCTCAATCTCCTTCTACAAAATCGAAAAATGAGATTGGAGATTTTTCTACCAATCTCACATCGAACGAATGCACCAAGAAAGAGAGACAAAAAATGAGAGAGAGAGGGAGAGAGTGGAGAGAGCTTTTCTGCTCCCCCCGTGACCCTTATATAGAGCCTACGACCAGACGTGTAAGGAAATTCCCGTTTTATAGAAATACGACAATTGAGCGACCAATTAAGTTCATTGATCAACCAAAACAATTGATTGATCAAACTTCACTAATTGGTTGACCAAACTAAATTCATTGATCGACCAAAATAATTGGTCAACCAATTTTACATTTTGATTGACCAATCCAAGTCAAAATCATGAGATTAAAAATCCGTAGTAAAAGGAGTCCAAGTTCCAAGTTCCAAATTAATTCTCACCTGAGCCCGAGCCCAAGTCCGAGTTGGAGCCAGGGTGGGGCGGGACGCGTGCACGTGCATGCGTGGTCCCCACCCCACCTCTCATTCTTTGCTATATAAGCCATGGGAAACAGAAGCCTTTTACACCAACCAAGAGATTTGCCCACTTCCAATATGTGACTAAAAACCTCTCCTAAATTTCACTGATTTCAACATGAATTTTCACGTCACCATATAACAATTGCATCCCAATTGATGCAATTAGGCTCTCAAATCCAACAACCCCCCATAAATTCACCGTTGAAATTCAACGATAAATTCCTCGACTACCACACTCTGCTTTCATTAAAGATACCTTCTGGTTTGAACCCTTACCTGAGTCATTCACCTTCACCACCGTAGGAATAAAGTGAAACTAATTTTGAACTCTAGACCTTTCATGTGGGGTGTATAGCAGTGACAACAGAATGAAGTTCTTGGTGATAATATTAGGGGTTGGTGCTTTTAAAGGCCGTGCACCCTTTCTTGTTTCACGAGTGTAATCGGAAAAGATCCTATTTCCTTACCTGCGGCCCACAATAACACTTACATAAGTGGCATTCTCCACGGATGCACTGCTCACATCCTACCATAAAGGTTTGAACCCATTCAGAGCCTTTGCTCTTCCTAAATTTGCAGCTTCCAGGGATTGAACTCAGAGGCATAAACATCTAACAATGAGTGGCAACAAGTTCCCCATACAGCTTGTTGTTACCACATTGAACCTACTTTGTGGGATCTCCACTCAGTTAGGTTGGGTTGCTGCTGCAGGTGAACTTCTAATGGGTCTCAGTCCCATCCCAAGCTTAGACTTAAGGACTAAAGATCTATCAAGTCTTTTAATAAATGGATCTATTGTGTTGTTGTTACGACCCGGTTCCCGAATCCCTACAGGATACGAGACCGAACCGACTCGATTGATCCCAAGACCCAGTAGTCCAACGAGAAAGTAACCAAAAAGTAGTAAAATAAACCACATTCACCATGCAAGCAACTAACAGTAACAAAAGTACAGCAGTAAAGAAATAAACTATTACAATACACACCACCATAATAGTAGGAAAGTAAACGAGTACAGGAATATAAAGTTCACATTGAAAGAGTACAGAAGTGTAATAAACTACTCACTACAACAGGAAATGGAGTACAACAGAAAGCTACAACTACTCGGCTCTACTAGGCCTAACACCCTTTGTAGTTGTAGGCTCTGGTTGCTCAACACCTAGACCTGAAAATGGTTATGAATAAAAAACGTCAGCGAACGCTGAGTAGAGTGGCAACCAACTAACTAAAACAGTAAAGGTGGACAGGTAGCTGTTGTTTTTCAATTTTTTTCTTTCTTTAACTAATTATTCTTTCTTTCATCACTTGGTTTATTTATCAGGTCTCTTTCTTGATCTCGAATGTTCCTCATGGGAACGATCTTGATTGTAGTCTTTTCCGAAGAGTAGAAGTAGCATGTGGTGCTCTCCTGGCCGAGAGAGTCCCCCGTGGTGGTCCTACACTCAGTCAACCACCCCAAGGTCACTGACAGACGTAACGGTGACTACGGCACGCACGATAAACGCACGGGTAGCTACTCCGCACTAGCACGCGGTTAGTTGTTTCTGTTAGCGGGTGCGCCCAAAGCACAGCACGGAACCAGTATAGGGCATAGCCCTCTCAGTAATAGGGGTCTAACTCTTAAGAACCAAACAGCAGGGGTCTCGCCCCTCCACAGTCCACGCACCCTCGCCTGACTACCTTGGATTGCCCAGCGGGCCTAACAAGCCGGTGTAAGGTGGCTAGCTGAACCCCAGGCCCCGTGGGGTGGCTAGCTCTCTCCCTACATTAATAACTCTCCTTGATACTATGTACGCGAGAGCCAAAAAGTCGGTAAAAAGTGGTCAATCCTAACCCCGGGTCCCAACCCTAGGGCGGCTAGCTCTGCTCTGCACTAAATAGGGAGACAATCGCTCTCCTTGATACTCCATACTCAAGGGCCCGCTCACTTCCCCATTGACATTTCCAGTTTCATTCCATTTATTTCCAGGAGCTCTACTCCTAATTCCCCGTAGGGTTCATGCTCATGTTTCTCAGGCCAAGCCATAGCAGGTTTCATCATTTCTATTTCCATTTCTCAGGTTCTACACATGTAACATATAACTTTATTGTTCACATTCTAGGTTTATTCACAGGTAGCTCGTGTTTCCAACATTCACCCTTCCATTTCCAGTTCATATACATGCAGCTCATATTATGATATTTAACATAAACAACAGGAATTTACATGCAACAGTTTGCTAGCACAAGTACTTTACATTTCATAGGCAATTGTTATCATTCTATCGACTCATCCAAGACTGCAATCCATACATTCAATACAAATATTCCAGTGTTTTTAGTCCTAAAATTCATGCCATACCCTAGGATCTAATCATTCATTCCACATATGCATTTAGGTTTGTAATTAAACTAGGGGAAGCCACTCTACCAGTAAACCCAGGAGTAGTGGGGGCTTGATCGGCAGGTCCACGTGCCTCAGCAAACCCCAAAATCGCAACGGAACTAGGTCCTATCATAAGGATCAATCACAAGAGAAAACTCAGAACCGCATAGAAAGTACTCCAACAAGTAGAGGAAGACATACGAGAAACAACGGTATCTTAATTGCGAAAATCGAACCTCAAACGGATCCTAAACGAGTCAAAAACAGTAATTCTGGTTCACATTAGACGTCTGGAACACCTTCCAGACGTCTTAAAAGAGCCTAGAACCATACCTCAACTCCTGCGCCACTCCTCAGACGTCTAGGAACTCTGCTGGACCATCTGGACCTAGTTCCGGATGTCCGACCACCTCTTCGGATGTCTGGAAACGCTTCCCATCGTCTGGTGCCTCGCCCAGACGTCTGAACTGCGTGGGAGGGCATGTCTCGCACCTTCCAGAAGTGAATCCTGCATGTGTCAACGAAAATCTTCTCAATATGGCACGAAACGGCGCCTCGGCGGAGCGGCCTGCATGGCCGTATCCGCAAAGAAGGTGTACGTCGCGAAGCTTACCTCTCAGTCGTCTGGAACCTCCTCCAAACGTCGTCTACGTCGTCTGGACGTCGGTCCAGACATCTGATTCTAGAAAAAAACCCATAATCAGAACCTGCCTTCGCCTGCCATGTGCGGCGCCCGCTCGCCTGCTGCTCCGGCTGCAGCAGTGTCGGGGAGGACCTCCCCGACGCACCTCTTTGCCTCGCGCACGCGTCGACCGGCCTTGAGCTCTTCGATGAGCTCCTACACGAGCTCGTGCACTTGCTCTCCTCTCTTCCCCTCGCTACTCCTCCTCTCCTCCCACGTCGCTAACGCCCGCTGCTCGGTGCTCTCGCTGGAGGAAGAAAAAGGGTGGCTGGAAGTGGGGTGAACGAGGGCGAGGAGGGGGTTTTAAATAAGGTGTGGGTTAGGGTTTTGCATTGGCGAGAGGAGAGAGAAGGAGAAGAAAATGAGGGTTGCGTACTGTCTGCGCGCAGACACGAGGACGTACATAAAAATTTCGACTTTCAGACGTCTGGGAATGGGTCCAGACGTCTGACCCTCAGTCCAGACGTCTTACTAGACGTCTGACCTAAAGTACAGACGTCTTAAAAAGGCTTAATGACTCGGGTCTTAACAGTTATCCTTGGATCCTATAAATTACACAGTAACAACTCCTTGAGACATAAAATCCCCTACAGACTTGAATATGAATTTAATTATTAATTCTGGGATTAGAGAGAACCACTCTACTAGGTCAATCGAGTGGAATAGGGGCTCGTATAGTAGCTCCCGACGTCTCCGCTGGTCCCATATACTCTACAGACTGGAGACCTTGCTCGAGTGCCTTCTTTCAGACGTCTAGAACTTCGTGCAGACGCCTGAGGGTGTCTTCAGATGTCTGGGGATACTCTCGGACGTTTGAAATCACTTCGATCCTCGCACTGACGTGCCTCCCCAACCCTCTGGACGTTAGGATAGACGTCTGATAGTCTCTCTAGACGTCTGATTCTGCGGAAAAATAACTCCGTAGAATCGTTTGCGAGCTCTCTCTCCCGCAGAAGCTGCAACAACTGTAGCATCTCCTCGTCTCCCTCACGAGTCCACTGCTCTCAGGCCTCCAGTATCCTCCGCTCTCTGCTCTCTCCTTCTCCTGCTCCCTCTCGGCGGTGGTGTGGGAACGAATGAGGAGGAGGGGGCTTATATGGATATGGAAGGCATGAGGAGAGGTAAGGTGGAGGGAATGGGGAGGGTGTCGTCGTGGGTGCGGGATGGGGTGGTGTGAGGCGTGAGGGGGTGGTGTACGGTGGAGAGGTGTATGTGCGTGGGGTAGTGTTACGAACGTGGCATTAGACGGGTTTTTGAGACGTCTGGGAAGCGGCCCAGACATCTGACCAGACGTCTGGAACCCTTCCCAGATGTCTGGCAATAAATTTTTGCAGCGTACGGGGTTGCTTCTGCGCGCCTGCGCATGCAGACTGCCCCCGCCGCTCGCGTTCCTCCTTTTCCTCTCTCTCCTCCTGTAGGCGCGCAGCTCTCTTCTCTCTCTCCCTGCACGGCCTTATAAGGCCCCCTCGCCCTCTCCCTCACCCTCATCTCCTCCGCCTTCCTCTTCTCCTTCTCCCTGCCAGTGCGAGAGCGTGAGCGAGCGAGGGAACGGCGGCAGCAGCGGCCGTGGCGAGAGTGCGGGAAGGAGGGTTGCGAGCGGAAGGGGGAAGCTCGACCGCGAGGGTTCGAGCTTGCCGGGGCAGCTAGAGCCGTCCGATGGGGGAGCGGCGGGCGTGGGGTGTCGCGGAGGGGCTGCTGCAGCTCGGGCAGCAGGCGGACGGGGGCGGCGTGGCCGTGCGTCGCGGGCAGAGAGTGTTGAACGATTTACGAACCTACGCCAACGTGTTCGGTTTTGGAAAACCTGTCGTTGTAGTTCGAAAGCGAAGGATTCGTGTTCAACAAATAAAATTTATATCGAAATTAAAATTCCGGGTCGAACACAGGGAGGCGAACGTTTGATTTAAAAACTTCGCGTTTCTTTTTATTTTGTCACAAAGAAATTCAATTTAAACTATCTAAGTATCTACAACAAATAAAAGAGAGAGAGGGAGTAAGAGAGAGAGAAGGAATACTATACATGGAAATCAAAATGAGATGTAGAATAGACAAGGAATTTATCATAAAAGAGTTCTTTCGTTACAACTAGAAAACATAAAACAATTACTCTAGAAAGCATTAAAAGAATGGAGGGAGAAATGTCCTCCTCGACGATCGCTCGGAGGACGAATAGACTACTCTAGAAAGCAGTAAATCTATACTAGAAAGCAGTAAAAAGAATAGGGAGAGAGAATCCTCCTCGACGGTCGCTTGGAGGACGAGCCGGACGGGACGACGCCTGGACGAAGGAGAACGAAGCGGGACGAAGGAGGACGAAGCAGAAGAACGGGAATGAAGCAGCACGCCGTCGTCGTCGCGGGATCCACTTCCGAAGGGAGACGAAAATTTGGACTTTATCTCGCGAGAAGCATCCCGGGTGTGGGACAAGCTTCTCTTGAGCTTTGGAGAGGTAGAGAGGAGAAGGAAGGGATGAAAATTTCGTATGGAGGGGGTCTCCTTTTATAGTTGCAAGGAGTGGGGGCAAAATGGACATTACATCTTCAAAATAATAAATAAGGGGTCTTTAGTGACGGATAAAACCGTCGCTAAAGCCCCCAACGTGGGCGTAGCCTCCGCGCCCACGCGCGCCCGCTCGGCTGCCCGCGCGTAACGCCTACGCACGTCGCTTGATTTTCAGCCGTCCGATCGCGAGATCGGACGGCTTAGATCGCGTCCGCACCCGCTGCGTAACGCGCCCGCCCGCGTGCGATCGCGCGTTACGCCCGGCGTGCAATCGCGCGTCGTCCTGATTGAGCGCGCGCAGCCGTTGGATCTTCATCTGACGCTCGTGCGCGCCCACTCGCCCGCGCCTTCCACCCCCTCACCGCGGCTCGAACCCGCGACCTCCGCTTCGCCCGCAGCTGCGTCGCCGCTGCGCTACGCGGGCGAAATGGTCGCGCGGACGTTTTTAAGCGCGAGCGACCGCAACCGTTGGATCGAGATCCAACGGCGGAGAGGAGACGGTGCGCGGTCTTCACCAGACGCATGCGGCCGATTGGGCGGCTGAGATGGCGCCACGTGGCACCATCTTGGCCGTCCATCTTCTGGAAGTTGTAGATGGTGCCACGGATGTCGGATTGACTCGATTTTTGTGTCGTTGGGCTGCGATCGTCGATCCGAATTCATCCGTGTGGTCGGATTTGCCATCTGAAGTGCGGATTTACTCCATCCTGGCCCTTGATCTTCTAGGGTTCCCCGATCTCTATCTGATGCTACGGATGCCTGATTAGGGCGATCTTGGAGTCGTTGAACTCCAATTGTCACCCTGATCATATCCATACGGTTGGATCTTTGATCCGAGGCCCCGATAAAATATTTGCCCTGTCCAAGCACATAAAAGGAGACAATTAACCTCCATTTTATTCAAACTACTCTAAATGCAAGATGATGCATGTAATGCAATATTTATATCATGAAATGCAATCCTATGCTTAAGAACATGCATAAATAGACATTTTAAGTAGTGTAAATGTGTTTGCATCATACCCCCATGCCTATCTTTTGCTAGTCCCTAGCAAAAACTATATGCTATTTATAAAAGAATTAGGTTAGATTATTTGGACCTGAGTTATTTTCAATTGTTAAGAAATTGTCTACTTAAGAACTGAACTTTCAAAGACACAACAGTGCCCGGGTATCAGCCAAAATGCAGACCGCCTCAAGCCTCGCCTTATTCAAAGAAAAATTTCTTTTTCTGTTTTTACTCTCTTTTTTTTTTTTGGATTTTCAAATTTTAGGGTTTAAGAGTGGCTTTCTACGGCCATTCAACTCACCCAAGATTTGATGAGAACCCTAAGTTTTAAGCATCTTATTGTGATTGTGATAGACTCGTTGACCGGCAATTAGAACGGACTTCGGATTTCTACGCCTCTAGGTGACCTCAAAAAGAATTCTGCCTAAAGGTGTATCTTTACAACCGGTAGCTTTCTCCCTACTTTTATTATTATTATTTTTTTTTTTTTTTTAACGGGGTCAACACAAGGGTGAATCCAGTGTATATCTCCCCGGTTTATTCTACTTCTCCGCTTCTTCCTAAGTGTTTTAGGAATTTTTAGTGCATTTTCTGAGCTGGGTTCTGGACAACCGGTCGATGAGCTGTTACCACCGACAACTTGCCAGCCATACTCGTGCGGCGAAGTGTGGCTTATTTCTTTTTGTTCTTTTCTCCTTTTTGATTTTTTTTTTTTTTTTTTTTTAAGTAGGTGGCTTCCCTGGTCTAAGATTTACCTAAAGGCAGCAAAAAGAGAAAGGTCAGTGACTGGGCTCTGGACAACCTACCTATGGACTGTTACCCACGATAACTTACCAGCCATATCACCCTAGAAGGTTCATTAGCTCCCAATTTCCATTAAAATCGCCAAATAACGAGTCAGTGCAAAGAAAGTATGTAGATGCTTAAGACTCAAAATTCCCTCACATCAGAGGGCGGGTTGATAAGTCGTGTACTTATCACCCAAACTTATTTACTCCAATTAAAATAAAATTCAAGTTGGCGAGAACTCGAAAAACAAATCCACATTTTAGTGGATATACGGGCTGATTAAGTCCAAAGACCTGAAGGGTCTTTGTGTTCAGAACATAATATAGTATTTCTTAAGATCGAAAATTTTCTTAAACCCAAATTCTCTTTCCTAATTTTGATTTTTTTTTTATATAAAATAAAACAAATCTACGGAGCTGACGAATGAATTCAAAGATAAATATCCATCCCCCCATGCCTATCTAATGCAATGTCCTCATTGTATTAAAAAGACATAAAACAGAGTGGAAAAGCGTAGAAAGCACCTGAATTGCGTGGATATCGGGTCCGCTCCGAGATGAAAATGAAAAAGAACTGTATATGTGCTGAGTTTAGTGCCTTCAGCTAGGCACACTATACAAAGAAAAGAAATGAAGAATTCACATGTGCAGGTCAGAATTAGAATGAACAGAAGAATCCTCCGACCTGTCAGCAGAGGTCCACAGATGTGGACCAGATTGTGGTGCAGACCCACACCCCATAATCGAGAATATCTTAGGTTCTGGATAAAAATTACCCAAAACCTAAAATCAGAATGCAAGCGGGGTCGGGCCTGCGATTTGTGAGGATGCAACCCAAGGCCAAAATGTCGGGTTACAGAAAATTGAAGCTCAAAAGGATAATCGTTAAATGTGTGCTTGAGTTTGACATCCTCGAAACAAATGTCGTAAGGGTTCTGATTTGATGGTTTCAGCTTAAAAGGAACCCTTAGACTCAATCTTCCATTTCCTCCAAAATTGACTTCCCAAATCAGAATTTCCCAGCTCCTATCCTCCTCATTAGGCATATCAAATTCCATGACCTCTTGTATATTCATCACCCCGTCTGAAATCTCCAAGTCTAGATGATGTGGCAAAATCAAAATTGACTTGGGTCTAATTATCTCAGAATTAGAATCATCAATAAGCTCAACAGGGTGTAACTGATAATCAGGGCATTGAATTAATTCCTTCAGAAAATGCGATTCTGGATCCGTATCGTGTGCCCTAATAAGATCAGTTTCCTCAGTTATTGGGCTATCAAATGATCTATCAGATTCCTCAGGCCCAATCGTCTCACAAAAATCGTGATCTGAAAACTCGTGTGAGACTTCGCAACTTGAATCTTCACCATCAGGATCCGTATCAATGTATGTCCCAAAATCATTTGTCACTTTGCGTTCCAAGGAGACATACGTTTCCTTGTAACCCGGCTCAGGGATTTCAGGTGAAGAAATCAAATCATCCTTAATTGGTTGTTTTAATTCAATCTGGTCAGCTTCGTAACACGTGTCCCCCCCAACAGGTGCCTGAGTGGGTTCTGTCATTGGCTTTCCTGAAGAGAGTTCATCCTGGGAATTATTCCAAGATTGAATCAAAGCAACCACGAATCTCATCCTCAATTTCGCTAATTTCCCAAGTAGAAACTCACCCGGGTTCTTATCCTTAACATCCTGGAGCCAATCCAACAAAGACTTATTTAAATCATCAATCATTTCAATCAGGGGCTCCAATCTCTCAATGCAAGGTATTGGCTGAACTTCTAAAGATTGAATGATATTCCTCAAGTTAGCCAGAACCTTATCTTGAACCTGATTAACCTGAACCAAATGAGTTGGTTCAGGGTTGGGTGGGTTTGACATCAATGTAGAGGAATTAACGAATTGAGATTCGTTATACCCATCCTGATAATAGGTCATTTCAGATTGTTCAAAAGATGGAGATGACCTAAAGGCAGTGAAATCAGAGGATGGGTAAGGATCAGTGTATCCTTCTTGATTGTAGATCGCATTAGGTTGTTCATGAAAGGAGGACGATCTATAATCGATGCAACTCTGAGAAGGATAGAATTGAGAATCAAAGTGTTCAGGGTTAGACCCTAAACACGGGGGTCCGGAATTGTATCCCCAATCCGAATTATCCCAACTAACTGATGGTCGATTACAATACGAGTTGGGATAATTGTCATGTTGAGGATAATTTACAACAGGAGGGAAAGAGCGGGAATGCGTGAAATATGTGGAAGGATTCATGAGACACGGGAGGAAGAAAGGTGCCCTGCAATACAAACAATCAAACCTGTCCTTAAATGTGTTAGCCTATAGACCTACAGACTCCTAAAACCCGTCTTGAGATAAAGGAACGATTTGATCTACTTCTGTCTGTTCAATCCAACCAGTTAAAAGGAGGGACTGGGGAGAAGGTTCTTCCTTCGGCTTGCGCCTCCGGTTCCTAGTGTACCCCCCAGCCGCGATCGTTTGACTCTGCTCCCCTAGCTAGACATCAGATTGAACAGTAGAAACAGACTAATCGAAAATAATCTCGTTCTGAGTTCTGAAGAGCGAGTCCAATCCTTAAGGCCAACGTCTACTCTGTTTTATTTAGGGCTAGGTTTGAATGTGCTTTGGAATGTGATGGGCCCTTTAAATGGGTTGTGCCCTTAATGATTGATTGCTTTGTGTGTGCGTGCACAACCAGTGGTTTTCAAGCAAGATTAT
Source organism: Thalassia testudinum (assembly GCA_037157565.1). Lineage (NCBI taxonomy): Eukaryota > Viridiplantae > Streptophyta > Magnoliopsida > Alismatales > Hydrocharitaceae > Thalassia > Thalassia testudinum. Next base: position 84,661,245 of record JAZHRO010000022.1, read on the forward strand.
TTTTGATGTGGTGAATTTTAAGGTTAAAATCTCGCTTAGTAGCTTTTAGGATTCAACTTTAGGTGTTTTCAATCAAGTTTCATTAGCACACCAGGTTTTGCAAGCACAGGTGAAGATATTTTCCTTTAAAGTTTAAAAAGAATGTGGAGTGCCTGGTAGATCCCTAAGAGTTGAACCTAATTGGCAGCTACTTGATGAGTTGATTTTATTTGAAGTAGTGCGGCCCAATCAACTCAATCAATTGACCTGTTGCACCACTTAATTAGGTACACAAATGATTACCTAATCTGATTTCTACTCGATTATGTGTTTGGATGTGTGTACCGGCTCCTAAGATTGGTTTACCGGTTGAGTTAGAAAATCAGATGAGGTTGTGTACCTCTGTGAGATTTTTTTTTTATTTTTTTCTTTTTTTAATGTGGGGGTTGGAGTGAGTATGGATGTCAATCAACAAACAATCTAACCTTAGAGTTTATAAGAACACCTAGGTTGATTAATGTTTGAATTATTATGTGATGAAATAAAATCTAATGGGTGGGAGGTGGGGGATAACTTACAAAACCTTCCACAGCACTTTACTCCGATCTACCGCTTTTGCCTGTCTCGAAAGAGTACCTGCAATTACAATAAGAAAGGAGAAAAGTGAGGTAAATGATTTGTAAGTTACAAAACGCGAAGAGAAATCAAAGAGCGTTGCCTCCCCGGCAACGGCGCCAAAGTGTTGAACGATTTACGAACCTACGCCAACGTATTCGGTTTTGGAAAACCTGTCGTTGTAGTTCGAAAGCGAAGGATTCGTGTTCAACAAATAAAATTTATACCGAAATTAAAATTCCGGGTCGAACACAGGGAGGCGAACGTTTGATTTAAAAACTTCACGTTTCTTTTTATTTTGTCACAAAGAAATTCAATTTAAACTATCTAAGTATCTACAACAAATAAAAGAGAGAGAGGGAGTAAGAGAGAGAGAAGGAATACTATACATGGAAATCAAAATGAGATGTAGAATAGACAAGGAATTTATCATAAAAGAGTTCTTTCGTTACAACTAGAAAACATAAAACAATTACTCTAGAAAGCATTAAAAGAATGGAGGGAGAAATGTCCTCCTCGACGATCGCTCGGAGGACGAATAGACTACTCTAGAAAGCAGTAAATCTATACTAGAAAGCAGTAAAAAGAATAGGGAGAGAGAATCCTCCTCGACGGTCGCTTGGAGGACGAGCCGGACGGGACGACGCCTGGACGAAGGAGAACGAAGCGGGACGAAGGAGGACGAAGCAGAAGAACGGGAACGAAGCAGCACGCCGTCGTCGTCGCGGGATCCACTTCCGAAGGGGGACGAAAATTTGGACTTTATCTCGCGAGAAGCATCCCGGGTGTGGGACAAGCTTCTCTTGAGCTTTGGAGAGGTAGAGAGGAGAAGGAAGGGATGAAAATTTCGTATGGAGGGGGTCTCCTTTTATAGTTGCAAGGAGTGGGGGCAAAATGGACATTACATCTTCAAAATAATAAATAAGGGGTCTTTAGTGACGGATAAAACCGTCGCTAAAGCCCCCAACGTGGGCGTAGCCTCCGCGCCCACGCGCGCCCGCTCGGCTGCCCGCGCGTAACGCCTACGCACGTCGCTTGATTTTCAGCCGTCCGATCGCGAGATCGGACGGCTTAGATCGCGTCCGCACCCGCTGCGTAGCGCGCCCGCCCGCGTGCGATCGCGCGTTACGCCCGGCGTGCAATCGCGCGTCGTCCTGATTGAGCGCGCGCAGCCGTTGGATCTTCATCTGACGCTCGTGCGCGCCCACTCGCCCGCGCCTTCGACACCCTCACCGCGGCTCGAACCCGCGACCTCCGCTTCGCCCGCAGCTGCGTCGCCGCTGCGCTACGCGGGCGAAATGGTCGCGCGGACGTTTTTAAGCGCGAGCGACCGCAGCCGTTGGATCGAGATCCAACGGCGGAGAGGAGACGGTGCGCGGTCTTCACCAGACGCATGCGGCCGATTGGGCGGCTGAGATGGCGCCACGTGGCACCATCTTGGCCGTCCATCTTCTGGAAGTTGTAGATGGTGCCACGGATGTCGGATTGACTCGATTTTTGTGTCGTTGGGCTGCGATCGTCGATCCGAATTCATCCGTGTGGTCGGATTTGCCATCTGAAGTGCGGATTTACACCATCCTGGCCCTTGATCTTCTAGGGTTCTCCGGTCTCTATCTGATGCTACGGATGCCTGATTAGGGCGATCTTGGAGTCGTTGAACTCCAATTGTCACCCTGATCATATCCATACGGTTGGATCTTTGATCCGAGGCCCCGATAAAATATTTGCCCTGTCCAAGCATATAAAAGGAGACAATTAACCTCCATTTTATTCAAACTACTCTAAATGCAAGATGATGCATGTAATGCAATATTTATATCATGAAATGCAATCCTATGCTTAAGAACATGCATAAATAGACATTTTAAGTAGTGTAAATGTGTTTGCATCAGAGAGCGAGTGGGGCTCTGGTTCTGGAAAATTTTCCAGAACCAGACGTTTGGGCTTACGACCAGACGACGGTGAAGTCGTCTGGAGGACTGTCCAGACGTCTGACAGGTAAGATATTTCTATCTTGTTCTTTCTTCGCAAGTACGGCCATGCAGCCGTCCGCCACGACTTCATCTACGCTTCGTCGTGCTGAGAACAGGAGTGTGTGTGCGCAGGTTCTACTTGGGAGGGTGCGAGGGCTCGCCATCCCACGTAAATCAGACGTCTGGCCGCAGTGCCAGACAACGGAGAGGACTTCCAGACGTCTGGGGTGACAATCGGACGTCTTGGAACTAAGCCAGACGCCCCAGCAGGCTTCTGGATGTCTGAAGCACTACACAGAGCTAAGGTACAATCTGACCCACCTTTTAAGATGTCTGAAAGAGGTTCCAGACATCTGATTTTGGACAGTTTCATCATTTTTAACCCATTTAGGGCCCATTCAGAGTCCGTTTTCCGCGTTTCGAGTTGCGTTCTTTCCAGAATAAAATCCTCTACCCGTTTACAGTAATTGTATACCGTTCTGAGAAATTCCTTGTGTTTGATCCTTGTGTTAGGACCCCATTCCATTGCAGTCTTGGGGGTTGCAGAGGCACGCGGGATTGCCGACCACGCCCACAGTACTCCCGTTGTAGCTGGTAGAGTGGCTTTTAAATTATTTAGCATAATTTGTTACAATTGTGGAACAATTAATAGAGTCTAGGGCATTGCATGAAACCTAGGACTGAGAACTAGATTGAATGATAGATCCTAGGGTATTGCATGAATCCTAGGATTGGAAAACTAGCGGAATATATAAATATTGCAGTCTTGGAAAAGTAGAAAGGAAATAATAGCTGCCTGTTATGAATGAATAAATATGATTGAGAATATGGGTTGTATGAACGTAAAACTGGAACAGTGAAACCTACAATGGCCAAACAAAAAAGAATATGAACCCTACGGGGAATTAGGAGTAGAACTCCTGGAAAGAGAATAGAATGGAACTGAGAAAGTGAAACGTGGAAGTGTGTTGTCTCTTGGGTACGTGGTACCAAAGAGAGCACACATTACCTCTTAGTGTAGAGGGGAGCTTGCCACCCTCAGGTTGAGACCAGGGTGGGTTTGGCCACTGTGCACCGACTTGCTGGCCCTCGCGTACGCAGTACCGAGGAGAGCTACTAGTGTAAGGAGAGCACTAGCTACTCCATGGGTCCCGGAGTTCTGCTAGCCTCCTACACCGACTTGTTAGGCCCACTGGGCAAACCAAGGTAGTCCGGCGAGGGTGCGCGGACTGTGGAGGGGTTGGACCCCTGTTACTGAGAGGGCTCTGCCCTATACCGGTTCCGTGCTGTGTTTTGAGCGCACCCGTTAACAGAAATGACTGACCACGTGCCAGTGCGGGGTAGCTACCTGTGCGCTTATCGCGCGTGCCGTAGTCACCGTTACGTTTGTCAGCGACCTTGGGGTGGTTGACTGAGGGTAGGACCACCATGGGGGACTCTCCCGGCCAGGAGAGCACCACATGTTACTTCTACTTTTCGGAAAAGACTGCAATCAAGATCATTCCCACGAGGAACATTTGAGATCAAGTGAAGGATCTGAGAAATAAATAAATCGTGAAATAATAGAAAGACGTAAATAAAGAAAGTAAAAATATAACAGCTACTGTACACTCTACTGCTTCTTTAGCTTTTAGTTGCCACTCTACTCAGCGTTTCGCTGACGTGTTACACTCGTTACTTTTCAGGACCAGGTGTTGAGTAGCCAGGGTCAGCGGCTGCAGAGGACGCTGGGCTCAGTAGGGTCTAGTAGAGTTACCCGCAGTTCTTTTTGTACTTTTCTTCCACTGTAGTGAGTAGTTTCCTTGTTACTCCTTGTACTTCTTTATTGTAAGCTTCATGTTATGTACATATTTGTTGTTCTATTGTTGTGGTGGTGTATACTGTAGTAGTTCCTTTTCTTACTGCTGTATTTTGTTACTGCTAGTTATATTCATGCTGAATGTGGTTTATTTTACTACTCTTTTGGTTACTTCCTCGTTGGACGACTAGGTCTTGGGATTAGTCGAGTCGGTCCGATTCTCGCGTCTCGTAGGGACTCGGGAATCGGGTCGTTACAGGTAGGGATGGTGTGGAAAAATTGCGGGGGTACCCCCTCAAGTTCTTTTCCCTCGTATATCCTCAATAAAAACCCAGGGGGTTAAAATTGCACAAAAACCCCTAAAAATTCTGGAAATGCCAAACGACCCTTAGGAAGGGTTATTTCAACATAACAAACTTAAAGGAAATTTCGTCTCCGAAACATAAGCTAACTAAGGTACATAAAATTTAACGTAATTGTGCATAACAAACTTAAAAAGGATCAAATTAAGTCAGAAATGACGCACCCTCGAAAAGCTCCGAGTACTATTCTCGCATCGCTGCCTTAGGCTCCCAAGTGGCCTCCTTGTACCTTTGGCTCCTCCACAAGACCTTCACCAAAGGTACCTTTTTCCATGTTAGACTCTGGATGGCTCTATCAAGTATCTGTACTGGCTTTTTAGGGTAGGTCAAGTCGTTCCCCATCTCGATGTTCTCGTGGCTCAGAACATGGCTCGGGTCGGCGATGTATTTCCTGAGGTTGGACATGTGGAACACGTCGTGCACTGTAGAGAGCTTGGGAGGAAGAGTAAGCCGGTAAGCAATGGGTCCTACCCACTCTAAGACCTTAAAAGGCCCTACAAACCTCGACGCAAGTTTCCCTCTCACCCCAAACCACTGCAAGCCCTTCATGGGCGAAACATGGAGGAAGACGTGATCTCCAACCTCAAACTATACCTCCCTACGCTTCAGGTCAGCGTAGCTCTTCTGCCTGCTCCTGACAGTACGGAGTCATCTGTGGATCTGCTCAATCACCTCCTGACTCTGGCGTGTCATCCTGGGACCAACTTATCACTTGGTCCCCACCTTAACCCAACTCAAGGGAGCAGTACACCTCCTCCAGTACAGAGCCTCATACGGTGACATGCCAATGCTCGAGTGGTAGTTCTTGTTGTATGCAAACTCTACCAGGGGCAAATGCTCCTCCCAGGAGCCTCTCCAGTCTAGTACACAAGCGCGTAGGAGATCCTCATGGGTCTGAATGGTGCGCTCCGACTATTCGTTGGTCTGGGGGTGATAGGCTGTACTGAACCTTAGAAGAGTCCCCAAGGCCCGCTGAAATTCCACCCAGAACTGGGAAGTGAAACGAGTGTCTCTGTCTGAAATAATCTCGCTAGGGACTCTGTGAAGGCACACCACATCCCGGATGTAGCGCTTTGCCAACTATGTTGGTCCAAAAGTGACTTGGATCGGCAGAAACCATGTCGTCTTCATCAATCTGTCCACTAATACCCAGACTGCATCGTGTCCCCGCTGTGTCACAGGTAACCCCACTACTAAATCCATAGTGACACTTTCCCACTTCCACTCTAGCACGGGAAGTGGCTATAGCGACCCTGCAGGCCTTTGGTGCTCGGCTTTCACCTGCTCGCATACTAGGCACTGCTGAACAAAACTACCAACATCCTACTTCATCCCCCTCCACCAGAAATCACGTCGTAGGTCGTGGTACATCTTCGTGTTTCTGGGATGTATGGTGAAGTTAGACATGTGAGCCTCAGTCAGGAGCTCTCTCAACAGCTTCCCGTCTCTAGGAACGCAGAAGCGTCCCCTCATGTGCAGGACTCCATCAGTGAAAGAGAACTCTCCTAGGTTCCCTAACAATACTCGATCTCGCAGTGTCTGCAGGTATGGATTCGTCATCTATCTAGTAACGATACAATCTATTAGCTCTGGTCGTGCCTGCCCCGTCACTATCACTACCCCGCAGTACCCTCATGACTCCCGGGGTCGCCAATTGCTCACCTCCTCCATGAGTCTCCTAGTTTATGCCTGTAAACTAGCCAAGTGGATGGGTGCCTTTCGGCTCAAAGCGTTTGCCACCACGTTGGCCTTCCCTGGATGGTAGGAGATGCTGCAGTCGTAATCCTTCAGGAGCTCTAACTAGCATCTCTATCTCATGTTGAGCTCCTTTTGATTGAATAGGTATTTGAGGCTCTTATGATCAGTAAAGATCTAAAACGTCCCTCCGTAAAAGTAGTGCCTCCATGTCTTCAGCGCAAAGACAACAGCCACCAGCTCCAAGTCATGGGTGGGATAGTTGTGTTCATGGGGATTTAGTTGTCGCAAAGCGTAAGCGACAACGTGGCCTCGCTGCATGAGGACACCACCTAATCCCTACAACGAGGCATCGGTGTAGATCGCGAATCCGCCACTGCTGTCTGGGATGGTAAGCACAAAAGTTGAAGTAAACCTCTCCATCAGTTCCTGAAAGCATGATTCACACTCGTTTGTCCAGGCGAATGGCACGTCTTTCCGGGTCAACTAAGTCATAGGACGTGTGATCTGCGAGAAACCTTGGATAAATCGCCTATAGTAGCCTGCTAGCCCAAGGAAACTGCGTATCTCTGTCACTGTACGCGGCCTCTCCCACCTGAGAACGGCCTCAACCTTGGCTGAATCCTCTGCCAACCCGACTCCCGAGATCACATGGCCCAAGAAGGTAACTTGCCTTAACTAGAACTCACACTTGCAGTACTTGGCATACAGCCTGTACTGTCTCTAAGTGTCCAGGATCATGCAGAGATGCTGTCCATGCTATGCCTAGTTTCGAGAGTAAACAAGCACGTCGTCAATGAATGCTACCACGAACTGATCCAGGTATGGCCGAAAGACGCGGTTTATTAGATCCATGAAAGTGGCGAGGGCGTTGGTCAGCCCAAATGGCATGACCAAGAACTCGTAGTGACCATATCGCCTGTGGAAGGCTGTCTTGGAGACGTCGATTTCCCTGGTCCTCGACTAATGGTAACTTGAATGATGTCGATTATCAATTTAATTTATTTATTACTCGAAATTTGAAAACATTTCGAGGTCGAACTCAGGGAGCAAATTCGATTTTAGAAGCAGAAAAATTACAATTTGCAATAATGTAATGTTTTACAAAAAAATGTAGAGAATAAAAATAGAATTTTTCTTCTCCTTTTCTTCTTTTCTCTCCGTGTTCTTTGCTCTCTCTCTCTTTCCTTTTCTTTGTCTCCAGACGTCTGATTCTATGAATCAGACGCCTTAAGTAGCATTTGCTATAGTGCACATTTTCTTCTTCTTTCTTTCTTCTCTTTGGTTGCTGCTTGTTGTGTTAGCTCTAGGCGTTTTGCGGTGTTATAAAAATTACGTTCGTTGCAGTATATTGCAAAAAGCTATCACCAATTTATTACAATTTATTACTTGGAAATATCCCGAGGTCGAACTCAGGGAGCACACCTTAATTCCAAAAGCTTACAAATTCACAATTACAAAAAGTCAAGAGAGAGAGAGGATAAAATAAAGAAAATCCTTTTCTTTTTTCTTTCCCTTCTCTTCTTCTCTTTCCCGTCTCTTTTCCTCTTTTCCTTTCCTTCTTTTTCTGCCTTTCCCTTTTTCGGATGTCTGATTCTCTGAATCAGATGCCTTATCGGCCCTGCTGCTATAGTGCCTCCTTCTTTCTTCAGTTGTCTTCCCTTCTTCTTCTTTCTCCTTCGGCTGCTGCAGCTCTTCTCCTTCTCTTTCTTCTCTCTGCAGCTTTCCTCCTTCCTGGCTTCCATTCCTTCCTTCCTTCTTGCGGCTACGTCTCCTCCGCCTTCTTCTTTCTTCTTCTCTTTACGGGTGCTTTGCGGCTGCTAAGTCCTCGCTGCTTCTCTTCTTCTTTTCCACCTGTTCCCTGCACACACGCAAACGCAAAACCTACCCCTACCCTTTACCACGTCTCTCTCTCTCTCTGTGGATCTCTCTTTGGTACGCTCCCCAGAGCTAGGTAATCGGGTCGAGTCGCGTGCCGGGGTCCAGGCGCACCGGCGTGGGTGTAGTGCGCGAGGAGTGCTCAAGAGGGTAGTTGGGTCGGGTCACCAGGTCTGCGTGGGTAGTGCCGCAGACGAGGTGCGTGTATAGGTGAGGGACCTCACCCCTGTGTGACTTGAGGCGAATAGCCTCAGTCACTTTTTCTCTTTATACTGGTGCGGGCACGCGTCAGCTTCCGAGGTGGAACTAAAGTCCCACCTGCATCTTCGTGTGTCGGTAAGAGAAAGGCTTGACTAATTGGGGCAGTGGCCGAGGCCTTCAACCCCAATTGCGAGCCCGAGTGTGTGCGTGAGGGTAAGCCGCACCTTCTGGACCTGGGGACTTGGCGTGCTGCGGCCTGGAGAAGCTTACGAAGCAACTTCGTCCTTCTCGTCAATGGCGGCGAGCCCCTAGAACCTGAAGGCACCAAAACGGCCTCGCGACCACGTTAAAAAGCTCAGGGAGCTTCGCCAAAGTGCGGCGAGTGTGCAGAGGTGGTCGACGAGGCATGGGAATGCCTGTGGGAGCATGCCTAGGGTTTACTGTGGCCGTGGAGTTGGGTGTGTTTGGGGGGCGAATGCAGAGGTGTTGGCGGTCAATGGAGATGGGGAAACTAATTAGGTAGTGATGGTGGAGCTTTTGAGGGGTTTGGCGAGGTGGATGGAGGCGTGGAATGGTGGGGTCACCTCGCCGGTGGTCTGCTGGAGGTGTGGATGATGGTGGTGGTTGGCAACTGTCGAGGGGTTAAAAGTGACAATTGACGAGGGGGAAATAAAGAGGGGAGAAAGAGGAAGAGCTTTTACCTAGCTAAACGGACGAAGGGGGGCAAGAGGTAGACGGCTCGATTCTGCTATCGCCGGAGACGACGTCCTGTGGGGAAGATGATGACGACAAGGAAGAAAGACCGGAGGATGCCTGCTGGTACGGCGAGGCACGACGAACGATGGCAAAGCTAACCCTGCCACTGGTATTGTGGCAGGGCGATGAGAGAGGGAGCGGAGAGTCGTTGGAGCCTGCGAGCAAATGGCCGGAGGAGGAAGAGACGAAGGTTGGGGAAATTCCTTGGCCAAAACAGGCTTAAGACGACTGAAGGGCCTTGCCGTCCCTTAAATAGCAGTTGGCGAGGAGTGGATCTCGAGGAGAGAGTGTGGAGAGCTTGCCAGAGAATAGCTAGAGAAGAGACCCATTCCTCTCGTGCGTTCGCACGAGAGGTATGGGCAGTGGCAAGACAAGGGAGGGGGTCCGTGCGGAAGAGGACAACGCAGGGAACTCCCCCTTCACTTCTGAGAGCGGCTCCCATACCCTGCACGGCGCCATCCTCCGCACAAAGTCGCCGGAGGTATGGGCAGCTGCACGGGGTGGCAGAGGGACCGTTCTGTAAAGAATGAAAGGAAAGATGGGGGGTAAAGTGCAAGGGTTCAAAAAGTAATTCATGAGGACCAATTTGTAAAGTAGGTCAAAATGGCCTTCCCTTAAGTCCAAATTTTGATACAAGCCTAATTTGGTCCTAAGGAATCTAATGGTGAAGTTTTATTTTAGGTTTGACCACGTTTGACCGATCAATTTGCACAAAAACTCAAATTAGGTCAAAAATTGGGTATGGTTCTCAATTTAGGTTAAGGCATGTTCCAATGGACAAATTGAAGGTTCTAAACCATATGGGATGTTTTTCCATGAATTTTAGAGGGTTTAATTGACTTTTATATTTCCTGGAACTTCGTGAATTAAAGCAGGTTTGGTTTAGGGTTACAAAATGTCATTTTATTCCTAGAAATTGCTATAACCCTTTTCAGATCAAATCATCCCACTTTCTTTCTTGTTAAGCCCATTTGACCTGTGTTTAGACCCTTAGACATCCCGTTTGTGTACTGCATTGGTAAAATTAGAGTTTTACCCCTTGTGTGTTGCTTTAAATTCAGATTTATAGTTCTTCTATTTAGGCTTTCCCTTAGGTTTCGTAGGAGCTTTTGTATACTTATTTAGGTCAAAATGTGCTAGTTAGGACTCATGATGAGGCTCTCATCACTGCTGCAGCTGCTTCTTCTCCTTGGCCTTCCTCTTTGCGATAGCTCCTCCTCTTTTCTTCTCTTTCTCTTTGGCTCTTTCTTCTTCTTCAACTGCTTCCTCTGCCCTCTTCTTCTTCTTCCTTTCCTTCTGCATTGTGCTCCTTCCTCTGCCTTCTTCTTCTTTAGCTCCTGCTCCTACAACTAAGTCTTCAGCTTCTTCCTCTTCTTCTTCCTTCGCGCAGCTGCTTCTTCTTCCTTCGCACAGCTGCTTCTTCCTTCCTTCCTTCTTCTTCTTCTGCTTCCCTACACAGGTACACGGTTAAGCAAAACCTACCCCTACCCTCCCCACGTCTCTCTCTTTCTATTTCTCTCTTTGGGTCACAGCTCTCCCAGAGCCAGCCGGGTTATTGTGTTGGGTATACGCGCCCAGGACCAGGCCCACCGGCGTGCGGTGGTGGGCGAGGAGTGCACGGGTAGTCGGGTCAAGACCAGGTCCGCGTAGCGTGGGGTCGCGGATGAGGCGTGAGGAGGCGATAAGCCCAATGCACAAAATCAATTTATGTACCTACGCTTGCTCGAAAACGCCCGAGGTAGGACTAAACTTCCCACCTTTTGTCGCGCGCCTAGCAGCAGGAGTCACATCCAAATGCAGCTGCAGCTATGGCCTTCAGTGCCAATTAGCTGCCTGGAGCTGTACGCAGAAGTATTCCGCACCTTCTGGACCTGGAGGCCTGGGGCGTTGGGACCTGAGCAAAGCTTTAAGCAAGCTTCGTGCGTCTGTGCCAATGGCGGAAGGGGCTGTGGACCTGAAATCACAAGAATGGCCTTGCGGCCTTATCAGAACACTCAGCAAGCTTTGTCGGAGCACGGTGAAGGTGGCTCGGGGGTCAGCATGGTGTGAAGACACCTGTGCGTGTGTGCCTAGGTCACACTGTGTGCATGCAGGTGGGTGTGTTTGGGGGGAGGAGGCAGTGGGTGGCGTGGTGAATGAAAGGGCGAAAAGTGATCAGTGGGATGTGGTGAAGCTTAGGGACTGGTCGGCGAGGGGTGGAATGGTCTGTAGTGGTGGAATGGCGACACCGAAGTTGGTGGTCGGAAATGGAGAGGGTGATGGTGGACTATGGTGTCGAGGGGTCAAAAGAATGAATTAACAGAGGGGAAATAAAGAGGAGAGTGAGGGAAGGTTATCTAATCGAGTCCAGAGCGAAGGGGGAAGGCAGATGGTGAGCGGCTAGTACTGCTGTCGCCAGAGATGACTGTGCCCAGGGGAAGAAGACGGCGACGAGGAAGGGGGTCGGAGAGCGCTCACTGGTACGACGCGACGCGGCGGAGGACGGCGGAGCAGGCTCTACCATTGGTACGGTGGCAGAGCGATGAGAGAGGGGGGAGGAAGTCGTCGGAAGCTCTGGGCAGTTGGATGGAGTTGGGAGGAGACGAATTTGAGGGGGATCTCAGGCCAAATCGAGCTTGAGGGAAGCGGCGAGGTCTGCCCTTTCTTAAATAGGCGAAGGCAAGGTGGGAAGCATGCAAGGGTGGTAGAGAGCCACGCCAGAGGTATGGGCAGTTGGATACCCATACCTCTCGCGAGTTCGCACGAGAGGTATGGTGGGTTTCAGGGCATGGGGAGCAGCTCATGCGGTAGGGGGCTCCGTAGGGATCTCCCCTTTCAAATCTGTGGCCGGCTCCCCATGCAGATGAGACGCCATCCTCCGTGCAAAGTCACTGGAGGTATGGACTTCTGCTGTGGATGGAAGAGGGACCGAAGTGAAGAAAACGACGAGGAAGTTGAGGGGGTAAACGCAAGGGTTTCAAAAAGTTGAGGGTCAGAAAGTAATTTTGAGGACCGATTTGCGAAATGGGTCAAGACGCCCTTTCCTTAGGTCCAAATTTTGATATAAACCTAATTTGGACCTAAGGAATCCAATGGTGAAGTTGGATTTTAGGTTTGACCATGTTTGACTGGATATTTTGCATAAAAACTCAAATTAGGTCAAAAATTAAGTATGGACCTCAATCTAGGTTAAAATAGGTTCCAAAGGCCAAATTGAAGGCTCTAAACCCTAGGGGATATTTTTCCATAAATTTTAGAGGGTTTAGTTTATTTATATCTTGCTTGGAACCTTATTAACTAAAGTGGATTTATTTTTGGGTTATAGAATGTTATTTAATTCCTAGATTTTGTCATAACCCTTTTCTGACCAAACCATCCCACTTTTTCTCTTATTAGGTTCACTTGACCTATGTCTAGACCCTTAGAAATCTCGTTGATGCACTGCAATGGTAAAATTACAGATTTACCCCTTGTGTCATGTTTTATTTTCAGATTAACAATTCCCTGAATCAGGCCTTCCCTTAGGTTATGTAGGAGCTTTTGTTTACTTTATTAGGTTAAAATGTGCTAGTTATAGTTCATGATGAGGTTCTCATCACTGACCTCAGATCTATCTTAGAGAACACTGTAGCGTCTCCCAGCTGATCAAAGAGGTCATCAATACGTAGCAATGGGTACTTGTTTTTGACGGTGACCCGATTTAGCTGTCTGTAATCGATGCACAGCTGAAGGGTATCATCCTTCTTCTTCACAAATAGGATAGAGGCTCCCCATGGGGATGCATTGGGCCTCACAAAGCCCTTCTCCAATAGATCTTGTAACTGAGACTTGAGCTCTCGCAGCTCAAGTGGGGCCATCCTGTATGGTGCAGTAGAGATGGGGCCGGTCCCCGATACCAATGAGATCTCAAACTCGGTCTCACACTCAAGTGGTAGTACTGGCAACTCCTATAGAAAGACGTTGGGTACTCACGAACCATCGAGATACTTTGTATATCGACTATGGGACTAGGCTCTGCTACGAGACAAGCTAGGAAGCCCTCACACCCCTGGCTTAGTAGCTTCACTGCCCGAAGCGCGGAGATGCACTTGAATCCTCCGTCTACTAGCTGACCGTGGAACTCGAAGGGAGGCAACTCTGGTATGGAGAAGACAATCTTCCTCCCAAAGTAGTCTACTAGTGCATGATAAGCAGCAAGCCAGTTCATCCCTAGGATCACGCCGAAATCCTCCATTGGGAGCACGATCAGGTCAATCGGAAGACTGTATCCCCCTATAGCGACCTCACAATTAGTGAAGACCTCCTCGGTGACAAATTCCTGTCCTCCTGGGCCTCTAATTAGGAATGGATCCTCTAACAATACACTGCCCAATCCCAAGCTGACGACAAAACTCGTAGAGACAAACAAGTGCATGGCACCAGAATTGAAAAGCACGTAAATGAGCCTGCCGAAAACTGTAACCATACCTGCTACCACGGAACCTGAATCTCTAGCTTCTCTGTCGGTCAGGACATTAACACATCGCTCAGCCCTCGGTGCAGAAGAAGCAGCCATGCTCTGGGCCGGGTGAGAAGTAGCTGGGCTGTACCCTCCTTGTGACTGCTGTCCTCCTCCTCGGGCCTGGTAACCGCGGCCTCCAGTGCTTGGTGCTGAAAGCATCTGCTGCGTTTTGGCCCTAGATGGGTAGTCCCTTCGTATGTGGCCCGGCTGGCCACACTGGTAGAGAGGAACGCGACCTCCTCCCTCTGTCTACTGTCCCTGCTGGTAGCTAAGCAGGGATTTGCTGCAGTTGGCTGGTCCTAGTCTGGGGCCCCCAAAGGTCCTTGGTGGACCCACAGGGCGGGATGACTCCTCCGCAGGTACCGTGTGCCTCCTCTCTCGGCAACCCTACGAGTGCTCCTACTAGTAGTGCCTCTTTCATCCTTCCTTGTCGACGTCTCTCACGGCCGGGTTGGTCTCCTCATAGGTCATGGCTGCCTCGACTATGCAAGAGAAAGTAGGCAACTTCAGGGGCTTTTCATACCCCTAAATGGCAAGTCGGAGGCCCTCAGTGAACCTCCATAGGCGCTCCTTGGTAGATGCAGCTGTTGGAACGAAGAGTGACAGGTCCAAGAAACGCATATGGTATGCGCTAACCATCATCGCCCTTGGCGGAGAGTGTGGAACTCCCGTCTCCTCTGATCATGCCAAGTTTGTGGGAAGTACTACTCACAGAAGAGTGCTACAAACCGGTCCCACGCTAGCTCTCCCTCCTGTCCTCTGACCGCCTTCCACCACCTGTAGGCTGCACTCTCCAGCTGGTACGTGGCGAAGGCCACACGGCACTCTGTAGGAGGATGGAGTGTGTCAAAGATCTTCTTCATCTACCCCAGCCAATCCTCTGCCTCAGATGGGCTTTCCTCCCCCTTGAAGGAGGGGGGCTTCAGCTTCCTGAACTGGCCAAAGATCTCATGGTGGAGCTGTAATAAGGAATAGGTACGCCTCCAGATAAGGAGGGCTCGTGCTCCGAAGTATCTGAGGGAGGTGGGGGTAGTGGAGGATCACCCCTTCCCCCTCCAGCTCTCTAGCATCGTGGCAGCTCACCTGCCTTATGGAGGACTCCCCCTCCGCATGCCTAGGGAGAGGTGCTGCTGGAGCTCCTCCCGTATGATATCCCGGATCAGCTAGGCGAGGTTTGAGGCCTGAACGCCTCGAAGGAGAGGTGGAGCTGCCCCATTCTTGGCCATCGCTCGTCCTCTCCTACGACCACTCCCACAGCCGCAAACACGTCCGCGGCCCGCCTCAAGAGTTCCCTGGCGAGGCATCTCCTATATGGAGATCGAAGAAAAGACCAAACTGTCAAGCGATAATCAAGATAATACGTTGTGATGGCTATCCTAGCTACATGTACAAGTATGGTTACTTCCAGATCATTTGGTTCATTTCTCGAGATGACTTTGCTCTGATACCACCTGTCACGACCCGTTCCCAGCTTCCTACAGAACCCAAGAACGGCTCGCCTCATCAAACCCCAAGACTCAGTTGTCCAACGAGAAACAACTAAACATATATTCATTCCACAACCACACCAGTAATGTAAATAAGCAGAAAATATATAACTGATAATAAAAGAAATAGAATAGCAAACCACTAGAATTTTCATAGGATACAATGAAAAGTACTGTTACAAATATAGCCATCACAATAGGGAACTGGTAGAAATATAACTCAATATAAAATACAGGTACTCACTACAACAACAACTCTCTGCAGCAAAACAAAAGAAAGGAAATATGGCTGGGCTCGACTGAGCCCAGCGCACTCAGCAGTAGGTGGTTCTGGCTGCTCGAATACCTGACCTTAACATGGTTACAAAATCCAGGGTCAACTAACGGTGAGGAGAGTGGTAGTTAAGTTATTTACATGTAACATAATTAAACAGTAATATGCTAAACATTCAATTGTCGGTTATTTATTTTCATCCATTTCCAATTTTCTGGTTTATGAGTTTCTAAGTCGAGTACACTAATCAGGTTCCATGATTCTGCTCAATCTTCTTGTTCCCTAAGGGAATGATCTTGCTCGTAGCTTTCCTACGATGTAGGATATACATGTGGCACTCTCCTGGCTGGGAGAGTCCCTCGCTGTAGTCCTACACCCGGTCTACTACCTCGAGGTCATGGTCACAATGTAGTGGTGACTACGGCATTTGCGATAACCGCACGGGTGCTACCCTGGACTGGCACGCAAACAAATGTTTCCGCTACTGGGCCTTACCCTCTCAGAACAGGGGTCTCGCCCCTCCAAGTCCGTGTACCGTCGTCCGACTATTTTGGTTTGCCTAGCGGGCCTAACAAGAGTCGGAGAGGAGAGGAATATACATCCAATTTATTTGATGCATGTGCCAAGCATTTGGTATAGTTCATGAAGTGACGACCCCATATTCCTATCAATCTAATGGGATAATAGAGCAAAAGAATAGGACCCTAACTGACATGGTTAATGATCTCTTGCAAAGCTCATGATTACCTACTTACATGTCGGGGGAAGCTTTGAATATGGCATGCCATACTTTGAATAGAGTTCCCCTCAAGCATAAGGAAAGTAGTACATTTGAGATTTGGAGAAATAGGAAACCAAGTTTGAAATACCTCAAAGTGTGGGGTTGCCTTGCAAAAGTGGTTATCAAAGAATATAAGAGGAAGAAGCTTGGACCTAAGGCAGTTGACACGGTCTTTTCTGGGTTACATTGATAATAGCTATGCCTATAGATTTTTGGTTGTAAAATCTGAGATTTCAGGCATAGATGTCAACACTATTGTTGAACTTCGCGATGCTACATTTTTTTAGGATGTTTTCCTTATAAAGACTGGATTACTCAAAATGTGACTTCAGATGATCTAGCAACCACATCTGGTTCTATTCCTGATCAAGTGGAAAGGATGTCTAATGTAAGGGTTATCTCTTTTCATTCTGAACCCTATCAAGTAGAAGAGTCTGAACCTAGGAGAAGCAAAAAACCAAGAATTGCCAATGATTTGTGAAATGACCCTTCCCAAGGGTCGTTCGGCATTTCCAGAATTTTTAAGGGTTTTTGTGCAATTTTAACCCCCTAGGTTTTTATTGAGGATATGCGAGGGAGAAGGAAAACTTGTAGGGGTGCCCCTGCAATTTTCCCACACCATTCCTGCCCCACGCACACACACCTCTCCACCGTACACCACCCCCTCACCCCTCACGCCACCCCATCCCACACCCATGACGACACCCTCCCCATTCCCTCAACCTCCACCTTACCTCTCCCCATGCCTTCCATCTCCATATAAGCCCCCCTCCTCCTCCGTTCGTTCCCACACCACAGCCGAGAAGGAGTAAGAGAAAGAGAGAGCGGAGAGCAGAGGATACCGGCAGCCTGAGAGAAGTGGGCTCATGAGGGAGACGGGGAGGTGCTGCAGTTGCTACACCTTCTGTGGGAGAGAGAGCTCACAAATGGTTCTACGGAGTTATTTTTCCACAGAATCAGACGTCTGGAGAGACCATCGGACGTCTGTCCAGACGTCCAGAGGGGTTGGGGAGGCATGTCGATGCAAGGACTGAGGCAGTTTCAGATATCCGAGAGCATCCCCAGACATCTGAAGACACCCTCAGGCATTTGCACGAAGTTCCAGACATCCGAAAGAAGGCACCCCAAGCAAGGTCTCCAGTCCGTAGAGTATGCGGGACCTGCGGAGATGTCGGGAGCTATCGTACGAGCCCCTTTCCACTTGATTGACCTAGTAGAGTGGTTCTCTCTAATCCCATAAATAATAATTAAATTACATTCTTTAGAATTATTTGATTGAACCCTAGGTTGTGAGATGAACCCTAGGGTTGAAAGAGATTAATGCATGATACTTTAGAAATATTCGATTGAACCCTAGGTTGTGAAATGAACACTAGGGTTGAAAGAAATGAATACGCATTTAATGAATGTTTAAATTGTTGTGATGTTTTCTAAAAGTAGTAAATCATGAGCTGCCGAACTACATTTAATGAACCATGACATGAATGGAAATACCTGCGGTGTACTGAATAATCGATTGTGAAATCTTGAGCTTCCTGTTACGAACCCTATAGGGAATTTAAAAAGAAACCAAGAACACTATACTATGGAAAACCCAATGGTTTTGGAACATGTTGTTTACAGGTGGCTGTTTGGACTTGGTTAAGGGAAGTGAGCTAGCCCTCATGTACGTGTACCGAGGAGAGCAACTATCCCTTTAGAGTAGAGGGGAGCTAACCGCCCCTTGGATTAAGACCCAAGGTTAGGTTTGGTTACACTACGACGACTCCTGTTTGGCCCTCGCATACACAGTCTTGAACGATCAATTTTCGCTTAAGAAAATAAGTTGTCAAAGTAAAAATTCAGCAGTGGAAAATCAATCGACAATAATTAAGATAAAAATCACTCACAGAAGAGCGGGTCGTTTCCATGGGGAGGCAAGGAGTCTATTAGAACTTGCTAGACTCTTTGTTGAACGTACGAATTGCTATGCTAACGTGTTTGATTTTGAAAACCTGTCATTGTAGTTTGAAAGTGAAGAACTCGTGTTCAATAAATAAAATTTATACCGAAATGAAAATTCTGGGTCGAACACAGGGAAGCGGACGTTTGATTTAAAAACTACGCGTTTGTTTTTATTTGTCACAAAGTAATTCAATTTAAAACTATCTAATTATTTACAAAAAATAGAATAGAGAGAGAGAGTAAGAGAGAGAGAGAGAGAACATGCATTTAATATTTCAAAATGTTTATACAATCAAACCAAATAAAAATTACACTAGAAAGTAGGAAATCAGCTACACCAGAAAGCAGGAAAATTCTACACTAGAAAAGCTGTAAAGAAGAATGGAAGAGAGAAGTTATCCTCCTCGACGATTGCTTGGAGGACGAGCCGGACGGGACGACGCCTGGATGAAGGAGGACGGAGCAGGATGAAGCAGAAGAACGGGAACGGAGCAACACGTAGTCGTCACGGGATCTGCTTCCGAAGGGGGATGAAAATTTGGACTCTATCTCGCGAGGAGCATCCCGGGTGTGGGACAAGCTTCTCTTGAGCTTTGGAGAGGTAGAGAAGAGAAGGAAGGGATGAGAATTTCGTGTGGAGGGGGTCTCCTTTTATAGTTGCAAGGAGTCGGGGCAAATTGGTCATTACATCTTTAAAACATTAAATAAGGGGCCTTTAGTGATGGATAAAACCGTCGCTAAAGTCCCAACGTGGGCGTAGTGGCTGCTGCCCACGCGCGCCTGCTCAGCTGCTCTCTCTCTCAACGCATCCGCACGTTCAACAAATCGCGATCGAATGGCTTAAGATGTGCTTCCCCGCTCCTCGCTGCGTGCTCGCCCGTGTTCGATGGCACATCCTCACCTCGCGTGAAATAGCGCGTGGGCGCTATTGGAAGATCTGAGCCGCCCGCAGCCGATCGGGCGGTCGCCTTTAATCGCGCGCGCCCGCAGATCGCGATTCGAACCCGCGTCTTGTGAACGCGAAGCGCCTCGCGACCGCTGCGCTATGGAGCGCGGATGGTTGAGCAGAAGTTTTTAGGTGCAGCCGTTCACAGCCGTTGGATCGAGATCCAATGGCTGAGAGGGGGCGGATGCAGAGGCTTCAGTGGTTGCATGCGGGCGTTTGGGCGGCCGAGATGGCGCCACGTGGCACCATCTTGGCCGTCCATCTTCTGGATGTTGTAAATGGTGCCACGGGTGTAGGATTGACTCGATTTTTGCATCGTTAGGCTGCGATCGTCGATCCGAATTCATCCGTGCGGTTGAATTTGTCATTTGAAGTGTGGATTTACTCCATCCTGGCGCTTGATCTTCTAGGGTTCTCCGATCGCTATCTGATGCTACAGATGCCTGATTAGGGCGATCTTGGAGTCGTTGAACTCCAATTGTCGCCCTGATCACATCTATACGGTTGGATCTTTGATCCGAGGCCTCGATTAAATGTTTGCCCTGTCCAAGCACATAAAAGGAGACAATTAACATCTATTTTATTCAAACTACTCTAAATGCAAGATGATGCATGTTATGCAATATTTATATCATGCAATGCAATCCTATACTTAAGAACATGCATAAATAGACAACTTAAGTAGTGTAAATGTGTTTACATCACTCTTCCAGAAAGGTTCACAATTAAAATCGTGAAGAATTGACACCAAAACCTCTTTCAAATGAGACTTATAGCATTCACAAGTGTTGATAATGCATTTAAGTAAACAAGGGAGGTCTTCTTCGAAAAATATCCAGCAATATAATAATCAAAATCCACAAAATACTATCTTCTTCAATGGCATTCAATGTAATTTTTAATTGGGCACTTCCTGTAGCAAAACAGGGGATTTGCTCCCCTTGGCTTTCACGAGGAGATGGAGCCACGGTTGAATGTGGCTTGCTCGGAGGACATCGAGGACGTGGAGGGGCTTCCGATGATGGTGCTCCCACAGTGGGAGGTGGCTGGAGCCGACCATGAAAGAAGGAGAAACCGCTGGTGGTGGCGTCATCCTACGATCGTGCGTGGGTGGAGGACTACTCGTCTGAGGGCGTGGCCAGTCTCGGGATGGTATAACGATCTCGGGGAAGTCGATGGCACAGAGAACGACAGCTGGATGAGGTGGCTGCGTGTGGAGGATCTGCTTAGAGCTTTGGGTTCTCTTTTGCTGCTGAAGGAGAAGATGAAGAAGAAGAGGTAGCCGGTGGGGGGGTGGGGTTAGGGGGAGGTTGCTACTATGAAGTGGCTCAAAGCATGGTGAGGCACGCGAGGAGAATTGTGGCCTGTGGTCGCGTGTGATGAGGGCACGTTTATCGAGGTGAGATCAATGTTTAAAATCAATGTGTCGTAGTATAGTTGAAATTGCTTGAAAACAAATAAATTTTTATTACTCGAAGTTTTAAGTCTGAGGTCGAACACAGGGAGCAAATTGAGGTTTAAAAATCAAAAGCACAACTTTAAAATTTAATATGCAATGTTAATCATAGTTATAATGCAAGAAGATAATGTATGTAAAGAGAGAACAAAAAATGAACATCTGATTTTGTGAATCAGACGTCTTAAACTTAGGGCTGCTACAGTGCTTTATTTCTCTTCTTTCTCTCTTCTCTGATTTGTCTCTGGCCACTTCCTTCTTCTTTTCTTTTCTCTTCCTTCTCCTTCTCCTTCTCTTTCAGCCCTTCAGCTTCTTCTTCAGTCCTTGCCTTCTCCTTCCTTAGCTTTTTCTTCTTTTTCCCTGTGAGAGAGCGAAACCTACCCCTACCCGCTCCCGTGATCTCTCTTCCTCTTTCTCTCTTAGGCTTGCACTCCCAGAGCCGTTTCTCGAGTAATCAAGTCGAGTGCGCACCCGGGACCAAGCCCACCGACATGCGTGGTGGGCGAGGAGTGCTGGTCAGGTATTCGAGTCAAGCCAAATCCGCGTGCAGTGGGTCACAGACGAGGCAATGGTAGGTGAGAGGGACCTCAACCAGTGGTCAGGAGGCGATAAGCCTATTACACTTTTGCAATTTATGTCACGGTGCCTGTTCACTCACTTCTGAGGTGGGACTAAACGTCCCACCTTCCTGTTGCGCGCGTCCGCAGCAAATGGCGGATCCAATTACAGCTGCTACTGGGGCTTCAGTGCTAATCACTTGGCTGGGGCTACGCGTGAGGGGATTCCGCGTAACCTGGGGCTAGCTTGCAAGCTAGCTGCTTGCGTTCTCCAATGGCGGTAGGCGATCCTGTACCTGTAGTCACGGAAACGGCCTTGCAGCCTCCTCAGAAAGCTCGGGAGGCTTCGCCAAGACACGGTGAACATGTTGCGAGGGTCGACGCAACGTGTGGGTGGTTGTGGTGACGAATCTAGGGCAACCTGTAGTTGTGTTTATGGGTGTGTTCGAGGGGCGGTTTGGGTGTGTGGTGCGGTGAGTGGAGTGAGGGTTTATGGTCAATGGAGTGTGGTGATGCTTATGGGGTAGTTGGCGAGGCGGATGGAGGCGTGGAGCGACGGGAACGCCTCACCGGAGGTCTGGCCGGAGGTGGAGAAGGTGGTGGTGGTAGCATGCGTCGAGGGATGGTTTCAAGAAATAAAGAGGGGGAACAGGCAGAGGAGGGAGAGAGGAATTATCTGACCTAATTTAAGGACGAAGGGGGCAAGGATGGCGGCCGGCTCGTGTTGCCTTCGCCGGAGACGAAGCTCTCCATAGGTGAGGTGACGGCAACGACAGGGACAAAGGCTACGTCAAGCTGGTATGGCTGACGCGGATGAACGAGAGGAAGGTAACCCAACCACTGCTATTGTGGTTGGGCGACAAGAGAGAGGGAACGGAGCCACCAGAGCTTGCGGAGAAGTTGTGGCCGGCAAGGAGAGAAGAAAGTGGGGTTGATCGACCCAAATCCAAGCTGTGGAGGTGCGGAATGAACTAGGGTGTGCTTTTATAGGCCCAGGCGGAAGGTTTTGTGCTTGGAAGCCAAGCTTCCAAGCATGGCAATCTCGCCGGCGATGGAAACTCAGAGAGACCCACATCTCTCATGTGTTCGCATGAAAGATTGGGTAGGAATTAGGGCTTCTGATTGTGTTCAAACTGGAGGAGATTTCTTGGAGAATCTCCCTTTCAATTTTGAAGGGGATTCTATGAGAAATCAGAGCAATCTTGCCTTTAGTTCATCGCTGGAGTAGGATTCCCAACGCTATAATGGTAGAGGGACCTAATTGCAAAGAACGAAGACAAAGATAGGGGGTCTCTGCAGAAGTTTTCAAAAAGTAGGGGTAGAAATGTAATTGGGCTGGATCTGTTTGTAAAGTAGATCAAGATGAGGTCTCATTAGGTCCAAATTTTGATACAAACTTAATTTGAACCTAAGGAATCTAATGGTGAAGTTGGATTTTGGGTTTGATCATATTTTACTGGGCAATTTACACAAAAACCCAATTTAAGGTAAATATTTGACTGAGATCCCAATTTAGGTCAAAATAGGTTCCAAGGGCTAAATTGAAGGTTATAAACCCTAGATAATATTTTTTCATGATTTTTAGAGGATTTAGGTGAATTTTATCCTAACCAGAACCTTATTAAATAAAGTGGACCTATTTTAGGGTTACAAGAAGTCATTTAATTTACAGAATTTACATGAACTCTTTTCTGTCTGAACCAACCCACTTTTTATCTTGTTAAGACCATTTGACCTGTGTTTAGCCCATGAGAAATCCCGCTGTTGTACTGCAATGGTAGAATTGATGTTATACCCTTTGTTTCTTGCTTTTCTCTCATAATGGTTATTCATTGAGTTAAGACCTTCAGTTGGTTATGTAAGAGCATTTATTCTCTTTTCAGGGTCAAAATGAGCTAGTTAGGGCTCATGATGGTGTTCCCATCAGGGCACGCTGGAGGAGTTGGTGCACGGAGGAGAGGGCGGAGGTGTGGCTCTGTTGTGAAGGAGGAAGAAGAATGAGAGGAGGCCGTGCGTGAGGCTTCTGCACGTGGGCATTGTGCGCGAAGGCGCACGTGAAAGGGCTTGTGGCTGCGTGAGGCCTGGTGCATGCACGCAAGTTTGATGGAGTTCTCACTGATCCACGGTGCGCACTTTGGAGCACGGTGCAGGCGAGAGGAAGCAGATGGAGAGCCCACCTCCGTAGTTCTTCTCCTTTCCCCCCTTTAACCCAACGCGCAGGCATCTCCTTTAACAGATCTTACTCGACTTTCCCTCATTTGGTTTAAGTTG
The DNA here is from genome assembly GCA_037157565.1 of Thalassia testudinum. Lineage (NCBI taxonomy): Eukaryota > Viridiplantae > Streptophyta > Magnoliopsida > Alismatales > Hydrocharitaceae > Thalassia > Thalassia testudinum. The sequence goes on from JAZHRO010000022.1 coordinate 84,684,698, forward strand.
TGCGAGATCTCCTCCAACAACTCTCCGCGATGAGGTGTGTTAAGACCCGAGACATCAAACGCTTTTTAAGACGTCTGGGAGTTGGTCCAGACGTCTGGTCAGATGCCTGGAAATAAATTTTTGCGTGCGTACGATTGCGAGTCTGCGCGCGTGCGTGCGCAGACTGAAACCCACTGACCTTCAGGTGCTTCCCCCCCCCCCCCCCCCCCCCCCCCCCCCGACTTCAAATACCCCTTCCCTCTCCCTCACCCACCACCCCACCGTCTCCTTCTTCCAGCATGAGTGTGAGAGAGAGAGAGCCAGGGTAGCAGCTGCTGCCGGGTGCGTGCGGAGAGGAAGAGGTGCAGTGAGAGGGGAGAAGAGGGAGAGCGCGCGAGGAAGAGAGAGCGACTCGCCGGAGCAGCTCGGGGCCGGCCGACGGGTGCATAGAGGAGTGTGGTGCTGGGGAGGTCACCCCGGTGCTGTTGCAGCTCAGGCAGCAGGCGGGCAAGCGTGGCGCGGCCGTAAGCAGCAGGAAGGAGGCGAGGAGGTTCTGATTCTGGGAAATTTTCCCAGAATCTGACGTCTGGACCTATGTCCAGATGACGCAAGCGACGTCTGGAGGGAGCCCCAGACGTCTGAGAGGTACGAAATTTCTCCTCTACCTCCTTTTTGCGGATTCGGCCATGCAGGCCGTTCCATCGAAGTGTTGAGATGTGTCGTGATGAGGAGGCTTTCGTTGTGCGTGCAAGTTTCATTTCGGGAAGGCACGAGGACACGCCCTCCCACGCAGATCAGACGTCTGGGCACAGCACTAGACAGCGGAGAGTGTCTCCAGACGTCCTGAGAGGTGGTTGAACGTCTGAAACTGGGTCCAGACGATTCAGCAGGATCCCTGGACGTCTGAGGAGCAACGCAGAGTGAGGTATGACCTGGACCACCTTTTAAGACTTCTGAAAGGTGTTCTAGACGTCTGATTTGTGTTAGAGTTGTCGTTTTTGACCCGTTTAGGATCCGTTCGAGGTCTAATTTCCGCGTTTGAGATTTTGTTCTTCTCAGAATTTATTCCTTTATTTGTTTAAAATACTTTTATCCTGTTCTAAGTGGTTCCTTGTGTTTGATCCTTGTGTTAGGATCTCGTTCTGTTACGACTCTGGGGGTTGCGGAGGCACGTGGACCTGCCGATCACGCCCCCATCACTCCCAGTTTTGCGTGTAGAGTGGCTCCCCTTAATTACTTACGAACATAAATGCATCTCTGAAATAAATGATAGATTCCTCGGGTTTGGCATGAATCCTAGGACCTGAAAACTAGATTGAATGGTATGGCATGAATCCTAGGAACAGAAACGCTGAAACGAATGTCTTGAATACCTGAATTGCAGTGTTGGATAAGTAGACAGAATAATGATAATTGCCTGTAATTGGATAACAGCTGCCTGTGAAATGTAGAGTAGTGTTGCTAGTAATTGCTACATGTAATTCCTATTGTTGGAAACTAAATTTGAGCTGCTAGTATATAAATTGATATTAAATGTTGGAAACACGGGCTAAATGTGAATGAAACTGAAATGATGAAACCTAGTATGGCTTGGTCTGAGAAATATGAGTATGAACCCTACGGGGAATTAGGAGTAGAACTCCTGGAAAATAAATAGAATGGAACTGGGAAAGTGGATGGGGAAGTGAGCTGGCCCTTGAGTACGGAGTACCAAGGAGAGAGATTATTCCCCTGTTTAGTGCAGAGCGGAGCTAGCCGCCCCAGGGACCCGGGGTTAGGTCTGGCTACTTTGTACCGACTTTTGGCCCTCACGTACACAATACCGTGGAAAGCTACTAGTGTAGGGAGAGAGCTAGCCACCCCACGGGTCCCGGGGTTCGGCTAACTGTCCTACACCGACTTGTTAGGCTCACTGGGCAAACCAGGGTAGTTAGGCGAGGGTGCGCGGACTGTGGAGGGACAGGACCCTTGTTTGGTTACTGTAGAGGGGCTGGACCCCTGTTACTGAGAGGGCTCTGCCCTATATTGGTTCCGTGCTGTGCTTTGAGCGCACCCGTTAACAGAAATGACTGACCGCGTGCCAGTGCGAGGTAGCTACTCGTGTGTTTACCGCGCGTGCCGTAGTCACCATTACGTCTGTCAGTAACCTTGGGGTGGTTGATTGAGGGTAGGACCACCACGGGAGACTCTCCCGGCCAGGAGAGCGCCACGTGCTACTTCTACTTTTCGGAAAATACTACAATCAAGATCGTTCCCACAAGGAACATTCGAGATCAAGAGAAAGACCCGAGAAATAATTCAAGAAAGAGTAAATAGATGAATAAAGAAAGAAATTAAAAACAACAGCTACTTGTCCACCTTTACTGCATTTTTAGCTAGCTGGTTGCCACTCTACTTAGCGTTTCGCTGACATGTCACATTTGCCACCTTTTTCAGGACCAGGTGTTGAGCAGCCAGAGCCTGTGGCTGCAGAGGGCGCTGGGTCTAGTAGAGCCCAGTAGTTGTACTTTGTTATACCGTTTTTCTGTAGTAGTGAGTATTTCTATTTCACCTTGTACTCTTTATTGTAAATATCATATTTCTGTACATGTTTTTAATTCTCTACTGTTGTGGTTGAATGTACTATAGTAGTTCTTTTCTTTACTGCTGTACTTTTGTTATTGTTAGTTACTTGCATGGTGAATGTGATTTATTTTACCGCTTTTTGGTTACTTTCTCGTTGAACGACTGGGTCTTGGGATCAGTCGAGCCAGTCCGATTCTCATGTCCTGTTGGGATTCGGGAACCGGGTCATAACAAGGTGCAACTGTTGATAGGTTGCGAGAGTCACGGCTCAACTGCTGGTGGAGGAGATGGTGAAAGTTTGCACTCAAAATCCTGCATAAATATATATGTATCAAATTTTACCAAAGTATTCTCTAATTAATATAAAATAACACTTAACTCTAATTGCAATCTAATGAGGCATGTTTTACATGTACTTAGGCTAATTAAGTGTTCAATAAATTTGACTCATCAGGTCCCTTAAGAGTTTTCTTAGTTTGTGTTTCTGCTTCTTTCTTAAAGATGAGGAATTTACTTAATGCCTCATCCTTAGACTTAACCAAATGCACATAGCAATATCTGCTACTATCATCTATAAAGGTGATAAATTACTTTTTATTATCCTTAATCAACACACTATTAAACTCGCAGATATCAGTGTGCACCAAATCTAGAATCTCAGTATCTTTAGTAATAGAGTGCAAAGGTTTCCTAGTTTATTTAGCCTGCACACATATCTTACATTTCCTAGCTTTATTTATGGTGTGTTCAGGAATCATATTTAATTTCATTATTCTTTTTAAAAAATTAAAATTTACAAGTCCCAATCTACCATGCCATATATCACAAGATTCAATATTACTGCAAATAGATTGAATCGAATGAAAACTAACATTATTTAGAGCTCTTCTAGATGATACATCAACATCACATCTCACTCTAAATAATACATCAAAATCTGCCAAATACCCCTTTCCATAAAATATTCAATATCTTAACATAACAACTTTATTACATTTAAAGTTTGACTCAAAACCCTCTCTAACTAACAAGGAATCGGAAAGAACTTTCTTTTTCACAGCAGGAACGTGCAACACCCTATGCAGTGTCCAGACTCGCCTTGAGGAAAACCTCAAGTCCACACATCCAAATCCCAGCACCTTGGCTGCAGAGTTATTCCCCATCTTCACAGTCCCGCTACTGCAGGTCTGATAAGATGAAAAGAACGATCTATCTGTACAAATATGTACATTGGCTCCAATATCCACGAGCCATTTAGTAGGATCGTGAATAACATAGAGTTCGGGTTTTATTGAGACATACCCATCGCTAGCCCCAGCCTCCTTGGTGATCACATTCACCTGAAAATTTGCGTCTGTGGTTTTCTGCTGAGCTTTATTAGAAGGACAATCCTTCTTCCAATGCCTAACCTGCTCACAATGCCAGCATGGCTTGTTCTCGGATTTCATCTGGATCTTGGATTTAGCCTTCATTTTAATTTTATTGTTCTTATTTTTATTCTTCTTTCCCTTAGATGTCATGACATTCACCTTAGACTCCACAGGCATTACAGGTTTCTGTTTCCTATGCTCTTCCTCAATAATAATGGTTATCATCAAATTATCTAGAAAAATCTTTCCCCTCCTATGCTTGGGAGTCATCTCGGAGTCTTCTCAAGATTTAGAGAATTTCTAAATGATAGACATAACTGTTGGTGCTAGAGCACCACGATCATTTGTTTTGATGATAACAAAACACGTGTCATTTAACGTTTGCACTTGAAGTCTTAGATTTCAGGCAAATTACAAATGGAGACGTGATTAGACGGAGTTCGAGCTCGCATCCAGGATGGATTGGAGGAGCTTGATGGAAAACAGAGGAGATTCGCGAGGAGTGATTAATTGAAGATGGAAGGACAAGAAGAATAGGATAGAATTCTGTTTATTTCTTTCATGTACTTTTGTCTTTATTTTCTAGCTCTTTTTGTTTCTTAGAACATCATGTTAAAGAGCCTCAAAGTACCCAAACAGTAGTCCTAGGAACACCAGTACAACCTTAGGATACTTACGTTTTCTGTAAAGAACTCAGAAAACCAATATAGGATTTAAACAGCTTTTTCAGACGTCTAATTCCAAAATTAGACGTCTGATAATATGTTTTAAGACGTCTGATTGTTGATTCAGACGTCTGATAACAATTAGGCTGGACTTAACTAGTTCTGTCTGATGAAATCAGACGTCCAGACCTTAGACCAGACTTCTTAGAAGACGTCTGATGTTTTTGCCAGACGTCCAATTAGTAGACCGTTGGTTGGCTTATCAAACACCGAAGGATATGACCGTTAGAGCCTTATCAGACGTCCTTAAGCCTTTCCAAACGTTTGATAAATGACCATTTTACCTCGGCTGACCCAAAATCTCTTCTTAGAGATTTTCTAGCCGTTGCAACTCTTGGAAATCCATTCCCGCAGAAAAAGTAGGTTTCCAGACGTCCAGACATAGTGCCAGACGTCCTATATGTCGTCTGATGGACTTGCACTAGAATCCTGTTTTGATCTGATTCAAGTCAGGAAGAAACCCGCATAAAATCAGATGTCTGACCTTATTTTCAGACGTCTTAAACTGGTTTCCTAGACGTCTGATGCCAGGATCAGACGTCTGATAACCCTGTCAGTGCAATCATTGTTCCTGATTTCGGCCTGATTCCCTTGGGCTTTGCACCCAACGGCTATGGAAGCTTTCCAAAGCCTTCAAAAGCTTTCCTAAGGCCTCTATAAATAGAGAGGAACCTCTTGCACACAAGACACCTAGATGCACAAGACACACCAGGTAATACACTTTCACACTCTTTTGTGTCCAAGAAAAGCTCTTGCTCTCCAAGCTCAAGTTCTACATCTTGAGAGCATCAAGCCTTTGCGCACCCGCTCTCCCACCGTAGTTCACGAGAGCGACGTTGCGCCGTCGCGTGGCTCACGCACCCGCGTCATCGATTCGACGCACTCCTTGCAAAGGGAAGTTTTCTAATTCCTATAGAAGGTAGGTTTAAATCTTTGTTGGCTCTATAGGACTATATTTGTTATTTTACTTTGTTATTTGGTTGGGTATTCTCTTTGCGAATTCCCGTCTCCTTCGTGAGACAAAATCCTTCTCGTGAAGAGAAGGGGTTGAGGAACGCTACCCTCGCACTTGTAACGTAGTTGTAATTGAGGTTGGATCACCCTCGTTTAAGTGATTCGTTTAGTGGATTTGATCAACTTGGTTGATCGGAAAATCTTAACTCGAGAGGGTTAGGTGGTGGTTTTCACCCGGTTTGGGTTTTCACCAAAAAATAATTATGTACCTTATGTGATTGAATTTTTGTGAGATTGTTTATATTATATTTCCGCAATTTATTACGTCACCCCCTCCTGGTAGGGAATCTACAATTGGTATCAGAGCAGGTTCTTGCGAGATCGGAGTAACACCCGGCAAGAAGATCATGGAGGGGAGCAGTTCCGCAATCCGAATCTCCGAGGGGCAGTCCACGTCCCGTCCGCCTTTCTTCGACGGGAGCAACTTCCCCTACTGGAAGGTGCGGATGAAGACTTGGCTTCAAGCCAATGACTTCACGATTTGGGCCAGGTGCGAGACGCCATTTGAGATCCCAGAGAAACCCGCAGGAGGCTACTCGTAACAACAAATTCGTGAGCTTTCTTTGAACGCAAAGACCATGAACGCCCTTTACTGCGCGCTCAGTCCCGAGGAGTTCAACAGAATCTCGCAATGCGTCACCGCATACGAAATTTGGCACACACTTGAGGTAACTCACGAAGGTACCTCTAAGGTAAAAACTTCTTAGATAAATTTACTTTCTCAAGAATTTAAATCTTTTTCTATGAAGCCTAACGAATCTTTAAATGAGATGAACACTAGGTTCACTCTCATTGTAAATAATTTGAAAGCTTTGGGGAAGACTTTCATCAAGGGGAAGCTTCAAGGAAAGCTTCTTTGTTCCCTTGGACCGGAGTGGGAACAGAAAGTCACCGCCATCGAGGAGGTGAATGAAGTGGAGGAGCTCAACATGGAAGATCTCCTACGCAATCTAATGGCCTACGAGACTAAGTTGAAGCAGAAGAAGAAGGATACACCGGAGCCTAAACCGAAGAAGACTCTTGATGAGAACCTCATCATGAACCCTAACTAGCACAATCTAACCCAGATATGCAAGAAAAAGCTCTTACATAACTCAAAGAAAGGCTTAACTCAGAGAATTCTGAGTTCAAAAAGAAAATAAGTTATAAGGGGTAAAAATGCAATTTCACCAACCCAATCTACAAACAGGGTAACTCAGGGTCCAAACACAGGTCAAACAAACCAAATAAGAAGGAAAGTGGGATGATCTGATCCAACAAGGACTACAGAAACTCCAAGGAATTAAATGACATTCTGTAACCCTAAAATAAATCCACTTCAATTCACGTGGTTCGAGGTAAGAAAAAAATCAAATAAACCCTCTAAAATTCATATAAAAATAATCTCTAGGGTTTAGAACCTTCAATTTGACCTTAGAAACCAATTTTGACCTACATTGAGAACCATGCCCAATTAATGATTTAATTTGTGTTTTACGTAAATTGGCCGGTCAAACATGGTCTGACCTAGAAACAAAATTCACCATTAAAATCCTTAGGTCCAATTTAGTCATGCATAAAAACTTGAGCCTAAGAAGAGACCTCCTTGACCGACTTTGCAATTTGGTCCTCATCATTTACTTTTTGACCCTCAACTTTCGAAATCCTTGCATTTTGGCCCCTAATTTCCTCGTCATTCTTTGCATTTTGGTCCCTCCTGCAAGTCTCTACGTAGCACCATGCTTCGGCGACTTTGCGTGGAGCATGGCGCCGCGCAAGGTGAGGGAGGCGCCGCGCAGGGTGAGGGAGGTGCCCTGCAAAGTAAACGCGAAGTTCCCTGCGACGTCTACTGTCGCAGGGACTCGGCCATACCACCTGACGACGCCCACACCTTCCGTGCGAACGCGCGGAAGGTATGGGTCTCGTCTTCGACCTTACTCCGACGAGGGACGCACGTCGCCTCCCTACGTTCGACCCTCCGACACCGCCTTTATAAAGACCAGCATCGCCAGCCGGTTCTCCCAGCTTGGTCTTGGCGGAGAATCCCTCATCCCTTCCTCTCTCCCCACTCCGACAGGAACCCACCAACTCCGGAGGCCCCTCCTCCTTCTCGTCGCTCTGCTGCAATACCAGTAGCAGAGCCACCTTTGCCTGATCTCCCCGCGTCGCGCCGTACCAAGCGCGCGCCTCCCTGCCCTCTTCCTCGCCACCGCTCTCTCCCTCTGGGTGTTTCTTCTCCGGCGACAGTCGGTACGGCTGCCCGCCGCTCCGGCCCCCCTTCGTCCCTGTAGGTAAGTAACAGTTATTTCCCTTCCTCCCCTTTTTCTTTTCCCCAACTTGTTTTGCTTGATCGCCCTACGACCACGCCTGACCACCCTCATCTTTCCCACCTCCGACCACTCTCCGGCGAGTCGTTCCCGTCATCCCACAACCCCATACGACTCGCCAAAAACTGCACCAAAAGCTCCGCCTCACCTCACCAAACGCCCTCCGCCCCTCCACTGCCACTCCACACCTCCACAACACTCCCCCGATCAAACCTATTTTTCCGGCCATAGAATGACCTAGGCACGCATGCCTAGGCCGTCCTGTGGCCTACTGCACCTCGCACCACCTTCGCCGTGCCACGGCGAAGGTTCCCCTGTGGTCAGATTAGGCCGAGAGGCCCTATTTGTGTTAGACAGACTTGCTGCCCCGGCCGCCATTGGCGACGACGCAAGGAGCTTCCAAGAGAGCTCCAGGCCTCAGAGATGATGCGAATTGGGGAGAATCGGGTGAAGGCAGGCAGCTGGCACGTGAGGGGAAACGAGGACGCAGCTGCTAAGGCGAGGTCGCGTTCTTCCTGCGGGCGCGCGCGAGAAGGAACAAAGTTTAGTCCCACATCGTAAGATTTCGAAGCACCGCACCCGTTTAAATTGATTTTGTGTTTTTACCTTAATGCCTCAGAACACGGGGTGAGGTCCCCTCGCCCACTCGCCCGCTTCGTCCGCGACCCACGCCACGCAGACCTGGCCGACCCGTTTACCCTGCACTCCTCGCGCACCACCCACGCCGATGCGCCTGGTCACGGGTACGCTACCCGACCCGATAACCCGGCTCTGGGAGAGCTTCTATGAGCGGTTTACAGAGAGAGAGAGAGACGTGTGGGTAGAGGGAAGGGCTAGGTTTTGCTATGCCTTGTGCAGGAACAGGGTGCAAAGGAGGAAGGCTCAACAGTTAGCCGCAAGAAGAAGAGGAGCAGAAGAAGAAGAAACTCTAAAGAAGTCTTGCAGCTGAGCAAGGCAGAAGATCGAAGAAGAAGAAGCAGCGAAGGAAGAAAAAGAGGGGAAGCACTGTAGCAGACCGCCGTTTAAGTCGTCTGACTGCGATATCAGACAACGGATAAACCTTCAGAGGAGCTAAAGCAGAAGACCAAGGAAGAAGAAGAAGAAAAGAGAAGGCTCCGCAGTAGAAAAGAAAGAAAACAGAAAGAAGAGAAGAAGAAGACAGGAAGAGCAGCAAAAGAAAGAAGAGGGAAAGCACAAAGAGAAAGAAGAGAAGAAGAAGAAGCCAAGACAAAATATATATATCTCTCTCTCTTATTTTTGTAATAAAGAAACTTTGTACTTCTAGAATTCCAGTAGCTCCCTGAGTTTGACCTCGGGAAACTATTTCCGAGTAAATTTGATAGTAACGACAACCGTAGCTGTCTTATTTTATGCTACAACGACATTACTGTAATAAACACTAAAACGAACAAAGACTAGCTGCGTCGGATAGCGAGGTAAGTTCCGACGGTGAAGACTTTAAAATTTTACTTAAAAGGTTTTCCAAGTTGTGTAGGGAATTGAAGAAGAAGGAGAATAAGGAGAGCCCTAGATGATGCTACCACTGCAACAAGAAAGGGCATCTGCGACCAGAGTGCCCTCTTCTCAAAAAGGAGAAGAAGGAAAAGGAGAAGAAATCTAAGAAGAAGGCGTTCCAAGCCACTTGGGACGATTCGAGCTCCGAGGAAGAAGAAGAAAAGTCTATAGAAGAAGAAACCGCTTGCTTTGGTTTCATGGCCAGAGGAAGTGATAGCGACAGCGAAAGTGGAAACGACTCAGACAACGAGGTAAATTTCGATTTACAAGAAGCTTTTAATGAACTATTTAATGTTAGTAAATCATTAAAAATAGAAAACAAAAGCATCAAAAAGAACCTTAGCTTTCTTAAATCTGAAAATGATAGGTTAGAAATACAACTTAAGGACCTAGAAAGCAACTCTAGTCCTAAGGATAATAATCTGTTATTAGAAAATAAAAATTTAATCAATGAAAATACTAAATTGATTGAAGAAAATGATAGTTTAAAATTAGAAATTTCTGATTTAAAGACTAAGATGCATATTATAGAAAAAGAAATTGCATGTCTTAGGGAAAACTCCAACAAATTAATCAACAAAGTAGATAATTTTTATAGCCCTAAGGTTGAGAAAGGATCTCCGTCAAGGAGACCCGCTAATAGATCCGGATCCAAGCTTACTTGGATACCGAAGAAAGAATTGGAATCTTGTTTTGTAGGTTTCAGGGATGACTACAACACAAAGGACTGGACCTACAAGCTCAAAGCTGGTCAACTCGTGTTGGGAGAACCAAGCAGCAGACCAAGGAGGAGAACAAGAAGACCAACGAGACGGCGAACAAACGATGAACTCGCCGCACGTCGACCACCAGACTGGAGACCGGTGCCAATGCCCAGGCCTCCAAGCTACGGATGGGAGCCCCATCTGATGTGGCATCCACCACCACCATTTAGGCCATTTTATTGGCCATGGTAGGTGAGGTAAAAATTCTTTATCCTATCTTTTTATCATAAGCATTTAAATAGGGGGAGTTAAAAAAATTTTTGAGCTAATTGTCAATTATTAAGAAGGAGATGTAAGTTAGCTAAATTTCTTTTAGTAAGGGGGAGAAGAAAAACAGCTATCTTGTTATTACAAAAAGGGGGAGGACATTACTTTTGTTAAAAAAAATTCATAGAAGAGCATGTTTTAAGAGGGAGTTATAGGAAATTTAAAATCAATAAAACCTTTTTGATAATGTCAAAAGGGGGGAGGATTTTTTTTTTGCATTATTATTTATGGTTTTGTCATCATCAAAAAGGGGGAGATTGTTGGTGCTAGAGCACCACGATCATTTGTTTTGATGATAACAAAACACGTGTCATTTAACGTTTGCACTTAAAATCTTAGATTTCAGGCAAATTCCAAATGGAGACGTGATTAGATGGAGCTCAAGCTCACATCCAAGATGGATTGGAGGAGCTTGATGGAAAACAGAGGAGATTCACGAGGAGCGATTGATTGAAGATGGAAGGACAAGAAGAATAGGATAGAATTCTGTTTATTTCTTTCATGTACTTTTGTCTTTATTTTCTTGCTCTTTTTGTTCCTTAGAACATCATGTTAAAGAGCCTCAAAGTATCCTAACAGTAGTTCTAGGAACACCGGCACAACCCTAGGATACTTAGGTTTTCTGTAAAGAACTTAGAAAATCAATATAGGGTTTAAACAGCTTTTTCAGACGTCTAATTCCAAAATTAAACGTCTGATAATATGTTTTAAGACGTTTGACTGTTGATTCAAACGTCTGATAACAATTAGGCTGGACTTAGCTAATTCTGTCTGATGAAATCAAACATTAGACCTCAGACCAAACGTCTTAGAAGACGTCTGATGTTTTTGCCAGACGTCCAATTAGTGAACCGTTGGCTGGCATATCAAACACCGAAGGATATGACCGTTAGAGCCTTATCAGACGTCCTTAAGCCTTTCCAGACGTCTGATAAATGACCATTTTACCTCGGCTGACCCAAAATCTCTTCTCAGAGATTTTCTAGCCGTTGCAACTCTTGGAAATCCATTCCCACAGAAAAAGTAGGTTTCCAGACGTCCAGACATAGTGCCAGATGTCCTATATGTCGTCTGATGGACTTGCACTAGAATCCTGTTTTGATCTGATTCAAGTCAGGAAGAAACCCGCATAAAATCAATCGTCTAACCTTATTTTCAGACGTCTTAAACTGGTTTCCTAGACGTCTGATGCCAGGATCAGATGTCTGATAACCCTGTCAGTGCAATCATTGTTCCTAATTTCGGCCTGATTCCCTTGGGCTTCACACCCAACGGCTATGGAAGCTTTCCAAAGCCTTCAAAAGCTTTCCTAAGGCCTCTATAAATAGAGAGGAACCTCTTGCACACAAGACACCTAGATGCACAAGACACACCTAGTAATACACTTTCACACTCTTTTGTGTCCAAGAAAAGCTCTTGCTCTCCAAGCTCAAGTTCTACATCTTGAGAGCATCAAGCCTTTGCGCACCCGCTCTCCCGCCGTAGTTCACGAGAGCGACGTTGCGCCGTCGCGTGGCTCACGCACCCGCGTCATCGATTCGACACACTCCTTGCAAAGGGAAGTTTCCTAATTCCTATAGAAGCTAGGTTTAAATCTTTGTTGGCTCTATAGAACGATATTTGTTATTTTACTTTGTTATTTGGTTGGGTATTCTCTTTGCGAATTCCCGTCTCCTTCGTGAGACAAAATCCTTCTCGTGAAGAGAAGGGGTTGAGGAATGCTACCCTCGCACTTGTAACGTGGTTGTAATTGAGGTTGGATCACCCTCGTTTAAGTGATTCGTTTAGTGGATTTGATCAACTTGGTTGATCGGAAAATCCTAACTCGAGAGGGTTGGGTGGTGGTTTTTACCTGGTTTGGGTTTCCACCTAAAAATAATTGTGTACCTTGTGTGATTGAATTTTTGTGAGATTGTTTGTATTATATTTCCGCAATTTATTACGTCACCCCCTCCTGGTAGGGAATCTACAATAACTTAAAATTTCTCAAGAAGCTTCATTTCAGCCTTTACTAAGCCATGGAGAAATAGCAGAAATTCATGTGTTGAACGTGTTTTTCGAATTGCTACGCTAACGTGTTCAATTTTGGAAAACCTGTCGTTGTAGTTCGAAAGCGAAGAATTCGTGTTCAACAAATAAAATTTATACCAAAATTAAAATTCCGGGTCGAACACAGGGAGGCGGACATTTGATTTAAAAACTACGCGTTTCTTTTTATTTGTTACAGAATAATTCAATTTAGAACTATTTAATTATTTACAATAAATAGAAGAGAGAGAGAGAGTAAGATAGAAAGGGAATATTACACAGAGAAATTAAAATGAGATGTAAAATAAACGAGGAATTTTTGCATTGAAGAGATTGTTCATTACAACTAGAAAGTATAAAACAATTACTCTAGAAAGCGATAAATTTACTCTAGAAAGCATTAAAAGAATGGAGGGAGAAATGTCATCCTCGACAATTGCTTGGAGGACGAGTAGATTAATCTAGAAAGCAGTAAATCTACACTAGAAAGCGGTAAAAAGAATAGGGAGAGAGAAATCCTCCTCGACGGTTGCTTGGAGGACGAGCCGGAAGGGACGACGCCTGGACGAAGGAGAACGAAGCAGGACAAAGCAGAAGAACGGGAACGAAGCAGCACGCCGTCGTCGTCGCGGGATCCACTTTCGAAGGGGAACGAAAATTGGACTTTATCTCGCGAGAAGCATCCCGGGTGTGGGACAAGCTTCTCTTGAGCTTTGGAGGGGTAGAGAGGAGAAAGAAGAGATGAGAATTTCGTATGGAGGGGTCTTCTTTTATAGTTGCAAGGAGTGGGGGCAAAATGGACATTATAACTTCACAACAATAAATAAGGGGTCTTTAGTGACGGATAAATCCGTCACTAAAGCCCCAACGTGGGCGTAGTGGCCGACTTGCGCGTGCCTCCTCGCCTGCTCATGCGCTCAAACAGCCACGCACGTTCGCCACTTTTCAGCCGTCCGATCGCGACATCGAACGGCTTAAATCGCGTCCGCGCCCGCTGCGTAGCGCGCCCCCATGCGCGTCTGATTGCGCGTTCGATTGTGCATCCAATCGCGCGTCGACGCTATCGGGTGCGCGCGGCTGTCCGATCTTCATCTGACGCTCCACGCGCCTCGATCGATCGCGCCCTCCAGCGCTTCGCCGCGGATCAAACCCGCGCCTCGCGCTTGCGATAGCGCGCTCGACCGCTGCGTTATGGGGCGCGGATGGTCGAGCGCACGTTTTAAAATGCGAGCGCCCACAGCCGTTGGATTAAGATCCAACGGCGGAGAGCGATCGGGCGCGGAGCCTTCACAAGATGAAGCGGCCGTTTGGGCGGCTGAGATGGCGCCACGTGGCGCTGTCTTGGCCGTCCATCTTCTGGAAGTTGTAGATGGTTCCACGGATGTCGGATTGACTCGATTTTTGTGTCGTTGGGCTGCGATCGTCGATCAGAATTCATCCGTGCGGTCGGATTTGTCATCTGAAGTGCAGATTTACACCATCCTGGCCCTTGATCTTCTAGGATTTCCGGGTCACTATCTGATGCTACGGATGCCTGATTAGGGCGATCTTGGAGTCGTTGAACTCCAATCATCGCCCTGATCACATCCATACGGTTGGATCTTTGATCCGAGGCCCCGATTAAATGTTTGCCCTGTCCAAGCACATAAAAGGAGATAATTAACCTTCATTTTATTCAAACTACTCTAAATGCAAGGATGATGCATGTTATGCAATATTTATATCATGAAATGCAATTCTATGCTTAGGAACATGCAAAAATAGACATTTTAAGTAGTGTAATTGTGTTTACATCAGTGTGCCTGCTCCAATATTGATTTACCCTCAGCGATTTGGAATTTAAAAAAAATTGCGACAGAGTATTTTTCAATATCAAGGTCCTCAGTATTATACTTCTTGTCCAACCCCTCCAATAGCCCCTTCATAGTGGACGTGGATGTGCTGTACACATCAAACAGCACATTGGATAATGTCAATAAGATGTACCCATGACAAATACAATTGCACTCATTCCACACATCCACCGCCTTTTGGCCTTCAGGAGTGGACTTTCCTTATCCAAAATTGGGCAATCGGTTTCCAACACCGAAATCAAATTAATGGTGGTTATCCAAATTCTCATGCATTGTTGCAAACACTTGAAATTTTACTTACCAAATTTTTCGAGCATACCAGATAAGTCTACATGTTATTTAAAAGTCATTTCCGACATCCCAAATATTTTAGATCTAAGCGATACCTTTTCTAAGATTGTTGAAATAAACGCGTATAGGAAATAAATAAATAAAAATATATGCATTTTCAACATTTTCGCATAGATCAAAAATATTAAATCAAGAAAGTCAAGCATGATTTGACAAGATTCAGAATAAAATAAAGAACAAATAACATGTAACAGCATAAATGAATAAAACAAGAAGGGATTAGGTTTTACTTCGATCGAAGGCCCCTTTAAGGACTTCCCTTAGAGATGGTATCGCTCCCCACTATACCGGTGTGTCAGAGTTTGATGAACCCCTCTTAGGATACGACGATCCACCTCCAAGATTCGGTGCACTTTGATCTTGGACGTCCTCGAAAACCACTCAGGAGAATGAAGCCGAGATAATTTGGTTTCCAACCAAATTCTTGATTGATCTACCAACTGAATTGTTTGATTAACCGAAAACTTCTCGTGGATCTCTCAATCTCCTTATGCAAGATCGACAAAGGTGATTGGAGATTTTTCTACCAATCTTACATTGAACGAATGTACTAAGAAAGAGAGACAAGAACGAGAGAGGGAGAGAGTGGAGAGAACTTTTCTACTCTTATTGTATGTCAAATGAGAGCCCCATCGTGACCGTTATATAGAGCTCACGACCAGATGTTTAAGGAAATTTCCGTTTTATGGAAACACGGTAATTGATCAACCAATTAAGTTTATTGATTGACCGAAACAATTGGTCGACCAAACTTCACTAATTGGTCGACCAAACCAATTGATCAACCAAACTAAATTTATTAATTGACCAAAACAATTGGTCGATCAATTTTACATTTTGATCGACCAATCCAGGTCAAAATTGTGAGATTAAAAATCTGTAGCAAAAGGAGTCTAAGTTTCAAATTCCAAATTAATTCTCACTCGAGCCTGAGCCTAGGCCCAAGCTTGAGCACGAGCTCAAGCTGAGGTGGGGCAGGGCGCATGCATGCGTGGTCCCCAGCCTCACCTCTCACTCTTTGCTACATAAGCCATGGGAGGCAGAAGTTTTTTACACCCACCAAGAGGTTTGTCCACTTCTAGTATGGGACTAAAAATCTCTCCCAAAACTCATTGATTTCAACATGAATTCACACGTTACCATATAATAATTGCATCTCAATTGATGCAATTAGGCTCTCAAATCCAACATCTTCCTTGTAGAGGGTAGGTAAGGAATATTGGTTTCTTTATTTTAGACCAAAATAACTTGACCATTAATAAGCAAACTTTGGCCTTGTTTACGTGGAGGGTTAACCCCTCTTTTTGAGGGGTTAACCCCTATTTACTTGATTATTTAATCCTCCATTTGTAACTCGGGTTTGGCCACTTTAATACGGGTTTGTCTAACACTAGTTTCAACCAGTGTTAGCCAAACTTGTGTTAAACTTATACACCACTTACTCCTTTGATAACTCTCATATTTCATATTCCTAACATTACTAGAAAGTAAACGTCACAAGAGTTAACACTAAAATTTAACACTAATTCAAATAAACATAAACTAGTGTTATCACACTTTGCAAGTAAACATAATTGCAGATTAATACTAATTTCACATTTAACACTACTTTTCTAACTCCCAAAGTAAACCAACCTTAGAGGATGACGAGTTGAGCTCAAAATAATAAAGGAAGAATAATACACTTAAGATATTACCTCCCTACAGTTTAACAAATAAGTTCCCATGAAGGTTAGGCAAGACATGGAATTATGGGTGCAAATAATTAGAAGCCCAATTTGAAACTTGAGGGCTGATCTCCAATCAATGATTTAGTAGGTCCATGCATCAATTAAAGTGGAAGATTTTTTTGCATTAGTTTTTAAAGAGATGCCATGCTCTGCAAAATGTCAAATCAATTATTGCTTTGATTAAATGTATTGCATGACATTAGTGCTTCTTTTCATACTCCCATTTGTACCTATTAATCTAAAATTGCTACTATTAATGACTTTTGGTGTAACTTCCTAAGTTTCCTAAGCCTTCTTCGAAAAATACTATTTTTTATTACATTTCTTCACATGTACTTTTGTTTTGGGAAATCTAATATTCCACTTCATAGGACATCAATAAGTAGGAAGGGAAGGAGGCTTACCCATCTGATCTCAATTGAGCAAGAAGACTGCTCTAGTGGTCAAAGATAAAGGCATCTTTAGATGAGAGGGTAAAATGTCGCTATGTAGGACAAGATGAAATAATTGCCTAGGTTGCATTTGGTAAGGGGATATGGGTTATACCAGAATGAAGTATTATAGGGATAAGTACGGAGGGATGTTTAGTTGGGGTATAAGAATAAGTGGTTGGATAAAATGATTAGTATTGCAATGTGGTTTTAATGGATATTTGTTTAAGAGGAAAGGGAGTGTGAAGCTCACTTGTGTATTACTTAGGTGAAATTTAGCTAATATCTTCTACAATGAGTAATGTTTTAAAGTGAAAATTTAGGGATTAAAATCACTTCATATAAACATATAATGCGCAAAATTTCAAGATAATTCGATGCTCCTATCCCCTACATCGAAAGGGGCTAAATTTCAATGGCCTAAGTATTATTAAATTTGACCCTACTTGATGAAAATGATAGGATTGTTCGATTTTAATAAAATTTTGGCATTTTATATCTTTACTAAATGATTTTAATTCCTAAATTTTTATTTTAAAACATTGATTGTGTATAGGAATATACTTAAACTACACATAACTTAGGTACAAGTGAGCTGCATGCTCTCTGTGCTCATATATATATATTCTACATCAATAGGCTATTTCTTTTCATTACGATCAAATTAATCTTAACTAAAGGAATTGAAACCATGGACTGAATCCTTAAAATCAATGTTGATCTCCAGGTTAAATGAAAATATGCTATTACCAAGGAATTTATAACACAAAAAAATTTATGTTTAATTATTGAGTTAGATAGAAAGATAGTACTTTGAACATAACATCCAAGCTTTAGAGATGTTTTGCTCCATTTGCACAATTATACATAAACTAGAGGTTGCGTAATTAGATCTATAAATGTTATCTTAGTTAATGCAAATAAGGATGAAGTAATCATATTGAGAGAACTAAAAGGGTTTCTTCCTAATTAGAGTTTAATATACACAAACATACGTATGAGATTTTAAGGAATAGAGAAAGCCAACCTTATTGTAATAAAGCAGTAGCAATATAAGGTAGGCACGCAATTTTCTTGCTTTTTTTTCTATCTATTTGAAATTCAGCGATGTCAATTAACAGGCCCAAGATTGCCTAAACCCTACTCCCTTTTTCCACGACAATGATAGTAAGCAAATTTCTTCACCTTCTCCCCCACCACCTCCAACTATACTAAAGAGTACTCAGCATATGTCAAACCATAGGGAAGGGCACAAGATCTCGCATAGTGTTAATGGAAAACCATTGCCCCTTATCGTGATGGTGGCAACTTCAAGTCATCCACTGCGAGGAAGATCTTCTAAATAATGATGAGGTCATGCATCCATGTTTGATTGTGGAGCAAGAATATGGAGTCCGTGATGACAAGAACTAATAATAGTAGATGAATAATTTTTTAAGGTACATATTTTACGAGAATTATCAACTCAATTCTATATCCATAATATATAAATTTACCTATTATATCTAATGTAACTTACTCCAAGTTCCAACAAAACAACAATAAAAAATAACACAACATTAAATATAAAATAAATAAATAATAACCCTCTTTATATTTAAATCACATCAACACACAACTTACAACACATTGATACCCCTACCACTTACTCCACAACTTACACCATCACCTCTCTAACTCTCATCATCTTAATACTTACCTAGGGATAACTACTAACCTGTGAGTTGCAATCAAGAAGAAGCATGGGAAATATTCCATCAACGTACTAGATCCTGACAACACTTGGGGACATAATCAAGGAGGGTTGCAGGGGATTCTCAACATTGCATAGATCTACTCGTAGATTAGGACATACTAAAACTTTATTTAGCTAAGTGATAACTCAAAAGTTATCCCTTGATTAAAAAGATTATCAAAAAAAATTTAAAAAATTAATTTTAAAGTTAAAAGGATAAATCTATTTCATTCCATCAATCAATATTAATATTAATATATATTAAAATATATCTAATTTAATTTAATATATCTATTAAAATAGATTTCACTTATGAGTACATCAATTATAACGTGAAAAATTAGTACGTGACAAATGATCTCGGGGGTTGGGTACTGAGGTTCGACCCGGTACCCAAAGGATCCGGACTGGTAGGCGGGTTTAGACCGCACCCGTAGCCGACTCCCAAGAACCCTTTACCACTCGAATCCATCGGATCCCTCCCTGAACTCTCCACGACCCTCGCCAAAGATCATCATCATCAGTATCACCACCTCGCGGCTCAACCCATTCTGCTGCGATTTGGGTACCTCGTTGTTGTTCTCTTCCCTTTTTTTTTTTTTCTCGTTTCGGTCACGTCGTTCTTTGGGTTGTCGCGATCAAGCGGCTGTTGGGTTCGATCAAGACAACGGGAGCGTAGAGTGGGCCGGGGTGTGTGTGTGTGTGTAAATGGGGAAGAGGGAGAGGGAGAAACCCAGTGGGTTGTGTGGGCACTACCATAATTACGAGGAGGGGGAGGTGTGTGGGGTGTGCGGTCACAGGCCTCCTTGGGGTCCATTCAGCTTGGTGGCGCCTTCCCCTCGGAGATCCTCGAGGACTCCCTTTACCTCGGAAGCTACGACAACGCGTCCAGGGGCGAGCTCTTGAAGGCGCTGGGAATCTCCCGCATCCTCAACGTGGTTGACGGGTGGGCGGTGGGGGGAGGTACCTTTGCCTTGCCATTTCAAAATTCTGCCCATTTCTAATGAGAGTGATCGTCTGAAAACTAAGCCTTTTGCTTCCTGGAGGTTGAGCGCGTGTTTGGGTGATTTGGCGGCTTATGTAATTCTTGATTTTTCTTTTTTTTTTTCCTGAGTTTGATGCTGGAGTTCGCGGTGTGGTGATCTTGGGTGAGTGAGTTTCGATGATCATGCTTAGGATCATCTTGCGATGCGTCTACAGGGGTGTGCTTGGGGTCTTTTCAACTAGTTGAGGGGAACTCAAGGGATGCGGCATACATACATGTAACCTATGCGGTACACGATGAAGTGTCAAGAGGAGCTTTGTGTGCTTCAAAAAAAAAGAAAAAAAATGGCTAAGGCTAGCAATGTTGTGTGCGAGTGATGTTGATAAGTGCATGGGGTACTTATGGTGGGAAGGAAGATATTGAGGTGGATGTGTGGCTGTGCAATGAACATATTAGTGTTATATTAGTTGCAAATAAGATGTGTGGATCTAGTTTGTAGGGTTGAGAAGTTGGATAATTGGTCTTGCATTTGAGAAATGAAGGAAGGATGGAAGTTATATGTAGGAAGCATTGAGCATGATCTTTGTTGTTTGAAGTTGGGTTCAATGCAAAAAACTCCATATATATTTGATTCCTTACTATGGGAAAAGGCTTGGTTTTGGCTTTAGCCATATGCTCATATGAGCAACTTGACAATGTTGGTGCAAACCTAGAAAAAAAATAATGTCAACTAGCTATCGTTTGAATTATTTACGATCAGGATTTATGCTTATGCTATTGTAAGAGGATAAGTAAGGGTGTGTTGCACTACGACACATTTTCCTATTGATATCTTGGTTCCTTTGTCTGTCTGCCTGCTCTTTTGTCCATTTTGCTCTTATATTGTGTTATACTATGCTTGGAAACATTCTAGTTATGTTGTCAAATACAACTTATGTCCCCTATGAATTTGGGTTTTAATGAAACTTTGCTAAAGTTGTAGCTATACTGTATGGTTTGTATATCTAAATGATTATATATAGTTAGTGATTACAGTAAAAATTACCCCATGACTACTATGGATTTGTTTTAAATAATGGCTCCCTTAGCCAATCAGGATCATTACCGAAAAATGTCTCTCTTGGCATCCATTGAAGTTATGCAAAATTGGAGCTTAGTCAGCCAGGGTTCTCTTGTGCAAGCTCAATATGCCTCCTTTAAGGAGTTGTAGATGACCTAATTAAGCCATCTTGTCAAGACATCTTTTGGAGAAGGTTGCATTTGCAAGGGTAGGCCTAAGAGTTTGATATCCTTGCCAAGCCTTGCTTGCTCGACTCAGTTGTCTGGTTGGCTTAGCTTCCTTGGGCAAATATCCTTTATTTTTTTTGCTTGGGTGTTGCAACTCTCAGCTTGAGAGACCAACGTCAAAGTCTATGAACCACTAAATTCCTCATCCTTGCCCTCCTTACAGTAATAAATGGAGCTGTTGGCTGTCGAGATTCCTTGTTGTTGCCTTAATAGCTAATGCTTTAAACCACCTTTCCACAATAGCTTTATGCATGCAGACAAAAAGCAAGAACTTTTCATGCTGAGCTACCTTGGGTTAAAAAGCTAGAGTTCCTTACAGGCAGGTAGCATTCACAAGACATTATGACACATGCATATCTATGGTTGGACATGAGCACCAGAGGCAGATCAGGACAAATGCTGATGAGCACTCGGGAAATCTTAGATAGATATGGCTCCCAATTGTTGGATTGTAACTTGGTTCCAAGATTTCATTTAGATATTCTTCATATGTAGGTTGCAATGAAGTCATGTTATTTACTGTTAAGGGGTGACAAAATAACGTTGCAGATGGACACTTGTAGGTGATGTCAAGTTGAGAACCTTCAAGGTCCCAAGTGAGGTTAGACTTTTGCATCACTTATAAGAAGGAAGTGATCATTTATAAAATTCTTTAGAAGTAGATAGACACCCATTTGTGATGTCATTTGTACTTAGCGTAGGATTGAGGTTGATTATGTCAAGCACCTTTTTTTTTTTTTTATCTGAAAGGTGAATCTGGATGATAACCACCCAAAATTAATTAGTTAAGGGCCACAAGGCATGAGCAAATTACATAGAGTTTTCCTAAAAATGCACAAGAGATGAAATGCTTGCTACAAAATTTTCACGGTAAGGATGTTGCCCCTTGAAGATCGCCATGTCTCTCCCTAGCCAGATGCCTTAGAGCACCACCAGCACCTTCCCCTTCTCCTTCTTAGATCTGAAAACATGTTGGCCCACATGTTTGCTACCTCGCCTGATGGGATTGTAGAGAAGGCTTTGATTTGTATGCTCAATCCAACCAAGATCAAAATGCCTCCAAACTTGTGAGGAGAAGGCACACTTAAAGAACAAGTGGTTGATTTCTTCATCACCATCACTGCAAAGTGTGCCTTCTCCGCCTCCGGTGCCCATCTAGACCTCTACACTCTACTTTGCAACTAATCTCTTCGTAGCAACCAAGCAAAGATCTTGATCTTTAGTGGGCACTCCACCATCCATATAAGTTAGCAGCCTCTTAGGAGGTCAACCTTTACCACATTCGTAATGTCCCTCATCCTAGAATAAGCCTCCCTGACAGTGAACTCCACCCCTCTCCCCAATCCCAAGGGAGCCTCCCCACCTTCAGGCTCATAATTGTTCAGCTCCCAAGGCATCCTCTGGAGTTCATCCGCCCACTGATTAGAGAAGTTCCCCACAAAATTAGGGCACCTAGATTCATCCCAACAATCCTCAACCGTTGCCTCCTTAGTGGAAGCCAAGGCAAATAGTTTGGGGAATCGATTGCTCAAGGGCCCATCTCCCATCTAATCCTCTTTCCAGAATTTGAAGACATTACCAGTGCCAACAAATAGCAAGAAGAACCTTTGTACTTTGGCAATGACCTTCGCCATGTCCTTATAGAAATGGAAGGCTCTAGTTGAGGGCAAAGCCATCTGTTCTCTGTACAGAGACGAACCATAGCATGCTGTGATGATTTGTCCAAGGAGATCCTGTGTGCGTTGCACCAATTTGTTGACCCACGTAGCAAGGAAGCTACCATTCATAGTGTCAACATCTCACTCCCAAGCCACCCTCCTTCACTGGTTTACAAATGCCCTTCCAGGCCACCAATCTAGCACCTTTCTCTGTTGATTCATGATTAGTCCAGAAGAAGTCCCTTATCATACTAGAAACCCTCTTCTCTATTTTCCACGGGACTTTAAGAACTGATAGGAAATATGGTGGCTTGGAAGAGAGGACCGCCTTCAACAGCATCAATCTACCACCCCTAGAAAGCACCTTTGAAGCCCAACTAGACAATCTTCCTTCCATTCTTTCAATGAGGGTGGACCAATCTTGTGCAGAGCTCCTCTTATTGGATAACGGGAGGCTAAGATAAGAAATTGATAGGGAACTTACCTACGTACGCAAGGTAAGAATACACTCCTGCGCCTCCACTGGAGACATGTGGATGGGCATAGATGTGGATTTGGAGAAGTTAATCTGCTGCCTAGAGATCTCCCCGAACATCTCCAAAAATAGGCGCAACCTCTTTGCCTCAAGCTCCGAGCCCTCTACAAAGAATAAGGTGTCATCTGTATACTAAAGCACTGGGATCCCTCCTCCCTTCATTGTGGAGAATCCACTAAACAAGTCTCCTGAAGATGCTCTATAGGTGGATCTTGCCAACGCATCTGCTGTCAAAATAAAGAGCATTGGTATAAGGGGGCAGCCCTGCTCAACTCTCCTTTTAGATTGGACCCAAGCAACAGCTGGATTACCATTCACTAAAATAGAGAAGGATGTAGTTGTCACACATCTCTTCATCCAATTAATCCATAATGGGGGAAACTTCTTTTCATCCAATCAATCCAATCACTTGTTTTGTTTAGGAACTCTCGAAGTTTGCCTGGGAAATACCTTTTGGGATTTTTTCATCAGAGGAGGTCATAATGTGGACGGGTTGGATGGTGGAGTGATTGGCGATCTTGTGGGCTCCATCGATCTAGAGAAACAGATGTTTATTTAGGGATGAAAGATTGTGATTTGATAATGTGCCATTTGGATAGTCTCTGGTGGTGTAATTTGTGGAAGCAAATGATGTAATCTACTTGTTTAGTTGACTGGATGATTGTTGATTTCCTATAGTTGTCTTTTTTTGTTAATGTCTTTTTTTTTTAATTTAAAAAAATATAAAAGCATGCTGTTTTGGTTTTGACCAATATTTTCGAAAATCTAGTGAATTTGATGCTCTTTATGAGGATTCCCAGCTTGTTATCGGTTGTCATGGTCGTCATATTAATCACAGAGGTTTTGCAGTAGGTGATATTTTCATACATTTTACTAATGCATTAACCCTATGTTGCCTAGGATGAGAGTTCACTCCAAATTGGGAAGATTTTTATAAGGTTGTTCGGGCTCATGTAATTGATGCCTATGAATTAAAGACCTTGGAAGATGAACAATTGCAATGATATGGTACACCGCGAACTTATGTGGATACTACCAATAGTCACGATCCTCAATCTTGTCAGACTGCTAAGACCATGTAATTGTGAGTTACCTGGTTATTCTACCTGACCTATGCAATTTTGAGCCTCATTGACAATCTTCGTTTGTCCTATCAACTATTGAGATGCATGCGTGCATGAATGCATGTCTTCTTTTGTGAGCATGCACGTGTCTGTATGCATATACCAAATAAGCATGATAGAAGTGTCAGTACTGGAAAGATTTTGATTTACCTTTTTTCATCAATTTTGGAAGATAGTATATTGATGGTGGGTGGCCCACAGGTGACCTTGCTTGCAAGTAGAATAACAAAGGAAAACAAAATAAGCAGGGAACAAAACCCAGAGATCAAGAATCCATATGGCAGGATCTTCAGGAAGTAGGTAGGATAGGATTGTCTAGTGTATCGAGATCTCCTAGTGTTTCTCAAGTCCTTAGTTTCATTAAGGGCTTGGTCTTTGCAGGTGTCCAAATGGGGATAGGCGCCTCAGGTTCTAAGTGGCCATCGTTGTCTTTGTTTTAGGTTCCACGTAATCCAAAGAATGCAACATCTTGTCCATTCTCCAAGTACTCTAGCGAGTAGATTGCTTTATTCGCAAGTGTTTGGTGGCACTAAGGATTATACTTGTGTTAGTAGCTTGTGTAGAAGAACTTTTCATAGAAGTTCCTCATGTCCTTCAGTTTGGGGCTCTTTGTGAAGGCATCAAAGAGGTTTTGGGTTCCTTTCAAAGGGCCAATTCAGCCTTTTGTCACTTTGCTTGTTCCCTCTGAGCTTGGGACTCATGTGTTATTGTTGTATACAACAAATTTCTCCTCTCCTTGGTCTCCTTGGTATGGGAGTTATATATTTCATTGCCTTGAAGACTTTGTCCTTAAGGCTTTTCTTTTGTTCTTGCAAGGAAGAGACGTTCCATGGCCTTCAACAGGTCTACAATCTCTTGCCCCTCTTTGGGCTTTAGCAAGGAGGTATAGTCCTTGGCTTGCTCTTCCATGATTGAGGCCTCTTTGTAGAGCTTGTGTGTTTTAATGGCTTATCCTCTCATCACAGGTAATGGAGTGCTGCTTTGATCATGGTATCATCCTCCACCATCATCCCTCTTAAGAGGATTGGGTCTCATCAAAGGAGTGGCATTGTTGATGACCTCAATTGCCTGTGTCAGGATGAAGAAGGCTGCCTTATCCATCAAGTTCTTTAATATAAATACGACATGCACAATTCTCAAACATCTATATAGCAAGAAAAAAATGAAGGATTTCACCATCAAGATGACTATCCTAGGTTGCATATTATGAGTGGCGACTTGCATTGCTTTGCATGTATTCACCTAAGCTAGAAGGCCCTTCATCATGTTGACACAATCAATCTAGAGCCTAACCAAAGACAAAGCTTGCATTGCTTGTGTATGGAAATAGGCCTAGCAAAGTTCGTTTCATGTGGGCAGCCATAGGTAAATGCATTCCTTGCCCAGTGTTCTAATGCTTGACCACTGATGTGGATGATTACTCCTTCTATTGTGATGTGGATGCTCCATGTTTGCCCAATGTCAAACTACTCCTCCATGGTCTCTGTGACCCTCTTCCTCCTTGTGAGAGGGCTTGGTTGCTACAAATGCCATCATCCCCCTGCTTGAGAAGTTGCATGATCCCATGGTAGTTTCCTTCTTCCTCTTCCTTTTCCTCTCCACCACCATCCATGCTGCCATGTCTTCACTCACAATTTTTTAGAAGAAAAGAAAGAATATTAGAAATACCATGAAGAAGATAGGTGGTAATGCGCATGTGCACTGCTTCCTCATTAACCCATTGAATAGCCAACATCATCTGCACATCCTGAGAAAAACCTCGAATAATCTCTCAACCATCGTTGTCTCCATATAATTAGGAACATCTATTGGTTGGAAATCACAAAAAACTCTGCTTGTATAAACACTGGACTTTCATGAGCAGAACTTGGACCTTCAGGATCAAAACTATAATAGAGCAGGTTGAACAGTGGCTTGTAAGTGCATATACTTGGCTGTCTCGTATAAGAAAGACTAAAGCCCACTATCTCTCTAAGAAACTAGTCGTAGAAGCCTCAGAACACCGGACCATCATCAGGAATGCCTTTCTAATAGGTGGGTGTGGGAAGGGTGGATAGTTGACAGGCCTTTCCATGATCATCTTTGGAACCCCTTCATTGTCATCGGGTTTAATGTCTAGAATGGCTGGATTGTGAAAGGTAGTGATGCCTTAAAGCATGTTCAGATGAAAGCTTGGAAGATTGACCCGCAATTTAGGATAATATGTAATGATGCAATGTCATATAGTGAAGGAACTCCACCAGGGTAAATTCAGTGGCACCCTCAACCTGTGCTCGATGACTTAGATGTGGATCACAGACCCGTACTCCGTTCTTCAGGATGAGTAGGTCCTCTTCCTCTTTGTTACCAACCTGAAATCCATCCTAACAGATGGCATTCACCAAGATTGAATGCGTGAAGTCCCTTGTCCTTGTGTCAGACATATTCTGATGTGAGGAAGAGTTAGGGAAGATGCAACAGAACTCACATCTCACATGCCTGTCATTTTGGTGATCAATTACCTGAGTATGTTTGAACTTATATTGCCAGGAAGAACGGGATTTTACTGGAGCTCAAAAAGCAGGTACAACCCATCACCTCTCTTTTGTACTTGTGCGTTGCAATTGTTGAGATGGATACATTGATCATCATCCTCTCAATTCCATCAAAATTTCCATCCTACCCAAACGTGTCACATGACCAGCCACATTGTGGCCACTAGCATGCCAATGTTGCTTGCCTTCCCCTGCAAGCTTTCAATACTTAGGATAACGGTAAATAAACCAAGAGGGACAATTTGGATGGCAATATACTATCCTAGAATTTCCATAGTCCAGAAGCCAAGGGTTTAGGAGGCAACCCCCTGGGTCCAGATCTTTAAAGCATTTGTGGGCAGCACCAAATTTTCTATTGTGTTCATTGAGATATCCTTTAAGTTAGCTATATGTGATGCCTTTATTAAAGGTCATATTATTCTCTTTTAGTGAAATGGAGGGTGAGTGAGGGTAAGGGAGCACTAGACTTCGAAAGATATGAGAGTCCAAAAATGGTGGACTTCTGCATGATGCAATATCCATGCGCATTGAAGCATGGGATGTAAGACGAGGTAAATTGGTGCACAATAGGAAGATAACTACTCCCTAGTCAGAATGGTGTTAGTTTGGTGAGTGGAGCATATAATAAATCATAAGTACCCCACATCTGCAACACATTTGTCCTGACTAACGCTTCTACTCAAACAGTAAAATCATCATCAAAAATGTTCTGGCTGGCCAGGACCACCTAAGCTGGGCAACTCAGTGCTAGGTTGACAGGGCCACCAAAGTTGTACATGCTTGAGATGCCTTCTCTTGGGAATTGTGGTTGAGCTAATTATGTTTGTATTCTAGAAGGGCATTATTTCCTGGACTTCTTTTAGTGAGCGCTTCATTAGTATCATTGGTGGAAGAGTCTGATGCCTCCTTGCCAAGCCTTACCTGCTTAACTCAATGGTTTGGTAATGTTGTGGTCACTGAGCAAATATTCATCCTCAGCCTGATAGGGGATCACAGCTCCTAGCTTGAGAGCCTGGTTGGCTTTTGCTCAGGAACCACCTTATTACCCTTGTCTCGACTCTTGTACAATTCTTCATCCTTATTCTTGCTCTTGTCCATGCTTCTCCAGGCTACCTTATTTGTCTATACCATCTTTTCATGTCAGTTCTGTGCATGCACACTAAGGATAAAATCTTTCATGTTGGACCACTTTGGACCAAAAAGCTCTTTCTTAGCTAGGAAAAGAGTCCAGCAACTTCTGAAGTTATCGAGGCCAAGCAAAGTCTTGTCAAACATGAGGTGGATTACGATGGCAGGCACCCAAGAAGCCTTAGATAAGGGTGGCTCTAGATTGATGGATCAAAACTTGGGACCTAGACATATTCCCTGCATCCTCTTCCACTCATGTGCCCGTGCCTAGTGTAGCCTATTCAAACTTGTAAGAGAGCAGGGAGAGTTGAGCAAGCTTGTAATATCTAACCCTTGATACATGTTGTAGCATATGGTAGTTGGATCTTTTAGGATATTTACCTCCTTGAGATAGAACCTTGCAAAAATCCTTGTTTCTAACAATTAATCTTTCTCATTCTCTGATTACTCTTTCTCATTCTCTCCTTAGTGATTACAGTGAATCCCGGCCTAACTCACTGAAACACCTCCACCCTTCCTCGGGCTCCATCAATTGGTCATTTGTTTCTGGATTTTCGGTTATCTACAGATGGAAATTTGGTCCTTTGTTTAATAACTTTAGCATGATTCTGATCTATGGTGTTGTGACCTATTTGCAAATGTCTAAAGTACCTGGGCCATGAGGTTCCTGGCTCTAATTTGAAACTTCATTACAGGATTGGCTTCACTAGCAGGAATGTTGTAGCTTTGGCCTTCCATTCCACCCCCATCCCACATTACATATCCTTTTCTTTATGAATGAATGCTAATCTGATACCTACATGTACCAACTGTGTTATACCAGCTCTGGGGATTCTTTGGTAGCCTTTAGTTGTAATAAAATATTTAGTGTGCCTTTTCAGGAAAAAAAATTTAGTATGATGGTTCTTGTGTTTTGATGCTAAAAATTTCTGTTCTTACATTTGATGATGGAATTTTTTTTTCATCCTTGGTTATTTGGCACTTTTTTGTTTTGAAAAACATTTTTTTTTTCTAAAAGCACTTTTTTTCTTATATTGGCTGCACTATTTTGCAGACTGTGCCAACTGGTCAACTTTCTATAGAAATTCTTTTACTTACCATTGTCTTGAAGATGGAAGTATGCTACAGTTTGACAATGCCAACGGATTTTTGGGTACGACCATTCATATTTATCTATTCTGATGATTTTTTCCTGTTTTGTCAGTGTAAGGACAACCCTCAACTCCATATATTTTAGATATTTTCACTGCCATGTTCTGGACCTTCACTTCATTGTTCATGTTTTGTGAGAGTCCATAGCATGGGATCTTCTCCGGAAGATAATTTTACTCAATCCAAAGCCTTTTTTTTAATGAAAGGGTTCTTGGTGTTCACAAACCACCTAGAGGGTTGAGAAGATGTTTGCAACATTGACAATTCTGCTCAGGTTCTGGGAAGGTATCTATGCTGCCTAGGCAATTCTGCACTAGGTCACAGTTGGCTAGTCCTTTGGCCAACGAAATGGGTTTCCCTTGGTCAAGGCTGGGTGCCATTTTTAGGGGCAAAGTGGTTTTTTTCCTGCTGTTTAGTGTTTTTAACGAGCTGCTTTAGCTTTGTACTACTTTCGTATAAATGTTAATTATTTTTTAGAATTCATTCGAAATATTTTAAAAATGATGTAAAAGGTATAAATCAAATAATCTGTAACACAAGCATGTTGATTTTGTTTGGGAGGTTACTTCTTTTTTTTTCCTTTTAACAAAATTGCAAATGGTTAGATGCATATATTATCTTAGATGATATTATAATCCATAACCATTTTACGAATTGGTTGCCAATATAGAAACAGACTTCATGAGGATATGGAAATGGAGGATCTATATCCTTATGACAGAGATATTGACACAAAACTGATAATCAAGATTCGCATATGGACTTTTGATTAATGGATTCGTACCATCCAATGGATGTTGCACATCTATTGATTTATCTAAAGTTAAAAAATTTGACTTCTAAATAAACTTTATACATTAAAGAGCACATGGAAATTATAATAATCACTACAAAAGCAACTAAATTATAAAAGGAGCCACTTGGCTTATTTATTAGATGGCAAAGAAATTGCTTACCTATGTTCATATCACATCTATACCTGAGAGTAAACACACGTGTATAGATTTATATGGCATAAGAAATTGTATCAAAAGTTCACTAGAGAAATGGATAGTTGAATTGCATGTCAAAAGTTTACTAGAGAGAAAGGTCTCAAAATAGTCTGTCATATGTCTGCGTATAGCTTTTGGCCATCAAGCGAGCCTTATATCATTCAATTGAATCATCGGGAAGATACATTAGGGTAAACACCCACTTACACCCCACAATAGTAGCATCTTGGGGTAGGTTTACCAAGTCTCACGTCTATCTAGATTGCAAAGTAGATATCTCCTCCTCCATTGTAGCCTTTTAGGAAGGATGCTTCAATGCCTCAATATGCCTTTTGGGAATTTGATGATGACTATCGAGTAAGAATAAATAGATTGTCAAAAGTCATATAGTTAGAAATAAGATACTTGTCACATAAATAAGGGACCGTTCGAATAGCAATTGGAATATCCAAGTCACAAAAGTTAGAGGGAGCTAATACTTGCTACTAATCTCCTTATATGAGGCAGGATTGATGGGAGGATTAGGAGGGATATTGGTTAATGGTTCTTCACGAGTATTGAAAGGCATTGAATGTTGTCAATGCTGAGGTTACTAACAGTGGTATGTAAAGGAGGTGGAGGTATATAGGATGGAGGTGGCGATGGTGGTGGTGGTGTGGTCAGTGGTGGTGGTGGAGCGGATGGTGGTTTGAGGGCATTGGTAAAGGAAGCTCATGTTCAGTATCAAGTTTCATGTCTTTCCCAGTAGAGAAGTATGAGACATCTTCAAAAAAGTTTACATCGACACTGATATAGAACTGTGTCAATGGGTTATAGCAGCGATATCCTTTTTGAGTCCTTAGGTATCCCAAAAAGGTACATTTGATCACCTTATCCACCTTGAAAAGATGAACAAAAGCAAACACACCCAAAAACTCTAGGTGGCAGAGAGATCTTTTCCGGGATACAACTAATAATATGGAATTTTGCCACTAAGAACTGAAGAATAGACTATTTATGAGGAATACTGCAGTGAGAACATCAACCTAATAATGAGAAGGAACGCTCATCTAAAATATCATAGTACGAGCAACATCAAGTAGATGATGCAATTTTCACTTCACAATCCCATTCTGTTGAGAGGTATAAACATAGGAGGTTTGGTGTATCACCCCTAAGGAAGTAAAGAAAGTTGACAAATCTTTGTTAACGAACTCAATTCATTGTCACTTCGAAAAACACGTATAGAAGTGGAAAATTATCTTTTAAAGAAATTTTGGATACTTAGAGGAGTTTCGGACTAGTCTTTTAACATATACACCCAAGTAAGGTACAATTATCGACCAAAATAAGAAAATATTGAAAACCCCTTAGTCTCTTAACCCAATAGGGTCCCCATAGATTAGCATGGATTGAGGCAAATGGAGACACTTCCCTTTCATTTATTCTAGATTGAAATGACACTCTGATGCTTGTCAAGTTGACAAGCAGCACACTAAAAAGACTTTGGAAACTAGTGACAAAGAATAGGGATACTCGAATGACCAAATCGGATAAAGTTGTAGTGGTGAGAGTTGCAAAGGTAGAAAGGTTCTGGGATGGTAAGCTAAGGTAATAGAGGCCATCTCTCTCAAATCCTCCACCAATCCACCTCATTGTCTGGAGATCCTACAAGACATAAAAAGACTCATAAAAGATTGCTTGACATTCTAAGGCACTGGTTATTTGGCTTATAGATAGTAAATTCAACACAAATTTGGATATATGTAACACATCTGCGAGACAAAGTGATCTTGTGACAGGAATAGTTCCCAAACCAATAACAAGAGAAAGTGAACATGTTGCTACCTTGACACCAAAAAGATTTGAGAGAGATTATAATGACTGGAACAGAGAGGCATTGCTTGTAATGTGAGAGGCAATGAGTCTGTAATCCATTCAGGGTCATGGGATTTAGTGGAGAAAGCATGGGTACCTGCTGTTGGTCTCACTATAGATGCTCTAGTAGAGGATGTGGACTGATAGTTGAGAAGTAGGTGGTCATATTCATCTCACTTTTAATAACACTTCATTTGGGACATGCTATGAAAATATGGCAACTTTGTTGAATTGCTCGTGCAGCACTCCAAGCAAAGCAGTTGCACCCAACCTATGAAGGGAAGTGAAGTGCAATGAGGTATGAGTGAAGCTTTTGTTCCATATAGCCTTTTTCTTGCACTGGTCTTACGTTGTCGACTAGTAACTATGAAGTGAAGGATGAGCGAGCTGAGGCTGCTGGTCGGATGCTGTGCAGAGGGATTGCAATCTTGGGGAAGTCCTTGATGAATTGTTAATAATCACCTACCTAGAAAACTGGGAACCCAATGGAGCTTCTTGGGCATCTTCACAGCAACATGCTTTCTCTGTATACACCTATTTGTGACTTCTCAAGAGGATGTCCAAGGATTTGAAATTTGCTGCAGATGACTTGTCTCGACCTCTTCCTCAACAGTGATATTTTCCAATCAAAGGCAATGCAAAAAATCGAACACAAATTAGAACACTCATAAGATCTCTAATCTATATGCCAATCAAAGAGGTTTTAGAAGATAGTTTTGATTCTTTGACATAATCTCTGAAATAAATCCGCAATATTTCTCCAATGCCACCAATATTATGGCACACCAATGGCATGAACATAAAGAAATACCAACATGAAAAGTAAGATCATACCTCAGAAATGGTGTGAACATTGAGATTGAAACCTAGATTGGACATGCTTTGATACTGTAGAAAGAAACACAAGCTCACACAAGAAATACGATATTAGGTGGAAAACCCGTTATGGAAAAAACCATGGGAGCACAAGCTCCACATGACTCCACTAACAGCTAGTGATTTTGATTTTCATTCGCCATGACAACTCAAATAGGTAGGGGATGCGTTACACAATTTATAGGAGGATATGATACATAGACCCACATCCAAGATCCATATACTTATTTATAAGTAGTTCACACCATTCAACTCTTCCCCTCAAGTTGGGCATAGAGGTCAAACATGCCCAACTTGCCCACGTCCTCATATTGTGTCAAGGCAAGTTCTTTTGTGAAGGCATTGGCCATTTTATCTTCTGACCTCAAATAAGGGAGATAAAGATCTCTATAATCAATCTTCTCACAGATAAAGTGTTTGTCCAGTTCCACATGCTTGGTCCTATCATGCAAGATTGGATTGCTGATGTTGATGGCAACCTTGTTGTCATAGTAGAGCCTTATGGGTGTAATAGGCTGAATCCCAATATTAGCAAGTAAGATTTTTGCCCACAACATTTTAGTAACCACCATAACCATAGCTCTATACTCAGCTTCAGCATTGGATCTTGCACAAATAGTTTGTTTCTTGCTCCTTCATATGATAAGGTTGCTAGTAAGATATACACAATACCCAATAGTAGACTGCCTATCATCTATAGAGCTTGTCCAATCAACATTAGTATAAGCTTCAATGTCCAACCTATCTCCCTTGGTGAGCAGAAGGCCCTTTCCAAGATTCTTCTTCAAATATTAGAGGATACGATTGACACCTAAGAGCATCCATTGGAGCAAGATTGACCATGTTAATTGCATAAGTGATATTCGGTTGAGTCAAAGTGAAATAAATCAACTTTCCCATGATTTTTTGATATTTGTTCTTTCTAGGCTTATCCAGTTGCTTTCCAGCCTTTAGGCTCAAGACAATGATTTATGGGTGTAATAGGCTGAATCCCAATATCAGGAAGTAAGATTTTTGTCCACAACATTTTAGTAACCACCATAACCATAGCTCTATACTCGACTTCAACATTGGATCTTGCACAAATAGTCTCTTGCTCCTTCATATGATAAGGTTCTTAATAAGATAAACGCAATACCTAATAGTAGATTTTCTATCGTCTACGGAGCCTGCCCAATCGGCGTTAGTATAAGCTTCAATGTCCAACCTATCTCCCTTGGTGAACAGAAGGCCCTTTCCAGGATTCTTCTTCAGATACGTGAGGATACGGTTGACACTGAGATGAGCATCCGTTGGAGCATGCATGAATTGACTAACCACATTAATTGCATAAGTGATGTCTGGTTGAGTCAAAGTGAGATAAATCAACTTTCCAATGATTTTTTGATATCTGTTCGTTCCAGGCTTATCCGGTTGCTTTCCATTCTTCAGGCTTAGATGATGATTTCTAGTTGCTTTCCACCCACTTGATATCTGTGGTTAGATTTTTGTGTGCTGGTGATGGCCTTTTTGACAAGCTGTTGAGGGATTCTTATAGTGACATGATGGGTGTGGTCCACAGGTGATCTAGGGTGGTTCGGCTGTAAGCCCTTTGGAGCTCAGTGGAGCCTTCGATACAACATGGATTTTTCTTCGGACCTTTTTGTTCCAAAGATTGGTAATGGTGTTTCCTTTTGATTTTGGAAGGATAATTGGTCAAGATGTTGGATTTTCTTAGATATTTTCCCTCCTTTATTTAGTTTGACACTTGCAAAGGATGCATCTACTTTAGATGTTTGAGATGTCGCCTCTAGTTCTTGGTCACTTGTGTTGGAGCCAGGTTTTTCAGAGCCTTCTTTGTTGGAGTAACTACGCTTGTGAAGATGCTCCATGGGATTTTTGTCGGTGATGATCATCTAGATGGTTTTGCCTATAAAGAGGGGAGGTTTTCTGTTTCAAAGGCTTTTAAGTTGCTTTCATTGGAGGAGGGTCCGATGCAACTGATGTGGGAGGACTGTTCTATGGTTTGGAAGATGCCTATCCCTTTGAAAATTAAGATCTTTTTTTGGCTTTTTAGAAGAGAGAAGTTGGTTACAAAGGTCTTGCGGTCGAGGTGGGTTGCAGATTCGGCATTGTTGTGTCCCTTTTGTGGGGTTACTGAGGAGAGTTTGGATCATCTTTTCTTTTCTTGCTAGTTTTCTATGAAGATTTGGCAACGCATAGGTGTTCTTATGTCGTTCGATGCTTAGTGGACCTCTTTCCAATCTTTAGTCCATGCTGACATGGTGGGTTGGGTTAAGGCTGTTGCTACCTTGTGGTCAATCTGGCATTAGTGGAATGCTGCGATCTTCAGAAAGGAATGGGTATAGGTTGAGAATGTTGTAAGGGAGGTGTGTGGTTTGTCAGAGTTGTGGATTGATATATTGTAAATCCGTTCATTTTGTTTTCATATTAATGATATTTGGATGATTGTTGATCTTCGGCAATCATCCTTTTAACTATCAGGAAAAAAAAAATCCTGGGGACCACAGAGGAAGCGAAGACAAGAAACATATGTAATTGGGACTCAATTTGGAGTGTACACCTTCTGCTCTAAGCATGATCGTGCAAAGGCCTTGGGGATTTTGTCGGGGGTATGGCTGGGGGAGGAACGGGGTGATGTTTAGGGGGGAGAGGCCTTATGTTGAGAACTTTGTCTCATCTATCTCCTCCCAGATTAGTTTTTGGAGGATCAATTTGTAAACTTCTGATGTAATGTTTTTTTGATGTGGAATGAATTTGGGTGGTTATCTACGGGATAACCGCCCTTTTCCTTTTCAAAAAAAAAAAAAGCAAAAGAAGCCGTGTATTTGTTTATTGGATGTTTTGTACACTCTAACTTCTTTCCTAAGAGCAATAGGCATGCCTTCGACATTTGAAGCATTTGGAGTATCTTCATTAATGTCATCTCCCATTAATATACCTCAATAATCATGCAAAACAGGAGTAAAAGAAATAATCAAGTTTTCTGAAAGTACCAGAATTTTGTGATGATGATGAGGGAAATGAAGGAATAAGATTAGGGTTGGCTTCCTCAGTCCTTGGTGTCTGCCCATGTCTTTTGACATAACTTTTATCAAAGAATAATGTATAATTGCGGTTGTTAAAGAATGGAGTATCATTGCGGTTGCCATTTTCTTATTCCTTACCCTACTCAGTACAACAACCAACTATACCATCGAAAATATTAAACCAGGTGCCAAGGTCCTCTTCACCACTATTCTCCTTTTGAAGAGGATCTTTGGGTTGGAAGTAGAAATTGCTTTCAAGAAAAGTAACATCTCTTGTCACATTTCTTTCTTGTAGAAGGATTAAGGCACTTGTAGCCTTTCTGTGTAGTTGAGTATCCTAAGTGTTAAGCCTAAGGGCGTATTGTTATTTTTTTTTGTTATGCTTGAGGTGTCTTTGTAATTTTCCCAAGTCTCTCTCATATAAAAGAGAGGCTAGGGTTTCCATTGAACATAACAAAGTTTTCTTTTTCTCTACATAGTATCAGAGCAATTGTCCTAGGCCGGTGTTTTGATATCCCGACAAATATCTACTAAAAGATAATCAAATCACCAACTTGA
The DNA here is from genome assembly GCA_037157565.1 of Thalassia testudinum. Lineage (NCBI taxonomy): Eukaryota > Viridiplantae > Streptophyta > Magnoliopsida > Alismatales > Hydrocharitaceae > Thalassia > Thalassia testudinum. The sequence continues at coordinate 84,721,046 of JAZHRO010000022.1, forward strand.
GGGGGATTTGATCATCAAAAATCGAGATGGGGCATGGTAGTTATGGCAGCATCGCTGGGAAAGAGATCCCCAACGTCACCGTCAACCACCATGCCTAGCCAAGGTGGCCTAACGGCCTTGCCGCCGCTGCAGGAGGCCTTGCCGTTGCTGCAGGTGCCTCTGCCGTTGCTGCAGGTCCTGTTGCTATTGGCGGCTAACATACCGCTGCAGGCAAGGTTCTAAATGTCGATTTTGATGCCGTGCCGACGAAATTTTAAGTGTACATTTCGTGGGGCATGCCGAAGGCATGCTGTGGAAATGCCTGTTTTTCGATGGTCATGCCGATGGGCATGCCGAGGGCACGTCGTGGGAATGCCGAGGGCATGCCTATAACATGCTGACAGAAAATCACATAAATACTCAAAATGAAATAGAAAATCACATAAATACTCAAAATGAAGTGTGTGTGTGTGTCTACTTGGAAAGCTTGAGTGTCTCTAGTTGAGTTAATCATTGTGTGTGTGTCTCATTTCAGCCCCCCCACATTCCCAGTTTCGAATCTCCCACTCCTGCATTCAAACCGCTCTGTTTATGTGTGTGACAGTCCCCCAATTTTCAAATTTCAGTCCTTGACTAAGCTCCCCTATTTCAGATTTCAGCCCCTCCAAATCTCCAGCACTTGCATTTCAAACCACTCGCAGCGCCGATCGGCATGCCGACGGCACACCTGTAAATCGACAATATCTTCATGTCGGCACGACCCCCTTCTAGAAATGACCTTGTCGACGGCATGCCGACGACATTTAAATCACAGGCTGCAGGCGACTCTGATGCTGATGTGGGTGACCATCACGCTCCATCAGATGGGTGCGCTACCACTGTTGGGTGGTGCCGCTGCCTATGGAAGCCAAAATTAGTTCATACAGATGTTCTTTTGCATGTGTTTGAGTCTATCTCACACATCGCATATGTGGTGATGAGTCCTCTCTCCACTAATGAAGATACGGATTTCAAGCATGATGAGCCTTCTCCCATGCCAAGAAGATGAGTTTGATACATTAGAAAAATCAAACTCAGATATAGGACTTGTGTTTGCAGTCCAAGGAGAGATTCAAGGAGGAAAAGAATGAGAGGAGCATGGATTATCGACTTTGGGGGCCTTGGTTCATATCACAGGAGATGCGGAGCGTTTGATGGATCCCAGGGCACTACGTGGGCTTAAGGAGGTTAGAATGGCTTAATGGAGCCACATCATTTATTATTGCAGTTGGGCGTGTGCATGCTTCCCCAGAGATTGTGATAGAAGAGGTTCATTGTGCTTCAGAATTCCCAATGAACCTCTTGTCTGTTAGTCGTATCTGCAAAGATCTTGGCTGTCGAGTAGTGTTTGACGAGGGAGGGCCATTGCTACTTCTAGGATCGGCATACAGGTGATGTTATAAGTGGGGGTATAGAGAGAGGTGATTTTTATTACTTAAACACACCTACACTATTTGCAAGAGTAGTCTCCATAGCTATTGATATGTGGCTATGGCACAAGAGGCTTGGGCACCCATCGCTCAAGAAGATACGACAAATGTATCCTAGTCTACCATACTCTTTGACTCTACAGTGTGAGGACTGTCAGCTTGGGAAGTACCACAGGAGCACCCACCCTTCGAGGGATGCTGGCGTGAGTTCTGTTCCCTTTGCCTTGGTTCATTGTAATGTATGGGGACCATCTAGGGTTCCCACCCTATGACACACTATACAGTTATGGTAGATGACCATAGCTGCCTTGCTTGGGTTTTCTTGATGAAAACATGCTCAGAGATTTCCCAGATTATATAGCAGTTTTTGGCAAAGGTTTAAACTCAGTATGATGGCACAGTTCGAGTCTTTCGTAGTGATAATGCTTTGGAGTTTATGTAGCGAGATGTTCAGAGCCTCTTCTCCTCTCGGAGCATTATTTACCAAACGTCCTGCCCTCACACGTCCTAGCAAAATGTCGTTGGCTAAGCGGAAGCTTCGACATCTCCTGGACATTGCGAGGACCTTGATGATCCATATGAAGGTTCCTAAGCAATTTTAGGGGATGCCATACTCATTGCAGCATGTCTGATCAACCGAGTACCTTTGTTCGTTCTTCGTGGCTAATGTCTCTTCCAGGTGATCTATCTAGATTGTGACAGGCCATTTGCTGTACCTTTGAGAGTTTTTTGCTGCACTTGTTTTGTCTAAGTGTATGGGAATCAGGACAAGCTTTCTCCTAGGGCTATTAAATGTGTCTTTCTTGGGTATTCCAGGACATAAAAGGGATATAGGTGTTATGACCTGAGTCGGAGGAGGTACATTGTCACTGCATATATCACTTTCTTTGAGAAGATTCCATACTTCTCAGAAGAAGGAACATTTATACAAGCTGCATTAGAAGAGACTTAGGTGTATCATCGGAGGCCACATCCTTTGCCAGACATCAGCGTTTTAAATGCCATCGGTAAGGCCTGTTTTGAAAAACCTCCATGTCGATGTGAGTATGGTGTCGAAATTCTTGTATTTCATCGGCATGCTGACCATTTCGTCGACCATATCGCTAGATGCCGATGCTTGTGCTCGGGCATGCCTGCTGTGGTGCGCTGCTGCGTGTGCGTGCGTGTCCTTGGCATGCCTGATGAAACACTCTTATTGTTACATAATCAGCATTTGATTTTCTTGAAATTGATATCATTTTGACTCCTGTCATTTTTGTCGGCATGCATCGGCATGCCCATCGGCATGAGCATCGAAAAACAGGCATTTCCACGGCGTGCCCTCGGCATGCCCACGAAATGCACACTTAGAATTTTATCTGCACGACGTCGAAATCGACATTTCAAACGTTGCCAGACACTGGGATTTGCCCTGATGCAGTAGATGGGATTAGTTCCCACACAGAGGAGGAACCATCTTTAAGGAGACCTAGCACGCTCCATTCTCTTTCACAGTACACAGGTGTTTCCCATCTTGAAGATAGGGTTCGTCAGGTTGCTTCTACGATTACTGCCTTTACGATTCCCAGAGATTTTGCTCAGGCCTCCTGTGACCCTAGGTGCCAGGCTGTCATGGATGAGGAAGTACAAGCTCTACAATCATGACAGACATGGGATCTAGTACCTTACCCTGAGGGTGTTCTGTTGTAGATTGCAGATGGGTCTATACTATCAAGTATAGGCCTGATGGGACAGTGGACAGGTATAAAGGCCGACTTGTTGCTAAGGGCTTTACCCAGACATACGGGGTAGATTATTTTGAAACTTTTTCCCTCATGGCACGTATTACTTTCGTCAGGATTATTATTTCTATTGTAGTGATTAGGAGATAGCATATGCATCAGCTTGATATTAAAAATATATTTTTTTATGGTGATTTATCTAAGGAGGTATACATGAGACAACTACCAAGTTATAGCACTCAGGGGGAGCATATTTGTCGCTCGCGGAAGGCAATCTATGGATTAAAATAGAGTCCTTGTGCTTGGTTTGAGAGGTTTATTAGGGAGATTGCAAAGATTAGGTTTCAGTGATCTACTTCTGATCACTCTATCTTTATCAGGAAGACGAAGTATGGAGAGCATACCCATGTTGTGTTTCTGGCAGTGTATGTTGATGATATGATTCTTACTAGTGATGATGAGGAAGAAATCTCCTATAGTAAGTCCTTGCAGTCTACTTTTGTTACTAAGGACTTGGGGGAGCTGAGATGCTTTCTTGGAATTGAGGCTGTGTGATAGGGAATAGACTTGTCCTTGTCACAGAGTCAGTATACACTCCAGATTCTTCAGGAGACAGGTTTGCTTGGAGCTAAGCCATCTGGTATACCTGTGGAGCCATCACCTACACATTTGTTGGATGGCGAGGATCCATTATGTGAGGATGTTACTGGTTACCGCAGCACTGTAGGATGTCTACTCTATCTCATTATAACGAGGCCTGGTATCAGTTTTGCAGTGAGTAGAGCGAGCCAGCATATGCAGGCTCCATGTTACAGTCATTGGCGTAAGGTTTGCCTCATTCTGAGGTACTGCAGGGGGACACCAGGCAAAGAACTGTATTATAGAGATGGTAGGAACCTAGATATTATTGCCTACTCCGATGCAGATTATGTTGGGTCTATAGATGATTGTCGTTTCACTTCAAGATTTGCTATGTACCTTGGGGGGAATCTCATCTCCTGGAGAAGTAAGAAGTAGGGTGTTGTTGCACGATCGAGCGTCGAGGCAGAGTACAGAGCGATGGCTCAAGCAGCTTGCGAGATTATTTGGGTAGTTTCTTTCCTGTAGGATCTTAGCATCCAGACTTCACCTATCCCACTTCTTTGTGACAACAAATTAGCTACATATATCGCCTTAAATCCAGTCTTCCGTGAGAGGACTAAGCACATTGAGGTCGATTTCCATTTTGTTCGTGATGCTGTTCTCACTGGCAGGATTACCACCCCATATGTCTCTTCCGAACTTCAACTCGTTGACATATTTACTAAAGTTCCGAAGAAGAAACGTCTGGATTTTCTATGTAACAAGTTGGGTCTTATAGACATCTATGTCCCAACTCGAGGGGGAGTGTTGAGCCTAAGGGTGTATTGTTATTTTTTTTTTTATATTCTTAGGATGTCTTTGTAAGTTTCCCAAGTCTCTCATATAAAGGAGAGACTAGGGTTTCCATTGAACATAACGAAGCTTTCTACTTCTCTACACTAAGAATACCCTTTTGATACATTGTGGGTTAAACTTAGACTGCCTAAGTAGTAGAACGTGTATACAGCAAGTGCAACTAAACACCTTTGGAGGTAGAGAGGTTTTTTTTTTGGGAATAATAATGAAAAAGGAAATTTCCCTTTGAGCACACGACTAGGCATCTTGTTGTTCAAATATGTAGTAGTCAAGAGGGATTTTGGCTAATAACAATTAGGTATCTTTCCTTGAATCAATAATGCTCGTGGAACATCAAGAAGGTGTTGGTTATTTCTTTCTACAATCCCATGGTGTTGTGGTGTATAACTACATGATGTCTCGTGTAGAATTTCCTTCTTTGATTTGAACACTTTAATTCTAATATGAAATTGATTTTCAACCATGTTGGAGAAACTCTTGACAATGCGAGGAAGCCCTTCTCTGACCTTCATGAGATAAAGGAGTGCGCATTTGGAATAATCTTCTATGAAAGTAATAAGGTATCTATGTCCTAACTTAGGCTTAACACTTCTCCATACATTTGAGTGAACCAAGGAACAAAATGCGCTGCTCTTATGTCTTGACTTTGGAAAGGATGCGCGATGGTGCTTTGTCAACTGACACAACCCACAGTTCACATCCCTTGTGAATAAGTTTGAAAACAACTTTTGCAAAGCCACAAAGTTCAGATGCTCCCGTGCCATAATACCAAATAATGAATCTTTGTGGCATTCGTTTCCCTAGAATTTAACATAGCATGAAGAGTAACTGCGAACTTTCCGGGCAACCGATATAATCCATTACACTCATGAGCAATCCCGGTCTCCTTACCTATTTTCAGATCTTGCAAGACACATTGAAAATCAGACAGCAAATTTAAGGAAAAACTATGGAACATGGAGGGTATTATTGTGTTTAATTCTATTCAGTTAATGTAGAAAGGGAAGCATCATCCTTATACGAGTTTTGGATACAATTTCTGTGATATCTGTACTTGACCCTGTTTTTTTTGAAGGTAGCAATGAAGTGGATGACAACCGACCTCTGATAGTCATACCTTTTCCCTGTCAGAAAAAAAGAATGCAGATCACGTGCTTGCATTCCACTGACAATTAGACATTTTTTTCAAAAGCTGATCTTTCCTGATCACAACTCCTGCCATTATATTTGCCAAATACCATCGAGCTAATTTAGCGTTATGCAATGTGAGAGAGAAAATGCTTGTGTCCTTATCCATTGCATGTCCGGAAAAAATAAGTTAGCTATTGACTTTTTCATAGAAAAACAAAAAAAATATACATATTGACATTTTCTCAAGTCATTCTTGGATAACTGGATTCAACTGATCTCATACATAAGACTGCTGCTATGATCTTTGTGTAGATCACCTTCCATTGTAATTGCATTCTTGATGAAATCGAAGGGGTGGAGATTCAGAGAAAGTTTCCAATGGGTTAAAGAAAGGAGACCAATGGTTGAGTTATCCTCAGGTATCTCTCTAAAAGCCTGCCTCACGCATAATTTCAGTTTTGTAATATCCAGGTTACTAACATTGTTTCCATTTACTTTATTTGATCCCTATTTATGTAAACAACAGCTTCTCTTCAGCAGTTGATTGAGTATGAAAAGAAAGTCTTTGAATCCAATGAACAAACATTGGCATTCCCTTCGGCGAGCTCCTCATTTGGTTTCACCTTCCCAAAACCTGACTCTTCGACCTCCATTCCTGACTTCAATCAGCTTGGCTCCACATCGGTTTTCAACCATGCATGCCCTGATGCCTCCCGCAATGAATTTGTTTTTGGTGCCAGTGACAACAATGAGCAGGCCCTGGCTGGAAACTGCAGGGTAATGCTGATGTGGTGGTATATAGGCCTTGAAACTCTTCCTCGTGAGTTTGATCTGGTTCTCATGAGTTCGATCTGGCAGAAAATTCACCCTCATTTTTCTTTGACATGAAGTCAATAAGGTGTGCATCCAGCATTGTTAGGTCAGTGTTCGGTGGTTAGCTGTTGCTGCTTGTTTTGCCTTGGTAGATGTTCTTGAAGTCTCCACTTGATGAAGTCATTTTTCCGTTCCAGCCAAGTGAAAAGAAGCAACATGTCTTTTTTCTAACCTTTGTGAGTTCAAAAAAGGGTGTCCTTAGCTGATAAGGTATGTATGCACTTGGACACCATTTTGTTAGAAGATAAGCAAGCTATCCATTCTTTGGCATCACTTATTCTGGAATATAAATTCTGAATTAGCCTTAAGTCCGGCATAAGTCAATACCTTTCGAAGTTCATTTCTTGATGTGATTTTGATCATCAATCAAATGGAAAAGTAGATCATTATAGAATTTATTCCTCCCTGGAAATGGTATCCTATCTTAAACAACCAATTGAGAAGACATTAGAGTTGATAGCGGAAGGTCAAGCTTGAACCTAAGTGCATGTTTGTTTCAAAGGATATGTTCTTATAACTCTTGTTTAGTGAGTTTTATCTCGGGATAAAGCTATGCCAAGATGAAAGGGCATATCCTGTGGGATATTACATTCTTTGATGGGGGTGGTGGGGAGGAGTGTGAGATAAGTATGATGTGACCTATATATTCTAAACATCAAAATCAAATTAGTCTCCACTTATCTCTTAATTTTACTACTTACAAAATTTACTGAAAATTCATCCTGCAAAGCAAGCATATCCCAAAACTAGAACCATAAAAATGGTCCAACCAGATTTATCCGCGGAGGAGTTGGAAACTTTCTTCAGATGCGAGAGTTGTCACAATGTGGGGGATCCATCACCTTGGATGCACCTATGGTCAGAGGACATGGGGCTAAACCTTTTGTATGTTGTCGAGCTTTCAATGAGAGGCATGCTAGTGAGTGGCTGCAACGGTCCTTTTTCTCTCTCTTCCTCTTCCTCTTTTCTTTTCCCTTTCCTAATATTTTGTGTGTGTTAATGTTCACGAATGGAGGGGGATTGGGAGGTGTCTTGTCTTGCTGCCTCTCTGGGGATGGAAACCAGTCTATGACTAGTTTGGTCTTGGGGTATCCTTGTGGAATGAGATAGGGAAGGGAACGGTGGCCAAGGAAAATTTCATGAGCCTTGCAGTTTCCCATGCGGTCCTATCCACTTTATCTTTCTCCAAGTTTTAATATGATGAAGTATTATAATTACCTAGACTACGGTAACAGTGACATCTAACTTAGCGTTTATCCTACTGCAGAGTCAAACATCCAACATCACTTTTATCACCATCCCTTATCTCGGGATAAGTTCTTACAGACATTAAAAGAAGTGGGAATGGACCTTGAATTCCTGTGGTTGATGTTAACTCGTGACATCATTGGGAATCAATGAAGTTGTGGTCTTGGATATGCCCTACTGGTTTGACTATGGCGCGAGTCTTATTATCAATTTCAAAGGTTCTTTGTAGTAATTATTGGATTTGTTACCGAATGAAATCAAATCAACATGCAAATGAATTGTTGAAGGAGTTTCGTAAATTCGAGAATCTCTGATTCCCATGTACATTGATAATTCAAGAACAAAGAGAGTACAGATCGATACTTGAATCCATCTCTTGATCTTGACCGAGAAGGAAGTAGGTGTCAATTCTTCTATTCCTGTTGAGAATTTCGACGAGATTTTCACGATGGTGCTTCCAAGGATCTAGAGAGAATGAATGTGGAAGAAGGGAATGTTATGTTCTCGTGCCTCTTTGGTTTTTACCTAGGACCCTTATATTTTCCATGATAGGATGTGGGAAAATAAAATCGCTCATTACTCGTATATCTCCGAGGACCATAACCATAAAATTTTGGAATTGACGGTTCTACCCATCACTAAACTGTAATTCTCCTGAGGGTCTATGTAATTAATCCTATATTATTAGAAGTGTAATTTACCCAATTCTTATTGAATCACAAAATGGGCATATTTACCAATATACACATATATGATATATATATTAATGTAAGTTCCCTTATAATAATATATGTATGTCCACTAATGATTCTAACAATCTCCCACTTGGGTGACGTATATTATTCGCATAAACTCACATTTAGACTGTATGACCTCAAACTGTATATCATATATATATAAAGACACACCTCCACCAATCTCGTCCATACTGTGTTAGTTATAGGATCAATGCGGTCTTCGTTACTTTAAATTTGACTAAACCTCTCAATGATCACATACAACAACACAAATAATGATATAGTTCAAATATGGGTATATAACATGAAAAATTGCATATCAAATGATCCATACATGCCTATCTTTCAACTAGTCTAACCTGATTATAAGAGATTACGAATGCAGTGTAGATCGAGTTCAAAATAAACATAACTTTATTTGTGTAAAATAAATGAATATGTCTACAAATAATGAACACCAGAATGAAACAAACTCCCATTGAACTGCAGTATCATATAAAAGATACAACACCCATTCGGGTTACATGCTTAGTGGAAGTGCGACCGACCCGTGGTTAGTCTTTTGTTTGTTATAGTAATGTCGTTGTGGTACAGATAAAATAGCTACAGTTTGTCGTCATTGCCACTATTACAATTTGACTCAGAAATATTTTTCTTCCGAGGTCGAACTCAAGGAGTTACTAGAATTTTAGAAGTACAATGCTTTTATTACAAAAATAAGAGAGAGAGAGAGAGGTAGATTTTGTTTCTTGGCTTTTTCTTCTTCTCTTCTTTCTCTCTTTGCTTGTCTTTTCTTCTTCTTTATCTTCTTTTCTTTTCTTCTCCTTTCTTCCTTCTTCTTTCTGCTTTCAGCTGCAGCACCTTTTCTTTTTCTTCTTCTTGCTTTGTCTGCAGAGCTTCATCCGTCATCTGATTTCTCAATCAGACGGCTTAAGTGGTGTCTACTGCAGTGCTTCCTTTGTGCTTCTTCTTCTTCTTCCTTCTTCTCTCAGTCTTCTTCTTTCTTTCTTCTCGCAGTCTTCTTTATCTTTCTTCTTTGGTCTTCTCCTTCTTCCTTCTTCTTTCTTCTTCTCGCACCCTGTCCCTGCACAAAGAGCAAAACCTACCCTATCCCTCTACCCGCACGTCTCTCTCTTTCTGTAAAGCACTCACAGGACGCTCTCCCAGAGCCTCAGGTAATCGGGTCGGGTTTCGTGCTCGTGACCAGGCGCACCGGTGTGTGGGTGATGCGTGAGGTGTGCTCAGATAGGGTCGAGTCGGATTCGCCGAATCCGCGTGATGAGCTCGCGGATCGGGCGGGTGCGTGGGTGCGGGACCTTACCCCAGTGCTTTCGGAGGCGACCGGTAGAAAGCACAAAATCAATTTATACTACTGCGGGGTTTAGTAAACTTACGATGTGGAACTATCTTCAGCTCTCTTCTCGCGCGCGCCCGCAGCAGACCGCAGCTTCGCTTCCTCAGCTGCAGGCTCTATTCGCGTCGATTGCTGGGTTAGCTGCCTTCGCACTACCCTCCCAACCTCGCAGCACCTGGAGCCCTGGAGTTCTGAAGCCTGGAGCGTGCGTGGAGCTGCTTCAATGCAGCGTCAACGGCGGCCGGGCGTCGAAACTGCCAGACACGAAAGGGGCCTCTCGGCCTAATCAGATCAGCGGGGGACCTTCGCCGTGGCACGGCGAAGGTGGTGCGAGGTGCAGCAGGTCGTGGGGCCGACCTAGGCGTGCGTGCCTAGGTCGCCCTGTGACCGGAGGTGTGGGTGTGTTCGGGGGAGCGATGAGTGGGTGTAGAGCGGCAGTGGGTGGGCGGAGGTTGTTCAGCGTGATGAGGCGAAGGTTATGCGAGGGTTGGCGAGGCGTGTGGGGCGGCGGAGCGATGGGAGCGTCTCGTCGGAGGGTAGCCGGAGACGAAGAAGGTGACGGTGGACAGGAGAGGTCGAGGGTTTAATCGAATGAAAGACAGTGAGGAAAAGAAAGAGGGGGAATGGGGAGTAGTTCTGACCTAGTTACAGGGACGAAAGGGCCGGAGCAGGGTGGTAGTCGTATCGACTGTCGCCAGAGAAGAAGATACTCAGAGGGAGAGGGCTGCGGCGAGGAAGAGAGCGGGAGGGCGCACGCTGGGTACGGCGCGACGTGGGAAGAGCGGGCGAAGGTGGATCTGCTGCTGGTATTGCAGCAGAGCGATGAGACTGAGGAGGAGGAGCTGCCGGAGCTGGTGGGTTTCTGCCGGAGTGGGAAGAGAGGAAAAATGGAGGTTTTTCTCCGTCAGGACCGAGCTACCCCCGTCGGCTGGCGACCGCCGTCCTTATAAAGGCGAAGGTGGAGGGGTGAGCACGAGGAGGCGATGTGCCTCCCTCGCTAGAGAATGGTCGGAGTTTAAACCCATACCTTCCGCGCGTTCGCACGGAAGGTGTGGGCGATGGCAGAGGTCATGGTGGTGTCCCTGCGACAGCAGACATCGTAGGGAACACCCGGTTCAACTGGCAGAGGACCTCCCTCACCCTGCGCGGCGCCATGCTCCGCGGGAAGTCGCCGGAGCATGGCGCTGCTCAGAGATTTGCAGGGGGACCTAAGTGCAAAGAACGACGAAAAACCTAGGGGCCAAAATGCGAGGGTTTCGAAAGTTGAGAGTCAAAAAGTAACAGATGAGGACCAAAATGCAAAGTCGGTCAATAAGGTCTCTTCTTAGGCTCAAGTTTTTATGCATGACTAAATGGGACCTAAGGATTCTAATGGTGAATTTTATTTCTAGGTCAGATCTTGTTTGACCGACCAATTTACGTAAAAACCTAAATTAAATCATTAATTGGGCATGGTTCTCAATGTAGGTCAAAATGGGTTCCCAAGGCCAAATTGAAGGTTTTAAACCCTAGAGATTATTTTTCTATGAATTTTATAGGGTTTATTCGATTTTTACTTTACCTCGAATCTCGTGAATTGAAGTGAATTTATTTTAGGGTTACAGAATGTCATTTAATTCCGTAGAGTTGCTGTAGCCCTTGTTGGATTAAATCATCCTACTTTCCTTCTTATTAGGTTAGTTTGACCTATGTTTGGACCCTGATTTACCATGTTTACTGATTGTGTTGGTGAAATTACATTTTTACCCCTTATGACCTGTTTTCTTTATAAACTCAGAATTCTCTGAGTCAAGCCTTTCTATGAGTTATGTAGGAGCTTTTTCTCGCATATCTAGGTTAGATTGTGCTAGTTAGGGTTTATGATGAGGTTCTCATCAATGCTCGTGAAAGACTCTAGGTGTTAGCCCCTTAGTGAGCGGGTCTGCCACCATGAAGTGAATTCCAATGTACTCTATGGACACTTGACCATTTTGAACTCCTTCTTTAACTGCTAGAAACTTAATATCAATATGCTTTAACCTTGACGAACTTTTGTTGTTCGAATACAGCACTGTGGAATTATTGTCACAATAAATTCGTAGTGGTCTTTCAACACTACATAAAATGCGTAAAGCTGTGACAAAATTCTTAAGTTATATTCCCTGATTCGAGGCCTTAAAACATGTTATGAATTCTACATCCATGGTAGAGGTGGCTATCGTGGTTTGCTTAACACTCCTCCACGAAATAGCTCCTTCCGCCAGCAAAAAGATATAGCCCGAAGTGGACCTTCGACTATCCTGAAATCCGGCAAAATCGGAGTCCGAATACCCGAGGACTACCAAAGTATCAGATCTCTTATATGTGAGCACGAAGTCTTTTGTTTTCTAAAGATATCTCATGACCCGTTTGGCTGCCTTCCAATGATCGGATTCGGGATTACTCAAGTATCTGCTTAACATGCCAACAATGTATGTAATATTTGGCTACGTGCAAACTTATACATACATCAAACTTCCCATTGCCGATGCATAGGAAATATTGTCTATTTCCTTAGCTTCAATCTGATTCTTAGGACACTGATTAAGGGATAATTTATCCCCTTTAGCCACGGGGGTGTCTCCTGCCTTACAGTTTTTCATACCAAATCTTTTTAGAATGGTTTTAATGTAGTTCTTTTATGATAATCCAAGGATATCCAAGGAGCAATTTCGGTGTGTCTGGATTCCTAATACAAAAGAAGCTTTACCAAGATCTTTCATTTCAAATTTATTTGAAAGAAATCTCTTGATTTCAAATAGTAAATCATTATCATTAGAGGTAAGTAATATGTCATCGACATATAAAATTAGGAAAACATGTTTGCCTTTAAGGAATTTATGGTATATATATTTATTAACTGAATTTGTCTCAAAACCAAATGAGATAACGACTTGATAAAATTTGTAATACCACTGACGTGAAGCTTGTTTTAGATAATAAATGGCTTTCTTTAATTTGCAAATCATTTGCTTTGCATCACCTAAGGCAAAGCATTTTGGTTGCACCATATATATCGTTTCATCAATGTCACCATTGAGAAACATCGTTTTCACGTCAATTTGGTGTAGCTCTAAGTCAAAATGAGCTACCAAAGCCATAATGGTTCTAAAAGAGTCTTTTGAAGAAATAGGGGAGAATGTCTCTTTGAAATCAATGCATTCCTTTTGAGTGAAGTCTTTTGCAACAAGACGATACTTATTAACATTGCCTTAAGAATCCCTCTTAGTTTTAAAAGTTCATTTGCAACCAATGGATTTTGCACCATCAGGCAATGGGATAAGTTCCTAAATGTCATTATCACTCATTGATTTCATTTCCTCATTCATGGCATTGGTCCATTCTTGGGAATTGGAACTCCTCATGACATGAGTGACTGAAATGGAATCCATATCCATTTGGTCTATGATGAGAACCTCATCATGAGCCATAACTAGCTCATTTTGACCTAATACAGAGGATAAAAGCTCCTACATAACTCAAGGAAAGGCTTAACTCAGAGAATTCTGAGTCTAAGAAGAAAACAAGTCATAAGGGGTAAAAATGCAATTTTACCAACACAATATGCAAACAAGGTAACTCAGGGTCCAAACATAGGTCAAACTAACCTAACAAGAAGGAAAATGGGATGATCTGATCTGATAAGGGCTACAGCAACTCCAAGGAATTAAATGACAATCTATAATCCTAAAACAAATCCACTTCAATTCACGAGGTTCGAGGCAAAGTAAAAATCTACTAAACCCTCTAAAATTCATATAAAAATAATCGCTAGGGTTTAGAACCTTCAATTTGGCCTTAGGAACCCATTTTGACCTACATTGAGAACCATGCCCAATTAATGATTTAATTTGGGTTTTTACGTAAATTGGCCGGTCAAACAAGGTATAACCTAGAAATAAAATTCATCATTAGAATCCTTAGGTCCCATTTAGTCATGCATAAAAACTTGAGCCTAAGAAGAGACCTTGACCGACTTTGCATTTTGGTCCTCATCCATTACTTTTTGACCCTCAACTTTTGAAACCCTCTCATTTTGGCTCCTAATTCTTCATCGTTTTTTGCCTCCCTGCAAAACCCTGAGCAGCGCCATGCTCCGGCGAGGCATGGCGCCGCGTAGGGTGAGGGTGACCCCCTGCCAAGACAACGGGGTGTTCCCTGCGACGTCTGCTGTCGCAGGGACACCTCCACGATTTCTGCCATCGCCCACACCTTCCATGCGAATGCGCGGAAGGTATGGGTCGCGATCCAGCCATCCTCCGGCGAGGGAGGCACGTCGTCTCCCTCCGCCCTCCTCTCTGATTTCGCCTCTATAAAAGCCACCACCGTCTGCCGCTTTCAGTAGTTCGATTCTGACGGAGAACCACCCACAACTTTCTTCTCTTCCCACTCCGACAGACACCCAGCGAGCTCCGGCGAAGCTCCCTGCACCTTCTGACTAGGCCGAGAGGCCGTATCTCTATGCACATGGTACCCGTCCTTCACCGCCATTGCCGAACAGGTGAAGCTACTTCAACCTGCAGCTGCAACTGCGCTTCCGCCCAGGCCTGCGCTCCAAGACGTGCGGATTGCGACCACGCAGTTGCCCAGGCCTTCAGCTGAAGAGAAGACCTAGCAACAGCCGCGAATGCCTGCAGCTTCCTCAGCTGCAGGCGCCAAATTGGGGTGGGACATTTAGTCCCACCTCGGAAGATCCTGGAGCCGTGCACCCCTTTAAATTATTTTTGTGAAATTACCTTATCGCCTCTGAACGCACCGGGGTGAGGTCCCGTGCCCATTCACCCGCCCGGTCCGCGAGCTCACCACGCGGATCCGGTGGATCCGACCCGAACTAATCCTGAGCACTCCTCGCGCATCACCCACCTGCCGGTGCGCCTGGTCCCGGGTGCGAAGCCTGACCCGATTACCCGGAGGCTCTGGGAGAGCAATCCTATGAGCGAAGTCTTGAGAGAGAGAGAGACGTGTGGGTAGAGGGAAAAGGGTAGGTTTTGCTCTGTGCAGGCCGAGGCAGAGAAGAAGAAGAGAACAGGGTGCAGTGCAGAGAAGAAGAAGAAGCAGAGGAAGAAGAACAGATCGCAAGATGAAGAAGACCGAAGGAAGAAGAAGGTGGAGCACTGTAGCAGCGGCGATTTAAGTCGTCTGATTGGAAAATCAGACGACGCTCTGCAGAAGAAGGATTGCAGAGAAAGAAGGAGAACGAAGAAGCCGGGCAGCTGAGCAAGGCAGGGGACCACAAGAAGAAAAGCTCTGCAACTGAAGTAGAAAGAAGAAAGAAGAAAGGAGAAGCTGAAGAAAGACAGAGCTGAAAGAAGAGAAGAAGACGAGAAGCTCTGAAGAAGAGAAGAAATAAGAAGAACTGAAGGCAGAAGGCAGAAGCTCAAGGAAAAAGATCCGAGAAAAGAAGAAGATGAGCTAAGAGAGGAGAAGCCACAAAACTAAGATTTATTTCTTCCTCTCTCTCTTTTATTTTTGTACTAAAGAAACATTGTACTTCTAGAATACAACTTGCTCCCTGAGTTCGACCTCGGGAACTCTTTTTCCGAGTAACAAATTGTATTAAACTGGTAACCACTTTTCTATACTATACTACAACGAAACAATAAAAACTATAGGGGATTCGTGCGTGTGTCGCCAGTTTTTGGCGCCGTTGCCGGGGAGCAACGGCTATTCTAGAAGATTTAAATTTCTTTCAAGAGATTGCTAATCTTTTCTCTCTTGTGTGCAGGTAAAAATTGGAAGAGCAGCCGCACAACAAACACTCCAACAAACAGGTAATCTTCATTAACCCTCTCTTAAACTCCCTTAAAATCTAAAAAGGAACGAAAAGAAAAATCAACTTAGGGCTACCTGCATCATACATCATAATTCCTCAAAGTTGCCTAAATTTTTCATTTCCACACATTTTAACTGTCCATCCAACTAAGGTAACTAGGGCTAAAACCTTCTTGATTGAGCCCTAGATACTACATTTTTGAGGCAACTGAAATGGACCAACTAGAGCCAACTCAGGAATTGAAAAGCTAGGGTTTTTAGAGACACACCTTCTGTTAACAAAGAAAAGATCTTCTCAAAAAGAGGTGTACCTAAACCTTGTTTGAAAATATCTATACAAGAGGAACCCTAAGCAAATCAGGCTCTTAAATCCATTTGAACCTTAAAAGAAAGGACCCAAAAAGCTCTCAAAGGAACAAGAGGTGAAGTTGACCCCTTGGGTCAACCAACCTTAAAATTAGGTTACTTCTTCACTCAAAAATACCTAAAAGTTCAAGTGAAACCTTAAGCACCCTGATCTTAAACTAAAATTGGTAGACTTAAGAGGTCAAGATCCCCATTCTGGTCTACCTGAAATCGCAGTGACGAGAGGTCGGGTGGGGGAAACCCTGTAACCCGTGAGGACGCTCTACCGTGTAGGGGTCTTCGCGGGACTCACCCTCTCTGGCTGCCCAGGTAATTCTCAGGTGGATGATCTTTTTGATCAAGGGGTCCATCTGCCCCGCACCTCTATAGTCACCCAACACATTTTTGGGTGTCTTGATTGGGTCCAGCACCTTCTAAACTCTTCTACTCCAACAGTGCATGAACGGTAGGAGATCCTTAAGACCACCCTTAAGATCTCCTTTAGGAATTCACTCTCGTCAAGGCCCAGCCTCGACGCCCGTGTTTGAACAGCAACCCCACCACATTATTCTCTCATTCGATTCAGAACCAAGCTCTTCTTCTTCCCCCATCATGGCTTAGCTAGTTGAGGAAGAAAACAATCTGGAGCATCAGCTCCAGCGACTCAATGACCTCTTCCAAAACTTTGTGCACCCACCGCAGCGTCCTATGATGCGGGACCATTACAATCCTGCTGTGGTGGCCATTGAGCCTCGAGTCAGAATCCCGACTGGAGGACCTGATTCCGAATTGAAGCCCAACATGATTCATGCTATACCTAAATTCCATGGGCTTAATTCCGAAGATCCCTTCCAGCACATTAAACAGCTAAAGCATCTGGCCCAAACTTTTGGGTCAGACGCGCAAAATCGGGATATTCTTCTCATGAAGATGTTCTCCTTTTCTCTTATGGACAAGGCCGCTCATTGGTATCAAACTCAGACCCGGTCGATTAACACTTGGGAAGAACTTTAGTCCGAGTTTTTGAAAAAGTTCTTCCCCGTTGGTCGGACCAACGCCTTGCGCCATCAGATTACGCACTTCACTCAAAAAACAGGGGAACCTCTCCATGAGGCATGGGATCGCTTTCAGGATCTCATGAGAAAGTGCCCCCATCACGGAGTTCCTAAATGGGAACAGGTCCAATCTTTTTACCAGGGACTTCGTGAGGACATCCGTCTTTTCGTCAATGCAACTTGCGGAGGAAATATCATGGGTCAACATGAAGATACCGTGTGGGAGATTCTCGAAAACATGTGCGAGAACTCCATCAACAATGACTCCATGGGATTATTCGATAGGACGAATACCCGCGCATCGACGAATCTTAGGGGAGCACATGAGACGCAGGGCCTGTCCGCATCAGTCGACCTGGAGTTAATGGCCAGTTGATTGGACAAGGTCTCAATCATTGAGAAGAAGGTGGATGAGCTAACTCAGCACTTGCAGCAAGCCACCTCTGCACGTAACTCCTTTGCACAACCTCCTTCCACACAGGAGATTGTGTAAAGCATTCTCCACCGATCTTCCCCTAGGATGGACCCATATCCATCCCCACCTGATTCTCGGATCGGAGGATCATCCGATCCCTTTTACACCAGCCCGAGGAATTCCATTCCCCCTTTCTCTAATTCTCTAGAGGTTCCTCAGACCTGCGAGGACCTCAACACCATCCAGAACGACCCATTCTCCAACACCTATAACCCTGGATGGTGAAACCATCCCAACTTTCAGTGGACGGGAAATTCCCAAACCCAAAGACCACCCTTTCAACTCCGCCCACAATCCTCTCATCCTTACCAGCCGCCTCAGCCTCGGCCCAACCCTACTTATCCATCAGGGCCAAATCAGGATCAAATGTCCCTTATCCTTCAGACTCTAGCTGACATTCAAAGAACGAATGCGGCTATTCAAAAGCAACACAAGGACGAAATTACAGAGGTCCGAAACCACTGGCCCAGTTGGCAAATTCTCGCCAGCCAGGCACACTTCCTTCTCAACCTCTTCTTAACCCGAATAACGTGCCAGCCCAGCGGCGCGTTATGAACCCAAACCCGGGTCATGCTCATATGATTTATCAGGCCCCCTCTGTTCCTTCACCAAACAGGATAGAGGCCTCCACTTCTTTTGCGGGTTACCAGCAGCAACCTATCTTACCCAATCCCAACCAAAACCAGGCAGGACTCAATTCCGTAACAACCCGTAGTGGTAAGGAAACCCAAGACCCACCTCATCCAAACCACTCCAGGCCTGATAGTGATCCCAAGCCTAGGGCAGTAATCCAGGACATTCCCACCCCTATCCCAGATCCAAAACCTGGACCTATCCTAGAAGAACCAACCAAGATCTCGTTTCCCGAGGCCTTGACCAAGGGAAAGAAGACCACTAAGCCCGTGGCACCTGAGGAGGACCTGGTCAAGCTCTTTGAGCAGGTCCACATAAACATCCCTTTGATGGATGCAATCCACCACGTACCGGCTTCCGCACGATTCTTAAAGAATGTGTGTACACCCCAGCGTAAGCCGCGAACCAAGAGTAGGAGTCTAATTGTTCTGTCAGAGCAAGCCAGCTCTGTAATCTTAAGCAGACTCCCACCCAAGGCTAATGACCCTGGTACTCCCCTAATTTCCTGCAAGATAGGTGATACCCAATTTGATAGAGCTTTGCTAGACTTGGGTGCATCCATAAATCTGATACCCACATCCTTACTTGACCATCTCGAAGAACCTGAGTTAAAACCAACCGAGGTGACATTACAATTAGCAGATCGATCTATAAAGTCACCAAAAGGGATTCTCGAGGATGTTATTGTGAGAGTGCGGGATTTCTACTTTCCTGTAGACTTTATAGTCTTAGACATGGATGCACCTGAGAACCCTAAGGATACACCAATCATTTTAGGGAGACCTTTCTTAGCTACTGCTAGAGCCAACATTAGCTGTGAGGAGGGCCAAATAGAGCTCAAATTTGGGAATCAAACCCTGAAAATTGATATATTTAAGCCCCAACAAGGAATCAATTGCGGTGTCATCGAACAGATTTGTGACATTAGGGCTTTGGTTGATGAAACACACTTCCAGAATGACCTGATTATACCTCATCAACCGCAGAAAGATCTTGACCCGCAAATTAAGGAGTCAAATCCAGATACGAACAACCCAGTAACTCCTACCCTTGAACCTCACGTCTATACGGAACCACCTGTTGCTGCTGATAATCCCATCCTCGAACTAAAGCCCCTTCGTACTCACTTGAAATACATCTTTTTGGGTTCTAATCAGACCCTTCCTGTGATTATCAATTCCAACCTCAATCCTGAACAGGAATCCCGTCTGATTGCTGTCCTCCAGCAACATCGCAAAGCCATCGGGTGGACTCTCGATGATTTGACTGGAATAAGTCCCTCTTATTGTACTCATCATATCTATTCAGAGGAGGGCGCACGACCTTCTCGTGAAATGCAGAGACGCTTGAACCCCAATCTGCAGGAGGTCGTGAAAAAGGAGATCATCAAGTGGTTAGATGCCGGGATCATCTACCCGATCTCCGATAATCGTTGGGTGAGCCCAATTCAGGTCGTGCCCAAGAAGGCAGGACTCACCACTATAACGACTGAAACCGGAGAAATCATTCCTACCCGATTAGCCAACTCGTGGAGAGTCTGTATAGATTATCGCCGACTCAATTCCTTCACTAAGAAGGATCATTTCCCACTACCTTTCATTGATCAGATTCTCGAGAAACTAGCGAGAAATAAGTTCTTCTGCTTTCTTGACGGGTACTCCGATTACAACCAGGTGGCAATCCATCCTGAAGACCAAGAAAAGACCACGTTTACCTGCCCCTTCGGAACATACGCTTTCCGAAGGATGCCTTTCGGTCTTTACAATGCATCCGCTACTTTTCAGCGGTGCATGCTTGCCATATTCTCAGATATGGTAGGTAATTATCTGGAAGTCTTCATGGATGACTTTTCAGTTTTTGGAGCATCATTCGACGATTGCCTCCAACACTTGGTCCAGATACTCAGGCGGTGCATCGATGTGAATTTGGTTATTTCCTGGGAAAAGAGCCATTTCATGGTGCCTGAGGGAATTGTCCTGGGACACTTAATTTCGGAACAAGGCATCCATGTGGATCGAGCTAAGATTGATCTGATCTCTCGCCTTCCTATGCCTAGCTCGATCAAGGACATCCGATCTTTTTTGGGGCACGTCGGTTTTTACCGTCGATTTATCCCTGATTTTTCAAAAATCGCGCGCCCCCTGACCACTCTTCTCTCCAAGGATGTACCTTTCAAAATTTCCAAGGAATGCACTCAAGCATTTGAGATCCTACGTGACCGAGTCACCCAAGCCTCGATCCTATAGTCCCCTAATTGGTCTCAACCCTTTGAGATCATGTACGATGCATCTGACTTTGCTGTAGGAGCGGTTTTGGGGCAGAAAATTGACGGGAAACCTGTGGTCATTTACTACGCCAGCAAGACACTCGATGAGGCTCAGCGTAACTATACGGTTACTGAGAAAGAGCTGCTAGCTGTAGTATTTGCCCTAGAAAAATTTAGATCATACCTTCTGAGTTCCCGTGTCATTATATACTCGGATCACACAGCTGTGAGGCATCTCCTTGCAAAGAAGGACGCGAAACCTCGATTAATCCGATGGATCTTGCTGTTGCAAGAATTTGACCTTGAGATTCGCGACAAAGCGGGAAAGCAAAATGTGGTAGCTGATCACTTGTCCCGTCTTCCTTCTGAAATAATTGACCCTTCCGGACCCATCACTGAGCATTTTCCTGATGAGCACCTGCTGACTATCGGTACTAGCCTTCCATGGTTTGCTAATATAGTAAATTACTTGTCATCTCATCAGATCCCGTCTGATTGGCCGAAAGCCAAGAAAGATAAATTGCGCTCTGATGCCAAGTATTACATTTGGGAAGACCCGTACCTCTTCCGCATAGGTGCTGATCAAATCATCCGGAGATGTGTCCCGGAAGAGGAATTCAACAATATCCTCTCTTTCTGCCATGACCAGGCATGCGGTGGCCATTTCTCTGGGCATAAAACCGCATCAAAAGTCCTCCAGTGTGGCTTTTACTGGCCCACACTGTTCAAAGACGCATACAGTCACGGCAAGGCATGTAGTCGTTGCCAAACTTTGGGCAACATGAGCCATCGCGACATGATGCCTATGCAGCCGATTCTCGTATGCGAAATCTTTGATGTTTGGGGGATTGATTTTATGGGCCCCTTTCCTGTTTCGGATGGTTTCGAATACATTCTGCTGGCTGTGGACTACGTATCCAAATGGATCGAAGCCATACCGACCCGAACCTGTGATCACAAAATCGTTCTCAAATTCATTCATCAAAACATTTTCTCAAGGTTCGGGATTCCTCGTGCTATAATCTCAGATGGGGGGACCCATTTCACAAACGTTCAGTTTAGGTCACTGATGACCAAATACGGGGTGTCTCATCGAATCTCTACTCCTTACCACCCCTAAACTAATGGTCTAGCTGAGCTGTCTAATCGGGAGATCAAGAAAATCCTGCAAGTCACTGTTCGGCTTGACAGGAAGGACTGGTCGACCCGACTTCCGGAAGCATTGTGGGCCTATAGGACCGCCTACAAAACCTAATTAGGCATGTCTCCCTTTAGACTGGTGTACGGGAAGGCGTGTCACCTTCCTGTAGAACTAGAGCATAAAGCCTATTGGGCAGTACGGAACTGTAATCTAGATTTTTCGAAGGCTGGAACCCACAGAAAACTTCAAATCAGCGAGATCGATGAATTACGCCTAGACGCGTATGAGAGCTCGCGAATCTACAAGGAGCGGGTTAAAGCCCTCCATGACAAACATATCTCAAGAAAAATCTTTTATCCTGGTCAGAAGGTCCTACTCTTTGATGCTCGACTCAAAATTTTCCTGGGAAAGCTGCGATCCAAGTGGGTCGGACCATATTTAGTCCGACAGGTTTTTGGAAATGGAGCTATCGAAATCAGTCCGCTCAGCCACGATTCCGAACCTTTCATCGTGAACGGTTAGAGACTCAAGTCATTCATTGATGTGACTTCTACTAATTTGGCTGAATCATCTTATATCCTCCGTTCCCCTTGAGCTTATTGCGCCCAGCGGATGGGGTAAAACTCAACGCTTAACGGGAGGCAGCCCATCATTTTCCTAAAAATCCAAAACCTTTTTCACACTTTTGTGCACTTAACGTTCACCCTTATAGACAGCCGACCCTACCTCAGATGCTTGCATTTGGGATTAGAAATCGTCCGCAAAATTCATCCCAACCCATTCACTCATCCAAATTTCTGTCTTAAGGAATGAACTAAGTAAATAAAAAACCCCCTAAGTCACAAAGGACATTGCAAACCTTAGGCATGGGAGGGTATAAAAGTGCAAAACAACTTGTAAGAAAAGGTTTTAAACAAAAAAAATTCACATACGCCAAAAGCACCATAAAAAAATTAAAAATTTTTGCCAAAAAAAAAAAAAGGGAGAAAGGAAATTTTGTGGAGAAAAAGCAACAAAATGAAAAAGAAGCACAAAATTATGAGAAAAAAGTTGTCATTAGTAAGAAACTAAGGAATTAACCTAAGTTCTAGACCCCATTCAAGAAAAGAACTGAAAAGTGCACAATGGGATTAGTAAGAACGCAAACCTTAGGCATTCTTGGATAGACTCTTAGTACTCATTAAGATCTGGACACCCCTCAAGAGGTTGAGGAAAATGAAAAGCTGAAGTATTAGGTCTAAGGCTGTAACGACCCGATTCCCGAGTCCCTACGAGACACGAGAACCGGACCGACTCGACTAATCCCAAGACCCAGTCGTCCAACGAGGAAGTAACCAAAAGACAGCAAAATAAACCACATTCAGCATGAATATAACTAACAGTAAGAAAGTACAGCAGTAAGGAAAGAAACTACTACAGTAGGCACCACCACAACAGTAAAACAATATTTATCATATAACAAAAACTGCAGGTAAAGAAGGTACAGCGGAAACAAAAAACTACTCACTAGAACAGAAACAAAAAGGGGTACAAAGCTGTGGTAACTCTACTGGACCCTACTCGGCCCAGCGTCCTCTGCAGCCGCCGACCCTGGCTGCTCAACACCTGGTCCTGAAAAAGGTAACGAGTGTAACACGTCAGCAAAACGCTGAGTAGAGTGGCAAACTAACTAAAGGCAACAGTAGAGTGTACAGGAGCTGTTATGTTCTATTACTTCCTTTATTTACATCTTTCAATTTTTCTTACTATTTCATTTAATTCTCAGATCCTTTACTTGATCTCGAATGTCCTCGTGGGAACGATCTTGATTGCAGTCTTTTCCAAAAGTAGAAGTAGCACGTGGTGCTCTCCTGGCCGGGAGAGTCCCCCGTGGTGATCCTACCCTCAGTCAACCACCCCAAGGTCACTGACAGACGTAACGGTGACTACGGCACGCGCGATAAACGCACAGGTAGCTAGCCCGCACTGGCACGCGGTCAGTCGTTTCCGTTAACGGGTGCGCCCAAAGCACAGCACGGAACCAGGGCAGAGCCCTCTCAGTAACAGGGGTCCAACCCCTCCACAGTAACCAAACCGGGGCCTTGCCCCTCCACAGTCCGCGCACCCTCGCCTGACTACCCTGGTTTGCCCTAGTGGGCCTAACAAGTCGGTGAAGGAGGCTAGCAGAACCCCGGGGCCCGTGGGGTAGCTAGTACTCTCCTAACACTACTAGCTCTCCTCAGTACTACGTACACGAGGGCCAACAAGTCGGTACAGAGCGGCCAATCCTAACCCCGGGTCCCTGGGGCGGCTGGCCCCACTCTGCACTAAACAGGTACAGGTACTTCCCTTGGTACTGCGTACCCAAGAGACAGTACAAACTACATCTCAGTTCCATTCCTTTTTCTTTCCAGGAGTTCCACTCCTAATTCCCCGTAGGGTTCCAGCTCTTTATCTCAGAACATTATATGTTTCACTTTCCAGATTCACATTCTCAAAATCCATGATCTCAAACATGTTTCTTTATTCGTAACAGGCAGCTGTTAATTAATTTTACAGGCAGCTTTATATATTCCTTTCCAATTTTCCAAGACTGCAGTAATATACATTCCACTAGTTTTTCCACCCTAGGATTCATGCCATATCCTAGGATCTATCATACAATCTAGTTTTCCAGCCCTAGGATTCATGCAACACCTAGGAGCTATCATTCCATATATTTCTCATTCCTAGGATTCATGCAATGCCCTAGGTTCTAGTTATGGTTCCATACTTTAACAGATTTTATTAATACTTAAAGCCACTCTACCAGGTACAACGGGAGTAATGGGGGCGTGATCGGGAATCCCGCGCGCCTCCGCGACTCTCAAGACTGCAACCGAACGAGGTCCTATCACAAGGATCAAACACAAGGAGAGTCTCAAAACAGGGTATAGCTACTGTAGGCGGGTAGAGGAATTAATTCTGAAACGAACGCAACTCGAATCGTGGAAAACGGAGCCCAAACGGGCCCTAAACGGGTCGAGAAAGACGATACTGTGCAAAATCAGACGTCTGGAACTCCTTCCAGACGTCCTAAACGATGGATCAGAGAATTACCTGTTCGGCTTGGTTCCCCGGACGTCCAGAAGTCTGCGGGGACGTCTGCCTAGATCCAAGACGTCCGATGGTCCCTCCGGACGTCTGGAGGTCACTCCCGCCGTCTGGTACAACTTCCAGACGTCTGATTCGCAAAGGATGACGAATCAGCGAACCTGCGCACAGCCAACCCTCCTCCCTCAGTACGGTCAGTCGACAAGAAGGAAGAAGAAAGCGGAAACTCACCTTTCAGACGTTTGTATGATCTCACAGACGTCGACCTTGCCGTCTGGATATCAATCCAGACGTCTGATTCTGGAAAATTTTCCAGAAACAGAGCCCTGCTCGGCCTCCGCTCGCGACGCCGCCCGCGTCGCACCTCGCGCGTCTGCTGCTCAGCCCGCACAGGTCCCTCTCCGCGACGCTCCGCGCCCCCTGCGCCCTCCGCCGGCCGGCCAAGCCGCTCCTGGCGAGCTCGCCCTCACGGCAGAGCCCCGCCCTCGCACGCCGCAGCTCCTCCGCGCTCACTGCGGCTGCCGCTGCGCCCTCGCGTCCGCTCGCTCTCGTGCACAGGCAGGAGAAGAAGGAGGAAGATGGTGGAGACGGGAGGGGAGGCGCGCCCCCCCCCCCCCCCCCCCCCCTTTTAACGCCGCGCGGAGAGGAGAGAGAAGGCGGTCGCAGCCGCCTGCAGCCGCAGAGAAAGACGAATATCCTGTGCGAGCATAACTGTTCGCCAGACGTCTGTAAACTATCCCGGACGTCTGGTCAGACGTCTGGATGTGATCCCAGACGTCTTGACAGACGTCTGGGCCACCTTCCAGACGTCTTAAAAGGCGTCTGGGGCACGCGCTCGTTACAAAGGCTTAGGGAGTATTCGACCTTATTAACTAACTTTTGGTCTATAGGGCTCAGTAACCTAAGCACCCTAACCTCACGCATAGCCTGGTTCAGTAAGCGTAAAAATCAAAATCACGCAGAAGCGTCGCAAAATTCTGAAAAGTACACCTAGAGTAGGAGCGGCCAATCAACACAAGTTGATTTGGACGAGTTCCCAGTGCAGAGAGGCGGGAAATCCCCTCGAAGATGCGTAACAAAATATCATCTCCTCGGTGCTTGTCTCTTAGGATATTTACATATCCTACTAGGGGCATGTAAGCACTCTGCTGGTTCAGATTCGATGGATGGCATTATCACGAAGTGTCAATTGCCAAGGTCTGGATTCGGCCACGGAACACCATGGATGGGATTATCTCGAAATCTCAATAGCCAGGGTCCTGGGGGTTGCCATGGGCGGTGCTATCTCGAAGCATCGATTGCCAGGAACCCTTGAGGATTGATGATGGGAGCAAGGAATCTGATACAGACCGTGTTGAAAAGCCAATCCTAAGCTAGAATTAAAAAGAAAAAGAGAGAGAAAACTCTCCAAACAGAAAAATTTTCTATCTCTCTCTTACAAAACGCACTGCGAGCTGAGCCAGGGCTAAAATCATTCCGAGCACGGGTGCTTTAACCACAAAGTCCAATAGACCTTAGGTTAGTTCTTGTAGGCCTTAAAAACTTTTGTTAAGGACTGGGCTAAGGCTAGACAGATCTGGATCTTGATTGGTACTAGAGTACCTTTTAGGCCTAGGGTCAGCATTCTAACCTAATCTAAGCTCAAATGAAAAAACACTTATCTGAAGCTATTAAGAACTTCATGGTCTAGAATAAGGGTTGAAACCTTAAGTTTTTGCTAAGGGACTAGCAAAAGCTAGGCATGGGGGTATGATGAGAACCTCATCATGAGCCATAACTAGCTCATTTTGACCTAATACAGAGGATAAAAGCTCCTACATAACTCAAGGAAAGGCTTAACTCAGAGAATTCTGAGTCTAAGAAGAAAACAAGTCATAAGGGGTAAAAATGTAATTTTACCAACACAATATGCAAACAGGGTAACTCAGGATCCAAACATAGGTCAAACTAACCTAATAAGAAGGAAAATGGGATGATCTGATCTGATAAGGCCTACAGCAACCCCAAGGAATTAAATGACAATCTGTAACCCTAAAATAAATCCACTTCAATTCACGAGGTTCGAGGCAAAGCAAAAATCTACTAAACCCTCTAAAATTCATATAAAAATAATCTCTAGGGTTTAGAACCTTCAATTTGGCCTTAGGAACCCATTTTGACCTACATTGAGAACCATGCCTAATTAATGATTTAATTTGGGTTTTTACGTAAATAGGCCAGTCAAACAAGGTCTGAGCTAGAAATAAAATTCATCATTAGAATCCTTAGGTCCCATTTAGTCATGCATAAAAACTTGAGCCTAAGAAGAGACCTTCTTGACCGACTTTTCATTTTGGTCCTCATCCATTACTTTTTGACCCTCAACTTTTGAAACCCTCGCATTTTGGCTCCTAATTCTTCATCGTTTTTTGCCTCCCTGCAAAACCCTGAGCAGCGCCATGCTCCGGCGAGGCATGGCGCCGCGCAGGGTGAGGGCGACCCCCTGCCAAGACAACGGGGTGTTCCCTGCGACGTCTGCTGTCGCAGGGACACCTCCACGATTTCTGCCATCGCCCACACCTTCCGTGCGAACGCGCGGAAGGTATGGGTCGCAATCCGGCCATCCTCCGACGAGGGAGGCACGTCGTCTCCCTCCGCCCTCCTCTCTGATTTCGCCTCTATAAAAGCCACCACCGTCTGCCGCTTTCAGTAGCTCGATTCTGACGGAGAACCACCCACAACTTTCTTCTCTTCCCACTCCGGCAGACACCCAGTGAGCTCCGGCGAGCTCCCTTTCCTTTCCTCTTCGCTCTGCCACAAAACCAATGGCAGAGACTTCTTCCTGATTCTCCTCCGCGTCGCGCAATACCCGCGCGCGCTGCTTCAGCCCCGTCGTCGCCGTCGTCCGCCCCCACTGGGTACCTTCTTCTCCGGCGACAGTCGACACGACTGCCGCCCCACTCGGCCTCCTTCATCCCTGCAAGTAGGTAACAGTTACTTCTCTTCCTCCCCTCTTTCTTTTCCATATTTTAATTTGCGCAATCAAACCCTCCACCGACCCGACCACCATCATCTTCCACGCCTCCGGCCCACCTCCGGCGAGTCGCTTCCATCATTCCGCCACTCCACATGACTCGCCGACCGACCCAAAACCTCCGCCTCGTCCCACTGAACCGTTTCCGCCCCTTCACTGCCACTCCTCACCTCCACATCACTCCCCCGAACAAACCCATTCCCCCGGCCGCAGTCCGACCTAGGGCAGCCCCTACACGCCGCCCCACGCCTCGCCACCACCCGCACGAGCTTCGCCGCACTCCGGCGAAGCTCCCTGCACCTTCTGACTAGGCCGAGAGGCCGTATCTCTGTGCACAGGGTACTCGTCCTTCGCCGCCATTGCCGAACAGGTGAAGCTGCTTCAACATGCAGCTGCAGCTGCGCTTCCGCCCAGGCCTGCGCTCCAGGACGCACGGATTGCGACCATGCAGCTGCCCAGGCCTTCAGCTGAAGAGAAGACCTAGCAACAGCCGCGAATGCCTGCGGCTTTCTCAGCTGCAGGCGCCGAATTGGGGTGGGACATTTAGTCCTACCTCGGAAGATCCTGGAGCCGCGCACCCCTTTAAATTATTTTTGTGAAATTACCTTATCGCCTCTGAACGCACCGGGGTGAGGTCCCGCGCCCATTCATCCGCCCAGTCCGCGAGCTCACCACGCGGATCCGGTGGATCCGACCCGAACTAATCCTGAGCACTCCTCGCACATCACCCACCTGCCGGTGCGCCTGGTCCCGGGTGAGAAGCTTGACCCGATTACCCGATGGCTCTGGGAGAGCGATTGTATGAGCGAAGTCTTGAGAGAGAGAGAGACGTGCGGGTAGAGGGAAAAGGGTAGGTTTTGCTCTGTGCAGGCCGAGGCAGAGAAGAAGAAGAGAACAGGGTGCAGTGCAGAGAAGAAGAAGAAGCAGAGGAAGAAGAACAGATCGCAAGATGAAGATGACCGAAGGAAGAAGGTGGAGCACTGTAGCAGCGGCGATTTAAGTCGTCTGATTGGAAAATCAGACGACGCTCTGCAGAAGAAGGATTGCAGAGAAAGAAGGAGAACGAAGAAGCCGGGCAGCTGAGCAAGGCAGGGGACCGTAAGAAGAAAAGCTTTGCAGCTGAAGCAGAAAGAAGAAAGAAGAAAGGAGAAGCTGAAGAAAGACAGAGCTGAAATAAGAGAAGAAGACGAGAAGCTCTGAAGAAGAGAAGAAATAAGAAGAACTGAAGGCAGAAGGCAGATCAAGGAAAAAGATCTGAGAAAAGAAGAAGATGAGCTAAGAGAGGAGAAGCCACAAAACTAAGATTTATTTCTTCCTCTCTCTCTTTTATTTTTGTACTAAAGAAACATTGTACTTCTAGAATACAACTTGCTCCCTGAGTTCGACCTCTGTAACTCTTTTTCCGAGTAACAAATTATATTAAACTGGTAACCACTTCTCTATACTATACTACAACGAAACAATAAAAACTATAGGGGATTCGTGCGTGTGTCGCCAGTCTACCTCTAGTTCCTGGAGAAATATAACATAGTCAGTGAAAATTGTACTTCTCCTTTTCCTAGTGGATCGCCTAAGGGGTGCTTTCTGAACATTTTGAGGATGATGAGTTTGATTTATAGGGAGACTTTCATCATTACTTTCATCCCTTTCTGTCGTTGGAACATCAGGAATGACAACTTAACCCTCTTCAGTAATATCCATAGGAATAGGGTCAGGTTTTTGAAAAGTAATGTGTCTATTATCTCCACTCAAACTAGTATCCTCAAAGAAATGAGCGTTTCTCGTTTCAAAAAATGAGTGAGTCTCAGGGACAAAGAACTTATATCCCTTAGATCTTTCCGAGTATCTAACAAAATAGCAGTTAACCATTATGGAGTCCAATTTTCTTTCGTTAGGCCTATAAGGCTTAGCCTCAACTGGACATCCCCAAATATGAAAGTGCCTAAGACTTGGTAATTTACTAGTCCACATTTCATATGGGATTTTTGGTGTTGCCTTTGATGGTACTCTATTTAAAATGTATATTGTTGTCTTTAATGCTTATCCGCAGAGGGACTCAGGTAAAAAGGTATGACTAATCATGTTTCTTACCATATCCTTAAGAGTCCTATTGCGCCTTTCTGCAACACCATTCATGCTAGGTGTCCCTGACATGGTGTACTGAGGCACAATTCCACATTCATCTAGGAATGAAGCAAATGGTCCTTGATGCTGTTCTCCTGATCCATCATATTTGCCGTAGTATTCACCACCATGGTTAAATTTGACAGTTTTAATCCATTTTCCAGGTTGATTTTCAACTTCGGCCTTATAGGATTTGAAAGCGTCTAATGATTGTGATTTCTCCTTAATTAGATATAAGTATCCATATCTAGAGAAATCGTCCATGAACGTAATAAAATATTGTTAACCATTTCAAGAAGTCGTAGGGAATGACCCATAAATATCCGTATGCATTAGTTCTAAGACGTCTGTAGCTCTTATGGCACCTATACTTGATTTGTTTGTTCGTTTTCCTTTTAAACACTCTACACAGACATTGAAATCTGTATAATTAAGGGAGTGAAGAATTCCTGTGAAAATAAGCCTATCAATTATCCTTTTGAAAATATGATCCAAATGCCTATGCCATAACATTCCAGAATCCTTACAAGTTAACTTTCTTTTTATACCACTAGATGTAGCATGCAAGGTTCCAAAAGTAGATGGAGACATTATAGATTGTCATACAAAGATAAAAAACTAGTTGTAATAAGACTTGAATTAAGAAACAACTTAAATTACTTATTTCCAAAAGAACAAGAATAACCTGACTTGTCCAATAAATAAATAGAAATCAAGTTCCGTCTGAATGACGATACTACAAAAGTTTCTTTCAAATCTAAATCATAACCAGTATTTAAAAATAATCTAAAATCCACAACAGCTTCAACCTCCACCTTCTTGCCATTGCCCACGTATATGAACCTTTCGGTTTCACTTGGCAGTCGGCAATTTAGGTAACTTTACACAGACATACTAATGTGAATAGTGGTTCTCGAATCTATCCACCAAATGTTTAGGGATACAGAAGCTAAATGAACTTCTGAATAGACAAAAGAAAGATATATACTTTTCTTGTCATGCCAAGCGTGATATTTGGTACAGTCCACCTTTGCAAAAGAAACAATTTTCCTTAGGCTTCTTTTGCTTGCATTTAGATGAAGAACTGGCAGCAGCATCATTCGCCCTTTTTCTTTTGAAATTGGTAACCAAATGAGCACTTTAGGTTTGTCCTGCTTAAGTCTCTTCTCTTCTTGCACGCAATGAGAAATGAGTTTCTTGAGAGACCATTTCTCCCTTTGACAGTTATAACTTATTTTAAACTGTCCATACTGTGCAGGAAGGGATATCAAAGCTAAATGCACCAGGAGGTCTTCTGATAGTTCTAGTTTCAGTGCCTTTAGTTTTAAAGTCAAAGGAGACGTTTTCATGATATGCTCCCTTATGCTCTCAGATCTTTTATACTTGAGAGAGACAGGTTTCCCTAGAAGGTTGCTTGTCTCAGCCTTTTCGTTCTTTGCAAAATGTTTTTCTATCTCATCAAGAAATCCTTTGGCATTGGATTTCTCTAAGATAGCACCCCTGAAATTTTCTGGTATGGTACGCTTCATGATCATTAGACACATGCGATTGGAATGCTTCCACCTCTCAAAGTACTTCTTAGCATCAGCAATACTTTGATTCGTAAGAGGAGGCTGTTCCACCCTTAATGCAAGGTCTAGATCCATGCACCCCAGAATTATTATGACACTTTCCTTCCAGAATTTAAAGTTAGACCCATTTAGTTCTGGAATGGAGTTCAAATTAGCAGTAATAGCAGATGCAGAGGAGTTAACTAAAATAAGAGACAAAAAAAAAAAAAAACATGCTCTAATGAATAAACTTGAGAAAATCTTACAATATTGGCATTTAGTCTTTGGACAGAAACAACAATATCGTAAGAGGCAAAAATGAATAACCAAACATGAGTGTTGAAAAATGCAAGTTAAATGAATTCATCTTTAGATTAATTCATTACTTACATATAAAATCAAAATAAGCAACTTATATTTGTTATTAATTACTTTATGGAGTTCAGTCAAGTACTAAATCTCCTTTGGACTATTTAGTACTTACAAGAACACAAAAGTAGTCATTTTGATATTATAAATCAATTAGCACAAGTAACAATGAACTGCTTTGGCAAATATGTTGTCAAATGTGCCAATCAATTTGAATGCATCAAAACCAACTACTATAATGTAGTTTCACATATAATTATGTCCTATAATTCATGATTAAACAGTTCATAACTCAAATGACATGTTTTTACCCCAATCAAGATCCAAGTACCGTCACTTAGCAGTGATCAAGTACCGATACTGGTCCTTTAGTACCAGTACCAGAACAACATGTACCGGTACTGGTCTTTATGTACTCGTACTACGTCAATATTGGATCGATCCTGGAACCATGTCCAGTATCACACATGTATCGGTACGCATGAGGAGTACTAGTACTCAATCGATATTGGATCGTCCCTTGGTCACGGCCAGTATCACACATGTACCGATACTCATCATGAGTACTGGTACTCAATTGATATTGGCAGCACTACTGGGCACGGCTAGTATGCCATATGTATCGGTACTCATGATGAGTACCGATACTCATTCAGTACTGGAGACGCCCTATGACCCTGACCAGAATCCCTCATGTATCGATACTCATGATGAGTACCGGTACTCCTTGGATTCTAGCAGCACTTCGAGAAGCACCTAATGGGTACCCATGTTTTACCAGTACCGATACTCATGATGAGTACCAGTATCGGATCGGTTATAGCCTGCTTTCGTGGCGACGATCTGAATTTGAGATCACATGTAATCAACCCCAAATCGATTTTGATTGAAAAACCAACGTTACACTTGTCATAATGGATCAAAATAAACATGAATCACCCTTTAAAAACATTGATTCAACTAAGATGGGCTTGAAAAATTGAATCAAACATAATTTGAGGGGTTGTTCTTGTCCAAATAAAAAACCCCCAAAAAATTAAATCAATGGATTACAATGCAATGGAAATCAGTTACTCTGATACCACTTGTTGAATTTATTGCCGAATGAAACGAAATCAACATACCAACAAATCGTTGAAGGGGTTTCGCAAATCCGAGAATCTTTGATTCCCATGTACATTGATAATCCAAGAACAAAGAGAGTACAGATGGATATCTGAATCCATCGCTTGATCTTCACCAAGAAAGAAGCGGGCGTTAATCCTTCTATTCTCGTTGAGAATCTCGACGTGGTTTTGGCGATAGTGCTTACAGGTATCTAGAGAGAATGAGCGTGGAAGAAAAAGGGAATGTTATGTTTTCGTGTCCTTTCGATTTCCACCTAGGACCCTTATTTCCTACGATGGGACGTGGGAAAACAAAACCGCTTATTACTCAGATTTCCCCAAGAACCATAACCACAAAATTTTGGAATTAACGGTTCTATCTATCAACAAATCGTAATTCTCCTGAAGGTCTCTATGTAATTAATCTCATAATTTTGGAAATGTAATTTACCTAATTCTAATTGAATCATAAAATAGACATATTTAACAATTTACACGTATATAATATATATATTAATGTAAATATACTTTTATATATATATATATATATATCCACTAATAATTCTAACACTAATATCGAGCAAAATAGTCCAGAGAGACTACCAAGTTGTTTAAAGCTAACACCCCTTCTATCGGCGATTGTGGTCCTCCAGTGAGGTCCAGTGGTTCCTTCGAGAAGATTAGATTTTCCAGAATTGCTTGTCGGATCTTTTCCAATGACGGTAAACATGACCATCTATTTACGGGTCTGCTCAAGTTGGATGCAGTGAAGTTCTCCAGTTGGACGTTGTTATGTGGGGAGGTCTGTATGCCTCCATGCCTATAATAATTATGGGGCTCAATTCCTCCCCAGTTAGTCTAATTGCGTTTTGCATCATCAAAAAGAACGATGGTTCCATGGAAAGGCAGTAAATTTGTAAGGACTGGGATGAAAAGGTTATTTTCACGAGTGTGTAACTTGTTCCAATCAATGAGATTATAAAGGGAATGGAGGGCCACTCCTTTCTCGAGATGTCCTTGGAAGCCTGCTTAGATGCCTGTTATGGCGTCCTCGTGGACTTGTATCTTATGACAAATTAAGGAATATGGTTTCCACATGTCCCTTTGTGGCATGATGTGTCCTCTTGCCAATTTTTAATGGCTCTTGGCATTCAAATTTCTTGTTGAAGTCCCTTCTTTCTTGCATGTGAAAAAGGGCATTGGGTTATAAAGAAGAGTATATCTAAGTATTGCCAATAGAACAACAAGAAATGTGGCCTAAGCCAAACAAAGAGAGCTAGACATATAGAATGTGAGGCAATTAGAAGGATACAAGAATCACCGGAGCATATGATTTTAGTTGCCTTCCCCCACAAGACACTTATTATTTATGACTGTAGGGGTTAGTTTACTTAGGAGATTAACCCAATTCCCTTTTTATTTGAGGGGTTAATCCGTACGATCATAACCTGGGTTTTTGAGTTCTTAACATTGATTTTGTTAACACCAATTTTGAGGAATGTTAGTTCAATTGATGTTAAGTTTGTACCTCATTTACACTCAAATCTCATTCCTTAAAAATTGATGTTAATATTAGTTCAAGTAAATACCATAAAGTTTAATATCGTAGCTTAACATTAGTACAAATAAATAAAAATTTATATTAATACCGCTATGTAAATAAATAAAAATAAAGATTAATATTAATTTTATATTTATTAACACTAATTTTTTACCGTAGGCAGACTAGTTTTAGAAGTTTAGGATCCTAATCTTCTAAAAGAAGAGTCAACATTTCTGAAGAAAAAATACTTCTGTAGATATCATTTTAGGGATTTTTACATTAATGTCTTTATAAATTAGATATTACATAGATAAACCTGATAAAGTTGTTGATATTACAATGATTCCCCTCCTTGACCATGTGGTTAGAAATAAACCACATAGGAGCTGATTTAGACCAATCAGGGGCAAATTATCCTTGGATTCAATCTCATAGGTAGCATCCAACCATAACTTCAGAGAATCGTAAAAAGGAAAAATGTCACCGTTGAAACGAGATCCGACATTTGCAAGTGATCATGAATCTATGATACATTTATAGGTGAATATGATGGAAGAGAGATTACATTAGTTTGCATATTAGGGTGTAGAGGAGGGAGATAACAGCCATTTTCCCACTTTTTCCTTGATAGACAGAAAATTTTGATAAATTTTAAATTAAGGGGCGGTATCTGCATTAGGACTATAAACTTTATAGAGGTATCGAAGTATGAAGTATACAAAAGTATAAATGTAATCTTAGAACTTTATAAAGGCCTTTCTGTAAAAAATCCACAGATCGAAAGGCCAAATCTTGCTAATCATGTAGTCTGATGAACTCGGTGCGGTTGGTTTGGCCTGTGAGGCAGGAAATGTGAGACTCTTCCCC
Source organism: Thalassia testudinum (assembly GCA_037157565.1). NCBI lineage: Eukaryota > Viridiplantae > Streptophyta > Magnoliopsida > Alismatales > Hydrocharitaceae > Thalassia > Thalassia testudinum. Next base: position 84,756,344 of record JAZHRO010000022.1, read on the forward strand.
TGTGCAGCAAGTATTTTTGCAGAAAATCTCTGGGACCCATTTGGAGATGGCTAAAGGATGGTCTGAGGATAGCAAGAATGGGCAGTAGCTAAGCCAAACGTAGTCGACTTGGGCACCTATCCTTTTTAACTCTTAATGGTTGTATTTGATAATGGGATAGGAGTTGTTTTAATATGAAATATTGTAGGATTGAATGATTTATTAATATAATGTTAGTGAGTGTCTTTTTAATATTAAAGGAATGGGAGGAGCAACGTTCGACACTACGGTCCAATCGATGCAAACAAGTTTCCACCTTTTATTTATGTCCTTCTTTCTCCTTCCGGCAGGGGTGAACCGTCTGGGGATGCGTGCCCCTTTTTGATGGGGGAAAGCGCGTGGAAAGGATAGCTGGAAGGGGCGTAGGTTTCTAATTTTTTTTAATGTTAAGATATGGACTGAGCGGATTGATTTGATATTATGAATATATTTTAATAAATATATCATATTTAAGTAGATATATTATAAAATATATTATTATTATTATTGATGTAACGTAATAACATGATATATAAATATATTTGAGATGATCAATTTCTGTCTCTCTTCTTATTCCGTTAGCAAGAGGGGTTGCAGTGAAATCCATTGACACCTCGTATGAATCGTGCATGAGAATGGGAGAGTCTCCACCAGGGCACCATTTGGTGTCTCTAGTCCAATTCTTAGTGGGTAGCTTATCGAGAGGTATAATCTCTCCTTTTAGCGGTTATCCCTAAGTTATTTTAGAGGATAATTTAATTCTTCTTGAATTTCTTATCTCAGGTTATCTCAACTCATGTTAGAAGAGGGGTTGAGATAACCCATGTTGTAATATCTGTTTGTAACTCTGGTGACTTGTGTCATCTCTCATGACCTTTTTCGAAGTTAACCTCCTCCCAATGTAAATTAATATAAAGTTAAAAAAAATAATCCTAATTAGTTAACTTACTTACCAACTTAAGGGCAAAAAAATCTTTTACTAGCTTATCTTTCATCTGAATCTTAAAACCTAAGTAAACACCTTCCTCTCATATCACAGGTTAACCTCCATTTCTATCATATATTCAGTAAACACAAACATACGTTAATGTTCATTTGAAAGCAAATAGAAATAAAAGCTAATTCCTATTACAACTTAACTAACTTGCGTCATAAACTAAACCTTAGAATCTGACAATAAAAGGCCCTACTAATGCGTTGGATTCATGCCCAACAAGTCCAAACACAGCCATCAAAAACACTTATAACGAAGTTGAGAAGTAGTTCTTCTCAATCCTTGCAAATTACAACTTGATTTCGTGAAATTTGAATATGAAATCATTTTCGTTAGCACTATAAGGAGTACGTGGCACGAGGAAGATGGGCGGTGGGGGTGGAGGGGGGTTAGAAGCTACCTCATGCATAAGTCAATCTTAGTGCGAGGGTGTAGTCGTGGATTTAGATTGGAGGGGTGAAACCAAAAGATATATTTATAAGTAGGAACCTAGTGGTCAAGCAAGGTAAGACATGAGATTATTGACCATAGTAGAGATCATATGGTATAAATTCTTAGAAAAAATGTAAAAAGTTAAGGGGGCAACTTCTCCTGCCTGCCCCTCCTTGTTTCCACCCTAATGTAAGTAGAATTTGAGTAGAGGGGAATATGTCATGTAAGGAGAAAGGCCACGTGTGTGGAGGATTAAGTCAATGTTTGTTATCTGCAATTAGGAGGGAAATACTTTGTTCCGTGTTAGAAATCTTGGGATAGAAAATTTTTTATGGAAGGAGACAAATCCTGAGATAAAGTTGGTTTCGTGGGAGGGGTGAAATAGAAGTTAATCTTTTTCTTACGAGACAATGTTCTCAGTCATCCCTCTCTTATTACCCTCAAACACCCTCCATATCCGTCACTTATCCAGTAATTTGATCCATACCTCTTCTCTCCAAATATCAAAATTAACTTATTCTTCACTTATCATTTAATTTCATCACTTATAAATGTAGAGCGATGACTAGAATATCTTGGCAAGATTGCATTCTTGCACAAGATGGCAGCTTGCAGCTGAAGAGTGATGAAAAATTGACTGATGCATGATCAAATGTTAGGAGGGAGATTTTAGGAAAGCAAAGATATTTCTTTCTCGTTAAAAGGAATATCTTTCAATTTTTTTTAACCACCTTTTGAACAAGATTTCCGGTAGAAATAGGAATTTAAGTCAGTATCTGATTTGTAACTGGAAAGGGTGCTTCCAAACTCCATAAGGTGGTTGAGAGAGGTCCGAAGAGCCCATGTGTTCCTTATTTTTAATTAATGTAGATTTTTAATTAACAGACCAAGTTCCCTCTTGCTAGATCACTTATCTATATATTATTTATTTATTGAACCGCTGAGTGTCCATACAATGTAACAACCGCTGAAATTGAGTAAAGCATGAAGGTGGGGAAGAAATTGATGTCTCGTGGGTCTCCCGCAAAAAATGCAAGGAAGAGTAAAAAATATATATATATATATATATATATATATATTTTACAGTACAGGGAGGCGAGTATGATAAAAAAAGTATATTTAAAAGTAGTAATTATGTCATTCTTTTACCTAAAAAAGTAATACAAAATAATGTCAATCATCACAAAAAAAAAAATCATTACCACTTATAAATTTACAACAAAATAATTTTACATCAATAAATTTTTGTTTAAAGTAGTGGTGGCTTTCAAATATTTTTGCCCGGATGTAAAATCTTTTTACATTAGTGTTCGAACATAAAATTTAGATTTTCATGTTAATTCATTGAAGCCTGGTAGATGATTTTTATTGTAGCTTTTCATTCTCTCGAGATAGGATTATATTATTATATTTAAACATTTCATTTTTTCCTTTTCGAAAAAGAAAAATTAATATCAAGATCTTAAAAGTTTAGGTACAATTGCTTTTGAAAGAACACCCTACTCTTGAGGAGATTTGACATTCCAACTATAATCTCACACTAAAGCGTAGGTTAAAAACTAATCCTATATTATTGCCATAAGATTTGTTGGCAAAAAAAAAAAGAAAAGAACATAGGAAACATGTATCTCATTTTAAAGAATTGTCCAAATAAACTAGTCATATCTTAAGGGATAAGAAATTAAGATTTCCTACATTTCAATGCAAACATAAACTTGGGTTAGCTTAGTTGGTGAGCAAATTCATATTAGTTTAGAGAAAATGATAGCTCTCCAATTTAAGTCCCAACTAATCTAAAGGGATAGATTTACGGGTTATTTTGTTAAAATAGATTTTCGACTCAAAATGATAGCACTCTCCTTTGATCTTATTTATAATACTTGTTTGCAAAGTGTGTTACAACAACCTTGAAGATCCACGGAATAGAGTGGGATCAAGGTGTTGTGGTTACACTGCAATTACAGGAGATAAATTCGATTCATTATACATGATAAACATGAAACTACGTGACAGTTGATTGTTGAATTCCAAGCTTGAGTTGTATGGCGGTGAAGAGCTTGTGTGACAAGGCTTTTGACTTGAGATGAATTTGATATTTGGTTGAGATGAATTTGACTTGAAGTTGACCTTGGGAGACTTGCTCACAGACGAAGTGATAGTTGACCTCAATGTACTTGGTACAGGCATGGAAGACGGGGTTGGCAGATAAGTATGTTGCTCCAATATTATTGCACCAGAGAACTGGGGGCGGGGGGGGGGGTAGTGGGAATATAGAGCTCATTTAGTAATGAACGAAGCCAAATGATTTCTATAATAGCATTAGCAAGAGCTTTATATTCTGATTCAGTTGAGGATTGAGACTTTTTGCTGCTTTTTGGATGACCAAGTGATAAGATTGTTACCCATGAAGATAAGATATCCCCAGGATGTGCAACGGTCATTCGTACATCTAGCGCAGTTAGCATTAGAATATGCTTGAAGCGTGAAGGATGTGTGCTTGGATGAATATGCAATCCATGGGAGATAGTACCTTTCAAGTATCGTAGAATGCATTTACCGTGGTCCCAATGAGCAGTGGACAGATTGTTCATGACTTTACATGCTTTGCTGATAGCAAACGAGATGTCTAGCTGAGTAAGTAATAGATACTGAAGGGCACTGGTGGTTTGTCGATATAACATGGGATCCTCAAATGGCTTGCTGACGGAGATTAATGTGGATGTGGTAGCCATAGGTGTTTGAATAGGTTTGCAATCTAGCATGTTAGGTTTCTTTAATAGGTCCAAGATATATTTTTGCTGCAAGAGAAGAAGACTATTATGATGAGGTTTGACCTCAATTCCCATGAAGTAATGAAGATTGCCCAAATTATGAATGTGAAATTCCTTTGTAAGAGTCTGAATGAGGCAGCATATTTTTCTAGAGCAATTTCCAGTAATCAGGATGTCATCAACATAGACAAGTACATATAAAATTTCAATGGTTGTCTTCCAGACAAATAGTTAAGTATCTGTTTGAGATGCATGGAAGCCTATGTTTTGCAGCAATTGGCTAAGTTGGCTAAACCAAGCTCGAGGTGCTTGCATGAGACTATATAAAAACCGTTGGAGTTTGCAGACATGATCAAGTTTGTCGATGTCATAAAACCCTTGCGGTTGAGTCATATAAATAATTTCATTGAGGAAGCCATTTAAGAATGCATTACTGACATCAATTTGTCGAATGTCCCAATGATTTGATACAGCTAGGGATAGTACCATCCTGTTTGTAGTTGGTTTGATAACAGGGTTGAACGTCTAATTGTAGTCGAGGCTTTTTCGTTAATTGTATCCTTTGGCAACTAAGCGTGCTTTGTATATGTCAATATTTCCATTTGGTGTTAGCTTTAGCCGGAAAATCCATTTGCATCCAATAACATTCATATTTGGTTGACAAGGAACAAGTGTCCTGGTGTGATTGTCCTGAAGAGCATTGTATTCAAAAGTCATTGATGCTCTCCAATTTGGGTCTTTGGAAGCTTGAGTGTAAGAGGTCGGTTCGGTCTCTTTAATGACAGATGTTTTTTTTGAAGAATTTAATGACAGATGTTAGGAGAGCCTCTGGAGGGGAATGTCGAGAGCATCTGTTGAAGCTAGCGGATTTGCAGTAGTCAATGCATTATTGCAAACAAAGTTGGTGTAAGCCTTGTGTAGAGGGCAAGGGTAAGGTAGGAGGTGTTCCCGTTGACGTATTGGATGGAGAAAATGCTGAGGTAGTTGGTGGAGTTGCAAGAATTGGGACTACTAACCAAGGAGTGGTGGGTGGAAGAGGAGGCAGAGAACCCAAAATAGAGACATCCTTGTAGGGGAAGGTAGTTTCATTGAAATGAGCATGGCGGACAATATATATCTTTGTGGTGGAGACATCATAGCATAGATAGCAATGATGATCTGAGGCATATCGAAGCAACACACATTTTGTTGTGCGATAGGAAAATTTGTTGCTTTGATATGGGTGTAGGAGTGGGTATATTGCACATCCAAAAGTACGAAGGAAGCTGTAGTTAGCATTTGTATTGTAAAGGCAGAAATAAAGATTTTGATTATTTAAGGTGGTGGTAGGAAGTTGGTTAATGAGATAGATGGCTGTGGAAAAGTCAAAGTGCCAAAAGGTGTGTGGTAGCGACACATGCGCAAGGAGAGTCAGGCCAATATTGACTATGTGTCGAATCTTCTGTTCAGTGGCATCATTTTACTCATGAGTGTGACGACAAGATATTCAATGAATAGTTCCCTTTCGTTGAAATAATGCTTGCAGGATTTGATATTTTCCAACTCCATCAGTTTGAAAGGTTTTAATTTTCATATTGAATTGACATTTCGCCATATTATAAAAGGTGGTAAAGGCAATGCAACTCCACTTTTATGGTGCAGAGGATAAAGCCAAACATATTTCAAAAAATTGTCAATGAATAAAATAAAGTATTTGAAACCAAATTTAGAACTACAAGGAGCAGGTCCCTAGACATCACTAAAAACTAATTAAAAAGGAAAGCTACTTCGTGTACATGTAATGGGAAGATGGACTCGAGAGAGTTTGCCTAACATGCACGACGGGCAATTATTGGAAGTAGATGAAATATACTGTAGACCAAGACTTTGCAAGATGTTATTGACAGTCTTGGGTTGAGGATGAGACGGTTGTGCTAAAGATGCCAGGAGTCATGGGCTGCAACGAAAGCTGATGGGGGAATGGAGGTAAAGGTGGGTCATTGGGGTAGATGGTAGAGGCTGCCATTATTGACTTTGCAAAGTAGAATCTGTGACGTGCAACAATCCTTAATGAAGAAAAGATGATCAATAAATTCTATGGAGCAGATATTGTCTTTACAAAATTGATGAACTGAAAGTAAAGACTTGGTTGCATAAGGGGTACAGAGTATATTTTTCAAGGAGAATGAGCAATTGGGATAAGAAAGCTTCTTGGTACCTATGTGGGTAATCCTCATACCTTGCCCGTTACCAACATGAACGGTTTCAGACCCTTGATAAGGCTCAGATGTGGAGATGCTCTGGACATTGTTGGTGATATGATGCAAGGCACCACTGTCAGCAAACCAGTTCTCATGGGCTAGAATGAGAGGCAAGGTTTCCATGAGATGAGCTTGCGGGGAGAATTGACCTCTACCTTGTAGTTGTTTTCTGTAGAAGCATCAATAGGGGGTTGTGACCTGGAACTCCATGTACGGGAGAGGGAGATCGTCTGTTATGTGGGTGTTGATTGCGCCCATGACCTTTCCCTCGAGACTGAGCGGTGGCACGTTGGTTATTGCTGAACTGGACAGTATTGGCAGTCGGGGCAACTTCAGTAACTGGTGTTGAATTCTACTGCAGACGGATCTTATGTGCAGCGAGGAGACTTTGTAACTCAATGTATGTAATAGTTGTTGGGCGGGAGGTGAGGGCGGCTACAATATCACTATAGTCGCTTCCCAAATTCTGAAAAATAATGGAGTTAAATTCAGCCAAGTCAACTGTGTAACTTGCAGTGGAGAGCTCATCTAAGAGATACTTGGCTTTGCGTGGAAAGATGGGGATGCTGTCATCACCTTTCTTTAATGCTTGAAACTGCATTCTTAATTGTAGAATCCTTGTATGAGAGGGAGCGTCGTAGGCCTCCTTAAGTGCTTGTTGTACGTTAGAACTTGTGTTTAAGTCGACAATGGTGGGAGGGACATCTTCTGAGGGAGAGGCGACTAGCCAACTCAAGAGGATTTGGTCTTGCACATGCCATGCTCGAATTGTCGCATCATCTGTAGTAGTGGCATCGGATGAGGTGGTGGAAGAAGAACCGGTAGGATAGAGGTCAGTCCCTTCAATGAGGTCGATTAGACTGTGGGAGCAAAGGAGTGATAGAAGTTGGGTCTTCCATAGAAGAAAGTTGGTGGGACTTAATTTTAGGGAAAGAAAGTGATGTACTTCTACTGTCAGAGATCGTGCAGTCATAGTATTTCTTGTTGAGGAGGCCATATTAACAAGAGCCTACAGAATCCGTGGGAAGTTGCTAGAGTGGTCGATAATGACTACGAAAATCCCTTGCTGTTTGAAAGCGAGGAGGAGGATGACGTGTAGCTTGAGGTGTGTAGTGCTAATGAATGTATGGAGCTACTATAGATTGCACACAGCGAGTATAGGGTTGGGAGCACCCTGGGTAGATGGGGCAATTTGCTGGAAGCACTCGGATGACAGCGTAGGGACTAGTGAGTTGAAGAGCGATGTTGACGTAGATAGTTTGCGGCGGCGGCGTGCTGGAAAGCGTGGGGAGATCTGGTGGCGGATTGTAGATCTCTTCAGGAATAGTTGTTGGATGGAAGAATGGAGCTCGTTCGTTGTTTGAGGACAGTTGGGGACGTATGTGAAACTCTAGAGGAGAGGAGATGGAAGTCGAAGTTGGTGGAGTCGGAGATGAGGCCAAACAGATAAGCCAACCGAAGTTGGTGAACTAGAGATTTGGTGTGTTGTCGTTCGCAACAGTGGGCAGGGGGTAGCGGTGATGAGGCTGAGAGGAACCAGCCTGAGGTGGTGGTGAATGCTGACGTCGCTGAGCGTGCGTGAACGAGGTGGTGGGAAGTTTGGTTGGTGGGTATGCTCGGGGAAGGGGTGGTTACGAGGAAGGGGTTGGTCGGCGGGGGCTTGGAGGTGCGGTTGGTGGTGGTTATCAGGGAAGCAATGGGAGCGATGGTTGTCGCAGGAGGAGAGGGATGGAGGTGGGCGCGGTCGGGTGGGGAGAGGGGTAATAGTTGGGTTGTCGGGTCGGGTAACGTCGATGGAGCATCGGGTAGGGTTATATAGGAGGGGGTGTTGAGAATGGGTGTTAAGGATAAATAGTATAAAGTTCGAAATATGAGAACCAAAATATACAAATTTATGTGACACTAACGAAAAATAAAAGATCAAGTTTTATAGGTAGGACTCTACTAATTTATATTAATCTTTATAAATTTTTTTTTCCACATCGATGTTGAAAGTGTCACGGTATGAGTTAAATTTAGGATATTCAGAGGAATAGGTGAGAATATTCTTTGATTAAATTTATCCCACTCTTTCAAAATTAGAAGTTATATCTTAATATTATTATAACTCAAGATTAAAGTTACAAACGCAACGCAAACATCCAATTTCTACATATAAATAGTGCCTTTGTAGGTAGGAGGGCCCTCTGGACAGATGAATGATGACGGCGAATCCGAACAACGTTCTTTCCTTTCCTTTTCTTTCTTTTTTAACTTTTCTTTCCTCAAAAATAAGGCAGCGTGGTGGGTGGAAGAGAGGAGGCTCAGGGGGGCCCCTTCCCTTCTGGCAGTGGAATTTTGTGGTTGGTAAAAAAGGACAAGTTTGAGAACAACTATATCTTTATCTATACCAAAATAGAGTGCTGTTCTACTCCTTTGGCCATGCCACCACCCACAATCCTCGCTCTCTCCCCAACAAATCCACCCCTCCCTCCACGTATCTCTCTCTTTGCTCCCCACACTTCCTCCTCATCACACCCCTGCGGATCTCTCTCCACTTCCCACGTCATCCATTCCTTTCCCACCCCTTCTACCCACATCGCCCCCCACCTACTTCCCCAGCGTACCACCGTCGATCCCTCTCCATTCCACGCCACCCTTTTTTTTACCCACGCCCCCCTCTTCTCCTGTCAATTGATCATAATTATTTAAAACAAAAATTCTCCCTATCAAATGATCATAATTATTCAAAACAAATATATATATATATATATATTTGTGCATTTCCAATCGATGATGTCTTAAACTGACTCTTGTAATATTCATCTGGTTATTGGTTTTGCCAACGTTATATATATATGAATTTCATTCTGAAAATTAACTTTTATTGGTCTTTCCAACTACGAAAATAAACGTGGTACCATATCAATTAGTACGAAAGAATGATAAAATAATAATAACGAAGGATTGAGTGATGGGTAAATTGTTAGGGTTGAGTATTTTTTAAATGTTAACTATTGATGGTAGGTTGTGAATCTATATATTGTTGTTGGATGATGGTGTATATAAATTTATATAATAATTTATGAGGTATTTAATGATGATTCAATTGAAATATATCTTACGAAAATTTTTTTATTATAAGTATGTGGATTATATTTTTTACTGTTTAAAAAATTTTACCTGCATCGTTTAAAAATATTATCATTTTTCTCCAAAAACAAATCCCACGGAATAGGAATCGTCTCCTCTTAATTCTTCATTACCTCCTCCTCATTCACCTCTTATCCCCTCTCTTCTCCTTTTCTCTTCGATTCACATTGTCCCCTTGATTGTTATATGTCACGATTCGATCTCAAATCCCTACAGGATCTGAGATTGGCTCACTTTGATTTATCCCAAGATCTAGTCATCCAACAAGAAATAATCAAGTAATATTTAACAAACCACAATCACACAAGTACAGTAACTAAGCAAAAGAAAGTTTCAACAGGTGGAAAGAGAACAGTGATATTACAGCCATCATAACCACGAGTACATGTAACAGAATACAAACTATAAAACTTACTATCAGGAAGTAGAACTAAAGGCTAGGCTTGACTAAGCCTGCCGTCCTTAGTAGCCGGTGGCTTAGGCTGCTCAAATCCCTTACCTGTACAGAATATATTTGACTAGAGTCAGCTAAAGCTGAGTAGAGTGGTGACTAAGAAGTAACATGCATTAACATAAAGTTTTCCATTTTTGAATTATATTATACAGGTGGGTGCGTAGAGATCTCTAATTAGGATTTGTTAATTAATCTTCTGGTTCCCTATAAGAACGATTTTTGCTTGCAGCTTCCTATGATATAGGATGCCCACGTGACACTCTCCTAGCTGGGGGAGCCCCACCGTGGTAGTCCTATACTCGGTCTACTACCCTGAGGTCACGGTCGTGACGTAGCGGTTGTTGGTGCTAGAGCACCACGATCATTTGTTTTGATGATAACAAAACACGTGTTATTTAACATTTGCAATTTGAGTCCTAGATTTCAGGTCAATTGCAAATGAAGACGTGTTTAGACGGAACTCGAGCTCGCATCCAAGACGGATTGGAGGAGCTTGACGGAAAACAGAGGAGGTTCACGTGGAGCGAAAGATTGAAGATGGAAGGAAATGAAGAATAGGATAGATTTCCTTCTTTTGTACTTGTTGTATTTTTCATTTCTTTTGTTGCTCTTTATTTCCTTAGATATTTCATGTTAAAGAGCCTCAAAGAACCCTAACAGTAGTCCTAGGAACACCGGCACAACCCTAGGATACTTAGGTTTTCTGTAGAATACTTAGAAAACCAATATAGGGTTCAAACAGCACTTCCAGACGTCTAATTCCCAAATCAAACGTCTGATAAAGCATTTTAAGACGTCTGACTGTTGTTTCAGACGTCTGATAACTGTTAGGCTGGACATAGTTAGTTCTGTCTGATGAATTCAGACGTCCAGACCTTAGACCAGACGTCTTAGGAGACGTCTGATGACTTTGCCAGACGTCCAATTAGTGGACCGTTGGCTAGCTTAGCAGGCACTCAAGAATATGACCGTTAGAGCCTTATCAGACGTCCTTAGGCCTTTCCAGACGTCTGATAAATGACCGTTTTGCCTCGGCTGACCTAAAATCTCTTCTCAGAGATTTTCTAGCCGTTGCAACGTTTGGAAATCAATTCTCACAGTAAAAGTAGGTTTCCAGACGTCCAGATTTATTACCAGACGTCCTATATGTCGTCTGATGGACTTGCACAAAAACCCTGTTTAGATCTGATTCAAGTCAGGGAGAAACCCGCATAGAATCAGACGTCTTAAAGTGGCCTTCCAGACGTCTGATACCATATTTAGACGTCTGATAACCCTGTCAAGTGTAATCATTGTCCTGATTTCGGCCTGATTCTCTTGGGCTTTGTTCCCAACGGCTATGGAAGCTTTTCCAAGCCTTCCAAAGCCTTCCTAAGGCCTCTATAAATAGAGGGGAACCCTTGCAACACAAACACACACTAAGAAAGACACAAGACACACTTAGCTATACACTCTCACACTCTTGTGTCCAAGAAGCTCTTGCTCTCTAAGCTCAAGTTCTACATCTTGAGAGCATCCAACCGTTGCGCACCCGCTCTCCCGCCGTTGTCTACGAGAGCGAAGTTGCGCCGTCGCGTGGCTCACGCACCCGCGTCATCGTCGACGCACTCCTTGCAAAGGGGAGTTTCCTAAATCCTATAGAAGCTTAGGTTTATTACTTTGTTGGCTCTATAGGTTTGTTGTTTTATTTTACCTTTGTAATTTGGTTGGGTATTCGCTTTGCGAATTCCCGTCTCCTTCGTGGGACAAAATCCTTCTCGTGGAGAGAAGGGGTTGAGGAACGCTACCCTCGTACTTGTAGCGTGGTTGTATTGAGGTTGAATCACCCTCGTTTTAAGTGATTCGGTTTAGTGGATTTGATCAACTAGGTTGATCGGTAAATCCTAACTCGAAAGGGTTAGGTGGTGGTTTTCACCCGGTTTGGGTTTCCACCTAAAAATTCTTTGTGTACATTGTGCGATTGATTTTTGTGATATTGCTTTATATATTCAATTCCGCAATTTTATTACGTCACCCCTCCTGGTAGGGAATTTCAGCAGTGACTACGGCACACGTGATAAGCGCGCGGGTAGTTACCCTGCACTGGCATGCGGTCAGTCATTTCCGCTAGGAGTACGCCTCAACGTACAGTGCGGAACAGTGTAGGGTCTTGCCATCTCAGAACAGAACAGGGATCTTGCCCCTCTTCAGTCCGTATACCCTCGTCCGACTACCCCGGTTTGCCCAACGGGTTGACGAGAGTCGGTGTAAGGTGGCCATACCTAGCCCCGGGCCCCTTGAGGCAGATAGCTCCCCCCTCACACTAAGTAGCTCACATCGGTACCACGTACACGAGGGCCAGTAAGAATCGTCGTAGAGTGGCCAAACCCACCCTGGGTCCCAACCCAAGGGCGGCAAGCTCCCCTCTACACTATCAGGGATAGTTGCTCTCTTCAGTACTATGTACACGAAGGTCAGCCTACCTCCCTTAACAGCTGTCCATAGGCAGCAATTTCCCAGAACCATCTGGTTCTTCGAGGTATGGTGTTCATGTTTACATTCCCCGTGGGGTTGGTACAGGAAATTCTTTATCACATCCGGGTTGGAATGTTCGAAATAACAGTTCAATTTCCATTTTATTACAGTAGGGGTCTATTTTAGCCAAAAACAGGCAGCTCTCGATTACTCAATTATTCACATGCATTAGAGGTCTATTTTAGCTAAAAACAGGCAGCTCTTGATTACACAGTCATTCACATGCAGTTTCTTCTAACCCTAGTGTTCATGCTAAGACCTAGGGTTCAAGAATGTATACGTTTATTCTTTCCTAGGGTTCATCTCAAGTCCTAGGATTACTTATTCGCATGTATTAAATTATAGATTAATGTTGTAACCACTCTACCTGGGTAACCGGGTGGAATGGGGGTTCGTACAGTGGCTCCTATCGTCTCCACAGGTCCCGTACACCTGACGGACTGGAGACCTAAACACGAATTGATGGGCCAAAAGGTTCAGAAGGATGTAGACAAGGTACCATTATACAGAGAAACTTGTATAGAAGACAGAGACGGTTTGTATGCGAAAAAGCGATAATGAAAGGGCTTTACACAGCCCCAACATACGCTATCAGACGGAAATCAGACGTCTGGGAAAGGTTCCAGACGTCTTAAAACAGTTCTTTAGGGATACCTCTATTGTGTTCCGTTATCAGACGTTTGGAACTCAAAGTCAACATCCAAGGACTTTGTCAGACGTCTGGGGGTGCTCCCGGACGTCTGAAACTACCTCGGCTACGCTCTCGCCCTCTGACACAAACGCGTACGCTGTCAGGACTTGTCAGAGAGGAAAAGTACGTAAAGTAGATCTCTACCAGACATCTTGCCATACCTTTGGACGTCTGGTGAAACATCTGGGTGTCTCTCCGGCCGTCTAATTCCGCAGAAAAATGACTTCCGCGGAACCGCTCTGGCTCCCCTTGCTAGTAAAACGACGCTGCGCCCTCTGCTCTCGCGCTTCCTCTCGCTCGTGTGCTCCGCTCTCACTTTGCTCTCGACTATAGGATGGCAACGAAAAAGGAGGAGGGGGAGGTATATAAAGGGAGAGGAGGTGAGGGGAGCGGAGAGGCGGCATGGAGCGGAGTGGCATCGCAGGAGAAGACGCGGTGAGGCGCAGAAGTATGGCGCTCGTACATTCGCACTAAAAGCATTTTCAGACGTCTGGTGAACATCCCAGACGTCCGGATAGACGTCTGGTGAACATCCCAGACGTCTTAAATAGCCAACGGGGTGGCGGGTCGTTTTATTATATATTTCTACTCTAAATCAGCTAGATGATTGTCTTGAGGAAAATCATGTGAGGCACTTGTTGCATTTTTGATAAAATTTTGGTAATACCTTTATAGTTTATATTATTAGTTATCATCAAATTCAATGGAATCAAAAGTTGGATTATAGATTAAATTTCAATAGAGTGAACTTTTTAAAATTTAGTCAAATCATAGGTACCTAAAAATTTTACAAATTTTTGCAACAAAATACAGACGTCATCACTAGTATTTTAAAAAAAGAATGATAGGAGTACCTACATACCCATGCATCAAATACTCCCATTACAAAGAAGTAGAAGTGTTGAGAGGTGGGTTGGGTCGAGTCAGAATGAATTTGTTTAAGAGTGAACTTGAAAAAAATAGGTAAAGTCTGACTTAACTCAATAACAAAATTGGTCCATGACTTGTAATTTGAGACCCAATAGAACATCTTTCACAGAGACCTGACCTGACTTGTTTGTAAGGGATCTATATGGTTCTTTATCGAATTTTGGGTGAAACGAGTTCAAGTAGCTCCCAATGGATTCTTGATTTACAAAATAGTAAAGGATATCCAACTTCACTTATATTATGCATCAACAAAATTGCTCTAGGAATTGTAGGGTTGGGTAAGGTGGGGGAGTTTGTTGACCATTGCAGGCTACATGAATTGAGGCTTTAGTTTAAATCCTCTATCAAGTCCTAGATCTTAATTTGCTCGAGACTAGGCCTATTTATGAAACAGATTTGACTCCACTTGACTTATTTATTTGACTTGTTTATCAAGTTGAGTTTAGGTCTCTTTAGTAGGTCCAATTGGCACTTGTAGTCCCATCATAGGATCCGCCCCCACATCCAATTGCCAAGACTAGAGATTTTGGTAAGAGAATGTTCAGTTAAGTCTCCATCCCTACATTATCCTTAAAATTTGTGTAGGGGAGATGATCATTTTTTTTTCAACCTATACAAATGACACTTGAGGTCATTGAGAAAAAATTTCAACAATGAAAAATCATTACAAAGATTAGGTGGTAAAGTCATTCATTAGTTGTCCTTCTGACACGACGTCAAACTAATAAATAATTCTCAATTTCATGTCGAGCTTACAGGACAAAGCTAGTTACGAAGGATGTAAATTTGCGATTACTGATTCAACTGTGACTTGAATCGGACTCAACTTGATCCAACAAGGGTAAGTAAAACTAGATCCTTTGAGATTTTAAATAGGTATGAGCTTTGAGCTATAAACCTAATAAGGTATGAATATGGATTTAGGAGTTTACCTATCTACTCAACTTGTTATTCTACTAATTTACTCATTCTTTTCCTAACTATTTATAGCACATGGAAAATTTATAGTAGTTTATTTGTTTGAGTGTGTACTCATAATTATTTATTTTTGTGTGGTAAAAATAATCAATTTTTTATCTTTTATATATAAATGATATGTTTTTTTATTTAAAATGGCTCATATACTAAAACAAATGTTGTGTTCTATTACATATAAATTGGTACATGATAGGTAAATATATATCTAATGAGTAAGCGGGTTCGAGGATATGTTTAAATTTATACTTTAGATGGGTATTGCTGAGTGAATTGAAGTTTAAGAATGTAATATTTTATGTAAAAGTTTACACATCCTTTGAAAAAAAGGATATTATTAGTGATATTTGTTATATTACATTAATGATATTAAAAAATTATCTGTGATATTTAATTTAAAATTAAAATATTTAAATATGATTTAAAATTGAATATCATGGATATTATTGTAAATATCATTAGTGATATTTGATTTAAAATTAAAATGTCACTATCCAATTTAACTTAAAAGAGAGGTGCTTGTATTTTCATACATGTTAACATACATTTATACTTGTTGAATCTAACCTAAACCCATCTTGTTAACATCTCAATTAGAAGACAACACCAAGCAAATCTACCCGTCCAGGGCTTTTTATCACGGATGAACGAGGCTACAAGAAGAAAGTTTAATCCTGTTCATTATTTTTACCATCGACACTTAGAGGGATACTTAATAGAATGATAAAATCTCCAGTGATATACACTATGGAGTGACCTTTGGCCTCAAATTCAACTTTCAGACAATTGCAGCGTAAGGAGTTTCATCAACAAAATGGATTAAAGCAAAAGAATGCCCACTTGAGCAATTTTCTCATTGTTGGCACAATTGACAGAAAGTGAAAAAAAGTGAATGTATATATGTAACGATTTTTCACAACCAAAGCAGGCAACCAAAGTAAATTTTGTACAGAAGTTATTTTGGAAAACAACTTATTTATACTGCAGACAAAAATTAAAAAAAGGTAGGGTACTACTTGAGATTAAAAAATTTTTCAGCTTACAAAATAGAAAAGACTGGCCTGGGAGCCTGAAAAGTTTCCTGGTTAAAGAAACAATATAACCTAAAAATTAACCAAAGTCCAAAAATGGGAAGCTGTACTATAAAACCATATAATTATAGTTACGAGGTAAGTCCTAATTATTACTTACCCTTTTTTTATATGAACAGGAACCATCATTTATATGATGGTACCACACTAATCCTTTTGTATTTTAACTCATATAAAACTAATAACCTTATTTGATCACTTTAAATTATGAGATTAAGATGACAGTTACAATACTTATTGTCATTTGATTATATCTGTATACTTATTTACATATACTAGTTCATATGTTGGATTTTAATCCAACAATCTCTTACTTGGACTGTATGTGTAATCTCTTAATCAAACAACATATAGAACTGAATTTGAGCTCAACTTTGCTGTCATATCTGAAAATGCATGTCTAAAAATAATCCGATCTACCAATTACACTAGTAATAGAGCCAATGTGGCTTTCGCTACTTTCTAGTAACTAAACCAATAATGGCCACATACACTAATGCAAAAGGTCATTAGAAACATGTGGATGTGCAGCATGGAAATCAGATGCCAATGTGATCAACGCATGCCTATTCCCAACTGATCCTCTGATTGAGATCACTTTCAAAAACTGAAACTAAATTACTTCTCAAAATGGACAATCACTGAATTGAAAACTTTAAGTTTTGTTTATTTTAACAAAAATGAAGCTTTACAAAACTTTATACATAACCAAATAACTGAATAACTAAAAAATTGAATTACTAAAGTTTGTCTATTACAAATAAGGACTATAAATATTATAAACTCCCACTAAAGTTGAAATTTCTGTAAGGATATAAGACCCATAGAAGCTGCATGTTCATGGAACATCTTGGGTATTATTCCTTTAGTAGGTGGATCTGCAACTATGGAGTCTGTACCAATGTGCTCAATAGACAATTGTCCATTCAGCATCCTTTCTTTAACAATCAGGAACTTGATCTCAATGTACTTCAATTTGAAGGAGCTTCTATTGTTATTAGAGTAGAGGACTGTGAACTGATTATCATAAAACAGTTGTAGTGGTCTGTCAATGCCATCTACTATGCGCAGCCTTGATATAAAATTTCGTAGCCATACTCCATGATTGGATGCCTTATAGCATGCTATGAATTCTGCTGCCATAGTGGAAGATGCAATAAGAGACTATTTTGCACTCTTCTAAGAAACAACACCATTGACAAGTAGAAATACATATCATGAAGTAGACATTTTGCTATCTTAGCACTCAGCAAAATCTGAGTCAGTATAATTGAAGACCTGATGCTTTTCTGATCTCTTGAAGGTGAGCATATAATTTCGTGTCTTCTGCAAATATTTCAATACTCTCTTAGCTGTTCTCCAATGGTCTTTTCCTGGGTTTGCCAGGTATCTGCTCAGCATGCCTATAATATATGCCAAGTTTGGTCTGGTGCAGACCTGAGTATACATTATACTACCAACGGTAGATGCATAAGAAACTATTTGCATCTCTCTTTAGTCCAAATCACTTACAGGGCACTAATTGAGACTAAACTTGTCTCCCTTAGCCACAGGAGTATCCAGTGGTTTGCAATTTTGCATGCCATATCGTCTGAGTGACTTATTTATATAGCTTCTTTGGGATTGGTGGCGACCTTCCTCTATAGTTTTATTATTTCGTCGTAGTATAGTATAGAGAGGTGATTACCAGTTTAATACAATTTGTTACTCGGAAATAAAGGGTTCCCGAGGTCGAACTCAGGGAGCAAACTGTATTCTAGAGATACAAATTCTTATTACAAAAATAAAGAGAGAGAGAGAATTTGTTGGCTTTTCTTCTTTTCTCTTTTCTTCTCCTCTTCTTCCTTCTCAGATCTTCTGCTCTCTTCCTTTCTGCAGTGGTGATGTTCTTCTTCTTCTTTCAGCTGTTTCTGCTCGTCTCTTCCTTTTTCTTCTGCAGAGCGGTCCTGTTCTTCTTCTTCTTCTTTCTTTCTTCTTTTCCTTTCTTCAGATCTTCTTCTTCCTGTGCTATTCTTCTTCTTTCAGTTCTTCCCTTGGCCTCTCTGTGTTCTCCTCTGCCTCGCCTTCCTTCTCCTTCTTTGCCTTCAGGACGTCGTCTGATTTTCCAATCAGACGACTTAAACCGCCGCTGCTACAGTGCTCCTCCTTCCTTCAGCTTTCGTCGTCCTTCTTCTCTGCCTCGCTCGTCTTCTTCTTCTTCTCCTGTGCCCCGTGCTCAGGAGGCAACGAGCATAAGGCACTTTTTGCCTTTATGCGGGCGCGCTCCTCTGAAAGGTTACGAGGTGGGACTAAATGTCCCACCCCAATTTGGGTGCCTGCGCGGAGGAAGCAGCGGCAGTCGAGGCAAAGCGCGGGGGCTTCGCGCGAGAGCTTCGACTCGACTGCAGCCTGGTACTTCGCGAAGATGCCTCGCACTGTCTGGGAGCGTGACCTGGGCGTGGCACACCTGGGGCAGCAGGTGAAGAAGCTGCTTCGCTTCAACAATGGCGGCGACGAGCGCAGGTACCTGCCTACAGAGAAACGGCCTCTCAGCCCAATCAGAAACGCAGAGGACCTTCGCCGTGGCACGGCGAAGGTGGTCAGGGGGTGTGCAGGCGGCAGGGCGGAGCCTAAGGGCTGCCCTAGGTCGGACTGTGGGTCGGGAGATGGGTTTGTTCGGTGGAGTTGCAGAGGGTGATTTGGGAGAAGTGGAAGGGCGGAGGTTGATCAGGGTGAGGAGGCGGAGGTTCTGCGGTGGTCGGCGAGCCGTGTGGGTTGCTGGAGTGATGGGAGCGGGTCGCCGGAGCAGGGGCCGGAGGTGGAGAAGGTGAGGGCGATTGGTCGGATCGGGGTAACAGTAAAGATGTAAAATGAGGAAAAGGAAGAGGGGAGAAAGAGGAGGAGTTCTACCCACTTAGCAGGACGAGGAGGGGCCGGAGCGGGCGATAGTCGTATCGATTGTCGCCGAAGAAGAAGCTGCCCAGAGGAAGGAGCGACGGCGAGGAGAGGGCTGGAGAGGCGCGCGCTGGGTGCGGCGCGGCGTGGGAAGAGCGGGGGAAAGTAGCCCTGCTGCTGGTAGTGCGGCAGAACGACGAGGAGGAGGAGGAGAGACCGCCGGAGCTGGAGGGCTTCCTGTCGGAGTGGGAAGAGAGTGAAAAGAGGGTGTTTCTCCGTCAGGACCGAGCTCCCTCAAACGGTGGAGCGACGGGGGGTATTTATAGGGTAGAATCAGAGAGGAGGGCGGAGGGAGACGACGTGTCTCCCTCGCCGGAGGATGCCGGAGATGGAGACCCATACCGTCCGTGCGTTCGCACGGCCGGTATGGTGGGTTGCAGCGACCAGGGGGGTGTCCCTGCGACGGCTGACGACGCAGGGCACCCCCGGTTTACTTGCCAAACCCTCCCCCTTACCCTGCGCGGCGCCATGCTCCACGCAAGGTCGCCGGAGCATGGTGCTGGTCAGGTTTTGGCAGGAGGGACCTGAATGCAAAGAACGAAGGAGAGTTAGGGGCATAAATGTGAGGGTTCAAAAGTTGAGGGTCAAAAAGTAAATATATGAGGACCAAAGTGCAAAGTTGGTCAAGAAGGTTTCTTCTTAGGCTCAAGTTTTTATACATGACTAATTAGGACCTAAGGAATTTGATGGTGAATTTTATTTCTAGATTAAACCTTGTTTGATCGGTCAATTTACGCAAAAACCCGAATTAAGTTATTAATTGGGCATGGTTCTCAATGTAGGTCAAAATAGGTTCTGAAGGCCAAATTGAAAGTTCTAAACCCTAGAGATTATTTTTCTATGAATTTTAGAGGGTTTATTCTATTTTTACTTTGCCTCGAACCTCATGAATTGAAGTGGGTTTGTTTTAAGGTTACAGATTATCATTTAGTTCCTTGGAATTGCTGTAGCCCTTGTCAGATCATCTCATCCCACTTTTATTCTTATTAGGTTGCTTTGACCTATGTTTGGACCCTGAATTACCATGTATGCAGATTATACTGGTAAAATTGCATTTTTACCCCTTATGACTCGTTTTCTCCTTAAACTCAGAATTCTCTGAGTTAAGCCTTTCCTTGAGTTATGTAGGAGCTTTTATCCTTTGTATTAGGTCAAAATGAGCTAGTTATGGCTCATGATGAGGTTCTCATCAGGGATAAACCTAGAATATGGCGAGAATGATCTTGACATATTTCAATCCCTAACACAAATGAAGCTTTTCCAAGATCTTTCATGTCAAAGTGTTTGGCAAGAAATTTCTTGGTGATTAATAGGATACTCATATCATTAGTAGCAAGCAGGATGTTATCTACATGCAGGACTAAGAAGATATACATGCTCCCATAGAACTTATGGTACATACATTCATGAGCTAGATTCGCCTCAAAACCAAACGAGAGAATCGCCTGATGAAACTTAAAATTCCATTGTCTGGATGCCTGCTTGAGCCCATAAATGGATTTCTTTAATTTGCACACTATGCCTTTTGGATCACTTATAACAAAATGTTCAGACTGAGCCATATAAATGGTTTCCTCAATGTCATCCTTAAGGAATGCAGTTTTCACATCCATCTGATGCAACTTAAGATCAAAGTGGGCTACAAGTGCCATTATAATTCTCAATGAATCCTTAAAAGAAACATAAGAGAATGTCTCCTTATAGTCAATGCCCTCCTTTTAAGTAAAACCCTTAGTGACAAGATGCGCTTTATATCGTTTCACTTTTCCTTTCGAATCCCATTTGGTTTTAAAAATCCAATTGCAACTAATGGGTTTCGCACCTTTTGGTAGTGGAACAACATCCCAAACGTTATTGTCTTTCATTGACTTCATTTTCTCTTCCATTGCCTCAATTCAGTTTTCATGATTCAGACTTTCCATTGCCTGACGAAAGCTAATAGGATTATCTTCCATCACCCTAATGTTCATTTCATGCTCTTGAAGGAATACCACATAATCATTTAAAATGGCACTCCTTTCCTTAGTGGATTTCTTAATGGCATGATTTCTATACGTGTCTGAGACTACTCTACAGGGGCTAAAATTGTATCATTGTTTTCATTGGAGTTGTCTTGAGGTATGTCAAAGAATGTTCCTCATCAACCTGAGAAACTCCAAGAGGAATAATTACGTTTTCCTCTTCAAAGACAAAGTCTTTAACCCTGTCATCTTCGGCAGACTCAACACTTTCAAAGAACTTGGC
Organism: Thalassia testudinum; assembly: GCA_037157565.1. NCBI lineage: Eukaryota > Viridiplantae > Streptophyta > Magnoliopsida > Alismatales > Hydrocharitaceae > Thalassia > Thalassia testudinum. Next base: position 84,777,764 of record JAZHRO010000022.1, read on the forward strand.
ATTACTAGACTCAAAAATAGCCTTAGTTGTGGGATCATAAAATTTATATCCTCTTGACCTTTCAGAATACTGTTGAGTTGCTTTGATCATGTTTTAAAATTGTGCGTCGTAGTGTAGGCGACCAAACGAATTAACATTTAAATTTATATTACTCAAATTAATAGAAAAAATCCAAGGTCATCTCTGGGAGCAAGAAACGCACAAATACCACTATCAAGTTCTTTACACTAATTGAGGCTCAGGACTAGATATAATTAATTAGATTTTCTATACATGAAATCTAGTTCAGAAATGTAAGACTAACCATGCAACTCATTAATTCAATTGAGAAGACTATATTTCAATTATCTAATGCCAAATCAAGAATAAGTTAATGTCGATGATGGTCATGCATTAAATAATTGGTAGCAATATTATTCGAACAAAACTTTACAATAATGATTCATTTAAAACCTAGCACATGAACCAAATTTGCAAGTAATGCAAATCGGTCCTTGGAAATTCACGTTCAAGTCCTTAGGAGCTCCTGCAATTGGGTCCCTAGCCTTTTGTTTTTCTATGTTCAGGTCCTTGTGAGGTTTGTTTTTCTTTAAATAGGTCCCTCGAGGCTTTTCAAAGGAGTAGCTGCTTCTTCTCCGGCAGTGGCCGGCAAGACCACGCCGGAGATACGCCGGAATGGAGCTCTGGTTAGCAACTGGTGCCAGTGAAGGGCGGACGAGAGTCGGTGAGGCATCGTTGACTTAACGGTGGTGGTGCAATGGGGGTTGGCAATGGCTCTGGTCACCGATGACAGCGTCGGAGTTGGGAGGAGGTGGGTTCTTGGCGAGTGTCAAGCTCGGAGTGGAAGACGTTGCGGACTTGTGTAAATGGCCAAGGAGGTCCGCCTAAGGTCACTGAAGGCAGTGGTGGTGTTGGTTTTGTCGCAACATGGCTGGAGGAGGCAGATCTACATCGGAGACGATTGCGGCGGCAGCGAAGGTTGTTACATCGTGAGGGAGCTCTTCAGCCTCAGGTGAGCAACCAAGAAGCTTCACCAGACCTCTATGGAGCTTTTGGCGAAGGTGATTTCGAGTGAGGAGCTCAGAGATGGCCGGACGAACTCGTGGAGAATGTCAGACGGTGGGTTTGTTTGGTGGGGGCATTGAGGCGTTGAAAATCTCGATTGAGAGAGGGCTTTTTCTCCTCTCGTTGAGGCAATTCTCGTGGGTTGGTTGGCGATGCAGGAGGCATGGAGCGACGAGGCGTGCTTGCCAGAGGGTGGCTGGAGAGGTTGCCATCCGCAAGGAAGATGACGGTGGGGGAGGCGTAGTTGAGCTTGAAACCTAGATCTAAAGTGAAATGACCCTTCCCAAGGGTCTTTTGGAAATTTTCCAAAATCATAGGGGTGTTGACGCAATTTTAAACCCCCTGGGTTTTAGTTTGTGGGCTCTACGAGGACAACTCTACAATTTTTTTCCCCTCACATTCACACAACTCACGCACACACAACCAAACCCTAACCCTCTTCTTTAAAAGCCCCCCCTCACCTCTCCACACCTCCAACGCTACCAACACCACCTCCACCTCCACTCCACCACCTTGCCGCCGGCGATCATCTTCTCCTCCATCCCCTTGCAACCGTGAGTGGGGGAGAAGGAGAAGGGAGGAGCATGGAGGAGAGGGAGAGAGAGAGCGTGGGTGAGGGAAGGAGCGTGGAGGAGGAGAGGGAGAGAAGAAGAGCTTAGGAGAGGAGGTGGTGGGTGCAGCCGGAGGAGTTGAAGGAGAGAGCGTGAGGGAGGGAGAGCAGTAGGAAGAGCAGCTGCTGCAGCTCCACGGGCAGAGAGGACGAGTTCGCGAGAAGAGGAGCTTCACAAGGAAGCTCTGAGCACGGACATTTCTTCATTATCAGACGTCTATAACCTCTATTAGATGTTTGGAGGTGTCGTCGGATGTTCGAAGAGGGCTCAGGATGTTTGACAGCACATAAGGTGCCGAGGTATGTACCCTGCATGAGCTTGCATGCATGAACAGTAGTATTTGAGGTGTCACACTTAAGCTGTGTGTGCATGCGCAGGTACGAGACATTGGAAAGGCACGTGGCATGACATTCGAGGCACTTTAGGACGTTTAGAGGCCGTGTCAGACGTCTGACTGCTCTTCCAGACAACTAGGAGTAGTGTCAGACGTCTGCAAGCTCCCTCAGACAGTTGCGAAGAGGTTTAGACGTCTGAAAAAAGCGTAGGAATGCAAGGTGAGCTTCTGCGATCGTTTAAGACATCTAGGACTTGCCCCAGACGTCTGATTTTGGTAAGAGTGCATGTTTTTGGGCCGATTTAGGGCCCAAACAGAGTCAATTTTATGCAAACAAAGTATCGTTGGTTTCCTTTCGGAATTCTCTACATGTTAGTATCATACCTATGCATTTTGAACTCATTTGACATGTTGGTCAATGATATAGATCTCCAGTCCGTAGTGTACACGGGACCTGCGGAGACATCGGGATCTATCGTACGAGCCCCCATTCCACCCGTATACCCCAGTAGAATAGTCCTCTCTAATACTGTGATTTAAATGATTAAAGTGTATGCTATATTAGAATGATCTGATTGAATCCTATGATATGAAATGAACCCTAGGGCTGAGAAGGATGAATGTACATTACCTGAATCACGCTGTTATACTTTGAAATGCATGTTAAAGTCATTACTGCTAGCAACTAAATAGTTAAGTGATGTAGTGATTGCTTAATTTATTAAATTACGAGCTGTCTGTTATATGATTAAGAACTAAAATGTGAATAGAGATATATGCCGTATCATGGAATAAGACGAATGCTGATGCATGAACCCTACGGGGAACTATAAAAAAGAAATCAAAATGCTGCGACATGGAAACTCTGATGGTTACGGAATCTTTCGTTTACTGTGAGGCATGACTGTTAGTTGAGCTTTAACTTGGGCGTGAGCTAGCCCTCGTGTACGCACGTATCGAGGAGAGATAATTACCCTTCTTCAGAAGATACGCTGGCCCTCGTGTATGCACGTATCGAGGAGAGCTAATCACCCCTTGTGTAGAGAGAATAGGCTGGCCCTCACGTACATGGTACCGAGGAGAGGTACGGTTACTTTTGTGTAGGGAGAGTGCTAGCCACCCTTGGGTTCGGACCTAGGGTTAGGAGTGGCTTCCCTACACCGACTCCTGTTTGGCCCATTGGGCAAATCAGGATAGCCGAGCGAGGATACACAGACTATTGAGGGGTGTGGCCCCTATTTTGTTCTGTGTTGTACATTTAGACATACCCGTTAGCGGAAACTACTGATCGCGTGCTTATCGCGCATGCCGTAGTCACTGCTACGTCGTGGCCATACCTCCGGTGTGGTAGATCAGGTGTAGGACTACCACGGGGTGCTCTCTCTATCAGGAGAGTACCACGTGTATATCCTGCATCGCGGGAAAACTGCATCAAGATCGTTCCCTTAGAGAACAAGAGGATTTGAGAAATGTTGTGGATCCTTACTAGAAACTGAATCAAAAATACATAGATGTTTAAACGAAAATAAATAATAATACATAACTAGAAATTGGATGGTTAGTTAGCTGCTTGTTTCCTTTATGTTTAATTGCATGTAAATGACTTATCCACCACTCTACTCAGCGTTAGCCGACCACAGATTTATATAACTATGTTCAGGTTAGGGAGTTAGCAGCCAGTGCTACTGGCTGCAGAGGATGCTGGACCCAATCGAGCCCAGCCGTAGTTGTTCTTTCTCTTTTTCGTTGCAGAGGCTTTTTGTCAGTAGTGAATACTTTTAGCATATAATACATGTTTCTGTTATGTTTCTCTTTGTTTAGTGTGATGGCTATATTAGTGAACATTTCTATTCTACTTGTGGCATGTTGTACTTTTGAGAACTCTGTGTTAATTTCCAATACTTCCTATTATTTATTTCCTGCTTAGTTACATTGCATGTGTGGTTGTAGAATGAATTGTGCATTTGGTTATTTCTCATTGGACAATTGGGTTTTAGGATTTAGTTGAGGCTGGTCGTTCTCGGGTTCCGTAGTGAGTCGGGATCGAGTCGTAACATAAAGACCTAAACCTAATATATGGATTGAGGGGAGGAAGAAAAGCTACCTAGGAGAAGACGAATGAGGGTGGATCGCATGGCCGACGTTGGTCGGAGTCTCACTGGACGTTGGCTGTACGTGGAGAAGACAACGCGGAGGAGGGAGCTATGGGGGTCGAAACCTATGTCTAAAAAGCTTAACCTACACTACAGAAGAAGAGGAAGAGGAGAGGATACCTGAGAGGAGAGGAGGTTGGAGGGCGAGGGAGAAGAACGTCGAACATGGAGGAGAAGTCCAGTAAGGGTGTTTTGGAGCTGAAAAAGGGGCTAAGCATCCGTACCCGGTGGCAGGGAGCAGGCGAGGAAGCGAGGAAGATGATCGTGGCCTCGTTTGATGGCGAAGTGCAGCGATGAGGGAAAAAGAAGAAGCTCCAAGGTCCGCCGGTGACCAAGCTTGGAGAAGAAGAGAGGGCGAGGGAGCACGGTTCGTGGACGACGAGACGTGGCATGAGATGAGGAATGTTTATAGCTTGTTGGCGAGTGAGGAGAGGGGTGGCAGGAGGTTGCGGAGGTGAAAGGTGGAGGCGGTGTTGGCGAGGGAATATTTGCAATAAAATCAAACATTAGGGGATCCTTTGCAAAAAAATTAGGAATTGAGGTCCAAATTGCAAAGTTGACCAAGATGAAGTCCAAATGAGCCCAAATTTTTATGATAACCTAATTTGTACGTAAGAAAGTTGATGGTAACTTCAATTTTGGATTTTGATGTCATTTGCATGGTCAATTTACATTTAGACCAAAAATATATCAAATACCCGCCTATAATTTTGTTTAGGTCGAAACGAGTTCCGATTGTCAAATCGACTGTGTCAAACCTTATAAAATAATTTTAAATGATTTTTAGAAGGTTTGTAATACATTTATTTTCATCGAAACTGTTTTAATTGAAGCGGGTCGAAATTAGCTAGTTTAATTAAAGATTAACATTCAATTTGAATGAAAATATTAAATTACTCGGTATCAACTCACTTTTAGAACATTTAAGCTCAATTGACCTTTAATTAATCATAATTTTACTCTCCATCTATTCTCAATTTATAATTGTTAGTAAAAATTACATAATTAACCTCTTTTTCTATTGATTCATCTCTCTTTAGCCTTGATTGAGTTATACCCTTTTAATGTGTTAATTAGGTGAATTTAACCTTAGAACTTAACCAAATTAGGTTACATATAGTGGATGATGGTGATGCCATTAAATACCCAACAAACCAAATTAGGTTACATACAGTGGATGATGGCGATGCCATTAAATACCCAACAAAATAACAGCTAACGGTCCTTGTATCCAATTTCTTTTCATTTGGCCAATAAGGCCTAGCTTCAGCTGGACATCCCACACATGAAAATGCTTAAGAGTGGGCTTTTGCCCAGTCCACAGCTCATATGAGGTCTTGTTAGTTGCCTTAGTTGGGCCTCTATTTAGAATGTAAGTTACAGTCTTTAAGGCCTCTCCCCAGAGTGAATCTAGTAAGGAAGAATGAACAATCATGCTCCTTAACATATCCTTAAGAGTCATATTTCATCTCTCAGCAACACCATTCATAGTAGGCGAACCTAGGATGGTGTACTGAGGAACGATACCACATTCCTCTAGGAACCTGGCAAACGGTCCTGGACGTTGTTCCCCTAATATGTCATATCTACCATAGTATTCACCACCACAGTCGGATTTGATAGATTTAATCCTTCTATCGAGTTGATTCTCAACTTTGACTTTATAATTTTTGAACATGTCCAATGACTGAGTCTTTTCATGAATTAGGTAAATGAAGTCATATCTTGAGCAGTCATCTATGAATATGATAAAACACTGTTGGCCATTCCACGTAGGTGTAGGAAATAACCTACAGATGTCTGTATGAATCACATCCAAGACACTATTTGACCTGTTGGCTTCAAACTTCCTATTATTGATTTATTTCCTTTTAATACATTCTACACACTGATCAAAATCAGAAAAGTCTAAGGGGTCCAAAATTTCATTTGACACAAATCTCTCTATTCTCCTTCTGGAGATATGACCTAGTCTCTTGTGCCATAGTGTAGCTGAGGATTCATTATCTAATTGTTTTTTCACTCCCCATGTATCCAAAAAAGAAGGCTTATGATATAAAGTTATAGTGTCAAGATAATATAAATTATCAAAGCATGAAAGAAAATCAGTACCTATTAATTTGGAATCATAAAACAAATAATCTTTTCCATCACCACAACTGCAAGTGAAACCACACTTATCCAAAACGTAAATTGAAATAAGATTACGTCTAAAAGATGGTATAATAAATGTTTCATTCAATTCCAAATATAACCTGATTTTGAACAATAATTTAAATTTTCTTGTAGCTTGAACTTCAATGGCCTTCCCATCCCCAACATAAATGAATTTCTCAGCTTCAGTTGGCCTTTGGCAGCTCAGGCAAGTCTACATAGACACACTTATGTGCACTACAAGAATATTGAGTATTCTTGACCGTTAAAAACGGTCACAAATGTTCAAATAACCGTTGAGAACAAGGGTCGAGGAATGTATAGTCGCAATTAGGTTTTCTCGATTGTTCTTGAACAATACGGTCGAGAAAAAGGCGCACCCCTACTCGACGTTTGGTCAGTTCTCTTGTTAGCTTTCAATGGTCGGTAACATTATTTCTCGACCGTTTAATGTCCACAGTCGGTGAAAGTACTTACCTCGACCATTATTTAGACAATCGAGTAAGAATGTATTTCGATCCTTTATTAATACCAGTCGAAAATATTGATATTCTCGTCAGCTTACGGAAGGTCGATAATGTTAACTTGTCGCGACCGTTATTGAGTAACGGTCGAGAAAACTCGTATTGTAGACCGTTTTTAACAGTCGAGAATGTTAATATTAGTGACGGTTATTTGGTTATGGTCGGGAAAACTCATTTTAGCGACCATTTTTAACAGTTGATAATATTAACAATTCTCGACCATATTTAAATAACAGTCGAGAATAATAAGGATTTTTTTAAAAAAAATATATTTAATTTATGTGAAAGACCTATTGATAACACTACATTTTGGGATAATAATTCTACCAATTGGGGTCTATCTTAAAAATAATATGCACGAATAGCACATCATAAATAGGCATGGGAGCATTACATGCATCGACATTAAGATTGCTTATAAACTAGTGTTAATGGCCATTTGCACAAGTTCATGTCAAAATAGGCCTTAGATGAGCAATCGGACTGCACGGATGGATTCAGAATGACGAATGGAGTCCAACGGACTCAAAATCGACCAAATTCGATATCCGGAGCTCCCATAATTGGCCCAAGAAGTTCTGATCGTTGATCTGATGATCAACGGCCACAAATCTGCCACATGGAGGCATCCGACGTGCCCCCTGGACGCAACACAAAAGTGCCTCATCGCATCCAGCAACCTTCAGCTGTTCGATCACAGATCGAATAGCTTAGAACGCATGAGCCTTGCCCGCACATCCGTAGCGCTCGCACGCCTTTGCAGCTTCAACATTAGATCTCGACCGTTGGATTACCATCCAACGGTTGACACGCCCGCGCAACCGCCACCTCTTCGCGACCATGCATGAGCAATAGTGCAACGGTCGACACCCTCACCCGCATACACCCGATGCGGGGTTGAAGTGCACTGCAGCAAATCTGAGGCGAAGGTGCGCACGTGGACGAAATTCGGCCGTCAATCCGTGCACGGACTGTGGGGATTGCGATACGTGGCGCCTGCAGATGAGCGCGCTTAGAAGCCTGCGATGACACACGGGGTGCGCGCTGTGCAAGCGCGATCTGAAGGCAAGCTCCGTGCACGATCTTAACCGTCTGATCTCCGATCGAACGGTCCTCAGCGGTCGCACACGGATCGCGAAGGAGAAGAACGACGCGTGCGTGAGACCAGCAAGCAAGGGGCTACACCTACAGTTTTGGCATGGGTTTAGCGACGTTCTGGATGTCGCTAAAGCCCATACTTAAATTAGAAACCCCTTCTTCCTATATAAACCCCTTCCAACTACCCATGTAAGGCATTCATTACACATGCAAGCTTCTACCCTACTCCTAACCACCCTTAGCACCCTTTTGTAATTGCCGGAGTCGACGAGCCGCCAACGGAGCCCTCCTCCATTGCTGTGGCCGCCTCCCTATCTCCTTTCTCTCTCTCTCGCTCTCTCTCTAGCTTAGCTTTACTCTACTTGTGCTTAGGCATTTATCTAGTGTTGTAATTGTAAAATCGAAGTTGTATGTTAAATGAAGATGTTTCTTTTCTAGCTATTGTCGCTCTTTTTCTTCTTACCAAGTTTTTTCCTTATCATGAGGTGCATGAATGACATGATCAAAAGACTCTAACCCTACACACACTCTCTCTCTTTCTCTCTCCCTTACTCTCTTTTCTGCCGCATTTTCTCGCAAGCAAAACCCGCCATTTTCGTGACAACTAAGCGACAGAAAAACTTGATTTCATGCCTCCCTATGTACGACACTCGAACTCAAATCCGTTTCTTTATTTAAAATCGACACTACGAACGCAAGCTACAACAACACTCTTAAACAAACACGTCTTTAGCGCGCCATTTTTTGGCGTCGTTGCTGAGAAGGCAACGGATTTATTTTGTCACTTTCATTTTTTTGCATCCATGCTCACATCGTCTAATGCATTTTATCTCTCTACTTGATTGATTGCAGGAACTCGACGCCTGGGTGGCGAAGAAGCACAACTATGACGGCGGAGATGGAGTGAGCATAGTTGTGAGTATCGCTCTACCCGTGGTTGTTTGCTTTCCTAAAAAAAATCTAAAAAAGGATTAAAATCAGGAAAAATCATCGTGGTGAATGATTGCTTGACCCTCATCCTTAACTCATCACCCAACAAAAAGAAATATACACTCTAACATGCTTAAAGACCTAATCTTTTTAGAGTGTTCTTTTTCTTTGAGTGGTGTTTGCGAAGCCACCGTAGTTTGACTTGGGTTGCACCACTCACCCCTAAAATCGACTCATCTGGTAGAAATTGTATGAACACTAAGATGAGCACATTAGGATTTTAGAGCCTCATCATGCTAAAGGAAATTCACTCTTACCTGTTGTGTGCAAAACTTGGCATGCCCACTTGAAACTTGCCTGAAAACACTAAGACACGTCAACCCTAAAAAACACTAAAGTAAAGACAAACATTAAAGGACACCACATCTTAGATCCTTGCTTGAAAACCATGTCTTGTTAGGAGCACACACATTTGAATTGGATAACTAAGAAGCACCTCCCCAATCAATGCCTCAGCACATAATTAGAGCACAAGCACTACCCTAGCCCCATTAAAACAGAGTAGGCGTGCCCTAGGCAAGACTGGGTTAAGTCTTAATGGTGAGTTGATTTGAGCAACCGCGGCTCGTCTTTGTGCCTTTTTATGTTTATTATAGTACAGTCGTTATAGTATAAAATGAGACAGCTACGGTTGTCATTACCATACAATTTTTTTTACTCAGAAATAGTTTTCCCGAGGTCAAACTCAGGGAGCTACTGGAATTCTAGAAGTACAAAGTTCCTCTATTGAATTACAAAAATAAGAGAGAGAGAGAGAGAGATTTTTGTCCTGTCTTCTTCTTCTCTTCTTTCTCTTTTCTTCCTTTGCCTCTCTCTTTCTTTCTGGCGGCCAAGTCTTCTTTCTTTTTCTTCCTGGTTGCTTGTCTTCTTCTTCTGCTTGTCTTCTATTTCTTTTCTTCTTCAGTTCTTCTTTCTCTCGTCTGTCTTCTGCTCTTCAGCTGCAAAGTCTCTGTTTCTTCCTTCTTCTCTTTTCTTTCTCTTTTCTTCAGTTGCGAAGCCTTCTTCTTTCCTTCTTCTTCTTCTTCTTCTCTGCTTTATCTCCTCTGAAGGTTCATCCGTCGTTTGATACAGCCGTCAGACGACTTAAAATGCGGTCTGCTACAGTGATTCTCCTCTTTTCCTTCCTTCGCTGCTTCTTCTTCTTTGGCGAGCCTTCTTTTTCTGCTTCTTCTCTTCTCCTTCCTGCGGCTAAGTGCTGAGCCCTTCTCCTTCAGCACTCCTATCCTGCACACAAGGGGGAAGCAAAACCTATCCCCTCCCTCTACCCGCACGTATCTCTCTCTCTACAAACCGCTCATAGGAAGCTCTCCCAGAGCCACGGGTTAATGGGTCGGGTTGCGTACCGGGACCAGGCACACCGGCGTGATTTGGTGCGCGAGGTGTGCGTGGGTAGTGTCGGGTCGGATCCGCCGGGTCCGCGTGGTGAAACCGCAGACGGGGCGTGTGATGGGGCACGGGACCTCACCTCAGGTGTATCGGAGGTGATAAGGTAAAAACACAAAATCAATTTAAATGGGTGCGGCGCTTCGAGATCTTACGATTTGGAACTAAACTTCGCTCCTTCTCGCGCGTGCCTACAGGAAGAACGTGACCTCGCTTCAACAGCTGCGTCCTCGTTTCCCTTCGCATGCCAGCTGCCTGCCTTCACTCGAATCTCCCCAAATTCGCCTCAGCTGGAGACCTGACGCTCTAAAGCCTGGAGCTCGCTTGGAAGCTCCTTGGGTCGTCGCTAATGGCGGCCGGGGCAGCAGATCTGTTTAACACAAAAAGGGCCTCTCGACCTAATCAGACCACAAGGGAACCTTCGCCGTGGCACGGCGAAGGTAGTGCGAGGTGCAGCAGGTCGCGGGACGACCTAGGTGTGCGTGCTTAGGTCATTCTATGGCCGGAAAAGTTGGTTTGATCGGGGGAGTGTTGTGGAGGTGTAGAGTGGCAGTGGAGGGGCGGAGGGCATTTGGTGAGGTGAGGCGGAGCTTTTGGGACAGTTGGCGAGTCGTATGGGGTTGTGGGATGACGGGGACGACTCGTCAGAGAGTGGCTGGAGGTGGGGAAGATGAGGGTGGTCAGGTGTGGTCGTAGGGCAATCGAGCAAAACAGATTGGGGAAAAGAAAGGGAGGAAGAAGGGGAGTAAATGTAACCTACCTACAGGGACGAAGGGGGGAGGGCGGAGCCGCCGACTCGTACCTGTCGGAGCTGGAGAAGAAGAACCTAGGGGGAGAGAGCGGCGACGAGGAAGTGGGCAGGGAGGCGTGCGCTTGGTACGGCGTGACGCGGGAAGACGAGACAAAGCAAACTATGCTGCTGGTATTGCAGCAGAGCGACGAGAAGGAGGAGGAGTAGTCGCCGGAGCTGGTGGGTTTCCTGTCGGAGTGGGGAGAGAGGAAAGGTTGAGGGTTTCTCCGCCAAGACCAGACTGGGAGAATCGACTGGCGATGCTGGTCTTTATAAAGGCGGTGGTGGAGGGTTGGACGTAGGGAGGCGACGTGTGTCCCTCGCCGGAGTATGGTCGGAGAAGAGACCCATACCTTCTGCACGTTCGCACAGAAGGTGTGGGCGTCGTCAGGTGGCATGGCCGAGTCCCTGCGACGTCAGCTGTCGTCGCAGGGAACTTCGCGTTTACTTTGCAAGATGCCTCCCTCACCCTACGTGGCGCCATGCTCCGCGCAAAGTCGGCGGAGCATAGTGTTGCGCAGAGACTTGCAGGAGGGACCAAAATGCAAAGAATGATGAGAAAATTAGGGGTAAAAATGCAAGGGTTTTGAAAGTTAAGGGTCAAAAAGTAAATGATGAGGACCAAATTGCAAAGTCGGTCAAGGAGGTCTCTTCTTAGGCTCAAGTTTTTATGCATGACTATGTTGAACCTAAGGATTTTAATGGTGAATTTTTTTTTTTAGGTCAGACCATGTTTGACCAGCCAATTTACGTAAAAACCCAAATTAAATCATTAATTGGGCATGGTTCTTAATGTAGGTCAAAATAGGTTTCTAAGGCCAAATTGAAAGTTCTAAACCCTAAAGATTATTTTTCGCTGCTACCCAATTGACAACTGCTTCTCACCTGCGGGCGAACGGAGCTGAGGTGGGACTTTTGTCCCACCTCGTAAGCGTAGGAGCAAGCGCCACCACTTAAATTGAAAAAGTGGTATAGGCTCTTCGCTTCCGATTACACATGGGGTGAGGTCCCTCACCTATCACCGGGTCTCGTCCGCGGCTCACCCACACGGATCTGACCCGACCCGACACCCTCCTGTGCACTCCTCGCGCACCACCCATGCCAGTGCGCCTGGACCTGGGCACGCGACCCGACCCGATTACCTGGCTCTAGGAGAGCTTCTTAAAGAGAGATCCAGAGAGAGAGAGATGCGAAGAAGGGGTAGGGTAGGTTTTGCGCTGATGTTTGCATGTGTGTGCAGGAGAGAAGAAAGAAGAAGAGAGGCAGCAGCAGCCAGGACTTAGCCGCAGGGAAGAAGGAAGAAGAAAGGAAGGAAAGAAGCTGAAGGAAAAGAGGAGGAGCTGCACTGTAGCAATCGAGCAGTTAAGTCGTCTGAGCGCTGAATCAGACGTCGGCAAGGAAGAAGGAGAGTCAGCAACAAGAGAAGAAGAAAAGAAAGAAGAAGAAGGAGGGCTAGAGCAAAAGAAAGAAGAAGAAAGAGGAACCGCAGCTAAAGAAGGAGAAGAAAGAAGAAGACAGGCTAAAGAAGAAGAAGAAAGAAGCAGAGAAGAAGAAAAGAAGAATGAAGAAGAAAATAAGTTGAAGAGAAAAGCCAGCTGAAGAAAGAGTAGAAGAAAAAACCAATTACCCTCTCTCTCTTTCTCTCTCTTTCTTAATTTTTTGTAAAACCTTATAGATATTGTGAATTTATATGCTTCTAGAATTTTGGTTTGCTCCCTGAGTTCGACCTCGAGAAACTTTTCATTCCGAGTAATAAATTGTATTAGACTAGTAACCGTTTTTGTTATATACCACAACGACTATAATAACCACAAAGACGAACGAAGCGGTACCAGTTTTTGGCGCCGTTGCTGTGAAACAACGGTTATTCTAGAAGTTATTAATTCACAATTTTTGAGTTTCTAATGACTAATCTCTTCTCTTTTGTTGTGCAGGCACAGGAAATCAAGAGGACAACAAGCAGCCACACAACAACCACACCAAGGATAGGTAATTTTCTATCCTCATTTTAACCCCTAAATTCTAAAGAGGAAGAAAAAGAAAATAGCAATTTAGGAATAACCTGTTTTCCATACTTAGTAAATCCCCAAAGCTGCCTATTTTCAATTCCAACACAATATATCTGTACATCCATTAAAGGTGGTTAGGGCTAAAACCTTCTTACTTGAGCCCTAATTACCCAATCTAGAGGCAACTAACTAGACCAATTAGGGCCAATATAAGATTCAAAGCTAGGATTTTAGAGACACACTTTCTAAGTAAGAATTGAGAATTCCCAAAAGAAGTGTGCCCAAGTCATTGTTTGAAAACACCTATTAAGAGAAACCCTAAGAAATTTGGCTCTTAAAAATATTTGAACCCTAAAAGACAAGACCTAATAAGCTCTCAAAGGAACTAGGAGGTGAAGTTGACCCCTTGGGTCAACCAACCTTGAACTTAGGTCACTCTTTGCACTCAAAAGGCTAAAGTTCAAGTGAAAACCTAAGTACCTTGATCCTAACTAAAAGTGGTAGACTTAAGAGGTCAAGGTCCCCATTCTGGTCTACCTGGAAACTCAGTGACAAGAGAGGTCGGGTGGGGGAAAGCCTATAACCCGTGGGGACGCTCTACCGTGTAGGGGTCTTCGCGGGACTCACCCTCTCTGGTTGCCCTGGTAATTCTCAGGTGGACGACCTTTTGATCAAGGGGTCCACCCGTCCCGAACCTCTATAGTCACCCAACATTCTGGGTGTCTTGATTGGGTTCAGCACCTGCTAAACTCATCCTCTCCATCAGTGTATGTTTAGTCGGAGGTCCATGAAACCTCCTTTAGAAATTCACTCTCCTCGAGGCCGAGCCTCGGTGCCTTTGCGGTTGCGGCGTCTGCAGTGGGGCAAGCTGGAGAGGATGGAGGCACGCACAAGGTTTGGGATTGCGCACAAGGGATGCGGCTATACACAAGGGCTAGGTTGCAGCATAAGGGAGAAGATGGAACGCGGGCTACTGGTGGAGGTGCGCGCTGGTTGGAGAGGGCGAAAGAGTCTACAATGTACGCCTTCTTCACGGTGCACCAGGATCTTTTCCAGTCGTGCCTTCACCAAGCCCCACAGATCTTCTCTTTTATCTCCTCCCTGGCGCAAGTCAAGGGATTTTCAAATCCCTTACTAAAATTGGTCGGCGGTTATTTTGGGTTTGTTGAGGCCGGTCGGAGGTTGAGGGTGGCTTTGTTGAGGCCGATCATCTGTTGGGGGAAATTCATTTCATCCCCTGGTCTTTTACAAAATTGATCCTCCTCCTCTCTCACTTTCCTGATTATTTGTTAACTCTTAAATTAGCCTAATGGAGTGGATTAAGTGGAGGAGATGCATAGGGTGCGCTGTGTGCGAGACCTACATGAAATATAAAATAATTACATAATAAGTTATAGAATGCAATAGAATAAATGTAAACTTAAGTAATGATGCATGCAATCATTTTATGACCTAATGTGGTTATTAACAAACATAAAATGTAAGAATAGAGTTAACTAGGCGTAACAATAGTCCATTAAAATGGACTCATCAGTGACCTTGAAAAGCGACACTAAAACCCAGGATCCCAAATGAACGACTCCTCCCGCGACTTCACCCCCTGAGATACCCGATTCTGAAGAGGCGCAGGAAAAACCCAAGGACCCGGAAACAGACCCTATTCACGTTCAAACACCATATCCCGAGGCCTTGGAGAGATAAAGAAAAGGAAAATTGTTGTGGAGAATGAGGAGCTTCTGGAGATTTTTAAGCAGGTTCAGATTAATATCCCGCTCCTCGAGGCAGTTAAGCACATTTCGACTTACGCTATGTTTCTAAAGGATGCCTATACACCGAAATGTAAGCCACGACCCCAAGCACCTAGAAAGGTTGTGCTCTCAGAGCAAGTGAGTTCCGTAATATCAAGCAACCTTCCGCTCAAACGAACTGACCCAGGAGCACCCCTGATATCCTGCAATATCGAGGACATGACATTTGATAGAGCACTCCTAGACTTAGGTGCTTCAATCAATCTAATCCCGACAACCTTGTATCACCAATTTGGATTTGGAGAGTTGACGCCCACACCTGTGACCATCCAGTTGGCTGATAGATCTGTGAAAACGTCGAAGGGGGTTGTCGCGGACGTGATTGTTTGGGTCAAGGACTTCTATTTTCCGGTCGACTTCTTGGTGCTCGACATGGAAGCCCCTGAACAGCTACAGAACACACCCATCATCCTAGGCTGACCTTTCTTAGCTACGGCTAAGGTGAACATCGATTGTGACACGGGATGCATGAAAATCGCCTTCGAAGATAGAAAGATGCAGTTGGTTATCTTTAAGGTGACCAAGTCTTTCGATTGCGAATGGATTGAGGAGCACAATCCCGTGGAGCCTCTGGTTGAGCCTCACACTTAGTTCTGTATCAGACCATTAGACCCAACCCTTGGACGACTATTCTGACCCATCCCCGTCTATGCATGCTGACCTCTATAGAGCTGACTACCATTAGCAGCCATCATTCGAGGAGATTGATGTTGATCAACTCTCGCCTTTCCCCTTTTCGTCAAATATTGTTCTACCCACACCCGAGCTGAAACCACTACCCGAGAACCTCAAATACATCTTCCTTAGACCTGACCAGACCTTCCCGGTAATTATCAACGCCCACCTATCCAAAGATCAGGAACTCAGGTCGACTGCGACCTTATCATAACATCGGGCTGCCACTGGCTGGACTATCTCGGACTTGAGAGGAATTAGCCCCACCTATTGCACCCACAAGATTTATCTGGAAGATGGGGCTTGACCTTCCCATCAGATGCAAAGATGATTGAACTCGAATATAAGGGAGGTCGTTAAGAAGGAAATTATCAAATGGCTAGACGTTGACATCATCTACCCCATCTCCGATAGCCCTTGGGTGAGCCCCACTCAAGTGGTTCCCAAGAAAGCCGGGCTCACCATTGTCACCATTGTCACCATTGCATGGCGGGTGTGCATTGATTATAGGAAGCTCAATGAAGTGACCAAGAAAGATCATTTCCCCCTTCCATTCATTGACCAGATTCTTGAGCGATTGGCAGGGCAGAAATATTTTTGCTTCCTTGATGGAAATTCAGGATACAACCAAGTCGCAATTGCTCCTGACGATCAAGAGAAGACCACATTCACTTGCCCGTATGGCATGTTCGCGTTCCGTTGTATGCCATTCGGGTTATGCAACGCATCCGCTACCTTTCAGCATTGCATGCTAGCCATCTTTTCAGAGATGGTGCGTGAACACCTGGAGGTCATTGTGGATGATTCCTTAGTGTTTAAGAACTCATTCGACCACTGTTTGAGCAACTTGGAGAAAATCCTGAAGTGATGTATCGAGGTTAACTTGGTGTTAAGCTGGGAAAAGAGCCATTTCATGGTTCAAGAAGGAATTATCCTCGGTCACATCATATCGCATAGGGGCATTGAGGTGGATCGAGCTAAAGTTGATTTGATTTCCAAACTTCCCCCACCTGGCTTGGTCCAGCAAATTCGCTCGTTCCTTGGACACGTTGGCTTCTACAGAAGGTTCATCAAAGACTTCTCCAAGCTCTCAAAACCCTTGACCGACCTTCTAGCCAATGACGCCCTATTCCACATGATATCTGATAGCATCCGGGCTTACCACACTCTCAGGGAATCAGTCTCCACCGCACCTGTGTTACAGCCCCCAGACTAGTCCCAGGATTTTGAGATCATGTGCGATGCATCAGACTTTGCCATTGGCGTAGTCATGGGACAGAGACAAGACAAGAAACTCGTGGTGATCTACTACGCGAGCAAGACATTGGATGAGGCCCAATGGAATTATACAGTCACAGAGAAAGAACTGCTCGCCGTAGTTTTTAGACTCAAAAAGTTCCGATCTTACCTTCTGGGATACCACATGACCATCTATACGGACCACTCGGCCTTCCGGCATTTGTTGGCCAAGAAAAACGCTAAACTCAGACTCATCAGATGGATTCTATTCTTGCAGGAATTTGACCTGGAAATTCGCAACAAAGCCGGGTCCAAGAATGTTGTGGCCGATCACCTGTCCAGACTCCACCTGGACAACATTGGTCCCTCCTTGCCTGATGTGAGCCTCATCATGAACCCTAAATAGCATAAATTAATCTAGATAAGTGTAAAGAAGCTCCTACAAAACCTAAAGAGAAGCTCAACTCAGAAAATTCTGAATTAAAGAATGAGACAAATCATAAGAGGTAAAACTGTAATTTTACCAGTGTAGTACGCAAACAGGGTAATTAAGCGTCTAAACACAAGTCAAATAAGCCTAATAAGAAGGGAAGTGGGATGATCTGATTTGAAAAAGGTTATAGCAACTTCTAGGAATTAAATGACATTCTGTAATCCTAAAACAAATCCACTTTAATTCATGAGGTTCGAGGTAGGATAAAAATCAACTAAACCCTCTAAAATTCATGGAAAAATATTCCCTAGGGTTTAGAACCTTCAATTTGGCCTTTACAACTTATTTTGACCTAAAATGAGAACCATGCCCAATTTATGACTTAATTTGAGTTTTTGCGCAAATTGATAGGTCAAACATGGTCCAACCTAAAATCAAATTTCACCATCAAAGTCCTTAGGTTCAAATTAGGCAGGTATAAAAATTTGAGCCTAAGAAAAGACCATCTTGACCGACTTTACTAATTGATCCTCTTGAATTACTTTTTGACACTTATCTTTTGAAACCTTGCAATTGGCCCCCTATCTTTCTCGTCGTTCTTTGCAGAACGGTCCTCCCTGCCATTCTGAGTAACACCATACCTCCGGCGACCTTGCGCGGAGGATGGCGTCGCGTAGGGCATGGCGCCCGTTCTCAGGAACGAACGGGAGGTTTCCTGCGTCGTCCTCTGTCGCAGGGACCCTCCCCTGACCCCTGCAACCGGCCATGCCTCTCGTGCGAACGCACGAAAGGCATGGGTCTCCTTCTCCGGCTATCTCCGACGTGCGCTGCACGTCTTTCCCTCCGGTTGCTCTCCTCACCAGCGCCTTTATAACGAGCGGCAGCGGCGTCTATCCAAGGCAAGCTAGTTTTGGCCGAGAAAAACCCTCAATTTCGTCTCTCCCCTCTCCGGTTAGACAGCCCAAGCTTTCGGCGATCTTTCCTCCTCCTCCTCGTCGCTCTGCTGCCATACCTGTAGCAGAGCCCACTCCGCCCTGTCTTCCCACGCCAGGCTGCACTAGCTGGCGTCTTCGGTTCCCCTCCTCGTCGCCGTTACTCCTCTTCTGGGCACCTTCGTCCCCAGCTCCGGTAGGCACGATCCGGACGTCTTCCTCTCCCTCTTCGTCGACTAAATAGGTAGGAACTTTCCCCTTACTCCCCTCTTACTTTTGCCCTCTTAAATTGGCATTTTAGACCCCTCGACTGCCACTACCACCTCCATCTGCTTCACCTCCGGCCGCCATCTCCGGCGAGGTCGCCCCACCTCCACAGGCCATTTCACCCCTCGCCGGCAAGCCCAGAAGCTCCCCCTCACTCCACTCAAGAGTTTCCCCTAATCCATTCACCGCCCTTCACCTCCAGACCACCCCCCGAACACACCCACTTCCGCACACGCAGTCTGCCCTAGGCAACGGACACAGGCACTCTTGCACCTCTTCGACCTTGCACCGCCTTCGCCACACTCTGGCGAAGCTCCCCGTGTTGTCTAACATGGCCGGGAGGTCGTCTTCGTGATTTCAGGGTTCAACCTCCTTGTCGCCATTGGCGAGCTGCTAGAGCTTCTTCTCAAGCAGCTCCTGGTCTCCTCCTCTCCAGGCGTGAGCTCCGGGTGACGCGGGGCAAACCAGCGAAGGTGCCCAGGTTCTTGATTGGGAACGCGAAACCTTCGCTGCTGCCCAAATCGACAGCTGCTTCTCGCCTGCGGGCGCGCGGAGCAGAGGTGGGACTTTAGTCCCACCTCGGAAGTGTGTGGGTGCACGCCCACACATAAATTGAAAAAGTGACTGTAGTTGTTTGCCTCAAGTCACATAGGGGTGAGGTCCCTCACCTATTCACGCGCCTCGTTCGCGGCAGTGCCCACGCGGACCAGGTGACTCGACCCGACTATCCTGCCTGTACACTCCTCGCGCACCACCCACGCCGGTGCGCTTGGACTTGGGCACGCAACTCGACCCGATTACCCAGCTCTGGGAGAGCTTTCCAAAGAGAGATCCAGAGAGAGAGAGACGCAGGAAAGGGGTAGGTTTTGCACTGCTAGTTGTGTGTGCGCACAGGGAAGCAAGATAGAAGGAAGGAGCAGGCGAAAGAAGAATGGAAGGAAAGGAGCTGAAGGAAAAGAAGAGGAGTAGCACTGTAGCAAACGCACAATTAAGCCGTCTGAGCGTCGAGTCAGACGTCGGAGGGTCAGCAGCCAGGGCAAAGAAAAACTGCAGCTGCTGAAGAAGAAGAGGAAAGAAGATGCAGAGAAGAAAAAGAAGACAGGAGAGAAAGAAAGAAAGAGGAGGAAGGGCCAGAGCAAAAGAAAAGAAGAAGAAAGAAGACGCAAAGAAGAAGAAGAAAAGAAAGAAGAAGGAAAGAAAAAGAAGACAGGAAGAAGCAAAGAAGAATACATGAAGAAAAGAAAGAAGAGAAAGAAAGAAGACAGAAAGAGAAGAAGAAAAAGCCAATTCTTTCTCTCTCTCTTAATTTTTGTAAAACCTTATATTGAGAATTTAGAGGCTTCTAGAGTTATAGTTTGCTCCCTGAGTTTGACCTCGGGAAACTTGTCATTCCGAGTAATAAATTGTATTAAACTGGTAACCATTTTTTCATATATCACAACGACTATAATAACTATACAGACAAACACAGTGCCCTTATCTGACACCTTTCCCGATGAGCAAATTCTGCCTGTGCAGGACAGGAAACTACCTTGGTATGCCGACTTCGTCAACTACCTGGTAGTAGGATAGACCCGCACAACTGGTCCAGACAGCAACGGGATAAGTTCTTGGCTGAAGCCAAGCACTACTTCTAGGATTATCCCATGCTATTTCGCCTCTGTGTCGACTAGATCATCAGGAGGTGTATTCTGGAGGATGAAGTTCAAAGTGTGCTATCCTTTTGTCATGACCAAGCTTGTGGTGGCCACTTTTCAGGAAAGAAAATGGCTGCAAAGGTTTTGCAATCCGGATTTTACTGGCCTTCCTTATTCAAGGATGCACACACCTTTGCTAAGACATGCTCTGGCTGCCAGACTCTGGGGACCATGATCAGAAAAGACATGATGCCCCTCCAACCCATTTTGATTGCAGAGATCTTCGACGTTTGGGGTATTGATTTTATGGGCCCCTTTCCACCATTTAACGGCTTTGAGTACATCTTAGTCTCTGGAGGCTGTCTCCAAATGGATTGAAGTTGTCGTCACTTGTCGTTACGATCATAAGGCTGTCATAGACTTTGTTAAGTAGAACATCTTTTCTCGGTTTGGAATACCGAAGGCCATGATCAGTGATGGTGAAAGTCACTTTATCCACACCCAGTTTCGTGCCCTACTCAGAAAATACGGGGTTACTTACCGCATTGCCACCCCGTATCATCTGTAAACTAATGGGCAAACTGAGGTCTCAAACACATAGATCAAGAACATTCTACAAAAGACCGTGAGACCTAATAGGAAGGACTGGTCCACACGATTGGATGATGCCCTATGGGCATACAAGACCACTTTCAAGACCCTGATAGGCATGTTGCCTTATCACCTGGTCTTTCGCAAGGCTTGCCACCTTCTTGTCGAGTTGGAACACCAGGCTTACTGGGCTATTAAGCAATGTAACATGGATTCTTAGTTAGCTGGTGTGCAGAGGATGCTCCAACTCTCTGAACTCGAGGAAATTCGTCGGGACAGATTTGAGAACATTCGACTTTACAAGGAAAAGATGAAAGCCGTCCACGACCGACTCATCCATAAAAAGACCTTCGAGCCTAACCAGCAAGTTTGGCTTTTTGATGCATGACTCAAACTCTTTCCCGGGAAGCTTTGATCCAAGTGGACAGGACCGTATAGGGTGGTCAAACCCTATTCCAATGGGGCGGTCGAGATTACAGATCCAAACACTAGGCACACTTTCATGGTAAACGGCCAAAGACTAAAGCACTTCCTTGCCCAGGTTCCCCCAAAGGAAGTTGTTACTCTCATTGAGGGTTGACAAGAAGCATCGCCTAGTCGAAAGGGTTAAACTCAGCGCTTCCTTGGAGGCAACCCAGAAGATTCAGGTTGACCAGATACATTGCTCAACTCAGGTGATCTCTTTCTGTACTCCCTTTGCATGCAATTTATTTGTCAATTAGGACATTATCCAACTTAAGCATGGGGGGGTGGTAATTTGCATGTTCTGAGTTCATTTTATCAGTCTGAATAAAAAAAAATGATGAATTTAGGAAGAAAAACTTAGGCATTAGGAACTTGTCAACAGTGGGAAATAATACGAAAAGAACCTGGACACTTAGACTTTTCAAGCCTTCAGGTTCAATCGGCCTTGGTGTCAGTTAAAATATGCATTTAGCCTCGAATCCTTGCAACCTTAATTTATTTTAATTCACCAATAAAATAGGGTGACAAGTATACGACTTATCAATCCTCCCTTTGATGTGGAGGGACTTTTAGTCTAAGCATTTGCACACATTTTGCACTGGCTCACTCCACGGAAATTCTGATAGAAATTGGGTAGCTAATGAACCTTCTAGGGTGGTATGGCTGGCAAGTTGTCATGGGTAACAGCTCATTGGCCAGTTGTTCAAAGCCCAGCCACATGACCACTTTCTTCTTATTTCCTCTAGGTAAATTTGATATCAGGGAAGCCACCTACTAAACAACAAAAGAAAAAAAAGAGAGCAAAAGAAAAAAAAATAATAGAAAAGAAGAAAAAAAGAGAACAAAATAAGCCACACTTCACCACATAGTATTGCTAGCAAGTGGTCGTGGGTAACAGCTCATTGGCCGGTTGTCCAGAGCCCAGCTCACTAAATGCACAAAAAGATCCAAAACACTTAAGGAAGAAGTGGGAAAGTAGAGCAATCTGGGGAGATATACACTGTAACCACCCTTGTGTTGACCCCAAATAAAATAAAAGTAGGGAGAAAGCTACCGATCGAACAGATACACCTTTAGGCAAACACTTCCTTTTCCGATCACTTAAGGGCGTAGAAACCCGAAGTCTGTCTGAATTACCATTGAGTGAGTCTATCACGATCTTCACACCAAGATGCTTAGCACTTAGAGTCTTTTTCGAGTTATGGGTGGGTTGGGTAGCTGTAAAATGTTACCAACACTCTCAACTCCAAAAGTCCAAAATAATAAAAAAAGATGATATACATATATATATATGCCTTAAAGCAAGGATTCGGGCGATTCGTATTTTGGCAGACACTCGTGAGCTGTTTAGTCTTTGTAGATCAGGATCTTAGTATATTTCCTCTTGTTGACAAGTAACAAAATGTCTAAGTAATCACTTCATGAATTCTGATTGAGAATAATGACTAGGATGAACCTTGCTAGGGACTGGTAAGGAGTAAGCATGGGGGTATGATAACACTACATTTTGGGGTAATAATTCTGCCAATCGGGGTTTATCTTAAAGATAATATGCACAAATAGCACATCATAAATGGGCATGGGAGCATCACATGCATCGCACATTGAGATTGCTTATAAACCAGTGTTAATGGTCATTTGCACAAGTTCATGTCAAAATAGGCCTTAGATAAGCAATCAGATCGTACGGATGGATTTAAAACGACGAACGGAGTCTAACGGACTCAAAATCGTCCAAATCCGACATCCGGAGCTCCTGCAATTGGCCCAGGAAGTTCTGACTATTGATCTGATGATCAACGGCCACAAAGCTACCATGCGAAGGCATTCGACGCGCACCCCCGCCATAGCACAAAAGTGCCTCACCGCATCCAGCAGCCCTCAGTCGTTCGATCGCAGATCGAGCGGTTGAGAATGCACGAGCCTCTCCCGCACATCCGCAGCACTCATGCGCCTCCGCAGCTCTAGCATCAGATCTCAATCGTTGGATTACCATCTAATGGTCGACACGCCTGCGCACTTGCCTCCTCTCCATGACCATGCGCGAGCAACAGCGCAACAGTCGACGCCCTCACCTGCACACACCCGATGCGGGGTTGAAGTGCATGCACCAAATCCGAGGCGAAGGCGCACGGGCGGACGAAATTCGGCCGTCGCTCCGCATGTGGATGGTGGGGATTGCGATATGATGCGCCCGTAGATGAGCGCGCTCAGATGCATGCGATGACGTGCGGGGCGTGCGCTGTGCAAGCGCGATCTGAAGGCACGCTCCGCGCACAATCTTGACTGTCTGATTTTCAATTGGACGGTCCTCAGCGGCCGCACACAGATCATGAAGGAGAAGAACGGCGCGCGTGTGAGACCAGCAGGCAGGGGGCTACACTGATGATTTTGGCATGGGTTTAGTGACATTCCGGATGTCGCTAAAGCCCATACTTAAATTAGAAACCCCTTCTTCTTATATAAACCCCTTCCAACTACCCATGTAAGGCATTCATTACACATGCAAGTCTTCTACCCTACTCCTAACCACCCTTAGCACCCTTTTGTAATCGCCAGAGTCGACGAACCACCGATGGTGCCCACCTCCATCGCCGTGGCTGCCTCGCTGTCTCCTTTCTCTTTCTCTCTCTCTCTCTAGCTTAGCTTTACTCTACTTATGCTTAAGCATTTATCTAGTGTTGTAATTGTAAAACTAAAGTTGCGTGTTAAATGAAGATGTTTCTTTTCTAGCTATTGTCGCTCTTTTTCTTCTTGCCATGTTTTTTCCTTATCATGAATTGCATGAATGACATGATCAAAAGACTCTAACCCTATACGCACTCTCTCTCTTTCTCTCTCTCTTACTCACTTTTCTGTCGCGTTTTCTTGCAAGCAAAACCCGCCATTTCGGTGACAACCAAGCGACAGAAAAACCTGATTTCATGCCTCCCTATGTACGACACTCAGACTTAAATGTGTTTTTTTATTTAAAGCCGACGCTGCGAACGCAAGCTACAACGATACTCTTAAACAAACGCGTCTGTAGCGCGTCACCTGTAAATAATGCCCAAATCTTTTAAGAGTATAAATCTATCACAACTTAAAAATTTATGCATTTAAATAAAACAGAAGAAATGAAAATTAAAATTTTATAAATAAAACTAACGTATACAAAGTTCATTACAAACGGTAATATATATAAAAAATACAATTATGCTATGGCACCTACGCCTCCAACACCGCTACCACCTAAATCGTCATCATCACGATGATCTCTAAACTCATGAAGGGCGGGGTGATCAATTCCTCCCTTATGAAGTAATGTCAGGAGCTCCTTCATGGTCTTGTTGGATTTCTTGAACTCCGTCGGGTTCTCCTTAACCAACATCGTCAGCTCCTTGATTCACAACACATTCTCCTCATCTCTGCAGCGTAATGCCGTAATCTCCTTCCTTATCTCCTGCACATCTGCTAAAGAGGATGATGCTCCCTGATGAGAACCTCATCATGAACCCTAACAAGCACAATCTAACCCAGATATGCAAGAAAAAGCTCCTACATAACTCAAAGAAAGGCTTAACTCAGAGAATTCTAAGTTCAAAAAGAAAATAAGTTATAACGGGTAAAAATGCAATTTCACCAACACAATCTGCAAACAAGGTAACTCAGGATCCAAACACAGGTCAAACAAACCAAATAAGAAGGAAAGTGGGATGATATGATCTAACAAGGGCTACAGCAACTCCAAGGAATTAGATGACATTCTGTAACCCTAAAACGAATCCACTTCAATTCACGTGATTCGAGGTAGGAAAAAAATCAACTAAACCCTCTAAAATTCATATAAAAATAATCTCTAGGGTTTAGAACCTTCAATTTGGCCTTAGAAATCCATTTTGACCTACATTGAGAACCATGCCCAATTAATGATTTAATTTGGATTTTTACGTAAATTGGCCGGTCAAACATGGTCTGACCTAGAAACAAAATTTACCATTAAAATCCTTAGGTCCAATTTAGTCATGCATAAAAACTTGAGCCTAAGAAGAGACCTCCTTGACCGACTTTGCAATTTGGTCCTCATCATTTACTTTTTGACCCTCAACTTTCGAAACCCTTGCATTTTGACCCCTAATTTTCTCGTCGTTCTTTGCATTTTGGCCCCTAATTTTATCGTCGTTCTTTGCATTTTGGTCCCTCCTCTAAGTCTCTGCGCAGCACCATGCTCCAGTGACTTTGCGCGGAGCATGGCGCCGCGCAGGGTGAGGGAGGCGTCCTGCAAAGTAAACGTGAAGTTCCCTGCGACGTCTGCTGTCGCAGGGACTCGGCCATGCCACCTGACGACACCCACACCTTCCGTGCGAACGCGTGGAAGGTATGGGTCTCGTCTCCGACCATACTCCGGCGAGGGATGCACGTCGCCTCCCTGCGTTCGACCCTCCGCCACTGCCTTTATAAAGACCAGCATCGCCAGCCGGTTCTCCCAGCCTGGTCTTGACGGAGAAACCCCCAACCCTTCCTCTCTCCCCACTCCGACAGGAAACCCACCAGCTCTGGCGGCCACTCCTCCTTGTCGCTCTGCTGCAATACCAGCAGCAGAGTTTGCTTTGTCTCGTCTTCCCGCGTCACGCCGTACCAAGCGCACGCCTCCCTGCCAACTTCCTCGTCACCGCTCTCTCCCCTTGGGTTCTTCTTCTCCAGCTCCGGCAGGTACGAGCCGGCGGCTCCACCCTCCCCCCTTCGTCCCTGTAGGTAAGTTACATTTACTCCCCTTCTTCCTCTCTTTCTTTTCCCCAATCTGTTTTGCTCGATTGCCCTACGACCACGCCTGACCACCCTCATCTTCCCCACCTCTGGCCACTCTCCGGCAAGTCATCCCCGTCATCCCACAACCCCATACGACTCACCAACTATCCCAAAAGCTCCGCCTCACCTCACCAAACGCCCTCCGCCCCTCCACTGCCACTCTACACCTCCACAACACTCCCCCGATCAAACCCACTTTTCCGGCCACAAAATGACCTAGGCATGCACGCCTAGGCCGTCCCGCGGCCTGCTGCACCTCGCACTACCTTCGCCGTGCCACGGCGAAGGTTCCCCTTTGGTCTGATTAGGCCGAGAGGCCCTTTTTGTGTTAAACAGATCTGCTGCCCCAGCCGCCATTGGCGACGTCCCAAGGAGCTTCCAAGCGAGCTCCAGGCTTCAGAGCATCAGGTCTCCAGCTGAGGCAAATTTGGGGAGACTCGGGTGAAGGCAGGCAGCTGGCACGCGAAGGGAAACGAGGACACAGCTACTGAAGCGAGGTCACGTTCTTCCTGCGGGCACGTACGAGAAGGAGCGAAGTTTAGTCCCACATCGTAAGATCTCGAAGCGTCGCACCCATTTAAATTGATTTTGTGTTTTTACCTTATCGCCTCCGATGCACCTGGGGTGAGGTCCCACACCCCATCACACACCCCGTCCGCGGTTTCACCACGCGGACCCGGCGGATCCGACTCGACACTACCCACACACACCTCGCGCACCAAGTCACGCCGGTGTGCCTAGTCCTGGTACGCAACCTGACCCGTTAACCCGCGGCTCTAGGAGAGCTTCCTGTGAGAGGTTTGTAGAGAGAGAGAGATACGTGTGGGTAGAGGGAGGGGATAGGTTTTGCTTCCCCCTTGTGTGTAGGATAGGAGTGCTGAAGGACAAGGGCTCAACACTTTGCCGCAGGGAAGGAGAAGAGAAGAAGCAGAAGAAGAAGAAGGCTCACCAAAGAAGAAGAAGCAGCGAAGGAAGGAAAAGAGGAGAATCACTGTAGCAGACCGCAGTTTAAGTCATCTGACGGCTGTATCAGACGACGGATGAACCTTCAGAAGAGCTAAGGAGCAGAAGACAGAGACGAGAAAAAGAAGAAGAACTGAAGAAGAAAAGAAATAGAAGACAAGCAGAAGAAGAGGAATTGAAGGCAAACAGAGCCAAGGAAGAAGAAGACCAGTAAAGAGAGAAAGGCAAAGGAGGAAAAGAAGAAAGAAGAGAAGAAGAAGACAGACGAGCAGAAGAAGAGAAGAGGGAAGGATCAGAGAGAAGGCACAAAGAGAAGAAGAGAAGAAGAAAAAGCCAAGACAAAAAACCTCTCTCTCTCTCTCTCTCTTATTTTTGTAATTCAATAAAGAAACTTCGTACTTCTAGAATTCCAGTAGCTCCCTGAGTTCGACCTCGGGAAAACTATTTCCGAGTAAAAAATTTGTATGGTAATGACAACCGTAGCTGTCTCATCTTATACTATAACGACATTACTGTAATAAGCATAAAAACGCACGAAGACTAGCCTCGGTGGAAAAGTCGTTCACCATAATTTTGGTGCCGTTGCCGGGGAGCAACGGCTATTCTAGAAGCTATAAAATCTCTATTTGTAAGTTTCTATTAATCTCTTCTCTTATTGTGTGCAGGTACAGGAAAATCAAGAAGCAGCCGCACAACAACCACTCCGAGGACAGGTAATTTTTTTTTTTCTATCCTCTCACTTTAACCCTCAATTCTAAAGAGGTAGAAGAAGAAAGAACAAGCAATATAGGTGCAACTTGTCTTCCATATCTAGTAAACCATCAAAGCTGCATGTTTTCAAATTTCAACTCACCATTCCTGCACACACTATTAAGGTAATTAAGGGCTAACACCTTCTTGCCTAAGCTCTAATTACCAAATAAGGAGTTAACTGGACCAAGTAGAGCCAACATAGGATTTAACATTAGGGTTTCAGAGATACACCCCTTAATCAAGAATTGAGAAAATCCCAAAAGAAGTGTGCCTAAGCCATTGATTGAATATACCTATTCAGAAAAACCCTAAACAATTGGCTCTCTAAAAACACTTGAATCCTAAAAGACAAGACCTAATAAGTTCTCAAAGGAATCAATAGGTGAAGTTGACCCCTTAGGGTCAACCAACTTTCAACTTAGGTCACTCTTTGCACTTAAAAGGCTAAAGTTCAAGTCAAAACCTAAGCACCTTGATCTTAACTAAAAATTGGTAGACTTAAGAGGTCAAGATCCCCATTCTGGTCTACCTGGAATCTCAGTGACAAGAGAGGTCGGGTGGGGGAAACCCTGTAACCCATGGGGACGCTCTACCATGTAGAGGTCTTCGCGGGACTCACCCTCTCTGGCTGCCCAGGTAATTCTCAGGTGGACGATTTTTTTGATCAAGGGGTCCATCTGCCCCGCACCTCTATAGTCACCCAACAATTTTTTGGTGTCTTGATTGGGTCCAGCACCTTCTAATCTCATCACATCCTTCAATGTTTGGTAGGAGGTCCTTGAAACCTCCTTTAGAAATTCACTCTCCCCGAGGCCGAGCCTCGGTGCCCTTGTTTGTGCAACCAAACATTCACACAGCCCTTTTTCTCTGATTCTGAACAAAGTCCCCTTCTTCCATCTTGATTCAAGCTTCAATTCTATATCTTGATTCCACCACCTGATTCAAAGATGCAGTCACACCATTTAAGACTACCATTCAAAAAACCTGAATATCAGAGATCCATGAAAGATAAGATGATTGAGAATGCCCTTGAATTCTATGAAATCAAATGTCAACCCTCAACACCAATAGAAAACATTCAGGTTGATGTCCCAACAACCACAGCCTTCATCATAAACTGTGCCCAAACTCTATTAACAGAAGCCATAAAAGGATCAACCCGAGAAATACTCCTAACAGGATGCATTGAGATAGACAAATTACACAAATCTGAATACCTTTAATGCCTGACAAATCCTGTACTTTGGGAACAACACCAAGATGCCCTTATTAAACGGGTAGAAATGATGAGATCACTAGAACAAATTATCAACCAGAAATACCCGTATATACCCAAAACAGAGGATGAACCATCTTGGAACAGTATTAAGGATCAATCCAGTTTCCCAGATCTCGGGACTGAGGCACAGGGTGGTTGTGGATTCCCAACCCAGATAGAAGACAACATTGAATTAGGTTGGGATATTGCAAGAGAACACAATGATGAACCGACCCTAGACCATGAATTGCCAAGCTTAGAATTCCAAAACTCCTGCAATAATGAGATCAGAACTGGACCTTTTGAGGGTATAAATTCTGCCCCTTATTTTGATAAGGTGACCTTCGAAGGTTATTCGGACTTTGATTTTAGTAATCCTACCCACATCCTAAGCCTAGAATCTAGATCCGAAACTTATTGGGAAGATTATGAGGCCCCATATGAGAAAGATCAAATTTTTAAAGAATACGATTCCGGGCCTCTATTTGATGAATATCCCTCTCCAACATCCTCAGGAAATCTGATCAATTTTTCAGAAGACATGTCAATTTATGATACAGAAACTGAGGAGTTGGATGAGTGGGGTTTCAATTGGGTCTATCCTACCAGCTTGGAGCTCGAGCCTACACAGAACACCTTTTTAAGTCCAGAATTGACATATAGGCTAGACCCCAGTCAGGCTGCTGATTCCACATTTGATGATTTATGCTACGGTGGAATTCATGATCAAGAATCTCATTTAGAACTCAATTTTCGCAAACTCTCCGACAACTTCGGATCTGACTATAATTTCGGAGAGACTCTCCTTCCTGAACACACCAAGCCCATCTACGACCTCAATTCACATGACTCATTCTCTGACTCCGACTCTAAGGTCCTGGTTCCCGAGATCACTGATAACACAAAATCATTCCTTTTCGATCCTCAGGAACCAAAAGCAGAAAATGCCAAGAGTGATTACAACCCAGAATTCAAATCTTTTCTCGAATCAAATTTCTTTCATCTTACAGACACTCTTCAGGCATTTGATAGTTACCCAGAGGACTCTCTACAGAAAACCACCTGTCATTCGTTTCTAGAAGAGCCCTCATACACAGTTGCCACCTCGTCCGCACACACAGAACTGATCAAAACCTCTTCCAAACCCCGACCTGCAACCGGACTCAATTTCTATTCAGATTCACCTCTCACTGAGCCGATTGCATTTCCACATCGGGTTTGGAACACTGATCAGACTACATACCATGCTCCATCATTCTCTGATTACCCCTGTAGGGTTCTCGCGTCAATCACTCATTATTCTATGGGTCCCTATTCTGACCAGGCTGATTTGACTCAGCCAAAGCCTGTATTCACACTTCCACATCCATCTGAGTCACATTGCATATGGTGGGTCCCTCACCTTTTGATCTACATCTATCGACCCACCAGATTAATTGGGTTTGGGCTGCATCATCAGCCTGTTGATCTTAACAAGCACCTGGTTGGACCAACCAGGCTCTTAATCAAGGTGCTTGTTATTTTAAACTCTGCTGATTTGACCATCCCCTCTCCATCTCATTTCCCGCTTGGCTAAAGGCGTCAAATTTAGCGCTCAACGGGAGGCAGCCTGTCATTCTCCTTGAAAACCTGAAACCTTTTTTTTAACACCTTTGTGCACTTAAAGTTCACACTTTAGGACAGCCAACTCCACCTCAGATGCTTGCATCTGAGATTAGAAATCGTCCGCAACAGCCACCCCGGCCCATTCACTCATCAAAACATCTGTCGTAAGGAATGAACTAGGTTGAATAAAAGCCCCCTAGGTTACAATGAGGACATTGAAAATCTTAGGCATGGGGGGTATGAAAGTACAAAACTTGTAAGAAAAGGTTTCAAACAAAGAAATTCACATATACCAAAAATACCATAAAAATTAAAAAAAAAATTTGAAAAAGAAGAATAAAATGAGGGAGGAAAGAAAATTTTGTGAAGGAGAAGGAGAAAAGAAACAAAATGAAAAAGGAGCACAAAAATGTAAGAAAAGAGTGATAGTCATTAGTAAGGAACTAAGGAATTGACCTAAGTTCTAGACCTCATTCATGAAAAAATTGAAAAGTGCACAGTAAGATTAGTAAGAACGCAAACCTTAGGTATTCTTGGATAGACTCTTAGTACCCATTAAGATCTGGGCATTCCTCAAGGGGTTGAGGAAAATGAAAAGCTTAAGTATTAGGTCCAAGGCTTAGGGAATATTTGGCCTCATTAACTAACTTTTGGTTTATGGGACTCAGTAACCTAAGCACCCTAACCCCACGCACAGCCTGGTTCAGTAAGCGTAAAAAATAAAATCACGCGGAAGCGTCGAAAAATTCTGAAAAGAACACCTAGAGTAGGAGCGGCCGATTAACACAAGTTGATTTGGACAAGTTCCCAGCACGCAGAGATGGGAAATCCCCCTCGAAGATGCGTAACAAAATATCATCTCCTCAGTGCTTGTCTCTTAGGATATTTACATATCCTACTGGGAGCATGTAAGCACTCTGCTGGTTCAGATTCCATGGATGGCATTATCACGAAGTGTCAATTGCCAGGGTCTGGATTCGGCCACGGAACACCATGGATGGGATTATCTCGAAATCTCAATAGCCAGGGTTCCGGGGGTTGCCATGGGCGGTGTTATCTCGAAGCATCGATTGCTAGGAACCCTTGAGGATTGATGATGGGAACAAGGAATCTAATACAGACCGTGTTGAAAAGCCAATCCTAAGCTAGAATTAAAAAGAAAAAGAGAGAAAACTCTCCAAACAGAAAAATCTTCTATCTCTTTTTCTTACAAAACGCACTGCGAACTGAGCTAGGGCTAAAATTATTTCAAGCACGGGTGCTTTAACCACAAAGTTCAATAGACCTTAGGTTAGTTCTTGTGGGCCTTTAAAACCTTTGCTAAGGACTGAGGCTGAGGCTAGACAGATCTGGATCTTGGTTGGTACTAAAGTACCTTTTAGGCCTATAGTCAGCATTCTGTCCTAACCTAGGTTCAAATGAAAAAAATACTTATCTGAAACCATTAAGAACTTCATGGTCTAGAACAAAGGTTGAAACCTTAAGTTTTTGCTAAGGGACTAGCAAAAGCTAGGCATGCGGGTATGATGAGAACCTCATCATGAACCCTAACAAGCACAATCTAACCCAGATATGCAAGAAAAAGCTCCTACATAACTCAAAGAAAGGCTTAACTCAGAGAATTCTAAGTTCAAAAAGAAAATAAGTTATAACGGGTAAAAATGCAATTTCACCAACACAATCTGCAAACAAGGTAACTCAGGATCCAAACACAGGTCAAACAAACCAAATAAGAAGGAAAGTGGGATGATATGATCTAACAAGGGCTACAGCAACTCCAAGGAATTAGATGACATTCTGTAACCCTAAAACGAATCCACTTCAATTCACGTGATTCGAGGTAGGAAAAAAATCAACTAAACCCTCTAAAATTCATATAAAAATAATCTCTAGGGTTTAGAACCTTCAATTTGGCCTTAGAAATCCATTTTGACCTACATTGAGAACCATGCCCAATTAATGATTTAATTTGAATTTTTACGTAAATTGGCCGGTCAAACATGGTCTGACCTAGAAACAAAATTTACCATTAAAATCCTTACGTCCAATTTAGTCATGCATAAAAACTTGAGCCTAAGAAGAGACCTCCTTGACCGACTTTGCAATTTGGTCCTCATCATTTACTTTTTGACCCTCAACTTTCGAAACCCTTGCATTTTGACCCCTAATTTTCTCGTCGTTCTTTGCATTTTGGCCCCTAATTTTATCGTCGTTCTTTGCATTTTGGTCCCTCCTCTAAGTCTCTGCGCAGCACCATGCTCCAGTGACTTTGCGCGGAGCATGGCGCCGCGCAGGGTGAGGGAGGCGTCCTGCAAAGTAAACGTGAAGTTCCCTGCGACGTCTGCTGTCGCAGGGACTCAGCCATGCCACCTGACGACACCCACACCTTCCGTGCGAACGCGTGGAAGGTATGGGTCTCGTCTCCGACCATACTCCGGCGAGGGATGCACGTCGCCTCCCTGCGTTCGACCCTCCGCCACTGCCTTTATAAAGACCAGCATCGCCAGCCGGTTCTCCCAGCCTGGTCTTGACGGAGAAACCCCCAACCCTTCCTCTCTCCCCACTCCGACAGGAAACCCACCAGCTCTGGCGGCCACTCCTCCTTGTCGCTCTGCTGCAATACCAGCAGCAGAGTTTGCTTTGTCTCGTCTTCCCGCGTCACGCCGTACCAAGCGCACGCCTCCCTGCCAACTTCCTCGTCACCGCTCTCTCCCCCTGGGTTCTTCTTCTCCAGCTCCGGCAGGTACGAGCCGGCGGCTCCACCCTCCCCCCTTCATCCCTGAAGGTAAGTTACATTTACTCCCCTTCTTCCTCTCTTTCTTTTCCCCAATCTGTTTTGCTCGATTGCCCTACGACCACGCCTGACCACCCTCATCTTCCCCACCTCTGGCCACTCTCCGGCGAGTCATCCCCGTCATCCCACAACCCCATACGACTCACCAACTATCCCAAAAGCTCCGCCTCACCTCACCAAACGCCCTCCGCCCCTCCACTGCCACTCTACACCTCCACAACACTCCCCCGATCAAACCCACTTTTCCGGCCACAAAATGACCTAGGCATGCACGCCTAGGCCGTCCCGCGGCCTGCTGCACCTCGCACTACCTTCGCCGTGCCACGGCGAAGGTTCCCCTTTGGTCTGATTAGGCCGAGAGGCCCTTTTTGTGTTAAACAGATCTGCTGCCCCAGCCGCCATTGGCGACGTCCCAAGGAGCTTCCAAGCGAGCTCCAGGCTTCAGAGCATCAGGTCTCCAGCTGAGGCAAATTTGGGGAGACTCGGGTGAAGGCAGGCAGCTGGCACGCGAAGGGAAACGAGGACACAGCTACTGAAGCGAGGTCACGTTCTTCCTGCGGGCACGTACGAGAAGGAGCGAAGTTTAGTCCCACATCGTAAGATCTCGAAGCGTCGCACCCATTTAAATTGATTTTGTGTTTTTACCTTATCGCCTCCGATGCACCTGGGGTGAGGTCCCACACCCCATCACACACCCCGTCCGCGGTTTCACCACGCGGACCCGGCGGATCCGACTCGACACTACCCACACACACCTCGCGCACCAAGTCACGCCGGTGTGCCTAGTCCTGGTACGCAACCTGACCCGTTAACCCGCGGCTCTAGGAGAGCTTCCTGTGAGAGGTTTGTAGAGAGAGAGAGATACGTGTGGGTAGAGGGAGGGGATAGGTTTTGCTTCCCCCTTGTGTGTAGGATAGGAGTGCTGAAGGACAAGGGCTCAACACTTTGCCGCAGGGAAGGAGAAGAGAAGAAGCAGAAGAAGAAGAAGGCTCACCAAAGAAGAAGAAGCAGCGAAGGAAGGAAAAGAGGAGAATCACTGTAGCAGACCGCAGTTTAAGTCATCTGACGGCTGTATCAGACGACGGATGAACCTTCAGAAGAGCTAAGGAGCAGAAGACAGAGACGAGAAAAAGAAGAAGAACTGAAGAAGAAAAGAAATAGAAGACAAGCAGAAGAAGAGGAATTGAAGGCAAACAGAGCCAAGGAAGAAGAAGACCAGTAAAGAGAGAAAGGCAAAGGAGGAAAAGAAGAAAGAAGAGAAGAAGAAGACAGACGAGCAGAAGAAGAGAAGAGGGAAGGATCAGAGAGAAGGCACAAAGAGAAGAAGAGAAGAAGAAAAAGCCAAGACAAAAAACCTCTCTCTCTCTCTCTCTCTTATTTTTGTAATTCAATAAAGAAACTTCGTACTTCTAGAATTCCAGTAGCTCCCTGAGTTCGACCTCGGGAAAACTATTTCCGAGTAAAAAATTTGTATGGTAATGACAACCGTAGCTGTCTCATCTTATACTATAACGACATTACTGTAATAAGCATAAAAACGCACGAAGACTAGCCTCGGTGGAAAAGTCGTTCACCATAATTTTGGTGCCGTTGCCGGGGAGCAACGGCTATTCTAGAAGCTATAAAATCTCTATTTGTAAGTTTCTATTAATCTCTTCTCTTATTGTGTGCAGGTACAGGAAAATCAAGAAGCAGCCGCACAACAACCACTCCGAGGACAGGTAATTTTTTTTTTTCTATCCTCTCACTTTAACCCTCAATTCTAAAGAGGTAGAAGAAGAAAGAACAAGCAATATAGGTGCAACTTGTCTTCCATATCTAGTAAACCATCAAAGCTGCATGTTTTCAAATTTCAACTCACCATTCCTGCACACACTATTAAGGTAATTAAGGGCTAACACCTTCTTGCCTAAGCTCTAATTACCAAATAAGGAGTTAACTGGACCAAGTAGAGCCAACATAGGATTTAACATTAGGGTTTCAGAGATACACCCCTTAATCAAGAATTGAGAAAATCCCAAAAGAAGTGTGCCTAAGCCATTGATTGAATATACCTATTCAGAAAAACCCTAAACAATTGGCTCTCTAAAAACACTTGAATCCTAAAAGACAAGACCTAATAAGTTCTCAAAGGAATCAATAGGTGAAGTTGACCCCTTAGGGTCAACCAACTTTCAACTTAGGTCACTCTTTGCACTTAAAAGGCTAAAGTTCAAGTCAAAACCTAAGCACCTTGATCTTAACTAAAAATTGGTAGACTTAAGAGGTCAAGATCCCCATTCTGGTCTACCTGGAATCTCAGTGACAAGAGAGGTCGGGTGGGGGAAACCCTGTAACCCATGGGGACGCTCTACCATGTAGAGGTCTTCGCGGGACTCACCCTCTCTGGCTGCCCAGGTAATTCTCAGGTGGACGATTTTTTTGATCAAGGGGTCCATCTGCCCCGCACCTCTATAGTCACCCAACAATTTTTTGGTGTCTTGATTGGGTCCAGCACCTTCTAATCTCATCACATCCTTCAATGTTTGGTAGGAGGTCCTTGAAACCTCCTTTAGAAATTCACTCTCCCCGAGGCCGAGCCTCGGTGCCCTTGTTTGTGCAACCAAACATTCACACAGCCCTTTTTCTCTGATTCTGAACAAAGTCCCCTTCTTCCATCTTGATTCAAGCTTCAATTCTATATCTTGATTCCACCACCTGATTCAAAGATGCAGTCACACCATTTAAGACTACCATTCAAAAAACCTGAATATCAGAGATCCATGAAAGATAAGATGATTGAGAATGCCCTTGAATTCTATGAAATCAAATGTCAACCCTCAACACCAATAGAAAACATTCAGGTTGATGTCCCAACAACCACAGCCTTCATCATAAACTGTGCCCAAACTCTATTAACAGAAGCCATAAAAGGATCAACCCGAGAAATACTCCTAACAGGATGCATTGAGATAGACAAATTACACAAATCTGAATACCTTTAATGCCTGACAAATCCTGTACTTTGGGAACAACACCAAGATGCCCTTATTAAACGGGTAGAAATGATGAGATCACTAGAACAAATTATCAACCAGAAATACCCGTATATACCCAAAACAGAGGATGAACCATCTTGGAACAGTATTAAGGATCAATCCAGTTTCCCAGATCTCGGGACTGAGGCACAGGGTGGTTGTGGATTCCCAACCCAGATAGAAGACAACATTGAATTAGGTTGGGATATTGCAAGAGAACACAATGATGAACCGACCCTAGACCATGAATTGCCAAGCTTAGAATTCCAAAACTCCTGCAATAATGAGATCAGAACTGGACCTTTTGAGGGTATAAATTCTGCCCCTTATTTTGATAAGGTGACCTTCGAAGGTTATTCGGACTTTGATTTTAGTAATCCTACCCACATCCTAAGCCTAGAATCTAGATCCGAAACTTATTGGGAAGATTATGAGGCCCCATATGAGAAAGATCAAATTTTTAAAGAATACGATTCCGGGCCTCTATTTGATGAATATCCCTCTCCAACATCCTCAGGAAATCTGATCAATTTTTCAGAAGACATGTCAATTTATGATACAGAAACTGAGGAGTTGGATGAGTGGGGTTTCAATTGGGTCTATCCTACCAGCTTGGAGCTCGAGCCTACACAGAACACCTTTTTAAGTCCAGAATTGACATATAGGCTAGACCCCAGTCAGGCTGCTGATTCCACATTTGATGATTTATGCTACGGTGGAATTCATGATCAAGAATCTCATTTAGAACTCAATTTTCGCAAACTCTCCGACAACTTCGGATCTGACTATAATTTCGGAGAGACTCTCCTTCCTGAACACACCAAGCCCATCTACGACCTCAATTCACATGACTCATTCTCTGACTCCGACTCTAAGGTCCTGGTTCCCGAGATCACTGATAACACAAAATCATTCCTTTTCGATCCTCAGGAACCAAAAGCAGAAAATGCCAAGAGTGATTACAACCCAGAATTCAAATCTTTTCTCGAATCAAATTTCTTTCATCTTACAGACACTCTTCAGGCATTTGATAGTTACCCAGAGGACTCTCTACAGAAAACCACCTGTCATTCGTTTCTAGAAGAGCCCTCATACACAGTTGCCACCTCGTCCGCACACACAGAACTGATCAAAACCTCTTCCAAACCCCGACCTGCAACCGGACTCAATTTCTATTCAGATTCACCTCTCACTGAGCCGATTGCATTTCCACATCGGGTTTGGAACACTGATCAGACTACATACCATGCTCCATCATTCTCTGATTACCCCTGTAGGGTTCTCGCGTCAATCACTCATTATTCTATGGGTCCCTATTCTGACCAGGCTGATTTGACTCAGCCAAAGCCTGTATTCACACTTCCACATCCATCTGAGTCACATTGCATATGGTGGGTCCCTCACCTTTTGATCTACATCTATCGACCCACCAGATTAATTGGGTTTGGGCTGCATCATCAGCCTGTTGATCTTAACAAGCACCTGGTTGGACCAACCAGGCTCTTAATCAAGGTGCTTGTTATTTTAAACTCTGCTGATTTGACCATCCCCTCTCCATCTCATTTCCCGCTTGGCTAAAGGCGTCAAATTTAGCGCTCAACGGGAGGCAGCCTGTCATTCTCCTTGAAAACCTGAAACCTTTTTTTTAACACCTTTGTGCACTTAAAGTTCACACTTTAGGACAGCCAACTCCACCTCAGATGCTTGCATCTGAGATTAGAAATCGTCCGCAACAGCCACCCCGGCCCATTCACTCATCAAAACATCTGTCGTAAGGAATGAACTAGGTTGAATAAAAGCCCCCTAGGTTACAATGAGGACATTGAAAATCTTAGGCATGGGGGGTATGAAAGTACAAAACTTGTAAGAAAAGGTTTCAAACAAAGAAATTCACATATACCAAAAATACCATAAAAATTAAAAAAAAAATTTGAAAAAGAAGAATAAAATGAGGGAGGAAAGAAAATTTTGTGAAGGAGAAGGAGAAAAGAAACAAAATGAAAAAGGAGCACAAAAATGTAAGAAAAGAGTGATAGTCATTAGTAAGGAACTAAGGAATTGACCTAAGTTCTAGACCTCATTCATGAAAAAATTGAAAAGTGCACAGTAAGATTAGTAAGAACGCAAACCTTAGGTATTCTTGGATAGACTCTTAGTACCCATTAAGATCTGGGCATTCCTCAAGGGGTTGAGGAAAATGAAAAGCTTAAGTATTAGGTCCAAGGCTTAGGGAATATTTGGCCTCATTAACTAACTTTTGGTTTATGGGACTCAGTAACCTAAGCACCCTAACCCCACGCACAGCCTGGTTCAGTAAGCGTAAAAAATAAAATCACGCGGAAGCGTCGAAAAATTCTGAAAAGAACACCTAGAGTAGGAGCGGCCGATTAACACAAGTTGATTTGGACAAGTTCCCAGCACGCAGAGATGGGAAATCCCCCTCGAAGATGCGTAACAAAATATCATCTCCTCAGTGCTTGTCTCTTAGGATATTTACATATCCTACTGGGAGCATGTAAGCACTCTGCTGGTTCAGATTCCATGGATGGCATTATCACGAAGTGTCAATTGCCAGGGTCTGGATTCGGCCACGGAACACCATGGATGGGATTATCTCGAAATCTCAATAGCCAGGGTTCCGGGGGTTGCCATGGGCGGTGTTATCTCGAAGCATCGATTGCTAGGAACCCTTGAGGATTGATGATGGGAACAAGGAATCTAATACAGACCGTGTTGAAAAGCCAATCCTAAGCTAGAATTAAAAAGAAAAAGAGAGAAAACTCTCCAAACAGAAAAATCTTCTATCTCTTTTTCTTACAAAACGCACTGCGAACTGAGCTAGGGCTAAAATTATTTCAAGCACGGGTGCTTTAACCACAAAGTTCAATAGACCTTAGGTTAGTTCTTGTGGGCCTTTAAAACCTTTGCTAAGGACTGAGGCTGAGGCTAGACAGATCTGGATCTTGGTTGGTACTAAAGTACCTTTTAGGCCTATAGTCAGCATTCTGTCCTAACCTAGGTTCAAATGAAAAAAATACTTATCTGAAACCATTAAGAACTTCATGGTCTAGAACAAAGGTTGAAACCTTAAGTTTTTGCTAAGGGACTAGCAAAAGCTAGGCATGCGGGTATGATGAGAACCTCATCATGAACCCTAACAAGCACAATCTAACCCAGATATGCAAGAAAAAGCTCCTACATAACTCAAAGAAAGGCTTAACTCAGAGAATTCTAAGTTCAAAAAGAAAATAAGTTATAACGGGTAAAAATGCAATTTCACCAACACAATCTGCAAACAAGGTAACTCAGGATCCAAACACAGGTCAAACAAACCAAATAAGAAGGAAAGTGGGATGATATGATCTAACAAGGGCTACAGCAACTCCAAGGAATTAGATGACATTCTGTAACCCTAAAACGAATCCACTTCAATTCACGTGATTCGAGGTAGGAAAAAAATCAACTAAACCCTCTAAAATTCATATAAAAATAATCTCTAGGGTTTAGAACCTTCAATTTGGCCTTAGAAATCCATTTTGACCTACATTGAGAACCATGCCCAATTAATGATTTAATTTGAATTTTTACGTAAATTGGCCGGTCAAACATGGTCTGACCTAGAAACAAAATTTACCATTAAAATCCTTACGTCCAATTTAGTCATGCATAAAAACTTGAGCCTAAGAAGAGACCTCCTTGACCGACTTTGCAATTTGGTCCTCATCATTTACTTTTTGACCCTCAACTTTCGAAACCCTTGCATTTTGACCCCTAATTTTCTCGTCGTTCTTTGCATTTTGGCCCCTAATTTTATCGTCGTTCTTTGCATTTTGGTCCCTCCTCTAAGTCTCTGCGCAGCACCATGCTCCAGTGACTTTGCGCGGAGCATGGCGCCGCGCAGGGTGAGGGAGGCGTCCTGCAAAGTAAACGTGAAGTTCCCTGCGACGTCTGCTGTCGCAGGGACTCAGCCATGCCACCTGACGACACCCACACCTTCCGTGCGAACGCGTGGAAGGTATGGGTCTCGTCTCCGACCATACTCCGGCGAGGGATGCACGTCGCCTCCCTGCGTTCGACCCTCCGCCACTGCCTTTATAAAGACCAGCATCGCCAGCCGGTTCTCCCAGCCTGGTCTTGACGGAGAAACCCCCAACCCTTCCTCTCTCCCCACTCCGACAGGAAACCCACCAGCTCTGGCGGCCACTCCTCCTTGTCGCTCTGCTGCAATACCAGCAGCAGAGTTTGCTTTGTCTCGTCTTCCCGCGTCACGCCGTACCAAGCGCACGCCTCCCTGCCAACTTCCTCGTCACCGCTCTCTCCCCCTGGGTTCTTCTTCTCCAGCTCCGGCAGGTACGAGCCGGCGGCTCCACCCTCCCCCCTTCATCCCTGAAGGTAAGTTACATTTACTCCCCTTCTTCCTCTCTTTCTTTTCCCCAATCTGTTTTGCTCGATTGCCCTACGACCACGCCTGACCACCCTCATCTTCCCCACCTCTGGCCACTCTCCGGCGAGTCATCCCCGTCATCCCACAACCCCATACGACTCACCAACTATCCCAAAAGCTCCGCCTCACCTCACCAAACGCCCTCCGCCCCTCCACTGCCACTCTACACCTCCACAACACTCCCCCGATCAAACCCACTTTTCCGGCCACAAAATGACCTAGGCATGCACGCCTAGGCCGTCCCGCGGCCTGCTGCACCTCGCACTACCTTCGCCGTGCCACGGCGAAGGTTCCCCTTTGGTCTGATTAGGCCGAGAGGCCCTTTTTGTGTTAAACAGATCTGCTGCCCCAGCCGCCATTGGCGACGTCCCAAGGAGCTTCCAAGCGAGCTCCAGGCTTCAGAGCATCAGGTCTCCAGCTGAGGCAAATTTGGGGAGACTCGGGTGAAGGCAGGCAGCTGGCACGCGAAGGGAAACGAGGACACAGCTACTGAAGCGAGGTCACGTTCTTCCTGCGGGCACGTACGAGAAGGAGCGAAGTTTAGTCCCACATCGTAAGATCTCGAAGCGTCGCACCCATTTAAATTGATTTTGTGTTTTTACCTTATCGCCTCCGATGCACCTGGGGTGAGGTCCCACACCCCATCACACACCCCGTCCGCGGTTTCACCACGCGGACCCGGCGGATCCGACTCGACACTACCCACACACACCTCGCGCACCAAGTCACGCCGGTGTGCCTAGTCCTGGTACGCAACCTGACCCGTTAACCCGCGGCTCTAGGAGAGCTTCCTGTGAGAGGTTTGTAGAGAGAGAGAGATACGTGTGGGTAGAGGGAGGGGATAGGTTTTGCTTCCCCCTTGTGTGTAGGATAGGAGTGCTGAAGGACAAGGGCTCAACACTTTGCCGCAGGGAAGGAGAAGAGAAGAAGCAGAAGAAGAAGAAGGCTCACCAAAGAAGAAGAAGCAGCGAAGGAAGGAAAAGAGGAGAATCACTGTAGCAGACCGCAGTTTAAGTCATCTGACGGCTGTATCAGACGACGGATGAACCTTCAGAAGAGCTAAGGAGCAGAAGACAGAGACGAGAAAAAGAAGAAGAACTGAAGAAGAAAAGAAATAGAAGACAAGCAGAAGAAGAGGAATTGAAGGCAAACAGAGCCAAGGAAGAAGAAGACCAGTAAAGAGAGAAAGGCAAAGGAGGAAAAGAAGAAAGAAGAGAAGAAGAAGACAGACGAGCAGAAGAAGAGAAGAGGGAAGGATCAGAGAGAAGGCACAAAGAGAAGAAGAGAAGAAGAAAAAGCCAAGACAAAAAACCTCTCTCTCTCTCTCTCTTATTTTTGTAATTCAATAAAGAAACTTCGTACTTCTAGAATTCCAGTAGCTCCCTGAGTTCGACCTCGGGAAAACTATTTCCGAGTAAAAAATTTGTATGGTAATGACAACCGTAGCTGTCTCATCTTATACTATAACGACATTACTGTAATAAGCATAAAAACGCACGAAGACTAGCCTCGGTGGAAAAGTCGTTCACCATAATTTTGGTGCCGTTGCCGGGGAGCAACGGCTATTCTAG
Source organism: Thalassia testudinum (assembly GCA_037157565.1). Lineage (NCBI taxonomy): Eukaryota > Viridiplantae > Streptophyta > Magnoliopsida > Alismatales > Hydrocharitaceae > Thalassia > Thalassia testudinum. The sequence goes on from JAZHRO010000022.1 coordinate 84,820,115, forward strand.
AAGCTATAAAATCTCTATTTGTAAGTTTCTATTAATCTCTTCTCTTATTGTGTGCAGGTACAGGAAAATCAAGAAGCAGCCGCACAACAACCACTCCGAGGACAGGTAATTTTTTTTTTTCTATCCTCTCACTTTAACCCTCAATTCTAAAGAGGTAGAAGAAGAAAGAACAAGCAATATAGGTGCAACTTGTCTTCCATATCTAGTAAACCATCAAAGCTGCATGTTTTCAAATTTCAACTCACCATTCCTGCACACACTATTAAGGTAATTAAGGGCTAACACCTTCTTGCCTAAGCTCTAATTACCAAATAAGGAGTTAACTGGACCAAGTAGAGCCAACATAGGATTTAACATTAGGGTTTCAGAGATACACCCCTTAATCAAGAATTGAGAAAATCCCAAAAGAAGTGTGCCTAAGCCATTGATTGAATATACCTATTCAGAAAAACCCTAAACAATTGGCTCTCTAAAAACACTTGAATCCTAAAAGACAAGACCTAATAAGTTCTCAAAGGAATCAATAGGTGAAGTTGACCCCTTAGGGTCAACCAACTTTCAACTTAGGTCACTCTTTGCACTTAAAAGGCTAAAGTTCAAGTCAAAACCTAAGCACCTTGATCTTAACTAAAAATTGGTAGACTTAAGAGGTCAAGATCCCCATTCTGGTCTACCTGGAATCTCAGTGACAAGAGAGGTCGGGTGGGGGAAACCCTGTAACCCATGGGGACGCTCTACCATGTAGAGGTCTTCGCGGGACTCACCCTCTCTGGCTGCCCAGGTAATTCTCAGGTGGACGATTTTTTTGATCAAGGGGTCCATCTGCCCCGCACCTCTATAGTCACCCAACAATTTTTTGGTGTCTTGATTGGGTCCAGCACCTTCTAATCTCATCACATCCTTCAATGTTTGGTAGGAGGTCCTTGAAACCTCCTTTAGAAATTCACTCTCCCCGAGGCCGAGCCTCGGTGCCCTTGTTTGTGCAACCAAACATTCACACAGCCCTTTTTCTCTGATTCTGAACAAAGTCCCCTTCTTCCATCTTGATTCAAGCTTCAATTCTATATCTTGATTCCACCACCTGATTCAAAGATGCAGTCACACCATTTAAGACTACCATTCAAAAAACCTGAATATCAGAGATCCATGAAAGATAAGATGATTGAGAATGCCCTTGAATTCTATGAAATCAAATGTCAACCCTCAACACCAATAGAAAACATTCAGGTTGATGTCCCAACAACCACAGCCTTCATCATAAACTGTGCCCAAACTCTATTAACAGAAGCCATAAAAGGATCAACCCGAGAAATACTCCTAACAGGATGCATTGAGATAGACAAATTACACAAATCTGAATACCTTTAATGCCTGACAAATCCTGTACTTTGGGAACAACACCAAGATGCCCTTATTAAACGGGTAGAAATGATGAGATCACTAGAACAAATTATCAACCAGAAATACCCGTATATACCCAAAACAGAGGATGAACCATCTTGGAACAGTATTAAGGATCAATCCAGTTTCCCAGATCTCGGGACTGAGGCACAGGGTGGTTGTGGATTCCCAACCCAGATAGAAGACAACATTGAATTAGGTTGGGATATTGCAAGAGAACACAATGATGAACCGACCCTAGACCATGAATTGCCAAGCTTAGAATTCCAAAACTCCTGCAATAATGAGATCAGAACTGGACCTTTTGAGGGTATAAATTCTGCCCCTTATTTTGATAAGGTGACCTTCGAAGGTTATTCGGACTTTGATTTTAGTAATCCTACCCACATCCTAAGCCTAGAATCTAGATCCGAAACTTATTGGGAAGATTATGAGGCCCCATATGAGAAAGATCAAATTTTTAAAGAATACGATTCCGGGCCTCTATTTGATGAATATCCCTCTCCAACATCCTCAGGAAATCTGATCAATTTTTCAGAAGACATGTCAATTTATGATACAGAAACTGAGGAGTTGGATGAGTGGGGTTTCAATTGGGTCTATCCTACCAGCTTGGAGCTCGAGCCTACACAGAACACCTTTTTAAGTCCAGAATTGACATATAGGCTAGACCCCAGTCAGGCTGCTGATTCCACATTTGATGATTTATGCTACGGTGGAATTCATGATCAAGAATCTCATTTAGAACTCAATTTTCGCAAACTCTCCGACAACTTCGGATCTGACTATAATTTCGGAGAGACTCTCCTTCCTGAACACACCAAGCCCATCTACGACCTCAATTCACATGACTCATTCTCTGACTCCGACTCTAAGGTCCTGGTTCCCGAGATCACTGATAACACAAAATCATTCCTTTTCGATCCTCAGGAACCAAAAGCAGAAAATGCCAAGAGTGATTACAACCCAGAATTCAAATCTTTTCTCGAATCAAATTTCTTTCATCTTACAGACACTCTTCAGGCATTTGATAGTTACCCAGAGGACTCTCTACAGAAAACCACCTGTCATTCGTTTCTAGAAGAGCCCTCATACACAGTTGCCACCTCGTCCGCACACACAGAACTGATCAAAACCTCTTCCAAACCCCGACCTGCAACCGGACTCAATTTCTATTCAGATTCACCTCTCACTGAGCCGATTGCATTTCCACATCGGGTTTGGAACACTGATCAGACTACATACCATGCTCCATCATTCTCTGATTACCCCTGTAGGGTTCTCGCGTCAATCACTCATTATTCTATGGGTCCCTATTCTGACCAGGCTGATTTGACTCAGCCAAAGCCTGTATTCACACTTCCACATCCATCTGAGTCACATTGCATATGGTGGGTCCCTCACCTTTTGATCTACATCTATCGACCCACCAGATTAATTGGGTTTGGGCTGCATCATCAGCCTGTTGATCTTAACAAGCACCTGGTTGGACCAACCAGGCTCTTAATCAAGGTGCTTGTTATTTTAAACTCTGCTGATTTGACCATCCCCTCTCCATCTCATTTCCCGCTTGGCTAAAGGCGTCAAATTTAGCGCTCAACGGGAGGCAGCCTGTCATTCTCCTTGAAAACCTGAAACCTTTTTTTTAACACCTTTGTGCACTTAAAGTTCACACTTTAGGACAGCCAACTCCACCTCAGATGCTTGCATCTGAGATTAGAAATCGTCCGCAACAGCCACCCCGGCCCATTCACTCATCAAAACATCTGTCGTAAGGAATGAACTAGGTTGAATAAAAGCCCCCTAGGTTACAATGAGGACATTGAAAATCTTAGGCATGGGGGGTATGAAAGTACAAAACTTGTAAGAAAAGGTTTCAAACAAAGAAATTCACATATACCAAAAATACCATAAAAATTAAAAAAAAAATTTGAAAAAGAAGAATAAAATGAGGGAGGAAAGAAAATTTTGTGAAGGAGAAGGAGAAAAGAAACAAAATGAAAAAGGAGCACAAAAATGTAAGAAAAGAGTGATAGTCATTAGTAAGGAACTAAGGAATTGACCTAAGTTCTAGACCTCATTCATGAAAAAATTGAAAAGTGCACAGTAAGATTAGTAAGAACGCAAACCTTAGGTATTCTTGGATAGACTCTTAGTACCCATTAAGATCTGGGCATTCCTCAAGGGGTTGAGGAAAATGAAAAGCTTAAGTATTAGGTTCAAGGCTTAGGGAATATTTGGCCTCATTAACTAACTTTTGGTTTATGGGACTCAGTAACCTAAGCACCCTAACCCCACGCACAGCCTGGTTCAGTAAGCGTAAAAAATAAAATCACGCGGAAGCGTCGAAAAATTCTGAAAAGAACACCTAGAGTAGGAGCGGCCGATTAACACAAGTTGATTTGGACAAGTTCCCAGCACGCAGAGATGGGAAATCCCCCTCGAAGATGCGTAACAAAATATCATCTCCTCAGTGCTTGTCTCTTAGGATATTTACATATCCTACTGGGAGCATGTAAGCACTCTGCTGGTTCAGATTCCATGGATGGCATTATCACGAAGTGTCAATTGCCAGGGTCTGGATTCGGCCACGGAACACCATGGATGGGATTATCTCGAAATCTCAATAGCCAGGGTTCCGGGGGTTGCCATGGGCGGTGTTATCTCGAAGCATCGATTGCTAGGAACCCTTGAGGATTGATGATGGGAACAAGGAATCTAATACAGACCGTGTTGAAAAGCCAATCCTAAGCTAGAATTAAAAAGAAAAAGAGAGAAAACTCTCCAAACAGAAAAATCTTCTATCTCTTTTTCTTACAAAACGCACTGCGAACTGAGCTAGGGCTAAAATTATTTCAAGCACGGGTGCTTTAACCACAAAGTTCAATAGACCTTAGGTTAGTTCTTGTGGGCCTTTAAAACCTTTGCTAAGGACTGAGGCTGAGGCTAGACAGATCTGGATCTTGGTTGGTACTAAAGTACCTTTTAGGCCTATAGTCAGCATTCTGTCCTAACCTAGGTTCAAATGAAAAAAATACTTATCTGAAACCATTAAGAACTTCATGGTCTAGAACAAAGGTTGAAACCTTAAGTTTTTGCTAAGGGACTAGCAAAAGCTAGGCATGCGGGTATGATGAGAACCTCATCATGAACCCTAACAAGCACAATCTAACCCAGATATGCAAGAAAAAGCTCCTACATAACTCAAAGAAAGGCTTAACTCAGAGAATTCTAAGTTCAAAAAGAAAATAAGTTATAACGGGTAAAAATGCAATTTCACCAACACAATCTGCAAACAAGGTAACTCAGGATCCAAACACAGGTCAAACAAACCAAATAAGAAGGAAAGTGGGATGATATGATCTAACAAGGGCTACAGCAACTCCAAGGAATTAGATGACATTCTGTAACCCTAAAACGAATCCACTTCAATTCACGTGATTCGAGGTAGGAAAAAAATCAACTAAACCCTCTAAAATTCATATAAAAATAATCTCTAGGGTTTAGAACCTTCACTTTGACCTTAGAAACCCATTTTGACCTACATTGAGAACCATGCCCAATTAATGATTTAATTTGGGTTTTTACATAAATTGGCCGGCCAAACATGATCTGACCTAGAAACAAAATTCACCATTAAAATCCTTAGGTCCAATTTAGTCATGCATAAAAACTTGAGCCTAAGAAGAGACCTCCTTGACCGACTTTGCAATTTGGTCCTTATCATTTACTTTTTGACCCTCAACTTTCGAAACTCTTGCATTTTGGCCCCTAATTTCCTCGTCGTTCTTTGCATTTTTGTCCCTCCTGCAAGTCTCTGTGCAGCACCATGCTTCGGCGACTTTGCGCTGAGCATGGCACCGCGCAGGGTGAGGGAGGCGTCTTGCAAAGTAAACGCGAAGTTCCCTGTGACGTCTGCTGTCGCAGGGACTCGGCCAAGCCACCTGACGACGCCCACACCTTCCGTGCGAACATGCGGAAGGTATGGGTCTCGTCTCCGACCATACTCCAGGGAGGGACACACGTCGCCTCCCTGCGTCCGACCCTCCGCCACCGCCTTTATAAAGACCAGCATCGCCAGCTGGTTCTCCCAGTCTGGTCTTGGCGGAGAAACCCTCAACCTTTCCTCTCTCCCCACTCCAACAGGAAACCCACTAGCTCTGGCGACTGCTCCTCCTTCTCGTCGCTCTGCTGCAATACCAGCAGCAGAGTTTGCTTTGTGTCGTCTTCCCTCGCCACGTCGTACTAAGCACATGCCTCCCTGCCCACTTCTTCGTCGCCGCTCTCTCCCCCTAGGTTCTTCTTCTCCAGCTCCGACAGGTACGAGCCGGCGGCTCCACCCTCCCCCCTTCGTCCCTGTAGGTAGGTTACATTTACTCCCCTTCCTCCCCTCTTTCTTTTCCCCAATCTATTTTGCTCGATTGCCCTACGACCACGCCTGACCACCCTCATCTTCCCCACCTCCGGCCACTCTCCGGCGAGTCATCCCCGTCATCCCACAACCCCATATGACTCTCCAACTGTCCCAAAAGCTTCGCCTCACCTCACCAAACGCCCTCCGCCCCTCCACTGCCACTCTACACCTCCATAACACTCCCCCGATCAAACCCACTTTTTCGGCCATAGAACGACCTAGGCACGCACGCCTAGGCCGTCCCACGGCCTGCTACACCTCGCACTACCTTCGTCGTGCCACGGCGAAGGTTCCCCTATGGTCTGATTAGGCCGAGAGGCCCTTTTTGTGTTAGACAGATCTGTTGCCTCAGCCGCCATTGGCGACAACCCAAGGAGCTTCCAAGCGAGCTCCAGGCTTCAGAGCGTCAGGTCTCCAGCTGAGGCAAATTTGGGGAGACTCGGGTGAAGGCAGGCAGCTGGCACGCGAAGGGAAACGAGGACGCAGCTGCTGAAGCGAGGTCACGTTCTTCCTGCGGGCACGCGCGAGAAGGAGCGAAGTTTAGTCCCACATCGTAAGATCTCGAAGCGCTGTACCCATTTAAATTGATTTTGTGTTTTTACCTTATCGCCTCCGATACACCGGGGGTAAGGTCCTGCGCCCCATCACACGCCCTATCCGCAGTTTCACCATGCGGACCCGGCGGATCCGACCCGACACTACCCACGCACACCTCGAGCACCAAGTCACGCCGGTGCGCCTGGTCCCGATACGCAACTTGACCCATTAACCCGCGGCTCTAGGAGAGCTTCCTGTGAGCGGTTTGTAGAGAGAGAGATACGTGCGGGTAGAGGGAGGGGATAGGTTTTGCTTCCCCCTTGTGTGCAGGATAGGAGTGTTGAAGGACAAGGGCTCAGCACTTAGCCGCAGGGAAGGAGAAGAGAAGAAGCAGAAGAAGAAGGCTCGCCAAAGAAGAAGAAGCAGCGAAGGAAGGAAAGAGGAGAATCACTGTAGCAGACCGCAGTTTAAGTCGTCTGATGGCTGTATCAGACGACGGATGAACCTTCAAAAGAGCTGAAGAGCAGAAGACAGAGACGAGAAAAAGAAGAAGAACTGAAGAAGAAAAGAAATAGAAGACAAGCAGAAGAAGAAGAGGAATTGAAGGCAAACAGGGCCAAGGAAGAAGAAGACCAGTAAAGTGAGAAAGGCAAAGGAAGAAAAGAAGAAAGAAGAGAAGAAGAAGACAGACGAGCAGAAGAAGAGAAGAAGAGGGAAGGATCAGAGAGAAGGCACAAAGAGAAGAAGCGAAGAAGAAAAAGCCAAGACAAAAAACCTCTCTCTCTCTCTCTTATTTTTGTAATTCAATAAAGAAACTTTGTACTTCTAGAATTCCAGTAGCTCCCTGAGTTCGACCTTGGGAAAACTATTTCCGAGTAAAAAATTTGTATGGTAATGACAACCGTAGCTGTCTCATCTTATACTATAACGACATTACTGTAATAAGCATAAAAACGCACGAAGACTAGCCTCGGTTGAAAAGTCGTTCACCATAACTCCCCTTCTCCCATACCACCCGAAGACGGTCTCGCTCCCCCCTGCGCTACGGACGTATCCACCATGCTCAGGTGGCATGATGGTCCAGTAGGCCTCCTCTACTATCAGTGGTTGCTGAACTGTACCGGAGTTTGCATCTTCAGAAGGATGCAGTAAGTTGATCATATTATCCTGAAAGATATTGAATTACGTTAAGTAATTTCATTTAATTGTATAATTACGAAATAAAATAAAAGTATTGCATTTTTTTAACTTACGTGTCTCTGTTGGTATGTGTCGTGAAGTCACTCTCTATTTCCCTCTTCACTTATCTTGCTATGAGTGACTTCATATACTCCCACTCGATTAAGCTGGACACCTTGATGTATGACGGACTACAATAATTTGAAACATTTAATTTTAACAAATTAGAAATTTTTGTAAGGTTTAAAAGAAAATATTAATTAAAGATACTTACGTATATAGATTTCATCCCGCCTATGCTCCTCCTACCAAGGACTTGGGTCTTCGGCGGAGCCTTAGCCCTATTTTCCTTATTTTTCTTGGCTTGCTCTTGAAAATGAAGGTACAATTTATTAACTTAGAAATTATTTAAATAAATGATAATATATGAAATACTTTTACCTGCGTCGCTGGATCATGCCAATGCTCGCACACTTCCTTCCAAGTGTGCGGTTGTATCAAAAGAGGCGTATTATGCAATGCCTTATCATGATTTTTGTTCTTATAATACTGCAAAAGATAATTTTAATGTTAGAAATAATATTTAAATTGTGGTAAAGGAAATAAAGAAATACAACTAAAATTTATCTTTTACCTTGTTCTTCATCTCCAATCTCCAATCTTTATGAATCTTCGCTGCGTGCTTGATGATATATTTGGGGATGTTCGGATCATCGCCCCCTTCGAATGTGGCTTATATTAGAAAGAGAACAGAAATTATTACATAATTTAAACTTATATAAAGCAATTTACAAAATTTATTAGTTTTTACCAATTACCTCTAACTCTCGAATGAGCTGCCTTTTCAGCTTGTTTGGCACTTTTCTCCAAACGAAGTGGGATAGTGGGATGATCGCCTTCGTCAGTGTACCCAATCTGCTGACGAATGGAGGATTGCCCACTGCTTCACCCGTTGGTGTGATCCGCACTGAAATGCGGAACCCATGCGGAATTCTCTCTAAGTCCCTGTTCTGTGTGGGACCTCTCCCCTTACGTGCATTTATAAGATAGAATTATAACATAAAATTAAATAACAAAGAAAAAAAATTTGAGAACATAACATTTACCAAAACTTAAATTCATACCTAAACCGCGAGCGGGTGGTGGTGGTGCAGAACATCCCATCTGAGAAGGATCTAGGTTAGCCGTCTGCTTTGCCTGATCATCCAATCTAACATCCTCTTCATCAAATGAAGTATTATCCTCCTCCTCCTCATCGGCGGGTGTATCCTCCTCGTAGTCAGAATCCTCCGTTGGGAGATCCATCTGAGGAGGTATCGGACTCTTCCCCTTTCGCCTATCTCCCTTCCCCTAACTCTGGAAATATCAAGCTACATCTCCAGGCCTCAGAAACTGCTGGCGAGGTGCCTGGGGCTAAGGCTGAGGATGCTGGTGGTGAGCCTGAGGCTGAGGTTGCTGGTGGGGGGGCCTCCGGCTGCTGGGAGGCCTAAGCCTCCTCCCTACTCCTCCTATTAGCCTTTTTCTTGAAAATAACCTGCATAAAAACATAACAAATAATAAGATATTTTTTAAAAAAGTTCGGCAGTATTTCTCCTTTATATTGTGATATTTCAAAAATCCTGTATGAAATAAGTATACAAATAATTGAAAATGAAATGAGCGTATATAAATAAAATAATCTTCTCTTTCTCCATTTCCCTCCCCCTGCTCTTTCTCCCATTTCATTTCCCCTTCCCTTACCCTTCCATTCCTCTTTCTTCTTCTCTTTCTCCCTTTCTCCTTAACCTCCCCTTCCTCTTCTCCTTCTTTTTCTCTCATTCCCTTTCCCCTTCCCTTACCCTCCCCTTCTCTTTCTCCCTTTCTCCTTAAACCCCCCCTCCTCTTTCTCCCTTTCTCCTTAAACACCCCTTCCTCTTCTCCTTCTCTTTTTCCCATTCCCTTTCCCCTTCCCTTACCCTCCCTTTCTTATTTCCTCTCCTCTATCTTCTCCTCTTACCCCTTCCCTTACTCTCCCCTTCTCTTTCTCCCTTTCTCCTTAACCTCCCCTTCTTATTTCCTATCCTCTTTCTTCTCCTCTTTCTTCAACATAAAACATTCAAGATACAAAAAAAAAAAGTATCATTCCATACAAGAAATAAATCTAAGTGGGCACACCCCACACAAAAAATGAATTTAAGTGCGCACGCCCCACTTTTAAAATAAACGTAAGTGGGCATACCTCACATCTAACATGATAATAGCACTTTAAAAAAAAAGTAGTAAGAAACTCACCATAGTGACGAAATGTAAACAGTTGATGTACAAACAGTAGGAGAATGCGAAGAATCTATATGAGAAGACAATAAAAAAAATTCAGCTTTGATATATAAATGAACGTAACCTCCACTCCAACCCTCTCCTCCTCCTCCTCCTCACTTTCTAAACCCCTAATCTTCTTCATATTCCTCTTACTCCCTCTTCATTCTCATCTTTCCCTCCTGTATAAAACCTTAATCATTAAGTTTGTTAATCGAATCCCTAAATGCATAACCCTAACACTCAAATACTAAACACCAAACCCTAAAAGTAAACCTTAAATCCTAAGCAAGACCGAAGGCCATAAATCCTAAGCTCGAGACCTTAAACATTCACTTCGTAACCCTAAATCGAAGGCCATAAATCCTAAGCCATAAACTCTAACCCATAAATAAATCCATCACGTAACCCATGACATTAAACCTCCTTCTACTCCCTTTCACTCGTTTCTCTCCTCCTCCTCCCTCTCCCTCGAGCCCTCCTCTAGACTCTCCTCCCACCTCCCCTTGCCTCCTCTCTCCTCCTTCAATTCTCTCCTCTAGTTCCTCCTCCTCAAGATCCTCCTCCCACCTCCTCCTTCCTCCTCGCACCCCCCTACCTCCTTTATGCCTCTTGCCTCTTCCCACCTCCCCCCTCTGAAGGTTCTCCCTTCGAGGAGGGGTGACGTAATAAATGCGGAAATAAAATATAAAGCAATCTCACAAAAAATCAATCGCATAAGTACACAAATGTTTTTATGTGGAAACCCAAAATGGGTGAAAACCACCACCTAACCCTCTCGAGTTAGGATTTTCCGATCAACCTAGTTGATCAAATCCACTAACCGAATCACTTTAAAACGAGGGTGATTCAACCTCAGTACAACCACGCTACAAGTACGAGGGTAGCGTTCCTCAACCCCTTCTCTCCACGAGAAGGATTTTGTCCCACGAAGGAGACGGGAATTCGCAAAGCGAATACCCAACCAAAAGACAAAGATAAAATAAAACAACAGGTCCTATAGAGCCAACAAAGTAATTAAGAACCTAGCTTCTATAGGAATAAGGAAACTCCCCTTTGCAAGGAGTGCGTCGAGGATGACGCGGGTGCGTGAGCCACGCAACGGCGCAATGTCGCTCTCGTAGACAACGGCGGGAGAGCGGGTGCGCGAAGCTTGATGCTCTCAAGAGAATGGAGCTTGAGCTTGGAGAGCAAGAGCTATCTAGGACACAAGAGAGTGGAACTATGTTGCTTAAGTGTATCCAAGTGTGTGTCTTGTGTTTCTCTTGGTGTGTCTTGGTGTGAAAAGGCTCCCCTCTATATATAGAGGCCTTAGGAAGGCTTTGGAAGGCTTAGAAAAGCTTCCATAGCCGTTGGGTGCAAAGCCCAAGAGAATCAGGCCGAAATCAGGACAATGATTACATTTGACAAGGTTATCAGACGTCTAACTCTGGCATCAGACGTCTGGAAGGCCACTTTAAGACGTCTGATTTAAAGGTTAGACGTCTGATTCTATGCGGGTTTCCTCCTGACTTGAATCAGATCTAAACAGGGTTCTTGTTCAAGTCGATCAGATGACATACAGGACGTCTAGCACTATGCCTGGACGTCTGGAAACCTACTTTTACTGTGGGAATTGATTTCCAAACGTTGCAACGGCTAGAAAATCTCTGAGAAGAGATTTTGGGTCAGCCGAGGCAAAACGGTCATTTATCAGACGTCTGATAAGGCTCTAACGGTCATATCTGGAGTGTTTGCGAAGCCAGCCAACGGTCCACTAATTGGACGTCTGGCAAAGTCATCAGACGTCTCCTAAGACGTCTGGTCTAAGGTCTGGACGTCTGATTTCATCAGACAGAACTAACTATGTCCAGCCTAACAGTTATCAGACGTCTGAAACAACAGTCAGACGTCTTAAAATACATTATCAGACGTCTGATTTGGGAATTAGACGTCTGGAAAGTCTGTTTGAACCCTATATTGGTTTTCTAAGTATTCTACAGAAAACCTAAGTATCCTAGGGTTGTGCTGGTGTTCCTAGGACTACTGTTAGGGTTCTTTGAGGCTCTTTAACATGAAATATCTAAGGAAATAAAGAGCAACAAAAGAAACGAAAAATACAACAAGTACAAAAGAAGGAAATCTATCATATTCTTCATTTCCTTCCATCTTCAATCTTTCGCTCCACGCGAACCTCCTCTGTTTTCCGTCAAGCTCCTCCAATCCGTCCTGGATGCGAGCTCGAACTCCGTCTAAACACGTCCACATTTGCAATTGACCTGAAATCTAGGACTCAAATTGCAAATGTTAAATAACTCGTGTTTTGTTTTCATCAAAACAAATGATCGTGGTGCTCTAGCACTAACACCCTCACCACCATTGCCCACCTCTAGTACCCTCCTCCTTGATCTTCCCTCCCTTCCTCCAGCACCACCCACAACCCCTACTCCCCGTCCTCCTCACATTCATATTCATTAACACATTCAAAACAAACTAATTAAAACATATAATTTGAAAACATTCATTAACACACGTTCACTCACACAAAATAATGTAATCAAACTAAATATACATGTGGACACAATTGCATAAGAATACTAATTAAAACATACTAATTAGAACATACAATCAAGACATACTAAATTAAAAAAATATATAGTCAGATGGTTGTGGTGGTGGTGGTAGGGAGGAGGTGGGAGGAAGAGTATGAGTTGGTGGTGGTGCTAGGGAGAGGGAAGGGGGTGGTGGTGGTTGGGGTAGGGCGGGTGATGCTGCTGGCGGGGGGAGGGGGCGGTGGGTTGTGGTGGTCCTAGTGGTGGTGGTGGCTGCAGGGGGAGTGGCCGTGGTGGTAGGGGGTGGTGGTGTTGGTGGCGGGTGGTGGTGTTGGTGGCGGGTGGTGGTGGTGGCGACAGGGGTAGGAGGTGGTGGCAGCGAGTGGTGATGGTGTTGGGGGTGGCCGCAGGGGGTGGTGGCGACAGGTGGTGGTGCTGCAGGTGGCGGCTGGTGGTGGTGGTGCTAGTGGTGGGTGAGGGGGTGTAGTCCTCAGGCCGGCGACGAGGGGGAGGGGAAGGAAGAGGCCAGCAGAGGAGGAAGAAGAGGAGTAGCTTGACTACCTGTTGAGGTCTCAAAGGAGGAGCCAAGGCGGAGGAGTTGCAGCAACGCTCGCGGAGGACAAGCCGAGGGGAGGAGGTCTTGTCATGACCCGATCCCAAATCCCTACAGGATCTGAGACTGGCTCTCTTTGATTTATCCCAAGATCTAGTCGTCTAATAAGAAATAACCAAGTAATATTTAACAAACCACAATCACACAAGTACAGTAACTAAGCAAAAGAAAGTTTCAACAGGTGGAAAGAGAACAGTGATATTACAACCATCATAACCATGAGTACATGTAACAGAATACAAACTATAAAACTCACTATCAGGCAATAGAACTAAAGGCTAGGCTCGACTAAGCCCGGCGTCCTCAGTAGCCGATGGCTCGGGCTGCTCAAATCCCTGACCTGTATAGAATATATTTGACTGGAGTCAGCTAAAGTTGAGTAGAGTGGCGACTAAGAAGTAACAAGCATTAACATAAAGTTTTCCATTTTCGAATTATATTATACAGGTGGGTGCGTAGAGATCTCTAATTAGGATTTGTTAATTAATCTTCTGGTTCCCTATAGGAACGATTTTTTCTTGCAGCCTCCCGTAATATAGGATGCCCATGTGGCACTCTCCTGGACGGGGGAGTCCCATCGCGATAGTCCTATACTCGGTCTATTACCCCGAGGTTATGGCCGTGACGTAGCGGTGACTGCGGCACACGTGATAAGCGCGCGGGTAGCTACCCCGTACTGGCACACAGTCAATCGTTTCCGCTAGCGGGTACGCCTCAACGTATAGTGCGGAACAGTGTAGGGTCTTGCCCTCTCAGAACAGAATAGGGGTCTTGCTCCTCCTCAGTCCGCATACCTCGTCCGACTACCCCGGTTTGCCCAACAGGCTAACGAGAGTCGGTGTAGGGTGGCCATCCCTAGCCCCGGGCACCCTGGGGCAGATATCTTCCCCCCTACACTAAGTAGCTCACCTCTGTACCATGTACACGAGGGCCAGTAAGAGTCGTCGTAGAGTTGCCAAACCCACCCTGGGTCCCAACCCAAGAGCGGCAAGCTCCCCTCTACACTACCAGGGATAGTTTCTCTCTTCGATACTATGTACACGAAGGTCAGCCTACCTCCCTTAACAGCTGTCCATAGGCAGCAATTTCCCAGAACCATCTGGTTCTTCGAGGTATGGTGTTCATGTTTACATTCCACGTAGGGTTGGTACAGGAAATTCTTTATCACATCCGGGTTGGAATGTTTGAAATAACAGTTCAATTTCCATTTTATTACAGTAGGGGTCTATTTTAGCTAAAATCAGGCAGCTCTCGATTACTCAATTATTCACATGCAGTAGGGGTCCGTTTTAGCTAAAAACAGGCAACTCTTGATTACACAGTCATTCACATGCAGTTTCTTCTAACCCTAGTGTTCATGCTAAGACCTAAGGTTCAAGAATTTATACGTTTATTCTTTCCTAGGGTTCATCTCAAGTCCTAGGATTACTTATTCGAATGTATTAAATTAGAAATTAATGTTGTAACCACTCTACCTGGGTAACCGGGTGGAATAGGGGTTCGTACAGTGGCTCCCGTCGTCTCCACAGGTCCCGTACACCTGACGGACTGGAGACCTAAACACGAATTGATGGGCCAAAAAGTTCAGAAGGATGTAGACAAGGTATCATTATACAAAGAAACTTGTATAGAAGATAGAGACGGTTTGTATGCGAAAAAGCGATAATGATAGGGCCTTACACGGCCCTAAAACACGCTATCAGACGGAAATCAGACATCTGGGAAAGGTCCCAGATGTCTTAAAACAGTTCTTCAAGGATACCTCTATTGTGTTCCGTTATCAGACATCTGGAACTCAAAGTCGACGTCCAAGGACTTTGTCAGACGTCTGGGGGTGCTCCCGGACGTCTGAAACTGCCTCAGCTACGCTCTTGCCCTCTGACACAAACGCGTACGCTGTTAGGACTTGTCAGAGAGGAAAAGTACGGAAAATAGATCTCTACCATACGTCTTGCCATACCTTCGGACGTCTGGTGAGACGTTTGGGTGTCTCTCCAGACATGTGATTCCGCGGAAAAATGACTTCCGCGGAACCTCTCTGGCTCCCCTTGCTAGCAGAACGACGCTGCGCCCTCCGCTCTCGTGCTTCCTCTCACTCGTGTGCTCTGCTCTCACTCTGCTCTCGCTCACTCTCGGCTATGGGATGGCAACGAAGAGGAGGGGGAGGTATATAAAGGGAGAGGTGAGGGGAGCGGCGAGGCGGCATGGAGCGGAGTGGTGTCACCGGAGAAGGCACGGTGAGGTGCAGAAGTATGGTGCTCGTACGTTCGCGCTAAAAGCATTTCCAGACGTCTGGTGAACAACCCAAACGTTCGAGCAGATGTCTGGTGAACATCCCAGATGTCTTAATTCCATGAGAAGCACATATCTAGAAAGATCTTTCATCCTAGTCAGAAGGTCCTACTCTTTGATGCCCGACTCAAACTCTTCCCTGGGAAACTGCGATCCAAGTGGGTCGGACCATACCTTGTCTGACAGGTTTTTGGAAATGGAGCCGTCGAAATCAGTCTGCTCAGCCATGATTCCGAACATTTCATCGTGAACGGTCAGAAACTCAAACCGTTCATTGATGCAACCTCTACAGATTTGGCTGAATCATCATTTATCCTTCATTTTCCCTGAGCATATTACGCCCAGCCGATGGCGTAAAACTCAGCGCTCAACGGGAGGCAGCCCGTCGTCATTCTTTTTTGAAAAAAAAAAGAAAAACCCAAAACCTTTTATGACACCTTTTCGCACTTAAGGTTCACCCTTTAGGACAGCCGACTCCACCTCAGGCGCTTGCATCTGAGATTAGAAATCGTCCGCAACAGTCTCCCCTAGTCATTCACTCATCGAAAGGACATTGCAAATCTTAGGCATGAGGGGGTATGAAAGTGCAAAACTCACAAGAAAAGGTTTTAAACAAAAAAATCACATATGCCAAAAACACCATAAAAATTAAAAATATATATATATATATAATAAAATAAGAAGAGGAAGGAAATTTTGTGGACTCCACAAAGGAGAAGGAGAAAAAGAACAACATGATCAAAAGAAGGAACACAAAATGAAAGAAAAGTGATAGTCATTAGTAATAAATTAAGGAGTTAACCTAAGTTCTAGACCTCATTCAGGAAAAGAAATGGAAAGTGCACAGTGAGATTAGTAAGAATGCAAACCTTAGGCATTCTTGGATAGACTCTTAGTACCCATTAAGATCTAGACATTCCTCAAGAGGTTGAGGAAAATGAAAAACTTAAGTATTACGTCCAAGGCTTAGGGAGTATTTGGCCTCGTTAACTTACTTTTGGTTAACGGGATCACTAACTTAAGCACCCTAACTTCACACATAGCCTGGTTCAGTAAGCATAAAAATCAAAATCACGTAGAAGCGTTGCAAAAAAAAATTCTGAAGATGACACCTAGAGTAGGAGCGGCCGATCAACTCAAGTTGATTTGGATGAGTTCTCAGCGTAGAGAGGTGGGAAATTCCCCTCGAAGATGCGTAACAAAATATCATCTCCTCAGTGCTTGTCTCTTAGGATATCAACATATCCTACTGGGGGCATGTAAGCACTCTGCTGGTTCAGATTCCATGGATGGCATTATCACGAAGTGTCAATTGCCAAGGTCTGAATTCGGCCACGGAACACCATGGATGGGATTATCTCGAAATCTCAAAAGCCAGGGTTCTTGGGGTTACCATGGGCGGTGCTATCTCGAAGCATCGACTGCTAGGAACCCTTAAGGATTGATGATGGGGACAAGGAATCTGATACAGATCTTGTTGAGAAGCCAATCCTAAGCTAGAATTAAAAAGAAAAAGAGAGAGAAAACTCTCCAAACATATAAATCTTCTACCTCTCTTTCTTACAAAGCTCACTGCGAACTATGCCAGGGCTAAAATTATCTCAAGCGCGGGTGCTTTAACCACAAAGTTCAATAAGCATTAGGTTAGCTCTTGTAGGCCTTAAAAACCTTTGCTAAGGATTGAGGCTGAGGCTAGACAGATCTGGATCTTGGTTGGTACTAGAGTACCTTTTAAGCCTATGGATGGCATTCTAACCTAATCAAGGTTACAAAAGAAAAAGCACTTATCTAAACTCATTAAGAACTTCATGGCCTAAAACAAGGGTTGAAACATTAAAATTTTGCTAAGGGACAAGCAAAAGCTAGGCATGGGGGTATGATGAGAACCTCATCATGAACCCTAACTAGCACAATTTAATCTAAATAAGTGTGAAGAAGCTCCTACAAAACCTAAAGAGAGGCTTAACTCAGAGAATTTTGAGTTAAAGAATAAGACAAATGATAAGAGGTAAAACTGCAATTTCACCAATGCAGTGCCCAAACAGGAAAATTAAGGGTCTTAATGAAGGTCAAATGAGCTTAATAAGGAGAGAAGTGGGATGATCTTATCTGAAAAGGGTTATAGCAACTTCTAGGAGTTAAATGACATTCTATAACCCTAAAACAAACCCACTTTAATTCACAAGGTTCGAGGTAGGATAAAAATCAAATAAATCCTCTAAAATTCATGGAAAAATGTTCCCTAGGGTTTAGAACCTTCAATTTGGCCTTTGCAACCTATTTTGACCTAAAATGAGAACCATGCCCAATTTATGACTTAAATTGGGTTCTTGCGCAAATTGATCAGTCAAACATGGTCCAACCTAAAATAAAATTTCACCATTAAAATCCTTAGGTTCAAATTAGGTTGGTATAAAAATTTGGGCTTAAGAAAAGACCATCTTGACCGACTTTAGAAATTGGTCCTTTTGAATTACGTTTTGACCCCTATCTTTTGAAACCCTTGCAAAAGGCCCCCTAACTTTCTCGTCGTTCTTTGCAAAATGGTCCTCCCTGTCATTTCTACGCAGCGCCATACCTCCGGCAACCTTGCACGGAGGATGGCACCGTGCAGGGCAAGGCGCCCGTCCTCAGGAACGAGAGGGGGGTTCCCTGCGTCGTCCTCTGTCACAGGGACCCTCCCCTGACCTCTGCAACCGATCATGCCTCTCATGCGAACGCACGAAAGGCATGGGTCTCCTTCTCCGGCCATCTTCGACGTGCACTGCACGTCTTTCCCTAGGGCCTCTCTCCTCGCCAGTGCCTTTATAAGGAGTGGCAGGGGCGTCCGACCAAGGCAAGCTACTTCTGGTGGAGAAAAACCCTAGATTTCGTCTCTCCCCTCTCCGGTCAGAGAACCCTAGCTTCCGACGATCCTCCCTCCTCCTCGTCGCTCTGCTGCCATACTTGCAGCAGAGCCCACTCTGCCCCGTCTTCCCACGCCAGGCCGCACCAGCTGGCGTCCTCAGATCTCCTCCTCGTCGTCGATAACCCCCTCCTGGGCACCTTCGTCCCCAGCTCCGGCAGGCTCGAGCCATACGCCTTCCTCTCCCTCTCCGTCGACTAAGTAGGTAGGAACCTCCCCCTTACCCTTCTCTCTCTTTTCCCTTATTTAATTAGCATTTCAGACCCCTCGACTGCCACTTCCACGCCCATCTTCCCCATCTCCGGTCGCCATCTCCGGCGAGGTCGCTCCACCTCCACAGACCATTTCACCCCTCGCCGACAAGCCCAGAAGCTCCCCCTCACTCCACTCAAATGCTTCCCCCACTCCATTCACCGCCCTTCATCGCCCGACCACCCCCCGAACACACCCACTTCCGCACACACAGTCTGCCCTAGGCACACTGACACAGGCGCTCTCGCGCCTCGCCGACCCTCGTACTGCCTTCGCCACACTCCGGCGAGGCTCCCTGCGTTGTCTGATGCGGCCGCGAGGCTGTCTTCTTGATTTCAGGTCTCCGCCTCCTCCCCGCCATTGACGAGCTGCTGAAGCTTCTCCGCAGGCAGCTCCAGGACCCCTCCAGCCCAAGCGTGAGTCCCAGGCAACGCGGGGCACTTCCGCAAGTGCGCCTAGGCTCGCGATTGGGGTCGCGAGCCTTAGCTGCTGCCCCAATTGGCAACGCCTTCTCACCTGCAGGGGCGCAGACTGGAGGTGGGACTTTAGTCCCACCACGTAAGTGTGTGGCCTTACGCCCACACTTAAATTGATTTTGTGAATTAGGTTGTTCGCCTTCGATACACAGGGGTCAGGTCCCTCGCCCAAGCACGCAGCATGCCATGCGCTCTCACCTGCCCTCGCCCGCGCTCACGCCCCGCGGGCCTGGGCCGAACCCGATTACCCGACCGAGCACTCCTCGCCCACCACCGCACACCGGTGGGCCTGGTCCCGTGCACGCAACCCAAACTCGATTACTTGGCTCTGGGAGAGCTTTCCCAAAGAGAGATTCAGAGAGAAAGAGAGACGCGGGGAAGGGGTAGGGGTAGGTTTTGCACTGATAGTTGTATGTGCGCGCAGGGAAGAAGGAAAAAGAAGGAAGAAGCAGGCGAAGGAAGAAGAAGAGAGGAGGAGGAGCGACTGAAGACTTAGCAGCACTGAGCAGCTGCTGAAGAAGAAAGGAAGGAGAGGAGCTAAAGGAAAAGAAAAAGAGTCGCACTGTAACAAACGCACAGTAAAGCCGTCTAAACACCGAGTCAGATGACGGAGGGTCAGCAGCCAGAGCAGAAGAAAGATGAAAAAGAAGAAGAAGAAGAAAAGAAGGAAGAAGAAAGGAAGACTTAGCAGCTGAAGGAAATCAGAGAGAAGGCAGAAGCCTCTGCAGCCGCAAGGAAGAAGAGAAGAAAATCAAAGAGGAAGAAAGGAGAAAGAGAAAGGGTCACCACAACCGCAGCAAAGAAAAGAAGAAAGAAGAAGGCAGATTGAAGAAGAGAAGAACCAGCTGAAAGAGAAGAAGAAAAGAGAAGAGGAAGAGAGAAGAAGAAGCCAAAAAAGAGAACCTTTGCTCCCTCTCTCTCTCTCTTATTCTTTTTGTAACAGAATTGTGAACCTTTATGTTTCTAGAATTATAGTTGCTCCCTGAGTTCGACCTTAGGAAACTTGTCATTCTGAGTAAAAAAAAATTGTATTAAACTAGTAACTATTTTGTCATATACCACAACGACTATAAATAACCATAAAGACAGAACTACGCCAACCAGTTTTTGGCACCGTTGCCCGGGAGCAACGGCTATTCTAGAAGCTGTTAATTCACAATTTTTGAGTATTCCATTGATCTCTTCTCTTTTGTTGTGCAGGCACAGGAAATCAAGAGGACAACAAGCAACCGCACAACAACCACACCTAGGACAGGTAATTTTCTATCCTCTCATTTTAACCCTAAATTCTAAAGAGGAAGAAAAAGAAAAAAAAAAGTAATTTAGGCATAACCTGTCTTTCATACTTAGTAAAACATCAAAGCTGCCTGTTTTCAATTTCAACACAGTATATCTGTACATCCATTAAGGGTATTTAGGGCTAACACCTTCTTGCTTGAGCCCTAATTACCCAATCGAAAGGAAACTAACTGGACCAAGTAGAGCCAATATAATATTCAAAATTAAGGTTTTAGAGACATAGTTCTAAGCAAGAATTGAGAATTCCCAAAAAGAAGTGTGCCCAAGCCAATGTTTGAAAGCACCTATTTAGAGAAACCCTAAGAAATTTGGCTCTTAAAAACACTTGAACCTTTAAAAGACAAAGACCTAATAAGCTCTCAAAGGATCTAGCAGGTGAAGTTGACCCCTTGGGTCAACCAACCTTAAACTTAGGTCACTCTTCGCACTCAAAAGCCTAAAGTTCAAGTGAAAACCTAAGCACCTTGATCCTAACTAAAAGTGGTAGACTTAAGAGGTCAAGGTCCCCATTCTGGTCTACCTGGAATCTCAGTGACAAGAGAGGTCAGGTGGGGGAAACCCTGTAACCCGTGGGGGCACTCTATCGTGTAGGGATCTTCGCGGGACTCACCCTCTCTGGCTGCCCAGGTAATTCTCAGGTGGATGATCTTTTGATCAAGGGGTTCATCTACCCCGAACCTCTATGGTCACCCAACATTCTGGGTGTCTTGATTGCGTCTAGCACCTGCTAAACTCATCCTCTCCATCAGTGTATGTTTTGTAGGAGGTCCTTGAGACCTCATTT
The DNA here is from genome assembly GCA_037157565.1 of Thalassia testudinum. Taxonomy (NCBI): domain Eukaryota; kingdom Viridiplantae; phylum Streptophyta; class Magnoliopsida; order Alismatales; family Hydrocharitaceae; genus Thalassia; species Thalassia testudinum. The sequence continues at coordinate 84,841,093 of JAZHRO010000022.1, forward strand.
AGAGATTCACTCTCCTCGAGGCCGAGCCTCGATGCCCTTGTTTGTGCAACCAACACTTCACATGGACCTCTCCTCCGACTCCGAACACAACTCACCTTCTTCTTCCACAATGGATCAGTCAGTTGAGGAAGAAAACAATCTGGAGCACCAGCTCCAGCGACTCAATGACCTCTTCTAGAATTTTATGCACCCACCGCAGCGTCCCAAGATGCGAGATCATCATAATCCCGCTGCGGTGGCTATTGAGCCTCGAGTCAGAATCCCGACTGGAGGTCCTGATTCTGAACTAAAGCCCAACATGATTCATGCCATACCTAAATTTCATGGGCTTAATTCTGAAGACCCCTTCCAGCACATTAAACAACTAAAGCATCTGGCTCAGACTTTTGGGTCAGATGCACAAAATCGAGATATTCTCCTCATGAAGATGTTATCCCTCTCCCTTATGGACAAGGCTGTCCATTGGTACCAAACACAAACCCGACCGATCAACAATTGGGAGGAACTTCAATCTGAATTCTTGAAGAAGTTCTTTCCCGTTGGTCAAACCAATGCCTTGCGCCATCAGATTACCCACTTCACGCAACAAACAGGAGAACCTCTCCATGAGGCATGGGATCGCTTTCAGGATCTCATGAGGAAGTGCCCCCATCACGGAGTTCCTAAATGGGAACAAGTCCAGTCTTTTTACCAGGGACTCCATTAAGATATTAGGCTTTTCGTCAATGCAACTTATGGAGGGAATATCATGGGTCAGCATGAGGACACCGTGTGGGAGATTCTCGAAAATATGTGTGAAAACTCCATCAATAATGACTCCATGGGATTATTCGACAAGACGAATACCCACGCATCGACGAACCTTAGGGGAGCACATGAGACGCAGGGCCTGTCCGCATCAATCGACGTGGAATTGATGGCCAGTCGATTGGACAAGGTCTCTATTATTGAGAAGAAGGTGGATGAGCTGACTCGGCACTTGCAGCGAGCCACCTCTACACATAATTCCTTTGCATAGCCTCCTTCCACACGGGAGACTGTGCAAAACATTCTCCACCGACCTTCTCCTGGGATGGATCCGTATCCACCCCCATCTGATTCTCGGATCGGAGGATCCTCCGATCCTTTCTATACTAGCCAGGGGAATTCCACTCCCCCATTCTCTGACTCTTCAGAGGTTCCTCAAACCTACGAGGACCTCAACGCCATCCAGAATGACCCATTTTCCAATACCTACAATCCTGGATGGCGAAACCATCCCAACTTCCAGTGGGCGGGAAATTCCCAAACTCAAAGACCACCCTTTCAGCCCCGTCCACAACCGCCTCGTCCTTACTAGCCGCCTCAGCCTCGGCCCAACCCTACTTATCCATCAGGGCCAAACCAAGACCAAATGTCCCTCATCCTTCAGACTCTGGCTGACATTCAGAGAACGAATGCGGCTATTCAGAAGCAACACAAGGATGAAATCACAGAGGTTTGAAACCAACTGGCCCAGTTGGCAAATTCTCGCCAACCAGGCACACTTCCTTCTCAACCTCTTCCTAACCCTAATAACGTGCCAACCCAGCGGTGCGTTATGAACCCACACCCGGGCCAAGCACACATGATTTATCAGGCCCCCTCTATTCCTTCACCTGACGGGATGGAGGCTTCAACTTCTTATGCGAGATATCAGCAGCAACCCATCCTATCAAACCCTAACCAGAACCAGGTAGGACTGAATTCTGTGACCACCCGTAGTGGTAAGGAGACCCAAGATCCACCTTATCCAGACCACTTCAAGCCTGGTAGTGATCCAAAACCAAGGACAGTAATCCAAGACATTCCTATCCCTGTCCCAGATCAAAGACTTGGACCTATCCTAGAAAAACCAACCAAGGTTCCATTTCCTTAGGCCTTGACTAAGGGAAAGAAGACAATCAAACCCGTGACACCCGAGGAGGACCTGGTCAAGCTCTTTGAGCAGATCCAAATAACCATCCCCTTGATGGATGCGATTCGCCACGTACCGGCTTACGCACGATTCCTGAAGAATGTATGTACACCTCAGTGTAAGCCGCGAACCAAGAGTGGGAGTCCAATTGTACTGTCAGAGCAAGCCAGCTCTGTAATCCTAAGCAGACTCCCACCCAAGGCAAAAGATCCAGGTACTCCCCTGATTTCATGCAAAATAGGTGAAACCCAATTCGATAGAGCATTGTTAGACTTAAGTGCTTCCATAAATCTGATACCTACATCCTTACTTAACCACCTAGAAGAATCTGAGCTAAAACCAACCGAGGTGACACTACAGTTAGCAGATCGATCTATAAAGTCACCTAAAGGGATTCTTTAGGATGTTATTGTAAGAGTGCAGGATTTCTATTTCCCTGTAGACTTTATAGTCTTAGACATGGACGCACCTAAAAATCCTAGGGATACACTGATCATTCTAGGAAGACCTTTCCTGGCCACTACTAGAGCTAACATCAGCTGTGAGGAGGGCCAAATAGAACTAAAATTTGGGAATCAGACTCTCAAAATTGATATCTTTAAGGCCCAATAAGGAATCAATTGCGGTGTCATTGAACAAATCTGTGATATTAGGGCTTTGGTTGATGAAACACATTTTGAGAATAACCTGATTATGCCTCGTCAACCACAGAAAGATCTTGAACCGCAATTAGAGGAGTCAGACCCTGATTTAGAAAAACCCATAACTCCTATCCTTGAACCTCACACTTACCCTAAACCACCCGCTGCTGTTGATAACCCCACCCTTGAACTAAAACCTCTTCCCGATCATTTGAAATACATCTTTTTGGGTTTTAATCAGACTTTTCCTGTGATTATAAATTCCAAGCTTACTCCTGATCAGGAATCCCGTCTGATTGCTGTTCTCCAGCAACATCGCAGAGCCATGGGTTGAACTCTCGATGACTTGACTGGAATAAGTCCCTCTTATTGCACACACCGTATTTATTCAGAAGAGGGCGCACGACCTTCCCGTGAGATGCAGAGGCATTTGAATCCCAATCTACAGGAGGTCGTGAAAAAGGAGATCATTAAGTGGTTAGATGCAGGGATCATCTACCCGATCTCCGACAGTCGTTGGGTGAGCCCAATTCAGGTCGTGCCTAAAAAGGCAGGGCTCACCACCATTACGACTGAAATCGGAGAAATCATACCTACCCGAATAGCCAACTCGTGGAGAGTCTGCATAAATTACCGACGACTCAATTCCTCCACGAAGAAGGATCATTTCCCACTACCTTTCATTGATCGGATTCTCGAGAAATTAGCGGGAAATCGATTCTTCTGCTTTCTTGACGGGTACTCCGGTTATAACCAAGTGGCTATTCATCCTGAGGACCAAGAGAAGACCACGTTCACCTGCCCCTTCGAAACTTACGCATTCTGAAGGATGCCTTTCGGTCTCTACAATGCACCCGCAACTTTTCAGCGGTACATGCTTGCCATATTCTCTGATATGGTAAGTGATTATCTGGAAGTCTTCATGGATGACTTCTCAATTTTTGGGGCATCATTTGATGATTTCCTCCAGCACTTGGTTCATATACTCAGGCGTTGCATCGATGTTAATTTGGTTCTTTCCTGGGAAAAGAGCCATTTTATGGTGTCTGAGGGGTTCGTCCTGGGGCATCTAATTTCTGAGAAAGGCATCCAAGTGGATCGAGCTAAGGTTGATCTAATTTCTTGGTTTCCTATGCCTAGCTCGATCAGGGACATCCGTTCTTTTCTAAGGCACGTCAATTTTTACTGTCGTTTCATTCCTGATTTTTCGAAAATCGTGCACCCCCTGACTACTCTTCTTTCGAAGGATGTACCCTTTGAGATCTCCAATGAATGCACTCAAGCCTTTGAAAACCTCCGTGACCGAGTCACCTAGGCCTCGATCCTACAATCCCCTGATTGATCTCAACCCTTTGAGATCAGGTGCGATGCATCTGATTTCGCTGTAGGAGCGGTTCTGGGGCAGAAAGTTGACGGGAAACCCGTGGTTATCTACTACGCTAGCAAGACACTTGACGAGGCTCAGCGTAACCATACAGTTACGGAGAAAGAGCTGCTAGCTGTAGTATTTGCCCTTGAAAAATTTCGATCTTATCTCCTGGGTTCCGACATCATCGTCTACTCAGATCATACAGTTGTGAGGCATCTCCTTGCCAAGAAGGATGCGAAGCCCCAACTAATCCGATGGATCTTGCTGTTGCAAGAATTCGACCTCGAGATTCGCGACAAGGCGGGAAGACTAAACGTGGTAGCTGACCATTTGTCTTGCCTTCCTTCTGAGATCATCAACCCTTCTGGACCCATCACGGAGCATTTTCCTGATGAACACTTACTGACTATTGGTATTAGGCTTCCATAGTTTGCTAATATAGTGAACTACTTGGCATCTCATCAGATCCCGTCTGATTGGCCGAAGGCCAAGAAAGACAAATTGCGCTCTGATGCCAAGTACTACATCTGGGAAGACCCGTACCTCTTCCGCATAGGTGCTGACCAAATCATCCAGCGATGTGTCTCGGAGGGTGAAATCAATGATATTATCTCCTTCCGTCATGACCAGGCATGCGGTGGCCACTTCTCTGGGCACAAAACCACATCAAAAATGCTCCAGTGTGGCTTTTATTCGCCCACTTTATTCAAGGATGCATACAATCACTGCAAGGCATGCAGTCGTTGCCAAACTTTGGGCAACATGAGCCATCGCGACATGATGCCTTTGCAGCCGATTCTCGTATGTGAAATCTCCGATATTTGGGGGATTAATTTTATCGGCCCCTTTCCTGTTTCGGATGGCTTCGAGTACATTCTGCTGGCTGTGGACTACGTGTCCAAATGGATCAAAGCCATACTGACCCGAACCTGTGATCATAAAATCGTTATCGAATTCATTCATCACAATATCTTCTCACGGTTCAGGATTCCTCGTACAATCATCTCTGACGAGGGGACCCATTTTACAAATGCTCAGTTCAGGTCACTGATGACCAAATACGGGGTGTCTCATCGAATCTCCACTCCTTATCACCCTCAAACTAATGGTCTAGCTGAGCTTTCAAATCGAGAGATCAAGAAAATCTTGCAGGTCACTGTTCGACCTGATAGGATGGACTGGTAGTCCCGACTTCCGGAAGCTTTGTGGGCTTATAGTACCGCCCACAAAACCCAATTAAGCATGTCTCCTTTTAGACTGGTGTACGGGAAGGCCTGTCACCTTCCAGTCGAACAGGAACACAAAGCCTATTGGGCAGTATGGAGCTGTAATTTAGATCTTTCCAAGGCTGGAACCCACAAAAAGCTTCAGATAAGCGAGATCGATGAGTTACGACTTGATGCGTACGAGAACTCGCGAATCTACAAAGAGCGGGTTAAAGCCTTCCATGACAAGCACATATCTAGAAAGATCTTTCATCCTAGTCAGGTCACACTCTTTGATGCCGAACTCAAACTCTTTCTTGGGAAACTGCGATCCAAGTGGGTCAGACCATACCTTGTCCGACAAGTTTTTGGAAATGGAGCCATCGAAATCAGTCCGCTCAGCCATGATTCCGAACCTTTCATCGTGAACGGTCAGAGACTCAAACCCTTCATTGATGTAACCTCTACAGATTTGGCTGAATCATCATTTATCCACCATTTTCCCTAAGCATATTACGCCCAGCCGATGGCGTAAAACTCAGCGCTCAATGGGAGGCCGCCCGTCATTCTTTTTTGAAAAAAAAACAAAACTCAAAACCTTTTATGACACCTTTTCGCACCTAAGGTTCACCCTTTATGATAGCCGACTCCACCTCAGGCACTTGCATCTGAGATTAGAAATCGTCCGCAACAGTCACCCCGACCCATTCACTCATCAAAACATCTGTTCTAATGTGAACTAAGTTAAATAAAAACCCTCCTAAGTTACAATGAGGACATTGCAAATCTTAGGCATGGGGGGTATAAAAGTGCAAAACTCACAAGAAAAGGTTTTAAACAAAAAATTCACATATGACAAAAACACCATAAAAATTAAAAAAAAATTCAAAAAATATATATAATAAAATGAGAGGAGGAAAGAAATTTTGTGGACTCCACAAAGGAGGAGGAGAAAAAGAACAAAATGATCAAAAGAAGGAGCACAAAATGAAAGAAAAGTGATAGTCATTAGTAATAAATTGAGTTAACCTAAGTTCTAGACCTCACTCAGGAAAAGAAATGGAAAGTGCACAGTGAGATTAGTAAGAATGCAAACCTTAGTCATTCTTGGATAGACTCCTAGTACCCATTAAGATCTAGACATTCCTCAAGAGGTTGAGGAAAATGAAAAACATAAGTATTACGTCCAAGGCTTAGGGAGTATTTGACCTCGTTAACTTACTTTTAGTTTACGGGACTCAGTAACTTAAGCACCCTAACTTCACACACAGCCTGGTTCAGTAAGCATAAAAACCAAAATCACACAGAAGCGTTGCAAAAAAAAAATTCTGAAGATGACACCTAGAGTAGGAGCGGCTGATCAACTCAAGTTGATTTGGACGAGTTCCCAGCGTAGAGAGGTGGGAAATTCCCCTCAAAGATGCGTAACAAAATATCATCTCCTCGGTGCTTGTCTCTTAGGATATCTACATATCCTATTGGGGGCATGTAAGCACTCTGGTGGTTCAGATTCCATGGATGGCATTATCACGAAGTGTCAATTACCAGGGTCTGAATTCGGCCACGGAACACCATGGATGGGATTATCTCGAAATCTCAAAAGCCAAGGTTCTGGGGGTTACTGTTACGAACGGGCGCTCCAGACGTCTTTTAAGACGTCTGGGAGGTGGCCCAGACGTCGTACCAGACGTCTGGAATCACTTACAGACGTCGGACTAGATGTCTGGGATCATTTCCAGATGTCTGGAAATCGATTATTTTGGCACGCTACTGTTCGTCTGCGTGCCTGAGTGCGCAGACCTGCGTTTTCTCTCTCTCTCCCTCTTTTTCCCTCTCTCCTGCGGCCGCAGACGCCTCTACCGCGTTCTCTCTCCTCTTCGCGCGGCCTTAAAAGGGCCACGCCTCTCCCTCACTCCCGTCACCTCCGCCTCCTTCCTCTTCTCCTTTAGCCAGTGCGCGAGAGCGAGCGCGAGGGTGCAGAGGCAACGACAGCTGCGGTGAGCGTAGGAGGAGGTGCTGCGCGTGGGAGAGGCGCTCGGCCGTGAGGGCGAGCTCGCCGGGGCTGCTAGGGCAAATCGGAGGGGGGCGCAGCGGGCGCGGAGCGACGCGGGAGGACTGCTGCGGCTCGAGCAGCAGGCGGAGCACTCGCAACGCGGCCGGGCATCGCGAGCGGAGGGCGGGTGGCGCCCTAGTTCTGGAAAATTTTCCAGAATCAGACGTCTGTGCTTCTAGCCAGACCACGGGAACGACGTCTGAAAGGTGAGTTTTTCCCTCTTCTTCCTTCCCTTCGATTGACCGTACTAAGAGAGAGAGGAAATGGGTACGCGCAGGGTCGGAGATTCGCATCCAACGCGAATCAGACGTCTGGCTGCAGTGCCAGACGGCGGGAACAACTTCTAGACATCCTGGGTGACCATCAGACGTCTGGGAACTAGGCCAGACGTCCCCACAGGATTCTGGACGTCTGAGAGCCCACGCAGAGCGAGGTAATTCCCTGATCCACTTTTTAAGACGTCTGGAAGAAGTTCCAGACGTCTGATTTTGCACTGTTTCGTCGTTTTCGACCCGTTTCGGGCCCGTTCGGGCTCCGTTTTCTACGTTTCGAGTTGCGTTCTTTTCGGAATTACATCCTCTACCTGTCTACAGTAGCTGTATACTGTTTTGAGAAGTTCCTTGTGTTTGATCCTTGTGATAGGACCCCGTTCCGTTGCAGTCTCGGGGGTTGCGGAGGCATGCGGGATTCCCGACCACGCCCCCAATTCGCCTGTTGTAACTGGTAGAGTGGCTTTAAGTATAATCTGTTAAATTATGAAACCATAAATAGAACCTAAGACATTGCATGAATCCTAGGAATGAGAAATAGATTGAATGGTAGATTCCTAGGGTGTTGCATGAATCCTAGGGCTGGAAAACTAGATTGTATGATAGATCCTAGGATATGGCATGAATCCTAGGACAGGAAAACTAGTGGAATGTATGAATACTGCAGTCTTGGAAAATGTGGAAAGGAAATAATAGCTGCCTGTGAATTGAATTAACAGTTGCCTGTTATGAATAAATGAACATGATTAAGAATATGGGATGTATGAACGTGAAACTGGAATGGTGAAACTGGAATGTTCTGAGTTAAAGAGCCGGAACCCTACGGGGAATTAGGAGTAGAACTCCTGGAAAGTGAATGGAATAGAATTGGGGAAGTGAGCTGGCCCTTGAGTACGGAGTACCAAGGAGAGCGACTGTCCCCCCTGTTTAGTGCAGAGCGGAGCCAGCCGCCCCAGGGACCCAGGGTTAGGACTAACCACTCTGTACCGACTTGCTGGCCCTCGTGTACGTAGTACCGAGGAGAGCTACTAGTGTAGGGAGGTACTAGCTACCCCACGGGCCCCGGGGTTCTGCTAGCCTCCCACACCGACTTGTTAGGCCCACTGGGGCAAACCAGGGTAGTCAGGCGAGGGTGCGCGGACTGCGGAGGGCAAGGCCCCTGTTTGGTTACTGTGGAGGGGTTGGACCCCTGTTACTGAGAAGGCTCTGCCCTGTACTGGTTCCGTGCTGTGCTTTGGGCGCACCCGTTAACGGAAACGACTGACCGCGTGCCAGTGCGGGTTAGCTACCCGTGCGTTCACCGCGAGTGCCGTAGTCACCAATACGTCTGTCAGTGACCTTGGGGTGGTTGACTGAGAGTAGGATCACCACGGGGGACTCTCCCGGCCAGGAGAGCACCACGTGCTACTTCTACTGTTCGGAAAAGACTGCAATCAAGATCGTTCCCACAAGGAACATTCGAGATCAAGTGAAGGATCTGAGAAATAGATAAATTGTGAAACAATAGAAAGACGTAAATAAAGGAAGAAAGAAAATTAAACAGCTACTGTACACTTTACTGTTTCTTTAGTTTAGCTGCCACTCTACTCAGCGTTTTGCTGACGTGTCACACTCGCTACCTTTCAGGACCAGGTGTTGAGCAGCCAGGGTCAGCGGCTGCAGAGGACGCTGGGCCGAGTAGGGTCCAGTAGAGTTACCACTGTTCTCTTGTACCTCTTTTTGTTCCGTTATAGTGAGTAGTTCATGTTTCCGCTGTACTTTTCTTTACCTGCAGTTCATATTATGTTATGAATGTTGTTCTACTGTTGTGGTGGTATATACTGTAGTGGTTTCTTTCCTTACTGCTGTATTTCCTTACTGTTAGTTATATTCACGCTGAATGTGGTTTATTTTACTGCTCTTTTGGTTAATTCCTCGTAGGACGACTAGGTCTTGGGATTAGTCGAGTCGTTCCAGTTCTCGTGTCTCGTAGGGACTTGGGAATCGGGTCATTATAGTTACCATGGGCGGTGCTATCTTGAAGCATCGACTGGCAGGAACCCTTGAGGATTCATGATGGGGACAGTGTAGGGTCTTGCCCTCTCAGAACAGAATAGGGGTCTTGCCCCTTCTCAGTCCACATACCCTCGTCCGACTACCCCGGTTTGCCCAACAAGCTGACGAGAGTCGGTGTAGGGTGGCAATCCCTAGCCCCGGGCACCTTGGGGCGGATAGCTTCCCCCCTACACTAAGTAGCTCACCTCGGTACCATGTACACGAGGGCCAGTAAGAGTCGTCGTAGAGTTGCCAAACCCACCCTGGATCCTAACCCAAGAGCGGTAAGCTCCCCTATACACTACCAGGGATAGTTGCTCTCTTCGGTACTATGTACACGAAGGTCAGCCTACCTCCCTTAACAGCTGTCCATAGGCAGCAATTTCCCAGAACCATCTGGTTCTTCGAGGTATGGTGTTCATGTTTACATTCCACGTAGGGTTGGTACAGGAAATTCTTTATCACATCCAGGTTGGAATGTTTGAAATAACAGTTCAATTTCCATTTTATTACAGTAGGGGTCTATTTTAGCTAAAATCAGGCAGCTCTCGATTACTCAATTATTCACATGCAGTAGGGGTCCGTTTTAGCTAAAAACAGGCAACTCTTGATTACACAGTCATTCACATGCAGTTTCTTCTAACCCTAGTGTTCATGCTAAGACCTAAGGTTCAAGAATTTATACGTTTATTCTTTCCTAGGGTTCATCTTAAGTCCTTGGATTACTTATTCGTATGTATTAAATTAGAGATTAATGTTGTAACCACTCTACCTGGGTAATCGGGTGGAATAGGGGTTCGTACAGTGGCTCCCGTCGTCTCCACAGGTCCCGTACACCTGACGGATTGGAGACCTAAACACGAATTGATGGGCCAAAAGGTTCAGAAGGATGTAGACAAGGTATCATTATATAGGGAAACTTGTATAGAAGACAAAGACGGTTTGTATGTGAAAAAGCGATAATGATAGGGCCTTACACGGCCCCAAAATACGTTATCAGACGGAAATCAGACGTCTGGGAAAGGTCCTAGATGTCTTAAAATAGTTCTTCAGGGATACCTCTATTGTGTTCCGTTATCAGACGTCTGGAACTCAAAGTCGACGTCCAAGGACTTTGTCAGACTTCTGGGGGTGCTCCCGGACGTCTGAAACTGCCTCAGCTGCGCTCTCGCCCTCTGACACAAACGTGTACGCTGTCAGGACTTGTCAGAGAGGAAAAGTACGGAAAATAGATCTCTACCATACGTCTTTCCATACCTTCGGACGTTTGGTGAGACGTCTGGGTGTCTCTCCGGCCGTCTGATTCCGCGGAAAAATGACTTCCACGGAACCTCTCTGGCTCCCCTTGCTAGCAGAACGACGCTGCGCCCTCCGCTCTCGCGCTTCCTCTCACTCGTGTGCTCCGCTCTCACTCTGCTCTCGCTCGCTCTCGGCTATGGGATGGCAATGAAGAGGAGGGGGAGGTATATAAAGGGAGAGGAGGTGAGGGGAGTGGAGAGGCGGCATGGAGCGGAGTGGCGTCGCAGGGGAAGGCGCGGTGAGGCGCAGAAATATGGCGCTCGTACGTTCGTGCTAAAAGCATTTCCAGACATCTGGTGAACATCCCAAACGTTCGGGCAGATGTCTGGTGAACATCCCAGACGTCTTAATTCCATGACAATCACATATCTAGAAAGATCTTTCATCCTAGTCAGAAGGTCCTACTCTTTGATGCCCGACTCAAACTCTTCCCTGGGAAACTGCGATCCAAGTGGGTCGGACCATACCTCGTCCGACAAGTTTTTGGAAATGGAGTCGTCGAAATCAGTCTGTTTAGCCATGGTTCCGAACCTTTCATTGTGAACAGTCAGAGACTCAAACTGTTCATTGATGTAACCTCTACAGATTTCGCTGAATCATCATTTATCCTCCATTTTCCTTGAGCATATTACGCCTAGCCGATGACGTAAAAATCAACGCTCAACAGGAGGCCGCCCGTCATTCTTTTTTGAAAAAAAAAAGAAAAACCCAAAACCTTTTATGACACCTTTTCGCACTTAAGGTTCACCCTTTAGGACAGCCGACTCCACCTCAGGCACTTGCATCTGAGATTAGAAATCGTCCGCAACAGTCACCCCGAGTCATTCACTCATCGAAACATCTGTCTTAATGTATGAACTAGGTTAAATAAAAACCCTCCTAAGTTACAATGAGGACATTGTAAATATTAGGCATGAGGGGGTATGAAAGTGCAAAACTCACAAGAAAAGGTTTTAAACAAAAAAATCACATATGCCAAAAACACCATAAAAATTTAAAAAAAATTCAAAAAAAAATATATAATAAAATGAGAGGAGGAAGGAAATTTTGTGGACTCCACATAGGAGAAGGAGAAAAAGAACAACATGATCAAAAGAAGGAGCACAAAATGAAAGAAAAGTGATAGTCATTAGTAATAAATTAAGGAGTTAACCTAAGTTCTAGACCTCATTCAGGAAAAGAAATGGAAAGTGCACAGTGAGATTAGTAAGAATGCAAACCTTAGGCATTCTTGGATAGACTCTTAGTACCCATTAAGATCTAGACATTCCTCAAGAGGTTGAGGAAAATGAAAAACTTAAGTATTACGTCCAAGGCTTAGGGAGTATTTGGCCTCGTTAACTTACTTTTGGTTTACGGAACTCAGTAACTTAAGCACCCTAACTTCACACACAGCCTGGTTCAGTAAGCATAAAAATCAAAATCACGTAGAAGCGTTGCAAAAAAAAAAAATTTGAAGATGACACCTAGAGTAGGAGCAGTCGATCAACTCAAGTTGATTTGGACGAGTTCCCAGCGTAGAGAGGTGGGAAATTCCCCTCGAAGATGCGTAACAAAATATCATCTCCTCGGTGCTTGTCTCTCAGGATATCTACATATCCTACTGGGGGCATGTAAGCACTCTGCTGGTTCAGATTCCATGGATGGCATTATCACGAAGTGTCAATTGCCAGGGTCTGAATTCGGCCACGGAACACCATGGATGGGATTATCTCGAAATCTCAGAAGCCAGGGTTCTGGGGGTTACCATGGGCGATGCTATCTTGAAGCATCGACTGCCAGGAACCCTTAAGGATTGATGATGGAGACAAGGAATCTGATACAGATCGTGTTGAGAAGCCAATCCTAAGCAAGAATTAAAAAGAAAAAGAGAGAAAACTCTCCAAACATATAAATATTCTACCTCTCTTTCTTACAAAGCTCACTGCGAACTGTGCTAGGGCTAAAATTATCTCAAGCGCGGGTGCTTTAACCACAAAGTCCAACAAGCCCTAGGTTAGCTCTTGTAGGCCTTAAAAACCTTTGCTAAAGACTGAGGCTGAGGCTAGACAGATCTGAATCTTGGTTGGTACTAGAGTACCTTTTAAGCCTATGGATGACATTCTAACCTAATCAAGGTACAAAAGAAAAAGCACTTATCTAAACTCATTAAGAACTTCATGGCCTAGAACAAGGGTTGAAACATTAAAATTTTGCTAAGGGACTAGCAAAAGCTAAGCATGGGGGTATGATGAGAACCTCATCATGAATCCTAACTAGTACAATTTAATCTAAATAAGTGTGAAGAAGCTCCTACAAAACCTAAAGAGAGACTTAACTTATAGAATTATGAGTTAAAGAATAAGACAAATCACAAGGGGTAAAACTGTAATTTCACCAATGCAGTGCGCAAACAGGGAAATCAAGGGTCTTAATGAAGGTCAAATGAGCTTAATATGGTGGGAAGTGGGATGATGTTATCTGAAAAGGGTTATAGCAACTTTTAGGAATTAAATGACTTTCTGTAACCCTAAAACAAATCCACTTTAATTCACGAGGTTCGAGGTAGGATAAAAATCAAATAAATCCTCTAAAATTCATGGAAAAATATTCCATAGGGTTTAGAACCTTCAATTTGACCTTTGCAACCTATTTTGACCTAGAATGAGAACCATGCACAATTTATGACTTAAAGTGTGCCTAGATACCGAAGTCAAATTAATTTCTGAATAAATCAAACTTTGAGTACCCTAATTTGGGACTCAATAGGAGAGTCTTTCTTAATCACTAGATCAAGGTGCATTACCCCTAAGACTATCAGTAGGTTTTCCTTCCAAGACGTAATGTTTGGGCCACTCAACATGGGAATGGAATTAAGGGTGACGGTAATGTTGGCAGAAGACATTTCTGAAAATAAATGTAGATAGACATAAGATTATCTCCTAAAGAAAACCAAATGTGTCTAATTAATTAAATAAACCCCATCACATGTCTTAACGTACTCCATCAAGGGTCTCATATTTGGATAAGAGGTTGACTTGCAAGTAAAGACATGGTGTGGTGTGTAACGAGTGTTTTAAATCCGAGTCAATCATGAACCTTCTTTTGAGTCGATTCAATGACTACTCAGAAAACGTAATAACCAACACATCTTTACTCTCATGCAAACAAATGAAAGTACAATGAGTGTACACTTTCCTTTGGGCTAATGAACACCCACCTATTAACACTTATTCAACCTTTTATTATTCATGGATAAACCCAGCATTCATAGGAGTGCTCGCTTTGGAGAGATGCTGCTTCAACTAGGTATCTTAGAATAGTGTACTTTATTAATTAGACTAGATTTAATTATACTAAGTAGAGAGTGAGTTGGCTCCGATACCAATTATTAGAGAAATCTTAGTAGCTTAACTGTAATTAACCCACCTTTAACTCAGGATGAACCTGTACTATAACTTATCTCATCTGGACTTCATACAGAATGATTACTGGTTGACCGTTATCGGTATCACATATACTGAGTACCAGTGTTGATGGACCAGTACCAGTATCCTTAAGTCACAGGTATGAGTTCTATATTCAAAGGAGTACCAAATGCCAAGTACCGGTGCTCATGAGTCCCAATTTAGAACTCACGTCTAGATGACTACTTGTCCAGTACTTTCAGTGTACCAATACTCATAGAGTACTAGTATCACTTTAGGAAAGAACTAGGGGTGTACATGGGTCGGGTTGGGACTCAACCCAAACCCAACCCATAGTTTTTGGGTTAGGATTTTTCCAACCCAACCCAACCCAACCCGTTACATTACCGAACCCAACCCAACCCAATCCATAAAAATCGGGTCGGGTTGGGTCGGGTTGAGCGGGTTGTTGACTAGTCAAAAGACCTCAAACTTATGTTTATCTTTTGCATATTTTCTATGTCTTTCATACTTAATAACAAAACATTTTAAACTTATAAATAATTTATATCTTCTAAAAAAGCGAATAAAATAAGTAAAAAAAATTTAATAGTTGTATAATAGTAATTGCCTTTTTCCTGTAGAAAAGTAAACATATATTATAAGACGATTATCTTATCAATGTAATTTTTTTCATAGATGTAGGTAATCAAAACAAAGAATTAGACGAGAATCAAAATAATTTTTTACTAGTAAGGAAAAAATTAAGGATATACGTGTGGATATCTTTTAATTCTGTTTAAACAAAGAATTAGATGAAATCCTAAATAATTATGTCTAATTTAAGTGTTAAAGCTTGAATGCATACATCGAAGCTTCAAATAATTTAGGCTAAATTAAGGGGAAGGCAGAGGGGGAGGAGGATGGCCGAGAGAGGGGGTGGTGGGTATTGGCTATAGTGAAGGAGAATGGCCAGTGAGGGGGTAGTAGGTTGTGTAGTGGTGGTGGTAGCGACTCTAGTGATAAGCTAAGCCAAGGGAAAGGTAGAGAGGATGGCGGATGGGCGGTGAAGGGTGGTGGGTTGTGTGGTGGTGGTGAATCGATGGTAGTGGGCCAGCGGCTCTAGTAGTAGGCTCAGGCTAGGTAGAGGGAAGATAATAACGACGATGGATGGCTGGTGAGGGGGTGGTGGGCTGCAGTGATGGTCGTGGTGGTGGCAGTGGCTCTAGTGAAGGGAAGTGGTGGCTATCACTAGTGTAGAGGAGGAAGAGAGGATGGAGGAAGATGATAACCTCGAGTGGTAATGGCGACAACGAGAAGGGAGCTGTGAGAGAGGATGGTGGTGACGAAGAGAGAGAAAGCTCGGTTTAGGGCTTGCGAGTGAAAGGGAAACTGAAAAGAAGTGCACAATGAAGAGCACATAGAGAGAGGGAAAAGTGAAATTGAAGGAGTGGTGTGCGTTATTTGTGTGTTTTTTTGGTCTCCTTTCAAGTTTAAACAGGGTAACTTTTTGTCCTTTAAAATTTTAATGGATACTCTCGTGTGTGTGTCTATTTGGTTGAATCGGGTTGCAGGTTGGGTGGGTTTATTAGACTTCAAACCCAACCCAACCCACTCTAAGTCACAACCCAACCCAACCTGTGTACACCTCTAGAAAGAACTGATCTCAACAAGTACCGATAACCGGTACTTGCTGAGTACTAGATACTTTACCTATAGCTAACCAACCAGTACCGGTACTAGTGACCAGTATCGGTACTTGTAAGCTGCAGGTCCTGGTGACATCAAGTTCAGAACCTAATCTGGGACTCACATATACCGGTACTCTTGATGAGTACCCGTATATGCAAGTCCCAGTTTTAGACTTAAGCTGACCTGGAGCTGATCTGTAGTTTGCAACTATCGGTACTCATAAAGAGTATCGGTACTAGCGACCTATAATACACTTAAGGGTTCAAAACTGTAATGCGTGAGTACCAGTATTCATCATAAGTATCAGTACTTACGATAGTTACATAATGTGTTTCTAAGTTTTACATGAATACGAAATGATCATTTAACCATTTATTAATCTAAGATCTAAACTTGGCAAAATATTTGAATAGATGGAAAAAACGGATCTGTGTAAAGCTAAAACATCAATATATAAACACATTGAGTTACCTTGATTTTAGCATCATGCATAGGCATTCAAATTGAGTTCTACCTATAAAAGAAGAACATACTTGTGCTCATCTTTCAAACAAAACAAAAGCTATGGTATAGATCTTCCAACAGATTTCACCCTGGATCCTAATGGACTGCACCAGAAGAAGGTCTTCTTCTCCAGCCGTCCTCCTCCTTCTCCTTAGAGGTCTCTTTCTCTTCTTCTCTAGGTCACGATAGGAGTGATTCCCAAGAATTGGTGGTGGGTCTGATGGGGACCATAATCCCTTAATAATAATGCAATTGATCACACTACTTGCATTGGTGATTTTCACTTCTGTCCTTCGATGAAGTGTTAATCACAAATAGGTCTCTGCATATACATAAACACAATCATACTAATCCTTTTATATTTTAACCCATATAAAATCAATAACCTTATTTGATCACAATTACAACACTTATTGTCATTTTATTATATATGTATACTTATTTAGATATATTAACCCATATATTTGATTTTAATCAACATTTTTATTATTGGGATTCCAAAGAAGAGGCCCGCCATTCACAGCAGGACGCGAATTGCTTATTGAAAAAAGCGGTGACGTGTGCACACAGGCGTGCAACAAATACTTAAATGCAGGAATCAACTCAACTACTCGAGTTATTCCTTGCATGGCTATGCTCATCTATTTCTTAAGGCTTATCTTGCTAATTGGGATGATCCATATAAGTTTGCTAATCCAACCTAAGGATGAGGCCACTGTACCCAATGTTATATATTGTTGACATTTCCCAAGGCTGAGGTGAATGGGTTAACATCTACTCCTAAGTATATATATACTTAAGTAAACTAGGTCATGCAGAGAAGTCTAGATGGAAGGGGACAGTTACTGTATATTAAACCAGTATCCCTTGGAATCTTCGCCACTAATAAGTATGATACGACTGATCTCACCATCTCACAAGAGCAGCTTTGTCTACTTCCCAAGGCAATGAAGGCATACGCATCTTCTATATGCCATTCTGAGGATTGTGTTGGCGCCGCAGCAATATTTTGCAGCCAACATCTCTAAACAATATTGTTGTCTGCGTGGTTTGGCTTAGAAATTTATTTTAATTATGATTAACTTTAAACTATCTAGTGGCTTGGTATTTGATCTATATATAAAGAACGGAGACCTGATTGAGATGGAAACCTTTTAACAGTTCAAAACATTAACGGTGGAATTGCTGAATTGGGGTCCCTCCCCACTTTGAGCTGAATTGATAGGTCCAATTGTATCCTGCACCATCAAGATATGGGTCGGGTTGGACCAATTGGTTGGTCTAGGTAGGCAAAGGGAAATTGGATCCTCTACAATTAATGCGTGGCAGGTTGGACCATCAGGCAATAGAAGGGGTGTTTGAGTTGAGCAAGTCAGGATTCCAGAGCTCAACGATGAATCATTCTGCTAGGATGTGTGTTCTAGATACAATTGTGTTCTTGCTAGGGTGATAGATGAAGGGATGTCAATATGTTGGATTTGCATCGGATTCATATGAAGTTAGATCCATATATATCTCTTGGTGGTGGGCCACGTGTTGAGCTGACTCGACAGTCTACCGACACTGAAGTGGGCAATCCTTCTTTTGATGTTCATTGATAACAATTACCGTAAATCTCTAATCTGCCTTAAGGATATGCAATTTGTCATCCCTTGAGTTTGCATGTGAGTAGTTGGGAAGGTCAATGGTGACCTATAACAATGGCTTGACCTTATGTCTATGTGGGTTGGGGCATTGTTGGAGCTAGATTAGAAAATTTGTCTTGCCATTCTGGCTTGACAAAAAACCTCGAATTTTGTACCTCTTCATAGGGATTGAATTGAAATAATGGAAGCCTTTAATTTTTTACATCAATTTCCTTACCCCTTCCCTACTTTCCTTCCTCCTTTCCTTCTTATTCCCCCTACATAACTCGCCTACAATTAATTGGAAGCCAACATCATCAATCCATTGTCGTTGACCTTACCCACGGCATCTGGCTTCCTTGACCCACCGAACACCAATACAATATCGTAGCCACATCTTTTGTGCATGCTTTCCGTCTTCCTTATTATAGATCATCCATATGAGGTATATGTAACACAAAACAAAAATTATGCAGATTCTTTTTTATCTCTTACTAACATGATCAAACTTTTACCTGCAAGCAATAATTATTGTAGGGTTTGTTTTAAGGCTGAGAATTTGATTATGTAATATTAGATCTTTGGTTTGGAATCATTAAATTTAACCTACTAAAAGTGGATCTGCTCTCAAAACATTAAGTACTACACAAGTAAAAATAGCTTTGAATGGTGTCACGACTCGATCCCAAATTCCTACAGGATCCGAAATCGGCTTGCATCCACTAATCCTAAGACCCAGTCGTCGTTCAATAAGAAATAACCAAATAACATGCATCAATCCACAACCACACAAGTACAGTAGCTAAGTACGAAAAATTTGGCAACAGAAGGAGCAATAGAACAGTAAAACTATACTATTACATGTCATCAAGAACATAATAAGCCATCACTACGAAAGGGAGTACATATAACGGAAACAAGGCTATAGAAACTCACTACACCAAATAATAGAAATTACAGCTGGATTCGACTAGGCCCAACGTCTTTAGCAGCAGGTAGCTCAGGCTGCTTAAATCCCAGACCTGTACAAAAATTATATAACTGGGTCAACTACCGCTGAGTAGAGTGGTGACTAAACATAAAAATACATTTATTAGGTACTTTAACATATTACTTTCTGATCCAACTTATTCTATAACGGTTTTCTGTGTAGAGATCTCTAATTAGGGCTCATCTCATTACTTAATCTTTTTGTTCCCTAAAGGAACGATTTTGCTTGCAGCTTCCCGTGATGTAGGATGCACATGTGGCACTATCCTAGCCGGGAGAGTCCCTCCGTGGTAGTCCTACACCCGGTCTACCACCCCAAGATCACGGTCATGATGTAGCGGTGACTACGGCACACGTGATAAGCGCACGGGTAGCTACCACACACTGTCACGCGGTCAGTTGTTTCCGCTAACAGGTATGCCTCAACATACAATGCGGAACAGTATAGGACCTTGCCCTCTCAGAACAGAACAGAATAAGGGTCTCGCCCCTCCTCAGTCCGCGTACCCTCGTCCGACTATCTCGGTTTTCCTAAAGGGTTAACAAGAGTCAGTGTAGGGTGACCATACCTAGTCCCGAGCCCCCTGGGGTGGCTAGCTCCAACTACATTAAGTAGCTCACCTCGGTACCACGAACACGAGGGCCAGCAAGAGTCGACGTAGAGTGGCCAAACCTACCCCGGGTCTCAACCCAAGGGCGGCAAGCTCCCCTCTACATTACAAGGGATAGTTGCTCTCTTCGGTACTGATGAGAGCCTCATCATGAGCCTCATCAACACAATTTGAGAATAACCTGATTATGCCTCATCAACCACAAGAAGATCTTGAACCGCAATTAGACGAGTCAGACCCTGATTCAGACAAACCCTTAACTCCTATCCTTGAACCTCACACTCACCCTGAACCACCCGCTGCTGCTGATAACTCCATTCTTGAACTAAAACCCCTTCCCGACCATTTGAAATACATCTTTTTGTGTTCTAATCAGACTTTTCCTGTGATTATAAATTCCAAGATACTCCTTATCAGGAATCCCGTCTGATTGCTATTCTCCAGCAACATTGTAGAGCCATTAGTTGGACTCTCGATGACTTGACTGGAATAAGTCCCTCTTATTGTACACACCGTATCTATTCTGAAGAGGGCGCACGACCCTCCTGTGAGATGCAGAGACGTTTGAATCCCAATCTGCAGGAGGTCGTGAAAAAGGAGATCATTAAGTGGTTAGATGCAGGGATCATCTACCCGATCTTCGACAGTCGTTGGGTGAGCCCAATCCAGGTTGTGCCTAAAAAGGTAGGGCTCACCACCATTACGACTGAAATCGGAGAGATCATACCTACCCGAATAGCCAACTCTTGGAAAGTCTGCATAGATTACCGAAGACTCAACTCCTCCACAAAGAAGGATCATTTCCCACTACCTTTCATTGATCAAATTCTTGAGAAATTAGCGGGAAATCGATTCTTCTGATTTCTTAATGGGTACTCCGGTTATAACCAAGTAGCTATTCATCCTGAGGACCAAGAGAAGACCACATTTACCTGCCCCTTCGGGACGTACGCATTACGAAGGATGCCTTTCGGTCTCTGCAATGCACCCACGACTTTTCAGCGGTGCATGCTTGCCATATTCTGTGATATGGTAGGTGATTATCTGGGAGTCTTTATGGATGACTTCTCAGTTTTCGGGACATCATTTGACAATTGCCTCCAGCACTTGGTTCATATACTCAGGCGTTGCATCGATGTAAATTTGGTTCTTTCCTGGGAAAAGAGCCACTTTATGGTGCCTGAGGGGATCGTCTTAGGTTATCTAATTTTTGAGAAAGGCATCCAAGTGGATCGAGCCAAGGTTGATCTAATTTCTCAGCTTCCTATGCCTAACTTGATCAGGGACATCCGTTCTTTTCTGGTGAACGTCGATTTTTACCGTCGTTTCATTCCTGATTTCTCGAAAATCGCACGCCCCCTGACTACTCTTCTCTCTAAGGATGTACCCTTTGAGATCTCTAAGGAATGCACTAAGCCTTTGAGAACCTTCGTGACCGAGTCACCCAGGCCCCGATCCTACAGTCCCCTGATTGGTCTCAACCTTTGAGATCATGTGCGATGCATCTGATTTCGCTGTAGGAGCGGTTCTGGGGCAGAAAGTCGACGGGAAACCCGTGGTCATCTACTATGCCAGCAAGACACTTAACGAGGCTCAACATAACTATACGGTTACAGAGAAAGAGCTGCTAGCCGTAGTATTTGCCCTTGAAAAATTTCGATCTTATCTCCTGAGTTCCCACATCATAATTTACTCGGATCACACAGCTATGAGGCATCTCATTTCCAAGAAGGACGCGAAGCCTCGACTAATCCGATGGATCTTGCTGTTCCAAGAATTCGACCTCGAGATTCGCGACAAGGTGGGAAGACAATGTGGTAGCTGACCACTTGTCTCGCCTTCCTTCTGAGATCATCAACCCTTCTGGACCCATCACGGAGCATTTTCCTGATGAACACATACTGACTATTAGTACTAGGCTTCCATAGTTTGCTAATATAGTGAACTACTTGGCATCTCATCAGATCCCGTCTGATTGGCCGAAGCCAAGAAAGACAAATTGCACTCTGATGCCAAGTACTACATTTGGGAAGACCCGTACCTCTTCCGCATAGGTGCTGACCAAATCATCCGGCGATGTGTCCCGAAGGGTGAAATCAATGATATTCTCTCCTTCTGTCATGACCAGGCATGCAGTGGCCACTTCTCTGGACACAAAACCGCATCAAAAATCCTCCAGTGTGGCTTTTATTAGCCCACTTTATTCAAGGACGCATACAATCACTACAAGGCATGCAGTCGTTGCCAAACTTTGGGCAACATGAGCCATCGCGACATGATGCCTTTGCAGCTGATTCTCGTATGCGAAATCTTCGACATTTGGGGAATTGATTTTATGGGCCCCTTTCCTGTTTCGGACAGCTTCGAGTACACTTTGCTGGCTGTGGACTGCATGTCCAAGTGGATCGAAGCCATACCGACCAGAACCTGTGATCATAAAATCGTTATCAAATTCATTCATCATAATATCTTCTCACGGTTCGGGATTCCTCGTGCAATCATCTCTGATGGAGGGACCTATTTCACCAATGCTCAGTTCAGGTCATTGATGACCAAATACGGGGTGTCTCACCGAATCTCTACTCCTTACCACCCCCAAACTAATGGTCTAGCGGAGCTATCAAATCGGGAGATCAAGAAAATCCTACAGGTCACCGTTCGACCTGACAGGAAGGACTGATCGTCCCGACTTCCGGAAGCTTTGTGGGCTTATAGGACCACCCACAAAACCCAATTAGGCATGTCTCCTTTTAGACTAGTGTACGGGAAGGCGTATCACCTTCCCATTGAACTGGAGCACAAAGCCTATTGGGCAGTACGGAGCTGCAATTTAAATCTTCCTAAGGCCGGAACTCACAGAAAGCTTCAGATAAGCGAGATTGATGAATTATGCCTTGATGCGTACGAGAACTCGCGAATTTACAAAGAGCGAGTTAAAGCCTTCCATGACAAGCACATATCTAGAAAGATCTTTCATCATGGTCAAAAGGTCCTACTCTTTGATGCCCGACTCAAACTCTTCCCTAGGAAACTGCGATCCAAGTGGGTCGGACCATATCTTGTCCGACAGGTTTTTGAAAATGGAGCCATCGAAATCAGTCCTTTCAGCCATGATTCCGAACCTTTTATCGTGAACGGTCAGAGACTCAAACCGTTCATCGATGTAACCTCTACAAATTTGGCTGAGTCATCATTTATCCTCCATTTTCCCTAAGCATATTGCACCCAGCCGATGGCGTAAAACTCAGCGCTCAACTGGAAGCAGCCCGTCGTTCTTTTTGGTAAAATCCGAAACCTTTTCTGGCACCTCTTCGCACTTAAGGTTCACCCTTTAGGACAGCCGACTCCACCTCAGGTGCTTGCATCTAAGATTAGAAATCGTCTGCAACAGTCATCCCGACCCATTCACTCATCAAAACATCTGTCCTAATGTATGAACTAAGCTAAATAAAAACCCTCCTAAGTTACAATGAGGACATTGCAAATATTAGACATGGGGGGGTATGAAAGTGCAAAACTCGTAAGAAAATGTTTTAAACAAAAAAATTCACATATACCAAAAACACCATAAAAATTAAACAAAAATTGAAAATAATAAAATGAGAGGAGGAGAGAAATTTTTGTGGACTTTACAAAGGAGGAGAAAAAGAATAAAATGATAAAAAGGAGCACAAAATGAAAGAAAAGAGAGTCATTAGTAAGAAATTAAGAAATTAACCTAAATTCTAGACCACATTCAAGAAAAGAAATGGAAAGTGCATAGTAAGAGTAGTAATAATGCAAACCTTAGGCATTCTTGGATAAACTCTTAGTATCCATTAAGATCTAGATATTCCTCAAGAGGTTGAGGAAAATGAAAAGCTTAAGTATTAGATCCAAGGCTTAGGGAGTATTTGGCCTCGTTAACTAACTTTTGGTTTACGGGACTCAGTAACCTAAGCACCCAAATTTTACACACAGCTTGATTCAGTAAGCATAAAATATCAAAAATCATGCAGAAGTGTTTCAAAAATTCTGAAAATGACACCTAGAGTAGGAGCGGCCGATCAACACAAGTTGATTTGGACGAGTTCCCAGCGTACAGAGGTGGGAAATTCCCCTCGAAGATGCATAACAAAATATCATTCCTCGGTGCTTGTCTCTTAGGATATTTACATATCCTACTGGGGGCATGTAAGCACTCTGCTGGTTCAGATTCCATGGATAGCATTATCACGAAGTGTCAATTACCAGGGTCTGAATTCGACCACGGAACACCATGGACAGGATTATCTCGAAATCTCAAAAGCCAGGGTTCTGGAAGTTACCATGGGCGGTGCTATCTCGAAGCATCGACTGCCAAGAACCCTTGAGGATTGACGATGAGGACAAGGAATCTGATACAGACCATGTTGAGAAGCCAATCCTAAGCTAGAATTAAAAAAGAAAAAGAGAGAAAACTCTCCAAACATATAAATCTTCTACCTCTCTCTCTTACAAAATGCACTGCGAACTGAACCAGGGCTAAAATTATCCCAAGCACGGGTGCTTTAACCATAAAGTCCAATAAACCCTAGGTTAGTTCCTGTAGGCCTTAAAAACCTTTGCTAAGGACTGAGGCTAAAGCTAGATAGATTTGGATCTTGGTTGGTACTAGAGTACCATTTAGGCCTATGGTTGATGTTCTGACCTAATCAAGGTTACAAGAGAAAAAACACTTATCTAAACTCAATAAGAAATTCATGGTCTAGAACAAAGGTTAAAACCTTAAAATTTTGCTAAGGGACTAGCAAAAGCTAGGCATAGGGGTATGATGAGAGCATCATCATGAACCTTAATTAGTACAATTTAATCTAAATAAGTATGAAGAAGCTCCTACAAAACCTAAAGAGAAGCTTGTAACGAGCGCGTGCCCCAGACGCCTTTTAAGACGTCTGGGAGGTGGCCCAGACGTCTGTCGAGACGTTTGGGATCACATCCAGACGTCTGACCAAACGTCCGGGATAGTTTACAGACGTCTGGCGAGCAGTTATGCTCGCATGGGATATTCGTCTGCGCGCCTGTGCGCGCAGACCTGCGTTCTGCCCTCTTTCTCTGCGGCTGCAGGCGGCTGCGACCGCCTTCTCTCTCCTCTCCGCGCGGCGTTAAAAGGGGGGGGGGGGGGGGCGCGCCTCCCCTCCCGTCTCCACCATCTTCCTCCTTCTTCTCCTGCCTGTGCGCGAGAGCGAGCGGACGCGAGGGCGCAGCGGCAGCGGCAGCCGCAGTGAGCGCGGAGGAGCTGCGGCGAGCGAGGGCGGGGCTCTGCCGAGAGGGCGAGCTCGCCAGGAGCGGCTTGGCCGGCCGGCGGAGGGCGCAGGGGGCGCAGAGCGTCGCGGAGAGGGACCTGCTGCGGGCGGAGCAGCGTACGCGCGAGGTGCGACGCGGGCGGCGTCGCGAGCGGAGGCCGAGCAGGGCTCTGATTCTGGAAAAATTTCCAGAATCAGACGTCTGGATTGATATCCAGACGGCAAGGTCGACGTCTGTGAGATCATACAGACGTCTGAAAGGTGACTTCCACTTTCTTCTTCCTTTTTGTCGACTGACCGCACTGAGGGGGGGTTGGCTATGCGCAGGTTTTCTGATTCGTCATCCTTTGCGAATCAGACGTCTGGAAGTTGTACCAGACGGCGGGAGTGACCTCCAGACGTCCGAAGTGACCATCGGACGTCTGGGATCTAGGAAAGACGTCCCTGCAGACTTCTGGACGTCTGGGAAACCACGCTGAGCAGGTAATTCTCTGATCCACCGTTTAAGACGTCTGGAGGGAGTTCCAGACGTCTGATTTTGCACAGTATCGTCTTTCTCGACCCGTTTAGGGCCCGTTTGGGCTCCGTTTTCCGCGATTCAAGTTGCGTTCGTTTCAGAATTAATTCCTCTACCCGCCTACAGTAGCTATACACTGTTTTGAGACACTCCTTGTGTTTGATCCTTGTGATAGGACCTCGTTCGGTTGCAGTCTTGAGAGTCGCGGAGGCGCACGGGATCCCCGATCACGCCCCCATTACTCCCGTTGTACCTGGTAGAGTGGTTTTAAGTATTAATAAAATCTGTTAAAGTATGGAACCATAACTAGAACCTAGGGCTTGCATGAATCCTAGGAATGAGAAATATATGGAATGATAGCTCCTAGGTGTTGCATGAATCCTAGGGCCGGAAAACTAGATTGTATGATAGATCCTAGGATATGGCATGAATTCTAGGATGAAAAAACTAGTGGAATGTATATTACTGCAGTCTTGGAAAAATGGAAAGGAATATATAAAGCTGCCTGTAAATTTAATTAACAGCTGCCTGTTATGAATAAAGAAACATGTTTGAGATCATGGAATTTGAGCACGTGAATCTGGAAAGTGAAACATATGATGTTCTGAAATAAAGAGCTGGAACCCTACGGGGAGTTAGGAGTGGAACTCCTGGAAAGAAAAAGGAATGGAACTGAGATGTAGTTTGTACTGTCTCTTGGGTACGCAGTACCAAGGGAAGTACCTGTACCTGTTTATTGCAGAGTGGGGCCAGCCGCCCCAGGGACCCGGGGTTAGGATTGGCCGCTCTGTACCGACTTGCTGGCCCTTGTGTACGTAGTACCGAGGAGAGCTAGTAGTGTTAGGAGAGTACTAGCTACCCCACGGGCCCCGGGGTTCTGCTAGCCTCCTTCACCGACTTGTTAGGCCCACTAGGGCAAACCAGGGTAGTCAGGCGAGGGTGCGCGGACTGTGGAGGGGCAAGGCCCCGGTTTGGTTACTGTGGAGGGGTTGGACCCCTGTTACTGAGAGAGCTCTGCCCTAGTTCCGTGCTGTGCTTTGGGCGCACCCGTTAACGGAAACGACTGACCGCGTGCCAGTGCGGGCTAGCTACCTGTGCGTTTATCGCGCGTGCCGTAGTCACCGTTACGTCTGTCAGTGACCTTGGGGTGGTTGACTGAGGGTAGGATCACCACGGGGGACTCTCCCGGCCAGGAGAGCACCACGTGCTACTTCTACCTTTGGAAAAGACTGCAATCAAGATCGTCCCACGAGGACATTCGAGATCAAGTAAAGGATCTGAGAAATAAATGAAATAGTGAGAAAAATTGAAAGATGTAAATAAAGGAAGCAATAGAACATAATAGCTACTGTACACTCTACTGCTGCCTTTAGTTAGTTTGCCACTCTACTCAGCGTTTTGCTGACGTGTTACACTCGTTACCTTTTTCAGGACCAGGTGTTGAGCAGCCAGGGTCGGCGGCTGCAGAGGACGCCGGGCCGAGTAGGGTCCAGTAGAGTTACCACAGCTTTGTACCCTTTGTTTTGTTTCTGTTCTAGTGAGTAGTTTTGTTTCCGCGGTACCTTCTTTACCTGCAGTTTTTGTTATATGATAAATGTTGTTTTACTGTTGTGGTGGTGCCTACTGTAGTAGTTTCTTTCCTTACTGCTGTACTTTCTTACTGTTAGTTATATTCATGCTGAATGTGGTTTATTTTACTGTCTTTTGGTTACTTCCTCGTTGGACAACTGGGTCTTGGGATTAGTCGAGTCGGTCCGGTTCTCGTGTCTCGTAGGGACTCGGGAACCGGGTCGTTACAAAGCTTAACTCAGAGAATTCTGAATTGAAGAGTAAAACAAATCATAAGGGGTAAAACTGTAATTTTACCAATGCAGTACACAAACAGGGTATTTAAGGGTCTAAACACCGGTCAAATAAGCTTAATGAGGAAGGAAGTGGGATAATCTGATCTAAAAAGGGTTATAGCAACTTCTAAGAATTAAAAGAAATTCTGTAACCCTAAAACAAATCCACTTTAATTCACGAGGTTCGAGGTAGGATAAAAATCAACTAAACCTTTTAAAATTCATGGAAAAATATTCCCTAGGGTCTAGAACCTTCAATTTGGCCTTTGCAACCTATTTTGACCTAAAATGAGAACCATGCCTAATTTGTGACCTAATTTGGGTTTTTACGCAAATTAACTAGTCAAATGTGGTCAAACCTAAAATCAAATTTCACCATTAAATTCCTTAGGTTCAAATTAGGCTGGCACAAAAATTTGGGCCTAGGAGAAGACCATCTCGACCGACTTTACAAATTGGTCATCTTGAATTACTTTTTGACCCTTATCTTTTGAAACCCTTACACATAGCCCCCTATCTTTCCCGTCGTTCTTTGCAGAACGGTCCCGTTGAACGTGTACGAACCTACGCTAATGATGAGAGCCTCATCATGAGCCATAACTAGCTCATTTTGACCCAATAAAGAAGATAAAAGCTCCTACATAACCTAGAAGAAGGCCTAACTGAAGGAACAAGTGCCTTGAGAAGAAAACATGAAATAAAGGTTAAAACTGTAATTTTACCATTGCAATACATAAACGGGATTTCTCAGAGGAAAAACATAGGTCAAATGGTATAAAGGAGATAAAAAGAGGGTTGAGTCAATCAGAAATGGGTTCATGTGCAATCTAAGAACTAAATGACACTTGATAACCCTAAAACAGACCCGCTTAAATTAACAAGGTTTCGGTCAGAACAAAAAGCAAGTCAACCCTCTAAAAATCATGGAAAAACATCCTCTAGGGTTTAGAACACTTAATTTGGCCTTTGGAACCTAGTTTGACCTAGATTATGGTCCTAGCTCTTCAATTAACCTAATTTGGGTTTTTACGCAAAATGTCCAGTCAAACGAGGTCAAACCTGAAATCCAACTTCGCCATTGGATTCCTTAGGTCCAAATTAGGTTGATACCAAAATTTAGACCTAAGGAGAGGTCATCTTGACCTACTTTGCAATTTAGTACACCCAAATCACAAATTAGTCCCTATCTTTTGAATACCTTTGCAGAGAACCCCCTAGGTTCTTTGCCTCCTTTGCAAACCGGTCCTGCCGCCATTGCTAGGGCAGAACCGAGCTCCGGCGAGGTTCGGAGAGGGATTGCTCTCTAATCCCTCAGAGATTCCCTCCCAGAAATGGAAGGAGGATTCTCTGAGGAATCCCCTTCCTTATAAAGTCAATTACAATCGCTGGTGTGAACCCAATCTCTCGTGCGAACGCACGAGAGATTTGGGTATCCACCTTCCTTCCAACTCCGGCAAGCCGGCAGACCTATTTGCGCGCTCTCCACGCGCTGACAGGAGCGGCCAGCACCTATAAAACACCCCCCAGACCCTGCCGCAGGACCCGAGCTTGATTTGGCCGAGTGTCCACCCCCAATTCGTCTCCTCCTGCCCGGCCAAAAGTCCCAGCAAGCTCCGGCGAGCTCCCCTCCCTTCCCTCTTCGCTCTGCCACAAAACCAGTGGCAGAGTTAGCTTCCTGACTTCCCTCCGCGTCGCGCAGTACCCGCGCGCGCCGCCTCAGCCCCGTCGTCGCCGCCGTTCTCCCCCACTGGGCGTCATCTTCTTCGGCGACAGCAGGTACTGCTGTCCGCCTTTCGTCCCCTTTCGTCCTTACAATTAGGTTAGAACTCCTCTCCATCCTCTCCTCTATCTTTTCCCCCTGTTATCTCATCTGATTACCCCTCGACCGACGCTGACCACCCTCATCTTCCACATCACCGACCGACCTCCGGCGAGTCGCTTCCACCATTCCAGCCCCCCACACGGCTCGCCAACCACTTCAAGAGCTCCGCCTCACCACCAGGAACTCGCTCCACCCTATAACTGCCACTCCAGACCTCCATAATCACCCCCCGAACAACCCACCATCTCCGGCCACAGGTTGACCTAGGCACACACGCCTAGGCCGACCTGCGGCCTGCAGCATCGTCCACCGCCTTCTCCATGCCACGGCGAAGGTCTCTAGCTGATCTGATTGGGCCGAGAGGCTTGTTTTGTGCATGACAGTGTTTGAGCCGCTGCCGCCATGGACGACCTCTGATGAAGCTCCAACGAAGCTCCAGGCATCAAGCTTCCCAGGCTGCAGATGCAGGAGACTCACGCGAGTGTCGCGAGGTGGGTGAGCCTAGCACGGAGCACCAGCAAAGCCATCCGCTTGGGCAATTGCATACGAGAGTCTGCGGGCGCACGTGAAATCAGGGCAGAACCTTTAGTCCCACATCGTGGGATTGCAACACTCAGGTACGCTATAAATTGTATTTGTGCTTTAAGCTGGTTGCCTCCGTAAGCACAGGGGTGAGGTCCCTCACTGACCCCACACCCGCCTTGTCCGCGGCTTGACCACGCGGATCTGGCGGATCCGACCCGACCTAAGCCAACGCACTCCTCGCGCATCACACCACCTCCAGGTGCGCCTGGTCCCGGGTACGATCCGACCCGATTATGGCTGTGGCTCTGGGAGAGCGTCCATGAGTGAACTGCTTAAGAGAGAGACGCGCGGGTAGAGGGAGAAGGGTTAGGTTTTGCTCCTGTGCAGGCAGGCTGAACGCAGGAGAAGGACTTGGCCGCTAAAGAAGAAGAAGGAAAGGCAAGCCAAAGAAGAAAAGAAAGAAGGAGCAAGACAGAGAAGAAGAAGAAAGAAAGAAGCCTTCGCAGGAGAAGAAGGAAAGCAGAAGAAGAAGAAGAAGAAGAAGGCTTCGCAAGACAAGAAAGAAAGCAGAGAAAGAAGCAAACGAAGAAGAAAATGAGAGACTGCAGAAGAAGAAGAAGAAAAGGAGAAATACTTTTAAGACGTCTGATCTTGTGATCAGACGTCCAATTTCATATTTTTGTCCTAATTACTTTTAATTGCATACATTCATAGTTGAATTGATATTTTGAGTAAATTAGAGTGTTCAATTACATTTTGACTAGTAGTAAATTCCATTTGCTCCCTGTGATCGACCTCGGATACTCCGGTCTTCGAGTATTAAAATTCTTTATATATGTTTAAACGTTTTGTCAGTTGTACTACAACATGATATGCTTTAAACCCACACAAAAAGTCGACAACAGCTAACGTGTTTGGTTTTAGAAAACCTGTCGTTGTAGTTCGAAAGCGAAGAATTCATGTTCAACAAATAAAATTTATACCGAAATTAAAATTCCAGGTCGAACACAGGGAGGCAGACGTTTGATTTAAAAACTACGCGTTCCTTTTTATTTGTTACAGAATAATTCAATTTAGAACCATCTAATTATTTACAATAAATAAAAGAGAGAGAGAGAGTAAGAGAGAAAGAGAATATTACACAGAGAAATCAAAATGAGATGTCGATTAAACAAGGAATTTTTGTATTGAAGAGATTGTTCATTACAACTAGAAAGCATAAAACAATTACTCTAGAAAGCGATAAATTTACTCTAGAAAGCATTAAAAGAATGGAGAGAGAAATGTCCTCCTCGACGATTGCTTGGAGGACGAGTAGATTAATCTAGAAAGCAGTAAATCTATACTAGAAAGCGGTAAAAAGAATAGGGAGAGAGAAATCCTCCTCGACGGTTGCTCGGAGGACAAGCCGAACGGGACGACGCCTGGACGAAGGAGAACGAAGTAGGACGAAGGAGGATGAAGCAGAAGAACGGGAACGGAGCAGCACGCCGTTGTCGTCGCGGGATCCACTTCCGAAGGGGAACGAAAATTGGACTTTATCTCGCGAGAAGCATCCTGGGTGTGGGACAAGCTTCTCTTGAGCTTTGGAGGGGTAGAGAAGAGAAAGAAGGGATGAGAATTTCGTATGGAGGGGGTCTCGTTTTATAGTTGCAAGGAGTGGGGGCAAAATAGACATTACATCTTCAAAATAATAAATAAGGGTCTTTAGTGACGGATAAATCCGTCACTAAAGCCCTGACGTGGCCGTCGTCGCCGCGCCCACGCGCGCCCGCTCGGCTGCCCGCGTGCATAACGCCTACGCACGTCCGCGAAGTCTCAGCCGTCCGATCGCGAGATCGGACGGCTTAAAATTGCGCCTTCACCGCTGCCGCCTGCCTGTGCGTGCGATCGCACGTTCACGCGCGCGTCCAATCGCGCGTCGGCGCTATCGGGCGCGCGCGGCCGTTGGATTGCGATCGTGCGGATGATTGGAGGCGCGCCACCGCTCCAATTTCTGCGGGGCGCGGCTCGAACACGCATCCCTGCTTCGCGTTAGAGCGCTCAACCGCTGCGCTGCGGTCGCGTTTGTGTCGAGCGCTTGACTTCAGCGCGGGCGCGTTGCAGCCGTTGGATCGAGATCCAACGACGGAGAGGAGACGAGTGCGCGGTCTTCACAAAATGCAAGCGGCCGTTTGGGCGGCTGAGATGGCACCACGTGACGTCATCTTGGCCGTCCATCTTCTGGAAGTTGTAGATGGTGCCACAGATGTCGGATTGACTCGATTTTTGTGTCGTTGGGCTGCGATCATCGATCCGAATTCATCCGTACGGTCGGATTTGTCATCTGAAGTGCGGATTTACACCATCCTGGCCCTTGATCTTCTAGGGTTCCCCGGTCTCTATCTGATGCTACGGATGCCTGATTAGGGCGATCTTGGAGTCGTTGAACTCCAATCGTCGCCCTGATCACATCCATACGGTTGGATCTTTGATCCGAGGCCCCGATAAAATGTTTTCCCTGTCCAAGCACATAAAAGGAGACAATTAACCTCCATTTTATTCAAACTACTTTAAATGCGAGATGATGCATGTTATGCAATATTTATATCATGAAATGCAATCCTATGCTTAAGAACATGCATAAATAGACATTTTAAGTAGTGTAAATGTATTTACATCAGGTCCTCCCTGCCACTCCGTGCAGGCGCCATACCTCCGGCGACCTTGCACGAAGGATGGCGCCGCGCAAGGTATGGCGCCCGTTCTCAGGAATGAACGGGGGGTTCCATGCGTCGTCCTCTATTGCAGGGACCCTCCCCTATGACCTGCGGCTGCCCATGCCTCTCATGCGAACGCACGAAAGGCATGGGTCTCCATCTCCGGCCATCTCCGGCGAGCTCCCCACGTCGCTCCCTTGGGCCACTCTCCTTACCAGCACCTTTATAAGGAGCGGCAGGGGCTGCCGTCCACTCCAAGCTAGTTCTGGCCAAGAAAATCTCCCTCTTTCGTCTCCTCTCTCTCCAGTCAGACTACCCTAGCTTCCAACGAACTCTCCTCCTCCTCCTCGTCGCTCTACTTCCATACCTGCAGCAGAGCGCAGAGCCTACTTTGCCTCGTCATCCCACGCCAGGCCGTACCAGCTGGCATCCTCAGATCTCTTCCTCGTCGCCATCACTCCCCCTCTGGGCGTCTTCGTCCCCATCTCTGGCAGGTACGCGCCGGACAGTCTTCCTCTCCCTCTTTGTCGATTAAGTAGGTAGGAACTTTCTCCTTACTCTCCTCTCACTTTTCCCTTCTTGAATTAGTATTTTAAACCCCTCGACTGCCACGACCACCTTCATCTGCTCCACCTCCGGCCACCATCTCCGGTGAGATCGCTCCACTTCCACAGACCTTTCCACCCCTCGCCGACAAGCCCAGAAGCTCCCCTCACTCCACTTTAGCGTTTCCCCTACTCCATTCACCACCCTACACACTCTGAGCACCCCCCGAACACACCCACTTCCACGCACGCAGGTTGCCCTAGGCGCACGACCACAGGCACTCTCACAGCATGCCACCCCTTGCACCGCCTTTGCCACACTCTGGCGAAGCTCCCTGTGTTGTCTGACGTGGCCGTGAGGCCGTCTTCGTGATTTCAGGGTTCACCTTCCTCGCCGCCATTGATGAGCAGCAGGAGTTGCTTCCCAGGCAGCTCCAGGTCTCTTTGGCTCCAGGCGCAGGCTCCAGGCAACACGAGGCACGTCCGCAAAGGCGCCCAGGTTCTCAATTGGGAGCGCGAAGCTTTCACTGCTGCCCAATTGCCAGCTGCTTCTCGCCTACGGGCGAGCGGAGCGGAGGTGGGATTTTAGTCCCACCTCGTAAGTGTATGGGCGAACGCCTACAATTAATTGAAAAAGTGGTATAGACTCTTCGCCTCCGAATCCACACGGGGTAAGGTCCCTCACCTATCACCAGGTCTCGTCCGCGATGCACCCACATGGATCTGACCCGACTCGACACCCTCCTATGCACTCCTCGCGCACCACCCACGCTGGTGCGCCTGGACCCGGGCACGCAACCCAACCCGATTACCCGGCTCTGAGAAAGCTTACCAAAGAGAGATCCAGAGAGAGAGAGACACGGGGAATGGGTAGGGTAGGTTTTGTGCTGATATTTGCATGTGTGCGCAGGAGAGAAGGAAGAAGAAAGAGAAGAAGGAAGAAGAAAGAGAAGAAGAAAGGAAGGAAAGAAGCTGAAGGAAAAGAGGAGGAGCTGCACTGTAGCAACCGAGCAGTTAAGTCGTCTGAGCGCTGAATCAGACGTCGGCGAAAAAGGAGAGTCAGCAGCAAGAGAAGAAAAGAAAGAAGAAGGAGGGCCAGAGTAGAAAAAAGAAGAAAAAAAAAGAAAGAGGAACCACAGCTGCTAAGAAGAAGAAAGAAGAAGCAGAGAAGAAGAAAACAAGCTGAAGAGAAGAGCCAGCTGAAGAAAGAGAAGAAGAAAAAGCCAATTACTCTCTCTCTCTTAATCTTTTGTAAAACCTTATATATATTGTGAATTTATATGCTTCTGGAATTTTAGCTTTCTCCTTGAGTTCGACCTCGGGAAACTTTTCATTCCGAGTAATAAATTGTATTAGACTGGTGACCGTTTTTGTCATATACCACAATGACTATAATAACCACATCAACAAAGACGACAACCAGGTACCATGTACACGAAGGTCAGCTTACTTCCCTTAGCAGCTGCCTGTGGGCGGCAACTTCTAGAACCATCTGGTTCTCCGTATTATGGTATTCTTGTTTACATTCCCCATAGGGTTCGTACATGAGTTTTCTACATCCAGGTTGGAATATACGAAACAAGTAGTTCAATTTCCATATTTATCGCATTATTTGGTCCATTCCAGATAATACCGATAGTTTTTGATTACTCAATCATTCACATGTACTTTTCTTTAGCCTTAGTGTTCGTGCCACAACCTAGGGTTCAAAAATATACTCTAGAGCATGCATTTATTCATTTCTAGGGTTCATCTTAAGTCCTAGGATTAACTACTTGCATGTATTAAGTTAGAGATTTGTGGTTATAACCACTCTACCACGGTAACCGGGTGGAATGAGGGCTTGTACAGTAGCTCCTGACATCTCCGGAGGTCCTGTACACTCGATGGACTGGAGACCTAAGACATGGATCGATAAGTCAAAAAGGATCAGAATGATACAGACAAGGTATCATTACATAGAGAAACTCGTATGGAAAATAGAGACGTTTTGTTTGTGGAAAACCGACAACATTAGGGCCTTGTACGGGCCTAAAAACACACGGTCAGATAGAAATTAGACGTCTGGGAAAGGTTCCAGGTGTCTTAAAACATTTCTCAGGGATACCTCTCTTGGTGTGCCTCTATCAGACGTCTGGAGATGCTCTCGGATGTCTGAAACTGCCTCGGTCCGCCTTCCAACTTTTGACACATATACGTACACTGTCAGGACTCTGGCAGAGAAGAAATACGGAAAGTAGGTCCCTTCCAGACATCTCACTATACCTTCGGATGTCCGGTAAGACGTCTGGATGTCGCTCTGGACGTCTGATTTCGTGGAAAAAGACTTCCATGGAAATTGCTCTGGCTTACCTTGCCGCAGGCATTGCAGCAAAACAGTGCAGCACTCTCCGCTCTCGCGCTCAGACTCGTGATCAGCTCTCCGCTCTCCGTTCACCCTCGCTCTGGCTCCTTGCTCTCTCTCTTGCTCGGCTGTGGACGTGAGGCGAAGAAGAGGATGAGGGTTTATAAAGGGAGAGGAGGAGAGGGGAAGCGTATGGGCGAGGTGTGGCACGGAGTGGTGTCGTAGGGGAAGGTGCGGTGAGGTGCAGGTGAAGGAGAAGGCATGGCGTACATATGGTACACACTGAAGAGAAAAAGTATTTTCAGGCGTCCGTTGATCTTTCCAGACATCTGGACAGAGTCTAGTGAATTTCCCAGACATCTTAAATAACCAAAGGGTGACGGGTCGTTTCAAATGGTGATAACTTGTAACCATCAAAAGGGACTTCCGTTGTTGATGGGGGTACTTCTCTCATTGCTGCTTTGCATAATTCTTAAGTTGCATGCTGATTGAGTATCTCCACATGTTGGAAGTCGAAGTAACTAATGGCATACATATCCAATGATCAGGACATATGGAATATTATATATCATGAGTTCTTAATTACTAGGTGTAAGGACAGGAGAAGCTTGCATGTATCATACACCACAGGATCTCAGAGGGACAACATGATGAGGTTTTTAACTTATTTGCTCTTTACCCTATGCTAACATTTGAATTAGGCTTCGATAGTGAGCCTAATGAGCTAAGCTGGGCCTTGCTTGAGTTCGAGTTTAACTAAACTCATATGAGTCGTCTGAAGCTCAACAAATTTGAGCACAAGACAACTCACAATTATGCCAGTTTAAATTTGTTAAGTCACATCACTTAGATGATTTTGAACTCATATACATCCAAAATTGAAACTCGTAGGCAATCTTACTCTATGCAAATGCATAAGGATGTATTCTCATCTAATTCCTAGCTACCATATCCATTTTCATGAACATCCAGGTTCCAAATCTTCAAAGGAAACGTTTGTACGTGGATATAGATATATAATCCCGACACATTCTTTTAAGTTTTTGCCTTCTTTGTCCCTATTCCCATAATAAAGAATAAATATGCATCGGTAAGTACATGATTTTCTACTTTATGTACATATGTTGAATTTTTAAAAAATATCTAGCATACCTAAAATTTCACCAAAGATCTCACCTTAGGTGCATCTCAATCCTCCGATGAATTGACATCTGATGGTAAAAGGAGGTCTGAGGTGAACTTTTTGATGAGATCCCACGTGTGCCTACCACTGTCACTTTTTATTTCATGCATGTATCGCAAAAAGTATGAAATGTAAAAGTAAAGGACTTTGAGAGAGAAAATATTGACACGGACACATACCCCTGGTCCCACGGGAGAGCTACGTACGTATGTAAGCAGTGCGTAAATTTACATCTTTTTTCCCACATCATTATCAGTATGTGGGAAAAGTCCACATGAACGTCCGTTTCCAATCAGAATCCCACGTAAGATCTATATGATCCACACCGATATCTAGGCACTAAAAAATTCACCAGATTTACTTGGTGAGTCGCCCATCAAAGATTCCACATGCCGTATCAACGTGGTGGTATTTCTATTTACGTTGGATTAAATATTTAATTTATTTTTTATTTACATCAGTTTAAGTAAATTTAATCTAAGATAAAATTAATTATTATTTCTGTAAAATAATTTTAATCACTAAAATATTTAAATAAATTAACTTTCTTATTCTATTTCTTTAACTTCTTACATAAATTTATTCTCTTTATTAAACAGACCATCAATAAAGACAAATCGAATTATGGACACACCATCAAGCAATATATATATTAGAAAAAAGAATATGAAATTTATCAGTACAAAATTTACTTAAATTTGAAATTTTATTTTAAAATAGTATTTATAATAAAAAGTTATTAGATAAACTTTACCAAAATTATAAGCATGTGAATATCAAGATTGCATAAAAAAAATAAATTTGTGAAATAAATTGGATAAGTGAAATATATGATAAAATAAGTAAATTAATTTATTTAGATGCTGTGATGAATTAAAATTATTCTACAAATAAAGTGAAATAATTTTACGTCGTTAACGTGACGTAAGTATGAGATAAATTAAGTGAGAAATTAGAAACTTAATCTGTCAATCAATTACAGTGTAAAAGAAAATCCGAATGGGATGGCGTTCCCTAATTCGGAGATTATCTAAGGGGAAAGAGGAGCAGAGGGAACCCCTCCTCTTGCAGAAATAAATACCCCTCCAGAGTGTTCCTTCCACCTCTCTCTCCACATCGCAATCTTCTCCCTTTGCTCTATCTCCTCCGCCTCCGGTCCTCCATTTTCCGTAAGTCTATTCCCTTTCCACGCGATTCCCTCTGATGTATTATTTTTTGTGATATCTCCTCGTCCTCCTCGTAGCAGCGTTCGCATTTCAGATCTTCGCGTGCGCGTTTTCGTTTGGGTTATGTCTCGATCGATAGGCAGTTCGGATTTGGTTAGGTCTTGTCGGAGTTTGATCCGTTCTTGTTGGATGGGAAGTAGCGTAGTGGACACTACCGTTTGTGCGTCACCTCATCCTTTGTTTCTTTTATTGTTTTCAAAAACACATTCGATTGCTTGGAAGTTGTGGGTTTTGTTTTTGCATTTATTTATTTTTAGGTATTTATTTCACTGTTTGCTTGAGTGCTTCGGTTGCTCGACTGAGATCTGTTGATCTTCTCGTAGATTTAAACCCAAAAGTACCTCTCTCTTTTTATTTCTTTTTTCTTTTTTTTTTTTCTTGTTTTAAATTGGTAAAGATAGTACTCCTATGCCTATGCCCGCCCTGGTGCTACAGTCGGGGAATGTGATGTGCGTGACACCATTGCAAGGAGTGTTAACCCATCAGTTTGCTAGCATGTGTTTGGTAAACCCCATGATCTAGCTATCAAAGGGTCAGTGGAGTGGTAAAATCTCCTACATTAGTACATGAGGGGAGCCGGACCCTTCATGCATTTGGTGACGTTTGACTAAAAATTAAATGAATGGGTGGTGAATGGACCCAATTGATTTCTTTCCTTCCAAGGTAAGAATTATTTTTGTTGGGATCGAATAAAATTCTTGACGTTGGATTTATGGGATTGGAAAAGATGCCATTGTAAGGCCAGTTTTCGTCGTCAATCTCCGTTCTGTAGTTGGTTGGTGGGGACATAAGCCTCTTTCCCTTTGAAATGGTTGGTGGGCATTTGTTCAGTTCATATTTTATGGGTGTTTCCACGTGTTTGGGTGGACAAAGGAGTGGTCTCTGTGAGGGGGTGATTGATAGCTGTGTTTACCTTTGCTTGGACCTGCAAGATGCCATGTGTTCCCTGATGTTTTCAAGTGGATACTAATTGTTCCATGCTAATTTGTTCAGGAGGTGTTTTAGAGGCACTTAAACGTTGATTTGTCGGAGATGTCGAGAACGGGAGCACTGGATCTAGCAACAGGTGTTGGGGGGAAGATAGAGAAGAAGGACGTTCAATCTGCCGTGGGGCAGTATGCACCTATGCTACCCATTGTTTTGATTTTTTTTTTAATTACTTTTTTCTATATATGTCAATTCATTCATGTGCATGTTGGTTGGCTCTGGTTATCTATGGCTAGGTAGTGTGGTCATCATAGTTTATTGGTGAACTGGTGTAGTGCGTGTGGTTACAACAGGCGCTGCCCCCCCTCCACCCCGGTTGGTCTATGGTCATGATTTATTACTCAATTAATTTGATATGGTCCTCTTGGAAGGAATTATTGAGACTTTGATGATTTCAAGTGCTCTCTTATATAGAAAGAGACAAAAAAGGATAAAAGTACAATAGTGTCCTTGAGGAGTTAAAAGTTTAAAAATCCATACAAATAACAAATAATAATATATGTCAACACTTCCCCTTAAATTGAAACATAGATATTTATTATGTTTAGTTTGGATACACATGAATCAAATAAGGATTTGACCAAGGGCTTGGTAAAAATATTTGTAATATGCTCCTCAGATGTGATTGATGTTGTATATAGCAACCTCTTTTGAATGATATCTCTGGTATAATGGCAATCAACCTCAACATGTTTCGTTTTCTCGTGAAATACTGAGTTATAGGCAATGAAGGTGACTGCTCGGTTATCACACTACATCTCCATTAGGCTAAAGAATTGTATCTGGAGGTCAGTGAGTATGGACCTGATCCACATCATCTTTACAATCGTCTGAGCCATGGCCCTATACTCAGACTTGACACTTGACTTCGCAACTGTGCCTTGTTTCTTACTCTTCCACGTGTTTAGACTCTTTGTCAAAATGGTGCAGAACCTAGTAGTGGATTTGCAGTCCACATGGCATCCGACGTAGTCTGCATCAGAATAGTCAACTGAGTTCATAGAAGATCCCTTGGAGAAGGAGACCTTTCCTAGGAGCCTTCTTGATATATCGGAGCACCATCAATGCTGCATCCCAATGCTGACGTGTTTGCTTGGCCATGAACTGACTCAATCTTCCCACCGCAAAGGAGATATCTGGTCTTGTGATAGTGAGATATAGCAACTTGCCCACAAGCTACCTGTGTTGCCTCCTGTCCACCAATTGTACATTATTATCATAAAGTAGCATTTTGGGGTTTATAGGATATTGGCATCCTTGGCTCCAAGCATACCATCTTCTATAAGATGTTTAATGCATACTTCCTCTGAGATAGGACTATGTCCTTTTTGCTGCAAGTAACCTCAATTTCAAGAAAATATAGTAAAGCCCTTAAAATCTTTCATGACAAGCTACATTGCTAGAATGCGTTTAACCTCAGTAACACACTGCTCATCATTTCCTATGACAATTAAATCATCGACATGTACAAATACCGCAGTATCTCATCCAATCCTTCTAACAAAGAGAAATAAATCAGCTATCGATCTCCTGAATCCAGCTGCCTTTACAACCTGAGACAACTTCTACAACCATGCTCTGGGACTCTACTTAAGGCTGTAGATGACCTTCTGTGATCAGCATACACACTCCCC
The DNA here is from genome assembly GCA_037157565.1 of Thalassia testudinum. NCBI lineage: Eukaryota > Viridiplantae > Streptophyta > Magnoliopsida > Alismatales > Hydrocharitaceae > Thalassia > Thalassia testudinum. The sequence continues at coordinate 84,881,297 of JAZHRO010000022.1, forward strand.
TTGAGCCTTAAACCCAGGTGGATGTTGCATGTAGACTTCCTTTTGGAGATCACCATAGAGGAATGCATTCTTTACGTCCAGCTGATATAAAGGTCAATCTAGTTGAACTGTCACTGTGACCAACACCCGTACCATAGGAAGTTTAGCTACTGGTGAAAAGGTGTTAAAGAAGTCCACTCCATAGGTTTAGGTGAACCTCTTTACCACAAGGCATGCTTTGTATCGACAATATCTCCATCGGGGTTGAACTTCACAGTGAACACCCATCAACAGCCAACAATCGTAGCATCTAGAAGTGGAGTGAGCTCCTAGATTCCACGGCCTCTAAGAGCTGCCATCTTGTCCTTCATGGTTGTTCGCCACTTCGGATTAAGTATGGCCTCACGATGAGTCGCTGGAATCTAAGTTACAGCCAACGCCTGAGTGAATCCTGCAAACCCAGAGGCTAAGCCATCAATAGTAAGTGCCTCAACCGTGGGATAAGTAGTGTAAGTCCGTGGTCTCTTCTAAATGGCTATTGGAAGATTTAGATCATCATTTGTCACATCATCTGTCTTGTTCCTGTGATTAGCACATGGCAAACACACGTTAGTGTCTAAAGGACTCACCTAAGAATCCAATGGTGAAGGCGAGGGTGGGGGGTTCTGAAAAGTAGTATGAGGACGGATATATGCCTGAAGTGGCTCAGTCAGACCAGGAAAGGATAATGTAACAGATGGTGTTAGTAGTGTAGTAGAGAGGAATCTTGGGAAACCTCCCAAAGTAAATGGGTGTAAATGGCATATGTGCCATGTCACCCTCAAAAGGCGTCTCAGTAGTAGAAGTAGAGAAGAAAGGTATTACCTCATGAAAGGTAACATTCGTCGAAACAAAATGTCGAGAAGTAATCGGATCAAAACATCGATACCTTTTTGCGTCAGAGTATACCCAAGGAAAATATACTTAATTGCTCTCGGTGCTAATTTATATCGACCCGGTCTCAACAGGTGGACAAAAGTAACATAATCAAAAGTCTGAGAGGTGACGTGAAATAGGGATCTATCAGGATACATAACCTGCAATGGAATCCGTTCATGTAAAGTAGCATTAGGCATCCTATTGATCAGAAAATAGGTAGTCAAAATAGCTTCACCCTAGGAAAAAGAGGGGACCAAATGGTGAATCAACAATATATGAGTAATATCAAGAATACAACAATGTTTCCTCTCAGCAACACCACTCTGTTAAGAGGTGTGGGGGCATATGGTCTCATGGATAATGCCACAACTGGAGAAGAAAATGCGCAATCGAGCAGTACAAAACTATAAGGTGTTATCAAATTAAAATCGCTTCACTAAAAAAAATGTTGAGTTTTTATTTCCTTCACAAAATTTTCAATAATTTATTCCACATCGAACTTATTCTTCAAGAGAAATATCCAAAAAACACAGGTAAAATCATGCACTAACACAAGATAATATATGTTCCTAAGTCGATCAAGAGTACAACTGAGACCCCAAACATCCATATTAATCAAATCAAACATAGCAACAGAAGAAACTGAAGTTGAAGTGGAAAAACTAGCCTGATGGTGCTTGCTCAGCTGACAAGTATCACAAGTAAGAGCAATAGTGAAAGGTATGTGCAGCAAAACACATCTGAGGCAATGATAGGCAAGCGGCCGAGGCGGTGATGCCACTGGAGAGGAGATCCAGCAGAAGCAAGGCCCTGGGTGGCAGAAGCAGTAACAACAATACGACTCAAATGGTACACCTCCTGTTCCTCACGTCATTCACTAATCGTCTTCCCAATGAACTTACCCTGCAAGACACAAGAAGACACATCAAAGATAACTCGGCAGTTCAGATCTATGATAATACTACTAACAGACAGTAAATTCAATGAAAAATCAGACACAGAAAATATCTGTCAGCTTCAAAATAGGAGATAAAGGCATATCTCCTTTGCCAACAAGTGGCAAATGTTTCACAGTCCTAGCTAGTGTGACTAGTGCTAATTGAGAGAAAGATCCCATGTTACCACATAGGTCAATCAACCAATCACCAGAGGATAAGAGTAATGACATACCAGTCGCAGGTGCTTCAGAGGAGGTGGCAATAGCTACAGTATCTGGGGGCTGAGAAGAGAATGCCTGAGTCAACTGAGCAATCTGCTACCGTAAAGCTCAATCTCTGTGCTAAGGGAGCTAACATTAGGACTAAGGAGGGCTCCATCAGTGATCTCGGGTGCCGGATTGGCCACGGGTGGCTTACCATGCTTCTGCTTGCATGTATCCTCAGAGTGACTAAGTTTACCATAGTAAGTTCATAGAGCCTAGTGCGTGTACCAGAAGAGCATCTACATGCACAACTACGTGTAGGAGGGGGAGCACCCCTACCACGCTCAAGGATCCCAGCCAGTTTGGACGTCTGAGCACTAGAGTCAAGAGTAGGAGTGCGCACCGCTACTTTGCTGAGGCTACCATAAGCTTCCTCCAGGGTAGGAAGCTCAGGAGCGGTGAGGATCTTATCTCTGACTGCCGTATACTTAGGTCCTAGGCCTGCCAAGAGAAGGGAGATTGCCAACTGTCTTATAGAGCTCCTCTACGACTCACAGGCACACCTCGGCATGTAGGAGTGATGTCTCTCCAGCATTTCCTTCATGAGGGAGTAGTACTGTGGCAGCTTGCGTCATTCCTGATGCAAGTAGAAGAGGTCGTAAAAGACCTGAGAAACCTGTGCGGAGTTCTTGGCATGTAAGTCTCATACAATGACTCCCACATCTCCGTCGCTGTGGCACACTACATGATCTCATCCCTTATTTGGGGAATAACCATCTGCATGAGTCATGCACAGACCATGGCGTGTCTCTATCTCAATTGGCATTTGTGCCAGTCTTGTTTCTAAGCTCTGGATCCGGAAGAATGTGGCTCTTCCCATGACCCCTGACAGTCATGAGGAAGGTCTGGGACCATTGCGGGTAGTTGGTTTCATCTAACTTGATGAGATCGAAGAACGAATTTTTAAGTACCCGAGTATCGGAAAGAGAGCTCGACGTCACCTTGGACTGATCATCTGAAGCTTTCTTCGTAATTCGGAAGCCTCGATCAACCTTTTATCATCAAGAAAACATCAATAGATTTGAAACAAGATGTGTTCAGATCTGCATCTTTGACAAGAAGCCCCCTTGAACAGGCATTGGCCTACCCGGGTGTGGGGAGAACACTCGAGGCGGCCCCAAGGGGACCTAGACTTCCTCTCCTTGCAACAATGAGGGATGTAGCCCTTAGAATAGGGTTACAAACCCCTCAAGATTGTTGCTGGTCACGCGCACGAAGGCCAAGGTGTCGTGGGCATGCTGTAGAGGTGTCACCAATCAGTTGCACCACTGCCTGACCACTGCAGATCATGTGTGCCGCCGCAGGAGCCGTCGCAGGACCGCCGCAGATCCCGCGTGCCGTTGCTAGAGGCATTGCCAACCGCTGCTGCTCCTATTCCAGACCACTAGGCCTCGCTAGAGGTGCTGCAGGCTGCTAATTGACTGCCACAAATCCTGCGTGCTACCTCTGGAGGCGTCGTCGATCGTTGTTGCTCTTATTCCAATGCCAGTAGGCCTCGCTGGAGGTGCTGCAAGTCGTCGATCGCCGCCGCTGGAGGTGGAGCACAACACGCAGAGGGTTGGTGCACCAGCACTTAGGGAGAGAGAGAGAGAGGGGTTCGGTGGGTAGGGTTTCAGAGGCCTTGGGGGTGGGATACCTAGAGCCATAGTCTGTGATCTTTGCTCTGATACTAAATTGGATGAAATGAGTTAAGCTTTTATTGAAAATCTCAGGCTCTCTTATATATAGAGATAGAGCAAAAATGGTAAAAATACAAGAGTGTTCCCGAGGAGCTAAACGTCCAAAAACCCATATAAATAACAAATAACAATATGTGTTAACAGTTTATTGCTCATGTAATTTGCTGTGGCCCCCTTGGAAGGAATTATTATGGTCATGGTTTATTGCTTAACCGGTTTGATGTGGTACTCTTGGAAGTAATTATTAATATTTTAATGATTGCAAGTGGTCCCTCCGGTTCATTTTTATGTCTTGGTAGAGTAGGGTCGTGGCCTATTGCTCAACTAGTTCGATGTTGGCCCTCTTGGCAATTATTAACATGCTAATGGTTGCAAGTGTTCCCTCTAATTAGAGTAATTTTTGCTGTGAAAAGACACAAATATTCTCGAGTCAAAATGGAAATAATCGGAGAATCAACACGACTTCAGTTTTCAGTTGACTGGCATGTCAGGTTTATTTGCCTGCCTTTTAGGCGAATAAAACAACACTAGGATTGTGTTGGTTGAATGATGTGATCTTTCATTTCTGCTGTGTTTCCCTTGCTCAGTTGGCACAAATGCGTGCTGGCTTACTTGGGTAAGTTGATCACAGCGGGGAACAAACTCTAGTTTTACGAGCTTTGGTGGATAGGTGGTAGAGATGCATTTAAATGTGCCCATAGAACATTTCTATACGTAGCCATGAAAACTTACACGTGATTGGAATTTGGGATTGACCTCATCTGCAACTTTAGTTATGAAAACAGTATTCTTGGACTGTTCTGGTGGATATAAGTTTTGTGCATTGCAAGAAATCACAAGAAATTGTATCCGCAGGCAATATTGATGGCATTTATGTATGTCCGAGAAAAAACACAGACATTCTGTTGCTTTTTTAATCCTATTGAGTTCTGTGTGTTTATAGTACGAGAAAAATTAAGATCAATGGAATGAGAAGTGACCTATTTTTTTTCCACGAAATATTAGGATTACTACCTTCTACAAATGTGAAATATTGGATTAGTAGCACAAAATGAGAACAAATATGGACCAATTTATATTTTACTTGGAGATTCATCATCTAGTCCCAAAGGGGACAAACCACTAAATGATACCACTCTCCTTGGTAGGAACAACTTGCATTTGTTTTGTTCTTTCCCAACAATGGCTGGAAGGACCAACTTGTGTGTTTTAATGAACAGTAATTTTACCTTTTCAAAAAAAAAGAAAAAAACAGCAGTTCTACAATTATTTCTCTGGTTAATATGCTTCCTTGTGACTTTTTAGTCGTAGGTGTACGAGAGAACTAAGATTGGTACACATTAGCAATAAATTCTCTGTCTTTCAACTTCTTGTTTTTTTTTTTTTTTTAACATATGCTGGACTTCTTTTGTTCAACTTTATTTTTTCAGGTACACTTTTGTTGGATCTGTTTTGCAACTGATGGGACTTTTGTTGATTATTTTCTGCAACTTACCAAGATGGCTATTTTTCTTCTATTCAGATATGAGAAGTACCACGTCTGTTTCGGAGGAGATGAGGAAGCTAGAAAAACCAACTACAGCGATATGGTAAGTGGAGGCATTCATATTTGGCTGGATGCATGGAACTAATTCTATGGCAGTCATTTCTCTTGTACATTTGTCTCCTAATCTTATCATCTTGATTTGGTGGTATTATATTCTTATTATGCCATCTGTCTTTGTATTTCAGGTAAACAAATACTATGATCTTGCAACGAGCTTCTATGAATTTGGATGGGGAGAATCCTTTCATTTTGCTCATAGGTATCTATCATTGCATTCTATGTTTCAGAATATGCACAGTGACTGATTTACAATCCCTTTCCATGGTTTCTGAAATCATTGATCTGAGCACATCAAATCATTTAGGTTCAAAGGGGAAGCACTTAATGAAAGCATAAAGAGGCACGAGCATTTCCTTGCTTTGCAACTAGGCTTGAAACCGGGGATGAAGGTAAAAATATATTCACTGTTTCTGTGAACACATTTCTCTTCTTATTTTAACTCTGCCTTTTTCCTTATCCAGGTTTTAGATGTAGGGTGTGGCATAGGTGGACCTTTGCGGGAAATATCTAGGTTTAGGTATTATCGTTTTCTCCAGAAGCTCATATCTTATTTTGCAGCTTCATTTTTGTAGTTACTTTGAAACTGTCATAAAAGATGGGATTATGCATAAAAAATATAAATTCGGGTTTCATTTCCAGATTTATTTTCTTAACATGGAGGCAGCATGTAGCTAACAGAAATTTTCGCAATAGTTGTTTGGAATTTAAATTGCAAAAGGATTTTTTCCTGGTAAAAACCAAAGGCTAAAGAGTTGTCTGGAGGCCATAGGTTTGGGTGAGGAAAACAGCTTCATGCAATGCCCATGTAGATTAGAACAAAATTAGTAGAACCTTTCCAGTGACTCTGCACATAGGAAGAGCTTCATGCACTATGCTGTCCTTTGAGATCGAAAAGCAGTTATTAAACCTCTAGTCTGATGCCTTTCTGCCTTGCGGCAGCACTCTCATGTAGTCTCTGAAATGTTAGCTCCATAGTGAAGCTGTCAGGGAATTCCAGAAATTTAATAGAGTGGAAAAATGAGAATATGACGTTCTACATTAGATATGAGATTAAATATATGACAACCTCTTCTGAAATGTGGAGACGGGTCATCTTTTAGCTGAAGATTGTTACGAAGTCTAGGTAGTTGTGTGGTTAGGAGTGATGCGTGTGGTGTGTTATTTTATTTTTTTACGAGGTTGTATGAAATTTACACCTACTTCTCTCTCTATATAAAGAGAGATAGGGTTAGATGAATAAATTGGTTTGCTCATTCTTCTTACTTGGTATCAGAGCATTGGTCTTAGACTGTGCTTCTAGTATCCTACCCCTCATGGCCTCCTAAACCCTAACCACCAAACTCTAATCGTCTCTCTTCCTTGTGAGTAGCAGCAGCACTTGGCAGAGCTCCGGCAACTCACTGCAGCACGTGCATTGCCAGCAGCACTCAGGTGGTGCAGGGAGGACCTACTGCACCATCATTGCGCTCAGGGGTGCTCGCGGCTACGTTATGGCGAGCTTGGGCCTCGGTAATGGCGTTGCGGCATCTAGGGCATATCGCGGCAGCGTTGCGACGACCTTGGGGCCCCTTTTAGCCTCCAGCAGCAACGCAGCAGCAACTAGGTGATGCTGAGGGTCCTGTTTGGCGGCAGTACTGCCTGTCGGTGGGGCTACTGTTGGAGGGCGTTGCCTCCTCCCATCAGCGGTGGTGGCAAGGACAGCCCAGACCAGTTGGGTAGTGGTCGTGAGGTCTTCTTTGCTCTCATGTGCGCTCTCGGTTGATCCTTGCAACGCGAGATCATGGCCCTAACAAGATTTCTAGAACTGTTTTTGTCCAAATTTTGTGTTAGGATCTGTTTTTGTGAAGTTTGGTGTTCTACATGATCTGAAAAGTGGATTTTCAGATCTGACCATCTGCTGCTACAGTCCTTTGATATGCCCAGCTGTAGGTTGCACCAAGGTTGTTGGTTGCAAACTACATTGGTAATGATGGTTTGATTTTTTCTTTACTTGGCCGATCTACCCTGATTGCCTAGTACAACTCCCTATGATGTTGATGTTGGTCCAAGCATCTCTACCACACAGAGGTTGGTAGAGGCTATGGTGACCATTACCAGGAGTGAGTATGAGGGACTACTCCGTGGTTGTAGCCATCATGATTGGCTCCAAGGGGCTAACGAGTTGGGCTCCATTGCACGCAACAAGAATCAGGGAAGTACGGAGTCGTTGGTTGACTCAGGAGCTTCACGGCATCTCAGTGGAGATCAGAATCATTTTACCCATCTCGGATTCGTACTCGCAGGTAGGACTATACAAGTTGCAGATGGTAGGCATTCCAGGATAGAAGGTCAAGGGGAGGTACCTGTGACTCATACCTTGAGATTGCTCGATGTTTCTTATGTGCCAGGCTTTCCTATGAGCTTACTCTCAGTAAGTACAATTACCAAGAAACTTAATTGTCGTGTTATTTTTGATGATGTGGATTGTGTCAATAAAGATAAATTGACAGGGAGGAGGATTGCCAGTGGAAATGTAGAGGGTGGAGTATATCGCCTTACTTAGACTCCACTCGCATGTGTATGTCAAAGGGATGTATCTTTTGCTCCTAGGAGTGTATTTCAGTGGCTTCTCAGGCTTGGACATCTTCCTCTGGAGAGTCTTCTTAGAGTCATTCCGCACATATCTCTTGCTGCCAGGATATGCTGTGATGCATGTTAGATGGGCAAGAAGTATCATCGTTCCTCCTGTCCTGTGAGCACTCGTTCTGGATCCACAGCCTTGTTTGAGTTGTTGCACGTGGACGTATGGGGGCTAAGCAGGATACCAGATAGGATGGGTCACCGTTACTATTTAGTAGTTGCTGATGATTTCTCACGCCTATCTTGGGTATTCTTGTTGAAGAACAAATCATATGTTGGATTTAACATTCAAAATCTCATATTAGAGACCAAGAATTAGCATTCAGTTATTGTTAAAGTAGTAAGATCTGATAATGCACTTGAGCTATGCACTGCTAGGTTATCTGCATTCTACAGGTCCCATGGGATAGTGCATCAGACCATGTGTGCTGACACTTCTTAGCAGAATAAGGTGGCTGAGAGAAAGCATAGACATCTTTTAGATGTGACCCGTACCTTGTTGATCCATCATAGTGTGCCTCCGTTATATTGGGGGATGCAGTTCTCACGGCTTGTTATTTGATCAACAGGATGCCCAGTTCAGTACTTCATGAGCAGACACCTTGGCATATAGTACATCCTGAGTGGGAGCTTTTTCACATACCACCACGAGTGTTTGGCTATGTTGCATTTGTTCACCTTTCTCCAGGATGAGACAAGTTGGCACCACAAGCAGTTAAGTGTGTGTTCTTGGGATATTCATGAACTTAGAAAGGATATAGATGCTTGGATCCTCTCACTGGTAGGCACTATGTAAGCGCGGACTTTATCTTTCATGAGTTTATCCCATTTTTTTTACTGTTGTACAGAGTTTACCTTAAGAGGATATGGAGGCTCCCATGCCTATATTATGTTAGAGGAGGTATCTATTTCTACTCCCCCACCTACTACGCCTGATCCTGTGAAGTTCTCTAAGCCCATTGTTACATATCAATGACCTCACAGGACTTTTCAAATGCCATCTCTTACAGATGACACAAAGATTCCACCTTCTGCACCTCAAGAGACCACAGATAGGTTGCAAAGTAATGATACGGCACCCCTGACGATAAATGTCTGGATGAGGATATTTCTGCTTTATAAACAGGACAGGAGAATCAGATAGCTGATCTTGACCTGCCTATTGCCATTAGGAGGGCACTCCGCACCTGTGAGTCCAGATACCGTGTTGCAGGTAGTCTGGCTATTGATGGCCTTTGGTTAGCTTTTGAGATCTTCTGTCGTGCTTTCTGCCATACCTATCCCTACCACCTAGCAGTAGGCCATGCTTGATCCAAAGTGGTGCCAGGCCATGGAGGATGAGATAACTGCTCTTACTTCATGTGGTACTTGGGAGCTTACACCTTTACCAGAGGATGCTACAGTAGTTGGCTGCAAATGGGTGTTTGCAGTCAAGTACAATCCAGATGGGTCAGTTGCATGCTACAAGCCCGACTTGTTGCTAAAGGGTTCACCCAGACCTATGGGGTGGACTTCTTTGACACTCTTACCGGTGGCTCGTCTATCTACGGTGAGAATTTTGATTTCTGTGGCAGTTCAGCGAGATTGGCATCTTTACCAGCTTGATGTGAATAATGCCTTTTTTTATGAAGATTTACAAGAGGAGGTCTACATGTAGCAGCCTCCTGGTTACGAGGTTTAGGGGGAGTGTGTATGCATGTTGCAGAAGGTCATCTATGGCCTCAAGCAGAGCCCGAAAGCTTGGTTTCAGAAGCTTTCCCAGGTGGTAGAGTCTGTAGGGTTCATTAGATCGTCTGCAGATCATTCTTTATTTGTCAGAAAGATCGGAAAAGGTACTGTGGCTCTTTTAGTCTATGTTGATGACTTGATTGTCACTAGTGATGATACGAGTGTAGCTGAGATCAAACAGACGTTGGCAGCTCAGTTTGTGATGAAGGATTTAGGGCCCTTGCGATATTTTCTTGGGATAGAGTAGCCTAGAGTAGGTGTGGTATTGTTTTATCTCAACGAAAATATGCCCTAGATGTGTTGAAAGGAGACAGGCATGCTGGGAGCCAAACCAATGAATATTCTCATGGACCTTAATGTGTGACTATATGACCGTGATGCAGAATCAGTTGATAGTAGGTAGTATCGTCAACTGATGGGGAAGTTGCTTTACTTGATGATTACTAGGCCATATATTTCCTTTGCCGTAGGTCAGTTGAGCCAATTTATGGAGAGGCCTACTAGACAACACTGGGATGCAATTATGATGGTACTTAGGTACTTGAAGAGAGCACCAGGATAGGGTCTTCTCTTCACTAGAGGGATATTTATGACTGTAGTTGGATATTCCGACGTAGATTATGTAGGTAGCCATTATGGTAGGAAATCTACCACAGGTTTTTGTATGTATATTGCAGGGAATCTGGTCACCTAGAAGAGCAAGAAACAAACTGCAGTATCCAGATTTAGTGCTGAGTCTGAGTATCGTGCTATGGCTCAGACCTCAGCACAATTAATGTGGGTGAGATCCTTGTTGAGTGATCTACATATGCAGATGGATGGGCTTATGGAACTGAGATGTGACAACAGGGTTGCCACTTATATTGCCAACAATCCCATACTTCATGAATGCACCAAATATGTGGAGGTGGATTGTCATTACACAAGAGATTTGATTCAAAAGAGATTTATCTTTACCTCCCAGGTTACCTCAGAGGCTTAGACAGTTGATATTGTCACCAAACCACTAGCTAGATCCGTATTTGATACATGACTATCCAAGCTGAATATGATTGATATATATGCTTCAGTTTGAAGGGAAGTGTTACGGAGTCTAAGCAGTTGTGTGGTTAGGAGTGGTGCGTGTGATGTGTTATTATATTTTATTTTCTTTATGGGGTTGTATAAAATTTATACCTACTTCTCTCTCTATATAAAGAGAGATAGGATTAGATAAATAAATTGATTTGCTCATTCTTCTAACTAAGATATCAATTCAACTTCTTGGGAACATGACACTGTCTTCCTTTCTATTGGCATCCTCGATCCAATCATGTTTATCTCACTATAAATTTTGGACCTTTAGTCATTTCCTTTCTATTTGAGTCTCTTCTTTCAAAGGAAGCACCTTATATTTATTCTTTTTTGGGGAAAGGAAAGCACTTTGTATTTATGTTTAAGGCAGTTTAGGTAGCGTTGATTCACTTAGACCCTATCGTAACATGGGATAATGTAGCCTTGTGGTGCTTTCCTCTACATTGTAGGGCCAGTGGCCACCTTTAATAAGTGTCTAAAGCATCCCAATAGCTGCTATTGATTACTTTTCTTTGATCCTTATGGTCGATTAGGATGATCTTAGTTGAAAAGGTCTTCACAGCCCAAAAGCATGAATTGGTATGCTGACCTACCCAATAATAGCAATCTCAAGGCATCGCTAAGACCTACGTGTCACCATGGGCCATATAGTGAACTACCTACTTCATGATAAGATTATGAATCAAAAGATGGTGGCTGAGACCATGACACAAGTGTAAGATCTCCTGTAGCTGACTATTATGTTAGCGGACCATTTTTAGCCTCCTTTCTGACTCGTCTATTGACATGCTGATTCACTCCATTGTAGCAATCTTAAGGTATTCTTAAAATTATTCTCCACCTTAACTGATCCTACAGGTTATGCAAATGTGAGAATTAATCAAGTTTGATGGTTAATACTATGACGCTTGAAAGTTGAAAAGCTCCCTGAAACCAAATTCTTCCTTGTTTTTGTTCAAATAAATCTTTAGTACTCCTGTAATGATGGACAAGGTGATGAAAATTTTGAGCATGTTTTAGTCTTGTAAATAAAAAAAAAACGCAAGAACATACAGACCTAGTTGAAAATTTGAAGAAAGATTTGTGCCAGGTAACTTCATTTTATCTAGTGAAGTTACGGGAGATCTGATTTGGAAGTGTCTTCCTTTTTGCCTTTCAAAAAAATGTGAAAAACATTTAACAGAAATGTTCTCTTGGAAAAAAAAACACTTAACTGAAATGTAGTCAGTATAACAAAACCCCCTAAAATACCAACTCGTGGTAGAAAAATTTGATCAATGGCTTTTACCTGCTTTTTGCGAGCCATTTTACATTCAGCTCTCGTAAGTGACTCTTGCATAGAGGAGTGCAGAAAATATCAATTGCTAAAACAAGGAAGCTTCTAATTTCTCAAGACTTTTGGACTTCAGGTACCGTTGAAGCTTTTGATGAAGCGTAATGGAGATGGAAGGAAGCCACCTTGGGCATCATTACTGTTGAAGTGAACAGTAGCATGAACAGTAACTTTACTGTTTTTGTAGAATAAAAATGAGAGGGGAGAGGAGTTTGGGAATAGAAAATATTATTGCAACTCAATTAATCATGTAGGTATTGCTCTCCACTTATAGAGAAGCAATCCTAATTCTATTTCTAAAAATAGAAAATAGAAAATCAAGTCCAATCAACCAAACATGGAAAATCAAATCTTAATTATCTCTAGAATAAAATATGCCATATATGACAACAAATAACTTGACATGCAAGTCAACTCAACTCCTAAAAAACCTAAGGCCATGGTGGCCAGCTCCAATGGACCTACTACTGCCATGTGGCAACCACATGATAGACCACGAGGCACTCTAAAATTATGAAAAATCTCTACACTCCCCCTCAAGTCAAACTTTGAGATGGGGTGTAGACTTGCCTTCAAGCTTCTTGTGGTGATAGAATGGTTAGTGATCCCATGCGTGATATTTGACGTATTTTCTCTGAGAAATCTCCTTTTTTGGAGGATGATAAAAAATTGGATATAAAGGCTCCATTGGTAAAGCACAAAGGTCACAAACCTCTTTATAATTTGATATATCTCTTTCTCCTTCTTAACTTTGGCCCCATCTTGTGTCTCCGTAGTATTTTAAACTCTGGTTTTGCCATCTTTTCTTCTTTGAGGATGAGGGTGATCGTGTGCCTCTATGTCCAAGAGTCGGGCTCTATATCTGGATGTTCCTTGGTACGCTAGATGATTCCACTCCCCCTCAATTTGGAGTCAGCATAAGGTTCTCTATTTCTCTGCATCTCGATGCCATTGCTTTTACACCCTATGAGTTTGGTGCTTTCGGGTGTGGATAAGGGCACTAGACGTAAATATGAGAAGTTGATGCAAAATCTCGATCTTGAAGTCTTGCACGAGTTCCATGTACAAGAGCAACCTCTAGTGAGTGGCGAGGAGATCTCCTTTCTTCGCGTGTGGACTGCGAAAGGCTCAAGAAGGTTTGCTCTGAATAGCATGTTGAAGTTTGATGAAGTGCAGCAGGGGTTGGAGGAAGGCACTTTGGGCACTATTACTGTTCACATGAACAGTTCCTTTACTGCTTTTGTAGAATAGAAGGGGAGAGAGAGGAGAGGAGAGGAGTCTTAGAATAGAGAATATTATTGCAACTCAATTAATCATGTATGTATTACTCTCTTTTTAAAGAGAAGCAATCATAATCCTATTTCTAAAAATAGAAAACAGAAAATCAAATGGAATCAACCAAACATGGAAAAATAAATCCTGATTTTCTCTAGAATAAAATCTACCACATATGACAACAAATAACTTAACATACAAGCCAACTCAACTCTTAAAAAACCTAAGGTCATGGTGGCCGATTCCTATGGACCTACTGCTGTCACGTGGCAGCCACATTGTAGTCCACGTTGCACTCTAAAATTCTGGAAAATCTTCACAGATACCAATAGCAAAAAGCCTTCTATTCTCTTCTGCCGTGCTTAGTTTGCCTGGTCAAGTGGATATATATATATATATATGTTCTGACCTTTTGATTCCAATTGTTATCTTGCATTAAACAATTCATTACTATAGTTTGGATAGTCAGAACTGACGATCTAATCTCATTACTATAGTTTAACATCAGTCACTGGATTAAACAACAATGAGTACCAGATCTCCAGAGGCATGGTAAATGTTCTTCTTGTCAGGGCTATAAAATGTTGACTGCAAATTATGTTTAGTAAACTCAAATTATAGTGAAGAATGTTGACCATCAGATTTTTTCAGGAACTTAACCGACTTGCAGGATTGGACAAAACTTGCAATTACGTGAAGGTCCATTCCATCAGCTCTTCTTCCATTTCTTTCTTTGAATTGCCATTTCCAGATCTGTGTCGGTCCTAAATAGTGTGTTTTTCTTATTGTGAAGTACCAATGTAAATTTTTTTCAGCATTCTCTTACAGGAGTCATATACCTTAATTTATGCAGGCAGACTTCATGAAAATGCCATTTGATGAGAATTCTTTTGACGCAATCTATGCCATCGAGGCCACATGCCATGCACCTGATGTGGTAAGTTTATGGTTGGGTATTTTAGTTAACGTTTCAACTCTCTTTTCCCTTTTTAACCAGTAATTTCTGTTCTTGTGATTTAAACAGGTTGGGTGCTACAAAGAGATATACAAAGTATTAAAGCCCGGTCAATGCTTTGCTGCTTATGAATGGTGCATGAGTGATTCTTTTAATCCTGAAAATGAAACACATCAGAAAATCAAAGCAGAAATTGAACTTGGTAACGCCCTGCCAGATGTAAGGACGACTGGTCAGTGCCTGGAAGCTCTAAAGCAAGTGGGTTTTGAGGTAACAGCCTTCTTTCCATCAGGCTTGCAATTGCCGTATTTTTTTTTGGTATTTGCTGGTCCAGAAGATACTGTGTTCCATCTTGGCAAATTGTTTCCATTGCACATATCTCGGTTGCTCACCTTAACTTGTATTGATGCACTGTAGTCTGGTTTAAAGGGGAGTCAGCGAAACTTGGGATAGCGGTGAAACTACATGTAGTTTTCAGTATCCCAATCATGTGTTTTTTTATCCATTCTTTCTTTGGATCCAATATTGTAGTCCTGTTACTAGTATTTTTGGCATTTTATGTTACTACATATTTATGACTTACAAACAAAACCAACTTTACTTGTCTGTTCGTTGCGTAGTCCCATAAAAGAGACCAGGATTAAGATCTTAGCATACTCTAAAGAAGCCTATAAAACAAGCAAAAATAGAGCTTGGCCACATTTCTTTTCGTATGCACATATGCAGTAGTTCTTCTGTACTTCCCAACTGACAATTCCCTTTTTTTAACTATTTATTAGTGTCAACAGTGCAGACACATTTGAGTCCAAGCATTTAGTTTTTGCTTTTGAATTTTAATGCATTCGAAGGCCAAGTGTTCAAGTGTTTGACGTCTCCAGGATGTGCTTTGAGATAAGCATGTAACTAGCATGTTATCTTCTTTTTGATAGTTGCTCTTGGATGCAAGTATGTTAGGGTGAAAACCATGTAAACTTATTATGTTTTTAGTTTTGTAGTTGGTTCTTTTATTTTGTTTGTTATGAAAGGGTGTGTGTAATTTTCACCTTTGGTGCATCTCTATATAAAGGCATTAGGGGTCTTTCTCGATAGATTAATGTATTTCATCCTAACATAGTATCAGAGTAATGGTCTTCGATCAGGGCTTGCGTATCCCACCAAACCCTAGCCTCCAACCCACCACCACACCCATTCTTCTCTCTCTCTACCTATCGTTGTCGGCTACCAACAGGGCCAGCAGCACTGGCAGGGGCTAACGTCGCCCCCCACCAACGTTGCCAGCCACCGCGGGGGCCAGCAACGTCACCACCAATGCCATCGGGGCCTCTCTAGTGGCTGTTGCGTTGCCTATGCCACTGGTTGCAGCGTCGCCCAGTGGTGTAGGGGGCCCTTATTAGCACTGCTCCTCCATTGTTAGGCCTGCACGGTCTCTAAATCCTCTACTAGAGGCTGTGCTGGCCTAGATCAGGGTGCTTGGGGGTTCTCTAGTCCCTGATTTACCTATTTAGGGTTGTGAAGATTGACTGCGACTGCTAGAATCGGAGTTATCGATTTTCTTCTACTTCTACAGTCCCTTCTAAAGAAGCTCTACATGTTGGAAAGCACCATTAGGGCCTAATCTATGCCCTAGCATGTGCAAAGATAGTATTTATTACCTACGAGGTATATGGCCTGAAAGCAGAGTGTTTTGTGATATGTATGTGTCATCCGGAGGCAACTCAGGTTTGAAATTGGAGTTTCCAGACCTTATGTTCTAATTTTCAGTCTTTAAAATTGCTATTTTTTGGTGTTTTCGACTCCAGAAATCATGGGGGACCAAAACGAATCCGTGAGTGACTTAGTAGGAAAGTCATCTACTACAGGGGGCATCTATCAAGTTGGATGGATCAAACTTTCTACTTTGGTCTACTTCTCCCGATTTATCGGATCCCATCAGAAGAAATATATCCTGACAAATGATGTGCCTACTGTAAAGTCTGCGAATTGGGATGCTGACAATGATTGGGTGGCAACATGTCTCATAAACAACATGACTTAGACAATTGCCAAGCAGGTTTGACGTATGCTTCAGTAAAAAGGATGTGAGAGGTGTTGCATAAGATTCACCCCCACAGGAGTAATATCACCAAGTTATATCGAGTTGTAGAGGACATTCACACTTTTTGGAAAGGCATCATGACCTTATCTAAATACCATGGCACCATGAAGAACCTGTGGGACGAGCAAGATGTGTACCAGCTTATCTCTATAGATGCAGCAGCTATAGCCAAGCAAAGAGAGGCTATTCGATCTATCCAGCTTTTGTATGGGCTTGGTCCTAAGTACAAGGTAGTGAAAGATTAGTTTATAGCCATGGATGAGATTCTCACGCCTGCACAGATTTATGTTCGGCTCTCGAGGCTTGACAGCTCTGACTTGTGCCTACGTCTAACTCCTCTTTGCTATGGTCGTTGTTGGTTGTGGTATGGGAAATTCTGGGGGTAGAGGTGGTCAGGCTAGAGGTGGTGCACGTGGTCGTGGTCGAGATCGAAGCTCTTTTTTCTGTGAGTATTGTCACAGAAATGGACATATTGTGGAATGGTGCTGGGTGAAGCACGGATGTCTGCAGGGCATGCATCCACGTGCCCATCAGGTGTCTACTGAGGATACTTCTCAGGTGTATGAGGATGATAGTCAGATTTCAATATCCAGAGCAAACTGAGTGCTTCATTGCCTCTCAGGCATTTATCTTAGCAGGAGCCTCAGTTCAGAGATCTGCAGGTACTTCAACCATGCCAGTTAGATCCTAAGCTCCTACTTGGCTTGCGGATTCAGGTGTCTACTCTTACATAATCGGGAATACTACCTTGTTTTCTTCTCTACAAGATCTTGCTACCCCGTTTCAAGTTAAGGTAGCAGATGGGGGTTTGTCACTAGTTACTGGTCTTAGGAACATCTATATCTTTTCTACTTTGCCTTTATCTAATGTTATGCATGCTCTGAAGTTTGCTCTTAACTTGATATCTATCAATCAAATTACGAAGGATTTATAGTGCAGAACAGTATTTCATGACCAATATTTTTTCTTATAGGACCTCCAGATGATGAGGCGGATTGGTGGAGGACTTGAGTAGAATGGTCTCTACTAGCTTCACATTCCACCTTCACCTGATGTTGATGCTATTTGTGCCACTATTGCTCTTCAGTGGCATCTCCGCCTTGGTCATTTAGCCTACCTGTCCTTTGTCATCAACTTTCAGAGGTGTCTTTTTTCGAGTCTTTTCAGTGTGAAGTATGCCAATTGGGCAAACACCATAAGTTTTATTTTCCATCTCAAAATAAACAGACTGTGTTTGTATTTGATTTAATTCATGCTAACGTTTGGGGCTCATGTAGGGTCAAGAGTATTAGAGGTTTTCGGTACTTATTTTTGTGGATGGTTGTACCAAGATGTCCTGAGTGCTTATGATGAAAGAGAAGTCCAAAGTTTTTGATCCTGTTAAAAATTTTGTTCAAGAAATAAAGACTCGATTTTTCACTACTATAAAAGCTTTTCGAAGTGAATGGTTTGGAGTTTGTGAATGCCAAGGTTACATAGTTTTTCCAGTCTTTTGATATTATCCACAAGACTTTTTACATTCGTATCTCCCAACAAAATGACGTAGCTGAATGTAAGCTTTGTCATTTGTTAGATGTCGCCTGTGCTATAATGTTTTAGATGAATGTTCATTTTTCTAGGTGGATGCTATCGTAACGACCACATACTTGGTGAATTGTGTTTCATCCTCCGTTTTGGGGGGTAAAACTCCATACTCTCTTCTGTTTCCTAGCAAGGTCATGTTCTCTATCACTCCGGTTGTTTTTGGCTGTGTTTTATCCACTCATATAAAGTGGATAAGATTTCTCCTCACTCCATGGAGTGTGTTTTTCTAGGCTACTCCAGAACCTAGAAAATGTGCAGATGCTATGATCCTATGTTACAAAAGTTTTATGTTTCTGTCGATGTCACTTTCTGTAAGGAGATTCTTTACTACCACAAACAGGACGAGCAATCCACTTCTTTCCACCCTCAAGAGGTTCCCCTTCCCATGCCTTCTGAGCTAACACAACCATCGTAGCCATCATAACCCACTGAATCACCTATATCTAGGACCAGTTAACCTGATCCTAATCCTTTCTTGTGTCATCCAGAGGTTCTTGGTACAGATAATTTTCCTAAACACTTTCAGTGTAGTTCTCTGGATGTACCTCAGGTGGATGAATTATTGTCTACCATTTCTACTTAGTCTCCACCAACTGTTGATGACTTGTCTGAGAACCAGGTACCTATTACTACTGAGGGTATTATCTTGGACCTTCCTAGTGCACAAAAGAAGGCTTCACGATCTTGTGCTAAATATTTTATATCACAGTTTGTCATTTGACAGTTTGTTTGCACTTAGACGACAATTTTCTCTGGTTATTGATAGTCTACAAGTACCACGGGACCATCAGGAGGCCTTCCAAGATCCATCTTGGACCTTGGCTGTGGAAGAAGAGATAGCTTTGCAATCCTGTGACATGTGGGAACTAGTTGATCTATTCGCAGGTGCTACAATTGTGTAGTGTAAATGGGTCTACACTCTCCAATGTCGTCTAGATGGTACTGTGCAAAGGTATAAAGCACACCTTGTTGCCAAAGGCTACACTTAGACTTTTGTGGTTGACTACTTTGAGACTTTCTTCCCAGTATCTCGCCTCAATTCTGTTAGAATATTACTCTCTTGCAGTTAACAAGATCTAGATTGTTCATTAGCTAGATATAAAAAATGCGTTCTTTTATGGAGATTTGTAGGAGAAAGTTTATATGCATAGGCAACCAGGTTTTCCCATTAAGGGGGAGTGTCAAGGTGTGCAGGCTAAAGAAAGCTATTTATGGGCTGAAACAAAGTCCTGGAACCTGGTTTGAGAGGATTAGCAAGCTAGTCCAAGAATATAGCTTTGTTAGATCATTTACTGATCACTCTGTTTTTACACTGCATGGGAAGATAGGTTCTGTTATACTTATTGTTTATGTTGATATACTACTGACTGGCAGTGATAGGAAAGGCATAAAAGAAACAAAGGAGTTGCTACAATCACAGTTTGTGACCAAGGATCTAGGTCTTATCAACTATTTCGTTGGCATTGAGGTGCAACATTACTAAAGAAAGACTTGTGCTATCTTAGTGCAAGTATGTTCTTAACATATTGAGAGACATTGGTATGCTGGGGTGCAAACTAGCGCATGTGCCTATGGATGCATCCTTGCCTTGCCAATAGATAGCTCTCTACTACAGGACGTGACTAGATACCGTGCAATGGTTGGTAAGTTATTGTATCTGACAATTACCCGACCTGACATTACCTTTGCAATTGAGAGGTTGAGCAAACTCATGTAGTCATCAAGGGAAGTTCATTAGGATAGAGTTTGCTAAATTCTCAAGTACTTGAAAAGTGTACCTGGGAAAGGACTTTATTTTAAAAATAATGGGCACTTAGATGTATGTGGCTATTTAGATACTGATTATGCTGGAGCACATGAGGATGGAAGGTCCATTACAGGATACTGTACATTTGTTGGGGACAATCTAGTTGTGTGGAGAAGCAAGAAGCAGGCTGTTGTCTTCAGGTCAAGTGTTGAATCAGAGTACAGAGCCATGGCTCAGACTACTTGTGAATTTCTCTGGGTCTGATCTATCTTAGAGGAATTTGGAATACAGGTCACTAGTCCTCCTATGCATTGTGACAACAATGTTGCCACTTTCATTGTAAATAATCCTGTCTTCAATGAGACAACCAAACATATTGAAGTTGATTGTCACTTCATCAAGGAGGCTATTGTAGGAAAGAAGATTTCTACACCTTACGTATGTACTAGAGACTAACTTGCAGACATCTCCATTAAAGCACTTTTCAAGAAACGACTGCACAATATTTGTTCCAAGCTAAGCATATTTGATGCTTATGCTCTAATTTGAATAGAAGTGTTGAGTTACATTTTTAGTTTTGTAGTTGGCTCTTTTATTTTGTTTGTTATGAAAGGGTGTGTATGTAATTTTCACTTTTGATGTCTCTCTATGTAAAGGCACCAAGGTCTTTCTGGTCATTTCATCTGAACACTTGTCAAAGCAAGCATGCTAGGTGAAACCTTTCTAAATATTCACATATCGAGCTTTCGAAAAAAAAATCACATATTTTATTTTACGTTTTCCCTGTCTTGTATGGTTTTTAGTTTTATCATTTGTAAGTACTGCAAAATGTGTTGCTTGCACCGAAAGCAAGCAGTGCTTTTTGTGTTTTTTTGCACATGAACTTTATGCATTGAAAGGAAAATGGGTTTGATTTCTATGGACATTTCTTAAGGTACTATGGGAAAAGGATCTAGCAGCCACATCGCCTGTACCATGGTACTTGCCACTTGACACGAGCCATTTTTCGTTAAGCAGCTTCCGGCTGACGGCTTTTGGACGGTTCCTTACCCGAAATTTGGTATGGTTCTTTAGTTCAGAACTTCTGTTGAAATTACCCATGTTTGTTGTGTTTTCAATATAAAAGACTAAGTTAATATGTGTGATCATTTCCCATAAAAAAAAGGGTAATTAGTCCATACTTATAATATTTAGGTCAAGACATTGGAATATGTGGGTCTTGCTCCACCAGGTAGCAACAGAGTATCAGCATTCCTCGAGAAAGCTGCTGAAGGATTGGTTGAAGGTGGAAGGTGAGATGCAACATTAATTATCGGGTTTCCTTTTGCAATTTCTGATCCACCTGTCGAGAATATATGAGATCTCGTTGGCTCTTTGATCGATCATACATGCCAGCTAACATAAAATAAGTGTTTAAACCAATGGTTGCTAATTCACAATGTCCGAAAACTGTCCATGTCTTTTGGCAAGTCGAGGTCTGTGTTGGGAAAACAAAAGAAAAGGAAATTGTGAAGTTAACTCTTAAACTTAGACCGGATTTCTCTTTAAACATCACAACATTTTGACTAATTTCTTTCTGAAAATTGGTTCAGGAAAGAGCTCTTCACCCCGATGTATTTCTTCTTGGCTCGGAAGCCCTTGTAACACTTTTTGGGCATCGAATAGGGTTCTGTTTCCCCATGGCAATGCATGCTTGGAAGTCCTATATGGTACCGTTTTCAATTTCTAGCTTTTGTAATCAGGTTAGATTTTGCGAGCTAGTATTGTCCTTTTTGTTATTTGGGTTCCTCTTGTTGTGCAAGGTAAAGACAACATATTCCCCTTTTAAGGAATATTACTTCTTGTCAACCAATAACAAAAGTGTTTTAGATGTCTTTATTGGTGAATCAAGAATTCTTGCAGTGGAGGTTTCAAGTGCTTATAAATTGGTTGATCAGGTGGAGTTGATTGTTATACATGTTAATGCCCTTGGATTCCTTTTCATTCTTCCATCAAAAGGGATTCCTATCTTGATTTCTGTACCTTTCTTGCTGTTTGGTTGACTGATTATAATTAAGCCGATCTCTTCTGGGTGGAGCTTTCTATCTGGGATCTCCTAACGCACGGGTGGCCGGATGGCTTCGCATTATTTGTTTGCTGAGGGAGCCATCCTTCCTCGAGAATAATTACCTTCTTATGCCTACCTCAAAATGGAGAGATTTCTAATCAACAATGTAATGGTGTAGTCTTCTTCATTGCATGTGAATCGCCCATTATACGCATGCAATGAAGCTGGAGTATGTGAAAATTTGACAGGGACGTTGGTGTCTTAATCAATCGCTGGAGTACGTGCTAGACGTCTCTCTATCGTGACTAATCTCAAAGTAGCAACGAAGGTAGAATCTCAGTAAGTACTAAATTTAACTCCCGATCGGGTACCTTTCTCCATTGATGAAAGATCATACAAATTCTCCATGCCAAAGACATTAACTCGTGAAAGTCATGCAAGGAATAACTCCAAACAGCCTCCCTAAGTCATAAATGGCTATCAAAAAAGCTTGATTAACTTGACCCTAACTCAGTAAAGGCTTGTGAGTCAAAGCTAACGCTAAAAAAATTAAGCCCAAACAGAAATCAATAACCTTAACAAGATTTGTCCCCGAATAAGATTGATCGCCTGATTGATTCATTGATTTGTTTATTTTTTAAAGGCAACCTTACGCAAGATTTAGACTAGACAACCGTATCTACCCTAACCCAACCTCGCACAACAGGGGTTCAAGCTCTATGTAGGTATATGTTTTAGGCCTTGTATGCATTAAATGCCAGATGCAGATTGGAAACATGCTTATTGACAAATAATCTTTTATTAAAATAAGATTGGCAATGGACTTGACATGTTTGTCTTTGAATATGTATAATACTTAATTTATGCTTATCAGGCTGTAGCACAATTTTGTACGCTCTTGCATATGGTAATTGCCAAGTGGAAGTTTGAGGTCCATTGGCATACATTTTCATTGAAAGCAAGCCTAAGCCAGCTCAAGTGAGCCGGAGTTATGGCCGGTGATATGCCGTGTGAAAATGCTGTAGTTCCAATACAAGGTTAAATAAACCAATCTGAATAAAAATGGTTTGAACTCAGTATGACAATTGAAATAATTCACTATCTATACATGAATAGAAATATAAATTAATGTCATTTGGTAGCCAAGTATTGAATATGGTCCCCCCCTCCCCGCCAACCAAAAAAAGGGGGATTTGAAACTATGCTAAAAAAGGTAGATTTTCGATCTATAAGGTGAAATTTTGGAACTCTGGGGAAGCATGATGCTTCATCGCTTCATTTGGTCAAGCCCTCATGATGCTTCATAGCTTCATTTGGCCAATCCCTCCCTTGAGTGATCCATATAAGGGCCTTGATCTCCTAAAACTGAAAACGTCATCAATCCGGTTCACTTTGTTTGCCTCACCTTTTGCCATGTTGCATTCAGCAGAATGACGCCCCCCATAAACCTGTACACTTAGGGCCTTCCTCTCAGGTGAACCGACCTTCACATAGATGTTGTAGAACTCTGTCAGTTCTTGCTGGGTGAGCTCCCTAAGCGCTGCAACCTGTGTACAATTGTCGCATCAGTTGCAGCAATTTGAAACCAACCTGGGCCTGTTATAGCCAACATATTTACAAGAGGGAATATAACAAGGGCAGATATTGCTCACCTCAGCTTCTTTTCGATCAAATCTTAATGTGCCATCATCAATCTCTCTCCAGTAGAAGCCCGATTCCTCCCCCAGGTTCTTTTGTTTCTCGAGTTTAACATCAATAAGCGCGTTTACATTGCTCTGCGGTAAAATTAGTGCGCTCCAGTGAGCAACAAACTGGCAAGAAATGAAGCCCTAAAACACATCTTAAACATGCACATAATGATTACGAATTGTTGATGAGTTGTGATGCCTCAGCCCTATCATAAATATGAATGTAGCAAGTACTGCCTGCTGCACAGATTTATTCGCATGTAGAAGGGAATGCGACTACTTAAAACAGTATGACATGACTTTGGTAAAGCGGCAGAAGGCAAATATATCCCATGAAAAGACTACCACAAAAAACAACCAAACCAAAAAATACAAAAGTGAAAAACCTTAAGGATTGCTATGTTCCAAAAGGAAATGAATGCCATGTAGTGATAGAGGGAAATAATTTAAACCAAGACGTTTCCCTTGCCCTTCCACGAGGATGGTTTCATCATCTGCTCAACTTCCATCCTCCACTAGCCTCAACTTCATCTCAGCTAGGAAAACCCATTGGTCACAAGACACTTCCTTGTGAAGCTGAAATCACACGTGAAGCTATCCCTTTTTGGAGCTATCAGTTCCAGAAGTAAATCCATTTTAATTAAAGGCATTGGCATTGCAATAGGGTCAATTGCATTTGCAGAGTCAAGATGCACACCTCATCTTCAACAGTATCACTTGTGTAATGTTGCGTCGGAGAACATTGCAGCTATTACAAGCATGTTTGCTATCAAATGAAAAGCCGCTTTTGAAACTTGCAGCTTGGAAAATCTACTTGACAATGACCTAAATGCTTTAACAAAAATGCAATAACTTAAAATCTTAAGATTAAATCAATACAAGAAAAGAGGTGAACACATTTTCTTCTAAGTCAAGAAATTTTGAAAGGGAAGAGTTTAAGATTCTCATCGAACACCAACCTGATATTCTTCAGCTGTCATTTCGTACAGTTTTCTTTCAAATATCTCAAGAAAAGCATCAACCCTTGTACTCAGTTGGGAAGGGTCCTGTCAAATTAGGAAGAAGCAAACAGTTCAGAGGATTTGCTTTGTGTAGTAGAAGCCTCAATTGCTAGCATACATGCACCTTTACAGTAGACTGGATGATGAACTGCAACCCACGGATACCAGAATCATCCCTGCAATTGTTGAGTTCTTAAAAAGCTTATAGCTAGAAAATATTCTCATAAATCAAACCCATAAAGCTAATAAATGAGGGATAAAAAAAAGACTAATGCAGTAGCTACTCCAATTCATAAATAATATAGATAAAAACTTTTTTTGATTGAGATGAAAAAGTATGTTTATCGGAGGTCATATTTTTCAAAGACTATATCAGTGATCACATTTCTTTTATACTCAAGGACATCACCCATAAAAACTGCCATGTTTGTCTGAAGCCAAGCAGATCTCAGCATCATCCCCTCTTTGCTGGAAAAAGTCACCAGGAGCAGAGAAGATTTAGAGTCCCCTTGCTGCCACACTAACCTCAAAAGCACATCTAGAAGACAAATAACATCTTCAGCCCTGCAACTTGCACGAGTTCCTTCTACTCCAGGTAGCCATCTATGTCTACAAGTCTGTCACCAATACTCGACTCCTAAGGAACCATGAAGAGATTTGAGTGGAATCTCTCTCTCTCTCTCTCTCTCTCTCTCTCTCTCTCTCTCTCTCTCACACACACACACACACACTCTCCAAGGGGTGATCAAACGAAATCTTCAAAGCAGAAATTTGGCCTTCACAGCATACCTGGGCGAAGAGATGATGGAGAACTGTGAGGCAGAAGGCATGACCTGTAACCAGTTCCTGAGGCACTTCAGTGACCTCCCTGATACACTTACAATCTTCAATTACGGCATCATTCTCGAAGTTCCTCTTTCCAACAATTAATTGGCTTTTTAAGCAAAATTATCCCTCTGACTGCAAAGTATCAATTGTTGAAAGGAGAAGCTGCAGACTCCACAGCCTTCACATCAAAATGAGAGTACAGCCAGTGGCAAACAACACCTGGCCCCTTTCTGTTGATCCAACTTAGCAGGCAGATGCATGAATCTCCTTGTCCTCAACCAAGCTAATCTGGGCACCTATTCATACCAAAATAGATACGGGCAGGACTCATTCATCTAGAACCTTAATAAGCTGGGGAAAAAAGCGAGACACTTTACAGCCATAGCCAAACCCCACTAATAAGTCGATGGACCTGATGGAAGTTGCCTCCCACTCCAATTCACTGCTGCCATAACAAGATCAAATCACATGGCTACACAAGTCATCCTCATTCTCCATTAGCTTCACCAACCTCTTGAAACCATCAAATTTTCAAGGATCTCAACTTTAGGTCTCCCAAGCCCACCTAACCATCGGGTCTACTAATCTCATTGCAGACCATCAAATGCTCTAATTACTCCCACAGAATCAATGACCCTACAAACGAATATCATCTTTATGATGTCAAACCTGACTTCAGCCTTTGATGGCATCTAGAAAATAGAAACCTTGCAAACTGGGATGGTAATGATCCAGACACAGACAAAATTTAATTGACAGAAAAAGTATTTTTTCAGAATAGGCATAATGGAGCCATGTCAACACCTAGAACACTTAAGCTCATGTTGTCAGGTAGCAACTCTCAACACACAACCCACTACTTAGTTTGCTAACTTTCCAATGCAGTGCTTCACCTCTTGTGATATCTTCATCATGACATGGCACAATCATTTTACTCTTAATAGAAGCGGTAGCTCCACCTCTTGAGCAACCTTCTCCTACCAATCGTCTTTACTAGTTGTGGTTCCACCTCTTTAGTTTCCCCTTACTTGTACCATAGGAACTCGACCCTAATACCATTTGTAACAGCCTGGGCATAGACCAAAGCTTAACTAAGAAAAATGGCCTTGATAGATTGCTCGGTATGAGCCTAAAGAGCCCATCAACCACTCAAAATGCTTAGGCTAAATGAGCAACACTCATAACCCACTAGTTTCTGATGTGGCACTTTCTTTTAGAGTGTAACAAGGATAGACAACAAAACATACTAGCTCCCCAGAAAGCAATGAGGCCTTCAACCCTCCAGCCTCCTTTCCATCTCCAATAACAAATCCAAATGTGTGAATAAAGCCAGTATAGTGACAAAAGTAGGTCCAATACAAAAGGTATAATGCATATTTAGAAAGACTAATGCGCAACACGAAAAAATTCCTAAACGAATACACAGGTTCCATAGGATTATCTCATATTGCCAAACCTAAATCCAAGTAAACAAGTCCTTTTTTTCTGAAAGGGGTAAACAACACCAATTTGAATTCAAATTGTATTTGAATCTTGAATTTTCTCATTGGATGAGATCAAAATCTAAGCATATTTGATGAAATTCGATCAGACTGTGATTCAAGTTGAAAACATTACGAGATTCAAATATTCGATTCAATAAGAATCCCAATCTAGGTATTTTTGGTGAGAGCCAATTCAATTAGCACCTCGAATTAGAATATATTATCACTTTCACTTCCATGTAATAACTATACATATCATATGGAATTCACCAACCGAGTTGAGTTATGAGGAAGCACACTTAGTGGAGAATAGGAGAGAGTGGGACATGGGTTTGACAGGAACTGATGGAGGTTGGATCATTGTGAACAGAAGAAGTGGGGGATCAGGAGTTTGCCTTCGCGTCGGATGACCGTGACTCAGAGGATAAGTACACCAAAGACTGATTCTTCACACTTGGTTCCGTGCTCTCATCGCCAATCGTATAGGACACGTCACCTACAACTGCAGAGATCCCATCAAATGTGTGGCCTCCAACAAGGTTGGCCACCACAATTTCATATGCTCGCAACATGGCCCCTCATTCTTTATAATAAAAGCCGAGGGGATAGTGGAGGTGGAGGTTTCCTAGTCGCAGTTGATAACAGTGAATGACTCAGCCCTTGGAGTTTCTCTGCTCGATGATCCTATAGAGGGCATTCTCAGCATTAGCGACTTGAGACAGTCCTTGGAAGCTTTTTTCAAGGAAGCGAATTCTTGTGGCTAGGAAAAGGTTCCTCTTGCAGGCTGCTTAGAGGAGGAAAGGATAAGGTTACTATTCTCATTCTTGCACGGCAATAAGTTGTTTGATAGCGATGGTGCTTTTAGTTAGAACGCACATTCATCCCCATTAACCAAACACAAACACACGGTGTCACGGTGGAGCAATGCTGTCAATGCAAAAAGGCAACACTAAGGCGACAAGGCCCATAATAGCCCGAGGCGAGAGGCGACAAAAAGGTAACAGCCTGAGTGAATTAAAGCGACAATTTTTTTTAGATATATATACCAAGAAACTCATTATAATACTACCAACTTTATAAAAATATTTATAATAACAATATTTTAAGTTTAAGCAAAGGAAAATTATAGAAATTACATTGAAAAAAATTATTTTACATAGTTTCAAACTTTCAAATCATAAACACATTCTTCTTTATATTATTTATATTAATAATAGCTTATTTTATACTATTACTAACAATATCTTAATTTATATCTAATAAGAATACTATTATTAACTCACCGTGAGTTATTATCATCTAAGTCTAACTTACAGTATAATATTATTAATATCTATTATCTAAGTATAACAACACTAACAAAGTAATACTTTGATCCTTAGATATTACTAGTCTAACACTTACATAGTAGAAATTTTATACTAAAAATACCTTAATGTATATCTTCTTACTAAAAGTAAAACAAGAATACGAAGTTACTAACAAATCACAACTCACAAATTATCTAATATTGATATTAAAATCTAATAGTCACAAGACTCACAACACTAAAACTATGACTGCGACAACGATGGAATGTTCAAGAAAAAGAAAAACAAAAACTATGACGAATAGAACCATTGCTGGGAAATGGAGGTTGACCAAAACAAAAGAGAAAATAACCAATCGAGGTCTAACGATGGCATGAAGATGGAGATGGAGGTTTGGGGTCGAGGTTGCAAATACCTAGGCAATGGAGGTCAAGGCTGCTGGAGCAAAGATGGCGAGCAAGGATGATGGTGAGCTGCATGAGTTGATGGCGAGCGACGATGGTCGAGGAATCTCCAGAAGTAATGGCAATGGAGGTTGGTAGCAAGAGGGAAGGCAAGTCATGTATACATACATGAGGCTATGAGCATTATCGTAGGAACTCAAAGGTTGAGTTGGAACTTGAAAAGTCGCAATTTAAAAAAAAAAACTAAACACCATCATCGCTTAGGACGATAGGGTTTCAGGCGATGGGCGATGAGGTGTCGCCTAAGTCGAAGAGGCACGTCAGTTGGCTAAAGACCACGCCTGGGGATCCTCGGAGGCGAGAAGAGCCACCCTCACCTCGCCTCAGCGTCTTGTCACCTGAGGCGCTCACCTCGACAGCTTTGTGGTGGAGCAACAAGAGAGCTCTCCTCTTATGGTGGATATGGGAAAAATCAATGGGGCTTTACAAATGGAGGTGTTGATCGGAGCTTGCCGTAGACAAAGACAGCTCAGGAGGGGATCGACGGGTTGCCATCCATGAAGATCCTCTCTTGGAACATACAGTGGTTGTAGGACCCTCAGAGGCAGGGTTCTACAGTGTTATTTGCATGAATGTGCAACAGATGTGGTTTTCCTTCAGCAAAGGAAATTGTAGTAGTGCAACCAACCAATGGACTTGGGACACCATTGAGGGTGCACACCTTGATCAGTTGTTGGCTACAACTTGCAAGTCAGGTATGTTATCCTTACCTAGAATGATGATTTGTTTCAAATGGAATGCCAGTGGACTAGCAGACATGAGATAGCGATATTTCTCAGACATAAGGAGCATGAGTTCACTCTGGGTCTGCATGTGGTTATGGTATGGCTTCTGTGGATTCCCCTTCAGATCTTTAGGGGACATCGGATCTGCTGTTGAGATTTTTTTCCTGGTGTGTTAGTTCTTATCAGAGGTGACTTCAATGCTACACTAAATTTAAAAGATAGACCAGAAGAGGGGGTCCATGGTGGGATCCACAGAGTTTTGGGAGAAAATTCCAGAGTTCCACCTGCAAGAAATGAATCCAGAAAATTGCCAATTCATGTAGAGGAGTTCAACCACCCCTTCCTCAAGGTCGAAGATCAACAAGTTCTTGGGATTGGCTGAGTTTGTCACGGCATTTCCTTTGGGTAGTGTTGTGGTAGCCCATAGGCCTTTCTAGATCACACACCACTGTTGTGGAGGTCCAATCAGGATCTATGGCGATTGGCTGATTTTAAATTTGAGCACTCTTAGTTGTTGGAACTGGATTTCAAGAACATGATCAAGAATCAGTGGACATCTTCTTCTGGCTACTATAACCCTGCTACGAAGTTGCAGAAGCTCAGACCACATCTTATCACTATGATTGCTTAAGAAAGATCAGGCAAAGAGGAAATTTGAAGCATTGGAGAAACTTCAGGAGTTGGACAAGCTTGAAGATTCTAATGACTTGACGATTGATGAGGTTGAGGAAAAGAAGCTTGTGGAGCAGGTTGTTGAAGATAACTGTAGTTGAAGATAGGAGGAGATTGAACAAAGGCAGTGATTCAGACAATTGTAGTTGAAGGAGATTCTAACACCCACTTTTTTCATGTGGTTGCCAATGGCTACAGGCATAGAAACTTAACCGAGGAGATTCAAGTCAACAATAAAGAGTATAATGGAAAGGACACCGGAGCATCTATGGCAAAGTATTTCCAAGCTTTCTCCAAAAGGAAATGCTGAAGCAGGTGGAGGTGGCATGGCAGGGTTGCTTCTACCATCACAAGAGTGCGAATGGAGTCACTGATACGAAGAGTTGCATGTCAAGGAGGACTTGCAAGGTTTCAATGTTGAGTGCACGTGCGGACCTAACAGATTCCCAATTATATTTTTTAAGGAATTCAGTCTGTCATGGGACATGATGTCATGGAGATGTTACGGGTGTTTCAAGAGTAGAATCATGGCTTCAGGAGATTAAATAAATCTCCTCTCTTTTTACTCCCAAAGAAGGAATCTGCTGAGAGGATTAAGGATTACAGGCCCATCTATCTACCGAATGCAACTACTCGACAGTGGCAAAGGTACTAGTGAGGGGCTGCTTGACGAGCTGACTCATTCGATCCAGATAAATTTAGGGACATCATTAAGTTGAAAGTATTGTCTTAGCAACAAAGATAGTAAGCTATTGGAAGATGAGGAGAAGGGTTCACATAGAAGTTGGACATTTAAAGGCCTATTACTCCCTAGGCTTGCACTTCCTTATGAACCGTCAGACCCAAGGGTGACAGGATCCTTCCCCAGTGTGGGGTTAGACAAGGGTGCCCGCTTGCACCCTTGCCTTTTGTTTTGGTAATTGATCCCCCAGCCATATGTACCTTTGCCACTTGTAGAGGTGGACACATTCAAGACTTCCAGCACAGAGAGGGATGCCCAAGTTGTTTCATTCTTATACTATGCTGATAATACCATCTTCATTGACGGGGTGAAGAAATCAACAAACGTCTTCATCTTGAATTTGTTTGGAGATTTTTCAGGCCTGAAATGAATAGAGAGAAGTCATCTTTTGCCCCCTTGCAATAATAGACTCCCAAAGGTTCCTGCCACTACAGTAGTTGGGTTGCCTATTTTAGACCAACCTCTCTGAGCAGTAGATTGGAAATTTGGAACGTGATTATCCATTATGTGGAGAAGAGGTTAGAGGGTTTGAGGTTGCATCTTCTATCGAAGGGTGGCCAGTTGGTTCTTTTGAGGTCTATCCTCTCCACCCAATTTCCAAATCTCTGATGCCCCAGAAGGTCTTAGCACAGAGTTTATTATCTCAGAAGGTGGTCCTTTTGGAAGGGTGCAGGAGAAGAGACAAGGAATATGGCATTAGCACCACTGCCACCCTTTGGTCTGCCAAACAAGGATCCAGATCCAATTTTTCCTGGACCACTGCCTCAGTTATATGATGATCCTTTTTCTCTTCAAGAAAACAAAAAATAGCATCAGATGTGCACCACAACACTAATACGGTTATGTCCGTTCACAAAGACAATACCATTTTCCCCTAATATGTTTATGTCAGGAGTTACATGGAGGGCTCACCAAGATCCTTTATGGAATATATTGAATGTGTTGAGTTGTAAGGGAGTATTTGATATTTTCATTCTCTTGAAGGGATACTTATGTAACTAACCCAGTTCTCTTTCATATAAAAGAGGGGTAGGGTTTCATTTGATAGTAATGCATCCTTTTGATGCTCCACATAGTATTATAGCTGCGGTCTTAGGCCGGTGCTCTGATATCCCATCGAAAAATCCAGTACAATATGTTTAGATCACTAACTTGAAGGTGATCTGATGGAGAACATCTGCATCTCTACCAAAACCACTGGCGGTGGGTGCGTTGATCAATGGACGAGGAGCAGCAGTGCCGCTCGACAGCCTGCCACCATTGGCTGCACCTCCCGGTGATCTGCCAGCACTAGCAACGCCGCTTGATGGTCTACCAACACTGGTGATGCTGCCGCTGGGTCGTTTGCCATCAGTGGCTTTGCCGGCTGGTCCACATGGTCGTTGACAGCAAGTGCTGCTGCTGCCGGTGATTGCCTTGTCTGTGATCTTCTGTGCGTGATGAGCCTTCTCTCACACCTACCATCGATGGCGATGAGCCTTCTCTCGCCTGTGTTGAAGAGAGTTGATCCAAGTAGATCAACCCGTGTGCATCCCATGAAGTTGGGATGAGAAAATGGGGGACCAGAAGTGCATAGGTAATTGACTCTGGTGCCTCTGTTCATCTTATTGGAGACAGAGATCGTATGAAGAATCCTATGCCTCCACGTGGGATGGATGTGTAGATGCTACATCCAGGATGAAGATAGAAAATGTATATTATGCTCCTGAGTTTCCCATAAATCTTTTGTCAGTCAGTAAAATTTGTAGAGATCTTGAATGCCGTGTTATTTTTGATGAGAAGCATCATCATTATTTTCAATATCGAATCAAGGGGGAGATTATTGGTAGTGGAATAGAAAGGAGGTTGCCTATATTATTTAAACACGCCTACCTTGTTTGTTGGGGCGGTGTCTATTTCCCGTGATCCCTTACTCTAGCATCGCAGACTTAAGCATCATTCCATGAAGATGTGTCAGATGTACCCACAACTACCTGATTCCTTGGCCTTGGACTATGAAGATTGTCAATTGGGGAAGATCACAGGAGCAACAACCCCGGGAGAAATGCTGGCATTAGTTCTGTGCCTTTTCTAGCTGTAATACTATTTGTTTCTACTAAAGGAGAGAGTGAGTTGCTGACAGAAGCTACAAAACCACACAATTCTAAACATCCTTTTATATTTAACCCTCCTTGAAAAGAACAAATGATCAAAGAAAGCTTAGCAGGATATTAAAGATAGATATGACAGCAGAATACTGCCCTAGTCTGTGACTTAGAATGTCCCACTCAATGAGTAGTGAGAGCCCTAGGAAGTTACAGTCACATGCTCACATCGTCAATATAAAACATCCACAAGTAACTCCTCGAGGAATATGTGGATCTAGGGCCACCCCCTCCCCTTCTAGACCTACCCACATGCATGTCAACATGTTATAGAAATTTCTTTGTTTTTAGTTTTGAAAAATAGCATGTTATAGCAATTACTCAGTAAACTTAAACTCGAGAAAACCTGCTGAACTTTGAATTTG
The DNA here is from genome assembly GCA_037157565.1 of Thalassia testudinum. Classification (NCBI taxonomy): domain Eukaryota; kingdom Viridiplantae; phylum Streptophyta; class Magnoliopsida; order Alismatales; family Hydrocharitaceae; genus Thalassia; species Thalassia testudinum. The sequence continues at coordinate 84,914,560 of JAZHRO010000022.1, forward strand.
AAGTAGGTATTAAAAGTATGGAAACAGATATTTTGATATTCAGCGATATATTAACGATATATCTATATCCCCAACATTACTTATATTGATATTAGGGGAATATCGTTTTTCCAGGATATCAGTGATACATCATATCACCCATATCAGTAGGTCTTGATTGATATCTCTAAATATTGGGGGATATCAATGTGGTTGATAGGGATCCCATAAAATATCTTTTTAGTCAAGGTGCATCAGGCTTCACGATCAAAAAACAATACATAAGAGATCAAACATAGCAACCGATGAGTTGACTCCTAGTGATCTTTGTAATCCACTTTCAAAGTTTGGAGAGAAATCCTAAGGCTTAGATCCTCTACCAAGAGGAGATGATTAAAGACATTACATTAAGAGGCTCAATTGGATGAAAGTGTTTTCTATCGAAATGAATATCCCATAAAACAAGAAATATGTTGCAATATATCCTTGATATTATTGTGTCCATTGAATTGTTCTCAAGTTCAAAGTTTTATTGGCTTTGGTTTATAATTTTTGAGACTTCTCCATTATCTAGCCATTTCCCTTCTTTAATCTCTTCCAATTCAGCACTTTCTCTATGATTTGAGGTTTTATTCTTCCTTCATCTATATTCTTTTTATATGAAATATTCAATTTGCCCATTGTTACAAATCAAGTTTTACTATACATGTGAACAATGCTTAGCTCATGCTCATGCTTATCTTCACTATCCTAATCAGTCATATGTGTGACTAATTCATGCTTACATGTTTTTTTTGTCTTGCCATCACCTTCCTCTTTATTCTTTTTATATGAAACTTTTATTTTGCCCATTATTACTAATTAACCCTTACCATACATGTGAACAATGCATAGCTCATGTTGACCATCCTAGGCGGTCATGTGTGACTAATTTATGCTTACATTTTTTTTTGACTTGCCATCACCAATCAACTTACACCATACATGAAAATCATGCTAATGCTTGTTACAATTTTTCCATGTTTTCTCTAACTATTTCTCGTTGATGATCTTATAAATAATATACCTTAAATCTTGCTTAGCTTCATGATATGTTTTGTTCTTTCTTATTAGTATACTATTAATACTCCTAATTTCTATGATCATTAAATGTCTAATTATCAACTTTTGGCTATCTTTATTTTGTAATGACTTTGTATACTATGTTCAGCTCTTTAGTTATTATGTTTTATGTTTGGTAAGGACTATTTTGTTAGCTTATATTTCTGCCTGGTTCACTTGTATAATTTTCCCAACACCTCTCTTCCTATAAAAAGGTATAGAGTTTCCTTTGACACCTCTCTTCATATAAAGAGGTATAGAATTTCCTTTAAGAATAAGACTAGTCATTTCATTCCATTTGGTATCAGAACGACGATCCTAATCGATGCTCGGGTATCCCACCCAAACAGGCCTCCAAACCCATCCCACCAAAAACCCTAATCTTGTGGTTCTCTCTACTACTAGTCGTAGTGCTAACAGGGCGCCATAATCGGCGACACCCTTCGCTACAGGAGCGCAGCAGTGAGCGACAACAGCAAATCAAGGCGCGAGGTGCCTGTAGCGGCAACGTGCGGTGGCAGCAGCACCTATAGCGTTGTGATTTAAATGCCGCCGGCATGCCGTCGGTAAGGGGATTTTTGGAGGGAGGGCATATCAGCACAAATATAGTGTCGGTTTGCAGGGAAACCGTCGGCATACCGAGGATTTCGCCGGCATGCCTACAGTTACCGACGAAACGTCGGCATGCCGATGGTGGTTGAGCGGCGCTGGGAATGGGAGCGGCGGGAAACTTGAAAAGGTTGGGTGGGAAGCTTTTGGCCAGGCGGGAATGGGGGCATAGGGAGGGGAAGCAAGGGAAAGGGCGCGGGAGGCGGTCTGGGAGGGAAGGGAAGGTCACACAAACACACACAGATTCAAGCTATAAAAAAACATGTAAAACGTTTCTAATATCTTGATCACACACACACAGATTCAGGCTAAAATAACCTATTTTTATTATAAAAAAACATGTAAAACGTTTCTAATATCTTGATCACACACACACATAGAGACAGATTCAGGCTAAAATAACATGTTTTTATTATAAAAAAACCTATAAAACGTTTCTAATATCTTGATTTAGTTGTCTTTCAAATCTTAATCATTTCTGTCGGCATGCACCGGCATGTCCTCGACGTGCCTCGAAATGTCATTTTTTTGGGTCGTCGAAATCATCGAAATCTGCCATCGAAAAACGGACATTTCCACAGCATGCCTTCGGCATGCCCACGAAATGCATACCTACAATTTTATCAGCACGGCGTCGAAATCGGCATTTCGAACCTTGCTATGGCGACGGCACGCTGTGGCAACGTGAGATGAGCAACGTCGCGCAACGGTAGGGAGGCATTGCAGCTGTTGTTGGCGCAATTGTAGCGTGGCGGAAGGGCGAGGCGGCGGCAGACAGAGCATCCACCGGTTGACAGGAGCATCACCAGTGGGTCTGGAGTAGAACCCTCGCTCAGGCAGTGCCTTCTACCAATTTTTGAGGGCTACTAGGGGTCCCTCCCGACCCTAGCGTGTCCCTCCTATCATCCAGGGTACCATGTCCCTCCTATCATCCGGAGTGATCTCATGAGCATCTAATGTGATCTTTGAGAAATTAATCACCCAAATTTCATGTTAGATTATTGATTCGTGATCTGAAAACATTTATTTCAGATCTGATTTTGGTGACTTCTCAACATATTTGAGGACCATGGCTTCTTCCGCATCATCCGAAGTGTCTCCGTAGACTACTCAGGAGAGCGGGAACTACAAAAACCCGTTCTTCGTGCCTATCGTGAAGCTAGATGAGACCAACTATGTTCGTTGGTCTCAAAGTTCCTAATGACCATGGAGGGTCATGACAAGGAGCATCTCTTACTCATGCCTGAGCCTCAAAACAAGACTGGAAAGTATACATCTTGGAAAAAGGACAATGCATTGGTGAGAGCTTAGATCATGATTGCCGTGTCACCACAGATTGGAGATGGCATTATGCATTACAAGACTACAAAGAATATGTGGGATACACTTTTTGATACGTATTCCCGTGAGAATTCAAGCAAAGTCTATCGGATTTATAATCACATGTTCTCCCTCAGGCAAGAGGGATAGTCCTTGACACAGTACTATGTTGCTATGAAAGGACTTCTTGAGAAATACAATGCCTACAGACCAGTGTGCAAGTGTTATTCATCTGAAGTATCGCAAGGAGACAACAGTGCTTCACTCTCTCTTGGTTAGGCGCAAAATGTAATGTTGCACGGTCGCAGATTTTGACACTGTCGGAGCTTCCGACGCTTGAGGAGGCTTACAGCAGACTGAGCCGGATCACTGTGGCAACTCCTGCTACTAAGATTACTGAACAGACCTCTGCATTGGTTGTTGGTGGAGGTCGAAGCATGAGAAATGTATCCTCTACTCGTGAGCATGGTCGTGGCAGAGGATAGACAAGCAAACCACGACCCACGTGCACCTTCTGTGGTAGGATTGGCCACATGGAGGCTTTATGCTGGTCTAAGCATGGGAGACCTCCTGTGGCTAATCAGATTGCTGCTTCCTCTGAGACAGTCTGACACAGTCTTCTTGGTGTAATACAGAGGTTTGCTCAGTTTACTTAGCAGGGCTCGTCTTCTTTAGATACTACTGTTGTTGTCTCCTCAGGTATAGAATCTGTTTTTGCTGTCAGCCTACTTGGTTGATATATTCAGGTGCATCCCAGCACTTGAGTGGTGATCATAATGGCTTTCAGCACCTTTAGTTTGTACGTCCAGGTAGGATTGTTCAGGTAGCAAATGGGAGGTGTGCTAGAGTTAATGGTCAGGGAGAGGTGCCAGTCACCACCAATATGAAATTGCTAAATGTTCTACTTATTCCTGATTTTCCGATGAGCCTGCTATTTGTTAGCCAGATTACAAAAGATCCCAATTGCAGGGAGATTTTTTATGAGGTTGGTTATATGTTTTAGGACAAGCTCACGGGACGGATGATTGGTGGCGGGCATGAAGAAGGGGGTACGTATCACCTGTCTAAGACACCTTTTGCTGCACAATGCCAAGGAGATGTATGCTTTACTGCTGGGAGTGCCTTACAGTGACACAATCACCTTGGTCATCCTTCACTGGACAGGCTTCGTCGTATCATACCTCATATTTCGCCAGCCTCCTAGATACACTATGATGCTTGTCAAATGGGAAAGCATCACAGATCTACTTACCCTGCAATTCTACTGCTTAAGAGCCCTTATTTGATTTGCTACATTTAGATGTATGAGGTCCTAGTTGAATCCCGATTGACTAGTGCATAGGTATTATTTGGTGATAGTGGACGATTGTTCCAGAGTTTCTTGGCTTTTTTTGTTAAAGAATAAGTCAGATGTTGGGTCTGTAATTGAGAACTTTATCATAAAAATAAAGAATTAGTTTGCTTCCACTGTCAAGATTGTGTATACTGACAATGCATTAGAATTTTGTATTGCTCGTATGAAGACATTATACAGATCTCATGGTGTGGTTCATCAAACCACATGTCCCCATACATCGCAACAAAATGTAGCGGAGTGGAAACAGAGGCATATTTTGGATGTGGCACAAACTCTTCCGATACACCATAAAGTACCTTCACAGTACTGGGGAAATGTGGTGTTAACCGCATGTTACTTGATTAACAGAATACCTAGTTCTGTTATATCTAAGTAGGTGCCTTGGCAGATTTTGCATCCTGATCGGGAATTGTTTCAATTGCCACCTTGAATTTTTGGTTGTGTAGCGTTTGTACATATTACCATGCCAGGTAGAGATAAATTGGCCCCTAGAAAGGATACAGATGCTATGATTCTCTACAGAAGAGGCACTTTGTTAATACTGATGTCACTTTTCATGAGGCAATCCCATATTTTTTAGTTACTGAGAAACAGTTGGCACTTGAGGCAGAGAGGGCTCCCATGCCTATTTCTTCAGTTCAGTTTGGTGACTTTTCTGCTATTCAGATAATGTCACCAAATACTACAATTACTAATGATACTAGATTCAGAGATCCTCCATTGGTTTTAGGAAATCAATCACATATTGGCAGCATACCCCCCCCCCGTTAGCACCATCATCCTCCCCACAGCAAGTATGCGTTGAGACGACTAACCACTGTGTATCTGGTGATGGTCTTGCAGGTGTTATACTAGCCTCTTCTTAGGCTATTCCTAGTGATGAGGGAGCATTATCATCTAAGCCTAAGTTTGCTTCTACTGATATGGATCTTCTAATTACTATTTGGAAGGCTCCTAAGAGTTATGTGCACTATCAGGTGGCAGGAGTTGTTTCCTTTGACTGCCTGAGTCACCCATTTGCCTTGTTTACAGATGCACTCACCTCTACACAGATACCAGCTACTTATTAGCAGGTTATGCTCGATCCAAAATGGCATCAGGCCATGGAGGATGAGATAGCTGCACTTCAATCTCGCCAGATATGGGAGCTTACTCCGTTACCGGCTGGTGCACGCACAGTTAGTTGCCGTTGGGTCACTGCCGTGAATAACAATCCAGATGGGTCTGTTTCTCGGTAAAAGGCTTAGCTTGTAGCAAAGGGATTCACCCAAACCTATGTGATGGATTTCTTTGACACCTTTTCTCCAGTAGTTCGACTTCCTACAATCCGAATTCTTATTTCTGTAGTTGCACATTTTGGCTGGCCGTTATATCAGCTAGATGTTAATAATGCCTTCTTGTATGATGATTTACAAGAAGTGTGTATATGCAGTAGCGTCCCGGATTTGAGGCTAGGTGAGTGTGTGTGCAGGTTGAAGAAGGCAATATATGGCCTTAAACAGAGTCCGAGAGCTTGGTTTCACAAGCTATCAAAGGTAGTTGAAGATATGAGACTTATTCGCTCTACTGCTAATCATTCCCTATTTGTGAGGAAGACAAACAAGGGGATTGTGGCTCTCTTTGTCTATGTAGATCACCTCATCATCACCGGTGATGATACATTGGGATAGTTCAGGTCAAGCAAAAGCTCGCTAAGAAATTTATTATCAAGGATTTGGGCTCATTGAGATACTTTTTAGGCATAGAAGTAGCAAGAGGAAAGAATGGGATTGCTCTTAACCAAAAGAAATACGCTCTTGATTTATTATAGGAGGCTGGGATGTTGAGCTCCAAGTCTACCAACATACCCATGGATCCAAAAATACACTTGTATACTCTTAAGTCCAAGGTTGTGGAGAGCAGAGGCTACAGGCAGTTGATAGGGAAACTGCTCTACCTTACTATCATATGTCCATATATCTCGCTTTCAATTAGCAAGCTTAGTCAATTTATGGATAAACCAACCAAGCAGCACTGGGATGCTTCTTTAAAGGTGCTCGAGTACCTGAAATGAGCACCAGGATATGGACTATTATGCAGGAGAGGTAGTTCTAAGTATAGTGGGATACTCAGATGTAGACTATGCAGGTTCTCTCTAACAAGAAATCAACTACAAGATTTTGTATGTATGTGGATGGTAATCTGGTAACATAGAGAAGCAAGAACCAGAGTGGTGTCTCGCTCAAGTGCAGAGTTAGAGTATAGAGCTATGGCACAAACAGTTGTTGAGCTTGAGTGGATTAGATGTGTCTTACTTGACTTACATGTCAAGGTGGAGGAGCCCATGAAGATGAGATGTGACAACAAAGCTACTACCTATATAGCAAACAATCTCATGTTTCATAAGCGTACGAAACATGTAGAGATTGACTGCCATTATACCAGAGATCTGATCCAGAGGGAACTTCTCTTCATCTCATCTGTTGCTTCAGAGAACCAGACTGCAGATATGTTTACTAAGCCTTTCGCCAGATCTGCTTTTAAGGCTTGCTGTAACAAACTGAGCATGATAAATATCTATGTTCCAGCTTGAGCGGTAGTGTTAAGCTCTCTAGTTATCTTGTTTTATGTTTAGTAAGAACCATTTTGTTAGTTTATATTTCTGCCTGATTCTCTTGTATAATTTTCTCAACCCACTTACTACTAATGAGATTATTATGAAGTCTTTTATTGTTTCGTTTGAATGCTATGAATGGAGTGTACTTCTATTGTATCATTTAAAATTTAGTTTTGGACTTTATAGACATTTCTTCATGTGTATAGTAATAATTAAAAACATAATTTTATACATTATCAATAAAGTCATTGTTTCAACCGTTTGAACTGATTTTGGGATACCGACGATATATCAACTATATATCTCCAATATGCCCATTTTTTTGACTTGTCGACATCAACATCAGAAACCTTGAGTAAAAGGTGGTATAATAAGAATAACTGATTAGCATATGATCTATCATCTTCAAATGCAAACTAAGCAACTGGTTATACATGCTGCATTTCCTTGAAGACCTTTGGTGGAATCCTCTCAGTTGAAATATGCAACAGCTTGCATATACGTATGCCATTATTCATATCTACATTCTAAAGGCTGCAAAGCATAGAACATACTTCAGGTAGGAAATCCCATAAGAAAGTAAACTATAGGGGCCGGATCCTCTTTCTTTCATTCTTTCCTTTTTTATAAAGGGCTAAGGACATTGATGTAGTACAATCTGGGTGGATTGCCTAAAGTGTAAGGCTGTCCATGTACCCATGATCAAGAGACCTAGAAGTCTCATAACAGAGATTTTTTTTGTTAGAAGGGAAAGACAACTTTGGAGGTCAGTAGCCACCCGTTATTTTACCTCACCACAAGGAATTTGAGTTATGAGAGACATGCTCATGCTCTGGAAACTGTTTACCATCACATACAATGTTTCAAACACTTACATCCTTTTCAGGAGGCCTACATTTTCAAAAGTAGACGAGTACATCACTAGCTTTGGCAAAAGATCCACACCCTCCTCTACCTTGCACATCCATTTAATCACTAATCATGATTAATTTAGCATTAATCTTGACTAATTATCCTTAATTGTGATTAACACTCACTTGTCATGATTAGCATCTATTAATCCCAACAGACCTCCTTGATAGTGATTAATTAGCCTTAATCATAGTTCATAAGGCTTGATTCTTCATCTTTACCCTTAATGACGTTCCTTTAGTTGACTTCTGGCATTTTCGTCCATGAGGCCTAAAATTAATAACATATTTGTGATTAAGTTTCTCAAAAGTTCCAATACAGACCCTACGCTCGCACTTGATTTTGCACCATGCAACTACTCCTGGAGAACCAAGAGCATGTTACAAACAAGGCAAGAGGTGTTCCTATATTCACATGATTTTTTTGGCTCATAAGTCCTAACTCAACAAAAAACCTTACAAGGGATGAGGGAAAAGGCACAGCAGAACCATTGGCAGACCACCAACCACACAGTTGAAAAGAGTGACATGTCCCATCCTTGATTAAAGCTTCTATGACCAAGCACAAACAACAGTAGCAATGCTACAGTGGCTAAAAGTAAGGGGCTTTCCTTCATGAAGAGTAGAAGCATGTATAATATAGTATCATGTACAAACAAGTGAGACAAGAAGAAAAGACACATAACACATTTACTAGAAGATGCATCATACATACACACATAAGATGTACTTGGTAATTCATCTCTATCTATTAGTAGGTATGCATCTCTCCAAGATCAATCGCTTCTCTCTTCCTCATTCCTAAATAGAATGCAACTGAGAAATCAAATGACCATAGGCTGATTGCTCTATCCAATTCCATCTACCTATTAATTGCTAAGACATTGTCATGTCGCCTTAGAGGTGTTCTAGATGGCTTGATTAAACCAGTTCGGTCAGCCCTCATCAAAGGGAGATCGATAACGAAAAATTATGTGGTGGCTTCTGAGATCCTCTAGTTTGGGAGAGGGAGGGGATGAGGGGTTTCACTTGAAGGTTGATTTCTCCAACACTTATAACAATATAAACTGGAGATTTCTTTGGCCATCCCTTAAAATCAAGGGATTTCCACGTGTCTGGACACATTGGATGAAAATGTATATCACATATACCACCTGCTTAGTTTGGTTAACGGATGCCTAAAGGGAGGGGTCGAACACAGTCTAGGAGAAGAGTTAGACAGGGTTATCCACTAGTGCCCACTGCTCTTTGTTCTTGCTATCAATTTCCTAGCAGACACTTCCTATGCACTTTGCGATGCAGGTTATATTCCTTTGCTGCAGTATGCAAACGATTCCATAAGGTTTGCTGAAGGTTCTATCGTCGAGGCAAGGAAACACTTGCTCCTATTGGAGGTTTTAGGTGAGCCTTATGGTCTTTATATGAATCTCCGCAAGTCTGGGCTATTACCTTTTGGTATGTTGGTGAAGAGGTTAATGCAGCGTTCTCTGTGAGTATAGTAGTTACATTGGTTTCCCATTGCCCATGGTCATATCTCCGTTGGGGATTCAACTCCAGTTGTGGAAAGATTGGAGATGTGCCTTCAGGGGTGGGCTTCCTGTCTTCTTTCTAGAGTGATTGGCTTGTCCTACTTGTCTCTATGCTCTCTACTTTGCCAATGACTATGTTGGAAATAAAAGATGCCACGTGGCAGCAGATTAGGAGGCCATCAGGGCCGCTGGTTTTGGTCCTAGGGTCCTAGTCTTGGTTTTGCTTAAGTCCCAGTTTTGTTTATTTGTTAAGTTGGTTTCTAGGAAAGTTATTTAGAGGATTTGATTTATTTTGGAGTGCACCAATCTTGACATGGTATTAGAGCTTTCGATCTAGGCTCCTCGGCATGTGTGTTCTCTTGGTTACATGTGTGCGGTTCCTCGTCTCTAACAAGTCCTTACCAGCGCCTTATGTAGAATAGAAAGACCATTGATCGAAGAAGATGATAGATACCTTTGCCACGGCCACCAATGTCACGTCAACAAAGAGAGCAGAGTTCGAGGCCCAGAAAAGAGTAGAGGAGATCTATCAAGTTAATCGATTTGCGATCCTCATGTCTTTTCAATTGACACTTTATATCCGATTTTTTACTCCTTTAAAAGGAGATTTTCCCAAAGAAAAGATATCAAATATTATGTGTGAGGTCACACATCAGTTGATCTCTCCAAGAAGAGGACACCACAATCCACACGACAACTTTCAAGGTTGCTAAAAGAAGCAACGACTTCTCAAGTTGCAAAAAGACTAGTGGTTGATCTAAAGAATTTCTTTCCTAAAGATCTAGGTAAGGTGTAGAGACCACCACGAGGGGCTACTAGCATCTTATGCGTGGTTTCTCTCACGCCTGTCGATGTTGAAAAGATGACCATGGCGACCATCGCGACGACTATTGAGGTTGCCACAGACATGACTTCGGATGTCGCAAGAGGCTTCATCGTGGCTTCTTCCAAAGGCCAAGTTGAGAGCACAACGCTCGGGGAAGAAGAATGGTGGGACATTTAGCCTCATCATCAAGTTCAAGTTCAAGCAAGTCATTGTCCTCCCGACCTCGACTTGAGGGGGTATTAGGGAATAAAAGACACCATGTGGCAGCAGATCAGGAGGCCATCAGGGCTGTTGGTTTTGGTCCTAGTCTTGGTTTTGCTTAAGTCCCAAGTTTTGTTTATTTGTTAAGTTGATTTTTAAGAAAGTTGTTTAAAGGATTTGATTTGTTTTGGAGATATGTTCTTTCTTATTTAGGAGATATGATTTGTCTTTTGTTTAAGAGGATATGTTTTCTCTTTTATAAAAGAGAGTCTTCCTATTGTAATTCTCTTTGAGCAAGCAATAATATTTCCAACACAAATACTCCTCTCCTCTCTCTCTCTCTCTCAACATCACTGCGACCACCATTAAGCAACCGGTGGCTGCCGCTCCTACTCTCCATGTTCCAACATGGAGCAACCCCTGTTGAGTTGCTTTTCCACACGGCAAGGGAGCCTCCACACTCCATGTGTGTCAATCTTGACAGACTACTTATCAATTTTCATATTCCAATTGTGGTGCTGAAGAGAGTGGTCCCCACTAGAAGGAAATTTCCATGGACCTTTAGTATAGGTGATTGATTCCTTCCTCTTGCGACTTGAGAGGACATTTGCAAACTTAAGTAGGGCAGAGATGCATAATTAATGAATAAAGCACTACTGTTTTAATGAATCCTTCAGCCAACGGAGACCTGGATGCCTTTATGGAAGACTATCGTATGTTATCCATATGCCAATAGCACTGTTTGGGAGTTTAAGATGAGCAGAGGAACTCATTGTGGAGATCTTCACAATTTTGGAGGGGTTTGCAGAACACCTTGAGAGTGAAGCCTCACTGCCGAACAGAACTAGATTTAGCTCTTGGATGGAGTTTTAGCACATTTTTCCCCAGGTTGTCCACCTTTGCTATTAACCCCCAGCATCTATAGCCAAATGCTTCTCTAAAGATTATTGGATACCTCCCTGCCATGCTCACTTTCTGAGCAAAGACTAGATGTCTCTCACCCTCATGTTCCAGACTCTACATGAGATTTGGCTAGGGGTTAGCAGAGATAGTTGGATCTAACGATAAGGGCAATTCTCTATCAACAAGACCTACTTGAGATTCTTGAAGGATAATGGTCACAATGCCCAAAGTTTGGCTATGGATTGTAGAAATGTCTGGAACGCGTATATTCCCCTTAAGATGAATATGTGGCCGGTGAGAAGGAAGAGGGTGGTGACTCATGATTATCGAAGATGGGTGCCTGATTCATATTTGTGTCCTTGATAATGAGGATATGTAGCACCTTTTCTTTACATGCCTGTTCACACTGGCGCGTTGGTCGAACTCGACAGTCTGGGCCCTGCCTCACTCCTCTAAACCAGACTTTTGGTTCAGCATCCATGACACCCTCACTGGTGCTAATACAATAAGGAGAGCTTTTATAATGATCTGGTCAATTTGGTTTGAGCGCAACGGTGTAGTCTTCATAAGGGAGAGAACCTCAGTGGTGTGCCTACCTCTCCTTTTTAATGAAATGCTAGGTGTCTCTTTGGGAAAAAAAAATATTGGTATGTATGCACAGGCATGAAGTGTCATGCAAGTAAGTACCCATCGAGCATCCAAGAAGAGAACACAATACACAAATGCAGATGCATGAAGCAAAAAAGTGCAAGCACTAAGTACATTATACATGATCCAAACAACCACATCAATTCCCATGCAGGTAAACATGCATAAAACTGCGTGCAAGACCCCAATTAGCAGCACTTCAAAGAGCAAGTGTACCACCAAATAAACAAGTAAACTTCAGATACAAACAAATCATAACAGAACCATGAATGCAAGTCTGCAAGCCCATATGCATAAGCATACTACTAGATATAGATGGATATGAAGGAACCAAAATTGGCAAAAACTACCAGAAAACAGTATCGTACAAACCTCTCCAGAAGTACAGTTATGTATCCAAGTTGCTCAACTGATCGAAGTTGATGAAATGTCGGTTCCTTGGCTATAAGTGCAAAAAGCTGAAGTTTGACATTCATCTTGACATCATCTTGGTGGACCTAAAACAAGAGATCATCACTGTCATACTGCTTATCAGCAGAAGCAGGTAATCATTTAATTATAATTGGATAGCTGAAATGAGGGGCACCAAATCATCAGTCGCCGTAAAATAGTAATGCAGGAAACCGACTTGGAATGAAAATGCTCAACGTGAAATACATAATGCCATTAGGATATAAGAATGCAGAGAGTACGAGCATAAGACAGTACCACTGTATTAGGAAACTTAATACTTCAGAATTTTCTTTCCACATTATAGTACCCTATCCATGCACCGGTCTACAGATCAGTTGAAAAGAAAATGGTGATCCAAACTATACTGAAAATCCTAAAGAAGATCACTGAAAATTACTTCTACGAAGAAAAAAAAAAGATTGCTGAAAATTTACACATCTAACTCAACATAAGAAATATAAAGGAGATAAGGTAGATATCCTAACCATCCCTCCCCAACCCACCCTCAGTACACACACAACAAAGCTGAGGCATAGATGCCATATCATGCTCATATTAGAACTATACCATCAAAAAGGCTGAGCACTAGGGGTGTTCGTTGGACCCGCTAATCTTGGGTACCCGACCCGACCCATCACTTTGACCCTACCGGGTCGGGTACCCATTTATCAAGTGTGGGCTGGTTACCCGTTAAATGTGACCCATTTACTTATCAGGGCCCCGTTTGGATACCCATCGGGGCAACCACGGGTACCCATTAGGTGACCCGTTACATGACCCATCTGATTTTTGCCATGACCAAATGGGTACTTGACTAAAGTGATCCGGTGATTCCCAACTCTCCTCTCCTCACAATCCCCCGCCAGCGCCACCCATTAAATGAGAAGCCCAATAGGTACTCGACTCCCCTCTCCTCACAGTGATTCGATTGGAGCCTAATACCCACTTTCCCAACTTCCCTCTCTAGGCTCTCCTCACAATCACCGTCCTCACTCCTCAACTGGGTACCCGACTCAACCCTCACCCATTAGCCATTGCGTCAAACCATTCCCCTCCTTACTCCTCAGACCTCAATCCCTTCCCCACAACAGCAGCAAATCCCCCCCTTCCTCGCAGGCCACAAGGCCCACAACAGCAGCAAATCAACGAACCGGCAGCCACGGACCGATGGTGAAGTGTGCGCATTGTGTAGTGTCCTACCAACAATGACAGACTAGTGGTAAGGGGTGCACACTATGCAGCGCCCTATCAGTAGCAGCGGATTGGCGGTGAGGTGTGTCGTGTGCACACTGTCTAGTGCCCTATTGGCAACGGCAGACCTGGGGTGAGGTGTGCCGTGTGTGCTGTCTCTATCAGCAGTGGTGACGAGTTGGCAAGGTGTTTGGCACCCTTATTAACAACGGCAGCGAGGTATGCAAAGATTCAATTTTGATCTCGTCATCTTGTCGGGTTCTGATTATGGTTTCTCTTCATCAACGATTTGTGCCATTTTGATATCTCTATTGATGGATCATAAGGTCCATTTTTAAATGGGTCTTTAATGATGGTGTGATTTTGGATCTTGGTTGTGTGGGACCTGTGGGTGATTGTAAGGTCCATTTTGGTGATATGCTATGGAGAAGCATCATAAGGTCTTGGATGTGGCTGTGTCGGTGACTTGAAATAGGTCTTTGAGGGAAATACATGTGGATGTGGAAATGGATCTCTAAGGGAACAAGATGCCATCTTTCTTATTAATTTTTGAAATGGATAGTAAGGTCATGGATAATTGATATGTCCGAAATTGATGCAAAGAATTGCCAATGCTATATGTTTGGGTAAGGATGAAGCTTCGTTGTTTTGCATCTCTGACGGGAACCTATGGATTGACACACGCATGCATCTATGGGGTCATTTTGTCTGATTACATTTCGAATCTAATGTTGGTTTTGTGATTTCTACCGTTTTGATTCTTTTTGTGAGTCTCGATAGATGGGGCTTTTGTAATAATGTTAGAATTATTGATTGAATGTTGTTGCTGGTTCTTGTATAAATTAATCTCACATCTATGTTTGTTGCTAGTTCTTGTATTTAGCTTGATGGGGTACTAAAAAAATATCAACTTTAGAATTGGGTCGTCGAATTTTAATGTTGGATGTTTGGATCGTGGGTAGATAATTTGTGTTTGCATAGCCAATTTAATGATTTTTATTTTTTAATATCTTCATTTGAGACATATGATCTTTGGCATTGGTATTAGATGTCGAGCATGGACGACACCAACTATTCCACCACAGAAAGTATGGATGGATGTTTGGATTCTAGTCATGGTGTCATACCATCAACCGAGGAGGTTCCCTTTGAAGTCATACCATCAACCGAGGAGGTTCCCTTTGAAAAACCTCCCACCCTTCCAAGTCTCGCAAAAGGGCTAGTGAAAGTTCGTCTTTCATGAAAATCTTGGCTGTGGGCACATTATATTGTTAATGATGATTGTGAAGATGTAAATAAAAGACAAGGAACCTACAAATATTGTGGTGATGTCCTCAAATGTCCAACGTATGGAACCAAGAGTTTGAAAAATCACTTATCAAGATGTGAGAAGTTTGATAGAAGAAAGCAAAGGACAATAGAGATGCAGTCACCTATGTGTCATAAATTTGATCAAGAAGAGTATCGAAAATCTCCTGTGAAGATTGTAATTGTTGACGAGATGCCATTTAAATAAAAGCATTGAACGTGAAGGATTTCGTCACTTTTGTAATGTTGTTGTGCCAAAGTTTAAAGTACCTTCTCGCTCTACAACTACCCGTGATTGCTTTCACTTGTATATCGAAGAAAAGAAGCAACTTACAAACTTCTTTGGAAACTTAGCTTCTAGAGTCCGTCTTACTACTAACACATGGACTTCTAGTCAGAATTTGACCTATATGTGCCTCACCGCACATTTTATGGATTCCGATTGGAACTTGCACAAGAAAATTATCAACTTTCATCGGATATTTGCACATTCTAGTGAAGCTATAGGGAAAGCCGTTGAGAATTATTTACTTGAATGGGGGATAGAAAGGATTCTAACTGTGACAGTGGCTAACGCGAGTTCTAATGATGTAGGCATTTAATATCTAAAGAGGAGGCTTAATAGCTGGAAAAGAACTATCTTCAATGGTGAGAATTTGCATATGAGATGTGTCATGCACATATTGAATCTTATTGTGAAAGAAGGCTTAACATATGTTGATGACTCAATTTTAAGAATTCCCTCCGTTGTGAAGTATGTTAGGTCTTCCGATAGCCTATCACAAAAATTCAAATCTTGCATTGAAAAAGAGAAGATATCTTTTAAAAATTTAGTTTCCTTGGATGTGGAAACTAGATGGAACTCGACCTACCTAATGCTTGAATTTGCTATTAAGTTTAAGAAGGCATTTGATTTGTTGGAGACCATGAATTTAAAATATGTTGATGATCTCACATCCTCTAAAATAGAGGCTTGCTTGGAAGCTAAGATTGGGAACATGCTCTTGCTCTATTACCTTTACCTTTTTTAAAGGTATTCTACAATGCTACCTTAAAGCTTTCCGGATCACAGTATATTACGGGTAATGAATGCATGCAAGTTATGCTGGGAATTGGGTTGGTTCTTTTAAGTGTTAAAGTGGTGATCCACACATTCAATTCATGGCTTCTAAAATTAAGGTGAGATATGATAAGTACTTGTCAAATATTGAGAACATAAATGTCATATTGTTTGTTGCTATTGTTTTTTATCCCCGATATAAATTGGGATATGTAAATTGGTTAATCGATCAATCATATGACAATGACAAAAGAAAAATTTTGAAGGAGAAGGTGCAACAAGTTTTGTCATCTATGTTTGAATTATATGCTTCAAGCTCTCCAATTTAAATGTCCAAGCATCTAGTCAGGCACGTGAAGTAGATGAATTGGACGTTGATGATGTAGAAAATATTGAAGATCTTACGACTATGTTCTATGATCAATAACATACAAGTCAAGGTAGAGTTGATAGCAAAAGTGAGCTTGACAAATATTTAGAAGAATGTGAAGATCGTAATAATAAGTCATTTGAAATATTAGTTTGGTGGAGATTGAATGACTAGATTTCGTATTTTGTCATCAATGGCTCGTGACTTGTTAGCAATTCCAACATCAACTGTTGCATCTGAATCAGGTTTTAGTATTGGTGGATGCCTACTTGACTCATTTCGAAGCTCTTTAACTCCTAAGATGGTCGAGACACTTATTTGTGAGCAAGATTGGTTGCGGAAATCAAATGCTCACCTTACAATTGAGGAAAACTTGGAAGAGCTTGAATTATTGGAATTAGGTAATTCATTTTATTTTCCTCTAATAATTTGTTATGTTTTGTATACATTTTTATATGAATTGTATTTAGACCTTGATGATTAATCGCAAGAGCTTATAGAGGTAAGTTCATCCTTGCTACTTGTTTTCAATTACTTCGCTTTTGGCTAAGGTTCAAAATACATCTACTTATTTTCATAAATTTTGGATGTCTTTAACGAAATGCAATGTAGAGGTCAATCCAATGCCGTAAAGAGGAAAATATTATTGCTAGATATTATTACACAGGTCTGAATTTTTATTTACAAAAAGAAATATACTATTGTTCGGTAATTGACTAAATCACATAATTATCTACTTCATGGAACTTTGTGAGAATTATAATTCCAATTTTTGTTTGCATTGAAGACATTTTTCCATCATTATCTATTAAGCAAGTCCTCGCTTACATTTGAGGCGTGGGTTTTACTCTATAAGGATTCCAAAATGTCAATCTCTAAAATGTGTGGAAGTTCAGAAAATGCCATTTGCTAAACTGGATTTTTCTTAACACTTGGGAAATCCAAGCCACTGGTGATTTCACTGATTTGGGGACCTGATTCGCCATGTCTAAAGAGTTTCATCTTCTAAAATATAGCAAGTTGATATAATAGAAATACATGGGCATTTTATATCAGTGCCTGAACTTTCAAATGGCCAGAAAAGCAATGACATGAAGCACAATTGCTAATGTTTTTCCTTCCATTGCCCTCGGAAAGCAATTTGAACTTTCAAAGCTCCACACAAGAAAAATTTGATTGTGAACAAACAAAACAAGATACATAAGCGAGTTTAGATGTAGTTTGAGTGAGAATGTGGATGCAAGAGTCAGATGCTTTGCAATTTGGTTGTTTGAGTTGCACCTTACCTACCATCTTCCTTGTTCATTTAATTCTTGTGGGATTGAACATAGGAGGCTTAGTAGCAATAATCTCAATGGACCTTTCCCTCACTTCTTGGCTAATAGCACCACTTTGGTTTTTCGGTAAGTTTACTCTATATGTAACTATCCTTTTTTTCTTTACTTGGTAGATGCTTT
This sequence comes from Thalassia testudinum, assembly GCA_037157565.1. Taxonomy (NCBI): domain Eukaryota; kingdom Viridiplantae; phylum Streptophyta; class Magnoliopsida; order Alismatales; family Hydrocharitaceae; genus Thalassia; species Thalassia testudinum. The sequence goes on from JAZHRO010000022.1 coordinate 84,932,379, forward strand.
GCTCCTCATCAACACCTTAATTTTGCCTCTATGGATTTGTCACATAACAATCTGACTGGACTGATTCCCAAGTTTCGTGGAAGAACCTTTAAGTAAGGAGGTTGGGCATACCTTTTCATGTATTCTTTGACGAAGGATATGACACTGTTGGTTATGCTCCTGTTTGCTGCTTTTACATGGCCAGTGGCTATCTTAAATTGAAGTTTTGACCATGATAGTAAGACTATTTGGGTCTTCACAAAGGCAGTGGGTATCAATAGATTTGTTCCTTACAAAAATATCATTTTATCAGTGGATGTATGTATGATACATGCTAGATCTGAGGTTGGTTATTGTTATGTATGTGGGTTGACAAATCTTGAATTGGAGCCATAAGTACACCACTTGATTTACAGTGGGAATCACTTGGGAAATCCAGGCCTCTGGTGATTTCACTGATTTGGGGACCTGATTCACCATGTCTTGAGAGTTCCATCTTCTAAAATATAGCAAGTTGATATAATAGAAATACATGGGCATTTTTTATCAGTGCTTGAACTTTCAAATGGACAAAAAAGCAATGACATGAAGCACATTTGCTAATATTTTTCCTTCCATTGCCCTCGGAAAGCAATTTGAACTTTCAAAGCTCCACATAAGAAAAATTCGATTGTGAATAAACAAAACAAGATACATAAGAGAGTTTAGATGTAGTTTGAATGAGAATGTGGATGCAAGAATTAGATGCTTTGCAATTTAGTTGTTTGAGTTGCACCTTACCTACCATCTTCCTTGTTCATTTAATTCTTGTGGGATTGAACACAAGAGGCTTAGTAGCAACAATCTCAATGGACCTTTCCCTCACTTCCTGGCTAATAGCACCACTTTGGCTTTTCTGTAAGTTTATTCTATATATAACTATCCTTTTTTTCTTTACTTGGTAGATGCTTTGCTCCTCATCAACATCTTAATTTTGCCTCTAGGGATTTATCACATAACAATCTGACTGGACCGGTTCCCAAGTTTCGTGGAAGAACCTTTGAGTAAGGAGGTTTGGGCGTACCTTTTCATGTATTCTTTGATGAAAGATATGATATTGTTGGTTATGCTCCTGTTTGCTACTTTCACATGGGCCGTGGCTATCTTAAATTGAAGTTTCGACCATGAGAGTAAGACTATTTAGGTCTTCACAAAAGCAGTGGGTATCAATAGATTTGTTCCTTATAAAATTAGCATTTTATAAGTGGATGTATGTTAGATCTGAGGTTGGTTATTGTTATGTATGTAGGTTGACAGATCTTGAATTGGAGCCATAAGTACACTTGATTTACAGTTTTGTAGCTAAAGGCATTGTTGTACACTTTATTATTATGAGAACATTGTTGTGTCCATTCTGATCTTGCAACAGCTTTCCTACTTGGTGACATTGATCTTGGTTGTGCAGCATTTCTTGTCGTAGCAACTGAAGGCTTGCCCTTTGTGTTCCTTGAACGAGTGAAGCTATGTTTTTTTTTTTGCTTTGTTTAGGAGCAACGCCAAACGAAGAATTTCATTCATCCAAAAAAGAGAAAACAACGAGGTGATGATAAACTCAAATTAATTAAACCCACTCACTTGCACATACCTAAATGTCTTACCACTTGGCCTCTGAACTTCAACAATATATATATTTTCCAATGGCTTTTTATTTTGCCTAATTGTATGGCATGCAAAAGAATGGGTGATAGCTGATAAGGTAAGGGTTAACAGTGAGAGATTTTACTTCAACATTCCAAGTTAGCTTTCTAATTCCTACTGCCTAAAAAATTACAAGAATGATCCACATCCATTCAGGCAATAATTGAAACATTGATTATGAGAAATAAACCAATGTACCTGAGAATCTTTTCAGTTTGGAGTACTTCCAACTATTTTGGCATGTGAAAATCTATCGATTGCTAGTTTATGTTGAGAGCTTCGATTTTACTTCATAAAATCTCTCAAATGATCGGAAACAACATTTTATTATATTTTTTGACTGGTGTTTCTATTATTAAAGCCAATGATCTTGAAGATATTGTTACATGCTTAAAGTTTTCATATTTTATTTTTATTTTTTTAGTATTTTAAAATTTTAAATTTTATTTTTTTAATAATATTTTTCTTGTTAATTTTATATTTTATATAAAGTTATTTTTTAATAAATATTTTTATATATTTTTACATAATTTTAAATATTTATAAAAGTATTTTATCATTTTAATGAATATTTTCATATTTTCTTATATTTTTCTTTAAATTATATTTCATGTCTTTACATTTTTTATAGTTTAGCTAAATTAGTCAACTAGGTACCCACGACCCAATTTAGCACAGTTGGATACCATATCTATTGGGTACCTGTTTGAATGGGTCGAGTCGGGAAAATAGGAAAATTTCATCCCCCTAAACCCTCACACCTCCTCTTCTTCCTCCTCCGCCTTCCTCTCCTCCCCTATTTTCCTCTCCTCCGACCTTGGCGAACTCGCTCCCAGACCTATATCCGCTGCCGGTAGCCCCACCATGTAGAACACCACAGCGTTTGTGCGACCACTCCCCTACTACGATCCCAAGGCCCATCGCGTACGTGGGGTACGACGACATCGTGTACGGCGGCATCGAGATGGTGAAGACGGTGAGCTTGCCATAGGTGGCCGCGCGGAGGTCGTAGTAGGGGAGGTGGCGGCGGAGACGCTGGAGGAGGGGGAGGAGGTGTAAGAGTTTAGAGGGAAAATAGGGGGACGAAAAAATAAAATTTCCTATTTTTTATATATTTTTTTGATGTTTCCGTTCGGTTTAACGGAGTAGGGGCATACGGCCTCAACTGAGCAAGTTTATAGGGATATATACGTAAATATCAAGAACATTGGGGTATATATGTCTGGTCGAAAGTTTACAGGGATATATATATATGTACAAACTCCTCTTGTTTTTTTTGGAGAGGGTCAAGTAACCATGTTCCCAATGACAAAGGTCCAAAATCACATTCTACATTTTTTGAGACTTGGACATCCAACATAATCAGCATATACGTAGACTGCGACACCAATCTGGACTATAAGAGTTGCCTATCAATGGACTCTATACTATCAACCATTTAATCAGTTCATGCTTTACTTCACATAGATGAACGTTGGGATTTGTCCAAAAGGACAATGGTTTGGCTCCAGAAAACTCACCCCCTTCAGTAGATCTAGCATATCTCCTTTGACATAGAGCTCCTCTCCAACTTCTCACCACCTCTATATCAAGGTAGTACAAAACTGGTCCTAGATAATTTATGACAATTCTCAGCTGGCCATTTCCTCACATTAATGATACCTTATGTATCACCAAGGTGTACAAGCATGACCATTATAACTTGCATAGACTGTCTCAAGAATAGAGAGTAGTCTGCAAATGAATTCTGTGTAGACTTTCTCAAAAATAGAGAATAATGTGCAGATGATCTCCTGAAATCCTGTTCACCAAGCACCACAAGCAGCTTCCAAAGCCACGCAATAGGAATCTATTTAGGAAGACAAATGGACTTCTTGAATCTACGCACTCTAGCACACTTCCCTTAAGGCAGAAACCTTAAAGCTTGTTGCATGTATCCTTCCGCAGATGGATTACCAAAAAGAAATGACTTTTTGACATCTACATGGTGAAAGGCCATTCGGTAGACACTAATATAGCAACCAAGAAAATGGTCTCATATAATTCACTAGTAAGTCTAAAAGTACCCCTTTACTATCAACATGGCCTTACATCAATCTTTACCATGTACATTACCATGAACACTCACCTACAACTACGATTCTCAACATCACCATATATCAGTGTTGTAAAAGTAAGTAGTCACTATTTAGTCAATCAGGCCACTGATTAAGGAGTATACGGTCTGCGGGGAGTAGTTAAGGAGTACTCATCGAGCATTTTTTAAATAAATAAATAAATACACACACAACCAAGGCAAAGGATTAAAGAGAGAGAGGAGCAGCAGTAGCTGCAGTACCAGCAACAGCAGTAGGCCGAAGTGGCAGGACATCGGCAATGGCGTGGTGCTTGAAGCACCAGTAGCAGTGGCGTCAGTGAAAGTGAAAGGGCTGAAGGGCAAAGCGATGATCGGAGAGGGAGAGGAAAAGGTGAGCGTATGGAATCGTGGAGGACGTGGCGATGCTCTATTAGGTCAGAGTAGGGGGTTGTTACGACGTCACCTATAGGAAGAAGCTCTGATCGTGTGGAGGAGGGCGTCGACTATTAGGTCGCATGTAGGTTTCGAACAAAATGGGTGGGAGGCGCGAAGGGTGTCAGGGTAAGTGGGGGTTAACTTTACCTAGGAAAATAATATCTAAATGTATCCATTTATATTAACCTCTATGCAGAAAGCGACCTATTACTTGACCGACTACACTGACTACTCGACTAAGTAGTCGGTGTTGCCAACAATAGGACCGTATATAGCTTATTCAGTCGAAGGGAGGTGCGACTAGGATTACTCGACTAAGTACTCAGCTGAGTAGACCGATTTTTACATCATAGCCATATCTTATCAATGTATTGCATTTACAACCTACAATAATGTGGAATAAATGTCACCATTCAGGGGATTCAACAAAACATTGCCGATATCGAGGGTCTTGATCAAATTAGAGAAATTTTAAAGCATTTCAACACAAAAAATTCCTTAAGATGGGATTAGGGGTGGGTGGGTGAAATGAGGATGATCTAGTGTGACACTATGCTGTTTTATTACTGATAGGTGCAAACATCCACACCTGGCACCTCAAGTGCCTCATCAGCATTACACATCCCAAGTGCCTTGACAAATGAAATGTCGAATTAGTGCCGTATTGTTAGTAAGGTGCCTCCTGCTCCGCAAATGATTGACGTCTTACCTATCATATCAAACATCTGCAACGCAGGTACCATTACAAGGAAGCACCCAGGAATAACTCTCACAACTCCCTGAAAAAGCTACCCTCAACAAGATTACTCATCACCACTAACCTTTCCAGATTATTCAAAAGGTCCAATGGGTTTGAGATACACAACTACCTAAAGCTGCACACCAACCACCAAAGGATATAGCCCCATCCCCATCACTTACAATATTTCTGATAATACAACACTTAATGACAAATTGGTGTTTGACACCATTGCATTAGACACATGAAAAAGCCTTGCCTAGCTCACCATGTATAAAAACAACTTTGCAACAAATCTCCAACCCAAACATATAAAAGGTGAAGGGAGACACTCTCACAAGACATGGAAAAGTATTATGTCATACTCCACCGCCACCTCCTCTCTACACTTGTATTCTCTCCATTTATACCTCTGCTTCCATTGCCTCTGTGAGAATTTACAAAATGACACTAGGAAGTACCACGTGTCAGTCGATGGTGTCCCCACGTGTGTGCATGGATGCATGTGCGTGTGTGTGTTGAATTAGGTTTAGGGTTTGGTGTGATTTGCTTCCAAGTTTGTTTTATTTAATTAGTTTTGGTGATTGAGTCAATATAGGAATAGTTAAGTGATTTGATTGAGTTTGTTTTAGGAAAGACGATTGAAATTTCTAGATTCCAATCCTAAATTTGTTGAGATTGTAATTAGAGACCAAATCCTCCCTTTTATTTCTTGAGTTCATTAATAAAGTTTTATCTTTACAACTCCCCCTCTTCTTCTCCTCCACATCAAACCTTCTCCATGCAACCTTCATCTCCACACCACCATTTTCTCTCCACACACGTAGGTCTTCTCTCCTCTCAAGCATGCACCTATTGTACGTGGGACATTTTGAGGTAACAAAATTCTCCACAACCTTTAATCCAATGAAGGACAATATACTCACTTCTCTATGTATTGGAGATTGTTACTGAGCATCAAACCCTTTCCCATGCAGGGGACTAGTCTCTTCCACAACAAGGATACCCCATAAACAAACTAGTCTCTTCATATTTTTCATGTAGATATTCTTCTCCCGCTCCTTCCACACTCATACACTTTAAGCAAAAACTCGTGAGGAGCATTGGACCTTAAACAGTGGGACCGACCCATGGAATATGAACAAGAAGCCAAGCCCCCCTTAGCTCTCAGCCATCCATCACAACATCTAGAGAATAGTTCACATAAACCTCACTACGACCCAGTGCACTTCACTGGCTACTCTTGGGCCTTTTTAGGCTTGATCCCAACCTATCCTTTGGATAAGCCAACCACAATGGAAATGGGATGAAAGTTGTACCCCCCAACGCGACAAACCAGCTTGGTCGATCATGGTTGGCCTCCTAAAGGGAATGCCTTGCAATAAAAGCTCTATCCTTGCAACTGATCTATCCCTTTACAAGGCTAACCACAAAGCAACCTCCCAATAATCCAAGTTCATCTCATCATTTCATATTTTTTTACAAGCATTTCATGTGCATTTTATCCTATTCTTTGCTAATTTAGAGAATATTAGTTAGATAGTTAATTCAATTATCATATATGTTTTGTGAATAAACAATGTCTTATATTTTTTTTTCTTTTATAGCTGAAAAAGATGCTTATCGCAAATAGTGGATCACAAAGACAGGCCCGAGGGCACAAAAAAAGTGATCCAACCATGAAGCATTTGGGTGAAAAAGGATGAGATTCCTCGGTATTGAAGTTAACAGAACAAGCGAAGCAACAAGATGACATTGACACAACCCAAGTACACTATTGATCTACTAAAAAGATTCAATTTTGTTTGATTGCAAACCAATTTTCACTCCAACTACATTGCAACAAAAACTATTCAAAGCTGATAGCATGATAGTCAAGAATGCAAAATACCGTAGGTCCGTAGCATGGAATAAACCAAGTTCCACAATACATGCATTCACCTACAATAGAACAATTGGAAGCTTTCAAGAGAAATTTCCGATATCTAGAGGGCACAAGTACAAATGGACTCAAATATATGAGATATCCTCCACTAACACGAGGTGTTGGTGTTCTCACTGGTTTTTTTGATGTTGATTGAATAGGAGATCCTGATAATCATAGATCTGTCATTGGTTTTTGTATTTACCTTGGAAGGAATTTCATATCTTGGAAAAGTCACAAAAAGAAGAGTGCTGCCAGATCTAGTACAAAAGTTGAATATCAGGCTTTGGTATCTGTTGTTAGTGAAGTCATATGGATCCAATTTATTCTACATAATATGGAAATCATGAATAAACCTTTCCCCATGAAGACCACCCCATTCCGCTGCTTCCACACACTTCAGAGGGCAGTAGCCACCTTGACCTAAGAAAGAGGACCTGCCCAAGCTTCAAACAGGAAAAAATGCCAGAACTCCTCAACAAAGGGAAAAGGGCACAAAGGCAATGATAACCTCATCAATATCTCCTTGACGAAGTCACAACCCATAAATAGGTGTAATTCGTCTTCATCCTTCGTCCCACAAAGAGAGCACACCACATCATCACCTTCAACCCAAAGCCTCCTACCCTTTGTAACCAGCCAACACCGCCAAAGAAACCACATGAATATCTTCGACTAGAGGCGTATCTTCATCTTCCAAGAAGCGAGCAATCAAGCCTCGAGAAAGGATCGTCATGTATCACGTCATCACGGAGCAAATTATAGGCCCTCTTCACTGTAAAGTTGCCTAT